>CM035848.1:266870034-269669681 GCA_020510985.1 Pholidichthys leucotaenia | reverse complement strand
ATATACAGTTTTGGTCACATAAATTGGAATATTTTTCCTTATATATTTCCAAATTTATTGATGTATTTTTGTGACCCTTTTGTCTACCTTTTTGTGAATTGGCGAGATTTGTCTATTCAGTTTGCAGGAGATTTATAAAAATTTGTTTCATCTAAATTTGGAATTTAGATTGAATTTATATATATATATATATATATATATAATTTAGATTTATTAAAACTGGGATGTGTACAAAAGCTATTTCCACAGGGAAAAAAAAAATAAAAAATAGATGTGGAGATGAAATATCTGCATGGAAAGATAAAGGGGAAAATGATGTTTGTTCAGGAAATAAAGAAGGCCTGTTAAAAACAAATTAGTGATGGTATGCTTTATTACAAGTGATTTTGAGAGATTAGTTATGATTCTCTGTCATCACACTTGTGTTTGTGGATGTGGTTCCTCTTAAGTTTAAATGCTCTACAACATACAGCATAACCTAGTCAGGAGCAGGTTATGTTCACAGCCTTTGTAACCATGGTTACAAACATACTCTGACTTTTTGGAACTGAAAACTCAGGGATACCACAAGCTCTGAGTTAACATACCCAGGTAAGCCACTAAACCTGATTTCTGGAACAGAGCCTTGGAGTTTTGTTTACCACTTGTCATACCATTACAGATCACATGTCGATGAGTGCACATGTTCATAGTTTACTAAAAGAGTGAACTAAATTTGTTTGTCTTCAGTGAGCTGAAAATTGTTTTTAATATTTTGGGAGGAAATGTGAATGATTGAACGAATAGACCGGAATTCAGTGCTTCTGTTTTTGTTTTTTTGTTTTTTTCTGAAAAGGCTGCACCTCCTCATGAATTTTATTCTTGCGTCAATGACTTCTCCGTTTTCCAGAAGGTGTCTGTCGTGCTACGATTTATTCAAATGCAGCTGCATGAGATGGCAGTCGGTCACAGGCTTGTGGTTTCTGTGGGTGTTTTGATTTTGTGAAAGTGCCCGTCTGCCATGTTTCAGTGGGAAATATCCTGCAGTAAAGCTGACACAGTAAAGGTAATCTGTTTCTTACAAACGCACGTTACCATGGTGTGTGTACTCACAGCAAGTGGCAAATTAAAAGAGACAGCTACAGATAAATAACAAGAGAAAGGAATAGTGTCTTTATTTATAGTGCTTCATTAGATGAGGGCAGTTCCCACTTTTGGCACTGTTTCTCCCTGATTCAGCTCTTATCTTCTCTGTCGGCTCCTTCCTTACGCTCTCTATCTTATAGAAACACACACACACACATCAGCACGTTGTCTGCCTCTGCACATCAAGCTTCATAGGTGCCCCCAAGGATGAGAAGGCCAATCAGGGTGGGACACTCCAGAGAAAATGTAGCTCTACCTTCAAACTTCCATATGTCCAAGCTGAATGTTTTATTGTAAGGGGCTGCATACAAGAAAATGTTTTCATTGAAACTGGAAAAAAAGATCTGTGTGCACACAACATCACAAACAATGACACGTGCACAGGGATCCACTAAAACTGACAACTGCTGCTGTAACTATGCCGGGCCAGTAGGTGGCAGTGTGACTTTCTTCAGCACCACTACAGCACATTACGTGCCTGTGTATAAATGACTTACTGTCAACTTTGTGTGACCAAAATGGAAAAGAAGCTCATCTTTGCTTATCACAGAGATGTCCCAATAACTAGCATTTCCTGGAAGAGCATTAGCGTTGCTGGCAGTGTCTGCAATATAACTATAGTTCTGTTGTTTGCCATTGTTTTGTGTTTCTTCTTCTCATGCATACTTCAAGTAAAACCATAGCACTCGTGCATGAGCTGTGAAACTGACATGGAGGCGGAGTAAAACCATTCCACTCTGGAGACTGGTTTCAAACCTTTACACTTTCACACCTCCAAAATTGTGGTGTCATATGCACGGACAGCTGAACTGTAAAAGAATTTTGTCAGTTTGGGGTAAAAATGTTGTCATGTGCACAGGGCCTATTAATCTTGTTTCCTTTTTCTACAGGATACCATGCTCATTTATCCCCTATGCTGAGCTGTCTTCCAGCTGAGCAGAGGATGACAGCTGAACATAAGTCCAAAGAAATCTATCCATCTATCTTCTACCCTTTTCTGGAGGTCCGGCTCGTGGAGCCAGCAGCTCAAGCACAGAAGCCCAAACTTCCCTCTGCCCTGCCACCTGCTCCAGCTCTTCAGAGAGGATACCAGATATTCTGAGTCCAGCCAGGCGACGTAGTCTTTTCAGCGTGTCCTGGGTCTGCCCAGGGGTCATCTCCTAGTGGGATGTGCCCGAAACACCTCAAGTGGGAGGTGTCCAGGAGGCATCCTGATCAGATGCCAAAACCACCTCAACTGGCTCCTTTTGATGTGGAGGATCAGCAGTCCTACTCTGAGCCTCTCCTGGATGACTGAGCTCCTCACCCCATCTTTAAGGGTGAGTCCAGCAATCCTATGGAGAAAGCTCATTTTAGCCACTCGTATCCACAATCTCACTCCTTTGGTCATTACCCAAAGTTTATGACCATAGGTAAGGGAAGGAATGTAGATTGAGTGGTAAATCGACAGCGTTACTTTAGAGCCCAGCGCCCTCTTCACCATGACAGACCGGTACAACGTTTGCACCACTGCAGATGCTGCTCCGATCTGTCTGCCAATCTCTCGCTCCATTCTCCCTTAACTCATGAATAAGACCCTGACATCCTTAAACTCCTCCACTTGGGGCAGGAGCTTGTTCTCAAACCGGAGAGGACAATCCACCCTTTTCCTGCAGAGGACCATGGATTCAGACGTGGAGGTACTGATTCTCATCCCAGCCACTTCACACTCAGTAGCAAACCGTCCCATTAAGACATGTAGAATTTTTTTTTTTTATTCCATCCACACTCTCATTTTAATTGCAGATTTACCATGAGAGCTTGTAGATTAGGCAGTAATATATGATTTTTTTTTAGGGGACTGAATGAACAGGGAGCATGTGTGTGTTCCAGTGTGGATGTGGTGGCGCATGGGGGGAGGCGTGTCAGTCTGAAGGTTTTTATTCCATCCACATTTTTGTTCTCATCGTGGACTTATTAGGCATTAATGTGTTTATTTTTAGAGGAATAAATGAATGAACATGGAGTGTTTTACTTTTCATTGGAACTTCCCGGAGAGACAGGAGATGCATCCATGTCTGCCTCGGCCGCCCACACCACGCCTACAGTTCTCCCCCAGCAAGCACCCCGACTGCCACCTGTGAGCCCCTGAGATGGGCTGTCAAGAGCAAGCTTGCGTCATGGCATGGGTTGGCGACAGACTGGAAGCCGCACCAGATCTCCGCCTTCCTTTCCTCCCTGGAGGGACTGGGACAGAGAGCCACAAACCTTGGCAGACCTCCGCATGAGATGGAAGAGACCCTCGGTCAGCGAAAACAACAGGAGAGAGCACTCCATCTCCCCACGAGCTGGGTGCATCTTCCACACCTTCGTTAATGAAAGTTTATGAAAGTTTGCAGCGGCATCATCCTCTTTTTGTCATGTTGAAAGAATGATCAGCTCAAGTGCAGGGAACAACACCAGAGAAATCACTCAAATGACACTGAGAAGCTATTTAACCACAATTTATTGATCCAAAAGAATGCACAGTTAAGAAAAGACGCCACTCACCAGAGGAGGACTCAGCCTGTAAGGGGAGACGAGAGCTGATTAGTTGAGGAGGGAGACTGGACAAGGGAAAAATGGGACTACACTCACGGGAGATGAGCAGCGAGCTCGGCAATGGAACCCAGCAGGGAAAAGGCAAACCAGCAGCGAGGACACAGGCAGGAATGGAGCTGGGTGAGGTGTCTGACCGGATGGAATAAAGCAGCTGAAGTGGTGATGAGGATGATGGGGCAGGTGAGTGCACGACGAACCCCAGAGACACACCACAAAGATGGCAGCAACCCGAAGGAAAAAAGAGGAGAAGATGAGTTTAGATTAGGTTTCCTCAGAAAGCGAGACATAAACTTACTTGCTGTCGAGGCAGTATACCCAACAAGCCAGCGCTGGAGTGTTCACAAACTGGTCCTTTTCAGCGCTAGCAGAGAAGAGGCAGCAGGTGCATCTAATCATGCAGGTGAGGTGATTATCTGTGGAGCCGGGGAAAGTCTTGCAGGAAGGGAGGGGGAGCACGCTCACCTGATCATGACAGTACCCCCCCCCCCCAAGAGGCACCTTCTGGCAGTCCACTGGGTTTGTTGGAGTGTGCCTTGTGAAAGGCCCGGATCATCCCCTTATCATGGAAGTTGGAAGTTGGGATCCATGACCCTTCTTCGGGGCCGTAGCCCTTCCAGTAGACTAGGTACTGTTGCCCTTGGCCCCGACGGCGGACGTCCAGAATCCTCTGGACCATGTAGGTGGGCTGGCCATCAAGGACCCGAGGGGGAGGAGGTGGCTTCAGGGGAGGCAGAAAGGGGTAGCAGAGAGGGGCTTGATTTTGGAGACATGAAAAGTGGGGTGGATACGGAGCACCGGCGGGAGCTTCAGGCAGACCAAGATGTCATTGATGACCAATGGGGAATGGGCCCAAGTATCGGGGGGAAAGTTTCCAGGACTCCGTCTTCAGGGGTATCTGGTCCGCCAACAGCCATACGCGCTGCCCGATGAAGTATTTGGGTGCAGGGACCCGCCTGCGGTCCGTGTATTGGCAATTTCGCTTGGCAGAGCTGAAAAGATCAGCCCGGGTGGCCTTCCAAAGCCGGCGACAGCGATGAGCGTGAGCCCCCACCAATGGTACAGCGACTTCCCTCTCTTCCATAGGCAGCAGGGTGGAAGTATACCCCATAGAAGCCTCGAAAGGAATTTGTCCTGTAGACGCTGAGACTGCAGAATTGTGTAAGTATTCCACCCAGGACAGATGGGTGTTCACGTGCACGGGTTGTAGGCTGTCATGCACCTTAGGGCAGCCTCCAGGGAATGGTTAGCATGCTCAGCCTGCCCATTACTTTGAGGGTGGTATCTGGATGTAAGACTGATGGTGGTGCCTAGGGAGCAGCAGAAGGATCTCCAGACCTGGGAGGTAAATTGTGGACCCCTGTCAGACACAGTGTCCAGGGGGATGCCGTGCAGATGGATGACATGGGTGATTAATAGGTTGGCAGTCTCAGAGCCAGACGGTAATTTGGGGAGGGGTACAAGATGGATTGCCTTGGTAAAAAGGACCCACAAAGATGAGGATGACGGAGTTGCCTTGGGGGGGGGGGGGGTCCAGTAATAAAGTCCAGAGCGATGTGGGACCAAGGTCGACTGGGGATAGGTAGTGGGTGGAGGAGGCCAGCAGGGGGCAAGGAGTCGCACTTGTTCCGGGTGCAGAACTGGCAAGCCTTGACGTAGTCCTGAATGTCTGTCAGCAGGGTGGGCCACCAGAACACCAGCCGGATAAGGTCAATAGCCTGGGAGACTCCAGGGTGGCAGGCGAAATGGCTGGTGTGGCCCCTCCAGATGACATCGCTGCGGAGGTCGGCCAGGACAAATAGGCAGTTGTCGGGGCCCCCCTTGGGCTTGGGTTCAGTGGATTGAGCCTGCCGGACCCTCTGCTCAATTTCCCAGGTAAGAGCCCCAAGGATACATGAGGGTGGCATAAGGGGTTGGGGAAGAGGATGAGGGGCTGGGGGGGTCGGGACAAAACTGGCGGGAGAGAGCGTTCGGTTTGACATTGCAGGAACCAGGCCTATAAGTGATGGTAAGATTAAATAACAGACTAAGATCTAAATCTAAGAACAGGCTCAAGACCCACCTTTTTAATTTGGCTTTTAATAAACCTGTTTAACTGTTACTGAAGTAGTCATTTATGTTCCATTGTTTTATGTTCTTTTTGGTGCCATTTGTTCTTAGATTTTCTCATCTTCTTACTGATTTGTTTAGTTCCGTTTTTTTGTGTGGGTTTTTAGTTCCTGTTTTTATGTGTTCTTAGTTCTTTTTGTACCTTTTTAAATTTTGGCTTTTAACAAACCGTTTAACTATTATTGAAGTAGTCATTTATATTCCATTGTTTTTACATTCTTCTTAGCTCCATTTCCTTTTAGATTTTCTTATGGGTCTTAAGTTCCCTTTGCTCTTTGTGTTCTTAATTTTATTTTGTATTTATGTGTTTTAGCTCCAGTGTTTCCTCAGTGGGGCCCTTCATGCCAGATGCTGCCTGGCCCATCTGCAGGGGTGTTTGTCTCGTGGGTCGCTCTAGCTTGGGTGGGTGGGGGATTTACACCACTGCCTACAGCTGTGGTGCGGGCCCTGGCTTGTCCTGGTTGGGGCGGCCCTTGTGGCGCCTTCTGTGGTGACTGGCTGTGTGGTGTCCCGGTGTGGGGGGCTCCACAGGATGGTTTCTCCTTCACATGGTGCCTCAGTGCCGAGCAATGTCTCTTTTATTTTATATGTGTGTAAAAGAAGTAGGGGGTGATGTATGTGCCTGTGTGTGTTGTGTTTGTGGATGATGGAAGTGTTTATGGGAGGGTTGGAAGGGGTGGGGATGTATCATGTAAAATATGTAACTAAATGTGTCTATTGTTTTTATCTATGTAAAGCACTTTGCACAGCATCTAATGTTTTAAAAGTGCTATACAAATAAAGTTTGATTGATTGATTGATAAATCTAGTGAAGAATAAGGCCCAGTGGGCCTGCCTGACGTTGAGTCTGCGGGCCGACTGGGAGTATTCTAAGTTTTTGTGTTTGGTCCACACTATGACAGGATGGATCGTTCCCTCCAGCCAGTGCCTCCACTCCTTGAGGGCCAATTTAATGGCCAGGAGCTCTTGGTCCCCTATGTTCAACAGATCAACGCGAGGAAAACTAAGGAGCTGGTGGTGGACTGCTGCAGGCAAGGACAACCCCTCACAGCACCAGTAAATATACAGGGAACAGACATCGAGATGGTGACATCTTACAAGTACCTGGGTGTTCATCTGAACAATAAACTAGACTGGTCACACGATACTGACGCACTCTACAAGAAGGGACAGCGCAGGCTGTTCCTACTGAGGAGACTCAGGTCTTTTGGTGTACAAGGGGCGCTGCTGAAGACATTCTACGACACGGTGGTGGCATCAGCCATCACTTTTGGAGTGGTCTGCTGGGGCAGTGGCATTACAGCAGCCGATAGGAAGAGACTGAACAAACTGATCAAGAAAGCTAGCTCTGTCCTGGGGAAGTGCCTTGACCCAGTGGAGGAGATGGGAGAGAGAAGGATGGTGGCTAAACTGTCATCTCTGCTGGAGTCCGAGTTCCACCCTATGCAGGACACACTGAATGCACTAAGGAGCTCATTGAGCAGCAGACTACATCATCCCAGGTGCACAACCGAGAGGTTTCGCAGGTCCTTCGTACCAACGGCTGTCAGACTGTACAACCTAAGCAGGGCTGCTCGCAGAGATAGCAAAAAGATGTGACAACCTAATAGTATTGAATGCAAAAGACGCAATAGACTTACACAATGGTCCCCTCCGGTATACAACTAGGAAAATACCGGTAGCTACGGAGGGTGACAATATGTATGGGTACATAATCATACCATGTAGGATAACTAAGTAGACGGTTATGCTGTTTCATTCCATCTAGCTACAATGCTCCGCACTGTGTTTATATATTTATATATTTATTCCATCTAGCTACAATGCTCCGCATTGTGTGTGTTTATATATTTACATATCTATTCCATCTAGCTACAATGCTCCGCACTGTGTGTGTTTATATATTTACACATTTATTCCATCTAGCTACAATGCGTCACACTGTGTTTATATATTTACATATTTATTCCATCTAGCTACAATGCACCGCACTGTGTGTCTATATATTTATATATTTATGTTTATATGTACATATGTATACTTGCTGCTCTTGTTTTTTCTTGCCTTCTGATTGTTGCTCTGAGTGTTGCTTTCCCTGTGCTGTTGCAATCCTGGAATTTCCCCATTGTGGGACTAATAAAGGCTTATCTTATCTTATCTTATCTTATGTTGTAATTCCTCTTGGCCGACGTGAGCCATCTAGAGAAATACACGGATAGGTGGAGCTTCTGATCGGAGGCCGAGCGCTGCAAGAGGACAGCGCCCGCCCCCGAGTCAGAAGCATCCACCTCAAGAATAAACTGGAGCTGAGGGTCGACCTGGGCCAAGACGGGGGTGTTAGAGAACAGGCCCTTTAATTTGGAAAAGGCCTGTTCGGCTGCCTCGGACCAGGTGAAGGGCACCTTGACCAAAGTCAGCTGGGTAAGAGGCTGTGCCACCCCACTGTAGTTTCTAATGAAACGGTGATAAAAATTTGCAAACCCCAAGAAGCGTTGGAGCTCCTTGCAGGAGTGGGGCGTAGGCCAGTCCAGCACAGCCTTCACCTTAGCCAGGTTGGCCCTCAGTTCCCCCTCAGCTGCTATGAAACCAAGGAAAGAAGTGGAGCAGGTGGAAAACTCACACTTTTCGGCTTTAACAAAGAGCTCGTTTTCGAGGAGCTGCTGTTACACAGCCCTGACATGGACTGCGTGCTCCTCTGGCATGCAGGAAAAAATCAAAATGTCGTCAAAGTAGACAAAAACAAATTGATTTGCCATGTCACGGAGGACATCATTGATCATACGCTGGAAGACGGCGGGGGCATTGGTGAGCCCAAAAGGCATCACAAGGTACTCAAATTGCCCCAAGTGTGTTTTAAAGGCCATCTTCCATTCGTCCCCTTTGCGAATGTGAACCAGATGGTAGGCATTATGCAAATCCAATTTAGTGAATACTCGCGAACGCTGAAGGAGCTCAAATGTGGAGTTGATCAGGGGCAGAGAATATTTGTCTTTAACTGTTATTGCATTTAATTTGCGGTAGTCTATGCACAGATGTAAGGATCCGTCCTTCTTCCCAGCAAAAAAGAAGACTGCCCCAGGAGAAGCCAAGGAGGGCCGAATGAGGCTGGCGTTCAAGGAGTCTTTGATGTAGCTCTCCATTGCCTCCCTCTCTGGCCCAGAAATGCCATAGATCCGGCTGGACGGCAGCCGTGCAACTGGAAGGAGGTCTATGGCATAGTCGTAGGAGCGGTGAGGAGGCAAAGAAAGCGCTCTCGACTTGCTAAAGACCTCCCCAAGGTCGTGATAGACCTCGGATATGAAACTGAGGTCTGGCAGCTCTACCGGAGGGGAGGAGATGGGCAGCGACGGTGAACACTCGCCCATGCTGAGACAGGATGCCAAACAAAAGGGGATTCAGGAAGAGATGGAATTATGTGCCCAATTAATAATGGGGTTATGCTTCCAGAGCTACGGGAACCCTAAAACCACCGGGTGAGACGATTTACGGAGAATGAGGAATGATATTTTCTGCTGGTGGTTCCCGGAAAGGAGGACGGAAACCAGCACCATGCTTTCAGTAACAGAGGCTATGCTACCGCCCGATAGGATTGTGACGTTAAGAGGCATCAGAAATTTGGTCGTGGGGACGCCTACTTTCCACACGAGCTGTGAAGAAACAAAATTCTGTTCTGCCCCTAAGTCCACTAATGCCATGACAACCCCCAGCAACTGGATGAGGGCCGAAATGGAGACGTTACTAGGAGGATGAAAAGAATTCCCGCCTGTCAGACCCCCCACGGCTACTGACGGGCCGAGCCTCTTTGGCTTTAGGTGGCAGTTGTTTAGCTTGTGCTCAATAGAGCCACAGTACATGCATGTGCGGAGAGTCTCTCCGCACATGCATGTACATGTGCGGACATTAAACATTAAACCCCCCGTGCTCCCGCCGGAGGAGGGAGGAGAGTTGGGTACCCGGAGGCACGCGGCACGACGGCCGGGGCGAGGCCGCGCTTAGGTCGGAGTTCCGCGGCGGCGGGCGCGCCGGACCGCCGGCCCCCAGCGAGCTCCACGACGGGCACCCGTCAGCCCCCGGGAGGGACCGCCGAGACGGAGCCGGCTCGGACGGGGGCCGGCGGCGGCCGGGGGGCCGGCGGCGGCCGGGGCACCGCGCCGGCCGGCCCTCCTCCTTCCCTCCCGGCGGAGGGACTGGGACGGAGGGCCGGGCAGGGCCTCGGGACGCTACCCCCATCCCCCACACGGGGGAGGGGAGAAAGCGACCCTCGGCGGGCGAAGGTTCACAGCGGGGGGCGGCGGGGAGCCCCTCTGGCCCCGGCGGCCGGGCGGCGACTCTCCGCTCTGCTTTTCCATCACTGTCTGGTTTGGATCTGCCACTAAACAGGACAAGACCAGACTGCAGCGGATCATTAAGTCTGCGGAGAGGATCATTGGTACCGACCTACCCTCCATTGAGAACTTATATCGGTCCATAACCAGGAAACGGACGGGAAACATCTGTGCTGACCCATCACACCCCGGCCACAAACTGTTTGAACTTCTATCTTCTGGTCGTCGTTACAGATCACTGAAGGTCAAAACCACCCGTCACAGGAACAGTTTCTTTCCTCAAGCCATCACTCTGATGAACTCCTAACATTCACCTAGTCCTACCTGTTTGCTGTACTCATGACTTTCATCCATTATTACATTGCACATAACTCTCACACTGCTTTTTACTTCATTCACATTATATCACTGAATCTGAGTCTACATTGAAATACTGTGTGATTGTATATTTTTTCATATATTTCTGCAAAGTGTGGTTAGTCCGAGTAAATAACTGCATATATTCCTGTATATATTTGCATCCTTTTATAGAAACGTGGACAGATTGTAATTTACTGTACATACTCTGGTTGTCATTGAATCCTTATTTAAATCCTTCACCTGAACAACGAGAGCAAGTTTTTAGCCAAAGTCAAATTCCTTGTATGTGTTGTGCATACTTGGCCAATAAAGCTGATTCTGATTCTGATTCTGATTCTGATGTGCCGGCTCTCCTCCATCGCTGGCGCTCTGCCAGAGCCAGATGGGCCCGGCCGAGCACCATCGCTTCAGAGGAGGAGTCGGCTCCACCTGTGTCAATAGCCGGGGAAGGCACACGTGCAACGGGTGGGTGAGAGGAGGATTTGCGCTCCCTCACGCACTCGCAGTATCGGTTGTCTAAACTGATGGCCTGATCAATGAGACCATCCAGAGAGGAGGTAACAGCATGTATCACTAGGTCGTCGCGGAGGTTTTCGTTTAAACCTCGGAGGAAGATGCTGTGTAACGCAACGTCATTCCAGCCAGAGTCCGCCGCAGCGACCCGAAACTCCACAGAGTATCCGGCGGCAGACTGACTTCCCTGGAGGAGAGACATGACCCGGCTCATGATGTTTCCCTCACTCTTTGTTCGGTCGAAAGCCCAGGCAAATTCACTTACAGATTTATCAAAAGAATAATTTGGACCCTCCAGGCTGTTGAGAATGGGCTGAGCCCAAGTGAGGGCTCGGTCTTGCAGCAGGAGGGTCATGAAGTGAATTTTGGAGGTATCGTCCGGATACTCCCCGCCCACCTGGCCCAAATAAAGCCGAACATGGCAAAGGATCCCCTTACATTTCCCCACCTCCCCCACATACGGGGCAGGTGAGGGAACGGAGGTGGTTTGGCGCACAGTGGAAGAAGATGGGGCAATAGGTGGAGGGATAGAATCCGGATGAGACATATGGGCCAAATGCTCGGTGACCATGCCCAGCTGCTGCATAATTGTCTCCAGCTGTTGCATGAGCATGGCCACCTGCCTCTCAGTGGTATCGTGGCAGTCTAGGGCGGAGTGTTCCACTGATGCCGCTTCCACTGAGCTTACACTATGGCTGGCTCGTTCTGTCATGTTGAAAGAATGATCAGCTCAAGTGCAGGGAACAACACCAGAGAAATCACTCAAATGACATTGAGAAGCTATTTAACCACAATTTATTGATCCAAAAGAATGCACAGTTAAGAAAAGACGCCACTAGCCAGAGGAGGACTCAGCCTGTAAGGGGAGACGAGAGCTGATTAGTTGAGGAGGGAGACTGGACAAGGGAAAAATGGGACTACACTCATGGGAGATGAGCAGCGAGCCCGGCAGTGGAACCCAGCAGGGAAAAGGCGAACCAGCGGCGAGGACGCAGGTAGGAATGGAGCTGGGTGAGGTGTCTGACTGGATGGAATAAGGCAGCTGAAATGGTGATGAGGATGATGGGGCAAGTGAGCGCACAACAAACCCCCGAGATGCACACGAAGATGGCAGCAACCTGAAGGAAAGAAGAGGAGAAGAGGAATTTAGATTAGGTTTCCTCAGAAAGCGAGACATAAACTTACTTGCTGTTGAGGCAGTATACCCAACGAGCCAGCGCTGGAGCGTTCGCAAACTGGTCCTTTTCAGCGCTAGCAGAGAAGAGGCAGCAGGTGTGTCTAGTCATGCAGATGAGGTGATTAATCTGCGTAGCATGGAGAAGTCTTGCAGGAAGGGAGGGAGAGCATGCTCACCTGATCATGACACTTTTCATGAAGTTTCAAACCCATTCATGTCTGTGTGTTACATTCATGTGCACTACATTAAACCATTCAGCTTGATATTTCAGCCCATTCTTCACCGTTTCTTCTCTCTAAAATAATTAACTGGGCATCAACTGTGATTGATGATATTTTTGCTCACAAGCATGGGCTTTGGCCAGTGCAAAACAAGCCGTCATGATCAGAGTTCACTTTAGAAAATGCACCTCTTTGCAGTAAAGGGATGGGTAGGAGCGCTGTGGATTGGATTATCTAAAACACACCTCTGGCCTCTTTTCACCTTGCGCTCGGAGGAAAATTCAGTTCTGTGCTTCTATGATAAGAAAATAAACTTGTAAACGCCCATAAATGCATTCTGCATCAGTGACAACTGATGACTGACTGTGTCCTTTTAATACAGCCCCAAGTGTTGAAAATGAATGACATGGGGGCCATTTTTAACAAGATGTAAAACAATACAGGAATGTTTTGGGGCCTTTAAAACTATATTTATATATCATTGAGGACTGAAAGCTTATAATTACTGAAATGTCAATAAATAGGACTTTTCAGATAAAAAATTTACTCTTACCACTATAATCATGTCAAAAGTCTTATTTGTTCAATGTCAAATTTCTTCCTTAATTTTGTGTTCTTCTCCATCTAAAACAACTAAAAAAATTTATCAATCATACAGATCTTTTTGATTAACATTCCTCATTTCATTTCACACTGCAGTTTTAGTTTATTTTTCCAAAATAGTGCACAAGAATTCTTCCCCTGTCAAACGGGGAATTAGCTTGTTAGGTTATCTGCTCTCATCAAAATATACCTTTGAATTAATTCTAAATTGAATTATACTATTTGTTTTTATGTGTTCACATAAAATGGAGTTTGCGATTTGTGTTCCGTTGACATGATAAATGCCGTGCTTGCTTGAAGCAATTTCCCGTATGACTGTCGTAAAGCGCTGCTGTAAAACTGCACTTTTTATGTTTCCCCGGCAGAAGAAGTGTGGGTCGTACTGTGATACACGCCACGGCAACTGCTGGTCCCGGTGATGTGAGAAAATAAAGGCTGGATAGCAGATCAAAACTGTGTGATCCTTCCTCACTGTGACTGATGAAGCAGGAAACTCAACAAGTGGAACATAGCTAATTCAAATATATTAATCTCAGTACAGCATAGCACGGTCAATAATTTAGAGAATTTCTCTTTGATAAAGGAAATATGGATGGAAAATCAGCAGGATACCATTTGGCACTCCTGCCGCGTGTCCTCATAACGAAGACCTCATACATTTGAGAGAACTGTCACTGGCTCTGTTAACGATGTAGAGTGGCTTAATTTAGGTTGTTTTTTTGTTTCTTTCTTTTTTTGCCATAACGCAGATCTGATGTTTCTAATCGGGAAGAAAAGCAAAAGTCTCATTTGTCCAACTATGATCAGTATTGTAAGGATCTGTGATCTAAACTTGTAAAGGAATATTTACATACTATTGTAACACTAAATAAACTCACATCATGATTCAAGAAAGTAAGAACACTGATATTTGAAATTAAAGTCAAGCAGAGGCAGGTCAAACATCAGCCCTGCTTATAATTTACTGTTGATAGGTTGTTTACTGGGATTTCTTTACACGGGCAATTCTTGCCCTGGGAATGATTAAACTCTGCTATGTTACACTTTAATGCTTTGGACAGCAGAGGTTGATGGCTACAAGTCAGCTTAAGGAAGAAAAGGCTCTAACTCTTCTGTAGCTATGTGAGCAATCTCTTCTTCGCAGGAGCTGCTGAGTGATGCCAGATGAGGACAAATTTAAAGTGGGCACACACAAAGTACAACCTTGGAGCTAATGGAAACAGGACAAGCTGCATGTGATGGCTACATGTTGTCCTTGGATCTTGTGGTTGTGTTCTTTTTTTTTTCAGAATTTGTCTTGCTTTTAGCATGGAAGAGATTTTTTTTATATGTTACAGTGCCATAAAAGCAGGATTTATTGAGGGTGACTTATTCTTACTTTTTAATGTAAGAAAATACAATACGATTACAGATATTAAATCAGATGATAAATTCAAGAATTAACAGGTTTTAAAAGAGTGGACCACCCCTCCACAATTTAGTCGGAGAGATGGTTGTGCCCAAATAATTAGTGGTCTGTCATGCAGGAAAAGTTCATTTTCTTTTATTTTGATTCACGCAATCAAGTTTCATTTACATAACAATACATCCGATTTATATAGCGCTTTTCAAGGACATTCAAAGATGCTTTACAATGAATACATTATTATCCACAGACAGACACTGATAGTGGTAAGCTACTACCATAGCCACAGTTACCCTGGGGCAGACTAATGGAAACATGGCTGTCAATCGATGTCAACAGCCTCTCTGACCACCATCAAACATTTATACACAATCATACACCAGTGTTATGGGCACGAAAGAAAGTGGGTAAAGTGTCTTCCTGCCCAGGGACACAATGGTAGGATGGCTGGGGGGGGGGGGGGGTGCAGGATTCGAAGAGACAACACTCCAATTATTGGGCAGCCCACTCTATCTCCTGAGCCAATGCCACCCCAGTATAGGCACGCTTCAGTACTAAAACCACTTATATAGGTTTATGCCTTGAAAAAAATAATTGGTGATATTTAGACACTAAGCCACTTGCTCTAACTGAAATAGTGTCATGGGTTGTGCCCCGGTGGGGCAGAGAGTGGGACTCAGGTGCGAAGGAGGCGTTTCACATACTTTAATGAACTCAAAATAAAGCAGCTCAGAAGCTGAAACAGGCCGCCAAGGTCTCCGCCTTTGACCGCCACCTAATCCACATAGCACCGGACCCCTATGATCCCTCCTGCAGGTGGTGAACCCACTGGAGGGCGGACCCATGTAACTCCTTCGGGCTGAGCCCGGCCGGGTCCCATGGGTGGAAACCCGGCCACCAGACGCTAGCCTTCGAGCCCCACCCCCAGGCCTGGCTCCAGGGTGGGGCCCCGGTAACCCCATACCGGGCGGGGTACATTGAATCCTTGATATACAATTTATCATGAGAGTCTGTTGGATCGTTCTTAGTCTGGCCCTTCACCCAGGACCAGTTTGTCTTGGGAGACCCTATCAGAGGCAAATTGCCCCCTGGACAACATAGCTCCTGGGATCACTGGGGCACGCAAACCCCCCCACCACGATAAGGTGACGATCCATGAGGAGGCTATCTATCTATCCATCCATCCATCCATCCATCTCCTACCGACCCGGACCTCCGGAAAAGAGGTAGAAGATGGATGGATGGATGGATGGATAGAAGCTGAAACAAAAGTTAAACACAGCTTGACAAGGCAGACAAAACTTCAGGCAAGATAGACGGACAGGAGAAGACTGAAGTGTGTGTAAAATACCAAAATGATTAACGACCCAGCACCCAGCAGAGGGACTGCATCCCTTAAATCAGCAGAACACAACACAGCCGTGACTAATCAGAAGTTTAACAACACAAAGTCAGGCAAGACTAAGGTGAGAATAAACACACATTAAGCTCAAACCCAAGATAACACATGAATGTGAAGTGGCAAACAGGATTAAAGCAAGGATAATAAAGACACAACCAAGACCATGATAATAAACAATAGTGAATACAGAAAAACCCAGAATATAAACATAATGTGGGGATGAACTAAATACAAACCAAGACCATGAGGATGAAAAACAGATACAGGAAAACCCCAGAGAATGCACTAATGCAAGGATATGGGTTGACTCATCTACAGTAAAAAGAAAATATAATTTACAATACAAGATGAGGACATGAGCTCAGCCCACCTCTGACAAATAACAACTTTGTTTAGGTCCCTGGAATGAGAGCAGGCTGGACAAACTTAAAAGCAAGAAAACAAACATCTCCTAGGTCAGGGGTCACCAACTGGCAGACTCCAGTCCAGATCCAGACCCTGAGAGTCCTCTGTCTGGACCCTGAAACCTTTTGATACAATTTGGGGGAAAATTGAGATTGTTTTGTTTTGATTGGGGATAAAAAAGCAGAAAAAAGCGGAACTGAACTGCTGTATTGGCAACTGCCCAGACAGATTATGGCATGAGCTCTTGGGCGGTCTCCAGCTGCAGTCTCCCCTCTCCACTCTTCCACATACGCCACTGATTCTGCGGCTTTAACCACTCCAGAGAGTATGCAGCGGGTCGTAAAATTACGGTTTGCTGCAGGTCACACACACACACACACACACACACACACACACACACACACACTCACACATGGCCAACAGCCAGGACATCCACCCTGGACAGACACACTTCGTTTCAGGTCTGTATCCACAATGAAGTGCTGTTGTGAAACTGAGTGTATTTACCGGGGTACTTCTTCCTCTATTCTGCCGAGAATGGGCCGTGCTGGGATGCAGAGGTGAGGTTGCTGGTTACGTAAGTCCTTTTCATAACCTCTGATATCACGGAAAAGCTCTGTGTTACTGAACATGAAAAGTTCCACCTCACCTTTGCCTGTAATCATGGAGTTACAGCTCCATCCAGGCTGTAATAGAGTTTACTGTTGAGATTAAAAAAAAGAAATGTCAGAGGAATTCTGTAGTATGGAATTATATTTTGTGTCCATTTTTTTTTTTTGTCTCACAGTTTGAAACAGCTTTTCTACACTGAAAATATTGTATAAAGGTAGACTTTTTGTGAAATTTTGTTTATTGGATATTAATTTTTTTTAAAAATGCAATACAATTTAGTTTGTGTTCTCCTGGAAAACATTTTTAGGATTTTAGGATTTTAGTTGTAGATTTTAGAATTTTAGACCTATTTCTTCGGAGACAACAAACACATTTAATGTTTACCTTTTCATTCATTCATCTTCTTCCACTTAAACCTTTTCGGGTCGCAGGTGGGCTGGAGTCTATCCCAGCATCTTTGGGCGAGAGGCAGGGTACACCCTGGACAGATCGCCAGTCCATCGCAGGGCCAACACAGAGAGACACACAACCATTCACTCTCACAGTCACCTGTATTATAAAATTTTAAATTACATATTTTGTTTGAAATTGAACAAAGAATTCATTTTAATTTTAAAATTAATATAGAGCTAAAAGCAGCTAAAACCTGAGCTTAGTAAAATAATGTGTGAAAGCAGGTTAAATGATACTGGCCTGTTTGTAGACAGCTGTGGTCTTCTGAAAGAATGTCAATGCAATGATGACAGTTTTTAAAAGCACATTCTGAGATAAATTTGTCCATGTGTCAGATTTCTCTTCCATTCGTTTTAATAAAAGATATTGGAAATAAATTCATGGGTCACTGCAAATACTCTGCTTTAAAAGGGCCAAGTTGTCACACAGATGAAGGGAAAAATATTGAATAGAAAAAAATGCATCGAGATGTATTGAGAATGGCTTTAGAATCAAATCGGAGTTCTGAATCATAATCGAATCATGAGGTTCCTAAAGATTCCCACACCTAGTTCGGACTTCAGCTGGGGAGGAGGACCAACTTACTGTATCGGACCTTTTTGCAGTTTTAGTTGGTGACCCCTCTCATAGGTCATTCACACAAGAGAGATTCAGTGCTGGTTCCCATTTTTGAAAGTAGTTTTGGGCAGATACATTCACACCCAAAATAAATTGGCTTATTCTCTGCAATGAAAGCAAAGGATTTACTGTACATATTGTGTGTGTGTCTGTGTGTGTGTGTGTGGGGGGGGGGGGTCAATGATGGGAAACTACCGATGAGTAGGCAAATGACTGTACAGTCCTATCTGTGTAATGTCAGGTGAGTGAGCCATCTGGTGTTACATTCTGGTTTTGGTTGTATAACCTCTTTTTTGCAGTCCAGGGAGCTCCTAATCACCAGCAACTGTGTAATTGCCTCCACCTGCACTCATTGCCTGCTCGTGCTTAAATAGAAATGGTGGAGAACAGTCCAGCGCAAGGACTGTTATGGTAAATCTGGAAAGAAAGCCAACACCGCTATTTAAAACCCCTTACGATTCCAGCCAGTGTCCAACCAATGTAAAACGTCCCACGGGTGGGACACCGGAATGGTAAGAGGTGTTCAAACTGATAAACTTTGTTTTTTGTTGTTTGTTTGTTTTGCAAATATTCACTCATTTTGAATTTCCTCCCTGCAACACATTCCACAAAAGCTGGGATAGGGGTATGTGTACCACTGTGTTGCATCAACTTTCCTTTTAACAACAATCAATAATCATTTAGGAATTGAGGACACTAATTGTTGAAGCTTTGTAGGTGGAATTCTTTCCCACTCTTGCCTGATGTATGACTTCAGTAGCTCAACAGTGCAGGGTCTCCCTTGGCATATTTTGCACTTCATAATGTGCAACACATTTTCAATGGGAGACAGGTCTGGACTGCAGGCAGGCCGCTCTAGTACCCACACTCTTTTACTATGAAGCCATACTATTGTAACACGTGCAAAATGGGGTTTGGCATCGTCTTGCTGAAATAAGCAGAGATCCATCCATCCATCCATCTTCTTCCGCTTAATCCTTTTTGGGTCGCGGGGGGGCTGGAGCCTATCCCAGCATCTTTGGGCGAGAGGCAGGGTACACCCTGGACAGATCGCCAGTCCATCGCAGGGCCAACACAGAGAGACAGACAACCATTCACTCTCACAGTCACACCTAAGGACAATTTAGAATCCCCAGTTTGATGCCAATTAACATAACTTGCATGACCATCCTGACCATCTTGCGTCGACCCAGCCTCACTCTGGGTCGACGCAGGACAGTCTCAGTCTCGGTCTCAGACACTCGAGAGGCTCTGGACGAGGGTACCAAGCATAACAGTGAGGCACCTGCATTGACAAGTGACGCCGACAAGGTAGCTCCAGTTTTCCCCAGAGCTCGACTGCAGTGGGCCGGAGGATTTGGGGCTACGGTGGCGAGCACTGCAGCAGCTTTGAAAGAGTTCGGGGCCAGACCGACAGGCACAGAGGGATCACGTGCCGATCAGCAACACTGCAGACCGAGCAGAGCCCCTCTGAGAGTTATGGACCTGGTCCGGGTTCGTGGGGAGAGATGTCCATGGCAGATGTGGGCCAAACGATAGCCAGAGGAACACCAGGAGCAGCTGCGCACCGTGGCTGTGCAAGACACAGTCCACTTTCAGCTGTCAGACGGCTCGTGGAGGCATGCCAATGAGCTGCGGCGTGCCCGGGAGGAGGCTTCAGATGGCAGGTCCGGACGAGAGAGGTGGTCGATGGCGAAGAGAAGAGGCGCTCTCGTCTATGAGGTCAGCTACGATCCTGGGAGCATGGTGCTTCCAGGGGCGGGTCTACTAAGGGGCTGCCCTGGGCCCCCACAAGCTGGTTCTACCCCTTTTCTGCCAGAAGGACAATAGTGTGGTTTTGAAAAATAATTATAATGATAAAAACATTCCAAGGTTCTAATGTTCATATGTTTGCATGTGGTTTTTTTTTCCTTAAAAAGGAAAATTAAACTGTTATTGTTCTGGGATTATTTTATGTATTGTTATTTAGTTTAGGAGACACAGCAATGTTTTAGTTTGACAAACTTTTAGGAATTTACCGGTGGAAGAATAACACACCTTGCCATGTGGGGTGGGACGGTAGTCCACCCGTCCCCCCAGTTTAGGTCTTGTGTGAATGAGTTAGGCCATTTAGCAATTTCAGTTCTAGTTTTTTTAGTGCATGATTCGGGTCCTAAATTGGAGAGGATCTTAATTGTGTGTGTGTGTGTGTGTGTGTGTGTTTTTGGACTTTTCTAAAGGGGGGGGGGATGTTGTATATGAGTTTGGCCCTTGGGGTTTGCCGTAGCCGCCCTGCGGGATGACGTCAGGCAGGCTGCAGGTGCTGTATTTATTCTGTGCCAGTCCCAATAAAGTTCAGTTCATTGCTTGGCATAAGACGACTCCCATCTCACTGATTTCATACATAACAAACAGCATATAAATAAATGAGATAAAATAAAACAGAAAGCACAGATAAATGAAAGTTCACCTTAAGTTGTTCTCTACTGCAACAAATCACAGTCACTTTTTCTCTGTGTGGTAAGAAAACATTTACACAACTGCGCACATTAAATGCAGTTTCTTGCTTTAAAAATACTCATGTTTAACCACAGAGGTAGGAGCTGTTGGGAGCTATTCACCACTCAGACAACAGGTGATAAGGGCTCGATATGAGACGCATAGTTGCCAAGTCCAGTTATTATAAAGGACCTAGGGCTTGTTTTTCTCTAAAGTCACTTGCAAATCTTGTCATTCATGGGCTGCAGGTTTTTGGGCTTGTTTTTTAATGTGTAGTTGCTTATTTGGGCTTGCTTTGCCAACTCCACTTGGCTCTGTACTCGCTAATGGGGCATGAGCTATCCAGGTTTTTTTATATACAGATCAGTGCATATGGGATCTTAAATCAAAAAAAAAATCTCCATTGAAATGAATGGCAAGAGCTAAATTATCTTTTGATCCTGATCAAATTTTGCCACAAGTTACACATACGATGTTTGTCAGTTTAAAAGATAATTTTCCACATAATTAAATTTGTCTGCTGCCGTATAATAACAGAGTAATATCTAGTTTTTGTTTAAACGACTACCGGAAAACAATTGCTATCATCCCACATCACTAAACTGTAATCGTGTTTCATGCTGTTACTTATGCAGAATGTACATGTCTTTTCTTTTGAGTTTAAAAATGTAATTTATTCAATGTTTTTATGTTGACTGTGTTTACTATAAATTTGCTGTTGCTTATGCAGAATGCATATGTATTTTCCTTTAATTAGAATTTTAAAAATTCCATTATTTAATACTGATTGTGTTTACAGTCAGTTCACTGCAAACAAAAATAAATCTATATATCAATATGTGTTATTAAGCAGCCTTTTATTGGCTTTTGGGGGGCTTGTTTCCACAGAACTGGTTGCTTGTTTCTCTCGTGAAACCTGACAACACTGATGAGAAGTCACCACAGGACAGCATTGCTTCCCACCAGGATGCGGCGTGAACTGGGGCAGGACAGGAAACCGACCCGCGGAGGAGACTGACGGCTGCGTCAGCTCAGCTGCATAGGATCAGTTTATATTTATTTGCACTAAAAATATCTATCCATGACTTCCGGTTATGGCTGCCACGTAGGACGGACGTGTCTCGCTCTGCTCTGCTCCTGGAAAAAAAAAAATCGGCAAATAACTCTCTCATTTGGGACAGAACGTATCCCAGCATTTGGGCGAGGATATGTCGGCGAAGCCTAAGGCTGGAAAACCAGGAAAAGGAAAAAGCGAGCCGCCGAAACAGTCCAAATTAACGGACTTTCAGGTCTGTGACGCAGCAAACAAGGCTCCATATATGGCGGAGGAAGCTGGCGGCGGTGCGATTTCTGCGGGGAATGGCGCAGATGCGCTGATGGCTGCCATGAGTTCAATGAGAGCGGACTTTTCCTCTAGATTTGATGGGATTATGACAGCGCTGGAAGGAATAAGAAAGGAATTGGGTGACTGTGTAGAACGAACGGCGCAGATGGAGCTCCGTCTCGCTAGTGCTGAAGATGACGTCACCCGTCTTCAATTAAAGGTGCGCACTTTGGAAAAAAAAAATAAATCTCTGGAAGATAATATTTTGGATTTGGAATCTCGGTCGAGACAGAATAACTTGAGGCTGGTGGGTCTTCCAGAGGAATCAGAAGGTCGGGACGTATGTTCCTTTCTGGAAAAGTGGATTCCGGAGGTGCTGGGCAGCGAGGAGTTGCAATCAGCAGTGGTTCTGGAAAAAGCACATCGTATTGGCCCACGGAGAGATAAGGGACCGCCGAGGACCTTAATTATGAAGTTTCTAAGCAACAGAGACAGGATGAAGATCTTCAACGCTGCACGTGCTAAAGGAGAGATTAAACACCAGGACCAGCAGGTGCGGTTCTACCCAGATTTGGCCACAGGAATCCAGCAATTGAGGAAGCAGTTTGATCCCGTACGTAAGGAGCTGCGCAACCTTGGGATTCGTCATGGTGTAATCTATCCTGCGAGACTGCTGACCACGTATGAGGGCAGAACCCACATCTTCAAGACCCCAGAGGAGGCGCAGGAGTTCATCAAGAAGATCAAAGAAGAAGAAGAGACTGGTGGGAGCTAAGCATGAACAAAATATAAGGTAGAATAACTAAGCATTTGCACAGGCATCTGACTGACTTGAAGTAAATAGTAAGTTTACAAAATATAGATTGTATTATATATTAAAAAAAAACAACAAAAACAAAACAAACAAACAAAAAAAAAAAAACTAGGATGTACAAAGTTGGTAAAAATTTTGGAGTTAAGTTGGAAAACTACAGAGGAGAGTTAATGTTACGTCATTAAAAGCAGTAGAGTTAGGGTGATTGGGAGGATGAAGAAGGAGTGGCTTAGGCTGTTCCCCGTGGGTGTGGAACAGTCGATGGCTATATCGGGAGACAGAATTTTTCTTTTGATTTTGGGGGGTTTGCCACAAGTGTGGGAAGGGGGAATTTGTTTGTGTGTAGTTTGTAGGATGAATGTTCAACCACTCATGTTTTTGCTTCTCTGTATGAGCATGTTTACACTGCAAGGTAATCCCAAACTCTCTATTGATCATGGACCAAAGTGTTAATCTTAATTTAACTTCATGGAATTGCAGAGGTCTACAAAATTTAAAAAAACTTAAACAAGTTATGAATAAAATAAAGGACATGGGTTCAAGAATTGTGTTTTTACAAGAAACTCATCTGATAGAGGAGGATGTTAAAAGAATTAGGAGTAGATGGCAGGGAAGTGTATTCACCTCTTCATTTTCATCCCGAGCCAGGGGAGTTATGACTCTCATACATAAATCAGTTCCTTTTCAAGTGAAAAATGTAATTGGAGACAAATTTGGAAGATATGTAATCATTCAAGGTTCTTTGCTATTAGAAAATATAAATCTTGTGAACTTATATGGTCCCAATATAGATGACCAGAAGTTCTTTGCTAATTTATTTCTCATCTTATCATCACTTACAGGGCAACATATAATAGCAGGGGATTTTAATTGTACATTGAATCCAGGTGTGGATAGATCAACAGGACTGGATTGTACGCACATTGGATGTAGGATGACTATTAATCATTTTATGAAAGAATTGAGATTGTTAGATATATGGAGAGAAATGAAACCACAAGTTAAAGCCTATTCTTGTTATTCCAGTACCTACAAGACATTCTCACGTATTGATTATTTTTTGATTTCCACAGAATTAAGGTCCAAGATTCAAAACTGCTTTTATGATAACATCGTGATCTCTGACCATGCACCCTGTTGTCTAATATATGTAGATAAAAAATTGATAAAGGAATCAGGTAGATGGCAATTTCAGCATAAATGGCTTCAGGATGAGGAATTTGTCAAGTATATAGAAAAACAGATAGACGAGTTCTTTGATATCAATACTACACAAACATCAGCATGTGTAAAGTGGGAGGCTTTCAAAGCTTTTATTAGGGGACATATTATTAGTTATACAGGATCAAAATCTAAGAAGACTCGAGAGGAGAGAGCTAAATTGGAACATAAAATAAAAAATCTTCAGGAAAAAGTGTATGCAGGAAGTGACCCAAGGTTGGAGAATGAATTACTGATTTTGAGAGCTGAATACGACAAAAAATCAGCGAATAGAGCTGCCTCGAGTCTACTAAGATTGAAACAATCTTTTTATGAACAAGGTGAAAAATCAGGAAAATTATTAGCATGGCAGATTAAACAATTGGAAATTAAAACACCAATTACCAGTATTATAAGTAATGGACAGGTAGTTATAGATCCTTTAGAAATTAATAGAGCCTTTAGAGATTACTATGAAAAATTATATGATACCAAAAATGAACCTGAATTAACAAAACTAAATGGGTTTTTGAACGAACTATCTATACCGTGTATTCCAAATGAAAACAGGGAGATATTGGAGTCTAAAATTAGTCAAGAAGAAGTTGGGCTAGCCATTGATAATATGAAATCAGGAAAAAGTGCAGGACCAGATGGTCTTCCAGTTGACCTTTATAAAAAATTTAAGAATAAATTAATAAAACCTTTTTTGGAAATGGTTTTAGAAGCATTTCAAAATAATAATTTACCATCATACATAAATAATGCCTTAATTATACTGCTGCCAAAACCAGGTAAGCCCTCTAATAAATGTGAAAATATGAGACCAATAAGCCTATTAAACGCCGACCTTAAGATAATCTGTAAAATTTTAGCAAGACGAATACAAGAAATTTTACCAAATATTATTAATCGAGATCAGAATGGCTTTATAAAGGGTAGACAAGGCTTCCATAATGTAAGAAGACTATTTAATATTATTTATTTTAATAAAGAAGCACCGGATACAGCTCTCCTATCATTGGACGCCGAAAAGGCCTTTGATAGAGTTGAATGGCCCTTTCTTTTTGAAGTACTACAAAGGTTTGGACTTGGAAATAATTTCATAAAATGGGTTCAAATAATATACAATAATGCTACAGCAGAAATCCTAACAAATAACAATATTTCAAAACCAATAAAAATCAATAGAGGATGTCGACAAGGCTGTCCACTTTCACCTTTACTGTTTACTATGGCAATTGAACCTTTAGCGATAGCGATACGTTTACATTCACAAATATATGGAATTAAAGTTGGACCAACAGAACATAAAATCTCCCTGTACGCCGATGACATAATTTTGTTTATGTCGAATCTAAAAAAATCAATTCCAACCTTGTTGAATTTAATAAAGAATTTTGGGGAAATATCAGGATATAAAATAAATAAAACTAAATCTTCAATATTAATGCTAAATGAGACCCAGAGAAATTACCCAGCCCCTGAGGCAAATCAATTCAATGTTGTAAATCAGTTTAAATATTTAGGAATCCAAATTATGCCTAAGCTAGAATCAGTCGCCAGTGTCAACTATGAAGCCTTAATGTCAGATATCAGTGAGTTAACTCAGAGATGGATGTCACTACCAATGTCGATGATCGGGAGAATCAATATACTTAAAAGTAATATTTTACCTAAAATACTTTATTTATTTCAATACATTCCCTTATCACCACCTTTAGATCTATTCTCAAGAATAAAAAAAAAGTTAGTGGAATTTATATGGAACAACAGGAGGGCTAGATTACGTTTGTCTTTATTATATTTACCATTTGATCGTGGAGGTCTGAAATGTCCAAATTTTATGTTGTATTATTGGTCGGCACAACTGAGGTCTATGACATATTATTTTTCATCAAATGATCTCCCTCACTGGACTGAAATGGAATCATACAATTTACCTTTACCTCTTCCCATATTCATATACTCAGATTCGGCAAAAAAATTACAAAAACAAGTTAAAAATCCATTTGTAAAGCATATGATCAAAATATGGTGTGAAGCTAAAAACTATTTAAAAGAACCACAGTTATTGTCACAATTTAGTCCAATATGGGGTAATCAATATTTTAAACCAGGGAGAGCGGACGCTGTATTTAAAGTATGGAATTTAAAAGGGATACAAAAGATTCAGGATTTATATTTGCCAGGTGCAGACAACATAATGTCTTTTGAAGAGCTGAGGATCAAATTTAATCTCAATAGAACACATTTTTTTAAATATCTTCAACTTAGAAACTTTATTCGATCAAATCAAAATAAAGCTCTCACTCGACCTATTTATTCATCCTTGGAAAAAAATGATGATGAAAGATAGTAAAAGAAAGGGTATTATTTCAGAGTTTTATAACTCATTGACACTATCTTCAAGTGAAAATTCACTGAAAAGATTAAACTACTGGAAAGAAGATCTGCAAATTGAAATTTCAGAGGAACAATGGGAATTGGCTTGTACAGAAGCTCAAACCAAATCAATAAATGCACGCCTTAAATTGATACATTTCAAATGGTTAATGCGGATGTATGTTACACCGGAGGAGTTAAATAGATATAACAAAAATATACCAGATACATGCACAAAATGCATGGAAAGTAAAGGAACCCTATTTCATTGTTTATGGGAATGTAGATTAATAAGAATGTTTTGGGAGGAGGTGAGGGTAACAATTGAAAAAATAATCTCAAAACAAATCATATTGAATCCTAAACTGTTTTTGTTGGGTCTGTACCCAGAAAAGCATAATTTTAATAAAAGTGAAAGAACATTCATAGACCTCAGTTTGCTTAATGCCAAAAAATGTATTGCACTATTATGGAAAAAGACTCATAGACCAGATGTGACTCAGTGGTTAAGACAGATGTTAACAAACCTTCCATTAGAAAGAATAACATATATACTAAAATCAAAGGAAATTGTGTTTGAGAATATATGGAGACCTTTTATTGATTATGTAAAAAATTTAAGCATAACTCTTGAAGAAGAAGGTGAATGATGTGTGTGGACCTTGTAAATTCCAAACTGGTGAACATAATATGTATACTTATGTATTGGATTGTCTAGACTAAACAGAGGAGCAATGTTGAAGACTTGATTTTGTGGTGGTTGTTGGTGTTTTTAGTGCATTTTTTTTTGTAGTACTTTAGTGTTAGTGTTTGATTGTTTGTATCATGTTTGTTAAAAAAAAAAAAAGAAAAGGTTCAATAAAGATATTGTGGAAAAAAAAAAAAATATCTATCCATGACTTCCGGTTATGGCTGCCACGTAGGACGGACGTGTCTCGCTCTGCTCTGCTCCTGGAAAAAAAAAAATCGGCAAATAACTCTCTCATTTGGGACAGAACGTATCCCAGCATTTGGGCGAGGATATGTCGGCGAAGCCTAAGGCTGGAAAACCAGGAAAAGGAAAAAGCGAGCCGCCGAAACAGTCCAAATTAACGGACTTTCAGGTCTGTGACGCAGCAAACAAGGCTCCATATATGGCGGAGGAAGCTGGCGGCGGTGCGATTTCTGCGGGGAATGGCGCAGATGCGCTGATGGCTGCCATGAGTTCAATGAGAGCGGACTTTTCCTCTAGATTTGATGGGATTATGACAGCGCTGGAAGGAATAAGAAAGGAATTGGGTGACTGTGTAGAACGAACGGCGCAGATGGAGCTCCGTCTCGCTAGTGCTGAAGATGACGTCACCCGTCTTCAATTAAAGGTGCGCACTTTGGAAAAAAAAAATAAATCTCTGGAAGATAATATTTTGGATTTGGAATCTCGGTCGAGACAGAATAACTTGAGGCTGGTGGGTCTTCCAGAGGAATCAGAAGGTCGGGACGTATGTTCCTTTCTGGAAAAGTGGATTCCGGAGGTGCTGGGCAGCGAGGAGTTGCAATCAGCAGTGGTTCTGGAAAAAGCACATCGTATTGGCCCACGGAGAGATAAGGGACCGCCGAGGACCTTAATTATGAAGTTTCTAAGCAACAGAGACAGGATGAAGATCTTCAACGCTGCACGTGCTAAAGGAGAGATTAAACACCAGGACCAGCAGGTGCGGTTCTACCCAGATTTGGCCACAGGAATCCAGCAATTGAGGAAGCAGTTTGATCCCGTACGTAAGGAGCTGCGCAACCTTGGGATTCGTCATGGTGTAATCTATCCTGCGAGACTGCTGACCACGTATGAGGGCAGAACCCACATCTTCAAGACCCCAGAGGAGGCGCAGGAGTTCATCAAGAAGATCAAAGAAGAAGAAGAGACTGGTGGGAGCTAAGCATGAACAAAATATAAGGTAGAATAACTAAGCATTTGCACAGGCATCTGACTGACT
The DNA here is from genome assembly GCA_020510985.1 of Pholidichthys leucotaenia. Lineage (NCBI taxonomy): Eukaryota > Metazoa > Chordata > Actinopteri > Cichliformes > Pholidichthyidae > Pholidichthys > Pholidichthys leucotaenia. The sequence goes on along the minus strand of CM035848.1, from coordinate 269,641,605 downwards.
TGAAGTAAATAGTAAGTTTACAAAATATAGATTGTATTATATATTAAAAAAAAAACAACAAAAACAAAACAAACAAACAAAAAAAAAAAACTAGGATGTACAAAGTTGGTAAAAATTTTGGAGTTAAGTTGGAAAACTACAGAGGAGAGTTAATGTTACGTCATTAAAAGCAGTAGAGTTAGGGTGATTGGGAGGATGAAGAAGGAGTGGCTTAGGCTGTTCCCCGTGGATGTGGAACAGTCGATGGCTATATCGGGAGACAGAATTTTTCTTTTGATTTTGGGGGGTTTGCCACAAGTGTGGGAAGGGGGAATTTGTTTGTGTGTAGTTTGTAGGATGAATGTTCAACCACTCATGTTTTTGCTTCTCTGTATGAGCATGTTTACACTGCAAGGTAATCCCAAACTCTCTATTGATCATGGACCAAAGTGTTAATCTTAATTTAACTTCATGGAATTGCAGAGGTCTACAAAATTTAAAAAAACTTAAACAAGTTATGAATAAAATAAAGGACATGGGTTCAAGAATTGTGTTTTTACAAGAAACTCATCTGATAGAGGAGGATGTTAAAAGAATTAGGAGTAGATGGCAGGGAAGTGTATTCACCTCTTCATTTTCATCCCGAGCCAGGGGAGTTATGACTCTCATACATAAATCAGTTCCTTTTCAAGTGAAAAATGTAATTGGAGACAAATTTGGAAGATATGTAATCATTCAAGGTTCTTTGCTATTAGAAAATATAAATCTTGTGAACTTATATGGTCCCAATATAGATGACCAGAAGTTCTTTGCTAATTTATTTCTCATCTTATCATCACTTACAGGGCAACATATAATAGCAGGGGATTTTAATTGTACATTGAATCCAGGTGTGGATAGATCAACAGGACTGGATTGTACGCACATTGGATGTAGGATGACTATTAATCATTTTATGAAAGAATTGAGATTGTTAGATATATGGAGAGAAATGAAACCACAAGTTAAAGCCTATTCTTGTTATTCCAGTACCTACAAGACATTCTCACGTATTGATTATTTTTTGATTTCCACAGAATTAAGGTCCAAGATTCAAAACTGCTTTTATGATAACATCGTGATCTCTGACCATGCACCCTGTTGTCTAATATATGTAGATAAAAAATTGATAAAGGAATCAGGTAGATGGCAATTTCAGCATAAATGGCTTCAGGATGAGGAATTTGTCAAGTATATAGAAAAACAGATAGACGAGTTCTTTGATATCAATACTACACAAACATCAGCATGTGTAAAGTGGGAGGCTTTCAAAGCTTTTATTAGGGGACATATTATTAGTTATACAGGATCAAAATCTAAGAAGACTCGAGAGGAGAGAGCTAAATTGGAACATAAAATAAAAATCTTCAGGAAAAAGTGTATGCAGGAAGTGACCCAAGGTTGGAGAATGAATTACTGATTTTGAGAGCTGAATACGACAAAAAATCAGCGAATAGAGCTGCCTCGAGTCTTCTAAGATTGAAACAATCTTTTTATGAACAAGGTGAAAAATCAGGAAAATTATTAGCATGGCAGATTAAACAATTGGAAATTAAAACACCAATTACCAGTATTATAAGTAATGGACAGGTAGTTATAGATCCTTTAGAAATTAATAGAGCCTTTAGAGATTACTATGAAAAATTATATGATACCAAAAATGAACCTGAATTAACAAAACTAAATGGGTTTTTGAACGAACTATCTATACCGTGTATTCCAAATGAAAACAGGGAGATATTGGAGTCTAAAATTAGTCAAGAAGAAGTTGGGCTAGCCATTGATAATATGAAATCAGGAAAAAGTGCAGGACCAGATGGTCTTCCAGTTGACCTTTATAAAAAATTTAAGAATAAATTAATAAAACCTTTTTTGGAAATGGTTTTAGAAGCATTTCAAAATAATAATTTACCATCATACATAAATAATGCCTTAATTATACTGCTGCCAAAACCAGGTAAGCCCTCTAATAAATGTGAAAATATGAGACCAATAAGCCTATTAAACGCCGACCTTAAGATAATCTGTAAAATTTTAGCAAGACGAATACAAGAAATTTTACCAAATATTATTAATCGAGATCAGAATGGCTTTATAAAGGGTAGACAAGGCTTCCATAATGTAAGAAGACTATTTAATATTATTTATTTTAATAAAGAAGCACCGGATACAGCTCTCCTATCATTGGACGCCGAAAAGGCCTTTGATAGAGTTGAATGGCCCTTTCTTTTTGAAGTACTACAAAGGTTTGGACTTGGAAATAATTTCATAAAATGGGTTCAAATAATATACAATAATGCTACAGCAGAAATCCTAACAAATAACAATATTTCAAAACCAATAAAAATCAATAGAGGATGTCGACAAGGCTGTCCACTTTCACCTTTACTGTTTACTATGGCAATTGAACCTTTAGCGATAGCGATACGTTTACATTCACAAATATATGGAATTAAAGTTGGACCAACAGAACATAAAATCTCCCTGTACGCCGATGACATAATTTTGTTTATGTCGAATCTAAAAAAATCAATTCCAACCTTGTTGAATTTAATAAAGAATTTTGGGGAAATATCAGGATATAAAATAAATAAAACTAAATCTTCAATATTAATGCTAAATGAGACCCAGAGAAATTACCCAGCCCCTGAGGCAAATCAATTCAATGTTGTAAATCAGTTTAAATATTTAGGAATCCAAATTATGCCTAAGCTAGAATCAGTCGCCAGTGTCAACTATGAAGCCTTAATGTCAGATATCAGTGAGTTAACTCAGAGATGGATGTCACTACCAATGTCGATGATCGGGAGAATCAATATACTTAAAAGTAATATTTTACCTAAAATACTTTATTTATTTCAATACATTCCCTTATCACCACCTTTAGATCTATTCTCAAGAATAAAAAAAAAGTTAGTGGAATTTATATGGAACAACAGGAGGGCTAGATTACGTTTGTCTTTATTATATTTACCATTTGATCGTGGAGGTCTGAAATGTCCAAATTTTATGTTGTATTATTGGTCGGCACAACTGAGGTCTATGACATATTATTTTTCATCAAATGATCTCCCTCACTGGACTGAAATGGAATCATACAATTTACCTTTACCTCTTCCCATATTCATATACTCAGATTCGGCAAAAAAATTACAAAAACAAGTTAAAAATCCATTTGTAAAGCATATGATCAAAATATGGTGTGAAGCTAAAAACTATTTAAAAGAACCACAGTTATTGTCACAATTTAGTCCAATATGGGGTAATCAATATTTTAAACCAGGGAGAGCGGACGCTGTATTTAAAGTATGGAATTTAAAAGGGATACAAAAGATTCAGGATTTATATTTGCCAGGTGCAGACAACATAATGTCTTTTGAAGAGCTGAGGATCAAATTTAATCTCAATAGAACACATTTTTTTAAATATCTTCAACTTAGAAACTTTATTCGATCAAATCAAAATAAAGCTCTCACTCGACCTATTTATTCATCCTTGGAAAAAATGATGATGAAAGATAGTAAAAGAAAGGGTATTATTTCAGAGTTTTATAACTCATTGACACTATCTTCAAGTGAAAATTCACTGAAAAGATTAAACTACTGGAAAGAAGATCTGCAAATTGAAATTTCAGAGGAACAATGGGAATTGGCTTGTACAGAAGCTCAAACCAAATCAATAAATGCACGCCTTAAATTGATACATTTCAAATGGTTAATGCGGATGTATGTTACACCGGAGGAGTTAAATAGATATAACAAAAATATACCAGATACATGCACAAAATGCATGGAAAGTAAAGGAACCCTATTTCATTGTTTATGGGAATGTAGATTAATAAGAATGTTTTGGGAAGAGGTGAGGGTAACAATTGAAAAAATAATCTCAAAACAAATCATATTGAATCCTAAACTGTTTTTGTTGGGTCTGTACCCAGAAAAGCATAATTTTAATAAAAGTGAAAGAACATTCATAGACCTCAGTTTGCTTAATGCCAAAAAATGTATTGCACTATTATGGAAAAAGACTCATAGACCAGATGTGACTCAGTGGTTAAGACAGATGTTAACAAACCTTCCATTAGAAAGAATAACATATATACTAAAATCAAAGGAAATTGTGTTTGAGAATATATGGAGACCTTTTATTGATTATGTAAAAAATTTAAGCATAACTCTTGAAGAAGAAGGTGAATGATGTGTGTGGACCTTGTAAATTCCAAACTGGTGAACATAATATGTATACTTATGTATTGGATTGTCTAGACTAAACAGAGGAGCATTGTTGAAGACTTGATTTTGTTGGTGGTTGTTGGTGTTTTTAGTGCATTTTTTTTTGTAGTACTTTAGTGTTAGTGTTTGATTGTTTGTATCATGTTTGTTAAAAAAAAAAAAAGAAAAGGTTCAATAAAGATATTGTGGAAAAAAAAAAAAATATCTATCCATATTAATAAAACGAGTAACGTGAGTAACGCCTTATATTATAATGCAAGAAATCTCTGTCTGTGTGTCTGTGTGTCTGTCTGTGTGTGTGTGTTCCGTGCGTATCTCCCGAACTGTTTTTCAGACTGGCCTCAGATTTTATATGTGCTCTGCTAAGGTTACGAGGGTGTGCATCCCCGAATTTCAGCCTTCCCGCATATGCAGAAGTTTAGGAGGGGAAACCTTTAATGAACATCCATAGGAGAGCTATGGGCGTTCATAGCTATGACATCATAGACGCACAGATGTTGCCATGGTTACTGTTGCCAGGCAGACACATCATCAAAGATCAAAGGCAGGCATCACAGAACGAGTGGTGACCTCAAAGATCAAAGGCAGGTTTCACCATGGTTACTGTTGCCATGGTAACCATGTCAAAGATCAAAGGCAGGCATGGTTACTGTTGCCACGGTAACAGTAACAGTAACTTTCTACGGACATGCAGAAATGCTTGCTTACATTTGCTTTCGACGGGCATGCAGAAATAGCTGCTTATACTTGGTTTTTACGGGCATGCACGGGTATGCACTAGTCTGATTAAATTTCAGCAACTGTAATGCATTACTGAATTTTTAAACAGTAATTTCATTACACAGCATGTTACTGCAAAAGTACTGGCATTAATGTGTTACTCCCAACACTGGCACTAACACATCCCCATACCATCACAGATGGTGGATTTTGAACCTAATGGTTGGTTATTTTCCTTTTTTGCCCAGAGGACATGATATCCATGGTTTCCAAAAACAATCTGAAATGTGGACTTGTCAGACCATCTCAGATGAGTTCGGGCCCAAGAGCAACAAGCAGTGTTTCTGGGTGTTGTTGATATATTTGTTGTTTGTTGTTATATGTTTTGACTTGCACTTATAGATGTACAATGGTGTGAAAAAGTGTTTGCCCCTTTCCTGATTTCTCATTTTTTTGTATGTCACATTTAAATGTTTTAAATCATCAAACAAATTTAAATATTAGGCAAAGATAACACAAGTAAACACAAAATGCAGTTTTTAAATGGTGTTTATTATTAAGGGTAAAAAAAAAAAAAAAAATCCAAACCGACATGGCCCTGTGTGAAAAAACTGACTGCCCCCCTGTTAAAACATACATTAACTGTGGTTTATCACATTTTTGGAAAGCTGAGTTCAATTTCTCTAGCCACACCCAGGCCTGGTTACTGCCACACCTGTTCTCAATCAAGAAATCACTTAAATAGGACCTGCCTGAGAAAGTCAAGTAGACCAAAAGATCCTCAAAAGCTAGACATCATGCTGTGATCCAAAGAAATTCAGGAACAAACGAGAAACAAAGTAATTGAGATCTATCAGTCTGGAAAAGGTTATAAAGCCATTTCTAAAGCTTTAGGACTCCAGCAAAGCACAGTGAGAGCCATTATCCACAAATGGCATAAACGTGAAACAGCGGTGAGCCTTACCAGGAGTGGCCAGCCAACCAAAATCACCCCAAGAGTGCAGCGACAACTCATTCAAGAGGTCACAAAAGACCCCACAATGACATCCAAAGAACTGCAGGCTTCACTTGCCTCAGTTAAGGTCAGTGTTCATGACTCCACCATAAGAAAGAGAGTGGGCAAAAATGGCCTGCATGGCAGAGTTCCAAGACGAAAACCACTGCTGAGCAAAAAGAACATAAAGGCTCCTCTCAGTTTTGCCAGAAAACATCTGGATGATCCCCAAGACTTTTGGGAAAATACTCTGTGGACTGGCAAGACAAAAGTTGAACTTTTTTGTAAGGTGTGTGTCCCATTACATCTGGCGTAAAAGTAACACAGCATTTCAGAAGAGGAACATCATACCAACAGCAAAATATGGTGGTGGTAGTGTGAGGGTCTGGGGCTGTTTTGCTGCTTCAGAACCTGGAAGACTTGCTGTGGTAAATGGAACCATGAATTCTGCTGTCTTCCAAAAAATCCTGAAGGAGAATGTCCACCCATCTGTTTGTGGTCTCAAGCTGAAGCGCACTTGGTTTCCGTAGCAGGACAGTGATCGAAAATACACCAGCAAGTCCACCTCTGAATGGCTTAAGAAAAACAAAATGAAGACTTGGGAGTGGCCTAGTCAAAGTCCTGACCTGAATCCGATTGAGATGCTATGACATGGCCTTAAAAAGGTGGTTCATGCTCGAAAAGCCTCCAATGTTGCTGAATTACAACAATTCTGCAACGATGAGTGGGTCAAAATTCTTCCACAGTGCTGTAAAGGACTTATTGCCAGTTATCGCAAACGCTTGATTGCAGTTGTTGCTGGCAAGGGTGGCCCAACCAGTTATTAGGTTTAGGGGGCAATCACTTTTTCACACAGGGCCATGTAGGTTTGGATTTTTTTTATTTTCCCTTGATAATAAACACCTTCATTTAAAAACTGCATTTTGTGTTTACTTGTGTTATCTTTGTCTAATATTTAAATATGTTTGATGATCTGAAAAAAATTAAGTGTGACAAACATACAAAAAAATGAGAAATTAGGAAGGGGGCAAACACTTTTTCACACCACTGTAGTGATGAACTGTGTTAATTTGCAAGGGTTTTCCGAAGTGTTCCAGAGTCCATGTGGTAATATTCTTTAGAACAGAATAGAATAGAATAGAACAGAATAGAACAGGCTTTATTGTCATTGTACAGTTGTACAGTACAACAAAATTGTGGGTGTTCCACCAAGCTACTGCGCAATAAAGTAAGAGAGAAGGATTAAATTAAAAAAAAAAAAAAACACTGTTTCAGAACACATGATTAAACACACGACTAAAATAAAAATAGCCCACAATTCTGGAAATATACACGGGCATGGTAGTGGCTTCATAGATGGAACTATGTACATAAGAGTGCGGAGTGTGGAACACACAATAGAACACACAATTGAGTAAAATGGCCCAAGGATTATGGAAAATATACATAGTAGTGGTTTCATGGATTGGTCAATATATATGAAAGTGCGGAGTGCAAAGACAGGATGATTATTGTGGTAATTAAAAAGTCCTCAGTTCTGTGTATGTGAGTGTTCGGAGGGAGGGGGGTGGGGCCTCTGACTGTTTGCAGTTTGGATGGCCCAGGGGAAGAAGCTGTTTGTCAGTCTGGAGGTGTGGGACCTGATTGATCTGAACCATCATCCTGATGGAAGCAGGCCAAACAGGTGGTGGGTGGGATGTGAGGGGTCTCCTGTGATGGCCTTGATCTTTCTGAGACAGGAGGCTCTGGAGATGTCCTCCAGGGAGGGTAGAGGGCCTCCGATGATTTTTTTGGGCAGTGTTGATGACCCTCTGCACAGCCTTCCTGGTCTCGGCTGTGGAGTCAGTGTACCACACACCCAGACAGTAGGTGGTGAGCACGCTCTCCACTGAGTAGTGATAGAAGGCCAGCAGCAGCTCTGGTCCAGGTTGTTCTTCCTCAGGAAACGGAGCAAGTGCAGCTACTGCTGGGCTTTCTTCACCGGGGCCTTGGTGTTGACAGTCCAGGAAAGGTCAGAGGAGATGTGGGTGACCAGGAACCTGAAGGTGGGGACGGTTTCCACACGGTCGCCATTTATGAGGAGGAAGGGTGGTTCTGTCTGTCTTTCTGAAGTCCAGTATGAGTTCTTTGGGGTTTTTTTGGACATTCAGTTTCAGGTTGTTTGCTTGGCGCCACAGTAGCAGATTCTCTAACTCCACCCTGTATGCCTTCTCATTGTCATCGGTGATGAGCCCAACCAAGGTGATATTGTCCGCGTACTTCATGATGACAGTGGTTGGGTGGGTTAGAATACAGTCAAAGGTGTACAGGGAGTACAGTAGAGGGCTTAGCATGCAGACCTGCGGGGAGCCAGTGATGAGAGACAGTGTGGAGAAGTGATGGGGGCCAAGACTGACTGTTTGCGGGAGGTTGGTAAGAAAGTTTTTTTTATCCAGGAGCAGGGGGGGAGGTGCAGTTTACTGATCAGAATGTCCAAAATGATGGTGTTGAAAGCTGAGATGTAGTCCACAAAGAACATCCTCACATAGTTTCTTGGGTTCTCTAGGTGGCTCAGTGCTCTGTGGAGTGTGGTGGCGATGGCGTCCTCCATAGACCAGTTCTCCCTGTAGGCGAACTGGTGGGGGATGAAGGAGGGGGAAGACAGTCTCTGATGTGCTGGGACACCAGTCACTCAAAACACTGACTACAGACGTGAGTGCTATGGGTCTGTAGTCATTCAGGCTGTCAGTTGCAAACTTTTTGGTGATGGGGATGATGGTGGAGCCCTCCAGTTTTCTCCTGTAGGCGTTTGTAGTGTGTTTTATGCCTCCTCTCCTGTTGGCTCTGGCAGTGCTGTACAGAGAGCTGTCCCTCTGTCTGAAGGCTGAGTTGCGAGCTCTGATCAGAGGCTGGACTTCACAAGACCCGGATGTGTTTGGTGACTGTTACATTTTCCACACAGCATTTAATATAGAAGAGGACAGACTCGGTGTGGAAATCCAGGTCCTTCTGTTCAAAGATGTTTCAATCTGTGCAGCTAAAGCAGTCTTGTAGCTGGAGGAGCATTTTCAGGACAGGTTTTAATTGTTTGTTTGGTTGGGGGGGGCTCTTCCTCAGGGGGTGTAAGCAGGTATTAGAAGCAGAGAGAGATGGTCTGATTGTCCAAGGTAAGGGAGGGGGGTGGCTCTGTAGTCGTGCTTAATGTTGCTGTAAACATGATCGAGTGTTTCTTCCCCTCTTGTGGGACACTTAACATGTTGGTGGAATTTGGGGAGTACAGTCTTTAAGCAAGCTTTGTTAAATTCCCCTGCAATAATATGGACTGCATTAGAGTGATCTTTCTGTTGCCTGCTAACAATGTGCTGGAGGTGGCTGAGTGCTAAGTTAATGCTCGCGTCTGGAGGGAAGTAAACAGCTGTTACAATTACTGTCATTAGCTTGCGGGGTAGATAGAGGGACCTAAACAGAAAGGACATGTCCTCTAATTCTGGTGAACAGTAGGTTTGAATTATTCTGCTGTTATTACACCAAGTCTGAAGCACATAAATGCAGAGCCCACCACCCCCGGCCCTTACCAGAATCTGTGTTGCCATCAAAGCGGAGTGTAGTTCGGCTGGGTAATTCCACAGTGGCATCTGGGATGAGCGGGTGGAGCCATGACTCAGTCACAATAGAACAGTCCCAGATATAGTGATTGTAGGCGATCTCCGATCGCAGCTCATCCATTTTGTTGGTGAGGTATCTGACGTTGGTGAGGAAAATTGAGGTAACGGTGGTTTGGTATGTTGTTTGCATAGGTGGGCACGGAGGCCAGCCCTGCAGCCTCATTTGTTTTTCCTCTCTCGGCGCTGTCTGCACTTCTTGCTGGGCCCGATTACAATCCACGGTGTGCCCAGAGGTCTAGGGATCTCCTCAGGGATGTGGTATCGATTGCTGGAATAAGCACTGGAGATGTCAGAATTAAGTTGGCAGCCTATGCCTAGAAGTTCCGGAAGACTGTAGGTAGGTAGTCATAGGAGGAGGACAAAAGAAGGCATGAAAAACATAGAAACAAGAGCAGTAGTCTGGAGCGTCTAGCCGCACCATGTGGACGCACAGCCATTATCAAGGTGCTTCACAGAATGATGGTGGTTTTTCATGCAGTGTGGCTTGAGGGATTGAAGGCCACAAGCGTTCAATGTTGTTTTTTGGTCTTGTCGATTACATGCAGAAATATCTCCAGATTATTTGAATCTTTTGATGATATTATGGAGTGTAGATGATGAAATCCCTAAATTCCTTGCAACTGTATGTTCACAAAGGGGAGAACCTCACCCCGTCCCTGTTTGTGAATGACTGAGCCTTTCAGGGATGCTCCTTTTACACCCAATCATGACATTCACTTGTTTCCAATTAACCTGTTCAGCTGTAGAATGTTACAAGAAAGTGTTTTTTGAGCATTCCTCAACTTTTCCAGTCTTTTCTTGTCCCTTTCCCAGCTTTCTGGGAACTTGTTGCAGGGCTCAAATTCAAAATGAGTGAATATTTGCAAAAAAGACAATAAAGTTTATCAGTTTGAACATTAAATATCTTGTCTTTGTAGTGTATTCAAGTGAATATACAGTCATGTGAAAAAATTAGGACACCCTGTATAAGCCTGTGTGGGTTTTTTTTTTAACATATTTGGACATATGGATAATTAATATCAGTGTTAAAAATACTGGGAGACTCATGTAATACAACTGAACAATTAAAAATGAATTAAAGACTTTTTTTTCCAATTTTTCTGTAAAATGTAATTCTAAACAAACAATGAGGAATAAATTAGGACATCCCCCATCTTTTATAGGACACCCCCCACATTCATTCCCACTTAAAAATGGCTAAAATAAATGTCAAAAAATGCAAATAAAAAAAAACAAGGTTAGACATAAATATGTGAAAATTTCTTAATAAAGAACTGAATATTTAATGGAGTGTCCTAATTTTTTCACAACTGTAGGTTGAAAAGGATTCTTAAATCATTGTATTTTGTTTTTATTTACATTTTACATAAAGGCTTCTAAGTCACCATTAAGGTCAGGAGCTCTGGAAATCTCATAAGAATTTTTCCATTTACTTATACTTTTATGGGTTGAAATAACTAGGAAAGTTATATTAAGTAGAAGCAGAGTGATTGTTTCAAAATGAAAGAGGAAATGTGACAACAATAAAAATGGTAGTTTTGCATAGAAATTGACTGTTTTTATATTGCACTGAAAAAATATAACAAAATGATATAAACTGTAAAATGATTTAATTTATTATATATTCATGATTATCAAGCGTTTTATGTAAAGGGCATTTGCTTGACATTAGTGTGACAGTTTTTTAGGAAGTCAGCTCTGTGGTCCCCTGTGAAAACTAATTGAGGACCCCTGCTCTAGCATTATTTCTGTTGAATATGAGAGTCACAATTATGTTCACTGAATTAAAATGCAATTAAAAGTTGCTAAAGTATACATTTTTTAAGTAATGCAAGTTTAGCAATTAATCATAATTATAGAAAATGTGCAATTAATTAGTTAAAAATATCATTGCACACCTACTGTATATTATAAGTACATGTGTCTACTTTCAAAATTGTAAACATTTAGGAAAATTGAGTTGTAAAACCAGGAAAAGCTTGTTATGTAGGTTACTGTATGCCTTCTGTCAAATAGTTCCACTATAGCAGGATAGATAATCAGGCAGTCACCCTTGCAAAATGAAAATGAAGTCTGGAAGACTGACCTCCCGGTAAGGGCAATGATCAGTATATCTGAGTTAAGTGTCAAGCTTGGCACTCTGTGGAGCATTTAATTTGTTTTAATCTCGGACAAGCACATGTCTCTTAACCATGAATAAGACATTAAGAAATAAAAGAAAATATGACCATTTAGTTCTGTTGTGGTGAAGGTTTAGTGCTGTTTGGAAAACATTTTCTTCCCAAACCTAAAAGCTGGTCATTATCAAGGTGCTAATACTATTCAAATGGGATTTGACTATATTCAAAAAAGCTAAATTAGGGCCCCTTAACACAGCACAGAGATCATTGTGAAATTGAACCAATTTTTGATCTTTGGGATCATTTGGGAGCTCCTTGTGTGTTTTGGACTGAGTCAAAACTTTGAGGAGACTGCAAACTGTGGAGATCATTGAAGATCATTGATAGATCAAAAATTGGCCCGATCTCAAAGATCTCTCAATAATCTCCACCCCTATGTACAGGGGGTATTTACTGAAATTCATATGAGGTTCACAGCATCTCTAAGTCTGAATGACTATTTCACAATAACAGTGCTTAAAGTGTAGGGCCCTTAAGTGAGTAAAGGGTCATGAAATCCTTTTTCTGTTTAAAGAGCCAATTCCCTGTCCTTGACTGGGTGAATGTGATTCCCACCGGCTTTTGTGCTGAGCAGCCAATTTTGCCAGCCTTTACACTCTTTCTTCAGGCAATTCCACCCAAATCAGCAATTTTCACTTCACTGACTCACATGAAGCACTGACCACATTAAAGGAAACATTTCTTAGAGACTGAAAGGGCATAATCGCAGTGGTGTTATTGAGGCTATTAGACATAAAAGTTGTTTTGAAAAAAGTTTATTTTCCAAGTACAAAAGAAGAGTCTCCAGACTCCTCGGAATGTGGTTGATGGTCTTCTGGAGGTGGGAGTTGAAGGCCTCCCAGACAGAGGCCTCAGCCAGATGTTCCCAGCACACCCTCACTATACGTTTGGGTCTACCAGGTTTGAATGGCATCCTCCCCTGCCATCGGCTCCAACTCATCACCAGGTGGTGACCACTTGTCAACTCTGCACCTCTCTTTACCCAAGTGTCCAAAACATACGGTCGCAGGTCTGATGACACGATGACAAAATCGATCATCGACCTGCGACCTAAGGTGTCCTGGTGCCAGGTGCACATATGGACACCCTTATGCTTGAACATGGAGTTCATTATGGGCAAACTGTGGTTAGCACAGAAGCCAATTACTGAACACCACATTCCAAGGGGGTCTGGAGACATGGAGCCTGAATGGGCTACGTTCTCCACCTCCATTGCTGAAGCAGCTGCCAAGAGCTGTGGCCACAAGGTCGTCGGTGCATCTCGTGGTGGCAACCCCCGAACAAAGTGGTGGACACCAGTGGTGAGAGGGGCCATTAAGCTGAAGAAGGAGTCCTATCAAGATTGGTTGGCTTGTGGGACTCCCGAAGCATCTGAGGTGTACCGGCAGGCCAAGCAGAGTGCAGCTCGGGTGGTTGCTGAAGCAAAAACTCGGGTGTGGGAGTAGTTTGGTGAGGCCATGGAACATGACTTTCGGTCGGCCTCGAAGAGATTCTGGCAAACTGTCCAGCGGTTCAGGAGGGGGAAGCAGCTCCCTGTCCACACTGTGTATGGTGCGGATGGGGCGCTGCTGATTTTGACTGGGAATATCATCAGGCGGTGGAAGGAATACTTTAAGGATCTCCTCAGTCCCACTGATACGCCTTCCACAGAGGAAGCAGGGCTTGTGGACGAGGGGGACAACTCCCCCATCACAGGGGCTGAGGTTGCCAAGGTGGTTAAAAAGCTCGTTGGTGGCCTGGTCCTGGGGGTGGACGAGATAAGATAAGATAAGATAAGCCTTTATTAGTCCCACAATGGGGAAATTCCAGGATTGCAACAGCACAGGGATAGTAACACTCAGAGCAATAATTAAGAAGATATGAAAAATAAAAATAGCAGTGAATATACATACGTACACATAAATATATAAATATACATACAAAGTGCGGAGCATTGTAGCAAGATGGAATAAACAGCATAACCGTCTACTTAGTTATCCTACATAGTATGAATATGTACCCATACATATTGTCACCCTCCATAGCGGCTGATATTGTCCTAGTTGTATATTGGAGGGGACCATTTGTGTAAATCTGTTGCGTCTTTTGCATTCAATACTATTAGGTTGTCACGTTTTTTTGCTATCTCTGCGAGCAGCCCTGCTTAGGTTATACAGTCTGACAGCCGTAGGTAGGAAGGACCTGTGAAACCTCTCAGTTGCGCACCTAGGATGATGTAGTCTACTGCTAAATGAGCTCCTCAGTGCATTCAGTATGTCCTGCATAAGGTGGGACTCGGACTCCAGCAGAGATGACAGTTTAGCCATCATCCTTCACTCTCCTATCTCCTCCACTGGGTCAAGGCGTTGCCCCAGAACAGATCTAGCTTTCTTGATCAGTTTGTTCAGTCTCTTCCTATAGGCTGCTGTAATGCCGTTGCCCCAGCAGACCACTCCAAAAGTGATGGCTGACGCCACCACCGTGTCGTAGAATGTCTTCAGCAGCACCCCTTGTACACCAAAAGACCTGAGCCTCCTCAGTAGGAACAGCCTGCGCTGTCCCTTCTTGTAGAGTGCGTTGGTATTGTGTGACCAGTCTAGTTTATTGTTCAGATGAACACCCAGGTACTTGTAGGATGTCACCATCTCAATGTCCGTTCCCTGTATGTTTACTGGTGCTGTGAGGGGTTGTCCTTGCCTGCGGCAGTCCACCACCAGCTCCTTGGTTTTCCTCGCGTTGATCTGGAGGCAGTTCCGATGGCACCAGTCCACGAAGTCCTGGATAAGTCCTCTGTGCTCGGCTTCATCTCTATTGGAGATGAGGCCGGCGATCGCAGAGTCATCAGAGAACTTCTGCAGATGGCAGTGTGTTGTGTTGTGTGAGAAGTCCGCAGTATAAAGGGTGAACAGAAAGAGAGCCAAAACCGTTCCCTGGGGGCCCCCGTGCTACCGGTGATCGTGTCGGACACACAATCCCGGGTTCTCACAAACTGTGGCCGGTTAGTGAGGTAGTCCAGGATCCATGATGACAGGTGCTGGTCCACCCCTGCGCACAGCAGCTTGTCCTTCAGGATCATCAGTTGGATGGTGTTTAAAGCACTGGAGAAGTCAAAGAACATGATCCTCACCGCATTCCTGGGCTTCTCCAGGTGGAACAGAGAACGGTGAAGGAGGAAGATCACTGCATCCTCCACCCCAATGCCATGCTGGTAGGCGAACTGGAGTGGATCCATCGCTGGTCCCACCAGGGGGCGGAGGTGAGCAAGGAGCAGTCTCTCCAGGGTCTTCATCATGTGGGACGTCAGGGCCACTGATCTGTAGCTGTTCAGATCTTTGGGGTGGGAAGTCTTTGGTACAGGTACCACACAAGATGTTTTCCACAACTGTGGTACCCTCCCCAGCTTCAGGCTCAGGTTGAAGATGTACTCCACAATCCCACACAGCTGGTCTGCACAGGACTTGAGGAGCTTCGTGCTGATGCCGTCCGGTCCCAAGGCCTTCCTCGCCTTGATCTTCCTCAGCTCCATCCTTACCTGGGTCTTAGTGAGGGTCAGGTTGGGGGGCTGTGTGCTAGGAGTGGGGGGGTGTTGGTGGAGTGGGGTGTGGACAGCAGGTCTCAATGACTTTAGAGGCAGCAGTGGTTGTTGTGCAGTCGGGGGGGAAGGCAGTTGGTCAAACCTATTAAAAAACAGGTTCAGATTGTTCGCCCACTCCCTGCCCCCCGTGGCCTGGGAGGAGGTATTCTGGAGCCCAGAGATGGTTTTAAGGTTTCTCCAGACCCCGCCAATGTCACTCTGTTGCAGCTTGTCCTCCATCTTCTTCCTGAAGCTGTCCTTGCCTTCCTGATCTTCCTCCTCAGCTCCCTCTGTACGGACTTCAGCATCACCCTGTTCCCAGACCTGAAGATCCTCTTCTTCTCTCTCAGAAGTGTTTTTATCTCAGGGTTGATCCAGGGTTTGTTGTTCGAGCAACACCGTATGGTCTTGGTGGGTACGGTGTTGTCCACACAGAAGCTGATGTAGTCCGTGATGGTGTGAGTGAGGCCATCGATGTCCTCACCATGTGGATCGCAGAGCTGCTCCCAGGCAGTGGTTTCAAAACAGTCCTTTAGAGCATCCATTGCCTCCTCAGACCATAACTTCACTGTGCGCATAACCGGAGGTTGTCTGTGTACTAGGGGTTTGTAAACCGGCAGGAGATGAACCAAATTGTGATCCAATCTCCCGAGTGGGGGGAGTGGCAATGAGGTGTACGCCTCCTTAGTATATTTGCGTAGAATAAGTCCAGTGTTTTATTGTCTGTAGTGTGGCATGTGACATACTGGGTGAGCGTGGTTAGAATGGGGGACGGTGAAATATGGTTGAGATCACCTGAGATGAGGAGAAGAGCATCTGGGTGTTCTGTCTGCAGCCTGCCAGTTACTGAGTGGATGACGTCACGCACTGTCCCAGCGTTCGCCGTCGGATTTGCATAAATAACAATGCAAATCACGTGTGAGTATTCCCTCAGGAGATAGGTAGGCCGCATGCTAACAGCTAGCAACTCGATGTCTTTGCTACAGTGCTGTTCCTTAACCGTGATATGTCCCGGTCTGCACCAGTTGTTATTGGCATACATTATCACTCCCCCGCCTCTTGCCTTCCCACTGTCTGGTGTCCGGTCTGCCCATATTGCGTGGAAACCCTCCAGTTCGATGTTAGCATCTGTTGCTAGTTCTGTTAGCCACGTCTCGGTAAACAGCAACAGGCTACTCTCTCTGTACATGCTCTCGTAGCGGGAGATAGCCGCTAGCTCATCAGTTTTATTGAGTAGCGATCGAACATTCCCCATGTGGGCTGCACAGTGGCGCAGTGGTTAGCACTGTGGCAGCACAATTTTACCCTCGGCCGGGGGAGTGCGGGGATCGTGGGTTCGATCCCAGCCCCCGACCGACAGTGATCTGTGTGGAGTTTGCATGTTCTCCCCGTGTTGCGTGGGTTTACTCCGGGATTTCTCCGGTTTCCTCCCACACGCCAAAAACATGCAGGTTAGGGATACGGGGCACTTGCGCACGCAGCGACCGGCAGCTAGTGGCTTGTCACCAGACTGCAAAACAAATCTACCTACGGGTACAAATAAGTAACAAAAAAAACAAAACAAAACAAAAAAAAATAATGACGGATGGGAGGACGGGTCTCTACCTTATATTCCTTGCCCGCCGTCTTACTCCAGCTCGACATCCATGCCGTTTCCGTCTTATTTCTCCCGGTATGTCGAGTTTTTGCGTTAGCATCGTGGGCCGGTTAAGTGCTAACAGCTGGTCTCTATTGTACTGCCTCCTGCAAGAAACAGTGGCTCCGTCCGCTGGCTCAGGAGACATTTGGGCGATCTACGTGTTTGGATGGAATAAAGGTGTCACTGGATCAGAAAGATTAGCAAGAGAGCCAGATAGTAAATAGAAATAGGCAGAAATTGGTCCGCTGTTGCAAAAAGGCAGCCTACTCGTGTGGCGCCGGAAGTAGAAATTCAGAAGTAGATTAGCCCTGAGTACCTCAAGGCCCTGGATGTTGTAGGGCTGTCATGGTTGACACACCTCTGCAACATTGCGTGGAGATCAGGGACAGTGCCGTTGGCATGGCAAACCGGGATGGTGGTTCCTTTCTTTACAACATTTGGGAGGCCGAAGACCACATCAACACCATCATTCTCAGGCGATCATCAGCTCCGCCTACTGCCTCGCAGATGGCTGAAACTGCTACTTATTTGGGTGAGCTCAGCGTGCCCCCACCTACCTCCACACCTGCTCCAGCCTGCACAGCCGACCATGGCCTCAGCAATAAACACTGGTTTCATCTCGGGGCTAAACCAAAAGCTTCGCTTGGTCCCTCTCATCCTCCATCTGCGCCCTGGACCTTGGTTCGACCAGCTAATGGCCATCGTCGTTCGACCGGAATGGGCCGCGCCTCTTCTCTTCCACTGTCCTTGGATAACAGATTTGATATCCTTTCCCTGGAGGATTTTCCCCACCTGGACGCTGGCCGCCCGCCCGTGGACGCCCCTCATCCTCCCTCCTCTCCTTCAGCGGCGGCTCATGTCCGCAAACCCCAGATGAAGACCACCCAGGGTGTGTCAAATTACACACCCGCTCCAGATAGAAGAAAAGAGCGCATCTCCCCACCTTCGCAACAACAGCATCATCCTCTTCACAATCCCTCTCCACGTCAGAATCCACCGACAAACACCCCCTCCCCCCCCCAGACGACGCTGGTAATTGGTGACTCGATCGTGAGGAACGTCAGAAGCAGGTACTGTGTTACTCGATTTTTTCCTGGAGCTAGAGTCTCTGACATTGAGGCTCTTATCTCTGACCTGCTGAATGAATTCCCTCACGTACAAACTGTTGTTGTGAATGTGGGATGCAATAACATCCCAGATGAAGCGTCAGAGATTTTAAAAAGTGACTTCAGGAGCCTTCTGTCCACTCTTATGAGCTGTGGCAGACGTGCGCTCATCTCTGGGCCTTTGGCACCTCTCAGACGAGGCTGTAATCGTTTTAGCAGAACTCTCAGCCTTAATTCTTGGCTGTGTTTTACTTGTCCTATTTTTAACATTGGTTTTGTTGACAATTTTAACTTATTTTGGAACTGCCCATTACTCATGAGGCCTGATGGCATCCACCCAAATAGACTTGGTGCACGTGTTTTAACAAACAATCTTCTCTATTTGGTGTTTTCTGGTACAGTGACTGAAATTTGGTGTGTTTACTCACTCTGAAATTTCTGGGTTTGCCAATCTGCCCTTTTTTGGTTCTGTTCCCACATACTGTATCGATCCCATTAACTCAGGTGGTCTTTACCGTTTGGATCAGCCTTTCATTTATAATCCTTCAGAGACTGAGTCTGTCTCCCGTTGCCCTAAATATTGTAACTCAGGACAAATACAACACAACTTGAAAAACACTCACTCTTCTGCTGCTCCTCCTCTTCCACCACCTTTCAACTTTGCCCCTGTCTCCTCCCTTAGAGAACCTTTTTCTGCTCCCTCTATAGTTAATAAAAAAGTTAAAAAAAAAATAGAATGCATAAACTTCCCAGATTGATTAAACAAAATGTTGGTAAAATTCTAATCCAGCCTCAAGTCTCTAAAATCAATAATTTGGCCTCTGTTCCCCCCCAAAGTTTAAAAATTAAATGTGGCTCATTAAACATTAGGTCTCTATCTTCTAAGTCTCTTCTGGTCCATGATCTATTAATCGATCACCAGCTCGATCTACTATCCCTCACAGAGACCTGGCTCGGGCTTGATGACTATGTTGGTTTGAATGAATCAACTCCCTCTGGGTATTTAAACTGTTATAACCCCAGAGGTTCTGGTTGTGGTGGTGGAGTGGCGGCAATTTTCCATTCTAAATTACTAATTAATGTTAAGCAGAAATTATGTTTTAATTCCTTTGAAGGTTTGGTCCTCAGTGTGGGGCTTGTTGGCAATCTTGGCATGAACCCAATTCTCTTTGCCATAGTTTATCGTCCTCCCACAGCCTATTCAGAGTTTCTATTGGAATTTGCCAAATTTTTAGCTGATTTAGTGCTGAAAAACGATAGAATAATTATTGTAGGGGACTTTAATATACATGTTGATGTTGAGAGTGACTGTCTTAATAAGGCTTTCAATTCAATTTTAGACTCAATGGGTTTTTCCCAAAAAGTAGAAAATTGTACCCATTATTTCCATCATACATTGGGCCTTGTTTTGATTTATGGTATAGATATCGAAAATCTGGTAGTGTCTCCTCATAATCCTGTACTGTCTGACCATTGTCTGTTAATTTTTGATTTCATTATCTCTGATCACTTATTTCCTAAAGAAAAATATTACTACAGCAGATGTCTTTCTGATGACGTTGTTGCTAAATTTTTGCAGATTGTCTCCTCTATGCCATGGGTCAACACAACAGAAACACCTGAAATAAGTGATGGAGAGTCTGCTCCATTCGTGATTGATAGCATGGTTGATGGTGTTACTGCCTCTCTGCATCGGACTCTAGATTTGGTAGCCCCTTTAAAAAAGAAAAAGTCTAACCAGAGATTTCTTACCCCTTGGTTTAACTCAGAAACTCATGGCTTAAAACAGAAAACTCGTCAATTGGAAAGAAAATGGCGCTCATCTAATTCAGATGAATTCTACTTGACGTGAAGAAATCATCTCTTAATCTATAAAACATCTCTTAGAAAAGCTAGATCAAGCTATTATTCTGCATTAATAGAAGTGAACAGGAATAACCCCAGGTTTCTCTTCAACACTATAGCCAGGCTTACAAAGAGCCATGACTCGGTCAATCCTCGCATCCCCCCTGAGCTTTCTAGTCAGGACTTTCTGAACTATTTCAATCTTAAAATTTTATCTATTAGAGATGAAATCAGTCAGATTCTTCCTACCGTAAACTCTAGTACATTAACTACTGCAACTCCCTCAACTGATATCTGCTTAGATAAGTTTTATCATAACCTGGCTCTCACGAGCCAGAAAGGAGATGCGAGGGCGACCAGTGAGTTAGCGTAATTTATTAATACAAACACACAGCGTACAAAATAACAAAGTAAGGAGCCACGTGGGGCTAAAATACACACAGAACTAAGGATAACATACAACTCAGGGAGAAAGGCTAGAGAGGCGGCGAGGGAAAAAACACACGCCGAGTCGCAGCACTTACTTTGGGGGAAGCGCCGAGGTAACGGCGAACTGAAGCTAGACGTAGGAGCTAACAGTCGTGGAAACACAAGGCACGTCTTTCCATAGCGAGGTCGCAGCAACGAGTAACTCTCGGCTGCTCGCTTAAGTGGGGGAGATGATTGATGATAGGAGACAGCTGTCCCAGCGCAGCTGAACTAGACAGCTGGGAGTCAGCTGGGCGCTGTCAAAGTACGGGCCTTGGAAGACCCGGCACGGACTACCACGGAGCAGGAGCGACACTGGACAACCTGAACGCAGAGAAGGATAGCGTTCAGGTCATGACAAGTTTACTCCAATCGACCTCTTAGAGTTGGATAAAATAATTTCCTTGTCTAAGCCTTCATCTTGCCTTCTGGACCCTATTCCTTCCAAGTTATTTAAAATTATTTTCCCAATTATTGGTAGCTGTATTCTTCTTATCATTAATTCTTCTTTAAATCTGGGTTATGTTCCTCTGGCTTTTAAAACTGCTGTAATAAAACCTTTACTTAAAAAACCAATGCTCAATCCTGGAGTTCTGGCCAATTATCGACCAATCTCTAATTTGCCTTTCATTTCTAAAATCTTGGAAAGAGTTGTTGCTGTGCAATTATCTGACCATTTGCAGGGCGTTGGTTTGTTTGAGGTGTTTCAGTCTGGGTTCAGAGCTCATCACAGCACTGAAACTGCCTTAGTGAAGGTCTCTAATGACCTCCTGACTGCATCTGATAATGGACTTGTCTCTGTTCTTGTTCTTTTAGATCTCAGTGCAGCCTTTGACACTATCGATCATGCCATTCTACTTGATAGACTGGAACACTCTGTTGGACACAGTGGAACCACGTTGCAGTGGTTTAGATCTTATTTGTCTGATAGATTTCAGTTTGTCCATGTCAATGATGGATTTTCTTCCAGCTCTAAGCTCAGTCACGGAGTTCCACAGGGATCTGTGTTGGACCCTACTCTTTTTAGTCTATATATGCTCCTGTTGGGCAATATCATCAGAAAGCACTGTATTCATTTTCACTGTTACGCAGATGACACTCAACTATACCTGTCAATGAAGCCCAATGATTGTGATCGGTTGGCCAAGTTAGATGCCTGTCTTAAGGACATCAAAGCTTGGATGACTTGTAATTTTTTACTGTTGAACTCTGATAAGACTGAAGTCATTATTGTTGGCCCAAAACATCTTAGAAATTCCTTTTCAGACTATGCCCTTAATTTAGATGCGGCCACTCTCACTCTGAACAGTTGTGTGAGGAACCTTGGAGTGATTTTTGACCAGGATTTGTCCTTTAATTCACATATTAAAACTGTTTCTAGGACCGCCTTATATCATCTGCGCAATATTGCCAAGATCAGGAGCATCTTGTCTCTGGGTGATGCTGAGAAACTGATTCACGCCTTTGTCAGTTCGCGATTAGATTATTGTAATTCGCTACTATCTGGTTGTCCTAAAGTATCTTTGAAAAATCTTCAGTTGATTCAAAATGCTGCTGCTAGAATTTTAACTGGTTCTAGAAAAAAGAGATCATATTTCCCTGGTTCAGTCCTCCCTCCATTGGCTTCCCATTGAATTCAGAATCAAGTTTAAAATCCTTCTTCTTACTTTCAAAGCTCTTAACAATCTGAACCCCCAATATATAAAAGATCTGATATTACCTTACCATCCTAATAGAGCATTACGCTCCCAAAATGCTGGCTTACTTGTGGTTCCCAGAATCTCCAAAAGTACGATGGGAGGCAGAGCCTTCTGCTACCAAGCTCCTTCTCTCTGGAACCAGTTACCACTCTGGGTCCGGGAGTCAGACTCGGTCTCTGTTTTTAAGAACAGGGTAAAATCCTTCCTTTTTAATATAACTTTCGTTTAAGGAGGTTTTTGTGTCTTTTAACCCCACTCTTGTTCTACTGTTATGTGAGCCATACTGCTGGTTGACCTCCAATATTGTACTTGGCATCTTACTGCTATGTTTTTTATGTCTGTCCTTTCCATCCTCCCTATCCCCTCATCCCTGGCCAGTCGCAGCAGACGACTGCCCCTCCCTGAGCCTGGTTCTGCTAGAGGTTTCTTCCTTCCAAATGGGAGTTTTTCCTCTCCACTGTCGCTTAGTGCTTGTTCAGAGGGGATCGTCTGATTGCTGAGTCTTTCTGTGACTGTGTGTTGTTTTTTTTGGTTTTTTTCTGCACTGTGGCGCCACGAGACGGCTTTTGTTGTGATGTGGCGCATTATAAATAAAGCTGAATTGAATTGAATTGAATTCAAGAAAGGGGACTGGAGGGTGTGCTCCAACTTTAGAGGGATCACACTCCTCACCCTCCCTGGGAAGTTACTAAGTACTAAGGTACTGGAAAGGACAGTCTGGCCGTTGATCGAACCTTGGATTCATGAGGAGCAATGTGGTTTTCATCCTGGCTGTGGCACACTGGACCAGCTCTTTACCCTCTCAAGAATCCTTGAGGGTTTGTGGGACTTTCCCAACCAGTTTACATGTGTTTTGTGGACTTGGAGAAGGCATTCGACCTCGTCCTTCGTGGTCTCTTGTGGGGGGTGCTTCGGGAGTATGGGGAATCGGGCTTGTTGTTACAAGCTATCCGGTCTCTATACAACCATTGTGAGAGTGTGGTTCGTATTGCCAACACTCGGTCGGACTCATTCCCAGTGAGAGGGACTCCGCCAGGGCTGCCCTTTGTCACCGATCCTGTTCATAATTTTTATGGACAGGATTTCTAGGTGCAGCCAGGGAACGGAGGGTGTCATGCTTGGTGACCACAGGATCTCATCTCTGTTGTTTGCAGATAACGTTGTCCTGTTGGCTTCATCCAGCAATGACCTACAGGTCTTACTGGGACAGTTTGCCGCTGAGTGTGAAACGGCTGGGATGAGAATCAGTAGTCCGAGTCCATGGTCCTCAACCAGGAAAACGGTGGATTGTCCTCTTTGGGTTGGGGACAGGATCCTGCCCCAAGTGGAGGAGTTTAAGTATCTTGGGGTCTAATTCATGAGTGAGGGGAGAATGAAGTGAGAGATTGACAGATGGGTCGAAGCAGCATCTGCAGTGATGCAGACGTTGTACCGGTCCGTTGTGGTGAAGAGGGAGCTAAGCTCTAAGGCAAAGCTGTCGATTTACTGGTCAATCTACGTTCCTATCCTCACCTATGGTCATGAGCTTTGGGTAATGACCGAAAGAACAAGATTGCGGATACAAGTGGCCGAAATAATCTTTCTTCATAGGATTGCTGGACTCACCCTCAGAGATAGGGTGAGGAGCTCAGTCATCCAGGAGAGGCTCAGAGTAGAACTGCTGCTCCTCCACATTGAATGGAGCCAGTTGAGGTGGTATGGGCATCTGATTAGGATGCCTCCTGGACACCTCCCACACTTGAGGTGTTTTGGGGACGTCCCACTGGGAGGAGACCCTGGGGCAGACCCAGGACTCACTGGAGAGACTACGTCTCCCAGTTGGTGTAGGAACACCTTGGTGTCCTCTCTGAGGAGCTGGAGCAGGTGGCTGGGGAGAGGGAAGTCTGGGCTTCTCTGCTTGAACTGCTGCTTCTGTGACCCGGACCTCCGGAAAAGCAGTAGAAGATGGATAGATGGATGGGCAAACGGAAAGTTTTTTTTATGTCACTGTTTTAATATTGCCTTCGCCTTCTTCTTCTTCTTCTTCTTCTTCTTCTTCTTCTTCTTCTTCTTCTTCTTCTTCTTCTTCTTCTTCTTCTTCTTCTTCTTCTTTCAGCTGCTCCTTTTAGGGGTCACCACTGTGGATCATCTGCCTCCATCCCACCCTATCCCTTGCATCTTCCTCTGTAACACCAAACCTCTCCATGTCCTTTGGTCTTCCTCTTTTCCTCCTACTTGGCAGCTCCATATTCAACATATTTTGTTCAATATGTCCACTATCCCTCTGCATTCATCATGAGAGTCTTTTGGATCATTCTTATTCTGGCCCTTCACCCAGGACCAGTTTGTCTCAGGTGACCCTACCAGATGCAAATTGCCCCAGACAGCATAGCTCCTGGGATCATTAGAGCACACAAACCCCCCCACCATGATAAGGTGACAATCCATGAATGCTAGAACAAGGATTCAGTGTACCCCGCCCAGTATGGGGTTACCGGGGCCCCACCCTGGAGCCAGGCCTGGGGGAGGGGCTTGATGACTAACGTCTGGTGGTCAGGTTTCCGCCCATGGGACCCGGCTGGGCTCAGCCTGAAGGAGTTACATGGGTCCGCTCGCCAGTGGGCTCACTACCTGCAGCAGGGACCATGGGGGTCCGGTGCTATGTGGATCAGGTGGCAGTCAAAGGCGGAGACCTTAGTGGTCTGATCCCAGGCCTCCTAAACTGGCTTTTGGGATGGAGAATGTCACCTCTCTGGTGGGGAAGAAGCTTGAGCTGGTGTATGAGGTTGAGACATACTGGCTAGATATAGTCGGCCTCACCTCACCACACAGCTCAGGTTCTGGAACCAGTCTCCTGGAGAAGGGCTGGAGCTTGGCCTACTCTGGAGTTGCCCTGGGCAAGAGGTGACGAGCAGGAGTGGGTGTTCTTGTATCCCCCCACCTTGCTGCCTCTATATTGGAGTTTTCCCTGGTGGATGAAAGGGTTGTTTCCCTGAGCCTTCAGGTTGGGAAACAGGTCCTTACCATCATTTGTGCCTATGCACCAAATGATGATCCAGAGTACCCACCTTTTTTGGAGTCTCTGACTCCATTGTCCTACTGGGGGACTTCAATGCGCACATGGGCAATGACAGTGAAACCTGGAAGGGGGTGATTGGGAGGAACAGCCTGCCCAATCTGAACCCGAGTGGTGTTCAGTTATTGGACTTCTGTGCTAACCACAGTTTGTCCATAACAAACACCATGTTCAAGCATAAGGGTGTCCATATGTGCACCTGGCCCCAGGACACCCTAGGTCACAGGTTGATGATCAATTTTGTTATCATGTCATCAGACCTGTAACCGTATGTCTTGGACACTTGGGTAAAGAGAGGCGCAGAGCTGTCAACTGATCACCACTTGGTGGTGAGTTGGATCCAATGGCAGGGGAGGATGTCATTCAGACCTGGTAGACCCAAACGTATAGTGAGGGTGTACTGGGAACGTCTGGCTGAGGCCCATGTCCAGGAGGTCCTCAACTCCCACCTCCAGAAGAACTTCAACCACATTCCGAGGGAGTCTGGAGACATGGAGTCTTAATGGGCTACGTTCTCCACCTATTGTTAAAGCAGCTGCCCAGAGCTGTGGCCGCAAGGTCGTCCGGGCATCTCGTGGTGGTAACCCCCGAACTAAGTGGTGGACACCAGTGGTGAGAGGGGCCATTAAGCTGAAGAAGGAGTCCTATCAAGCTTGGTTGGCTTGTTGGACTCCCGAAGCAGCTGAGGTGTACCAGCAGGCCAAGCAGAGTGCAGCTCGGGTGGTTGCTGAAGCAAAAACTCGGGTGTGGGAGTAGTTTGGTGAGGCCATGGAACATGACTTTCGGTGAGATTCTGGCAAACTGTCCAGCGGCTCAGGAGGGGGAAGCAGCTCCCTGTCTACACTGTGTATGGTGCAGATGGAGCGCTGCTGACTTCGACTGGGGATATTGTTGGGCGGTGGAAGGAATACTTCGAGGATGTCCTCAGTCCCACTGACACCACTTCCACGGAGGAAGCAGGGCTTGTGAATGAGGGGGACGACTCGCCGATCACAGTTGCTGAGGTCGCCAAGGTGGTTAAAAATCTCTTTGGTGGCTGGGTCCCGGGGGTGGACAAGATTCACCATGAGTACCTCAAGGCCCTGGATGTTGTAGGGCTGTCATGGTTGACACACCTCTGCAACATTGCATGGAGGTTGGGGACAGTGCATTTGGCATGGCAAACCGGGGTGGTGGTTCCTCTCTTCAAAAAAGGGGACCAGAGGGTGTGCTCCAACTTTAGAGGGATCACACTCCTCACCCTCCCTGGAAAGGTCTATGCCAAGGTACTGGAGAGGAGAGTCCGGCTGTTGGTCAAACCTCAGATTCAGGAGGAGCAATGTGGTTTTCATCCTGGCTATGCCACATCGGACCAGCTCTTTACCCTCTCAAGAGTCTTCAAGGGTTCGTGGGAGTTTGCCCAACCAGTTTACATGTGTTTTGTGGACTTGGAGAAGGCATTCGACCGCATCCCTTGTGGTTTTTTTGTGGGGGGTGCTTCGGGAGTATGGGGTATTGGGCTTGTTCTTACAAGCTATTTGGTCTCTGTACGACCGTTGTAAGAATGTGGTTCATATTGTCAACACTCGGTTGGATTCATTCCCAGTGAGAGTTGGACTCCGCCAGGGCTGCCCTTTGTCACCGATCCTGCTCATAATTTTTATGGACAGGATTTCTAGGTGCAGCCAGGGAACAGAGGTGGTCATGGTTGGTGACCACAGGATCTCATCTCTGTTGTTTGCAGATGATGTTGTCCTGCTGGCTTCATCCAGCAATGACCTACAGGTCATACTGGGACAGTTTGCCACTGAGTGTGAAGTGGCTGGGATGAGAATCAATACCTCCAATTCTGAGTCCATGGTCCTCAGCCGGAAAAAGGTGGATTGTCCTCTCCAGGCTGGGGACAGGCTCCTGCCCCAAGTGGAGGAGTTTAAGCATCTCGGGGCCTTATTCATCAGAGAGGGGAGAATGGAGTGAGAGATTAACAGACAGATCGGAGCAGCATCTGCAGTGATGCGGACGTTGTACCGGTCTGTTGTGATGAAGAGGAAGCTAAGCTCTAAGGCAAAGCTATGGTCTAGCTCTATGGTCATGAGCTTTGGGTAATGACCAAAAGAACGAGATCGTGGATACAAGCGGCTGAAATGAGCTTTCTTCGTAGGATTGCTGGACTCACCCTCAGAGATAGGGTGAGGAGCTCAGTCGTCCAGGAGAGGCTCAGAGTAGATCCGCTGCTCCTCCACATTGAAAGGAGCCAGTTGAGGTGGTATGGGCATTTGATCAGGATGCCTCCTGGACGCCTCCCATTTGAGGTGTTTCGGGGACGTCCCACTGGGAGGAGATCCCAGGGCAGACCTAGGACTTGCTGGAGAGACTATGTCTCCCAGCTAGTCTGGGAATGCATTGGTATCCTCTCTGAGGAGCTGGAGCAAGTGGCTGGGGAGAGGGAAGTCTGGGCTTCTCTGCTTAAACTGCTGCCTCCGTGACCCGGACCTCCGGAAAAATGGTAGAAGACGAATGGATGGATGAATTCCTCCTCTGCACATTTCCAAACAATCTCAGCCTTGTCTCTCTTATTTTGTCTCCAATCGCTCAACCTGAGCAGTCCCTCTGGTATACTCATTTCTAATCCTGTCCGTCCTAGTCACTCTCAATGAGAATTTTAGCATCTTCAACCCTGTCACCACCAGCTCTTCCTTCCTTTCTTTTTGTCAGTGCCACCATCTCCAAATCATACAGGTGCATCACAATAAATTAGAATGTCATCAAAAAGTTGATTTATTTCAGTAATTCAATTCAAAAAATGATACTTATTTAAATACAGATACTCATATTTTTAATTACTCATATTTTTTATGTTTTTATATTTTTTTATATTTTTTTGATGTTTATGGCTTACAGCTCATGAAAACCCCAAAGTTAGTTGCTCAAAAAATTTCAATATTGTGATAGTGTAGACTCATGCAGAGATGCCAATCACTCCGATTTTGGCGGAGTTACTCCGATTTCCAGACATAAAATCCGCCCTCCGCTTTACCTGTGAAAAACTCCGCTTTTATTTTGTCAAAAATAAATAAATTTTGACGGTGGATAAAATAAGCCGACATCGACGTGCTAAGAGCATTTTGAATGTCCGCGTATGATAGGGCCTCAAGGGTATAAACTGCACATCAGTGTGCCGAGGTTTATCGATGTTTTCCGAATGCATGAAAGAACCCATATGTAAATGAAGCAAAATGGCGGAGGCTACCACGCCGCCGAAAAAGAAACAAAGAGTAAATGCACACAACCAAAGGTTCAAAGAGGAATATCGGAAGACATATCCGTGTTTTACTGCATCGAAAATCGGTGAAACTTATGCTTTTTGTCAAGTGTGTAGAACAGACATCCTAGTTTCTCCTGTAAGTAGTAACAAGAATAACAAGAATTTGTGGATGTCATGGAACTTCTTGTGATCATTCTTTACATTCATCACATGAACACACTAACTTCAAGCAGAAATATCTATGCTAGTGACATTGACTGACTGATGTAGTTGTGATTGAGAACTGTAGATGCTCTCTTTATTTTGGGTTCTTAGTTTATGTTTTGTTTTATATTGCTAAGATGAACCTAATTACTATTTGTGCATGTCTCTTACAAATGTTGTGACCAAAGTCTTAATGAATTAGAATGTTAAACCAAATTATAGTAAATATTCCAACAAAAATGTTAATTTTGTGTTGTATCTTATCTGTTTTGTCTTTTCAGCATCCGTGCTTGCCGTGCTGAAATAGCACGGCAAGCACGGATGCTGAAAAGACAAAATAAGATACAGGCAACATGGACAAGAAATTGTAGAGTTTGGATCAAACTAAATGGAACACCTGAGGAAGCAAAGAGTATAATAATCAGAGAGATTACTGACTTAAATAAATACAGATGAACACTGTTTAAGAAAATTAACTAACTAACTAACTAACTAACCTGCACTTATATAGCGCTTTTCTAGTCACAAAGACCACTCAAAGCGCTTTCACTAATACTAACCCTCTATTCTAAGGGCCTATAGGAAACAGACATCTAGGGACAATTTAGAACAGCCAATTAACCTAACATGCATGTCTTTGGATTGTGGGAGGAAACCGGAGCCCCCGGAGTAAACCCACGCAGCACAGGGAGAACATGCAAACTCCACACAGAAAGGTTCCAACCCCTGCCAACCTGGGGATTCGAACCAGGAACCTTCTAGCTGTAAGGCAACAGTGCTAACCACTGCACCACTGTGCAAAATTAAGAGCCTATGATAATCCATATCCACGCACATGGCAAGAATAGTTCTTTTGACATACCATGTCAATGTCCTTTAAAAAAAATAAATAAATAAACAAAACAAACAAAAAAACGTATGACTGACTTGAGTAGACATCAATTATCCCCAGTCGGAGGAAGTCATTTGACACAGAGTGAGGAAATTCAAACTCTGAAAATATGCCATTATGCTGAACATAAACTACAAGAGATGGAGAATGATATTGATCCTGATAACCACTTTTTCAATAATATTCATAATCATTGTGAATATTACACTGAAAAGCAATTCAAAAGTCAAGTGCAACTAGATGGTAAACTATCAATAATACACTTCAACAGCAGAAGTCTTAACAAAAACTTTCCACAGATTCAGGACTATTTAAAACAGCTAGACAGAAAATTTACAGCCATCGCAGTCTCTGAAATTTGGCTTAATGAAGAGCAGGCTCTCCTGATGGCAATAGAGGAATATGAGATGTTTCATATTAACAGATCTCAAAAAAAGGGTGGTGGTGTTGCACTGTATATTGATGACCTATATAGGTGTAAACTTGTAAATGGAATGTCCTTTGCACTACCAGGGATTTTAGAATGTGTTAATGTTGAGATTGACCAAGATAAAACAAAAAATCTAATTATAAGTTGTATATATAGAATGTTGGGAACTTGCATTGAGACATTCAGAGATAAATTAGTCGAGCTGTACAATAATATTACTAGTAAGAAAATGGTAGTAATTTGTGGAGATTTCAATATTGATTTACTAAATCCATATCAACAAAATGTAATTAGAGTTCATGAATTCTATGTACAGCATGAGTCTATATCCCACAATAACACATCCCAGTAGAATCACAGTTCACACTGCTACACTTATTGACAACCTGTTTGTTAATATTATTGATAAGAAAATAGAAAGTGGATTATTGATAAATGATATGTGACCATTTGCCAACCTTTGCACTTATCCATGGCCACACGGAGGCCAGTACAGAAAAAATTTTAAAATCGTTCAGATACAAATCACAAAATGCAATCAGTTCTTTTAAAGAAGACTTGCTGAAGCAGGACTGGACAAAAGTCTATGTATCAGATGTAAATGAAGCCTACGACACATTTATGAACTTAGTAACCACTCTTTATGAAAAAAACTGTCCATTAGTAAAGAAAAAGCTTAAACATAAATTTGTCGATAAGCCATGGTTAACCAAAGGATTACAAAAGGCGTGTAAGAAGAAAAATTTATTATATAAAGCTTTTCTAAAGAAAAGGACAAAAGAAGCTGAGCAGCGGTATAAAACATACAAAAATAAGTTAACATATAATGAGATGTCGTAAAAGGGACTATTACAGTAAAGAACTGGAGAAAAACAGAGACAATATTAAAAATACATGGACAATACTTTACAATATTCTTGGAAATAAAAACAGAAATACAAGCTACCCAACCAATTTTTCAAAAAATAATACAACGACTCAGAGTGTGAATGCAGTTTCACCTGCAGATGAATTTAATAACTTTTTTGTTAACACTGGTCCTAATTTGGCTCGAGAAATACCCATTACGGCACCTACGGGTGATAAAATAAGCAAAAACACTGCTATAAAAGATTCCATTTTTATAAAGAACACAGACGAGGGAGAGGTCATTGAAATTGTTAAATCGTTTAATTAAAAGTAAGACATCTGCGGACTGTGATGGTATTGACATGCTCTTAGTCAAAACTATTATTGAATGCTTAGTGAAACCACTGACGTATATTTGTAACCTGTCTCTCCAAACAGGTATATTTCCCAATGCAATGAAAATAGCTAAAGTAATTCCAATATACAAGACGGGTGACAGAGGGGAACTTTCAAACTATAGACCAATTTCACTATTGCCGCAATTTTCCAAGATACTTGAAAAAATATTCTGTGAGAGAATTGACAACTTCATAATGAAGAATAATTTATTGTGTGAGCAGCAATATGGGTTCAAACCCAAGAGGACAACTGCATTTGCTCTAATGGAATTTATAGAAAAAATATCAACTGCCATTGAAAATAAAGAGTATTCAGTTGGGGTATTCCTGGATCTTAAAAAAGCATTTGATACAGTGGGTCACAATTTATTATTAAAGAAACTACAAAGTTGTGGTATTAGGGGGGTAGCACTGTCCTGGTTAAGTAGTTACTTAAAGAATAGATATCAGTATGTATGTGTTGGTAACAAAAACTCACAGTTACTGAAGGTTACTTGTGGAGTCCCACAGGGTTCAGTTTTGGGGCCATTGTTATTCAATATGTATAGAAATGATATATGTAAAGTCTCGGAAAAAATGGATTTAATATTGTTTGCCAATGACACTAATCTATTATGCAGTGGAAGCAATTTGGAACAACTTTTGGATACACTCGGAAAGGAATTAGGAAAGCTTAAACTGTGGTTTGATTCAAACAAATTTACGTTCAATTTAAGTAAGACAAAATTTATAGTTTTTAACAACCATCACAACAACTTAGTATCTAAACTCAGTGTAAATGGGGTAGAGATTGAAAGGATATCTGAAACTAAATTTCTTGGAGTAATAATTGATAATAAACTGTGTTGGAAGTCACATATCAATTATATTAAAGGTAAAATATCTAAATCAATCGCAGTACTACACAGAGCGAAATATTTGCTGAATCAACCCACATTATATACTTTGTATCATTCATTAATACTCCCATACATGACATATTGTACTGAAGTATGGGGAAATACATATAAAACAATACATATATCCAGTCTTTATGCTTCAGAAGAGAGCTATTAGAATAATAAACAAAGCTGCTTACAGGGAACCAACCAACCCACTTTTTCTTAAATTAAAAGCTCTCAAGTTGAAAGATCTGGTTGACTTTAAAACTGCAGTAATAATGTTTAAAGTGAAGAATCTATCACTGCCCGCAAATATCCAAAAGCTGTGCCAAATAAGGGAGAAACAATATCATTTCAGAGGAACATGTATATTTCAAAAACCTTCAGTGAGAACTACCACCAAGCAACACTGTGTTTCAGTGCAAGGAGTCAGATTATGGAACGATTCTGGACCTGAATTAAAATCATGTACAACGCTTGGACAATTTAAACAAAAACTAAAGGAAGAAATACTCCAAACATAATATCCAAGATGACATATAAAATCACATAATCTGCTTTTCCATCACTGTCTGGTTTGGATCTACCACTAAACAGGATAAGACCAGACTGCAGCGGATCATTAAGTCTGCGGAGAGGATCATTGGTACCGACCTACCCTCCATTGAGAACTTATATCGGTCCATAACCAGGAAACAGGCGGGAAACATCTGTGCTGACCCATCACACCCCGGCCACAAACTGTTCGAACATCTATCTTCTGGTCGTCGTTACAGATCACTGAAGGTCAAAACCACCCATCACAGGAACAGTTTCTTTCCTCAAGCCATCACTCTGATGAACTCCTAACATTCACCTAGTCCTACCTGTTGCTGTACTCATGACTTTCATCCATTATTACATTGCACATAACTCTCACACTGCTTTTTACTTCATTCACATTATATCACTGAATCTGAGTTCACATTGAAATACTGTGTGACTATACTTTTCCATATATTTCTGCAAAGTGTGGATAGTCCGAGTAAATAACTGCATATATTCCTGTATATATTTGCATCCTTTTATAGAAACGTGGACAGACTGTAATTTACTGTACATACTCTGTTGTCATTGAATCCTTATTTAAATCTTATTTAAATCCTCCACCTGAACAACGAGATCAAGTTTTTAGCCAAAGTCAAATTCTTTGTATCTGTTGTGCATACTTGGCCAATAAAGCTGATTCTGATTCTGATTCTGATTCTGATAAGGATTGTCATATCCAGTCTGTGTTGTGTTGTTGCTTAGTTTTTTTTTTTTGTCACATTTTGTCTTAGCTTTGTTCCGAATTGTAATCGCTCTTGTTTTTCTTTTGAATCTTGGATGGAATATGGGTGGGCAATATAAGCTGCGGCTTCAGCCATCATCCATTTCGGATAACTTACGTTGAACTGTATAATCAGAGGAGTTATTGTTTAATTTGACCTTGTTGGATTTTTTCCCCCTTTGTTATATTATTCTGTTTCTTTTAAATCTTTACTTTTAATCTATCCTAAAAATAAAGATCTTGTTAGATGTGCCCAGAAAGTGCAGGAAATGGCTTATTTTAATGGTAATTTTATGGGGGATACCCCCTCTCGCGCTTACCCCTGCCTTGCACCTACAGTGCTCAGGCCTGGCTTTCAGCCAGGCATTACTCCACTTTCCCAAGTCTGAGGGTTGTCATCTCTGCTCATGGTGTCACATTCTAATCAGCTAATTAACTCCAAACACCTGCAAAGGTTTCCCGAGCTTTTAAATGGTCTCTCAGTCTGGTTCAGTAGTCTACACTATCATGGGGAAGATTACTGACTTGACAGTTGTCCAGAAGACCATCATTGACACCCTCCACAAGGAGGGTAAGCCACAAAAGGTCATTGCTAAAAGAAGGTGGCTGTTCACAGGGTGCTGTATCCAAGCATATTAATGGAAAGTTGATTAGAAGGGAAAAGTGTGGTAAAAAAAGATGCACAAGCAACAGGGTCAGGGGTGTCGGACTGGGGGGGGGGGTGCTCTTTACCCAGGGCCCACTGCAAGGAGGGGCCCTCAAGAAGTTTGGAATGAAAACGTTTTTTGTATTGCATTCTTTTAATTCTTGATTAATTAATCTCATAGTAAAATTCACCCTGGCTGAATGAAGTGCTTGAGAAACTTAATTTTGCATTTACAGTAATGATAGATGTTCACCAAGGCCTCTATCACCCCTTTAAAAAGGTGCAAAATAGTTTAGTCCACATACCTGCACCTGGTTGATTCAACTGCAGCACACACAGCAACCTGCAGTCTATTCCTGCAGCATGCCTTCAGGCTAGAGAATCATTACCCTAAACCTCGCCTTTTATATTTATTGCTTTGTGAAAATGCATGTAGTAGGTGATTTGTTATTTTTTTAACAAGGGGGTTGTGGGTGATATTCATAAAGTGAGCATTTGGTAGAACTACAAAGGTATAAATGTAGTTTCTGTACAAATTTGCAAGAGTAAAGGTGCAAAAATATGGTAAGTCACATTTACTAGAAGCAAGTCCCCAGTTTATTAGAAAAACATTAGATTTTGATGAGAAAAGCTTGAGCTTCCAAATGGCGACCACACACACAAACACACACATTTTTAATGGTACATGTCCACTGGTCTGCTTTTTTTTTCTGGAAGGAATCGGTCACCGCCTGGTTCGTGAGCTTCAGCTGGATGAACCCATGTTCCACTGCTCTCCATGCCTTGTTCCTTTGTATGTTGTTTCTATATGATGGCAAGAACTGGTCATATAGTATCGGGTAGCCTGAAATAGTGGCTGTTAATTTCTCCTTCCTGTCTTCACAACAGGTCTGATCCACCGCCCCCCCCTTCTCCTCCAGGTGGCTGGTTCCATTGGATTGGTCGACAGATTCGTCCATGGGCAGTCTTCAGCTCCCGGCTGCTACCGGACAATATGGCATCGTTGGTCTCCATATGTTTAAAACAAACCAGCAAAAAGTGTTTCTAACATCACTTTGTGTGAGAAATAGTAGGTTCAGTTAATGAATCTGTCGTTATCCAACATCAAAAACCACTGGTTTAAAAGTTCAGGATCAGAGCA
Organism: Pholidichthys leucotaenia; assembly: GCA_020510985.1. Classification (NCBI taxonomy): domain Eukaryota; kingdom Metazoa; phylum Chordata; class Actinopteri; order Cichliformes; family Pholidichthyidae; genus Pholidichthys; species Pholidichthys leucotaenia. The sequence goes on along the minus strand of CM035848.1, from coordinate 269,606,457 downwards.
CTGCCTCCGGTACGGGACAAATCATTACCAATCGGAATGTTTATGCAAATGAGCGGTAGGGGAACCCATGGGCTACTCGGCACACCGCAGCCCGATTTTCACCGTTCCGGAGCCAAATTCTTTCCATTGCATTTCCAACACACAATGGTACAAAGCGGAGAAATGATGAAACCAGTGGACATGTAGCATCAGAAAAAAAAATCTGAAATTTACAAGAAAAAAAAATTGTAAATTTTCTGAAACATTTTAATATAGCCTGTATGTGTATATACTGTATATAATTTTACCTTTTTCTCTCATCATATTCAATTTTCTCACCAATTAGTGAGGTTTTCAATGTAAACATTTTTCTTGGAAAGTTAACTTTTTAAAAAACACATTAGTAACTTTTTTCCTGATAAATTTATTACTTTTTGCTATAAATTAGCCATGTTTTATGATAACCATGTTACCTTCCCTATAAAGTTTTTCTATAAAATTTGCAACTTTTTCCTCAAATTTTTATGATTTTCTTTTTCTTGTCCATGTGCTCCTATCATCTCACTGATAAACAGTTTCCCCGTTTAAACTATCCTTACGCTCTTTATGGGAATGGGGTGGCAGGTTAACAGAGGAGAGGAATTTGGCTTATTTTGCTGACAAAGGGAACAGACTTGAATTTTTTCGCAAATATTTATTTATTTGAAGATAAGATAAGATAAACCTTTGTTAGTCCCACAATGGGGAAATTACATGGTTGCAGCAGCAAAGGGATAGCAGCACTCAGAGGAATAATAAATAAGATAGTAAGATAAGAATTGGATAGCAAAACACAATACTGTCATGGCCATGACATGGTCATCTGTCACACCTGTGTGCGCACCTGCCTGCCATCTCCCTCTGCCTATTTATTCCATCAGGTCCAGTGCTCGGCACGGAGTCGTCTGTTTCTCTACCCAGAAACCTGCTACGCCAGCCTTCAAGCTTCCCAGCCTCGTTGTGTGCTTCCACGTCGGCTTCCAAGCCAACTCTACTCTCCGTCCAGGCCTGCGCCTCCCGGACCACCCAACTACCAAGTAAGCCACCACTATTCCTCCTCACCCTGTCAGCTTCCCCTGTGCACAGGCGGAGATCCGTGGTGGCGGACCCCTCTCTCCTTGGCGGAGGATTCATCTGCCTTCCACACCGGCATTCAGCTCCGCGGCTACCGGCGGGCACTATCCTCCTGGCTACAGCTTCAGCGCTAACCTAGGCTACTCTCCACCATCTCCGACAGTAAGCACTAATCCATCCAAAGTGCCTTCCGGGCACTTAAACTGTTATTAATGCCCCTCTGTCTCTTCCCAGGGTTGCCAGGTCGTATGGTGCTCTGCTCGCCCCAGCTGATTCGCCAGCTTACACTACATTTACATAACCCCGCATACACGCACCCACTCCATTTTACCAATAAAAGGTTAATTGTATCTGTCTTGAGTCGTGTCTGCTTTGTGGGTCACTAGAACCATGTCAGTACGACTCTGCCAGAGTGACCCAGCAGACAGTGCACTAGCGCGCAGGATGAAGAACTTGGTGACTCGAGTAGATCAGTTAGCCTATCAACAGCAGGTGATGCTAACACAGTTAGCCCGGATAAAAGACAGGCTAGATCGTTTGGTTGCCCCTCAGTGTTTCCCTGCAGCCCCGGTTTGCTCCTCTGCTCCCGCTAGTTCCACCGCTAGCCGCATCGTTAGTCAGCCTGCCCTGGGCCCCACTTGTTGGCTTACTCCAGTCCCGACTCCCACCCGTTTTAGTGGCAAATTGGGGGAGGCCAGGGGGTTTCTCATACAATGCGACATCGTATTCCAACGGGTACCGGGGGATTTGCCCACTGACCAGAGTCGCATAGGTTATGTGATTAATTTGTTAGAGGGACGGGCTCTGGCTTGGGCATATGCGGTGATGGCTAGGGCTAATTATGCTTTGCTAACGTACACTCAGTTTGTGAATGAGTTTCAGGAGGTGTTTGGCCACTCGGACCGCGAAGACGTGCTAACCTCTCGGTTGTTAAATCTCCGGCAGGGGTCTAAAGCCGTCGCCAACTACGCCGTGGACTTCTGGGTCGTGGCTACAGAGGTTAGGTGGGAGGATGCCTCTTTATGTAGTATTTTTGTCAGAAGCCTGAGCCCTAGCCTACGGGACGAGCTAGCCCGTCTGGAGAAGCCCTCTACACTGCATGAGCTTATCTCTTTGGCTATTAGCATTGATAACAGACTAAGGGAGCGGGCAGCCGAACGGAGGACTTCCAGTTACTCGAGCGGTCTGGCTCGCTGCTCCCTACAGCTCCCCCTGCTGGACCTCCCGTCTGCTGATTCCCCGGAAGAGCAGGAAACTATGGTTATAAGATAAGATAAGATAAGATAAGCCTTTATTAGTCCCACAATGGGGAAATTCCAGGATTGCAACAGCACAGGGATAGCAACACTCAGAGCAACAATCAGAAGGCAAGAAAAAACAAGAGCAGCTAGTATACATATGTACATATTACTATAAATATATATATATATATATATATATATATATATATATATATATATATATATATATACTGTGTATATATATATATATATATATATAGACACACAGTGCGGAGCATTGTGGTTGGTGGATGTGCAGCAGAAAGTCTAAGCTCTCTTTCCGCGGATGCAGTGGGCCAGCTGGATGTCTTTGGGTGTGATGCTGACCCTCTTGGCGTGGATGGCGCACAGGTTGGTGTCCTCGAAGAGACCCACCAGGTAGGCCTCGCTGGCCTCCTGCAGAGCCATGACGGCGGAGCTCTGGAAGCGCAGGTCGGTCTTGAAGTCCTGAGCGATCTCCCTCACCAGGCACTGGGAGGGCAGCTTACGGATGAGCAGCTCCGTGGATTTCTGATAGTGACAGATCTCTCTCAGAGCCATGGTACCGGGCCTGTAACGGTGAGGCTTCTTCACTCCGCCGGTGGCCAGAGCGCTTTTCCGAGCAGCCTTGGTGGCTAGCTGCTTCCTGGGGGGCTTTTCCTCCAGCAGATTTACGGGCGGTCTGCTTGGTTCTTGCCATTGCTCTTTATTATTCTGTCTTATATTTCTTGCACGCCGCCTAAATTCCAGCCCGGCACCCGCGTCGTTTTCGCTTCAGTTCCCCGGTATGTCGAGTTTCTCCGTTAGTACCGGGTGGCGGTTGAATGCTAGCTAGCTCTTCCCTGCTGTATCGTCTCCTGCTGTAAACAGAGGCTCCGTCCGCCAACTCGGGAGACTTTTGGGGCTATCTGTGTGTCCGTGATATATATAGAGTGAAAGGTGTGCTGGATCAGAAAGTTATCACCGGATCAGAAAGAAGAAGGAAAATAAAAAGACTCAGAATTGAGCCGCTGTTGCAAAAGGCAGCCAACTCGTGTGGCGCCGGAACCGGAAGGGTTTAAGCTATCTTCAGTGGAAAGACAGCGCCGAAGGGAGTTGGGGTTGTGCATTTACTGCGGGATGAGGAGCATGAGGTCGAGTCCTGTCCCAAATGGCCAAAAGGGGGAGTCCGTGCATCGCAGTAGGGGGACTCACGGACTTACCCTGCAGTAATCCCCTCACCCACTTCATGATCCCCATTCATTTCAATTATGGACATAAGGAGATAAACACACATGCACTCATTGATTCAGGGGCCGAACAGAGCTTTATTTCAGGGAGCGTGGCAACCCGGTTGGGGTTTCCCATGCAGCCATTAGAGACCCCACTCAGGCTCATAGCTTTGTCTAAGGCTCCGTTGGCCACAGTCACTCATCTCTGGACCTACGGAACGCCTATCACCTGGTACGGATATGGGAGGGGAATGAGTGGAAGACGGCCTTCCGGACCCCTAGTGGGCATTTTGAATATTTGGTCATGCTGTTCGGGCTGACCAGTGCCCCGGCCGTCTTCCAACGGCTAATTAATGATGTTCTGAGAGACTTTTTGGGCGCTTTTGTGTTTGTATACCTGGATGAGATTCTCATCTTTTCACAGTCCATGGAGGAACATCGTGTGCATGTGAGGCGAGTTCTACAGTGGCTGCTGGAAAATAAGCTCTTTGTGAAGGCGGAGAAGTGCGAGTTCCATGTTTCTCGGACCTCTTTCCTTGGCTTTATCATCGCCCACAAGGAGATCATCCCTGACCCAGCTAAGGTGAAGGCGGTGGTGGAGTGGCCCACCCCCTCGTCTAGGAAGCAGCTTCTACAGTTCCTGGGGTTTGTTAATTTCAACCGCTGTTTTGTGCAGAACTACAGCCGCATTGCCCTTCCGCTGACCAACCTAACATCTACCAAGGTGCCCTTTCGATGGACGGAGGAGGCGGACGGGGCTTTTTCCCTCCTGAAGGACAAGTTCTCTTCCTCACCTATACTGACGCAGGTGGACTCCGCTCTCCAATGCCTAGTGGAAGTGGATGCCTTGGACTCGGGGGTCGGGGCCGTCTTATCCCAGCGCTCCCCGGCGGACGGCAAGATACACCCCTGCGCGTACTTCTCCCGTCGCTTATCTCCTGCGGAGCGCAACTATGATATCAGCGACAGGGAGCTGCTGGCGGTCAAGCTCACCTTGAAGGAGTGGCATCACTGGTTGGAGGGTGCTTCTCAGCCGTTCATCGTCTGGACTGACCACAAAAATCTGGAGTACCTCCGGACGGCTAAGCGTCTGAACGGTCGACAGGCCCGCTGGTCTCTCTTCTTCGGACGCTTCAACTTCGCCATTACCTACCACCCTGGGTCAAAGAATACTAAACCGGATGCCCTGTCTTGTCAGTTTGTGTCGTGGGTGCCCTCTCCTGGGGTATTAAGGACAAGGTCCTGAGGGCACAGACTGACGAGGCCGACCGGGGGGGGGGCCAGCGGGGAGGTTGTTTATCCCTTCGGCAGTCCGGGAGGAGGTCATTCAGTGGGGTCATGCGTCCAAGTTCGCTTGCCACTCGGGAAGGGCTCGCACGGTGGCTCTCTTGCAAAGGATGTTTTGGTGGCCGTCTCTTCTGAAGGACGTGGGGGTCTACATCCGAGCCTGTCCTCAGTGTGCTGCTGGCAAGACATCCTCTTCTCCACCTGCCGGGCTGCTTCACTTCCTTCTCATCCCGGGCAGGCCATGGTCTCATGTGGCATTGGACTTTGTCACCGGTCTCCCCACGTCCAATCAGTTCACTACCATCCTCACGCTGGTTGACAGATTCTCCAAGGCTGCCCATTTCATTCCCCTGCGGGGGCTGCCCACGACTAAGGAGACAGCTGACCTCCTGGTCCAGCACGTGGTTAGGCTGCATGGCATCCCTCGGGACATCGTCTCCGATCGAGGACCCCAGTTCGTCTCCAGGGTCTGGAGGTCTTTCTGTGCGGCGTTGGGAGCCACGGCAAGTCTGTCATCTGGATACCACCCACAATCCAAAGGGCAGTGCAAGCGAGCCAACCAGGAGGTGGAGGCGGCGCTACGGTGCGTCACGACCTTGAATCCATCGTCATGGAGCACGCACCTCCCCTGGATTGAATATGCTCATAACACTGCTGTATCAACAGCCATCGCCATGTCCCCCTTTGAAGCCTTGTTGAGTTATAATCCCCCGCTGTTCCCTGAGAAGGAGGGAGACATCGCCACGTCTTCTGTTTGCGCCCACGTGAGGTGTTGCCGGCGGATCTGGAAGACGACCAGGCCAGCACTTCAGCGGACGGCGGAACGTAACACCTCGATGGCCAATCGGCGCAGGGTCCCGGCTCCCGCCTACCGGGTGGGCCAGCAGGTATGGTTGTCCACCAAACACATTAACCTGAAGGCTGAAAATAGGAAGACATCTCAACGGTTCATTGGACCCTTTCCCATCAGCCGGATTATTAACCCTGTGTCTGTGCGCCTGACTCCCCCCCCCCCCCCCCCCGCAACTGCCCGACCTTTCATGTGTCGCAGGTGAAGCCCGTCTGCTCCAGCCCTTTGTGTCCTCCTTCCAGGTCTCCACCTCCACCGATGGTGATCGACAGCGACCCAGCATGGCCAGTCACCGCCATCTTGGACGTTCGTCGCCGGGGTCGTGGCCTGCAGTACTTGGTGGACTGGGAGGGTTTCGGGCCGGAGTGGAGATCCTGGGTGTGTCCCTCCTTCGTGCTGGACAAGCAGCTCATCAGGGACTTCCATCGGACGCACCCGGGAAGGTTGGAACGCCCGCCAAGAGGCATGTCGTAGGGGGGGAGTACTCTCATGGCCGCCAATCTGTCACACCTGTGTGCGCACCTGCCTGCCATCTCCCTCTGCCTGTTTATTCCATCAGGTCCAGTGCTGGGCACGGAGTCGTCTGTTTCTCTACCCAGAAACCTGCTACGCCAACCTTCGAGCTTCCCAGCCTCGTTGTGTGCTTCCACGTCGGCTTCCAAGCCAACTCTACTCTCCGTCCAGGCCTGCGCCTCCCGGACCACCCAACTACCAAGTAAGCCCCCACTATTCCTCCTCACCCTGTCAGCTTCCCCTGTGCACAGGCGGAGATCCGTGGCAGCGGACCCCTCTCTCCTTGGCGGAGGATTCATCTGCCTTCCACACCGGCATTCAGCTCCGCGGCTGCAGCTTCAGCGCTGATCTAGGCTACTCTCCACCATCTCCGACAGTAAGCACTAATCCATCCAAAGTGCCTTCCGGGCTTAAACTGTTATTAACGCCCCTCTGTCTCTTCCCAGGGTTGCCAGGTCGAATGGTGCTCTGCTCGCCCCAGCTGATTCGCCAGCTTACACTACATTTACATAACCATAACCAGCATACACGCACCAACTCACATCCATTTTACCAATACAAGGTTAACTGTATCTGTCTTGAGTCATGTCTGCTTTGTGGGTTACTAGAACCATGTCAGATACACACTGTATATACACAGTATATATACACAGTGCAGGAGCAATGCAGTTAGATGGTATTAACAGCATTACAGTTAGCTCAATTGTTCAGCAATATAGAAATATAAACCTAGACAGTATATTTCACAGTTGAATGAGCAGTGCTGTTGCCACCCTCAATAATAATTGCAGTTGTATTGTGTATTAGATGGGACAATCCCAATTGTGCAAAGTAGTTGTGTTTAGTATGGCCTCTATGAGGAGAACAGGTTAGACTGTAAAGTCTGACAGCAGCAGGTAGGAAGGACCTGCGAAATCTCTCCCTCAAGCACCTAGGATGGCATAACCTACTGTTAAACAAGCTCCTCAGTGCGTTCAGCGTGTCCCGCACGGGGTGGGACTCGGATTCCAGCAGAAATGACAGCTTAGCCACCATCCTCCTCTCTCCTATCTCTTCCACTGGGTCGAGGTGCTGTCCCACAACAGAGCTAGCTTTTTTGATCAGCCTGTTGAGTCTCTTCCTGTTGGCTGCCGTGATGCCGCTGCCTCAGCAGACCATTCCATACGTGATGGCTGATGCCACCAAAGAGTTGTAGGAGGTCTTCAGGAGTGCCCCTGCATTCCAAAAGGCCTGAGTCTCCTCAGGAGGAACAGCCTGTGCTGCCCCTTTGTGTAGAGTGCGTTGGTGTTGTGTGACCAGCCCAGTTTATTGTTTAGGTGAACACCCAGGTACTTGTAAGATGTCACCATCTCAATGTCTGTTCCCTGGATGTTTACTGGTGATGTGGGGGGGTTGTCCTCGCCTGCGGCAGTCCACCACCAGCTCCTTGGTTTTCCTCGCATTGATCTGGAGGCAGTTCCGTAGGCACCAGTCCCCGAAGGCCCGGATAAGTCTTCTGTACTATTGAATGGCGGTTTAATATTTTATTTATTGAAAGACAAGCTTTTTAAAATTTTTGCATGTATGTTTTTGTATTTTGAACATTTATTTATTTTTCGGTTTGAAGCTTCCCCCTTTTTTTTGTCATTGACTTTTGCATAATTTTCAATGAAGACCATGATCTCTGTGTGAGTTGATAATTTTGTATAAATCTATGGGTTATTAAATATGTCCATGAGTGTATAGGTATTAAAATAAAATAGATATACCAAATAAGTATGGTAAAATTTGCACGACTGCACACAAACTGGACAACTGTAATGCTGTCCTCACAGGTCTCCCTAAAAAGTCCATCAGACGGCTGCAGTTGGTTCAGAACACTGCAGCTCAAATCCTCACTAAGACCAAGAAAGTAGATCATATAACTCCAGTCCTCAAATCTTTACACTGGCTTCCTGTCTGTCAAAGAATAGATTTCAAAATACTGCTGTTGGTTTATAAAGCTCTGAATGGTTTAGGGCCAAAATACATCTCAGATCTGCTAGTTCATTATGAACCACCCAGAGCCCTCAGGTCATCAGGGTCAGGCCTACTGTCTGTGCCCAGAGTTAGAACCAAACATGGTGAGGCAACGTTCCGTTTTTATGCTCCTCACATATGGAACAAACTCCCAAAAAGCATCATGCTGGTGAAGTGGGACACGGCCAAGATGTAGAGTGATGTATAGAGTAGGTGGCAGTAATGTAAACCTGTAAGCTGGTTGCCAACCACCAATCAAATCTAAAAGAAGAAGAAGAAGAAGAAGGAGCGCCAGAAAGACACGCTCTGCTTCTACCACCGCCGCTTCGGAGGGAACACGCGCAGATGCGCGCCACCGTGCCATTTCAAGCGCTCGGGAAACGCCAAGGCCGGCAGTCGGTAGCAGCTGCGACCGCCGGTGAAGAGAACAAGCTGCTCTACGTGACGGACTCGCGCTCGGGGAGACTCTTCGTCGTCGACACCAGAGCCCAGAAGAGCGTCATCCTGCCGTCCTACGCTGACTGGCTGGCAGGACCTAGCGGCCCCGGAATAGTGGCAGTAAACGGCTCGGAGATTAAGACGTTCAGTGAGAGAACACTGACCTTATCTCTACATGGCCGCTCGTATGAGTGGACTTTTATCATAGCAGCACTGTGTTGCCCACTCCTGGGCGCTGATTTTCTGTGTGCACATGGTTTACTCGTGGATGTTGCTAACAGGCACCTGGTTAATGCACTGTCCTTTGAATCTCTCCCCTGTATAGCTCGAGGGACCCGGCCAACAACACAAGCCAGCGTCACAACTCCAGGCGGTAAGCTCCACGCACTGCTCACTCAGTTCCCAGCACTCATGGTCCCGACGTTTTCGGCGGCCATCGCTAAACATGGGGTGGAGCACTTTATCACCACCACTGGGCCGCCCGTTTTTGCAAGACCTCGGCGCTTGGATGCAGCTAAACTGGCCATAGCGCGCGAGGAGTTCGCCAACCTGGAAAGGTTGGGCATCATCAGGCGATCAAACAGCCCATGGGCATCCCCGCTACACATGGTCCCTAAGGCTGAGAGAGCGTGGCGACCGTGCGGTGATTTCCGCAGGTTGAACAACGTCACAGCACACGACCGCTACCCAATTCCCCATATACAGGATTTTTCCGTTCACCTCGCCAGAGCGCGCGTTTTTTCTAAAATAGACCTGGTCCGCGGTTACCACCAAGTCCCACTGCGCACGGAGGACGTACCCAAAACAGCGGTAATAACTCCGTTCGGTTTATTTGAGTTCCTGTGCATGTCATTCGGGTTAAAAGGTGCAGCACAGACGTTCCAGCGCATGATGGATGCAGTGCTGCGTGACCTCCCGTTCGTGTTCGTCTACCTGGACGATATCCTGGTAGCCAGTACGTCTGAAGACGAACACGAAACCCACCTCAGGACGGTTTTCCGGAGGTTGGAGGAGCACGGGTTGATAATCAACCCAGCAAAATGCCAGTTCGGTGTGACGGAGATTGATTTTTTGGGGCATCGCGTCTCTCCGGAAGGAGCGGTCCCGCTGCCCGACAAAGTGCGCGCCGTGGCAGATTTTCCCCGGCCTCAGACGGTCAGGGCGCTGCAGGAATTTTGGGGGATGGTGAATTTTTATAACCGTTTTCTTCCCCGCGCGGCGCGGCTCATGCAACCATTGTACGCCGCGCTCAAGAGACAGAAACCCGCGGATGGAGTCAAATGGACCCCGGAGAGAGAGCGGGCATTCTCAGAAGTTAAAGCAGCCCTGGCAAACGTCGCACTGCTGGCACATCCGGACCCGACGGCCCGGATAGCGCTCACCACCGACGCTTCAGACGTGGCCATAGGGGCGGTCGTGGAGCAGCGCATAGCCGGGGCTTGGCAGCCGCTCGCATTTTTCAGCAAAACTTTGCGCGACAGCGAACGTAAATACAGTGCATTCGACAGAGAGTTGCTGGCTCTCCATCTGGCCATACGCCACTTCCAGTTGTGGCTGGAAGGGCGCAACTTCACCGCGTCCGTAGACCACAAGCCACTAACGTTCGTGATGGCCAAGGTTTCAGAACCGTGGTCGGGCCGGCAGCAGAGACAGCTGGCCGCAATCTCAGAGTTTACTACCAATATTCAGCATGTGTCTGGTAAACTGAATGTGGTGGCGGACTGCCTCTCGCGTGCCGTGGTGGCCCCAGTCTACGTGGGGATAGATTACGCAGCCATGGCCGCGGAGCATTTTAGCGATGCAGACATGCGCGCGCTCCAGTCTGGACCAACAGGGTTAAGGCTGGAGAGCAGGGTGCTGCAAGATGGTGCCCCCCGCCCCCAATCTGCGACGTCTCCACTGGACGCCTGCGTCCGGTAGTCCCGGTCGCGTGGCGCCGCTGCGTGTTTGAGTCGGTTCACACTCTGGCGCACCCAGGAGTGCGCCTGTCTGTCAAAATGGTGGGAGAGAAGTTCGTGTGGCCGAGCCTACGCAAACAAATAAAAGAGTGGACTGCAGCCTGCGTGGCGTGCCAACGAGCCAAGGTACACAAACACACGAAGGCTCCCTTGGAGCCATTTCCGGTACCGGCTAAGAGGTTCGACCACGTTCACATGGACCTCGTGGGCCCCCTCCCGCCATCACAGGGGTGCACGCACCTCCTGACAGTGGTGGACCGCACCACGCACTGGCCAGAAGCAGTCCCACTGGCAGCAACCACGTCCGCGGACGTAGCACGCGCTTTTATAACAACATGGGTGGCGTGTTTTGGAGTCCCGTCGGACATTACGTCCGACAGGGGCCCGCAATTTGTTTCCGACCTCTGGTCCGCGATGGCCCGCAGCCTGGGTGCTGCAATTCATCACACAACCGCGTACAACCCACAGGCCAATGGTTTATGCGAGCGTTTTCATAGATCACTGAAAGCAGCACTCAGGGCTTCACTGACGGATGCAAATTGGGTAGACAGGCTGCCGTGGGTTTTATTGGGGTTGCGCTCCGCGCCAAAAGAGGATTTGGAAGCTTCCCCGGCAGAGCTCGTTTTTGCGCAGCCCCTACGGCTGCCCGGGCAGCTCCCCGTCTCAGCTTTTGCAGCGTAGCGCAAACACAGGCATGCTGCCGGGCCCTGCCCACCACAGTTTTCCGTGTGCCTTCAGGCCTAAAACTTTGAAGAACGCGGAGTTCGTGTTCGTCAGACACAATGCCCACGCCCTCCATTGCGCCCACCCTATGATGGACCGTTCAGAGTGTTGGAAACAGGGGATAAGCATTTTTTGCTAGACTTGGGGGGTAGACAGGAGAGAATTGGCATAGACAGACTCAAACCAGCCTTTGTAGTGGTGGATGAGCAAGTGCTGTTGGCGAGGGCCCCTCGGTGTGGAAGACCCCCACGGAGACCTCCCCAGGGGAACGATTCATCAGAGCAGCCACACAGACAGAGTGAACCCCCCCCCCCTCCACGGCTCACCCGCAGTTGGACACACTCCCAGCAGCCTCCCACCGGCACAGCAGCGCCACGGAGGCAGTAAACCCCAGTTACAGCAGATATGGGAGGAGACTGAAGCCGAAACAGCATGTGGACTGATGTTCTATTGTTCTAAGATGCTGGGGGGGGGGCGGTATGGGCCTCAGGTTATTTCACACCTTAGACAGAGACAATGAATACACATGGGAGAACAATGCCCAAGTGGGTGGGAGGGGGTTGAATGAAGTGTAGTGTAGATGTCATGCTGTGATGAGGAAGTGCCTTGAACCTTGTGAAGTGTGACTTGATATAGAGAGAGGAATGCTTGATGTGACCAGTCAGTCTGTTCTTTGCTTGTGAGATGTGAGTGTGTAATAAATCGTCTGAAATGAATATGGCTCTTCATTTACACACTCCACAATGTATTCGTTTTGCAACTTCCTGTAATGCTTTAATGTTTTTATGTAAAGCACTTTGAATTGTCTTGTACACGAAATGTGCTATACAAATAAACTTGCCTTGCCAACAGTCAAAACCAACCCAGCAGATGGAGATTCAGATTCACGTTCAGCTGGATGATCCAGAATTTCAGAATTGTATTAAAAAAATTACATTAAAAAAAAAAGAGTGGGCATCCTTCCTAGAAACTAATGTCACACCAGAAATTCTCTTTTATGGCAAACAGGTAAAGCGAAGAGGATTAATCATAGATTATTCTACACATAAGAAAAAGATGAATAATTAAAAAGAAAGTTGCACAAAAGAAAAGATAAAACTGGACAAAATCAATATCACTTATTCTTCCACATGAACCCAAAATCAACTTGCAGGATCTTTAAACAAAATTAAATGACATAACTAACGAAAAGTTAAAATCCTCATAAACAGGCTTAAATGTGAAAATTTTGAATTCAGTAACAAATCAAGAAAGTACCTAGCTAAACAAATAAGAAAAATATGAAGGGAAGAACAATAACAGTAATGGTTAACTCAGCAAGGAATCTTGTTCACACACCAGAAGAAATAACACTTTCCATCCATCCATCCATCTTCAACCGCTTTTCTGGAGGTCCGGGTCGCGGAGGCAGCAGTTCAAGCAGAGAAGCCCAGACTTCCCTCTCCCCAGCCACCTGCTCCAGCTCTTCAGAGAGGATACCAGGGCATTCCCAGACAAGCTGGGAGACATAGTCTCTCCAGCGAGTCCTGGGTCTACCCCGGGGTCTCCTCCCAGTGGAACATGCCCGAAACACTTCAAGTGGGAGGCATCCAGGAGGCATCCTAATCAGATGCCCATACCACCTCAACTGGCTCCTTTCAATGTGGAGGAGCAGCAGATCTACTCTGAGCCTCTCCCAGATGACTGAGCTCCTCACCCTATCTCTGAGGGTGAGTCCAGAAATCCTACGAAGAAAGCTCATTTCAGCCACTTGTAGCTGCGATCTCGTTCTTTCGGTCATTACCCAAAGCTCATGACCATAGGTGAGGGTAGGAACGTAGACTGACCAGTAAATCGACAGCTTTTCCTTAGAGTTTAGCTCCCTCTTTGCCACAACAGACTGGTACAACGTCCGCATCACTGCAGATGCTGCTCCGATCCATCTGTCAACCTCTTGCTCCATTCTCCCCTCACTCATGAATAAGACCCCAAGATACTTAAACTCCTCCACTTGGGGCAGGAGCCTGTCTCAAACCTGAAGAGGACAATCTACCTTTTTCCGGCTGAGGACCATGGACTCGGACTTGGAGGTGCTGATTCTCATCCCAGCCGCTTCACACTCAGCAGCAAACCGTCCCAGTAAGACCTGTAGCTCATTGCTGGATGAAGCCAGAAGGACAACATCATCTGCAAACAACAGAGATGAGATCCTGTGGTCACCAAGCATGACACCCTCCATTCCCTGGCTGCGCCTACAAATCCAGTCCATAAAAATTATAAACAGGATCGTGACAAAGGGCAGCCCTGGCGGAGTCCAACCCTCACTGGGAATAAGTTCGACCGAGTGTTGGCAATACAAACCAAACTCTCACAACGGTCGTACAGAGACCGAATAGCTCGTAAGAACAAGCCCAATACCCCATACTCCTGAAGCACCCCCCACAAAAAACCACGAGGGACACGGTCGTATGCCTTCCCCAAGTCCACAAAACACATGTAAACTGGTTGGGCAAACTCCCACAAACCCTCGAGGATTCTTGAGAGGGTAAAGAGCTGGTCCGATGTGCCACAGCCAGGACGAAAACCACATTGCTCCTCCTGAATCCGAGGTTCCACCAATGGCTGGACTCTCCTCTCCAGTACCTTGGCATAGACCTTCCCAGGGAGGCTGAGGAGTGTGACCCCTCTAAAGTTGGAGCACACCCTCCAGTCCCCTTTTTTGAAGAGAGGAACCACCACCCCGGTTTGCCAGGCCAAAGGTACTGCCTCCGACCTCCACGCAATGTTGCAGAGGCGTGTCAACAAGAAGTGTCTCACTGAAGTTATTTCAGCCAAAGGGGGTAACACTAGCTATTAGGCGGTACTCTGTCCTAAAGTTTTCCTCAGTTAGAATATGCATTTCTCTTTATATCTTTTGTTTAATGAGTAAAACAAGGTTAATTTTGTTATTTACCTGCAATTAAATTACCTTTTCCAGAGATAAATAAAAACAAGATTAGACATCAATATGTGAGACAAGAAGACGTCTCAGCCATGAGACAAAAAGTGTCTCACTGGTTATTTCAGCCAAAGGGGGTAACACTAGCTATTAGGAGGTAGGGTGTCCTAACTTTTCCTCAGAATACACATTTCTGTTAATGTCTTTTGTTTAATGAGTAAAACAAGGTTAATTTTGTCATTTACCTGCAATTAAATCACCTTCTTTTCCAGAGATAAATAAAAAATTAGACATCAATATGTGAACATTTCTTCATAAAGAACTGTGTTATATAGTTATTTAAATGGTTTACGTTCTATGTTCTATGTTCTTATTTGTGTGGCACGGGGTGGTGGCTCCGCCTTCCGGGAAGCCACCACCCGTGACTATAGAAGGACTGCAGGAAGAACGGCCCCTTTGGCATCCCTTCTGCCTGGCGGTTGCGTGTGGTGAACCTGTGCCAACTTCTTTAATAAACGTGTTCAGTTTGACTCCTGGCCTCGTCCTTGGCTCCATACTCATACATAACAAACTGAATATTTAATGGGGTGTCCTAATTTTTTCACATGGCTGTAGGTGCTTGGGGGAGAGGTTCTGGAGGTCCTTCCTACATGCTGCTGTCAGACTTTATAATCTAACCGGTGCTGCTTATACAGGCTGTATTAAACGTCACGACTTTGCACAATAGACATCATCCCCTCCAATATACAACCTATATAATTTTTTTTTTTTTTTTTTTTTTTTTTGTTACTTATTTGTACCCGTAGGTAGACTTGGTTTGCAGTCTGGTGACAAGCCACCGGCTGCTGGTCGCTGCGTGCGCGAGCGCCCTAAACCTACATGTTTTTGGTGTGCGGGAGGAAACCGGAGAAATCCCGGAGTAAACCCGCGCAACACGGGGAGAACATGCAAACTCCACACAGCTCACTGTTGGTCGGGGGCTGGGATCGAACCCACGATCTCATGATCCCCACGATCCCCCGGCCGAGGGTAAAACTGTGCTGCCACAGTGCTAAACCACTGCGCCCCGTGCAATTACAGTCATTATCGAGGATGGCAACAACACTGTTCATTCAAATGTGAAATATACTGTCTGGGTCTTTATATTTTGCCGGTAATGTAACTAACTGTAATGCTATTAATACCATCTACCTGCAGTGCTCCTGCACTGTGGATATAACTGTGTACATGTGTGTGCTTATTTACTGCTTTGGCTAATCAATTCTTATCTTATTATCTTATTTACTATTGTTCTGAATGCTGCGATCCTTTTGCTGCTGCAATCCTGTAATTTCCCTTTTGTGGGACTAATAAAGGCTTATCTAATCTTACATAAGAACTGCACAGAGAGGACATAACTCTGGATAAAATTTGATTGGTCTATACATTATCATTTGGTACGTGGAATGTCACCTCTCTGGTGGGGAAGGAGCCTGAGTTGGTGTACGAGGTTGAGAGATACCGGCTAGATATAGTCGGCCTCACTTCAACACACAGCTCCGGTTCCGGAACCAGTATCCTGGAGAGGGGCTGGAGCTTGGCCTTTTCTGGAGTTGCCCCGGGCGAGAGGCGACGAGCAGGGGTGGGTATTCTTGTATCGCCCCACCTTGCTGCCTCTATATTGGAGTTTTCCCCGGTGGACGAAAGGGTTGCTTCCCTGCGCCTTCGGGTTGGGAAACGGGTCCTGACCATCGTTTGTGCCTATGCACCAAATGATGTTTCAGAGTACCCACCCTTTTTGGAGTCTGTGACTGGGGTGCTGGAGGGTGCTCCTCTTGGAGACTCCATTGTCCTACTGGGGGACTTCAATGCGCACGTGGGCAACGACAGTGAAACCTGGAGGGGGGTGATTGGGAGGAACGGCCTGCCCGATCTGAGCCCGAGTGGTGTTCAGTTATTGGACTTCTGTGCTAACCACAGTCTGTCCATAACGAACACCATGTTCAAGCATAAGGGTGTCCATATGTGCACCTGGCACCAGGACACCATAGGTCGCAGGTCGATGATCGATTTTGTTATCGTATCATCAGACCTGCGACCGTATGTCTTGGACACCCGAGTAAAGAGAGGTGCAGAGCTGTCAACTGATCACCACCTGGTGGTGAGTTGGATCCGATGGCAGGGGAGGAAGCCATTCAGACCTGGTAGACCCAAATGTATAGTGAGGGTGTGCTGGGAGCGTCTGGCTGAGGCCCCTGTCCGGGAGGTCTTCAACTCCCACCTCCGGAAGAACTTCAACCACATTCCGAGGGAGTCTGGAGACATGGAGTCTGAATGGGCCATGTTCTCCACCTCTGTTGTTGAAGCGGCAGCCCAGAGCTGTGGCCGCAAGGTGGTTGGTGCATCTCGTGGTGGCAACCCCCGAACCAAGTGGTGGACACCAGTGGTGAGGGGGGCCATTAAGCTGAAGAAGGAGTCCTATCAAGCTTGGTTGGCTTGTGGGACTCCCGAAGCAGCTGAGGTGTACCGGCAGGCCAAACGGAGTGCAGTTCGGGTGGTTGCTGAAGCAAAAACCCGGGTATGGGAGGAGTTCGGTGAGGCCATGGAACAAGACTTTCGGTCGGCCTCAAAGAGATTCTGGCAAACTGTCCGGCGGCTCAGGAGGGGAAAGCAGCTCCCCGTCCACACTATGTATGGTGCGGATGGGACACTGTTGACTTCGGCTGGGGACATCGTCGGGCGGTGGAAGGAATACTTTGAGGATCTCCTCAACCCCACTGATACGCCTCCCACAGTGGAAGCAGGGTTTGGGGACGAGGGGGATGACTCGCCTATCACAGGGGCTGAGGTCGCCAAGGTGGTTAAAAATCTCCTTGGTGGTCGGGCCCTGGGGGTGGACGAGATTCGCCCTGAGTACCTCAAGGCCCTAGATGTTGTTGGGTTGTCATGGTCGACACGCCTCTGCAACATTGCGTGGAGGTGAGGGGCAGTGCCTTTGGCATGGCAAACCGGGGTGGTGGTTCCTCTCTTTAAAAAAGGGGACTGGAGGGTGTGCTCCAACTTTAGAGGGATCACACTCCTCAGCCTCCCTGGGAAGGTCTATGCCAAGGTACTGGAGAGGAGAGTCCGGCCGTTGGTCGAACCTCGGATTCAGGAGGAGCAATGTGGTTTTCGTCCTGGCCGTGGCACATCGGACCAGCTCTTTACCCTCTCGAGAATTCTCGAGGGTTTGTGGGAGTTTGCCCAACCAGTTTACATGTGTTTTGTGGACTTGGAGAAGGCATTTGACCGCGTCCCTCGTGGATTTTTGTGGGGGGTGCTTCGGGAGTATGGGGTATCGGGCTTGTTGTTACGAGCTATTCGGTCTCTGTACGACCATTGTGAGAGTTTGGTTCGTATTGCCAACACTCGGTCGGAGTCATTCCCAGTGAGAGTTGGACTCCGCCAGGGCTGCCCTTTGTCACCGATCCTGTTCATAATTTTTATGGACAGGATTTCTAGGCACAGCCAGGGAATGGAGGGTGTCATGCTTGGTGACCACAGGATCTCATCTCTGTTGTTTGCAGATGATGTTGTCCTGTTGGCTTCATCCAGCAATGACCTACAGCTCTTGCTGGGACAGTTTGCCGCTGAGTGTGAAGCGGCTGGGATGAGAATCAGCACCTCCAAGTCCGAGTCCATGGTCCTCAGCCGGAAAAAGGTGGATTGTCCTCTCCGGGTTGGGGACAGGCTCCTGCCCCAAGTGGAGGAGTTTAAGTATCTTGGGGTCTTGTTCACGAGTGAGGGGAGAATGGAGCGAGAGATTGACAGACGGATTGGAGCAGCATCTGCAGTGATGCGGACGTTGTACCGGTCTGTTGTGGTGAAGAGGGAGCTTAGCTCTAAGGCAAGGCTGTCGATTTACCAGTCAATCTACGTTCCTACTCTCACCTATGGTCACGAGCTTTGGGTAATGACCGAAAGAATGAGATTGCGGATACAAGCGGCTGAAATGAGCTTTTTCTGTAGGATTGCTGGACTCACCCTCAGAGATAGGGTGAGGAGCTCAGTCATCCAGGAGAGGCTCAGAGTAGAACTGCTGCTCCTCCACATTGAAAGGAGTCAGTTGAGGTGGTATGGGCATCTGATTAGGATGCCTCCTGGACGCCTCCCACTTGAGGTGTTTCAGGCACGTCCCACTGGGAGGAGACCCCGGGGCAGACCCAGGACTCGGTGGAGAGACTATGTCTCCCAGCTGGTCTGGGAACGCCTTGGTATCCCCTCTGAAGAGCTGGAGCAGGTGGCTGGGGAGAGGGAAGTCTGGGCTTCTCTGCTTGAACTGTTACCTCCGCGACCCGGACCTCCGGAAAAGCGGTAGAAGATGGATGGATGGATATACATTATCATAGTCATCCTATATATGTTCAAGATTTTTTTTTTACAAATTTCTTTATGACAATATTTGAAAATTAAGTTGAGTGAAGTTCCATCTAGTGATTTAAAATATACATATAAAATATGCCCATTGCCTTTTGAGTTGTCACAGAGACACACTGACACAGAGGAGAAATCTTCTTTTTCTTCTTTCGGCTGCTCCCTTTAGGGGTCGCCATAGTGGATCATCTGTCTCCATCTCACCCCATCCCTTGCATCTTCCTCTGTAACACCAACCCTCTCCATGTCCCCCTTCACTACATCCATGAATCTTCTCTGTGGTCTTCCTCTTTTCCTCCTGCCTGGAAGCTCCATCTTCAACATCCTTCATGCAGTGTATCCACTATCCCTTCTCTGCACATGTCCAAACCATCTCAGCCTTGCCTGTCTTACTTTGTCTCCAATCCACTCAACCTGAGCTGTCCCTTTGATATACTCATTTCCAGTGTGGGAGTAACTCATTACAAAGTAACACGTTACTGTAACACCACTACTTTTGCAGTAACGTGCTGTGTAACGAAATTACTGTTTAAAAATTCAGTAATGCATTACAGTTACTGGCATTTGATTAGATGCATTACTCACATTACTCGTTTTATTAATATGGATAGATATTTTAGCTCAAACAGACGATCATACAACTTGCAGTTGCTGGACACCCTCCTCCTCAGCTGCCAACTGGGGATGAACACAGTTTCGGTGGCTATTGGTGGGACAACTGCCATCCCCAGCGCCTCAAGCCACTGAAGGTTGACATGCCAAAGGCAAAGGCAAGCAAATACAGTAAATATAGACTGACCCTACCATAACTGACGCAGCCGTCACACAGTCTCCTCCGTGGGTCTATTTCCTGTCCTGCCCCAGTTCACATCACAACCCTGTAGGAAGAAATGCCGTGGCGGTGGCGACTTCTCATATCGAGAGCCCTGATCACCTGTTGTCCGAGTGATGAGTAGCCCCTAACAGCTCCTACCTCTGTGGTTAAACATGAGTATTATTTGAGCAAGAAGCTCACATTTAATGTCTGCATTAAATGCATTAAAAGTTTTCTTACACACAGAGAAAAAAGTGACTGTGATTTGTTGCAGTAAAGAACAGCTTCTAAGCAGTGAACTTTCATTTATCTGTGCTTTGTTTTATTTTATCTTAGTCATTTACATGCTGTTGTGATATGCAACTATTTCTTTTAAGTAATCCTCTAAATATGCGTTTTTAATGGGCTGGTCCAGGGGTGTCAAACATGTGGCTTGTGGGCCAAAAACGGCCCACCAGGGGGTCCAAAATTTTGTCTGTGAATTCACACCTTTATTTCTAGTAAATTTCTCACTTTCTAGTGATTACAGTAGTTTGTGTAAACCTGAGACATTTTTTCTCAGTAAGATGAGACTTTTTTCTTATCAGTTTTCTTTTTCTTCTTTTTTCTGATGAGAACAAGGGGCCCTTGATCTTGCTGTGTGCAAGATGATTTAAGTATGCATTTAAAAGTAACGTGTAATTTACTCTTCCAAATAACTAGTTACTTTAATCATGCAGTAACTGGTAAGTAACTCAGTTACTTTTGAAAAGAAGTAACTAGTAACTGTAACTAGTTACTATTTTTTAGTAACTTGCCCAGCACTGCTCATTTCTAATCCTGTCCCTCCAAGTCACTGCCAATGAAAATCTTAGCATCTTCAACTCTATCACCTCCAGCTCTGCCTCTTGTCTTTTTGTCAGCGCCACCATCTCCAAACCATAGATCATAGCAGGTCTCACTACTGTCTTGTAAATCTTCCTTTTCACTCTTGCTGTGACCCTTCTGTCACAAATCACCCTTGACACTCGTCTCCACCCACTCCACCCTGCCTGTACTTTCTACTTCACCTCTCTTGTACATTTTCCATTGCTTTGGATGGTTGACCCCAAGTATTTAAATTGACCCCAGGTATTTAAACTCATCTATTTTTACTATCGTTACTCCTTCCATCATCACAGTTGCACCTGTCTCCGTCTCATTCACACTCATGTATTCTGCCTGGCTTCTACTGACTTTCATTCCTCTTCTCTCCAGAGCATACCTCCACCTCTCCAGGTTCTCTTCCCCCTGCTCCTTACTCTCACTATAGATCACAATGTCATCTGCAAACATCATGGTCCATGGAGACTCCTGCCTGACCTCATCTGTCAGCCTGTCCATCACCATGGCAAACAAGAAGGGGCTCAGAGCCAATTCCTGATGTAACCCCACCCCCACCTTGAACCCATCCGTCACTCCTACAGCACACCTCACCACCGTCTCACTGTCCTCATACATGTCCTGCACCACCCTTACATACTTCTTTGCCACTCCTGACTTTCTCATACAGTACCACACTTCCTCTCTTGGCACCCTATCATATGCTTTCTCTAGATCCACAAAGACACAGTGCAACTCCTTCTGACCTTCTCTATACTTCTCCATCAGCACTCAGAACAAACATTGCATCAGTAGTACTCTTTCTTGGCATGAAACAGTACTGCTGCTCACTGATTGTCACCTCTCCTCTTAACCTGGCTTCAACAGCTCTTTCCCATATCTTCATAGTGTGGCTGATCAACTTCATGCATCTGTAGTTACTACAGCTCTGAGCATCACCCTTGTTATTAAAAATTTGTACCAAAATACTTCCTCTCCACTCCTCAGGCATCTTCTCACTCTTCAAGATTGTGTTAAACAATCTGGTTAAAAAGTCCACTGCCATCTCTCCTGAACATCTCCATACTTCCACAGGTATCCTCTTCAAAGCTGCTTTCACTTCTGCCTTGCTAATCCTTGGGACTTTCTTGTTCAGCATCTTTCCCTCATCCATCCTCCTCTCTCTCTCATTTTCTTTATTCATCAGCTCTTCAAAGTACTCCTTCCACCTTCTCAACACACTCTTGTCATTTGTTAGTACATTACCATTTCTGTCCGTAATCAGACTAACCTGCTGTACATCCTTTCCAGCTCGATCTCTCCATCTAGCCAATCAATGTCCTTTTCTCCTTCCTTTGTTTAGCCTTTCATACAACTCACTATATGCCTTATCCTTTGTCTTTTCCACTTCTCTCTTTGCCATGCGCCTAGATTCCAAATACTCCTGTTTACTTTCTTCATCTCCCTGACTATCCCACTTTTTCTTTGCTAACCTGTGTATATGCTAAGCTGTGTATATAGAACACCTGGATCAAACATTGACTTATTTAAGGACTGGATGGAAAAAATGTATGCAAAACTAACTCATAAAGTTATGTTCATCTGTGGGGATTTCAATATAGATCTGATGAACTCAAAGCAACATAGTTTGACAGAAGAATTTATCAACACAATGTACAGTATGGGCTTACATCCAACAATTACCGGACCTAGCAGAATCACGTCACACAGTGCCACACTAATAGATAACATATTCACAAACATTATGGAAAATAATATCAGGAGTGGGCTTTTATTGAATGATATCAGTGACCACCTGCCGATTTTTGTTGTCTATCAATGTGATTGTAGGAAGAAAAAGTATACCAAAAATATTAAATATAAAAGAATAAGAACCGAAGAATCAATGCATTTACTGACAAAGGAATTATCAATACAAGATTGGAAGATAGTTTATGATGAAAATGACATAAATAGAGCATATAGATAAATTTTTACAAATATTTCAATCATTGTACAATAAATACTGTCCTATAAAACAATACAGTGACAGACAACAAAAAAAAATATTCCTTGGGTCACCAAGGGGTTAATAAATGCATGTAAAAAGAAGAATACATTATATAAACAATTCATTAAATGCAGAACAGTGGAAGCTGAGATCAAATATAAAAGATACAAAAATAAGCTTACTACTATAATGAGTACCTGTAAGAAAGAATATTACAACAGAATACTAGAGGATAACAAAAATAACATAAAAGGAATATGGCAAGTACTCAATGGGATTATTAGTAATCGTTCTAAGAATGCAAATTATCCAGAATATTTTAATGAAAATGGCAATTTGATAAATAATATGGAAGATGTGGTCAGTGGTTTCAATAAATTTTTTGTAAACGTTGGTCCTGAATTAGCAAAATCAATAGTGACACCAGAAACAAACCACAGTGGGTCTGTGAATGAAATAGAAGATAGAAATCCAAACACAATCTTTTTGGGTGCAGTTACTGAAAAGGAAATTATCGAGACTGTGAGTAAATTTAAGAACAAAAAATCAACGGACTGGAATGAAATTGACATGACAATAGTGAAAAAAGTAATTGAGGGAATTGTTAAGCCACTCACCCACATCTGTAACCTGTCATTTCAAACTGGTACATTTCCAGACAAAATGAAAATAGCAAAAGTAACACCTCTATACAAAACAGGAGACAGTCATCGCTTCACAAATTACAGGCCAGTCTCTTTACTCTCACAATTCTCCAAAATACTTGAAAAAAATCTTCACTAAGAGACTGGATGATTTCACTGAAAAACACAACCTCCTTACAGATAGCCAGTATGGTTTTAGAGCAGATAAATCTACATCTTTGGCACTGATCGAACTTATAGAAGAAATTACTAGTTGTATAGATAAAAAAAATGTTGCTGTAGGAGTATTTATAGATTTAAAGAAAGCTTTTGACACCATTGACCACAGAATACTACTAAGGAAACTGGAAAGGTATGGGATAAGAGGGGTTGGACTGAGTTGGGTGGAAAGTTATTTAAGTAACAGACAACAATTTGTACAAATTGGAGAGCACAAATCACCCTTCATGGACATCACTTGTGGTGTGCCCCAGGGGTCAGTTTTGGGACCCAAACTCTTTATTTTATATATAAATGACATATGCCAAGTATCAAAAATTCTGAAATTTATTTTGTTTGCAGATGACACAAATATCCTCTGCACTGGTGAGAATTTGCAGCAGGTTTTAGAGGTGGTCACAACTGAAATGAAAAAATTAACGCAGTGGTTCAACAAAAATAAATTATCTCTAAATCTAAAAAAAATCAAAGATTATGTTGTTTGGAAATTATAAAATAAATCATGAAATAATGGTAACGATAGATGATACCAGAATAGAAACAGTACAGGAAAATAAGTTCCTGGGGGTGACGCTTGACAATAAAATCTGCTGGAAACCTCACATCAGTCACATCCGGGCCAAATTAGCAAAATGTATAGGCATACTGGGGAAGACAAGACACTTCTTGGACTATAAATCATTGGTCTTATTGTACAATTCACTGTTTTTACCTTATCTTAACTACTGTGTAGAAGTCTGGGGAAACACCTACAAAACCAACCTACAGTCAATATGCACATTACAAAAAAGAGCTATAAGGATAATAAACAATGCAGGATATAGAGACCATACCAATTCGTTGTTCTTAAAGTCACATGTCATAAAGTTCATCGATTTAGTTAAATTTAAGACAGCACAAGTAATGTACAGGGCAATTAATAATCAACTACCAACTAATATACAAAAAATATTTAAAAAAAAGAGACAATGATCATAATTTGAGGGGAGACTTAAACTTTACAAAACCCAAGATACGTACTACCAAGAAAAGTATGTGCATATCTGTCTGTGGGGTGGATTTGTGGAACAGTCTAGAGCCGGAACTGAAACTATGTACAAACAGAAATCAATTCAAAAAGAGGTATAAGCATCATTTGCTGAAAGGGTATATGTTAGAAGGGTAGTAGTTATATGTACGATTCATTATGTTCACTCTGGGATATTATGGGACACTATGGAATGGTGGGTGGGACAGCACTGTGTATATCTGTGATGTTTGATGCTGGTTTTGATGTATGGACATCATTGTATGTTAGAATGGATGGGTGTTAATGATGATTTGTAAAAAAATACAGTAAATTGTTTACTTGGGGTCTTAAAGGTGGTAATTTGTATAAAATTCACATGGGTGTATCTATGGAAAAGAGGAGATGGAATTAATAAGTGTTCACTTCTTCCTTCTCCCTTTCGAACAGTGTATACTGTTACTTTATTACATTTGCCATTTGCTTGTATTTGTTATATTTTTGTGTTCGAAATAAACTATCTATCTATCTATCTATCTACCTCTTCCTTTCAATACTTTCCCGTAGCTCCTCATTCCACCACCAAGTCTCCTTGTCTTCCTTCCTCTGTCCACTGGAGACACAGAGGGGAAATAAACTGTTTTTATTACACACATGTAGTGGTGTGAAAAAGTGTTTGCCTCCTTCCTGATTTCTCATTTTTTTGTATGTTTGTCACACTTAAATGTTTCAGATCATCAAACAAATTTAAATATTAGACAAAGATAACACAAGTAAACACAAAATGCAGTTTTTAAATGAAGGTGTTTATTATTAAGGGTAAAAAAAAATCTAAACCTTCATTGCCCTGTATGAAAAAGTAATTGCCCCCCTGTTAAAACATAAATTAACTGTAGGTTATCACATCTTTGGAAAGCTGAGTTCAATTTCTTTAGTCACACTTAGGCCTGATTACTGTCACACCTGCCCTCAATCAAGAAAATACTTAAATAGGACCTGCCTGACAAAGTGAAGTAAACCAAAAAATCCTGAAAAGCTAGACATCATGCTGCGATCCAAAGAAATTCAGGAACGAATAAGAAACAAAGTAATTGAGATCTATCAGTCTGGAAAAGGTTATAAAGCCATTTCTAAAGCTTTGGGACTCTAGTGAACTACAGTGAGAGCCATTATCCACAAATGGCAAAAATATGGAACAGTGCTGAACCTTCCCAGGAGTGGCTGGCCGACCAAAATTAACCCAAAAGCGCAGCGACGACTCATCCAAGAGGTCACACAAGACCCCCCAACAACACCCAAAGAACTGCAGGCTTCACTTGCCTCAGTTAAGGTCAGTGTTCATGACTCTACCATAAGAAAGAGACCGGGCAAAACTGGCCTGCATGGCAGAGTTCCAAGATGAAAACCACTGCTGAGCCAAAAGAACATAAAGGCTCATCTCAGTTTTGCCAGAAAACATCTTGATGATCCCCAAGACTTTGGGGAAAATACTCTGTGGACTGATGAGACAAAAGTTGAACTTTGTGGAAGGTGTGTATCCCATTATATGACCTCAAGCTGAAGCTCACTTGGGTTCTGCAGCAGGACAATGATCCAAAACACACCAGCAAGTCGACCTCTGAATGACTTAAGAAAAACAAAATGAAGACTTTGGAGTGGCCTAGTCAAAGTCCTGACCTGAATCCGATTAAGATGCTGTTGCATGACCTTAAAAAGGAAGTTCATGCTCGAAAACCCTCCAATGTGGCTGAATTACGACAATTTTGCAACGATGAGTGGGCCAAAATTCCTCCACAGTGCTGTATAAGACTCACTGCCAGTTATCGCAAACGCTTGATTGCAGTTGTTGCTGCTAAGGGTGGCCCAACCAGTTATTAGGTTTAGGGGGCAATCACTTTTTCACACAGGGCCATGTAGTTTTGGATTTTTTCCCCTTGGCAATAAACACCTTCATTTAAAAACTGCATTTTGTGTTTACTTGTGTTATCTTCGTCTAATATTTAAATTAGTTTCACACCACTGTAGGTAAATACACTGCCAGAAATTGCAAATGCAAATATTTTGCCACCCCTTGACAAATAGTACGGTGACGCTGTGAGGGTTCACACAAGAAAGGAGAGATGGCTGTGACGCAACAGGCTTTATTTTATACACACCGACTCAACACAGACAGGAGGGGAGGTCATTCACACAGACCCCCGTCTCACTGAGGGTGACACAAACACATGATCAGTCACTGCTCTGACTCTTCTTATAACACTGCTGTGTCATTATAACGCAGCCGCAATGACTGTCATTATAACTGCGTTATAATGACACAGCAATCACACTTAGAACACACGAATAATAACACTCTTTGAATCCTCTGCGGCCAAAGCATGCAGGGAGAATCCCCGCCCCCTTAACACAGCCCCAACATTACAGTACATTTTGGTGATCTTTTTAATTGTTGTGTTAATTAAGTAAGTGTGTAGGGTACCCAGACTTTTGTACTTTTACGGGTGTGCTTTTATTTATTTATTTTGTTCAATTTATGACATAAAAAGTAACTATGCATTAATGTTTACTGCATTTACATATTTCCAAATAAAAATGTGAGGGTTGGCCAAATTTTTGCATGTCAGTGTATATTTTGATAGAATTCACAGTAATTTGGATGGCCAGAGGTAAACATTGTGACTGATAATGTAATCATTAAAGAGCTTATCTGGATAGTGTAGGATCTGAGATATTCCAGCTACAGTATTTAATGTCTATTGTCTAATGTCTCTATTTTTAAGTTCTAAAGTATTTTTTTTTTCCCTGACATTCACAAAAAAAGCACAAAAATTGATGAAGTTTGGTTGTGTTTCTTACTCTCCTGATACACAAAAAGACAAATGGCTCTTAACTCATAATTAAATCATAAATTGAGGAATAATTCATTCATCTTCAACTGTTTAATCCTTTTCGGGACACGGGGGGGGGCGGGGACGCTGGAGCCTATTCCACTGTCTTTTGAGCAAGAGGCAGGGTACATCCTGGACAGATCGCCAGTGCATCGCAAGGCCAACACAGACAGACAGACAACCATTCACTCTCACATTCATACCTAAGGACAATTTAGAATCCCCATTTGATGTCAATTAACCCAGCGTGCATGTCTTTGGCCTGTGGGAGGAAACCGGAGTACCCGGAGAAAGCCACACAGAATTAAACACCATGGCAGCTGCTATGTAAATGTGGCTTTACTAAACACAGCCTATTGAAGTAACAAATCTGTAGAACTACAGTATCTCACAAAAGTGAGTTCACCCCTCACATTTTTGTAAATATTTTATTATATCTTTTCATGGGACAACACTGAAGATATGACACTTTGATACAAGGTAGTCAGTGTACAGCTTGTATAACAGTGTAAATTTGCTGTCCCCTCAAAATAACTCAACACACAGCCATTAATGTCTAAACAAAAGTGAGTACACCCCTGAGTGAAAATGTCCAAATTGTGCCCAAAGTGTCAATATTTTGTGTGGCCACCATTATTTTCCAGCACTACCTTAACTCTCTTGGGCATGGAGTTCACTTGAGCTTCACAGGTTGCCACTGGAATCCTCTTCCACTCCTCCATCACGACATCATGGTGTTAGAGACCTTGTTCTCCTCCACCTTCCGTTTGAGGATGCCCCACAGATGCTCAATAGGGTTTAGGTCTGGAGACATGCTTGGCCAGTCCATCACCTTTACCCTCAGTTTCTTTAGCAAGGCAGCGGTCGTCTTGGAGGTGTGTTTGGGGTTATTATCATGTTGGAATACTGCCCTGCGGCCCGATTTCTGAAGGAAGGGGATCATGCTCTGCTTTAGTATGTCACAGTACATGTTGAACTGCAGCTCCCCAGTGCCGGCAGCACTCCTGCAGCCCCAAACCATGACACTCCCATCACCATGCTTGACTGTAGGCAAGACACACTTGTCTTTGTACTCCTCACCTGGTTGCCACCACACACACTTAACACCATCTGAACCAAATAAGTTTATCTTGGTCTCATCAGACCACAGCACATGGTTCCAGTAATTCATGTCCTTAGTCTGCTTGTTTTCAGCAAACTGTTTGCAGGCTTTCTTGTGCATCATCTTTAAAAGGGGCTTCCTTCTGGGACAACAGCCATGCAGACCAATTTGATGCAGTGTGTGGCATATGGTCTGAGCACTGACAAGCTGACCCCCCACCCCTTCAACCTCTGCAGCAATGCTGGCAGCACTCATACGTCTATTTTCAAAAGACAACCTCTGGATATGATGCTGAGCACATGCACTCAACTTTTTTAGTCGACCATGACAAGGAATGTTCTGAGTAGAACCTGTCCTGTTAAACCGCTGTATGGTCTTGGCCACCGTGCTGCAGCTCAGTTTCAGGGTGTTGGCAATCTTCTTATAGCCTAGGCCATCTTTATGTAGAGCAAGAATTCTTTTTTTCAGATCCTCAGAGAGTTCTTTGCCATGAGGTGCCATGTTGAACTTCCAGTGACCAGTATGAGAGAGTGTGAGAGTGATAACACAAAATTTAACACACCTGCTCCCCATTCACACCTGAGACCTTGTAACACTAACAAGTCTCATGACACCGGGGAGGGAAAATGGCTAATTGGGCACAATTTGGACATTTTCACTGGGGGTGTACTCACTTTTGTTGCCAGTGGTTTACACATTAATGGCTGTGTGATATTTTGAGGGGACAGCAAATTTACACTGTTATACAAGCTGTACACTGACTACTTTACATTGTATCAAAGTCTCATATCTTCAGTGCTGTTCCATGAAAAAATATAATAAAATATTTACAAAAATGTGAGGGGTGTCCTCGCTTTTGTGAGATACTGTACATGCTTTGTCTGAATTATGGATAACACCTTGTTTTTCACCCGGTAGTCCACGAAAAATGCTCTAATTTCACTTCTTAATTGATCCCCAAAAAACTGCAAATAACTTGCTGCTGTTGTACACGGGTGCCTGTAGTGTAGTGGCTCTTCTGTGTCCATAGGGGGACAGTATGAACACAATGGCTGCCGTCTTCTTCTTCTTCATGTGTTTAATGGAGGCCAATGTGTGTTTTGTGGATGGAGACGGCATCAGAGAAAATTTACCAATTTGCATATAATTACCACAAAAAAACAACAGGACAGGAAATTTTTGAGGTCATATCAGACTATTTTCAACAAGTAGCACTTGAGTGGAAAAATTGCATGAGTGTCTGTACTGATGGATCAGCCGACATGGTCGGGCTCTGATCAAAGGCTTCATTAGGTGATTGAGAGACAACCAATGTTTTGCTTATGCACTGTTTTTTGCATCACAAGGCACTCTGCCAATTCTTTACCAGGAGACCTAGTTCCTGTGCTGAATTATGTTGTGCACATGGTAAACTCTGTAAAGACCTCTAAAAAGCAGTGTATTTGCATCTTTATGTGAGGAAATAGGAGTGGAACATAATGACTGCTCCATATGGCAGTCCGGTGGATGTCGTGTGGCAAAGTGGTGGCCACGTGTATGAGCTCCGTGAGAAACAGTTTTTTGACTTTGACCAAGTTCCAAATTCTGGCAAACAGAATCACTTCAATATTGTTCCCATTTCCACAATATATCTATGTGTGCTGGGTTTTTTTAGCCCTACTCCTATTAAAAAAAAAAATTCAAAAAAGAGAGGAACTGAGAGTGGATCAAGAGCTTTGTGTTTGGCTTTCTTCAGTTCCTGCCAGGATATCAGCTTTGTGTTCATCTAAATAAGCCCAAGTTTCACACTGACTGAGTGTGAACTAATTACAAGACCAAACTGTCATTACATATGCTGGATCAGGTTACAGTGTGTCATTTTGTAACATTTCTGGTTGGTGGGGTTCCCCAAGACTTTTCCAATGTAAAAAGGTTCCTTGGGTCAAAAAAAGTTGGAAAAACTGATATAACTTGAGTTGCATTATTAGTTTGCATGTCCAACTATTGCAGGATTCCCTTTGCATTTTTCTAATTTATCTATTTCCCACCTTTAAGTCACAACCTTCCACGAAAAATATTTAGTAAAACTTGTGACAATTTAATGACTGCAAACTTGAAGAGGCTTTTAGCCATGTTTTGACCCTTAACAGATGTCTACCAAGTCACTAACATTACTCTGCTGGTTTACCTCAAGTATTTAGTCATTCATGTACAGTGCTGTGAAAAAGTATTTGCCTCCTTCCTGATTTCTTATATTTTTGCATATTTGTCACACTTAAATGTTTCAGATTATCAAACAAATTTTAATATTAGACAGAGATAACCAGAGCAAATACAAAATGCAGTTTTTAAATGATGATTTCATTTATTAAGGGAAAAAAGCTATCCAAACCTACCTAGCAATATGTGAAAAACTAACTGCTGAGGGTGGCCCAGCCAATAAAGTTTAGGGCCTAAACTTAATTGGCTGGGCCACCCTCGGTGGCAACAACTGCAGTCAAGCATTTGTGACAACTGACAATGAGTCTTTTACATCACTGGTGAAGAATTCTGTCCCACTCTTCTTTGCAGAATTGTTTTAATTCAGCCACAATGGAGGGCTGGACACAGGCGTTACACCCGTGTCCAGCCAGTGCATAACGCCTGTGTCATCAGCACACTGCTGTACGGCAGTGAGTCATGGACAACATATGCCAGACAGGAGAAGCGACTCAGCACCTTCCATCTGTGAAGCATCCGCCGCATCCTGGGCATATCCTGACAACACAGGCTAACCGACGCAGATGTCTTGAATAGCGCGGAACTTCCCAGCATGCTCACTCTCCTCAGGCTGCGCTGGCTAGGTCATGTCCATGGCACGGACGATGGGCGCATCCCAAATGACATCCTGTATGGAGAACTGGCATCTGAGAGGAGATCCACTGGTTGCCCCCAGCTCCGGTACAAAGATGTCGTTAAGAGAGACATGAAGGCCACCGACATCAATACAGAGACCCGGGAGAGCCTAGCAGCTGTGCAAAGTGGAAAGGGACCCTGAAGCAACACCTGAAATCAGGGGAGGAGAAAATGATGACCGCTGCTGCAGAAAAACAAACACGCAGGAAGGAAAGCAGCAGCTCCAACAGACCAGAGACTACACACAGGTGTGACCTTTGCGATAGAGACCGCCACTCCCGCATCCGTCTATTTAGCCACAGATGATGCTGCTCCAGGCGAGCAGACAACCACAACTAGGATGCTACGCCCATGGTCAACCCTGACCGACGGAGGCCTAACAAAGGAGGGCTGGAGCGGTCACGGACTGATGGCCAGACATATACTCCTTCGGGATTTTCTGGTAGACAGCAGAATTCATGGTTCCGTCAATTATGGCAAGTCGTCCAGGTCCTGAAGCAGCAAAGCAGCCCCAGATCCATCACACTACCACCACCATGGTTGACTGTTGGTATGACGTTTTATTTAAGAAATGCTGTGTTACCTTTACACCAGATGCAATTACGTTTTCCACATAGGGCCAGGTAGGTTTGGATGGTTTTGTTTTACTTAATAAATGAAATCATCACTTAAAACCTGCATTTTGTATTTACTCAGGTTATCTTTGTCTAATATTAAAATTATCTTCATGATCTGAAACATTTAAGTTTGACAAATTTACAAAAATATAAGAAATCAGTAAGGGAACAAATACTTTTTCACAGCAGTGCAGTTAGTAGGTTAGTAAATTCCGGTCAAAAAAGCCAAATTTCATAAACCATCTATAAAACTAGGGGCTGAATACTTTTTGCACCGTACACAATATAGAAAAAACAAACAGGTCGTGCTTTGCAACATTTTTTTTTTTATTATTTTTTAGAAGGCTATATAACACAAACTGACACCACTTCATTTAAATGGCATAACTTTTTAAAATAAAGTCTTTTTGCACAGGTTGTGTTTTCCTTCCACAAAATGTGTCTCTACAAAAATAATGGTTAACATTTTAAAAGGAACCACAGAAGGAAGACTCAGGCAGCTTGATGCATTATTAATTACTGCTACATGGGTAATTCAAGGAGTCAACAGCTTAAGAGGAGAGAATGGCACTCCTAAAAATTGAAAATAACACAAAGTTGTACCCATCACAAAAACAAAACATGCAGCTGGGTTAAATATCTGTTAACTGCTGCAGGGGAAAAACCAAAATACCCCAAAAGTGGTCAGCTTCCGTCACTGTGATGTGACAACTGATTTATGTTTACTTATTTCTCTGATAAAATTTGAATAATATAGAAAAATATATTACTGGTACAAAATCTGCCATCAAAAATATTCAAACTGTGGCTTTATGAAAGAAACCCAATGCTTGTTGCTCACCTGTGAAGCTTCAAAAAGTGCTGTGCGAATATTTGTACATCTATACTCACTGCCAATGAAACCAATTTTTGTATAAATATTTTGGGTTCATCCTATCTCAACTTGAGTAACAGTGTTTGTGTGACTCAATATGTCCAGAACTCATTTTCAGTGGTTGGACTCACTGCCTTTGACCTCTGGCTCTACAGCCTTTTAGAGGTCGTTGTTTGTTGTGAGTCCTCAAAAGTCAAAAATGGGTGATTTTCAGGAGTGGTCATCTTCCCAATAGAAAGATGAACACAAATGCATAGCACTACGTTCTGAAATCTCCACAATGCTACCACCGTCATGTGAAGAAAATAACTCTTCTGGGTCCTTGTGGAGGGCGGAATGTCGGCATGAAAGGTGACGCTCTGATTGGGCTGCAATGCATTAACCATTGTTCGGTTGCAACAGTGCCAGGTCGAAACCGGGTCCGTGGCTGATAGACCATGTCCAGGACAAGCAAGACCGGTACATTGTGCTGCAGCACCTCCAAGATCGGTTCCGCACAGCCACCCAGATGGCCCAGGAAACTCCAGGGAGATGCCAGCCAAGGACCTCGGCCAATACCATGAGAAGGCACTTCAGGTGTCACGACCTACGAGCCCGAAGACCCTTTCGAGGGATGATCCTGACAGTAGAGCGGCAACAAAATCGCCACGAGTGGGCTTGTCATCACAACAGGTGGACCCTACAGCAGTTGAACACTGTTCTTTTCTCTGATGAATCCCGATTTTGCCAGTCCAGGGCCAACAGTCATGAGCGTGTGTGGCGGAGATGAGGAGAATGGTATGTCCCATGTTGTGTCTGACAGGTCAACCGATGATGGGGTGGCACGGGAGTCATGGTGTGGGCCAGCATTTCAGGCAACTACAGGATACAGTTGGTCATTCTTGATGGCACTTTAACCACCTGATGGTTCACTGACCACATTCTGCAGCCTGTTACGACACCCTTCTTTCAGGACCACCCTGACCTCCAGGTGTTCCAGCAGGACAATACTCGACCACATACTGCCCAAGTCACTAGGGAGTACCTGCAGCAACAGAACTTTGATGCCCTTCCTTGGCTTTCCTATTCTCCGGATTTATCCTTCACTGAACACTTGTGGGATCAACTTGGGCGACGTGTGTCACCCAGAGTACCGGCACCGCAGAACAGACAGGAACTGGCTATGGCACTGCAGGAGGAGTGGCTAAATATCCTCCAGGACAACATCAGACGGCTTGTGAGGTCCACGCGGAGGCGTATCACTGCCTACATTAACGCAAATGGAGGCCACATTCCATATTGAACTTTGTTTTTTAAGACAGACGTTTTGTTGTGATTTCTATTTTGTTCAATTTTGGAAATTGTTGACACAAATTTTTACTTGTCGATCTCTGATATTGTTCTGAAGATGTCTAAAAATAATCTGGATCCTTTAATTGACCATTTTCATAAAAACATGTAAAAATATCACACTTTTCTAGAGTGTTGTTTTCATTGGCAGCGAGTATATATGGAGTAAAAAAACTGACTGCAACCAAGTTACAGTCAGTGAAATATGGTCTTCCTTGGCTTTCGATAGGGTGGGGATTTTTGCATTAAATAGTCAGATGGATGACTTTGTGTCATTTTTTTTGCCAGCTTGGCTGAGTACAATGATAAAACATTACAAAAGTGACACTGGCACATGACACTGGCTTTTGACTGGATGAACTCAATGGGGGAAAAATGCATGGCAGGCTTTCTTCTGCAAGATGAAGCACTCAGGCTTTCTATTGCAGGATTACCCATGGCTATATATATGAGTGGTCTTTGTTCGTTATTGACAAATAGACGTTCAAGTAGGTTCATTTTGTCTTCTTTTAATTATTTACCTTTTGTTCTTATTAAAGACAAAAATAGAAAGGAGATGTCTTTACCTTCTTAACATGTTTCGACTGTGCACTGCAGCCTTCAACGTCTCTTATGTCAGAAGAGACTCTTCTGACAAAGGCTGCAGTGCACAGTCGAAACATGTTAAGAAGGTAAAGACATCTCCTTTCTATTTTTGTCTTTAATAAGAACGAAAGGTAACTAATTGACAAATAGATGTTTCATGATGAGTATTATGTTAGGGAGAGAAAATGGCCACAAAATGAACATACCGGAACCCTCTCTGTAAAACAAAATGCTTCTGGCAGATTCCTACTGAGCTGTTGAATCCCATCAATAATTCAACATGAGACACTTACAATAGTCAAGTTTGGTGCAATTCCCTTTCTGCTTGACCAACTACAAGTAGCATGTCTTGATCAAAAGTTGCTCTTTCAAAAGGACTTTTAAACTACTGAACATGAACTATCTTGCCAAACAAATGATGTTAACTGGGTCTCCGGCCCCAACAGGAGGGTGTTTCAGAGAACCTGGGCAACAACACAATTAACAGAAAAGGCTGTAGACAGGGCAGTGACAGTGACTGATGTCCCTGCTGGAGGTTATGATGTACTTTAAGGTGAACAACCCTAAATATCTGCTTTAACATTAATGGCCTGCTTACATTCTAACGGTGAATCTCGAACCAGACCGTCAATGAAGGAGTAGCTCATTCTGGCCTCAAAAAAAAAAAAAAAAATCACCCCAAGACTGCTCAGATCTCCTGACTGTTGACCTTGAGCTTAAGCGCAGCCTAGACACTAACCCAGGGGTGTCCAACCAGGTGCCATGGAGAGCCAAGACCCTGCAGGTTTTCTCTTCTACCCAGTCTCTTCAGCAGGTGTTTTCACTTATCAGCAATCAGTGGGAAGAAGTTCACAGAAATCTGCTGTTGAAGACACTGGTTGGAGGTAAAACCTGCAGGGTCTTGGCTCTCCATGGCACATGGTTGGACACCCCTGCACTAACCCATCTAGGACATGCTTAAAGTCAAGGTCAGTGGCCTAGGAAATAAATGTCCAGACCTTCTGACCTTTGACAGTTGCCTAATAATTTTTATGAAATCACCCAAGTGCCCAGGTCACCTGACCTTTGACCTTGGATGCAGACCCACCTGTGGACCATCCAGGCACTTTCCTTGAAGTAGCAATTTTTTTCTGAAATCACGTAAGTGCGCAGGTCTCTTGATCTTTGACCTTGAGCACAACTTGGATGCAGACCCACCCGAGGATCATCGTGAGTGAGTTGGGCAAACGTCTAGGAGGAGCAGCGATTCCAGTGAAACGTGGACAGACACATGGACGGACAGACCACCGATGGACGCCACACCATCGCATTAACTGCTTTTAGCTTTGCTGGAATGAGCTAACAAAATAAAACCTCAGCAGTCCATAGACCAAAACTTTTTTACCAGCTTAATAATATCCAATAGTGTTAAATAAATGAGTTAATGTTAAATGAATCCCTACATGACAAAGCCATGCAGCTGAGGACCACAGTCACTCTTCCTCCCTGTAAAAACAAGCTGTGAAACTGAAGGTTGTGTTATTAGGTTGTGCTGGTCGCTCCCGCAGACACAGCCACAGTGACTGTGGCGTTGAGGCCTTTCCCACGATGCCTCTGACCACCTCGCCTGCGCCCACTGCCGCCCAGTTTGAGCTGCAAAGAGAAAGAGATGCCCCGGTGAGCCAGTTCTCACACAACAAAAACTGGTTAGAGAAGAAATGAAGCTGACAAGATGAGTTCAGATGCTACAATGATCACAATGTACTCGTGAGACATAAATGTGCTCGTCACAGGTAATCCACCTAACACAGGGGCCTGCCGCCAGCAGTCAGGAGCCACATGCAGCTATTTTGCCGATGACCACTGGCTCTCTGTGGCTTTGACAAAAACACAAAAGTTGCCATGTTGTAAGAGTAAATTCACAAATTTGTAAGGATAAAGTTAAAAATTTAATGTAAAATCTCTCACATTTGGATTAAATTCTCATTAGAAAGAAAACATTACAAATTTTACAAAACAACTTGAAGATTTATCCGAGAATCTTCTTTCTTCACTTTACATGAAATACAACTAAAAACTGGTCATCAAATTAACAGTTTGGAAAAACTCAAATTATTAAAGATGACCTGCTAATGACTATTAATGATATAAGTGAAATGGAAAGTAATGAGGATAAAATTGTGACTTAATGGAGGATTCATCAGGCACAAGGGTGTGGCTCACTGCAGCGTTAGTGCAATAATAACTTCAAGTGAATGTTTTGCTACGTCATTTCCAAGTCTCCCACAGAAATGTTTTCCTTCTGGCAAACACTGAACAAGAGCATTTTCTGTTGAACACAGGGTCATTTGGGATAATGGCACAAGCTTTATGGAGAGGAAGGGGGATACAGAGTCAGTGCACTGTGACAGCTTTTTTCTCGCTAAATCTAGTGTATGACAAGCTCCTTGTGGAAATCACGCAGTATCAAGAAATTTGTTAATTTTACAAATGTTAGAATATGCACTTGTATCCAATAACATTCTTTTTTTTAAATTATTATTTTAGTGAAGTGTGGCACAACACCAGCACAAATCTTGGATGTTACAAGAGATACCCAGTCTTTCTAGAAAAGTCAGTTTAAAGTTAGTGGATGTTTTATTTTTTAGTAATATCACACAAACAGATTTATTTATTTATATGTTGTTGTTTTTTTAACATTTTTTAAAATTAATCTAATTGACATCATTTCATATAAGGAAACCTTTGTTACAAATAACCCCCGCCTTTCACACTGTGCTTTCTGTGGGCCTTCAAAGATGCTTCCACAGGCTACACAGGAGTGAAATTTCCCAGGAAATTCAAGCACCTAGAATTGTATGTTAAACCTAAGTAACACTTTTGAAACTTGTTTTGTGTTGCTCTACAAGCACTGAATGTCATAGCTTAAGTGGTTTCCTAGAAAGAAAAAAAAAAAAACTTTGAATTTTCCTCTAAAGACGCTTTTCAAAAAAGGCACCACAATGCCCCTGCCCTCATCACAAAAATCTTTATTTTTAATTTTTTTTAAAAAAATACTGGCAACTGCCAGTGGTATTCCTCAGCCTCTTTCTTTGTTGTTGAGATATAACTTAAATGGTATTTTGAGCTTGCCTTTGACCTTGAAATCCCAAAAACAGTCACAGTTCAGGGTCACAGGATGAACCTGTGTACAAAGTTTGGTGACCCCTTCCTGATTTCTCATTTTTTTTGTATGTTTGTCACACTTAAATGTTTCAGATCATCAAACAAATGTAAATATTAGACAAAGATAACACACGTAAACACAAAATTCAGTTTTTAAATGAAGGTGTTTATTATTAAGGGGGAAAAAAATCCAAACCTACATGGCCCTGTGTGAAAAAGTGATTGCCCCCTAAACCTAATAACTGGTTGGGCCACCCTTAGCAGCAACAACCGCAATCAAGCGTTTGTAACTGGCAATGAGTCTTTTACAGGGCTGTGGAGGAATGTTGGCACATTCATCTTTGTAGAATTGTTGTAATTCAGCCACACCGGAGGGTTTTCAAGCATGAACCACCTTTTTAAGGTCATGCCACAGCATCTCAATTGGATTCAGGTCAGGACTTTGACTAGGCTGCTCCAAAGTCTTCATTTTGTTTTTCTTAAGCCATTCAGAGGTGGACTTGCTGGTGTGTTCTGGATCATTGTCCTGCTGCAGAACCCAAGTGCGCTTCAGCTTGAGGTCATGAACAGATGGCTGGACATTCTCCTTCAGGATTTTTTGGTAGACAGCAGAATTCATGGTTTCATTTACCACAGCAAGTCTTCCAGGTTCTGAAGCAGCAAAACAGCCCCAGACCATCACACTACCACCACCATATTTTACTGTTGGTATGATGTTCCTTTTCTGAAATGCTGTATTACTTTTACGCCGGATGTAATGGGACACACACCTTCCAAAAAGTTCAACTTTTGTCTCGTCAGTCCACAGAGTATTTTCCTAAAAGCCTTGGGGATCATCAAGATGTATTCTGGCAAAACTGAGACGAGCCTTTATGTTCTTTTGGCTCAGCAGTGGTTTTCGTCTCGGAACTGTGCCATGCAGGCCATTTTTGCCCAGTCTTTTTCTTATGGTGAAGTCATGAACACCGACCTTAACTGAGGCAAGTGAGGCCTGCAGTTCTTTGGATGCTGTTGTGGAGTCTTTTGTGACCTCTTGGATGAGTCGTCGCTGTGCTCTTGGGGTGATTTTGGTCAGTAGACCACTCCTGGGAAGGTTCAGCACTGTTCCATGTTTTTGCCGTTTGTGGAGAATGGCTCTCACTGTGGTTCACTGGAGTCCCAAAGCTTTAGAAATGGTTTTATAACCTTTTCCAGACTGATAGATCTCAATTACTTTGTTTCTCATTTGTTCCTGAATTTCTTTGGATGATGTCTAGCTTTTGAGGATGTTTTGGTCTACTTCACTTTGTCAGGCAGGTCCTATTTAAGTGATTTCTTGATTGAGAACAGGTGTGGCAGTAATCAGGCCTGGGTGTGGCTAGAAAAACTGAACTCAGCTTTCCAAAGATGTGATAAACCACAGTAAATTTATGTTTTAACGGGGGGGGAGTGGTGTCACTTTTTCACACAGGGCCATGCAGGTTTGGATTTTTTTTCCCTTAATAATAAACACCTTCATTTAAAAACTGCATTTTGTGTTTACTTGTGTTATCTTTGTCTAATATTTAAATTTGTTTTGATGATCTGAAACATTTAAGTGTGACAAACATGCAAAAAAAAAGAGAGAAATAAGGAAGGGGCAAACACTTTTTCACACCACTGTATTATATGCTTTCCACAATTTCGCTGTACTTTACAACTGTACAATGACAATAAAGGCTATTCTATTCTATACATGTATAATTAACAAAAGATAGGTACATGCATTTAGGGATTAGCGCTTCATCACGAGTATGAAGTATTATGATACTATGCAGAATCAATCTTTGGATTTACTGCTAGCACCATATAATGGAATGAAAAGTCAAATGGATTTTATTATTCTGATATCAAAATAGTTAAGTTTGTATTTGTAACATCTATTAATAAATTTTTAAGGAATTATCACAAGTATACTTTGTGAATTGATACAGTATCACCACCACAAGCTATCACAATACTACGACGCATCGATTATTTCCCCCCACCCCTACTAGCTCTCTTTGTTGTTGAGATATAGGTTATATGGCATGTTGACCTTGACCTTTGGCTTTGTGACCCCAAACCCATAGTCAGAGGTGTCTCAGGGTGAACCTGTGTACCAGGTTTGATGACCCTAGCTTCTTTGTTCCTGAGATATAGTTTACAAAAACCCAATTCTGATGAAGTTGGAACATTGTGTGAAATGTAAACAAAAACAAAATACAATGAAAAATCCTTTTCAACCTATATTCAGCTGAATACGTTACAAAGACAAGATACTATTTAATGTTCAAACTGATAAACTTTTGTGGGGTTTCTTTGGCAAATATTCACTCATTTTGAATTTGATGACTGCAACATTTTCCAAAAAAGCTGGAACAGGGACAAGAAAAGACTGAGAAAGTTGAGGAATGCTCAAAAAATACCTTTTTGGAACATTCTACTGGTTAATTGGAAACAATTGAGTGTCATGATTGGGTATAAAAGGAGCATCCCCTACAGGCTCAGCTGTTCACAAGCAAGGATGAGGTGATGTTTACCGCTTCGTAAACAACTGCGTGGGCAAACAGTCCAACACTTTAACAACGTTTCTTAACATATGTAGCAGTGTCAATAAAAAAGCATTCCTACTTGGCTTACCAAGTGGGTCGACCCTATTGGCAACACAGGTAGAGTGCTGGACTCTGAAGCCGGAGGTCTTGAGTTCAGATCCCCGGTTGGACGTCGCCAGTTGGGGCTTGGTAGCCCGTCCCCTCGGTTACACATACAATTGCTAGGAATTTTGGGATTTCATTATCTACTGTCTGTGTGCATCTACAGTCTGTGTGCTTCCATTGAAAAGAATCACAGAATCTGGAGAAATTTCTCCATGTAAGTGGTAAATCCGAAAACCAACATTGATAGGTGGCATTGCATTGAAAACAGACGGGGGCTCAGGACCACTTTTGAAAACCATTGCCAGTTAACACAGTTCATCGCTACATCTACAAGTGCAAGTTAAAACTCTACCATGCAAAGCGAAAGCTATATAAAGTTGAAACCAGAAGTTTACATACTTTTTTGTTCCTCACTGTCTGACATTAAATCAGACTAAACTTTTCCTGTTTTAGGTCAGTTAAGATTACCAAAGTTATTTGTCTTTGCTAAATAATTTTTTTGAGAATTTTTTTTTTTATTACTTTCTTCAAAGTCAGAAGTTTACATAAATTTCCTTAGTATTTGGCAGTATTGCCTTTAAAGTGTATGACTTGGGTCAAACATTTTGGGTATCCTTCCACAAGCTTCTCACAATAGTTTGCTGGAATTTTGGTCCATTCCTCCTAACAGAACTGGTGTAACTGAGTCAAGTTTATCGGCCGCCTTGCTCGTACACGTCTTTTCAGCTCTGCCCACAAATTTTCTGTGGGAAATTTTTCAGGGCTTTGTGATGACCACTCCAAAACACTGACTTTCTTGTCCTTGAGCGACTTTGTAACTAATCTGACAGTATCTTTTGGGTCATTTGACATTTGGAAGACCCATTTGTGCCCAAGTTTTAACTTCCTGGCTAAGATGTTGCCTCAGTATTTCCATATAATGTTCTTTCCTCATGATGTCAACTATTTTGTGAAGTGCACCAGTACCCCTTGCAGCAAAATACCCCCACAACATGATCCTGCCACTCCCGTACTTCACATATGGGATGGTGTTCTCAGGCTTGCAAGCTTCCCCCTTTTTCCTCAAAATGTAACGGTAGTCATTACAGTGATCCCTCACTTATCGCGGTTAATGGGTTCCAGAACCGACCGCGAAAAGTGAAAAACTGCGAAGTAGCGTCACCCCTAATGACGTCATCCATAAATAATACGTACGTTCATTCTCTCACTCTCTCTCTCTCATATGATACGTGTGTGTGTGTGTGTGTACGTGTACATACATACGTAGATGTAAATAAAGTGTACATAAATATGTTTTTAGAACTCTTTTATTCTTATAACAAGATACGTAACTCAAGATGAAGATGATTTACTTCACAGGTTAATGAGAGCTTTACTGCTCCTCAGGTGATGCCTCATCGTCAGGTGCTAGAGGCGCAGGATCATCGAGGGCAGCTTCCGATAGAGCTGGAGAAGCTGCAGGAGGCGGCGTAGTGGCTCGACAGGAAGACTATTTCGCACAAAATGGCACAAGAGAACAGCAAAAAGTTCCACGCTGCGAGACTACGTAACACGAGCGATAAAGAGCAATGAATGCGGTCTTCCTTCCCTTCATGGGTGCTCGGCAGGGAGAGGAGGTGGGTGAAACGTCTCGGCCAATCAGCTTGCGGGGTGAAACGTCTCAGCCAATCAGCTTGCGAGATTTCCGAGCCGAGCCAACACGAGAACAGCGAACAGAGAGGTGGATTTTTTGAGCTGTGCGGCTCTCCGTGTTGATACCTGATGGTCTAATGTAGTCTCCCTGCCTTCTGCTAGCGCCCGCCCATTATTTCTCAATTTTGAATTTTTGATGAATATTTTTGAAAAATCCGCGATGCACTGAGGGCGCGAAAGGTGAAGCGCGAAGTAGCGAGGGATCACTGTATAGCCAAACAGTTAAATTTTAGTTTCATCAGCTTGCAGGACATGTCTAAAAAAATAAATAAATTAAAAATTAAAGTCTTTGTCCCTGTGTGCATTTGCAAACTGTGATCTGTTTTTTTTTTTTTTTGATGCTTTTGGAGTAATGGCTTCTTCCTCGCTGAGTGGCCTTTCAGTCCATGTCGGTACCAGACTCATTTCACTATGCATTTCACTGTGCATAATGACACTCTTTTACAAGCTTCAGCCAGCATCTTCACAAGGTCTTTTGCTTTTGGTTAGGAATTGATATGCACATTTTACATCAAAACACATTCACTTCTGGGACACCGAACCAGTCTCCTTCCTGAGCGGCATGATGGCTTGACATTCCCATGGTGTTTAAACTTGCGTATAATTGTTTGAACAGATTGAACGTGGCACCTTCGGGCATCTGGAAATTGTACCCAAGGATGAATCAGACTTGTGAAGGTCCACAATTCTCTTCCAGATAGGGCTGTTGCAATAACTGCAATTATGTAATACCATGGTATGAACACGCCTACTGCGGAGGAAAACGACTAACCGCAACAACCGCGGTGTTCATTTTTTTTTTGTGTGTGTCTATATCTCATTGTTCATTTATGTGCCCCTCTTGATTATTAAATAAATTGCTAAGTGAAGTGTATTTTTTATTACCAACAGCATGTTTGCACTCAGTACTCTAGAAGCTTCTACAGCACACGGCGCTACTGCCGTTTGAGACACTCTCTCCAGAATGACTCCAGCAGGCAGTTTGTGGTGAAAGCGTTTGGACTCCTTGTTAAATACAGCCATTAACAGTGAACAATGAAAGGGCACAAAGCGTGTTATTATCTTCTGAGCGGAGTGTGTATGATCCTGACTGTGTAAGCTCCTGTGTATGAGCTCCAAGAGCAGCTTGTTTGAACGAGATTTTTCGGACAGCGGCAAAAATCACGGAGTCAAGCACCACGCAGGGTCCTGTACGGAGACTGTCCTGCTTATAGCTGAATGTCGCTGCAGTCTTCAGTCCACACACCCCGTAGTTACCGCCACTGCTTTATGAAAATGATCGTTTTTTTAACAGAATCAGCAGTTCATGCCTGTATATAGGCTGCGTGCCCACCAAACGAGTTTTTTGTCACCTGACCGCCCTGAGCATTTTTTTCTTTTTCAGCGTTTGTGCACAGCGCTCTGGGGGAAAAAAAAAAGTCTGTGCCCTGTATCTCAGCACTTCCGCGTTTCCTATTGTCAGACTTTCTACTAATTTTTTTAACAGAGGTCTCTAAATAACAATGGACAGGAAATGTTTTCTAGCAGCTCTGGATGTAAAATATGATGACACGGAAAGCAGGAGTCTGAGTACAGACGAGTATCGGCGTCCTATGTCCCGCCCACGCAGCAGTTCTGATTGGCTGCTTGGTCTGGCATTGACAAGTTCAGCTACAGTCTCTGAAAAGTTGAACTGTTTTCAGCTCTGAGCGCCCTGAGCACCACGACAAAAAATGGCCACCGCCAAGAGCATTTCAGCGCCGAGGGCGCTCAGTGCTGTAAACGCTGGACTACATAGAGAATGACTGGAAAATAGCCACCCAGAGTGGACAAAACCCGTTTGGTGGATACACAGCCTAAAGAGTGGAGCTCCGCACAGTTGTAACACACGCCCATAAAGTTGAGAGCGAGCTGCAGCGAGACTCTCACAGCTTCCCTCATTTGCCACCTGTTATAAACCCTGTTTAAATTACGAATCCAAAGGGTTCTAAAAACGTTTGCAATAATACCGCATACTGCAGTATTGAGCTGTCCACCATCACCACAGGGGAAATTTCTCTACCGTGACAGCCCTACTTCCAGATATCTTGGCTGATTTCTTTGATATTTCCCATGATGTCACACAAAGAAGCAGTGTGTTTGAGGGCTGCCATTAAAATACAACCCCAGCTGCGCCTCCAGTTAGCTCAAATGTTGTTAATTAACTTACCAGAAGCTTCCAACGCCATGACATCATCATCTGGGCTTTCCCAAATTGTTTAAAGGCATAGTAATCTTAGGATTGTAAACTTCTGACTTTGAAGAAAGCAATAAAAAAATTCTCTGAAACTCATTTAGCAGAAATAAAAATTCTTTAGTAAATATAGGTAATTTTGGGAATTGTCACTGACCTAAAATGGGAAAAGCTTAGTCTGACTGTGAGGGGTTAAAAAAAAAAAAAAAAGAAAAAAAAAAAACAGGTTATGTGTCTCTTTA
Source organism: Pholidichthys leucotaenia (assembly GCA_020510985.1). Lineage (NCBI taxonomy): Eukaryota > Metazoa > Chordata > Actinopteri > Cichliformes > Pholidichthyidae > Pholidichthys > Pholidichthys leucotaenia. Next base: position 269,562,069 of record CM035848.1, on the reverse strand, counting down.
TAGAGTTTATGTAAACATTTGATTTCAACTAATGCTGGTGGTTGCTCTGGGCCCAACCTCAACTGAGATGGACTGATGCAAAGTGGAAAACTGTGCTGTGGTCTAACAAGTCCATATTTCAATGTTTTTTTTTTTTGAAATCATGGATGTGTCCTCTGGGCTAGAGAGAAAAAGGACTATCTAGATTGTTGTCAGTACAAAGTTCAATAGCCAGGATCTGTGATGGTATGGGGGTGTGTTAGTGCCCATGGCATGGGTAAGTTGCGCATCGATGAAGGCACCATTAATGCGGACTGGTACATATAGGTTTTGGAGCAACATATGCTACCATCCAAGCAGTGTCTTTTTCAGGGGCATCCCTGCTCATTTCAACAAGACAATGCCAAGTCACATTCTGCATGTGTTACAACAGCGTGACTTCGTAGTAAGAGTGTGGGTACTAGACTGGCCTGCCTGCAGTCCAGACCTGTGTCCCACTGAAAAAGTGTGGCGCATTATGAAGAGCAAAATACGGTAAGGGTGACCCTGCACTGTTGAGCACCTGAACCATGCATCAACCAAGAATGAAAAGAATTCCACCAACCAAGCTTCAACAATTAATGTCCTCAGTTCCTAAACCACGGATGTCAAACTCATTCCATGGAGGGCCAAGACCCTGCAGGTTTTACCTCCACCCAGCATCATCAACTGGTGAGTTCACTGAATTTCTTCCCACTGATTGCTAATCAGTGAAAACACCTGCTGAAGACACTGGGTGGAAGTAAAACATGCAGGGAATTCTGTGGAATCAGTTTCACACCCCTGTCCTAAATGCTTATTGAGTGTTGTTAAAAGTAAAGGTGATGTAACACAGTGACTGTAACACAGTCCCAGCTTTTTTGGAACATGTTGCAAGCATCAAATTCAAAAAGAGTGAATATTTGCAAAAACAAACTTTATCAGTTTGAACATTAAATATCTTGTCTTATATTAAATTGAATATAGGTTGAAAATGATTGTAAATCATTGTATTTTGTTTTTATTTAAGTTTAACACAATGCTCCAACTTCATTGGAATTGGGGTTTGTATAAGGCTTAGCTTTTGAGCTTGACTTTTGACCTCGTCATAGTTCAGGGTCACAGGATGAACCTGTGTACAAAGTTTGGTAACCCTAACTTTACTCATTCTATAGTAACAGGGCATAGGGAATGGTAACCTTGACCTTTTGACCCCAAACCCACAGTCAGAGATCAGAATGCCAGGACGAACCTGTGCACCAAGTTTGGTGACCCTAACTGTATTTGCTGTTGAGACAGTTTATATGGCATTTTGGCCTTGACCTTGCAATCCCAAAACCATAGTCAGAGGTCAGAGTCACAGGGTGAATCTGTGTACAAAGTTTAGCGACCTTAACTTTATTTGTTCTATAGTAATAGGGCATAGGGCTGTGCAATAAGACCAAAATTTCACATCCCGTTATACACTCGTGAACAAAATCTCAAGACCGGGGGGAAATGTCCTCAATTTCCCCTCTGGGGATCAATAAAGTACACAAAAAAAAAAAAAAAATCACAATGGTCTTAAACTTCTGATCAGCTGATGAAGAGCCTGTTTGAGTTTAAATGCAGTTTTCAATAAACTGCTTCTTTCTCTTGCATCTGTTTCTTCTTTGTGCATTATGAAGCTCTACTTACAACCTGGTTACGATCCATCAGCACAAAATGTGAATACTTGTAATTTCTCCCTTGATCTTAAGATTTAAGATCTTAAGATCTTAAGAAATGTTGCCTGACTGGAAAGTATGTCCATGTACACACTCAATACTTGGTTGGGGCTCCTTTTGGATTAATTACTGTATCAATGTGACGTGGCATGGAGGTGATCAGCCTGTGGCACTGCTGAGGTGTTATGAAGGCCCAGGTTGCTTTGATAGTGACCTTCAGCTCGTCTGCATTGTTGGGTCTGGTGTCTCTCATCTTCCTCTTGACAATACTCCATAGATTTTCTATGGGGTTTAGGTCGGGAGAGTTTGCTGGCCAATCAAACACAGTGATGCCATGGTCATTAAACCAGGGATTGATACTTTTGGCAGTGTGGGGGGGTGCCAAGTCCTGCTGGAAAATGAAATCAACTTCTCCATTAAGCTTGTCAGCAGAGGGAAGCAGGAAGTGCTCCAAAATTTCCTGGTAGACGACTGCAGTGACTTTGGTCTTGATAAAACACAGCGGACAAACACCAGCGGATGACATGGCTCCTCAAATCAACACTGACTGTGGAAACTTCACACTGAACCTCAAGCAACTTAGATTCTGTGCCTCTCCACTCTTTCTCCAGACTCCGGGACTTTGACTTTCAAATAAAATGCATACATTTATTTTTATCTGAACAGATGTCATCTGCTGGTGTTTGTCCACTGTGTTTTATCAAATTAATTTTATGTAATATTCTAATTTTTTAAGAAACTGAATTTGGGGTTTCCATGGGCTGTAAGCCATAATCATCAAAATTAAAATAAATAAACACTTGAAACATATCACTCTATGTGTAATGAATCTATATAATATATGGGTTTCACTTTCTGAAATGAGTGGCAAAAAGTATTGAACTTTTTCATGGTATTCTAATTTTTTGAGATGTACCTGTAATCTCATCTTCTATCCTGAGAACGACATATATACTGGTATACTACATTTTCTGTAAATTCTATAGTTTAGACATAACCACACAGAAAGGACCATCTCTTTATTAACATTTTAAATTATATCCTGAAAAAGTCAATTGCACAAATTCATCTGTCATTAATTTTCAAATTTTATTTAAAGATATAATAGTATCCAATTAATATTCCTGTAACCCCCCCATCCTCAGGTGGGAAAACATTAAATATCATAATATTTACTCTGACTACACACCAACATTTATTCAAACATTTCACTTGCTTGTTTAACTAGTACATTAAATCGTACGTCACCTACTACGATTTATTATTTGTAAACTAAATGTATATACAGCTGAGCTGAAACCATACGTTTACATATTCTGTATAAAAAGACACTTGTTTTTTTCCTCACTGTCTGGCCTTAAATCAGACAAACCTTTCCCGTTTTAGGTCAGTTAGGATTATCAATTTTTTTTTCCCATTTGATAATTTATTTTTTATTTTTTTTTAGAGATTTTTGTTATTACTTTCGTCAAAGTCATAAATTTACATACATTAAAGGTGCCTTCACACCAAAAGCGAATGGGCGGCGCAAATACATACAAAGTCAATGGAAGGAGGCAAGCACACGCGAAATCGTGCATTTGCACGTTCACGTCCAAGGGATAGCGCTAGCTTTGAGATTCTGCCGTCATTGGAGTAAAAGTATCAACACTGGAGAGTAAACTAGTTTGAAAATGAGACTGACACTCACCTAAAGACAAAAGGACTGAGAGCTCTTCAGCTGAATCGGGATGTCAGAGTTATTTGCCCACGCATTCCTGCCACAGATGTGCTAACAAGGCTAGCAAGCTAGCAACATAAACACTCATCATCTTGTGAAGTTTTGAAGGCAGGGACAACTTTTTCAGGTGAGCCCCCCGTCGGATAATGTAAACCTAAGCATGACGTTATTTGGGGGATTTCCACAGCAGGTTGAACACTGCTGCAGAAGTTATAAAGACAACTTTGCCTGTCTGCAACTCACTCAGACGGTGAATTCATGTTTATTTGTGTGTTTACATTAAGTTATAATGCAATCGTGCTGCATGAAAAATTCACTCATTCGCATTTGATGTGAAGGCACCTAACGATTACTATGCCTTTAAACAATTTGCGAAAGCCCAGATGATGTCATGGCTTTGGAAGCTTCTGATAGGTTAACTGACAACATTTGAGTTAACTGGAAGCACACCTGTGGATGTATTTCAAGGCACACCTCATACCTCCTCAGTTACAAAATGGCTTCAGGACAAAGCTCTGGAGTATTCATCACAAAGCCCTGATTTCAATCCCATAGAAAATGTGTGGGCAGACCTGAAAAAATGTGTGTGAGCAAGGCGGCCTACAACCCTGACTCAGTTACATCAGTTCTGTCAGGAGGAATGGGCCAAAATTCCAGCAAACTATTGTGAGCAGCTTGTGGAAGAATACCCAAACCATTTGACCCAAGTTATACAGTTTAAAGGCAATGCTACCAAATACTGAGTGAGGAAAAAATGGTTGTGTGTGTTTTTAATACAGTGTATGTAAACTTCTGGTTTCAACTGTACATTTAGAAACTCACCAATGGCTAGATAAAGACTGTTAAAATGGCTGCGGTTATCCCTTTTGACCGTCACAAGTCTTTATTATATGGCGTTCTGCAAGCAAAAGCCTGTTTTATCATTTGACTCTTGTGTTCAGTTTTAACAGCTTAAGATTCCTCAGTGCCTTTAATTTATAAATGCGCTCCATAGTCTTTCACATACTTGCTTCTTGTGGGGGTTGCCATGTTGGAAGATGTTAGACCACGCTTTGTCCAGACCACACATGCGCAGATCGCAAACAGTCACCAAAATGATGTAAAGATACTGCTGAAGACAGTATATTTTGTTACACTCCAATATAAACAATATATAAGATAATCAGCGTTTTTATCTTTCCATTTGATATATATTGTCATATTGCACAACCCTAATAGGGCATAGGGAATGCTAACCTTGACCTTTTACCCTGTGACTTCAAACCCATATTCAGAGGTCAGAGTGAATCTGTATATCAAGTTTGGTAAAGATACAGCTATGGTATCAATTTGAAAAGCCTACGCCATTTCTTTCTCTAGTTATCACGTTCACCAGGTAGGTGTTGATGCCACCACCCATCCACCAGGCGGGGTAACTACAATAACCCTTCAACTTTTAGAGGCTAAGGGGCAAAAAAGGATTAAAAGGGTAAGAGATAAAACAAAAAGGGATGGGCAACAGATCAGGGTTTTCTCCAGGATTTTCTTATTTATTAAATACTCTTAGGATGATTATTATTAAGTGCTTACGATCCATTAATCAAATCAGTAACTAATTTGTTTAGTGGATATGAAGGTTCCAATATAATAAACTGCAGAAAACCCCAATTATGGCTACTGAAAATGTGCCTGAAAATAAAATTACAATTCATCACAGAACCTGAAAATTACATTTGTAATTAGTATATTCAGCAGATTAAAATTAAACCTTTTTTTTTCCCTTTTAAAGTCTAAATCAATCTTAGGTGCAAGGAAAAAAGGAGTAGGGTTGAGTTCAGCAAATAACACAGTGGACAGCTGAGCAGCTTATAGATGAGACTGTACCAAGTTATGAATATTAAGTAAGAGAGCACTGGAAAAGGATACGCATGCAAAGAAAGCACTGGGGGGAAAAACAGCATCCAACCACCACTACCTCAGCAGTCCACAGAAACATCTTTACCTTGTTTTCCTTGTTGCCATCTATACAAAGAGCCTCCAACTCTGCCACTGTCTGATGCAGCCAAGACAGGGAGGAAGAAAGAAAACAGCAGCAGCAGAGGATAAATGTTAAAATTGAAAGAAAGCAACTGAAGAGCACAAAAAGTAGATGGGAGCAGTAAAGATAAGATGGCAAATGGAAGGATAAATGAAGGTTTATATGAAGATGGAGGCTCAGATTAGGGGTGGGTTCAAAAGATCGATTCTCCGATTTGAATCGATTCACGTTTGACTGAGCCGGTATCAATCCACAAAATCCACGGAACTATCTTTTAATATAATGCTTTTACATCTGTGAAACACAAAATGCAAGCGGTCCTTGGGCCGGCTGAAGTCTTGGTGATTGAACAATCATGCAAAAGTTCCCTGCACCGCAAGTTAATGTCTTTGTTTACATGACCCTAGTTGCTGACGTGTGTGGGACAAAATTGTTGGTACCCCTCTGTTAATGAAAGAAAAATCCACAATGGTCACAGAAATAACTTGAATCTGACAAAAGTGGTAATAAATAACATTTCTATGAAAATTAACCAATGAAAATCAGACAATGCTTTTGAATTGTGGTTCAACAGAATTATTTTAAAAAACAAACTCATGAAACAGGCCTGGACAAAAATGATGGTACCCTTAACTTAATATTTTGTTGCACAACCTTTTGAGGCAATCACTACAATCAAATGATTTCTGTAACTGTCAATGAGACTTCTGCACCTCTCAGCAGGTATTTTGACCCACTCCTCATGAGCAAACTGCTCCAGTTGTCTCAGGTTTGAAGGGTGCCTTCTCCAGACGGCATGTTTCAGCTCCTTCCACAGATGTTCAATAGGATTTAGATCAGGGCTCATAGAAGGCCACTTTACAATAGTCCAATGTTTCGCTCTTAGCCATTCTTGGGTATTTAGCTGTGTGTTTTGGGTCATTATCCTGTTGCAAGACCCATGACCTGCGACTGAGACCAAGCTGTCTGACACTGGGCAGCACATTTCTCTCTAGAATACCTTGATAGTCTTGAGATTTCATTGTACCCTGCACAGATTCAAGACACCCTGTGCCAGATGCAGTAAAGTAGCCCCAGAACATAACAGAACCTCCTCCATGTTTCACAGTAGGGACAGTGTTCTTTTCTTGGTATGCTTCATTTTTGCGTCTGTGAACATAGAGCTGATGTACCTTTCCAAAAAGTTCTAGTTTTGTCTCGTCTGTCCATAGGACATTCTCCCAGAAGCTTTGTGGCTTGTCAACATGCAGTTTGACAAATTCCAGTCTGGCTTTTTTATGATTTGTTTTCAACAGGTGTCCTCCTTGGTCATCTCCCATGAAGTCCACTTTGGCCCAAACGATGACGGATGGTGCGATCTGACACTGATGTACCTTGACCTTGGAATTCACTATGAATGTGTTTAGAGGTTGTTCTGGGCTCTTTTGTTACCATTCGTATTATCCGTCTCTTCCATTTTTCATCAAGTTTCCTCCTGCAGCCACGTCCAGGGAGGTTGGCTACAGTCCCGTGGATCTTAAATTTCTGAATAATGTGTGCAACTGTAGTCACAGGAACATCAAGCTGCTTGGAGATGGTCTTATAGCCTTTAAAAGGACCTTAAACATGCTTGTCTATAATTTTCTTTCTAATCTCCTGAGACAACTCTCTCTTTTGCTTCCTCTGGTCCATGTTTAGTGTTGTACACACCATGTCACCAAACAGCACAGTGACTACTTGTCACCCTTTAAATAGGCCAACTGGCTGATTACAAGTTTGTAGACACCTGTGATATTAATTAGAGGACACATCTTGGTTGAACATGTCCCTATGGTCACATTATTTTCAATCTTTTCTAGGGGTACAATCATTTTTGTCCAGGCCTGTTTCATGACTTTGTTTTTTTAAAATAATTCTGCTGAACCACAATTCAAAAGCATTGTCTGATTTTCATTGGTTAATTTTCATAGAATTTTTATTTATTACCACTTTTGTCAGATTCAAGTTATTTCTGTGACCATTGTGAGTTTTTCTTTCATTAACAGAGGGGTACCAACAATTTTGTCCACGTCTGTATAATATCTTCATAAAGCCGGGATAAATGGTTTTGTACTACATGCAGCATTGTGTTGGAACATAAAAGTCGACGATTGATAAACACTTTTCAAATGGAAAACACACAGAGAATGAACAACAGACTAGACAGAGAGGGAGACTGTCACAGCTGCTGGAGTAAGTAAAATTTTTTTTTAAACATTTGTGTCATAAATTAATAATTCAACCAGCAAGATGGTGTTTTCTTTTACAAACTATGGATACAGTAATTAACTGTTGTTTAAGAGGTAAATAAATGCAGAATAGGGGTACAAACAACAACACGTGACTGACTGTTTAGATCCCACAACCCCCCTCTGGATCCACTCACATCTCTGACCTCCAGGAAGACTGCTACATCCAGCACCAGCCCACTCTATTGTCACCCTTCGCCATCTGGTCTGGTAACTCATTACACGTCTTCCCCATTAGGACACTCATCACAGGAATTCACACCCACACTGCCTACATTCTGTGGACCTGTCATTTAATAATAATCCTCAGAAAACCAATTACCTACCCACTAAAAACTCACCACCTACTTTGAATATGGAACTTTTAAATATACGTTCACTTTCCAACAAGACTTATAATCAATGACCTGATTTTAGATAAAAAGATTGACTGTCTATTTTTAACAGAGATGTGGCTTGGCACGGATGCACCAGCAAGTCTCACTGAGGCCTCCCCACCAAATTTTAGTTCAGTTTTTTTTTCCATAAAAAAGGGCAGGAAGGTTGGGGGTACTGCTTCTATTTTTTCTTCTTCACTTGTGGTAAAGCAAATTTTACCCTTTCAATATACCGCATTTGAACATCACGCATTTGTCTTTAGAAACCCCGCAATTTTATGCGTCAGAGTTTACAGACCACCCAAATACTGCCCTGTTTTTATTAAAGAGTTTTCTGACTTTTTATCAATAATCCACACCTCATATAATTTTACTGTCATTTCCTGTGATTTTAATCTACACAATAATAAGCAGGGCGACCATATGTCAGAAGAGTTTTATGACCTGCTCAAATCCATGAATTTTACTCAACATGTCATGCAGCCGACTCACAACAGAAGACACACTCTGGATCTTGTCATTAGCCATGGCCTGCCCACTAGTGTGTCCTCTGTTGTTGACTTGGCTGTATCTGACCATTACAGTGTGTTTTTAACATCACTGGTTTTATGCAACAGGAGACCTTGGTGTGAACTGTGAGAAAGTGCCATCTGGCACCTGAAGAGGCTGCTGATTTTATCAAACTCTTATGCAATACTCCCCCAGTTATTTATCTGCATTTATTACACGGGGTTACAAAAATAAATTTTTTGTAAGCTGTCTGTGTTTTTTCAACTGATTTAAGACAATTTTGCACCGCTGAATCCGAAAATGACATCCGTTTCTCTCGATCAGGTGCTAAGTAAAAACCTGTACTTACTTAGTACTGTGCATGTACTTACCTTTATATAAAGGTAAGTACATGTAAATTGAATGTTACGTTATCATTGTTCAAAATTCAGAAAATTTCAAGACATAAAAAAGAATTTTGCATCACCCTGCCTCTCGCCCAAAGATGCTGGGATAGGCTCCAGCCCCCCCGCGACCTGAAAAGGATTAAGCGGAAGAAGATGAATGAATGAATAAAGCAAAAATACCCGTATATGTAAACAAAAACGTATAAAACAACATGTGGTCATAATTCAAAAAGTTGACCTGATTGAGCAAAACCAATGTGATTTTTGGATTCAGCCCATCAAAATTGTCCTAAATCAGCTAAAAAAAACTTAGACAATAAATTTGGTGTTGACCAGTGTTACTTTTATTTATTTAATCCTCTTCCTCCTGTTGGAGACATAAGGCCGCCACAAGTCCCTGCTATCTAGCCCTGTCCTGTGCAAGTGTCTGTGCCTGTCCCAGGAGAGGACTAATTCCTCTAGCTCCTTCGTCACTGTCCAACGGCAGGCATCTTGGGTCTTCCTCTACGTCTCTTGCCAGGTGGTGTCCATCTCATGGCAACCCTTGGCGTCCTGTTTTGGGACATCCTCATCACGTGACCGACCCATCTCAGTCTCCTCCTCTTGATCTCTAGGGCAATATTGCAGCATCCTGTGCGCTGGTACAGATCCTTGTTAGAAATGGTGTTTGGCCAGAATATGTTGAGGATGCGGTGAAGGCATCTGTTGTAGAAAACTTCCACGGCCCAGATGTCCTTCTTGGTGACACGCCAACACTCTGTTCCATATAGAAACACAGATTTGATGTTGCTGCTGTAAAGGCAGAGCTTGGTCTTCACTGATAGCTGTTTGCTCTTCCATATGACTCAACGACGGTTAAAAGCCTCTCTAGCCTTGCCAAGATGTGCCCTGATGTCCTTTCCTGCTCCATTGTTGGTGCTGATGAGATTCCAAGGTATGTGAAATCCTCAGTAGGCTCTAGAGTATGGCCATCAACTGTCAAAGGAGGATATGGGAGAGGGATATTAATGTACATCAGTTGAGTTTTGGTTTTGCTGATGGTGAGACCGACTTCCTTACCATGGATGTCAAGTGAGTCAGTTTTGCTTTGGAGGTGGTTGATCAGTGTAGACAGTAGTCCCAGATCATCTGCAAAGTCTAGTCTTCTAACTGACTAAAAAGTGTCCACTAGATACTTCTGCGTGCCTCCTCTGTTGTCTTCTTCATCACCCAGTCTATGGTTATGAGAAACAGCAGTGGGGAAAAGGATGCAGCACACCAGTGTTCACTCTGAACCATTCAGTCTGTGAATCACCTAGTATGACACTGCATTCAAAGTTCTTATATAGTGCACTAATGAGGCACACTATCTTGTCAAGAATGCCATGGTGTCGCAAGAGTGACCACAAACTCTCTCTGTGAAGACTGTCGAAAGCCTTCTTAAAGTCGATGAAGTTGATGCAAAGAGGTGTATTCCACTCCAGGGCCTGTTCAATGATGTTCCCGAGTGTGAAGATCTGATCTATGCATCCTCTTCCTCTCTTGAAGCCCACCTGCTCTTCACAGAGTTTGGCATCAATCGCAGCTCCCAGGCAGTTTAGAATTATCCTGCAGAAGGCTTTGCCAGGTATGGATAACAGGGTAATACCACACTAGTTGTCACACATCTGGAGGTCACCCTTTTTGGGCAGCTTCACGATGAGTTCCTGACTCCAGTCCTCAGGTACAGTGTTGGTCCGCCATATGTGCTCGAAGAGTGGATGAAGCGCACCTGCAGCCATTTTGACATCCACCTTGAGTAATTCAGCTTGGAAGCCATCAACTCCAGCCGCCTTGCCATTCTTCAGAGACCCTTTGGCCTCCTCCACTTCTTCTATGGTAGGGGGTTCAGTGTCAATATCTAGTTTAGTGTCTGCCGGTGGTGGACTGGCTGGGCTTATTAGCTCAGGCCGGTTCCACACTGTTTGGAAGTGCTCGGCCCATCTGGCAGCCTGCTCTTCCCATCTTTGTCTTTCACAGGGGGCGTCTTCACTGACATGCTGCCACTCAGCTTCTTCGTGATCTTGTACACTTCACTGAGGTTTCCCTTGGCTGCAGCTGACTCAGCCGCCACTAACAGCTCCTCCACAAAAGATATTTTGTCCCTTCTGGCACTTCTCTTGACTTTTTTGTCTTTCTCACTGTAGACAGACTCTAGCTGGGTCTTCACACACACAGACTTTGTGCTCAGCAGTTTGGACTTAATGTCTTGCCTTTCCTTGATTCTCCTCCAGGTGTCTGGACTCAGCCATTCCTTGTTCTTCTTCTTAAGAGGTCCTAGCACTTTCTTTGCAGTGTGCAAGTAAGCGCCCTTGATACTGTCCCATTCTCGTTCCACCGGATCCTCTTTGCCATCCTCCTTGTCCTCAGCAATTTTCAGGACTCGGAAGCGGTTTCTGAGTTCCAGTATGAAATCTCACTTCACCTCAGGTTCTTTCAGCCTGTGTATGTCAACCCACACTGTGTTCCTCTTCCTCAACTTCTGTATATGCCGGAGCTTCAGCTTTACTGTGGCTCCTACCAAGTAGTAGTCACTGCTAGCATCCACCTCTCTGAAGACACGCACATCCCACAGCAACCGTTTCCACTTGGCGTTGATTATCACATGGTCAATCTGGTTGACAGTCCTCTGGTCTGGGGACTTCCACGTCAACTTGTGGATGTCCTTGTGTGGGAATAAGGTGCCACCTATGACACAATTATTGTTGAGGCAGAACTTAACAAGGTGCTCTCCATTGTCATTGATGGTCCCACATCCATGCTTGCCCATGGCCCGCTCTGTGTTGGTGTTGTCACTCCCCACTTTGGCATTTAGGTCTCCCATAATGATCAACATGTCATGCTGGGGTACCTGTAATACCACTTGCTGCAACTGCTCATACAACTCATCTTTCTTTTCCTTGTCAGCATCATTTGTTGGAACATAACAATGGAAGACAGTTAGCTTTGCAAATTTAGAGTCAAAGCACACTCTGATGAGATGGCCGTTCACTGGCTCCCATCCAAGTAGAGATTTGGCAACGTTCCTGTGGATGAACATGGCCACTCCACTGGCATGTTCTGCCTCCCATCCAGAATGTAGCACTGTGTCTCCTTCCGTAGTTCTAGACCGCCCAGCTCTGGTCCATCAACACTCACTAATGCTCAGGATGTCTAAACTATATCTCTTCATCTCTGCTGAGACCTGCAGTGTTTTTGCAGTCTCATACATGGTCCTCACATTCCAGGTACCAAGGCCTAGCTTGGACTTGGGGCTGAGAAGACTCTCTCTCACTCCTCTAACTTCCCTCTGGGGGCTTTCACCTGAAGATATCCTGTCAGTAGACTGACTCAAGCCTTCCAGGACCCTGTTGGGTGATGTACTTGTATTCGTAGCAGTTTGCGTAACAAAAGTTTTTACAGGAAGGGGTTATTAGCCCCTTGCCCAACCCCCAACCTGGAGGACCAGGGTACTACTTTAGTCTGGCCTCTCTCCTTCAACCTGTCCGGCATGGTTGAACCTACCAGGGGCTCACACCCCCGCCGACATAGCTCTCCGGGTCATCGGAACCTGCAAGCCTCCCAACCACAACAAGGTACAGTACCATGAGGGAGGATTTTATCTGTGTTCTGTAATTTTACTGTTGATAATTTTAACAGTAAACTAAGATGTACCATTGACAGAGTTGTCCCAATAATCACAAAGACAGTTAAAAGTAAACCTAGGCCTCCATGAAGAAACAACAAAATCAAACAACTGAAAAGAGAATGCAGGATGGCTGAGAGGAAATGGAGGAAAAATAAAATAACAATCAATTACCAAATACTACAGAATAAATTAAAAATATACAATAATTATCATGTTTGTTAAAAAAAAAAAAAAAAAAAAAAAGGTTCAATAAAGATATTGTGGAAAAAAAAAAATACAATAATACAGCCAAAAAAAATCAAGAAGAGTATTTTGTCAACATAATCTCAACGCATAACAATAACCCTAAAGTCCTTTTTGCAACCACTGATCACTTAATCAACACAGATTTTAATAAACAGACAAACCTGCCATCCAACTCTCTATGTGAGAGATTTGCAGACCACTTCAGGTGCAAAATTGATTCTATTGGATCCAACATTTTATCTGACCAGAAGACTGTTTTTGATGGAAGCTTCGGCTCACTTTTAGTTGAGGAAACACTGGATTGTTTTGCCCTGGTTGATGCTAAGATGCTTGGTAGAGTTTTCTCCCAGGTAAACTTGACATACTGCCTTTTAGATCCGATTCCCACATCACTTTTGAAAACATTTTATGGATTCTTCGAACACAAGATTTTAAATATTGCAAATTGCTCTCTTCGGACTGGTGTCTTCCCCACAGCCTTTAAAACGGCTGTGGTTAAGCCCCTTTGCAGCATTTTAATCAAATCTTATATTTGCAGCATTTTAGGTCATAAACAGTTGGTAATTTACACCTTTTATTGTCGTTTTGCTAAAGTTGCAGCTTTTTTACCCATAAAATTCAACTTTTTTGGTCAGAAATTGGCAGCTTTTAACTGAGACTTACATTCCCTTATTTTTTGTTGTTGTTGTTGCTGTCGTCAGGTCAGGCATTGGCTTGCTTGCTACTGGATAACCATGAAAACCAGTACTACCTGTCTCATGGGTCGGGCTGTCGGCGACTCAACCAACATCCCCGCCCTTCCAAGGGCGTGGAGGGTGAAACTAGGCATCCTGACAGAACTAAAAACAATATCTGCCACAGGTCTGTGGTGGACCACTCCCAGTTACATGGGGTAAGACTGGATATCCTAGCAGATAAACACATCTGTGTTTAACCAAACACATCAAGATCTGTGGTGGACTGTGCCAGTCAGTGCATCATGACATGCACTACACAAAGAGCAGAGATAAACAAACCTATCATCTGGTCAGTCACTGCAACAGATAGTGGAGTCAGTTTGTCTTGGCTTGCCTTGCCACTGATAATACCTTTATCTGCCAAGAATGTGCTGCTAGTCCAGCAAAAGCTAGCAGTACTCAAATACTTTGCAAGCAGTTTCATGAAATGGTCAGTCAGAAAGCAACTCATACCGGCTCGGATGTCACCCAAGCTAACAAGGTCTGTGCTGATCTGTTCACACTCCAACAGGCAGCGAAAAGTAAGCTAGGAGCAGGAAGACAAAAGAAGAGGAAAACAGCAGCCTTGTGTGTAGCAGAACGGAATCTACGCACTCTGTTGGACAGAACAACATCACAGCACCCTGAAAGACAAGACTGCGCTTGTGGCCCTGGAAGCGAACAGGTACAATGTAGACATAGCTGCACTTAGTGAAACAAGATTGCCTGGATATGACAGCTTGGAAGACCATGGGTACGTCTTCTTTTGGAGTGGGAAATCAACTCAAGAAAGGATAGAAGCAGGAGTGGGCTTTGCAGTTAGGAAGGCGATAGCAGCAATGCTTGATGAGGAACCGGTGCCAATCAACGACAGGATAATGACTATGAGACTCCCACTACAGCCGAAGATGTATGCCACACTCATCAGTGTATACGCCTCAACAATGACCAACACAGAGGAGGCAAAGGAAGACTTCTACAGTGATTTACATGAGACTATCAGGCGTGTACTGACTGATGACAGACTGATACTCGTTGGAGATTTTAATGCCAGAGTTGGTTCAGACACTAAGAAATGGAAAGGAGTGCTAGGCAGTCATGGAGTAGGCAAGTGAGATGCTAATGGAGAACTTCTACTTGCACTATGTTCAGAGTACAACCTTGTGATAACCAACACTCTATTTAAGCACAAGGACACACACAAGAAGACATGGATGCACCCAAGATCCAAGCGCTAGCACTTGTTAGACTACATCATAGTAAGGCAGAGAGACATAAGGGATGTATTGGACACCAGAGCAATAAGAGGTGTGGACTGTGGTACTGATCATGTTATGCTGAGATCTAGATTAAGGATTTGCAGATGAAAACAGCACTGCAGGACGGGTGTGAAGCCACCACGGAAGCTAAACACTAGTGCAGTGAAAGGCCAAAAAAAGCAGGAAGAACTTACACAGGAAATGGATGAAAACTTGAAAGACTGGGACAGCAACAACTCAGAGAATGACATAGAAGAGAAATGGGCAACACTGAAGGATACGGTGTATCAGACTGCGAGTGATGTATTAGGCCACCCTGAGAGAAAACATCAAGATTGGTTTGATGAGCATGATGAACATCTGAAGAAACTACTAGAAGTGAGGAATACAGCTAGGCAGGAAAATCTACAGTGTAACACAAGGTCGAAGAAGAAGAAATACTCAAAGGCTCAGAGTGAGCTACAGAAGTACACCAGAGAGATGAAGTCCAACTGGCGGGATGAAAAAGCGGAGGAACTTCAAACTGCAGCAGACAGGAAGCACATGAAAACATTCTTCACAGGTTTGAGAGAAATCTACGGCCCTAAACCAAAAGGACTGATCCAACGAAAGGCCACGGATAGTGAAACGGTTTTGCAGGAGAAAGACAAGATCCTAGACAGATTTGTAGACCACTTTGACCAACTACTAAACAACCCTGGAGATCTCGCTAAAGAGGCTAAAGAAGCTGTAGCGCAGCGACCAGCTGTATCAAGTCTGGATGAACCACCAAATCTTGATGAACTAATGGCAGCTATCAGGACAACACAGGATGGTAAAGCTCCAGGAAGGGATGGAATTCCAGCAGAAGTGTGGAAATTTGGTGGTGTTCAGCTGACCAACTTCCTGCACAAGCTCATCCAAGAGATATGGGATGCCCAGAAAGTACCTCAAGACTGGAAGGATGCAAGTATTGTACCTTTGTTCAAGAAAGGTGACAGGAAAGATTGTGGAAATTACCGAGGTATATCACTGCTAGCCACTGTTGGTAAGATTCTCTCACGTGTACTACTGAACAGACTCAATGAACACATCTCGCAGAATGTACTACCGGAAACACAGTGTGGCTTTAGAAGTGGAAGAAGTACAATGGACATGATTTTCTGCTTGAAACAGGTTCAAGAAAAGTGTATCAAACAGAACATGCCACTTTATTTAGTCTTCATCGACTTCAGTAAAGCCTTCGATACTGTTTCGCGACAAGGACTTTGGCAGGTACTCAAGAAATATGGCTGTAAAGAGAAGTTTGTCAGCCTGATCAAGGCACTCCATACAGGTATGCAAGCAAACGTGGCAATGAGTGGTTCAGTATCTAAAGACTTTTCAGTAAGCAACGGGGTGAAACAAGGGTGTGTGCTGGTGCCTACACTCTTCTCGCTATATCTGGCAGCCATGCTTGAGATGGCCTTCAAAGACACTTCAGAAGGAGTATACATTCAAACAAGGAAAGAAGCAGACTTGTTCAATGTGGCACAGTTTAAAGCCAAGAGCAAGACATCAATAAAGGTAGTAAGACAAATGCTCTTTGCCAACAACAGTGCTCTAGTTGCACACAGTGTGGGAGATATGCAATCTTTAGTGGAGAAATTTGCAAGAGCAGCTAGCCAATTCAGCCTCAAAATCAACATCAAGAAAACAGAGTGCCTTTATCAACCACCAAAGTTCCAGTTATCAACATCACTGCCAGAAGAGATCAGCACTGGTACAGAGCCACTAGTCAAGTGCAAGACTTTCAAGTATCTCGGGAGTACTGTTTCAGAGAATGCTAGGCTGGAGGATGAACGATCTCTCAGAATGGGAAGAGCAAGCGCTGTGTTTGGAAACTTGAGGGAGAGACTGTGGAACAATCGACATGTGTCTATCAGTGTGAAATGCAAAGTGTACAGAGCGACAGTACTGGCTACTCTATTGTATGGTGCTGAAACTTGGACAGTCTACAGAGTGCAGGTAAAGAAACTCCACACGTACATGATGAGACACTTTTGAGCCATAATGAATATCTCATGGAAAGACAAGATAACCAACACAGAAGTGTTGAAATGAGCTGGTCTACCATAAATGGAGGACATGCTAATAAGATAAGATAAGATAAGATAAGATAAGATAAGCCTTTATTAGTCCCACAACGGGGAAATTCCAGGATTGCAACAGCACAGGGATAGCAACACTCAGAGCAACAATCAGAAGGCAAGAAAAAACAAGCAAGCAAGAGCAGCTAATATACATATGTACATATTACTATAAAATATATATATACACACACACACACACAGACACACAGTGCAGAGCATTGTAGCTGGATGGAATAAATATATGAATATATGAACACACAGTGCAGAGCATTGTAGCTAGATGGAATAAATATGTAAATATATAAACACCCACAGTGCAGAGCATTGTTGCTAGGTGGGATGAAACAGCATAACCGTCTATTTAGTTATCCTACATGGTATGATTATGTGCCCATACATATTCTCACCCTCCATAGCGACCGGTATGTTCCTAGTTGTATGCCGGAGAGGACCATTGTGTAAGTCTATTGCATCTTTTGCATTCAAAAAAAAAAAAAAAAAGATGGAGGACAAGCTGCAACAGAGCGACATCAGCGGGGTCTGGAGAAACCTCAAAACCATCTCGGGGCTCCAGAATACCTCCCCCCAGGCCACGGGGGGCAGGGAGTGGGCGAACAACCTGAATCTGTTTTTCAATAGATTTGACCAACCGCCCTCCCCCCTGTCTGCACAACAACCACTGCTGCCTCTAAGAAATCAAGTCCTGCTGCCCACTCCCCACTCCACCGACACCCCCCCCACTCCCAACACACAGCCCCCCATCCTGACCCTGACCAAGACCCAGGTGAGGACGGAGCTGAGGAAGATCAAGGCGAGGAAGGCGTCGGGACCGGACGGCATCAGCGCAAAGCTCCTCAAGTCCTGTGCAGACCAGCTGTGTGGGATTGTGACGTATATCTTCAACATGAGCCTGAAACTGGGGAGGGTACCACAGCTGTGGAAAACATCTTGTGTGGTACCTGTACCAAAAACTTCCCACCCCAAAGACCTGAACAGCTTCAGACTGGTGGCCTTGACGTCCCACTTGATGAAGACCCTGGAGAGACTGCTCCTTGCTCATCTCCGCCCCCTGGTGGAACCAGCGATGGATCCACCATCGCTGGTTGATACAGATGAACCTGAGATGGCTCGGACATGTTGACAGGATGGACCGCCAGCGTCTCCCTCAGCAGTTACTCTATTCACAGTTATGCGAGGGAAAACGCAATCAGGGTAGACCAAGGCTCAGATTTAAAGACACTGTAAAAGAGAAACTTGAAGAAGGTGGATATAGACAGGAGTTCCTGGCAGCGGAAGGCTAAGGACAGAGCTGCATGGAGGAATCTGATCAGACCTAAATGAAACAGTCATCGTCACCCACAACAGACTGCTATGATGATGATGATGATGATGATGATGATGATGATGATGACTGTGAAGCCCCTTTTGAAGAAGAATAATTTAGATCCTGACATCTTCAGTAATTATCAACCTGTATCCAACTTACCGTTCTTAAGTTTTAGAAAAAAATGCTTTCATCCAGTTAAACAATTTTCTTATTGATCAGAACATTTTTGAAAGATTTCAATCTGGTTTTAGGACAAACCACAGTACCAAGACAGCCCTTCTAAAAATTGTTAACGACATCAGGTGTAACATGGACTCCCACAAACTGTCAGTCCTGGTGCTGCTGGATCTCAGCACTACCTTTGATACAGTAGATCACCACATTTTATTAAGCAAACTCAAACACCTGGTGGGCCTCTCAGGTACTGTTCTTGAATGGTTTCATTCCTATCTCACAGACTGTCGCTATTTTGTAAGTATGGACACATCCTCTTCGGGAATCCATGAAATTGAGTGTGGGGTACCCCAAGGTTCAATTTTAGGCCCAATACTTTTTAATCTTTATATGTTACCACTTGGGGATGTTATCAGGAGACACGGCATCAATTTTCATAGCTATGCTGATGATACACAGCTGTACATTGCCACGTCTCCTGAAGCCACAAAACCAATTAATGCCATTTTGAACTGGATTTTAGATATAAAGTCATGGATGGCAGAGAACTTCCTACAGCTCAACCAGAACAAAACAGAAGTTTTAATCATCGGTCCTGAAGACAAGAGAAACTTTCATCCAAATTGCTAGGTGTAAAACCTACACATTGTGTCAAGAACCTGGGTGCTCCTTTAGACTCTGACTTTAATTTTATTTCACACATTAAAAACAACAAAATATTGGATTTTACCATCTTAGGAATATAGCCATAGTCCACCCTTTTCTCACTCTTTTGCCAGCGCAGAGGTCTTGATGCATGCTTTTATTACCAGTCGTATAAACTACTGTAATGCCCTGCTCTGTGGGCTTCCCCAAAAAATGATATCACATCTCCAACTGCTCCAAAATTCAGCAGCACGAGTGCTGACGAGGACCAGGGGGAGGGTGCATATTACACCAGTTTTAAAATCATTTTAGGATCGATTTTAAGGTTCTCTTAGTAGTTTTTAAAAGCCTCAATGGACTTGGGCCTTCTTATCTATCTGAGCTGCTTTTACCTTATGAGCCCTCGCGGGCCCTGAGGTCCTCTGGTACTGACCTTTTAATGGTTCCCAAAGTCAAGACCAAGACCTCCTTTCATTACTATGATCCTTGTCTGTGGAACAGCCTGCCAGAAAGCCTCAGGGCCACAAAGCCAATAGATGTTTTTAAGAACAGGCTCAAGACCCACCTTTTTAATCTGGCATTTAACAAACCTGTTTAACTGTTATTGAAGTAGTCATTTATGTTCTGTTGTTTTACGTTCCTCTTAGTTCCACCTGTTTTTAGATTATCTCATCTTTCTTTTTATTCTGATGTGTATGGGTTTTTAGTTCCTCTTGTTCTATGTGTTCTTAGTTTCATTTTGTACCTTTTTAATTTGGCTTTTAACAAACCTGTTTAACTATTATATAAGTCATCAATTATGCTCCATTGTTTTACATCCTTCTTAGCTCCATTTGTTTTTATGCCATCTTGATTATCACCAAGATGGCTGCGAGTCCACACACTGTGGCTAGATGCTCCAGACTACTGCACTTGCTTTTGTGTTTTTCCTGCCTTTTTCTGTCCTCCTTCTGAGATGGACTAATTACTTATAGTTGCCAGAAACTTCTCGGCATTGGCCGCCAACTTAACTCTGATATCTCTAGCGATTATTCCAGCAATCAATGCCACAACCCTGAGGAGATCGCCAAGCCTCCGGGCGTTCCATGGATTGTTATCGGGCCCAGCAAGAGGCACAGACGGCTTCGAGAGAGGAAGAAGAAATGAGGCTGCAGGGCTGGCCTCCATGCCCAGCTGCGCAAACAACACACCACACCACCATTACTTTCAATTTTCCTCACCAACGCCAGATCCCTCACCAACAAAATGGATGACCTGCCATTGGAGATCGCCTAAAATCGCTACATTCGGGACTGTTGTATTCTGATTGTGACTGAGTCTTGGCTCCACCCACTCATCCCAGATGCCACTGTGGAATTGCCCAGCCAAACTACACTCCATTTCAACTGCAACATTGATTCTGGTAAGGGCATAGGTGGTGGGCTCTGTGTTTATGTGCTTCAGACTTGGTGTAATAACAGTAGAATAACGCAAAGCCACTGTTCACCGGATTTAGAGGCCATGTCCTTTCTGTGTAAGTCCTCCTATCTACCCCGCGATCTAACAGTAGTAACTATAACAGCTGTTTATGCCCCTCCAGATGTTAGTGTTAGCTTAGCACTCAGCCACCGCCAGTACATTGTTAGCAGGCAACAGAAAGATCCCCTGATGCAGTCCACATTATTGCAGGGGATTTTAACATAGCATGCTTAAAGACTGTACCCCCCAAATTCCACCAACATGTTAAGTGTCCCACCAGAGGAGAAGGAACACTCGATCATGTTTACAGCAACATTAAGCACGCCTACAGAGCCACCTCCCTCCCTCACCTTGGACAATCAGACCATCTCTCCCTGCTTCTAATATCTGCTTACACCCCCCTGAAGAAGAGTTCCCCTCCAACCAAACAAGCAATTAAAACCTAGCTTGGAAATGCTCTCCTCCAGCTACAGGACTGCTTTAGCTGCACAGATTGAAAAATCTTTGAACAGCAGGACCTGGACTCCTACACCGAGTCTGTCCTCTTCTACACTAAATGCTGTGTAGAAAATGTGACAATCACCAAACACATCCGGGTCTTTTCAAACTGGAAACCCTGGATGATTAGTGAGGTCCAGATCAGAGCTTGCAACTCAGCCTTCAGGCAGAGAGACAGGTCTCTGTACAGCACTGCTAGAGCCAACCTGAGAAGAGGCATAAAACAGACTAAGAACACCTACAGGAGGAAACTGGAGGGCTTCCTCACAGACAACAACCCCAGACAGATGTAGAGAGGCCTCCAGGCTTTCATCAACTACAGGGGCGAGGGTCCCCCAACACCAGACAGAAGCCTCACTCTGGCAGAGGAGCTTAACAGCTTCTTTGCCCGATTTGAGCTCACCTCCCCCCAACTCGCCCCCCCCCCCCCCCAGGTACATGAGGTGAGGAGGCAACTGAGAGCAGTGAACCCCTGCAGAGGTGCTGGTCTTGATGGCATCCCAGAAGCAGTGGTAAAAGCATGTTCACACCAGCTGGCAGAGATACTCATCAAGCTGTTCAGCCTCTCCCTTACACACACCACCATCCCCTCCTGCCTCAAGGCCTCCACCACCATCCCGAGAAAGTCCACAAATGACAGCCTGAACGACTACACACCCATAGCACTCATGTGTGAAGTCATGAAGTGTTTTGAGTGACTGGTGTCCCAGCACATCAGGGACTGTCTTCCCCCCTCCTCTGACTCCCACCAGTTCGCCTACAGGGAGAACCAATCTACGGAAGACGCCATTGCCACCACACTCCACAGAGCACTGAGCCACCAGGAGAACCCAAGGAGCTACATGAGGATGCTCTTTGTGGACTACAGCTCAGCTTTCAACACCATCATCCCAGACACCCTGATCAATAAACTGCACCTTCTCCAGATCCCCACCCCCACCCCCACCCCACTCCTGGATAAAAAACTTTCTCACCAACCACCCACAAACAGTCAGACTCGGCCCCCACCACTCCTCCACACTGTCTCTCAGCACTGGTTGCCCCCAGGGCTGGATGCTAAGCCCTCTACTGTACTCCCTGTACACCTTTGACTGTATTCCAACCCACCCAACCACAGCCATTGTGAAATATGCGGATGATACCACCTTGGTTGGGCTCATCACCAATGACGAGGAGAAGGCATACAGGGTGGAGGTAGAGAATCTGCTGCTGTGGTGCCAAGCAAACAACCTGAAACTGAATGTCCATAAAACCAAAGAACTCAAAATGGACTTCAGAAAGAACAGACAGGACCACTCCCCTCCTCCTAAATGACGACCACGTGGAAACCGTCCCCACCTTCAGGTTCCTGGGCACCCACATCTCCTCTGACCTATTCTGGACTGTCAACACCAAGGCCCTGGTGAAGAAAGCCCAGCAGTGGCTGCACTTCTTCCATGCTCTGAGGAAGAACAACCTGGACCAGAAGCTGCTGCTGGCCTTCTACCACTGCTCAGTGGACAGTGTGCTCACCTACTGCCTGGGTTTGTGGTACGCCGGCTCCACGGCCAAGAACAGGAAGGCTGTGCAGCGGGTCACCAACACCGCCCAAAAAAATCATCGGCGACCCTATACCCTCCCTGGAGGACATCTCCAGATCCTCCTGTCTCAGAAAGATCAAGGCCATCACAGGAGACCCCTCACATCCCGCCCACCACCTGTTTGAACTGCTCCCCTTTGGATGACGGTTCAGATCAATCAGGTCCCACACCTCCAGACTGACAGTTTCTCCCCCTAGGCTATGCAAACTGCAAACAGTCAGAGCCCCCTCCACCCCCCCACCGAACGCTCACATGCACAGAACTGAGGACCTTTTTAATTATCACAATAACACACCTGCCTTTGCACTCCGCACTTTCATGTATATTGACCCATCCGTAAAACCACTACTATGTATATTTTCCATAATCCTTGGGCCATTTTACTCAACTGTGTGTTCTATTGTGTGTTCTGCACTCTGCACTCTTATGTACATAGTTCCATCTGTGAAGCCACTACCATACCTGTATATATTTCCAGAATCGTGTGTTATTTTCATTTCAGTCGTGTGTTTAATTGTGTTCTTTAACTGTGCTTTAGCTAATCCTTCTCTCTTACTTTAGTGCGCAGTAGTCAGTTGGAGCACCCACAATTCCTTTGTATATGTACAACTGTACAATGACAATAAAGCCTATTCTATTCTATTTCAGATTTTCTTATCTCTTATTTTGATGTTTTTAGCTGAGTTTATAAGTATGGGTTTCTAGTTCCCTTTGTTTTATGTGCTCTTAGTTTCATCTTGTATTTTATATGTTTTGGCTCCAGTGTTTTCCTCAGTGCAGGGTATCTGCAGGTTTAAGGAAGTTAAATTTAAGACTTTTTAAGACCATTTTTAAGGCCACTTTAATCAAATTTAAGACCTTTCATCTGCGAAATAGCAAAAAGTGTGACCACATTGCAAATAGTTTTGTCCACAGATTTAATGGAACTGAAAGTGCTGAAAAATAACAAACATCAATATCACAACTCTGTGGGCAGAACACAGGCAACCTGTAACAGTCTGAATGATCTGACAATCTTTCAAACAAATATGAAAATGTGCTTGTAGCATTTGACAAAAACAAACATTAAAGAACATTACAGAACAAGATCTCTAAACTGAATATAGTTGCTCTCCCATGCTCTCCTCACTCCCATAATTATGGCATGGATCTGAGTTCAGTAGCTTTTGTCTCCAGCTCTGCTTCCACTTGTTTTAATTCGCACAGTTTTTCTTTGTATCGCTTCCTCAGCATGTTTGACTTTGTGATGAGCTGGGCCATTAAGGTTCCAGTCTTTCCTTCAGCTTCTTCTGCAAGCTGATCAGCATCCCTGTGTAGGCTGGTGGATACCTGGATCAGAGTTTGCCTCTTTTTCTTAAGCTCCTCTAAGTTTTCCTCTGCAGCTTTTTGCTTCTGTGCCTGGACATCAGTGATTTGATTATGTACAGTGTGGGGGCCACAATTCCCCACCACAATCAGCTGAGCCCCCCCACACTGCTCACACTGCTCTTGTTGAAGCAGTTCCAGGAACTTCCAGTTGACATTGGGTCCATCCATGGAGACTGAGAGCAGCTTTTACAAGTCCAGCTGCTGAGTACATTCCTGAGGACGAAATGAGTGTCATTTATCAAGCAGCATTACAAGGTGCTTAACATGTAGAAATAAAATAGCAGTTAGGAAAAGAATGAAGTACATAACAGTTGCATAAAAATTAAGTATATAATAAAACAGAAATATATATATAACAAGAAGTAAACAAACTGATGGGCATACCTGCTGCATGGCAATGCCATGTGTAATGTCGAACACAAATGTGGCATTTTCAGAAATATTCTTTTTAAATGTTTTAACACTTAATTTTTCAGTTGAAAAATAAAATTTGTTCTTTATGAATGATTAAAACAACAGAACTGCAATACAGTGGTACCTCTACTTACGAAATTAATTCGTTCCGGAAGAATTCTCGTAACGTGAAAATTCCGTAAGTAGAGGCGCGTTTTACATGTAAATGCCGTAATCCGTTCCAAGCCCCCCAAAATTTGGGCATAAATTTTTTATAAATCGTAAAAACGCATCAAAACATGTAACAAATACATGTTGCAATTAGATTACTGCACAATAAACATAAAATGAGAGTTTAAAATGAGTGAAAGAATAATAAAAGAGAATAATAAAAGAGAAAGAATAATAAAAATTATGTTCATTTACCTTTTAACTGCTATCGTCGTCGACGTCGTCACCTTTTGCCTTCTTTGGTTCATGTTCTGATCCAAGGACGTTTGCTTTTGTCGGCTTGTAAGTGCTTCCTTTTGTTTTAATACCGTGCTGATCGTTGATGTATTACGGCCATATTCTTTGGCGAGATCAACCAAACGCATCCCCTTTTCATACCTTTCGATTATCTCCTTCTTTGTTTGTATGGACAAAAAAACTCTCTTCTTCTTTTCTCCTTTTCCACTTATCTCCGTCACTTTCTTGGGGCCCATAGCGAATAAATGTTAATTCTGTACTGTACACACACGTAAAACTTTCACCTTGTTCTTAATAAAGTTTTGGAAAAAAAAAAAACTTCGTGGCCAATGGGATACCAGGAAGATGCTAGGCGATAGCCAATGGCAGAGCAGCTACAGGTATGTTTACGTTCGGTAAACTACGGAAGCTGCGAGGAGCGCGTACATTTTTGCCTTTCGTATCCTGAAATTTCGTTCGTAACAAGAGGCAATATTTTCTCGTTGAGGCGTGTCGTAACCTGAAAATTCCGTATGTAGAGACGTTCGTAAGTAGAGGTACCACTGTAATGATAACATCATGTCATCAAGATATATTTAAACAGAACAACAACAACAACAACATGCATCAACAATGTATAACACTTTTTCTTATGTGTTCTATTGAGAGAGAAAAAAAAAGCTGTAGCTAGATTACTGGTAATTTCTTAGTGTGGGGTTCTTACTTACTTGAAAGTGGTGCAGTAAATCCTGAGCTGTTCTGTGGACTCGGATCATCTTTGAAGTAACGGAAATGTAGGTCCAGCTGCTTCGTTTTAGTTGCTTTGTTGAGGGTTTCGTCAAACATCAAAGTAAAGCTGTCTTTGTTAACGTCGGTGACGAGGAGTTTAATGATGTGTGGAGCCAAACCAAATTTTGAGGTGTAGGCTGATTTGTCTTTACCGCACGTAAAGTTTTTAGCGATTTCTGAGTCAGTAAACATAGCTCGGAAAATGTCTCCGACTCCTTCGTTGGCGTTATAGGACTGGTGTTTGGTTACAGTGTGCAGACACCACAGTGCCTCTGCTTGAAGTGTAGCGGTGGACCCGAAGGTTGCTCTGAGGTCTGTTGCTGTGGTTGGAGCTGCTGTTGCTGCTAGTATTGGAGACGGAGCTGAAGTCTGTGGTACTGATGAGACGGAACAGTACTGAAAAATGGCAGGCGCTTGTTAGCAGGTTTTTGCAGCTGTTTTGTGCTTCTTGCTCTGCATATGCGATTCCACAGCTTTAACTCCCATCGAGCCAAGTTTAAAGAGCTTCTTGCACAGCGTACAACGGGCCTCATAGTTATTTCCTTGAACCGGTCTTAACCATGCCGCAAATGTCGGTTTATCCATCCAGCTAAGATTAAATTTACATTTCCCCATGACTGACGTTGCCAACAGCTACTGAAGTGCAAGCTGCTAACGTGTAAACCTGAAAGTAGCCCCTCCCCCCACAAACAAATGATTGCTTTTGGTTCTGGTCACTTTCGCTCCGTGGTGCTAAAAATGCAGAGCAGTAGTTACAAATTCGCCAAATTCTTTACAAAGATTTCACTGTACAACGTAAGAAAATATTGCAATTTTGTTCATTGTGTTTGCATCATTTTTAAGACCTTTGAAAGGTGAATTTAAGGATTAATTGTCATTTTTAAGGATAATTAAGGCCTTAATTTTAGACAAACATATTTAAGACTTTTTAAGGACCCGCGGACACCCTGTCAGTGGAGCCCTTCATGCTGGATGCTGCTTGGCCCATCTGCAGGGGTGTTGGTCTCATGGGTCACTGTGGCTTGGGTGGGTGGGGGCTCTATGCCAATGCCTTACAGCTGTGATGTGGGCCCCGGTGGCACACCCTGTGGTCATGGGTTGTGTTGTCTCCTGGCATGGGGGCTCCACAGGATGGTGCTCCTTCATATGGTGCTTCGGTGCCAAGCTATGTTTCTTTTATTTTATATGTGTGTGAGAGAAGTGGGGAGTGGTGCATGCCCTTGTGTGTGTTTGTTTGTGTGTGCGTATGGGAGGGTTGAGAGGGGTGAGATGTATCGTGCAAATGTATGTATTTAAATTTGTGTACTGCTTTTATCTATGTAAAGCACTTTGTGCAGCATTTAATGTTTGAAAAGTGCTATACAAATAAAGTTTGACTGATATTTTACGAGATTTGAATATAATGAAAATGTCAGATGTGTTTTAAATCAAGACTTCAGGGCTTCATGGGCTCTTTTCCACCAAACCGGTTCCAGTGCTAGTTTGGTGCTGGTGCTTAACCAGTGCTTAACCAGAGTGCTCATAAGAACCAGTTGTCTTTCCACCGATATGGAGCTAGATGGGAATTATGTCAGAGCTACGTCATTACGTACTGTGAAGCGCCCAACCCCCGCAGAACACCAGAGAAGACGGAAGGTGGCGGTATGCACCTCTCACTTGTTTGCTATCCGCCAGTAACCGAGAGAAGAAGAAGAAGTAGCAGCGTTAGCTTGTCAACATGTAGGGACTGTTGTGTTTGGGAGCGCTGCTTTTATTATTCCAAACCTGTATTACCATCCAAAAACAGTTTTATTCTTAATGGCAGAGAACGGCAGCTACGTTTAAGGACACTGGTAATCATCAATATTTCAGTTATCAGCCGTTGTTAGATAAAGTCTGTAGCGCGAGCATTGACTACACTTTTAAACATAATATTTATGTCATTTCTGTAATAGGTGGTGTTACGGTGCATTACGAGACGGAGGTCGCCTGTTCTGTCATGCCAAAAAGTGATCAGCTGTCCCAAAAAGTGATCGCCAGGGGCCACATTGTTATGGGTTTATATTAGCCAGTAAATATACTGTATATATTTCAACAGATAAACAGTACTTAGTTAGGTATAACAAGATATATTTAACACTTACGATGCATTTTGAACCCTAAACAAACTTGATCTGGGATTAAAAGCAATTAAAATAATGCAGTCACAAGGTTACATGGAAAAATGTATAGATTTACGGTACTGCATATATACATGAAGATACTGTATAAATGCATATTCTATGCACCTCCAAACTACAGAGTTGTGAAGGGTATACCCTTCTGTACTTGTGTCATCTATTCTGGTTAAAGTACTGAATCAAGTTTTTATTCATGTAGGGATAACAAGAGACAGACTGTAAAGTGTTCAAGTTCAAAGTTCTTTCCCCAGAAATGATCCTGTCCAGAGCTGACAGAACGTCACGTGGTACGTTGTCAACAGAATATAAACTTATCATTTTTAAAGCTGGCAACTTGGAACATTTTCCACAGAAAAAGTACATAGATTTAAAGTTTGTTGCTGCTTGTTCTTTAAAAAATGTGAAAGAAATTGTCAAAAATATGTATAAGTCCACAAATACCTGATATATTGTCCAACACCTGGAAAAATGAACTTAAGTGCAGTAATTCAGTACTTGTACTTTCACTTCCCACCCCTACAATGTTAGTGATTTGCATTGTCCTAAATAACTTTATATATGAAATGTAAAGTCTTTAACTTTTTAATATGACCCTTCTCTCATGTTTTTTCTCTTATCCCTTTGTCTTATGTCCTGATTGGTGGAGCCTTGAGCACTTTTATCATGTCTATAGTCAGCTTCATGTGTGCCTGTGTTTGTGTTCATGTTGAATGTAACTGTAGTTTGTAAATATGGACGTCACCTGACTGCAAAACAAATCTACCTATGGGTACAAATAAAGGAACCTGAACCTGAATATGTTTGGTGTGAGGATAACAATGTAGAAGAAGAAAAACACTCAAGGAAAGAAAGCTTTTATTTCCAAAATGTGCAAAAACTTCAGACTGCTACATATGAAATATTATGTACACACAGACAACAATATCAATGCTGTGATAGTTACTTTTTTTACAGTGCCTCAAGCACAGACACAACACGTCCCATCAGTCCAACAAGAGTGTTGGTCTGCTTTGCAGCAAAGCGAAGTTCAGCTGCTCCTCCCTCCTGCTCTGCTCCTGCTGTCTCATCGGACCGTAGTCAAGAAGGAGGTCCATGTTTGTGTCACACTTCTGTTTCCCTGTTTTAAAGTACAAAAATAAGCAATATAAAATAACCACACACTGAAAAATGCAGGAATCGTCAATCCAAGATTGAATGTGTCTATTCAACATCCATTTACTGTTAGTGGCATCACAACATTCAATTCAAGTGTATAATTGGTTTAATTCACTCCCTCCTTTGTGTGACTGGGTCATGATCCATCCAGGTGGATGCCCTCAATTTCCCCTATGGGGATCAATAAAGTACACAAAATCAAAATGATCTGAACATAAATTACCTAATCTGGTCTGATTAGAAGAGCAGGAGGAGGACAAGCTTGGAGCTGGTGAAGGTGAGCTGGACACCACAGTTCTGGCTGGTTCTCCCTCATCATCCAGCTGTGATAAATCTATAAAAAAAAAGTGTTTTTGTTTGTGCAGTGAACAACTTACGTCTTCCATTAAATGTGCAGACACAGAAGACAATTTTATTCAATATCAATGTTAGCAAAGCTTACATGTCTGATTATGGAATAGAAGAATAGGAATAGATGAAACTTCATTGTACTGTACAATTATACAGTGCAATGAAACTGTAGGTGCTCCACCAGGCTACTGCGCAATAAAGTAAGAGAAGGATAAGATAAAATACGGCTACACAACATACAATTAAACACAAGTGACATTTTTTAAAAAAATGGCCTAAGATTATGGAAATATTACCAAAATAGTAAAAAAAGACGACGCTACTAGTGTCTGGTAGAAAAATCTCCCATAACACAACGCAAGGCACCCATTCATACACAGTATTCATACCACAAAAAACGTATTTTGCGCTGGATGTCTTTATAAAAAAAAGTATTCTGTAAGATGCTAAGATTTCTGTTCTAATTTCTCAAACGCGCATTTCTGCCGAGGAGAAGCGTTCGTGCTAAAAATAGTTAACTTGTTAGCATCGCTAACCGAAAATACTATGGCCAAAAAATTAGTTTAAAAAAAAAAAAAAATCCGCACTTTGGCCGTTATATATCAATACAAGCGGTATACATCTGTCAGCAGAGATGACCTGTTCATTTCTTTATGGCGAGGAGAAACGTTTGGTCGTAGTAAAAGTACTGTTAGCTTGTTAGCATCGCTAACCGAA
Source organism: Pholidichthys leucotaenia (assembly GCA_020510985.1). Lineage (NCBI taxonomy): Eukaryota > Metazoa > Chordata > Actinopteri > Cichliformes > Pholidichthyidae > Pholidichthys > Pholidichthys leucotaenia. The sequence continues at coordinate 269,532,050 of CM035848.1, read as the reverse complement.
AATATCCACAAAAATGAGTTAAAAAAAAAATCTGCACTTTGGCCGTTATATATCAATACAAGCGGTATACATCTGTCATCAGAGACGACCTGTTCATTTCTTCATGGCGAGGAGAAACGTTTGGTCGTAGTAAAATTATTTTTAGCTTGTTAGCATAGCTAACCGAAAATACTATAGCCACAAGTGACTAAATATCCGCACTTGGCCATTACATATCAATACAAGCGGATATACTGTATATGTATACATATTTTGGTTAACGTCTGGCATTTTAAAGACAAAACACTTACCAGTGTGTTTTAAGCAGTTTGTTGTCCACACTAATCCACGGCAGTGACGATGGTCCAGCTGGCTGGCCGATCCTCCAAAACAGCTCAGATGAGTGGCCCCCTCCAGCTGATCTTGTACTTCTGCTTATGTCCATAGAGCCAAGAAATATGTCTCCTCTTCGCTCTAAATCTGTTTGGTTTTGGAATCCGTTGCGTGCTCCGCTGTTTGGAAAGCAACATGGCGGTCAGTAATGTTTTGAAGCTGGTCAGTTAACCACGCCCATGGCTGTGGACCTAACCGACGTAAACTGGTGCTGCCGCTGGCCCAGCTAGGAGTTGGGGCCACGATAGCCCCACTTTTGGGAGCCGGGGACTGGTGCTTTAGTCGGTGGAAACCCAAAGAACTGGTGCTAATGACGCAATAGCTCCAGTTAAGCACTGGAACTGGTTTGGTGGAAAAGAGCCCCATGACACAGGCAGCTGCCTTCATGTAACATTTGTCTTGAATGACACATTTAATTTTGGACTTCTAGCACTTGAGGGATTTGAAGATAATAATAACTACTACAACCCACTTTCTGGGCCAAGGCCAGAATTGTCTATTTCAACCTGGGATCACCAAGGCTGTTTCAACCTCGCGTCAAGATGGACCAACCTATAGTCATTTTCACCCACAAGCAAGGTAGACTAACATCTACACAATAGCTGCGTTCCGATCGTTCGATAGTGTACTCCGAAGTGGACCACACAGGTTATCCGCCATATTAACTGAGATTCCAAATCGAAGGGAGCGAACGGTCTTCAGTTCAAAGGGAACTGGAACTGTGCAGAGAAGAAGTGAACAACCGTACATCACTTCACCGGAAGTCGCCAAGAAGATTACCCATAAGCCATTGCGCCTCAAAAACGAGTAAAGCAAACTATTCTTGCTAATGTTATTAATAAGCTAAACTGATGCTGGTTATCGTTTATATCAAATGATTGTAATAAAAACATACAGCATTTGTATTAATATTTTTTTTAGGAAAAATAAATTATCCACCATAGTATCAGTACGTGTCTATGGTTAAAGTGGTAACACACGGAGGAGGGAGCCGACGGTTATAGGTTGTTTCAAATGAAGAAATTTTGTGAAGGGCAGTTAACTTCACTGATATTCCCTGAGAACGGAGCAGGGATTAGGGAATACAGTTGGAAATACACTGTGGATCGGAACGTAGCTAATCTCTTTCGCACACAGCAAGGCAGACATACACCTACAGCGGTGTGAAAAAGTGTTTGCCCCCTTCCTGATTTCTCATTTTTTTTGCGTGTTTGTCATACTTAAATGTTTCAGATCATCAAACAAATTTAAATATTAGACAAAGATAACACAAGTAAACACAAAATGCAGTTTTTAAATGAAGGTGTTTATTATTAAGGGTCAAAAAAAACCATCCAAACCTACATGGCCCTGTGTGAAAAGTGATTGTCCCCTCCTGTTAAAACATAAATTAACTGTGGTTTATCACATCTTTGGAAAGCTGAGTCGATTTCTCGAGCCACACCCAGGCCTGATTACTGCCCCAACTGTTCTCAATCAAGAAATCACTTAAATAGGACCTGCCTGAGAAAGTGATGTTGACCAAAAGATCCTCAAAAGCTAGACATCATGCTCCAATCCAAAGAAATTCAGGAACAAATGAGAAACAAAGTATTTATTTTTTTTTTTAGATCTTTAATTGTCATTGTCACAGGTACAACGAAATTCAAAAGTGCTCTCCAGTCAGTGCCCCATTTATAAAAACATTGCCCCATTATAAAAAACAGACCTAAAATTACAAAAAAAAAAATCAGTTAAAAATAATAATTAAAAAGAATAAATAGCAAGCCACATTCACACAGACATCAACACAGGACATCATGCACACACAGTCATTGCAAGGAGCATTCAACAACATATAATCATGTCCATTTAGCACCTTACTTCCTCATTTTATTCAGAATGGTTATTGCTGTTGGACAGAAGCTGTGTTTGAGTCTGTTTGTCCTTGTGTTCATTTGTCTGTATCGTTTCCCAGATGGCAGTAGTTCAAACAATGAGTGTCCAGGATGTGAAGTATCCTTTAAAATATTTTGAGCCTTCTTCTGACAACGGGAGCGGTGTAGGTCTTCCAGTGTGAGGAGAGGGCAGACAATGATCTTCTGGGCGGTGTCAATGACCCTCTGGAGTGCCTTCCTCTGAGCTACTGTACAACTACTGTACCAGATGCATATACAGTATATTAATATGCTTTCAATAGAAGCTCGATAAAAGGACACCAGCAGTCTCTGTGTGATGTTCTCCTTCCTGAGAATCCTCAGGAAGTACAGTCTCTGCTGGGCCTTTTTCACCAGCTCAGAGGTGTTCACACTCCAGGACAGGTTCTCCTCTATGTGGACTCCTAGAAAACGAAAGTCAGCTACCCTCTCTACACAGTCCCCATTGATGATGAGAGGGGAAATCTCTGTTTTCTTCCTCCTGTAGTCTATTATCAATTCCTTAGTCTTAGAGGTGTTCAGGAGAAGGTTATTCTCTCTACACAATGACGACAGCCGCACCACCTCATCTCTGTAGGCAGACTCGTCCCCCCCCGAAATGAGACCCACCACCGTAGTGTCGTCTGCAAACTTCACGATGGTGTTATTGTGATGGGCGGGGGTGCAGTCGTGTGTATACAGACAGTAGAGCAGGGGACTCAGCACACAGCCCTGGGGGGATCCGGTACTGAGGCTTAGGGCCGTAGATCTATGATGGCCCACCCTGACTCTCTGTCTGCGACCAGAGAGGAAACTGCTAATCCACATACAAATAGCCTGAGGAAGCCCCAAGTCCCCCAGCTTGACCACCAGTTTGTGTGGAAGAATGGTGTTAAATGCAGAGCTATAATCCACGAAGAGCATCCGCACATAGCTCCCCTGCTGCTCCAGGTGGGCTAGAGTGGCATGGAGTGCTGTGGCCACCGCATCCTCTGTGGATCGATTCGCTCTGTAGGCAAACTGGTGGGAGTCCATACTGCGGGGCAGGGCTGCTATGATATGACTACGGACCAGCCTTTCAAAGCACTTCATCACCACCGGGGTGAGTGCGACTGGTCTGTAGTCGTTGAGGCTAGAAATGTGAGGTTTCTTGGGTAAGGGGACTATGGTGGAGGACTTCAGGCAGGATGGGACAGTGAACTGTGCCAGGGATTGGTTGAAAATCTTAGTAAAGACTCCAGCCAGCTGATCTGCACAGTCCCTCAGCACACGTCCCGGGACACCATCCGGACCCGCTGCTTTTCTTGGGTCAGTGGACCGCAGGGTGCGCCTCACCTCATGCTCCTCCAAAGTGAGGAACGTACTGCTGTGGGCCTGGTGTAGGTTGGCCGAGACAGGTGCAGCGACCTCAAAGCTGGCAAAGAAGATATTCAGCTCCTCCGCCAGTGTGAGGTCACCTACCGCGGTTCCCGGATTTGTTCGATAGTTAGCCAGGTGCTGGATGCCCCGCCACACCTGCCGGCTATTATTGCTGTCCAGATGGTCCTCAATCCTCCTCCTATAGTCTGTCTTAGCCTCTCTGATGCCCCTCTTCAGGTTGGCCCGTGCTGTGCTGTAAAGTTCACTGTTACCAGACCTGAAGGCGATGTTTCTCTCCCTCAGCAGTTGCTGGACCTCCCGGGTCATCCAGGGCTTCTGGTTAGGGAAGATGCGGATCTGTTTGTTCACTGTGATAGTGTCTATGCAATTTTTTTAACTGAGGTCTATCAGTCTGGAAAAGTTATAAAGCCATTTCTAAAGCTTTGGGACTCCACAGAACCACAGTGAGAGCCATTATCCACAAATGGCGAAAACATGGAACAGTGGTGAACCTTACCAGTAGTGGCCGGCTGACCCAAATTACCCCAAGAGTGCAGCGACAACTCATCCAAGAGGTCATAAAAGACCCCACAACAACATCCAAAGAACTGCAGGCCTTGCTTGCCTCAGTTAAAGTCAGAGTTCATGACTTCACCATAAGAAAGAGACTGGATAAAAATGGCCTGCATGGCACAGTTCCAAGACAAAAACCACTGCTGAGCCAAAAGAACATAAAGGCTCATCTCAGTTTTACCAGAAAACACCTTGATGATCCCCAAGACTTTTGGGAAAATACTCTGTGGACTGACGAGACAAAAGTTGAACTTTTTGGAAGGTGTGTGTCCCATTACATCCGGCGTAAAAGTAAGACAGCGTTTCAGAAAAGGAACATCATACCAACAGCAAAAATATGGTGGTGGTAGTGTGATGGTCTGGGGCTGTTTTGCTGCTTCAGGACCTGGAAGACTTGCTGTGATAAATGGAACCATGAATTCTGCTGTCTACCAAAAAATCCTGAAGGAGAATGTCTGGCCATCTGTTCGTGACCTCAAGCTGAAGCGCACTTGGGTTCTGCAGCAGGATAATGACCCAAAACACACCAGCAAGTCCACCTCTGAATGGCTTAAGAAAAACAAAATGAAGACTTTGGAGCAGCCTAGTCAAAGTCCTGACCTGAATTCAATCGAGATGTTGTGGCATGACCTTAAAAAGGCAGTTCATAATCGAAAATCCTCCAGTGTGACTGAATTACAACAATTCTGCAAAGATGAGTGGGCCAAAATTCCTCCACAGTGCTGTAAAAGACTCACTGCCAGTTATCGGAAACGCTTGATTGCAGTTGTTGCTGCTAAGGGTGGCCCAACCAGTTATTAGGTTTAGGGGGCAATCACTTTTTCACACAGGGCCATATAGGTTTGGATTTTTTTTCCTTTAATAATAAACACCTTCATTTAACAACTGCATTTTGTGTTTACTTGTGTTATCTTTGTCTAATATTTAAATTTGTTTAATGAGCTGAAACATTTAAGTGTGACAAACATACAAAAAATGAGAAATCAGGAAGAGGGCAAACACTTTTTCACACCACTGTATATCCAAGGCTGGGATTTGAACCCATGATACCGTGATCTAAAGCCTCCCACTCTTACCACTGAGCCAAAGAGGAATTCCTCTCTAGCTCTTGGCTAGTAGCGGAGGTGTACTCTATAAGGTGTCAGGGACTGCACTACTGACTAATTTCCCCATGGACGGGTGCGTAACAATAATCACAATAAAATGAAAATGGCAGAATTAATAAAGGCTGCAGTACAACAAGCCATTGTTATTCAATAGAACTAAATGGAAATGAACAAATCTTCAAAGGAAATGAATCGAAACCCTTTTCAAAAATTTAAAGATAATTTGTAATTAAAATATAAACAACAAAAAATAAAAGAAACTAAATTATTAAACCCTACTGTGATGTGGGGATTTAAATGTGATTAACTTTGAAATATATTCTCCTTTTCATATCCCCTTCAGATCTGTGAAGACTGGGTTTCCACTCCAAGATCCATCCTGCACAGAGATGTTCTGAAGGGAAGAGGTTGTCAGTGGAGAAGCATCCCTGCTTTGTTGTGGATTTCAGCACAGAAGAAGACCTCAAATTTTTCAGGGGTCTTAATTTTCAAATTCAAGATTCAAGTGCAGTGCTTACCACTGTACAGCCATGTAATAGAGAGAAATATCTCTTTGGGTTTTCAGAGTTCGAAGAATATTTTGTTAAATATTTTATTTTGAAAGGAAATTCAGCTTTTTTTTTTTTTACTGTATTTTTATGTTGTAGTTTGCACAATTAAGTTTTTCACCTTTTATTGAGGGTTTCACTCATACTGAGTCCTTTGTATATTGTGTCAGCTTGTGGAGCAAATCAAAGCCATCATGTATAGAAATGAAATGTTTGTATGCATCGTATTCCTACTAAAAGACTGTCATGCCAATAAATAAATAAATACCTAGTATATAAACTGTGACAAAAAAAACTACAGTGGTGTGGAAAACATGCTTTTGAGTCAAAGGTCTGTTTTACTCACTGGTAGCTGTGTTGATGTTGGACTTGACACCTGTGCTGCTGATCCAGGCTCTACATTGCCTCCTGTGGCATCTTTAGAAGTCTTCTTACTGGCCTGAGACTTGGCCTGCTGGATTTTTGCTGCCTGGGTGCTCACTGACCGAAGAAGCTGGAAGTGAAGATACAGCAAGTGCTGATTAGCCCTTCACAAAACCAATATCTAATATCCAAGACTAAAAAAGCACTCAGGGACTTCCGGTTATGGCGGCCACGTAGGAAGACGTGTTTCACTCTGCTCTGCTCCTAAAAATAAAAAGTAGGCTAAAACTCTCTCATTTGGAACAAAAACCTATCCCAGCGTTTAGGCGCGGATATAGTAAAGACCAAGGCTGGGAAAGTAGGCGGAGGAAAAAGTGATTCGTCGAAACAATCCAAGCTAACAGACTTCCACGCTCGTGACGAAGCAGAAAAATCTCCAAAGACAATGGCGGAGGAGAGAGCTAGTGGCGGAGCGGTGACTGCTGAGGAGGGCACGAGTGCGGTACTTGCTGCCATCAGCTCCATGAGAGCAGACTTTTCGTCTAAATTTGATGGGATTATAGCAGCGATAGAAGGAATGAGAAAGGAAATAAGCGACTGTATGGAACGAGTATCGCAGGCGGAGCTCCAAATCTCCAGCGCTGAAGATGACGTCACCAGCCTACAATTAAAGGTGCAAACATTGGAATTAAAAAATAAACATCTGGAAGATAACGTCCTGGACTTAGAATCTCGGTTGCGACGGAATAATCTGAGGCTGGTGGGCCTTCCGGAGGGAGCGGAGGGACGGGATACATGTTCCTTTTTGGAAAAGTGGATTCCAGAAGCGCTGAACAGCGCGGATCTGCAGTCATCGGTTGTCTTAGAGAGCGCTCACCGAATCGGCCCACCGAGAGATAATAAGACACCACCGAGGACACTGATTATGAAGTTCCTCAACTACAGAGACAAGATGACGGTCACCAATGCGGCGCGAGCTAAAGGAGAAATTAAATACCAGGATCAACAGGTGTGGTTCTACCCAGATTTGGCCACAGGAATTCAACAATTAAGGAAACAGTTTGATCCCGCCCGAAAAGAGCTGCGCAACCTCGGGATTCGTCACGGAGTGATTCATCCGGCAAGACTGCTGGTCACATATAAAGGGAGAACCCATATCTTCAAGACCCCTCAGGAGGCGCAGGAGCTTATCAAGCAGATCCAAGGGGAGACTGGTGGGAGCTAAGCATGAACAAGATATAAAGGTAGAATATTTAAGCATTTGTACAAGCATCTGACTGATCTGAAACATATAGCATGTCTACAAAATATAGATTGTATTATATTAAAAAAAAAAAAGCTATGATGTACAAAGTTGCTATAAAATTTTGGAGTTAAGTTGGAAAAACTACAGAAGAGAGTTAATGTTATGTCTTTAAAAAGTAGTAGAGTCAGGGTGATTGAGAGGAGAAAGAAAGAGTGGTTTGACTGATCCTCGCGGGTGTGGAGCAGTCATTGGCTATAGCGGGAGACAGAATTTTTTTTTTTTTGATTTTGGGAGGATTACCACGAATGTGGGGAGGGGGAATTTGTTTTTGTGTAGTTTGTGGGATGAATGTTCAACCATCCATGTTTTTGCTTCTCTGTATGAGCATGTTCATATTGCAAGGTAATCTCAAACTCCTTATTGATCATAGACCAAAGTGTTAATCTTAATTTAACTTCATGGAATTGCAGAGGTCTACAAAATCTAAAAAAACTTAAACAAGTTATGAATAAAATAAAAGACATAGGTTCAAAAATTGTGTTTTTACAAGAAACTCATCTAATAGAGGAGGATGTAGAAAGAATTAGGAGAAGATGGCAGGGAAATGTGTTCACCTCATCATTTTCATCCCGTGCCAGGGGAGTTATGACTCTCATACATAAAACAGTCCCATTTCAAATGAAAAAAGTAATTGGAGACAAATTAGGAAGATATCTAATCATCCAAGGATCTTTGTTACTAGAAAATATAAATCTGGTGAACTTATACGGTCCCAATATAGATGATCAAAACTTCTTCTCTAATTTATTTCTTACTTTATCAGCACTTACAGGGCAACATATAATAGCAGGGGATTTTTTTTTTTTTTAATTTAAGTTTTTGTAAAGGGTATACAGGTCATTACAGCATTGCATTGTTTACATTTTCATCACATGTTCCCTTATTTTTTGCTATTTGACAACATTGGTAGGATAATTATTACAACACCCCTTTTTTTTAAGTGAAAGAAAAAGTGAAATTAAAGAGAATAAAATAAAAAAACAAACAAACAAACAGAACAGCAAAAAAACAAACAAACAGAAAATTAAGTAATTAAAAGTAAAAGAGCATCTGAGTAGCGTTGGAACAAAGAGCGGGACTATCATTGAAATGGTATTTGTCAAAGATTAGATCTAATGGAAGACACATATGCGATCCAGGGTTGCCAAAAGTTCATGAACCCATCCATGTCCTGTCTCAGTGCGAATGTAAACTTTTCCATCGAGTAAATGTCTTGAATCACGTTAATCCAATCTTCAGGTGTAGGACAGTCCTTCAGCATCCATTTTTTAGTTAGGGCTTTTTTACTTGCCAATATTAAAACACTGAATAAGTATTTATCTCCTCGTCTTTCCAGTGAGTCCGGTAGTAAACCCAAATACAAAGTTACAAAAGAAAAGGGAACTGTTATTTTGAATATTTTCCCCAATATTGTCTGTACATTGGTCCAATATTGGTGGATAACTGGGCATGACCAAAACACATGAAAATGATTTGCAGTCTTTTCACCACACAAGCACCAACAGTTCAACCCCTTATGGGTAAATTTGTTTTGTGCAGGTGTTCTGAAAAATCTTACCAAATTTTTCCATCCAAATTCTCTCCACTGCAGGGATGAGGTACTTTTCCATTGCTGTTTATTTAGCTTTTCCCATATTTCCAGTTGTAAAGTGAAATTCCCCTCTTTTTCCCATCTCTCTTTTATATAAGATGTGTTGTCTCCTTTTAAGTCTTGAAGACCTTGGTATATTTTAGAAATGTATCTGATCCCTGGGATCCCTTTATAGGCCATTAAGAAGACCTTCAGAACACCTGACTGGGCCCTTTCCAAATCCTCCTTTTTAAGTACACTACCGTTCAAAAGTTTGGGGTCACTTAGAAATTTCCTTATTTTTGAAAGAAAAGCACTGTTTTTTTCAATGAAGATAACTTTAAACTAATCAGAAATACACTCTAATATCTAATATACATTGCTAATGTGGTAAATGACTATTCTAGCTGCAAATGTCTGGTTTTTGGTGCAATATCTACATAGGTGCATAGAGACCCATTTCCAGCAACTATCCCTCCAGTGTTCTAATGGTACAATGTGTTTGCTCATTGCGTCAGAAGGCTAATGGATGATTAGAAAATCCTTGTGCAATCATGTTAGCACAGCTGAAAACAGTTTAGCTGGTTAGAGAAGCTATAAAACTGACCTTCCTTTGAGCAGGTTGAGTATCAGGAAAAAATTATTATTTCAAATACAAATCATTATTTCTAACCTTGTCAATGTCTTGACTATATTTTCTATTCATTTTACAACTCATGGTGGTAAATAAGTGTGACTTTTCATGGAAAACACAAAATAATTGTCTGGGTGACCCCAAACTTTTGAACGGTAGTGTATATTGTTTATGTGGTGTCTAAGCTGAAAGAACCTGTAAAGATCTTGATTTATTAGACCTTGTTTTTTCAAATCTTCAAAACTTCTTAAAGTTTGCCCCTTAAAAAACCGTAATATTTTATCAGCCCTTTCTCTTTCCACTCTTTAAATCTAGTGTCTGTTTTATTGGGGGTAAAGTCTTGATCATAGGCAATCCATTGCAGAAGTCGATAGGGCTCTTTAGCTTGATTCTCTCTGACTATCTTAAACCAAATTTTTAGGGGGGTCTCTATCCACGGGTTAGTGTTATTCAAGAGTTTAGGTAAGGCATTGTTCCCTATTATCGCCTGTAGGGGGATGTCACTTGTTATGTGGCATTCGATCTCCTTCCATTGTGCAGTGTAGACTGGGTTACATATCTCTATTAAAGTTTTAATTTGTGCGGCTTTAAAATAGTCCCTGATATTTGGCAGCGCGAGCCCACCTTTGTCTTTGTTTAGCTGTAAGGTTCTATATCTGATTCTAGGTCTCTTGCCCTGCCATATGAATCTTGAGATCCTTCTGTCCAGCTCCTGCCATGTTTTTTTGGGAGGTTCTACCGGTATTGTTTGGAAAAGGTATAGAAGACGTGGAAGTATATTCATTTTGACTGCTTCAATTCTTTGTGCAGTACCTAAGAATGGTATCATATTCCATCTTGCTAGGTCAGATTTTATTTTTGTCACCAGTGAATCATAGTTTAGTGTTATAATTTTGTTGAGTTGTTTCGGGATATTGACCCCCAGATATTTCATAGATTCCATCTCCCAGTTAGTTTTGAGTTCACTTAGTGAATAATGATTTGGGTCATAGTTGAATGTTAAAACTTGGGTTTTATGCATGTTTAATTTGTACCCCGACAAATCTCCTTAGTCTGAAAAAAACTGAGATTAGCTCTGGTAAAGAAGTGTCTGGCTGCCCTAGGTATATTAAAATGTCATCAGCAAAGAGTGCTATTTTATGTTCCTTCTGACCAAGTGTAATACCTTGAATTTCTTGATTTTGTCTTATCCATTGGCTCAGAGGTTCTATGAAGATTGCAAAGAGCAGAGGAGACAGGGGGCAGCCCTGACGACATCCTCTTTCCAGCTCAAAAGATGATGATAAATTACCGTTAATCCTTATTTTAGCTGTTGGTTTTTTATATAATGCCTGTATAGTTCTAATGAAGTTGTTATGAAAATTGAAACTGGATAAGATTCTATATAGGAAAGACCAGTCAACCGAATCGAATGCTTTTTCAGCATCTAATCCCAATATGACTGCATTTAAGTTATATTTTTTTATATGATGAATTATGTGTAAAGTGCGTCTAATGTTGTCTTGTGTCTGTCTTTGTCTTATAAAACCTGTTTGGTCTAAGTGAATTAAGTCTGTCAGTATGTTTTCTAACCTTTTGGCAAGGATAACGGTAAAAAGCTTATAGTCCTGATTTAATACACTGATTGGTCTGTAGTTGGAGCATTCTAGTTTATCCTTTTCAGGTTTAGGTATAACTGCAATGACCCCTTCTCTCCAGGAGGGGGGATTTCCCCTGTGTGGAGGACATAGTTAAATGTTTTCAGGAAGAGAGGAGATAGTTGCTGTTTAAAGGTTTTGTACCACTCTGCTGTATAGCCATCTGCTCCTGGGGATTTGTTAGCTTTAAGTTTCATAATTGCTTTTTCCAATTCTTTAGGTTGTATTTCTGACAGTAGTGTTTTATTTTGTGACTCCGTAAGTTGGGGAAGGTTTAATGTGTTTAGGAATGTCTCAGATGCGTTTTTATGTTTTTTGTGGGAGTATAAGTTCTTATAGTAATTCTCGAAGCTTTTAAGAATATCCTGAATTCTGAATTTTATTTCCTTTGATACTGGGTCTCTGATTTTGTAGATTGCTCTCTCTGTTTGTTGTTTCCTCAATTTATAGGCTAGTAATTTTGCCGATTTACTGCCTGCTTCATAGTGTTTTTGTTTCAGAAATGTAAGTTTCTTCTGGATTTCTATTGTGTAGATCTCATTTATTTGATTTTTAATTTCTTTAATCTTGAGCGAGTCATTAGAATGAGTGTTGCCTTTGTGTTCTTTTTCTTGGTTCTTGAGTTCTGACTCTATTGTGATTAGTTTTTTCTTGTCTCAGTTTCTTTTGGGTTGCCAGTTTTGCAATAATTTTTCCCCTTATTACAGCTTTGCACGCATCCCACAGTATTAAAGGGGATACTTCTCCATTATTGTTTTCTTCCAAATATCTGAGAATATCTGATTCCAATTCATCTTTCAGTGGTCCTTTCAGGACATTTGAATTCAACCTCCAGGAAAATGTATTATTTGTGTATTTTTGGATGTTTAAGTCCATATAGATCGGACTGTGGTCAGAGAGATCCATCAGTCCTATTTTACATGTTTTTACTCTTCCAATGTCTCTATTAAACATAAAAAAGTAATCAATCCTTGAGTAAGATGAATGTGGCGTTGAATAAAAAGTATAATCTTTTACATTGGGGTTGAATTCCCTCCACACGTCACAGATTCCCATTTCTTTTAATAGCATCCAAGTTTTCCTACTTTGAGTGTTATTTTGATGTGAAGATTTACCTGTTGCATCCCAGTATGGACTCAGTCTTAGATTGAAGTCTCCACCACATATCACTAAACCTTGGGCTTTAGTTATCATTAGGTCGAATACATTTTTATAAAATTTCCATTTAGCCCCTGGTGGTGCATATACATTCAGTAGGGTGATATCTTCTCCCTCTAGCCGCCCAATTACCAAACTGTACCTCCCTTCTTTATCTTTGTGTTCTGATTTTTTTTCAAATGTAATTTTGGTTGATATCAATGTCGCTACTCCCCTCCTCCTCCCTGACTTATATGAAGATGAAGAGATCATTTTAAACCCTTGTCTATTGAGTTTAGTGTGTTCCACGTCTGTTAGGTGGGTTTCTTGTAAAAATATTATTTCTGCTTTGTCTTTTTTCATTCTGCGTAGAATCTTGGATCTTTTAACTGGATTCAGGATCCCTTTTACATTATATGAGGCTATTTTGGTTACACCCTGTTTCTCCATTGTATTTTCTTATTTAGTATAACAGTGTGGTGGCCCTCTTTTTTGCTACTCAGAAACTGAAAGAACATTAAGAACATAAAAAACATTAAGAACATAGTGTACGAAACTTTAAAACAAAAAACTGTCAAAAAAACTTCCTGAGCTGGGGTCTCTTTAAAGACCCTGTAAGAGCCCTGATGGAGTGTAGGCTCTGAGGGAAATTCCTCAAACTCTGTTACGTGTTGAGGGCCCTCTCTTACCCCTGTAAGTTGTCCCATGTTTTTAACGTGAATTTCAGATCCCAATCCGAATTTGTAATGATTTTTTTTTTTTTTTTTATGCCTATACCCTATGAGATTGTGTGCACCCTCCCACCCCCATCACAGCAAACATTCACTCTAATACAGTATTTGTTAGTGTGGGGAGAACATGTGGGTCATTGTCACATTTTTATTTTAACAAGATTTTTTTTTTTCCTTTAAATTAAGAAGACATTTGTTTCTAATGCTATAACTGCTCCATGAAAGGTTTTACCACATGCTGATTCTGCATCTCCTTTAATGTTTGTTACCTTGTAGGAGGGGGGATGGAAGTACAGAATGACTGAAAAGAAAAAAACAAAGAGGTCGCTATTCCTTCCTGGAACTGGAAAGCTTATCTTTGTAGCTCTGGGGCTGGGTTTCCCGCTGCTGGCCCGTGGATTTTGAAGGTCTCTGAGTGGACCACGTTTGAGCCCTGATCCTACTGCTCAGGTCTGCTGCGGGTTTAAACACCGATACCGGGAGCCCTCTTCTCGCCATGTTAATTGTTGCTTCTTCCGCCAAATTATACAGACATGACTCTTCACCGTAAAAGACCCTTAACTTCGCCGGAAATGGCGTCTGAAAGCGTAGATTCTGTGCCCGTAGTACCTTTTTGGCGTCGTTATATTCCCGTCGCTTTTTAAGAACCTCCGGGGCGTAATCGTGCTCCACGAAGACTTTTCTCTCTTGATGCATAAATCCTTTTTTCTGCCAAGCCCGTCTTACAACCTCTTGTTTTATTTTGAAATTGGAGAATCTTACCACCACCGAATGTGGGGGCACTTCTGCCGCTGGCTTTGCGGCTAATGTACAATGGGCCTTTTCTATCTTCAAATCAGTGGTTTGTGGAATATCCAACTTCTCTCTCAGTAAGGATTCCACGCATTCCGCCATTGTGTTGAAACCATCTTCAGCTCCTTCTTTCAGACCGTGAATTCTAATGTTGTCTCGCCTCTGTCTTCCTTCTTGGTCGGTTAGCTTAGCCTCCAGCCTTGACTGTTTTTTGTGTAAATCCAGCATAGAATCTTCAAGCACTTTTATTCTTTCTTCAGCTTCCAAGATTCGGTTCTTGGCCTGGTCCACTCTGCTGTTCGTCCTTTTTAATTCCTCTCTGAATTCATGAAATTCGGCCCGAAATCGTCGTAATTCATCAAATAGCGATTTCAAGCTAACCTTCTTGTTAGCTGCGTTCAGCTCCTCGTCTTCTGAACGGAGGTCCTCCGGTTCAGATTCTGCGGCCGCTGCGCGTCCTGACCTGGGGAATGTCAGTTTCTTCTGTTTTTGGTTAGGCATGGTGTTTTTGTCTTTTGATTTTTATTCTTCCAAAAATCCGTTAAGTCTGATTTTGAAGATGTTTTCCTGGATTGGGTCTGGGAGCTTCAGCGTTAAGTTGCTATCACCATGGCGTCCAGACCGGAAGTCCAATAGCAGGGGATTTTAATTGTACATTGAATCCCAGTATAGATAGATCAACAGGACTGGACTGTACGCACAATGGATGCAGAATGACCATTAATCATTTTATAAAAGAATTGAGATTGCTAGATATATGGAGAGAAATGAAACCACAAGTCAAAGCCTACTCTTGTTATTCTAATACCTACAAGACATTCTCACGTATTGACTATTTTTTGATCTCCACAGAATTAAGGTCCAAGATTCAAAACTGTTTCTATGATAACATCGTGATATCTGATCATGCACCCTGCTGTCTAATATATGTAGATAAGAAATTGACAAAGGATCCAGGTAGGTGGCAATTTCAGCATAAATGGCTTCAGGATGAGGAATTTGTTAAGTACATAGAAAAACAGATAGATGAGTTATTTGGTATCAATACTACACAGACATCAGCATGTATAAAGTAGGAGGCTTTCAAAGCTTTTATTAGGGGCATATTATTAGTTATACAGGTTCAAAATCTAAGAAGACTCGAGAGGAGAGAGTCCAATTGGAACATAAAATAAAAATTCTTCAAGAAAAAGTGTATGCAGGAAGTGACCCAAAGTTAGAGAACGAATTACTGATTCTGACAGCTGAATATGACAAAAAATCAGCGAATAGAGCTGCCTCGAGTCTTCTAAGATTGAAGCAAACTTTTTATGAACAAGGTGAAAAATCAGGGAAATTATTGGCATGGCAGATTAACCTCTTGCACTCCGTTGTACCGCGGACGGCCAAGTCTCTGCGTCCTAGAGCGCACGAGGGCGCATGAGAGCGCCCTCGTGCGCTCTAGGACACATGATGGAGATTGTGATGTAGGTGGTGTATGGCGTCTAAGCGCGCACTGAAAATAAAAGCTGCAGACACAGCCGCGAACAGATTAGTTCATCTGATTGACCTCTCATTCGACTAATAAGAGCCTTGAATTGGGTTTCTGAAACCTTGAAGAACCAATGACTGAAAACCTAGCAAGAAGGACCCGCCTACCAAAGCTCTGAATGCAGTGAGCCAATTGAAGCAGAGAAGTTCGTGAGCTGTTTTTTTTAAGGCTGGGTGAAGACAGACTGCTGCTGCAGAGAAAAAAAGGACCCACAGGAAGAACCCCACAGGACCCAGCAGCACGGAGACCATCCACAAGTGCAACCTCTGTGACAGCGACTGACATTCGTGCAACGGTATGTTCGGCCAGGCGGTGCTTGTTTTGTTTTGTTTTTGTCCCAGCAGAACAGACGTTAGGATTGCCTTCCATGGTCATCATAGACCGACGGAGGCCGAAGACAAAGGCTGAGTGACACACACGCGTTTGCCAGTCTATTTTTAATTACTACTGTTATTTGTTTTGAAAAATTGTTCGCCAAAAACCGCAATCATGGAAGCGCAAAACCGCAATAATGGAATTATGTTTTGATCGGGTCGCGAGACCAGCGTCGCGTTCGTCTGACAATGAGGAAGAAGTTCGCCAGCTCCGCTTCTGCTGTGAAGAGGTAAGGTGTTCTAAGCTAAATTATCCTTTATCCCTGAAAATTGTAATCAAAATGACTTTTGACCGATCGGTAAATTACAGCTGTGCGTCATCACTGCATGATGGACCGTGGCGCAACGGGCGATGTCTTTCCTCTGTAGCGGGGGGGGGGGACAACCCCCCCCCCACACACACACACAGACACAGCCCTGAGTGTCACCTTTCATTAGAGCCCAAAATGAAGCTTCTACATTGAAGCATTCAAAAGTTACAGACGTTTTTCCAAACTGTGCCATTTGGCACAATTTGGCACAGTTCCAAAACGCCTGGGAACTACCTGAGAAAAAAGCTGTGTAATATATTCATTTTTTGTGGTATTGTTACAAAATTTGGACCTCAGCTGGATAACACTTGGTTCTACATTTCTGTTGCATTTTCCAGCCCGGATCTGAAGCTGTGTGTTATTTGCAAGCATTTGTATCCAAAAAAACACCCAGGCCAAATTTATTTTCTTCAAGTTCACTATGTTTAGATGACTGTATCTCAGTGGCCGGAGCACTTAGAGAGATTATGACTGTTTTGCCAAAAAATTCAAAGTGTTTTCTTTAAAATGAGACCAACCCCATGAAGATGCTGCAAAGGGTTGAAAAACAGCTTTGGATTTAATTTGGGCACGTTATTTTTTGCCGTTTTTAGGGAAATTGACCGGAGTGCAAGGGGTTAAACAATTAGAATTTAAAACACCCATTACCAGTATTATAAGTAATGGACAGGCAGTTGTAGATCCTATAGAAATTAATAGTGCCTTTAGAGATTATTATGAAAAACTATATGATACAAAAAATGAAACTGACTTAACAAAACTAAATGGGTTTTTGGACGGATTATCTATACCATGTATTTCAAATGAAAACAGGGAGATACTGGAGTCTAAAATTAGTCAAGAAGAAATTGGGCTAGCCATTGATAATATGAAATCAGGAAAAAGTGCAGGACCAGATGGTCTTCCAGTTGACCTCTATAAAAAAAATTAAGAATAAATTAATAAAACCACTTTTGGAAATGGTTTTAGAAGCATTTCAAAATAGTAATTTACCACCATACATGAATAATGCCTTAATTATACTGTTGCCAAAACCAGGTAAACCCTCTAATAAATGTGAAAACATGAGACCAATAAGCCTATTAAATGCTGACCTTAAAATAATCTGTAAAATTTTAGCAAGACGACTACAAGAAATATTACCAAATATTATTAACCGAGATCAGAATGGCTTTATAATGGGAAGACAAGGCTTCCATAATGTAAGAAGACTATTTAATATTATTTATTCTAATAAAGAAGCACCGGATACAGCTCTCCTATCATTGGACGCCGAAAAGGCCTTTGATAGGGTCGAATGGCCCTTTCTTTTTGAAGTCCTACAAAGGTTTGGACTTGGAAATAATTTCATAAAATGGGTTCAGATAATATACAATAATGCTACAGCAGAAATCCTAACAAACAGCAATATCTCAAAATCAATAAAAATCAATAGAGGATGTCAGCAAGGCTGTCCACTTTCACCTTTACTGTTTACTATGGCAATTGAACCTTTAGCGATGGCAGTACGTTTACATCCACAAATATATGGAATTAAAGTAGGACCAACAGAACATAAAATCTCCCTGTATGCCGATGACATAATTTTGTTTATGTCGAATCTTAAAAAATCAATTCCGACCTTGTTAAATTTAATAAAGAACTTTGGGGAAATATCAGGATATAAAATAAATTAAACTAAATCTTCAATATTAATGCTAAATGAGACCCAGAGAAATCACCCAGCTCCTGAGGTAAATCAATTCAATGTTGTAAATCAGTTTAAATATTTAGGAATTCAAATTGTGCCTAAGCTAGAATCAGTTGCCAGTGCCAACCATGAAGCCTTAATGACAGATATTAATGAGTTACTTCAGAGATGGATGTCACTACCAATGTTGATGATCGGGAGAATTAATATACTTAAAAGTAATATCTTACCCAAAATACTTTATTTCAATACATTCCTTTACCACCACCTTCAGATCTATTCTCAAGAATTAAAAAAAAGTTAGTGGAATTTATATGGAACAATAGGAGGGCTAGATTACGTCTGTCCTTACTATATTTACCATTTGATCGTGGAGGTCTGAAATGTCCAAACTTTATGTTGTATTACTGGTCAGCACAACTGAGGTCTATGACATATTATTTTTCATCAAATGATCTCCCTCACTGGACTGAAATGGAATCATACAATTCACCTTTACCACTTCCCTTATTCATGTACTCAGACTCGGCTAAAAAATTACAGAAACAAGTTAAAAATCCGATTGTAAAGCATATGATCAAAATATGGTGTGAAACCAAAAAATATTTAAAAGAACCACACTTATGGTCACAATTTAGCCCAATATGGGGTAATCAACATTTTAAACCAGGGAGAGCGGATGCTGTATTTAAAGTATGGAATTTAAAAGGGATTCAAAAGATTCAAGACTTATATTTGTCACGTCCAGATAACATAATGTCTTTTGAAGAACTGAGGATCAAATTTAATCTTAATAGAACACATTTTTTTAAATATCTTCTGCTTAGGAATTTTATTCGATCAAATGAGATGAGAGATGAGATGAGATTCAACTTTATTGTCATTACACATGTATGAATACAAGGTAACGAAACGTGACTTGGCATTTGGGCACGCTCTGCAGAGCGCATTCAAGGCCGGGGCAGCCGCTAGGCGCCAGTCATAAATCAAAATAATGCTCTCACCTGACCTACTTATTCATCCTTGGAAAAAATTTTGATGAAAGATAGTAAGAGAAAGGGTATTATTTCAGAGTTTTATAACTCACTGACACTATCCTCAAGTGAAAACTCACAGAAAAGACTGAATTATTGGAAAGAAGACCTGCAAACTGAAATTTCAGAGGAACAATGGAAATTGGCTTGCACAGAAGCTCAAACCAAATCAATAAATGTACGTCTTAAATTGATACATTTTAAATGGTTAATGCGGATGTATGTTACACCGGTGGAGTTAAATAGATATTACAAAAACATACCAGATACGTGCACAAAATGTATGGAAAGTAAAGGAACCCTATTTCATTGTTTATGGGAATGTAGAAAAATTAGAATGTTTTGGGAAGAGGTGAGGGTAACAATTGAAAAAATAATTTCAAAACAATTCATATTGAACCCTAAACTGTTTTTGTTGGGTCTGTATCCAGAAAAGCATAACTTTAATAAGAGTGAAAGAGCATTCATAGACCTCAGTTTGCTTAATGCCAAAAAATGTATTGCACTACTGTGGAAAAAGACTCATAGACCAGATGTGACTCAGTGGTTAAGACAGATGTTAACAAACCTTCCACTAGAAAGAATAACATACATACTGAAATCAAAGGAAAATGTGTTTGAGAATATATGGAGACCTTTCATTGATTATGTAAAGAAATTAAACATAACTTCTGAAGAAGAAGGTGAATGATGTGTGTGGACCTTGTAAATTCTAAATTGGTGAATGTATAATATGTATACTTATGTAATGGATTGCCTAGACTAAACAGAGGAGCATTGTTGAAGACTTGCCTTTGTTAGTGGATGTTGGTGTTTTTAGTACATTTTTTTTAAAATTACTTTAGTGTTAGTGTTTGATTGTTTGTGTCATGTTTGTAAAAAAAAAAAAAAAGGTTCAATAAAAAATATTGTAGAAAAAAAAAAGAAAAGCACTCAGCGCGTATACCTCCACCAAGGCACCTTCAATCCCTCATGGATCACCTTCAAAATGTAATGTGTAATGTCTGTGTGTAGGCCTACAGCCACTTCTGGTGAAAATTGAATCATAGTCTGTCCATTACTTTTGGACTATTGTTGCTAACACACTGAGAATATAAGAGCCCTGGCGGAGGTATGCATTCTCAGATCATCACCAAAATGTAATGGGTTTGTCTCTAGCCCAAGAACCAACCCCTGGTGAAAATTTCATCCAAATCCACCCAGTAGTTTTTGTGTAATCCTGCTGCATAAATACAAACAAAGCCCTTGGTGGAGGTATGCACCCTCAGATCATCATCAAAATCTAATCATCTGTTCCTCATGCCTCACACCTTTCCGTAAAAAAAATCATCAAAATCTGTTCACAACTTTTGGAGCAATGTTGCTAACAAACAGACAAGCAAACCAATGCTGGCAAGAACATTACCTCCTCCCTTGGCGGCGGCAATAACAATAGCACGGTGGCTTCTGTCTCTCCTTAGCTTTTGCATGGCAAAATATCACTATAGGCATGCTTACAGATCTTCAAATACTGGTTTCTGTAGCAAAAACAGGAAGTCTTTATCCTTTACCATTGCTGAAAAATCACACATTGGTTTTTTGGAGAGAGATTTTCTGCAGGCTCGTTCCCTACACAGTCAATCCAAATGATACCTGTGCAACAATAATCCCATTTAATCAGCATCTAGATGTGATTAAATGGAGTTATTGTCTCAGTATCTCAGGGGAATGGAATATCTTGGCAAAGAAGACGCACTCTTTTTACCACTGCTGACACAAACATTTTCTGTTAGAATGCCTTGATACTGATCTTTGTATGGAACCTAACACTATGAAAATCAATCAGTAATTTCATCCAAGATCTTGTGGAATAGTATGGGCAGCTACTAGTGAACAGCAACAGCCATGGGTGACCACAGGAACTGCTGTTTGCAATCCTGTACCTTGGTAATAGTGCCAACGGCTTTGGTGCGTCCTTCCCTGAACACCAGCTTCTGGTCGCAGTGCAGGTACTCGGGGGTCTTAATGAAGCGAAAGTGGACCGTGGCTTTGTCCCCCGTCCTGAGGCAGTCTTTGCTCATCGACAGGATGGTGGCGGTCTGTCTGATGCTGCCACAGTGGACTGAGAAAATGAAAGAAATACTCAAGTTGACCATAAGTTGATTTCAGTAAAAAGATATGTAAAGAACAAAGACGCATAGCAGTGCTGACTAACCCATGGCCTGGTATCTCGGGGATATCGTGGTTGGATGATGAAGCACCAAAATCTCAGCCTCAAACTCCCAGGTTGCCTGGGGCATCAGTTTTGGGGACACCATCACCATCCCTTTCCTTATTGAAGAACGCTTAATCTTAAAGAGAAAGAAAAACAGCAGGAGAAGAAGAAAAAAAATGAGGATGGGGAACTGGTGGAAACAAAATGAAAATAGAGCCAGAGCACTGAGCTACGTGATTTTACTCACTGGGATTTGCATGAATTATAAAACTGATTTAAAAGTTAAAGTAAATGTATGCAAGTGGGATCCAGAAGTTTCAGAAAAAGTAACTCTTTTCATATCTTGCAGCAGATAAAAACAATGCCAGCTGCAATCCCTGCAGACCTTTTTGAGTGCGAAGGATGCAGTCTGCCCTCCTCGAACCTCTCTGACCGGCATCCTCTTACGATGGATGGACTTCACAGCGATGGGAATGAAAGTGCCAAGAGGGTCTGGGCCCAGGAGTAGCATGTCATTGAGCCGTATCAATCCACGTAATGTTGTGCCTGAAACTACTGTGCCTACGCCCTGCCAAGAAAAGATCCACACGAGGTCATACCAGGTCAATGACTCTTTCTTCTCTTTAATGTGCTTTTCAGCACACTACTTTGTGCAAACTTAAGAAGGCCAAGGTACACAACTTCACCCTGTAGTCCCACTTTTCACCCCAACTCCTATTTTGACATCAAACCAGTACTATTCTGTGTGCACTTTTCACTCCACTACTGTTGACTGCCTGCCTCACTGTGAATCTGGTCTATGTGTAGTTTTCTTGTTCTGCATTTGAAATAAGTGGCAGCTTTGTAGTGCACATCAAAGTACTGTCACTGTTATGTCACCACATGCACCTTTATATACACTGGGTTTTAACAGCGAGTTACATTTTACATGAAGAGACACATCAGCTTTTACATCAGAGACTCAACCTGCTATCACCTCACTTTAACTTTTAAATGTCGACACCGCTGGCATTTTATACACATTAAATGTTCACCAACAAAGGAAAAACTTCACCATCGGACAGCATAGCATATAGATGAGCGAGTGTTTATTTCTTACAGGTACTGAGTATGTGTCATCTATCTGGAACTCGGCAGGCTCGTCGTTGCTAAAGGTGGCCCGGGAAGAGAGGAGGTTCAAAAACATCTTCAACAGGTCCATGTTCTCCCCCGTCACATTTGAGATCTGGAAAATTGGACACATCCTACAGAAAAGGAGAGGGAGACCAACAGAACAGAGGAAGTGTGGCAGTTAAAAGCTATCCTCTGATCCTGACCCACTGACATCATCTCTTATTGTGTAAAAATCTGAAGTCAACATGATATTGGCAGAATTCTCCTTATTTTGGAGTGAGAAATAAGGTTTGTGGTGTGAGACAGAGAGTCAAAGAGTGAAATGCTCCCAAAGAGTGAGAGTTGGCAACAACGTTCTCTTGATAACTGTACACATTATCCTACCCTAACATTTTGTTTATTAATGTTGCCTAAATTTACAAAACCAGTGGGAACTATTCAAAAAGCATACTAAACTGCTCATGCCCATTTGATTCTGATGTGCTGATAATACAAAATTGTAAACTTTAAATGTAGCTCAGAACCGGCACATTCCACTGTAACTCTATGGTGATACAAGCCCTCGTTGCTAACTTCCAGGAACAATTTTGCACTCCCAAGACCCACCACTGATGTTCAAAAAAAGTGAACTGAGTTGACACCACTTCATCTATCTCTAGCACTTTAGCCACACCCACAGGCAGTTCAAAAAGTGAACATTTACCAATAGAAAAGAGGGAACAAGACTATGGCTGGTACATACACTACTCACAAAAAGTTAGGGATATTCAACTTTCGAGTGAGATTTCAGGATGCACCTAAAATGCACTATAACCATTACAGGTGAACTTAATTTGATCTTCTCTAACCTTTTGAATGCACATGTCCAACTGTTCAATGTTTCAGTAATTTTTGCTTAACTTGCTGTTCTCTAACAAGGTGATTAATGACAAAATTCACAACAGGTGTTTGATCCATTAATTGACCAATAAATTTTCTGGTTCAATTAGAATTGGTATTTAAACAGTCCTCTTTGTCATGCTGTTCACATTTTGACATCATCAGATCAAGACGACACCGAACAACTGATCAACAGTACCTCACCATTGTGAGGCTTCAAACAGGATGTTCTCAGAGAGAAGTGGCCACTGAGCTTCAACTGTCACAGTGTGTCATCAGCAGGTTGCAACAGAGATCCAGAGAGACTGGAAGAGTCACAGAAAGGCATAGAAATGGACGTCCTTTAGCCATATCTCACACTGATGACTGCTTCATTGTGAACAGTGCCCTGCGGAACTGGATGATGAAGACCACTCAACTCCAGGCACATTTAGGAGGTGAGAGGCACCCAAGTGTCACGTCAGACCGTTCAAAACCATTTACATCAGCATGGTCTGCATACTAGATGACCTGCGAGGGTACCTGACCACACCCTCAGGCACAGACGTCATCGTCCTGCATGGGCCAGGGAGCATTTACAATGGACAAGGAACCAACAGGCCTCAGTGCTGTTCTCTGAGGAAAGTTGATTCATGTGGAGGAGAAATGATGGCCGCCAACGATGTTGGAGACGTCAAGGAGAGCGTTATGCATCAGCCACTGCTGTCACCAGACAAGCCTTTGGTGGTGGTGGTGGTGTTACAGTCTGGGCAGATGTGTCTAGTCAATACAGTTCTGCCCTACATCTTGTGAATGGTACAGTGACAAGCCGATACTACCTGAATCATCATCATCTTCTTCTTTCGGCTGCACCCATTATGGGCCGCCACAGCAGATCATTTGTCTCCAACTCACCCTATCCCTTGCATCTTCCTCTGTAACACCAACCCTCTCCACGTCCTTCTTCACTACATCTATGAATCTTCTCTGTGGTCTTCCTCTTTTCCTCCTGCCTGGCAGCTCCATCTTCAACATCCTTTGTCCAATATCTCCACTATCCCTCCTCTGCACATGTCCAAACCTTCTCAGCCTTGCCTCTCTTACTTTGTCTCTAAACCGCTCAACGTGAGCTGTCCCTCTGATATACTCATTTCTAATTTTGTCCCTCCTAGTCACTCCCAATGAAAATCTTAGCATCTTCAACTCTGCCACCTCCAGCTCCACCTCCTGTCGTTTAGTCAGTGCCACTGTCTCTAAACCCTACATCATAGCAGGTCTCACTGCCGTTTTGTAAATCTTCACTTTCACTCTTGCTGCTACCTTTCTGTCACAAATCACCCCGACGCTCGTCTCCATCCACTCCACCCTGCCTACACTCTCTTCACCTCTCCTGTGCATTCTCCTATTGCTTTGGATGGTTGACCTCAGGTATTTAAACTCATCTACTTTCACTTCCTCTACTTCCATCTTCCCCGTTGCACCTGCCTCCCTCTCATTCACACTCATGTATTCTGTCTTGCTTCTACTGACTTTCATTCCTCTTCTCTCCAGAGCATAACTCCACCTCTAAAGGTTCTCTCCCATCTGCTCCCTACTGTCACTGCAGATCACAGTGTCATGTGCAAACACCATGGTCCATGGAAACTCCTGCCTGACCTCGTCTGTCAGCCTTTACTACCATAATTAATTACAATGATGCGTGAATATTCCCAGCAGTAAAGCCACACACAACACTGAAAGTAATGTTTTTTGCAATATAATTCAAAAAGATTATTTTGCTATATTAACTAAAGACAATGATGTAGAGGCTGGGTTAATCATCTCAGACTGGATGCAGAGGGTAAACAGAGAAGGACAATAGGTATGGAGATTATGGTGAGGTAGCAGGAAGAAGGAGTTGGGGGAGAAGGGATGAACGTATTGTGATGCGAGATGTCATGCAGCTGTGAGAGGGGCGGTTGATATAAATGGAGAGCCCCTGGTGTATTGAGACATGCTTTTTCTGTGTATGACTGATGTGAGAGTGAATAAAGTCGTCTGTTGCATAAATCTGCCTCCGTTAATCACACTCTCCACACTGGTGACCCTTTGACGAATTATGGAACACGAGGCAAGAACCCCGGACTCAGCCCGGATGGGAACCCCCAGCAACGCGTGCGCTGTTTCGGTCAAACTACTGGACTTCTGGCTGCATGAGCCGCGGTCTTGGTTCCACCACACCGGGGCTCAGTTCGCCCTCCAGGGAATAACGGCGGACGACACCAAATATTACTATGTGGTCTCAGTGCTGGACACTCGCACGTCTCAGCAAGTAGCGAGCCTGCTCCAACAGCCTCCAGCCCACGACAAATACGGGGCTCTCAAGGCCGTGCTGACCCGGCGCTACACGCTCTTGGACTGTGAGAGAGCAGAGAGGCTTCTGAGGCGCTTCGAGTTAGGAGATGGGTCGGCGGTCGAACTGATGGAGAAGATGTTGGCGTTGATGGGCACGGACGACGGGCATTTTCTGTTTGCCCACCTTTTCCTCCGGAACCTCCCAACAGAGGCAAGAGCGGTTCTTGCCAATTCGCCGTTGCTGGCCGCACGTGACTACCATGCGCTAGCCCAGGAGGCAGATCGGATCATCCTCACCACCAGAGCCTTCACAGTGAACGTGGCGGCGTCGGAACCCAGCGAGACGACCAGCAGAGGTGAGGAGCCTGCGACAGTAGTGGCAGCGGGGGCCAGGGAGCGCAAGAGAGACACGCTCTGCTTCTACCACCGCCGCTTTTGAGAGAACGCACGCAGATGTGTGCCACCGTGCCAATTCAAGCGTTCAGGAAACGCCAAGGCCGGCAGTCGGTAACAGCTGCGACTGCCGGTGAAGAGAACAAGCTGCTCTACGTGACGGACTCGCGCTCGGGGAGACGGTTCCTCGTAGACACCGGCGCCCAGAAGAGCATCATCCTGCCGTCTTATGCCGACCGGCTAGCGGGAGCTAGCGGCTCCCAGCTGGTAGCAGTAAACGGCTCGGACATTAAGACTTTTGGTGAGAGAACACTGACTTTATCCCTACACAGCCGTATGTACGAGTGGACTTTTGTCATAGCAGCATTGAGTTTCCCAATCCTGGGAGCTGATTTTCTGTGTGCACACGGGTTGCTAGTCGATGTTGCTAACAGGCGCCTGGTTAATGCACTGTCTTTTGATTCTCTCCCCTGTACAGCTCAAGGGGCCGGGCCAGTAACACAAGCCAGCGTCACAGCTCCAGGCGGTAAGTTCCACACACTGCTCACTCAGTTCCCAGCACTCACAGTCCTGTCGTTTTCGGCGGCCATCGTTAAACACGGGATAGAACACTTTATCACCACCACTGGGCCGCCCGTTTTCGCACGACCTCGGCGCCTGGACGCGGCTAAACTGGCCATAGCGCGCGAGGAGTTTACCAACTTGGAAAGGTTGGGCATCATCAGGCGCTCAAACAGCCCATGGGCATCCCCGCTACACATGGTCCCTAAGGCTGAGGGGTCATGGCGACCGTGCGGAGATTTCCGCAGGTTGAATAACGCCACAGCGCACGACCGCTACCCGATTCCCCATATTCAGGATTTTTCTGTTCACCTCGCCGGGGCACGCATTTTTTTCTAAAATAGACCTGGTCCGCGGTTTCCACCAGGTCCCAGTGCGCGCGGAGGACATACCCAAAACAGCGGTAATAACTCTGTTTGGCTTGTTTGAGTTTTTACGCATGCCCTTCGGACTAAAAGGAGCGGCACAGACATTCCAACGCATGGTGGATGCGGTGTTGCGCGATCTGCTGTTTGTGTTTGTCTACCTGGATGATATCCTGGTAGCCAGTGTGTCCGAGGACGAACACGTAACCCACCTCAGGACGTTTTTCCGGAGGTTGGAGGAGCACAGGTTAATAATCAACCCGACAAAATGCCAGTTCGGCGTGACGGGGATTGATTTTTTGGGGCACCGTGCCTCACCGGAGGGAGCGATACCCTTGCCCGACAAAGTGCGCGCCGTGGCGAATTTTCCCCGGCCTCAAACGGTCAGGGCGCTGCAAGAATTTTTGGGGATGGTCAACTTTTATAACCGGTTCCTCCTCCGCGCAGCTCAACTCATGCAGCCATTGTACGCCACGCTCAAGAAACGGAAACCCACAGACAGAGTCGAATAGACTCTGGAGCGAGAGCAGGCGTTCTCTGAGGTTAAAACAGCCCTGGCAAACGCCGCACTGTTGGCGCACCTGGACCCGGCGGCCCGGATAGCGCTCACTACCGACGCTTCGGACGTGGCCATAGGGGCTGTCGTGGAGCAACGTGTCGCCGGTTCTTGGCAGCCGCTCGCTTTTTTCAGCAGGGCTCTGCACAACAGTGAGCGTAAATACAGCACGTTCGACAGAGAGTTGCTGGCTCTCCACCTGGCCATACGCCACTTCCAGTTCTGGCTGGAAGGGCGCAGCTTCACCGCGTTCATGGACCACAAGCCGCTAACATTCGCGATGGCCAAGGTTTCGGAACCATGGTCAGGCCGGCAGCAAAGACAGCTGGCCACGATCTCGGAGTTTACGACCAATATTCAGCATGTGTCGGGTAAACTGAATGTGGTGGTAGACTGCCTCTCGCGCGCAGTAGTGGCCCCGGTCTGCATGGGGATAGATTATACAGCCATGGCCGCAGAGCAGATTGGCGATACAGATGTGCGCGTGATCCAGTCTGTCAGTCAAAATGGTGGGAGTGAAGTTTGTGTGGCCAGGGCTGCACAAACAAGTGAAAGAGTGGGCTGCAGCCTGCGTAGCGTGCCAACGAGCCAAAGTACACAGACACACGAAGGCTCCTTTGGAGCCATTTCGTATACCGGCAAAGAGGTTCGACCATGTTCACGTGGACCTCGTGGGTCCCCTCCCGCCATCGCAGGGGTGCACGCACCTTCTGACAGTGGTGGACCGTACCACACGCTGGCCAGAAGCAGTCCCACTGGCGGCAACCACGTCCACGGACGTGGCACGTGCTTTTTTGACGACATGGGTGGCACGTTTTGGAATTCCGTCGGACATCACGTCCGATAGGGGCCCTCAGTTTGTTTCCGACCTCTGGTCCATGATGGCCCGTAGCCTGGGTGTTGCAATTCATCGCACAACCGCATACAACCCACAGGCCAATGGGTTATGCGAGCGTTTTCATAGGTCACTGAAAGCAGCGCTCAGGGCTTCGCTGACGGATGCAAATTGGGTAGACCGGTTGCCGTGGGTTTTATTGGGGTTGCGTTCCACACCAAAAGAGGATTTGGAGGCTTCCCCAGCGGAGCTCGTTTTTTCTCAGCCACTGCAGCTACCCGGGGAATTTTTGCCAGATAATCCTGCCTTGGACAACTGCCCATCTCAGCGTTTGCAGCATAGCGCAGACACAGACACGCTGCCCGGCCCGGCCCACCACTGTTTTCCACGTGCTTTAGTGCCAAAAACTTTGAAGAAGGCGGCATTCGTGTTTGTCAGGCACGATGCCCACCGCCCTCCATTGCGCCCACCCTACGATGGCCCGTTCAGAGTGCTGGAAACGGGACAAACATTTTTTGTTAGACTTGGGGGGTCATCGGGAGAAAATATGCATAGACAGACTTAAGTCCGCCTTTGTGGTGGTGGACGAGCAAGTGCTGTTGGCTTGGGCCCCTCAGCGTGGAAGACCCCCACTGAGAACTCCCCAGGTAAACGATTCATCAGAGCAGCCACACGGGCAAGTCAAAGGTCCTCCCCCCCCTCGCCATGGCCCACCCGCAGACAGACACACCCCGAGGAGGCCCCCGCCGGCACAGCAGCGCCGCGGAGGCGGTAAACCCCCGTTACAGCAGATATGGGAGGAGACTGAAGCCAAAAGGACGTGACGACTGAAACTTGGTCTGAGATTCGGGGGGGGGGGGGGGGGTGGTGTAGAGGCTGGGTTTATCATCTTGGACTGCATGTAGAGGGTAAACAGAGAAGGACAATAGGTATGGAGATTATGGTGAGGTAGCAGGAAGAAGGAGTTGGGGGAGAAGGGATGAATGTATTGTGATGCGAGATGTCATGCAGATGTGAGAGGGGCGGTTGATATAAATGGAGAGCCCCTGGTGTATTGAGACATGCTTTTTCTGTGTATCACTGATGTGAGAGTGAATAAAGTCGTCTGCTGCATAAATCTGCCTCCATTATTTACACTCTCCACAATGACATATTTCAAGCCTTTTTGAATATATTTTTTAAAATAAATTATAAATCATAATATTGTAATTTAATAAGATGAACCAGTACATAGAACACACTACACAATATAAAATTTGTCAAACCATAAAAAATGCCATGGCCTGTAGTAAACAAATGCAAATGGTACAATAAATCACTGATGAACATGATGTGCATTTTTTATTCAGTATATCATATGCAATGACTGGCGCCTAGCGGCTGCCCCGGCCTTGGATGCGCTCTGCAGAGCGTGCCCAAATGCCAAGTCACGTTCCGTTACCTTGTATTCATACATGTGTAATGACAATAAAGTTGAATCTCATCTCATCTCATAATTAGCTTTCCATATTATAGATAGAAAGACCGTATTGATACAAGGGAAATTCAGATTGACAGGAAAATTGCCATTTATCAATTAATCGTTAATCGATCGATAAGGTGAAACAACCAAAAATTAATGAATCAGTTGATAACTCGCATCCATATATATCACAGTCGATATAAAAAGTCTACACACCCCTATTCAAATGCCAGGTTTTTGTGATGCAAAAAAATGAGACCAAGATAAATTATTTCAAAACTTTTTCCACCATTAATGTGACCTATAACCTGTACAACCCAACTGAAAAACAAATTTAAATCTTTTAAGGAGAAAAATAAAAAAAACTTGCAATAACCTGGTTGCTTAAATATGCACACCCTTAAACTAATACTTTGTTGCAGCACCTTTGGCTTTTATTTCAGAACGCAGTCTTTTTGGGTAGGAGTCTGTCAGTGTGGCACATCTTGATGTGGCAATATTTGCAAACTCTTCTTTGCAAAAACGCTCCAAATCTGTCCGATTGCAAGGCCATCTCCTGTGCACAGCCCTCTTTAAATCACCCCACAGATGTCAGATTCAGGTCTGGACTCTGGCTGGGCCATTCCAAAACCTTAATCTTCTTCTGGTGAAGTCATTCTTTTGTTGATTTGGATGTGTGCTTTGAGTCACTGTCATGCTGAAAGATGAAGTTCCTCTTCATCTTCAGTTTTCCAGCAGAAGCTTGAAAGTTTTGTGCTAACACTGACTGGTATTTGGAACTGTTCCTAATTCCCTCCACCTTGACTAAGGCCCCAGTTCCAGCTGAAGAAAAACAGCCCCAAAGCATGATGCTGCCACCACCATGCTTCACTGTACGTATGGTATTCTTTTGGTGATGAGCAGTGTTGTGTTTGTGCCAGATATACCTTTTGGAATTATGGCCAAAAAGTTCAACCTTGAGTTTCATCAGACCATAACACATTTTCCCTTTTCATGTTTGGGATATTTCAAATGTGTTTTTTGCAAAATGTAGCCAGGCTTGGATGATTTTCTTCATAGGATAAGGCTTCTGTTTTGCCACCTTAAACAGGAGATTGGTGTCACATGTACTAAACAGCCAGTATTTGCCAGAAATTCCTGCAGCTCCTTCAATGTTGCTGTCAGCCTCTTGGCAGCCTCCCTGACCAGTTTTCTTCTCGTCTTTTCACCAATTTTGGAGGGATGTCCAGTTCTTGGTAATGTCACTATTGTGCCATATTTTCTCCACTTGATGATGACTGTCTTCACTGTGTTCCATGGTATATTTAATGCCTTGGAAATTCTTTTGTGCCCTTTTCCTGACTGATACCTTTCAACAATGAGATTCCTCTGATGCTTTGGAAGCTCTCTGTGGACCATGGCTTGTGCTGCAAGATGTGACTACAAAAATGTCAGGAAACACCTACTAGAGCAGCTGAACTTTATTTGGGGCTAATCAGAGGCACTTTAAATGGTGGCAGGTCTTTGCTGACTCCCATTTAACATGAGTTTGAATGTGATTGGTTGGTCAATTCTGAACACAGCCAAATCCCCAATTATAACAGGGTGTGCATATTTATGCAAACAGGTTACTGCACTTTTTTTTTATATTTTTCCCTTAAAAGATTTCAGTTCGTTTTTCAATTGGATTGTACAGCTTATAGGTCCCATTAACGGTGGAAAAAATTTTGAAATGATTTGTCTTGGTCTCATTTTTTTACATCACAAAAACCTGGCATTTGAACAGGGGTGTGTAGATTTTTTATATTCACTTTAGCTAGAAATTGATTACAATTTTTAACCAATTCGTTACACATTTTCTGTAATTGTGATTAATCACTAAAATTCCCATAGACTGAATCCCTGCTGTGCTGCTTTCCCTCTAAATGTCTATTCTTTTCTTCTTCTTCTCTATCTCCTCACCCCCCAGCCAGTCGCAGCAGATGACTGCCCCTCCCTGAGCCTGGTTCTGCTGGAGGTCTCTTCCTGATAAAAGGGAGTTTTTTCCCTCTCCACCCTCACCAAGTGCTTGCTCACAGAGGATCACATGATTGCTGAGGTTTTTCTGCAATTGTGGGGTCTGCCCTACAATTGAAAGTGCTGTGAGACAACCATTGTTGTGAATATGTGTTTTATAAATAAAGATGAATTGAAAATTACACCAAAGAATCAATGAAAATGAAGTATTTTTTAAGCAACTTTTAATTACCTTTTCTCATAAACTCTACCTGTGCTCCTCATACTCAACAAAAAATACTAGTAGAGCAATAGGAGGACCTCGAGCCCATCAGGCCCGAAAAACAAGGAGAGCTGACATCACACAGCTCTCTGAAATCGTCCACCAAACGTCCCCCTGCCCTGTCCCCGCCACCTGAGCCCTCTCCTAGCAAACGGCCTAAGACATCTGTAGGCTGCACCTGTATTCTGTGTGGGGAGGAATTTGAAAACAGAAAAGGCCTCGGCAGCCACGCCCGGTCCCACCTGCGTCACATCGGCGTGAGTGACTTGGTGGGCAAAAGCTCTGCCATCGAAGCTGTCGAAGAGCTGGTCAGGAGTGGTATGTTGGAAGCCGTACACCCCCCTAAATCAAGCAATACCACCAGCCCGTCTCCAGCGCCACCCACCCTTGCAGCTCCAGCTGCTTCTCCATCTACGAGCTCATACTCCTCCACATCAATCTCCGTAAGTACTGAAAAGAGCTCACAGCTCCCTCAGATACCAAAGGCACCAAAGGCCAAAAAAGGTTTTCGGCTTGCGGTGGACCCCCTCTTGAAGAAACCCAAACCGGAGCCGGTAGAGACCGAGGTGTCTGTCCAACCGCAGGAATCAAGCACGAGCAGCGGTGCTCCCGTGCAAGGGTCGTCCACTAACGCCACCTCTGCAAAGCCTCGCAACCCAGCGATGCAGTCCCTGCCCAGTGTCCTCTGCGACTTCTGCGGCCAGCTGTTTGACACCCGCAAAGCTCTGTCATGCCACGTCCGCGCCCATCGACGGCAGCTCGGCCTCTCCTGGTCGGTCAGATCATCACCTATCGACACGCTGAAAGAGGTCATGATGCACGGCGAGGACGGCAGGAGAGAGTCGGCACCGAAGGGGTCTCTGGCACTGGACAGCCTCTCATCTGGGGAATTCGCTTCCAGCTCCTGCGCCTCACCTCTGGATTATTCCATGAAAGAGAAACCATCGCCTCCCAAAAGTGCTCCGGTGCACGTCGATGCATCCTGCGAGCTCTGTGGGTTTGAGTTTGAAAACCGGAAGGCCCTGGCCAGTCACGCACAGGCCCACCTCACCTCAGACAGCTGGGCATCACTGAGTGGAAGGCAGACGGAGTGTCTTCGCCCATCGAACTCCTCAATGAGCTGATCCGGAAAGAGCCGGCCAGGGTGGAACAAGTAACCCGACGCTATCGAATGGGAGACCTCTACATTAAGAAGTCCCAAAGAACCATGGCTTCACCCTCTCTGTCGACAGACTCCGAGTCTGTGGCCGGCAGCAACCTGAAGGCCTCCGTGCAGCAGCATGAGCACAAGAAGAAGGAGCAGTGCAGCCAAAGTTTACGGACCCAAAGAGGGGTCCATCCACCTAAACATGCAAGGCCTACAGGGGAGAACCAAGACACAAACTCCAACCAAGCACCACGGTCCGGCAACATCCCCGCTTTGCTGCCAAAACCTCCACTAACCCCACTGGTTAAGCTGGTGGGTAAAATCTACTCCTTGAAGTGCAGGTTTTGTGAAGAAGTGTTTCATGGACCCATGTCTGTTCAGGGGAAGTGGATCACTCACCTGCAGAAGCACATCCTCTCACTGGGCTACAAAGACAAGTCATCCCCTCCCGCCACACCAGTGACAACTCCTGCGCTTGTCCATCCAGTGGCTGTTTAGGCCACTAAATCTCCAGTGTCTTCTTAGATTGATGTTTAAGAGGCGATGAATTTTGAGAAATTGTTTGTTTGTAAGGGCAGCGCGGTGGTGGAGTGGTTAGCACTGTGGCAGCACAGCAACTCACCCTTGGCCTGGGGATCCTGGGCTCGATCCCAGCCCCCGACCAACAGTGATCTGTGTGGAGTTTGCATGTTCTCCCCGTGTCTGCGTGGGTTTACTCCGGGATTTCTCCGGTTTCCTCCCACATGCCAAAAACATGCAAGTTAGGTTAATTGGCATCAAAACTGGGGATTCTAAATTGTCCTTAGGTACGACTGTGAGAGTGAATGGTTGTCTGTCTCTCTGTGTTGGCCCTGTGATGGACTGGCGATCAGTTCAGGGTGTACCCTGCCTCTCGCCCAAAGATGCTGGGATAGGCTCCAGCCCCCCCGCGACCTGAAAAGGATTAAGCGGCAGAAGATGAATGACTGTATATTCATTTAAAAAAAGTTTGATGGCACTTGTAATATTCTTTTTCAATTCATTATAAAGGTAGTTTTGCAGAGAAATCGACTCTACCATTTTCATTACTGCTTTTGCATTTCCTGTTTTATTCGATCCCAGCCCCCGACCAACGGTGATCTGTGTGGAGTTTGCATGTTCTCCCCGTGTCTGCGTGGGCTTACTCCGGGATTTCTCCGGTTTCCTCCCACATGCCAAAAACATGCAAGTTAGGTTAATTGGCATCAAACTGGGGATTCTAAATTGTCCTTAGGTATGACTGTGAGAGTGAATGGTTGTCTGTCTCTCTGTGTTGGCCCTGCGATGGAGTGGCGATCTGTCCAGGGTGTACCCTGCCTCTCGCCCAAAGATGCTGGGATAGGCTCTACCCCCACCCCCCACCCCCCCGCGACCCGAAAAGGATTAAGTGGAAGACGATGGATGGATGGTCAAAGAGGAAGTCGGTACTTCTATTTTAGGTAACTACTAATTATTTCAACCCTTAAAACATGAAACAGAGCAATTCTTAATTGATTTCCAGAGCTCCTGACCTTAATGGTGAGTTAGAAGCTTTTATTCACCTTGTACTGTATGTTTTTGTCTGCTTACTCTGACAAACTCTCCCTCTTGACATACTTTTGAACGAGCGGCCCAATCAATTATGCTATGTCTGGTGTGTGTGTATGTGTGGGTGCTTTAAGTGGGATTTGTGAATGAAGAATAAGGATGCCCTTAGAGAATCAATTTAGTGTGGTGTAAATTTAAATGCTGAAAAAAACAAGACCTTCTCTTCTTTTAAGCTGAGCCAGCTGCTGAGACAAAAAAAACAGTCACCACCACACACACCACCTCAGGGAGTGACCCGACAGTGTCAGGTTTTTTTTTATGTCTTTACTGGCCCGCATTAATTCAAAAAGTTAATGCGTTAATATTCCAAGCCCTAATATACAGTTGAGGACATAATTATGAGCCCCCTATAAAAATGTCATTTTAAAAAAAGTATTTCCCAATTGTTAAATGGCACAAAGAATTTTTAACACAGGTTTTCCAAACGTCCTACTTTTGTTTAGAAAGCATAAATTATTATTAATTTTAAACAATTTTTATATAAAATAATAAGAAAAAGAAGAATTAATAATTAATAATTACTTTACTTTGCACACAGAAACAAAATCGTTTCAAGTCGGGAATTGTAGTCTCAAAGAAGACAATCATTACAACACTGCACATGAATGGACTGTGAGGTTGCAGACCAAGAAATACTGCACAAGAGACCCTTTAATACCAGACTGAAGTACGCTGATGACAACCTGGAGAAAGATTACAAATATTAAAAGTGCAACCTTTGGTTAGATGAGATGAAACTTGAGCTGTTTAGCCATAGAGACACTGCTGATGTTTGGAAACAAAAGGGACAGGCATAGAGCCCAGAGAACACCATCCCCAAAGTGAAACACGGCGGCGGGAGTATTATGCTGTGGGGATGCCTCTGTGCATCTGGAAATGGGAATCTCGTCAAGGTGGAAGAAATCATGATGAAAGAAGAATATGTGAAGATTCTGAAAGGACACCTCAGCAGTCAGCAGCAAAGCTGGGTCTCAGTCGTCGCTTTGTCTTCCGACACGACAACAATCCAAAACATATGTCCTTCCTGGTGAAAAACTACCTCCAGAAGACCAAAGTGAACGCTAATGACTGGTCTGCACAAAGCCCTGACTTGAATCCCTTTGGAAATCTGTGGAGTGAACTGAAAACCAAGATGCACACCACAAGACCATAAAATCTGAAGGAGTTTGAGAGATTTGCCAAAGAATAAAGGGCTGGGATTGTTCAGGAGACTGTGAGACTTGCTGAAAACTGCAACAAACGACTGCAGGCTGTTATCCAGCAAAAAGGATACACAACTGACTATTACCATCAGGGGGCTCATAATTCTGATTCTGTGTGTAAAGTAAAATAATGTAAGCATCCAAAATAAAACTACAATGTTTGGAAAAGCTGTGTCAAAACTTCTCTGCGCTGTTTAACAGCACTTGGAAATAATTTTTAAAAAAATAAAATTTTCATAAGGGGGCTTATAATTCTGTCCTCAATATAATTTTCCCATTTCTCTCTTGTATGACCTCTCAGAGCTGAAGTTGGAGGCTGTGACGATGACGTCATCTTTGTTCTGGACCAGCACTGGGATCTTCCTGCAGCCCGGCGACTTTAATAACCTTTGTAATAATTTTAACGTCTCTGCAGATAAACACAGACAAAAGCACAAGAGAGAAGAGTGTTTCTAAGAACCAAAAACAACAACAGCTGTCACAAAGTGCATAAAGCACCTTCACAAAATGACAATAATGCATTCATAACACTTTGAATAAACTGATAGATATTCAAAGTCATCTCAACTGGCAAAATGAATTAGAAATCCCTTTATTTCCTTTCCATACTTTTTGAAAGCATAATAATTATATTTCTGCAGGTACTCTTCCTAATTGCTCACATTTCCTTTGTTTATAGCCCTTCCACTGGATTTTCATTTCTGAACACTCCCCACCTTTGTTTCACATTAAAAACCCTTCAGCAGTTAAAATCATTCAATTCATTCCCTTTCCTTCCCAGAGAGTCTTTCTAGTAACTGCTGGGTTCTACACATGCTAGCGTAACACAATTAAAGCTACAATGGTGTACAGACGGAACCTTCAAACAGCATGAAACAACATAGCACTGCACCTGGCATGTGTCTGGTGTTGCAACAATGTCATTATTCATGTGGTGAACATACAGTAGATGAAGCTGAATTTACAATGCGAGGCATTGCTCTCGTTGATAAATCCCTGCTCACTGTGTTGCTTACAATCTCAACATATAGGAACTTGCAAAGCCAGTTACTGAAGATGTAGAGCAGCGCACGTCTGCAGATGTTAGTGGCAATAATACTGAAATGCATCAAATTTAAATGAGGATTATATTAGCAGTACATCTGCTTACCTTGCAGAATGTTAGCTGGACACATGTCTATCTTAGTAACCACTACGAACACTGGCACATTTAGGGCCAGCGCCAGGCCTAAATGCTCTTTGGTCATGCCAACGATACCAGCGTTACTGCCGACCTAAACAAAAAGAGGGGTGGAATTAGGGATGCACCATTCCAGCTTGCGCTGACGATACAATACCAATATCTAGGGGTCAGACATTATATCTTGTTGCACAACAGTTAGTTCAGACCGAGCAATTTGATTGGACAATAGGAATTCCAGGAGTTACTAAAACCCATGATAATTGCACTTGCAACTTTCACTGGGTATGTATCATTCCACTTCAAAGATGTTCTAGTAAAGGTTAATTACAAACCGTTATTTACCGTCGACTCCTGGTCGGCACCTTAAAGCAACATTAATGGAACTAGTGCACTGCCCAGCATTCCTGTCTGAAATAGGTATCCCAGTTAGACTATACAGGCCCAAACGTAGGCTGTGTTTGAAAGTGGAATACAAAGAGGTGTAGGCTATATGTAGGCAATCACACATTAGACTTGTGAAACAAATGTGGCAGGGACTGAACGGCACTAAGATTTATTTGATGTGTGAATATTAATTACAGAATACCTAATTACTGAAAATGAATCTGACATCCAGTATTAGCGATTGTTTAGGAACCCTTGTTTATTTGTCTCTCAGATCACTGATTTGTGTGCTCTTTTATAAGACTTATATTCATAATAGTGTTGCATCTTGCACCATTATAATTATTTTATATCACTGTTCAGTGATGGAGTTAAGAGTAATATTGAATTTCTTCTGTGTATCGTCAATAAACTCATCCAGTACTATATATATAACAGGACACATTTATAAACATTTGAGACCCAATCTGGTGCACCATTTTATACTGTAGCAAAATTTGGTTGTTAAAAGCTTTTTAAAACCGTAATCAATCCAATTAAATACAAAACACCCAACATTATACACAGCAGAAGGACCTGTTTTACTGCAACCATTGCATCAGTGTTGCCCATTTATTTAACTAAAAAATATTTATTTCATTATCTGGGCGTTTTTGTGTCCTGTTTGGTGACGGTCGTCCTTTAGTCAAAGCGTGCATATGTGGTCGCATATGACATGCAATTGATCTGGCCATTCCCCTCCACAATCATGGCGGTATCATTATTAACTTTTAATTTTCAGATACAGTGCATCTGGAAAATATTCACAGCGCTTCACTTTTTCCACATTTTGTTATGATACAGCCTTATTCCAAAAGGGATTAAATTCATTTTCCCTTCAAAATTCTACACACAATACCCCATAATGACAACATGATTTTTTTTTTTTTTAGATTTTTGTAAATGTATTAAAAATAAAAAACTAAGAAGTCACACGTACATAAGTATTCACAGCCTTTGTCATGAAGCTCAAAATTGAGCTCAGGTACAGCCTGTTTCCACTGATCACCTTTGAGATGTTTCTACAGCTTAATTGGAGTCCACCTGTGATAAATTCAGTTGATTGGACATGATTTGGAAAGGCACACACACCTGTCTATGAAAGGTTCCACAGTTGACAGTGCATGTCAGAGCACAAACCAAGCATGAAGTCAAAGGAATTGTCTGTAGACCTTGGAGACAGGATTGTCTTGAGGCACAAATCTGGGGAAGGGTACAGAAAAATTTCTGCTGCTTTGAAGGTCCCAATGAACACAGTGACCTCCATCATCCGTAAAAGGAAGTTCAGAACCACCAGGACTCTTCCGAGAGCTGGCCAGCTGGGAGCTGAACGACTGGGGGAATAAGGGCCTTAGTCAGGGAGGCGACCAAGAACCCGATGGTCACTCTGTCAGAGCTCCAGCGTTCCTCTGTGGAGAGAGGAGAACCTTGCAGAAGGACAACCATCTCTGCAGCAATCCACCAATCAGGCCTGTATGCTAGAGTGGCCAGGCGGAAGCCACTCCTTAGAAAAAGACACATGGCAGCCCACCTGGACTTTGCCAAAAAGCACCTGAAGGACTCACAGACCATGAGAAACAAAATTCTCTGGTCTGGTGAGACAAAGATTGAACTCTTTGGCGTGAATGCCAGGCATCACATTTGGAGGAAACCAGGCACCGCTCATCACCTGGCCAATACCATTCCTACAGTGAAGCATGGTGGTTTCAGCAACATGCTGTGGGGATGTTTTTCAGTGGCAGGAACTGGGAGACTAGACAGGATAGAGGGAAAGATGAATGCAGCAATGTACCCAGACATCCTGGAAGAAAACCTGTGCCAGAGCGCTCCTGACCTCATACTGGGGCACGATTCATCTTTCAGCAGGACAACAACCCTAAGCACACAGCTAAGATATCAAAGGGGCTTCAGGACAACTCTGTGAATGTCCTTGAGTGGCCCAGCCAGAGCCCAGACTTGATTCCAATTGAACATCTAGATAGATAAGACAGATAGATGTACTTTATTGATCCCAAACTGAGAAATTACAGTATAACAGCAGCATGACAGTAGACGATCAAAATGACAGAAACACACACAGCATAATAGACAAAGGGATTACCTATGGAAAGTAAAACTGCTAAAAACTTATATACATCATAGATGAATAGATGGTGACCCGTATAGGCACATGAATCATACCCGCTGTAAAATGCAGGACTATCAGGTGCAGGGTGAAATGTGAGGCACCAGTTAGACTGTAAGGTGCAGTATGGTAGCATAGTTATGACCAAAATACATCAGAGTGAGTTACTGTACAGTGAAATGACATGTAGCATGAAAGATTTCCTGTACCTGACTGTTCAGCAGCAAAGTTGTAGCAGTCTGTTGGAGAAAGTGCACCACTGTCTGTCCAGTGTGTGGTGGAGGGGGTGATCAGGATTGTCCATGATGGATTGCAGTTTATTTAGTGTTCTCCTCTCCACCACAGTCTCAAAAGTCTCCGGCCTGAGACTAATTACAGAGCCAGCCCCTCTTGATAATCTCGTCAAGTCTGTTGGGGTCGCTGGCTCTGATACAGCTACCACAACAGACAGCAGCAAAGAAGATGGTGCTGGCGACAACAGCCTGGTAGAAAAGCTTCAGCATCCTGTTGCACACATTGAAGGATCTCAGTTTCCTCAGGAAGTAGAGTCTGCTCATCACCTTCTTGTACACAGCATCGGTGTTGGATTTCAGATCTCTCCAGAGATCTGTGCCCTGACGGTTCCCATCCAACCTGATGGAGCTTGAGAGGTGCTGCAAAGAGGAATGGGCCAAACTGCCCAAAGATAGGTGTGCCAAGCTTGTGGCATCATATTCAAAAAGACTTGAGGCTGTAATTGCTGCCAAAGATGCATCAACAAAGTATTGAGCAAAAGCTGTGAATACTTATGTACCGTAAATTCCGGACTATAAGCCGCTACTTTTTTCCCACGCTTTGAACCCTGCGGCCTAAACAACGATGCGGCTAATCTATGGATTTTTACGGGATAATGGCCTCCAGGGAAGCACAAGAGCGAGACAGACTGGTGGAAGAGATGATGCGCCGAGGAAGACGCTAGTTTTGACGCTAGTTTTACTGTTTTGAACAGTCATTTTGCACATCATGCACACACCCTCATCATGGAAAACACATGAAGAAATGCATATGATGCAGCTTTTAACCTCTTGCACTCTGTTGTACCGTGGGCGGGCAAGTCTCTGCGTCCCAGAGCGTACGAGGGCACTCTTGTGCGCTCTAGGACGCACGAGGGCGCTGCCTCCAAGCGCGCACTGAAAAAAAAAAAAAAAAAAAGTTCTTCCACTACAGACACAGCCGCAAACAGATCAGATATGATTGACCTCTCATTCGACTAATAAGAGCCTTGAATTGGGTTTCTGAAACCTTGAAGAACCAATGACTGAAAACCTAGCAAGAAGGACCCGCCTACCAACGCTGTGAATGCAGCAAGCCAATTGAAGCACAGAAGTTCGCGAGCTTTTTTGTGTAAGGCTGGGTGAAGAGAGACTGACTGCTGTAGCAGATGAAAAAAAGGACCAGCAGGAAGAACCCCACAGACCCAGCAGCACGGAGACCATCCACAAGTGCAACCTGTGTGACAGTGACTGCCATTCGCACATCGGCATGTTCGGGCACAGGCGGTGCTTTTTTTGTTTTTGTCCCAGCAGAGTAGACGTTAGGATTGTCTTCAATGGTCATCATAGACCGACAGAGGCCGACGACGAAGGCTGAGTGATACACACGCGTTTGCCAGTCTATTTTTAATTACTACTGTTATTTGTTTTGAAAAATCGTTCGCCAATAACCGCAATCATGGAAGAGCAAAACCGCAATAATGGAATTATGTTTTGATCAGGTCGCGAGACCAGCGTCGCGTTCGTCTGACAATGAGGAAGAAGTTCGCCAGCTCCGCTTCTGCTGTGAAGAGGTAAGTGTTCTAAGCTAAATTATTCTTTATCCCTGAAAATTGTAATCAAAATGACTTTTGACCGATTGGTAAATTACAGCTGTGCATCATCGCTGCATGACGGACCGTGGCGCAACGGGCGATGTCCGTCCTCTGTAGCGGGGGGGGGGGACAACCCCCCCCCCCCCCACACACACACACACACACAGCCCAGAGTGTCACCTTTCATTAGAGCCCAAGATGAAGTTTCTATATTGAATCATTCAAAAGTTACAGACGTTTTTCCAAACTGTGCCATTTGGCACAATTTGGCACAGTTCAAAAACGCCTGGGAACTACCTGAGGAAAAAGCTGTGTAATATATTCATTTTTTGTGGAATTGTTACAAAATTTGGACCTCAGCTGGATAACACTTAGTTCTACATTTCTGTTGCATTTTCCAGCCCGGATCTGAAGCTGTGTTATTTGCAAGCATTTGTATCTGAAAAAACACCCAGGCCAAATTTATTTTCTTCAAGTTCACTATGTTTAGATGACTGTAACTCAGTGGCCGGAGCACTTAGAGAGATTATGACTGTTTTGCCCAAAAATTCAAAGTGTTTTCTTTTAAATGAGACCAACCCCATGAAGATGCTGCAAAGGGTTGAAGAACAGCTTTCGATTTACTTTGGGCACGTTATTTTTTGGCGTTTTTAGGGAAATTGACCGGAGTGCAAGGGGTTAAGTTAAAGGCAATCGATCTGGCTGTCAAAGAAGGAAATAGAGCTGCTGCACGTAAGCTTGGCATCAATGAATCGATGGTGAGACGTTGGAGACGGCAGCGTGAAGAACTGACTCAATACAAAAAGACGATAAAACCTTTCAGAGGTAATAAAAGCAGATGGCCCGAACTTGAAAACTGAAGACTGGGTGAACACACAGAGAGCAGACGGCCATTTTACTGCCGTGTTACAGGCGCTGTTCAGAAAAAAGCATTTATTTAATTAAAATTGAAAAAAAATCTTTCTGTGTAAATATCTCATGTTACAACGTGCACACCTGCGGCTTATAGACAAGTGCGGCCTATATATACTGTATATACAATTTTTTTTTCTTTTTAAATTTAGTTGGTGCGGCTTATATTCAGGTGCGCTCAATATTGTCTGGAATTTACGGTACATGTGATTTCTTAGTTTTTTTTATTTTTAATAAATTTGCAAAAATCTCAAAAACACTGTTTTTACGCTGTCATTATGGTATGTTGTGTGTAGAATTTTGAGGGAAAAATGAATTTAATTAACTTTGGAATAAGGCTGTGACATAACAAAATGTGGAGAAAGTGAAGCGCTGTGAATACTTTCCAGACGCACTGTACTTGCGATTCTTGCACTACGGGAGGAGTGCCAGTGGGAACTCGCGGTCTTGTAAAGCACAGTAGTAGCACACGAAGCAGCAGCAGGGATGCCAGTCTACCACTGACCTGGCAGGCTGAGCTTGCCTCCCTGCGAAGGACCGCAGTGCGAACACCGGTCCGACTACTACTTCTGTCCTGTGTTGACTTCACCGGTGTTGTTTGCCAGACCCTGAGTCCCCTGCTGGCGCTCCTCCCAATGTACTCGTGCACCTGTGTTCTCCACATATGCCAAATTATCCTTTAGACCTATGCAATCATGGCAACATTATGGTATATTTTTTTAAGCTTCTCGTCAAATTTGTTGCTTTTCACTTCCTTGTTTTGCTCATGGAGCACTATGGTGGCTGGTCGTGATGCCACATATTATCCAATCAGTATGGAGTCAATCTGATACCCCACCCACACTTCTGGAAGCCTGGGCATGAGAAGAGAGCGATGACTAAACTTTAATGAATAAAAATTACATATTTTGAATGAACAACTCCATACTCGGGGATGCACACCCTCGTAACCTCAGCAAAGCACTTATAAGGTAAAATGATGGACATTTTTCGGAATATAATATCTGAGTTAAATTATGAATTGTCATCAGAACAGGAAGAGGAGAAGGGAAGAAGCCAAGTTATTGCCATGGAAACCTCCCGGTGTGCAAAAATTTCATCAACTGACTTGGACAATATAGAGAAATGCAAACACAAGGATAACACAGTAAAACCACAATGTTTTTGTGGTGATGGACTCTTAGTTTCATCTGAAAATGCCAAGAAAAATGAGTAAAGTGTGCCGAAGAAATCGCTAGCATGCTAACTACTAGCCACCGGCTAGCTACCAGCTTAATGGCCAA
Organism: Pholidichthys leucotaenia; assembly: GCA_020510985.1. Classification (NCBI taxonomy): domain Eukaryota; kingdom Metazoa; phylum Chordata; class Actinopteri; order Cichliformes; family Pholidichthyidae; genus Pholidichthys; species Pholidichthys leucotaenia. The sequence continues at coordinate 269,488,433 of CM035848.1, read as the reverse complement.
GTTTTGATCTCAGTACCGACTCAACAGGTATATGTTTTATAAACAGTGGCTTTTGGACTTGACAATATTTAATTTGTTTACATGTCTGTGAAATGACAATAGACGTCTTCACGCTGACAGATGTTTAACAACAGTTACTGGCTACATTTAGAAGGGACTATTTTTTCTCAGCTGCACAAAATAACACATCATAATATTTTGTCCAGTATTGCTGTCATTTAATAAATTGTGCTTGCCGGAACTGTTGTATAAAAACAATATTACACTCGAGGTCATTACGATATCACAGACGTGTCACACCCGCAGTTAATATATTCATTGATACTGTACTCCCTCTCATGTAACATTGCTTAAATATAATTATTCAGTATCTCAATACACAATATATCTCAGTACATTTTTGGGAAGTGAACTGAATGATGAGTTGACACTTTTCAACACTTATTTGTACAAGTGCACTCTCTGGCGAGTGCAATATCCCCCGCCTCTCTTTTCTTTGAAGATCCCAATATGTCACTGAAGGAGAGCAGTTTTCAGCTTTTCCATATAATTATTGGGGCAGAACCAAATTATGATATACCTATCGTCCATGAATATACAACAAAAGTAGTTGTATACAACCCTTAGTTGTAGGTCAGGATCCCAAGGTGAACCTGTATAGCAAGTTTGGTGACCCTAGAGAGCTTTACTTATTCTATAATAATAGGGCATAGGGAATGCTAACCTTGACATTTGACCTTTTGACCGCAAACCCATAATCAGAGGTCAGGATCCCAAGATGAACTGTGTAGCATGTGTGGTGACCCTAGTGTTCTTTGTTGTTGTGATATGGTTTATACGACATTTTGATTTTGACCTTTGACCTTGCAATCCAACAACCATAGTCATACTTCAGGGTCACAGGGTGAACCTCTGTACCAAGTTTGATGACCCTAGCTTTACTCATTGTATAGTAATAGGGCATAGGGAATGTTAACCTTGACCTTTGACACCAAACCCATAGTCAGTGGGTTAGGATCCCAAGGTGAACCTGTGCACCAAGTTTGGTGGCCCTAGCTTTATTCATTCTATAGTAATAGTGCAAATGAAAGGCCAAAAACATGCAGGTTTGGTTAATTGGAGACTCTAAAGTGGCCCTAGGTGTGAATGTGTGTGTGAATGGTAAAGGGATTGGCGCTGCACCTTGGCTGCCTCATCCATCCACATGGATGCCCTGTAATTTCCCTCTGGGATTAATAAAGTATACTAACTTTGACCTTTTGAACCCAAACCCATAGTCAGGTCAGGGTGTAAGCATTCACAAGATTTAGGGAAAAACAGACCTTTGACCTTGACTTCAAGGTGATCCGATAAGAGTCAAATTGCAATATGCACATCATCAGTTTATATCAAACTCTGGTACCAAGTTTCAAAACATTTGGAACAAAACTGTAGGAGGAGTTGATTTCACAAGACAGTTACTGTCTATTAACTGAGGTGAAATAGGACATCAAAAGTCAGGGGCTGTAACTCCTGCAAAAATTATCCAATCAGAGCCAGATAGCAATATGCACATCATCAGTGTATATCAAACCCTGGTATCCATTTCAAAACAATCGGAACAAAACTGTAGGAGGAACTGATTTCACAAAAGGGGGACGGACAGACGGATGGACAGGCAGACAGACCGACGGCCCCTTAGCATAACCCCCCCTTGGTCTTGATAAATGCACCAGCACATTTATTAAAAAAGTGGGGGGGGGGGGGTCTGTTTTTCTAACATCTATGCATTTGCATGAGCAGAGATTTGTATACTTTTGCTATTGTATGCTTACAGATTTATATTGCACAGAGGTTTTTGTTTTTTATAGACTGAAAATAATAAAAGCTTTTTTGCTGGGTGTTTTAAAGAGCAAAAATGGAAGTCTGTAGTGCAGTTCAGTGGTGTCACTATTCGCTCATGCAGTCATCTGTGAGTCTTCTACACATAAGCCTTCATGGCACCACCTAAACATTAAGCAGAACTGAATTTGAATGAATCCCGACACTGGATACACAGCTATTTCCAATACAGATCTAGTGATTTCAGCCCTATTGAAACTATTATCCGATACAGCAGGGGTGACCAACTGGTGGATTGCGGGCCAGATCCAAACCCCAAGAGTCCTCTGTCCGGACCCCAAAGCCTTTTGATACAATTTGGGAAAAAGGGAGACTGTTTTATTTTAGTGGGGAAAAAAGCAGAAAAAAGTGGAACTGAACTGCTACATCAGTGACCGCCCGGACAGATTATGGCATGATCCCTTGAGCACTCTCTTCCTGCTGCAGACTCCCCTCTTCACTTACCAGGTCTGTACCCACAAAATGAAGCGCTGTTGTGAAATTGAATGCATTTACCGGGGTACACCTTCCTCTATTCTGCTGAGAGTAGTCCATGCTGGGATGCAAAGGTGAGGTCACTGGTATGGAGGTCCTTTTCATAGCCTCCAATACCACATAAAAACTCTGTAAAAACTGTGTTACTGAACAAGAAAAGTTCCACCTCCCCTCTCCCTACAACCATGGAGTTACAGCTCCAGCCATGCTGTAAAAGAGTTTACTGTTGAGATTTTTTTTTTTTTCGTCTTGCAGTTTGAAACAGTTTTTTTCTGCACTGAAAATACTGTATAGAGGTGGACTTTTTGTGAAATTTAGTTTTTTAGATATTAATTTTTTTTCAAATGCAATACAATTTAGTTTGTGTTCTCCTGGAAAACATTTTTAGGATTTTAATTGTAGATTTTAGACCTATTTATTTGGAGTCAACAAACACATTTAGTGTTCTCCTGTATGATAAAATTTTATATTACATTTTGTTTTAAATTGAACAAAGAATTCATTTATTTTTTTTTGTTTAAAAATTAATATAGAGCTGAAAGCTGCTAAAACATGAGTTTAATAAAATAATGTTTAAAAGCAAATTAAATGAAATTGGCCTGTCTGTACACAGCTGTGGTCTTCTGAAAGAATGTCAGTGAAATGATGGCAGTTTTTAAAAGCACATTTTGAGATAAATTTGTCCATGTGTCAGATTTCTCTTCCATTTGTTTCAATAAAAGATGCTGTAAGTAAATTCATGGGTCATTGCAAATACTTCGCTTTAAAAGGACCAAGTTGTCACACAGTGGGAGGGAAAAATCTTGAAGGGAAAAAAATACATCAAGATGCGGTGAGAATGGTTTTAGAATCAAATCAGAGTTCTGAATCACAATCGAATCATGAGGTGCCTAAAGATTCCCACACCTAGTTTGGACCTCGGCTGGGGAGGAGGACTGGCTTATCGGACCTTTTGCAGTTTTACTTGGTGACCCCTGTGATACAGGATCAGTGCATCCCTAGGTGGGATTGTGTATTAGATGTAACTCTGAATGGTGTAAACTAGACAAAAAAGCTCTCTTACCATAAGCATACAGAAATCAGGAAGGTGTCCCGTCATGCCAAAAACAGTGGTTTTTAAATACTTCTCATGGCCCGCCAAGTCAATAAAGGTGATGACCTTTGAGGATTTCTGACAGATCTTCGTCCAGTCTAGACCTCCACCGTGGCTGTCTGGCTTGTTCACAACCTAAAGAAGAGAGATTGATCAAACAGAACATGATGAGTACGAGGAAGAAATCAAAACCAGAATTATTTTCCATCAAGAAAACGGTAAAAATGCTGTTTATTTCATCTTGTATATATCTGCATCAGGTCTTGGTGCTAAAAATAATACTAGGTACACATTTCTGCAAAGTAAAAAAGAAAAAAAAAACTCATGTCAACCGGAGCTGCTCTAAATTGTCAAATTACCCTAACCTATAAGGATTTTCCTGCACATAAAAAATGCACTGTTACTGCAAGCTGAAGAATTTCTGGGAAAAAAAATTTAAAACTACTTTTGTTATGCAGAGTTTAATTCTTGTCAAACACAGATGTCTAAATTTGTCTAATTGTTAGAAATATAATCCTTTCTTTCTGGAATTAAAATGGATATTTGGGGGATTTTTACCAATTTATACAACATGCCAACAACCTTGAAGATGTGAATTTTTTTTTATTGTTAGCTAAACAAGAAATAACACAAAAAAGGGCAGAAAACTTGTGTGCATAACTATTCACTGCCCAAAGTCAGTACTTTGTAGAGCCACCTTTTGCAGCAATTACAGCTGCAAGTCTCTTAATCCTGGATCTCACGGAGACATGATGCTTTTCTTGTTGCCAAAAAAAGTGAACATTTGAATGTTTTTGGCAAATGTATTATTCCACAGTTTGCAGCGTTCGCAAATGGTTGTAACATATGTCTCCACAGTTTTTTTGGGTTCACCAAGTAGTGAACATGGATCACTAGACGGTCTGACTGATAGTTTGGGTTTTATTGTGTGAATAACTTTTGTTTGAACAAAATCTACACATCTCCCAGTCCACGACTTTTCCTACATATATGTTTTATGTTTTCTGAAGTTTGGAATGTATGAAAATAAAACACACACGATTTCAGAGCATTTATTCCTTGGACTGCCCCCCGCTGTCATTTAGACCACAGCTGGTCCCGGCTATAAACATTTAAGGTATTATGTCCATATAAGGAGTGTTTCAGTCTACAGGGATGCTGTCACAGTCTGCACTTTTTTCATTTTGTTGTTGTTTCCCTCCTAATATTACACTGTATACCCTGATCTGGGAAAGACAACGAGAGAGAAGAGGAATCATCATTTTATTCACCAGATAGCAACAGATGGGGCACTGTGGTGCCCTTGAGCAAGGCCTGAACCCCAACTGTTCCAGTGGAGCTGCTCAGTGGCCACAGGTCAGTCTGTGGTTGTACAGATCAGCTTCCAGGTGTGAATGTGCAACTGTGTGAGTGTCAACAGGGCGTCCTTGAAATAAGAGAGTTTGCCTCTCAATAGAACTACCCTGTATAAGTAAAAAAGGTATAAATAAAAAAAGGTAAAAATGGATTAAAAAAAAAAAAAACTCCCAACAGCCTCCAAGCCTGAACTTCTGTGGGGAAAAAAGCTCACTGTTCGCTGGCGCATCTGTTAGTAGGTCTATATCTATTCCAAGTAGGAAGCACTGCTACACAAACATTATTTTGTGAATACAAATTGATTAAGTATGTAAACAAATGAAATTACCCCCATGAAAAAAGAATTATCGTCTCAACAGCGCAACCACCCAACGCCAGCTGCTGTCCTTTATTTAGCACCACACCATCTGTCTCTGTGAGACCGTTTAGGCCTGCATCATCTACAGGTAGAATAATTGTAAAGGATCTACGACTATTATTATAATCCTAAACACGAACAGAAAGTAAGCAAAGCCAAAAATAAAATAATAATATCAATCCAATAAATCACAAGAGAATCGAAAGAAACAGTAGCTCCCCAGATGAGCACTCGCACACCTTTTCCAGATGAAGGTAGGACCAGGGTTTCCTCTGGTAACATTTCTCGGTGGTGGGCCGCCTCGCCAGAAAATTTACCGCCGCGCCAAGAAGGAGATATGAATTTAAGAAAAATATATGAAGCAATGACTTTCCGCAAGCGCGCACACAAACAACGCGCGTGACCGTCATCCACGCGGAATCTAGAAGCGCCCCACCCACGCAAGCTTTCCAGTCAGTCAGCAGGCAGCGTCTCGCTAGCGGCAGCAGCATCTTCATGGAAAAGGAGTGAAAACCGGGAAGTCAAACAGCAGAAATGGACTCTATTTGAAAAGAAACTTTGTGAAGAAGTCTGCTGTTTCTTTGCTGGTGAAAATCCTGGCGCATTAGCGCCTTGGCGCTACCTATCGGGCAGAAGTGAAACTACAAATGATGGTTGTGTGCATGCGTCAACCGCTTGGCCTGGGTAGATGAAAAAAGTGAGCATGTACAGTGCCACATGCGTGCCGGGCTCTGCCAAAGCGTACGCGGACCAAGGCGGACTAGAGGGGAAATGCAGCATAATAAGGCTTGACTGTCGACAGAAACATGAGTTTATTAAAGTACTTTAAACGTGTGAAAAAAAATCAGAAGAGACATGTAAGCACTGGAGGCATTTATCATGGTTTTAACCTGCTGGAAACGGGAGCAATAACAGAAGAGTCGCTTAGCTAAGAGATGTGGTTAGAATTCAAACGCAGCCGGCTTCATATGAAGGGAAAGGCAAAGGGAACTGATGAATTGTTGAGGATATATTTCACCAGCCACTACAATATTAAGTTATGTTCCCAATTATGTACCTGGCAAGTTAAGATGACCAAAATTCACCAAGTCAATGACTTTAATCTGTCAGCAGCCTTCAGACAAACTAAACGTTCCAGCATTTGGATTTCAAAATAAGGGAGGTTTTTCTTGGCGGTGAGGAGATTTCTAAAAAAAAAACAAACTATAAATACATAGAAATATTATAACAGAAATAACAGCATCCTTGGTCAATTAAGTTAATTTAAATCATTAAATACAGTTTTATTAATATTTTTTTCTTTGTAATTTGAGTTAAATTATTGTTCTGTTCTGACTGCAAAGTTATGGTCAAAAATATAAATTGTTATAAGGAAAAAGTAAAAAAAAATAAAAATACCACATTTAAAAACAGTAATTTTATTTTAAAAACAGACAAAAATAAGCCATAAAATAATCCACAAATTTATAATAAAGTCTCAAATGTACAAGAAAAGTCAATTTTACAAAAGGAAATTACAAATTTGAGGAAAATAGTTTCAAATTTAGATACATTTACAGAGAAAAGTAGAAAACTATAAGAAAATTGTTATAAATTTTGGAGAAAAACCTCAAACCTTCAAGACTGGAGTCATTACTCAAGTTTTAAGTGGATGCTCTTTGTACCCTTAACTAGAAATTTTTGGTTGTCTCCCTTAATTTACATGGCACTTGATATTTTCTAACCTGTTTGTATACCACCATAGACAGAGAGAGAACCTGAATCAGACAGAGCTCAGAGAGGGCAAGATGAGACAGAAGAGAGGAGCCAAGGAGAGGAAAGTGTTCAGGCAGAGGGTCCAGGAGAGGTGCGAGCAGAGGAAGGAGAGAAGGATGACACCAGTAAAAAGTCCAAACACAGGACGTCTGGGTGGGACCCCAACTGGCCCAGCATTCCAACATTCAAGCCTTGGTTGTACAATACTTCAAACTGTAAGTTCCATATGCATGGCAGTGGCTCAGGAGGTAGAGCGGGTCGTCCAATAACCGGATGGTTGGCGGTTCGAATCCCACTCTCCCCAGATATCCTGCCGTTGGTTCCCTGGGCAAGACACTTTACCCACCTTGCCTCCAGTGTCCATAACACTGGGTATGAATGTGTATAAATGTTCGGTGGTGGCCGGAGAGGCCGTTGGCCCGGATTGGCAGCCATGTTTCTGTCAGCCTGCCCCAGGGCAGCTGTGGCTACAGTAGTAGCTTACCATTACCATTGTCTGTCTGGAGTGAATGAATAATGCATCTGTAAAAAGTGTCTTTGAGTGTCTATATAGCTATATAAATCTGATGCATTATTACATGCAAAGTTACTGTGCAAAAAAAAAAATAAATAAATAGTATAAAATGAACATATTCATACGTATGAATTGGTGAATTCAAAAAGGGCCCAAGTCCCCATTGAAAAAGTGTGGACTTGGGCCCTTTTTGAATTCACCGATTCATATGTGTTTTCTGCCCCCCCCCCCCCCGGAAAAATATGTTGCCACCGCGCCAAGGTCTTTAAGCCAGAGGAAACACTGAGGGTTCACTATATTTACATACTGATTTTAAAAAAATACAGTGTATATATTTAGCCTAAGTGTTTGTGGTCTATATTTGCGTTTGCCTGGAGCTCATGTGAGCAGGGAAGAGACAGGAAGCTTTTGCCCCAACTGTGTGCCATAGGTTTTGATGGTGTGCCACAGGAAATACCCTGTCCATCCAGGCAGAGTTATATCGTGTTTTGCACCCATATATTTTGTTATTCGATATACTGTATGTTCTGTATAACTTCTAAGGGCGTCTGTCTCTGACAGCGGTCGGGAGAAACTGAATGCTGGGTAAAGTGCGCACCCTGTTTTATCAGGCTGGATCCAAGATTCAATTGGTATTTTACCCGGAGTTTGCAAAAGGTCTCAAATGTTCTCAAACAGTGGCAAAACAGTTGTAAATGGTTACTAATCGTTGTAAACACTGTCACTAACATTTGTTAATAGTTGTTGATGTCCGCCAGCTGCTTTCACAAACACACTCACAAACACTTACGTGAATGTTGTAAATGGCTGTTAAACATCGCGAAACCTTAACTGCTGCTAATGACAGAGGCGGAACCCTGATGTTTGTAAACATTCCTCAGAAAAGTTGGCGAATCCAAAAATCGCCACATTTGTGGCTCTGTGAGATACTACCCTTAGGGTTTGTTTCATTGAGCTTGGTACTACATCTAGTCACTGGGATTTTTGTCCATTCTTCAAAGCAAAATTGTTTGCAACCAAGGATGGACAAGAGTTGTGGAGGTAGAAAGTAGTTTTTGGTAATTTACAAGAACAAAGTTGTAAGTTTATAAATAAATGTACTAAATTAATGAGAAAAAAAGTTACAAATTTATGAGAAAAGCTGCAAAATTTAAAAGAAAAAAATGGCTTTTCTTGTTGGCATTGGTGTTTTAAATACATTTTCTTCAATTGCGTAGCATGATATGGTGGTGGTTGAGAGGGACAAATCTCTTTTTTCCAGGTTTGGGACATGTCTCCCCTGTCCCCCCTTTATTTGTGCATATGACATAATGAGAAGGGTCTAGTCACCAAACCGACTGTACCAGGGGAAAAGTAAGTGAATAAAATAACTGTATATGGTGCCTGTGCTCTCAAATCACTGGCAAATGCCCTAGGCTTTATGACTGAAAATAACCTCCATACAGTGAGGCGCAGCACAACATGGTGGTTTGGGTTGATGGAAAAATGACACTGTTTGCTTGCAGCCAATGCAGTGGACCTGTGCACAGGGGTGGGAGGGGATGTTTTCCTGACCTCACCTCGGTGTTCTGTGGACGGCTTTGTTCAGGATGGCCATGCTTCTTCTTCTTTTAGATTTGACTGGCAGTTGGCAACCAACCTACAGGTGCATTACCGCCACTGACTTGCTTGGTCTCGTGGTGACATTTCACATTGGCTGAAAGCAGCCAAAACAGAGAACAGACCGCTGAGTGAGGTGCACTTGTCACAACAGAGGTCAGCCGGCTGTGTGTAACAACAGTCACAGCACAGCAACAGAGAGCGGAAATTTAATGCGACAAATGAGATTAATTTTGAAGCTACAGCAGAAAAACGTGTGTGCCACAATTACACAAATATAGCAGCGTCTGAGAGAGAGGGGAGAAAAAAAAAAGAAAAAAAAAAAGCACGTTTTCATTCACTCCAGTAGAGTCTGCAGTGCTCTGATTGTCTCGGCTGCTGAAGACAACAATTAGGCGGGGTTCTTGTTCAGCTCTGCACTGTCCTCATTTCTACATCCTGGTTCCCGGTTCACCTTACATTAACAGGCACTTCTGCTCCTCTTCTTATCCATGACAGTTCCTTCCGAAAAAAAAAAAAGAAAACTTAACACACACCGCACTCTTCTTTAAAATATAAAGCTACTGAATGCCGATATGAAAAAATATGGTTGGTTAATTATGTCAGGTGTATTTTGCAACCCAGTTTGTTAAAACAGAGGACAAGAGCAGCAACCACTGAAGAATAGATCGGTGTATTCCAATCAACCACTGATCTGCACTGGATTGGACACGGGGAGACAAAATTAAAACAGGCCACTTGTGAAAATGCCAGTGACTCCCGTCTCAGTCAATGGTGGCTGGCATCAAAGCAATCATGGTGTTCATGTATTTACTTACTTGGACCCAGAGCAGGAGAGCTACTGTTGCCATCCAGGTGGAACCAGTTGTCAATTAGCACTCTACTAAATATAAGTCATTTCTGACTCCAACCTGATTTTCATTGAAATTCAGCCTCCGAACAAACATTAAAGGGGTCATTGACTAAAAAAATGGTGTGTTTGTAGGTTTTAACTTCTTCTTCTTCTTTTAGATTTGATTGGTGGTTGGCAACCAGCTTACAGGTGCATTACTGCCACATACTTTTCATCATCATCACTCTATATCTGAAAAGTGTCTATTGGTCATGTAATTATCCAAAAAATATCAAAAACAAAACAAAACACACACACACACACACACACACACACACACACACACACACACACACAGAGAGAGCTTCTATCTCATTTTTTTCCCCCAGAAACGCCAGAAATGCTTTTGACTCTTCCAGGTAAATCGTATTCATCATGATTTGACAAAGCCAAGCCACCGCCATCCTTGAGACCCGCCCACTGCTCTATTATTGGCCCGCCTAGCTGACTTTCATGTAGATAGAAGGGGTGCTAAAGGTAGCCTATTAGCCCCTGAGCTATTAGTCCCCCAGCTAACACTGACACCAGGTGGCTCACACCAAGCACGGCTTACATTGTTATTTTCCTCGGATCTTAGTCATCCTAATAGCCATCCCTGTTACCACCTGGTTCACCAGTCCACAGTCAACAATATACCTCATGTCACTCTGGCCCATCTCCCAATAATTTCACCATGATTCCACAACAAATCGCCAGCACTGGTGCGCCAGTCACGGCAACCAGCTGGAGGCTGCTAGCTCTCAGGGCCAGCTCCCCACTGTCCTCTGGAGCTCCACTTTCGCGGGCAGTGTAAGGGAGCCGCCTCATGAAAAACATAATGTCAACTTGATTCCCTCCCTAACATGGAAGCCAGGTGGCTTCACTCGGCTCTGTACTTGCTAATGGGGCGAGAGTTATCCTGGTTTTCTACAGAGATCAGTGGAGCGTGCAAGCTCAATATGTTCTGCCATTTTGGATCGCTAAATACAGCAACTCCAGTTGGACAAAAAGTGTTTCTGCTTACAGAAATAGGAAGTAAATTTCACGCTGGAAATCCGGGACGGTGCCAGAAAACTTTAAGCCCCATGGATACCAAGGTGATGCTGATGGTTGGCTGATTGGTAAGTGACTTATTGGCTGTCAAATGCAAACCACATAGGATCACATGGATACCATTCAGATTTCTACTGCTTTTAAATGAGGTGTGGGCTTCACTTCTGGGTAAGGACACAGAGCAAGGTCCGTTTACGTAAGAACTGACTGTATTTTCATATAAACTAACATAATACTGTGAAAGTTGAACAAGAGTCAATTTGTTGCCCCTTTATTTATGCTCAAATTACTGAAATGTGTCAAACTGGTCAACAAAGTGGGTGGTGCGGTGGCGGAGTGGTTAGCACTGTGGCAGCACAGCAACTCACCCTTGGCCGGGGGATCCTGGGTTCGATCCCAGCCCCCGACCAACAGTGATCTGTGTGGAGTTTGCATGTTCTCCCCGTGTCTGCGTGGGTTTACTCTGGGATTTCTCCGGTTTCCTCCCACATGCCAAAAACATGCAAGTTAGGTTAATTGGCATCAAACTGGGGATTCTAAATTGTCCTTAGGTATGACTGTGAGAGTGAATGGTTGTCTGTCTCTCTGTGTTGGCCCTGTGATGGACTGGTGATCTGTCCAGGGTGTACCCTGCCTCTCGCCCAAAGATGGTGGGATAGGCTCCAGCGCCCCCGCAACCCGAAAAGGATTAAGCTGAAGAAGATGAATGAATGAATGAATGGTCAGCAAAGTGGGATCCAGTTGTAGTACAGCGTACTGTGCATGGGCGGGCACACCTGACCTGACCGTGCACTGCCCTCACTTGTCTTCATGCCAGCTGCTGTTAAGAGGAACATCTTCGGCAGCAACACCACACACTGAACTATCTTCTAAATTCTGACAGACTGTCATTTTTGCCGGTCCTTTGATTCCACTGCAGACGCTGCTTATATTTTATTTTTTCCTTTATAGATCTCTGACAAGAAAACTTTTTTTGTGCTGGAGAAGTATTTTTTTTTTCTTTTCTTACTCTTTCAAGCCATTTTTGTGAATGAAACTTGTGGTCAGACTACTTGCGGCCTTATATGGTAGTTTTAGGGCGTCAATTATTCAAATCTGTAATACTCATGAATTGGCACTCCCTTACACACGGATGGTATTCGCCATTTTAACATGGACGGCTTACACACTTTTGCAGGATATACAAACATTTGTTGAATCTGGAGTGGCTCGTTCATACTATAAGTGGATTTATGCTCCACTGCCACTCTGCGTGTCTGCTCAAGCACAACACTTGTATGATGTAAATTTCATCATCGTCTCCAGTCGTGGGGCCCCCACTGTGAGCAACCCAAATTTTTAGACTGTGCTGCCTGTGCGTGCCAACTGCACATGCGCAAGATCCAACCTCCCATTCAAAATGACGCTTGGTCTAGTTGACACAAAAAATAAACATGTATACAGCTGCGTGTGTGCCGGCCCTGTCTGAAGCATAGGCACACCACAGCAGAGACGAGCGTAAATCCACCTTAATACGGCTTATTAACAAAATACATGTGATTTACACATACTAACATGTTCTCACATGAGGCCTCATGTCAACAGTCACCTCACAAGACAGCTCTATCTAATTTTTTGATTCCACCTCACCTGGCCTTCCTGGTCAAACCCAAGTATATCGTTTCCAACGCTACTCGTCCTCCCGCTCTCCATTTCATGTTTGTGCCTGAAGAGCTTCTGGCGAGCGAAGCCTCTGCCATTGTCTAGCTCGCCATGAGTCAACACTCCCAGCAGCGTGCTCTTTCCAGCATCTACATTCCCCACCACGGCCACTCTAGAGACAAGATAATGGAACACCAAAAAACAAGTGTGAGAAGAACTCAGATGTATTATTAAAGACTTCACAGGGAGTATGAAGATCTGCCTGTGAAGTCTTTAATTTGCACAGTTTTTTTCTATGCCAGACTATTTTTAAAACTTTAAACTGTTTTTATGCAAAACAAGAACAAATTACATAGTATGATCTCTAGAACAAGAGCACTCTGAGGCGAGTGCAGTATCCCCCACCACCATTTTCTTTAAAGATCCCAATACTTACTGACAGAGAACAGTTTTCAACTTTTCAATATAATTACTGTGGCAGAACCAACTTATGATAAGCCCATCATCCACAAATATACAACAAAGTATACAACCCATAGGTGTAGGTCAGGATCCTAAGGTGAACCCGTGTAGCAAGTATGGTGACTCTAGGGAGCTGTACATGTTCTATCGTAAGAGATCATAGGGAGTGTCAACCTCGACCTTTGACCCCAAACCTGTAGTCAGAGGTTATGGTCTCAGTGAACCTGTGTACTAGGTTTGGTGACCCTAACTTTCTTTGTTGTTGAGATATACAGTACTTTATATGGCAATTTGATGTTGATCTTTGACCTTGCAATCACAAAACCACAGTCACGCGTCAGGGCCACAGGGTGAACGTGTGTACCAAGTTTGGCAGCCCTAGCTTTACTCTTTGTACAGTAATAAGGCATAAGGAATGTTAACCTTGACCTTTTGACCCCAAAATGGTAAATGGTAAATGGCGTTCACTTATATAGCGCCTTTGACTCATCTCTGGATGATCAAAGTGCTTTACAGATCTTGCTATCCACCCATTCATACACACATTCACACACTGATGGCGGAGCAACTGCCATACACAGGCACTGGCCTGACCCACAAGGAGCACCAAACCCATAGTCAGAGGTCAGGATCCCAAGGTGAATCTGTGTACCAGGTTTGGTGGCCCTAGTTTTACTCGATGTACAGTAATAAGTCATAAGAAGTGCTAACCTTGACCTTTTGACCCCAAACCCATAGTCTGCGGTCAGGATCCTAGGGTGAACCTGTATACCAGGATTGCAGGCCCTAGCTTACTTGTTTTATAGTAATAGTAAATGTAGCATTCACAATAGTGCAACTGCAATGTGAACTTTGACCTTTGACTCCTTGACTCCAAACCCATAGTTAGGTGAGGGTGAAAGTCATCCAAGATGGGTATTAGATACAGCTACTGTATTGATTTGGATAGCCTACATCATTTTTTTCAGTAGTCACTGTGTTTAGAAGATTTAGGGAAAAATCTGACCTCTGACCTTTGACCTCAAGGTCATCCAATGAGAGTGAAATTGCAATATGCACATCATTAGAGTATATCAAAACATGGTACCAAGTTTCAAAGCAATCGCAACAAAACTGTAGGAGGAGTTGATTTCACAAGGGAGTTACTGTCTATGAAGTCAGGTGAAATAAGAGGTCATAGGTCAGGGGCTACAGTTCCTGCAAAAATCATCCGATCAGAACCAAATTGCAGTATGTGCATCCTCAGCATATATCAAACCATGGTGCCAAGCTTCAGTTGATTTCACAAAGGTGGAACAGACTGACGGATGGATGGACTGACCCATAACATAATCCCCCTTCGGTCTTCGCCCAAAGGGCTCTTCGACCGGCAAAGGACTAAAAAAATGCACAAGTTTTTGACTGCCAGCAGGACAGAAAAGTGCAACATACCACAAAGTGCAGTGCTATTACAAATCATCATTTGTTACAAACAGCCCACTGTACTTGTTTTTATTGTAAGTAACCATGGGGACCAAAGAAACTAAGCTATACAGTGACCATAAATATGCAAAGTTATTAAGTTAAACAGAAATGGAACAGCAAGTGTAAGGAGATCCTGTCCATTTAAGAATAAGCTGGTCAGAACAGCTACAGTGATAACAAGTACAATCTCGGTGCAATATCACTTCAGGTTTTCCGCTAGTAACATTTCTGAGTGACCACACAGAAAATTAATGAAGGAATGTAAATGATATATCTCCAAAAGACCAAACAATGAGAAAAAAAAAAGCCACCCCATTTGTGCCTGCAAGTCCATAAAAAGTCTTAAATGTGTTTATCCAAAATCTATGCCTTAATTATTCTTAAAAAATAATAAGAAGAAAAAGCCATCTCTATTTTCGTTCAGTCCATACAGTTAATCATGTACAGTAGAACAAAATTACATTTCTCCTATCTACAATGTTAATCACATGTAGAATCAGAGGGGTTGCTGCCATGCAAGACACTGCCACAAACAATTTCTCATTCCCCCATTCTATTATGCTGAGCACCAAGTTAGAAGGCGGGAAGTACCATTTTTATATGGTCTTTGGTATGACCTGGCCAGGACTTGAGCCCCCAACCTCCCAGTTGAGTTGTGGGGCGAATGCTCTATCAACTAGGCCACCAATCCTTGAATTCCTGCTCAATAACCATAAAATTAGTACACCATAAGGCTGTGTGTCCACCAAACGTGCTTTTTCTGCTGTGGGCGACTATTTTCTATCCATTCTCTATGTAGTTCAGCATCTACAGTGGCACTGAAACGCTCTCAGCGGTGGCTGCTTTTTGTCGCGGTGTTCAGGGTACTCACAGTTGAAAAAATTTCAACTTTTCTGACTGCAGCTGAGCTTGTCAATGTCAGATCTTTCTAAGCAGCCAATCAGAATAAGGAAGGGTGGGACATAGGACGCCGGTACAGTCTGTACTCAGACTCCTGTTTTACATGTCCTCATATTTTGCACCCAGAGCTGCTACCAATGCTAGAATACATTTCTTGTCCATTGTTATTTAGAGACTGCTATTAAAAAATAAGCAGAAAGTCTGACCATAGGAAAAGCAGAAATGTTGAGCTGTAAGTGACAAGCTGTTGCTGTGATACAGGGCACAGACTTTTTTTTTTCCAGAGCGCAGCTCAAATGCTGAAAAAAAGACATTCAGGGCGGTTGGGTGACAAAAAACACGTTTGGTGGACACGCAGCCTAAATGCTGCACTGACTACACTTGACCACACTAAATTCTTGGTATTAATTATTGGTCATACCTAAGGACAATTTAGAATCCCCAGTTTTTAATGCCAATTGACCCGGGGATTCTAAATTGTCCTTAGGTATGACTGTGAGAGTAAATGGTTGTCTGTCTCTCTGTGTTGGCCCTGCGATGGACTGGCGATCTGTCCAGGGTGTACCCTGCCTCTCGCCCAAAGAAGCCCCCCGCCCCCCCCCCCCCCACGACCCAAAAAGGATTAAGCGGAAGAAGATGGATGGATGGAGATGGATTAATTATTGGGTTGGAAAGTTTTTATTTTAAACATAAGCAAAACAGAAACAAACAAAAAGACAATAAAAGAAAAAACATAACAGAAAGCAAAATGTTCAAAAAGGAGTAGGAAGAAGTCAAAACGTATTTAATCCCACCCCTTCTCCAAGCACCTATGAATTTATATATATCTATGTGTGTGTGTGTGTGTGTGTGTGTGTGTGTGTTAATATACTGTATATATTCAGTATTTATTAGTTAAGTTTTTTTTCATAGACTGTACGCAACTCAACACTTCCTGAATTATTTCAAAATAAAAGCCCTTAATAGCAATTCAATTAGGTGTGGATGACAGGAAAGTTTTTTGTTTTTTTTTCCTCTTAGAACCTGATAAAGAGGACAGCTGGTTAGGGCGTGGAGCTCTGTTTCCACTTACTGTTGGGTACAGTGAGTGCACAATCTGTCCTCTCTGGGTCGATGGCATCCTCTCTCAATGGCAAGGTCGTGCTCACTGAGTCTATACTTGGTCAAACATTTCCTCAGTTTTGGATCAGTTAGAGTGCTCAGGTATTTTGCTACTGTGTAATCTCTATTTAGGGCCAGATAACATTTTAATTTGCTCTGTGTTTTGGTTTCTTGCCAATGTGTGATGAATTTTTTTTTTTTTGGTGTTTAATAATTTGGTTGATTCTGACTGACTCGTTATCTGAGGGCTCTGTTTGTCAGTGGAGACTCAGAACCAGGTCTGTGAGGGGGCAGATCACCGAGGACTCTCTGGAGGTCAGGGCTTTGTTATGGAGCATGTCAGAGTCACGGATATGAAGTCTGCCTGTACGATGTGCTGAAAAACACTCACAGCATGATGCTCCCACCTCCAAACTTCACTGGTGGTATGCTGTTTTTGGGCTGATGTGCAGTGACATTTCTGCTCCAAACATGCTGTGTGCTGTGGCATCCAAAAAGTTCAATTTTGGTCTCATCTGACCAGACTAGATTCTCCCAGTACTTTACTGGTGTGGCCAAATGTTGTGCAGCAAACTTTAAATGAGCTTCAACATGCTTTTTCTTCAGCAATGGAGTCTTGCAAGGTGAGCAGGCATAGAGCTCACGTTGGTTGAGTGCATTACTTGTTTTCTTTGAAACAGCAGTACCTACTAACTCCAGAACTTTCTGGAGCTCTCCATGAGTGGTCTTTGGCTCTTGGATAACTCTTCTGATAATTATTTTGACTCCTCTGTCAGAAATTTTGGGAGGAGCTCCTGGTTGTGGCTGGTTTATAGTAAAATGATGTTCTTTCCACTTCTGAATGATGGCTCCAACAGTGCTCACTGGAACATTCAGCAGTTTAGAAATGCACCTGTAACCAATGTCAACATTATGTTTTGCAACAATAAGGTTGCGAAGGTCTAAAGCAGAGGTGTCAAACTTAAGGCCTGCAGGCCGGAACCGGCCTACCAGAGAGTCAAATCCGGCTCACGGGATGAATTTGCAAAGTGTGAAAATTAAATAATAGCACTTTTTCAGTAAAGTAACTGCTATTCCCAATTTGTCCACTTGGGGTCACACAAGCGTAGCAGACACAAAAGTGATCCCTGATTTCTACTGTTTCCACTGCAGTCCCTTCTAATATTGCATATTAAAAATATGCAATAAGTCTTTTTTTCATGGATGCTAGATCCAGCATCACTGTCATGTCACCGTATTTACCGTATTTAATAACTGTTCTTTAAAAATACATTTACTCCCATGTCTTGTAGCGCGGCGGGTGCTGGGGAACGTTCACGCTGACAATTGGTGGTTCATTGGGGTTCGAGGGGGGCGCAATAGTTTGCTGCCGTTTGCTGAATGATTTTATGGTCAGAACCAGTTTTTCTTGTCACAAAATTTCTTCTTCTTCTTTTAGATTTGATTGGCGGTTGGCAACCAGCTTACAGGTCCATTACGGCCTTTTCTTCTTTTAGATTTTATTGGGGGTTGGCAACCAGCTTATAAGTGCATTACCGCCACGCACCTCACTTTTGAACATCATCACTCTATATATAATTCAAGAAATCTCTGTGTGTCTTCTTCTTCTTCTAGATTTGATTGGCGGTTGGCAACCAGCTTACAGGTGCATTACCGCCACTGACTTGATTATCATCACTCTATATCATCATCTTCTTTTAGATTTGATTGCCGGTTGGCAACCAGCTTACAGGTGCATTACCGCCACGTACTTCATTCTATATCATCACTCTATCTGGTCAGGAGCTGTGAACTTCTTCTTCTTCTTCTAGACTTGATTGGTGGCTGGCAACCAGCCCACAGGTGCACCACCACCACCAGCTTTATACCGTATATCACTCTATATATCTTAACTACTTCTTCTTCCTTTAGATTCGATTGGCAGTTGGCAACCAGCCCACAGGCGCATCACCGCCACGCACCTCACTCACTCCACATCATCACTCTATCTGGTCAGGAGCTGTAGTCTGTATCTGTGTCTCATCTCATTATTATTATTCTTCTTTTAGATTTGATTGGCAGTTGATCCACCAGCCCAATGATGTCTGTGAACTTAAAGAACAAGTCCTCAACTGCTTCCCAGTGTAGCCCCTTAATGCCAAGATATTTTCCGCTGCTTTCACAAAGATTTTGATTTTTTCTGTTTTCTTGGAAGTCTGCGCAGTACAGTTTATCACATCAACCACAAATAAGACAAAATTATTTTCCTTCAAAACCAGAGTATCTTCCTTAATTCTGCTGCATGCATTGCAATTCTGCACATTTTCCCTGTTACGAGTCCACTCCCACGTTTTTAGCTGGCAACTTTTTCGCAGCTTCTGCCTATGTTAATCCCTGCAAGACTTTTACCTGCTGAATTTCTGCTGCTCTTTTGCTGGCTTCACAACCTCGATATGCAGAGCTATGTTCACCACCTTTGCATGGTGGTGAACCATGTCTACCTTGTCTACCTTTGCATATCACTGCTACATGACCAAACTTTCGACATTTGAAACATCTGAGTGGAGGAGGAACGTGAAGTCTGACTTCACAGCTCATGTATCCAATATACACCTTACTCGGCAGTCTTGTTTCATCAAATTTTAACATTACGGACAGACTATCACATTTTTCACCATTTCTATTAGTTTTCAATCTTTGTACCTCTGTCACGTTTGCTCCAGTTGCTTTTCATTATTTCATCAGTTGAGACAGCCACTGAGATGCCCGATATCACGCCTCTCATTGCCTTGTTTCCTTCCAATACTGAACACTGCACATTCTTCCCCTCCATCTTATTGACTCTGATTGCTTTCCCTTGTTGAACACCACCTTTACAAGTAACTAGTAACGAACCCACTACAAAGAATTCTTACATTTAAAACTTCTCCAAGTAACCCATTAAAATGCATTTATGAGCTTAACTGGGTTCCATTCACGAAATGACGCTCCTTCCTGAGTAAGTTTAATGATTACTTTACACTCCTTCTGTTTATTCCGGGATTGCTCATCTTCTGCTTCATCAGCACTTGATAATGCTCTTGATTGATTTTCTTTACGTTTACGTTTGCTTCCTTTAGACTCCACCAAACTCCAAAAATCCTCTCTCCCACTTCCCACCTTCATTCCTCCACTAGCTTACTGGAGTAAATCATCACTAAATATATAATTCATCACTCATCACTCTATAATATAGAGTGATGAGTGATATACTGTATACAGTATATAATATCTATCTATATAATATATACTGTATAATATATATATATATACTGTATATATATAATATATAAAAGCAAGAAATCTCTGTGTGTCTGTCTGTCACGCTTCATAGGACATCATAGGACAGCCTATGAACTCACAGATCATAGGCCGTCCTATGAACTCAGGAATCATAGGACACACAGACAAATGTATCTTTATGACGTCATATAGATCATGTGTCTTTGATCTCAGGCATCATAGGACACAAAGACAAATGTGTCTTTACGATGTCATATAGACCATGAACTCAGGCATCATAGGACGACTTGTGATGCCTTTATGATGGCACATAGACAAATGTGTCCACATAGACAAATGTCTTTATGATGTCATATACATCAAGCCTGCCTTCATGTCTTTATGATGTCATATACAGTGACAGACATCAGGCAACATGTCTTTATGATGTCATATACATCAAGGCTGCCTTCGTTGAGTCCATGCCGGAAAGCCTCTTTTTGCTCAGATCTATTTTCATGATCTTGTCCATGAACTGGAATTACGACGCACCTATCCCTCAACCAGTGGTCTCAACAAAGAAGAAGAAGAAGACCCACCAGATGGAGAGCAACAGAATGATGACAACTGCTGCACGTCAGAAAAGATGCCATGAAGATGAAACACCTGAGGTTCCAGCACTACATCGCACCCGTCTGAGACAGGAGGACACCCTTCACCAGCATAGGGTACGACAGACTTTAAAGCACGTTTCTAGAGCATCATAGGACGGCCTATGATCTCTGCCTCATCATCATAGCACGTCCTATGAACTCAGGTATCATAGGACGACTCGCCATGCCTACATGATGGCAAATCTGTAACCTTGACGAATGCCAGTCTACATTACAAATGTGTAAAATGCCAAGCAAAGCGCTGATTTTCTCTGGGTGCTCCGGTTTCTTGCTTTCTACGGGCATGCATGGGCCTTCCTGAACAGGGTAGAAAGCCACTTTTTCAGGATCGTGCCCATGAACGGGAATTACGACGCACCTATCCCTCAACCAGTGGTCGAACGAAGAAGAAGACGACCCACCAGATGGAGAGCAATAGAATGAGGAGAACTGCTGCACATCAGAAAGGATGCCGTGAACATGAAACACCTCAGGTTCCACCAGTACGCCGCAGGCATGACTGTGAACAACACAGCTGTCTGAGACAGGAAGAGACCCTTCAGTGGTCTGAACGAAGAAGAAGACCCACCAGATGATGTCTATATGACGGCACATAGACAGAGCGCATGACTCCCTACAAGACATATACTGTATATAGACACAGGTAAGCAACATAACAGAGAACAGTAACAGGCAGGAGAAGAAGTAACAAGCAGGGGCAAACAGCCCCAGATGGCAGGGCATATTTTGTGTGATTTTTATGTTTTGCTGCACACAAAAGCCGCCACATGTGATTGCCACTTAGTGCTGTGTTGCTATACCAACTGTCCTGTAACTGGCAAGAATTCTGTTCCAATGCATCCCCGGGTTTCTACGGGCATGCACAGGTATGCACTAGTAGTATAGATTCAAGTGATTCAAGAAAATCTGTATGTGTGCCTGTGTGTGATCAAAGGCAGGCATCACTCATGATCATAGGACATCAAAGATCAAAGGCAGGCATCACTCACGATCGTAGGACTCGCTATGACATCATCAAAGATCAAATGCAGGCATCATTCCTTCTTCTTCTTCTTTTAGATTTGATTGGTGGTTGGCAACCAGCCCACAGGTGCATTACCGCCACGTACTTCACTCTATATCATCACTATCTGGTCAGGAGCTGTAGTCGCCATCTGATATTCACAGACCTTTTTAACGGCCATCAGTCAGGACTTAACCAGCTGAAATTTATTTGCACTGATGGGGAATGGGATGGCTTCCTAAATTCTGATGGAATTCAGCTGGTTTCTTGGCTTTCTATGCCTTTTTGCACCTCTTTTTTTCTTCATGTGTTCAATACTTATTCTCTGAGTCATTCCATTTTATTAAATATAGCTTGTTCGGTGGACACATTTGCCTTGATTTCTTTGTATGTATGGATTACTTGGGTTCTTACTGACATCTGGTGAAAATCTCAGGTCAGTGGCTCCATCAGAAATACTAGTGCATACCTGTGCATGCCCGTAGAAACCAAGTATAAGCAAGTATTTCTGCATGCCCGTAGAAAGCAGGTGTAAGCAAGCACACAGCACCACACGTTCAGCGATGCCTGCCTTTGATCTTTGATGATGTTGTAGTGAGTTCTATCATCTTTGATGATGTCATAGCAAGTCCTATGATCGTGAGTGATGCCTGCCTTTGATCTTTGATGATGTCAGCGAGTCCTATGATCTTTCAGCGAGTCCTATGATCGTAACACAGTGAGTCCTATGATCATCAGTAACAAGTCCTATAATCGTGAGTGATGCCTGCCTCAAAGATCAAAGGCAGGCATCATTGAACAAGTGGGACGTCAAAGATCAAAGGCAGGTTTCACCATGGTTACTGTTGCCATGGTAACCATGTCAAAGATCAAAGGCAGGCATCACCATGATTACTGCTGCCATGGTAACCATGTCAAAGATTAAAGGCAGGCATCACCATGGTTACTGTTGCCATGGTAACAGTAACTTTCTACGGGCATGCAGAAGTGCTTGCTTACGCTTGGTTTCTAGGGGCATGCACAGGTATGCACTAGTAAGTATAAAAAGGCACATAGCCTTTTTTCACTGTCTGACATTAATTTAGACTAAACTTGTCCCATGTTAAGTCAGTTAGGATGGCCAGAATCATTTCTATTTGTTAAACAATTTTTATATTTGCTTCATATTTTTCTAAATATTTTTTATTTGTTCAAAGTAAGAAGTTCACATACATTTCCTTAGTATGTGGTAGTATTGCCTTTAAATGTATGACTTGGGTCAAGCGTTTTGGGTATCATTCCACAAGCTTCTCACAATAGTTCGCTGGTATTTTCGCCCATTCCTCCTGATAGAACTGGTGTAACTAAGTCAGGTTTGTAGGTCTCCTTCCTGGCACACGTTTTTTCAGCTCTGCCCACAAATTTTCTATTGGACTGAGATCAGGGCTTTGCGATAGCCACTCAAAAACATTGACTTTGTTGTCCTTAAGCCACTTTGTAACTTATTTGGTTGCATGCTTAGTAGGGCTGCACAATTAATCAAATTTTAATCCCAATCACAATTTTGGCTGCCACGATTAAATTAACATGATCGACGGCAATATTAACATTTAAAATGCAGGCTCTGCTGCATATCAAATCAAGCATTTTTTCAACCAACAGTCGGCTGACCAGCAGGGGGCAAACGAATATTAGGGCAACATTAAGCTGCAGAACTGACCAGCACGCACACCCTGTAGCGGCAGCCAGTTTTCAATAGCGGACTGGTGTGATGATAAAACACAAACCAGATGTCAGGAGCAGAAGGTGACAGTACAGCAACATGTGGAGGCGAGGAGCTAGTGCCTCGAAAGGGTTCATCATCTGTTGTCTGGACGCGTTTTGGATTCAGGGCGAGTGATGGTGACTAAAAAGAAATGATATGCAAAGAGTGCGATAGAGCTGTGTCTGCACCGCAGGGCAACACAGCTAACTTAAGGGCCTTTTCCACTAGCACGCTTTAGCGCGACACGGGACGGCTCAGCACGCTTTGTACGCTTTTCCACAAGCCCCAACACGGTTTAACAGCCGCGATTCTCAGCCCCGCTCCAGGGCAGGGTACAGCAGTGCTGAGCTGTGCCGTGTTGTGACGTTAACAGACTGGTCGCCGCTGATTGGTCAGGTCGTAACCGGCGCTGATTGGTCAGGTTGTAACCGCCCCTCTCCTCCTCCTCATCTACCAAATCTTCACGACCTTCTCAATAAAGTTTTTGAAAAAAAAAAAAAATCTTCACGACCGCCTTTACTCAGCACGCAACCACTGTTGGCGGTTCCTTTTCAGTGTATTGCTGTGCTATTTTCATTTATTCTGTATCAAAAATGGCTTCGCGTAATAAGGGTGTTCCATGGACCAATAAGGACCTGCAGTGTCTGCTCACTGCATTGTCAGACGAACGTATTCAGCGCGAGTTAGACGGAGCCGCCCGGAATGAAAAAATATACCGGGAGGTCTCGACATCGGAGTCCTTTAACGGTGAGTTTTAATTTTTTTTTATTGTGCGTTTTTTCGCAAATATATTCGGTAAGACGCTCAGTTTATTTATGCAATAAAAAAGCTGTTCATTTGTGGATGATCGCTGCTTTATTGCAGCACACTGCGGACTAAAGTTTTTATTGTAATTATTCATGTGAACAATACGCTGAAATAAGCTTATGTATTCTTGTTAAAAACTATTGTCTTTTCTGTATATATTGCACTTTCGTGCTGTATTTTATTGTGTGCATTTTCCTTGTAGAATCATCCCACGCGTCCGCCGCGACAGCCCGCACGGATTAATTCAACCGATTCTTCCTGACCCACAGCTGGCAGAGACGCCTTCATTCTACCGAGCCTCAGCACTCAGTGGTCGGCGTGTATAAAATGTCGATTAACCTTCATGTTGTGTTGCAAAGTTTTTTTTTATTTTAATATTTTGTATATAATAAAATGGAATTGTTTTGGAAAGTGTGGTTTGTCTGTTATAACACTGAATTATAAAACAGTATAATTACATAGAAATTCCATTGCCTAGTCTGATCAAAATGATGCTGAGGGTCAACCATTGTAAAGGTAATGTAATTTTTAACTAGACCAAAAAAGAAATCTTTTTGTAAGCTTTCTGTTCTTTTTATTGAAATATCATAAAAAATTAGCACCAAGTCAAAGGTACAAGTATATGTAAATTGAATGTTCTATCGGCATTCCAAATTCAGAGATTTACAATACTTTAGAAGGAGTGTAGCATCATCTAAATGGAAAATAATAATACTGTTGTTCCAAACGTTGACCTGAAGGTGAAAAACATGAATTTTTTTAATTCAGTACATCCAAAATGCCCTAGGATGTGGTGTTGGACAGTGTGCCACCGTCTCATTATTTAATACGAATAAAAACAAGTTTCAGCTCATTATTTCTAGGTCATTTGGCAGTTAATTCAAAACAAAAGTGACTTGTGTTGTTGCAGCTTAATTATGAGATAAAATTAATTGTGAGATAAAACCACAGAGCGAGCAAGGCAATAATCCTTGGATCCTCCATTTTTTGTCTCGTGTAAATAAGGACTCAGTCCGGTGCGTAACGTCACGGGAGTGTGGCCCCGCCTCGCTGAGAATCTGCTGCAGCCCCGCTTCTAAAACCTCCTAACACAAACCATCACAGCACAAGCACAACACCGTGCTAATGGAGACAGAAGCATTCCGAGCCGTACTGAAGTGAATCGAGCCGTACCGAGGTGTGCTGGGCTAGTGGAAAACAGGCTTTATTCAAATCCCTGAAAAAACACCACGAACACAAGTATGATAAATGCATAAAGGCGAAAGCTAATGTCACTTCACTAAATCACAGTCTGTGTCCAGCGCCAACCCAGGCAACCATAGTATCAGCTAGGGCTGCAACTAAAGATTATTTTAGTTGTCGACTAATCTAATGAGTATTTTTTTTTTCAACTAGTCAACTAGTCGCATTTATTTTTCTCATGTTCACCATCTCTGCTTCTTGTTGGGGCTGCATATTTTACCTCAGCCACTGTTTAATACCGCTTAACGTTCTGTCTCCTGTGGGTGGGAGGCATTTAAATGCCATTTTGTCTCAGCTGGACAAAGTGTAACACAGTGTAACTAATATTCAGAATGACGGCTAATATTAGCAAAGATGAAAAAGCAATAACGACTCCTGCAATTCAGTCACTGCATTCAACACGTTAGCCATAACAGCTCAACCCTCAGCAACCAGAGAGCTTATTGTCAAACAGGCAAACTAACATTAACACCACATACTAATAGTATTGTCATTTTTCTAAAACCTGAAACCGCTGACCATTGAAAATAAGCAGCGCTAACTTTCTTTACTCGCCAAAACTTACCCTTGCAGATGATAATGTGGCTCCCGGGACTCCCTCTGAATTAAAGCTAAAATGTCCGTATTTTAGCCTGGCTCGTTAGCTGGTAACAGGCTTTGCTCTAGGTAGGTTCTGCAGCCAGTTAGACACGGAGCACATGTTAATACCTTCACAACAGTGGGTCTTTATTCTCCTTTCTCTGCGATGGAGAGACCCATACAGCCACTTCGCGCTTAAACTCTGTAACAACTGCAAAAACAAAACACAACACATGCTTCGCCATGCTGTGCTCCTCTTCTTCTTCACTGGAAATTGTTCACGTATGTCGGACAACAGAGGCGCTATTGCCCTCAGCAGTTCCGGCCGTGCATTGCAGTTCCGGTTAAATGGAGCTTCCTCCTGCTGGTTACAGCTGAACCACAGCATACATATAAACTTTATAATTAAACAATTTGTCGACAATAAAAATATTTGTCAACAAATTTTTATTGTTGACGTTATCGATAACGCCGACCCATTGTTTCATCCCTAGTATCAACCCTGCACAGAGTTTCACCGTATCCATCCACTTCCCAAAGACATGCTGAAGTAAATTACACAATAGCCTTTTATTTGGCCAAAGACATGTGTCCAATAAATACTGTGTGAGCAACAAAGGCTTCAGAAACATGGTCAAAACACTGGACAAAAAATACGTGATCATTCATTCATCTTCTTCCGCTTAATCCTTTTCGGGTCGCGGGGGGGCTGGAGCCTATCCCAGCATCTTTGGGCGAGAGGCAGAGTACACCCTGGACAGATCACCAGTCCATCGCAGGGCCAACACAGAGAGACAGACAACCATTCACTCTCACAGTCATACCTAAGGACAATTTAGAATCCCCAGTTTTGATGCCAATTAATCTAACTTGCATGTTTTTGCATGTGGGAGGAAACCGGAGAAATCCCGGAGTAAACCCACGCAGACATACTACGTGATCCCCTCACGTAATTATTTCTCCAAAGTTGCATTACCTGTGCTGTATGAAAAATACAGATGGATATCACAACTGTCGAGTACTTTGCAACTACGAATGACCTATGGCCAAGCAGAACAACGGAGCCCTACCTCTCCCTGACAAACCACTACATTGATGGAAATTTTAAAAATACTTGCAGACGTCACTTTTCCCACAAGAACACACACGAGAAGCTATAGCCCAAGAACTGAGGGAAGCACAATCATCTTGGGGCCTGCAGGAGGAGAGACTAGTCTGCTTAACAACAGACAGTGGCTCTAACGTCATAAAGGCAGCTTCTCAAAATAAATGGACGAGGCTCCAGTGCTTTGGCCACAGGCTTCATCTAGCAATTGGTAAGTAGAATGAATAAAAAAAAAAAAAACAAAACAACTAAAAAGTACACATAATTGAAATGTGTGTTTTTCCTAAAGTTAATGAATAATCGTGATTGATGATCATGAGTTCAATATTGATCAAAATAATTGTGATTATCATTTTGGCCATAATCGTTCAGCACTAATGCTTAGGGTCATTGTCCATTTCACATGATGCTGCCACCCCCGTACTTTACAATTGGGATGGTGTTCTCAGGCTTGCAAGCTTCCCCCTTTTTCCTCCAAATGTAACAATGGTCATTATGGCCAAACAGTTCAATTTTAATTTCATCAGACCACAGGACATGTCTCCAAAAAATTAAGGTCTTTGTCCCTGTGTGCATTTGCAAACTGTAATCTGCCTTTTTTATATTGCTTCTGGAGTAATGGCTTCTTCCTCAATGAATGGCCTTTAAGCCCATGTTGGTTAAGTTATTCCCAAGCCAATGGCATGGGGCAGCGCCTATCTCCGTTTCTTGACCCTAGGCCACACAGCCACTGTAAGTAATGAAAGCTACAGTGTGTGTGTGTGTGTGGGGGGGGGGGGGTCAGTCCTCTGGCAGCTCTCTGTGCTAACTTTCCTTTCTATTTCCCATTCTATTATGCTGACCATCAAGCTAGACGGTGGAAAGTACCATTTTTACCTGGGCTTTGGTATGACCTGGCCAGGATCTGAACCCCGGCCTCCCGGCTGTGGCGCAGATGCTCTACCAACTAGGCCACCACTCCGGTGCCCCTGTTGGGACAGGACTCATTTCACATGGATAATGACACTCTTTTTACCAGCTTCAGCCAGCATCTTCACCAGGTCTTTTGCTTTTGTTCTAGGGTCACACGTCACACCAAAACACATTCATCTCTGGGACACAGAACCCATCTCCTGCGGAGATCCACAATTCTCTTTCTGATATCCTGGCTGATTAATTTTTTTTTCCCACAACTAGTGCATACCCGTGCATGCCCATAGACGGGATGCACTGGAACAGAATTCTTGCCAGTTACAGGACAGTTGGTAAAGCAACACAGCACTAAGTGGCAATCACATGTGACGGCTTTTGTATGCAGCAAAACATAAAAATCACACAAAATATGCCCTGCCATCTGGGGCTGTTTGCCCCTGCTTGTTACTTCTTCTCCTGCCTGTCACTGTTCTGCGCTATGTTGCTTACCTGTGTCTATATATACAGTGGGGCAAAAAAGTATTTAGTCAGCCACCAATTGTACAAGTTCTCCCACTCTCCAATTTTCATCATAGGTATACCTCAACTATGAGAGACAAAATGAGAAAAAAAAATCCAGAAAATCACATTGAAGGATTTTTAATGAATTAATTGGTAAATTCCTCAGGAAAATAAGTATTTGGTCACCTAAAACAAGCAAGATTTCTGGCTCTCACAGACCTGTAACTTCTTCTTTAAGAGGCTCCTTTGTCCTCCACTCGTTACCTGTATTAATGGCACCTGTTTGAACTCGTTATCAGTATAAAAGACACCTGTCCACAACCTCAAACAGTCAGACTCCAAACTCCACTATGGCCAAGACCAAAGAGCTGTCAAAGGACACCAGAAACAAAATTGTAGACCTGCACCAGGCTGGGAAGACTGAATCTGCAATAGGTAAGCAGCTTGGTGTGAAGAAATCAACTGTGGGAGCAATTATTAGAAAATGGAAGACATACAAGATCACTGATAATCTCCCTCGATCTGGGGCTCCACGCAAGATCTCACCCTGTGGGGTCAAAATGATCACGAGAACGGTGAGCAAAAATCCTAGAAACACATGGGGGGACCTAGTGAATGACCTGCAGAGAGCTGGGACCAAAGTAACAAAGGCCACATCAGAAACACACTACGCCACCAGGGACTCAAATCCTGCAGTGCCAGACGTGTCCCCCTGCTTAAGCCAGTACATGTCCAGGCCCGTCTGAAGTTTGCTAGACAGCATTTGGATGATCCAGAAGAGGATTGGGAGAATGTCATATGGTCAGATGAAACCAAAATAGAACTTTTTGGTAAAAACTCAACTTGTTGTGTTTGGAGGAGAAAGAACACCATACCTACTGTGAAGCATGGGGGTGGAAACCCCATACTTTGGGGCTGTTTTTCTGCAAAGGGACCAGGACGACTGATCCGTGTAAAGGAAAGAATGAATGGGGCCATGTATCGTGAGATTTTGAGTGAAAACCTCCTTCCATCAGCAAGGGCACTGAAGATGAAACGTGGCTAGGTCTTTCAGCATGACAATGATCCCAAACACACCGCCCGGGCAACGAAGGAGTGGCTTCGTAAGAAGCATTTCAAGGTCCTGGAGTGGTCTAGCCAGTCTCCAGATCTCAACCCCATAGAAAATCTTTGGAGGGAGTTGAAAGTCTGTGTTGCCCAGCGACAGCCCCAAAACATCACTGCTCTAGAGGAGATCTGCATGGAGGAATGGGCCAAAATACCAGCAACAGTGTGTGAAAACCTTGTGAAAACTTACAGAAAACGTTTGACCTCTGTCATTGCCAACAAAAGGTATATAACAAAGTATTGAGATGAACTTTTGTTATTGACCAAATACTTATTTTACCGAGGAATTTACCAATTAATTCATTAAAAATCCTTCAGTGTGATTTTCTGGATTTTTTTTTCTTATTTTGTCTCTCATAGCTGAGGTATACCTATGATGAAAATTGGAGAGTGGGAGAACTTGCACAATTGGTGGCTGACTAAATACTTTTTTACCCCACCGTATGTCTTGTAGGGAGTCATGTGCTCTGTCTATGTGCCGTCATATAGACATCATCTGGTGGGTCTTCTTCGTTCAGACCACTGAAGGGTCTCTTTCTGTCTCAGACGGCTGTGTTGTTCACAGTCATGCCTGCGGCGTACTGGTGGAACCTGAAGTGTTTCATGTTCACAGCATCCTTTCTGACGTGCAGCAGTTCTCCTCATTCTATTGCTCTCCATCTGGTGGGTCTTCTTCTTCTTCGTTCAAAACACTGGTTGAGGGATAGGTGCATTGTAATTCCAGTTCATGGGCACGATCCTGAAAAAGTGGCTTTCGACCCTGTTCAGGAAGGCCCGTGCATGCCCGTAGAAACCAAGAAACTGGAGCACCCGGAGAAAATCAGTGCTTTGCTTGGCATTTTACACATTTGTAGGGTAGACTGGCATTTGTGAAGGTTACACATTTGCCATCATGTAGGCATGGCGAGTTGCCCTATGATACCTGAGTTCATAGGACGTGCTATGATGATGAGGCAGAGATCATAGCCATCCTATGATGTCCTAGAAACGTGCTTTAAAGTCGGTCGTACCCTATGCTGGTGAAGGGTGTCCTCCTGTCTCAGACGGGTGCGATGTAGTGCTGGAACCTCAGGTGTTTCATCTTCATAGCATCTTTTCTGACGTGCAGCAGTTGTCATCATTCTATTGCTCTCCATCTGGTGGGTCTTCTTCTTCTTCTTTGTTGAGACCACTGGTTGAGGGATAGGTGCGGTATAATTCCAGTTCATGGACAGGATCACGAAAATAGATCTGAGCAAAAAGAGTTCATAGGACATCCTATGATGTTCAGGCAGAAATCATCGGCCGTCCTATGATGTCCTGTGAACGTGACAGACACACAGACAGAGCTTTCTTGCTTTTATAGAGTGTGACATCATAAAGACACATTTGTGTCCTATGATGCCTGAGTTCATAGGACGTCCTATGATGTTCAGACAGATCATAAGCTGTCCTATGATGTCCTATGAAGCGTGACACACACACACACACACACACACACACACACACACACACACACACACACACACACAGATTTCTCGCTTTTATAGAGTGATGTCACACAAGGAAGCAGTGTCTTTGAGGTGTGCTTTAAAAATGCATCCACAGGTGTGCCTCCAATTAACTCAAATACTGTCAATTAACTTACTAGAATCTTCCAAAGCCATGACACCCTCATCTGGGCTTTCCAAAATTGTTTAAAGGCAAAGTCTCTGAGCCAGAGGAAACACTGCACTTCATACAGCTGCAAGAATTAAAGTGATTACTGGCTAAGATTAATTGAAAAAAAAAAGAAGTAATGAAAAAACAGGATAAACAAAAAGGTATAAAGAAGAGTTATTCTACCAGTAATGGAGGGCACTGTCTGTTGATCAAAATTAAGTTAAGACACAATATACCAGTACACAACTTTGCGTGGAAAACTCAAGTGCAGGTACACACGCTCACGCTCTGTTCCCAGACATGGTAAAAAAAAATAATGCATGACACTGAATTATGTGAATGAAGTGGCTGGGATGAGAACCAGTACCTCCAGGTCTGAGTTCATGGTCCTCAGCCAATAAAAGATGGATTGTCCTCTCCGGGATAGGGTTGAAGTCCTGCCCTAAGTGGAGGAGTTTAAGTATCTTGGGGTCTTATTCACGAGTGAGGGGAGAATGGAGCGAGAGGAGAATGGAGCGAGAGATTGACAGACAGATCAGAGTAGCATCTGCAGTGATGTGGACGATGTACTGGTCTGTTGTGGTGAAGAGGGAGCTGAGCTTCAAAGCAAAGCTGTCAATTTACTGGTCAATCTACATTCCTACCCTGACCTATGACTGTGAACTGTGGGTACTGACCTAAAGAAGGGGATCACAGATACAAGTGACTGAAATGAGCTTTCTCAAAGGGTTGCTGGACTCACCCTTCGAGAAAGGGTGAGGAGCTCAGTCATCCGGGAGAGGTTCAGGGTAGAACTCCTGCTCCTCCACATTGAAAGGAGCCAGCTGAAATGGTTTATACACCTGATCAGGATGCCTCCTGGACGCCTAGGTGTTTTGAGCATTTCCCACTGGGAGGAGACCCTGGGGCAGACCCAGGACATGCTGGAGAGACTATGTCTCCCAGCTGGCCTGGGAACACCTTGGTATCCTCCCTGAGGAGCTGGAAGAGGTGGCTGGGAAGAGGGAAGTCTGGGCTTCTCTTCTTGGACTGCTGCCTCTGTGACTTGGGCCCCAAGATAAGTGGTAGATGATAGATGGATGGAGTATTGATATAAAAACTATTTACCTTTTGTTCTTATTAAAGACAAAAATAGAAAGGAGATGTTTTTACCTTCTTTACATGTTTCGACTGTGCACTGCAGCCTTCGTCAGAAGGCGTTCTATTTTTGTCTTTAATAAGAACAAAAGGTAAATAATTAAAAGAAGACAAAATGAACCTACTTGAGCCAATATAAAAACTAGTTGACTTTTCAGTTTCAAGTTTCTGTCAGAAATTTTCCTAATTTTTCATTTAAAAAAAAAAAATCACAAATAACTTGCCATTGCTGTGCATGGGTTCTGTAGGCACTCATGCACCCATGCACAACAATGGCAAATTATTTGCATTTTGTTGGACCAATCAAGAAGTGACATTAGAATATTTCCCACAAAAACCTGAATGTACCTGAGCACTCTGGTGGAAAAACACTGCATTAGATGGTGCTAAATGGTCACTGTCTGGTTAGGTCAGCACAGCAAAGGAGTGACTCCTGAGATCTAGCCGAGAGTTGAACAAGATAAAGATCAGGATGAGTTCAGCATATCGACTGTAATGATATCCCATCACGGCCCAAGTATCGTGATAGTATCGTATCGAGCAGCCTCTGGTGATTCTCTCCCTTAATTTTGGGTCAAGCGCAAATATCCAAATGCTAACTCAAAAAAAAAAAAATACCAGTGTAATGAACAAATACCCTGATAACTGAGTATTTTGCCTGTTTTATTGGTATTGTATCAATGGTATCAGAGTTATCAGATGGTTTTTTTTCACATCTGGCTTGGTTTCATAAATTTGCACCTTCACTCTGATACCACACTGATGTGACGCTGCTATGGGGAACACACTTATAGGACAGAATTTGTGTCTAATAACTACTCTTCTACCTCCCACTGACTGGCGAGTGGAACAGTGTGGAAGAAATGTCAGATGTGTGGAAGAACCTAACAGTAACAGACGAAAAACAGAAGATGGGGAAAAACGTTTGATTAAGTGTCGATAAGCAGAGTCGGCACTAGCAAGGACTCAAACTGAAGTGTTTGTACTATTGTCAAAAAAAAGAGTACCAGTGTATCTCTAACAGAGTTTATAACAAAGATGACTCCAAATGAAAAAGTGATTTTTCCAGCATTTCCCTTTACATGAAATTAATAACAAAATATCTTCAGAATCCTTGAAAGGAGAAGTTGAGATGTAAAGCTACTTCATGAAAGATTAATTAAAAATATAAATGCATTTTTAAAAAAAAACAGACTAAGAACGACAGAAAATGTCCCAACAGTTTGTTAGAACCAATTTTATTCATGCCAGAAATTCTTACATTTTCTATTAAAACAAAAAGACACAGAAAATTATGTAAAAGAAAATAATTAATGGAATTAAATGAAAAGTGGACTGACTTCTGCTGCAACTGGTTATTAAATGTTGAATTAAAATTTAATTAGTCCATCATTCTGCTTTTTATTAAATTAATTGGCTTTGATCCTGTCGGGCTTTAAGCTGAAAACAAATACAACTGCATCAAATGGACAGGCTTTGTCAGTCCTGACTCCACGCTAGAAAGAAGCTTTTTGTTGAAAACATAAGAGGAACCCTTAACAAAGAGACAATTCCTGATTGAGCTGGAAGGTTTAACAAACATCCCTGCATCATCTGAACAGGTGCAACACCAAGGCTGCTGGGTACAACTTCACTCAAATACATTCTTGCAGCTTTTTTAAAGGGGAAATATGATGCACTTTATCCACATGCTGACGGTTCCCAGAGGTCTAAATAAAAAGTCTGTGACATGCTTTGTGCAAAATACATCGGGCTTTAATTATGTCAGCACCATTTTCAACCCATTTTAACAGGTTTCTTCAGAAAGGTTCATTTCAGTGCATCCATCCATCCATCCATCTTCGACTGCTTTTCCGGAGGTCCAGGTCACAGAGGCAGCAGTTCAAGCAGAGAAGCCCAGACTTCCCTCTCCCCAGCCACCTGCTCCAGCTCTTCAGAGAGAATACCAAGGCGTTCCCAGACCAGCTGGGAGATGCAGTCTCTCCAGTGAGTCCTGGGTCTGCCTCGGGGTCTCCTCCCAGTGGGATGTGCCCAAAACACCTCAGCTGGCTCCTTTCAACGTGGAGGAGTAGCATTTCTATTCTGAGCCTCTCCCGGATGACTGAGCTCCTCACCCTATCTCTACGGGTGAGTCCAGCAATCCTACGGAGAAAGCTCAATTCAGCCGCTTGTATCCGCGATCTCATTCTTTCAGCCATTACCCAAAGCTCATGACCACAGGTGAGGGCAGGAACGTAGACTGACCGGTAAATCAACAGTTTTGCCTTTGAGCTTAGCTCCCTCAGACCAGTACAATGTCCGAAACATTGCAGAGGCAGCTCCGATCTGTCTGTCAATCTCTCGCTCCATTCTCCCCTCACTCGTGAATAAGACCCCAAGATACTTAAACTCCTCCACTGAGGGCAGGAGCTTGTCCCCAACCTGGAGTGAACAAGCCACCTTTTTTCAGTTGATGACTATGGACTCGGACTTGGACGTGCTGATTCTCATCCCAGCCGCTTCACACACAGCAGCAAACTGTCCCAGTAAGACCTGTAGGTCATTGCTGGATGAAGCCAGCAGGACAACATCATTTGCAAACAACAGAAATAAGATCATGTGGTCACCAAGCATGACACCCTCCGTTCCCAGATTACACCTAGAAATCCTGTTCATAAAAATTATGAACAGGATCGGTGACAAAGGGCAGCCCTGGCAGAGTCCAACTCTCAGTAGGAGTGAATCCGACCGAGTGTTGGCAATACGAACCACACTCTCACAACGGTTGTATAGAGACCGGATAGCTCGTAATAACAAGTCCGATACCCCATAATCCCACAGCACCCCCCACAAGAGACCAGGAGGGACGCGGTTGAATGCTTTCTCCAAGTCCACAAAACACATGAAAACTGGTTGGGCGAACTCCCATGAACCCTCGAGGATTTTCGAGAGGGTAAAGAGCTGGTCCAATGTGCCACGGCCAGGACGAAAACCACATTGCTCCTCCTGAATCTGAGGTTTGACCAACAGCCGGACTCTCCTCTCCAGTACCTTGGCATAGACCTTCCCAAGGAGGCTGAGGAGTGTGATCCCTCTAAAGTTGGAGCACACCCTCTGGTCCTCTTTCTGGAAGAGAAGAACCACTACCCCGGTTTGCCATGCCAACAGCAATGTCCCTGACCTCCACGCAATGTTGCAGAGGTATGTCAACGAGCCCTACAACATCCAGGACCTTGAGGTACTCAAGGCAAAACTTGTCCACCCCGGGACCCAGCCAACAAAGAGTTTTTTAACCACTTTGGCGACCTCAGCCACTGTGATGGGCGAGTCGTCCCCCTCGTCCACAAACCCTGCTTCTTCTGTGGAAGGCATGTCAGTGGGATTGAGAGATCCTCGAAGTATTCCTTCCACTGCCCGACGATATCCCCAGTCCAAGTCAACAGTGCCCCATCCGCATCACACAGTGTGGACAGGGAGCTGCTTCCCCCTCCTGAGCTGCCGGACAGATTGCCAGAATCTCTTCGAGGTTAACTGAAAGTCTTGCTCCATGGCCTCACTGAACTCCTCCCACATCCGGGTTTTTGCTTCAGCAACCACCCGAGCTGCATTCCACTTGGCCTGCCGGTACACCTCAGCTGCTTCAGGAGTCCCACAAGCTAACCAAGCTCGAGAGAATTCCTTCTTCAGCTTGATGGGCCCCCTCACCACTGGTGTCCACCACTTGGTTCGAGGGTTTCCATCACAAGATGCACTGACCACCTTGCAGCTGCAGCTCTGGGCAGCCGCTTCAACAATGGAAGTGAAGAACATGGCCCATTCAGACTCCATGTCTCCAGACTCCCTCAAAATGTGGTTGAAGTTCTTCCGGAGGTGGGAGTTGAAGACCTCCTGGACAGGGGCCTCAGCCATGCATTCCCAGCACACCCTCACTATACATTTAGGTCCACCAGGTCTGAATGGCATCCTCTCCTGCCATCGGATCCAACTCACCATCAGGTGGTGATCAGATGACAGCTCTGCACCTCTCTTTACCCGAGTGTCTAAGACATATGGTCGCAGGTCTGATGACACGATAACAAAATCGATCATCGACCTGCAACCTAGGGTGTCCTGGTGCCAGGTGCACACATGGACACCCTTATGCTTGAACATGGTGTTTGTTATGGACAAACTGTGGTTAGCACAGAGGTCCAATAACTGAACACCACTCGGGTTCAGATAGGGCAGGCCGTTCCTCCCAGTCACCCCCTCCAGGTTTCACTGTTGCTGCCCACGTGTGCATTGAAGTCCCCCAGTAAGACAATGGGGTCTCCAAGAGGAGCACTCTCCGGCACCCCAGTCAGAGACTCCAAAAAGGGTGGGTACTCTGAACCATCATTTGGTGCATAGGCACAAATGATAGTCAGGACCTGTTTCCCAAGCTGAAGCCACAGGGAAACAACCCTTTCATCCACCGGGGAAAACTCCAATATAGAGGCAGCAAGGTGGGAGGGGATACAAAAATACCCACCCTGCTTGTCACCTTTTGCCCGGGGCAACTCCAGAGTAGACCAAGCTCCAACCCCTCTCCAAGAGACTGGTTCCAGAACCACAGCTGTGTGTTGAGATGAGGCCAACTATATCTAGCCAGTATCTCTCAACCTCATGCACCAGCTCAGGCTCCTTCCCCACCAGAGAGGTGACATTCCATGTCCCAAAAGCCAGTTTAGGAAGTCTGGGATCTGACTGTCAAGGTCTCTGCTTTCGACTGCCACCTGATCCACATAGCACCGGACCCCCATGGTCCCTCCTGCAAGTGGTGAACCCACTGGAGGGCGGACCCATGTAACTTCTTCGGGCTGAGCCTGGCTGGGTCCCATGGGCGGAAACCCGGCCACCAGGCGCTAGCCATTGAGCCCCTCCCCCAGGCCTGGCTCCAGGGTGAGGCCCGGGTAACCCCATACCGGGCGGGGTACACTGAATCCTTGTTCTAACATTCATCATGAGAGTCTGTTGGATCATTCTTAGTCTGGCCCTTCACCCAGGACCAGTTTATCTTGGGTGACCCTACCAGAGGCAAATTGCCCCGGACAACATAGCTCAGTGCACGTTTCCGTAAATCCTCATGAGAACCAGTTCACCCCACCCTAACTGTTGTTACTGTGAGATGTTTGGTTGTGCTGGAGCAGAAGCCATTTTGAGGCTAATGTTTGATGGTTAGCTGTTAGCTCCGGATGGTGAAGACAGACTGGGCTAATTAATATAGTACGTAATAGGGGACTGTGATTATGTAAAAGCCCAAATAAACCATGGGTGTGTGATGCAACTGGTCATAAGGATAGGACCACTCCCTGGGGTACAAAAAGCACTGAAATAACCTGGAATGAATGACGGGCTTATCTCAAAAGCAGTAGACAAGCCAACATACTAGTCTATCGCAGACCCTAACACATTAACAGGCTTGTGTTTTTCCATAGTTTTTACATTAGTAGCCATTCCAGCAGCTCCTAAACAGATGCGCACAAGTACTGAAAAAGTGAAATTTTCATCATGTCCCCCCTTTGAGAATATACAACCATTCAACCTAAAATCAAGCAACAAAACAGCTATGTACTGGTTATTCATTCTTTTTCTATGGTCTAATAAAATGTCTTTTCACCAAAGCCAATCAAACACCTCACTTAACAATGCCTATTGGGCTGCTTTCTAGAACCATACATATTTTTTTTTTTTTTACCTGACTTCCAAGAAATCCTGCTCATCAACGCGTCGACGGATGAGGTAGTCCAGCATCTTCCCCCCAGTGTCTGTCCGCTCTCTCAGCAGGATTAGGTCAGCCTCGATCTGTTCACACAGTGACTGCACTGTGGCTACAGATGCCTCCATGTCCTTCTCATCCAGGCCGTAATCACCTCCATCTAAATAGATAAGCAATGTAAGAGTTACTATTGCGTAAATTAGACAAAGATTTAATGTGGGTTTAAAAAAAATCTGTGTATTACAATGAACACACACCCTCTCCAGGCTAATATTAATATACTCCTTGACAATGTTATTAACATTCCTTGATTGGGCAGTCAGTCTAACATGTAAGAGGACTGGCTGGTGTACAGACATCAGAGTTGGAGAGGTGTTTCTATATGAAAAACATGAGCGGGCATGTTGAGATGAGAACTCTTCAGTTAAAGCTACAACTACGTATGATCTCTGCAGTGACTGATCTGGGAGCAGGTAATTCAGGAGCAGCAGCACCATCAGGAATACGGACAATGGAAATGTTTTCCTAAACAGAACTGATGCTGAGCTCAAGTCAGCTGGACAGTCAGCTGCTCCTCCAGCCATGAACACTGACATAATGCATTTACTACTGAACAAGTGACAGGTCCCTGTGCTGAGCGGGGCCTTCACACATATGCACTCTTGACACTCAACAGGCCACATGAATCAGACATGTTGGAAACTATCACACAAAGGTCCCTTCTTTTGTCTGTCCAGGAAAGGATTTCTAAATGGGTCACACAGCAAACAAGTGGGATCAGCTGTCTGGTAGGGGCAGCTGTCAGAATCAACGTCTCTCTCTGTCTCTACAACAAAATGGTGGCTTCACTCTTACGGTGATACACAAAACAAAAAGCTACCTTTCCTATGAATTCATGTGGAAATGAAACAGTAAAAGCCATAGCCTTTAGCCATCTATATAAGTGGCAGTTTCTGGTTAGTCAAGCTGAGCTAACTACATCTACTTGGAGGCAAAAGTAATAAAGTAGAACAGCACTGTCTGCTTAAGTATGAAAAGTTCTTTGGTGCCATCTATGGGTTCTGTTCACTACATACACCCCAAGAAATAACAAAGACAAAGTATATTAAGCCCAAAATCTGCTCCTAATCTGTTCCTTGTTAAATATTTTTAAGGGTTTTGACCAAACATTCATTAGTCATGGCAAAACTAGTAATGCCCTTTTTTTTGACATGTGAATCTATTGAAAAACAATGTTATATTGATAAATACTCATTATTTTATTCTGTAGTTTGTTTGCTCTCACTTCTCAGCAGCCGGGAAACCGTGTAACAT
Source organism: Pholidichthys leucotaenia (assembly GCA_020510985.1). Lineage (NCBI taxonomy): Eukaryota > Metazoa > Chordata > Actinopteri > Cichliformes > Pholidichthyidae > Pholidichthys > Pholidichthys leucotaenia. The sequence continues at coordinate 269,449,189 of CM035848.1, read as the reverse complement.
AAATATTCAACTTGAGCATCATTTTCTTTTTTGTAAAAAAAAAAAAAAAAAAAAAAAAAAAGTAAAGGCCAAGAATATCCTTATATTCATATTGATAAGGTATTCATTTTAAAATACACAGCAATTAGGCCAAGATGCGTGACAAAAACTTATGATAGTCACCTACTTTGTTTATGATTTGTTAATTTCTCAAGTCTAAACTGACTTAATTTGTTTTTGGCATGATACTTTCACAAGAGACAGCTCAAACCCTTGCTGAAATTTTTATACTGTGTGTAAATTAAAATAAAATAAAACATATCCTGCTTTGTGTAGGGGTGGGAAAAAACATCAATTCAGTAATGGATCACAAAACTTGGCACTGGTGACAATGCATCGATCCATAAACGCACGGATTGATCTTTTATTTTTTTTTAAAAATGCGCACACATATACTTTTGGGTTATCAGTTAATCAATGTCATTTTCAGTCCACTACATGACGCAAAGTAAGCACCCAGTCAAGTGAAGTCATAGCTTGTCTCGAAGATTTGCAGCCAGCTTTGAAAGTTAGGAAGCAGTTAGCTCAAAGTTAGCTCAAATGTCAGGCCTTTTTTGGAATTTTATAACAAAGATGGAAGGAAAGACCTTGACGTGACACACAAACCACAAGAAGTGCTGCATGGAAAAAAAAAAAAGAAAAATCATTCAGAACATGGTGGGCCACACACGTCTCGGAGCAGCATTAGCAACGACTAAGCTAAAGAGACACCAGCATGGAGGTTTTCTCCGATCGCCAAGAGTTACGCACCCCTCCATAGGGAATTAATCAGTGGTGCAGTCCCTAACACCTTAGAGTACACCTCCGTTACTAGCCGAGAGCTCGTGAGGAATTCCTCTTTAGCTCAGTGGTAGAGCGGAGGTGTTGAGATCATGGTGTCATGGGTTTGAGTGTCCGACTTGGATATTAGGAGGTGTATGTCTACCTGGCCTGTGTGCAAAAGTGACTTTGGAGGTGCACGTCTACCTTGCCTGAGGGCGAAAATGACTCGGTTCATCCACCTTGACGTAAGGGCTGAAACGGACTTGGACATCCCAGGCTGAAAAGGCAATTCTGGCCTTGGCCCAGAGAGTGGGTCGTAACACCAAGTAAGTAAAGTTTATTTATGAAGCGCTTTTCAGAGACATACAGGCCAAATCTCAATCTCCTCCCTTGCAGACTCACTGACTTAAGGCGAGTTCACGTTAAGTGGCTGAGGGTTTACTGCTGTCCCAATCTGAAATCAGGAAGTGGCTGACTGCTCACTCGCTGAATTTTTGAGCCCTTAAATGACCCCTCTTCCTAAGTCAGCTGACTTAAGGTAAGGGAATTACCCACAGTTCATAGTGCCATGCTGGGGTTTCTCAAGGGAAAGCTCCTGATTGGTCACCTGTTCAACATTGACCACCCCTTCACCCTGCTCCACCCCCCCCCCCAAAAAAAATACCCTGTTTTGGCAAGTGTTTAAGATCTTTGCCAAAACTGCACGCCGCACTCTTATGTACATAGTTCCATCCGTGAAGCCACTACCATACCTGTGTACATACCTATGGGCTATTGTTATTTTTATTTCAGTCGTATGTTTAATCGTGTGTTCTGTAACTGTGTTTTATTCAAATTCTTCTCTCTTATTTTATTGTGCAGTAGCCTGGTGGAGCACCCACAATTTCGCTGTACTGTACAACTGTACAATGACAATAAAGCCTATTCTGTTCTAAAATAAAAATATAAGACTACAACTTCGAGTTTATGCTGAAATACAAACCATTTAAGCAATTTAAATTTCTGGTTAATTATGCAGTTTGGAAAAAGAGGATTTGCAGTTGTAGTCATTTAAATCCTCTTAAGAGGCTGCAGCACATTTAATTCAGTCCATTCCTGAAGAAAGTAGGAAGTCTGAAATAAAGTCTGAGACAACTGGAAAAAATCTTTGAAATGAATGGCAAGAGCAAAATTATCTTTTGATCCCGATCAAACTTTGCCACGAGTTACACATATGATGCTTGTCAATTTAAAAGATAATTTTCCACATAATTAAAGTTGTCGGCTGTCGTATAATAGCAGCGTAATATTTAGTTGCGTGAAAATGCTTAGCGAACTACATCTCCCATCATCTCACAGCACCAAACATGATCATGGCGGTTCCCCTCTCAACGCTCACGTCCTGTTTCCTGACCGATGAAAAAAGGATCCAAAGAGGAGAAAAACAACGCCAATGTATTGTTTGGTATTTTGAGAGCTGCAGTTGATCTAGACGACTGTTAGTTACTTCACCCTGGGCGCGTTTGAAAGCGATGACGTAAGTTACGTGTCTGCATTTGTAGTTTTTTTAATTTATGTACAGTGCACCCAGAAAGTATTCACAGCGCTTCACTTTTTCCACATTTTGTTATGTTACAGCCTTATTCCAAAATGGATTAAATCGATTTTTTTCCTCAAAATTCTACACACAATACCCCATAATGACAATGTGAAAAAAGTTTTTGAGATTTTTTCAAATTTATTAAAAATAAAAAAAACTAAGAAATCACATGTACATAACTATTCACAGCCTTTGCCATGAAGCTCAGAATTGAGCTCAGGTACATCCTGTTTCCACTGATCATTCCTGAGATATTTCTACAGCTTAATTGGAGTCCACCTGTGGTAAATTCAGTTGATTGGACATGATTTGGAAAGGCACACACCTGTCTATACAAGGTCCCGCAGTTGACAGTGCATGTCAGAGCACAAACCAAGCATGAAGTCAAAGGAATTGTCTGTAGACCTCCAAGACAAGATTGTCTCGAGCCACAAATCTGGGGAAGGGCACAGAAAAATTTCTGCTATGCTTTGAAGGTCCCACTGAGCACAGGTGCCTCCATCATCCATAAATGGAAGAAGTTCAGAACCACCAGGACGCTTCCTAGAGCTGGTCGGCTGTCTAAATTGAGCGATTGGGGGAGAAGGGTCTTAGCCAGGGAGGTGACCAAGAATCCGATGGTCACTCTGTCAGGGCTCCACCGTTCCTCTGTGGAGAGAGGAGAACCTTCCAGATGGTAAATGGTAAATGACGTTCACTTATATAGCGCTTTTTACTCATCTCTGGATGACCAAAGTGCTTTACAGATCCTGCTATCCACCCATTCACATAAACATTCACACACTGATGGCGGCATAGCTGCTATGCACTGGCGCTGGCCTGACTCACCAGAAGCAGCTGGGGATCCAGTGTCTTGCTCAAGGACACTTCGACATGCAGACTGCAGACAGAGCGGGAATTGAATGACTGACCCTCCGATTAGTAGTTGGCTACACTACACCTGCGCCACAACCGCCCCCATTCCAGAAGGACAACCATCTCTGCAGCAATCCACCAATCAGGCCTGTATGCTAGAGTTGCCAGACGGGAGCCACTCCTTAGTAAAAGGCACATGGCAGCGCACCTGGAGTTTGTCAAAAGGCACCTGAAGGACTCTCAGCCCATGAGAAACAAAATTCTCTGGTCTGATGAGACAAAAACTGAACTCTTTGGTGTGAATGCCAGGCGTCATGCTTGGAGGAAACCAGGCACCGCTCATCACCAGGCCAATACCATCCCTACAGTGAAGCATGGTGGTGGCAGCATCATGCTGTGGGGATGTTTTTCAGCGGCAGAATCTGGGAGACTAGTCAGGATAGAGGTAAAGATGAATGCAGCAATGCACAGGGACATCCTGGATGAAAACCTGCACCAGAGCACTCTTGATCTCAGACTGGGACAACGGTTCATCTTCCAGCAGGACAACAACCCTAAGCACACAGCCAAGATATCAAAGGAGTGGCTTCAGGACAACTCTGTGAACGTCCTTGAGTGGCCCAGACAGAGCCCAGACTTAAATCCAATTGATCATCTCTGGAGAGATTTGAAAATGGCTGTACACCGACGCCTCCCATCCACCCTGATGGAGCTTGAGAGGTGCTGCAAAGAGGAATGGGCCAAACCGCCCAAAGATAGGTGTGCCAAGCTTGTAGCATCACATTCCAAAAGACTTGAGGCTGTAATTGCTGCCAAAGGTGCATCAACAAAGTATTGAGCAAAGGCTGTGAATACTTATATACATGTGATTTCTTAGTTTTTCATTTTTAATAAATTTGAAAAAAACTAAAAAAAAACAAAACTTTTTTTCACGTCATTACGGGGTATTGTGTGCAGAATTTTGAGGAAAAAATGAATTTATTCCATTGCGGAATAAGGTTGTAACATAAAATGTGGAAAAAGTGAAGTGCTGTGAATACTTTCCAGATCCACTGTATTTTCACAACCTTATACTTTAACAGTTAGACAACAACCTACACCATTATTTATGTGGAAAATTATCTTTTTTCCACATAAGTCAGCATGCTATGCTGACTTAAAGTAAGGGAATCACCCATAGGTCAGACTGCCATGCCAGGGTTTTTCAACGGAAAGCTCCTGATTCATCACCTGTTCATCACTGCCCACACCTTTACCCCTGCTGACGGGTCACAGTGGATGACGGGGAATTCTCCCAGTTGCCCATCCCTGAGCTATATAGTCCAGCGGTTGCTGTACTTTGTCCTCTGTTATAACGGAGAAGGTTGCAAAATGCAGCTGATAGTTTACATAATTAACTGATTTTTTTTTTCCATATCGGCACTGAATAGCTTTCATATTTACAGTGGGGTAAAAAAGTATTTAGTCAGCCACCAATTGTGCAAGTTCTCCCACTTAAAAGATGAGAGAGGTCTCCAATTTTCATCATAGGTATACCTCAACTATGAGAGACAAAATGAGAAAAATAAATCCAGAAAATCACATTGTCTGATTTTTAAAGAATTTATTTGCAAATTATGGTGGAAAATAAGTATTTGGTCAATAACAAAAGTTCATCTCAATACTTTGTTATACAGTATATCTTTTGTTGGCAATGACAGAGGTCAAACGTTTTCTGTAAGTCTTCACAAGGTTTTCATACACTGTTGCTGGTATTTTGGCCCATTCCTCCATGCAGATCTCCTCTAGAGCAGTGATGTTTTGGGGCTGTCGCTGGGCAACATGGACTTTCAACTCCCTCCAAAGATTTTCTATGGGGTTGAGATCTGGAGACTGGCTAGGCCACTCCAGGACCTTGAAATGCTTCTTACGAAGCCACTCCTTCGTTGCCCGGGCGGTGTGTTTGGGATCACTGTCATGCTGAAAGACCCAGTCACGTTTCATCTTCAATGCCCTTGCTGATGGAAGGAGGTTTTCACTCAAAATCTCACGATACATGGCCCCATTCATTCTTTCCTTTACACGGATCAGTCGTCCTGGTCCCTTTGCAGAAAAACAGCCCCAAAGCATGATGTTTCCACCCCCATGCGTCACAGTAGGTATGGTGTTCTTTGGATGCAACTCAGCATTCTTTCTCCTCCAAACAACAAGTTGAGTTTTTACTAAAAAGTCATATTTTGGTTTCATCAGACCATATGACATTCTCCCAATCCTCTTCTGGATCATTCAAATGCTCTCTAGCAAACTTCAGACGGGCCTGGACATGTACTGGCTTAAGCAGGGGGACACGTCTGGCACTGCAGGATTTAAGAGTCCCTGGCAGCGTAGTGTGTTACTGATGGTAGCCTTTGTTACTTTGGTCCCAGCTCTCTGCAGGTCATTCACTAGGTTCCTTGTGTGGTTCTGGGATTTTTGCTCACCGTTCTCGTGATCATTTTGACCCCACGGGGTGAGATCTTGCGTGGAGCCCCAGATCGAGGGAGATTATCAGTGGTCTTGTATGTCTTCCATTTTCTAATAATTGCTCCCACAGTTGATTTCTTCACACCAAGCTGCTTACCTATTGCAGTTTCAGTCTGCCCAGCCTGGTGCAGGTCTACAATTTTGTTTCTGGTGTCCTTTGACAGCTCTTTGGTCTTGGCCATAGTGGAAGTTTGGAGTCTGACTGTTTGAGGTTGTGGACAGGTGTCTTTTATACTGATAACGAGTTCAAACAGGTGCACGGTGGCGCAGTGGTTTAGCACTGTGGCAGCACAGTTTACCCTCGGCCGGGGGATCACGGGGATCGTGAGATCGTGGGTTCGATCCCAGCCCCCGACCAACAGTGAGCTGTGTGGAGTTTGCATGTTCTCCCCGTGTTGCGTGGGTTTACTCCGGGATTTCTCCGGTTTCCTCCCGCATACCAAAAACATGTAGGTTTAGGGCGCTCGCGCACGCAGCGACCGGCAGCCGGTGGTTTGTCACCAGACTGCAAACCAAATCTACCTACGGGTACAAATAAGTAACAAAAAAAAAAAAAAAAACAGGTGCCATTAATACAGGTAACGAGTGGAGGACAGAGGAGCCTCTTAAAGAAGAAGTTACAGGTCTTTGAGAGACAGAAATCTTGCTTGTTTGTAGGTGACCAAATACTTATTTTCCACCATAATTTGCAAATAAATTCTTTAAAAATCAGACAATGTGATTTTCTGGATTTTTTTTTCTCATTTTGTCTCTCATAGTTGAGGTATACCTATGATGAAAATTGGAGACCACTCCCATCTTTTAAGTGGGAGAACTTGCACAATTGGTGGCTGACTAAATACTTTTTTGCCCCACTGTACATGTGGGTTTGTTTGTGTGTGTGTGAGCTTGCACTTTTATTTGGTGGGGACATGTGCTTTGTGTGTCACGTTTTCTGTCCAGCACTACACAAAGCTAATACATAAATAAATAAATGACAACACTGCCTTGAAAGAGTGTAAGAGCTTCGCCAAAATAAAAATACATGACATAAAGACTGAGTTTATGCTGAAATCACACCATTAAAGCAATTTAAATTTCTGATTAATTATGCAGTTTGGAAAAAAATGATTTGCAGTTGTAATCAATTAAATCCTCTTAAGAGGCTGCAGCACATTTAATTCAGTTCATTCCTGAAGAAAGCAGAAAGTCTGAAATAAAGTCTGAGACCCACAATAGTTGATCACATGTTTTCATGTCACACAAATTAAAAGTTTGGTTAAAATAAATAGGCTGAAAAGAGATTTTCATTAAAATGGTAACAGTGAAAATTAAACAAGACAATTTGATCCCTTTATTTCAATAAGAAAATGTTGCAATTATAAATGCAGATGGGCAAAAATGAAAGAGAATGCAATAATTTAAAACAGAATTGGGATTTTGTTTTAAGAAGTTCCACAAACCCCTCTAAAGACCCTGAAAATATATACATGCTTGAACTTTCAGGATCATTTTCTTTTAGCCACTGTCAATAAACCCTGTTTGTTTCTCATTTTAGTTTTGTCTGGAATCTGTCTTTATTTTGTCCTGTGATTTTATTTCTGTCATCTCTTATATACACTATTTTTGTTTCTTAATCATTTTAATAAAAAGTAAATAAAAAAAAAAACGTTTAGTGTTGCCAAGGTAACAAAGCGTGTCCCATTTCTGCCATTTTGAGCCACTTCATCCCCTCACAGACTCGCACACTCAAGCACGACTGATGGCGGCAGCCTAAGTCTACAAGGGCTCAAGACTTGAGGGTTTAGGGAGGAGACTGAGATTCAGCCATAGTCACAAAGTGCTGCACAATAAAATGGAATAAAAGGAAGCTGACAGATAAACTAATATAAAAGATACAAAAACAAGTTAAAACACAAGATCAAAATAATTTTAAAACATCAGACTTACCATTAAAAAGCAGATGAAATGCAACAGAAATCCTCATTAAACAAAAAGGTTTTCAGCTGCTTTTTAAAAGAGTCCACAGAGTCAGCTAAACGTCTCTGGAGTGGGAGTCTATTCCCAACAGCGCCATCCACCGTCCACCCTGGTGCACAGACGCATCTCCGTGGAAAATGAAGCCCAGAGAATACTTTATTAATATGAAAGAGATGTCAACAGTTTTACTTTGGGACATGATTTGAAGTCAAATAAGGTGAAAAAATTAGAAATATGAGGGATCATGATACTCTATTATCGCGACTTCGTGATTATCATTGAATCGTGGTAGGATCAAATCATGTCCCAAGTATTGCGATCCGAATCGAATTGCGAGTTTCCTCGCGATTCCCACCCCTAGCTTTGTGTAGTGCTGGACAGAAAACGTGACAAACAAGCACATGTCCCCACCAAATAGAAGTGCAAGCTCACACACACACAAACAAACCCACATGTAAATATGAAAGCTATTCAGTGCCGATATAGAAAAAAAAATTGCGTTAATTATGTAAACTATCAGCTGCATTTTGCAACCTTCTCCATTATAACTGAGGACAAAGTGCAGCAACCACTGGACAATATAGCTCAGGGATGGGCAACTGGGAGAACACCCCCTCATCCACTGCGGCCCGCCAGTCCAGTTCCAAAAATCAATTATTTATTTATATCAGGTTTAGATGTGATTGACCTCTCATTCGACTAATAAGAGCCTTGAATTGGGTTTCTGAAACCTTGAAGAACCAATGACTGAAAACCTAGCAAGAAGGACCCGCCTACCAACGGCTGCGAATACAGCCAGCCAATTGAAGCACAGAAGTTCGAAAGCTGTTTTGTGTAAGCCGCTGGGTGACACACAGGCGTTCGCCAGTCTTTTTTTCTTACTACTGTTCTTATTTGTTTTGAAAAATCATTCGCCAAAACCGCAATCATGGAAGCGCAAAACCGCAATAATGGAATTATGGTTTGACCGGGTCGCGTGACCAGAACCACGAGTCCGTAACAAGCGGACCAGCGTCATGTTCGTCTGACAATGAGGAAGAGAAGTTCGCCAGCGACTTTACTGTTGTGGACAGGTAAGTGTTATAAGCTAAGTTATTCTTTATCCCTGAAAATTGTAATCCAAATGACTTTTGACCGATCGGTAAATTACAACTGTGCGTTATCGCAACATGACGGACCTGGACCGCTGCGAATGGCCCCCCGTCATGTTGTGAAACCCCCCCCCCCCCAACCCGCTACTCTTCTGTAGCGGATTGCAGATATATTGCAGATATTTTAGTCCAACTGTGCGTAGTAGACCGCGCGATGGGCGATGTCCATCCTCTGTAGCGGGGGGTGGGAGTTATCTTCTACATTACAAATATTTTAGTATAATTTTTAGTGCACTGTAGGTTATTTTTTCTTGTAAAAAAAAGCCACACATTTTTTACGTGGCATGCTTCTTTGTGTGTGGGGGCATGTTTGTTCGTTCATTTATTCATTCATGAATGAATAAACAACCACCCCCCCCCACACACACACACACAGCCCTTCACCTTTCAATAGAGCCCAAGATGAAGCTTCTATATTGAATCATTCAAAAGTTACAGACGTTTTTCCAAACTGTGCCGTTTGGCACAATTTGGCACAGTTCAAAAACGCCTGAGAACTACCTGAGGAAAAAGCTGTGTAATATATTCATTTTTTGTGGTATTGTTACAAAATTTGGACCTCAGCTGAATAACACTTGGTTCTACATTTCTGTTGCATTTTCCAGCCAGTATCTGACAGTTGTGTGTTATTTGCAAGCATTTGTATCCAAAAAAACACCCAGGCCAAATTTATTTTCTTCAACTTCAGTATGTTTAGATGACTGTAACTCAGTGGCCAGAGCACTTAGAGAGATTATGACTGTTTTGCCAAAAAATTCAAAGTGTTTTCTTTTAAATGAGACCAACCCCATGAAGATGCTGCAAAGGGTTGAAGAACAGCTTTTGATTTACTTTGGGTACATTATTTTTTGGCGTTTTTAGGAAAATTGACCAGAGCGCAAGGGGTTAAATACAATTATAGAGTCCGCCAGCAGAGGGAGCTCTAACTGAAACTTAGATGCCGTTCTGTGTGCAAGTGGTCAAGGAGAGAGTGAGAGTGAGGGAGCCACAGAGAACAATGCACTGGTGGAGAATGTGTTTTTAAGATATCTTGCCTGCTAAGACCACATTAATAGGCTGTAAACAGCAGTAAATGTACAAAGTAGGCTGCTTTTAAACAAGAATAAATACTACTGAGTAGCTGTAGCATTTATTCTTGTTTGGCAGCTGAAACCTCATGGAGCTCGGAGGCTTTTCTTCTAATTGTACAGAAAAATATTCAAAGCTTTGAGGTTTCTTTCTAAAGAGCACGACTGAAGCATTGACAGTTTCAATTCTATGTCAGCAATAAAAGTTCAGAGATTGTGGTCATTGTAATCTGCTGATTTTTTTTCTTTTGGTTCATTTATACCAGTGGCTCTTAAACATTTTTTTTCTCCATTTTGGGGCGCGATTAACAAGCCCACCTACCCACAGCTATTTCTCTGCCCCTCCATACCCACAATGAATCCAAGAGCAAGCTAAGCCTCATCATATTTCCTATTCTTGGCTTTTTTTGTTAATTATTGTCCAAAATTTCTCTTTGGTCACCATTTTGATGGAGAGAGTTTTAAAAATTTGGTCATGATATACTTTTATCTATCCATCCATCCATCTTCTACTGCTTAATCCTTCTTGGGTCGGGGGGACTGGAGCCTATCCCAGCATCTTTGGGCGAGAGGTAGGGCTTTCACGGTGGAGGAATTTCCCCTGTGGTGACGGTGGATAGCTCAACTCTGCGATACGTGGTATTATTGCAAATGTTTTTAAAACCCTGTGGTCTCATAATTTAAACAGGATTCATAACTTATGCGGCAAATGATAGAAGCTGTGAGAAACTCACTGCAGCTCCACTCTCAACTTGTGCGTGTGTGACAATTGTGCGGAGCTCCAGTCGATTCTGTTAAAAAAAAAAAAAAAAAAAAAAAAAAAACTCGATCATTTTCACAAAGCAGTGGTGGCCGCTGTCCGAAAAATCACGTTCAAACAAGCAATACACTATGCAGTAGTGGTTTCGCTCTCGGAGCTCAACTGTCAGAATCATAAACACTCCGCTCAGAAGGAAATAACACGCTTTGTGCCCTTTCTGTGCTCACTGTTACAGCTACATTTAGCAGTTTGCCCAAATGCTTCCACCACTAGCTACATGCTGGAGTTCATCTGAAGAGTGCCCCAAACGGTTCTGGCAGTGGCAGCTCCCGGTGTTGTGGAAGCTTCCACAGTATTGGGTGCAAACATGCCATTAGCACGGTGGGCTGCACGGTGGCGCAGTGGTTAGCACCGCGGCAGCACAGTTTTACCCTCGGCCGGGGGATCATGAGATCGTGGGTTCGATCCCTGCCCCCGGCCAACAGTGATCTGTGTGGAGTTTGCATGTTCTCCCCGTGTTTGCGTGGGTTTACTCCGGGATTTCTCCAGTTTCCTCCCACATGCCAAAAACATGCAGGTTAGGGAGTTAAGGGGCGCTTGCCCACGCAGTGACAGGCAGCTGGTGGCTTGTCACCGGACTGCAGAACAAATCTACCTACGGGTACAAAATAAGTCCAAAAAAAAAAAAAAAAAAATTAGCAATAAAAAATACACTTAATATTTAACAATTTATTTAATAATTAATAGGGGCACATAATGAACAATGAGATTTATCCACACACACAAAAAAGTGAACACTGCATGTACGGATCCCCATAATACAGTTGTGAAAAAATTAGGACACCCTGTATAAGCCTGTGTGTGTTTTTTTTAACATATTTGGACATATTGTAGAGCAGGGGTCACCAACCTTTTTGAAACCAAGAGCTACTCCATGGGTATCGAGTCATGTGAAGGGCACCAACTTGACACACTCCTCTAAAATAACAAATTGTATATATATATATATATATATATATATATATACATATATATATATATATATACACAGTATATATATATATATATATACATAAATAAATAATTATCAATAACTTGGAGTGGGTAACAGACGAGATCAATATTCAATACTTTATTTTTATTAATCTCAGCAATTGTTCAGATGATCACTTCTACATTTCATTAAAAAAATGTCCAGTTTTCACCAGTCCCTTTTAACCATAAAAAACTAAACCCTGTTAATTCATGAACTATGTTGAACCATGTTTGAAAAAGTTATGCAACATTTAAGAAAAATCAACTTTCATATTAAATAAATCTTATCACATTTTTAACTGAACAAATCTGCTGCAATTCTGCTCAAAATCTGTTACATTTAATAAACACACTTTTGTGTGTTCTTCACTGGAATTATATCCATACAGTTCTTGCCAAGAATCATGCTGAGTAATAACCAGCACCGCGGCAGCAGTTTACCCTCGGCCGCGGGATCGCGGGGATCGTGGGGATCGTGGGTTCGATCCCTGCCCCCGGCCAACAGTGATCTGTGTGGAGTTTGCATGTCCTCCCCGTGTTTGCGTGGGTTTCCTCCCGCATGCCAAAAACATGCAGGTTAGGGAGTTAAGGCTTGTCACCGGACTGCAGAACAAATCTACCTACGGGTACCAAAAAAAAAAAAAAAGAGTGGGCAGCAGTTTCATGACGCGTATTGAAGTTTTGTTTTTTTTTTTCCCCAAAACTTTATTGAGAACAAGGTCCACATAGTGCCGCTTCGCCGTCGCCCCGCAAATGAAACACACGCAGCTTCCTTTCACGGTAGGAAAAAAGAACTCTTCCTCCCGCTCACTTTGAAAATGATAAATTTTCTGTCTTTTTTTTTTTTTGCCATGTTTTTGGGCTAGGAAACTGCACTCCGCTCACCATCTTCACTGCCCGCTAGCTTACTCTCCACAAGCGCGAAGGTTTTGTCATGCGCACAATACTGACCTTTGAACTAGGTCAGAGTTCACCTTAACTTTACGTATAATAAACATATTTTCATTTTTTTTAATTTTTAAGACATTGTCATTTTAAAATCTATATAAATGCAAGTGTGATTTTAAAAAATAGCGGCAGAAAAAATTACATCTTAGACGCAGCTCACTTGCGAGTTGTGCTATTTTTAGAACAGGCCTGCGGGCGACTCATGTGGTCCTTGCGGGCGACATGGTGCCCGCGGGCACTGCGTTGGTGACCCCTGTTGTAGAGGATGCCTTTCACAGACGAGACTGAGTTTATTTCTCAGGATAGGTTTATTGAAGGGTTACATCCTCTATCAATCACAGAATCTCGAAAAGAGACAGAACAATCATCCTTCACAGTTCTTAATACTCTCCCCAAGTCACACACCCCCAACCTACAGTCCTTTAGCAAACATACAGCCCCCGAGACTCCTTGGCGTCCCCATTGTCTCTTATCCTTCTAGCCTCCGGGGCTCCTGCTGGGACATTCTCTTCAACTTCCCATCTCCTGCCAGACCAACTTCACACCTCCCGTAGGTCTCTGCAGGGTTAGGTCCTCTTTGTCCATTAAGACGTGAAGCCTCCAAAATATGAACCGTCATGCCTGCTAGGTATATGTGGGAAATATGGATACAATATATGCGCCATATAACCCCCCCAAACATCTAAATAAGGACAAAGTACACCCCAATATGCATAGAATCATCTCATATCACACAGAACAGAAAATGGCACAACATATCACGGTTCCGACTGCTTGGGCTTCAACCTCCTGCCATATCTGCTGTAAGCAGGTTTCGATCTGACTGTAGCCGTTTCTTGCATCTGTGGATTAGAGTCGTTAGTACATCCTTGTGAAGGCTTAGAACACTGTCTCCCCGGCGGCCTGCCGCGACGGGGTGCCCTGGCTAACTGCACTTGTTCATCAGCCAAAACAAAAGCGGGTTTGAGTCTGTTAATGCAGACTAATTCCCTCCTGTCACCCAAATCGAGCAAAAAATGTTTTTCCCCAGTTTCCTACACTCTGAACGGTCCATCATAAGGCGGTCTTAAACCTGGCCTCTGAGCGTCGTGTCTGACAAAGACAAATTCTGCGTTCTTTAAGGTCTTAGGCACAAAAACGCGTGGGAAACTGTGATGAACTGGGCCGGGGAGGGTGTTTGATCCCGTGTCGCTCTGCAGCAGCTGAGCGGGTGGGCGATTTGGTGCGGGGTTCTCTGGAAGGAATTTGCCCGGTAACCGGAGGGGTTGGGCAAAAACTAGCTCAGCCGGAGAGGCTTGCAAATCTTCCTTAGGTGCTGAACGCAACCCTAATAAAACCCATGGAAGTTTATCAACCCAATTTGTGTCCGTAAGAGCCGCTCTGAGGGCTGCTTTCAATGACCGGTGAAAGCGTTCGCACAAACCGTTGGCCTGGGGGTTATAAGTGGTAGTGCGGTGAATTTTCACCCCCAGACTGAGTGCCATGGATGACCAGAGCTCGGAAACGAACTGGGGACCCCTGTCAGACATTATGTCTGACGGGACTCCAAAACGCGCGACCCAAGCCGTTAAAAACGCGCGCGCAACGTCTGCTGCTGTAGTTGACGCCAGGGGGACCGCTTCTGGCCAGCACGTGGTGTGGTCCACCATGGTTAGAAGGTGTGTGAACCCCTGCGACAGCGGGAGGGGTCCCACCAAGTCGATATGCACGTGGTCGAAGCGTTTGGCCAGGATGTGAAAAGGTTCTAAGGGGGCCCGCGTGTGCTTGTGTATCTTTGCTCTTTGACACGCTGCGCAGGCTGCGGCCCATTCTTTGACCTGTTTACGCAGCCCCAGCCAAACGAATTTTTCTCCCACCATTTTGATCGATGCGCGAACCCCCGGATGTGCTAGCGAATGGATTAAATCAAAAACGCGGCAGCGCCATGCAGCTGGGACCCGCCCCGTGGAAACATCGCAGATTAGAGGGAGCACACCTATCTGCTGCACCCTGTGCTCCAGCCTTAGCCCTGTTGGCCCAGACTGGAGCGCGCGCACATCCGCATCGCTAACCTGCTCGGCGGCCATGGCTGCATAATCTAAGCCCATGCAGACCGGGGCTGCGAGCGCTTCCGCGCCGCAAGCCTGGCCCGCGTCCACGGCCACCACGTCTGCCCCCTGGGGGCCTGGCGTTGCAACTGCGCGCGAGAGACAATCTGCCACTACATTGTGTTTACCCGCCACGTGTTGAATGTTGGTGGTAAAGTCCGAAATCGCGGCCAGCTGTCTCTTCTGTCAGCCCGACCAAGGCTCTGAAATCTTGGCCATTGCAAATGTTAATGGTTTGTGGTCTACAAACCCGGTGAAACGGCGCCCTTCCAGCCAGAACTGGAAGTGGCGGATGGCCAAATGCAGGGCTAAAAGTTCCCTATCGAACGCGCTGCATTTCCGCTCGTTATCGCGCAATGTTTTGCTGAAAAACGCAAGCGGTTGCCAGCTCCCTGCTACCAGTTGCTCGACAACTGCCCCAACTGCTACGTCGGAAGCGTCCGTGGTTAGCGCCATGCGAGCTGTTGGCACCGGGTGTGCCAATAACACAGCGTTCGCCAGGGCCGACTTGACCTGGGAGAAAGCGCGCTCCCGTTCCGGGGACCACTCGACCTTATTTGCAGGTTTTTGCTTCTTTAGTGCCGCGTACAGTGGGTGCATGAGCTGTGCCGCGCTGGGGAGGAAACGGTTATAAAAACTGACCATCCCCAAAAATTCTTGCAATGCTTTAACTGTCTGCGGTTGGGGAAACTCCGTTATCGCGCGTACTTTATTGGGCAGCGGGACAGCTCCTTCTGGAGAAACGCGGTGGCCCAAAAAATCGATTTGCGCTACCCCGAACTGGCATTTTGCTGGGTTAATTATTAACCCATGCTCTGTCAGCCTCTGAAAAACCGCTGTGAGGTGGCGTTCGTGTTCGTCTTCGGATGTACTGGCTACTAAAATATCATCCAAATAGACGAACACAAAAGGGAGGCCGCGCAACACCGCATCCATCATACGTTAGAACGTCTGTGCGGCGCCCTTGAGGCCAAAAGGCATGCGCAAAAATTCGAAAAACCCAAAGGGGGTTATTACTGCCGTTTTGGGTATGTCTTGAGCGCAGACTGGGACTTGGTGATAACCGCGCACCCAATCTATTTTGGAAAAGATGCGCGCCCCTGCCAAATGTGCCGAAAAATCCTGGATGTGCGGAATCGGGTAGCGGTCGTGTGCTGAAGCATTATTTAACCTGCGGAAATCACCGCAAGGCCGCCACGAGCCGTCGGCCTTAGGAACCATGTGCAGCGGTGAAGACCAAGGGCTGTTAGAGCGCCTAATGATGCCCAGTTTTTCCAAGTTGGCGAATTCCTCACGCGCGATGGCCAGTTTAGCTGGGTCCAAGCGCCGAGCTTTTGCAAAAACAGGGGGGCCAGAGGTAGTTATGAAGTGCTCGACCCCGTGTTTGGCTACTGACGCTGAAAATGTTGGGACCGTGAGTGCTGGGAACTGATTGAGTAGTGCATGAAACTTACCACCCGCAGCTGTGACATTGGGATGTGCAGAAGGTGGGGCCACCCGAGCTGTACAAGAGATAGAGTGGAAAGACAGTGCATTTACCTTACGTCTATTAGTAAGATCAACTAATAAACCATTTGAGCACAAAAAATCAGCACCTAGCATGTTATTGCTAACTGCAGCTACGACGAAAGTCCACTCGAAGGTGCGACCGTGGAAGGATAGGAGGAGCGTCTTCTCCCCATAGGTTTTGATCGTCGAGCCGTTTGCCGCTAGCACCAGGGGTCCGCTGGAAGGCGCCAGCAGGTCCGCATAGGAAGGCTTGACGAAACTCAGCTG
Source organism: Pholidichthys leucotaenia (assembly GCA_020510985.1). Lineage (NCBI taxonomy): Eukaryota > Metazoa > Chordata > Actinopteri > Cichliformes > Pholidichthyidae > Pholidichthys > Pholidichthys leucotaenia. The sequence goes on along the minus strand of CM035848.1, from coordinate 269,432,669 downwards.
GGAGCCTGTGTCCACCTGGAAATCCTTCCCTGAATTTGCGTCCGTCACGAAAAGCAGCTTGTTCTTCGCACCGAGAGCAGCAGCTGCTACCGACTCTCGGTCTTGGCGTTTCCCTGGCGCTTGTATCAGCACGGTGGGATGCATCTGTGCGCCCTCTCGGCGAAACGTCGATGGTAAAAGCAGAGGGTGCCGTCCGCTCCGCTTCTCCTGGTCTCTGCCGCTGCTGACGTCAGTGGGTCCGGTGCTGCGGCCTCTGGTCTCCCCTCGTCTCGCGGGGATGCGTTCAGCTCCGTTGCCGCCGTCGTGGCTGCGTGTCGTCTATGGGCGTCGACGAGCCGCTGTGCTTCCTGGCCCAGCCCGTGGTAGTCACGATTGTTGAGCAGCTGTGAGCTGGCCAGGGTGACTCTCACTGCTGGCGGTAGTGTTCTGAGGAAGAGGTGGGCAAAGATAAAATTGTCGTCGTCTTCGCCTCTCAGGTTCATCATCCTCGCCATCAGATCTGCTGGCCTGTCTGCTTCGCCTTCTGTTAGCGCCAGAAGCTTCTCTGCTCGCTCTCCCTGCGAGGGGGTGAAGGCACGAATGAGGGCGGCTTTCAGTGCACCATATTTGTCGTCCTGGGGCGGGTGGTTGGTCAGGCTCTCCACCCGCTGCACTGTGAGGCTGTCCAGCTTCGCGACGACATGGTAGAACCTCGTTGCGTCCGCTGAAATTCCCCGAAGGTGGAACTGCGCCTCCACAGTGGTAAACCAGGAGCGCGGGTTATGTTGCCAGAAATCGGGCAGCTGTAGTGTGGTAGCTGCGTTAACCCGGTTGGCTCCTGAAGAGTCCGGTGTGGGAAGATCATCGCCACCGGCCATAATTTGTCGTAGGTCACCAGTGTAGAGGATGCCTTTCACAGACGAGACTGAGTTTATTTCTCAGGATAGGTTTATTGAAGGGTTACATCCTCTATCAATCACAGAATCTCAAAAAGAGACCGAACAATCGTCCTTCACAGTTCTTATACTCTCCCCAAGTCACACACCCCCAACCTACAGTCCTTTAGCAAACATACAGCCCCCGAGACTCCTTGGCGTCCCCATTGTCTCTTATCCTTCTAGCCTCCGGGGCTCCTGCTGGGACATTCTCTCCAACTTCCCATCTCCTGCCAGACCAACTTCACACCTCCCGTAGGTCTCTGCAGGGTCAGGTCCTCTTTGTCCATTAAGACGTGAAGCCTCCAAAATATGCACCGTCATGCCTGCTAGGTATATGTGGGAAATATGGATACAATATATGCGCCCTAAACATGTGCCATATAATGGATATTTAATATCAATGTTAAATATACTGGGAGATTCATGTAATGCAACTACGGCTGTCACGGTAGAGGACTTTCCCCTGCAGTGAGGGTGGACAGCTCAACACCGTGGTATGTGGTATTACTGCAAATGTTTTTAGGAGCCCGTGGATTCATAATTTAAACAGGGTTTATAACTTATGTGGCAAATGATGGAAGCTGTGAGAGTCTCGCTGCAGCTCGCCCTCAACTTTATGTGCGTGTGTCACAACTGTGTGGAGCTCTGCTCTTTATACAGGCATGAACTGCTGATTCTGTTAAAAAAACCAAAACGATAATTTTCATAAAGCAGTGGCGGTAACTATGGGGTGTGTGGACTGGAGACTGCAGCGACATTCAGCTTATAAGCAGGACAGTCTCTGTACAGGAACCTGCGTGGCTCTTGTCTTCATGATTTTTGTCGCTGTCCGAAAAATGACGTTCAAACAATCTGCTCTCGGAGCTCATACACAGTCAGGATCATACACACTCCGCTCAGAAGGAAATAACATGCTTTGTGCCCTTTCAGTGCTCACTGTTACGGCTGTATTTAACAAGGAGTCCAAATACTTTCACCACTAACTGCCTGCTGGAGTCCGTCTGGAGAGAGTGCCCAAACGGTGGCAGCACCAGGTGCTGTGGAAGCTTCAAGAGTACTGGGTGCAAACATGTTGTTGGCAATAAAAATACACTTCATTTTACAATTTATTTAATAATCAATGGGGGCACATAAGTGAACGAGATATAACCACACACACACACACACACACACACACACACACACACACACACACACACACACACAAGTGAACACCACGGTTGTTGCGGTTGGTTGTTTTCCTCCGCAGTAGGCGTGTCCATAGCGCAGCATTACATAATTGCAGTTATCGTGACAGCCCTAAATACAACTAAACAATTAAAAATGAATTAAAGACTTTTACAAATTTTCTGTAAAATGTATTTCTAAACAAACAGTGAGGAATAAATTAGGACACCCCCCATCTTTTTTAGGACACCCCCACATTCATTCCCACTTAAAATGGCTAAAATAAATGTTAAAAAAAATGCAAATAAAAACAAAAACAAGGTTAGACATAGATATGTGAACATTTCTTAATAAAGAACTGAATATTTAATGGGGTGTCCTAATTTTTTCACGACTGTATGTGATGGTAATGGTCTTGACTGCTGGTGAAGTTTACAGTTTTATTTTCTTATTTTAGCACAGTACACATTAAATAAAACACATAAACTACAACCACCGTAAGAGCTTGTGCCTCATTACAGGTCCATAAACTGATTAACGTTAGCAAGTTTGTAGCGCGACTGTCTCTGCTAAGCGCTGTAGCCTTACTGACAATTCCACAGGCAGGCACAGGATGTGAAAACAAAACCACTGTTATCAAAATAACTTTTTTTACTTCAGTACATAAAATAAAAACCTTTGTTGCTGCGGCTGCTCATTATCCTCTGCAGTAGGCTTGTCCATAGCACGGTAGTACTACATAATTGCGGTTATCGGGACAGCCCTAGCGAGAGGCAGGGTACATGCTGGACAGACCGTCAGTCCATTGCAGGGCTAATAAATACACTATTCACAAAAAGTTAGGGATATTTGGCTTTCAGGTGAAATTTCAGGATGCATCTAAAATGCACTACAACCTTTAGAGGTGAACTTAATTTGACCGTCTCTAACATGTCCAACTGTTCAATGTTTCAGTATTTTTTGCATAACTTGCTGTTCTCTAACAAGGTGCTTAACGGCAAAATTCACAACAGGTGTTTGATCCATGAATTGACCAATACATTTTCTAGTTCAATTATTATTGGTATTTAAACAGTCCTCTTTATCATGCTGTTCACATTTTAGCATCATGCGACCAAGACGATACCTAACAATTGATCAACAGTACTTCGCCATTGCGAGGCTTCAAACAGGATGTTCTCAGAGGGAGGTGGCCACTGAACTTGTGTCACAGAGTGTCATCAGCAGGTTGCAATAAAGATACAGAGAGACTGGAAGAGCCACAGAAAGGCACAGAAGTGGACGTCCTTTGGCCACATCCCATGCTGATGACCACTTCATTGTGAACAGTGCCCTGTGGAACCAGATGATGAATGCCACTCAACTCCAGGCACATTTAAGGGAGGGGAGAGGAACCCAATTGTTACATCAGACCATTCAAAACTGTTTACATCAGCGTGGTCTGCGTGTTAAGATGACCTGCAAGGGTATCTGACCCCACCACCAGACACAGGACTCATTGCCTTCCATGGGCCAGGGAGCATTTACGTTGGACAAGGGACCAGTGGGCCTCAGTGCTGTTCTCTGATGAAAGTCGATTCACGCTGAGCAGAAATGATGGCGCTATGCATCAGCCACTGTTGTCACCAAACGAGCCTTTGGTGGTGGTGGTGTTACAGTCTGGGCAGGTGTGTCTATTCAATACAGAACTGCCCTACACCTTGTGAATGGTACAGCGACAAGCCGATACTACCTGAATAACATCATTAATCCAGTCATTGTGCCCCTGCATGAACAACACAGGCCTAATTTCATCTTCATGGATGACAATGCTCCAGCTCATGGGGGTCGCATCATTAGGGGATGGCTGCTGAAGGCTGGGGTACCTCAAATGGAGTGGCCTGCACTGTCTCCAGACCTGAATCCCATAGAAAACCTATGGGATCAGCTGAGTTGCCATGTAGAGGCTTGGAACCCTGCACCCCACAACCTCAATGACCTGAGGGCTGCCCTTCAAGAAGCGTGGAATGCCGTGCCTCAGCAGACAGTAAGTCAACTTGTGAACAGCATGAGACGTTGTTGTCAAGCTGCACTTGATGCTCAAGGGCACATGACAAGTTATTGAGACATTGACATTTTTTGTTGTGGTATACCTACCACTGTTGATGGCTTTTGTTTCAATGAAGTGTTTGAAATGAGGAAATCACCATTGCATGCTTCTACTTACTATACATGCCCTACTTTCATATTACATCACTGTAGAGTGAACTTTTTACATTTTCTGTAAATTCCACCCGAAAGCCAAATATCCCTAACTTTTTGTGAGGTGTGTGTGTGTGTGTGGGGGGGGGGTTATCATGATATAAGGTGACTTATATTGTGATATGAAATGAAATTTTGGTCATATCGCACAGCCCAAGCAAATTGTAGTTTGAAAGTGGCTAAAGATGAATCCACAAATTTCGGATTAATAAAGTGCCAATTTAAGTTCTCTAAAATTAACTTTTAAGGGTTGGGGGGGATGGGGGGCCTGGAGGCTACCATATTTACTCTTGTGAATGGTAAACTAAATCATTAGAATTTCGATTTAAAACTGATTTACTGCCCAGCTCTATTGGAGAACTTATATTGTACAACATTATTTTGTTATTTTTGTCTTAATGATGTTATTATGTTACTTCAGAAAAGAAATAAAATGACAGTCGATGCTTCCGTAAATCCTTAACAAAAGACAAGCAATTTATTTTTGAAGTATTTTCCCTTACTTACCCGACGTAAACAATAATCTATACTTAACACTAGATTTATGCTTAGAGAACTCTATGCTTAGGTTATTACCTCCGCCAGGCCGCAGGCCAGGAGGTTATGTTTTTGCCGGGGTTTGTCTGTTTGTCTGTCTGTTGGTTAGCAAGATAACTCAAAAAGTTTTGGACGGATTTCGATGAAACTTTCAGGCGTTGTTGCAAATGGTACAAGGAAGAACTGATTAAATTTTGGGGATGATCCGGATCACCGTCTGGATCCAGGAATTTTTTAAAGGATTCTTTAACATTGTGACATAGGGCCATTTTCAACACACAGGATGTGGAGAATCACCGTGCTGCAGCGACAGAAGAAATGCAGCGACTCAGGCGCTATTGAAGCTCGTCGAGCTTAGTTTTATTTTTTTTTTTATTGATTTTTTTTTTCTTATTACCTCCACCAGGAGGTTATGTTTTGTTTGTTTTTTTTAAAAGAAGAACTGCTCGATATTGCCAGTCATGCCTCGTTCAAAGTCTAAAAGTGTGAAACACAGAAGGCAACAGAGTGCAGAGTGCATGAGAAAGAAAAAAAGGCAGGGAGATAACACAGACAATGCGGAGAATCACCGTGCTATTGCTAGTCATATGTTTTCATGGTCAAGGAATCTCAAAACGTACACACAAACACTGTATGGGGGGGAACTGTCGCCGCCATTACGGAAAATGCCATTTTCGTGAATAACTACTGAACCGCTAATCCCATCATTGTCAATCCAATTGCTAGTCATATCTTTTCATGGTCAAGGAATCTGAAAACGTACACACAAACATTGTATGGGTGGAACTGTGCTGCTTGGCGGAGGTCTGCGCTCTCCGAGTGCTTTTCTAGTTCAAATGTTACTTTTACCTGAACCCATCCCAACCACATAGATGGTCTCTCCGCAGCCCTCGTCTATCCTCTCTCTCAGATGTCTTTGTAATGCATCATACTGTTCACCAGTTGGGCTCACAAGGACCAGCTGCAAGGTGAGAGACAGAGGAAGAGATAGCAGAAAAATCAATCAACTTGAGTCAAACAAAGATTTAATGAGTGCATAAAGATAGTATCTCACTGGGCTGCAACACTTCACGACTATTTGGGAGATAAAAAAATGTGCAACAAATATGCAAGTTTATGACAATTTTCACCTGGAGTCTCACTGAATTGGCACTTACAACACACATGTATGGCAATCGCAAGAAACAATTGCAAAGTCACATCCTTACTACCTTCCCACATCAGCTCCTCTCCCACTGGAGCATAGTTCAAAAGAGACTGCGTAAAAACACTTACAACCTCATATATACAATGCAATTAAACATGCATGGCAATCAAAAAACACAGAAAAAAACATTGTTTCACTGCTATAGCTCCTCTCCCTCAGGATTATTGAAGGCACACATATAATAACTTAACAAAATACAAACTCACACAATGAACTACTTGCACTGAACGCCGTTTGCACTTACAGTATACAGTTAGGTTCATATATATATTTGGACACTGACATGTTTTGTTATTTTAGCCGTTTACCAAAGCATATTCCAGATTCAGTTTCAGGGGTCTCCAACCTGGGGCTCCTGGAACGTTCAGGTTTCTGTGGGAAATTTTCCAATTTCACTTCTTAATTGGTCCAAAGAGTTGCAAATAATTTGTCATTGTTGTGCATGTGTTCTGCAGGCACCTTTGCACCCATGCACAACAACAGCAAATTATTTGCAAATCTTTGGACCCATTAAGAAGTGAGATTAGAAAATTTCCCACAGAAACCTGAAAGTTCCAGGAGCTCCAGGTTGGACACCCCTGAGTCATGTAATCAATATGGCCTAGTTAAAGCAAAGACTCTCAGCTTTAATTTGAATCAACAGATAAGACAAGACAAGATAAGATAAAACTTTATTAGTAGGAGGTTTTGTAACTGGCAGTTCCTCAAAATTTTGTGAAGATATTGCAATAATCAGCAAAGTTACAGCAAATAATGTCTTTAAAAACGTGTGTTTTACAGCTGATTTTTGTGACATAGATTTTTATGAAATTTGGAATTTTTAATCTAGATTCAAGATTTTTTATTTGTCAGTACTACCATACGTACATTCAGGAGAATTGAAATGGCGTTTCTCTCTCTTCAGTGGTGTGCACAATATAAAAAAACAAAAGGGATAAGGCTGGAAAAACAACAACAGCAGTCGATGTACAGTCTACAGACTCAAAATACATGTCTGTACACATTTTAATTATTATTTTTTTACCTCTGCCCAATTGTTAATCTCATAAAATCACTGAAAAAATGACACAGATCCAGGTTCCACCATAAAATCAATAAATCAATACATGGCAACATTTGCAATTTTTGTGTGTCCCATAGGCAAGCATTATATTATTTTGAGAAATTTTACACAAATGAGATAAAAGTAGGGGTGTGCCATATTGTATCATTCACAATAATACCGGTATAAATTTTCATACTGGTGTAAAAATGAATATCACGATATTTGGGGTCTGCTGCACAACGACGTCACAATGTTACGCTACCAACAGAAGTTGTGCCTCAGCATAGAAATGGCAAAACAAACATGGTGCGGGAAAGCTGCAGCTCCGAAGTCAGACGGTCTATATCAAGTTCAGTGAAAATGTTTAAGTTTCCCTTTCTGTTTCAGACTGCTGTCATGTTAAAAAAAAAAACATGGTGCAGCAGTGTGGATAATCTGCCTGCATTTTTTCCCCACACATCTACAACACCGCTGGAGCGGTATTAACGTCGGACACAGTGCCGCTTGAAGTGGCTGAAGTTGTATCTCAGTTCCGTTTTGGCAGCTTCTTGTTGATTTTATTCAACCACCCCAAGAGAAGGAAGAAAAAACATCCATTCAGTGCAAGGGCCAGACCAAGAGTGCTCCAGTAGATCCCCATGAAAAAGTTACATCAAGGACACAGTGTACCCAAGGGAGCCTTTCCTGAAATTAATAATTAAAAGTAAACACGCAAAAATTTCTAGTTGAGTTAAGGCACAAAAAGCACCCACTTACTGTAAAGAAAAACTTGAGTAATTAATTCAATCTTGAAGGTCAACACCTGTGTGAGAGCTGCTCTCGTGTATGGCAGTGAGTGTTGGCCGGTAAAGAGAGATGACATTAAACAGTTGGAAAGAACTGAGCGAGCCATGCTAAGATGGATGTGTCACACTAAGGCAGATGACAATGTCAGCTACAACAGTCTCTGCTGTAGGCTTGGGCTAGTCCCTGTGGAGCTTGACATACATTACCAACACCTCCGCTGGTTCGGCCATGTTCACAGGAGTAGTACTACTACCGGACGCATTGTAGATCTGCCAGTGGAGGGTTCCAACAAGAGAGGGTGCCGACATAAGACTTGGGGAGAAACCGTTAAGCGAGACCTGAAAAAATGGAGTCTTACTGCTGGGGATGCCCTCAGTAGTAGTAGTCTAAATTTATCTAAATTTGAAACTATTTTCCTCAAATTTTTAATTTCCTCTTGTAAAATTATGACTTTTCTTGTACATTTGAGATTTTATTATACATTTGTGGATTATTTTACGGCTAGTTTTTGTCTATTTTTTATAAAACTACTGGGGGGTTTTTTATATATAATTTTGAAACAGAATGTGGTAAAATTTTTAGAAGAGAGCAATAATTATCACCTCCAATAAGGGGTTTTCACTGGCAATGGTTGGTTTGTCTGCCTGTTAGCAATATAACTCAAAAAGTTATGAACAGATTTTGATGAAATTTTCAGGAAAAGTGTGCAATGGCACGGGGAACAGATGATTAGATTTTGGTGATGATCTGAGAGTGCATACCTCCTCCAAGGGCTTTGTTTGTATTTGTGCAGCAGGATTACACAAAAACTATTGGATGGATTTGGATGAAAATTTCAGTAGAGGTGGTTCTTGGGATACAGAGGAACCAATTACATTTTGGTGATGATCCAAGAATGCATACCTCTGCCAAGGCACTTACCTTCTCACAGAGTGTTAGCAACAACACTCCAACACTACTGAATGGATCTGGATGAGATTTTCACCAAGGTGGTTCTTGGGCTACAGACAAACCCATTACACTTGGGTGATGATTTGCAAATGCATACCTCCACCAAGTCTCTTATCTTCTCACAGTGTGTTAGCAACAATACTCCAAAACTAATGGACAGACTTTGATGTAATTTTCACCAGAAGAGGCTCTAGGCCTACACACAAACCCATTACATTTTGGAAGTGATCCATGAGGGATGGAAGGAGCCTTGGCGGAGGTATATGCTTTCTGAGTGCTTTTCTAGTTTTAACTCTGATTTCAAAGAAATCTTCTTCTTCTTTTGGCTGCTCCCTTTAGGGGTCGCCACAGTGGATCATCTGTCTCCATCTCACCCCATCCCTTGTGTCTTCCTCTGTAACACCAACCCTCTCCATGTCCTCCTTCACTACATCCATGAATCTTCTCTGTGGTCTTCCTCTTTCCCTCCTGCCTGGCAACTCCATCTTCAACACCCTCTGTCCAATATATCCACTATCACTCCTCTGCACATGTCCAAACCATCTCAGCCTTGCCTCTCTTACTTTGTCTCCAAACTGCTCAACCTGAGCTGTCCCTCGGATATACTCATTTCTAATCCTGTCCCTTCTAATCACTCCCAGTGAGAATCTTAGCATCTTCAACTCTGCCACCTCCAGCTCCACCTCCTGTCTTTTTGTCAGCGCCACCGTCTCCAAACCCTACATCATAGCAGGTCTGCCTACCGTCTTGTAAATCTTCTCTTTCATTCTAGCTGCTATTTTTCTGTCACAAATCACCCCTGACACTTGTCTCCACCCATTCCACCTTGCCTGCACTCTCTTCTTCACCTCTCTTGTGCATTTTCCATTGCTTTGGATGGTTGACCCCAGGTATTTAAACTCATCTACCTTCACTACCTCTACTCCTTCCATCTTCAGCGTTGCACCTGCCTCCCTCTCATTCACACTCATGTATTCTGTCTTGCTCCTACTGACTTTCATTCCTCTTCTCTCCAGAGCATAACTCCAGCTCTCCAGGTTCTCTTCCGCCTGTTCCCAACTCTCACTGCAGATCACAATGCCGTCTGCAAACATCACGGTCCACAGAGACTCCTGCCTGACCTCATCCGTCAGCCTGTCCATCACCATGGCAAACAAGAGGGGGCTCAGAGCTGATCCCTAATGTAAGCCACCCCCACCTTGAATCCATGTGTTACTCCTACAGCACACCTCACTACCGTCTCGCTGTCCTCATACATGTCCTGCACCACTCTTACATACTTCTCTGCCACTCTTGACTTTCTCATACAGTACCACACTTCGTCTTTTGGCACCCTATCATATGCTCTCTCTAGATCCACAAAGACACAGTTCAGCTCCTTCTGACCTTCTCTATACTTCTCCATCAACACTCTTAGAACAAACACTACATCTGTAGTACTCTTTCTTTGCATGAAACCGTACTGTTGCTCACTGACTGTCACATCTCCTCTTAACCTGGCTTCAAAAACTCTTTAACATATCTTCACAGTGTGGCTGATCATCTTTATGCCTCTGTAGTTACTATAGCTCTGAGCATCACCTTTTATTAATTACATTTCACAGAAATATAATTAAAGGGTGCCTGTAGTGAATTTTAGTAAACAGCCATTTCAAATGGGAAATGGCGTTCACTTATATAGCGCTTTTTCTCATCTCTAGATGACACAAGCACTTTACAGATCCTGCTATCCACCCATTCACACACTGATGGCAGCAGAGCTGCCATGCACCGGCACTGGCCTGACCACCAGGAGCAACTGGGGATTCAGTGTCTTGCTGAAGGACACTTCAACATGCAGACTGCAGACAGAGCAGGAATCAAGCCCCTGATCCTCTGTTCAGTAGTCGGCCACACTACACTTGCGCCACAGCCGCCCCAAAGATTCAGAGATCAAGTATGATAGTAGTGGTTCTGTCTGGTAATGTTGGTCATGAATCCTTGTCAAGTACGCCCGAGTTTCAAGTCACTGCTCCGTCAGTCAAGCATGGTCGGTGACATGTTGCCTCCTATATGGGCTGTTCCAGCACGGGTAGTGACGCACAGTCGTTGCTTTGTGCAAATGACTGGGCTGCAGTATAGCAGTCAACAAAGCTTTAACATTAGAATTTTATGTAATTTTTTACAACCATCCATCCATCCATCCATCTTCTACCACTTTTCCGGAGGTCCGGGTCATAGAGGCAGCAGTTCACGCAGAGAAGCCCAGACTTCCCTCTCCCCAGCCACCTGCTCCGGCTCTTCAGAGAGGATACCAAGGCGTTCCCAGACCAGCTGGGAGACATAGTCTCTCCAGCGAGTCCTGGGTCTGCCCCGGGGTCTCCTCCCAGTGGGACGTGCCCGAAACACATCAAGTGGGAGGCGTCCAGGAGGCATCCTAATCAAATGCCCACACCACCTCAACTGACTCCTTTCAATGTGGAGGAGCAGTGGTTCTACTCTGAGCCTCTCCCGGATGACTGAGCTCCTCACCCTATCTCTGAGGGTGAGTCCAGCAATCCTATGGAGAAAGCTCATTTCAGCCGCTTGTATCCGCAATCTCATTCTTTCGGTTATTACCCAAAGCTTGTGACCATAGGTGAGAGTAGGAACGTAGATTGACTGATAAATCGACAGCTTTGCCTTAGAACTCAGCTCCCTCTTCACCACAACGGATCGGTACAATGTCCGCATCACTGCAGATGCTGCTCCGATCCGTCTGTCAATCTCTCGCTCCATTCTCCCCTCACTCGTGAATAAGACCCCAAAATACTTAAACTCCTCCACTTGGGACAGGAGCCTATCCCCAACCCAGAGAGGACAATCCACCTTTTTCCGGCTGAGGACCATGGACTGGGACTTGGAGGTGCTGATTCTCATCCCAGCCGCTTCACACTCGGCGGCAAACTGTCCCAGCAAGAACTGTAGGTCATTGTTGGATGAAGCCAACAGGACAACATCATCTGCAAACAACAGAGATGAGATCCTGTGGTCACCAAGCATGGCATCCTCCATTCCCTGGCTGCACCTAGAAATCCTGTCCATAAAAATTATGAACAGGATCGGTGACAAAGGGTAGCCCTGGCGCCGTCCAACTCTCATTGGGAATGAGTCCGACCGAGTGTTGGCAATACAAACCAAACTCTCACAACGGTCGTACAGAGACCGAATAGCTCGTAAAAACAAGCCCGATACCCCATACTCCAAAGCACCTCCCACAAAAAACCACGAGGGACACGGTCGAATGCCTTCTCCAAGTCCACAAAACACATGTAAACTGGTTGGGCAAACTCCCACGAACCCTTGAGAATTCTCGAGAGGGTAAAGAGCTGGTCCAATGTGCCACGGCCAGGACGAAAACCACATTGCTCCTCCTGAATCCGAGGTTCCACCAACGGCCGGACTCTCCTCTCCAATACTTTGGCATAGACCTTCCCAGGGAGGCTGAGGAGTGTGACCCCTCTAAAGTTGGAGCACACCCTTCGGTCCCCCTTTTTGAAGAGAGGAACCACCACCCTGGTTTGCCATGCCAAAGGCAATGCCCCCGACCTCCATGCAATGTTGCAGAGGCGTGTCAACCATGACAGCCCTACAACATCCAGGGCCTTGAGGTACTCAGGGCGAATCTCGTCCACCCCCGGGGCCCGGCCACCAAGGAGATTTTTAACCACCTTGGCGACCTCAGCCCCTGTGATAGGCAAGTCATCCCCCTCGTCCACAAGCCCTGCTTCCTCTGTGGAAGACGTATCAGTGGGATTGAGGAGATCCTCAAAGTATTCCTTCCACCGCCCGACGATATCCCCAGTCGAAGTCTGGGGATTTACAACCATGTACAAGCAAATCTACTCGCATATAATTTAATGAAATAAAATTCTAGTATATCAAGATTTATTCAACATATTCTGGAGTTACTTGACTGGGAACTTGCCTATTCCTCAGCTCCCCTTCAGGTGCTGGTCCCCAGAGGTACCTGCGGATCATGTCATCAACGATCCGTCAATCCTGCCGTTGTGTCCCTAGGTAAGACACTTTACCCACCTTGCCTCCAGTGTTCATGACACTGGGCATGAATGCATATTAATGTTCGGTAGTGGTCGGAGAGGCTGTTGGCGCGGACTGGCAGCCAAGTTTCCTTCAGTCTGCCCCAGGGCAGCTGTAGCTACAGTAGTAGCTTACTACTATCAATGTCTGTCTGGAGTGAATGAATAATGGACTCACTGTCAGCGCTTTGAGATGTCACTTGACATGTAAAGTGCCATATAATTCTAATCCATTGTTATTATTATTATTGTTATTATTATTATTATTATTATTATTATTATCATCATCATCATTATTACTATTATAATGAAGGCCATTTCTAAGGACGGTTTGTGCAGTACATATTCATGCAGATTTTGCGCTGTTTTCAACTTGGCTCTCAACCCACTAAGCATCTACTGAACACGTTTACTCATCCATGGTAAGCCAGAGTCAATGACTGCATGTCACTTCCGGATGCTCCCCCTTGGTTCTATCTGAGCGGGTAATTCATGGGATAAAATTATTCAGTATGCTGCCTTTATGGTGTTATTTTTACTGAATAAGTGCATCTTTTGTTTATAAGTAATACCTAAAGCACGATTAATTATAATGACTAGTACAGGTACCCTTTAATAAAATTATGTTTAAAGAAATAAATTAACTAAAATGACCAAAGATGCAGTTATTTCTGTTACATATATTACACATATATTTACAGTTTTGTCACATATATTTACAGTTTTTAGAACTCTCCTCACCAACAGGAAAAACCTCCCTTGTTTTGAAATCCAAATGTTGGCAGGTTTAGTTTGTCTGAAGGCTAGAGGATGTTGACGGATTAGTCACTAACTTCATGAATTTTGGTCATTTTAATGTGCCAAGTACATAATAATGAACATAAATTAGTTAATATTGTAGTGGTTGGTGAACTAAATCCTCAGCAATTCATCAGTCACCCTAGCCTTTCCCTCAATCAGCCTATTAGCATGTGATGTCTAACCACACCTGTTTGCTAAGCAACTCATTACTGTTACCATTACCAGCGGGTTAAAACCAGGATAAATGCCTCCACAACTTACATACCTCTTCTGCTTTTTTCCTCGTTTAAAGTACTTAAATAAGCTCATGCTTCACTCTGACGCAGAATCAGGTTTGTCTCTCGGACAGCAACGCTAGATAAACAGGTCTGCCTGCTGACGGGACCGGCGACTCGGGTGGCACACTCTCCAACTCTGACTCATGGGTGACTGTCAGGTGTGTTTTTCGCACGCGCTTGCAGAACATCATTTCTTCATTATTTTCTTTAGGGTGTTGCCGTGGCGGCTAAGATTCTGGCATGGTGGGCTGTCATGCAGAAAGGTTACCAGCAAAAACCCTGCAGTATTTGCTATTCTGTGAGCCACTTGCTTTAGTCACAGCCTCAATATGAGTTCAACAAGTGTGTTCGATCCCAGCCCCCGACCAACAGTGATCTGTGTGGAGTTTGCATGTTCTCCCCGTGTTGCGTGGGTTTACTCCGGGATTTCTCCGGTTTCCTCCCACATGCCAAAAACATGCATGTTAGGTTAATTGGCTGTTCTAAATTGTCCCTAGATATCTGTTTCCTATAGGCCCTTAGAATAGAGGGTTAGTATTAATGAAAGCGCTTTGAGTGGTCTTTGTGACTAGAAAAGCGCTATATAAGTAAGTGCAGGTTAGTTAGTTAGTTAGTTAGTGTGCTGACACTCCATTAGTAAAGTTTATTTCATTAACCAATTACATCGTGACCGTCTACCAACAGCTGTCTAGTTTTCCCCACTTACAGAACCTAAAGAACATTAAGTACTTTCTGCTATTTTGCACAGCCAGCAAATGGGTGGGATGTGCTAGTCATGCACTGAGGACTTTAAATAATGTTACTTCAACCATTCAATTCAGATAATTCTAAGCAGTGGTTATGGATACAGAACTGTAGCCATAGAATATTTTCTGGCCATTGTTTTCTGGCAATGTTTTCTGGTTTTCTGGCCATTGGAATCCGAATCGCCAGTTAGTGTCACGTGACTCTGCATGCCATACCTTATTCACAAAAATCTACAAATACATTACATTAATACCGTTGCCCTACATTCACTTTCTATTGCTACGGAAGAGTTGATCAATCCGACAAAACTTTTTCAGATTAGATCACAGCCGCTGCTGCGATCTGACCACTCACCTTTTGATCACCTGTGATCAAAATTTACCTTAATTTTACCTGCTGACTTTAACATGAGTTAGAGAGTCTTATTTTATCTGGTCATGGCCCTCTTTGTCTGGTGAAAATTCTCCAGTAAAAGGTAAAGAAAGCCGGCTGAGTTTCAAACAATGCTACGATTTTTATGGCCAGTTTTCCCCGTGATCATCTGGACAATAAATCTTACTCAAATGGATCTATTGGACCTTTTGCAGTACAAATAGATCATATTTGTTGGACTATCATTAATTCAAGGACAACAACGAAGCTTCTTTGGTGAGTAAATGCTAGACTGCTATGTTGTGCCAGCTCATTTGAAGCCCTATTTAAATCCAGTGTTAAGATTTTGTCTGAAATCTGTTTTAATAACCAAACAGATGAAATTCTAACCTTTAAAATGATGTAAGGCGTGACTACCGACCCTAAACATGTTTACTACACTTCGCTGTGTGGCAGCAGAAACTTAAAATGTCACATCCACGGGACACGGAACCGGAATGTAATGCAGGACCTCAGATGTGTGTAGTGAGGCTTTTGGTGGAACGTAAGGAGGAGAATAAAGGGAAGTTATCAGAACCAGCTGGTGTGATCCTGCAGTATTTTATTACACAATGACTCCCCCAAGAAACACTACAATAATACGCAAGTGTTACATTAACCCACATTTTGATTTGACATCTACTTTTTAACCTTATCCTTTCCCAAATCCTAAAGCTTAGCCTCTTAATGTTAATTTAGGATTCTAAATTCCATCTCATGTACAACTAAAATGGCATTTGTTTATATAGCTCTTCTCTTTTTTCTAATCTCTGTTTGCACAAAGGGCTTAACAGATGTTATCCACCCATTCACGCACACCATTACACAGACAGCGGGAGACGAACCCACGACCTCCTGATCAGAGGTAGACCACACTCGTCCCCTACGCCACAGCGGCGGCGGTTGCGAGCGGATCTGAAAAGGTTTTGTCGGGTTGATCAACTCTCGGGCTCCATCATTCTACTAGCCAAAAAAAATGTTCAAAACATAATCATTTCCAGCAGCGAGGCCCACCTTGCTGCTTAAGTCTAGGTGATCCGCGGACTCTCCGTTTGCACCGCTACCGCCTTCAAAGCCGTCTTCCCCGCATGGATCCTCGGCACATCCCTGGTCCGGAGCAAACATACATGCAGGCACCGTGGGTTCTGCTGCTGCTGGCACTGAGCCCGGACATGTCGCTGGGTCTGTCGCCGTCAACGATGCCATTTCTAGGAGAAGGAATAATGAAAAAGAAGCGAAAATAAACAAACTTAACCCATTTGTTTACCTCCAGAGGCTATCTGTTAGCATTAGCAACAACAGAAAGTTGGGTGACGAGCCGGCTAACTGACACTAGCCAAACACACTGTTACCGTATTTAAGACTTATAATGGGAGGAAGACATTTAAATACACTGCACTTTCAAAGAGTTGCAGGTTTCGTTCATTGATGAATACAAAAATACATTTCTAAACATTCATACCTAGAGTTGAGAAGCAGCTGACAAGCTAACTTAGTTGTTTATTCTGGTTGGCTTGCTTGCACGGCAGGACACGCCCATCAAAACATCGAGACACGGGATTGGCCGCGGTTCGAGATGGGCGGGCGAAGCCCTGTGAGACTTTGGAGGTTTTTCTTTGGCCAAATCTCTGCTCAGCGCTGGAGAGAAGCAGCTGCGCGCACAAAGCACGTCACAGACGCTTTACTATGAATGAATGAATTTGAATGAATTTATTTATTTTCGGATAGTACAGTACAGGTTAAAAGAAACTGTATAATATAACAACAAGGTCAAATTAGACAAAGACTCCTTCTACTATACAATTCCACGTGAGTTATCCGAAATGGGTGATGGCTGAAGCCGCAGCTTATATTGCCCACCCATATTCCATCCAAGAATTCAGAAGAGAAAAAGAGAAAACAAGACAAGAGCGATTACAATTTAAAACGAAGCTAATACAAAATATGACTGAGAGAAAAAAAGAAAACTAAGCTAGGCTAAGTTAAGCGGTTACTATTCAAAAACAAATCTAAGACAAGATGTCACAAAAAAAAAAAAAAAACTAAGCTACAACACAACACAGGCTGGATATGCCAATCCTAATGTGAGTTTACATGTCGTCTTGTAAATATGTTTGGAGTATTTCTTCCTTTAGTTTTTGTTTAAATTGTCCAAGCGTTGTACATGATTTTAATTCAGGTCCAAAATCGTTCCATAATCTGACACCTTGCACTGAAATACAGTGTTGCTTGGTGGTTGTTCTCACTGTAGGCTTTTGAAATATACATGTTCCTCTGAAGTGATATCGTTTCTCCCTTGTTTGGAACAACTTTTGGATATTTGCAGGCAGTGATAAATTCTTCACTTTGAACATTATTATTGCGGTTTTAAAGTCAACCAGATCTTTCAACTTGAGAGTTTTTTGTTTAAGAAAAAGTGGGTTTGTTGATTCTCTGTAAGCTGCTTTGTTTATTATTCTAATAGCTCTCTTTTGAAGCATAAAGAGTGGATATATGTTTGTTTTATATGTATTTCCCCATACTTCATTACAATATGTCATGTATGGGAGTATTAATGAATGATACAAGGTGTATAGTGTGGGTTGATTCAGCAAATATTTCACTCTGTGTAATATTGCAATTGATTTGAATACTTTACCTTTAATATAATTAATATGTGACTTCCAACACAGTTTGTTATCAATTATTACTCCAAGGAATTTAGTTTCAGATACCGTTTCAATCTCTACACCATTTACACTGAGTTTGGGTACTGGGTTGTTGTGATGGTTGTTGAAGACTATAAATTTTGTCTTACTTAAATTGAGCGTTAATTTGTTTGAATCAAACCACAGTTTAAACTTTCCTAATTCCTTTCCGAGTGTATCCAGAAGTTGTTCCAAATTGTTTCCACTGCATAGCAGATTAGTGTCATCAGCAAACAATATTAAGTCCATTTTTTCTGAAACTTTACATATATCGTTTATATACATATTGAATAATAATGGTCCCAAAACTGAACCCTGTGGGACTCCACAGGTGACCTTCAGTAACTCGTGAGTTTTTGTTGCTAACACATACATACTGATATCTATTCTTTAAGTAACTACTTAACCAGGACAGTGCTACCCCTCTAATACCACAATTTTGTAGTTTCTTTAATAATAAATTATGATCTACTGTATCAAATGCTTTTTTAAGATCTAGGAATACTCCAACTGAATACTCTTTATTTTCAATGGCTGTTGATATTTTTTCTGTAAATTCCATTAGGGCATGTGCAGTTGTCCTCTTGTGTCTGAACCCATATTGCTGCTCACACAATAAATCATTCTTCAGTATGAAGTTGTCAATTCTCTCATAGAATATTTTTTCAAGTATCTTGGAAAATTGCGGTAATAGTGAAATTGGTCTATAGTTTGAGAGTTCCCCTCTGTCGCCCGTCTTGTATATCGGAATTACTTTAGCTATTTTCATTGCATTGGGAAATATACCTGATTGGAGAGACAGGTTACAGATATACGCCAGTGGTTTTACTATGCATTCGATAACAGTTTTGACTAGTAGCATGTCAATATCATCACAGTCAGTAGATGTTTTACTTTTGAACGATTTAACAATTTCAATGACCTCTCTTTCGTCTGTGTTCTTTATGAAGATGGAGTCTTTTACAGCAGTGTTATTGCATATTGTATCACCTGTAGGCACCGTAGTGGGTATTTCTCGGGCCAGTTTAGGTCCAGTGTTAACAAAAAAATTATTAAATTCATCTGCAGGTGAAGCTATATTCACACTCTGAGTCGTTTTATTATTTTTTGGAATTTTAGTTGGGTAGCTTGTATTACTGCTTTTATTTCCAAGGATACTGTTGAGTATTGTCCATGTATTTTTAATATTGTCTTTGTTTTTCACCAGTTCTTTACTGTAATAGTCTCTTTTACTACATCTTATTATATATATTAACTTATTACCTCCGCCAGGCCGAAAAGGCCAGGAGGAGGTAATGTTTTTGCCGGGGTTTGTCTGTGTGTTTGTCTGTTTGTCTGTCTGTCTGTCTGTCTGTTTGTCTGTTGGTTAGCAAGATAACTCAAAAAGTCTTGGACGGATTTCCATGAAACTTTCAGGCGTTGTTGGAAATGGTACAAGGAAGAACTGATTAAATTTTGGGGATGATCCGGATCACCGTCTGGATACAGGAATTTTTTAAAGCATTCTTTAACACTGTGACATACGGCTATTTTCAACATGTGCGCAGGCGCAATGGAGGGCGCTGGTCATCGTGTCTGACCAACATAAACTCCGCGTTCTTCAACGTTTTAGGCACAAAAGCACGCGGAAAACACTGGTGGGCTGGGCCCGCCACCGTGCCTGTGTTTGCGCGACGCTGCAAAAGCTGAGACGGGCAGCTGTCCGCTGCCGGATTATTTGGCAGAAATTCCCCGGCCAGCCATAGGCGCTGCGCAAAAACGAGCTGCTCGGCAGCGTGCTGTGTGCCTGTGTTTGCGCGACGCTGCAAAAGCTGAGACGGGCAACTGTCCGCCGCTGGATTATTTGGCAGAAATTCCCCGGTCAGCCATAGTAGCTCCGCAAAAAGAAGCTCTCTGCCGGGGAAGTTTCCAAATCATCTTTGGCCGCGGAGCGCAACCCCAATAAAGATAAAGATTAGATGTACCACGAAGGTCGAGTGCAAGCAAGATGTTTGTGTCTGTGAACATTCCGTCTTTTGGCGAGTTGATACGTAACAATGTTTACAGTTTGATGAGAAGGTTGCTGCCATGTAACAATCATCTTATATCAGCAATTGTCAACTCGTCACTCACACTTCACTCCAGCATTTGGAAGTGGTGGCGTTCCATTTTATACTGAGTCCAATATTTTATGTTATTGTTGTTACAAGACCGCCGACTGTCTGCTGATCTGTATATACTTTTATTTATTTATTTATTTATTTTATACTCCTTTTAGTTCTGCATTTAATATGAACCCTGAGTTTGAAATAAACGTTTGAATTTTGAATAAAACCCACACCAACCCGTCTACCTAATTGGCATCCGTCAGTGAAGCCCTCAGTGCTGCTTTCAGTGATCTAAAACGCTCACATAACCCATTGGCCTGTGGGTTGTATGCAGTTGTGTCATGACTTCTTTTGTTTTTTCTTTTGAATTCTTGGATGGAACATGGGTGGGCAATATAAGCTGCGGATTCAGCCATCACATATTTCGGATAGCTTATGTTGAACTGTATAATCAGAGGAGCTATTGTCTAATTTGACCTTGTTGGATTTTATTACCCCCTTTGTTATATTATTCACTTTCTTTTAACCTGTACTCTTAATCTATTCGAAATAAAGATTAATTCATTCATTCATTCCATTGCAACGCCCCCAGCCTGGGAGTTTGCAGATGCAGGACATGGACACAACACCAACACTTCAGTTTATTACCTCTGCCAAGGAGGTAATGCTTTTACTACTGAACCACTAATCCTATTGTAGCGAACTCAATATGAGCACCCTACTTGGCTTGCCAAGTGGGTTGACCCTATTGGCGACACAGGTAGGGTGCGGGACTCCGGAGCGGGAGGCGCGAGTTCCAATCTCCCGGTGGGACGTCGCCATGTCGAGCAGCACGTTACATTGGTGTCAGAAGTGGGATCTCCTGTCCAAAGCAGTAATGGGGCGCTGACATCGGGACGATGTCGAGAACCAGAGGGGAGTAGTGTAGCGAACTCAATATGAGCACCCTACTTGGCTTGCCAAGTGGGTTGACCCTATTGGCGACACAGGTAGGGTGCGGGACTCCGGAGCGGGAGGCGTGAGTTCGAATCTCCCGGTGGGACGTCGCCATGTCGAGCAGCACGTTACACTATCATTGTGAATCCAATTGCTACTCAGATGTTTTCATGGTCAAGGAATCTGACAACGTACACACAAACACTGTATGGGGGGAACTGTGGCGCTTGGCGGAGGTCTGCGCTCTCCGAGTGCTTTTCTAGTTTTTGTATGTTTTATACCGCTGCTCTGCTTCTTTTGTCCTTTTCTTTAGGAAAGCTTTATATAATAAATTTTTCTTTTTACACGCATTTTGTAGTCCTTTGGTTAACCATGGCTTATCAGCAAATTTGTGTTTGAGCTTTTTTTTTTTACTAATGGGCAGTTTTTTTCATAAAGAGTGGTTACAATGTTTATAAATGTGTCATAGGCTTCATTTACATCTGATACATAGACTTCTGTCCAGTCTTGCTTCAGCAAGTCCTCTTTAAGAGAACTGATTGCATTTGGTGATTTGTGTCTGAACGATTTTGAAATTTTTTCTGCGTTGGGCCCCGTGTGGCCATGGATAAGTGCAAAGGTTGGCAAGTGGTCACTTATATCATTTATCAATAATCCACTTTCTATTTTCTTATCGAAAACATTGACAAACAGGTTGTCAATAAGTGTAGCAGAGTGAACTGTGATTCTACTGGGACGTGTTATTGTGGGATATAGACTCATGCTGTACATAGAGTTCATGAACTCTGTAACTACATTTTGTTGATGTGGATTCAGTAAATCAATATTGAAATCTCCACAAATTGCTACCATTTTCTTACTAGTAATATTATTGTACAGCTCGACTAATTTATCTCTGAATGTCTCAATGCAAGTTCCCGGTGTTCTATATATGCAGCTTATGATTAGATTTTTTGTTTTGTCTAGGTCAATCTCAACAGTAACACATTCCAAAATCCCTGGTAGTGCTGAGGACATTTCATTT
The DNA here is from genome assembly GCA_020510985.1 of Pholidichthys leucotaenia. Lineage (NCBI taxonomy): Eukaryota > Metazoa > Chordata > Actinopteri > Cichliformes > Pholidichthyidae > Pholidichthys > Pholidichthys leucotaenia. Next base: position 269,410,789 of record CM035848.1, on the reverse strand, counting down.
ACAAGCTTACACCTATACAGGTCATCAATATACAGTGCAACACCACCACCCTTTTTTTGAGTTCTGTTTATATAAAACATCTGATATCCCTCTATTGCCATCAGGGGAGCCTGTACTTCATTAAGCCAGGTTTCAGAGACTGCAATAGCTGTGAATTTTCTGTCTAAAAGAAATAGGAAGCAAAGAATAGTTTATATAAGAGATCACAAAAAGATCACAGGACAAAATAAAAACAGATTACAGACAAAACTAAAATTAGAAACACATGGATACACTGACAAAGCATAAAAGAAAATGATCCTGAAAGTTCAAGACTGTGTGTGTTTCCAGGCTCTTTAGAAGTTTTTGTGTAACTTCTTAAAATAAAATCCCAATTCTGTTTTAAATTATTGCATTATTGTTCATTTTTGCCCATCTACATTTATAAATGTAATATTTTCTTATTGAAATAAAGGGGATCAAATTATGTCTTATTTCATTTTCTGTGTTACCATATATATATATAACCTTTTTAACTGAACCATACTTTTAAGCTGTGTGACATGAAAGCATGTGACCAACTATCGTGGATCTCATTTTATTTCAGACTATTTCAGGAATCATCATCATCATCATAGCAGTCTGTCGTGAGCGACAATGACTGTTTCACTTAGGTCTGATCAGATTCCTCCACACAGCTCTGTCCTTCGCCTTCCACTGCCAGGAACTCCTGTCTATATCCATCTTCTTCAGGTTTCTTTTTACAGTGTCTTTAAATCTGAGCCTTGGTCTACCCTGATTGCGTTTGCCCTCGCGTAACTGTGAGTAGAGTAACTGCCGAGGGAGACACTGGTGGTCCATCCTCTCAACATGTCCGAGCTGTCTCAGGTTCATCTGTATTAGCATGTCCTCCACTGATGGTAGACCAGCTCGTTTCAGCGCTTTTATGTTGGTTAGCTTGTCTTTCCATGAGATGTTCATTATGGCTTGAAGGTGTCTCATCATGTACACTTGGAGTTTCTTTACCTGCACTCTGTAGACAGTCCAAGTTTCAGCACTGTACAATAGAGTAGCCAGTACTGTCGCTCTGTACACTTTGCATTTCACGTGGATAGACACATGTTGATTGTTCCACAGTCTCTCCCTCAAGTTTCCAAACACAGCACTTGCTCTTCCCTTTCTGATAGTTCATCCTCCAGCCTAGCATGCTCTGAAACAGTACTCCCTGGCCTAGATACTTGAAAGTCTTGCACTTGACTAGTGGCTCTGTACCAATGCTGATCTCTTCTGGTAGTGATGTTGATAACTGGAATTTTGGTGGTTGATAAAGGCACTCTGTCTTCTTGACGTTGATTCTGAGGCTGAATTGGCTAGCTGCTCTTGTAAATTTCTCCACTAAAGATTGCATATCTTCTGCACTGTGTGCAACTAGAGCACTGTTGTCGGCAAAGAGCATTTCTCTTACTACCTTTATCGATGTCTTACTCCTGGTTTTAAACTGCCACACTGAACAAGTCTGCTTCTTTCCTTGTTTGAATGTATACTCCTTCTGAAGTGTCATTGAAGACTACCTCAAGCATGGCTGCCAGATATAGCGAGAAGAGTGTAGGTGCCAGCACACACCCTTGTTTCACCCCGTTGTTTACTGAAAAGTCTTTAGACACTGAACCACTCATTGCCACATTTGCTTGCATACCTGTATGGAATGCCTTAATCAGGTTGATAAACTTCTCTGTACAGCCATATTTCTTAAGTACCTGCCAAAGTCCTTGTCGCGATACAGTATCGAAGGCTTTACTGAAGTCGATGAAGACTACATAAAGTGGCATGTTCTGTTTGATACACTTTTCTTGAACCTGTTTCAAGCAGAAAATCATGTCCATTGTGCTTCTTCCACTTCTAAGGCCGCACTGTGTTTCCGGTAGTACATTTTGCGAGATGTGTTCATTGAGTCTGTTCAGTAGGACACGTGAGAGAATCTTACCAACAGTGGATAGCAGTGATATACCTCAGTAATTTCCACAATCTTTCCTGTCACCTTTCTTGAACAAAGGCACAATACTTGCATTCTTCCAGTCTTGAGGTACTTTCTGGGCATCCCATATCTCTTTGATGAGCTTGTGCAGACAGTTGGTCAGCTGAATACCACCAAATTTCTACACTTCTGCTGGAATTCCATCCCTTCCTGGAGCTTTACCATCCTGTGTTGTCCTGATAGCTGCCATTAGTTCATCAAGATTTGGTGGTTCATCCAGACTTGATACAACTGGTCACTGCACTAGAGCTTCTTTAGCTTCTTCAGTGAGATCCCCAGGGTTGTTTAGTAGTTGGTCAAAGTGGTCTGCAAATCTGTCAAGGATCTTGTCTTTCTCCTGCAAAATTGTTTCACTATCCGTAGCCTTTCGTTGGATCAATCCTCTTGGTTTAGGGCTGTAGATTTCTCTCAGACCTGTGAAGAATGTTTTCATGTCCTTCCTGTCTGCTGCAGTTTGAAGTTCCTCCGCTTTTTCATCCCACCAGTTGGACTTCATCTCTCTGGTGTACTTCTATAGCTCACTCTGAGCCTTTGAGTATTTCTTCATCTTTGACCTTGTGTTACACTAGCCATGGTTACATGTGCAAAATTTCTTCAATCTGATTACATTTCAGATCAGAACTTTACTGTTTAGATGGATCCTGAAAAAGTTGGTCCGATTAGGGCGTGCATTTCCATGTGGCGTACGACTGAACAGACTAAATCATTTTGACATGTGCACAATTATCCGACATTCCAGAAATAGTAGAAGAGGCAACTTCTGATGTAAACAACCCCCACTTTTTGTCTTTCTGTTTTTGAAATGGGCCTGTATTGTGTTATTCAGACTGTACTTTTGCTTCTGCTGGTCTCTGTAATGAAGCTACAAGTACATACTTCTGCATGTGACAAACAGAGGGAGACAGCAGGATGATACAGACCAGTTTTGTTTTACTCCCGCCATGTCTTCCACTAGCTGCTATAAAGGCAGAAATACATCCTGTCAATGTGTGGCTGATGTACAGACATGCGCAGTAAACATATTTTCTACCCAAACTTCGGAATAAGTGTTTATATGCACACCAATCGGATTAACAATCGACATAACTCACCTGTCTCAATTGGAAGGAAATTTTTATCCGAATGAGTGTGATCAGGTCAGAATATTCAGATTGGCATGTTTGCATGAAGCATTTTTATTCTTATCAGGCTTTTAACCCCTTGCACTCCGGTCAATTTCCCTAAAAACGCCAAAAAATAATGTGTTTAAAGTAAATCGAAAGCTGTTCTTCAACCCTTTGCAGCATCTTCATGGGGTTGGTCTCATTTAAAAGAAAACACTTTGAATGTTTTTGGCAAAACAGTCATAATCTCTCTAAGTGCTCCGGCCACTGAGTTACAGTCATCTAAACATACTGAAGTTGAAGAAAATAAATTTGGCCTGGGTGTTTTTTTGGATACAAACGCTTGCAAATAACACACAGCTTCAGATCCGGGCTGGAAAATGCAACAGAAATGTAGAACCAAGTGTTATCCAGCTGAGGTCAAAATTTTGTAACAATGCCACAAAAAATGAATATATTACACAGCTTTTTCCTCAGGTAGTTCCCAGGCGTTTTTGAACTGTGCCAAATTGTGCCAAATGGCACAGTTTGGAAAAACGTCTGTAACTTTTGAATGATTCAATATAGAAGCTTCATCTTGGGCTCTAATGAAAGGTAATACTCAGGGCTGTGTGTGTGTGTGTGGGGGGTTGTCCACCCCCCCCCCCCGCTACAGAGGACGGACATCGGCCATCGCTACATGACGGAATAGTCATGTGGCGACCGCGGCGCAGTCACCGCGACTTCCCCCCCCCCCTCGCTACAGAAGAGTAGCGGGTGGGGGGAGCGTTCACGGTCCGGACGCGGCGCACGACCCGTGTACCGTGGCGCACGAACTTCGGACTTCGTGCGCCGCACAGTTGTAATTTACCGATCGGTCAAAAGTAATTTTTGATTACAATTTTCAGGGATAAAGAATAATTTAGCTTATAACACCTTACCTCTTCACAGCAGCAGTGTCCTGGCGAACTTCTCTTCCTCGTTGTCAGACGAACGCGATGCTGGTCCCTTGTTATGGACTCGTGGTTCTGGTCTCGGCGACCTGGTCAAAGCATAATTCCATTATTGCGGTTTTGCGCTTCCATGATTGCGGGGTTTTTTTGACTTATGACCTTCGTCGTCGGCCTCCATCGGTCTATGATGACCATGGAAGAGAATCCTAAACGTCTATTCTGCTAGAATAAGTGCAGGTCGCACTTGTGGGTGGTCTCCATGCTGCTGGGTCTGTAGCAGGTTCTTCCTGCGGGTCCTTTTTTTCATCTGCTGCAGCAGTCAGACTCTCTTCACCCAGCCTTACACAAAACAGCTCGCGAACTTCTGTGCTTCAATTGGCTGGCTGCATTCACAGCATTGGTAGGCGGGTCCTTCTTGCTAGGTTTTCAGTCATTGGTTCTTCAAGGTTTCAGAAACCCAATTCAAGGCTCTTATTAGTCGAATGAGAGGTCAATCATATCTGATCTGTTCGAGGCTGTGTCTGTAGTGGAAGAACTTTTTTTTTTTTTTTCAGTGCGCGCTTGGACGCAGCGCCCTCGTGCGTCCTAGAGCGCACGTGCGCCCTCGTGCGCTCTGGGACGCAGAGACGTGCCCGTCCGCGGTACACTGGAGTGCAAGAGGTTAACCTTTTAACTGTCAGATTTAACGCACACCTAGTAGCACAGTGCAGCAACTGCACCTGTCAACTGAATCTGACATCCTTTTAACTCCCCAGCTGTACTGAGGATTTGTACTGATCATGCCAGTTCAGAAGGTGGCAGACACACGTTGGTGGAATCATGGCTGACACAAAATACACCAAAGAAGAAGAAATCCTTCTTCTTCTTTTTTTTTCTTCTTTGAGATCAGAAAACAAATATGGCCACCATCCATCGTCATATAAAACAATCATATTTGACGTCATATACGATAAATTGCCGCGGAATACAAGCAAAATTGATGTGGGATAATCATAAGAGTTTCTAGATGTGGGAGAGAAAGCGCAAATGACTGACAGAACGCAAAATAACGACCATAATGGATGAAAACGGACCGACCACGCCAGCGAGCGAGCCCCCTTCGCCAACGGTAAGTGACAAATTTCTTTGTTTCTTTACATTGTACTGATTTTCTGGTTCTTATACTTTGAAGATAAAATAACAAAATGCCCCTGCCCAAAAAACGGTGTCAAAAAGCAGAACCATTCTTTGTGTAAATATGTCCAAAATCCACTTTTGACTGAGTTATATAATTCGATATAGCTGCCATGGCATTATGCAAATTAGATGTGTAAATTTACTCCTATCTGAAACTTTGGATCATATTCTACATCTTTCTAATGGACAGTAAGTCATTATCTCTTGCAACTTTCAAGATATAGCCTTGGAAAGCTGACATCTGATCTTAATACAGTGGTACCTCTACTTACGAACGTCCCTACATACGGAATTTTCAGGTTACGAGACGCCTCAACGGGAAAATATTGCCTCTAGTTACGAACGAAATTTCAGGATACGAAAGGCAAAAAAGTAAGCGCTCCTCGCAGCTTCCGTAGTTTACCGAACGTAAACATACCTGTAGCTGCTCTGCCATTGGCTATCGCCTAGCATCTTCCTGGTATCCCATTGGCCACGAAGTTGTTTTTTTTTCTCCAAAACTTTATGCGTTTGGTTGATCTCGCCAAAGAATATGGCCGTAATACATCAACGATCAGCACGGTATTAAAACAAAACGAAGCACTTACAAGCCGACAAAAGCAAACGTCCTTGGATCAGAACATGAACCAAAGAAGGCAAAAGGTGACGACGTCGACGACGATAGCAGTTAAAGGGTAAATGAACATAATTTTTATTATTCTTTCTCTTTTATTATTCTCTTTAATTATTCTTTCTCTCATTTTAAACTCTCATTTTATGTTTATTGTGCAGTAATCTAATTGTAACATGTATTTGTTACATGTTTTGATGCGTTTTTACGATTTATAAAAAATTTATGCCCGAATTTTGGGGGCTTGGAACGGATTACGGCATTTACATGTAAAACGCGCCTCTACTTACGAATTTTTCACGTTACGAGAATTCTTCCGGAACGAATTAAATTCGTAAGTAGAGGTACCACTGTATTTTCTTGACAAAAAATCATTACCACTCTTGACCATTAGGGGTTATGTTGCCAAACGGTGCCTGTGACAGTTCCGGTTACTTGTGTCCATGTAAACATGGCTACTGCAGATTTTCCTGCCTAGCTGTATTCCTCACTTCTGGTAGTTTCTTCAGATGTTCATCATGCTCATCAAACTAATCTTGATGTTTCCTCTCAGGGTGGCCTGAAACATCACTCACAGTCTGATACACCGTACCCTTCACTGTTGCCCATTTCTCTTCTATGTCATTCTCTGAGTTGTTGCTGTCCCAGTCTTTCAAGTTTTCATCCATTTCCTGTGCAAGTCCTTCCTGCTTCCTTTGGCTTTTCAGTGCACTAGTGTTTAGCTTCCGTGGTGGCTTCGCACCCATCCTGCAAAGCTGTTTTCATTTGCAAATCCTTAATCTAGATCTCAGCGTTACATGATCAGTACCACAGTCCGCACCTCTCATTGCTCTGGTGTCCAATACATCCCTTATGTCTCTCTGCCTTACTATGATGTAGTCTAACAAGTGCCAGTGCTTGGATCTTGGGTGCACCCATGTCTTCTTGTGTGTGTCCATGTGCTTAAATAGGATGTTGGTTATCACAAGGTTGTACTCTGAACATAGTGCAAGTAGAAGTTCTCCATTAGCATTGCACTTGCCTACCCCATGACTGCCTAGCACTCCTTTCCATTTCTCAGTGTCCGAACCAACTCTAGCATTAAAATCTCCGATAAGTATCAGCCTGTCATCAGTTTGTACATGCCTGATAGTCTCACGTAAATCACTGTAGAACTCTTCCTTCGCCTCCTCTGTGTTGGTCATTGTTGGGACATATACACTGATGAGTGTGGCACACATCTTCGGCTGTAGTGGGAGTCTCATAGTCATTATCCTGTTGCTGATTGGCACCGGTTCCTCATCAAGCATTGCTGCTATCTCCTTTCTAACTGCAAAGCCCACTCCTGCTTCTCTCCTTTCTTGAGTTGATTTCCCACTCCAAAAGAAGATGTATCCATGGTCTTCCAAGCTATCATATCCATGCAATCTTGTTTCACTAAGTGCAGCTATGCCTACATTGTACCTGTTCATTTCCAAGGCCACAAGCGCGGTCTGTTTTTCTGGGCACTGTGATGTTGATCTGTCCAACAGAGTGCGTACATTCCATTCTGCTACACACAAGGCTGTTGTTTTCTTCTTCTTCTTCTTTTCTCTTCCTACTCCTAACTTACTTTTCGCTGCCTGTTGGGGTGTAACCAGATTAGCGCGATTGTCACCCGGGTTAACAAGATTAACCTTGTTAACCCGGGCGACATCCGAGCCGGTATGAGTTGCTTTCTGACTGACCATTTAACTATATTATTTAACTATATTTAACCATTTAACTAACCGGTTAACTAGTTAACCGGAGTGGTGGCTCAGTTGGTAGAGCATCTGCCCCACACCCAGGAGGCAGGGGTTCAAATCCCGGCCGGGTCATGCCAAAGACCATATAAAAGCGGAACTTCCTGCCGTCCAGCTTGGTGCTCAGCAATAATGGAATGGAGGAGGGAAATCTGTGGCGGCGCCTTGCATGGCAGCGGCCCTTCTGATTCTACACATGGGGTGTGTGTGATTGACACTGTAGATAGGATAAAGCACAATTTCTTTCTACTGTACATGTATGGTTGAATGACAGTAATGGGTGATTTTATTTATTATTTCATGAAACTGCTTGCAAAGTATTTGAGTACCGCTAGCTTTTGCTGGACTAGCAGCACATTCTTGGCAGATAGAGGTATTATCAGTGGCAAGGACAAGCCAAGTCAAACTGACTCCAGTATCTGTTGCAGTGACTGACCAGATGACAGGTTTGTTTATCTCTGCTCTTTGTGTAGTGCATGTCGCAATGCACTGACTGACACAGTCCACCACGATGTCCAGTCTCATCCCATGTAACTGGGAGTGGTCCACCACAGACCTGTGGTAGATATTGTTTTTAGTTCTGCCAGGATGCCCTGTTTCACCCTCCACACCCAGAAAGGCGGGGATGCCGGTTGAGTCGCCGACAGCCCAACCCATGAGACAGGTAGTACCGGTTTTCATGGTTATCCGGTAGCTAGCAAGCCAATGCCTGACCTGACAGAACTATTTCAGGAATGAACTGAATTAAATGTGCTGCAGCCTCTTAAGATGATTTAGTTGATTACATTTGCAATCAATTAAATGATCTTTTTTCAAACTGCATAATTAGCCAAAAATTTTATTAATTGTGTGTAATTTAGCATAAACTTGAAGTCTTTATGTCATATATTTTATTTTGGCAAAGATCTTAAACTCTTGTCAAGGCAGTATTTTTTATCTATTTATTTATTTATTTATTGGTGGGGGTGGAGCAGGGGTAAAGGTGTGGTCAGCAGTGTTGGGAGTAAGTAACACATTACTGTCACGCCACTACTTTTGCAGTAACAAGGATTCAAGGATTCAAAGATTTTATTGTCAATACTACTATACGTGCAGGACATACAGGAGAATTGAAATGGTGTTTCTCTCTCTCCACATTGATGTGCATTTAATGAAAAGAAAGGAAATTAGGCTGGATTAAAAAATAAAGAAAAACAAGAACAAACAGCAACAGCAGCAGTCTATGTACAGTCTATATACAGTGATGCAACCCGTGGTGCCAACGGCAGCCAGAAGGACTCTGACCTCCATAGAGGTAATGATTAGTTTAGGTAAATGATTAGTGGTAATAAACCCAGCAATCCCATATTCAGACAGCTAGAGATGAATATCTCCCCATTGTGGGACTAATAAAGGCTTATCTTATCTTATATCCATAGTGCATTTCAGTGCTGTAGTGTAGGTGCAGATAGTGACAGATATGATTGCACATGATCAGTATTGCAGTGATATACAGACAGCAGCAGAAATGGCATTTGTGCAAATGGTTGCGGTTAAAGTGCAGAGACATATAGCAGCAAAAGTACAACAGTATTATTGTTGGTGTGCCAGTCTTTCTGTGCCAACATCTGAGGTAATTATTGTGCAGGTGTTACCGTCTGGGAAGTGGGGAGAGTGCACAGAGTTCAGGGTCCTGATGGCCTGAAGAACAAAGCTGTTCAGCAGTCTTGTGGAGCGGGCCCGGAGGCTCCAGTACCTTTTCCCCAAGGGCAGGGGGCTGAAGAGGGAGTGTAGGGGAAGGGAGGTGTCACCTGTGATGTTGGTGGCTCTGCGGGTGAGGTGAGTGGGGTAGACATCCAAGAGAGGGGGCGGGGGGGGGGGGGCACCGATGATCTTGCTGGCTGCATCCACTATGCGTTGTAGTGTCTTCCAGCAGGCAGCAGTGCAGCTTCCATACCACACCATGATGCAGTTGGTGAGGATGCTCTCACTGGTGCCTCGGTAGAAAGACTGCATGATGGGGGGTGGGACTTGTGCTCTCCTCAGTCTGCGGAGGAAATGGAGGTGAGTTTGGGCCTTCTTGGCCAGTGATGTGGTGTTGTTGGTCCAGGTGAGGTCCTCAGAGATGTACACCCCCAGGAACTTGGTGCTGTACACCCTTTCCACAGTTGCACCGTCAATGATCAGAGGGTGGTGCTGTGTGTGACCCCTCCTGAAGTCGACCACAATCTCCTTGTTTTTTCCCACGTTCAGGAAGAGGTTGTTGTCTTTACACCACTGGACTAGTTGGCTCACCTCGTTTCTGTAGTTGGCCTCGTCATTATTGGTGATGAGGCCCACTACCATCGTGTCATCTGCAAACTTGATGATGTAGTTGGTGTTGTAGGCTGGCACGCAGTCATGGGTCAGCAGGGTGAAGAGCAGCGGGATGAGCACGCACCCTTGTGGGGCCCCTGTGCACAGTGTGATGGTCTGGGAGGTGTTGCTGCCAACCCACACGTTCTGTGGCCTCCCTGTGAGAAAGTCCAGCCCCCAGTTACAGAGAAAGGTTTTGAGTCCTAAGTGTCTGAGTTTTTGTATTAGGTGCTGGGGGATGATTGTGTTGAATGCTGAGCTGAAGTCCAAGAGCAGCATGCGCACGTATGAGTTTTTTGAATCCAGGTGGGTGAGGGCTGGATGGAGAGCAGCAGCGATGGCATCTTCTGTTGATCTGTTCGACCTGTATGCAAACTGGAATGGGTTGTGAGAGGGAGGCAGGGTGGACTTGATGTGCTGCATGACTAGCCGCTCAAAGCACTTCATTATAGTGGGGGTCAGTGCTACCGGCCTAAATCATTGTAGCTGGATGGGACAGGCTTCTTTGGGACTGGTATTATGGTGGCAGTCTTGAAGCATGTGGGGACAACAGCTTGAGACAGGGAGATGTTGAAGATGTCAGCCAGGACATTCTTAAGCTCCTCTGCGCAGTCCTTCAGGATGCAACCCGGTATGTTGTCCGGGCCAGCTGCCTTATGTGGATTGATCCTGCAGAGGGTCCTCTTCACACTAGCCAGATCCAGACTTAAGGCCAGCTCGTCCGGAGGAGGAGTGGTGTTCTGTGCTAGTCTGCTGTTTTGTGCTTCAAATCGGCCAAAGAAGTCATTAAGGTTGTTAAGCAGTGTGATGTCACTCGCACAGGTCTGAGGTGGAGGTTTGTAGTTGGTGAGGGTGTGTATGCCACGCCAGAGAGAACGTGCATCTCTGGTGTTGCTGAAGTGTCCGGATATTTTCTTGCTGTACTGTTGTTTTGCCTCCTTGATGCCACGGGACAGGTTGGCCCTAGCTGGTGTTAGTCCAGCAGTGTCGCCAACCCTGAAAGCTGCATCCCGAGCCCTCAGGAGTCTGTGGATCTCTGCTGTCATCCATTGCTTCTGGTTGCCACGAACAGTGAAGGTCTTGCAGTGAGTAACACCATCAATGCATTTGGCTATGTATGCCACAACAACCTCAGTGTGCTCCTCTAGGTTTGTGTGTCCATTATGAGTAGCTTCATGCTTGAAAATGCCCCAGTCTGTGGTGCTGAAGCAGTCTTTCAGAGCATCAGAGGACCCCTCTGGCCACACATGTACCTGCTTCTTTGTAGGTCTAATGGCTTTCACTCTGGGTTTGTATGCTGGCCTTAACAGAATGGTGATGTGATCAGAGAGGCCCAGAGGGGGGAGGAGGGAGGGTTTGTATGCATTCTTATGGGTTGTGTACACCAGATCCAACAGTTTGTCTCCCCTTGTTGCAAAGTTTACATGTTGATATAGACGCGGTAGGAGGGCCTTAAATTTGCGTGGTTGAAGTCTCCTGCTGTGATGAGAAATCCATCTGGATGCACTGTTTGTGTCTCACTTGTAGCTTGATAGAGTACTTTCAATGCTTCCCTCCTCCCACTGGCGCTGGTGGGCGGGACATACACGGGGGCAATTAGAACCGATGAAATTTCTCTAGGCGTGTAAAAGGGTCTGCACTTGATGATCATAAACTCTACCAAAGAACAGCAATGTCTGTGAACAACAACAGTCACGTCACCAGGCATCACTGATGTGCACACACATGCCTCCACCCTGGGTTTTCGCTCCTGCCGTTAGCACTCTGTCGCTGCGATAGGATGTTAGCCCTGCTAGGTGAATAGCAGAGTCTGGTATATTGTCATTTAAACATGTCATTTAACGTGTTGTGTAATGGAATTAGTTTAAAAATTCAGTAATACATTACAGTTATTGAAATTTGTTCAGATGCATTACTCGTTACACGTTTTATTAATATAGATAAATATTTTTGGTGCAAATGAATGAATATACAAACTGTTACTACATATAGCTGACACAGCTGTCAGTCGACGTGACCTGTTGCAGAGAGCCTGTGAGTCTTAATTACTGAGCGAAGGAAAAGATGAAGCTACTTTGTTTTTGTGGAAATAGATTATTTTTCCTTTGTTACGGTTAAAGACAAAAGCATATTGGTGGGTTGCAAACTAAACAGCCGGTTGAGACTGTCATGACTAATAAAACTTGACAGCACACGTGCACGATCCCAAACCACAGGAGGAACCACACAGAGGGGTACGTTTGAAAGTTTTATTAACTATCAAAAACCCAAAGCGCACAGCTGCAGAAACAGTCACTCGCCAGAGGAATGGCCCTATGGAGAGAAGACACGAGCTGTGAGCAGAGGAATGGAGTAAGGGAAAATGGGCGAGCCAAATTGCCACTTACTTGGGAAATCCAGGGATGACTGGCAGCACCCAGCGGGGAATAGACAAACCAGTAGGGTAAGGGGGAAAGATGAGCTGATGGTGCCTGACCGGGTGGAGTAGGAGCTGAGGACAGTGAGATGTGGCTGGAGAGCACGCGCAGTCCAAGAGACACACCTACACGGTGGCAGCAACCTGAGGAAGGAAGAGAAATAAGATGAGGCAACTTGTTCACACTTATCATTTAGATTTTCTTGCCTGTTTGTGGGCAGTATACCCAGATGAGCCAGCGTTGACTGCACGGAGAGGGCCTCCTTAAGTACGCTGGCTGATGAGCGGGTGCAGGTGTGTCTTCTGCCTCAGGTGTCGTGATGAGTTACTGAATGTGAGGCAGGACGGGAGGGGTGTGCTCCCATTGCCCATGACAGGGCTCCCCCTCTAGGAATGCCTCCTGGCAGTCCGGAGGACTTCTCCATGTGTGCACGATGATAGGCCCAGAGCATCTCCTTGTCCAGTACTCGCGACGAGGGAGTCCAGGATCGTTCCTCTGCGCTGTAGCCCTCCCAGTCCACTACATACTGTAGGCACCGGCCCCAGTGGCGAACGTCCAAAATCTGCCGTACAGTGTAGGAGGGGTGGCCATCGATGATTCGAGGAGGGAGAGGCGGCTCACTTCCACAGGCCACATGGAAGGTAAGGTTCACCCGTAGGGTCGGGGGCAGCTTCAGCTGGACTGACGCATTGTTAATCACCTGGGAGATAGTGTATGGCCCAAGGAAGCGGGGTAACAGCTTCTTAGATTTCTCTTTTAGCGGAATCTGACTCGCTGCCAGCCAGACCTGCTGTCCAGCAACGTACTTGGACGCTAGAACCCGCCTCCTGTCAGCAGCGGCCCAGGTGCGTTCCGTGGTGTGGGCCAGGGCAGCCCGAGTAGACCTCCAGATGTGCTGGCAGCGTCGAGCATGGGCCCCTACGAATGGGACTGAGACCTCCCTCTCCGCTATCGGAAGGAGACGCGGCGTGTACCCTAATGATGCCTCAAAAGGGGTGAGTCCGGTCGCTGAGGACACCGCAGAGTTCATGGAGTACTCCACCCAGGTCAGATGTGTGCTCCAGGATGAGGGATTATTGGCTGCTATGCACTGCAAGGTGGCCTCCAAGGACTGATTGGCACGCTCCGCCTGCCCATTGCTCTGCAGATGATTTCTAGACGGAAGACTCACAGTGGTTCCCAGGGTCCAGCAAAAGGCCCTCCAGACCTGGGATGTGAATTGTGGACCCTGGTCAGACACAATGTCTATCGGGATGCCGTGGACCCAGATGACGTGATCAGTGAGGAGGACCGCTGTCTCCAAGGCCGATGGAACTTTAGGAAGGGCCACCAGGTGGACCGCCTTGGAGAAGCAATCCACGATGGTTAGTATCACAGTCTTGCCGTGGGAGGAGGGCAGTCTGGTCACGAAATCCATGGCGATCTGGGACCACGGCCGACCAGGGATAGGATGGGGGTGGAGGAGACCCGATGGGGGGGAGGAGTCTGATTTCCCCCGGACCCAGGTCTGACAGGCCTTCACATATTCTTGTACGTCCCATTACAACGTGGGCCACCAAAATGCTCGCCAGACGAAGTCCACAGTTCGAGCAATGCCCGGATGGCACGCGAAGCGACTGATGTGACCCCACTGGATGACATCGCTGCGGAGGGTGGTCGGGATGTACAGGCGGTTCCGGGGGCACCCTACTGGCATAGGCTCCTGGGACTGGGCCTGACGGACCCTCCGCTCGATATCCCAAGTAAGGGTTCCAAGGACACATGAAGGCGGTATGATGGTGTGTGTGTGTGTGGGGGGGGGGGCTTCCTCCCTAGAATCAAACTGGCATGATAGTGTGTCTGGTTTGGTGTTCCGGGCGCCAGACCAGTAAGTGATGGTAAAATTAAATTGCTGGAAAAATAGCACCCAGCGAGCCTGCCTGGCATTCAGTCTGCGGGCCGACCGCAAGTACTCAAGGTTCTTGTGGTCGGTCCACATGATGATGGGGTGAATGGCCCCCTCTAACCAGTGCCTCCACTCCTCTAATGCCAACTTAATGGCCAGCAGCTCTCTGTCCCCTACGTCATAGTTCCTCTTGGCCGGCGTAAGCCGACGAGAGAAATATGCGCACGGGTGAAGCGTCTGATCAGAGGGCGTGTGCTGCGGTAGCACAGCGCCAACCCCTGAATCAGACGCATCCACCTCGAGGACGAACTGGAGCTGCGTGTTGACCTGGGCCAAGATAGGTGTTTCTGTGAACAGGCGCTTTAATTTGGCAAACACCTGTTCAGCTGCCTCAGTCCACCGAAAGGGGACCTTAACAGAGGTCAGCTGTGTCAAGGGCAGTGTCACCCCACTATAGTTCCTGATGAACCTGCAGTAAAAGTTTGCGAACCCGAGGAAGCGTTGAAGCTCCTTATGGGAGTGGGGAGTTGGCCCATCTAGCACTGCCCTCACCTTGGCCGGGTCGGCAATCAGCTCCCCCTCAGCCAAGATGAAGCCCAAGAAGGTGGTAGATGTTGTGGAGAACTCACACTTCTCAGCCTTAACGTAAAGCTGGTTCTCCAGAAGCCATTGTAAAACGGCTCTTACATGGACCTCATGTTCCTCTGGCGAGCAGGAGAAAATAAGGATATCATCAAGGTAGACAAAGACAAATTGATAAAGCATATCGCGGAGGACGTCATTTATTAACTGCTGGAAGATGGCGAAGGCGTTAGTTAGCCCAAATGGCATCACTAAGTACTCAAATTGCCTCTGGCGTGTTTTAAAAGCCGTCTTCCATTCATTGCCCTCGCCAATGCAGACCAGATGATACGCGTTCCTAAGGTCTAACTTGGTGAAAACCTGTGAGCGCTGAAGAAGCTCGAAAACTGAATTGATCAGAGGCAAAGGGTACTTGTCTTTAATGGTAACAGTGTTGAGCTCCCGGTAGTCGATGCACAGGCACAGCGAGCCATCCTTCTTCCCGACAAAGAAGAATCTGGCTCCGAGAGGAGCCGAAGATGGCCAAATAAGGCCGGAGTTCAGCGATTCCTTCATATACTGCTCCATCGCCTCACTTTCCGGGCCAGAAATGCTATATACGTAGCTGGCTGGACGGGAGCCTCGCCCCCGGGATGAGGTCGATAGCACAATCATAAGAGCGGTGAGGCAGCAGTGACAACACTCTTAATTTGCTAAAGACCTCAGCAAGATCGTGATATGCCTGGGGAACGAGGCTGAGGTTCAGCGGCTCGGCTGGGGAGAGGGAAACAGACAGAAATGGGGAACACTCCGCTGAACACATACAGTGGGCCAAACAAAACGGGCTCCAGGCTGAAATGGTATTTTTGTCCCAATTGATCATGGGGTTATGCCTGTGGAGCCACGGGTAACCAAGAACCACCGGTGAAGATGATATAGGGAGAACCAGGAATGACAGTTGCTCCCGGTGGTTCCCGTAATGGAGGATGGATATGGGTACCGTGCTGCGAGCGACCACCATGACCTCACGGCCAAATATAGTTGTGATCCTCTGACCATGGGGCAACTTACGTGTGGGAATGCCCACCTGCTTCACGAACTCAGCAGACATGAAATTACCCTCTGACCCTGAGTCAACCAGCGCCTCAGTCCTCCTCTTGACCCCCAACAATTGCACGAGGGCCGAAATTGAAAAATTACCAAGGGGAGAAGATTTAGTCCCACCCGCCAGACCCCCCATGGTTACTGATGGGCTGCATCTTTTAGCCACTGGCGGCATTCGTCCAGACTGTGGTTCATTAAGCCACAGTACGTGCACGTGCCAGCCCTTTGCCTTCGCCTGTGCTCATCATCGGTCAAGTGCTGAGAGAGCTCCATCGGTTCGGGCGAAGAGCTGGTGCCGCCAGTGCCAGTAACCACCGCAGACACATGCTCGGCACGCGGGCGAGAGGAGGACTCGTGCTCCTTCGCTCGCTCACAGTAAAGGTTATCCAATCCAACTGCCTGATCTATGAGACCGTCAAGAGTCTCCGGGACAGGGTGAACCACCAGATCATCATGGAGTTGATCATTCAACCCGTGGAGGAATGCCCTGCATAACGCAATATCTTTCCACCCCGAATCCGGGTGCCCTGGCGGAGCATCATCAGGTGGCTCATTACGTTGCCCTGACTCTCGATCCAGCCAAACGCGTTGGAGAATGTGGTCACAAATTGCTCAAACATATACCTATACCCCTGGGGGTTGTCTAACGTGGACCATGCCAATCAAGGGCTCGATCCCTGAACAACAGAGTAAAAAATTGGATCTTTGCCACGTCGTCCGGGTATTCTTCCCCGACCTGCTCCAGGTACATTTGGACTTGAATTAGAAAACCCTTACATTTCCCCACCTCCCCCGTGTACAGGGAAGGTGTGGGAACGGAGGTAGTACGGCGCACTGTAGTGCACAGAGCAGGCTGGGGGGGGAGCGGTCGGAGGAGGCACTGTAGCCCAAAGTTTCATCATATTTGATACCTGTTGCGTCAACATAGCATCTGGTGCTCGGTCACCGCTAGGCGATCCATAGCTGACAGCTCCTGTGGTGAGGCACCGGCTGCGCTATCTTTCTGGCTGGCTCATTCTGTCATGACTAATAAAACTTGACAGCACATGTGCATGATGCCAAACCACAGGAGGAACCACACAGAGGGGCATGTTTGAGAGTTTTATTAAATATCAAAATCCCAAAGTGCACAGCTGCAGAAACAGTCACTCGCCAGAGGAATCGCCCTGTGGAGAGAAGACACGAGCTGTGAGCAGAGGAATGGAGTAAGGGAAAATGGGCGAGCCAAATTGCCACTTACCTGGGAAATCCAGGGATGACCGGCAGCACCCAGCGGGGAATAGACAAACCAGTAGGGTAAGGAGGAAAGATGAGCTGATGGTGCCTGACCGGGTGGAGTAGGAGCTGAGGATGGTGAGATGTGGCTGGAGAGCACACGCAGTCCGAGAGACACACCTACACGGTGGCAGCAACCTGAGGAAGGAAGAGAAATAAGGTGAGACAACTTGTTCACACTTATCTTTTAGATTTGCTTGCCTGTTTGTGGGCAGTATACCCAGACGAGCCAGCGTTGACTGCACGGAGAGAGCCTCCTTAAGTACGCTGGCTGATGAACGAGTGCAGGTGTGTCTTCTGCCTCAGGTGTCGTGATGAGTTACTGAATGTGAGGCAGGACGGGAGGGGTGCGCTCCCGCTGCCCATGACAGAGACTTACGGCAATCTTTAGCTCCGACAAAACTAGTGCTATGCTACAGTCATGTGAAAAAATTAGGATACCCCATTAAATATTCAGTTCTTTATTAAGAAATGTTCACATATCTATGTCTAACCTTGTTTTTGTTTTTATTTGCATTGTTTTACATTTATTTTAGCCATTTTAAGTGGGAATGAATGTGGGGGTGTCCAAAAAAGATGGGGGTGTCCTAATTTATTCCTTACTATTTGCTTAGAATTATATTTTACAGAAAATTTGAAGAAAAGTCTTTAATTCATTTTTAATTGTTTAGTTGTATTACATGGATCTCCCAGTATTTTAAACAATGATATTAAATATCCATATGTCCAAATATGTAAACACACACACACACACACACACACGCACACACAGGCTTATACAGGGTATCCTAATTTTTTCACATGACTGTATGTGTTATGTCTGGAAACCCAGAATGACCAATGGAGAGGAGAGATGTGCTGAAACTCAAAGTTTATTACATGATGCAGTGATAATACAATACAGGTTTACTGTGTACTGAGCTCTAGGTGGCTATAAGTCCAGAGAGCCCTAAAATGGCCGGTTCCCCTTGGCTGGCGTGATGATGGTGTTATGTATGGAAATGAGGGTCGGCGTCTGTCTTATGCCATGCACCCAACTGAACTTTATTGAACACACATAGAACTATTAATAGTGGTGTCGCAGCCCACCTGACGTCACACGTAGGGCTGGTACGGCAAGACACACACACTCCACATTCTACACACAACATTCCCCTCCCCCTTACAAAAGTGCAAAACACATACACACAATTCAGGCCCACCCCAATTTAGGAACTAAATCATGCACTAAGGGAAATAACGGTAAACAGTGAACGTGAATGGCCTAACACATTCACACAAAACAGCTAAAATCAGCGTGTTTATACAAAATACACAAAATAATCCCATATCAACACACTCACATCCCACACTGTTTTAACATATACACATTAAAATTATTCACGTCACGCCAATGTCCCCGGGCAGCCAAGGTTAAAACCGGCTTGGGGGTCCAGGGCAGCCCCACGGCATGCACGCCTTCGGTAGCCGCCTGCCCCCGGGGTCAAAGCTGACCTCCCCGTCAAGAATGTCTCTTCTCTTCACCCTCAAGCACTTATCTCTTCTGGACCTATAGTGCTGCTGCCTGGCACGCAGTCCCTCCGTGCCTGTCGGTCCACCCCCAACCGCCTTCAGAACCACTGCAGCTGCCGCCGTTGTAGCTCCAGTTGCTCCGGCACCCTGTGGCCGAGCTCCAGGGAAAACCAAAGCTCGCTTGTCGCTGTCACTCATCGAATCGGGCACCTTGCTGTAAGGCCCAGCACCTTCGTCCAAGGCGCTTTGAGCCCCAGCACTGAGGTCCTGCCTGACCTCCATGGAGCCCGGCACCTCCTCTCTGTCATCCGAGGTGCTTCGCTGTGCCGTCTCTGTGTCCAGCTGTCGCTGCTGCTTCCCGGGTCTTTCAGCATCACCCTCGTCGGTGTCACTCGTTGACCCAGGCGCCTCGTCGCTGCGCCCAGCACCCTCATCCAAGGTACTCCACTGCGTTGCCTCTGTGCCCAGCTGTCGCTGCTCTGACTCCAGCATCCTGAGCTCCTCGGCTGGCTTGCCATCTTCTGTGACCAGGGACCTCCCCACTCGTGACCCCAGTTCTACCTCGAAGTCTAGCTGGTAGCTTGTAGCTTGGTTTTGGGGCACACCTAGCTTTGTGGCTAACTTCCCCATAGTCACTGACTAAGCTGCTAGCTTCCCCAAGCTAGCTAGCTTAGCTTCTTCTGGCACCAACAGCTCCATTACTCGCAGTTTCTTGGTCCTCATATGTTCTACAAAATATTCGGCCAGCCACCCGATAGCATCCGCATAAGACTCCGTTTCTCCCAACATTCTGTCACAAACCCCCGTGCGCCATTGTGCGGCGCACAAGGGAGAGAATGAAAAACCCAATCGCGGAAGTAGAAAGTGCCATTTTATTAAATAGAGCGACAAAGAACCAAGTTCAGTTAACCACAAAATACAGGGAGATGCAATCGATGAAGTAATGGCCACCAGATGTAAAGGGCGCCAGCTGGATGCTCTACAGCCCGGTCAAAAAGGGAGCCTAGTGCTGCAGGACAGCTACGCATGAAAGGAAAGGCGATCAGTCTAGTGTTGCAGGGCTGTTAAGCACTAGACTGATCATGACACTTACAGGGCTGGAGCAATCCTGGGGCGAGCCGTGCAGTCTGGAGGATGAAGAGGGTAAGCAGAGTCAGCCGATCACACCAAGGGATTAACCGAACTTCAAGTGCTGACTGAATAATTAGCAGGTGATGAAAACTCATATGTGGAGAGCTAGCTGCCACGTATGGAGGTGAATGCTCCAGCAATCTCTTTCCACAATTGCAGCGAACAAATACTCCTGAAGCAAATGAGGAAAGAGATTGCCGGTGCGAAAAAGAGTGGGCTGAACTTGATTGGACCTGGTGTGTGAGAGAGCGTGCATGAGTGTATGAATGGGAATGAATGGAGAGTGTGCATGTGTGTGTGTGTGTGTGTGTGTGTGTGTGTGTGTGTGTGTGTGTGTGAATGTGAGCATGTGTGTGAACACCCGTGACAGCACAGCTGATGGCTCTTGACAGGAGGAGGGGGCGTGCCCAAGCTGTCAGGGAGCAGAGGCCCAATAGCTTCCCTGAAGCGCCAGGTGAAAACTAGGGCAAAACATAACAATAAGAAGAACTGACAGCCCGTGAAGAAATGATAGGCTATGAAGAAATGACAGCCCCCCCCCTGCCCAGGGGTGGATACCAGACACCCCGGTACCATCAGCCAAAAAGAAAAGAAACAAAACCCCTCAAGGGAACCCCTCCCCCCGGCAACAAAACACTAACCCAGGTTGGGAGGTGGGGGAAAACCGGTTAGGAGGAAAGCAACCGGTGAAAACACAACCAGTAAAAAACAAAATAACGAGCAAACCCCCCCTACCAACCCCCAACCTGGAACACTAACCCCCCTCCCCAGAAGTCCAAAGTTCAGGGGGTCGACCAGAGTCACAGGCCCCCAGCATGGTGAGGAGTGATAGATCGAGTGGCCCACCCAAGTCCAAAGTCCAGCAGGCGGCCCGTGGGATAGTGTCCGGCGGCCTGCCCAGGCCGATGGACCACCCGACCCATAAGCCAAGTCCTTCGGGTGGCCGACCAGCGTGGTGGAGCCACCAGAACCGGGGGTGGAGGTGGAGAGGCAGCCTCCCTACTCGGGAACATTGGCGGCCAAACCAAGAAATAGGAGCCCCCCCTGCCATTCGAGGCTTGGGGCAGGGGAACCGTAGCACCTGCAATGGTCCCGGTCTGGGACATGACTGCACCGGTGGCGGACTCTGGCTGGAGTGCTGCTGCACCTGCGGTGGACTCCGGCTGGGGCTCTGCTGCACCGGCGGTGGACCCCAGCTGGGGCTCTGCTGCACCCGTGGTGGACCCCGGCTGGGGCTCTGCTGCACCTGCGGTGGACCCTGGCTGGGGCTCTGCTGCACCTGCAGTGGGCTCCGGTTGGAGTACTGTTGCACCTGCGGTGACCCCCATTGGGGGCCTCTTTGCTCCCGCGGTGGCCTCCCCAGCCAGGGAGGTGATGCTCCTCACGTCACCTGCTGCTGGACCCCGATCTTCAGTGACCTCCAATGACACCAGCAGCTCTCTGACAACCCTAAGGGAGAAAAAGAGGAAGCAGGTCAAGGTTGCCAGCAACGGCAGAGCCCAGTGTGGCGGCCCCGAGGGCTACTGTGAGCTGCCCGGGGTCCACCTCACCATGAGTCGGGCTGTGTGACATTAACATTTCTGACAAAATGGAGCACACTTGCCTGAACTCTGGCTCCACTGCCGTCCAGGACTCCAGCAATATAGGGTGCGCGGGTTCCCCCGGTCCATCGGGTGCTTCATCCCCGTTGGCCCCCTCCGAGAACCCTAGGCCCGCCTCGTCCTCTGTGGGCAGCCCGGGTGGTGGCAGCTCCTCTCCGGTGACCCTAGGATGGAGCTCGAAGGGGATGGGAGAAGAAGAATGGTTAGGGTCGCCGGCAGCGGCAAAGCCCAGTGAGGGAGGTCCAGATGTGGCTGAGAGCCACACCTGACTCCCCTCCTCAAAAGCGAGACAAGATCCCTCCACCATCAACAAATGAACTACAGGAGAGATTACTTGCTTGTGCTTAAGCGCTACCACTGTTCAGGACTCCAACGACAATGCCTGGGTCCCCTTGGCTGGAGGTCTGGTCCGGGGGATGACTCCACTGAGGCGGCACCCGCAGCGGGCGTGATGGTAGTTGCAGTTGTGATGCTCTTGGGCACCATCCTCCATGCCTCCGGTTCCTCTGGCGTGGCGGCTGTGGACGAGCCTTCTGCTGGCCCATGGGCTGGATCCGCCTGGTCCTCTGGCTCCTCCTCCCCCGAGCGACCTAGATCCAGGACCAATGGGCTCATAGGGGCACATAGAAAGGAGACAGTGAGACCAGGCACGAGAGCACTATATGCCACTGGGGCGGAGCACTCAGGGGACTGCACACCCCGAGTCTCCTTGCCAGGAGGCAGGCAAAATTGATCATTGACCGTAAAAATTGAATGAAAAGAAACTTGCCTGTTCTCCTGGCACTGGAGGTCCCCAGCGGCCTCCGAGGCGTCCTCTCTGCTCTCCTGGCATTCCTCATCGGGTTGCGGCTCCTCCTGGAAAGTTTCTTTAGTCTTTCGGCCATCTCTGGAAGGAGCCACGGCTTCACTTCCAAGATGAGGTCCGTTTCAGCCAGGAGAGGCCACCTGCGTTCCTCCATCTCCTCCCGTGACGGCCCGGAGCATGGCTCGGAGCGGGGAGGCAGAGCTGTCATAAGCAGGGCTGGACGCTTCTTGTGGCGGGGCTTCCTCTCTTTCCTCCTCCTGGGTAACTCAGGGATGAGATAATCTGGAACGCAGAGCATCGTGCCGGCCAGCAGGTCACCCATGCAGAGGGACCCCGCATCCTCAGGAGAAAAGAGCGAAGTGGCCGTGAGCACTGAAGAGATCCTCAGCCGATTCCTCACATGGTGCGGCGAAGATGTCCCGGAGGATCTCCATCACCTCCGGATGATCCCAGAGGCTGTCTCGCTCCATCACCCTCCTCACAGTGTCCCGAGCCTGTCAAACTGTCGGAAAGGAATGGGGCTTCTGTGTCCAAGAGAAAACCTCCTCCAGGGGATACAACGAGCGCTGCTCCCACTCCTACTCCATCTCCGTCCGAACCCCCATGTTTGTAGTCGGGGAGGAAGGGAAAAAGGTGTGGAAGGAAAAAAGAAAAAACACGCTTCTATTCCGCTGGGTTTTTTCTGTCTGGTCGGAGCATTCTGTCACAAACCCCCGTGCACCATTGTGCGGCGCATGAGGGAGAGAACAAAAAACCCAATCGCGGAAGTAGAAAGTGCCATTTTATTAAATAGAACAACAAAGAACCAAGTCCAGTTAACCACAAAATACAGGGAGATGCAATTGATGAAGTAACGGCCACCAGACATACAGGGCGCCAGCCGGATGCTCTACAGCCCGGTCAAAAAAGGGAGCCTAGTGCTGCAGGACAGCTACGCACAAAAGGAAAGGTGATCAGCTTAGTGCTGCAGGACTGCTAAGCACAAAAGGAAAGGCGATCATGACACTTACAGGGCTGGAGCGATCCCGGGGCGAACCGTGCAGTCTGGAGGATGAAGAGGGTAAGCAGAGTCAGCCGATCACACCAAGGGATTAACCGAACTTCAAGTGCTGGCTGAATAATTAGCAGGTGATGAAAACTCATACGTGGAGAGCTAGCTGCCGCGTATGGAGGTGAATGCTCCAACAATCTCTTTCCACAATTGCAGCGAACAAATACTCCTGAAGCAAACGAGGAAAGAGATTGCCGGTGCGAAAAAGAGTGGGCTGAACTTGATTGGACCTGGTGTGTGAGAGAGCGTGCATGAGTGTATGAATGGGAATGAATGGAGCGTGTGCATGTGTGTGTGTGTGTGTGTGTGAATGTGAGCATGTGTGAACACCCGTGACAGCACAGCTGATGGCACTTGACAGGAGGCGGGGGCGTGCCAAAGCTGTCAGGGAGCAGAGGCCCAATAGCTTCCCTGAAGCGCCGGGTGGAAACTAGGGCAAAACATAGCAATAAGAAGAACTGGGTTTGGAAGCCAAACCCAGATTCATGACACATACAGAGAATTTTCTGACCTTCTACGCTGAGATGGTGGGCCAGAAGTGCTCGCCTTTGCACACAGTCGAGTCTAATTTAGCCCAGCGCCGCGATGTAACCCTCGAACATGGCCACCCAGTTCAGCCACAGGATCTCTGGCTCGCCCGGATATTCCAGAAATGGTGATAATGGTGGAAGTAGCCCATACGCCCCCATAGTTTCTCCTTGTCACCAAAATGTTATGTATGGAAATGATGGTCGGAGTCTGTCTTATGCCATGCTGCCAACTGAACTTTATTGAACACACACAGAACTATTTATAGTGGTGCCACAGCTCGCCTGACGTCGCACCTAGGGCGGGTACAGCAAAACACACACACTCCACATTCTACACACAACAGATGGCACCAACCGGCTGCGTCATCACACAGCTACCTGTTATAAATCCCTTTTATAACATTCACTTCCCTTGGAAAAAACACAGAACACTTTAATAAATTATAACCCTCTCCAATTTGGCATAAACAACAATATTTATTTTTTATCTTAACTAGAGTTAGCGGGTGGACCGCCGGTCAACCCCACGTGGCTGAGTGGATTATTCTGCCACTCGTCTCAGCAGCCACACTCCTAACTAAACAGTCACTTTTTTCCCTCACAGCCTTCCATGGGGAAGGCAGTTCTGCTGGAGGGTCCTTGTAGTGAGCCCGCAGTGGACATACCCCTGGAGATGCTGGGTCCCCCGGACCGGGACCAATCTTCATAATGCTGTGGCCCGGGTCCTGCGCTGCACCAATTGAGTCCTGCAAAGCCTCGCCATCTAGAGCAGCCACTCGAATGCGCCGAAGATGGTTTGCATGCCGCACCGAACCATCTGTTAATCTGAAGTATACGGGCCCTAGCTGTGCCATAATCCTCAAGGGCATCCACAGTCTCGAAGAACGTGACTTGACTGGCCACAGATCCAGTCGCTCAGCCGTGTGTACTCGAACCCAGTCCATCACTTGAAAAGGCATCTTGCTCGGTCTCACATGCCATTGAGATCGCATTGATGCTATGTTTACATCCGTCGTCATCATGTTGATCACGGACTCTTCACCCAATGCTATTACAGCAGTCTCTGGAGGCCAAAGCTGGTTGTGGGTCCTGAAGGTGTCCAGCGTCACTCCTGTGTCATTTACCATCACGGATTCTTCACCTGTGGGCTCAGTCGTGGCTCCCATAGACTGGTGCTGAGCAAGGATACTGAAGCAGTCCGGTTCCTCTTTTCCCTTGCCTGATGTGTGTTGTTGTGCTGTGTTGCCATCATCACAGATAATATCCGTACTGGGCCGTTGTGTCTCGGGGTTCTCTGTGTGTGTGGGCTCCCTCTCCTGCAACTCCGCAGCGGCACCCATAGTCTCCTGCTGGGTGAGGATATGAGGTGAGTTTGGCTGCTGTCCCCCCTCTGGGCAGCGCTCCTCCTGCACACATGGGACGGCTATTCTCTCATCGTCGTCATCTTGTTGTCTCCTGTCCCACTCATCGTCATCATCACCGGAGTGTGTTGCATCCCAGCCACCGTGGTCAGTCAAGCTGAGTCCGTTACTGTCGTGGATGGAGAAACCCAGTTGGTGAAAAAGGTCAGATCCGAATACATTGTCTCCCTGCGTGGTAACTTGAAAAACAAAGCCAGTAACGACTCTTGACACGTAGCGGACCGTTAGTGTGATGGTCCTTGTGCACTGGTCCTGGTCCAGTGCACCACCAGATCCTTGCCAATTCTGTGGTTGGGGAAAAATTTCTTCACCATAGCCCAATTTAGCATTGACCTCACTGCAGCGGTGTCGAGCAGGAGTGGCAAAGTAATGTTGTCCATCTCCACCATGCTGTATGCATACGTCGTGCTCTCGGTTCTTACTGTGTGGATGGTTGTCGTGGGTGGGTGGTTTTGTTTGGCCAGTGGGCTCAGCGGTATCATCGACCGGCAAACTTTGGCAAAGTGGTTGAATTTTCCACATTTCTTATATCGTTGTCCCCTTGCCGGACAAACACATGCTCTCTCTCGGTGCATTGGAGAACCACAGCAACCGCATGTGGAGCATCTCATAGCAGTCCTCCAATCCACAGTGTTTGCTTCAAACTCTTCTGCTGTGTCACTGGGTTCCTCCATGCTCACTGCGTATGTCAGCGGTATTTGGCTTGACTGTCGTTGCTGTGGTTGCACACCTAGCTCTGCTGCTAACCTGTCAGCCGACTCAAGCTGGAAAGCTAGCTAGATGGTGTTAGCTAGTGTCATGTTGTTTGGCGGCGTTAGCATCTTCACCTGCAGCCACAGGTTGCTAGTTTGCTCAGCCAGCTGGTCCCGCACCATTTCATCTTCCAATAAACCAAACCTGCACATGCTAGCTAGGCGACGAAGGTCTGCAACAAATTGTCGTGTTGTTTCACCAATTTTCCATTGCCATTGGCGGAATCTTATGCGCCACACCAACACGTTGTCAGGCTCAGCAAAGTAGCTAGCTAGCAGTTCTACAGCATCATCGAACGAGTCCGTTGGTGCTAGCATGCAGAAAATACATTGGCCTTCTATGCCCAGACAGTGCATTAACAGAGCTTGCTTCTGTACCTTGTCTAGCTCGTCCAAGTCCAGCACCAATATGTAGGTAGTGAAAGCATAAAACCAACGCTGCCACCGAACGGGCGGCTCTCCGGGGGGTTCCAGAAATGGCTGTGGTGGCCTCACGCACGCCTCCAGGTTTAACTCTCGTCACCAAATGTTATGTCTGGAAACCTGGAATGACCAACGGAGAGGAAAGCTGTGCTGGAACTCAAACTTTATTACATGATGCAGTGATAATAAGATAAGATAAGATAAGATAAGCCTTTATTAGTCCCACAATGGGGAAATTCCAGGATTGCAACAGCACAGGGATAGCAACACTCAGAGCAACAATGAAAAGGCAAGAAAAAACAAGAGCAGCTAGTATACATATGTACATATTACTATAAATATATATATATATATATATATATATATATATATATATATATATATATATATATATATATACACACAGTGCGGATCATTGTGGTTGGTGGATGTGCAGCAGAAAGTCTAAGCTCTCTCTCCGCGGATGCGGCGGGCCAGCTGGATGTCTTTGGGCATGATGGTGACCCTCTTGGCGTGGATGGCGCACAGGTTGGTGTCCTCGAAGAGACCCACCAGGTAGGCCTCGCTGGTCTCCTGCAGAGCCATGACGGCGGAGCTCTGGAAGCACAGGTCGGTCTTGAAGTCCTGAGCGATCTCCCTCACCAGGCGCTGGAAGGGAAGCTTACGGATGACCAGCTCCGTGGACTTCTGGTAGCGATAGATCTCTCTCAGAGCCACGGTACCGGGCCTGTAACGGTGAGGCTTCTTCACTCCACTGGTGGCCGGAGCGCTTTTCCGAGCAGCTTTGGTGGCCAGCTGCTTCCTGGGGGCTTTTCCTCCAGTAGATTTACGGGCGGTCTGCTTGGTTCTTGCCATCGCTCTTTATTATTCTGTCTTATATTTCTTGCACGCCGCCTAAACTCCAGCCCGGCACCCGCGTCGTTTTCGCTTCAGTTCTCCCGGTATGTCGAGTTTCTCCGTTAGCACCGGGTGGTGGTTGAGTGCTAGCTAGCTCTTCCCTGCTGTATCGTCTCCTGCTGTAAACAGAGGCTCCGTCTGCCGACTCGGGAGACCTTTGGGGCGATCTGTGTACAGATTCAATACAATAATACAATAATAATACAATAATAATAATAATACAATAATACAATACAAATTCACTGTGTATTGAGCTCTAGGTGGCTATGAGTACAGAGATCCCTAAAACAGCCAGTTCCCTTCTTCTTCTTCTTCTTCTTCTTCTTATAGGCTGGTGTGATGACGGCGCCAGTCATCTGCGTCATCACGCCACTACCTGTTATAAATCTCTTTTATGACACTAAGCTAACAACACCGTGAACTGGATCTACTGTATTTGGAACAACCACGGCTGGATGTAAAGTGGAAATACTCTTGTCTCAACACCCATGGCTGGATTTCAAGCACAGGTATGCATCTGGACAGTTTGTGACCCAGCAAGAATTAAACCAACTGATTGCCAGATACATCGTTCCAGACTGAAGACATGATAACACTTTCCATCAGACAGCTGGACTGTTATCCACTGAAGTTAAAATGCATTTACTTGCTACCTGGATAAAGATTATTCATTCAAAAATGGACTTTGATCTGCAAAAGGAATTTAAAAGACTGGATCATGTCTCTGTCACAACAGACATTTGGACTGTGGATAATGGACATTTTCTTTGGATCACTGCACATCGGATTAAATCCATAATCATAAAGGTAAAATAAACATGGACAGCTTTATGCAGTGTTGCTAACTCTCACTCCAAAATGAGGAAATTACTGGCAATGTCATGTTAATTTTCTTCAGATTTTTCCCACGATAAGAGCTCTCAAGGCAGGATAAAACAGACTGAACATGTTCTAAAAGCTCTGTCTGAAACAGTCTGTTTTCAGCCTGACATTGATAAGCCTGTAATGTAATCCATTAATTAAATTATCTTGCTATGTGTGCAAAATGTCCCAGCTGTGGGAGGTTTTACATTGACTGGACACTGGCTGAAATTGTAAGGGAATTAAATCTAGAGGTGTCAATCCGGTATGTGTCTGTTAGTATATTATCAATTTTCTCCAAAGTTTTAGAAAAAAAACTGTTGCTACACAATTATTGGAGTATATGGAGTCTAATAAATACTTACATCCTCTCTATGGCTTCTGACCAAATTATTCAGATGAGAGTGCTAACTCCTGCTTGATTGAACAAATTAAAAAACAAAACAAACAAAAAAAATCAACAGATTAAGGTCAGATTGTGGGAGCTGTTTTACTGGACCTAGAAAAAAAAAAAAAAACCTTGATGCATTGAATCATTACATTTTGGTTATAAGAAAATATTAAGATCAATTTTTCTAATCTGGCCATCTGGCCATGCAATGTTTTTGTCTTATCTGTGTGACAGACAACAATATGTAATGGTGAATAATGAAAGATCTTCTTTCTTAGCCTCTTAAAATTCTAGTTTTCCACCCACAGAACATTTCACATTGGCAGGAATTTCCAGCCAATGAGCATGCATTTAAAAGTAATGTGAAAGTTACTTTTCCAAGTAACTAGTTGCTTTAATCATTCATTAATTGGTAAAGTAACAGTTACTTTTGAGAAGAAGCATCTAGTAACTGTAATTAGTTACTATTTTTAGTAACTTGCCCAACACTGGTGGTCAGTGATGAACAGGTGATGAATCACAAGCTTTCCCTTGAGAAACCTGTTATGTTTGGAAACCTGGAATGATGCACAGACAGTGGCGTCTGCTCAGAACATGAACTTTATTACAACAAGCTAAGTAATATGCAATACAGGTTTGTTGCTATATAGAGCTAACCGGGAAAGAGAACCATGAGATGGCCAACTCTCCCCTTATATACGGTTCAGTGTGATGACATCATCACATGGCTGCGTCACCACAGCGGCGCCGGTTAACCCTTGTAGTCACACACTACATTCACCTGCCCCCTTGGAAAAACACAGAACATTATGCGTTCAAATCCCCCCCCCCCCAATTTGGTAACACATACTAGCTAGGGCTAGCGGGTAGACCACCGTGCAGCCCAGTGTGACTGAGTGGGTTATTCTGCCATTCTTTGTTTGACAACCACGCCCCAAGCTAAACAGTCCTCTCTTCCTTCT
Source organism: Pholidichthys leucotaenia (assembly GCA_020510985.1). Lineage (NCBI taxonomy): Eukaryota > Metazoa > Chordata > Actinopteri > Cichliformes > Pholidichthyidae > Pholidichthys > Pholidichthys leucotaenia. Next base: position 269,381,278 of record CM035848.1, on the reverse strand, counting down.
TCTCTGAGAAGACAGTTCAGTTGGGGGGCCCTGAGACAAGCTTGTGGTGGACGCGCCCATGGAGGCACCAATTTCAGCATTCCCAGGTGCCGTCCTGCTGGAGCCATGACATGCTCGTCAACAATGTCCCAGCCTGGATCCCACACCAGCTGGGTCGGCTCCAACGCCACGTCTTAATCCGCAGCAGTTGCTCTCACCTCCTGCAGACAGCTGGCCTGCAATCTCGATCCATCCGCCATCTGAACGGCGGCTGGTCTCCACTGTGTGGCGATCTTCATATGTGTCGGTGGTGGTGACAATGTTAAGGCTGACTGTGAGCCCGGCCACTTGGTTCCACAGACCCAAACCCAGTTCATCACTGTGAGTGGCGCTCTGTACGGCTGCATTCAGTGTTGTGGTTGTGATGGTGTGGCACTCATGTTTGCTGCGGGGCATCCACCAGGCTGTGGTGGTTCTGCTATACCCTATTGGGTCACGGACTCTTCATCCTGTGTCTCAGCGGCAGCTCCTGGAGGCTGATGCCGGTCGTGGATTCGGAAGACGTCCGGTGGTTCTGTTGCGACCTGTATGATCGCAGAGTCTTCATCCAGCGGCCCGGCGGTGGCTCTTGTGGGCTGGTGCTGTACATGGATTCGGAAGCAGTCTGGTTCCTTCTCTCTTTCACCTGGTGCTGGTTGAGGTTGGGGTGACGTGCCGCTGTTGTCAGTAGCGGGATGCGCACCGGGCCGTCTTCGGTCACCGGGGTCTGCTTTCTCCACAAACTCCCTCTCCTGCAGCTCCACGGCGGCTGTCTGAAGCTCATGCTTGGCGAGGATCAGAGGCGAGTGTGGTCACTGTCCCCTCTCCGGACAGCGTTCCTCCTGTGCGCACGGGACAGCTGTACTCTTGTCGTCATCGTTCCCAATAGACGCAGGCTCCCTCTCCTGCAGCTCTGCAGCGGCTTCTGGAGCCTCAGGCTAGGCGAGGAACTGAGGCGAGTCCAGTCGCTGCTTTCCCTCCGTGTCATGTTCGCTCTGTGTCACGTTCACCCTCTGTGTTGTGGTCACTCTCCGTGCTGTATCCTCCTTTTGCTCTGTGTTCTTTCTCTGTGCTGTGCCCTTCAGTTAGCTTGTCACAGATTAGCTCGTCTTCAAAGGGCCCAAAGGCTCACATGCTCGCTAAGACTCAGAGCTCTGTAGCATAACGTTGAGTTGACTCACCCACATGCCATTTGTGGCAGAAGAAGACGATTCTTCCAGCTGTAATGTTGGTCATGTCTTTGTAATGTTTCTCCATCAGAGTCACACATTTGCCAAATGAGTCCGCTTGACCCAGAGTACGGAGCACACGCCGTCCCTCTTCCCCTTGACTGAGAACCAGTAAGCTCTTCAGCTTCTTGTCATCAGCGTCACTCAGGCCAACCGCGATGACATCATTTTGAAACGTGTCGAACCAGAGGCGCCATGGGGCAAACAGCTGACCTGGCGTCTCCAGAAACAGTCGTGGTGGCCTCAAGCACGCTACCATGGTTTAACTCTCATCACCAGATGTTATGTCTGGAAACCCGGAATGATGCGCAGAGAGTGGTGTCTGCTCAGAACACAAACTTTATTACAATAAGCTAAGTAATATGCAGTACAGGTTTGTTGCTGTATAGAGCCAACCGGCAAAGAGAGCCGTGAGATGGCCGACTCTCCCCTTATATATGGTTCGGCGTGATGACATCACTGCATGGTTGCGTCACCATGCCAGCCCCAGTTAACCCCCTGTAGTCACACACTACAAAACGCTAACATGGAACTCTGAAATGTGGGTAATTCCCTTACCTTAAGTCAGCATAGCATGCTGACTTATGTGGAAAAAAGATAATCTTCCACATAAATATAATAGGTTGAGTTGTGTTGTTCTTAGAGCACATTATAGTGTAACACGGGTGGTGACGTCACCCAGAGTATAAGAGGGCAGTGTGGTAGAGGGGCGGTCTCTTGACCACCTCTCAACCTGACGGGAGCGTCTCTGTACTGACAGTGAGTTCTATAATAAAGTCTTGTTCAGTTCACCACTCGCCTCATTACTGTGCCACGTTTTACGGACATAACATTTGGCGATGATGATAAAGTATGGATGTGAGCGTGTCGTCTATTTGGCCGTTTTTGGAGACTCCAGGGGAGCCTCCGGTGCCTTGGATGAAGTGGTTCGCCACGTTTCAGAACTATCTGGTGGCACTAAGCATCAATGAACTGAAGAAGGTACGAGCACGGGTGATTTTAGTCCACATTTTAGGTATGGAAGAACAACGTATCCTTTCTACTTTGGGAGCCAGCGATAGCTTCGATGACGTGGTTGAGCTAATGGTGTGACATTTTTGCGCACCTGCAAATGTTATCGTCAGGAGGATCCAGTTTCGGCAGCGCATCCAGCGGACTGGTGAGTCGGTGCAGCACTATGTTGCGGACCTGCAGCAGCTGGCTGGAGACTGCCAGTTTGGTGACTTAGAGGAAGAAATGGTCCGCGACCAGCTGGCGGAGCACACGCTGTGTTCGTCAACATGGTTGAGATTGCTTACACACACCGGGGAATTAACTTTAGCCACCGCTATAGAGATAGCCCGACAGTGTGAAACGGCAGACAAGTTATCACACGACCTTGATGAGAGAGCTACGCTACTCCGCCATGACTCACAATCAACGACGCAGGCTGTGGATAAGGACAGTGAAGACAGCGAGCAAGAGGAATGCGCTGCAGCTGTAAAGATGAGTTCCACCCCGGGATCATCCAAATGTTTGGGTTGTGGGTCAACTAAGCACCGGTACAAGGCTAGAGAGTGTCCGGCAAGAGGTAAACGCTGTGGCAAGTGCGGACACCTGCGTCATTTTGCCAGGGCCTGTATTAGGTTCGAGCGAGGGGAACGGCGACACAAATCGGATGCCCCTGCTCTAATTCCTATGGTGATTCACACCGTCTCCCCAAGCACAGAGGGCCGTCTATATTGTATGGTGAAGTTGGACAACGAGGAGGTGCCGTTACTGGTGGACACGGGCGAGGTGAGGTCCGTGCTGAACTGGCCTACCGTGAGGAGTTTTTCCCCATATCACCAAGTGAGAGGTCTTTCAGTGCCATTTTGTGGATATGGTGGGAATAGATTGCCCATTGTGGGTTCGCTGGAACTGACGGCTAGATACAAGGGAGCGGAGATAGCCAATCTGCAGTTTGTGGTGACCGCTAGTGGAGTGAATGTGATGGGCTGCGACCTTTTCTACGGACTTGGCTTCACGATCACCAGCGATAGTGGAGAGGAGTGATTGGGCTGTGGCTCGCAGAATCGGCCAATTCCATGAGTGTTGGACAACGCAATATGGGACAAACCTTGGCCTAGTATTCTGGGAGATGAGCAGGACCAACCCCATCCAGGGCCAATGCGGGAGGATGCCTGCGCCAAGGTCCAAGTTACCCTAGCTGAGGGAACTGGGCGGTGTGGTGGGATGCCCGTGATGGCGGATGGAGTCGAGTGGCTGGCCCAACCTGCCTCTGGAGTTTGGCTGGGAGGTACCGAGAAGCAGGGGGTCACAACGGCTTCCCCAGCATCTGAAATGAAAGTAAGCAGGGAAGGACCAGCTAGCATGGTAAAGTGACGTGCCACACAGGAACACTGGAGGCCGAGCCGGGCTCCTCTGGGGGTCGCTGATGTGGGCTGGCCCAGGGAGAGGGCCCGGTTGAGAGGGGTTTGCAGGAAGAAAAAACGACAGGAGGACCAGGGGCGGCTGCAGGTGGTGGCTGTTCAGGAGGATGGCTACCTTCAGACTCTGGAAGCAGAGTCGCAGTCTTACACGCCTCTCTGCAGCTCCTCTTCATCCGCCACCCCTCAGCTTAGCCCCTGACTTCCCCATCAGAGAATCGTTGTCTGCTCCCTCCAAAGTGAATAAAAATATAATGTATAAGCATCCCAAAGTGATAAAGCAAAATATTGGTAAAACTCAAATTAAACATAAAGCCCCTAAATTGAATGATTTGGCCTCTGTTCCTCCTCATAATTTAAAAATTAAATGTGGTTTATTAAATATTAGGTCTCTAACTCCCAAGTCTCTGTTAGTCCATGATTTGTTAATTGATCATCAGATTGATTTAATTTCCCTTACAGAGACTTGGTTAGGACAAGAGGATTATGTTGGTTTAAATGAATCAACTCCCTCTGGTTATTTAAACTGTCAAAATCCCAGAAGTTCTGGTCGTGGAGGAGGAGTAGCAACAATTTACCATTCCAAATTACTAGTTAATGTAAAGCAAAAAACATGTTATAATTCCTTTGAGGGCCTGGTCCTCAGTATTGGGCACTTTAGCAATTTTAGGTTAAACCCAATTTTATTTGCCATAGTTTATCGTCCCCCATCAACCTACTCAGAATTTTTATCCGAATTTGCTGATTTCTTAGCTGATTTAGTGCTGAAATCTGATAGAATAATTATAGTAGGGGACTTTAATATACATGTGGATGTAGATAGTGACTGCCTTAATGTGGCATTCAATTCAATATTAGATTCGATTGGGTTTTCTCAGAAAGTAGGAAATTCTACTCATTACCTCCACCATACATTGGACCTTGTTTTGACATATGGCATAGAAATAGAAAATCTTGTAGTGTCTCCTCATAACCCTGTACTGTCAGACCATTGTCTGTTAACCTTTGATTTTACTATTTCTGACTATTTGGCTCCTAAAGAAAAATATTATTACAGTAGATGCCTCTCAGATGATGCTGTTTCCAAATTTATGCAGATTGTTTCCTCTATGCCATGTGTCAACACAATGGAAATAAGCTATAGACAGCTTGCTCCTTCTGTAATTGATAACATGGTGGATAGTGTTTCAGCTTCTCTGCATCAGACTCTAGACTTGGTGGCCCCCTTAAAAAAGAAAAAGTCTAATCAGAGATTTCTAACTCCTTGGTTCAACACAGAAACTCGTACCTTAAAACAGAAGACTCGTCAATTAGAAAGAAAATGGCGCTCTACTAATTTAGATGAAATCTATTTAGCTTGGAGAAATCATCTTTTAATTTATAAAAAATCTCTTAGAAAAGCTAGAATGAGTTATTATTCTGCATTAATAGAAGAGAACAAGAATAATCCCAGGTTTCTTTTCAGTACTGTAGCCAGGTTGACAAAGAGTCAGGACTCTGTCAATCCTAGCATTCCCTTAGAGCTTACTAGTCAGGACTTTATGAACTTTTTCAATAATAAAATTTCATCCATCAGAGATAAAATCAATCAGATTCTTCCCACAGTTAACTTAAATACTGTAACTACTACAACTCCTTCTGTTGATGTCTGTCTTGATGAGTTTACTCCAATCGACCTTTGTGAGTTAGACAAAATAGTTTCCTCATCCAAACCTTCAACTTGTCTTTTAGACCCTATTCCTACCAGGTTATTTAAAGAAGTCTTCCCACTTATTGGTAGCTTTATTCTTCATATAATCAATTCTTCATTAACTTTAGGCCATGTACCGCAGGCTTTTAAAACGGCTGTAATTAAACCCTTACTCAAAAAGCCAACGCTAGATCCAGGAGCTTTAGCTAACTATAGACCAATCTCTAATCTCCCTTTCATTTCAAAAATCTTAGAAAGAGTTGTTGCTACGCAATTATTTGACCACCTGCAGGGAAATGGTTTAGTTGAAGAGTTTCAATCTGGGTTTAGAATCCATCATAGTACTGAAATAGCCTTAGCGAAGGTCACTAACGACCTCCTCATTGCATCTGATAATGGACTAGTTTCTGTACTTGTCCTTTTAGACCTTAGTGCAGCTTTTGATACTATCGATCATAATATTCTACTTGATAGATTAGAACACTATGTTGGACTTAATGGAACTTCGTTGCAATGGTTTAGATCTTATTTATCTGATAGGTTCCAGTTTGTTCGTGTAAATAATGAGTTTTCTTTCAACTCAAAGCTTAGTCATGGAGTTCCACAGGGATCTGTGCTAGGCCCTACTCTTTTTAGTTTATATATGCTTCCGTTAGGCAACATTACTAGAAAGCACTGTATACATTTTCATTGTTATGCAGATGACACACAATTATACCTGTCAATGAAGCCAGATGATAGTAATCAATTAGCCAAGTTAGAAGCCTGTCTTAAGGAAATCAAAGCTTGGATGACTTGTAATTTCCTGCTATTAAATTCAGATAAGACTGAAGTCATTCTTGTTGGTCCAAAAAACCTTAGAAATTCCTTTCCAAATCAAACTTTCAGTTTGGATGCGGTTACTCTTTCTCTTAATAGCTCTGTGAGGAACCTTGGAGTTATTTTTGATCAGGATTTGTCCTTCAATTCACATATTAAATTTGTTTCTAAGACTGCCTTCTATCATTTGCATAATATTGCCAAGATTAGGAGCATCTTATCTCAGAGTGATGCTGAGAAACTGATCCACGCTTTTTTAGCTCGAGATTAGATTATTGTAATTCTTTATTATCAGGCTGTCCTAAAACATCTTTAAAAAGTCTTCAGCTGATCCAAAATGCTGCAGCAAGAGTTTTAACAGGTACTAGAAAGAGAGATCATATCTCTCCGGTTCTGGCCTCCCTTCATTGGCTTCCCATAGAGTTTAGAATTAAGTTTAAAATCCTTCTTCTTACTTACAAAGCTCTAAACAATCAGGCTCCTTTTTATTTAAAAGATCTGATACTACCGTATTATCCTAACAGAGCACTACACTCCCAAAATGCAGGATTACTTGTAATACCTAGAATCTCCAAAAGTACAATGGGAGGCAGAGCCTTCAGTTATCAAGCTCCTCTCCTGTGGAATCAGCTGCCAATCTGGATTCGGGAGTCAGACTCGATCTCTGTTTTTAAGAATAGGGCTAAAACCTACCTTTTTGATATAGCCTACAATTAGGGAGGGATCATGTGTTTCTGAACCCTCCCTTAGTTATGCTGCTAATAGATTTAGTCAGCCAGGGGACCTCCAGTAATGCACTGGGCCTCACTCCTTTCCTCACTCTCTATGAAATATTTTTTTTTGCTGGTCATTAACATTTGTTTGTTCTCTCCCATAGATTGAGTCCCCATCGTGCTGTTTGCTCTCTACATGTCTGTTCTTTTCTTTTTCTCTATCCCCTCACCCCCCAGCCAGTCGCAGCAGATGACTGCCCCTCCCTGAGCCTGGTTCTGCTGGAGGTTTCTTCCTGTTAAAAGGGAGTTTTTCCTCTCCACCGTCGCCAAGTGCTTGCTCACAGGGGATCGCCTGATTGCTGGGGTCTTTCTGCAACTGTGGGGGTTCCTCCCTACAGTTGATAGTGCTATGAGATGACTGTTGTTGTGAAATGGCGCTATATAAATAAAGTTGAATTGAATTGAATTGAGCTGTCTGATGGTGCACGGAGACATCCCAACGGGCTGCGGCGTGCCAATGAAGAGGGAGAGGTGTCTCGGCATCGACGTGGGTCACCTCTGGGCGCCAAGAGAAGAAAATGCTCAGGTTGGGACCCGCCTGATGGGTCCCAGGGGGGGATGGGCTCTCCATGATGTCTGACTGGTAATTTCGGGGGGCAATGTGTTTAATATGTGTTATTATTAATTGCCCGAGTTAATGTGTTCTGCATGATGTTACCATGTGAGTTGCTGAAATATTAATGTGTGCATTGTTCTGGTTATGTAGGCAGTATGTGAATATGGTTAATATACAAAATTGCTATGTGTATTGCCCAGGCTCCATAGTGTGGATATCAGTGCGTTTAGTAAATGCAGTTGCTATGTGAGCTGTCCATGGTGTTGAGTAATTATCCTGACGTGTTAGCACATGAAGTTGTTGTGTGGGTTGCCCAGGTTATGGGGTTGATGTGTATATTGGCATATTCGATGATTAAGTTGTTTATTGAATTCATGTTTGAGGGTATAACCTGTATGTATGTATATATGTTTGTGGGATTGTTTTATGTTTATAGTAGGATTACTGCAGTTTTTTTATTTCATGGACTGGATAATAACAAAGACGGCAGAATAATCCATCTGGCCGTGTGGAGGTGGGACAGTAGTCCACCTGTCCCCCTCTAGTTTTAGTTGTTTGTGTGTGCATGGATAGGCCTAATTACCTTGTTTACTATTAGAGTGTGATTCGGGCACTAAATTCAGGAGGGTCTAACTGGTGTGCATGCTTTTTGGACTTTTTTTTGAAGGGGGGGTGTTGTGTTGTTCTTTGAGCACATTATAGTGTAACACGGGTGGTGACGTCACCCAGAGTATAAGAGGGCGGTGGGGTAGAGGGGCGGTTTCTTGACCACCTCTCAGCCTGACGGGAGCGTCTCTGTACTGACAGTGAGTTCTATAATAAAGTCCTGTTCAGTTCACCACTCGCCTCATTATTGTGCCACGTTTTACGGACATAACAGGTTGTTGTCTAACTGCTAAAGTATAAGGTTTTGAAAATACGTAAATTAAAAAACTATAAATGCAGACACGTGACTTATGTCATCACTTTCAAAGTGTGCCCAAGGTGAAGAGCTGCAGCTCTCAAAATACAAAACAATACATTGATGTTGTTTTTCTCCTCTTTGGATCCTTCTTTCATTGGTCAGGAAACAGGAGGTAAGCATTGAGAGGGGAACCGCCATGATCGTGTTTGGTGATGTGAGATGATCGGAGATGTAGTCCGCTAAGCATTTTCACAAAAACTAAATATTTCTCTGCTGTTATACGACAGGTGACAGTTTTAATTACATCGAAAATTATCTTTTAAATTGACAAACATCATATGTGTAACTTGTGGCAAAGTTTGATCAGGATCAAAAGATAATTTTGCTTTTGCCATTCATTACAGTGGAGATTTTTTTCCGATTTAAGGTCCCATATACGGAAGTAGAGGGGGCGTGACTTAGGCTCTTTATTGCAATTCGGCCACTGATCTGTATAAAATACCTGGATCACTCACTGGCCGCCAGAAGTGAAGCCACCGGGAACTCTGTGGCCGCCATTTTAGTACACCCAAAACACTCAGCGAGTCAATGGAGAATGAATGGGTTTAGTAGTAAACGGTGCCACTTTTACCTCAATAACTTCCCCCCAAAACTTAACAGATTTTGAACTTCTTGGTACACACCTTATAATTTTGCGCAACCGGTGAACTATAGAAATCAAGTTGACATTCTGTTTAGCAGCCTTGGGAAGGCTTGATAATCGGAAAAGTCAAGCCAAGGCGAGTAGTTCTGTGAGTAATACATGCAGTTAGGCACTTAATACCAAGATTCAAGCACTGCATGATATTTTAATTTACTCATATAGGACTATCATTAGGACTATTATTATGACAACATACCTGAACACACTTACTGCACATATTACTCAGAGAACTACTCACCTTGGCTTGACTTTTCTGATTATCAAGCCTTCCCCTGGCCACTAAACGTAATGTAAACTTGATTTCTATAGTTCACCAGTTGCGCAAGATTATCAACTGTGTCTCCATGCCAAGAAGTATAAAATCTGCTAATTCTTTGGGAAGTTGTTGAGGTAAAAGTGGCACCTTTTACTACTAAAACCATTTATTCTCCATTGACTCGCTGAGTGTTTTGAGTGTACTAATATGGCAGCCCAGTGGCTTCACTCGGCTCTGTACTCGCTAATGGGGTGTGCGCTATCCAGGTATTTTATTGAGATCAGTGGATTATATGGCGTTACATTTGCGCCTCATTTCTGAGCAAGGAAGTGGAGATTTTGAAAATTCTTAACCTCTTGAGTATGTCTGTCGCCAAATTGCGAAATAACCCCTAGTGGTCAAGGGTGGTAAGTATTTTTTGTCAATATAATAGTTCAGATTTCCAAGGCTATAACTTGAAAGTGGTAAGTGATAATGGCTTACTGTCAATTAGAAAGATATAAAATATGATCCAAAGTTTCAGATAGGAATAAATTTATACATCTAATTTGCATAATGTCACGGCACCTCTTTAAATTCCATAACTCAGTCAAAAGTGGACTTTGGACATATTTACACAAAGAATGGTTCAGTCTTTTGACATCGTTTTTTGTACAGAGGTACCTCATCATCTTATCTTCAAAGTATATGAACAGGAAATCAGTACAATATAAAAAAAACAAAAAAAACAGAAATTCCTCACTTACCAGCTTCTAAGGGGACTTGCTCGCTGCCGTGGTCGGTGCATTTTCACCAGTTGTGGTCGATATTTTGCATTGTGTCGGTCATTTACGGTACCACATCTACAAAATCTTATGATTATCCCACATAAATTTCGCTTGTATCCCGTGGCTATTTTCCGCGTACAAAGCCGACAAAGTGACAGTGATGATGACCGATCGTGGCCATATTAGCTTTCTGGGCTAAAATGCTAAAAACAGGAAAAGGAAATGAGGAGTTCTTCTTCTCTGGGGTATTACGTGTCATCCATTGAGTCCGCCAACGGATGTCTGCCACCTTCTGAAACTGGCAGATCAGTACAAATCAGTACAAATCCTGAATGGAGCCAGTCATGTCAGTTAGATGACAGGCGCAGCGCCATGCTCTGCCACTAGGGGCACGCAAATTCACACACTCAGATGGTTAACTTCCTTGCTCAGAAATGAGGTGCAAATGCAATGCCCTTGATGAAAAAGGTAGTGAATTTACAAGAAAAAAACTATAAGAAAAATATTTCACATTTAGTAATAATAATAATAATAATAATACATTGTACTTGTATAGCGCTTTCCAAGGCACTCAAAGACGCCTTACATTAGAGAGAAATAAACCCGCACAATTAAAATTAAAGGTTAAAAACAAGTCTGAACAGGTACAAGAACATTTAGAACATTTACAAGTATAAGAAATTTAATTCTGAGTTCTGGCTCAGTTCAGGGTTGACACAGGCAAGATTGGGTACTGTATGGTGTTACTTCTAGACTGGCTTCAACTTTACTCAAAAAGACATCTATTTCAGCAGAGCAAAAGTCTGCTATGTGCCCTTAAAGGTACTTGAGTAACAATTTTTAGCTGTAATATAGAATGAAAAAAAAATTGAAGTGGTGGTTTTATAACCAGGCAAATGTGTGCCCTTCAGAGGTAAAGTGGGCTATCCCACAAAACCATTATTTTGAGAAAATGAGCTCTAAAGTTTATGTGATTTAAATATATTTTCATATTTAAGTCACACCTTGAAGGTAATTATAGGGGGTAACTTTTTAATGATATAGGCACACTGATTTTTTGAGAATATTTCAACTTTAGAGCTCATTTTCTCAAAATAATGGTTTTGTGGGATAGCCCACTTTACCTCTGAAGGGCACATGTCATCCTGTGTGATTGGTCTTTTATTACCGATCTTTCCTGTTGGCAGCTTCCTCATTATATAAACTGCTGGACTGCTGCAGACTTTCTCACTCTGAGGCACAACCCACTGAAGACAGCCAAGATGGTAAGTGGTGAGAGATGCTCCGTTCACAGACCCTGTCTTCAGCCTCCACGTGGCTAAAGTTGCAGTAACTTTTGATTTATTTTGTCTGACTTTTGTGTAATTCTGTGATCAGATCTCTGTGGTGTTCTAACATCACATTTTAACGAGAGAGGCAGCGTGTTTATCCTTTCCTTGCACTTCAAATATTTACTTTTCACAGGGTGAAAAATTGGGGAAATTTATATTTTTAACAAGTCTGTGCAATACTTTCTTTTTAGATTTATGAACACATTCTCACTATACAATAAGATAAATTGAATCTGAAGAAGAAATGGTAACCTTCTTAATAATGAATGCCTATGCATGTAGATATACAGTATATCACCATTCTATACTATATACTCCTGTGTTTCTTTGAATACTGTACAGTATTGAAGCATTGTGTGGAATATCACAAAAATTCTTTATAGCAGGCACCGGAAAGTAAAGCTAGGTGGCATTCTGGGACTTTGCATATGGCCGTCAAATAATTTTAATGATTCAAATCTCCAACAGGATTAACAAATTGTAACATACTTTACATATGCTCAAGAACCAGTGATAATCCCCAAGCAGCGTAGACTTATAGGGGCCAGCATGTTTAAAGTTTTAACACCGGGCAGCACATCAGCAGCAAAGAGCAGTTGGAATTTATTGCTTTATTGATTAGTTGAACAGGGTTATAAGCTTTGATGAACATTCTTGCCATGCTACTCCTTTGGTTTTCTTGAGATGTCTTCACTTTTTAATTTGTATGTATTGTATGCCTTTTTTTTAATCTACCATTTTGTATGGAAATATACTGTAGTTGTGGAGTTTATAATGTTTGAAGAGCTCAACATCTATGGGTGGCCATCTCTTTATGGTTTTATGAGCTCTGTGGCTGCGTTTATGAACAAATGCAGAGTCCTTCCTTTTTCAGCGCTTTTACAACCCTGTACTACACTGGATAATCATCTGCTAAGATAAGGAGAATATTGATCATTAGTTCTCTCTGCAAAACTCTTTAAATTAAATAATATGCAACAATTATGACTCCTCACTGTCTGTTAACTTGAACAAATGTGGATGTTGTGATGTCTGTTATTTCTTTCACAGATAATCCATGACTTAGCATTTAGAGAGGGGCTGGAGCTCAAGCTCCGTCTCAAGCCTGATGAAGACGCTGAGAGGTAAGTCCTCTGTAAAAAAAAAAAAAAGTCAGATGATTCTTTTTCTGATTACAGGTTCAGTTATACTTAAGCAGGAAGAAGTGGTGTCCTTCGAAAACAATGTTTAATCCACTGCCTCTCTTTGTGCATGGCAGTCCGCTGACCCTTGCATTCCTGCCTCTCCTGCAGGTTTGCTGTTAACATTGGTCATGATGCTGACAACATCGCACTGCACTTCAATCCCCGCTTTGACAGTGGAGGAACCACTGACACCATCGTCTTCAACTCCAAGTCTGGGGGATGCTGGGATGAAGAGATGCGTGAATCGAAATTTCCATTCACTCGTGGGGAGGAATGCAAGGTATGCAGATGCAGCAAGGCAGGGATGTGATTTTTCCGCTAATTCGCGGAATTCCGCTTTTTTTTTTTATCTTCCTGGAAGATTAAAAAAAAGCAGAAGTACGTTAAGTACTTTAGCGGCTTGTGGTCCACGAACGCAGTGAAGGTGCGCCCTTTCAGCCAGAACTGGAAGTGGCGTATGGCCAGGTGGAGAGCCAGTAACTCTCTGTCGAACACCCTGTATTTACGCTCACTGTCATGCAAAGACCTGCTAAAAAGGTGAGCGGCTGCCAAGAACCGGCAACGCATTGCTCCACGACGGCCGCTATGGCCATGTCCGAGCCGTCGGTAGTGCGAGCCACCGGGTCTACGGTGGCGTTTGCCAGAGCTGTTTTAACCTCAGAGAACGCCTGCTCCCACTCAGGAGTCCAGTCGAGTCTGTCTGCCAGTTTCCGTTTCTTGAGCGTGGCGTACAACGGCTGTAATGAGCTGGGCTGCGCGGGGGAAGAAACGGTAATAAAAGTTAACCATCCCCCAAAACTCCCCCAGCGCCCTGACATTGATGTTGAGGAGAAAAAATAGCAAAACAATTTAGTTAGATTACTTTTATGATTCCAAACAGTTTGAAATTGACAGTGCACAGTGGACACTGACTCATAACTTTTGAATATTTCTAAGACTTGGCTACATCAGTGATTGTGCAAAATGAACTGCTCAAGACTCAATGGAGATTGAAACTGGTGATCTGAAATGAATGCTGAAATTATAAAAAGTAATGGTATGTTGGAATTTTATTTCTATTATGGAATAGATAAAATTAACTGATTTTGATTTAATCAAGTGTTAAAGCATGTGATGGATAATGCTTGTTGGAATATTTTAGGAATGCTATCTTCTTGGAACATAAGTCAATATTACTCAGTAATAAGTGACATTCAGCTGTTTGTTTTATGTCATTTAAGCACAGTTCTGGTACTCAAAAATCATAAAAACCAAGGAGCATTGCCCCCCGAAGCTCCTGGGTTTTTTTAGATAATTTTCTGATAATTTTCTGATAATTTTCAGATAATTTTCAGATAATTTTGCCAACCCCAAATCACATCCCTGAGCAAGGGGGCAGTCCAGTGTATGAAATCTCAACAATTTTTACTCTTTCATTAAGTTGTTGGCTAGGCAAAAATTTAGATCAAGGTTTACTCTAAAAGGTGTAAGAAAATAATTTACCTACACAAACTTTACACGGAATTTAACAGTTGCTCTGAGGCCACAACTTTAAAGTGCCATAAAAAGTGCCAGTTGTAGTATTTTCAGTGTTCTTACCAGGGACAGAAAAGTTACACATTGCTCCCTTAATGGTGCTGTGTGTAAACAAAAACAAAAATGTAAAGAAAATGAACATGTTACATGAATATGAACATAGTAGCAGAAACATGTACATGTTTCTGCTACTATCCATTGACTGTTAAATGAACTGGTATGCTTTTATGCTCTCAGAATGAGCCATTTATATGTTCTGCCAGGCCCATATACACTATACAGAATAGCCATATTAATCTTAAGGCCCTGTCACACATTGACAATTTAGGCAGCGTTTGCTGATATATCAAAATTTCTCTAAAACGCTGGCATACGGCCAAAATTTTCAATTTTGGGCATATGCATCACGTATCCATAACGAGTTGGACGTATACATAACGTATTAGTAACTTATATAGAATGTTTCAATAACTTATATATAACTGACACCAATGAATGCTTAACGTGTTGCTGGCATTCACAACTTATGTCCAACGATAGTCTAACTCAGTGTTTTTCAACCTTTTTTAAGCCACGGCACATTTTTTACATTGACAAAATCTTGGGGCACACCACCAACCAAAATGACACAAAATGACACTCTATAGCCTAACACAGTAAAAATAATAAAATATAGTTAGCAATACAGTTTCTAAATGTATTTATACTCACTCAGTGTGAACCCTGGGCCTGTTTAGATGAACACAAAGCTGATATCCTGGCAGGAATGGAAGAAAAACACACACGGAGCTCTTCCTCAACAGCTCTCAGTCTCTCTCTGTTTTTAGTTTTTATCACAGTCAAGCTTGAAAAGCTCAGCTCACACAGATATGTCGTGGAAAATGGGAGCAATGTTGAAATAGCTTTGTTGGCCAGAATGGGGAACTCCTTGGCAGCAGTCAGCCAAAAACTGTCCAAAGGAAGATCAGCAAAGTTTAGCTTTAAACCATGATCTTGTTCCAGTTCAATGAGTTCCTCTTTCTCCTGTAAAGTCATGTCGTTTCCAACAACTGATGGTGAGCTGTATGGGTTCCTAACCCAGTCAAGGCATTGTGTGAAGTCTGAAGAGAAATAAAATAACTTCTCCTCAAGAGTTTTCAAATGTGTGCCAATCACCTGGCACAGTGCAGCAGTGTTAACATCATGCTGTTTCTCGGTGAGTGGGAACATCTCAACGTTGCCACGCTGTACATGTTGTTGCCAGAGCTGCACCTTTAGCGAAATCCATTCATTTTATCCGTGCTTGTAAGCAAGTTTTCATTAAAAGAGTAAAACTCTTTCATAAGAGTATTACTCTGACACTGGCCACGGTTACATGGGCAAAATTTCTTCAATCTGATTACAATTCAGATCAGAATTTTAGTGTTTACATGGATCCTGAAAAAGCTGATCTGATTAGGACGTGCGTTTTCATGTGTCACAGGTTTGAACGGAATAAATCATTTTGACATGCACAGGTCGACATGTCGACATTCAAAAAATAGTAGAAGAAGAAGCAACTTCCGGTGTTAGCGAGCCCCGCTTTGTGTCGAAATTGACCTGTATCGTGTTATTCAGACTGTACTTTTGCTTCTGCTAATCTCCGTAATGAAGCTACAAGTTCATACTTATGCATATGACGAACAGAGGGAGACAGCAGGATGATACAGACCACTTTTGTTTTACTCCCAGTATGTTTTCCGCTAGCTGCTGCTAAGGCGGAAATACGTCACGTCGACGTGCGGCTGGTTTACAGACATGCGCAGTAAACATATTTTTTGCCCTGTGTTCGGATTAAGTGTTTTCATGCACACCATTCGGATTAACAATCTGCATAACCCACCCCTCTCAGTCGGAATGAAATTTTGATCCGAATGAGCGTGATCGGGTTAGAATATTCAGATTGCCATGTTTACATGAAGCATTTTTATTCTGATCAGGCTTTTAATCCGGTTACTTGTGTCCATGTAAACATAGCCACTCACTCGAGTAATTAAGTTAAATTGGATAATTTCCCACGGCACATCTAACGATCTCTCACGGCACACTAGTGTGCCGTGGTCATGAGATTTGGGTAATGACAGAAAGAATCAGATCACGGATACAAGCGGCTGAAATGAGCTTTCTCTATAGGATTGCTGGACTCACCCTTAGAGATAGGGTGAGGAGCTCAGTCATCCGGGAGAGGCTCAGAGTTGAACCGCTGCTCCTCCACATTGAAAGGAGTCAGTTGAGGTGGTTTGGGCATCTGATCAGGTTGCCTCCTGGACACCTCCCA
This sequence comes from Pholidichthys leucotaenia, assembly GCA_020510985.1. Classification (NCBI taxonomy): domain Eukaryota; kingdom Metazoa; phylum Chordata; class Actinopteri; order Cichliformes; family Pholidichthyidae; genus Pholidichthys; species Pholidichthys leucotaenia. The sequence goes on along the minus strand of CM035848.1, from coordinate 269,364,829 downwards.
CTTGAGGTGTTTTGGGCACGTCCCACTGGGAGGATGCCCCGGGGCAGACCCACGACACACTGGAGAGACTATGTCTCCCAGCTGTTCTGGGAATGCTTTGGCATCCTCTCAGAAGCGCTGGAGCAGGTGGCTGGGAGAGTGAAGTTTGGGCTTCTCTGCTTGAACTGCTGCCTCCCTGACCCAGACTTCTGGAAAAACGGTAGAAGATGGATGGATGGTGTTCACTTTTATACCACTTTTTACTCATCTCTGAATGTGCTTCATCATAAGGACATTATATGTGGCCTTGATATCTGAACTGTAACCGTGAATAACGCAATAGGTAATCATGGAGGTCTTTATAGGCTCATAAAATTTAACAGCTTCTGAGAGACACAAATAGTCTGAAGCTGATATCTTTGGAGATGTAATATCTGTTGAAAATATCACTTCAGTCTTTCTTTTCAGGTTCCTTTTATCTTTTCTATTGTGTTAAACAAAATCACTAAAGGGTTGACCCACTTTCTTTGAAATACAGTTATACGAAGTTCTGATCAGTAGTCAGTATTACTTATAGAAGATCGCAAGTGGCAGAGATGCACACTACAGGAGTACTGGCATGGAACAGTAACAGGACATACAAGAAAAATGTGCTCTGCATTTCAACTATCTAAAAATGGGAATCTAATACAAAACTGTAAATCGTAGGATGTGATTTAGTTCCCCTGCCAAGAGCACTCTGTTTTCAAAGATCAAAGGAGTGGATTTGCAGGATTTTGTTTTTCTCACGGTGGGAAGCAAAATTATTTGCTATTCACATAGATTCAGACTAAAGGTGCAGTCAGAACAAACGCAAAGTGAATTTTTCACGCAGTGCGATTACATAAAAAGTCAATGGAAAGAGGCAAGCACACACGAATCTCATGCATTCACGTGTTAAGGTCTGAGGGATAGCACTAGCTTGAAATGGCCTTGAGATTCTGCTGTCACTGGAATAAAATTAACATTGGAGAGTAAACTAGTTTGAAAATGAGATTGACACTCACCTGGAGACAGATGGACCGGGAGCTCTGCAGCTGAATTGGAGTGTCAGAGTTTTTTTTTTACCCATGGACGTGCTAACAAGGCTAGCACTGTAAACAACTCATCATTCATTCATCTTCTTCCGCTTAATCCTTTTCGGGTCGCGGGAGGCTGGAGCCTATCCCAGCATCTTTGGGCGAGAGGCAGGGTACACCCCGGACACATCGCCAGTCCATCGCAGGGCCAACACAGAGAGACAGACAACCATTCACTCTCACAGTCATACCTAAGGACAATTTAGAATCCCCAGTTTGATACCAATCAATTTCCCCTCTGGGGATCAATAAAGTATACAAAATCAAATCAAATCAACCTAACTTGCATGTTTTTTTTTTTGGCATGTGGGAGGAAACCGGAGAAACCCCGGAGTAAACCCACGCAGACACGAGGAGAGCATGCAAACTCCACACAGATCACTGTTGGTCGGGGGCTGGGATCGAACCCAGGATCCCCCGGCCAAGGGTAAGTTGCTGTGCTTCCGCAGTGCTAACCACTCTTCCACCGCGCTGCCCAAACAACCCATCATTCAGGTGAAATTTTGGAAGCAGGGACAATTTTTTTCAGGTGAAACCCCGCCAGATAATTGTCATATCCGGCTCTAGGGAGCCGGGCAATCAGAGCCAGGGACAAGCCAGTGAGTCGTGATGGTTTATTTTGGGTAAGGGATAAGGGATGAGGAGAGCACAGATACTCATGCAGAGGTACACTCACAGGTTGCACAGCGCAGAGGTAAGCAGCTCGTACCGGACGTGGGGGTAACAAGACGTACATACTCACAGCGGGATACAAACACAGGAATGCTGCAAGAGGAGTATGAGCTGACACCAGACGAAGGGGCTTCAGCTTAGCAATGTGTTTATGTCGCAGCCCCGAGTCATCGAGGCTGCTCCTATTTATCCTCATTGGCAGCGCCCCAGCTGATGAGGACTAATTGGCCCCAGCCGTCCGTAATGCTGCCAGCTGGGAGCCTGCTGAGACGCTGCTCAATGGGAAAAGGGAAAACATGGGCTGAGTGCCGAGACGGCATCTCAACCCGTGGTGACAGAGTCCCCCCCTCAAGGTCGGGCTCCTGAACGACCAGGAACATCCCAGCCCCCCACCCCACCCCCACCTAGGGCGGGAGGAAGGGAGGCAGGACCGGAGGGGAAGAAGCCAAGGGAAGGACAACACCAATGGGGCAATGTAGGGTAGCGGGAAAAAAAAAAACCCAAATACAACACTGACAAAACAGGGAATAATTAACCCAAGTACAGATGGGGAGAAGAACTGGGTCAGCACGCCGGTTACACACTACTCAGAGAGTACCAACAATGCGTGACCCAGAGCAAGGAAAAAAAACCACCAAAAAGGTACAGGGCAAAAATGCTGAGTATGGTCAAAAAAAGGGGAAACACAATACACAGCACCAATATAAGTACATACACACAGTCACCAAGAAAAGTGAAGGTGACTGGAACAAATGGACAATTACAGAGCATGGTGTTACGGAAAACAAGGCACATGACTCTATAATGAACAAACAGGACATAAAGAAGAAATACTGAGTGCAGGCAAAGAAAAACCCACACACACGAATATACAGTATAAATACCCACAGTCACCTAAAGAAATGAAAGTGACTGGAATAAATGGATAACTGCAGAGCATGGTCTGAAAGGAAACAAAACATAACTCTACAATGAAAAAACGAGGCTAAAAACATGGCACAAAAAGTAAAATGCTGAGCATGAGCGATGGAAAACACAGCACTATAAAAACGAATCCACCAACAGGACAAAACATTACACCCGAGTGACCTTAATAACAAAAGAAAAAGTGACACCCGAGGTGAATGGCAGGCAGAGTCCAAAAATGGCCGAGATGGCTCCGGAGATCTCCCCGCCCATTGTCCAGCTGGCGAATCAGGGGAAGAGAAATGTTCGGACGGCGAACTCCGGACCCAGATCCCAGGAATCCAGTCCACCGGCAGCCGAACCAGGCTGCCCAGAGGGAAACACAGACCAGTGGGGGGAACCAGATCACCGAACCGAAAGTTCTGTGGGTCGGGTCGTCGACCCGCATCACTCAACCACCAGGACCGTTGAGACGGGCGAAGGATCAGAGCGGATCCCAGTGGAAGAGGCTCTGGGGAGAGCCGATGACGAGGGCGGCGGGCGTCAGGCCGCAGGGAAACGGCCACCTCCTCACCGGACCTGGACAATACTGGGGCAGCACCTACGTCGGACCCCGATCGGGCCTCAGGCAAACCCACGTTGGACCCCGATTGGGTCTCGGGGGAACCCACGTTGGACACTGCACCAGAACCGACCTCCAACCTTGAACCCGGACTCTCCAGCACCATGAGGAACAGCAACTCCTCGCCGGTGACCCTGGAAGAAGGCTCAGAAGAGAAAACAGAACCGGGATCAGGATCACCGGCAGCGCCAGAACCCGGCGAGACGAGCTCAGACGCAGCGGGCGGCTGCACCCTGCTCGTCTCCCCTGGAGATAGGCTGAAGTGCTCAAAGATAAAAAGAGAAAAGAAAGGAGAGCACTCGCCTGATCTCGGGTTCTGACGCCGTCCAGGACTGCGAAGATCCAGGATCCGTCGTCAGGTCGTTGTCAGGCTCCCATCTAGCCGCGTCGGGCCCCGCAGCCAGCACGATGGTCAGCGCAGCTTGAGATTCCTCCGGCTCCGGTGACCCCGCCGACGATCCACTCGACGTGAAGCCAGAAGAATCTCGTCCCGCTGGACCGAACCGCTCCTCCGTGGAGACCCGGGGACGCTCAATCGTCGGCGTAGACTCCACGCAGCAGTCAGTCCCCCTCCTCCGTCCGCAATGTAGCTGCGGAACCACAGGCCCTCTCCATATCCCACCACGTTGACCCGGAGCCGGGGACCGCTCGGCGGAGAGAGACACAGAGGATGCGGGATTAGGAATACAGGTTACAGCAGGTGGGGAGAGTTCAGGGAGCTGCGAACCCTGAACTTCTCCTCCAGGGATGTGACAGAGCAAATCATTAAGCAGGTGTGAAAAAACAATGACTTGCCTGCCCCCTGGAGGTTGAGTATCGCCTGCTGTAGTGGATTCTGCTTCTTCCTCTCCCCGCCCGGCGATAACGGAGGACCCCCCGGGAATTCGTCTGAGGATCGCTCGCGTTGTCTCCAGCAGAGAGCTCACCAGGCCGGAATTCCAGGCACACACAGCAGTCAGGAAGCGCGTCGAGGAGGAGGGGAAAACAGCCGGGGTGAGCCAGCCCGAATGTCCAGGAATGACAGCGGGGAAATGAGGCTCAGGGAACGGGGCTGTAGAATCTCCACACAGACGAGGCGAAGAGGTGACAGCTGCGTGGGAGGAACTGTCCTGACGATGGCCCAGAACTGGATCCGGACGAGGTTTGTGCAGAGGTGACTCGGCGATGTGATGGCGGCTATTCCCGGGGAACGAAGCGAGGGGGAAACCCAGGATTCGCCGCTCCAGATTGGAGATCGAGGCGAGGAAGGCGCCGAGCATGGGAAAGCTTCGTAGCCCTGAAGTCCTCTCCATCAACCTCACTGCCGCCGCCACATGCCTGAAGGTGGTGACAGGAAACACAGTGGAGCTTGCGACAGCCACTCGACCCCAGACATAACTGCTGTCAGCTGCGGCTCCTTGAAGGGAATCCCGAGTGACGTGGCGCAGGTCGGGGGAAGTCCTCTGGTTGGCGCGAACTCCCGGACTGGAATGGCGGCAGGAACGGGACTCCGAAGCGGGGAAAGACGTCGCCCACTTCGACTCCCTGCCGGGATTTCCATCCACCCCGTGGAGCTTCTCTCGCTGTGTACCTGCAGCGTCTATCCTGGCACTGTCCTCCAGATGGTACAGAGAGTGAGGGTGACAGTCCAGGAGTTCCTCAGCACGGCCCGGATGCCAGCGTCTCGCGTTGGAGGCGTCGTGCAGGGTGAAGAATGTCCCGTCGACAGCCTCCGACATGGACCTCAGCTCGTCGCCCTGGCGCCGGAAGTGACTCCTGGGAAACGGCATGCTAGCAGCGCTGACACCCGGACAGAAAGGTACATTTCCACAGCGACTCACGGCCGCCGGCAACTCTTCTGGCTGCGACATACTGTCATATCCGGCTCTAGGGAGCCAGGCAATCAGAGCCAGGGACAAGCCAGTGAGTCGTGATGGTTTATTTTGGGTAAGGGATAAGGGATGAGGAGAGCACAGATACTCATGCAGAGGTACACTCACAGGTTGCACAGCGCAGAGGTAAGCAGCTCGTACCGGACGTGGGGGTAACAAGACGTACATACTCACAGCGGGATACAAACACAGGAATGCTGCAAGAGGAGTATGAGCTGACACCAGACGAAGGGGCTTCAGCTTAGCAATGTGTTTATGTCGCAGCCCCGAGTCATCGAGGCTGCTCCTATTTATCCTCATTGGCAGCGCCCCAGCTGATGAGGACTAATTGGCCCCAGCCGTCCGTAATGCTGCCAGCTGGGAGCCTGCTGAGACGCTGCTCAATGGGAAAAGGGAAAACATGGGCTGAGTGCCGAGACGGCATCTCAACCCGTGGTGACAATAATGTAAACCTAAGCATTATGGTGTTTTGGGAATTTCCACAAGAGTGAACACAGCTGCAGAAGTTATACCCCTCAACTTAGCCCCTATCTTCCCCATCAGAGAATCATTGTCTGCTCCCTCCAAAGTAAATAAAAATATAATGTATAAGCATCCCAAAGTGATTAAACAAAAAGTTGGTAAAACTCAAGTTAAACATGAAACCTCTAAATTTATTGACTTGGCCTCTGTTCCTCCTCATAATTTAAAAATTAAATGCAGTTTGTTAAATATTGGGTCTCTAACTCCCAAGTTTCTGCTAGTCCATGATCTGTTAATTGATCACCAGATTGATTTAATATCACTTACAGAGACTTGGCTAGGGCAAGAGGATTATGTTGGTTTAAATGAATCAACTCCCTCTGGTTATTTAAACTGTCAAAATCTCAGAAGTTCTGGTCATGGAGGAGGAGTAGCAACAATTTACCATTCCAAATTACTAGTTAATGTAAAGCAAAAACATGTTATAATTCCTTTGAGGGCCTGGTCCTCAGTATTGGGCATGTCAGCAATTTTAGGGTAAACCCAATTTTATTTGCCATAGTTTATCGTCCTCTCTCAGCCTACTCAGAGTTTTTATCCGAATTTGCCAAATTCTTAGCAGATTTAGTGCTGAAATCACATAGAATAATTATAGTAGGGGACTTTAATATACATGTAGATGTAGATAGTGATTGCCTTAATAAGGCATTTAATTCAATATTAGACTTGATGTTTTTTTTGTTTTTTTTCAGAAAGTAGGAAATTCTACCAATTATCTCCACCACACATTAGACCTTGTTCTGACATATGGCATAGAAATAGAAAATCTGGAAGTGTCTACTCATAACCCTGTACTGTCAGACCATTGTCTGTTAACCTTTGATTTTACTGTTTCTGACTTTCTGGCTCCTCAAGAAAAATATTACTATAGTAGATGCCTCTCAGGCAATGTTACCAAATTTAAGCAGATTGTTTCCTCTATGCTATGTGGCAACACAACGGAGATAAGCTATGGAGAGCTTGCTCCTTCTGTAATTGATAGCATGGTAGATAGTGTTACAGCTTCTCTGTATCAGACTCAAGACATGGTGGCTCCTTTAAAAAAGAAAAAGTCTAATCAGAGATTTCTAACTCCTTGGTTCAACACAGAAACTCGTAGCTTAAAACAGAAGACTCATTAATTAGAAAGAAAATGGCGCTCCACTAAATTAGATGAAATCTATTTAGCTTGGAGAAATCATCTTCTAATTTATAAAAAAAAAATCTCTTTGGAAAACTAGAACAAGTTATTATTCCACATTAATAGAAGAGAGCAAGCTGTAATTAAACCCTTACTCAAAAAGCCAACGCTGGATCTAGGAGTTTTAGCTAACAATAGACCAATCTCTAATCTGCCTTTTATTTCAAAAATCTTAGAGTTGTTGCTACGCAATTATTTGACCACTTGCAGGGAAATGGTTTATTTGAAGAGTTTCAATCTGGGTTTAGAATCCATCATAGTACTGAAACAGCTTCAGTGAAGGTCACTAATGACCTCCTGATCGCATCTGATAATGGACTTGTTTCTGTACTTGTCCTTTTAGACCTTAGTGCAGCTTTTGATACTATTCATCATAATATTCTATTTGATAGATCAGAACACCATGTTGAACTTAATGGAACTTTGTTGCAGTGGTTTAGATCTTATTTATCTGATAGATTCCAGTTTGTTCATGTCAAAAATGAGTTTTCTTCCAACTCAAAGCTCAGTCATGCAGTTCCACAGGGATCTGTGCTAGGCCCTATTCTTTTTAGTTTATATATGCTTCCATTAGGCAACATTATTAGAAAGCACTGTATACATTTTCATTGTTATGCAAATGACATGCAATTACACCTGTCAATTAAGCCAGATGATAGTAATCAATTAGCCAAGGTAGAGGCCTGGCTTAAGGAAATCAAAGCTTGGATGACTTGTAATTCCCTGCTATTAAATTCAGATAAGACTGAAGTCATTCTAGTTGGTCCAGAAAACTTGAGAAATACCTTTCCAAATCAAATTCTTAGTTCGAATGTGGTTACTCTTCCTCTTAATAGTTCTGTGAGGAACCTTGGAGTTATTTTTGATCAAGATCTGTTTTTCAATTCACATATTAAACTTGTTTCTAAGACTGCCTTCTATCATTTGCGTAATCTTGCCAAGATTAGGGGCATCTTGTCTCAGAGTGATGCTGAGAAATTAACCCACACTTTAATTAGCTCTAAATTAGATTATTGTAACTCTTTATTATCAGGTTGTCCTAAAATATATTTAAAAAGTCTTCAGCTGATCCAAAATGTTGCAGCAAGAGTTTTAACAGGTACTAGAAGGAGAGATCTTATCTCTCCGGTTTTGGCCTCCCTTCATTGGCTTCCCATAGAGTGTAGAATTAAGTTTAAAATTCTTCTTCTCACTTACAAAGCTCTAAATAATCAGGCCCCTTTTTATTTAAAAGATCTGATACTACCCTATTATCCTAACAGAGTACTAAGCTCCCAAAATGCAGGATTACTTGTAATACCTAGAATCTCTAAATGTACAATGGGAGGCGGAGCTTTCAGTTATCAAGCTCCTCTCTTGTGGAAACAGCTGCCAATCTGGATTTGGGAGTCAGACTTGATCTCTGTTTTTAAGAATAGGGTTAAATTCTTCCGTTATGATATAGCCTATAATTAGGGAGGGATCATGTGCCTCTGAACCCTCCCTTAGTTATGCTGCTAATAAGTTTAGACAGCCGGGGGACCTCCAACAATGCACTGGGCTTCACTCCTTTCTTCACTCTCAATGAAATATTTTTACTGGTCATTAACATCTGTTTGTTCTCTCCCAAAGATTGAATCGCCGTCGTGCTGTTTGCTCTCTCCATGTCTGTTCTTTTCTTCTTCTTCGCTATCCCCTTATCCCCCAGTCAGTCGCAGCAAATGACTGCCCCTCCCTGATCCTGGATATGCTGGAGGTTTCTTCCTGTTAAAAGGGAGTTTTTCCTCTCCACCGTCGCAAAGTGCTTGCTCACAGGGGATTGCCTGATTGCTGGGGTCTTTCTGCAATTGTGGGGGCTTCCACTACAGTTGAAAGTGCCATGAGATGACTGTTGTTGTGAAATGGCACTATATAAATAAAGTTGAAATGAATTGAATTGAATAAAGGCAACTTTGTCTGTCTGCAACTGACTCAGATGGTGAATTCAGGTCTATTTGTGTGTTTACATAGTTATAATGTAATCACGCCGCACGAAAAATTCGCCTGTTCACGTTTGGTCTGAACGCACCTTAAGACTTCTGAACTCTTTCAAAACACTTGGATATCCTAGACCAGGGGTCGGCAACCCGCGGCTCCGGAGCCGCATGCGGCTCTTTCATCCCTCTGCTGCGGCTCCTGTGGCTTTGGAAAATAAATAATGAGTATTTAATTAAAATGTATTTTATTTTAGTTCATTAGTTTTTATAATGTAATTCTAAATTTGAAGATTATGGTGATCTTGTAAAATCTAAAAAAAAAAAAAACGTGTTAAAGTTTAATCACCGTCAGCGAAAAATCAACACGAAGTCGGAAGTCGTCTCCCGTGGTAACCCGGATGTGTTGTGTTCAAGCTGCTGCTGTATTGTAAACAGCCCTGCGATTGGATAGTTGCAAATGATTGGACCAATCAAATGGCTCGTTGTATGCTTTTTCAAAGATTCATGGCGGCGTGTTCTCAGGGATGTGATTTTCTGTTAATTCGCCGAATTCCGCTTTATTTTATCTTCCAGGAAGATAAAGTACGTTAAGTACGTTAGCGGCTTGTGGTCCACGAACGCAGTGAAGCTGCGCCCTTTCAGGCAGGACTGGAAGTGGCGTATGGCCACCGGTAATCGATATGGCCAGGTGGAGAGTCATTAACTCTACAACGGCTGTATGAGCTGGGCTGGCGTGAGGGATTAAACGGTAATAAAAGTTAACCATCCCCTTTTATGATTCCAAACAGTTTGAAATTGACAGTGCACAGTGGACATTGACTCATAACTTTTGAATATTTGTAAGACTTGGCTGCATCAGTGATTGTGCAAAATGAACTGCTCAAGACTCAATAGAGATTGAAACTGGTGATCTGAAATGAATGCTGAAATTATAAAAAGTAATGGTATGTTGGAATTTTATTTCTATTATGGAATAGATAAAATTAACTGATTTTGATTTGATCAAGTGTTAAAGCATGAGATGGATAATGCTTGTTGGGATATTTTAGGAATGCTATCTTCTTGGAACATAAGTCAATATTATACATTAATAAGTGGCATTCAGCTGTTTGTTTTATGTCATTTAAGCACAGTTCTGGTACTTAAAAATCATAAAAACCCAGGAGCTTCGGGGGGCTTTGCCCCCCTTGCCCCCCATCCCACCCCGGACCCCGCTGGGGGACTATGTCCCCCAGACCCCCTGCTGAATTTTCAGATAATTTCCCCAACCCCAAATCACATCGCTGGTTCGTGTTGGAATTCTGAGCTTTCGGTATTGTTTTCAGCGGAATTATGAGATTTTTATCGAAGGATCAGGAGTCATCAGTGCTAGAAATATCACTCTCCTTTCAACCCATTGTCAACCTTCAACCCAATGTCTTTTTTTTTCGGAGTTCAAAATGTTTTTGTTGCATGCAGAAATGTAATTTTGTTTTCTCTGCAGGAGTTCCCTGATTTCATAAATGCACCACATTATAGTTTGTTTATACATGGCATAAAGGGAAAAAAAGTTATATGCAGTGTTATTTCATTTTAAGTGTCAAAAGGGGTTTTGTGGCTCCCAGTGTTTTCTTTTCTGTGGGAAATGGGTCCAAATGGCTCTGAGCGGTAAAGGTTGCTGACCCCTGCCCTGGACAGATCGCCAGTCCATCGCAGGGCCAACACAGAGAGACAGACAACCATTCACTCTCAGTCATACCTAAGGACAATTTAGAATCCCCAGTTGATGCCAATTAACCTAACTTGCATGTTTTTGGCATGTGGGAGGAAACTGGAGAAATCCCGGAGTAAACCCACGCAGACACGGGGAGAACATGCAAACTCCACACAGATCACTGTTGGTCGGGGGCTGGGATCGAACCCAGGATCCCCCGGCCAAGGGTGAGTTGCTGTGCTGCCGCAGTGCTAACCACTTCTTCACCGCGCCGCCCACAACCAATCCACTTGTTGTCAAATTGAGAGTCTGGAGAACAAGTGAAGGATACAGATTTATATTATATTAATACATTTGAACAAGGAGCGTTATGAGGAAACAGGATGAAAAGTAGCTTCTTCTAAATAAAACTTTCATCTCTAATTTATGAAAATATCAGGAACTAAAGCTGTGTGATCACTGTTGAAAGTAGGAGATGGGTGGTATTTTTCAGATTTAAACAATTTATGAATGTGCTGATAATTAAAACTATGCAAAAATTATGGTCAGATATTCAGAAATTTATTTTTCCGCACAAAACAATTTATATATATCTAACATTTATTTCATGAATGAAGCTATATAAATGAAGCTATAGGCAGTTTTTTTCCCACTGCTGTAGTAGGAATTCATTAATGCCACATAATATTCAGAGCTATGTACAGTATATAAAAAACTTTATAAGCAGCATAATCTTTATTTTAAAGGTCAAATTGCCGTTGCGTCTCTCAGCCACGTCTGTTTTAGTCTGAGACGGGCAAAACGGCTCTTCGGCTGGCAAAGGTTGCAGACCCCTGTCCTAGACATAATGCATTTTAAGCCTATTTATTTTGTGACTTGTGACAGCTTTTGTTTTGATTGGGTGCTTTAAAGATATAGTTGAATTTAATAAATTATTCCTCTTCCTTTATAGTCGGTGCACCATGTCCAAAGCCAGTCTCCAAGGTCTGATATCAGTTGGAAACTTAAAGAATCTTATTAGTCCTATAATTGAGTTGATTTGGATATGAATTCTTTTAAATTTACTTTTGCGAGGCAGGGTGTGATATCTTGAATACATCAGTTTAAAGAACGACGAAACTCTGCAATATGGGGTACAGTGGAGCTCATTTGGCAGAGCAGTGCACCGTGCAGATTATGTTATCACAGTGGCCCAGATTCAGTTCTATTCCAAGCCATTCAAATATGGCAGATATTTGTTGGGCTGCTCCTCTTTACATTATGTTTTTTGACTACCTTACCTTGCAATCATGCTGTCCTCACATCAGAGGAGCTGAGAATAAATGCTCTCCTCTGTGAGACCTGACTTCTTTGAATAAGAAAAAATGATCTTGTAAATAACGGGAATTTTTAGCCTACTGCAGCATTTTAAATGTACACATCTTAACTTACTAAGTTAAACAGTAGTTGGTGGACAACACCACAAGTGAAATTTAACTATTAAAGGTCCCATTAACTGCTACATGGGGTTTTCCGCAAAACAAACACAACCTGATTGCCTCCTTTCTTGTCATTGGTGCACTCAAAAACCTTTACCCAATCAGATTTAGGGCTCATTAATAATGAGCAGACAAAACTGACTGATTCAAACAGAACTTTCATGATCACAGGATTTTTTTTTTTATCTTTAAAACTCTATATTTGTGTCATTTTAAGGATGTCAAAACTTAAAATCAATCTTAAAATCAATCTGGACCTTGAAAGGAGTGCAGCGATGTCTCAAATCGGAGATTAAGTGTGTTGCCGTGTTTTTGAAGTGGTACCTCTTTAATTGTGGAGTCTCTCCCCTTGGACATCAAATCAGCAGACAGTGTTGACATATAAAATAACCCATCCCTTTAAACTTGCTTCTTTTAGCCCTACTTGCACATGTGTCTGTGTGTTTGTATGTTGCATTTCTTCCTTTGTGTTTGTGTATGTTCATGCTCCACACATTCTTTGGATGTGCTTGTCTTTGTTTTATTATTTTGTTTTTTACTGTCTTTGGAAATGCTTTGTGATTGCTGACATTGGAAAGTGCTACTTCTTTTTTTTTTAACTTACTAACCTACATCAGCGCTCTTCATTGTAGTGATGGTGAAACTGAGGCTTCATGAAACAATGAAAAACTTTGAGACAATTGCTTCATGAGCAACAGTTATGAAACATTTAATAAAGAGTGCCATCTGCTGACTGAGTGTCAGAACTGCATCTGAGTAGAAGGCCTGAAAAAGTACTTTTTTTTTGAGCATTTGGCCATCTGAGGTCTATTCAAAATTGGATGGCAAGAACAAACAATACAAAGCAAAGAAAAAAGAACTATTTCCAATAGAACCCTCTCAAATTTCCCACAAGCCCTCAAATCACGTGATGTGACCAACATAATGAGGCCTCGCTTGCTACGGTCACGTGACTGTGGGCATGCTGAAACAGCGCTCAGAGCACTACTCATGACACTTCCGCTTTATATTGCTGGAATCAGTGTCGAGTGGGCGGTGTCGAGCGTAACATCACGACTTCAGTGTCCGAGGGCAGATGTGGAGGCAGCCCTTTCACTGTAAAAAGTCTCGCCCTCAGCTGTGGTAAAGAGGTGTTACATGACAAGGTCATGTGTTACAGCTGCAACATGTCTAATAGATGCCCTCGTCTTTTCCAAACCATAACAAGGTAGTTTTAGTGCCATTTATACAAACAGTATGTGTTTGAGTAAAATGAACCATTTTAGTTTCTTCTCTAACCATGCAACTGAAAACAACAAACCCAAATTCCAAGTCAAAATACCGTCATTTAAAGCATTTATTTACAGAAAATGACAACTGGCCAAAACAACAAAAAAGATGTCTTTAGATGTGTTTAGTTTAAATAATGCAAAGAAAACAAGTTCATGTTCATTCTTAAACACCACAACACTTGAGTTTGAACTTAGAACTCAGAAACCTACTGTATTTGTGGAATAACTCTGATTTTTTATTCACAGCTTTCATGCTTCTTACATGCTTAGATGATCACCTATTCAGTTCCTCCTTAAGCAGACTGAGGTGTCCTAATGTTGGAATTCAACAGATACTCAAATTGAATGGCTGCCATGCATGTAGAGATGCTAATTTAGCTTCTGCAGTGGTATCTTATTTTTGTGTGTGTGAATACCTAGAAAAAGTATGACAGTCTAAATGTGTATTTTCCTCTCTCTTTGTCACTCACCTCAGCTGTACATCAACTTCAACAACGAGCAGTTCTACATCAAGCTGCCCGATGGCTGCATGGTGAACTTCCCCAACCGCCTGGGCGAATTTAAGTATGATTACCTTGGGATTAATGGTGGGGTAAAGCTTATGGGCCTCAAGCTCAAGTAGAGAAACACTCCTTCACCCATGGTACTCCTTCACACTGGCCTTGTTGCTCTTTTTAAGATTATGTTTTATGTTACTGAAATGAGACCATACCTGCTCATGCTGAAATAATAGTAACAATAACCCCCCCACTGTACACTGTATGTACATCCTCTTGGATCACTACTGTTGCAATAAGAGGATTTTACCTCAAGGTGGAGCCACAGCACACCTTACATCTCTGTGACTGGTGTCAGTGCCTGGGTAGTATAATAAAAGCTGGAAAAAGGCAAACAGCTGTCTCTTGATTTATTGTTATTATTATTGTTGTTGCTTTTCACTCAAACCAAAAATTATAGTACAGTATAGTACAGTAGTTAGCATTAACAGTGGGACTTAGCATTACATTTTGACAACTCATATTTTCTCAACAATTAATGTGGTGCAGACAGAGAATATAAACATTTAAAAACAAGTCAAATGCATAGGCTACCAGTTTCTATTAACAACAGTGAAATACTGTAATTAATGATTTGTGATCACAGTAAAATCACAGTGATATAAAGTAGGTTTAAAAAAAACACTGAACAGAGCAAATGTGAGGAAATGTTAAAATACATTTATAAGCTATATAAACCTACATGCACCTTACAACAGATGCTTTACAAAGGTGATATATTAAAACCAGTATCAGACTTTAAGCTTACACTGAAACTGTGTTAACATGGTTGGGGGGCCGACTTTGTGGAGTGTTAACATTTTCTTTGAACCTATAAAAAAAGGGGATAAAATTAGAAAATGCAAATGGGGGAACAATTCACAGCCCAGTAAAGAACAGATGAGATGGAACATGCTCTTGCAGAGTCAATTTGCAGGTGGATTCAAAATTTCTGTGTGATTAGCTAGAGGAATGTGGCACCAAGAAAACACATTCCATGAAGGGAGTTGAAATATCCTTTGTCTTATTGTGTGCAGCAGGTACTAACAAGACTGTAAAACAAGGATTTAAGCATTTGGTTACATTAGGTCTTCGTTATAGTCATCAATATTTCTTCTGACTTTTTCTAACTTAAAAATTAACTCATATTTGAAACAAATACATGAGTAATATTGATAGTGGCAATACACACGTCACAATAATCTAATGTAACACATGTTGGGTATTGAATATATATGCTTACTGTCGAGCCATAGGACTGGAAGAAAGAATTTGATGAATGTGTTATGTTAATTACAATGGAGGTTAGCATAATCACTTTGACTTAAGGGGATAACAAAGGTTTAATTACTGGCATTAAGACAAGGGGCCATATTATGGTGGTCTAGTCAACAGTCTATTGTCTAGGGCACAGAGAACATTTATGGGCATGTCCAAGACCGTTTCGCTATTACAGCAGCAAAAATAAATTTAAAAAAATCACCGGGCAGGAAATGCAAAAGAGGCTGTCCTAATGCTCTTCACTATTGAGATCTGTGTTTTGGGGACTAATAAACCAATCGCTGTCTTTGTTCTCATTTCCTTTAACAAACAGGGATGAAAGATCTAAGGTGTAATATTAATATGATGATGTTTAAATGGGAGGACAATTCTGTTTTGCATAGATCCCAAACAGTGGTACTACCTGCACAAGTAGCATGGAAAATGACATTTCTACCCTACAAACACTGAGATCCGAGTTGTACCACTCCTTCTACCTGGCCCATGGTCTACATGGGAGTGGACAAATGTGCTTGCTTTCTGCAAATGCAGGTTTATTCTTGTTTCAGCATGTCAGCATAATGACAAATACTACACAGAACAGTCTAAAAAAACAACTCATGTACAGCTTGTGCAAAACAGATGAGCAATTTATATGGATGAAAGTTTTTGACATTTTTTAAAAAGCTGCAAAATTACAAGGAAAATGTTGCAACTTTATTCGAAAATATTCCCCAATCTTGGTCACCAATTTATGAGGGAAAAATGCTCAAAATTTGCATGAAAAAATGTCATAGATTTACAGTTTTAAAGACTTCTGTTTATTCCTCTTATTTTACTTGCCACAATATTAAAGCTTTAAGACAATATCAGTGGTATTAAGGCGTTTGAGAGTCAGAATTAAGGATGGACATTTTAAGCGTAATTAAGGCCTGTATTTTGAATTAGTTAATAAACAAATACTTTTTAAAGCTCCGTGGAGAGACAACATGTTCTGTTAGTGATGCCCACGGTTGATGGAGCATTCTCCCTGCCTGACCATGGAAATACAGGCCGAGGATGTGAAGGCCTCACGAGACAAACATCCACACAGTCGCTGCAGTTTGACATTTGGTCAGCTTGATTTTATAGGACGGTTGTTACTGTTTAAAATTGTTAAAGAAGAAAATTTAAATGCACACCTATGGTTTATGTTCATCTCTAAGAGACTGCAAATACTCATTTCTGGTTAGCTTTCTTCATGGTTGCTTGTTTCAGTCTCTATTTAAATGCAATCTATGGCCCAAATGTCCACACAGAATTACAGCAATACTCCAGCAAACTGATTTGAACACCCAGAATTAAATAAAGCGAGGAGTTTGTGCCATGAATTGTGACACGCCATAGACTGTCCAACAGAAACAGTACCTGCTTTTCTGTTCGGGTATGAGTTCCATTTTTTTCGCCCTGCTGGGATTAATTGTGATTTTAAAAAATTGTCAGCATTTAACGGGGTATTGCGTTAATGCACAATTAACGCATTAACTCCATTCACCACTACCTTTAAATAACACTGTAATTTATTGTGTTAACCAAATAAAATCAGTATCACCCAAGATTTGCTGTGTGAATAAATAAATAATTCTGCAGCCCTCAAACATTGATTATTATAATTACACGTATGATTAGAGCTGTTCCATTCAGAGGCTTTGCCAGTTTTTCTGTCCACGATTTTGGCAGATGGAGTTGTAAAATTTTCTTCAGCTATTATTGCGGGACAAGCAAGACCACAAACCACCCACCACAGCTGGGGAAACTGGGAGAGAGTGAGCCATTTCTCCAACGTATATCGGTCTGGAGTTCCTTAATGTTCCCTCTGCAGAATGCAAAATTGTTGTATTTTAACAAAAAAAACAAAACTGTTGGGATATCCATAGATGAGATCAAATAAAGCCTGCTTCTACTTTGATTTTGAATCATTATGTTAAAGGAATGACAGTGAATGAGAAAAAAATAACAAGCCAACCATAAATTAGATAATGATGGACTCAGTATTTTGTGTCGGGCTGCAATGATTTCTCAAATAATTCAAATAATTCGGTTACAAAAAATTCTCAATTCAAAATTTATGTGTCGACATGTCAGTTAATGTAGCAATTCCAGTCTATATGACTTTCTTCTGACGCGACCTCCTTCCAGTCATGCTACCTAAACAAATTTTAGATTTAATGGAGCCATGTCAGAGCAGCATAGTGATGGGCCAGCAAAGATAAAGAAAAATTTTCAAAAAATGACAAAAGTATCTCAATCAAGTCTGGAATCATTTCACGCTCAAATTGAAGGAAAACATTATGCAGGGTGTACATGGTAAAACTGAGCGGCGAGCTAGCATGCTACAACGTCAAATGTTACAGTGTCTCTGGCAGAAAGCATCCCACATCATGCACAGCCAGCACACCCGAGACAAGGTACGTGATTGAGATTTAAAATTAAGATGAACAGAATATAGTCAGCTATGCTAATTATGGTTATATGACCAAAGAACATATAGCCACCGCCGTTAGCATCTGGATGCTAACGGATGCTAACGTCGTCTGCTAGCAGATGCTAATGGATGCTAACTGCTAGCAAAAGGAACTTTATGGTGTAACGTACCATTTAAAGTTATGTGCTATGCAATAAACATTGCAATAAGCATTGCAATAAATGTGTACCTGTGTTATTGAGTATTTGGTACAATTACTACAGCTTTTTAGGAAACAAAGTTCCGCAAATGTTGGTCAATGCAAGTTTCTTTAAAAAAGGTATCAGATTACTCGAGTAATCTTTGATTAGAGTGGGTGATTACCCAAGCCATAAAATAGTCCTTAGCTGCAGCCCTAATTTCATGCATTGTTGTTCTGGTGGGGTTTAGAATCCCAGCCAGCCAGCTCTACTCCAGCCATGGGTGATAATTCTTTTGGCATCACACCGGTCGTGCTGCACCACAGTACGGTAAAGTCCAGTGGTTACATTTTTTTTTAAAAGTGACTCACATTTTGTTCACCTAAAAAGAGGATAAATAAATGAATGAATGCTTGTCCTGTAAGTTTACAGTTAATAACTGAAAATATAAATGAGAACAAAAGCCATTCAGTCTTTTATTACATGAAAGGACAGATCAGGTAATGGATTATGACAGATTTTCAAAAAATCAGTTTGTTACAATAACAGACACTAAGAAATTCTAGCCCCAGTGTAGGAACAAGTATATGTGTCCATTCACACCTTTTAAATGCACCGCTTAACTTGTGGTTGCTAATGTGAAACTGACTTTACACCTATTTGTTGTTGATTAAATGCACGTTTAGCGAATGAAACATAATACGAATGTGCCGAATTTTGCACTGAGCCTCACCCACTTGAAATGAATCCTCAACTATGAGCACAAGCCGTGCGCAGTCAGTTCCTAATTGTTTTGTGAGAACACACAGTGAAAAAAATACAATGCGACAGAAATAAGGAAAGCACTGGAACAATAAGCAAAGTGTGGTGCAAATGCACACGTTAGATCACCATAATAGACCCCATGGACTCAATTTGGTTTGGGTTGAGCATCAATTAATTTAACACCTGTGGAAAATACTACTTCTATAAGGTCTAAATAGAACCAAATATTTACCCTATTAACAAGCCTTACATGTGCTGTGCTACTAAGAGAACAAAGGCTTTGTTTTTTTTTTACATCAATTAAAAAGAGTTCAACATGAGAAGCACATGCTACTTTAACATGTTGTTTTTTGACTCTGCTTAATAGAAGTTTGTTGAACGTGTTCTCTCCAGTTCACCAAGACAGATTTTCATCTTTAAGTAAATCATTTTCTAGTAGGTCCTTCAAAATTTAAAGACAACAATAGTAGTTAGTTCAAAATTACTCCCAAAACAAATGAAAAATGTTCACTTTTACCATGATGAGACAGCTTTTTCTGACTTTGTAGTTTATGATAATCTACTACAAGTCCTGCAGTGGAACTGAAACAGCTGATCCAGGGTCTGCCCTGCTTGACCTAGAGGACAGCCCTTTCTGGGCTAAGTAGTCTTTATAGTTCCGGGTTAGAAGAGTGTAAAGAAATGGATTGATACAACTGTTCCCATAAGTTAGACATGTAACAAAGAAATTAATATAATTATAAACAGCGGGAGACAAGTCATTAAGGGACTCGGGAGAGAACAGTTTGGCTAGCTGCCATCCCCAGAAAGGTAAAAAACAAGCCCAGTATGCAACCACAATGGTAAAGATCATTGACAAGACTTTTTGTTTGAGTCCTCTCCTGCGGGCAGAATAGCTGCCTAAGTTAGCCTGTGCTGCCCAGTAGTGCCTTGCTAGCCCTGCATACAAGCCAACAATTACTAGTCCAGGCAATAAAACACTTGTTAAAAATAGGACAGTAATATAAATCTTGAAAACCTCAGGGGTCCAGGTAGGGAAGCAGATTCTCTTTACCAAACCAGCCACTGTGGGTTTGCCTTCCTTGAGTCGGATCATCACCATCATGGGAAGTGTCAACAAGAAGGCGACCCCCCAGATAATCCCTGATACTAGCTGCCGGTTGTGGGATGAGGTCCGATGTGCGCTGAAGGGCTTGGCCACAGCACGGTAGCGTTCCAGGCTCATAGCAACCAAAATGAAGACGCTGGCATGCATGGTGAGGAGGTCAAGACTCAGCAGGATGCGACAGCCGGCCTCACCAAACAACCAGTCCTGTGCAAAGTAGGTGCAGACCACAAAGGGGATGGTGGAGAGGTAGAGCAGGTCAGCCAGAGCCAAATTAATGATGTAAACATACATAGAACCTGTCCGGCGCAACGCAGCTGAGCATGTAACCATGAGTGTGTATGTGTTGCCTGACACACCCATTGCACACATAGTGATCAGTGTGGCGCCAAGCAGGGATGTCACCCACAGGCCTCCGCTACCTCCAGTCCTACTACTGCCACCTTGGGACCCCACATCTCCATCCTCTGGATTCAGGCCAAGTTCCAGCTGGGGAGTGAGAGTGGCATTTGAAGTGTAGTTCATTGCAGGATCACAGATCTAAAACGGAGGCCAGGCTCCAACGTTGAAGAGCGAACTTATGAAGAGCTCTTATGCAGAATTATGAAGGTTTCAAGTTTGCATAAACATTTCACAACATGAGGTGAAGTACAGGAAGAAGATGGCAGCAGAGTTTGAGGGTCCTCTTGCATTGTTGTGAAAAGCAAACATGACTGCACAGCTCCCTTTTGCCTGTGGTTCTTTCTCCCAAATAAGTCTTCTACACACTAAGGATCCCAAACTCGACAGTGTTAAGACCTCCTGCTAAGAATGGAGCCATCAGCACATATCAGACAGGAGAGTCATTCTTTGGAAGGCTCGGGGCTGAAGTCGCTCTGACATGGGTCATTTAGCAGGCGTCGGGAGGCAGGCTGCCTTTCAGCAGGACAAACTGTGTTCAAAGTCCTGGATAGCAAGCTCCTGCAGTGTTGAGATGTGGTTAAGAAGTCTCCAGTAGCTTATATATTTAGTGTAGTCTCCACAGCAAGAAATTTTTAAAAAATCCTATCCGCCTTCAAGTTCTTAGTAATAAAAGCAACTTCTAAATACACGTGTGGATGTCCTTAGTGTCCAACCAAGTTCAGTTTCCCTGTCAGTCTTGAACCCACCCTCATTTTCCTTTATGCATGGAAGAGTGCTTTGTCTTTGAAGCATTTTGCCTTCCACTCCTCACCTCGCTTCTCACATGTGTCCTCCCTCTTCTCACCATGGTGTAAAACTAGCATGGCCTGATAGATGTACAGTGGTGCTTGAAGGTTTGTGAACCCTTTAGAATTTTCTACATTTCTGCATAAATATGACCTAAAACATCAACAGGTTTTCACACAAGTCCTAAAAGTAGATAAAGAAAACCCAATTAAATGAATGAGACAAAAAAAGTGAACTTTTTCATTTATTTATTGAGGAAAATGATCTAATATTACATATCTGAGTGGCAAAAGTTTGTGAACCTCTACAATTAGCAGATAATTTGAAGGTGACGGTAGAGTCAAGTGTTTGCACTCAATGGGATGACAATCAGGTGTTATCAGGCACCCTGTTTTATTTAAAGAATTTTTTAATATAAAGGTTTATTAAAGTGTCAACACTGTGCAGGTACACTCCCCTGTACCTGCACAGCTCTGCAGCCAGGGCAATACTCGCACACACAAACAGACTGAGAGTGAGGTGTGGTGGATCCAGTCCATAGTTCAAAGGATGTGTCTCACACTTATTTACTTTTACCCGTCATGGACCTCTTGCACAATGGAGAGTGATGTACTTCCCCATTCCAGACCCAGAGCAACTCCAGTTCCATTACATTTGCCCATTCCATGATCAATAAATCAATTTTATCACTTTCACTTATCATTGTATATACTGGAAATAGTGTATGGGCAGATAGTTTTTTTCTTTATAAAGTTCGTGTTTCACATTTTGATTGTTTTTTTTGTAGCCATACTGTGCCATTTAATAGTTTGTCCAGTTAGCTTAGCATAGTGCATCTATTGTGTTATTTCCATCTCTTCCATTCCAAATCCCACTGCATGGGCTGTAGTGGACCTGCATTGTGCAAAGTCTTTGCACAAGCTAATTCACGTTCATTTGAGTCCATGCCATGTTATTAGAAATGAACCGACGTTTATAGAGAATAAATAACACACTAGCAATTGGAAACTCACTAGGCTAATATCAATAACAGTAATGTAACAGTAATAATGGAGGGATTCTTCATACACAAAGCAATATTAAAACAATTCAGGTAACAACTGCGAGCCTGACATATGTTTCGGTGAGTTTCACAGGTCCATTGCAGCCCATGCTGGCAGACACTATGATTGCATTTAAGAAATCAGTTCCAAATGCAGTGAAACGTGAAATAAATAAATAATTGACTTTTGGAAATGAAATGGTGGGCTGCACCGAATGAGGGTGGAGGCTGCATGTGGCCCACCAGTTGCCCAGGAGCCAAATAAGTAAGTCACTCACCTATGGGAAATTGGTTTGTGAATACATTCTTAGTTGGTAGAGGGTTGAGTGGTACTGTGGGGGTAGGTTTCTTTATTGTTAATTAGTAGATTCACCTGCTTACTTCACATACTTCAGGGGGCAGCTGTGGCACAGGTGTAGTGTGGCCGACTATGATCAGAGGGTCAGGGGTTCGATTCCAGCTCTGTCTGCAGTCTGCATGTCGAAGTATCCTTGAGCAAGACACTGAACCCCCAGCTGCTCCTGGTGGGTCAGGCCAGTGCCAGTGCATTGCAGCTCCACCACCATCAGTGTGTGAATGGGTGGATAGCAGGATCTGTAAAGCACTTTGGTCATCCAGAGATGATAAAAAGCGCCATATAAGTGAATGACATTTACATGACACTTGAGTATGGAGGTAGGGTGAGCATGGGTGAGAAATCTTCTGTTGACCGTGTAGCTGATAATTTTCTTAGTTTTTTGGTAGTTTTGTTTCCATAGTTACTTTGCACTTTGACTTATTTTTCCATTTCCTTTGTAATTGGTAGAAGGCAAGTGAGACTGAAATAAAAGGAAGCAAAGGAAAAGTATGACTATTGGTTTACTGGAGTGCACGTCATCAATTTTACACCCTTGTTTAGCCCGCTGCTGCCTTTTTAAATTTTAGGTTTTTGATCAATAGTTTCCACAAAGCCTGACCTAGGAGGAGTAGTGATTTTTCTAAAATCCTGTAAGTGCCCAGGGGCCTCATGTATAAATGGTGCACATGCACATAAACATGGTGTACACTGGTTTTCATGCACACAGTGGGATGTATAAAAACAAACGTGATGTGAGGATCTATGAGCCGAACTGCAAAGTTTTCACCTGCCATGAGAAGTTGTGGGCTGTCCGCAAAATTCTGTTTGGCTCTATCAGGTGAATCTGTCAAACTACAAAACAGCTGAAACTCACAGAATGTTAACATAACATTTCCACTTTAGTTAAAATGCTTTGTCTATGAAATAGTCTGGGAAAAACATTATTATTACGTGTTTTGTCAACTTGGTTTATTGAGTGCAGTGAAAATCCAGTAAAGAATAGCTAATTTACCTCAGATAACCTGCCTCACTCACTGGACCAAAATCAGCACCACTGTAAAATGGAATCTTGTTTCTGTTAATGTGACATTGACATAATAAAATTTGCTAGAGACTATAGCCTAGAGTTGACATACAAGGCAACACGCACAGATCCATCTCTCCTGGGAGGAATTTGTGTTGGCAAAATGCACTTTTGCCACCCCAAATCTGGCACAATGCACTTTACATAACTATCTGACCCCCTAGATCAGGGATGAGCAAATGGTGGCCCACGGGCCGCATGTGACCCCCGACCTCATCCACGGCAGCCTGCCAGTCCATTTGTAAAAAACAATTTTTCATTTATACCACATTTGACTGTATTTGGAAGTGCATTCTTAAATGCAGTTATAGACTCCACCAGCAGAGAGAGTGCTAATTGCAACCTAGGTGCTGCTCCGTGCAGTAGTCGAGCGAGAGAATGAGAGTGAGGGAGCAACAGATAGAGGGAGCAGTGTGCACCTGAGTACTTCTTTTAAGGTATGTGTTGCATGCTGAGACCGCATTAATAGGCTGTGAACAGCAGTAATAAATGCTACAGTACCTCACTGAGGAGTATTTACAGTAACAAGTTTCAAACCGAAAGGCAAAGATAAGACAGAAAAACCTACTAATTTAGAAAAAACTCCAGTACAACTAAAAAGTTATAAATTTTTAAATAAAATTATGCAAATTTATCAGTAGAAGCTTGCACATCTAATACCAAAATAAAGTATACAGTTAGGCCCAGAAATATTTGGACAGTGACACAATCTTCTACTGAAGGTTACTTGTGGAGTCCCACAGAGTTCAGTTTTGGGGCCATTGTTATTCAATATGTATATAAATGATATATGTAAAGTTTCAGAAAAAATGCATTTAATATTGTTTGCCGATGACACTAATTTATTATGCAGTGGAAACAATTTGGAACAACTTTTGGATACACTCGGAAAGGAATTAGGAAAGCTTAAACTGTGGTTTGATTCAAACAAATTAACACTCAATTTAAGTAAGACAAAATTTATAGTTTTTAACAACCATCACAACAACTTAGTATCTAAACTCAGTGTAAATGGTGTAGAGATTGAAAGGGTATCCGAAACTAAATTTCTTGGTGTAATAATTGATAATAAACTGTGCTGGAAGTCACATATTAATTATATTAAAGGTAAAATATCCAAATCAATTGCAATACTACACAGAATGAAATATTTGCTGAATCAACTCACACTATATACCTTGTATCATTCATTAACACTCCCATACATGACATATTGTACTGAAGTATGGGGAAATACATATAAAACAAATATATATCCAGTCTTTATGCTTCAGAAGGGAGCTATTAGAATAATAAACAAAGCAGCTTACAGGGAACCAACAAACCCACTTTTTCTTCAATTAAAAGCTCTCAAGTTGAAAGATCTGGTTGACTTTAAAACTGCAGTAATAATGTTTAAAGTGAAGAATCTATGACTGCCCGCAAATATCCAAAAGTTGTTCCAAATAAGGAAGAAACAATATCATTTCAGAGGAACATGTATATTTCAAAAACCTTCAGTGAGAACTACCACCAAGCAACACTGTGTTTCAGTGCAAGGAGTCAGATTATGGAACAATTTTGGACCTGAATTAAAATCATGTACAACGCTTGGACAATTTAAACAAAAACTAAAGGAAGAAATACTCCAAACATATATACAAGATGACATGTAAAATCACATAAGGATTGTCATATCCAATCTGCGTTGTGTTGTTGCTTAGTTTTTTGGGGTTTTTTTGTCACATTTTGTCTTAGCTTTGTTCTGAATTGTAATTACTCTTGTTTGTTTTTCTTTTGAATTCTTGGATGGAATATGGGTGGGCAATATAAGCTGCGGCTTCAGCCATCACCCATTTCGGATAACTTATGTTGAACTGTATAATCAGAGGAGTTATTGTTTAATTTGACCTTGTTGGATTTTCTTTCCCCCTTTGTTATATTATTCTGTTTCTTTTAATCTGTACTTTTAATCTATCCGAAAAATCTTCATTATTTGGGCTCTGCATGCCACCACATTGGATTTGAAATGAAACAACTACAACGGAATTGAAGTGCAGACTTTAAGGTTTAATTCAAGGGGTTGAACAAAAATATATGATTAAACATGTAGGAATTGTTGCTATTTTTATACAAGCGCTCCTCATTTTAGGGGCTCAAAAGTAATTGGACAAATAAACATAACCCTAAGTAAAATGTTACTTTTCAATATTTTGTTGAGAATCCTTTGCAGGCAATGACTGCCTGAAATCTGGAACCCATGGACATCACCAAACGCTGGGTTTCCTCCTTTGTGATACTTTGCCAGGCCTTTACTGCAGCTGTCTTCAGTTGTTGCTTGTTTGTGGGTCTTTCTGCCTTAAGTTTTGTCTTGAGCAAGTGAAATGCATGCTCGATTGGGTTGAGATCTGGTGATTGACTCGGCCATTGCAGAATATTCTACTTCTTTGCTTTAAA
The DNA here is from genome assembly GCA_020510985.1 of Pholidichthys leucotaenia. NCBI lineage: Eukaryota > Metazoa > Chordata > Actinopteri > Cichliformes > Pholidichthyidae > Pholidichthys > Pholidichthys leucotaenia. Next base: position 269,339,166 of record CM035848.1, on the reverse strand, counting down.
AAAACTCCTGGGTTGCTTTTGCAGTATGTTTTGGATCATTGGTGAAGTGCCGTCCAATCAACTTTGCTGCATTTGGCTGAATCTGAGCAGAAAGTATATCCCTATACACTTCAGAATTCATCCGGCTGCTTCTGTCTTTTGTCACATCATCAATAAACACAAGTGGTCCAGTGCCATTGGAAGCCATGCATGCCCATGCCATCACACTGCCTCCACCATGTTTTACAGAAGATGTGGTGTGCTTTGGATCATGAGCTGTTCCAATTCTTCTCCAAACTTTCTTCTTCCCATCATTCTGGTACAGGTTGATCTTAGTCTCATCTGTCCAAAGAATGCTGTTCCAGAACTGGGCTGGCTTCTTCAGGTGTTTTTTGGCAAAGTCAATTCTGGCCTTTCTATTTTTGAGGCTGATCAATGGTTTGCACCTTGTGGTGAATCCTTTGTATTTACTCTCATGAAGTCTTCTCTTTATGGTAGACTTAGATACTGATACACCTACTTCTTGGAGAGTGTTCTTCACTTGAGTGAATGTTGTGAAGGAGTTCTGCGATCATCCACCACTGTTGTCTTCCGTGGACGTCCAGGCCTTTTTGAGTTCCCAAGCTCACCAGTGCACTCTTTTTTTCTCAGAATGTACCAAACTGTTGATTTGGCCACTCCTAACATTTCTGCTATCTCTCTGATGGATTTCTTCTTTTTTTTCAGCCTCAGGATGGTCTGTTTCACCTCCATTGAGAGCTCCTTTGACCGCATGTTGTGTGTTCACAGCAACAGCTTCCAAATGCAAACGCCACACCTGGAATCAACTCCAGACCTTTTAATTGCTTAATTGATGACAGGTTAACGAGGGAAGAGCCCATGCAGCCTTGTTATTTTTTTTTTGCAGCCTTCTGAGTCAATTGTCCAATTACTTTTGGTCCCTTGAAAAAGAGGCGGCTACGTATTAAAGAGCTGTAATTCCTAAACCCTTACTCCAATTTGGATGTGAATACTCTCAAATTACAGCTGAGAGTCTGCGCTTTAAGCCCATATTGATTATATAATTGTATCCTGAATATGTTTTCATAAACAGCTAAAATAACTAAACTTGTGCCACTGTCCAAATATTTTTGGGCCTAACTGTAGATTTGCAAAAAATGGCTAATTTAAACCAGAAATGTAGCATATTTATCAGCAAAACTATTTTTTTACTTTGATCATATTCTTCTAAAATTTTAAAAAGACTTTTCTTTCTAAAAATGTTAAAAAGTGTTACTAAAATATGAGTAAGAGCAAAAGGTGTCTTGCAATAAAAATACTCAGAAAAATACAATCGTGTGAGAAAGTTATTTGAGTACATGAGTAAATGTAACTCATTAATACTCACCTCTGGCTGTTTTTATACTGACTGTTCTGAAACTTCGCCACATTTTCATGGTGGAGGGGTTTGTGGGCCCTGATGATCCCAGGAACTGTGTTGGTGGGGGCAGCTTGTGTCTGGTAGGTAGTGATGGGCAGGTGAAGCCTCATGAAACTCAGAGGCTTTCCTTCTAATTGTGCTGAAAGTTTCAAAGCTTTGAGGCTTCATTCTAAGTAAGAACAGTCACATCTGGTGGCCAGCTGAAGCCATAACAACCTCTCAAGAGCGCAACTGAAGCACCGACACTATTTCAATGCCATGTCAGCAATAAAAGTTCAGAGACTGGGGTCATTTTAATAATCTGCTGATTTTTTTTTCTATACCAGTGTTTCTTAAACTTTTTTCCCCCACTTTGGGGAGGCAGATGATTACCAAGCCCACCTACACACACAGGTGTTTCTCTGCCCCTCCACACCCACAATGAATCCAAGAGCAAGCTAAGCCTCGTCATATTTCCTTTTCTTCTTGGCCTTTTTGTTACCATTCGGAATTTCTCTTTGCTAATCATTTTGACGGAGAGAGTTTTAAAAAAAATTAATTCAATTTAATTCAGTTTGTTTTATTTTGAACGTGTAACCGTACAGTGAATTTGTACCAAAATTATAATTTTACATACCGTATAGTGAAATGTCAAAAATAGTAATAAATAAGCAAACAGAACAAGAAAAAAAAAGATAAACTTTCATGCAGTATAGCCTATTCTATATTTGTACATCCAGTAAAAACCTTTGTTTTATTTTGTTGATTATGACTTTGCTCTCTGAGTTCAATTATGAATCAGATTCTATTTTTACATGCACTATACAGCACTGCCTGGATGTGATACAGACTGTGGATTATAAAGAGCAAAACTGAGACTTTTAATATTTTTTAACCACTTATTTTTATGTTATACTTCTGTTACCAAGAACATTAGGCCTATATATCAAATGATGATTTCCTTCTGCGACTCCAGACTGACTGCCACCCTTCACCAGACATCCCTGCCGCAGTGGAGCTGGCCCCAAACACATGGTTTTGTGGACTGTGGGGATGTATCCCTGATGCCAGGTATCTTAGATTCAAGAATGAAGTCTAAAAATAAGGCATTTATGTTGTGTAACAAAGTGTGTTCTGCCTGGTTATTTGAATTGTGACAGTAGACAGCTGTAAGATTGGAGCAGTGTTTAGTGGTGTTTAGTCTACTTTCTCAGATATTGTGGCATATCTGGCTGTTGCTCTGTTAAAAAAGCAGATAAAAAAGTTTCTCAACTGGAGAAGCTTCCCCAGTTATCCCACCTTGCATCACTCTCTTTATGAGCAGTGATTCTTCTATTGACTTCAACTTTAATGTCAGACCATTTTATTTTATTTACTGGTTTATATCAGTCTGACCCGGCTGCAGTAACTGCCATTGTAACACCGTCCACTTGGTAAACCTAAGTTTACTGCTGATTCCAGAGGTCAGAACAAATAAAAAAAATAAATAAAATTCTGCACTCTGCCTCAGTTATCAGCACCTCGGTGTCACATTCCGTGAAGTTATTATTTTTTTATGCTGTGCTTTCTGCAGGATTGGCGATCACTGTCTGACAGAAAAGTGATAGTAGGGGCGTATAGACTCACTAACATAGACAAGATAACATTGACGAAGGTGCGGCAGGAGGGAAGGGGCGCACTCTCGCTGCCCATGACAGCCCCCCCCCTTCTAGGAGCGCTAGGAGTGCCTCCTGGTGGTCCAGAGGGCTTCTCCGGGTGAGTTCGTTGGAAGGCATCTCCTTGTCCAGAACCCGCGACGAGGGGGTCCAATATCGTTCCTCCGGGCTGTAGCCCTCCCAGTCCACCAGGTAGTGCAACCCCCGGCCCCTACGGCGAACGTCCAGAATCCGGCGGACCGTGTAGGCGGGGTGGCGTCCATGATTCGGGGAGGAGGAGGCGGCTTCGGGAAGGGGGGGGGTGCAGAGAGAACTGACCAAGAGGGGTTTAATGTGGGAAACGTGGAAAGTGGGGTTCAACCGTAGAGTAGATGGAAGTTTCATCTGAACCGACGCATCGTTGACGATCTGGGAGATGGGAAACAGACCCAGAAAGCGAGGGGACAGCTTCTTGGATTTCTCCTTCAGCGGACTCTGACTCGCCACCAGCCAGACTTGCTGTCCCACGGCGTACTTAGGGGCCGGGACCCGCTTCCTGTCAGTGGCAGCCCAGGTGCATTCCGTGGTATGTGCCAGGGCAGCCCGGGTAGACCTCCAGATGCGTTGGCAGCAACGGGCATGGGCCTGTACAGACGGAACTGCCACCTCCCTCTCGGTCATGGGAAGAAGAGGTGGGGTATAGCCCAGGGATGCCTCGAACGGGGTGAGTCTGGTGGCCGTGGGAATGGCTGAGTTGAGGGAATACTTCACCCAGGTCAGGTGTGTGCTCCATGAAGCTGGGTTTTCAGCTGCTACGCATCGCAGGGTAGCCTCCAGGGACTGATTGGTGTGCTCCGCCTGCCCGTTGCTCTGAGGATGGTTCCTGGAAGAGAGACTCACTGTCGTGCTCAGTGTCCGACAAAAGGCCCTACAGACCTGGGACATAAACTGTGGACCCCGGTCAGACACAATATCAATGGGGATGCCATGGACCTTGTTCACGTGGTCTGTCAATAGGACCGCCGTCTCCAAGGCAGAGGGGAGCTTCGGGAGGGCCACCAAATGCACCGCCTTGGAGAAGCGATCCATGATAGTAAGAATAACAGTCTTCCCATGGGAGGGGGGGAGTCCGGTCACAAAGTCCATGGCAATATGAGACCAGGGACGACCCGGGGTGGGAAGGGGGTGGAGGAGTCCCGAGGGCGGAGAGGAGTCAGATTTCCCCCTGACACAGGTCTGGCAAGCCCTGATGTAATCCTGTGCATCCCGCCACACCGTGGGCTACCAGAATGCTCGCCGGATGAAGTCCACAGTGCGGGCGATGCCAGGATGGCAGGCAAAATGGCTGGTATGGACCCACTCGAGAACGTCACTGCGGAGGGTGGCCGGGACGTAGATGCGATTCCAGGGGCACCCTACTGGCACGGGCTCCCGGGACTGGGCCTGCCGGACCCTCTGCTTGATGTCCCAAGTAAGGGCACCAAGGACGCACAAAGGCGGGGTGATGGTTTGGGGGGGGAGGAGGGGTCTACCTCCTTGGAATCAAACTGGCGTGATAGCGCGTCTGGTTTGACATTCCGGGCGCCAGGCTGGTAAGTGATAGTGAAATTAAACCGCTGGAAGAATAAAGACCAGCAAGCCTGCCTGGCGTTTAATCGGCGGGCCAACTGCAAGTATTCAAGACTCTTGTGGTCGGTCCACATGATGATAGGGTGAATGGCACCCTCCAACCAATGCCTCTACTTCTCCAGTGCCAACTTAATGGCCAGCACCTCTCTGTCCCCCATGTCATAATTTCTCTCGGCCAGCGTAAGCTGACGAGAGAAAAATGTGCACGGGTGGAGTTTCTGATCTGAGGACATGCGCTGTGACAGCACAGTGCCAAAGCCCGTGTCAGATGCGTCCACCTCGAGGACAAACTGGAGCTGCGTGTTGACCTGTGCCAAGATAGGTGTGTCTGTGAACAGGCATTTTAATTTGTTAAATGCCTGTTCTGCTGCCTCGGTCCAGCGAAAGGGGGCCTTAATGGAGGTAAGCTGAGTCAAAGGCAGTGCCACCCTACTATAGTTCCTTATGAACCAGCGATAAAAGTTTGCGAACCCGAGGAAGTGTTGGAGCTCCCTACAGGAGTGGGGAGTTGGCCAATCCAGCACTGTCTTCACCTTGGCCGGGTCGGCAATCAGTCTCCCTTCAGCCACTATGAAGCCCAAGAAGGTGGTGGATGGTGTTGAAAATTCACACTTCTCGGCTTTGACGTAGAACCGGTTCTCTAGGAGCCGTTGTAGAACGGCCCTTACATGGGCTTCATGTTCTTCTGGCGAGTGGGAGAAAATTAAAATGCCATCCAAATACACAAACACGACTTGATATAGCATGTCACGGAGGACGTCATTAATTAACTGCTGGAAGACGGCGGGGGCGTTAGTAAGCCCAAAAGGCATCACCAGATATTCAAACTGCCCCTGGTGTGTCATAAATGCCGTCTTCCACTCATCGCCCTCGCGAATGTGGACCAAATGATACGTGTTCCTGAGATCCAATTTGGTGAACACCCGTGAGCGCTGAAGGAGCTTGAACGCTGAATTAAGGGTAGAGGGTACTTGTCCTTAATGGTAATTGTGTTAAGCTCCCGGTAGTGGATGCACGGGCGCAGCGAGCCATCCTTCTTTCCAATGAAGAAGAACCCAGCTCTGAGAGGAGCCGAAGATGGCCGAATTAGGCCAGCGTTCAGGGACTCCTTTATATACCTCTCCATCGCCTCCCTCTCCGGCCCAGAAATGCTGTACAGCCGACTGGATGGCAGCCTCGCCCCTGGGATGAGGTCTATAGCACAGTCATAAGAGTGGTGAGGCGGCAGCGACAACAATCTAGACTTGCTAAAGACCTCTCCAAGATTGTGATAAGCACGGGGAATGAGGCTGAGGTCAGGCGGCTCGACCGGAGAGAGGGAGATGGACAGAGAGGAGGAGCACTCCGCTGAGCGCATACAGTGGGCCATGCAAAAGCGGCTCCAGGAGGGGATGGTGTTTTGGACCCAATTTATCATAGGGTTATGCCTCCCGAGCCATGGACACCCAAGGACCACTGGGGAAGAAGAAAAAGAGAGAACTAAGAAATTTAGTTCCTCCCGGTGGTTCCCGGAAAGGAGGATGGAGACGGACACCATGCTATGTGTGACTACCGCGACATCCCGGCCAGATATGGTTGTGATTCTCTGATCACAGGGCAATTTACGTGTGGGAATACCCACCTGCTAATCGAATTCAGCAGACACGAAATTACCCTCTGACCCCGAGTCAACCAGCGCCTTAACCCTCCTCTCGACCCCCGGGCTGAGATAGACAAATTACCGGGGGGAGTGTTTTTAGTCCCGCCCATCAGACCTCCCATGGCTACTGACGGGCTGCGTCTTTTTGGCCACTGGCGGTATTCGTACTGGCCATGGTTCAGCGAACCACAGTGCGGGCACGCGCCGGCCCTTCGCCTTTGTCGACGCTCATCATCGGTGAGGTGCCGAAAGAGCTTCATTGACTTGGGTGAAGAGACGGTGCCGCCAGTGTCAGCAGTCACGACAGGTCCGCATGTGGCGCGCGGGTGAGAGGAGGCCTCACGCTCCCTCGCGTGCTCATGGTGCTGGTTGTCCAAACCAACAGCTTGAGCTATCAGATCGTTGAGAGTCTTTGGGACAGGATGAACCCCATTTCGTCCCACAGCTGTTCATTCAACCCGTGGAGGAATGCACTGCGCAAGGCAATTTCGTTCCACCCCGAGTCTGCAACACCAACTCGGAACTCCACCGAGTACTTGGCTGCTGATCAGGTACCCTGGAGAAGCGTCATAAGGCGGCTCATTACATTGCCCTCGCTCTCGGACCGATCGAACGCGTAAGTGAAGGTGTCAACAAATTGGCTGAACGTATAACGCCGCCCCTCGGGGTTGTCTAGCATGGAGCGTGCCCAGTCGAGGGCTCGTTCCTTCACTAACAGTGTGAAAAACTGAATCTTAGCCATATCGCCCCGGTACTCCTCCCCGACCTGCTCCAAATACATATGTACCTGGATTAAAAAACTCTTACATTTCCCCACCTCCCCCGCGTACGAGGTAGGTGTGGGAATGGAAGTGGTACGCTGCATCATAGTGTGGGGAGCAGGCTGAGGAGGTGAAGCTGGGGGAGACGACTGAGACCAAAGCAGAATAAGGTTTGACACCTGTTGCGTCAGCACAGCGAGCTGATGCTCAGTCGCTGACAAGCGCTCCAGAGCTGACAGCTCCTGTGACAAGGCACCGGCTGAGCTATCATCCAGGCTGGCTCGTTCTGTCATGATTATGCTGACAGCTCACGTGCAAGATGCTAGCACAGGACGGAACCACCAAGGAGGGAACGTTCTACAGTTTATTAAATATAGAAAACAGCACACAGTTAGTTAAACAGCCACTCACCAGAAGATCAATCCACCTGTGGAGAGAAAGCGAGAGCTGTCAGCGGAGAAGTGGAGTAGGGAATATGGACGAGCCAAATTACCACTTACTCGAGACTCTGGGTGAGGACCGGCAGGACTCCAGCGAGGAATAGACGAACCAGTAGGGTAAGGGGGAATGAGCTAGTAGTGCCTAACCAGGTGAAGATCCCTTGCTGAGGATATGGTGAGGTGGCAGGAGAGTGTGCACAGTCCTGAGACACACCCGCATGATGGCAGCAACCTGTAAGAAGAGAAAAAATCGAAGGTTAGACAGCATGCCTAATCTTTGCAAAATACGACCTGCTTGCCTGAATTTAGGGCAGTATACCCAGACAAGCCAGCATTGACTGCGCGGAGGAAGCCTCCTTAAATACGCTGGCTGATGAGTGGGCGCAGGTGTGTCCCTCCTGCCCTCAGGGTGGCAGTGATGAATTGACGAAGGTGCAGCAGGAGGGGAGGGGCGCGCTATCACTGCCCATGACATTGTGAGTGAGCTTGGTGAGCATCGGGGCAAAGGCCTAGGAGGAGCAGTGATTCACGTGAAATGTGAATGGATGGCTCTACACACATGGATGCCAAGTCATCACATTAGCTCCTTTGGGCTTTACTGGAATGAGCTAAAATGTCAGGTTGTTCATAACATGTTCTGTAAAAGAATGGTTCATTAAATGTAAACATTTGATAATTTACTTGTACTTCCAGCACCACACGAGTAGGCTGCCTCTTTGCAACAGCGGCTCAATTCTGAGTTTTTCTTCTTGTTTTTAATTACTATCTGTCTTTTTCTGGTCAAACTTTCTGATCCTGCGACACCTTATCCATCTCGGACACACAGATCACCACACTGATGCTGATATCAGTCTGATATTCGGCAAATATCCCAAACGTCTCCCGAGCTGGCAGATGAAGCCATTGTTTACAGCAGGATTTATGGCAGGAATCAGCTGTTAGCACTTAACCGCCCCACAGTGCTAACGCAAGAACTCAACATAACAAGAGAAATCAGGCAGAAATGAAGCGGATGTCGGGCTGGAGTAAGGCGACAAGCGAGGAACATAAGGTACAGACCTGTCCTTCCATCTGTTATCATGGGGAATGTACGATCGCTACTTAATAAGACAGATGAGCTAGTGGCCATGTCCCATTACAAGAGCGTCTTCAGAGAGATTAGCATGATGTTGTTTACTGAGATGTGGCTAACAGAACTAGCAACAGATGCTAACATCAAACTGGAGGGTTTCCATGCAATACGGGCAGACCGTACACCAGACAGTGGGAAGACAAGGGGTGGAGGGGTGATAATGTATGTGAACAACAGATGGTGTAACCCTGGGCACATCACGATTAAAGAGCAACACTGCAGTAAAGACACTGAGTTGCTAGCTGTTAGCATGCGGCCTGTTTACCTTCCTAGGGAATACTCACACGTGATCTGCGTTGTTATTTATGCAAATCCGTCTGCGAATGCTGGGGAAGCGCGTGATGCCATCCACTCAGTCACTAGCAGGCTGCTGACACAAAACCCAAATCCTCTCCTCCTCATCTCGGGTGATTTTAACCATATTTCACTGTCCTCCATTCTGCCTACATTCACCCAGTATGTCACGTGCCACACCAGAGACAATAAAACACTGGACTTATTTTATGCAAATGCTAAGGAGGCGCACACCTCCCCCCACTCGGGAGATTGGATCACAACTTGGTTCACCTCCTGCCTGTGTACAAACCCCTAGTACACAGACAGCCTCTGGTTACCTGCACAGTGAAAGTATGGTCTGAGGAGGCAATGGACACTCTAAAGGACTCTTTTGAAATTACTGCATGGGCGCAGCTCTGTGATCAACATGGTGAGAACATCGACAGCCTTACACACACCATCACAGACTACACCAACTTCTGTGTGGACAACATCGTACCCACCAAGACCATACAGGGTTTACCTTTTGTTCTTATTAAAGACAACACCGTTTGTTGTTTGAGCAACATACGGTGATGCTCAAACAACAAACCCTGGATCAACCCTGAGATAAAGTCCCTACTGAAAGAAAAGAAAAGAGTCTCAGGTTGGGAAACAAGGAGTGAGCTGAAGTGCCGTACAGAGGGAGCTAAGGAGGAAGATCAGAGAAGGTAAGGACAGCTACAGGAAGAAGATGGAGAACAAGCTGCAACAGAGTGACATCAAGGGGGTCAGGAGAAGCCTCAAAACCATCTCTGGGCACCAGAATATCTCCTCCCAGGCCACGGGGGGCAGGGAGTGGGTGAACAACCTGAACCCATTTTTTAACACATTTGACCAACTGCCCTCCCCTCCTCCTACACACCAACCACTGCTGCTTCTACCGTCATCTAGTCCTGCTGTCCACGTCCCCCCCACCAACACCCCCCGCTCCCAGCACACAGCCCCCCTGCCCCTACCTGACCCTCACAAAGACCCAGGTGAGGGCGGAGCTGAGGAAGATCAAGGCGAGGAAGGCCTCGGGTCCAGACTGCATCAGCTCAAAGCTCCTAAAATCCTGCATAGGCCAGCTGTGTGGGATTGTGGAGCACATCTTCAACCTGAGCTGAAGCTGGGGAGGTACCACTGCTGTGGAAAACATCCTTTGTGGTACCGCTACCAAAGACCTCCCACCCCAAAGACCTGAACAGCTACAGACCAGTGGCCCCCCACATCCACACCTGATGAAGACCCTGGAGAGGCTGCTCCTTGCTCACCTCCGCCCCCTGGTGGGACCAGCAATGGATCCACTCCAGTTCGCCTACCAGCATAGCATCGGGGTGGAGGATGCAGTGATCTTCCTCCTACACCGTTCCCTGTCCCACCTAGAGAAGCCTGGCACAGTGAGGATCATGTTCTTTGATTTCTCCAGTGCTTTCAACACCATCCAACCGGTGATCCTGAAGGACAAGCTACTGTGCACAGGGGTGGACCAGCATCTGTCATTGTGGATCTTGGACTACCTCACAAACCGGCCTCAGGTTTTTGATAACCCAGAATTGTGTGTCTGACACTATCATCTGCAGTATGCCCCCCCCCCCCCCACAGGGAACAGTTCTGGCTCCCTTCCTGTTCACCCTTTATACTGCGGACTTTTCACACAACACACAACACTGCCATCTACAGAAGTTCTCAGACGACTCTGCGATCGTTGGCCTCATCTCTGATGGAGATGATGTGGAGTACAGAGGACTTATCCAGGACTTCGTGGACTGGTGCCATCAGAACTACCTTCAGATCAATGCGAGGAAAACCAAGGAACTGGTGGTGGACTGCTGCAGGCGAGGACAACCCCTCACAGCACCAGTAAACATCCAGGGAACAGACACTGATATGGTGACACCCTACAAGTACCTGGGTGTTCATCTGAACAATAAACTGGACTGGTCACACAATACCGACATACTCTACAAGAAGGGATAGTGCAGCCTGTTCCTCCTGAGGAGGCTCAGGTCTTTTGGTGTATAAGGGGGGCTCCTGAAGACCTTCTACGATTTGGTGGTGGCATCAGCCATCACATTTGGAGTGGTCTGCTGGGGCACCGGCATCACGGCAGCCGACAGGAAGAGACTGAATAGACTGATCAAAAAAGCTAGCTCTGTCCTGGAGTGGTGCCTCAACCCAGTGGAGGAGATAGGAGAGAGGAGGATGGTGGGTAAGCCATCATCTCCGCTGGAGTCCGAGTTCCACCCCATGTAGGACACGCTGAATGCACTGAGGAGCTCATTTAGCAGTAGGCTGTGCCATCCCGCGTGCATGACTGAGAGGTTTGCAGGTCCTTCCTACCTACGGCTGTCAGACTTTATAACCTAACCAGGGCTGCTCGTAAAGGTCGTATTGAAGGCACAAAACGTAACAAGCTCGCATACTAATGGTCCCCTCCATATTGACCGACAATATCAATTGCTACAGAGGGTGAAAACTAGGCTGATTCAAATACGAAATTACACTGTATGGGTACCTATTCATACTATGTGTGGTGTAACTGAATAGACCATTATAGCTGTTTATTCCATCTAGCTACAATGCTACCGCACTGTGTATATTTTGGTGTACATATGTACAGTATATTCCACCTGCTCTTAGTTATCTTATCTTTTGAACTATTGCTCTTTAGTGTTGCTATACCTCGTGCTGTTGCAATCCTGGAAATTTCCCCATTGTGGGACTAATAAAGACTTATCTATCTTATCTTATCTTCTTTCCACTAAAATAAAGAAACAAGTCTGGAGTTGACATTATTTAAGGTTGTTATTTTACTGGTCTAACCCACTTGAGATTAAATCGGGCTGTATTTGGCCCCTTAAATGAGTTTGACATTGATGTCTCAATAATATCACCTTTGCTGGTTAGCTGATAGTGTATCAGTTTAGACACCAATATTGTGATATTTTAACTTTCCCCATTCCGTTATGCTGAACACCAAGCTAGAAGGCAGAAAGTGCCATTTTTATATGGTCTTCGGTATGACCCGGCTGGGATGTGAACCCCCGGCCTCCCCGGTTGTGGGGCGGATGCTCTACCAACTAGGCCACCACTCCGGTTAAAACGCACAGAGCTATCAGAGGACTGACTCCCCCCCACCTGTAGCTTTCACTACTCACAATAGCTGTGTGGCCTAGGGTCAGTGAAACGGAGATCGGCGCTGCCCCATACACCACAGGCGTGGAACGGATTTCTGCGTCTGATTGTGATATTTATTGAAAAAACCATTAACAAGGGCCAGTGGCCACGATGATGAGGATCAAAGTCAGAAGTTTAGCTACATGAAGATTACTATGCCTTTAAACAGTTTGGAAAGCCAGATGATGATGCCATGACTTTGGAGCTTCTGATATCTGATTGACAACATTTGAGTTTAATTGGAGGCACACTGTGGATGTATTTTAAGGCACACCCTTAAACACACCTGCTTCCTTGTGTGACATGGGAAGATCAAAAGAAATCAGCCAAGATATCAGGAAGAGAATTGTGGACCTTCACATGTCTGGTTCATCCTTGTGTACAATTCCAGATGTCTGAAGGTGCCACGTTCATCTGTTCAAACAATTATACACATGTATAAACACCATAGGAATGTCCAGCCATCATACCACTCAGGAAGAAGACAGGTTCTATATCCTAGAGATAAATGTGTTTTGATGTGCAATGTGTGCATCAACCCCAGAACAAAAGCCAAAGACCTCGTGAAGATGTTGGCTAAAGCTGGCAAAAGTGTGTCAAAGGTTGGGAAGCCTGAGAACACCATCCCAGCTTTGAAGTATGGGGTGGTAGCATCATCTTGTGGGGGTGTTTTGCTGCAGGAGGGACTGGTGCACTTCAAAAAACCAGATTGCATTATGAGGAAAGAACATTATGTGGAAATATTGAAGCAACATCTCAAGACATAAGTAAGGAAGCTAAAGCTTGGGTGCAAATGGGTCTTCCAAATGGACAATGACCCTAAGCATACCACCAAATTAGTTACAAAGTGGCTTAAGGACAACAAAGTCAATATTTTGGAGTGGCCATCACAAAGCCTTGTTCTCAATCCCAGAGAAAATTTGTGAGCAGAGCTGAAAAGATGTGTGTGAGCAAGGCAGTCTACAAACCTGACTCAGTACACCAGTTCTGTCAGGAAGAATGGGCCAAAATTCCAGCAAACTATTATGAGAAGCTTGTGGAAGGAGACCCAAAATGTCTGATCCAAGTCATACAGTTTAAAGGCAATGCTACCAAATACTAAGGAAATGTATGTAAACTTCTGACTTTGAAAAAAAAAAATCTCTAAAAAATGATTTAGCAATAGTAAGAATTTTGGTCATCCTCCTCCTCATCATAGCAGTCTGTCGTGGGCGACAATGACTGTTTCGTTTAGGTCTGATCAGATTCCTCCACGCAGCTCTGTCCTTCACCTTCCACTGCCAGGAACTCCTGTCTATATCCAGCTTCTTCAAGTTTCTTTTTACAGTGTCTTTAAATCTGAGCCTTGGTCTACCCTGATTGCGTTTGCCCTCATAACTGTGAGTAGAGTAACTGCCGGGGGAGACGCTGGTGGTCCATCCTCTCAACATGTCCGAGCCATCTCAGGTTCGTCTGTATTAGCATGTCCTTCATTGATGGTAGACCAGCTTGTTTCAACACTTCTATGTTGGTTATCTTGTCTTTCCATGAGATGTTCATTATAGCTCGAAGGTGTCTCATCATGTACGTGTAGAGTTTCTTTACCTGCACTCTGTAGACAATCCAAGTTTCAGCACCGTACAATAGAGTAGCCAGGACTGTTGCTCTGTACACTTTGCATTTCACACGGATAGACACATGTCAATTATTCCACAGTCTCTCCCTCAAGTTTCCAAACATAGCGCTTGCTTTTCCCATTCTGAGAGATAGTTCATCCTCCAGCCTAGCATCCTCTGAGACAGTACTCCCTGGATACTTGAAAGTCTTGCACTTGACTAGTGGCTCTGTACCAATGCTGATCTCTTCTGGTAGTGATGTTGATAACTGGAACTTTGGTGGTTGATAAAGGCACTCCGTCTTCTTGATGTTGATTTTGAGGCTGAATTGGCTGGCTGCTCTTCCAAATTTCTCCACTAAAGATTGCATATCTTCCACAGTGTGCAACTAGAGCACTGTCTTTGGCAAAGAACATTTCTCTTACTACCTTTATCAATGTCTTAGCATCCAATCAGAAGTGCTGTCCTTTGCACTTCTGATTGGATGCTAAACTGTGTTTCGTTACCTTGTATTCATACATGTGTAATGACAATAAAGTTGAATCTAATCTAATCTAATCTAATGTCTTACTCTTGGCTTTAAACTGTGCCAAACTGAACAAATCTGCTTCTTTCCTTGTTTGAATGTATACTCCTTCTGAAGTGTCTTTGAAGGCCACCTCAAGCATGGCTGCCAGATACAGCAAGAAGAGTGTAGGCACCAGCACACACCCTTGTTTCACCCCGTTGCTTACTAAAAAGTCTTTAGATACTGAACCACTCATTGCCACACTTGCTTGCATACCTGTGTGGAGTGCCTCGATCAGGCTGACAAACTTCTCTGTATAGCCATATTTCTTGAGTACCTGCCAAAGTCCTTGTCGCGAAACAGTATCAAAGGCTTTACTGAAGTCTATGAAGACTACATAAAGCGGCATGTTCTGTTTGATACACTTTTCTTGAACCTGTTTCAAGCAGAAAATCATGTTCATTGTGTTTCTTCCACTTCTAAAGCCGCACTGGGTTTCCGGTAGTACATTCTGCGAGATGTGTTCATTGAGTCTGTTCAGTAGTACACGTGAGAGAATCTTACCAACAGTGGTTAGCAGTGATATACCTCGGTAATTTCCACAATCTTTCCTGTCACCTTTCTTAACAAAGGCACAATACTTGCATCCTTCCAGTCTTGAGGTACTTTCTGGGCATCCCATATCTCTTGGATGAGCTTGTGCAGGCAGTTGGTCAGCTGAACACCACCAAATTTCTACACTTCTGCTGGAATTCCATCCCTTCCTGGAGCTTCACCATGCTGTGTTGTCCTGATAACTGCCATTAGTTCATCAAGATTTGGTGGTTCATCCAGACTTGATACAGCTGGTCGCTGCATAGAGCTTCTTTAGCCTCTTCAGTGAGATCTCCAGGGTTATTTAGTAGTTGCTCAAAGTAGTCTGCAAATCTGTCAAGGATCTTTTCTTTCTCCTGCAAAACAGTTTCTCTATCCGTGGCCTTTCGTTGGATCAATCCTCTTGGTTTAGAGCCACAGATTTCTCTCAGACCTGTGAAGAATGTTTTCATGTCCTTCCTGTCTGCTGCAGTTTGAAGTTCCTCCGCTTTTTCATCCCACCAGTTGGACTTCATCTCTCTGGTGTACTTCTGTAGCTCACTCTGAGCCTTTGAGTATTTCTTCTTCTTCGACCTTGTGTTACACTGTAGATTTTCCTGCCTAGCTGTATTCCTTGCTTCTAGTAGTTTCTTCAGATGTTCATCATGCTCATCAAACCAATCTTGATGTTTCCTCTCAGGGTGGCATAATACATCACTCGCAGTCTGATACATTGTATTCCTTCAGTGTTTGCCCATTTCTCTTCTATGTTATTCTCTGAGTTGTTGCTGTCCCAGTCTTTCAAGTTTTCATCCATTTCCTGTGTAAGTTCTTCCTGCTTCTCTTGGCCTTTCAGTGCACTAGTGTTTAGCTTCTGTGGTGGCTTCGCACCTGTCCTGCAGTGCTATTTTCGTCTGCAAATCCTTAATCTAGATCTCAGCATAACATGATCAGTACCACAGATCGCACCTCTCATTGCTCTGGTGTCCAATACATCAGAATCAGAATCAGAATCAGAATCAGGTTTATTGCCATTGTTCATGTAGTACCAAACACTAGGAATTTGTCTCGGTACAATGCTGCAACATTAAACATGATAGGATAAAGAGAAATAGAACTATACATGTAATAAAGTGTAGGATAAGATTAAGTGATACTGGTCAACAGTTAAATATATATTAGCCAGCAGCAGATACTGTGGAGAACTATATAGTGCAGTCGGTAATGCAGGAAGAAAAACAGTGATGATTGACATGAGTCTGGTTGAGCTGCTGTACATGGTGCACGAGAGTCAATAAGTCACTTAGTGTTCAGCAGTCTAATGGCAGAGGGGAAGAAGCTGTTCATGTGACGGGAGGTTTTAGTCTGGATGGACCGAAGTCTTCTACCAGAGGGGAGGGGGGCAAACAGTACGTGACCAGGGTGTGAGGGATCGGCTATGATCCGGCCAGCACGCCTCCGGGTCCTGGAGATGTACAGATCCTGGAGAGATGGGAGCTTGCAGCACGATCACCTTCTCAGCAGTGCGCACGACGCGCTGCAAGCCTTAAGTTGTCCCTGGCAGTGGCCTCCTGCGTACCACACGGTTATGGAGGTGGTGAGGATGGACTCGATGATGGCTGTGTAGAAACTGCACTAACATCTATGGTGGGTAGCATTGAGCTTCCTCAGCTGCCGCAGGAAGAACATCCTCTGCTGGCTTTTTTGATGAGTGAGCTGCATGGTCAGCTCCCCATTTGAGGTCCCTGGTGATGGTAGTGCCTAGGAAGCGAAGGAATCAGCAGTGGTGATGGGAGAGCCTAGAGAGGGAGAGGGGGGCAGAGGAGTAGTGACTTACCCTGAAGTCTACAATCATCTCCACTGTCTTCAGAGCGTTCAGCTGCAGGTGTTATTGCTGCACCAGAGACGCCAGCTGGGCCACCTCTCTCCTGTAGGCGGACTCATCGACGTTGGAGACTGGAGCCCGATGAGGGTCGGTGTCGTCCAGCAAACTTGGCATCAACTTGAACAGCACTGGAGGCTGGAGGTGCGGAGTTGGTATATGAAAAAGAGAGAATGAGTAGGGGAAGGACAAGTACACAGCCCTGGGGTGATCCGGGTGCTGATGCTAGTACTAGTTGCTGAGACAGTCTTTTCCCAGCAGCACATGCTGCATCACGGTCCCGTCAGGAAAGTCCGCATAGATCCCTACCTAGCAGATGAGTCAGGCACGTTGAGCAGGGACAGCTTGTCCCGGAGCAGAGCGGAGGCGGACTGGATGTTGAATGCGGAGCTGAAGTCCACAAACAGGATCCTGGCGTAGGTTCCCGGGGAGTCCAGGTGCTGCAGGAGGAGTGGAGGGCCAGGTTGTACCTGCATCGTCTACAGCACCTGTTGGCTCGGTATGGCAAACGAACGCGGGTCCAGGAGAGGGGTGGTGATGGACTTGAGGTGGGACAGGACCAGGCGCTCAAAGGACTTCATGACTACAGAGGTGAGCGCTACAGGTCTGTAGTCATTAAGTCCAGTGATCCGTGGCTTCTTGGGGACAGGGATGATGGTGGAGGATTTGAGGCAGGACGGCACGTGGCATAACTTAAGGGAGGTGTTAAAAATGTCTGTGAAGACAGGAGCCAGCTGTTTCGCACAGAGTCTCAGGGTGGAGGGAGACACGCCGTCTGGGCCGGGGGCCTTGCGCGGGTTCAGTCTGGAGAACTGTTATCCCTTATGTCTCTCTGCCTTACTATGATGTAGTCTAACAAGTGCCAGTGCTTGGATCTTGGGTGCATCCATGTCTTCTTGTGTGTGTCCTTGTGCTTAAATAGCGTGTTGGTTATCACAAGGTTGTACTCTGAACATAGTGCAAGTAGAAGTTCTCCATTAGCATTGCACTTGCCTACTCCATGACTGCCTAGCACTCCTTTCCATTTCTCAGTGTCCGAAACAACTCTGGCATTAAAATCTCCAAGTATCAGCCTGTCATCAGTCGGTACATGCCTGATAGTCTCATGTAAATCACTGTAGAACTCTTCCTTCGCCTCCTCTGTGTTGATCATTGTTGGGGCACACACGCTGATGTGTGGCATACATCTTCAGCTGTAGTGGGAGTCTCATAGTCATTATCCTGTCGTTGATTGGCACCAGTTCCTCATCAAGCATTGCTGCTATCTCCTTTCTAACTGCAAAACCCACTCGTGCTTCTCTCCTTTCTTGAGTTGATCTCCCACTCCAAAAGAAGATGTACCCATGGTCTTCCAAGCTGTCATATCCAGGCAATCTTGTTTCATTAAGTGCAACTATGTCTACATTGTATCTGTTCATTTCCAGGGCCACAAGCGCGGTCTGTTTTTCTGGGCGCTGTGATGTTCTGTCCAACAGAGTGTGTACATTTCATTCTGCTACACACAAGGCTGCCATTTTCCTCTTCTTTTGTCTCCCTGCTCCTAGCTTACACTTTGCTGCCTGTCGGAGTGTGAACAGATCAGTTCACATGGTCATCCTAACTGACCTAAAACAGGAAGTTTAGTCTGATTTAATGTCAGTGACAAAAAAAAAAAGGTTATGTGTGTTTTTATGTAATGTAGGTAAATTTCTGGTTTCAACTGTATATATAGTATGTATACTGTATGAGAGTTTACATTACTGCCCCTTTAAGGTGTTCTCCCATGTGCCTGGTCCATGACTTCACAACCCAGCAGCAGTGCAGTCAGCGGTGTTTGGAAGCAGCAGAACACACTGTTGATCTTTTCAATGATGGAGAGAGTTACTAGATCTATTCAATTACTAGTTAATAGTCAAAGTTCTATAATGGCGATTGAGGATAGCCCTACCTTGTCTAATATAATTTTCCTGTCTTGTATCTTGTAATTTGCAGGATGATGAGAATGGTCATCAAATGGTCCCGTTTGGAGCACTAATACAAATGGCAAAAATGCAACTCGACTCCTGCTGCAAAAGGACCATAACCTGGTCATATACACCCTGGCATTTAAACCAGTTTGACGTACTGGAACCCTTCTTACCCTTGGAGTATCAGGATGTGCCTGACCTTGACCAAAGTCAGCTTGTTCTTAACAGACAGTGGGGACACAGTTTGGACCACTGCGATTCCTCTTGGTCAGGATGACATTAAGTTTACAATAAAATCCTAATGCGCTGAAAAGCTGTACATGTGCTCTTGACGTAAAATAGCTTTAATGTTGCTTGTGTATGCATTTTTATGTTTTATTTAACTTTGTGCATTATCTTAGTCATCTGCCACTGACACAATTTTTCTCCTTCCAAAACACAACCTTAAGAACCGACTGTTGCTCCTCCCGCTTGAAAGGTAAGACTGGACATTCGAGCCTTCTATTTGACCAGCAGCCCTTGGTTATTAGTGCTAAAAACTTAAAACATATCCAATAACACCTAAACATTTTTTTTTTTTAAATTTATCTGCTTCATTCTACAGCTTTTCAGATATTCTTAACAATTTAAATACAACTGATAAGCTTGCACATTTTTTCTTGTTCTTTAGTAAAAATGAGTCACAAATCTGTTGATTTGAAAGAAATAATTTTATTCTGGAGTAATCAATAGTTTCATTCTTTCAGGATGTAAAAATCAGAAATATGAGTACCTCCTCTTAACCAACAGAAAGTATAGTCAAGAGAAAATATGACACACCCTAATGTTATATCAGCAACCATTAACTAAAAAGAAGGAAAAATAACTTATTAGAATTATAGTTCAACATAAAAAAGAGCCTGTAGTGTGTACCATCTTTGCCACATGGAGAGGCGCTTACACCATTTAACCACTTCTAGTGTTTCTTGCATTTCTAAGGTCACACATCAACCTTGTTGACTGTTCTGCTCATCTTTGATAAAATATAGTACTGTTAAAAATATAAGAGTTTGGTTTACCAATAGAATTGTCTATTTGGATTTACGGCATAAACAAAACACACTGGAAAGTAATACACCAATATTTTGATCTCTATTTAAAGACTAGAGGGCACTCAGAGAGTGCATACTTCCGCCAAGGGCTGTTGTTCACCCCCAAACTCCACTCTGCCCTTGCATATTGGCCTCAGGCAAAAATCTTGGCAGAGGTAAAAATCCATCCAGTAGTTTTTGTGTAATCCTGCTAAACCATTGCTAGGACATTGAGCCTTGGTGGAGGTATGCACGCAAGGATCACCTCCAAAATGTAATGGGTTCATGTGTGGCCCAAGAGCCACCTGTGGTGAAAATTTCATCAAACTCTGTCCAGTAGTTTTGGAGTAATGTTGCTAACACACTGTGAGAAGATAGAGCCTTGGTAGAGGTATGTGTTCTTGGATCAGGAGCAAAATGTTACGGGTTCCTCTCCTGGCCAAGGACCACCTCTGGTGAAAATTTCATCCAAATTCCATCCAGTAGTTTTTGTGTAATCCTGCTGTACAAATACAAACAAGGCCCTTGGTGGAGGTATGCACTTTCAGATCACCACCAAAGTCGAATCATCTGTTCCCCGTGCCATCACACACCTTTCCTGAAAACGTCATCAAAATCTGTTCAGAACTTTTTTGAGTAATGTTGCTAACAGACAGACAAACCAATGCTGGCACAAACATAACCTTGTTGGCGGAGGTAAGAAAAGCAGCACATGCGCACCAGAGTGTGTGGATTTCTTTCCTTAAGTGTACCTGCACGTCTTTTTCACAGCAGGTATCTCTGTGATCAAGTAAGACTGCATGCACAATTACAGGACCCTTAAACAACAACAATTAAATAATGTGCACCCAATATTAATGATAGTGCTTGCAAGTGTATATTTCGGACTACGATATATGGAATTTCCCCTGGAAATTGGAATTTCCAGGGGAAATTCTGGAATTTCCCCGTTGTGGGACTAATAAAGGCTTATCTTATATCAGAACATACTAATATTGTGGAAATCAGCATGCTTGGCTGTGTGCACCTTAACATCTCATTTGGTCACATTAAAGCCTCAGTAAGTAATTTGGTACCGTTTAGATGCATTTTTTTTTGTCAAATGTGATGCCATTCTCTATCCCAACAGCGAACAATCATAAGTGGTGTGAAAATAACGAAATAAAATGAATCCTGTGGTGAATTCACAGGACTGTAAAAAACATCAGCCAATCACTGCATTCAGAATAAATGAAATGATTGATGAGTGATGATGAAACGCTCGACTTTTTCACCTGCCTACTTATTCTGACATGTCCGCTGGCTCTCTTCTTTGTCCACATCACAGTCACTGTAATACAAAATGGTTTGAAATGCATTCTGGTAGTAGCGTTGTTGTACAATTTTGTTTAAATATGATGAAACTGGCAGTTGTTGATATTAAATGAAAACTGATTCAGCAACTAAACAGCTGATTTATCACCTTAAACGTCTTCAGAAACACTCTTCTTTGTTTAGCTGAAAACATGAAGGTATTAGAAAAATTTACTGCGAGTTGCCATGAGGGACAATCCAGAACTGCCCAAACAGCCCATTCATAAGCTGTCAGTTCAGGAGCAGCTCTGCAGTTGTGTGGCTATAGAAGGTTAGCTTTTTTTCACATTGCAAATGGAGTACGTGCTGGGGCTTTAAGATGAACAAGACACATTTTTTTAAAATTTGCTTTCAATATACATGAAATACTGTTTCACTACCATCACTAGTGTATACACAACAATGACAGACAGCCTTTCTTAGTCATAAAAATCAGTTTGCACAAAGGAGGTGGCATGTTGCCATAGTTCACTTGTTGACAGTGGCTTCCGGACCATCACTTAGAGGATTCAGAAAAAAGCTCCAGGATGACTGCACTAATGAAGTCAAGTATCAGTTCAGTTGTGGAATTGATGTGTCCATTTTGACGGTAGTAATAAGGGTGAGTGTTGAAGAAATTGTCCCACAGCCCTCTAATCCATCAACGCCGGTGCTTGAAGAAGGCTTCCACTTGAAGACACAGAAAAGTAAAAAAAAAAAAAAAGATAGAAAAAGATTTATAATAACAGACTAAAATAGAAATGCTAGTGTATATACTGGACATGACACTGAGACATGAGACAGAAGAAATTCACACTGCCACAGACACAACTGTTAAAAAGGAACCTGTAGTTTGCCTTGTAACAGCTGAACCTAGAACATTATGCACTGATGTGTTTGCACAGGTACGTAAGGCTCATGAACATTTACTTGTTGCTGTAATATTATTATCCTGGTGGGAGATAAGTTCCTATTATGATCCGATTATGTTGAGATTAAAATGGTCCTGTCATATCAGCTCTACTCCTGTCCAGACCTGTAATATAAACTCAGAGTATTAATGGGGCTTAACACTTCTGTGTGCTAATCTGTTTCTCCCATAATAATGTTGTTTTTACCATTTTCCAAACTTGTTAAATTTGAACGTATTGAAAGTGACTTTTTTTCCTCTTGCTTGTTTTAGGGCTGGGCGATATAGCTATCAATACATTTTTCTCTATATCGCGATACATGATACATATCGCAATACGGATTTTGTGTACTGAATGTCCTTTAAAATTTTGTTTTACTTACCTTTTTATTAGAAATATACACTATCTCACAAAAGTGAGTACACCTTTCACATTGTTGTAAATATTTCATTACATCTTTTCATGGGACAACACTGAAGATATGACACTTTGACACAGTGTAAAGTAGTCAGTGTACAGCTTGTATAACAGTGTCAATTTGCTGTTTCCTCAAAATAACTCAACACACAGCCATTAATGTCTAAACTGCTGGCAACAAAAGTGAGTACACCCCTACGTGAAAATGTCCAAATTGTGCCCAAAGTGTCAATATTTTGTGTGGCCACCATTCTTTTCCAGCACCGTCTTAACTCTCTTGGGCATGGTGTTCACTAGAGCTTCACAGGTTGCCACTTCTTCCACTCCTCCATGACGACATCATGGAGCTGGTGGATATTAGAGACCTTGTGCTCCTCCACCTTCCATTTGAGGATGCCCCACAGATGCTCAACAGGGTTTAGGTCTGGAGACATGCTTGGCCAGTCCATTACCTTTACCCTCAGTTTCTTTAGCAAGGCAGTGGTCGTCTTGGAGGTGTGTTTGGGGTCATTATCATGTTGGAATACTGCCCTGCGGCCCAGTTTCCGAAGGGAGGGGATCATGCTCTGCTTCAGTATGTCACAGTACATGTTGAACTGCAGCTCCCCAGTGCCGGCAGCACTCCTGCAGCCCCAAACCATGACACTCCCACCACCATGCATGACTGTAGACAAGACACACTTGTCTTTGTACTCCTCACCTGGTTGCCGCCACACACGCTTGACACCATCTGAATCAAATAAGTTTATCTTGGTCTCATTAGACCACAGCAGATGGTTCCAGTAATTCATGTCCTTAGTCTGCTTGTCTTCAGCAAACTGTTTGCAGACTTTCTTGTGCATCATCTTTAAAAGGGGCTTCCTTCTGGAACGATGGCCATGCAGACCAATTTGATACAGTGTGCGGCGTATGGTCTGAGCACTGACAGGCTGATCCCCCACCCCTTCAACCTCTGCAGCAATGCTGGCAGCACTCATACGTCTATTTTCAAAAGACAACCTGTTGGATATGACGCTGAGCACGTGCACTCAACCTCTTTGGTTGACCATGGCGAGGCCTGTTCTGAGTGGAACCTGTCCTGGTAAACCACTGCATGGCCTTTGCCACCGTGCTGCAGCTCAGTTTCAGGGTGTTGGCAATCTTCTTATAGCCCAGGCCATCTTTATGTAGAGCAACAATTCTTTTTTCAGATCCTCAGAGAGTTCTTTGCCATGAGGTGACATGTTGAACTTCCAGTGACCAGAATGAGATTGTGAAAGCAATAACAACAAATTTAACACCTCTGCTCCCCATTCACACCTAAGACCTTGTAACACTAACGAGTCACATGGCACCAGGGAGGGAAAATGGCTTATTGGGCACAATTTGGAAATTTTCACAAGGGGTGTACTCACTTTTGTTGCCAGCAGTTTAGACATTAATGGCTGTGTGCCGAGTTATTTTGAGGGGACAGCAAATTTACACTGTTATACAAGCTGTACACTGACTACACTGTATCAAAGTGTCATATCTTCAGTGTTGTTCCATGAAAAGATATAATAAATATTTACAAAAATGTGAGGGGTGTCCTCACTTTTGTGAGATACTGTATGTTCATTTCACTTATGAAAAAGCTGAACAGTAAAATAAAATCTAATGTCAGAGAAAATTCTTCACAACAGTACGTAACTGAGCAAAAAGTCTTTTTTCCTTTGCTTGCCAGAACTCACATTATCAAGTAATCAAGTTTCTCCACATGAGCAGAAGAAGACCAGATAGGAGCTCTTATTTTGAAACTTTGCTGACTTAGTAAACGAATGTGCAGAGTTCAGTCTCAAAATGTTTATTTTCTCCTGGCTCCCCCCATTTTCTGTGCTTAAGTTGACCCTACGTTTATTCTGTTATCTTCCTTTTCATCTCTGCTTACTGCAGTTTAAATTTCTCTGTAAGCACGCAGGGGGGCGGGGCAGTTAGTTCCTAAATAAATTGCAGCAGCATTCTGTTATCTATTTATTGTTTCACTTAAAATGTTAAAAAAATACATCACAAGCAGGACTTGATATGAACATTTTTGCTCACCAACCACTGTGGCTAGTCATTTTTGAAAGTTACTAGCCACTCAGCCTTTCTCCTAGCCACAATTTTGTGGTTGGAAAATTATGTTTAATATGATTAAATCTGACTATCGCATATTAAAATTTACTTGAACTAAATTTATAACCTTTTAAATGTAAAAGACCCTCATACATACATAAAAAATAGGAATAGAAATACTGTGTTTAATTATTTATGAACAGCACTAAATACTGTAAAACAGTAGGGAAAAATATTTGAAATGTGACAGTGAAGTACAGGTAGATTTGGGGTCCGACTCAATTCTCATATACAGTGGTGTAAAAAACTGTTTACACCCTTCCTGATTTCTCACTTTTTTGTATGTTTGTCACACTTAAATGTTTCAGATCATCACACAAATTTAAATATTAGATAAAGATAACACAAGTAAACACAAAATGCAGTTTTTAAATTAAGGTGTTTATTATGAAGGGAAAAAAAAATCCAAACCTACATGGCCGTGTGTGAAAAAGTGATTGCCCCCTAAACCGAATACCTGGTTGGGCCACCCTTAGCAACAAATGAAATCAAGCATTTGCGATAACTGGCAATGAGTATTTTACAGCGCTGTAGAGGAATTTTGACCCACTCATCTTTGCAGAATTGTTGTAATTCAGCCACACTGGAGGGTTTTTGAACATAAACCACCTTTTTAAGGTCATGCCACAGCATCTCAATCGGATTCAGGCCAGGACTTTGACGGAGCCACTGCAAAGTCTTCATTTTGTTTTTCTTAAGCCATTCAGAGGTGGACTTGCTGGTGTGTTTTCGATCATTGTCCTGCTGCACAACCCAAGTGCACTTCAGTATGAGGTCACGAACAGATGGCCGGACATTCTCCTTCAGGATTTTTTGGTAGACAGCAGAATTCATGGTTCCATTTACCCCAGCAAATCTTCCAGGTCCTGAAGCAGCAAAACAGCCCCAGACCATCACACTACCACCACCATATATTACTGTTGGTATGATGTTCCTTTTCTGAAATGCTGTATTACTTTAACACCGGATGTAATGGGACACACACTTTCCACAAAGTTCAACTTTTGTCTTGTCAGTCTACAGAGTATTTTTCCCCAAAGTCTTGGGGATCATCAAGATGTTTTCTGGCAAAACTGAGACAAGTCTTTATGTTCTTTTTGCTCAGCAGCGGTTTTCGTCTTGGAACTCTGCCATGCCAGCTATTTTTGCCCAGTCTCTTTCTTATGGTGGAGTCATGAACACTGACCTTAACTGAGGCAAGTGAGGCCTGCAGTTCTTTGGATGTTGTTGTGGGGTCTTTTGTGACCTCTTGGATGAGTCGTTACTGTGCTCTTGGGGTAATTTTGGTCGGCCGGCCACTCCTGGGAAGGTTCACCAGTGTTCCATGTTTTCACCATTTGTGGATAATGGCTCTCACTGTGGTTCGCTGGAGTCATATAGCTTTAGAAAAGGCTTTATAACCTTTTCCAGACTGATAGATCTCAATTACTTTGTTTCTCATTTGTGCCTGAATTTCTCTGGATCACAGCATGATGTCTAGCTTTTGAGGATCTTTTGGTCTACTTCACTTTGTCAGGCAGATCCTATTTAAGTGATTTCTTTACTGACAACAGGTGTGGCAGTAATCAGGCCTGGGTGTGGTTGGAGAAATTGAACACAGCTTTCCAAAGATGTCATAAACAACAGTGAACTGAGGAGAGTGCAGCACGAACTGAGAGAGATACTGAGGAGGTGTAAAGACAATAACAGGAGGAAGTTGGAGGATAAAATCCGGCAAAACAATACTAAGGATATCTGGATGGGAATGAAGCAAATTACTGTGTGTAAGGGGAGAGACAGACAGACATCGAGGAGCCTTGAGGGAGCTGATGAGCTGAATCTGTTTTTTAGTAAGTTCAACTCACTGTCTGTCACCCCGACAACACAGCCAGCCCCCCCACTCCCCCACCCTCCTGTGCAGCACCTCTCTCCATCTCCCCCCTCCCCCTCCTCCTCCTCTGGGGACACCAGCCCCCCCATCACTTTGACTACAGACCAGGTTAAGAAACAGCTGGAGAGACTCCGCCAGCGGAAGGCTGCAGGCCCTGATGACATCTCTGCCAGGATCCTGAGGACCTGTGCCAACCAGCTAGCTCCGGTACTGAAACACCTGTACAACCTGAGCCTAAGTCTGGAGAGAGTACTGGTGCTGTGGAAGATGTCCTGCCTGGTTCCTGTCCCCAAGAAGTTGTGTCCATCTGACCTGAATGACTATCACATCCCATGTGATGAAGGTCCTTGAGAGACTGGTCTTAGCCCACCTGAGGCCACAGGTGAAGGTGTGACTGGACCCTCTGCAGTCTGCATATCAGCCCCATTTAGGAGTTGAAGACCCTGTCATCTACCTGCTGCAGCGAGCCCATCTGCACCTGAATGGTGGAGGAGGCACTGTGAGAATCACATTCTTTGATTTCTCCAGTGCCTTTAACACCATCCAGCCACTGCTGCTGGGTGAGAAGCTATGGGTGTCATAAGCTCCCTGTGTGCTTTTCCACAGTGCATGGAGGAGAAGGAAGAATTGACTTAAGTGCTGAGTTACACCAAACGCACATTTATTGACACCAAAACAGACAAAATTACATGGACAGCTCGGGTTAAACTTAGAGTCCTCCAGGACACCCAACAGACATGGGAGGATACAACTGGGTGACAGCCAAAGCGTAGCAGTTGTGCATAGCAGCACAACTGCGCACAGAAACGCTAACAGTTTACTCACAGTGTGGGGGCAGTCCGAGTAATCTCAGTCTCCCAGTGCGCACATACAAACGGTCCTTCTGAGACGTGACTGTCACATGGCGGAGAACAACCGTGTGAACACGTACAGTATAATGGTCCAGCGGTGTCTGACTAGCAAAGAGCTGCTTAAGTACATACACAGCTGGCAAAACAAATTGGCAACACCTGGGCGAGGCGTGGGAAAGATGATTACCGGGGTGCACAGCTGATTGTCAGAGAGGGGTGTGTGGTCGGACCGGCGAATGTTAGACAGCGCCCACCAGGAAGTGGGTCAAACAGCTGCCTAATGATCGCCGGCCAAAGCAGCGGCTACAAGCATGGAAATAAACAATACACACGTGAGAAATCAAAACATAACAATAAATGACAACCCCAATGCCTGAGCCACCAAGAGCGATCAGAACCGAGCCCACAGGAGAACACTGGCTCGGTTCATGACAGTGGGTGACGGGGTTCGACACAGCTCTGTGATCTCCTGGATTACTGACTACCTGACAGGCAGGCCACAGTTTGTCCAGCTGGGCAGTGTCTTGTCTGATGTGGTGGTTAGTGATACGGGCGCTCCACAGGGGACTGTGCTCGCTTCTTTTCTCTTCACCTTATACACCACTGACTCCCAGTACAACACCGAGTCACGCCACCTGCAGAAATTCTCTGATGAATCAGCTGTTGTTGGGTGTATAACAAGGAAAGAGGAGGGGGAATACAGGGTACTGGTAGACAGATTTGTGGAGTGTACTAAGCAGAATTACCTGAGGCTGAACATCAGCAAGACCAGAGAGATGGTGATTGACTTCAGGAAGAAGAGGACACCCTCACAGCCATTGCAGATTAGGAGGAGAGGTAACTGAGGACTACAAATACCTGGGTATCATATCAGCAATGGACTGGACTGTAAATCCAACACTGATACTTCGTACAAGAAGGGGATGAGCAGACTCTACTTCCTGAGGAAGCTGAGATCCTTCAACATGTGTAACAGGATGCTGGAGCTTTTCTACCAGGCCGTTTTTGCTAGCGCCATCTTCGTTGCTGCTGTCTGTTGGGGTAGCAGTATCAGAGCCAGCGACACCAACGGACTTGATGAGACTATCAAGAGGGCTGGCTCTGTGATTGGTCTCAGGCTGGAGATTTTTGAGACCGTGGTGGAGAGGAGGACACTAAATAAACAGCAATCCGTCATGGACAATCCTGACCATCTCTTCCACCACACACTGGACAGACAGCCGAGCACTTTCTCCAGCAGACTGCTGCAACTTTGCTGCCGAATGGTTAGGTACAGGAAATCTTTCCTGTCACATGCCATTTCACTGTACAATAACTCACTCTGATGTTGTATTCTGGTCATAACTATGCTACCATACTGCACCTTACAGTCTAATTGGTACCTCACATTTCACTCTGCTCATGATAGTCCTGCATTGTACAGCGGATATGATTCATGTACCTATATGGGTCACCATCTATTCATCTATGATGTATAGAAGTTTTTAGCAGTTTTACTTTCCATGGGTAATCCCTTTGTCTATTATGCTGTGTGCGTTTCTGTCGTTTGGTCGTCTACTGTCATGCTGCTGTTATACTGTAATTTCCCAGTTTGGGATCAATAAAGTACATCTATCTATCTTATGTTTTAACGGGGGGGGGGGGTAGTTTTAACTAAGTGAACGCACATGGGCTTATTATCATCCTAATAATAGGATGATAATAATAATAATAATAATAATAATAATAATAATAATAATAATAATTTTAGGTTGGATGCATAGAGCTGTTTCAGAGGGCCCCTTTATGCATCAAATACAGTCGATGATCATTTCTCCTCCTCCACCTACTGGGTACTCGGATCCTGCTGAAAGCAGGTAGATAAACATCCCCAGCCTCTGTCATTTATTTCAGCACTGCAGTCAAAACAGTTTCATAGTCTTACATTGCGAGGTTTATTATTAAAGTTGCCATTTGAGAAAACTACAACCCGCCAACGTGGCTAGTGGGAGTGGCTGTCTTTCCAGCCACTGCTGAAATCTACCCACGGTTGGCGGGTTGGTGGCTATGCATGTTAAGCCCTGATTATAAGTAAATGATGTTTATAAAAGTTCATAATGGAATAAAAGCAATGTTTTTGTTTTGCCTTATTTTCCCTTTTTTGAACAACTGCACTGAACCATGACTTCTATTCTGAAGTATGTACCGAACCAAAATTTTCATGTATCTTTACATCCAGAGTTCATAATGATGAATGTAATCAATATTTAAAGACTGTGTTCTTACTGGTGTAATCCTGAGGGGACATTGGAGTACTCATGACATTGTTGAAGTGTTTGATCCAGTCCTGTTGCTCACTCTCCGTCTCACAAGTGAATAGGAAGGAGCGGTCACGCGTCTCTATGGTGATCCCGTAGTGAAAGTTGCCGTTGCATTGGGTGCCAGGAGGCAAGTTGGGAGAGGCACTGTAACCATGTTCCTTGCTCCCCAAGAAAACTTCTCCTTTAGCATAGGCATGCTTCAAAGATGGACAGAACAAAAGAAGAAGCTATTAGATGAAGAGAACAGAGTTTTTCATGTATTTGAAGATGTCTTGTTACTTTGTAGAAAAAAGAAAAACATTAATTGGTAAAGTTATTGTGACTGAATCATACTTCTGTTTGACAGTAAAAGATAGATGTTGGATATATACTGTAAAAGCTTCAGAAAGAATTCAGATATAATCTTTTTCAGTGGATAAAGCTATAACAAAAAAGATCATGACAATCCATGCAACATCCAAACACACTGCTTTGTTTGCACTGTGAAGAAAGAATTCATGCCAAACTGCCAACAGTGGCAAGATAAATGTTATATAAGAAATGATAAAAGGATTTTCCATCACACAGTTTGAAGTCAACTTCGAGAAACTGCTTAAATATTGCTTGTTTATCACAGAGCCGTCATCAGTGTGTGAGGTAAAAAATTCACTTCAATCACAAATCTAAGGACAGAATCGGTGCATGGCAGATGGCTAAATGCAATTTTCTGGGAACCCATTGCTTTATATATTACTAAATCCCTTTTAGAGAGACACCTCTGAACACCATCTGTCAATGCCTCCGCTTCCGCCTTCCCTCTGATAGCAGGATCCATGCTAACAGCCAACCACAACTCTGTCGGTGGTGGGTTGACCCCAACACTTTCTGTTACCATTTGCCAATCAAGGGTCTCTCTTCCCAGCCAGCAAGTCTCCTGTGGTTCCTGTGCGGCCTTCAATGAGGGAATCCAAATGAGCAGCCGTTGGAAGAGCCGTCAAGAGTGGGCTCTCTGTGGCACAGAGGCCCGTTACCACCTCAAGGGGACCCCTGTGTCACCTGTGTGTGCTGGCAAGGAATCTCAAGATCACAGTGGGTTGAAAACATGAGACAGTAAGAGCCCGAAAAGAGCAAGAAAAAGGGGAAGGGGGGGGGATAAGGACCTGTACTTATATAGCGCTTTTTCTAGTCTCAAAGACCACTCAAAGCTCTTCACTAGTACTAACCCTCTATTCTAAAGGCCTATAGGAAACAGATATCTAGGGACAGTTTAGAATGACTAATTAGCCTAACATGCATGTCTTTGGATTGTGGGAGAAAAGCAGAGCTCCTGGAGTAAACCCACACACAACATGCAAACTCCACACAGAAAGGTTCCTACCCCTGCCAGTCTGGGGATTCAAATCTGGAACCTTCTAGCTGTTAGGCAACAGTGCTAACAGCGCTTCTCATGCCATCTCAAGTTCATATCATCTCTGATATTAAAATTACCATTGTACAGTCTATTGGGTTTTATCAGAGGCGAGTCATACTCATTCAGTGAATTTTCACTTACCCAGGGTCATGTTATAGTCATCCAGTGAATTTCCAATTTTTAATTCTTCTTGTTTCCTCTAGTTTTAACTGCTTTAGCTGTCCTAATTGCTTTTAATGTGTATTTATTAGTATTAGTATTGACTACTAAGGTGTGTTTATTACCTTTATTAGTATTAATGTGTATTTATTACCTTGGTATTCGCTCAGAGAGCAGAGTAAGAATTTCATTGCTCAGGAAATGTTGCATTTTTTAACTGTGCACATGATAATAAAGCCTTTGAATCCTGGATCTTAACCACTGTACCACCGCGCTGCTCGTTACCAACCTTTTGAGGCACTGACAAATGGCTGTCAGAGGAGAGAACGTCAACAGTAACACTAAAAGCAATAACTGATGGATGCCCAAGGAAGTTACAGTGACACTCTGCCAAAAATCAGGTTTTTTCTGTTGTTATCATGTCTGTAACATGTTTGTTGTGACTTACAAGACATATCCAGAGCAAAATCTGACTGCAGTCCCAAGTCTGTGGTCCTCTTCCTCATGCTCGGACTTCTTTAGATTTCAATTTCTTTATTAGTCCCACAGTGGGGAAATTACAGGGCATCCACATTAGAGGATGAGGCAGCCACTGGTGCGGCGCTCAACCCTTTCACCACTGACACACACATTCACACTCGGGGCCACTTTAGAGTCTCCAGTTAACCTAACTTGCATGTTTTCGGCATGTGGGAGGAAACCGGAGAAATCCCGTAGTAAACCCACGCAGACACGGGGAGAACATGCAAACCACACAGATCACTGTTGGTCGGGGCTGGGATCAAATCCAGAATCCCCTCGCCAAGGGTGAGTTACTGTGCTGCCTCAGTGCTAACCACAACGCCACCGCGCTGCCCACCACTTCTGCCAGTATTTACACTGGAATGAGAACCTTTGTGTTATTTCTCATCATTTTCTTTACTTCTGGCCATTCTGGGTGTTCAAATCAGGTTGCTGCCACATTGATGTCTTCTACTGTGTGCAGATTTGAACCGTAGATTACATTCATGTGTGAAACATGGCTGTGTGGCAGACAGTTTCAGTGCCCACAAACAACTTCGAACAATGCTGTGTACAGGTACATCTCAAAAAATTAGAATATCATGAAAAAGTTCAATATTTTTTGTCACTCATTTCAGAAAGCGAAACCCATATATTATATAGGTTCATTACATAGAGACTGATATATTTCAAGTGTTTATTTATTTTAATTTTGATGATTATGGCTTACAGCCCATGAAAACCCCAAATTCAGTTTCTCAAGAAATTAGAATATTACATAAAATTAATTTTAAAAAATAGTTTTTTAATGGAAATATTGGCCGACTGAAAAGTATGTCCATGTACACACTCAATACTTGGTCGGGGCTCCTTTTGGATTAATTACTGTATCAATGTGGCGTGGCATGGAGGTGATCAGCCTGTGGCACTGCTGAGGTGTTATGAAGGTCCAGGTTGCTTTGATAGGGACCTTCAGCTCATCTGCATTGTTGAGTCTGGTGTCTCTCATCTTCCTCTTGACAATACTCCATAGATTCTCTATGGGGTTTAGGTCAGGAGAGTTTGCTGGCCAATCAAACACAGTGATGCCATGGTCATTAAACCAGGTTTTGATACTTCTGGCAGTGTGGGCAGGTGCTAAGTCCTGCTGGAAAATGAAATCAGCTTCTCCATAAAGCTTGTCAGCAGAGGGAAGCATGAAGTGCTCTAAAATTTCCTGGTAGACGACTGCGCTGACTTTGGTCTTGATAAAACACAGTGGACAAACACCAGCAGATGACATCTGTTCAAATAAAAGTAAATTTTGCATTTCATTTGAAAATCAAAGTCCCAGAATCTGAAGAAAGAGTGGAGAGGCACAGAATCTAAGTTGCTTGAGGTTTAGAGTGAAGTTTCCACAGTCAATGATGATTTGAGGAACCATGTCATCTGCTGGTGTTGGTCCACTGTGTTTTATCAAGACCAAAGTCAGCGCAGTCGTCTACCAGGAAATTTTAGAGCACTTCATACTTCCCTCTGCTGACAAGCTTTATGGAGAACCTGATTTCATTTTCCAGCAGGACTTGGCACCCCCCCCCCCCCAACACTGCCAAAAGTATCAAAACCTGGTTTAATGACCATGGCATCACTGTGTTTGATTGGCCAGCAAACTCTCCTGACCTAAACCCCATAGAGAATCTATGGAGTATTGTCAAGAGGAAGATGAGAGACACCAGACCCAACAATGCAGACGAGCTGAAGGTCACTATCAAAGCAACCTGGACCTTCATAACACCTCAGTAGTGCCACAGGCTGATCACCTCCATGCCACGCCACATTGATTCAGTTATTAATCCAAAAGGAGCCCCGACCAAGTACTGAGTGTGTACATGGACATACTTTTCAGTCGGCCAATATTTCTATTAAAAAACTATTTTTTTAAAATTAATTTTACATAATATTCTAATTTTTTGAGAAACTGAATTTGGGGTTTTCAAGGGCTGTAAGCCATAATCATCAAAATTAAAATAAATACTTGAAATATATCACTCTCTGTATAATGAATCTATATAATATATGGGTTTCACTTTCTGAAATGAGTGGCAAAAAATATTGAACGCTTTCATGATATTCTAATTTTTTGAGATGTACCTGTATGTAACCACAGTCCTCCTCAGTTCCATCTGTGAAACTTACCATGAATCCAGCCTGAGAATCAACAGAAAGACGGCCAGTGGGAGTCGGCTCACTGCGCTGAAAAATTCAGCTGTCTCAATAAAATAGTGCAAAATCTAATTTACTGCACCTTAAGAAATACATAATAGTTTGGCTATTTTGTAGCATACTTTTTTTGAGCAGCCTCCTTTCACAGATTCCCAGTACAAGCCATTATTCAGCTAGATTTGGACTCGAAGATGCTTCAGCCAAATGCTATGTGATATTCAACTATGAAGATAAGGCCCTCTGCAGTTTTTTCAGCCGGACAAAAAATATACAGCAAAATTCCATCATAGTAAAGTACATGCACAGTGAACCATTGTGAAGAATTCTAACATGCATTATTTAGTTATTATCCAAAGAATCAAATTACCCTGCTTTGAACAGCTTCCTCCACATATTCCCCATTCACACTAGATTAGACTTCCTTTTCATTTTATCTTCTATCTTTTGTTGTCCCTATTCTTACTCTCTCTCTCTGGGTAAAATCTGACACTGGAGTCACTTGGCACCTTTAATTATTGCACCTCTACATTGAACTATTACATCAGCAACAATACTGAGCAAATGCGCATTGGCGATTGGATGTGTTTTTAACCATGAGTTGAGGAATCTGAGCAGCCCTCACTTAAAGCCTTTGGCAAAGTCTCTGAAAATAAAAACTTCGTCTTATGATCCAGCATCTCTGCATCTATGTAACTTTCTTTTTTTTTCTGGTAGGAACAGTGAAAAGACTACAACTATGCCAATTATGACCTCAGTCCCACCAGCCAATCACAGGGTGCTTTGTTGCTGGTGGCAAAATTTGTGCCTGCGATTCACTGGTGGGACTGAGGTCATAGTCGCCATAGCTGTAGTCTTTCAGTGATCTGACCAACAAAAAAGAGCTGTTGCAGGCAATATGGGCCCACTCACGCCAACGGGGAAGTGACATTCACGCGGTCAAACACTGGTGTACCATCAAAATTATTCTGTCAACATTATTTTAAGATGAAAATCATACATAGTGCTGCTTTAAATGTGCCTATCAGATGAATTAAGAAGATTCTGTACACAAAGCTTGTAGACCGTTGAGTAGGAACTGCCATGAAATATACAACTCGTAACTGCTACCCTGGGGTCATAACAGCAAGAACCATCAGTGTAATTAAGTTGGTAATGAAACTATCTTGTATTGCCCTCTCCACATTGAGATATGACCTTACATGGCCACCATGGTCTATTTAATCTTCTTCTTCTTTCAACTCCTCCCTTTAGGGGGTCTCCACAGCGCATCATCTGCCTCCATCTCACCCTGTCCCTTCCATCTTCCTCTGTAACACCAACCCTCTCCATGTCCTCCTTCACTGCACCCATGATTCTTCTCCGTGGTCTTCCTCTTTTCCTCCTGCCTGGCAGCTCCATCTTCAACATCCAATATCTCCACTATCCCTCCTCTGCTCATGTCCAAACCATCTCAGCCTTGCCTCTCTTACTTTGTCTCCAATCCACTCAACCTGAGCTGTCCCTCTAATATACGAGGGGGCTGAAAAGTTCAAAAGATGAAAAGTTCTTAGTGGTCAAATTTGACCAAATGTGGTTTATATTTCAACCGCAGGGATCCAAGTGCTGTAACACCAATGGAAGAAGTGTGTGGACTGAAGGAGAGACTTTGTTGAAAAATAAACCACATTTGGTCAAATTTGACCACTATGAGCTTTTCAGCCCCCTCAATACTCTTTTCTAATCCTGTCCCTCTGAGTCACTCCCAATGAGAATCTTAGCATCTTCAATTCTGCCACCTCCATTCTCCCGTCTTCTTTTGTCAGTGCCACCATCTCCAAACCATACATCACAGCAAGTCTCACCACCATCTTGTAAATCTTCCCTTTCACTCTTGCTGCTATCCTTCCTTCACAAATCACTCCCAACGCTCGTCTCCACTGACTCCACCCTGCCTGTACTCTCTACTTCACCCCTCTTGTGCAGTTTCCTTTGCTTTACTATCGCTACTCTTTCCATATTACCAATACAGCTGCCTCCCTTTCATTCACACACATGTATTCGGTCTTGCTTCTACTGAATTTCATCCTTCTTCTCTCCGGAGCATACCTCCACCTCTCCAGGGGCCTCATGTATAAAGGACTGCGCAGCTTTCATACTGAAATGGCGTAGTCAAAAAATCTGAAAAGTACCTGTGTACAGAAATTTTCAGATGCATAAAACTGTTTGCACAGGAGATTCTCTGCTCCTTTTCTTTATACATCTCAGTTTACCATGAAAATCAGTGCACACGCTCTTTACTCCGCTTTGGCTCTTCCCACTAATGGCTGTAAATGACTCTATATGCCACTTCTGTTACTCTTCTGTTAAACAATGATCACCCATCCTGTGGGAAAGCGCAGCATAAAAGATGAATAAATTCATGGAGTGTGACACTGTGTTGATAAATGATGTGGAGGTCAGAAAAAAAAATTGTCCTGACCCTCCAGAATCAGTAATAAATGTAAGTTCACAGAGTGGACTGCTACAATGGCAGTCAATGCAGCTGGCTCAGACTCACAAAGTGACTGAAATAAAAATAAAATAAAATAGTCTGGCATTAAAGTTGAAGTGAACAGAGGGATTACTGCTCATAGAGTGTTGGTGTGGCAACTGTAGGGAACTGGTGCAGACATAGGCTACGGTCACACTGCAGGTTTTAATGCTCAATTTCGATTTTTTTTGCACAAATGTGACCCATATCTGATTTTTTAGTGACAGTCTGAACAACACATATCCAGTTTTTTCACACCAGACCCAGGCCACTTTCATCTGTGGTCCTAATTCAGATACATATCTGATATTTTCCAAAGCGACCCCCATCTGAACGGTCAAGTCGCATTTTATCCGACTTTCTCCTCATTGACGTGAGACAGACGCTACAATTCTGCAGT
Organism: Pholidichthys leucotaenia; assembly: GCA_020510985.1. Classification (NCBI taxonomy): domain Eukaryota; kingdom Metazoa; phylum Chordata; class Actinopteri; order Cichliformes; family Pholidichthyidae; genus Pholidichthys; species Pholidichthys leucotaenia. Next base: position 269,302,527 of record CM035848.1, on the reverse strand, counting down.
GGAGGATGCAGCCAGCATGGGAGACACAGCTGATTTGTGCTCTCTTTTTAATCAACCTCCTTCCCTTTATCACTGGAGTGTAATTTTGTTGGCTCCAACTGCACAGTAACTTCAGGTTTTTTTTTGGGGGGGGGGGCAGGGTCCGGGGCTGAAACCGTCAGACATTACAGGCACACAGTAAAGGCACATTTATGGACTGTGTAATCCAGGGGTCAGCAACCTTTACCACTCAAAGAGCCATTTGGACCCGTTTCCCACAGAAAAGAAAACACTGGGAGCCACAAAACCCTTTTGACATTTAAAATGAAATAACACTGCATATAACGTTTTTTTTTTTTTTTGCCTTTATGCTATGTATAAACAAACTATAATGTGTTGCATTTATGAAATCAATGAACTCCTGCAGAGAAAACGAAATTACATTTCTGCATGCAACAAAAACATTTTTAACTCAAAAAAAAAAATACGTTGGGTTGAAGGTTACTTTCAAGTAAAATACTCAATGTCTATTTGAGTCCTTCTTGTATTTATGAAAAAAAAACGCCGAACTTAAATTATCCACCGGCATCAAACCAAAAATGTCGTCCTCTTCTGTGTGCCGTCATCCTTTTACTGGCACATGCAGTCAGCTGTCAACCTGAATAATAAAAGGACTATTTCACTTTTATCATACTTGGTTAATGTGACTTCTGCTCCTGAACCTCAGCGCACAGCGTCTGCACATCAGGGCTGTATGACGTCACCTTCATCTTTACACAGGATCATAAGCTGTCATCTGTGAGGCGTACACCATGTTTGTTTTTAATAAAGCTCATATTGGAGAACACCTGCTCACATATGTGGATCCAAAGATCGACAGGACTCCAAGCGCATACTTTTTCATGTTCACATAAATGTCGGGGATAGCATTCCATGTTTCGAACGCAAGTTTGTCCGGTTTGGGGAGGTTTTCAATATCACTCCATTCGTGATTCTGAGCAAGAACGGCCTTCTGACGGGCAACATCTTCAAGGTCTGCTGTCAAGCGTTTAAACTTGGACACCTATATGTCTTTGTCGGCTATGTCGGCCAGTTCCATCTCAAGATCAGGTTGACTCACACCTGCCAATGCAGTCACATTCAGTAGGGATGGGTCGATGCTTAGGGGAGTGACAGGGAAGGATAATGTGGATTTTTCCTCTCTGAACTCACAGAATCGTTTCCCAAACAATGTTTGCATTGCAATGATTGCAGAATGTAAATACTCCGAATTTATCATGTTGTGAGCTTGTCTGAACACTCTCAAATTGGGGAAGTGAGACAGCGTACCTTTCTGTAAATCTCTGGCAAGCACTGTCAACTTTTGCTCGAATGCCAAAACCTCCTCCAACAGGTGCAGGGCTGTGCGTCCTTTCCCCTGAAGAGCTGTGTTCAGCGTGTTCAGGTGCGCTGTCATGTCTACCATGAAGTGTAGCTTTTCCAGCCACTCTGGCTGTTCCAGCTCAGGAAAGGTGAGCCCTTTGCTGCCCAGGAAAGTTTTCACTTCTTCCAGGCATGCGGCAAAGCGTTTCAGCACCTCCCCTCTGGATCAGCCACCGGACTTTGTTGTGCAGCAGGAGATCGGAATATGTGCTTTCCAGCTCGTCCAGTAACAAACGCAACTGACGGTGATTTAAACCTTTTGCCATTATTTTATTGACAATCTGAATGACAACATTCATTACTTCTGTGCATTCCGGAGGAAATGTTTGAGCACACAGTGCCTCTTGGTGCAGGATGCAGTGAAAAGTCAGCAGCTTTCTGTCCAGCGACTTCTGCAGTAAAGCCACAAAGCCCTTCTGTGCTCCTGTCATACTTGGTGCCCCATCAGTAGCCACTGACACCAGGTGGGTGGTGTTTATTCCTTTGGCTCTTAAACAATTCAAGACAGCCTCACAGATGTCCTCCCCCCATGTTTGGCCTTTTAGTGGTATCAACTCAATCATTTCTTCCTGTGGCCCAGCAGAGTTTACATACCGGCAGAACAGCGCTATTTGTTCAATATCACCTTTGTCTTTAGACTCATCACAGGCAATTGAGTAGGCCACAGCTGAACTGATGTCTTTAATTTGCTGTCTGGTGATGTCTTCTGCCATTTTTATGGTTCTGTCTTTGACAGTCTTTGCAGAGAGGGGCATATCCCTGATTTTCTGCACAATTTCACTCTTGTTTTTAAAGTCCGTGAATAGATGTTCTGAAATCTTAATGAGAGATTCTTTTACATATTCTCCATCTGTGAACGGCTTCCCGTGCCTGACTTTTTTCTGAGCGGCCACAAAACTAGCATATGTAGTTGAATTTGCAGACTTCATCCACTTCTTCAAATGATTTTTGCTCAGATCAACCTTCTGCATCAGTTCTGAAACGGCTTTTTTTTCTCTCATCTCCATCTGGATATTTTTGACCAAAGGCTGCGTGTTTATTCTGGAAATGTCTTGTGACATTTGGCTTTTTGTTGTTTGCTAGTTTCTCATTACATATTAAGCATGCTGGTAAATCAGTCTCGTCAGCAGTGAAAGCAAATGAATCTGCCCACGTAGCATTAAACGTTCTGTTTTCTTCAGACACTTTTCTTTTCTTAGAATTCTCCATAGTTGGTCTACCTGGGGTTGAAAAGTTCAAGAAATTGCATGCCGGCGGGTGTCGCACATTGGCGGTTGTGACACATATTAAGAGCGAGTTGTAATGTGAATGCCCACACAAAAAAATTGGATCTCAGCAAAAAATTGGAATTGAGCATCAAGACCTGCAGTGTGACCGTAGCCATAGAGGGAGAAAAAAAATGCTGTGAAAAAAGGCCTTTGGCAATCTGCATACGAGGGACAGACAGACAGACAGCAGTGGTGTTGTCCAGAGTAAGTAAGTAAACACCACTGAACACAGCTACAAACCAAATCTGTCACTGTCACTGCCAGAATCCAAATTGAGTTTGAGTCTATTTCATTTCAAACAAATAAAATATCAAACAAAGAACCAATTAAAAATTCTCCATCAGAAAAAAATCAATTTAAAAAAGTGTTTGAAACGGAGCAGGAAGAAGCTCAAGCTTATTTTGTCCCGCCTCTTATTCTGCCTATATTTTCATTATCCAAATAGTAATATATCTGTACCTTCATAATTTATACATCATCAAATACAATCATCCGTCATTAAATTTTTTTTCTTTAGACCTCTTCATTTTTTTGTAACTGTTGAGAACTTTCCCCAATATTTATTTTTGAATTGTATGATAGTTTTACTTTGTTTAATTTCTTCATCTCATTCGGTCCACAAGGTCACCCCAAAAACTGAAATACACGTGCTTCAGTGTGGTGCGGACACATGGCTGCACTGCTACAGTGAATTTTCCTCTCTGCCCATACTTCCCCTCTCTATTCTTGAATAAATTTTGAATATTGCTTGGAAGTACATTATTTCTTGCTTTAAACATCACCTGTGCAGTTTTAATTTTGTATCTATGATTTTGAAAATGGTAAATTTGTATGTTACGATACCCAACATAATGTATAATCCTTATTGCTCTGTTTTGCATTGTGCGTATTCTTTGTAAGGTGTTACCCTAGACTTCAACACAATAATTTAAATATGGCAATAACAGTGTGCAATACAATGTGTGCAATGTTTTTTCATTCAGGATGGGCCTAGTTTTACCTAAAATCCCAATGCTTCTTGACATCTTATTACACAAGCATTTAATGAAGGGTTTCCAGCAGAGCTTGTGGTCCAGAACAACACCCAGAAACTTGTTTTTATACATTCCATCGGTACATGGTCAATTTCCACTTTAACATTAATATTTATTTCACGATTTCCAAACAACTTGAATTTGGTTTCTGGTGGAAAAATTCTATGTTACACTGAGTTATTGTATACTGACTCAGGAAATCTTGTTACCATATAAGGAGTTGTTGAGTAGTGGAAAAAATACGGATAGAAGGATGCTGATGTGACCGTTAGTTTATCACTGTGAATGTTTAGTTCTATCACTATGTTCAGTTCTATCACTAGTGTTCACCCCAACCGGTTTTCTGCATGCACTCAGCAGATACAATCTTATGCAATAATAATAATAATAATAATAATAATAATAATCAAGAAGCTAAGCAGACCTTATCACACTGAGTCATGAATGAACTAATCAAGAAGTGACCCCACCCCGACAGTCCCTTGGGTATACAGTATATGTTAGACAGAATTGCTCTGTTAGTTAATGCAATACACTGACAGACTGAGAGCTGTGTTTTGCATTGTGTTCCGCTGATCAGCGCTCTCATTAAATTTACTGAAACTTTGATCCTGCTTGATCATTGACTGAGCATCTTATATCCTAACAGGGAATTTTTCCAACGTACTGGCGCGCCGAACAGGGACCCCAAAACCCTTCCTCCCTGGTGGCAGGACCCTTCCAAGTCCATGCATGGCAACTGAAAGGCCTCCTGCACCACCTCCAATTGAGGTGGCTTGATCGAAGTGAGGCAACGGAGACATCTTTCCACCGGGGTGGGAGGTGATGGGGTCCAACCCAAGGCAGAGGATTGAAGTGACTAAATTTAATGATTAATAATTTAACAGTAAATTACTGAGGTTCGAGTCCAGTCAGTAGAATTAATGACAGTTGGGTATTAAGTCCCATGGTGTTGTTACTGTGCTCTTTAAAGGGACTGACAAAACCTCAGGCTATTTGGAGTAGTCAAAACATTGTCCGTGTTTTTTTTTTCACGTATAAAAAAATAAAAAGAAAAGGAGGTTCAAGACTTCTAAGGTGTAGCTACATTTTTTTAAATAAAACAATAAAGGCCAAAAACATCAGCATAAATATAAAATATACAAATAAGTAAAGCCATAAAAATAAAATAAAATAAATAAGGGAAGGGGAGTGATAAATCGTTAATCGGAGTTGGAGTCCTTGACAGTAAAAGAAAATTACGGGTATTAAGTCCCGAAGAACGAGTTAAAGTCTCCTTCTAGTAAAAACCGCGGAGGAAAGGTTAATATTTATATATCTAAAATAATAAAAAATATTTATATAATTAAAATAATATAATAATAAAACTGAATAAACAAGATTCAAATAAAAGGACGTCCTAAAACACTATGGAATAATATATATATATATATATATATATATATATATATATATATATATATATATATATACGTATATATATATATATATATACGTATATATATAGTTAAAAATATGGGCAATTTAAACAGTACTGAAGAAAAGGAAAAAAAATATAAAAAGAACAAGAAGTGTTGCATAGGATGTTGGTGTGTGTTGTTATGTGAAAGAAAGTTTTCGGGTTGCTGGAAAATTAAAGGTTGATGAATGTGAAAGTCTTGTAGAAGCCATAAAGCAGAGACCAGACGGTAGGAAGCATTACTCAAGTTTTTAAGTGGCTGCTCTTTATACCCTTAACTCAACTAGAAATTTTTGGTTGTCTACTTTTAATTATTAATTTCAAAGCACTGCTTTTACATGAGTAGAATTTCTGGTTACTATACCCACCTGATCATATAATTTAAGTATGCATGAGTACATTACTATTACAAATGTTTCTTTCCCTTCCCTACTCTCTCAATGGAAAAAAATAAACACTAGAATAAAAATACAATAAATACACACGTTTGTCATTTATGTAAACCATGACAAAAAAATCCTGCAGGACAAAACATGGCACTTGATATTTTCTAACCTGTTTGTATACCATCATAGACAGAGAGAGAACCTGAATTAGACAGAGCTCAGAGAGGGCAAGATGAGACAGAAGAGAGGAGCCAAGGAGAGGAAAGTGTTCAGGCAGAGGGTCCAGGAGAGGTGAGAGCAGAGGAAGGAGAGAAGGATGACACCACTAAAAAGTCTAAACACAGGATCTCTGGGTGGGACCCCAACTGGCCCAATATTCCAACATTCAAGCCTCAGTTGTACAATACTTCAAATGGTAAGTTCCATATCCAACGTTACTGTGTAAAATTTAAAAAGAAATAAAGAGTATAAAATTAACGTATTGTGCTTTGTTTACTGCCCCCCCCTCCCCCGGAAAAATATGTTGCCACCGCGCCAAGGTCTTTAGGCCAGAGGAAACACTGTATATGAGCTACAATGGTATACTTTTACTACATTTATTTTATTATGTCTATTCTCCTCTTAGAGAACTATCTGTTAGCAGTGCCTGGGGCAGCAGGGCTGGATAATGGACTTTCCCTGTCATAGCTAGTTAGGATCTGTTGCATTTAAAGTCATTAGAACTTAGCATAGCTGCCTGATGGGGTTTTCAACGTCATTGTAATGTAACCAACTTTTCTCTGATAAAGATGATGCCTCTTGGGCATCAAAGGGGGGCATGATGGAAACATTCTGTTACACTGAGTTATATGAATTTTTATGAACATGATTTTTTTTTAATATAAAGCTTAATGTGTATAGTGACTCAGGAAATCCTATTACCATATAAGGAGTTGTAGAGTAGTGGAAAAAATACATATAGAAGGATGCTGATGTGACTGCTAGTTTATCACTGTGAATGTTCAGTTCTATCACTATGTTCAGTTCTATCACTAGTGTTAACCGGTTTTCTGTATGGACTCAGCAGATACAATCTTATGCATGAATGAACTAATCAAGAGGCTCAGCAGACCTTATCACACTGAGTCATGAATGAACTTATCAAGACGTGACCCCACCCCAACAGTCCCTTGGGTATATACAGTATGTTAGACAGAATTGCTCTGTTAGTTAATGCAACACACCGACAGACAGAACTGTGTTCTCTATTGTGTTCCACTGATCAGCGCTCTCATTAAATTTGCTGAAAATTTGATGCTGCCTGATCATTGATCATCATCTTATATCCTAGCAGGGAATTTTTCTAACATCGAATAAATTTAATGATAATTATTTTTGTCAAACATTTTAGTTTACTCATGTCTTTTGTAACTACCTCCAAGAGCTGTTGTAAATCCTCCCCAGAACAAAAAAAAATAAAAATTGTGTTATCTGCAAAAACAATACATTACATACAAACAGTACATTTGACACACTACAGATAACGATGTACAGAATAAATAATTTACACACGACAACCAGGTGAAGCACACTGAGTTGCACAATATAAATGTCTTTTATTTCCAGACCGAGATACAGTGGTGTGAAAAAGTGTTTGCCCCCTCCCTGATTTCTCATTTTTTTTGTATGTTTGTCACACTTAATGTAAATGTTTCAGATCATCAAACAAATTTAAATATTAGACAAAGATAACACAAGTAAACACAAAATGGAGTTTTTAAATTAAGGTGTTTATTATTAAGGGTAAAAAAAATCCAAGCCTACATGGCCCTGTGTGAAAAAGTGATTGCCCCCCGTTAAAACATAAATTAACCCAATGACTGCGACAGGCGCTCCGTTGTGCCGTAAGCCCCTAGTGGTCGAGATTTTTTTCACGAAAATATTCAATTCAGATGTCAGAGATTTCCAAGGACATAGCTTGAAAGTGGTAAGACATAATGGCTTACTATCAATTAGAAAGATGTAGAATATCATCCAAAGCTTGAGATAGGAGTAAATTTATGCACCTAATTTGCATAATGTCACAGCAGAAATATCGAATTACATAACTTTCAGTCAAAAGTGGACTTTGGACATATTTACACAAAGAATGGTTTTGCTTTTTGTCACCGTTTCTTGTTTTGGGCATTTTGTTATCTTATCTTCAAAGTATATGAACCAGAAAATCAGTACAATGTAAACAAACAAACAAATTCGTCACTTACCGCTGGCCGGGCGGCTTGCTTGCTTCGTCCTTTTGTGGCATCCTGGTCTTTATTTTCTCTTCTGTCGGTCATTTTATTTTTCCCCCTCACATCCAGAAACTGTTATGATTATTCAACCTCAATTTCACTTTTATCCCGCCGCTATTTATCTTATATGACGACACAGAACTGGCGCAATTGTTCTCTCCAGTCACATGGGGCTGGGGGCGATGGCAGGTGAATATCAGCAAGCTTTGCCCACCCTCTGTTATAACAAAATGTATATATTTACCTTCATAAGCTAAATAATCTATTTTTAGACTCATAGTTGGCAAATTTGGGAGCAAATGCATCATCTGTCTTGCCATGGCGATGGCGAACATCAACATTCGTTTACAAACTTCTTCTGTGGTGTCCAGAAGTGAGGTTTTAGGATGGTTGTATGTCCGCCATAAATCCTCCAAGGCAAGAGCAGTAAGTTATACGTGTCTGCCACCTTGTGAGGTGGAATCCTTTGTACATCTTAAATCAACTGGGGAGTTTTTGGCCACATCATGTAACATCACATGACAGGCACAGTGCTGCGCCTGTGGCAGTGGAGGCGCTATCTGTCCATGAAATCTTACCACAAGAAGGGTTAACTGTAGTTTATCACATCTTTGGAAAGCTGAGTTCAATTTCTCTAGCCACACCCAGGCCTCATTACTGCCACACCCGTTCTCAATCAAGAAATTACTTAAACAGGACCTGCCTGACAAAGTGAAGTAGACCAAAAGATCCTCAAAGCTAGACATCATGCTGCGATCCACAGAAATTCAGGAACACGTGAGAAACAAAGTAATTGAGATCTATCAGTCTGGAGAAGGCTATAAAGCCATTTCTAAAGCTTTGGGACTCCAGCAAACCACAGTGAGAGCCATTATCCACAAATGGCGAAAACATGGAACAGTGGTGAATCTTCCCAGGAGTGGCCGGCCGACTCAAATTACCCCAAGAGTGCAGCGACAACTCATCCAAGAGGTCACAAAAGACCCCACAACAACATCCAAAGAACTGCAGACCTCACTTGCCTCAGTTAATGTCAGTGTTCACAACTCCACCATAAGAAAGAGACTGGGCAAAAATGGCCTGCATGGCAGAGTTCCGAGACGAAAACCACTGTTGAATAAAAAGAACATAAAGGCTTGTTTCAATTTTGCCAGAAAACATCTTGATGATCCCCAAGACTTTGGGGAAAATACTCTATGGACTGACGAGACAAAAGTTGAACTTTTTGGAAGGTGTGTGTCCCATTACATCCGGCATAAAAGTAACACAACATTTCAGAAAAGGAACATCATACCAACAGTAAAATATGGTGGTGGTAGTGTGATGGTCTGGGGCTGTTTTGCTGCTTCAGGACCTGGAAGACTTGCTGGGGTAAATGGAACCATGAATTCTGCTGTCTACCAAATCATCCTGAAGGAGAACGTCCGGCCAGCTGTTTGTGACCTTAAGCTGAAGAGCACTTGGGTTCTGCAGCGGGACAATGACCGAAAACATACCAGCAAGTCCACCTCTGAATGGCTTAAGAAAAAAAAAACCGAAGACTTTGGAGTGGCCTAGTCAAAGTCCTGGCCTGAATCTGATTGAGATGCTGTGGCATGACCTTAAACCCTTAAAACCCTTCAATGTGGCTGAATTACAACAATTCTGCAAAGATGAGTGGGCCAAAATCCCTCCACAATGCTGTAAAAGACTCATTGCCAGTTATTGCAAATGCCTGATTGCAGTTGTTGCTGCTAAGGGTGGCCCAACCAGTTATTAGGTATAGGGGGCAATCACTTTTTCACACAGGTCCATGTAGGTTTGCCTTTTTTCCCCTTAACAATAAACACCTTCATTTAAAAACTGCATTTTGTGTTTACTTGTGTTATCTTAAGATAAGATAAGATAAGATAAGCCTTTATTAGTCCCACAACGGGGAAATTCCAGGATTGCAACAGCACAGGGATAGCAACACTCAGAGCAACAATCAGAAGGCAAGAAAAAAAAAAAAAAACAAGCAAGCAAGAGCAGCTAATATACATATGTACATATTACTATAAAATATATATATACACACACACACACACACACACAGACACACAGTGCAGAGCATTGTAGCTGGATGGAATAAATATATGAATATATGAACACACAGTGCAGAGCATTGTAGCTAGATGGAATAAATATGTAAATATATAAACACCCACAGTACGGAGCATTGCAGCTAGGTGGAATAAATATGCAAGTATATAAACACACACAGTGCGGAGCAATGTAGCTAGATGGAATAAATATATAGATATATAAATATAAACACACCCAGTGCTGAGCATTGTAGCTAGATGGAATAAATATATAGATATATAAATATAAACACACCCAGTGCAGAGCATTGTAGCTAGATGGAATAAATATGTAAATATATAAACACACACAGTGCAGAGCATTGTTGCTAGGTGGGATGAAACAGCATAACCGTCTATTTAGTTATCCTACATGGTATGATTATGTGCCCATACATATTCTCACCCTCCATAGCGACCGGTATGTTCCTAGTTGTATGCCGGAGAGGACCATTGTGTAAGTCTATTGCATCTTTTGCATTCAAAAAAAACTATTAGTTTGTTACGTCTTTTTGCTATCTCTGCGAGCAGCCCTGCTTAGGTTGTACAGTCTGACAGCCGTTGGTAGGAAGGACCTACGGAACCTCTCGGTTGTGCACCTGGGATGATGTAGTCTGCTGCTAAATGAGCTCCTCAGTGCATCCAGTATGTCCTGCATAGGGTGGAACTCGGACTCCAGCAGAGATGACAGTTTAGCCACCGTCTTTGTCTAATATTTAAATTTGTTTGATGATCTGAAACATTTAAATGTGACAAACATACAAAAAAAATGAGAAATCAGGAAGAGGGCAAACACTTTTTCACACCACTGTATCTTTGACCAGGGATGGGGAACTGGCGGCCCGCCCCCTCATCCACTGCGGCCTGCCAGTCCAGTTCCAAAAATCAATTATTTATTTACTGTATATCACATTTGGAACCACATTCATAAATGCAGTTATAGAGTCCGCCAGCAGAGGGCACTCTAATTGAAACCTAGTGCCGCTCTCTGCAAGTGACAGAGCATAGAGCCAAGAGTGAAGGAGCCGCTAGCGGGAGCAACAGTGATAGTGCTGTCACGAGTGTTGTCAGGTATGTTTTGCATGGTAAGATTGCATTAAAAGGCTGTAAACAGCACTAAATGTACAAAGTAGGCTGCTTTTAAACAAGAATAAATTGTACAGCTGAGGAGCTGTAGCATTTATTCTTGTTTGGCAGGTGAAGCCCATGTCAGCAATAAAAGTTCAGAGACTGGTTGTTATAATCTGCTGATTTTTGTTGTTGTTGCTGCTGCTGTTGTCCATTTATACCAGTGGCTCTTAAACTTTTTTTTTTAATTCCCCAATTTTGGAAGCCAGACATTACCAAGGCCACATAGCTATTTCTTGGCTTCTTTTATTAATTATTGTCCAGAATTTCTCTTTGCTCATCATTTTGATGGACATAGTTTTAAAAACTAGGTCATGACATAATTTTATCCATCCATCCATCTTCTACAGCAGGGCTATTCAATTACAGAATCAGTTGGGCCACAATTTGAAATCAAGACATGTAACTGGGCTGCACATGTTCAGCGATCTGTTGAATATGACAAATTTCAAACCAACACAGATCAATATGACAAAAAATATAAGATAAGAGATAAGATAAGCCTTTATTAGTCCCACAATGGGGAAATTCCAGGATTGCAACAGCACAGGGATAGCAACACTCAGAAGGCAAGAGAAAGAAAAAGAAACAAGAGCAGCAAGTATACATATGTACATATAAATATATATATATATATATATATATATATATATATATATATATATATATATATATATATATACTGTATATAGACACACAGTGCGGAGCATTGTAGCTGGATGGAATAAATATATGAGTATATAAACACAGTGCGGAGCATTGTAGCTAGATGGAGTAAATATGTAGATATATAAACACACACAGTACGGAGCATTGTAGCTAGATGGAATAAATATGTAAATATATAAACACACACAGTGCGGAGCATTGTAGCTAGATGGAATAATATGTAGATATATAAACACACAGTGTGGAGCACTGTAGCTAGATGGAATAAATATGTAGATATATAAACACACCCAGTGCGGAGCATTGTAGCTAGATGGAATAAATATGTAAATATATAAACACACACAGTGCGGAGCATTGTTGCTAGATGGGATGAAACAGCACAACCGTCTACTTAGTTATCCTACATGGTATGATTATGTACCCATACATATTCTCACCCTCCATAGCGACCGGTATTTTCCTAGTTGTATGCCGGAGGGGACCATTGTATAAGTCTATTGCGTCTTTTGCATTCAAAACTATTGGTTGTCACGTCTTTTTGCTATCTCTGCGAGCAGCCCTGCTTAGGTTGTACAGTCTGACAGCCGTTGGTAGGAAGGACCTGCGAAACCTCTCGGTTGTGCACCTAGGATGATGTAGTCTTCTGCTAAATGAGCTCCTCAGTGCATTCAGTATGTCCTGCATAGGGTGGAACTCGGACTCCAGCAGAGATGACAGTTTAGCCACCGTCCTTCTCTCTCCTATCTCCTCCACTGGGTCAAGGCGCTGCCCCAGGACAGAGCTAGCTTTCTTGATCAGTTTGTTCAGTCTCTTCCTATCGGCTGCTGTAATGCCACTGCCCCAGCAGACCACTCCAAAAGTGATGGCTGATGCCACCACTGTGTATAAAAAATGCATATGTATGCATGCAGGGGATGTATAAAAAGATGTATAAAAGATGTATAAAAAGTGCATATGCACTTTTTATACATCCCCTCACTCTGAAACAGCTGCGTGTGTACAGCAAATGTCTCAACTGCACTTGCAGGGGATCACCCACAGGGATCTGCTGGTCCTCTGCCTTGTAGCACATACTGCGCTGGAGCTGTGGATCGATTAGTTATTAAAACGCATTTTGCTGATCCAAATTCCTCCCAGGAGAGATCGATCTGAGCGCATAGCCTCATGCGTCACGACATATGCAGCTCAATAACTACAGTCCCTGCCATATTTTATTATCTCTATGTCACATTTACAGAAACAGGATGAAGTTTACAGCAGTGCTGGTTGTGGCCCAGTGAGTGAAGCAGGTTACTTGAGGGAAATAAGTTATTATTCATTAGGTTTTAACTGTGCTCAATAAACCCAGTTATGGAGATAAATCACATAATATTAATCATGTTTTTCACTGACAAATTCAGAGAAAGCCCATCCATCCATCCATCTTCTACCACTTTTCCGGAAGTCCGGGTTGAGGAGGCAGCAGCTCAAGCAGAAAACCCCAGACTTCCCTCTCCCCAGCCACCTGCTCCAGCTCTTCAGAGAGGATACCAAGGCATTCCCAGACCAGCTGGGAGACATAGTCTCTCCAGCGAGTCCTGGATCTGCCACAGGGTCTCCTCCCAGTGGGACGTGGCCGTAACACCTCAAGTGGGAGGCGTCCAGGAGGTATCCTGATCAGATGCCCATACCACCTCAACTGGCTCCTTTCAATGTGGAGGAACAGCGGTTCTAGTCTGAGCCTCTCCCGGATGACTGAGTTCCTCACCCCATCTCTGAGGGTGAGTCCAGCAATCCTATGAAGAAAGCTCATTTCAGCCACTTGTATCCACAGTCTCGTTCTTTTGGTCATTACCCCAAGCTCATGACCATAGGTGAGGGTAGGAACGTAGACTGACTGGTAAATCAACAGCTTTGCCTCAGAGCTTAGCTCCCTCTTCACCACAACAGACCAGCACAACGTCCACATCACTGCAGATGCTGCTCCGATCCGTCTGTCGATCTCTTGCTCCATTCTCCCCTAACTCATAAATAAGACCCCAAGATACTTAAACTCCTCCACTTGGGGCAGGAGCTTGTCCCCATCTTGGAGAGGACAATCCACCTTTTTCTGGCTGAGGACCATGGACTCGGACTTGGAGATACTGATTCTCATCCCAGCCGCTTCACACTCAGCAGCAAACTGTCCCAGTAAGAACTGTAGGTCATTGCTGGATGAAGCCAGCAGGACAACATCATCAGCAAACAACAGAGATGAGATCCTGTGGTCACCAAGCATGACACCCTCTATTCCCTGGCTGCGCCTAGAAATCCTGTGCATAAAAATTATGAACAGGATCGGTGACAAAAGGCAGCCCTGGTGGAGTCCAACTCTCACTGGGAATGAGTCCGACCGAGTGTTGGCAATGCAAACCAAACTCTCACAACGGTCGTACAGAGACCGAATAGCTCATAACAACAAGTCTGATACCCCATACTCCCGAAGTACCCCCCACAAAAAATCACGAGGGACATGGTCGAATGCCTTCTCCAAGTCCACAAAACACATGTAAACTGGTTGGGCAAACTCCCACGAATCCTCGAGGATTCTTGAGAGGGTAAAGAGCTGGTCCGATGTGCCATGGCCAGGACAAAAACCACATTGCTCCTCCTGAATCTGAGGTTCGACCAATGGCTGGACTGTCCTCTCCAGTACCTTGGCATAGACCTTCCCAGGGAGGCTGAGGAGTGTGACCCCTCTAAAGTTGGAGCACACCCTCCGGTCCCCTTTTTTGAAGAAAGGAACCACCACCCCGGTTTGCCATGCCAAAGGTACTGCCCCCGACCTCCACGGAATGTTGCAGAGGCGTGTCAACCATGACAACCCTACAACATCCAGGGCCTTGAGGTACTCAGGGTGAATCTCGTCCAACCCCGGGGCCCGGCCACCAAAGAGATTTTTAACGACCTTGGCGACCTCAGCCCCTTTGATAGGTGAGTCGTCCCCCTCGTCCACAAGCCCTGCTTCCTCTGTGGAAGGTGCATCAGTGGGATTGAGGAGATCCTCAAAGTATTCCTTCCACCGCCCGACAATATCCCCAGTCAAAGTCAGCAGCACCCCATCTGCACCATACACAATGTGGACAGGGAGCTGGTTCCCTCTCCTGAGCCGCCGGACAGTTTGCCAGAATCTCTTCGAGGCCGACCGAAAGTCTTGTTCCATGGCCTCACCGAACTCCTCCTATACCCGAGTTTTTGCTTTAGGAACCACCCAAGCTGCGCTCCGCTTGGCCTGCCGGTAAATCTCAGCAGCTTCAGGAGTCCCAAACGCCAACCAAGCTAGATAGGACTCCTTCTTCAGCTTAATGGCCCCTATCACCACTGGCATCCATGACTTGCCACTTGGTTTGGGGGCTGCCACCATGAGATAACCCAACAACCTTGCGGCCACAGCTCTGGGCAGCCGCTTTAACAATGGAGGTGGAGATCGTGGCCCATTAAGACTCCATGTCTCCAGACTCCCTCGGAATGTGGTTGAAGTTCTTCTGGAGGTGGGAGTTGAAGACCTCCCAGACAGAGGCCTCAGCCAGACGTTCCAAGCACACCCTCACTATATGTTTGGGTTTACCAGGTCTGAATGGCATCCTCCCCTGCCATTGGATCCAACTCACTACCAGGTGGTGATCAGTTGACAGCTGTGCACCTCTCTTTACCCGAGTGTCCAAGACATACAGTCGCAGGTCTGATGACACGATAACAAAATTGATCATCGACCTGTGACCTAGGGTGTCCTGGTGCCAGGTGTTCACATGGACACCCTTATGCTTATGGACAAACTGTGGTTAGCACAGAAGTCCAATAATTGAACACCACTCGGGTTCAGATCGGGCAGGCCGTTCCTCCCAATCACTCCCCTCCAGGTTTCACTGTCATTGCCCACGTGTGCATTGGAATCCCCCAGAAGGACAATGGAGTTTCCAAGAGGAGCACTCTCCATCAGCCCAGTCAGAGACTCCAAAAAGGGTGGGTACTCTGAACCATCATTTGATGCATAGGCACAAATGATGGTCAGGACCCGTTTCCCAACCCTCACCTCTCGCTCGAGGCAAATCCAGAGTAGGCCAAGCTCCAGCCCCTCTCCAGGAGACTGGTTCCGGAACCGGAGCTGTGTGTTGAGGTGAGGCTGACTATATCTAACTGGTATCTCTCAACCTCATGCACCAGCTTAGGCTCCTACCCCACCAGAGAGGTGACATTCCACATTCCAAAAGCCAGTTTAGGAAGCTTGGGATCACACCACCAAGGCCTCCACCTTTGACCGCTAACTGATCCACATGGCATAGAACCCCCATGGTCCCTTCTGCAGGTGGTGAGCCCACTAGAGGGTGGACCCATGTAACTCAACGCCGGGTCCCATGGGCAGAAATCCGGTCACCAGACGCTAGCCATCGAGCCCCTCCCCCAGGCCTGGATCCAGGGTGGGGCCCCAGTAACCCCATACCGGGCGGGGTACACTAAATCCTTGTTCTAGCATTCATCATGAGAGTCTGTTGGATCATTCTTAGTCTGGCCCTTCACCCAGGACCAGTTTTTCTTGGGTGACTCTACCAGAGGCAAATTGCCCCGGACAACATAGCTCGTGGGATCACTAGGGCACGCAAACCCCCCACCACGATAAAGCATTTTAACTAAAGTGGAAATGTTATTTTAACACATTTTGTAAGTTTCGGTTGTTTTGTAGTTTGACAGACCCACATGACAGAGCCAAACAGATTTTTGCAAACAGCCCACAACTTCTCACAGCAGGTGGAAGCTTTGCGGCTCAGCCTGCAGATTCTCAAGTCACGTTTGTTTTTGTATATCCCACCATGTGCTTGAAAACCATCATACTATGCCGTGTTTTTGTGCATATGTATTGTTTACACATGAGGTCCCAGGTTCTCTTCCACCTGCTTCAATGTTGTCTGCAAACGTAATAGTCCATGGAGACTCCTGCCTGACCTTGTCCGTCAGCCTGTCCATCACCATGGCAAACAAGACATGGCTCATAGCTGATCCCTGATGTAATCCCACCCCCACCTTCAATCCATCTGTCACTCCTACAGCACACCTCACCACCACCTTATATCTTCATACATTTCCTAAACCACCTTCACATAGCTCTCTGCCACTCCTGACTTCCTCATACAGTACCACACTTCCTCTCTTGGCGCCCTGTCATGTGCTTTCTCTGGATCCACAAAGACACAGTGCAACTCCATGGTCTACTTAATCCAATTTGTTCGATTTAAAAAAAAATCTCCTCCTCCTACCCCGCTCTTAAAGGTACTCATTTGTATCTTTTCCAAAGAACAGAAATAACATCAAGGCACCTTTGTACTCCCACTTGGCCATTTGTGGTCCAGACAATAATACACCAATTACAGGTCTAAAATAGAGAGGTTCTTCTGATATGTGTGGCTGTGTAAAACAGGTCATACCAGTGGATCTTTGAAGTACATGAGTCGTCTGTGGTCCAGAGTGAACCAGCGCTTTTTGAAACCTTCCGTTTGCTGTGTAGACAGAAAAAAGAAGACAGGCTCAGACAAGTGGTGATTGAGACAGAAGAAAAACTGAACAATGACAATGCAACACTGTGCTTGTACCAAAGGATTTTAGATAGATAGATACATACTTTATTTCGAACAAAAAAGTAAAAAAAACAAAACAAAACAAATTTGATTTTAAAATCAAAAAGTGGATCATGCACTTTCAAATTCCATCCATGTGAACAAATCAATAAATAATGGCGTAGAAATGCAGAAAACATTGATATTTGAAAACTACCAAATGATTGGTATGGGTTGTATGACTGTTTTTGCATTTAATAAGGGAATATTAATTTTTTATGTTTGTGTTTTAATTTTTTACACAATTAAACTGGAATGAAGAAAGGGATGTACAACAGCATCAAAATTATGAAAAAAATCTCACAAGAAAAAAAATCACAAATTTACTTGGAAAATTGTTAGTAAACAGTCTCATATTTATATGAATATCACAAAGAAAAAAATTGTGATATGCAAAACTAAATTTTCCAGTAAAATCTGCAAATTTACACCAAAAGCCAGAAATTAATACAAAAAAAACCTAGCAAATTTACCCCCCAAAAAATCATAAATGTACACGAGAAAGCTGAAGATTTATGGCTTAAAAAGATGGAAATTAGTATATTGTTGATGTTAGGCACAAAACCTCCATGTCTAAAACAGACAATTTTCAGGAAATGAGAAAAACTGCATTTTCTGGATAATTTAATGATTTAAAAAATGCTCTTATAACCTACTTAACCTTCCTATGGTTGATGTATAGTAGTAGCATGTAAGTTTGCAAAATACCTCCACATTGTGTAATGTTAGCACATGACAGTTTTGGATCCACTGACAAAGTGTAGCTTAATTTACAAATTTCCTCTAGAAAAAAAAATGATGCATAAATTTAAAACGGACCTGATTTACTAAAAGTTTGCCGGTACTAAAACACATGCAATGTGCATAGCATGCATGCACTGAGGACTGTGTTTTCCAACAGAACAAAATACTGCGCTCTGTTAAATTTGTACTTTTGTCTTAATGGCTGCCTAAAATACAAGGTGGAGCAAATGTAAATCCATTCAAATAGCATGTATAGTGGGATATATTAAAGCTTAAAGTAACTGCATCGTCTATGACTGCACCTGTATTTAATGTGTTTGGGAGGCAGGTGTAAATCTGCTAGAGATACAGTAGCTGTTGTTATTCTCGCAAGGAAGATTTATGAGAGAAATAAAAGAATACTTCCCTATCATTAGGGGTGGATGTATTGATAAAATTATCGATATCTTTTTTGTGATCAAGTGTTTTTATTGAAGAAAGACACAATTTTACAACTAGAAAAAAAGCACATCCTCTTTTGAACAATCAAGACAAACAAGAATAGAAAATGTACTCATAATAATGACATACAAGGACAAAAAAAGGAGAACTAAAGGAACAAGTAAATTTTAGCATGCGATTGTCAAATTTGATCATATTAAATATAATTTCCTAACCACAAAATTGTGGCTAGTGAAAAGGCTGAGTGGCTAGTAACTTTGGAAAATCACTAGACACAGTGGCTGGTGTGCGAAAAACTTAACGTCAAGCCCTGACGGTAATGATAGCTCAACAGAAGTAACAAATAGTGTGGGTCAACACAATACAACAACTGTCACACTAAATATTTGCTTTGCATTTTGATCAGTGAACACTCAGCAGTTTATTTTCAGGAAAAAAAAGTGCAAACCTGACCATTTTAAAGTGAGGGATGAGTGTTTTGATAGTGACTCTTTGCCACCTAATTCAACCACTTTGTCAGATGCACTCTATTAATCAGCAGAACGGCCTCCTCTTGCATCTGTCATTTAGCCACTGATGTACAATAAACCTGATCCGAGGCTTTTAAAAGCGATGTCTGGTCTGAACATTCTTCTTTGTTACATCGGCGAGATATTCTGCCAGCACTTGATAATGTCAGATAGATTTTCTCCTGGCAGCACCATCTGAATGTTTATCGCACCACTCCATAACACTGAGTTCTAATTTAAAAACTTGTCACGCTTGAACATTAACACAGCATTCCCAAATCCACTGTGAAAGCAGCAATTGAAGAAAGTGCTGCACTGCACCTTTGGAGAGTTTTTACTGACATGCACGAGAGACTTGAGCTCTTTTTCAGATATGAGCTTCAAATAACGGGGACTCTCAGGTCCAAGGCTGCTGCCAAATCAGACTAATAAAACTGTCTGATATTGTCACCGTGGCATAAGGCTTAACTGACTGCTCCGCTCTCATTTCACCTGTTGACTCTTTCCACAAATATGTCTTGCTTGGATGTGAATGAATCATGACATCCATTTAGCAAATCAGGTCAACGCAGCAAGTTAGTGAGTTCTTTTCATCTCTCAAGCTGACAGACAGAGATTAAAAGGAAAGACGGTGTCTGAATGCAGGATTGGCTGTGTCACGGAGGATCGGGTTGCTTGATGGTGCCAATGTAGGTGTTTCTGTCTGGAGTTTTTTTTGTGAAAGCCCCTGCATATGCAAGCATAAAAGAAGCAGTGTAACTGTGTATGACTACATGCGTGTGGACAAATTCCTCTTTGTTTTTGTGTGTGCTTGACTCTTGAGAATTAAGTCAATCCTCAGTCCCCGTCAGAGTGACAGACTGAGAGGCAGGCAGGTGCAGGAGGAACTCTTAGGTGTCAGTCAGCCCGTCAGGCAGAGGTGGAAAGCAGGCACACTAACAGCTGAACTAGTTAGCCTAGTCGTCCGGCTCCTATTTAATTAAAGACAGGCCGGGTGAGAGCTGGGATCTCAAATGGAGATTTGAAAAAGATACCATGTCGATCTTGTTCAATGGGAATTTGAATCAATTTCAGTCTTTAATTAAAAATGCTCCAGATATTTCCCAAATAAGATAAACCAAGTATTTAAAAATACCCTTCCCTATGATAACCTGTTAATATAATTAATCTGTTTATGTTTTCAGTTGTCATTAGTACAAACTACACTGCTCATCAAAAAAAACCCCACCTGGATTTAACTAAACAAATAGGTAATGGCCTTGCACTGGATAATTACAGCAGTGATTAACATGCTTCAGCTGACAACAAGTTATTTAACTGTGACTGATGCAGTGAGTAGTTGATCACTTGTTAAACAACCATATGCCTTTGTGGTGAAAAAGATGCTGCTGTTTCAGGAGGGTCAAATTATTGACAAAAAAAGAAATAAAAGAAAAGAACTAAGGAGTTTCCCGAAACAAAAATTGGGTTAAAGACCGTCCAGTGCATTATTACAACCTTAGAAGATCACCTTTCATTTTCAGTTATAACAAACTCTCAATTCAATTTTATTTTACTTGTATAGCGCCTAATCACAATAAAATGTAATCTCAAGGCACTAGATACAGTACATAAGGTATGAATCATAAGTACTTCAGAGAAAACCTCAACAATCAAGCAATCCCTATAAGCAAGCACTAGGTGACAGTGGGAAGGAAAAACTCCCTTATAGGAAGAAACCTCCGGCAGAACCAGACTCAGTGAGGGACAATCATCTAGATGGGGGGTGAGGGGAGAAAAGAAGGAAAGAAATAAGAGACATACTATTCATATAGATAACAACAACAACATACAGATAGAACAACACTCTTACAGATACAGCATGTTCAATGTTGCATTAAAAGCTTTTATAAGTTTAGGATTACAGTTGGGCTATGTGATATGATGATATATATATTGGTGATGCGATAAAAAATGTCTACCGTTTCATATAAAACTGTATCGTTTGTATTGAGATTTAAGAGACACCCGTTTCTACTTGTCACAGCCCTGCTACCTCTCTCCAATTTAAAATGTAGAAAAAGAGATGGTCCTTTTTATTGGTTATCATATATAAACTATAGAATTTACAGAAAATGCATATCGCGATATATATCATTATCATCAAATAAAATTACTTATATCGTGATATGAATTTTTGGTCACATCACACAGCCCTAGATTACAGCATTTTTTAGGCTTTTCTCAAGCACTACAAACAGATACATGCATAGCTGACAGCGTAAATGTATTTACAATTATATAAAAAAATAAATTAGTGTTTTTATTGCCAAGCAGATGCCAAATTAACCCTTTGACATCCTTCTATTTATGGATATAAAAAGCACCCTCACTGTCTGTGTCGCAGTGCTGCGCCTGTCAAGTGACGTGTCATGTAATGTCCTAAAACCCCCCCAGTTGTCTTAAGTATTGCACCTCACAAGGTGGCAGACATGTATAACTTATTGCTCTTGCCTTGGAGGACCCATGGCCTCCATATCACCCCCCCCCCCCCCCCACTTCTGGATACCAGAGAAGAAGAGTTTGTAAACAAATGTTGATCGATCGCAAGACAGATCGCAAGACGGAGGAGGCACTTGCTCCCAAATCTGCCAACTATGATTCTAAAAAGAGATTATTTAGCTTATGAAGGTAAATATCTACATTTTTTATAACAGAGGGTAGGTGAAGCTGGTTGATGTTCACCTGCCATCGACCCCCAGCGCCATGTGAGTGGACAGAACAATTGCACCGGTTCCTGGTCGTCATATGAGATAAATTGTGGCGGAATAAAAGTGAAATTGCGGTGGAATAATCATAACTGTTTCTGGATATGGGAGAGAAAGCTAAAATGGCCGAGAGAAGACAAAATAGCAACAAAAATGACGACCAGGATGGACGAAGTGCGCCGCCTGGCCAGTGGTAAGTGGTGATTTTCTTTGTTTGTTTACATTGTAACTGATTTTCTGGTTCATTTACTTTAAAGATAAGACAACAAAATGCCCAAAACAACAAACGGTGACAAAAAACAAAACCATCCTTTGTGTAAATAAGTCCAAAGTCCGCTTTTGACTTAAAGTTATGTAATTTGATATGGCTGCTGTGGCATTATGCAAATTAGATGCGTAAATTTACTCCTATCTCAAACTTTGGATCATATTCTACATCTTTCTAATTGACAGTAAGCCATTATCTCTGACCACTTTCAAGTAATAGCTTTGGAAATCTCTGACATCTGAACTGAATATTTTCTTGAAAAAAATCTTGACCACCAGGGGAAGATGGGGAAACGGTGCAATGGAGCACCACA
This sequence comes from Pholidichthys leucotaenia, assembly GCA_020510985.1. Taxonomy (NCBI): domain Eukaryota; kingdom Metazoa; phylum Chordata; class Actinopteri; order Cichliformes; family Pholidichthyidae; genus Pholidichthys; species Pholidichthys leucotaenia. Next base: position 269,280,158 of record CM035848.1, on the reverse strand, counting down.
GGCAGTCATTGGGTTAAATGGAGACTGTTAATTTGAATATAGCACATACAATAAATATAAATTTAGCTATGATGCCAAATAGTGTAGCATCATCTCACTTTGGCTCATCAATAAGAATTATTCATCTGCTTAAAGACATTGTTTCACCCAGGAAAAGGACAGTCAAGAACTACTCTGACATTCCCCCTGGCCACGGCTCAACTCACATTCCTTTGTTAAAACCAGTCTAAGGAATTCACTCTAACGCTTTTCCTGTTTTGACTTTATGGCCCATAAACGTTGGACATAGAACAGAACCCTGGACTATGTCATATGGCCCACAAATATCCACAACTCTGGGACATGCCGAATTTAACCAGCAAACCTTTTAACCACATCTCTAGGACTCACTTTTCAACACCTCTCTTCTTTTTCCAGGACCCCAGGAAAAGCAAATGGACTCTTGATGTTTATTCTGGAAGATCAATATGTTTGAAATGTATTAATCCTTCATTTAAATATCTGCATGCTAAAAATGTTTAAATGAATGTTTATTCCTGCATGTTAATTTATAAGCACTGGGTATAAGTTACATTAATCACTAAGGTTAGCTTAGGTTATACATAAATGTATAGAGGAATATTGCAGTATTGAAACTTGTGTATTGCAATCATGTGACTGCCAGCAGCCAATCTCTGCTCAACAACAGCTCTCAGTGTTGTTTGTTCCAGACAAAAGACTGTTTGCTCATTGGACTAAAGTTCATAAAGCCCACCCACGAAGGAAGGTTATTGGCCTGAGTTCCTGTCAATCACCGAGGCCCGCAAAAGTTTTCCCCAGATAAAAAGGAAACGACGCCCTTTTCCAGCCTCTTTTTGCCGCCGCTTTTCACCATCTCTTTTTCGGCTTTTCACTTTTATTGTCTTCGTCTCTACACAGCAGAGAACCACTGGAGAACAAAGGGACTTATCCCACATGTTTACACGATCACAGAGCCTGAAGTATCCTGTTTTTTTTGTAATCTCTTTATATCTTAATGTTTCTTTAAATGCCTAGGAATTCTTTCTCTCTGAGCTCAAATTCTAATTAGGAGTTAAACTCCAATCCTAGACGTTTATTTCTATCACTTTTTCCTTGTTAAACTTTCTGTAAAACCACCGTTTTTAATTTTAATCTAAGTTTTAATCTTGATTTTTGTTTTAATTTTATATTGACCAACTTACACACTAGAAACTATTTTCATCTCCACCAGTCCGAAAGATCTGTTAATTTTGCTACTGGATCAGATATTATTATTATTCTTGAATTCCTCATGAGAAGCCACAGATCCTGGACGCAGCTCGCCATGACCATGCACAGCTGAAGAAATCACCACCCCACGAAGAGGAGACGCCCTGGGCCAGATCGCAGCCCAGGTGATCAACACATCAAAATCTCATCATGTGACAACCGAATATTTGCTGGACAAATATTCTGGGTTTTGGCACTTTTCCACATCAAAAGCTTCATGAGGACGATGAAAGAATGCAACTTCAAATCTTCAACAAGAAAGCACGTGAGCTGCACTTTCTTTATCCATCTGCTGAATCAAATGTCTGAGATTTGAGGATAATTCAATATTTGATCAAATGCAAAATTAAGGAGCCATTAACATAACTCCCCTTTTCATTAAAATTCTGTTTTTATTTTCTTAGAGTAATCCAGAACGTTTCATATAATTACTAAAACTTTCCCCATAAATTTGCGTTGTTTCCATAATCTGTTAACTTCAAACTGATCTAAATTCATTTCACAGTTAACCCTGGTTCTGAAAATGTTGACATTGTTAATCTATCACTTACAAGTTTAATTTCATGGTTAACAAAATCATTACAATGTCTTTGAATTATCATTTCATTTAATAAATATGTGAAAATGAAAGAAGTTGTTGTGAATTTATTTCATTCTGAGTCTGATTCAAGCCCCAGTACTGAATTCACTAAAATTTTGAGACTGATTATTAATTAATTTATTTTAAACAGGTATAAAGTGAAATTAAAAGATTAAACTGCTTCTTAGAGATAGAAGCTGGTGCCCCATGAGTGTTATTAACTTTTCCGGTGTATATGAACCGAGAATTCACCTCCGGTTCCAATACATTAATATAAATTAAATAAGTTTTATACCTGATCATAATTATTCATTCATATACTGTTACAATAGCGACATTAGGCATAATTTGGTATAATAGTCCAAATTTTCCAGTCACAGAAAGAATCAAACGTGCCTCAACAAAGGGAGAGGAGACTTAGCGGTAGTATGGCTGGACCCTACCAATGCATATGGCTCTACACCTCCTGGTCCTACACCATGTCCCAGATAAAACCAAGAACTTCATGATGGATTATTACAACAATTTCCAGCTTAGGTTCACTTATGGGTAGGTGACATCTGAGTGGCGCAGAATGGAAATGGGGATCATCACATGACGCATCACTTCTGTGATTGTCTTGTCCTTGGCTATGAATATGCCAGTGAGAGGTGGAGTGCAGAGCCCCCAAATCTAGAGCCTGACAGTTCCCCATAAGAGCCTTCATGGATGACCTTACTATAATAACTGTATCATTCCCAGGAACTAGATGTATCGTCCAAGGACTGGGGAGACTGATCCCATGGGCTGGGATGTGCCTCAAATCAGCAAAATCCAGGACCTTGGTGCTAAGGATAGGGGAAATGTGAGACCAACTCTGCTTCACTCTTGGAGGTATTTATATTCAATCGGTTACAGAAAACCCTGTGGAGAGCTTCAGAAAATACTATGATTCAACCCTGAAAGAAGCTGCTGACCTTGCAATAGCAGCAATTAAAGAGCTAGAAAGGTGGTTGGCAGTTGTGGACAAGACTTCCAAGGAAGTTCAAATCCTGGATATACCAGTATGGTAACCTCCCAAGGGTGCTCTGGACACTGTTGGTGAATGAGTTCCCACTGTCAAATGTGGAAGAGGAAGAGGTGGAGAGAAACAACAGTAGCTATCTCCAAAGATGGTTGGGGTTACTAAGGAGTCTAAGCTGCATAGCCCTTTATGGCCAAAGGCATAAGCTACGTCTCTCCTTTAAAAGCCTAAGTGAGGAGGTCATGGTGACCTGTGCCAAGGAGGTACTCCAGTATACCTGGAAGTCTTTCAGGCTGGGACTGAAGTGAGAACTGAAAGAAAATGGAGCACTAAAAAAACAGTGGGCCAGGCAGAAGCGCGACTATATCACAGAGCACTGGTGGGGCCTATGGCAACTAGCTGTACTGACCGTTTGCCTTTATGACATGTCTGTAGTTTTGTCAATTGTTTTTTGTCTTCTGGTGTCACTGATAAGTATAACTGTGTATCATCAACATAACAGTGGAGCCATATAGAGTGTTTTCTGATAATATTACCTAAGAGAAGCATATACAGTATAATAAGAGTATTACACCTAACACAGGTTTTTAATTACTGACTCAATTACAGAGATCTTAAAGGCCTGGGGTACATACAGTCTTGTGAAAAAATCAGGATACCCTGTATAAGCCTGTGTGGTTTTTTTTTAACATATTTGGACATATGTAGATTTAATATCAGTGTTTAAAATACTGGGAGATTCATGTAATTAATGAATTAAAATGAATTAAAGACGTTTGTCAAATTTTCTGTAAAATATAATTCTAAACAAATAGTGAGGAATATATTAGGATACCCCCCATCTTTTTTAGGACCCCCCCCACATTCATTCCCACTTAAAATGGCTAAAATAAATGATAAAAAATGCAAATAAAAACAAAAACAAGGTTAGACATAGATATGTGAACATTTATTAATAAAGAACTGAATATGTAATGGGGTATCCTAATTTTTTCACATGACTATAGCTTGTGGTTAATGATGGGGTGGGACAAAAGGTCGATTCAGTGATGGATCGCGATACGTGACACCAACGGCGATACACCGATCCCTAAACGCATGGATCGATCTTTTTTTTAATTATATATATTCACGTAAACGTTGCATACTCTTGGGTTTTCAACCAATTGCATTTTCAGTCCACACCATGGCGCAAAGCAAGCACCCAGTCAAGTGAAGTCATAGCTTGTCTTGCGAGATTTGCAGCCAGCTTTTAAAGTTAGGAACTAACTAACTTAACTTTAAGTTAGGAAGCAGTTAGCTCAAAGTTAGCTCAAATGTCAGGCCTTTTTTGGATTTTATAACAAAGATGGAAGGAAAAACCTTGACATGACACACAACCCCCAAAAAGCGCTCCACAAAAAAACAAAAAACAAAAAAAAAACCAAACAAAAAACAAAACACGTCTTGGAGCAGCGTTATCAACAGCTAAGCTAAAAACACACTGGCATGGAGCTTGTCAGCAACACTGGAGAAAAAGTAATTAATGTTTATTTATGAAGTGGTTTTCAGAGACACGTAGTCACAAAGCGCTGCACAATAAAACAGAATAAAATGAATTTGATAGATAAAAATGATTTAAAAAAATCTGACATGATCAACGACTATGATCTAACATAGGAGGATTAAAATAAAATATTGATCAGACTCTGCTTTAGTGTTATATATATAGTATCATCAGATATGCACCTACTACGACAGTAATAATCTATAACGGTGAATTCAAACATGAGTAGAAAGTGATCTGACAGAACAGGGTTATGAGTTAATCTAGTTAAACTGTCAATATTTATGCCATATGTTAGCACAAGATCAAGGGAGTGGCCTATAGATAATGAGTGGGGTTTTGAACATTGTAAAATACCGAATGACTGGAGGATTGAATTAAATGATTTATTAAGACTATTGTCATATATATCAGTGTGAATACTAAAGTCATCTACTATGAGTAATTTGTGTTAGATGAGAAGAAAGCCAGATAAAAATTGTGAAAATTCAGTAAGGAATTCTGTGTATGGGGGCGGTGAGTGATACACTACAGCTGACAGGACTGGCTTCGACTCTGGATTCATTTTACTAAGGTGAGTGATTTGTAAAACTAAGATCAGATGATGGTGTGCCCTGGCCCGAACACAAGCGAGGTGGAGCTGCTGGGGAAGAATCTGTTGGGAGCATCAGGTTTTGTGTCACCAGAGGAGCGAAGTAGTTGGAGAAAGTCAGGTGGGGAGAGGAGGGAGGCTCAATGGATACCGTCCTTCAACCACGGACTAGACCCTTGGACCACACTGCCTCATGGTGAGGAGTTGGGCAGGAGGGATCCCAGAGAACAGCACCGTCAGAGGCCGATTTCCTGGGCTGTTGAGCCGCTATGGTGCTCTTCAGGAGAAGGAGCCGTGTGGCAAGTTTGGAAGGCAGTGCATTTTTTTCCCCCAGAGTTCACAGCAAAGTTTGCTCGATACCTTCCTTAAGGTCAGCAGCTTTTCTATGTGCTTCATGTAGTTTGCTGTCCTTGGTAGCAGTTGCTGGGGTCAATGACCACATTTACATGTACACAAATTAAACCGGTTATGATTGGATTTTATTGAGTTATCTGATTACTCAAGTGGTCATGTAAACAGAATAATCCGATAAAGGCCATGTAACTGGGGTCATTAACTCAAGTGATTTACCCTCCAATAATCCATTTATTCAGTGCATGTAAACACGAGAAAACTGATTATTGCCATTATCACTTTATTCCCAGTAATCGGTTTATTGTGACCCTGTAACCGGGTCATTGTGAAGTTAACGCTGTCAGCATTCCTCGCTGACCTTAGTCTCCCAAAACATAATGTAAAATCTTGGTCAAAAAAAAAAAAATGCATCTCTGCATGGAAATAACTGTTGTGACATTTCTTAAGCTTAATCAAACAATGCCATGGAGAATGTCTCCTGTGACCAAAGCTAAAGACTTGAGGCCAAAGGAATATTAGAGCACACGTTTTAAACTTAAGGCCCATGGGCCAGATCCGGCCCATGGCACAGTGAAATCTGGCCTGTGAGAAGAAATGCAGATTTACAGCACATATGCAGTCTTTGCTGTCCAGACCCAGAGGCTATTTAACAGTAATATTTACATAACAGTTTAATGGTGCTTTATTGAAGTAATGACAAAGGACCAACATACATGGATTTGGAAGAAAGAAAATACAGCAGAAAGGATGACTTACCCTTGGACCTGTCTTTTCCATGTATCCCTCTTTGAGGAAGTTCCGGGTAAGTCTGGGCACCAGCTAGAAAAAAGCAATAAGCAAAAAAAGAAAAAAAAAGAAGAAGAACACAATAGGTGAATGCAAATTGTGTCAGTGATGTGCATGATCTCTCTTGTGTGTTAATAAAATCTCCAAACATGAGCACTAAGTCTAACAGTGTTTGTATCTAATGAGCGTAGCCATTAAAAGGCGATACAAATGCACATTTCAGGTAGTTAGTTGAGCATGTCTTTGCTCACCTCAGCATTGGTTGCCCCGGGAAAGGCCACCTTTAGATAGTGAAGTTGAACTGCACGGATCGAATTAAACCAGTCTACGATCTCCTAATTAAGGCAAAGAGGTTAAGACATGAGTGAGACGAGACAGTCTGTTCTGAGTTAGTTCTTTTCCCCTCCATGTAACTTAGAAAGAAGAGAGAGAAAAAATAAGCATAACATAGCCCTATTACAGCCAAAATATTTCACCATGTAGTGTTAGAGAAGGAGCAAAATCAACCTTTGTATTAGCTGATTTTGTTCACATTTTAATTCTAAAAAGTAGCCATGTACATAAAATGGACGCTTATGAAAAGCAATATATTATGCGTGTTTCTCTAGATGTTTTACCATCTTGAAACCATAAATGGTCAAATCACTGCTCAATACTGCAGCATATCCTTCAGAGAAAAAAGCTCCCTTTAGGTTAGCGCATCACTGAAGCATGGTTTATTATGTTAGCATTTACAACATGATGAATTTCTTTAGGCAACTTGCATAGAATAGAGAGAATTAAGTCCTGCATGCACCGCAGGGGTAAACAACACAGAGCTCTTTCTTTAAATGTTCTATCATGTGAAGGTGCCTTCTTGCCATCTGCAGCTCCTTGCAAAAAAACCTGGAAAATGCCCAAAAGTATTTGTGTGGTGGAATCCAATACTAACAAGGTAAAGAACACAAGACTAGGGTAAAAGTTGACAAAATGTGTTCACAAAGCTTTAAGAGTGAAATAACATTTTCTTCAGGACATAAATTCATTTCAATTAGCTTTCCATAGCAGAATCAGAAATACCTAAAAATTTGCTTAAATGTTCTATCAAGCCATTAAAGGTCACAGCGTTAGCTGCTTTGGTTGGGAAGCCAAACACCAATCCTTGCTACAGTTTAGAAACTGACCACAGGTGTCTCAACAAACAAAGAAAACATTTGGATTAAAAAAGGCTGCTTTGCACATTGCTAACACAGATCTCATTTTCTTGTAGCCAACATAAACTTAGTGCCTTGTGATAGTAGAATAACTTATTAGAAGACATACAGTTGCAACCAAAATTATTCACCCCTCACTGCAAATTAGGTTTATTGGCATAATGTACAGACTAGCAGTTGTTCACAACAAATAAATAAAACAAGAACAACTTAAATAGCTCAACACAAATTCAACACAAAATGCCACTTTTAATGACTGCTGCAATGTCAAAATTATTCTACCCCTTCATGAGAAGCATCTTTAATTCAATTCAATTCAACTTTATTTATATAGCGCCATTTCAAAACAACAGTCACCTCATAGCACTTTCAACTGAAGGGGAAACCCCCACAACTGCAGAAAGACCCCAGTAATCATGCGATCCCCTGTGAATAAGCACTTGGTGACGGTGGAGAGGAAAAACTCCCTTTTAACAGAAAGAAACCTCCAGCAGATCCAGGCTCAGGGAGGGGCAGTCATCTGCTGCGACTGGCTGGGGGGTGAGGGGATAGAGAAGAAGAAAAGAACAGACATGTAGAGAGCAAACAGTAAGACGGGGACACAATCTATGGGAGAGAACAAACAGATGTTAATGACCAGCAAAAATATTTCATTGAGAGTGAAGAAAGGAGTGAAGCCCAGTGCATTATTGGAGGTCCCCCGACTGTCTAAACCTATTAGCAGCATAACTAAGGGAGGGTTCAGAGACACATGATCCCTCCCTAATTGTAGGCTATGTCAAAAAGGAAGGTTTTAACCCTATTCTTAAAAACAGATTGAATCTGACTCCCAAATCCAGACTGGCAGCTGGTTCCACAGGAGAGGAGCTTGATAACTGAAGGCTCTGCCTCCCATTGTACTTTTGGAGATTCTAGGTATTACAAGTAATCCAGCATTTTGGGAGCGTAGTGCTCTGTTAGGATAATAAGGTAAAATCAGATCTTTTAAATAAAAAGGGGCCTGATTATTTAGAGCTTTGTAAGTGAGAAGAAGGATTTTAAACTTAATTCTAAACACTATGGGAAGCCAGTGAAGGGAGGCCAGAACCAGAGAGATATGATCTCTTTTTCTAGTACCTGTTAAAACTCTTGCTGCAGCATTTTGGAACAACTTTTTCAAGATGTTTTAGGACAACCTGATAATAAAGAGTTACAATAATCTAATCTAGAGCTAACAAAAGCGTGGATTAGTTTCTCAGCATCACTCTGAGACAAGATGCTCCTAATCTTGGCAATATTACGCAAATGATAGAAGGCGGTCTTAGAAACAAATTTAATATGTGAATTGAAATACTATATATAGTACTTAGTAAAACACCCTTTAGTACTTAGTAGAACACCCTTGAGCACCCTTTAGTACTTAGTAGAGCACCCTTTAGTGCCCTTGAGTACTTAGTAGAGCACCCTTTTGCTGTTATGACCTGCAGCCAATGTGATGTAGCGTTCCTGAGGAATCTTAGCCCATTCCTCACAGGCAAAGGCCTCCAGTTCACTAATATTCTTGGGTTTGCTTTCTGCAACAGCCTTTTTCTAACCCACGAGAAATTTCAATGGAGTTCAAGTCAGGTGACTGTGATGGCCATTCTAGTATCTTCCAGGACTACTTCTGAAACCAAGCATTGATAGACTCTGAGGTATGCTTGGGGTCACTGTCCTGTTGGAAGGTCCAATGATGCCCAAGCTTCAGCTTCCTAACAGACGCCATGACATTTTCTCCCAGGATTTCCTGATACTTGATTGAAACCATCTTGTCCTCCACATGCTGTAGGTTTCCAGTACCAGAGGAAGCCAAGCAGTCCCAGATCATCACTGAGCCACCACCATGCTTCACTGTAGGCAGGGTGATCTTTTCAGCATATGCTTCACTCTTCCTTCTCCATGACATACCGCTTATCCATAGGCCCGAAAAGTTCCAGTTTTGTTTCATTGCTCCACACAACAGAATCCCAAAACCTCTTTAGTTTATTTATATAGTTTTGAGCAAACTGGAGCTGACTTTTCTTGTGCGTTTGGGTCAGTCGTGGTGTACTTCTTCGAGTTCAGGCATGGAACCCTTCAGTGTTTAGTATGCACTTTATTGTGGAAACTGAAACCTCAGTGCCTGCTGCCACCAAGTCTTGCTGCAGGTCTTTTGCAGTCAGTCGAGGGTTTCTGACCACGTGCCTGTACTTTTTGGACAATTCTCTTGACTTAGCCATATTTCTAACATACAACCAAATGCCACCATCGACAGTCTAGGTATCTGAGGTGTTTGATCTTAAGCACACCTGATGCAACTAATGAAGCCCTTGATTGGTTGCATCAGGTGTGCTTGAGACCACGCCTGATTTGTAAATGTGTGCTCTTATGAGGAACTCTATTCAAGGGTTGAATACTTTTGAGACTGCAGTTGCAATGAAAGTAGAATTTAGTGTCGAGTTTAGATAAAATCCTTGAAATATTAGTTTTATTTAACTATATAAACTGTTCTCACGTAATATGTTTATTTCAAACACCTGAAAATTTTTAAATTTTCCCAATAAGCCTAAAATGCAATTGGGATTGAATAAATCTGAAACTGTAGCATGCAAAAACAGTACTTGATGAACCACTATTAAGCACTCCTAAAAGAAATGTTGTGATCACTGTGATTCATTGAGCTGTTTTTCTTTTTTAAAATAAATATTATTTGTTTACATGAAATTACGTTGAAGAAGTTTCAAATTTAAAAGGGCCAAAAGGTTTATTCCTTACCAGAGTGGGACAGAAACTATGAAATTTTTCTCATCATGGAGAGACTCTGCAGCATACAAACAAACCCTCAACCCGATGAAAACACTGAGCTGCTTCATATATTTCAATGTGTCATGAATAACACAGAGTGATGGATGATGTGCTTGAATGTCATCCACTAATGGCTCCCATCAGCCTGAACAAATTGGTCCAGATGGGTTTGAAAAGGTTTGGAGACTTGCCCACGATACATCGTTTCAACACATCTGTCTCTTTCTGTGATAAATGGCACATATCTAATGCCATCTCCACTAGCTAAAAGTTTGAAATCAGGTGTTAGGTCTTGTGTTATGTTTTACCCACCATCACACTGTGTCAGTACAAATGCCAACTATGGAAGATCACAGACAGAGCACAAAGACACAGACCTTGCCACTTTCGTGATAAACGAAGATATTGCGGGTGCTGTAGTCTTTGAGGTAGGTGATCTGCAGACCATTGGGATTTCCTATCTTTTCTGGCTGGAAGATTGCATTGATGCCATCCACCTTAATCGATGCTTTGGGCTCTTTAGCCTGCAGGAAACAAAAAGAAAAAGATTGAATGAAGGGGGCAAGCAATAAAGATACTTCAGGTGTGTCCTGTTTTAGGACACTTTTTGCACAAATCTAAAACTGTTATCACAAACGTTAGGATTTAGTAGTGATGTCACTGTTTTCTATCCAAGTTTTTTGCATTTTTAAATCACTGGCTCCAATGCATGCATGAGAGAGGGTGATTGGAACATCTCTAGCAAATTACTTCATAGAACGATAAAGGGTTTCGTGAGTCAGCTCTGCAACGTTGTGTGTTATAACTGACCCTTCTGTGGAGCTGCAAACTTCAGGCCACCAGCTGCCTGCAACAACTGATCATGTCTGCTGACAGACAATGACTGACTGACATTCAGACACAGACTGTGTGCACAGCATTATGAAAATCTGAAGCCTGCTAAATAATTTTGGGGTACAATGTAGGTCCCAGTGGCACAAATCATGGATCCAGCAATAAGTCCAGATCTAAATCCCATAGAGCACTTGTGGAAAGATCTCAAAATTCCAGTAAAGAGGTGAAAGGAACTCAGTGATTGCTACAGGAAGTGCCTGAATGCAGTTCTTTTTTCCAAATAATAACTTAATAGACTGAACAAAAATATAAATGCACATATTTTTTCAAATTATTTTGTATCAATCTGGAACTATTTCAACCAAACAATTATTATTTTAGTCTTGCCTTAATATGAAGAAAAAAGAAAAAAGCAAGAAGTCAGAAGACTGACAGCTGGTCGACACCGCCGAGGACACAGTCCAAGGACGGATAAAATTTTTCGCACAAAAGGAGTTGTTCAGAACTCCTTATAAGAACTCCTTATATGAAGAATCAAGTCAATGGTGGTAATGCACCTGTAAGCTGGTTGCCAACTGACAATCAAATCAAAAAGAAGAAGAAGAAGAAGAAGAAGAAGAAGAAGAAGAAGAAGAAGAAGAAGAAGAAGAAGAAGAAGAAGAAAGCAAGAAGAGGAAGAGAGTGAAGGCAGAGCCAAAGATTAAGTGGGGGAAGTTATCAAAGGAAGAAGGTCGCACAGAGTTCAGGAAGGAGTTGATACAGGCTCTGGGTGGTAGGGAAAAATTACCAAATGACTGGGAAAATACAGCAAAAGTATATGTGGTGTATCCAGTGGACAGAGGAAGGAAGACAAGGAGACTTGGTGGTGGAATGAGGAGGTACAGGAAAGTATCCAAAGGAAGAGGTTAGCAAAGAAAAAGTGGGATAGTCAGGGAGATGAAGAAGTAGACAGGAGTATTTATTTGGAATCTAGGCGCATGGCAAAGAGAGAGGTGGCAAAGACAAAGGCATGTAGTGAGTTGTATGAGAGGCTAAACATTAAGGAAGGAGAAAAGGACTTGTATTGATTGGCTAGACAGAGAGATTGACCTGGAAAAGATGTGCAGCAGGTTAGGCTGATTAAGGATCAGTGTTGGGAGTGACGTGTTACTATAATGCCACTACTTTTGCAGTAACGTACTGTGTAACGAAATTACTGTTTAAAAATTCAGTAATGCATTACAGTTACTGACATTTGATCAGATGCATTACTCGCGTTACTCGTTTTATTAATATAGATAGATATTTTTAGCACAACTAAATACAAACTGACCCTACATAGCTAATGCAGCCATCGGTCAACGTGACCTGTTGTAAAGAGCCTGTTCTCTGCTGTAGCCAGCAGTCACAAATGGACCTTGCTCCTGCTGGGAAAAGATGAAGCTACTTTGTTTTTGTGGAAATAGACAGATTATTTTTCCTTTGTCACGGTTAAGGACAAAAGCATATTGGTGGACCATGTGAGACCGACAGCAATGAATGAATGAATGAATGAATGAATGAATCTTTATTTCGGATAGATCAAAAGTACAGGTTAACAATTAGGTTAGCAATCTTCAGAAGCACCTGAGAACAGCAACAAGATCCAACAAAGCTAGTGCTATGCTATGCTAAGAACACCGTATAGTGGAGCTACATTATGTGAACAGCCACGGTTGGATTTCAAGCACAGGTATGCATCTGGACAGTTTGTGACCCAGCAAGAATCAAACCGACTGATTGCCACATACGTTGTTACAGAATGAAGATCTGATAACAGTCATTTTCCATCAGACAGCTGAGACTGTGATCCACTGAAGTTAAAACACATTAACTTGCTACTTGGATAAAGATTATTCAAAAATGGATTTGATCTCCAAAAGGAATTTAAGAGACTGGATCATGTCTCTGTCACAGCAGACATTTGGACCGTGGATAATGGACATTTTCTTTGGATCACTGCACATCAGGTTAAATCCATAATATAAAGAAACGTTAACAGCTTTATGCAGTGTTACCAACTCACTCTTTTGGAGTGATTCTCGCTCTTTTTCCCTCTCTCTCACTCCACAAACCCTATTTCTCACTCCAAAATGAGGAAATTACTGGCAATTTTGTGTTGATTTTCTTCAGATTTTTCCCACAATAAGAGCTCTCAAGGCAAGAAAAAGCAGACTGAATGTTCTAAAAGCTCTGTCTGAAACAGCCTGTTTTCAGCCTGACATTAATAAGCCCGTAATGTAATCCACTAATTAAATCATCCTGCTATGTGTGCAAGATGATTTAAGCATGCATTTAAAAGTAACATGGAAGTTGCTTTTCCAAGTACTAGTTACTTTAATCACGCAGTAATCATGCAGTATGAGAAAGTCAGGAGTGGCAGAGAAGTATGTGAGGGTGGTGCAGGACATGTATGAGAACAGTGAGACAGTGGTGAGGGGTACTGTAGGAGTTATGGATGGATTCACGGTGGGGGTGGGGTTACATCAGGGATTGGCTCTGAGCCCCTTCTTGTTTGCCATGGTTATGGACAGGCTGACAGATGAGGTCAGGGAGAAGTCTCCGTGGACCATGTTGTTTGCAGACGACAACGTGATCTGTAGTGAGAGTAGGGAGCAGGTGGAGGTATGCTCTGGAGTGAAGAGGAATGAAAGTCAGTAGAAGCAAGACAGAATACATCAGTGTGAATGAGAGGGAGGCAGGTGTAATGCTGAAGATGGAAGGAGTAGAGGTAGTGAAAGTAGATGAGTTTAAATACCTGGGGTTAACCATCCAAAGCAATGGAAAATGCACGAGAGGTGAAGAAGAGAGTGCAGGCAGGGTGGGGTGGGTGGAGACGAGTGTCAGAGGTGATTTGTGACAGAAAGGTAGCAGCAAGAGTGAAATGGAAAATTTACAAGACGGTAGTGAGACCTGCTATGATGTATGGTTTGGAGACGGTGGCGCTGACAAAAAGACAGGAGATGGAGCTGGAGGTGGTAGAGTTGAAGATGCTAAGATTTTCATTGGGAGTGACTAGAAGGGACAAGATTAGAAATGAGTATATCAGAGGGACAGCTCAGGTTGAGCAGTTTGGAGACAATAAGAGAGAAAAGGCTGAGATGGTTTGGACATGTGCAAAGGAGTGATAGTGGAGATATTGGTCAAAGAATGTTGAAGATGGAGCTGCCAGGCAAGAGGAAAAGAAGAAGAACACAAAGAAGATTCATGGATGTAGTGAAGGAGGACATGGAAAGGGTTGGTGTTACAGAGGAAGATGCAAGGGATAGGGTGAGATGAAGGCAGATGATGTGCTGTGGCTACCCCTAAAGCAAACAGCCGAAAGACGAAGAAGAAGAAATTTTGCCTTAATATTCAAGCAACAGAAACATGACTAACAATTTACTGTACACAATTCACAACTCATCACAGTTTGAACACACCAGGGGTCAGCAGACCGAGTTCACAGCACTCAGTACAAGTGTGTCCATCACTGGCATCTCGTAAAGCGTTACATCTCCGGCGCATAGAATTCACAAGATTGTCAACAGTGGCCTGTGGAATCTTGTCCCATTCTTTGGAGGTGATCACGGAGGTGCTGAAGCCGCATGTGCCGATCCTGTGTGGGCATGGCTACACGTGGTCTTAGCGAATGTGGACGATTAACCTTTTGAGTGTGAGATTTTGTGTGCCCCTAGTGGCAGAGCGCGGCGCTACACCTGTCATCTCATTCTGACACGATCGGCTCCATTGAGGATTTGTACTGATTTGTACTGATCTGCCAGTTTTAGAAGGTGACAGACATCCGTTGGAGGACTCAATGGATGACACATAATACACCAAAGAAGAAGAACTCCTCATTTCCTTTTCCTGTATTCCCTTCTTTTAGCTCAGAAAGCTAATATGGCCACGATCGGTCATTGTCACCATCATTTTGTCAGCTTTGCACATGGAAAATAGCCGCGGGATACAAGTGAAATTTATGTGGGATAATCGTAAGACTTTGTAGATGTGGTAGAGAGTGTAAATGACCAACAGAACGCAAAATAACAACCATGATGGGTGAAAACGCAACAACCACACCAGCCAGTCAGCCCCCCTTTGTCAACAGTAAGTGAGGAATTTCTGTGGGTTTTTTAAAATATTGTACTGATTTTTTGTTCATATACTTTGAAGATAAGATGATGAGGTCCCTCTGTACAAAAATCGGTGTCAAAAGACTGAACCATTCTTTGTGTAAATACGTCCAAAGTCCAGTTTTGACTGTGTTATGGAATTTAAAGAGGTTCCGCGACATTATGCAAATTAGATGTGTAAATTTATTCCTATCTGACACTTTGGATCATATTTTACATCTTTCTAATTGACAGTAAGTCATTATCTCTTACCACTTTCAAATTATAGCCTTGGAAATCTGAACTATTTTATTGACAAAAAATATTTACCACTCTTGACCACTAGACATTATGTCACAATTCAGCGACAAACACACTCAAAGAGTGCTGCCAGTCTCTCTGAATCGACTGCTCAACCGGCTGATGGTGGAATGATACACATTCAGGGGTGGTGACACAGCTGAAACAGACATCCCAGCGTTCAGCATGCCAAAGGTACGCTCCCTCATGACTTGTGACATCTGTGGCATCGTGACTTGTGACATAGTGCATATTTTGGCGTGGCCTTTTATTGACCCTGGTGCAAGGAGTGCCTGTGTATTGCTCACGCTGACTGACCAACTCAATGTTATGCTCTATGCAGCTCAGGGGTGGAATAACTCATTGCATGCGTAATCTCACAGGGAGTGGTCAATGAGAATTGGGTCACCAGAATTGAGCAAAACAAATCATTAAGTACACCAACAAACAGTATTTGTGGGCATATTTCACTACAGGCCAATTTTACTTAGCATTTTTGGTTCATACATTTATATTTCTGTTCAGTGTAAATATTAAGTGGAGTGTCAATATTTTTGTTCAGCCCATTTTTTTAGACTTCTGTGTGGATTGTCTCAGATTTGGCTTTTTTCCTGTTTTTCTTTGTTAATCCAATGCAAACAAAAGAAATAAACACGGTAGTATCAAAGCATTTGCAACTGTAACTGTTTTCTGTGATAAGAGGTGCATTGTCTGACAGAAATGCACCTCTTCACCTTGCACCTTGTGTCATGTCTGTTCTTTTCTTCTTCTTCTCTATCCTCTCACCCCCCAGCCAGTCACAACAGAGGACTGCCCCTCCCTGAGTCTAGTCCTGCTGGAGGTTTCTTCCTACTTAAAGGGAGTTTTTCCTCTCCAGTGTTGCCAAGTGCTTGCTCACAGGGTATTGCCTGATTGCCGGGGTCTTTCTGTAATTATGGGCTTTTCCAATACAGTTTGAAAGTGCTATGAGATGACTGTTGTCGTCAAATGGTGCTATATACAGTAAATAAAGGTGAATTGAAGTGAAATGCAGGAATGCCAATTTGTTTTCTGATTGACTGCACAAGACATGCAACAAATCACTGTTGTTCTTTATGACGGAGTTTTCTTCTCATAAAGGAGTTTTTTCTTCTGCACTTTTACCTCGTGTTTGCTCACTGAGGATGACTTGAGTGTTGGGTTTTCTCTACATTTTTCATTATATGATTCATGTCTTATGTATGTTCTTTGAGACCACCTTTTGTTGTGATCAGGCACTATAAATATAGCTGAACTAAATTGAACAGCAATAACATCTGACAATTTCTTTTTGTTTTTCCAGAACTTTTGGAAACATGTTTTTTCTGACAGAAGTTCCATAGATTGTCTTTAATCAGTCCCTCCAGGATTTTGCGATGTTGAGATCGCAGTTAATTCAAGTGAAATCAGCAATTTGCCGCATCTTTTGCACGACTTTGCAACTTTGACCAATCACTGCAACTTTCCTGCAATTTTGGCCAAACTTAAATTTTAAATCACCCTTATTGTCATTCAACTGTACAACCAATCATGTACAGTAGAACGAGATTGTGTTTTACCTATCTACTGTGTTAATCACACACACCCCTAGTGCAGAATCAGAGGGCCGCTGCCATGCAAGGCGCCGCCACAAATTTCCCTCCTCCATTCCGTTATTGCTGAGCACCAAGCTGGACGGCAGGAAGTTCCACTTTTATATGGTCTTTGGCATGACCCGGCCGGGATTTGAACCCCTGCCTCCCGGGTGTGAGGCGGATGCTCTACCAACTGAGCCACCACTCCGGTCCAACTGAGCCACTACATCCGGTTCAACTTCATCAACACCCGCAAATTTTGCCAATCAAATTTGTCCCTGAGTAGCGCTCAAACGCTCAGTCTTAACAATCAAATGCGTCGTTGCACCGAGCTCACTTCTGCATTTATAGTGAGTATGAATGGAACCCATTTATACTCACCCAGCAGTGGCTCAGGAGGTAGAGCAGGTCGTCCAATAACCGGATGGTTGGCGGTTCGAATCCCGCTCTCCCCAGATATCCTGCCATTGTGTCCCTGGGCAAGACACTTTACCCCCAATTACTCCTGGTGGGTCTGGACAGTGCCATGTTGGGCAGCTATGCCGCCATCAGTGTGTGAATGTGTGTGTGAATGGGTGGATAGCAGGATCTGTAAAGCACTTTGGTCATCTAGAGATGAGAATAAAAGCGCTATATAAGTGAATGCCATTTACCATCAGCAAAAAACAGTGTGTGATTTAAAAAAAATGCCGAAATGCTAAAGATGGGCGGAGACTGCACAATCCAGTGGCTCACTCACGTCATCAATCATGTTTTTTTTTTTTTTTTTTGTTACTTATTTGTACCCGTAGGTAGATTTGTTTTGCAGTCTGGTGACAAGCCACCGGCTGCTGGTCGCTGCGTGCGCGAGCGCCCTAAACCTACATGTTTTTGGTGTGCGGGAGGAAACCGGAGAAATCCCGGAGTAAACCCGCGCAACACGGGGAGAACATGCAAACTCCACACAGCTCACTGTTGGTCGGGGGCTGGGATCGAACCCACGATCTCATGATCCCCGCGGTCCCCCGGCCGAGGGTAAAACTGTGCTGCCACAGTGCTAAACCACTGCGCCACCGTGCAGCCTGTTTGGGTGACAGAGCAGCTCCCCAGTGACTGGACCAGGGGTATCATCCTCCCGTTCTGGAAGCGAAAGGGCAACAAACTTGTCTGCAGCAATCACAGAGGTATCACCCTTCTGTCTATTCCTGGTAAGCTCTTCACCAGGATCCTCCTCAGTCATGCCCTTCCAGCCATCAGAGACGGCTGTCGTCCTCAGCAGGCAGGCTTTATGCCCAACCGCTCGACCTCAGACCACATCTCTGCTGTTCGCTTATTAATGGAGAAAGCCTATGAATTCCGAAGGACTGCCATCTCTATATAGCCTTTATAGATCTTAAGGCTGCCTTTGACACTATGGACCATGCTTCTCTTTGGATTATCCTGCAGACCCTCGGAGCCCCACCCAAGATTGTAGCCCTGTTCAAGCGGCTCTACAGCAGTTTGGAGAGCTGTGTTCGTGTGAATGGAAAGAAGTCTGGCTGGTTTCCCATCAACAGTGGGGTCCGACAAAGTTCTGTGGTCGCTCCTGACCTCAACTGTGTCATAGACTATCTGATGACCAAGGTCTGCGAGCGGGTCCCTGGCATGCAGTTTGGCAACTACCATCTGACTGACCTTGAATATGCTGATGATACCATCCTGTTCAGCCCATCCTATAGTCAGCTGAGAGATGCTCTGGTTGTCTACCATCAAGAGGCAGCAAAGCTGGGGCTTCAGGTAAGCTGGACGAAGACAAAGCTAATGCATGTTGGTGACGGACTGAACCCACCCCCATTACAGCTCAGGAATGATGTTGTCGAGTTTGTCAATTCCTTTGTGTATCTGGGCTCCATAGTGACCAGCAACGGGGACATGAAACCAGAGATCAACCACAGATGTGGCCTCACTGCATCAGCCCTGCAGACACTATGGAAACCTCTCTGGAGCCACTGTTCAATCTCCCGACAGACTAAGCTCCACATATACAATGCGTCAGTCCTCTCCAGCCTACTCTATGGCTCAGAGACATGGCCACTGAATAAGACCCTGGCCTCTAGAGTGGATGGGTTTGATAGTTGGGCCCTCAGAACTATTCAGAGCATCAGGTGGCCCCAGCGCAACTCTAATGAGCCCACACACATCAGCCTGCAGCATGCCACCTTATTACAGAGCGTTGTAATAAGGCCTGTAACCTTATTACACAGCATTCGCTGGTTTGGTCATGTCCTCCGTCTCCCACCAGAACACCCGACAAAAGCCATCCTCATGTTCGACCCTAGGGCCTCAGGGTGGAAAAGACCTCGGGGCAAGCCACACACCAGATGGTTCGATGTGGTGGAGAGAGACCTCCGACAGCGCAGAGTCACTGTTGACGACATAGAGGAGCTGGTCCAAATCCGGCAATGTTGGCACGCACTGGTTAACCTGATTGGCTCTACGCATGGTAAAGGTCACCCAGCCATCTCTCCGCAGGAGTAGTCAAGTCAAGTCAAGATTTAAAAAAACACTCACCCACGAGTTTTCCCACACCATCCCTTCCCCCATCTCCCCTGATCCGCCAGTGAACGTCTCCTCGAGTCTCTGTGCTGACCATGTGTACAAAGTGCCAGGTCTGTGTTGAAAAAAGTCCGCCTGCCTGAAAGCACCCCTGTTGCGGGGGCGAGCATGAGGACAAACACCATAAAACCATAAACAAACAAGCAAATGTAACACTACAGCCAGTTCTTGAACATTTTATCCATCTTTAGAGGTAAAATCAGCACTGCATCTTTTCATTGAGCTTTAAAACTGTGAATCTCTGGTCTGGACACGGACCAACGTGCGCCCCCAGCAAACCCCCAAGGAGAGCCCCTCCTCCTGGTAAAGGAAAGATGAGTATCTGATGAGACAGGTGTGTGTCAAGACGTGCAGCAGATAGACAAGTAGGAGTCGGGCACAGAAAGAGAGAGAATATTCAGTAACTTTTTTCCCAGAAAAACAGACTTTGATAGACAATACAGAACAACAGAATAACTTATTTCTTTTTTCTCTGCACTCGGTACCGAGTGGTTGGGGACTGCTGCGGCTAGGCAGGTTTCAAATGAAGGTGCTCCCATAATTTCCAAATCTATACTCTTCAACATACATTCAATGCAATGCAATCAATCAATCAATCAATCAATCAATCAATCAATCAACCTTTATTGTCATGATGCTATGCATACAACTGTAGTGCAAGGAAGATGAAATTGTGTTTCTCTAGGCATCTGTATTGTAAAAGGAACATAATTTAAAAAAACACACTCTCACCCCCCCACCCCCCACCCCGACAGCCATTCACATATCCCTGAGACGCATTTGGGTATTACAGTAATTTAGCTGTTGTAATGGATAATTATTTTATTCATCCTTTTTAATTCAAGTTCTCAGCAAGAGTAGCCTACAGTGTTGGCCATTTTTATGACAAATTTATGAATAGTTACTTCATTCTCACTTAATTGTGGTATTTGCTGTTGCACAAAAGAGTTTTTTCTGTATAGCAGAAGTTTCTGCTTAATTTACAAATCACTGTTTTTTTTGACAATTTTTGACAATCCTGTGCTTTTCTTGTGGTGTTATATAGAATATCATTGCAGTAAACTATGGGAAAAGCATATTCTTTAAAATTTGTAATTCTTCCCACAGCTTTTAGTGCAAAAACCAAAAAACCTCTCAAAACATCACAACTTTTATTGCAGGTTTTTAAAAAAGGTCCAGCAAATTCAGGCTTTATGGGCTGCAACAATCATAAAAACATGCTGCAAAATCCTGGAGGGACTGTTTAATGGCTTGCAGCATAATACATACAGCATATTCCATTTGTAGCACTATGACTAAGAGAAATAAAAAAGCATACGCCCCTATGTGCAGTACTGGATTAAGAGGAAAAAAAAAACGTGTAGCATTTAAATGGGCTGTGGGCAATTTATAAACATTCGATTTTAGTGATTGAAGCAGGCATGGTAATAAAATCACAAATTTTTCTTAGGCAGCCAGGACTTGTTTTGATGCCACAGCTTAACCAGAGTGAAAGAATTATGGAAGCAGTTTGTGTGACTAAAGCCTGGATCAATAACACTGGTCAACACCAGATTTATTGTCTTAAGTTTTTTTTTAGCTGATTTAGGACAATTTTGATGCGCTGAATCCAAAAATCACATTGGTTTTGCTCAATCAGGTCAACTTTTTGAACTTTGGCCACATATTTTTACATTGTTTGTTTACATGTACGGGTATTTTCGCTTTAAAATTCTTTTTTTTTATTTCTTGAAATTCCCTGAATTTTGAACAATGATGACACAACATTCAATTTACATGTACTTACCTTTATCATTGTCTACTATTCAATTTACAGTACAACTGTACAACTGCTGTACAACTGCTTACAACTTAGCATAAAAACCTGACCTGATCGAGAGAAACGGATGTCATTTTTGGATGCAGCGGTGCAAAATTGTCTTAAATCAGTTGAAAAAACACAGACAACTTACAAAAGCATTATTTCTGTTATGTTGTGTAATTCCTGCCATGTCTCTGTATCTAGCATTTTTATCCACACATCAGTCTGCATAACTGATAACCATTATTTCTAAAACTGACGATAATCTCAGCAAAAACCTGGTTGTAGGTGTTGATGCCCTGGTGTGAATTTCAAAAAGCACCAATGGAAACAGATTTTTATTCCACATATTTTTTCACCTTGGGAGTATGGGGTATCGGGCTTGTTGTTACGAGCTATTCGGTCTCTGCACGACCGTTGTGAGAGTATGGTTCATATTGCCAACACTCGGTCGGACTCATTCCCAGTGAGAGAGGGCTGCCCTTTGTCACCAATCCTATTCATAATTTTTATGGACAGGATTTCTAGGCGCAGCCAGGGAATGGAGGGTGTCATGCTTGGTGACTACAGGATCTCATCTCTGTTGTTTGCAGATGATGTTGTCCTGTTGGCTTCATCCAGCAATGACCTACAGCTCTTGCTGGGATGGTTTGCTGCTGGGTGTGAAGCGGCTGGGATGAGAATCAACACCTCCAAGTCCGAGTCCATGGTCCTCAGCCAGAAAAAAGGTGGATTGTCCTCTCTGGGTTGGGGACAGGCTCCTGCCTCAAGTGGAGGAGTTTAAGTATCTTGGGGTCTTATTCATGAGTGACGGGAGAATGGAGTGAGAGATTGACAGACGGATTGGAGCAGCATCTGCAGTGATGTGGACGTTGTACCGGTCTGTTGTGGTGAAGAGGGAGCTTAGTTCTAAGGCAAAGCTGTCGATTTACCAGTCAATCTACGTTCCTACTCTCACCTATGGTCACGAGCTTTGAGTAATGACCGAAAGAACAAGATTGCGGATACAAGCGGCTGAAATGAGCTTTCTCCGTAGGATTGCTGGACTCACCCTCAGAGATAGGGTGAGGAACTCAGTCATCCAGGAGAGGCTCAGAGTAGAACCGCTGCTCCTCCACATTGAAAGGAGTCAGTTGAGGTGGTATGGGCATCTGATTAGGATGCCTCCTGGACGCCTCCCACTTGAGGTGTTTTGGGCACGTCCCACTGGGAGGAGACCCCGGGGCAGACCCAGGACTCGGTGGAGAGACTATGTCTCTCAGCTGTTCTGGGAATGCCTTGGTATCCTCTCTGAAGAGCTGGAGCAGGTGGCGGGGGAGAAGGAAGCCTGGGCTTCTCTGCTTGACCTGCTGCCTCCGCGACCCGGACCTCCGGAAAAGCGGTAGAAGATGGATGGATGGATGGATGGATATATTTTTCACCTCACCTCCACTTAAACACAAAAACACAACCATACCTATTAAAAAAGATTTGACAATTTACTACATTTCAGCCCTTTTCTGCCACTGTGAGTGTGAACCCTTGACAATTGGGGGGATGGGGGGGTTGCTGACTGAAACTAGGAGACAGACCTTTTGGAGCTGAAAATTTTGCACACCTCAAGGCTCATGAATCCCAACAAACTCCCATGCTTTAAACATAAAGCACCTGAGTCATAAAAAATGACAGTTTGACTTTCACTAGCTCTATAACTACATGGACATTTTTTTCTACCATATTCACAGTAGCGCTAGAAGGATGTACCCAGATGTTAACTGTGATCCAATATATTTGTAACTGGGTTGTATTTTTACTGAATATAATAGAATTAAACAAGAGCAAGGCACACATTACATTATATGGCCATCCATAGCCAATACTTATTCCATAGCTATTACTTAGAGGGTATACGTAGGGCACTTTTGATCGAAAAAATGATTATAAATTCAAGATTCCATATACTCTAGATCTGTAATAAAACTAACAAGCATGTGTTTGCAAGGAGTTTAAACAATACCAGCAACGTGCAATTTAAAGTGGAACAAATTTTGCGAAAATATCTGAAAATCATTTAACACTGAACAAAATGTACATATTCAATGCATGTACAAACACTGTGTGAAATGAAAATGTCCTAGCTTGAAAACTTATACCCTCTACTGGAATTTGGCAGCACGGTGGTGCAGTGGTTAGCACTGTTGCCCAACAGCTAGAAGGTTCCAGGTTCGAATCCCCAGGCTGGCAGGGGTAGGAACCTTTCTGTGTGGAGTTTGCATGTTCTCCCTGTGCTGCGTGGGTTTACTCCGGGGGCTCCGGTTTCCTCCCACAAACCAAAGACATGCATGTTAGGTTAATTGGTTGCCCTAAATTGTCCCTAGATATCTGTCTCCTATAGGCCCTTAGAATAGAGGGTTAGTACTAGTGAAGCGCTTTGAGTGGTCTTTGAGACTAGAAAAAGCACTATATAAGTACAGGTGCTTGTCTTCTTATCCCTTCATTGAAAAAATGACAAAGTTCTAAAACCTGTCATTTTCACAAAAATGATCCCAAATAAAAATCCTAATAATATTCACATCTTCAATACATGTGCAAACACTGTGTGAAATAAAAAAGCCCTAGCTTGAAAACTGTGGGAGGAGTTCGCCGTGCAAACTCATACAGTATGTACAGACAGACACACGTCATCATATCATAATACGTCACATCTTTAGAAAAAGAATAGAATAGAACAGGCTTTATTGTCATTGTACAGCTGTACAGCACAATGACATTTGTGGGTGCTCCACCAGGCTATTGCGCCATAAAGTAAGTGAGAAGAATTTGAAATAAAACAGTTACAGAACACACGGCTAATCATGTGACTGAAGTAGAAATAAAAGGTAAAAAATAATAAATAGCCCACTGGTATTTACACAGGTACGGAAGTGGCTTTGGTAAGTTGGCGACCAATGCCTATAAGTTCCTGGTGACTTTAGATAATTAGCCCATCACAGAAGGAGCATAGAAAAAAGCAGAAAAGACACAAAAACAAACGCAGCAGTCCGGAGCATCTAGCCACTGTGTTCACACATGCCGCCATCTTGACGATGAAAAAAAGATGGGAGTACAATAAAAATAACAAGAGCACTCTGAGTCGAGTGCAATATCCTCCACCTCCGTTTTCTTTAAAGATCATAATACTTACTGACAGGGAGGAGTTTTCAACTTTTCAATATAATTACTGTGGCAGAACCAAATTATGATAATCCCGTCATGCACGAATATACAACAAAGTATATAACCGATAGTTAGAGATCAGGATCCCAAGGTAAACCTGTGTACCAGATTTGGTGGCCCTAGCTTTATGTGTTGTACAGCAATAAGGCATAAGAAATGTTAATATTGACCTTTGACCTTTTGACCCCAAACCCAAAGTCAGAGTTCAGGATTCCAAGGTAAACCTGTATACCAGGTTTGGTGATCCTAGCTTTACTTGTTCTAAAGTAATAGTAAATGTAGCATTTACGAGGGTGCAGCTGCAACCTTTGACCCCTTGATCCCAAACCCAAAGTTAGGTGAGTGTGTAAATCGTCCAAGATGTGTATTAGATACAACTACTGTATCGACTTGAAAAGCCTTCATCATTTCTTCCAGAAGTTACTGTGTTTAGAAGATTTAGGGAAAAATCTGACCTGAGCTTTGACCTCAAGGTCCTCTGATGAGTGAAATGGCAATATGTGCATCATCAGAGTATATCAAACCATGTTACCAAGTTTCAAAACAATCGGAACAAAACTGTAGGAGGAATTGATTTCACAAGACAGTTACTGTCTATATAGTAAGGTGAAACAGGAGGTCATAGGTCAGGGGCTACAACTCCACAAAAATCATCCGATCAGAACCAAATTGTAATATGCGCATTCTCAGGGTATATCAAACCATGGTACCAAGTTTCAAAACAATCGAACCAAAACTGTAGGAGGAGCTGATTTCACAAAAGTGGGACAGAGGGACAGACAGACGGACTGACCCAAAACATAATCCCTCTTCGGTCTTTGACCGGGAGGGATAAAAAGTGTGCAGTTGCCAGAATTGGTAAACAGCAAAAGATGTATGGAGCTATTGTCATATCACCCACCAGAGAGCGGAATACCATTTTTTCACAAAAATATGATGCAAATAGGATTTTAGTGTCATAAACATTCAATTTTTTTTTGTTTTTCAATTAAGCTCATGGATGGTATTGTGTCTCAGGGCTCTTTGGATCACTGATATCAATCTCAGACACCTGTCATAATTAGTTTGCCAGGTGAGCCCAATTAAAGGTAAACTACTTCAGAAGGATGTTCCACATTATTAAGCATGCCAAAGGTTTCAAGCAATATGGGAAAGAAAAAGGATCTCTGCTGCCGAAAAGCATCAAATAGTGCAATGCCTTGGACAAGGTATGAAAACATTAGATATTTCACAAAAACTCAAGCGTGATCATCGTACTGTGAAAAAATTTGTGGCTGATTCAGAGCACAGACAGGTTCGTACAGATAAAGGCGTAATGAAAAAGGTTTCTGCCAGACAAATTAATCAGATTAAGAGAGCAGCTGCTGACTTCCGGTTATGGCGGCCGCCTAGAAGGACACGTATCACTCTGCTCTGCTCCTGGAAATAAAAATTCGGCAAATAACTCTCTCATTCGGAACAGAACTTTTCCCAGCGTTTGGGTGAGGATATGCCAGTGAAGACTAAGGCTGGGAAATCAGGAGGGGGAAAAATTGAATCGCCGAAGCAGTCCAAATTAACGGACTTTAAAGTTTGTGGCGCAGTAGAAAAAGCTGCGGATATGGCGGATGAAACTAGCGGTGATGCGGTAACTGCTGACGATGGCGGCACAGGTGCAGTGCTGGCTGCCATTAGCTCAATGAGAGCAGACTTTTCCGCTAAACTTGATGGGATTATGGCAGCGTTGGATGCAATGAGAAAGGAGTTGGGTGACTGCGTGGAGCGAGTGACGCAGGCGGAGCTTCGTGTTTCAAGTGCGGAGGATGAAATCAGCGGACTTCAAATAAAGGTGCGCACTTTGGAAAAAAAAATAAAGATCTGGGAAATAGCGTTCTGGCCTTGGAATCCCGGTCCAGACGGAACAACCTGAGGCTGGTGGGTTTACCGGAGGGAGCCGAAGGTCGTGATTCATGCTCCTTTTTGGAGGGGTGGATCCCGGAGGCGCTGAACAACGCGGAGCTAAAATCATCAATCGTCTTGGAAAGCTCCCACCGAATTGGCCCACCGAGAGGTAACAAGGCAGCACCGAGGACGTTAATTATGAAGTTTCTCAGCTACAGAGACAGGATGACGATCTCCAACGCGGTGCGGGCCAAAGGAGAAATTAAATATCAAGATCAGCAGGTGCGGTTCTACCCAGATTTGGCCTCAGGAATCCAACAATTAAGGAAGCAGTTTGACCCCATCCGCAAAGAACTGCGCAACCTTGAGATTCTTCATGGAGTGATTCACCCTGCAAGACTTCTGGTCACATATGAGGGCAGAACACACATCTTCAAGACCCCCGAGGAGGCGCAGGAGCTCATCAAGAAGATCCAGGAAGAGACTGGTGGGAGCTAAGCATGAACAGAATATAGGGTAGAATATTTGAGCATTTAACTGATTAGAAGCATATAACAAGATTACAAAATATAGATTGTATTACATATTAAAAAAAAAAAAGTACAAAATTGCTAAAAAATTTTGGAGTTAAATTGGAAAATTACAGAAGAGAGTTAATGTTACGTTATTAAAAGCAGTAGAGTTAGGGTGATTGGGAGGATGAAGAAGGAGTGGCTTTGGCTGATCCTCGTGGGTGTGGAACGGTCGATGGCTATATCGGGAGACGGAATTTTTCTTTTGCTTTTGGGGGGATTGCCACAAATGTGGGAAGGGGGAATTTGTTTGTGTGTAGTTTGTAGGGTGAATGTTCAACCACTCATTTTTTTGCTTTTCTGTTTGAGCATGTTTACACTGCAAGGTAATCCCAAACTCCCTATTGATCATAAATCAAAGCGTTAATCTTAACTTAACTTCATGGAATTGCAGAGGTCTACAAAATTTAAAAAAAACTTAAACAAGTTATGAATAAAATAAAAGACATGGGTTCAAAAATTGTGTTTTTACAAGAAACTCATCTAATAGAGGAAGATGTAAAAAGAATTAGGAGTAGATGGCAAGGAAATGTTTTCACCTCATCATTTTCATCCCGAGCCAGGGGAGTTATGACTCTCATACATAAATCAGTCCCATTTCAAGTGAAAAATGTAATTGGAAACAAATTTGGAAGATATGTAATTATTCAAGGATCTTTGCTATTAGAAAACATAAATTTGGTGAACTTATATGGTCCCAATATAGATGATCAAAAGTTCTTTGCTAATTTATTTCTTATCTTATCATCACTTACAGGGCGACATATAATAGCAGGGGATTTTAATTGTACATTGAATCCCGGTATAGATAGATCAACAGGACTGGACTGTACGCACAATGGATGTAGGATGACCATTAATCATTTTATGAAAGAATTGAAATTGATAGATATATGGAGAGAAATGAAACCACAAGTTAAAGCATACTCTTGTTATTCCAATACCTACAAGACATTCTCACGTATAGATTATTTTTTGATCTCCACAGAATTAAGGTCCAAGATTCAAAACTGTTTTTATGATAACATCTTGATCTCTGATCATGCACCCTGCTGTCTAATATATGTAGATAAGAAATTGACAAAGGAACCAGGTAGATGGCAATTTCAGCATAAATGGCTTCAGGATGAGGAATTTGTTAAATACATAGAAAAACAGATAGATGAGTTCTTTGACATCAATACTACACAAACATCAGCATGTGTAAAGTGGGAGGCTTTCAAAGCTTTTATTAGGGGACACATTATTAGTTATACAGGTTCAAAATCTAAGAAGACTCGAGAGGAGAGAGTCCAACTGGAACATAAAATAAAAATTCTTCAAGAAAGAGTATATGCAGGAAGAGATCCAAGGTTGGAGAACGAATTACTGATTTTGAGAGCTGAATATGACAAAAAATCAGCGAATAGAGCTGCCTCGAGTCTTCTAAGATTGAAACAATCTTTTTATGAACAAGGTGAAAAATCAGGAAAGTTATTGGCATGGCAGATTAAACAATTAGAATCTAAAACACCAATTACCAGTATTATAAGTAACGGACAGGTAGTTATAGATCCTTTAGAAATTAATAGAGCCTTTAGAGATTACTATGAAAAATTATATGATACCAAAAATGAATCTGACTTAACAAAACTACATGGGTTTTTGAACGAACTATTTATACCGTGTATTCCAAATGAAAATAGGGAGATACTGGAGTCTAAAATTAGTCAAGAAGAAGTTGGGCTAGCCATTGATAATATGAAATCAGGAAAAAGTGCAGGACCAGATGGTCTTCCAGTTGACCTTTATAAAAAATTTAAGAATAAATTAACAAAACCTTTTTTGGAAATGGTTTTAGAAGCATTTCAAAATAGTAATTTACCATCATATATGAATAATGCCTTAATTATACTGTTGCCAAAACCAGGTAAGCCCTCTAATAAATGTGAAAATATGAGACCAATAAGCCTATTAAATGCCGACCATAAGATAATCTGTAAAATTTTAGCAAGACGAATACAAGAAATTTTACCAAATATTATTAATCGAGATCAGAATGGCTTTATAAAGTGAAGACAAGGCTTCCATAATGTAAGAAGACTTTTTAATATTATTTATTCTAATAAAGAAGCACCGGATACAGCTCTCTTATCACTGGATGCCGAAAAAGCCTTTGATAGAGTTGAATGGCCCTTTCTTTTTGAAGTCTTACAAAGGTTTGGACTTGGAAATAATTTCATAAAATGGGTTCAGATAATATATAATAATGCTACTGCAGAAATCCTAACAAATAACAATATTTCAAAATCAATAAAAATCAATAGAGGATGTCGACAAGGCTGTCCACTTTCACCTTTACTGTTTACTATGGCAATTGAACCTTTAGCGATGGCGATACGTCTACAGTCACAAATATATGGAATTAAAGTTGGACCAACAGAACATAAAATCTCCCTGTATGCCGATGACATAATTTTGTTTATGTCGAATCTTAAAAAATCAATTCCGACCTTGTTGAATTTAATAAAGAATTTTGGGGAAATATCAGGATATAAAATAAATAAAACTAAATCTTCAATATTAATGCTAAATGAGACCCAGAGAAATTACCCAGCCCCTGAGGTAAATCAATTCAACGTTGTAAATCAGTTTAAATATTTAGGAATCCAAATTGTGCCTAAGCTAGAATCAATCGCCAGTGTCAATTATGAAGCCTTAATGACAGATATTGATGAGTTACTTCAGAGATGGATGTCACTACCAATGTCGATGATCGGGAGAATGAATATACTTAAAAGTAATATCTTACCTAAAATACTTTATTTATTTCAATACATTCCCTTACCACCACCTTTAGATTTATTCTCAAGAATTAAAAAAAAGTTAGTGGAATTTATATGGAACAACAGGAGGGCTAGATTACGTCTGTCTTTATTATATTTACCATTTGATCGTGGAGGTCTGAAATGTCCAAATTTTATGTTGTATTATTGGTCGGCACAACTGAGATCTATGACATATTATTTTTCATCAAATGATCTCCCTCACTGGACTGAAATGGAATCATACAATTTGCCTTTACCTCTTCCCATATTCATATACTCAGATTCGGCAAAAAAATTACAAAAACAAGTTAAAAATCCATTTGTAAAGCATATGATCAAAATATGGTGTGAAGCTAAAAACTATTTAAAAGAACCACAGTTATTGTCACAATTTAGTCCAATATGGGGTAATCAATATTTTAAACCAGGGAGAGCGGACGCTGTATTTAAAGTATGGAATTTAAAAGGGATACAAAAGATTCAGGATTTATATTTGCCATGTGCAGAAAACATAATGTCTTTTGAAGAGCTGAGGATCAAATTTAATCTCAATAGAACACATTTTTTTAAATATCTTCAACTTAGAAACTTTATTCAATCAAATCAAAATAAAGCTCTCACTCGGCCTATCTATTCATCCTTGGAAAAAATGTTGATGAAAGATAGTAAAAGAAAGGGTATTATTTCAGAGTTTTATAACTCATTGACACTATTTTCAAGTGAAAATTCACTGAAAAGATTAAACTACTGGAAAGAAGATCTGCAAACTGAAATTTCAGAGGAACAATGGGAATTGGCTTGTACAGAAGCTCAAACCAAATCAATAAATGTACGCCTTAAATTGATACATTTCAAATGGTTAATGCGGATGTATGTTACACCGGAGGAGTTAAATAGATATAACAAAAATATACCAGATACATGCACAAAATGCATGGAAAGTAAAGGAACTCTATTTCATTGTGTATGGGAATGTAGATTAATAAGAATGTTTTGGGAAGAGGTGAGGGTAACAATTGAAAAAATAATCTCAAAACAAATCATATTGAATCCTAAACTGTTTTTGTTGGGTCTGTACCCAGAAAAGCATAATTTTAATAAAAGTGAAAGAACATTCATAGACCTCAGTTTGCTTAATGCCAAAAAATGTATTGCACTATTATGGAAAAAGACTCATAGACCAGATGTGACTCAGTGGTTAAGACAGATGTTAACAAACCTTCCATTAGAAAGAATAACATATATACTGAAATCAAAGGAAATTGTGTTTGAGAATATATGGAGACCTTTTATTGATTATGTAAAAAATTTAAACATAACTCTTGAAGAAGAAGGTGAATGATGTGTGTGGACCTTGTAAATTCCAAACTGGTGAACATAATATGTATACTTATGTATTGGATTGTCTAGACTAAACAGAGGAGCATTGTTGAAGATTTGATTTTGTTGGTGGTTGTTGGTGTTTTTTAGTGCATTTTTTTTTTGTAGTACTTTAGTGTTAGTGTTTGATTGTTTGTATCATGTTTGTTAAAAAAAAAAGTTCAATAAAGATATTGTGGAAAAAAAAAAAGAGAGCAGCTGCTAAAATGCCATTACAAAGCAGCAAACAGGTATTTGAAGCTGCTGGTGCCTCTGGAGTCCCACGAACCTCAAGATGTAAGATCCTCCAGAGGCTTGCAGATGTGCATAAACCTACTATTCGGCCACCCCTAACCAATGCTCACAAGCAGAAACGGTTGCAATGGGCCCAGAAATACATGAAGACTAATTTTCAAACAGTCTTGTTTACTGATGAGTGCCGTGCAACCCTGGATGGTCCAGATGGATGGAGTCGTGGATGGCCACCATGTCCCAACAAGGCTGCAATGTCAGCAAGGAGGTGACAGAGTCATGTTTTGGGTCAGAATCATGGGGAGAGAACTGGTAGACTCCTTTAGGGTTCCTGAAGGTGTGAAAATGACCTCGGCAAAGTATATAGAGTTTCTGACTGACCACTTTCTTCAATGGTACAAAAAGAAGAACCGTGCCTTCCGTAGCAAAATTATCTTCACGCATGACAATGCACCATCTCATGCTGCAAAGAATACCTCTGTGTCATTGGCTGCTATGGGTATAAAAGGAGATAAACTCATTGTGTGGCCCCCATCCTCCCCTGATCTCAACCCTATTGACAACCTTTGGAGCATCCTCAAGCAAAAGATCTATGAGGGTGGCAGGCAGTTCACATCAAAACAACAGCTGTGGTAGGCTATTCTGACATCTTGCAAAGAAATTTAAGCAGAAACTCTCCAAAAACTTACAAGTTCAATGGATGCAAGAATTGTGAATGTTATATCAAAGAAGGGGTCCTATGTTAACATGTAACTTGACCTGTTAACATGTTTTTGATGGAAATAGCTTTTAATTTCAGTAAATATGACCTCCTAATGCTGCAAATTCAACAAATGACCATTTTCAGTTCTTTACAACTAATAAAATGTTTTGAAACTTTTGAAAGTTTCCATGTTGACCCCATCCATGTTTGCCCACAAGGACTTTACCTGTGGTGCAGGTGAGCAGGTAATCTGCATACCCTCTTTAAATCTAGCTGGGCCCCACATGGGTTTAACGCAGGTCAGCAGGTTTCAGTAACACTGGCGCCATAGGCAAAATTATGAGGAAAAAGTCACTAATTTATAAGAAAAAAAATTGCAAATTTATGAGAAAAAAATGTGAAAATTTATGAGAAAGAAGTCATGAATTACAAAAAAATAGTAGCAAATGTGTGTGAGAAAAAAAGTCAAATTTATGAGAAAAAAGTCAAATTTATGAGAAAAAAGTTACAAATTTACAAGAACAAAACCCAGTAAAATTACTTGAAAAAGTTAAAAAACGTTTTGTTTGAGAAAAAAAGAGAGAGAGAAAAAAAAGAAAACGTTTAAAACTTAGAAGGAAAATTTAGCAAATTTACAAGAAAAAAGTTACAAATTTATGAGGCAAGTAAAAATAAAAAAGTTGCAAATTAACCAAAAAAGCAGAAAATATATGAGGTAAATTGAAAATTTACAAGATAAAAGGTACAAATTTATGAGAGAAAGTTTCAAGTTTACAATAGAAAAAGGTGAAAATTTTTGAGAAAGTTCCAAATTTACAAGAAAAATGTCATAAATTTGTGGGAAAAACTCACAAATTTACCAGAAAATAACAAATGTACAAGGAAAAAAGTAACAAGTTTATAAGAAAAAGTTGCAATATTACAGAGAAAAAAGTGGCAAATTTATGAGAAAGTTACAAAATTACAAGAAAAATGTATAAAATTTACAAGAAAATAACAAATTTATGAGAAAATAAGTTGAAAATAGGTAATGAAATAAAGTCCATGTGGGCAAACACAGATCAGAATCAGAATCAGAATCAGCTTTATTGGCCAAATATGCACAACACATACAAGGAATTTGACTCTGGCTAAAAACTTGCTCTCGTTGTTCAGGTGGAGGATTTAAATAAGATTTAAGATTTAAATAAGGATTCAATCCTAATTGAATTAGGATCGTTAGCCCCATTAGAATCGTTGGCCCCATCTTAATCCCAAAGGATTAAGATGGGGCCAACATGGAAGCCACGGACAAACCCACATGGGACCCATAAGACAGCCCAGGTTTAACCTTTGATGGGGCCCACTTGGACATGCTGGCTAGGCAAGAACCATATTTGGTAACTTCAGGAGGCGCACACACACACACACACACACACACGCGCACGCACGCACGCACACACACACACACGCACGCGCACACACACACACACACACACACACACACACACACACACACACACAGAGTATATGCTTTTTTTGTACATTTTGTAACTGTCCTAACACTTTCTCGACCATATATACTGCATGTTTCACCTGACACTATTAATGGTTTTCACCAAAAATAATAACCACAATCGTAGTTACAATAAAGCTGCTTTGCTGGAAATGATGAGTTTTATTCAGCAATGGCACCCCCATGCCAAACAAGGAGCTGTAATTACAAATTCAACCATCACACACACACACACACACACACACACACACACACACACACACACACACACACACACACACACACACAAAAAAAAGTGCAGTCTCTGGGCTTGGCTCCTGGCCATGCCTAGCACTTCCTGTGTTTTGTGTGGTATTATTATTGTTGTTATTGCTGCTTAGTTTATCCTAGTTTGTGTCTTTGGTTTTATTTTGAAATCCTTCCCATTTCATTCCCTGTACTCTTACTGTCACAGTTTGCCTTCCTGTTTGTCGTCATGATTTACTTTTTACTTTTCGTTACACAACCCTCATCAGCCGTTTCTCATCTGCCCTCATTAGTGTTCGTATTTAAGTTCTCCTCATTCCTTTGTTCCCCGCCACGAGATTGCGAGACATTATGTTCTTCAGTACTCTGCCTTTCACCACAATTCAGTCCGGTTTGTACTTTAAGTTATCGTTTGTTCCTTTAGTCCATTATTAAACTGCTGAAAAAAAACTCACGACTGCATGTGAGTCCGTCATCTGTGCGTTTCCAGTTGAGTGAAACATAACAAAAAGAAGCTGAGCACTAGCTTCATTTTTCAGCTACAAAGCTAGCTAAAGCATGCTCTTTTCAAGCAATTGCACAATCTTAAATAATAGGGGAAAAAAGTCAAAATAACAACAGCAACTTGACTGATAATACAGCTGCAAACCAAAGCAGTCCAGAATATGAAAGAGATAAAAGCTTCCTTTCTGAAAATCCAAAGCAAACTGAGAAATGAGGGAAGCATCATTATACAATCAGTGTGTGTGCATGGACAGCAAAACTGAGTCACCAGTGAAAATGGTTAGTCAAAACTGTCATTCACAATACCAAGAACCAGATAAATAGTTCACAGAAAACAGGGTGAAAAAAAAGACACATGGCAAGACTTTTATCATTCACAAAAAATGAGTTTTTTTGTGTCATTTTAAACTTATTATACCCACTTCCCCGAGCTGATTTACAGTGACATGCAAAATGCTCCCAGGGTTTCAAGGCCTAATTGGTTTTGGGTGGCGTAAAGCTTAGTGACTCATTCCCACCAACAGAGATGACAGAGCATGCTCAAAGGCAGCAGAGGGTGCAAGATTTTATTATGCCCTCTTGGTACATATACATAATAACCAAGCAACTTGTGTGCATGTGTGGTATTGTGAGGATGTGGTGTGTAGTGTGTTACATCTTTAAAGTTACATTAATTCCCTTGCACAGCATGTGGGACAATGAGTGATATTGTGGGGCGGCGCCTATCTCTGTTTCCATGACCCTCAGCCACAGAGCGACTGTAAGCAGTGTGGGGTCAGTCCTCTGGTAGCTATGTGTGTTAATTTTCTTTCTCCCCCTTTTATTATGCTGAGCACCAAGCTAGAATGATGGACACCAGTTTGGAATTAATAAAGTATATCTATCTAATCTGGTCTTTGGTATGACCCGGCTGGGGTGTGAACCCACAACACCCTGGCTGTGGGACAGATACTCTACCACTAAGCCACCACTCCAACAGGGTTTCCGCTGGTAACATTTCCGCGTGCCGCCACACTAAGGAAATATAAAGTTAAGAAAAATAAATTAAGGAATGATGTTCCGCAAGCACGCACACGAACAATGCGTGTAACAGTCATCTGCGCATCGGCATTTGGAAGCGGGACCCCCCCAACGTGACCATCAGTCGCCAGGCAGAGTGTCTCTCTAGTATCACTGTCCAAGAGAAGCATGAGCTTATGAAAGTACTTTAAATGGGGAAAAAAGCAGAAGAGGTATGTAAGCAGTGGAGGCATTTATCGTGGTTTTAACCCACTGGTAATGGGAACAATAATGAAGAGTCGCTTAGCAAACAGCTGTGGCTAGGCTTCATATGCAGGGAAAAGCCAGTGTGACTGATGAATTGCTGAGGATTTACTTCACCAGCCACTACAATAGTAACTAATTTATGTTCATTATTATGTACCTGGCAAGTTAAAATGACCATCAGAGTGATATATGGAGTAGGTGGCGGTAATGCACCTGTAAGCCGGTTGCCAACTGCCAATCAAATCTAAAAGAAGAAGAAGTCAATGACTTCAATCTGTCAACAGCCCTTCAGACAAACTAAATGTGCCAACATTTGGATTTCAAATCAAGCAAGGTTTTTCCTGCTGTCTGGCTGGTGAGGAGAGTTCTAAAAATCTATAAATATCTAGAAATATTATAACAGAAATAACCACATTTTTGGTAATTTAAGCTGAACATCTGTTAATCTCCCACAATGTTCTGTAACTTATTTCTTGCACATTTTCTCTTAGCTTGTTTTTGTTTCTCTTTAATTTACTTTTTAGTTCCTTTCCTTCCTTAGTTTAATTCCTTTTGCAACTTTCTGTAATGCTGTAATGCTTTTATGTTTTTATTATGTAAAGCACTTTGAATTGTCTTGCACACAAAATGTGCTGTACAAATAAACTTGCCTTGCCTTACTTTATTTCATTAAATACAATTTTATGATTTTTTTTTCTTTGAAATCAGAGTCATATTATTGTTCTGTTCTGGCTTTGCAAAATTATGGTCAAAAATGTCAATTGTATGAGGGAAAAAAGTCAAAATTTCACCATAGTCAGTTTCAAATTTATTAAAAAAAACCAAAACAGTAATTTTATATAAAATAGACAAAAATTTGCTATAAAATAACCCACAAGTTTATAATAAAGTCTCAAATATACAGCAAAAGTCATAATTTTACAAGAGGAAATTACAAATGAGGAAAATGGTTGCAAAGAAAAATGTTATAAATTTTGGAGAAAAACCTCAAACCTTCAAGACTGAAGTCATTATTACTCAAGTTTTTAAGTGGCTGCTCTTTGTACCCTTAACTCAACTAGAAATTTTTGGTTGTCTACTTTTAATTATTAATTTCATAGCACTGCTTTTACATCAGTAGAGTTTCTGGTTACTATACCCACCTCTGATCATATAAAGTATGCATGAGTAAATTACTATTATGAATGTTTCTTTCCCTTCTCTTTCCAACTCTTTCTCAATGGAAAAAAGAAACACCAGAATGAAAGTACAAAAAAATACACAATTTTTGCCATCATCATCATCACTCTATATATAATTCAAGAAATCTCTGTGTCTTCTTCTTCTTTTAGATTTGATTGGCGGTTGGCAACCAGCTTACAGGTGCATTACCGCCACTGACTTGATTATCATCACTCTATACAGTGGTACCTCTACTTACGAACGTCTCTACATACGGAATTTTCAGGTTACGAGACGCCTCAACGGGAAAATATTGCCTCTAGTTACGAACGAAATTTCAGGATACGAAAGGCAAAAAAGTACGCGCTCCTCGCAGCTTCCGTAGTTTACCGAACGTAAACATACCTGTAGCTGCTCTGCCATTGGCTATCGCCTAGCATCTTCCTGGTATCCCATTGGCCACGAAGTTTTTTTTTTTTCCAAAACTTTATGCGTTTGGTTGATCTCGCCAAAGAATATGGCCGTAATACATCAACGATCAGCATGGTATTAAAACAAAACGAAGCACTTACAAGCCGACAAAAGCAAACGTCCTTGGATCAGAACATGAACCGCCGAAGGCAAACGGTGACGACGTCGACGACGATAGCAGTTAAAGGGTAAATGAACATAATTTTTATTATTCTTTCTCTTTTATTATTCTCTTTTATTATTCTTTCTCTCATTTTAAACTCTCATTTTATGTTTATTATGCAGTAATCTAATTGTAACATGTATTTGTTACATGTTTTGATGCGTTTTTACGATTTATAAAAAATTTATGCCCGAATTTTGGGGGCTTGGAACGGATTACAGCATTTACATGTAAAACGCGCCTCTACTTACGAATTTTTCACGTTACGAGAATTCTTCCGGAACGAATTAAATTCGTAAGTAGAGGTACCACTGTATCTTTGTATAAGGAGTTCTTATAAGGAGTTCTGAACAACTGTGTGAAAAAATTATCCATCCTTGGACTGTGTCCTCGGTGGCATCGACCAGCTGGCCGGTTCTGTTTGTGTGTCACGACCATAGGACTCGCTAAAAGATCATAGGATCACCTAGGATGTGCCTGTGATCTCTACATGATGTCTATATGACGGTATATAGACACCATAGTATAGAATGATTCAAGAAAATCTGTGTCTATGTGTGATCAAAGGCAGGCATCGCTCACGATCATAGGACTCACCATGACATCATCAAAGATCAAAGGCAGGCATCACTTAACGAGTGCTGACGTGCTTGCTTACACCTGCTTTCTACGGGCATGCAGAAATACTGTACTTGCTTATACTTGGTTTCTACAGGCATGCACAGGTATGCACTGGCCCAATATTCCAACATTCAAGCCTTGGTTGTACAATGCTTCAAATGGTAAGTACTATATGCAAAGTTACTGTGCAAAATTTTACAAAAAGAAATAAATAGCATAAAATTAACATATTCAGGTTAAAATATGTTGCCACTGTGCCTAGGTCTTTAAGGCAGAGGAAACACTGTCCAGTCTCCATCTTTAGTGTAATTTCTAATTAAGGTATATGCCTTATATTGCAACGTGTGTGGTCTATAAAGAAGAAATTATGCCAAGGTGTATTATTAGCCATAGGAGGCTGCTAAGCCACATATAAACACATCTGCTTACATCATATTTGGTGAAATACTTCAGAGTGCCCTCTCGCTCTGAAAGGACAAATCGCCTGCTGAGGAACTGTCCATTGTCCCGGCCCCTCTTCATCAACATGCCATCTCTAATTCCTGGAGGAAGCCAGCAAAAGTCATTCACAGAGAATGTTTTTTTTGTTTGCTGCACATATCTCTTTTATCTGTATGTGTACTCACCTTCCTCATATGTAAAATTTCTTCCAGGCTCGGAGAACTCCTTCCTCTCGTACTTTGCTCTAATCCACTGCTCCCTCAACACCCTGAACACACAAATAGATGAAATGTCAATAGATCTAAAAGCGGTGCCAGCATATAGCAAACTCCTAGTTCAATATACTGCAGGAAATAAGAAAGAGGCCATTAAACAGATTTTCAACAGTGAGGCTTCTATGTTAAAGTTGTAAGAATGACAAGTTCTTCCACATTTAACTTAAATATTCTCATACAGTGTTGATTAATGTAGAAACATATAAACAATGAAGTTGCAGTACCTCATGTTTTTTTTTTTTTTAAGAAGTGCTCAGCTGTTAGAGACTGCTAGAGCCAGCCTGGTACCAGCACTCTTTTGCGACAAAACCATGCTGTTGTCACATGTGAGAGAATGTGGCTTGGCATTGTCTTGATGAAGTAAGCCAGGACATCTCTGAAAATGACACTGCCTGTATGTACCGTTCAGCATTAATGGTGCCTTCACAGATGTGCAAGTTACCCATGACATGGGCACTAACACATCCCCATACACCCCCATACCATCACAGGTGCTGGCTTTTGAACTTTGCACTGATAACAATCTGGACAGTCATTTTCTTCTTTAGCCCTGACTATGCAACATTCATGATTTCTAAAAACAATTTGAAATGTGGACTCGTCAGACTACAACACACTTTTCCACTTTGTGTCAGAGCATCTCAAATGAGTTCAGGCCCAGAGCAACCTGTGGCGTTTCTGGGTGTTGTTGATATATGGCTTAAGCTCTGAATGGTAGAGTATTAACTTGCATTTAGATTTAGCGATGAACTGAGTTAACTGACAATGGTTTTCCGAAGAGTTCCTGAGCCCACGTAGTAATATCCTTTACAGAATGAAGTCAGTTTTAATGCAGTGCTGCCTGAGGGATCAAAGGTCCTGAGCATTCAATGTTGGTTTTTGGCCTTGCCGCTTACATGCAGAAATGTCTCCAGATTCTCTGAATCTTTTGATGATATTATGAACTGGAGATGATGAGATCCCTAAATTACATGCAACTGTACACTGATAAACGTTGTAC
Source organism: Pholidichthys leucotaenia (assembly GCA_020510985.1). Taxonomy (NCBI): domain Eukaryota; kingdom Metazoa; phylum Chordata; class Actinopteri; order Cichliformes; family Pholidichthyidae; genus Pholidichthys; species Pholidichthys leucotaenia. The sequence goes on along the minus strand of CM035848.1, from coordinate 269,240,408 downwards.
TTAAACTGTTGGACTATTTGCCCACACAGTTGTGAACCTCACCCCATCCTTTCTTGTGAACAACTGAGACCTTTCTTCTTTTGGTGTTTTATGGTGGTTGGCACATAGCATTTGGATGCATTACTGCCACCAACTGGTGTGAAACCTAGGCTGGGATACTAATCCTCTACTTCAGCAAAAAAAAATAAATAATAATAATAATAATTATAACCTCTTTATCAAATTCAAGATCAGAGAAGGCAAGGACAGCTTCAGGAAGAAGATGGAGGACAAGCTGCAACAGAGCGACATCAGCGGGGTCTGGAGAAACCTCAAAACCATCTCGGGGCTCCAGAATACCTCCCCCCAGGCCACGGGGGGCAGGGAGTGGGCGAACAACCTGAATCTGTTTTTCAATAGATTTGACCAACCGCCCTCCCCCCTGTCTGCACAACAACCACTGCTGCCTCTAAGAAATCAAGTCCTGCTACCCACTCCCCACTCCACCGACACCCCCCCCACTCCCAACACACAGCCCCCCATCCTGACCCTGACCAAGACCCAGGTGAGGACGGAGCTGAGGAAGATCAAGGCGAGGAAGGCGTCGGGACCGGACGGCATCAGCGCAAAGCTCCTCAAGTCCTGTGCAGACCAGCTGTGTGGGATTGTGACGTATATCTTCAACATGAGCCTGAAACTGGGGAGGGTACCACAGCTGTGGAAAACATCTTGTGTGGTACCTGTACCAAAAACTTCCCACCCCAAAGACCTGAACAGCTTCAGACCGGTGGCCTTGACGTCCCACTTGATGAAGACCCTGGAGAGACTGCTCCTTGCTCATCTCCGCCCCCTGGTGGAACCAGCGATGGATCCACTCCAGTTCGCCTACCAGCATGGCATTGGGGTGGAGGATGCGGTGATCTTCCTCCTTCACCGTTCTCTGTCCCACCTGGAGAAGCCCGGGAATATGGTGAGGATCATGTTCTTTGACTTCTCCAGTGCTTTCAACACCATCCAACCGATGATCCTGAAGGACAAGCTGCTGCGCGCAGGGGTGGACCAGCACCTGTCATCATGGATCCTGGACTACCTCACGAACCGGCCTCAGTTTGTGAGAACCCGGGACTGTGTTTCCGACACGATCATCAGTAGCACGGGGGCCCCCCAGGGAACGGTGCTGGCTCCCTTCCTGTTCACTCTTTATACTGCGGACTTCTCACACAACACAACACATTGCCATCTACAGAAGTTCTCTGATGACTCTGCGATCGTTGGTCTCATCTCCAGCGGAGATGAAGCTGAGTACAGAGGGCTTATCCAGGACTTTGTGGACTGGTGCCATCGGAACTGCCTCCAGATCAACGCGAGGAAAACTAAGGAGCTGGTGGTGGACTGCCGCAGGCATGGGCAGCCCCTCACAGCACCAGTAAATATACAGGGAACAGACATCGAGATGGTGACATCCTACAAGTACCTGGGTATTCATCTGAACAATAAACTAGACTGGTCACACAATACTGACGCACTCTACAAGAAGGGACAGCGCAGGCTGTTCCTGCTGAGGAGACTCAGGTCTTTTGGTGTACAAGGGGCGCTGCTGAAGTCATTCTATGACACGGTGGTGGCATCAGCCATCACTTTTGGAGTGGTCTGCTGGGGCAGTGGCATCACTGCAGCCGATAGGAAGAGACTGAACAAACTGATTAAGAAAGCTAGCTCTGTCCTGGGGCAACGCCTTGATCCGATGGAGGAGATAGGAGAGAGAAGGACGGTGGCTAAACTGTCATCTCTGCTGGAGTCCGAGTTCCACCCTATGCAGGACATACTGGATGCACTGAGGAGCTCATTTAGCAGCAGACTACATCATCCCAGGTGCACAACCGAGAGGTTTCGTAGGTCCTTCCTACCAACGGCTGTCAGACTGTACAACCTAAGCAGGGCTGCTCGCAGAGATAGCAAAAAGACGTAACAAACTAATAGTTTTTTTTGAATGCAAAAGATGTAATAGACTTACACAATGGTCCTCTCCGGCATACAACTAGGAACATACCGGTCGCTATGGAGGGTGAGAATATGTATGGGCACATAATCATACCATGTAGGATAACTAAATAGACGGTTATGCTGTTTCATCCCACCTAGCAACAATGCTCTGCACTGTGTGTGTTTATATATTTACATATTTATTCCATCTAGCTACAATGCTCAGCACTGGGTGTGTTTATATTTATATATCTATATATTTATTCCATCTAGCTACATTGCTCCGCACTGTGTGTGTTTATATACTTGCATATTTATTCCACCTAGCTGCAATGCTCCGTACTGTGGGTGTTTATATATTTACATATTTATTCCATCTAGCTACAATGCTCTGCACTGTGTGTGTGTGTGTGTGTGTGTGTGTATATATATTTTATAGTAATATGTACATATGTATATTAGCTGCTCTTGCTTGCTTGTTTTTGTTTTTTTTTCTTGCCTTCTGATTGTTGCTCTGAGTGTTGCTATCCCTGTGCTGTTGCAATCCTGGAATTTCCCCGTTGTGGGACTAATAAAGGCTTATCTTATCTTATCTTAAATTCATCCCCCCTTTTCACAAAACTCCTTGCATTTCACTGAAGAAGGAGCACTAGGTCCCTCCCTCAGTGCTTCCCAGTTTCCCATCTGCCTCAAGTCTTTTATTGATTTGCTCCCAAGATATAGCCTTCATGCCCATGAATTTCTCAGCCCCTTTCGTAGTTATTTTGATTTTTTCTGTTTTGCGTCTCACTTGATCCTTGCAATTAATGACATCAGCAGTGAACAAAATTAGTTTATCCACAATTCTACTGTGGATAAACTAATTTCTCTGCTAACCTGATTCCTTTGGTCTCCTGCTGGCCTGAGATATTGATCGGTATTTCTCATTCCTTCCCTTGCATTTTGTGCTTGCACTTTCTTCACTGCTTCTGCATAGCTGATGTTGTTAACCATTTTTACTTGCTGGATTGCAACTGCTCTTTTCCTAACCTCACACCCGCCATATGTCACACTAGGGCTGTCGCAATAACTGTAATTATGTAATACCGCGCTATGGACACGCCTACCGCGGAGGAAAACAACCAACCACAACAACCCGTGGTGTTCACTTTTTTGTATGTGTGGCTATATCTTGTTGTTCACTTATGTGCTCCTATTGATTACTAAATAAATTGCTAAATGAAGTGTATTTATATTGCCAACAGAATGTTTGCACCCGGTACTCTAGAAGCTTCCACAGCACCCGGTGCTTCCATCGTTTGGGGCACTCTCTCCAGACGGACTCCAGCAGGCAGTTAGTGGTGAAAGCGCTTGGACTCCTTGTTAAATACAGCCGTAACAGTGAGCACTCAAAGGGCACAAAGCGTGTTATTTCCTTCTGAGTGGAGTACACACGTGGACAAAATTGTTGGTACCCCTCTGTTAGTGAAAGAAAAACCCACAATGGTCACAGAAATAACTTGAATCTGACAAAAGTGGTAATAAATAAAAATTCTATGAAAATTAACCAATGAAGATCAGACAATGCTTTTGAATTGTGGTTCAACAGAATTATTTTAAAAAATAAACTCATGAAACAGGCCTGGATAAAAATGATGGTACCCCTAGAAAAGACTGAAAATAATGTGACCATAGGGACATGTTCAACCAAGATCTGTCCTCTAATTAACATCACAGGTGTCTACAAACTTGTAATCAGTCAGTCGGCCTATTTAAAGGGTGACAAGTAGTCACTGTGCTGTTTGGTGACATGGTGTGTCCCATACTAAACACGGACCAGAGGAAGCAAAGGAGAGAGTTGTCTCAGGAGATTAGAAAGAAAATTATAGACAAGCATGTTAAAGGTAAAGGCTATAAGACCACCTCCAAGCAGCTTGATGTTCCTGTGACTACAGTTGCACATATTATTCAGAAATTTAAGATCTACGGGACTGTAGGTAACCTCCCTGGACGTGGCCGCAGGAGGAAACTTGATGAAAAATGGAAGAGACGGATAATATGAATGGTAACAAAAGAGCCCAGAAAAACCTCTAAACACATTCATGGTGAACTCCAAGGTCAAGGTACATCAGTGTCAGATCGCACCATCCGTCGTTGTTTGAGCCAAAGTGGACTTCATGGGAGACGACCAAGAAGGACACCACTGTTGAAAACAAATCATAAAAAAGCCAGACTGGAATTTGCCAAACTGCATGTTGACAAGCCACAAAGCTTCTGGGAGAATGTCCTATGGACAGATGAGACAAAATTGCAACTTTTTGGCAAGGCACATCAGCACTATGTTCACAGACGCAAAAATGAAGCATAGCAAGAAAAGAACACTGTCCCTACTGTGAAACATGGAGGAGGTTCTGTTATGTTCTGGGGCTGCTTTGCTGCATCTGGCACAGGATGTCTTGAATATGTGCAGGGTACAATGAAATCTCAAGACTATCAAGGTATTCTAGAGAGAAATGTGCTGCCCAGTGTCAGACAGCTTGGTCTCAGTTGCAGGTCATGGGTCTTGCAACAGGATAATGACCTAAAACACACAGCTAAAAACACCCAAGAATGGCTAAGAGCAAAACATTGGACTATTCTAAAGTGGCCTTCTATGAGCCCTGATCTAAATCCTATTGAACATCTGTGGAAGGAGCTGAAACATGCCGTCTGTAGAAGGCACCCTTCAAACCTGAGACAACTGGAGCAGTTTGTTCATGAGGAGTGGGCCAAAATACCTGCTGAGAGGTGCAGAAGTCTCATTGACAGTTACAGAAATCGTTTGATTGCAGTGATTGCCTCAAAAGGTTGTGCAACAAAATATTAAGTTAGGGGTACCATCATTTTTGTCCAGGCCTGTTTCATGAGTTTGTTTTTTTTAAATAATTCTGTTGAACCACAATTCAAAAGCATTGTCTGATTTTCATTGGTTAATTTTCATAGAATTTTTATTCATTACCACTTTTGTCAGATTCAAGTTATTTCTGTGACCATTGTGGGTTTTTCGTTCATTAACAGAGGGGTACCAACAAATTTGTCCACGGCTGTATGATCCCGACTGTGAATGCTCTGTGTATGAGCTCCGAGAGCAGATTGTTTGAACGTCATTTTTCGGACAGCGGCAAAAATAACGGAGACAAGAGCCACGCAGGGTCCTGTACGGAGACTGTCCTGCTCATAAGCTGAATGTTGCTGCAGTCTCCAGTCCACACACCTTGTAGTTACCGCCACTGCTTTATGAAAATGATCGTTTTTTAAACAGAATCAGCAGTTCATGCCTGTAGAAAGAGCGGAGCTCCGCACAGTTGTGACACACGCACATAAAGTTGAGAGCGAGCTGCAGCAAGACTCTCACAGCTTTCCTCATTTGCCACATAAATTATAAACCCTGTTAAAATTACAAATCCACAGGCTCCTAAAAACATTTGCAATAATACCGCATACGGTGGCGTTGAACTGTCCACCGTCACCACAGGAGAAATTCCTCTACCGCAACAGCTCTATGTCACACTTTGCTGACCCCCACAGTTACAGCATCTAGGCTCTACAATTTCTCCACATTCTTCATACTTATGATTACCTCCACATTTAGCACATCTCTGTTTGGAACTGCGACACGGTCGCAGTTCAATGGAGCGAGAGATTGACAGACGGATTGGAGCAGCATCTGCAGTGATGCGGACGTTGCACCGGTCTGTTGTGGTGAAGAGGGAGCTTAGTTCTAAGGCAAAGCTGTCGATTTACCAGTCAATCTACGTTCCTACTCTCACCTATGGTCACGAGCTTTGGGTAATGACCGAAAGAACAAGATCGCAGATACAAGCGGCTGAAATGAGCTTTCTCCGTAGGATTGCTGGACTCACCCTCAGAGATAGGGTGAGGAGCTCAGTCATCTGGGAGAGGCTCAGAGTAGAACCGCTGCTCCTCCACATTGAAAGGAGTCAGTTGAGGTGGTATGGGCATCTGATTAGGATGCCTCCTGGACGCCTCCCACTTGAGGTGTTTCAGGCACGTCCCACTGGAAGGAGATCCTGGGGCAGACCCAGGACTCGGTGGAGAGACTATGTCTCCCAGCTGGTCTGGGAACGCCTTGGTATCCTCTCTGAAGAGCTGGAGCAGGTGGCTGGGGAGAGGGAAGTCTGGGCTTCTCTGCTTGAACTGCTGCCTCCGTGACCCGGACCTCCAGAAAAGCAGTAGAAGATGGATGGATGGATGAATGTTTTGAACTGCAAGCTACTGCAATGTGACCATACCTCTGACATTCATAACAGTGCAGTGGAGGTGGAATGTAAGGCCTAATCAGGAAATGCCTGTTTTCTATCTGTAGGAGCCTATTAGGCCCAATTGAATAAATAGGAACCAGTCATTGTCTGGGCAGGTGCTCTACCCAGAAGGAAAAAACATTTTTTGACCGCTGAGACGGCAAGACATGTTTGTATCTTAAGGAAACTTTTATCGTAAGGAACTTTATTGTTGTTATGGATTTTTAATGTTAATTTGGAATGAAGTTAGTGTTTTTAAAAGTAATGGACGTCTTGGACACTGATTTTATCACGTCAAGTTTTAGTCAGCGTGTCAAGCAAATTTTCCGGGACACAGCATCTCAAGCTTTGGCTTAGCCTCTATACTATCCTTATTTTATCTGGAAGTATAGGTTCTTGAAACTCTATCAGCAGTAACATACTTAACTCTTTCTTCCATTTACTATCTTCATCAGTGTCTTCACTCCTTTCACCTCACCTCCCCAAACATTCCTTTGGAATTTATCCCGATCTTCCCCAACCGGGATACCACTTATTACTCCTCGAGTGATTTTATTTTCTTCCACTACTCTTCTATCACACACAACATTTTTTCCCAGTATTCCCAACATGTAATGCCGTATTTTTTTGCTCCTCATTTCTGCATTTATTTAACAAGCTCCCATCTCGGAAAACTCTTGCCACTTCTACATCCCCGACCTTCCATTCCAACTCTCTAGAAACTACTATTGGGCTAAGAACTTTCTTCTCATCTGCTTTCCAGAATCTTAGAATTATCTTAATTTCTTCACTTTCTACCTTCTTACGAGTCACCTGCGTTTCATCTTCTGAGCTAGACTCCTCTAACTCGCTTTTATTATTTTGGCCAGCACTGTGTGAGCTGGCTAGTTCTTCCCCGCGCCTCCCACTGGTCCAACCTCGACCTCCGTTTTTCTCAACTGTCTTCCAGTCATCGACATCCACATCATCCTCCCTGTCCATACCCTGCTCCTCCTTCTCAACCCGGCTTCACACCAGCCAGTGCCAACCGCCAAAGAAACGTCCACAACAATGCCTCGATGTTTGATGTTGACTGACACATCAAGAGGCGAACAACTGAGCCTTTTGGGGATGCTCCTTTTACACCCAATTATGACACTCACCTGTTTCCAACTAACCTGCTCACCTGTGGAATGTTCCAAACAAGATTTCTGTTTTTTGTTGACAATTCTTCAACTTTTCCAGTCTTTTCTTGCCCGTCTCAGCTGTTTTGGAAAATGTTACATTTATCAAATTCAAAATGAGCGAATATTTGCAAAAAAAAAAAAAAGTTTATCAGTTTGAACAATAAATATCTTGTCTTTATATTGTATCCAATTGAATACAGGTTGAAAAGGACTTGCAAATCATTGTACTCTGTTTTCAGTTAGGTTTTACACAATGTCCCAACTTCATTGGAATTGGGGTTTGTATATAATGGTTTAAAAATACACATAATGTGTCTCTAAAAAGAGTCCTTTCTTCACCATTTTCTAGAAATTAAACCAGGTGAGTAGCAAAGCTAACAACCTAGCAAAAGAAGTTAAACTTATAACTTATTCTTATCACACTAGCTCCTTTCGGCTTTGCCGGAATGAACTAACAATGGAGTGTGTTTATCTCATACTAGTGCATGCCCATAGAACGCAGGTATTCCTGTCTGAAACAGGTTTCTCAATCAGGCTTTACAGGCCCAAATGAAGGCTGTGTTTGAAAGTGGAATAGAAAGAGGTGTAGCCTATATGTAGGCAATTACGTTAGACTGTGACAAATATAAAAGGGACTAAATGGCACTAAGATTTATTTGATTGTGTGAATATTAATTACAGAATACCTAAAATGAATGGGACACCCAATATTAGCAACTGTTTCAGATCCCTTGTTTATTTGTTTGTCAGATCACTTATTTGTCTGATCTTTTATCACTTATATTCATAACAGTGTATCTTCACTTTGGGGAATGGGAGTTGTTCAGTCACCACTATAATTATTTTAGTTTATATCACTGTTCAGTGATGAGTTCAGTGTAATATTGAATTTCTTCTGTGTATCGTCAATAAACTCATGCAGTACTATTACAGGACACATTTACAAATATTTGAGACCCATTGTAGTGCATCATTTTATACTTTAGCAATATTTTGTTATTAAAAGGTTTTTAAAACTTTAATGCTAAGATTGAGGCGGTGCTTATATTGTCGCGCTGGGGCGATACTGAGGCCAAATAATGATCTGAACCTTAAGGGCGTGACTGGCAAAGACTAAGCGCCGTCGGTCTATTGTAAGCGTTTGTTTTTTTATTGATGCGAGAATATTTATTATTATTATTCCGCCTAAACGATCGCATTTTTGACCCTCTAAACGTTAGCCAAAATGCATTTTTTTCCACACACATACCTCAGGCCCAATGAAAAATTTTGTAAACTGGAAAAATATGTGTCCCATGCTGAAAATTTATCCAGCGTATTGACACACTGTGGAGCAAAGGTTGTAGGGTCTTCCCTCGATGTTTTTTTTACCTTTGGTTAAAAAAAAAAAAAAAAAAAGGTGGAACCAATCAGCTGATCGCTGGAACCACAGAGTTCAGCTGTTTTCCATGATAAATCAGCCTCAGGGAAAAAGCACGTGCCATGCATTATCTTTTTTTTCACTTTATTGAAAATAACAATGTGAGCGCTGCGGCTCTATTGTAAGCGGTTTGTTTTTTATTGATCAAATTTTGTTGTGTTTCGCTTCCTTGTTCTGCACACAAAACTTACTCGTAGTGCCAGCGATTCAGCTGCTGCTCCCCCCCTTCCTTTCCCCAGTGGCACCTTGTGTTCTCCATGCCAAATTATCCATTAGACCTATGCAATCACAGCAACCTTATGGTATAATTTTTATTATAATATGATGATGATGGATTGAGCCATCGCCAACGACGGATCTTCCGCCTTCTGGCTGCATTAAATTATATGGGGGTGCTTGTGACGGTGATGACTGATGAGGCAGATGCGTGAAGCACATAGCATATCGCAATCAGGACAGATGTACTGTACATAATTGGCTGAGTGGATGACACCGACTGTTGTAGACGTCTCTGTTGCTGGGCGGCACCGTAACATGCTTTATGGCGGGCATCCAAAAGGGCAGTTCTCTCTCTCTCTCGAAGAGGTCAACACCTTCATGGCAGATGCCAGGCTTCTTTCGCCAAAGGGAACAGTTCTTGGCCTGCATTTCCCATGTCATAGAATCAATCCCACACGACTTGAGTGAGGTTTTGAGCATGTCTTTATACTGCTTCCACTGACCGCCCCGTGACCTCCGCCCTTCGTCCAACTGGCCAAATAATATGATTTTAGGAATGCGCTGCTCTGTCATCCAAACAACGTGGCCGGTCCAGCGCAACTGGGAACGTATGATGAATGACTCGATGCTGGTGATACTGCACTGGCGGAGGACTTCTGTATTGGCAACTTTGTCTCGCCACGTGATTCCACACAGCTTCCTTAAACACCGCATGTGAAACTGTTCAAGTTTCTTCACATGGGGGTGGTAGGTTGTCCACGACTTGCACCCATAGAGAAGTGCTGATAGAACAACGGTGCGATAGACCTTGAACTTGGTGCTTAGACGAATGCCACGCTTTGACCATAGACGATGCTGTAGGCATCTATAGGATGCGCTAGCATTGCTGATGCGGTGGGTAACTTCATCATCAATCTTCCGCCCTCTTCTCTTCACTTCCGCCCTCCAAAGAGAGCAGACGCCTTTTTTCTTCTCTCCTGCTCTGACTTATCTCCTTCCTCCCCTAACTAACTGGATCCCAGCTTGCTGTCGTCTGTCTGCGTGTTTTTACTGCTGATTATCGAAAGAAATTATGGAATTAATAAGCTGGGCTTTGAACGCAATTGACACTATTTTTTCAACGAGGAAAAGTGCCCCGGGGGAGGTTGTTTGCCCCGCAGGAACGGCTGCTGCGGGCTATTTGAGGGACACAAGTAATTGGAAACTCTTGTGCCTGTCTGATCTTTCCATCGAAGATGTAGCAGATTTGTACGTCTTCGTAGTAATGGTGATTGGGATCGTTCTGATTGGATCTGGGATTGTCCTGGTGTACCGCAAATTGATGAAGATGGACACAACCTACCAAAACGCTGGCCAGGCGAGGTTCAACCATCAAATTGAAAAAATGGAGAGGACTCTGATAGCGGCAAATGGAGAACTGTCTCGGAAGGTGGATTACATCATGATTACGCTTAGAGCCGTCCATGAAGGATTCAACGTCCAGCAATGAAGGATTAAGTACTGAATCTGTAAGAGAACATAAAGTTTTTTCTCTCTGAGATCAGTACTATTCGACGAATCTGACTCCCCTCACACAAATCCTCCAGATTATCTGCAGTTTTTTTGTTTTCAAAACATTGAGCTCACGGCCTTTCGGACAGCCAGCTGCATGGCCCAAGGACAAATGCCAGCAGCTAGACAAAACATCTCCTGCCAAAGAGTCCTTGTTGTTCTTAACTGATACAAACACCCACATTCAACATTACACCCACACTGATTCAAAAAACTGATGATAAAGATGATTCACTCACTGCTCTCTCTGTGTCCTTGTAAACTTTTTTGTCTGCTAACTGTGCATTGAGGGCTTTTTTTTTCTTGTAATCATAATATTGATCATATATGACCACTATTCTGACAATCAATGGTTTTTTTGCTCCTTCCTATTGTATTATCCTTTCTTTCCTGTGCATCCTGTACCCTTCTGTTGACAGGCGCGTTCACAGATGCTGCCGTGTCACCGGAAATGCAGGTCGTTTTCTGTGTCAAGTCAAATCCCTCGTATATTATTAGTTGTATCTGTTAATGTACTTGGCAATAAATCTTTTCTGAGTTCTGAGTTCTGAGTTCTGAATCTTAGCGTTCTGCGAGATGGTGCCCCCCAGGTAGCAGAACTTGTCAACTGCCTTGAGGGGTTCGCCACTGATGGAGATAACAGGATTTATTGGGAGTGTACCAGGACGAGGTTGATGTAAAACCTCTGTCTTCTTGATACTTATAGTGAGTCCATAACGATTCGCTGCCCTAGCAAAATGGTCACTGATGAACTGTGCATCTTCAAGAGTGTGAGCGATGAGTGCGCAGTCGTCGGCATAGAGAAGCTCTCACAGCATCATGCATGACGTCTTTGTTTTAGCCTTTAAACGTTGCAAGTTGAATACATTGCCGTCAGTGCGAAATCGGATCCTTACACCCCTGTCGCAGTCCTTGAAGGCATCAAGGAGCATTGCAGCGAAGATGATACTAAAGAGCAGCGGGGCCATAACACACCCCTGCTTAGTGCCATTGATGATAGGGAATGGATCGGAGATTAAACCACTCTCAACCACCCACCCGACCATGCCATTGTGTAATGAGCGGATGACACTGACGATCTTAGGAGGGCACCCGACCCTGGCTAGCAGCTTCCACAGGCCCTCTCTCCCAACAGAATCGAAGGCCTTAGTCAGGTCTACGAACACTATGAACAAATCACAGTTTTGCTCTCGGCACTTCTGTTGTATTTGCCTGGCTGCAAACATCATGTCAATGGTGCCTTGACCTGCTCGAAAGCCACACTGACTCTCGGGAATGATGCTGTTGACAACATAGTGATTGAGGCGGTTTATGATCACACGTGCTAGAATCTTACCAGCGATGGCGAGGAGTGATATTCCTCTGTGGTTATCGCAGCAGTGGCGGTTTCCCGTATGCTTATACAAGTGAACAATCATTGCATCCTTGAAGTCTTGTGGAACCGCCTCCTGCTCCCATATGGTGGAAAATAACTGGGCAAGGCGGGCGATGATGATGTTACCGCCACACTTATAGATCTCCAGCGGGATACCATCTCCACCAGCTGCCTTACCACTAGACGTCTGTTTGATGGCATCTTTAATCTCAGTAACCATCGGTGGGACATTCAGCTCCTCCATGATAGGTCTCTGAGGAAGCTGTGCGATGGCTTCATCAGAGATCACAGATTGGCAATTCAGGACACCATTAAAGTGTTCTACCCAACGCTCCAGGATGAGAGCTGGCTCCCTTATGAGCGTCTGACCGTCCGAAGAGTACACTGGCATATTGCCCTGTGATGTCGTACCGTAGACCGCCTTCAGGCCATCGTAGAACGCTTTCACGTCGTTCTTGTCAGCAGCTTCCTGAAGGTCCTCAGCTCTAGCAATCCACCACTGGTCCATTATACTACGCAGCGAAACCTGCACTGTCTGCCGGACATGGTGGTAGGTGTCCTTCTTTGCAATTGAGCTCTTATCATTCACATACTCAAGATGGGCACGGTGAAGACGGTACAACAATTGGATGGCTGCTACATCATTTTCATCGAACCAATCCCGATGCTTGCGTTTGATGAAGCCGAGCACTTCCTCTGCGGCTTCATAGATATTATCACGAAGCAATGTCCAATGGCTGTCAGCAGTCTCAAAAAGGGCATTGTCAAAGTCAGTAAGTTTCGTGACAAGTTGCTGTTTCAGTTGGGTCCTGGAATCCAGTGAGCCGAGTTTGGCCACATTGAGCCACATTGAGCTTCTTCACAGGTGTCTTCAGGTGGATTCACAGGTGGATTTCTTTGAACTAAATGAAAATGAATTGAACCGCATAGGATACACAGAACATGTCCAGTCTTAAATGTCTCATTCACTAAAACATAATTAACATTTAAAAATTTAAATCTTTCTTCACTTAGGAACTTTTATATTCTATATTACATTTCTGTACGTCACTAAAATACAACATGGCTTTTATTCATCTCCCAGCACTATGCTATTGGCTGTGACAGCAATGCAGTCTATGCCCAGGTAGTTATGCTACCTGATAATTTGTATTCATCCAGTTACAAACAGGTTTCAATTATTTAGCACAGTTGCAACATACTAAGACAAAGTGATTGTGGGTCAGTAGAGGCTTAACTGGAAAAGTCAAAACTGCCTCCAGAAAACCTTTCAAAAAAATTTAGAGGGCAGTGATTAAAGTTCAGTAAGCATCTTTCACAGATACCATTTTCAAATAAAATAATTTGACTTCTGGGTTTTACATGCCAACTACTCTGCAGCTCTAGCAATGTGTCCACCACCTAACTACTAGTGCACCAACTCTACTGACTGCCATGCAGAGTAAGTGTACACAGGTAGGAAATCCTGCGATGGCCAGAGACAGTATTTCCTTTTTTATGAGGAGGATGTATTTATTGATGTTGTGATGTACAGAAACTCTCAGCTAATAGTGCATGCACAGCATTAATACAGTACATTTGCAGAGATATTACTGGCAGTCATTATTGACAAGAACACTCTGAGGAAAGTGCAATATCCCCCGTCTCCATTTTCTCTGAAGATCCCAATACATCACTGAAAGAGAGCAGTTTTCAGCTTTTCCATATAATTACTGAGGCAGAACCAAATTATGATAGCCTATTGTCCATGAATACACAACAAAAAAACTATTTTATACAACCCATAATTGCAGACGAAGATCCCGAGGTGAACCTGTGTACCAAGTTTGGTGACCCTAGCTTTACTCGTTCTATAGTAATAGTACAAATAGAAAATTAACTTTGACCTTTTGACCCAAAACCCATAGTCAGGTTAGGTTGTAAGACATCCAAGATTTGTTTTAGATGTAAGTACGGTATGGATTTAAAAAGCCTACATCATTTCTTTCAGTAGTTATTGTGTTTACAAGAGTTAGGGAAAAACTGACCTCTTACCTTGACCTCAAGGTCTATAATTTCCGCAAAAATCATCCAATCAGAGTCAAATAGTAATATGCACATCATCAGTGTATATCAAATCCTGGTACTAAGTTTCAAAACAATCAGAACAAAATTGTAGGAGTGGATTTCACAAGACAGTCACTGTTAATGAACTGAGGTGAAATAGGACATGACAATTCAGGGGATATCACTCCTGCAAAAATCATCCACTTGTAGCCAAATTGCAATATGCACATCATCAGTGTATATCAAACTCTGGTACCAAGTTTCAAAACAATCGGAAGAAAACTGTAGGAGGAGTTGATTTCACAAAAGTGGGACAGGCAGACGGACAGATGGACGGAAGGATGGACCGAAGAGGTCGATAACAAATGTCTTATTTGCCAGTGATCTAACATTTATCAGACGGATCCTGACAGAAACCGGCGGGGAGTCAGCAGCTCCTCTCCAGGAAGCCTGACATAGGGGCCGCAGGTTACGGTGATTTGCCCCGCGCCAGCATGGACAAGGAGAGCAGGGGCTGCGAGGATGGAACACCTCATCATCAGGGCCAATGACAGGTATCAACCAGGGTCTTATAGAGCAAAAAAAAGACAAGGCTCTGCTCCAAACCCAGACCAAGGAGCCATGGGAAAACTCATGGCACAAGTCTTCAGTTTCACCAGATGACCACTGCGTTTACTGGTGACGGGAGCGCTTACACCAAGGAGGTGGAGCCTGGCAAAGGTGAGCTGGGATCCCAGATAGGACTGGAGGAATGAAATTATGTCCGCCATAATCCAAATACACTAGATCTTTGGTAGAAGGACAAAGATCCAGCGATGTTTGGTGATCGTATACCAGCAGAGTTGACTTTCAGAATAACAACTGACAATAACAGCACAAACACACACAGCATTGACAGCGACAGATGGCAGGCCACAAACGCCGGCGCCATCTTAAGAGGACACACCGGGGCAGACCCAGGGCACACTGGAGAGACTATGTCTTCCAGTTGGCCTTGGAATGCTTTGGTATCCTCCCTGAGGAGCTGGGGGAAGTGCCTGGGAAGAGGAAAGTCTAAACTTCCCTGCTTGGACTGTAGCCTCCATGACCCAGACCGCTGATAAGCAGCAGATTATGGATGGATGGATGGATGGATGGATGGATGGATGGATGGGCTTAATATTTTTTTCCTGTTTCATTCCACTTTATTACACATAACTATGTATAGACGTTTATGTTTTGAATTCTTTGTGTGCATTTCTTGAGTTAATATCAAAATCTGATGAAAATTTCATAATAAACTGAATAAACTGAATAAACTCATTAGAAGCATACATACACCACTACGTACTGACAAAAATCTTGATGCTTTCAATACTCATTTCCTCCATTGCACGTGCAAGTTCCACAAGTATCCCGAATTGAAGCTTAAGCACAAGACATCACGTGTACTATATCTTTTTTTCAACCCTTGCCTCTAGTTTTGAGCATTATGCTCCTGAAAAGCAGCTCATCCTGCATGAAAACACAAACATGCCTGAGAAAACAGGAACAGACACGTATGAAACTGCTCTGCTGCACTTGTTAAATAAGAGGACAAAATTCAGAAGCAGTTCTGCATATCCAAAACACGGCCATTACACAAGATGTATGCTAGAGTGCGTGCATGCATGAGTGTGTGTTGTGATGGCCACTCACTGGCAGTCCTTGCGGGTTGGTTTGTAGTAGTAGACGGGAACAGCAGCTTCATATTTCGTCTTCATCCGCTCATTGCCATTCTCAGCCATGAACTAACAAACACATGCATTAAATGACTAATTAGCAACCTTTTGGTGCATGGGCAGACAAAACTGCAAAAACATAAAAAAAAAAAAAATCAGTAAGAGGCTCAAGAAGAGGATAGGAGTGCATGTGTACGTATGAGGAATCTAATAACTCAGAGTGCCAAGATGTCAAATCCAGCAAATATGTTAAGAAGAAAACCCTCACATTGATCATCCGATTACTGTGAGTCTATTGCTACAAATTCCTGTACTAGACAGTAATATGTAATCTTTTTTTTTAACTGATTTCCAATAAATCCTTGAAAATAACAACTAATATTTCTCTATCTCAAAAAAATTTGTACTCCTTATTTTTAAGTGAATTAATTATGGGAAAAAGGCCAGTCGTTTAAGAATTCTTTAAATTCAATTTTCATTTCGAGGAAGAAAAAAAAGGCTTTAATCATCAGCTAAAAAATAACCTCCAGTATTCCAGTGTATTTCCTGTCATTTTTTATCAAACTCATTTTTAACACTTTTTACAAGTATGCTTCAGCGATCCCTACACGGCTATCAAGCAAATGAATCAAGACTGCAGGGGTAACTGTCAAAGGTAAGAGCAATTATTATCACAGGTCTGAAGTCTGAAATATCAGATTTTGACTTATTATGCTAAAAATTGAGCAATTTAGGCCACTGCTTGGGTCAAAGAACCTCCATGTCAGGTAAGATAATCTCAAGTTTTAACAGAGGATAATGAAGCTTACACGTGGCCATAAAGCTTACAGTTGATGCTTAAATTTAAAAAATGACAACTTGGCATTAACTGTTTGGCTCTTTAGCCTCAGTGGTTAGTGGCTTTCTGCAGTTAGCCACGCTGCATTTTTAATTGCCATATGCTTGTAGCCGGAAATTGCATTTACCACTCAGAATGTACAGGTGCATCTGAATAAATTAGTGTCATCAAAAAGTTAATTTATTTCGGTAATTCAATTCAAAACGTGAAACTCACACTGTATATTAAATAGATTCATTACACACAGAGTGATATATTTCAAGGGTCTATTTCTTTTAATTTTAATTATTATGGCTTACAGCTAATGAAAACCCAAAATTCAGTTTCTCTAAAAATTAGAATATTACATCAGATCAATTAAAAAAATATATTTTTAATCGAAATGATAGCCGACTGGAAAGTATGTCCATGTACAAACTCAATACTTGGTCGGGGTTCCTTAATGCAGCATGACATGGAGGCGATCAGCCTGTGGTCTTCCAATTATTGGTCATTTTTCTAAATACACACACATTGTCCCTCTGCCTAAACTACCTTCAGCCCAAGAGACAGCTGATCTGTTGGGTATACCATGTGACTGCAATTCGTGTTTGACCAATGATATCGTATCAGACAGGACCCCACTGTTTACCTCACAGGTGTGGGAGAACTTCTATTCTGCCTTAAGGGTTTTGGTCAGTCTCTCTTCAGGTTACCATTCACAGACCAATGGACGAACAGAAAGGGCCAACCAGCAGATAGAGGCAGCCTTTCCGTGTCTTCTTTGGGCGGCGTACACCCACAATACCCTGCTTAATGCCTTCACTGGGATGCCCCTCTTTGTGTGTGCCTTTGGTTATGGCCCACCCATCTTCCCAGCCCAAGAGCGGTAGTTGACAGTACCCTCAATACAAGCCCACTTGTACCGTTGTTTCAAGGGTTGGAAAAAAAGCCAGGGACACACTGCAAGTGTCATCACCTAAAACTCAAAACCAAGCAAACCACCAGCGCTTACAGGCTCTATACAGCTGGTTAAAATGTCTGCCTCAATTCAAAGATCTCCCATTGAAAATAGACTCCCGTAAACTAACTCCCCAATTTGTTGGGCCTTTCGAAATCTAGACTGTCATTAACCCCTCCATCATTCGGTTAAAGCTCCCAGCCATGCTCCATATTCATCCTTTGTTCCATGTACACTACCGTTCAAAAGTTTGGAGTCACCCAGACAATTATTTTGTGTTTTCCATGAAAAGTCACACTTATTTACCACCATGAGCTGTAAAATGAATAGAAAATATAGTCAAGACATTGACAAGGTTAGAAATAATGATTTGTATTTGAAATAATAATTTTTTCCTTCAAACTTTGCTTTCGTCAAAGAATCCTCCATTTGCAGCAATTACAGCATTGCAGACCTAACATGATTACACAAGGGTTTTCTAATCATCCATTAGCCTTCTGACGCAATGAGCAAACACATTGTACCATTAGAACACTGGAGTGATAGTTGCTGGAAATGGGCCTCTATACACCTATGTAGATATTGCACCAAAAACCAGACATTTGCAGCTAGAATGGTCATTTACCACATTAGCAATGTATAGAGTGTATTTCTGATTAGTTTAAAGTTATCTTCATTGAAAAAAGTGCTTTTCTTTCAAAAATAAGGACATTTCTAAGTGACCCCAAACTTTTGAACGGTAGTGTATCTCATATCAAACCAGTTGTTTCCAGCCCTTTGTGCACCCCTTCCCCCCAGATGATGGATAACCATCCAGCTTATTCAGTGTGACGTCTCTAAAGTGTCCCCCATCAGGGTTGGGCCTCCACCTTTTTCTTGATTGAGATGGGTACGGACCTGAGGAACGATCCCGGATTCCTCACCACCACATCTCGGATCCCTCGCTTATCTGTGATTTTTACCGCAGGGATCCTGATGCATTCTGGGCGCCCATAGGGTGGGCGGTACTATCAGGGCTGCTGCCACTACAGTAGCTGAGGATAATTAGATTGGTTCAGTGATTTCAGATGTGGTTGGGCTGCTGATGAGTCAGAAGCTCAGCTAACTCAACTCACTACAGTGAATGCCGGTGTATTAAGGGTTGGGCTTTCCCCCTTGACCAATCACCTGCATCTCCTCCCCTATAAAGCTCTGGTTACTCCTCCACTCAGTGCCAGATTGCAGACTTGCTTAGACAGTGGAACTCCAGCCTCTGTATCTTCTGCTAAAAGAAATAGTATTTCCCCTAACCCAAACAATGTGTTCCCGGCTCTCCTTGTTTCTACTGTTCCAGAACCTCCTGATTCCTCAAGTTATATAAATTCATCTCCAGCTGAATCTGCACGTAGGTTCCACTCCTGGAATACCCTGATAATTTATGATGATAAATCATCCCTCTTTGGCTGCTATGGTGTTACTGTGGACAAATGAAGGTTTTTATTAATCAGAACAACAACACCCCTTTGTCTCAAATTATAATGAGAGCAGAAAATGCGAGACTTGTGCATAAATAATTTTTTTTTTTTCACATGTAGTAAGGGAGAAAAGCTAGAAAGGCCAGGGCAGGGGGTTCAGAGATTTATCAATAAACAATGTGCCATCTATAAACAGTTATAACAAAAATAAGTTATAACAGAAATAATCACTCATTTTCCTTCTTGTAACCCCCCCGCACTATTCAATTAATACATTATTGAAAAAAAAATCCCGTTAAAAGTTTGCTTATGACTGGCAGACATAAGTCGCCATCTTGGATCCTGCACCAGTTCCATCAGATCTGGCAATCACGGCCTCACCCCCCAGTCGACTGATTTAAGTTTGCCACATGTGCCAATTACCATATCACTGCATAATGCAAGTTGCCAAAGGTGCCACTGCTACTGTTCATCATGTATTGATATGCATGTGGTTTTGTGACTAGAACAGCATGAGTGAGGACAATAACAAGTTGAAGGAAAACAGAAAACCTGCAATTCATGGTCCTCCCAGCGGGCAAGCCTCAGAGACTTGACCTTGCTGACATCTGGGATGTTGCGGTGGATTCCAGAGCAATCCAGACAGATGAAAACTCCCAGTGTGCAGGAGCCCCAATCAGGATCTATAAAGAGGAAGATTGACAGAAGAACAGGATTTTCTTATAGTGCTAGTTTTGGCCATATCAAGTGATATTTACAGTTTCTAGTGCATGCCTGTAAGAAGCAAATATTCCTGTCTGAAACAGGTAGGCCAGTCAGGCTATACAGGCCCAAACGTAGGCTGTGTTTGAAAGTGGAATACAGAGGCGGAGCCTACATGTAGGCAATCGCACATGTTAGACTTTGACAAATATGAAAGGGACTGAACTGAAATTTATTTGATTGTGTGAATATTAATTACAGAATAATTGAAAGTGAATGGGACATCCAATATTACTGACTGTTTATGAACAGCTTGTTTATTTATTTTTTTTGCCACGTCACTTATTTGTGTGATCTTTTACGACTTATATTCGTAACAGCGTATCTTGCACTTTGGGGAATGGAGTTGTTCAGCCATCATTATAATTGTTTTAGTTTATAATTTATCATCAATAAGCATGCTGTACTAT
Source organism: Pholidichthys leucotaenia (assembly GCA_020510985.1). Classification (NCBI taxonomy): domain Eukaryota; kingdom Metazoa; phylum Chordata; class Actinopteri; order Cichliformes; family Pholidichthyidae; genus Pholidichthys; species Pholidichthys leucotaenia. The sequence goes on along the minus strand of CM035848.1, from coordinate 269,220,285 downwards.
AACATGACACGTTAAATATTTGAGACCCATTGTAGTGCATCCTTTTATATTTTAGCAATATTATGAGTACAAAACACCCAACATTATTATACACAGCAGAATGACCTACTTGGCTGCAACCGTTGCATCAGTGTTACCCATTTGTCTGTAAATATTTAAATAAAAATTATTTATTTTCTTATTTGGGCATTTTTGGGTCTTGTCATTGTTTAGTCAAAGCGCGCATATGTGTCCGCATATGACAACTGATCTGGCCATTCCACTCCACAATCATGGTAGCATTATTATTAAGTTTTTAATTTTTAGATACTCGCGCGGGAGGGGGGACTCACGGTCCTGCAAGGGACAGTGGTACCACACGGGTGAAGCAGCAGTCGGGACTCCCGTCTACCACTGATCGGGCAGGCTGCGCGTGCCTCCCTGCGAAGGATCGTGGTCCGCCAGGTTGGACACCGGTGTTGGAGAAGCAGCAGCTGAACCGGTGGACTGCAGTCCTTCGCAGGGAGTCAAGCCCAGCCTGCCCAGTTAATGGGAGTCTCAGCTCCTGCTTTACCCATGTTCCACCACTGTCCTTTCCAGCACCACAGGTCCCCACCAGCCCCCCACCCCCATCCCCAGTGCACCTAATGCCGAATTAGCCATTAGACCTACGCAATCACGGCAACTTTATGGTATCATTTTTTAAGCATTAAATGTTAAGTATTATCTTTTTCTAGTCAAATTTGTTGCTTTTCGCTTCCTTGTTTTGCTCACAGAGCGCTGTGGTTACTGAAGCCATGATGCTGCATATTATCCAATTGATACGGAGTCAATCCAAAACCCCGCCCACACTTCTAGAAACCTGGGCATGAGACATAGCGATGGATAAACTTTTATTGATAAAAATTACATATTTTGACTGAGCAACTCCATACTTGGGGATGCACACCCTTGTAACCTCAGCCAAGCACTTATAAGATCTGAGGCCAGTCTGACAAATGGTTTGAGAGATATATGAGGAAAACATAGATAAACAGACACACACACACACACACACAGATTCTTTGCATTTATAGATAGATTTTTACCGATATCAGTGTAGACAGGAAATTCTAACAGCCAAGAAACTGGATCCAAAAAAGGTTATTGCATTCCGTCATCAAGTAATGTTTTCATTATGCAGACTGAATTAATACTGATTGCTACTCAATGAAGGCTGATAATTTGTTTTTGGATATCTCTATAAATGTGTTTAAGCTACAAAATTCTTCAAATTTAACTCACAAGGAAAACTGTGAGTCTATAAGAACATTTAGAGCTTCCAAGCTTTGCTTAAAGGGAAACTGAAGCAGTTGTTGGTTGAGAGGAATACAAATGATACAAGCATTTTATCAACTGAGCAACTAGATCACCAACACACAAAGAAAGATATACTCAGGAAAAAATAATCAGTCTCCTTCTGAACCGAAAAGCACTTTCTTTACTTTTACTACACCTTTCTTATCTTCCTGGCAACATTTACAGCTTTCTGATAAACAGAGTATTCATGTGTTATGAGGCTTGGATTTATCAGTTCATACCACAGTTGTCAGAGCAGGAAGGGCGCTGTTTGATCTTTATAACCATAAAAGATTGCTTAAACTGTGATATGCCCGAGAAGCAAGGATAGCTGTATAAAAATAAAACAATACATGTGTGCATGTGGTGAAAGACACAGGGTGAACTCTTACAGGTTGCCTATGCATTTTTCCCATCTTTGACTCCAAAAAGTACTAATCAGTGGCAGTAGTTCCAAAGTAAGCCTGTCTGCCATGGATGAATTTGGAGGTACTGATGCAGGAACGGAGGGACAGATGGAGCCTTGGTAAAGGTATGCACTCTCTCAGTGCCCTCTCATTCTGTTAAAAGAATGACAGCGAATGAGGGGAAAATATTAAAATGTCATAAATCAGATAATGATGGATGTTGGAATTGCACGCTTTGATGTTCCGGTGAATTGTAGAATCTCGGCCGGCAGGAGATGATAGCCGTTTTTCTGGGGTAGGGTACACTGCTGTACAACAGCATGGTAGAGTCCGGTGGTTAAATTAAAAAAAAAAAAGTGACCCATATTTCGTTCACTTAAGAAAAGGCTAAATCAATGATTGCTTAATGTGTGGACTTCATTGCAAGTTTATCATTCATTCATTCATCTTCTTAACCTCTCAGTCCTTTACAGGTCGTGAGGTAGCTGGAGCCTATCCCCGCATCTTTGGGCCAGACGAAGGGTACACCTTGGGCAGATCACCAATGAATGAATGAATGGAAGATCAGGTAAGGGATCAAAATCAGTCCATCAAAATAAGGGACACCAATTCTAGCCCTCGTGTTGGAACAGGCGTACATGCACATTCATGCCTTTAAAATGCAATGCTGAAATAGTAGCTGAAGCCACTGGCTTCAGACCTGCTTTTTGCTGATCAAAAGTGGATTGTCATAAAATGCACCAAAATAACAATGCGCCAAGATTGTGCTGGTGCGACACCGCTCTTAAATGAGTCTCCTCCTAGCAACATAAAGGGAATGCATAGTCCACATTTAATTAGATGTGGACTTTATTTATTTATACTTTATTTTGCTTGTTTTTAGAGTGATAAATGTATCTAGTTAGAGGCCACCATGACAGTGATTACTGACATCATCAAAATGATAAGACCAATGTTGTGTTTAGTATATAGAGTAAAACTAGAGCTTCATTCTTTTTTGCCTGTGACTTTTTTTGCTAATACAAATCTGTTTTTTTCCCCCACTTCCACTACCTTTGCTTTGCCTGGGCTGGTGTGGTTCATAGTTGACTCAGTGGACTCCACCCTCTTCCCTCATTGCACAGAATGACACACAAAGCATAGCTGCAACCATAAAGTACTTCACAATAAGATGCACAAGATCACAGCAGCCAGCTACGTATTGCTACCAAGTCGCAAGTATTTTGCCAAAGTTGTCTTGCCTCAACTGTACACTTGAAAAGGTTGCTAGTTCACTTCAGTTTGTTGAAAAGTTACATTTTCTATAATGTTTACAATGGCAGGGCCAATCCACTTCCTGCACTTGGGGTGTGTGTGTGTGTGTGTGTGTGTGTGTGTGTGTGTGTGTGTGTGTGTGTGTGTGTGTGTGTGTGTGTGTGTGTGTGTGTGTGTGTGTTGGGGGGGTGATGGAAATCTCTGTTGCAACTCACCTCTAAAAGTACTGGAGCAGTAACATTTTGTTATTTTAGCTGTTTAACAAAACACACTGATGTGAAAAAATTAAGACACCCTATGAAAGCCTGTGTGTTTTTTAACATTTGGACATATGGATATTTAATATCAATTTTAACAATACTGGGAGATTCAAGTAATATATAACTTAAACAATTAAAACTGAAGAAAAGACTTTTTACAATTTTCTGTAAAATGTAATTCTAAAACCATGCAATCTCTGGTGAGGAAAAAGTTATGACACCCCCACATTTATTCCCACTTTAAATGGCTAAAATCACACACAAGTGTATCACATCAGGTGCACACACCTGCCAACATGCCCAGGTCTGGCCATCCAAGCAAGTTCACCCCAAGAGCAGACCGCAAGATGCTAAAAGAAGTCTCCAAAAACCCTAAAATGTCATCACGGGACCTACAGCAGACTCTTGCTACTGTTGATGTTAAAGTGCACGCCTCTACAATCAGAAAGAGAATGCACAAGTTTAATTTGCATGGGAGGCATGCAAGGAGGAAACCTTTGCTCTCTAAGAGAAACATGAAGGCCAGACTGAAGATTGACAGACAGAACACAAAGACCAGGACTTCTGGAATAATGTTCTTTGGACAGATGAGTCCAAAATTCAATTAGTTGGACATCAGAACAAAGGATATGTTTGGCGTAGGCCAAAATACAGCTTTCCAGGAAAAGAACACCATACCGACTGTGAAGCATGGAGGTGGAAGTGTCATGGTTTGGGGATGCTTTGGTGCAGCAGGACCTGGCCAGCTCATCATCACAGAATCCACAATGAATTCTACTGTGTATCAAAGGGTACTTGAGGACCACGTGAGACCATCTGTAAACATGAGCACTCTGAGGCGAGCACAATATCCCCCTCCGTTTTCTTTGAAAATCCCAATATTTACTGACGGAGAGCAGTTTTCAACTTTTCAGTATAATTACTGTGGCAGAACCAAATTATGATAAGCCCATCATCCACAAATATATAACAAAGTACACCGTGTTCCAAATTATTATGCAATCGGATTTTAGTGTCAAACATTCAATTTTTTGTTTTTCAATTAAACTCATGGATGGTATTGTGTCTCAGGGCTCTTTGAATCACTGATATCAATCTCAGACACCTGTCATAATTAGTTTGCCAGGTGAGCCCAATTAAAGGAAAACTTTTTTTCATTTTTGCAAAAAAAGTTATTATTGGGAGGTTAATAAAATTTGAATTATGCTCCAACGGTTGATGACTTGAAAATTACACTGTCATTTGCATTGACTATTTAGGAAAATCAAAGACAAATATCATTTGCATAACAATTTGGAACGCGGTGTATACAGCCCATAGTTGTAGATCAGGATCCCAAGGTGAACCTGTGTAGCAAGTATGGTGACCTGAGAGAGCTTTACACGTTCTATAGTAAGAGACCATAGGGAGTACCAACCTTGACCTTTGACCTTTTGACCCCAAACCTGTAGTTGGAGGTTATGGTGTTGGAGTGAACCTGTGTACCAGGTTTGGTGACCCTAGCTTTCTTTGTTGTTGAGATATACTGTACTTTATAAGGCATTTTGATGTTGACCTTTGACCGTGCGATCCCAAAAACCACAGTCACACTTCAGGGTCACAGGGTGAACCTGTGTACTAAGCTTGGTGGCCCTAGCTTTACTCATACAGTAATAAGGCATCAGGAAAGTTAACCTTGACCTTTTGACCCCAAACCCATAGTCATAGGTAAGGATCCCAAGGTGAACCTGTGTAACAACTTTGGTGACCCTAACTTTATTCATTCATTCATTCATCTTCTTCCACTTAATCCTTTTCGGGTCGCGGGGGGGCTGGAGCCTGTCCCAGCATCTTTGGGCGAGAGGCAGGGTACACCCTGGACAGATCGCCAGTCCATTGCAGGGCCAACACAGAGAGAGAGACAACCATTCACTCTCACAGTCATATCTAAGGATAATTTAGAATCCCCAGTTTTTGAAGCCAATTAACCTAACTTGCATGTTTTTGGCATGTGGGAGGAAACCGGAGAAATTCCGGAGTAAACCCACACAGACACGGGGAGAACATGCAAACTCCACACAGATCACTGTTGGTTGGGGGCTGGGATCGAACCCAGGATCCCCAGGCCAAGGGTGAGTTGCTGTGCTGCCACAGTGCTAACCACTCCTCCACCGCGCCGCCCCTAACTTTATTCAATGTACAGTAATAAGGCATAAGGAATGTTAACCTTGACCTTTGACCTTTTGACCCCAAACCCATAGTCAGAGGTCAGGATCCCAAGATGAACCTGTGTAGCAAGTTTGGTGACCCTAGCTTTCTTTGCTGTGGAGATACAGTTTACAAGCCATTTTGATGTTGACCTTTGGTGTTGGGATTGCAAGGTCATAGTCACACTTCAGGGTCACAGGGTGATCCTGTGTAGCAAGTTTGGCGACCCTACCTTTACTTGTTGTACAGTAATAAGACATAGGGAATGTTAACCTTGACTTTTGACCTTTTGACCCCAAACACATAGTCAGAGGTCAGGATCTCAAGGTGAACCTGTATACCAGGTTTGGTGGCCCTAGCTTTACTTGTTTTATAGTAATAGTAAATGTAGCATTTGCCATAGTGTAACTGCAATGTTAGCTTTGAACCTCTGACCCCTTGACCTCAAACCCATAGTTAGGTCAAGATGTAAATCATCCAACATGTGTATTAGATACAACTACTGTTTCGATTTGAAAAGCCTTCATTTCTTTCAGTAGTTACTGTGTTTACAAGATTTAGGGAAAAATCTGACCTGACCTTTGACCTCAAGGTCCTCTGATGAGAGTGAAATTACAATATGTGCATCATCAGAGTATATCAAACCATGGTACCAAGTTTCAAAACAACTGGACCAAAACTGTAGGAGGAGTTGATTTCACAAAAGTGAAACAGACGGACGGATGGACTGACCCATAACATAATCCCCCTTTGGTCGTCGCATAAAGCGCTCTTCAAACCCTTTGGGTTTCAACCAGTGGGGGATAAAAAAAAATTGAAGCTGAAACGGAACTGGACCCTGCAACATGACAGTGACCCAGAACGTACCAGTAAATCCACCAAGAACTGGCTAAAAACTAAGAAATGGAGAGTCCTGGAATGGCTGAGTCAAAGCCCAGACCTTAGTCCCATTGAGATGCTGTGGGGTGACTTGAAACGGGCTGTACATGCAGGAAACCCCTCAAACATCTCACAGCTGAAAGAATTCTGTGTTGAGGAGTGGGGCAAATTTTCCTCAGACTGATGTCAGAGACTGGTAGATGGCTACAAGAAGCGTCTCACTGAAGTTATTTCAGCCAAAGGGGGTAATACTAGCTATTAGGTGGTAGGGTGTCCTAACTTTTTCCTCAATTAGAATATGCATTTTTGTTGATATCTTTTGTTTAATGAGTAAAACAAGGTTAATTTTTGTTATTTAACTTGGTGTTTAGAAAATAACCTGACTCTGAACACCAAGAAAACCAAGGAAATCATTGTCAACTTCAGGAGGACCAATACCGACCCAGCCCCCCTCTTCATTAACGGCGAGTGTGTGGAGAGGGTCCACACATTCCAGTACCTCGGCGTCCTTATCTCCTCTGACATCTCCTGGACAGACAACATCTCGGCGATTATTAAGAAGGCTCAGCAGCGGCTACACTTCCTGAGAGTCCTCAGGAACTACGACCTCAACTCCACCCTGCTGCTGACCTTCTATCGCTCATCCATTGAGAGTCTGCTCACATACTGCATTACAGTGTGGTATGGGAATTGCGCAATGGTAGACAGGGAGAGGTTGCAGAGGGTAGTAAAGGCAGCACAGAAGATCATCGGCCGCCCTCTCTCCTCCCTGACAGACATTTACACCGCCCGCTGCCTTAGGAGAGCACAATACATCATCAAGGACATCTACCACCCTGGAGCTGACCTGTCTGACCTGCTGCCCTCAGGGAGGCGCTACAGGTGCATCAGAGCCAGGACAAATAGACTTAAGAACAGTTTTTTTTCCAAAAGCCATCATGGCTCTGAATTCTCAGTCCAACCCTCCCTGACCCTCTCAGTATACCTCTAAACACATCACTGTGTAATTGACATTTACGGTCCAGAATGCTGTGCAGTCTTTTTAATATTTTTTTTTATATTGTATATATGACTTATTTTATCTTAGATTATGTACATTGTACACTTTATACATTATTTATTGCAGGAATTTATTGTTTTTATGCTTTTTATTTTTCTCTTTTACATAGGTTGCACTGAAGGAGATGCTTAAATCTCATTGTACATTTGTTTGTATAATGACAATAAAGGCTATCTATCTATCTATCTATCTATCTATCTATCTAATTTTTGTCATGAGATAAATAAAAACAAGATTAGACATCAATATGTGAACATTTCTTAAAAAAGATCTGAATATTTAATGAGGTGTCCTAATTTTTTCACATGTCTGTATTCACGGTACAGTTATATAAACAATATGGGCTTAAAATGCACACTCTTAACTTGAGGGTATTCACATCCAAATTGGAGTTAAGGTTTAGGAATTACAACAATTTTTATACAAAGTCTCCTTATTTCAGGCGCTCAGAAGCAGGGCTACAGCTAACGATTATTTTGGTAGTCGACTAATCTAATGACTATTTTTTTGATTAGTCCACTAATCGTGATTATTTCTGTCATGTCCGCCAGCTCAGCTCCCTGCCGGCACGGCTCCTGTTTGGGGCTTTAGGTCATGTTTTACCTCCCCTGTTTAAGCCTGAATACCTGTGAAAATCACTTTGTTTTCAGTCTCTGACTTAATATAATGTATCCTTTTATAAAAAGTTTCCATAGCTAAATAAAACTAGAAAAGCACTCATAGAGCGCATACCTCCGCCAAGGCTCCTTCTGTTTCTCATGGATCACCTCCAAAATGTAATGGGTTTGTGTGCAGGCCTAGAGCCACTTGTGGTGAAAATTGCATCAAAGTCTGTCCATCAGTTTTGGAGTATTGTTGCTAACACACTGTGAGAAGATAAGAGCCTTGGCTGAGGTATGCATTCTCAGATCATCAGCAAAATATAATGGGTTCCTGTCTAGCCCAAGAACCACCTCTGGTGAAAATTTCATCCAAATCCATCCAGTAGTTTTTGTGTAATCCTGCTGCACAAATACAAACAAAGCCCTTGGTGGAGGTATGCACTCTCAGATCATCACCAAAATCTAATCATCTGTTCCCCGTGCCATTACACACCTTTCCTGAAAATTTTGTCAAAATCTGTTGACAAGTTTTTGAGTTATGTTGGTAACAGACAGACAGACAAACCCCGGTAAAAACATTACCTCCTTGGCAGAGGTAATAATGAGCCATTAAACATGAGTTGGAAACTTGAACTTTACAGCTTAATCAAAAGTATTTGCAGCAACACAATTACATAATGGATGTTAAAATGTAAAAACTCAAATAGCATTTCTGCTGCTCCACAAAGGCTGTTGTCACTGTGTATTAAAAACAAACTAGAGTAATATTCACCTCCATTCAATTAAAAGAAGAAAACAACAAGCTGGTCCAACCTGTTTGAAACCTTGCTGGATCTACAAGTTTAAAAGTTTAATTAGGCTTCCGATGAAAATGAAAGAACTTCTTCCAGTCCAAAAAAACAAACAAACAAACAAAAAAAACCCCACTTTATATATCAGTGCAGGAATGTGAGCCTCCGCTACACATACAGTGAAATAGTTAAGCTGTTTCAAATGTATTTGTGATGATTATGGTTATCTTTTTTTAAATTAAAATTACAAATCATGCTATTCTAATTTACTGAGATGCACTAATATTCAGAATGAAGGCTGACATTACGGTGAGAATAATAGAGAATATGAAAAAGAGTAAGTTACTCATGTAATTCAGTCATTCACTGCATTTAACATGTACAGTAGCTACCATAAAGGAAGCAGCTCAGCTGTCAGCAGCCATTGTAAGAGAGATTACTGTCCGACAACAAGTAAACTATTTAAATGGCACACATTAATACTGTGGTCAGTTTTCTAAAGCTGAGAGAGTCGCTCATTGAAAATAAGAAGCGCTAACGTTACTTGCTAACCTTACCGGTGCAGTCTGCCGACAGGTGGCCGGAGACAGAGGAACGGAGAGGAGGAGGTAATGGATGCATCGCTGTAGTGCAGCTGTGATATGACAAACTGCTTTACAGTCTACATTTAACTTGTTTAATTTATTAATTTTCAGCAAAATCCTCCCATAGTTTGGAAACTTTTGGCCTTCTCCATGATTTTCTCTCCGTGTCGTCATGATGTGTTCCTCTTCTTCGCTGGAACAGTTAAACTGAACATTTCTGCGGCATGCATATAAACTTTAAAATAAAATGATTTGTCGACAATAAAAATCTGCGTTGACAAATTTTTATGATCGACATTATCAACTAATCATTTCAGCCCTACTCAGAAGTAACTGGACAACTGACTGAGAAATTATTTCATGGGCTGCATGGGCCATTCCCTCATTAATCTACCATCAATCATGCAGATAAAAGTTCTGGAGTTGGTTGCAGGTGTGGCATTTGCATTTGGAAGTGTTGCTGTGAACCCACACCATGCAGTCAAAGGGGCTTTCAATGGCAGTGAAATAGACCATCCTTCTGCTGAAAAAAAAAAAAAAAGAAAAGAAAGAAAAGAAATCCATCAGAGAGACAGCAGAAATGTTAGGAGTGGCCAAATCAACAGTTTGGACTTTGAAAAAAGACATCTAAAGAAACCAGTCCAGTTCTGGAACAGCATTCTTTGGATAGATGAAACCAAGATTAACCTGTACCAGAATGATGGGAAGAGGAAAGTACAGCGAAGTCTTGGAACAGCTCATGATTCAAAGCACACCACATCTTCTGTAAAACATGGAGGGGCCAGTGTGATATGTGGGCATGCAAATCTTCCAACGGCCCTGGGTCCCTAATATTTATTGATGATGTGACAGAAGCAGCCGGATGAATTCTGAAGTAGAGGCGGGTTCAAAAGATCGATCCAACAATTTGAATCGATCCACAATTGACTGAGCTGATATCAATCCATAAAATCCACGGATCAATCTTTTAATATCATAATTTCACAGTCTGTGAAACACAAAACGCAAGCAGCCGGCTGAAGTCTCATGTGATGACCAATCGCGTGAGGGTTCCATGCGCCGCACGCTCACATTACTTCCATGTTTCCATTTGGCAGGCAGCCACAGAGGGGACTTGCCAACGTTAATTTATCAACAAACTCACGGTTAAAGACTGCGCTCAACAGTTCCTGAATATTTTGAGAAACAGTTTTGTCCTACGTGCAGCGCTGTGTTGGAACATAAAAGTCATTGATTGATAAACAATTTTCAAATGGAAAACACATGGAGAATGACAACAGACCAGAGAGGGAGACTGTTGCAGCTGCTGGGGGTAAGTAAAACATTGTTGTTTTTTTTAAACATTTGTGTCATAAATTAATAATTCATCCATGAAAATGGCAGCATTAATAAAGGCTGCAGTACAATGAGCCATTTTTACTCAATAGAACTAAACTGAAATGACCAAATCTTCCAGGAAATGAATTGAAACTCTTTTGAAAAATTGAAAGTTAATTTGTAGTTACAATATAAACAGCAAAAAATAAAAGAACCTAAATTATTAAACCCTACTGTGTTTAATGTGTTTAATCTGTGTGGGGATCTAAAAGTATGATTATAAATTTTACTTTGAAATATATTCTCCTTTTCATATGCCTTTCAGATCTGTGAAGACTGGGTTTCCACTCCAAGCTCCATCCTGCACTGAGACGTTCTGAAGGGAAGAGGTTGTCAGTGGAGGAGCATCCCTGCTTCCTGGTGGATTTCGGCACAGAAGAAGACCTCAAAATTTTCAGGGAGCTTAGTTTTCAAATTCAAGATTCAAGAAGGTGCTGCAATAATTTGCTTCCTACTCTAATGCATACAATGCAGTTTAATTGTTGGAATGGCTAATTCTTTTATTAATCTTTTTTATTTCTTTATCTCTTCTCATTAATTTTTTTATCTAAGATTTTCTTTTCCTGGCACATAAAATAGCTATTAAAATGGTAATTTCCTTGATTGAATCGGGATCAGATCAAATCAGAACCGACTCAATTCAGAACCTCAAGAATCAGAATCAAATCGATTCTGGAAATTAGTGATGATTCCCAGCCCTATTCTGAAGTGTATAGGGATATATTGTCTGCTGAGATTCAGCCAGAATACAGAATACTGAAGACAGCTGCAGTAAAGGGCTGACAAAGCATCAAAAGGAAACCCAGTGTTTGGTGATGTCCATGGGTTCCAGACTTCAGGCAGTCATTGCCTGCAAAGGATTCTCAACAAAGAATTAAAAATGAACATTTTATACATGTATGGTAATGTTAATACAAGAGGAGAGGAGAGTCCGACCGTTGGTTGAACTTCGGATTCAGGAGGAGCAATGTAGTTTTCGTCCTGGCCGTGGCACATTGGACCAACTCTTTATCCTCTTGAGAATCCTCGGGGTTCGTGGGAGTTTGCCCAACCAGTTTACATGTGTTTTGTGGACTTGGAGAAGGCATTTGACTGCGTCCCTCGTGTTTTTTTGTGGGGGGTGCTTCGAGAGTATGGGGTATCGGGCTTGTTGTTACAAGCTATCCGGTCTCTATACAATCGTTGTGAGAGTTTGGTTCGTATTGCCAACACTCAGTCGGACTCATTCCCAGTGAGAGTTGGACTCCGCCAGGGCTGCCCTTTGTCACTGATCGTGTTCACAATTTTTATGGACAGGATTTCTAGGCGCAGCCAGGGAATGGAGGGTGATGCTTAATGACCACAGGATCTCAACTCTGTTGTTTGCAGATGTTGCTGTCTTGTTGGCTTCATCCAGCAATGCCCTACAGCTCTTGCTGGGACAGACTGCTGCTGAGTGTGAAGCAGCTGGGATGAGAATCAGCACCTCCAAGTCCGAGTCCATGGTCCTCAGCCGGAAAAAGGTGGATTGTCCTCTCCAAGAGGGGGACAAGCTCCTGCCCCAAGTGTAGGAGTTTAAGTATCTTGGAGTCTTATTCACGAGTGAGGGGAGAATGGAGCGAGAGACTGACAGACGGATCGGGGCAGCATCTGCAGTGATGCGGACGTTGTACTGGTCTGTTGAGGTGAAGAGGGAGCTAAGCTCTAAGGCAAAGCTGTCGATTTACTGGTCAATCTACGTTCCTACCCTCACCTATGGTCACAAGTTTTGGGTAATGACCGAAAGAATGAGATCGTGGATACAAGCGGCTGAAATGAGCTTTCTTCGCAGGATCGCTGGACTCACCCTCAGAGATAGGGTGAGGAACTCAGTCATCCGGGAGAGGCTCAGACTAGAACCGCTGTTCCTCCACATTGAAAGGAGCCAGTTGAGGTGGTGTGGGCATCTGATCAGGATGCCTCCTGGACGCCTCCCACTTGAGGTGTTTCAGGCACGTCCCACTGGGAGGAGACCCCAGGGCAGACCCAGGACTCGCTGGAGAGACAATGTCTCCCAGTTGGTCTGGGAATGCCTTGGTATCCTCTCTGAAGAGCTGGAGCAGATGGCTGGGGAGAGGGAAGTCTGGACTTCTCTGCTTGAACTGCTGCCTCCACGACCCGGAACTCCGGAAAAGCGGTAGAGGATGGATGGATGGATGGATGGATGGATGGATGGGGTAATGTTAATTTGTTCCATTACTTTTGAACGCCTGAAATGAGAAGACTTTGTATAAAAATAGTTGTAATTCCTCAACCTTAACTCCAATTTGGATGCGAATACCCTCAAATTAAAGCTGAGACTCTGCATTTTAAGTCCATATTGATCATATAACTGTATCTTGAGTATCTTTTGGTAAACAGCTACAATAGCAAAACTTCTGTCACTGTTATAATACTTTTAGAAAGGAGTGTAGTTCGGCCTACTTATAGCGGGCAATGTGCTCCGATGCCCCAAACGTGACAAGACAACCACAATATCTTTGCTTTACCAAATGTAGCACAACGGCATACAGTATGTTGTACAGTTATAGCATGTTTGCTGTGGTGACATTAGCAGTGTCTGTCCCACAGAGTGACACTGGACCAGGGTTTCCTCTGGTAACATTTCTCGGTGGCGGGCTGCCTCGCCAGAAAATTTACCGCCTCGCCAAGATGGAGATATGAATTTAAGAAAAATATATGAAGCAATGACTTTCCGCAAGTGTGCACATGAACGACGTGCGTGGCCGTCATTCGCGCGGAGTTTAGAAGCACCCCGCCCACGCGAGCTTTCCGGTCAGTCAGCAGGCAGTGTCTCGCTAGCGGCAGCAGCATCTTCGTGGAAAAGGAATGAAAACCGGGAAGTCAAACAGCAGAAATGGACTCTATTTGAAGAAAAACTTTGTGAAGAAGTCCGTGTTTCTTTGTTGGTGAAAATCTTGGCGTGTCAGCGCCTTGGCGCTACCTATCGGGTGGGAGTGAAACTACAAATGATGGTTGTGTGCATGCGTCAACCGCTTGGCCTGGGTAGATGAAAAAAGTGAGCATGTACAGTGCCACGTGCGTGCCGGGCTCTTCCAAAGCGTACGCGGACCAAGGCGGACTAGAGGGGAAATGCAGCATAATAAGGCTTGACTGTCTGACAGAAACATGAGTTTATTAAAGTACTTTAAACGCGGGAAAAAAAATCAGAAGAGGTATGTAAGCACTGACATTTATCATGGTTTTAACCCGCTGGGAACGGGAGCAATAACAGAAGAGTCGCTTAGCTAAGAGATGTGGTTAGAATTCCAATGCAGCCGGCTTCATATGAAGGGAAAGGCAAGGGGGACTGATGAATTGCTGAGGATATATTTCACCAGCCACTACAATATTAAGTTGTGTTCCCAATTATGTACCTGGCAAGTTAAGATGACCGAAATTCACAAAGTCAATGACTTAAATCTGTCAGCAGCCTTCAGACAAACTAAACGTTCCAGCATTTGAATTTCAAAATAAGGGAGGTTTTTCTTGGTGGTGAGGAGATTTCTAAAAAACAACTATAAATATATAGAAATATTATAACAGAAATAACGGCATCCTTGGTCATTTAAGTTAATTTAAATCATTAAATACAATTTTATTAATATTTTTCTCTTTGTAATGAGAGTTAAATTATTGTTCTGTTCTGACTGCAAAGTTATGGTAAAAAATATAAATTGTTATAAGGAAAAGTAAAAAAAAAACCCATCATAATCTGTTTCAAATTTATTTAAAAAACAGAAATTTTATTTTAAAAAACAGACAAAAATAAGCCATAAAATAATCCACAAATTTATAATAAAGTTTCAAATGTATAAGAAAAGTCAATTTTACAAGAGGAAATTACAAATTTGAGGAACCAATGCAGTTTCAGTCATTATGCAGGCCCACCATACGCACAAATGGGCATGTCCTTCAACTAGTAAAGTTGACAGTATTTATACATCACAGTATTTATTCTGTTCAATGTATTGCTAGTCACCATTAGCCTTGAGGGATGTGGGTGGACCTATTTACAGACCCTGGCATTTGAAGGAGGAGGAAAAGTGAAAAGATTTTGGCATGAAACTGTAAGACAATGAAAAGGTTTTTGTAGAAAAAAGGCACAAGATACCATTTTAGACAATATAGATTTGTTTTTATATGGGATTTATATCTACCATAATGCATCTTTAAATCTTCTTTTTAATAACAAACCTTATCATGTAAAGCAGTCCCAAACACTGACTTTTATCTCACTGCTGGCTTCAGGGGCATCAGATGGGGTTTAATGGTGGAACAAATTACCCAGGTCCACAGAAAAGGGGACTCACTGAAAACATGAACAGTTGAATTCAAACTAGACTTTCATGATGGCAGGGGCCCACACACACTGTTGTACCCGAGGCCCAAAATTTGGTGGTAGACCTATGGATGACTTCCCAAATTTTAGGATCAAATTTACTAAAATAAGTTCTGTGTTGAGCTAAGCAAATGTTAACAAGGTATGCAGTTAGAAAATTTTGTCCAGAGCCTTAAAAAGAAATAAAAATACTGGTGGCTGTCAATGATACCCCTCAGCTTCTTTCTTTGTTGTTCAGATGTACTTTATATGGCATTTTGACCTTGACCTTTGACCTTCCGATGCCATAAGTATGGTGATAGTTCAGGGTCACAGGCTGAACCTGTGTACAAAGTTTGGAGACCCTAGCTTTACTTGTTTTTTAGTAAAAGGGCTTAAGCTGGGTTCAAACTATGGCGTTTGGACCAACTTTTACAGACGTTTTGAAAAAACAGAGAAAATAGTCCAAACGTCAGTGAAATTACGTTCGTGAACAGGTTTTTTTTTAATACAGCACACACCAACTTTTACAAACTTTTATGAACTTTTTCTAGCATTTTGCATTCAGCACTGGCAAACTTCTGCCAACTCAGGCTAGCGTATGTGTAGCTGTTGCCAACTTAGGTTGACTTAAGCAAACGAATATTCAGCGCAGGTCAGCTGACATCAGCGTCAGGCGATGCTCATATAAAGATCAACGTTTGTGTATCATTGTATCGCCATATTTTCTCGACTTTTAATTTGCCAGAATTTCGAAATAACGCTTTATTTTTGAAATGAATACAAAAATAGCTCACCTTTACATCAATGGAATGGTATGTACCCAGAAATTCCCGCCAGAGGAAAATACTCAGTCGTAGGATCAATCCAAATATCGATAATATCAATACCAACGTTGGTATTGATATTGATGTGTAACGAGATCGATACTCTGTCTGTGTTGTCGCTCCGGTCACAGCACAGCGCAGGCACACTCAGCCACACTTTGCTACTCTTCTTATTGTGGTTTTACCTCCTCCCTCTTGTACTATCATGTGACTCAGCAGCGCCAGGTAAACAAGCTAGCAATAGGGTTGGGCAATGCCAACATTTTTTCCTTTCGGTACAATACCATTCATTTATGAGACTTTTTCTTCGATACTAATTATTTTACAAACTTAAATAGTGCTTATCTTGTTTATTTTTCAAATTTTATGCTGCTTGGTATCACCACAGAATCTGAATGAATGGTGAAACATTTCAGAACTAATACTTCTACCACCTCTGACGCTGCTGCGCTCACTCTCCACGGGAGTGAGTGGCAGTGCGCAGTGAGTCTTTGGCTCTGACATCCGATAGGGTGCCATAAGGCAGTGCAGTGGCGCAGTGGTTAGCACTGCGGCAGCACAACAACTCACCCTTGGCCATGGGATCCCTGGTTCGATCCCGGCCCCTGACCAACAGTGATCTGTGTGGAGTTTGTATGTTCTCCCCATGTCTGCGTGGCTTTACCCCGGGAGTTCTCCGGTTTCCTCCCAAAGGCCAAAAACATGCAGGTTAGGTTAACTGGAGACTCTAAAAGTGGCCCTAGGTGTGAATGTGTGTGTGAATGGTAAAGGGATAGCACCGTACCATGGCTGCTTCATCCATCCAGGTGGATGCCCTCAATTTCCCCTCTGGGGATCAATAAAGTATATATATAAAAAAAAAAAAAAAATCATGTGACACAGCAGACCATCTCTAAAATATGCCTGGGCTGGTTTTTCACCGGTTTTCACACATAAATTCAATGCTTAAAACTCTCAGAAGTAAAAACAAATTGCATGTTTTGTATTAACATAGCGGTATCACAAATTTTAAAAAGTATCAACTTCAAAGTATCAATCAGCTGGTATCGAAGTATCGATATGCCCATCCCTAGCTAGCAAGCAGCAGCCGCCAGCTGCCGGTGTTCTATAATTCTATGTTACTTATCGAGATGTGCTACCACAGCACGCACACACAGCACAGAGACGGAGCAGAAGAATGGCAGAGAGGAAGAGAAGCACCATATTCTGTGGCTATATTTCCAGGCCGAAAATGAAACAACGGCAAGCTGTACAATTTGTAAAAAGGCTGTGAAATACAGTGGTAACACAGCTAATTTATATAAGCACATGAAAAACCATCCAAAAGCCAACGCCGAGCTACAGAAACGGAGAGAGGAGGAGAGAAATACCCCACCCCCAGATCCCGACAGACACAGACCCCGACCCAGAGGCAGAAATCATTGGCAGAGGCCTTTCAGTATGGCAGAGAATATCCAGGTATTTTAGTCATCTTCGGGATTAGTTAATATTAATTTTCAAAGTGCAACTGGTCATTTGTTACTTTAGCCAACTCAAAAAGTATAAATTATGCTAAGACTTTGGTATAATACATTTATCCCATTGAAACATTTTATTTAAATGAATACATTTACTAGAATTGAAACAAATACACTGAATGTAATATGGCTCAAATTTGACTGAATATACAGTAATTATCCTTTTGTGTTAACTATGAAAGTGATACTGTATGTATTTACCTCCAAGTTTTGCCCAAATTCTGTCCTGGGTTTTAACCAATTAATAATTCAAAGGAAAAATCACAAAACATTTAAAGGTCATGAAAATTCATTCAGATTTAGTAATTTGATGACGCCATCCACCTTAATGATTAAAAAGTATCAGTATCATATCGGCGATACTGGCCCTGTACTTACTTGGTATCGGATCAATACCAAATCTCGCAGTATCGCACACCACTAGTACTCAGCAATCTGCCAATACTGGGTGAACAAATGTCTGTCTTTTTTCTCGTCTGTTTTCTTCCTCTGCCACTAAACAGCAAAAACTCCTGTTCGTCTTGATTGTCATTGTATTCACGTACCTCCATCACTTCTGCCATTTAAAAGTCTGCCACCGTGCTCTTCTTCTGTGTTTGGATTGCAGCTGTTCAAATCAGTTTGGTGGCTCTTGGCTGCTGCCGACAGTATGAGCGTGTGAAGTGCAGACTATTCTCACTGTGCATGCTTGTACTCCAACACTACTAGATGGATTTGGATGAAATTTTTACCAGAGGTGGTCCTTGGGCTAGAGAGGACCCATAACATTTTGGTGATGATCCGGGAATGCAAACCTCCACCAAGGCTCTGGCACCGAGACATCAGCACCTTGGTGCTTTCATTGGTTCAGCTTCTATTGTGGGGAATCAAACAGCGCTGATGTGGTGTCAAAAAGTAAATGACATTTAATGGATTTTATGTTACTTTAATGGAAAGAGTTATTTTATTTATTCATTTTATTTATAATAGTTTTTTTTAATTCCATCCACGTTCACATTTTAATTGCAGACTTACTGTTGGAGTCTATATAGGCATTATTGTATTATTTTTTAGAGGAATGACGGAATGAACAGGGGAAAAGGGCATGCAGAAGTAACTACATAGGAATTTAAAATGAAAATAAATACTGAAATGTATGCCCAATGGAGATGTGTTCACTCCAAAAGCAGGTCCAGAATGGCAGGAAGCCTCCACAAATGCTGATCTTTATATGAGCGTCGCCTGACGCTGATGTCAGTTGACCTGTGCTGAGTATTCATTTGCTTAAGTTAACCTAAGTTGGCAACAGCTACACATGCGCTAGTCAAAGTTGGCAAACGTTTGCCAACACTGAATGCAAAATGCCAAATGCTAGCAAAAGTTCATAACAGTTCGTAAAAGTTGGTGTGCGCTGGATTAAAAAAAACCTGCTCATGAATGTAATTTCACCAATATTTGGACTAATTTCGCTGATTTTTCTAAACGTCTGTAAAAGTCGGTCCAAACGCCATAGTGTGAACCCAGCTTTAACTTAGGCTGACTTAGGTAAACTATGCATAACTTAGACCAGTGCTCAGGAACTTTTACAAACTGAGCACAACTTTCACCACTGCTTATTTCCAAAAGTCGGCAAATTTTCAGCATGCTGAAAATTTTCAAAGAACACAACTTTCGCCAGCGTTTGCCAACAAACACCAACTATCATTAACTTTAGCCAACAGAGTCAGACGTTTGCCAAAACGTCAGTAATTTTTGGTCCAAACATTGCTATGTGAATCCACCCATGGGGAATGCTAACCTTGATCTTTTGACCTCATAGTCAGAGGTCAAGGTCTAAGCTGTCCAAGATTTGTCTTAGATATGATGATATCAACTTGAAAAGGCTACATCATTTCTTTCTGTAGTTATTGAGTTCACAAGATTTAGGGAAATTTGAACTTGTCTTAAGATTTTTCAAAAATACAACTATGATATCAGTTTGAAAAGACTACATCATTTCTTTCTCTAGGTATTGCATTCACGAGATTTTGAGAAAATTGACCTCCGACCTCGATCTACAGGTCACAGGTCACCCAAATTTCAACTCTTGTGAGATTTTTCAAATCCACAACTAGAGTATCGATTTCAAAAGCGTACGTGATTTACAGTGATGTGAAAAAGTATTTGCCCCCTTCCTGATTTCTCGTTTTTTTGTGTTTGTCACACTTAAATGTTTCAGATCAAACAAATTTAAATATTAGACAAAGATAACACAAGTAAACACAAAATGCAGTTTTTAAATGAAGGTGTTTATTATTAAGGGGAAAAAAATCCAAACCTACATGGCCCTGTGTGAAAAAGTGATTGCCCCCTAAACCTAATAACTGGTTGGGCCACCTTTAGCTGTAACAACTGTAATCAAGCGTTTGTGATAATTGGCAATGAGTCTTTTACAGTGCCGTGGAGGAATTTTGGCCCACTCATCTTTGCAGAATTGTTGTAATTCAGCCACATTGGAGGGTTTTCAAGCATGAACCGTCTTTTTAAGGTCATGTCACAGCATCTCAATTGGATTCAGGTCAGAACTTTGACTAGGCTGCTCCAAAGTCTTCATTTTGTTTTTCTTAAGCCATCCAGAGGTGGATTTGCTGGTGTGTTCTGGATCATTGTTCTGCTGCAGAACCCAAGTGTACTTCAGCTTGAGGTCACGAACAGATGGCCAAACATTCTCCTCCAGGATTTTATTGGTAGACAGCAGAATTCATGGTTCCACTTTGCACAGCAAGTCTTCCAGGTCCTGAAGCAGCAAAACAGCTCTTTTCTGAAATGCTGTGTTACTTTTACGCCGGATGCAATGGGACACACACCTTCAAAAGTTCAACTTTTGTCTCGTCAGCCCAGAGTATTTTCCCAAAAGTCTTGGAGATCATCAAGATGTTTTCTGACAAAACTCAAACGAGCCTTTATGTTCTTTTTGCTCAGCAGTGGTTTTTGTCTTGGAACTCTGCCATGCAGGCCATTTTTGCCCAGTCTGTTTCTTATGGTGGAGTCATGAACACTGACCTTAACTGAGGCAAGTGAGGCCTGCAGTTCTTTGGATGTTGTTGTGGG
This sequence comes from Pholidichthys leucotaenia, assembly GCA_020510985.1. Taxonomy (NCBI): domain Eukaryota; kingdom Metazoa; phylum Chordata; class Actinopteri; order Cichliformes; family Pholidichthyidae; genus Pholidichthys; species Pholidichthys leucotaenia. The sequence continues at coordinate 269,199,815 of CM035848.1, read as the reverse complement.
GTCTTTTATGACCTTTTGGATGAGTCATCGGTTGGCCGGCCACTCCTGGGAAGGTTCACCACTGTTCCATGTTTTCGCCATTTGTGGATAATGGCTACTCAGTGTGGTTTGCTGGAGTCCCAAAGCTTTAGAAATGGCGTTGTAACCTTTTCCAGTGTGACAGATCTCAATTACTTTGTTTCTCACTTGTTCCTGAATTCTTCTTCTTCTTCTGATGTTTTATAGAGGTTGGCAAACAGCTTACAGGTGCATTACTGCCACCTTCTGGAATGGAGTGTGATTCAAAATGGCATTACCCTCCTATATCCTTGAAATTAGACCTGTTGTCCTTATGAACCTAAAAACTGCCTTATAGACCACATCCCCTGAACTTCTCTGCAAAATCTCTTTAATATTGAGCTGGGTTTTGCTCCTGTATAGACTGCCCACCAATGCTAACCATGCAAACTGATACTTTGGACAGTGCATAAATATGTGTTCAACTGTTTCGTCATTTCCACAATAATCACATTTTCCATTTGGGTGTTTTTTCATTATAACTAATGTACTATTCAGCCTGGTGTGACCTAATCTTAACCTGGATATGATGTCCTCCTTTCTACTCCTGTGAACTTCTCTAGCTTCCCCTACTTTCTTTTGTATGCCATACAGGCTCCGTCCTTTACTTCCTCTATCCCACTCTTCCTGCCACTTCTTTTTAATTTGTGTTTTAATAATGCTCTTGACCTCTGCCTTGCTATGGTTCACATTCCTACTAACTTGACTCTTCCTAGTTGCACTTTTTGCATATTTATCTGCTAGCTCATTCCCCTCCACTGCAATGTGTGTCGGGATCCCAAATGAATCTAATATCCACACCTACCTTTGAAATTCTCATTACTGAATGTACAATTTCCATTACCAAATCCTCTCTTGATTCTGAATGCATCTGCCTAATACTCTCCATTGCACTGCTAGAGTCAGACCCTATCAAAACCTTTCTGGGCTTTACTTCTTCCACCCAACCTAATGCCAAAAGCTCACCAGTATACACAGCTAAGCCATCATTAACCCTTTCCTTCTTCATGACATCTAATTCTGGAATGATGAATGCTATTCCCACAATATTCTTTGTTGATTTAGATGCATCCATATAAGTCTTTATAAAGTCAGGATAATTACTGTCTAAATAGTTATTGACCTCATTCTTTTTTATCCTCCCTCTTGTGTCATTTGTTAAAAGTCTAAAATCCACCTTTACTTCTTCCAGACACCATGGTGGATCTGCAGAAAGAGGGACTGTTGGACATACAGTACTTCTTTATCGGCAACCCTTAGCTCCCTGACTTTATTCTCTATTGTCTATCCAAGGCTTCTCATTTGTCTCTTTCCCTTCTCTTGGCAAGGTTTCAGTACACTGTGTACTAGGTGACTGTCACTAAATCCTCTGATGTTGGTGCAGTATGTAGCTGCTATCTGAGTTCTTCTTAACTCCAGAGGCATCTCGCCCATCTCCACCTGGAGAGCTGCTACTAGAGTAGTTTTTATGGCCCCACAGCACAACCTCAGAGCTTGGTATTGAATTATATCCAACTTTTTCAATAACATTTTTGAAGCTGATCCATACATAACACACCCATAATCAAACACTGACCTAATTAAAGCCACATATAATGTTTTTAAAGCACCTCTCTTTGCTCCCCATTCTCTTCTCCTCAAACATCTAATAATATTTAAAACCTTCTTAGATTTTGCCACAATTTTCTCAACATGAATATTCCAAGAACAACCCTTATCAAACAACACATCCAAATACTCGAAGCACTCGACTGTTTCTATGTTTTGATCGTATATTTTAAGATTGACTTGATTGTTTACTCTCTTCCTCGTGAAGACCACAGCCTTTGTCTTCCCCACAGAAAATCTAAATCCCCATTCCCCTGCCCAAGCCTCAACTTTATCAATTGCCTGCTGCAACTTTTTAACAATAAATGATAAATTTCTTCCTCTTGTCCACATAGCACCATCATCTGCAAACAAGGAGACACCAACAGAACTCTTAACTCTACAAAAAATGTCATTGATCATGACTGAAAACAAAATGGTACTAATAATACTGCCTTGTGGGGTTCCATTTTCTATCACTTGACTTGAGCTATACTTCTTCCCTATTCTTACCGAAATTTTCCTGTCACTCAAAAAAAAATTTAATCCATCTTTTCATTCTCCCTCTAATGCCTAGCTTATGTAGTTTGATAATCAGTCCCTCCTTCCACATCATGTCATACGTCTTCTCGACATCCAAAAACACAGCAACCACACTTTCCCTATTCACTTGGGCCTTCCTAATCTCATGTTCCAAACAAACAGCAGGATCAGTAGTACTTCTCCCTTTTCTAAATCCACTTTGGTAACCTTTTAACGCCTCTCTAGACTCCAGATAATATATTAACCTCTCATTAATCATTTTTTTCCCATAGTTTTACCAATGTGGGATTTTAAAGCGATTGGTCTGTAACTCTCACCTAAACCTGGATTTCTACCTGACTTGCACACTGGAACAACAACAGCCTCTTTCCATGGAGTAGGCAATATCCCTTCCTCCCAAACCTTGTTGTATAACTCTAATAATATCTTTTTTACCAGTATCACTCAGGTTTTTAATCATTTTAAAAGTCACTTCATCTTTTCCTGGAGTTGTCTTACAGACTTTCCTTAACGTATGATTTAACTCAGACATTGAAAAACACTGATTTATCTCATTCTCAAACTCTGCCTCATCTTGCAACGCTCCCACATTATTTAATTTTGTCTGTTCTCTTCCACTTTTTTCCATATTGCTCAAATTATCTGCACTACTTATTTTACTGAAAATTCTAACTAAATGTTCTGCCTTTTCATTGTCATCTACTACACAGGGTTACAAAAATATTTTTTTTGTAAATTGTCTGTGTTTTTTCAACTGATTTAAGACAGTTATTTGCTAATACAAATCTGTTTTTTTCCCCCACTTCCACTACCTTTGCTTTGCCTGGGCTGGTGTGGTTCATAGTTGACTCAGTGGACTCCACCCTCTTCCCTCATTGCACAGAATGACACACAAAGCATAGCTGCAACCATAAAGTACTTCACAATAAGATGCACAAGATCACAGCAGCCAGCTACGTATTGCTACCAAGTCGCAAGTATTTTGCCAAAGTTGTCTTGCCTCAACTGTACACTTGAAAAGGTTGCTAGTTCACTTCAGTTTGTTGAAAAGTTACATTTTCTATAATGTTTACAATGGCAGGGCCAATCCACTTCCTGCACTTGGGGTGTGTGTGTGTGTGTGTGTGTGTGTGTGTGTGTGTGTGTGTGTGTGTGTTGGGGGGGTGATGGAAATCTCTGTTGCAACTCACCTCTAAAAGTACTGGAGCAGTAACATTTTGTTATTTTAGCTGTTTAACAAAACACACTGATGTGAAAAAATTAAGACACCCTATGAAAGCCTGTGTGTTTTTTAACATTTGGACATATGGATATTTAATATCAATTTTAACAATACTGGGAGATTCAAGTAATATATAACTTAAACAATTAAAACTGAAGAAAAGACTTTTTACAATTTTCTGTAAAATGTAATTCTAAAACCATGCAATCTCTGGTGAGGAAAAAGTTATGACACCCCCACATTTATTCCCACTTTAAATGGCTAAAATCACACACAAGTGTATCACATCAGGTGCACACACCTGCCAACATGCCCAGGTCTGGCCATCCAAGCAAGTTCACCCCAAGAGCAGACCGCAAGATGCTAAAAGAAGTCTCCAAAAACCCTAAAATGTCATCACGGGACCTACAGCAGACTCTTGCTACTGTTGATGTTAAAGTGCACGCCTCTACAATCAGAAAGAGAATGCACAAGTTTAATTTGCATGGGAGGCATGCAAGGAGGAAACCTTTGCTCTCTAAGAGAAACATGAAGGCCAGACTGAAGATTGACAGACAGAACACAAAGACCAGGACTTCTGGAATAATGTTCTTTGGACAGATGAGTCCAAAATTCAATTAGTTGGACATCAGAACAAAGGATATGTTTGGCGTAGGCCAAAATACAGCTTTCCAGGAAAAGAACACCATACCGACTGTGAAGCATGGAGGTGGAAGTGTCATGGTTTGGGGATGCTTTGGTGCAGCAGGACCTGGCCAGCTCATCATCACAGAATCCACAATGAATTCTACTGTGTATCAAAGGGTACTTGAGGACCACGTGAGACCATCTGTAAACATGAGCACTCTGAGGCGAGCACAATATCCCCCTCCGTTTTCTTTGAAAATCCCAATATTTACTGACGGAGAGCAGTTTTCAACTTTTCAGTATAATTACTGTGGCAGAACCAAATTATGATAAGCCCATCATCCACAAATATATAACAAAGTACACCGTGTTCCAAATTATTATGCAATCGGATTTTAGTGTCAAACATTCAATTTTTTGTTTTTCAATTAAACTCATGGATGGTATTGTGTCTCAGGGCTCTTTGAATCACTGATATCAATCTCAGACACCTGTCATAATTAGTTTGCCAGGTGAGCCCAATTAAAGGAAAACTTTTTTTCATTTTTGCAAAAAAAGTTATTATTGGGAGGTTAATAAAATTTGAATTATGCTCCAACGGTTGATGACTTGAAAATTACACTGTCATTTGCATTGACTATTTAGGAAAATCAAAGACAAATATCATTTGCATAACAATTTGGAACGCGGTGTATACAGCCCATAGTTGTAGATCAGGATCCCAAGGTGAACCTGTGTAGCAAGTATGGTGACCTGAGAGAGCTTTACACGTTCTATAGTAAGAGACCATAGGGAGTACCAACCTTGACCTTTGACCTTTTGACCCCAAACCTGTAGTTGGAGGTTATGGTGTTGGAGTGAACCTGTGTACCAGGTTTGGTGACCCTAGCTTTCTTTGTTGTTGAGATATACTGTACTTTATAAGGCATTTTGATGTTGACCTTTGACCGTGCGATCCCAAAAACCACAGTCACACTTCAGGGTCACAGGGTGAACCTGTGTACTAAGCTTGGTGGCCCTAGCTTTACTCATACAGTAATAAGGCATCAGGAAAGTTAACCTTGACCTTTTGACCCCAAACCCATAGTCATAGGTAAGGATCCCAAGGTGAACCTGTGTAACAACTTTGGTGACCCTAACTTTATTCATTCATTCATTCATCTTCTTCCACTTAATCCTTTTCGGGTCGCGGGGGGGCTGGAGCCTGTCCCAGCATCTTTGGGCGAGAGGCAGGGTACACCCTGGACAGATCGCCAGTCCATTGCAGGGCCAACACAGAGAGAGAGACAACCATTCACTCTCACAGTCATATCTAAGGATAATTTAGAATCCCCAGTTTTTGAAGCCAATTAACCTAACTTGCATGTTTTTGGCATGTGGGAGGAAACCGGAGAAATTCCGGAGTAAACCCACACAGACACGGGGAGAACATGCAAACTCCACACAGATCACTGTTGGTTGGGGGCTGGGATCGAACCCAGGATCCCCAGGCCAAGGGTGAGTTGCTGTGCTGCCACAGTGCTAACCACTCCTCCACCGCGCCGCCCCTAACTTTATTCAATGTACAGTAATAAGGCATAAGGAATGTTAACCTTGACCTTTGACCTTTTGACCCCAAACCCATAGTCAGAGGTCAGGATCCCAAGATGAACCTGTGTAGCAAGTTTGGTGACCCTAGCTTTCTTTGCTGTGGAGATACAGTTTACAAGCCATTTTGATGTTGACCTTTGGTGTTGGGATTGCAAGGTCATAGTCACACTTCAGGGTCACAGGGTGATCCTGTGTAGCAAGTTTGGCGACCCTACCTTTACTTGTTGTACAGTAATAAGACATAGGGAATGTTAACCTTGACTTTTGACCTTTTGACCCCAAACACATAGTCAGAGGTCAGGATCTCAAGGTGAACCTGTATACCAGGTTTGGTGGCCCTAGCTTTACTTGTTTTATAGTAATAGTAAATGTAGCATTTGCCATAGTGTAACTGCAATGTTAGCTTTGAACCTCTGACCCCTTGACCTCAAACCCATAGTTAGGTCAAGATGTAAATCATCCAACATGTGTATTAGATACAACTACTGTTTCGATTTGAAAAGCCTTCATTTCTTTCAGTAGTTACTGTGTTTACAAGATTTAGGGAAAAATCTGACCTGACCTTTGACCTCAAGGTCCTCTGATGAGAGTGAAATTACAATATGTGCATCATCAGAGTATATCAAACCATGGTACCAAGTTTCAAAACAACTGGACCAAAACTGTAGGAGGAGTTGATTTCACAAAAGTGAAACAGACGGACGGATGGACTGACCCATAACATAATCCCCCTTTGGTCGTCGCATAAAGCGCTCTTCAAACCCTTTGGGTTTCAACCAGTGGGGGATAAAAAAAAATTGAAGCTGAAACGGAACTGGACCCTGCAACATGACAGTGACCCAGAACGTACCAGTAAATCCACCAAGAACTGGCTAAAAACTAAGAAATGGAGAGTCCTGGAATGGCTGAGTCAAAGCCCAGACCTTAGTCCCATTGAGATGCTGTGGGGTGACTTGAAACGGGCTGTACATGCAGGAAACCCCTCAAACATCTCACAGCTGAAAGAATTCTGTGTTGAGGAGTGGGGCAAATTTTCCTCAGACTGATGTCAGAGACTGGTAGATGGCTACAAGAAGCGTCTCACTGAAGTTATTTCAGCCAAAGGGGGTAATACTAGCTATTAGGTGGTAGGGTGTCCTAACTTTTTCCTCAATTAGAATATGCATTTTTGTTGATATCTTTTGTTTAATGAGTAAAACAAGGTTAATTTTTGTTATTTAACTTGGTGTTTAGAAAATAACCTGACTCTGAACACCAAGAAAACCAAGGAAATCATTGTCAACTTCAGGAGGACCAATACCGACCCAGCCCCCCTCTTCATTAACGGCGAGTGTGTGGAGAGGGTCCACACATTCCAGTACCTCGGCGTCCTTATCTCCTCTGACATCTCCTGGACAGACAACATCTCGGCGATTATTAAGAAGGCTCAGCAGCGGCTACACTTCCTGAGAGTCCTCAGGAACTACGACCTCAACTCCACCCTGCTGCTGACCTTCTATCGCTCATCCATTGAGAGTCTGCTCACATACTGCATTACAGTGTGGTATGGGAATTGCGCAATGGTAGACAGGGAGAGGTTGCAGAGGGTAGTAAAGGCAGCACAGAAGATCATCGGCCGCCCTCTCTCCTCCCTGACAGACATTTACACCGCCCGCTGCCTTAGGAGAGCACAATACATCATCAAGGACATCTACCACCCTGGAGCTGACCTGTCTGACCTGCTGCCCTCAGGGAGGCGCTACAGGTGCATCAGAGCCAGGACAAATAGACTTAAGAACAGTTTTTTTTCCAAAAGCCATCATGGCTCTGAATTCTCAGTCCAACCCTCCCTGACCCTCTCAGTATACCTCTAAACACATCACTGTGTAATTGACATTTACGGTCCAGAATGCTGTGCAGTCTTTTTAATATTTTTTTTATATTGTATATATGACTTATTTTATCTTAGATTATGTACATTGTACACTTTATACATTATTTATTGCAGGAATTTATTGTTTTTATGCTTTTTATTTTTCTCTTTTACATAGGTTGCACTGAAGGAGATGCTTAAATCTCATTGTACATTTGTTTGTATAATGACAATAAAGGCTATCTATCTATCTATCTAATTTTTGTCATGAGATAAATAAAAACAAGATTAGACATCAATATGTGAACATTTCTTAAAAAAGATCTGAATATTTAATGAGGTGTCCTAATTTTTTCACATGTCTGTATTCACGGTACAGTTATATAAACAATATGGGCTTAAAATGCACACTCTTAACTTGAGGGTATTCACATCCAAATTGGAGTTAAGGTTTAGGAATTACAACAATTTTTATACAAAGTCTCCTTATTTCAGGCGCTCAGAAGCAGGGCTACAGCTAACGATTATTTTGGTAGTCGACTAATCTAATGACTATTTTTTTGATTAGTCCACTAATCGTGATTATTTCTGTCATGTCCGCCAGCTCAGCTCCCTGCCGGCACGGCTCCTGTTTGGGGCTTTAGGTCATGTTTTACCTCCCCTGTTTAAGCCTGAATACCTGTGAAAATCACTTTGTTTTCAGTCTCTGACTTAATATAATGTATCCTTTTATAAAAAGTTTCCATAGCTAAATAAAACTAGAAAAGCACTCATAGAGCGCATACCTCCGCCAAGGCTCCTTCTGTTTCTCATGGATCACCTCCAAAATGTAATGGGTTTGTGTGCAGGCCTAGAGCCACTTGTGGTGAAAATTGCATCAAAGTCTGTCCATCAGTTTTGGAGTATTGTTGCTAACACACTGTGAGAAGATAAGAGCCTTGGCTGAGGTATGCATTCTCAGATCATCAGCAAAATATAATGGGTTCCTGTCTAGCCCAAGAACCACCTCTGGTGAAAATTTCATCCAAATCCATCCAGTAGTTTTTGTGTAATCCTGCTGCACAAATACAAACAAAGCCCTTGGTGGAGGTATGCACTCTCAGATCATCACCAAAATCTAATCATCTGTTCCCCGTGCCATTACACACCTTTCCTGAAAATTTTGTCAAAATCTGTTGACAAGTTTTTGAGTTATGTTGGTAACAGACAGACAGACAAACCCCGGTAAAAACATTACCTCCTTGGCAGAGGTAATAATGAGCCATTAAACATGAGTTGGAAACTTGAACTTTACAGCTTAATCAAAAGTATTTGCAGCAACACAATTACATAATGGATGTTAAAATGTAAAAACTCAAATAGCATTTCTGCTGCTCCACAAAGGCTGTTGTCACTGTGTATTAAAAACAAACTAGAGTAATATTCACCTCCATTCAATTAAAAGAAGAAAACAACAAGCTGGTCCAACCTGTTTGAAACCTTGCTGGATCTACAAGTTTAAAAGTTTAATTAGGCTTCCGATGAAAATGAAAGAACTTCTTCCAGTCCAAAAAAACAAACAAACAAACAAAAAAAACCCCACTTTATATATCAGTGCAGGAATGTGAGCCTCCGCTACACATACAGTGAAATAGTTAAGCTGTTTCAAATGTATTTGTGATGATTATGGTTATCTTTTTTTAAATTAAAATTACAAATCATGCTATTCTAATTTACTGAGATGCACTAATATTCAGAATGAAGGCTGACATTACGGTGAGAATAATAGAGAATATGAAAAAGAGTAAGTTACTCATGTAATTCAGTCATTCACTGCATTTAACATGTACAGTAGCTACCATAAAGGAAGCAGCTCAGCTGTCAGCAGCCATTGTAAGAGAGATTACTGTCCGACAACAAGTAAACTATTTAAATGGCACACATTAATACTGTGGTCAGTTTTCTAAAGCTGAGAGAGTCGCTCATTGAAAATAAGAAGCGCTAACGTTACTTGCTAACCTTACCGGTGCAGTCTGCCGACAGGTGGCCGGATACAGAGGAACGGAGAGGAGGAGGTAATGGATGCATCGCTGTAGTGCAGCTGTGATATGACAAACTGCTTTACAGTCTACATTTAACTTGTTTAATTTATTAATTTTCAGCAAAATCCTCCCATAGTTTGGAAACTTTTGGCCTTCTCCATGATTTTCTCTCCGTGTCGTCATGATGTGTTCCTCTTCTTCGCTGGAACAGTTAAACTGAACATTTCTGCGGCATGCATATAAACTTTAAAATAAAATGATTTGTCGACAATAAAAATCTGCGTTGACAAATTTTTATGATCGACATTATCAACTAATCATTTCAGCCCTACTCAGAAGTAACTGGACAACTGACTGAGAAATTATTTCATGGGCTGCATGGGCCATTCCCTCATTAATCTACCATCAATCATGCAGATAAAAGTTCTGGAGTTGGTTGCAGGTGTGGCATTTGCATTTGGAAGTGTTGCTGTGAACCCACACCATGCAGTCAAAGGGGCTTTCAATGGCAGTGAAATAGACCATCCTTCTGCTGAAAAAAAAAAAAAAAGAAAAGAAAGAAAAGAAATCCATCAGAGAGACAGCAGAAATGTTAGGAGTGGCCAAATCAACAGTTTGGACTTTGAAAAAAGACATCTAAAGAAACCAGTCCAGTTCTGGAACAGCATTCTTTGGATAGATGAAACCAAGATTAACCTGTACCAGAATGATGGGAAGAGGAAAGTACAGCGAAGTCTTGGAACAGCTCATGATTCAAAGCACACCACATCTTCTGTAAAACATGGAGGGGCCAGTGTGATATGTGGGCATGCAAATCTTCCAACGGCCCTGGGTCCCTAATATTTATTGATGATGTGACAGAAGCAGCCGGATGAATTCTGAAGTAGAGGCGGGTTCAAAAGATCGATCCAACAATTTGAATCGATCCACAATTGACTGAGCTGATATCAATCCATAAAATCCACGGATCAATCTTTTAATATCATAATTTCACAGTCTGTGAAACACAAAACGCAAGCAGCCGGCTGAAGTCTCATGTGATGACCAATCGCGTGAGGGTTCCATGCGCCGCACGCTCACATTACTTCCATGTTTCCATTTGGCAGGCAGCCACAGAGGGGACTTGCCAACGTTAATTTATCAACAAACTCACGGTTAAAGACTGCGCTCAACAGTTCCTGAATATTTTGAGAAACAGTTTTGTCCTACGTGCAGCGCTGTGTTGGAACATAAAAGTCATTGATTGATAAACAATTTTCAAATGGAAAACACATGGAGAATGACAACAGACCAGAGAGGGAGACTGTTGCAGCTGCTGGGGGTAAGTAAAACATTGTTGTTTTTTTTAAACATTTGTGTCATAAATTAATAATTCATCCATGAAAATGGCAGCATTAATAAAGGCTGCAGTACAATGAGCCATTTTTACTCAATAGAACTAAACTGAAATGACCAAATCTTCCAGGAAATGAATTGAAACTCTTTTGAAAAATTGAAAGTTAATTTGTAGTTACAATATAAACAGCAAAAAATAAAAGAACCTAAATTATTAAACCCTACTGTGTTTAATGTGTTTAATCTGTGTGGGGATCTAAAAGTATGATTATAAATTTTACTTTGAAATATATTCTCCTTTTCATATGCCTTTCAGATCTGTGAAGACTGGGTTTCCACTCCAAGCTCCATCCTGCACTGAGACGTTCTGAAGGGAAGAGGTTGTCAGTGGAGGAGCATCCCTGCTTCCTGGTGGATTTCGGCACAGAAGAAGACCTCAAAATTTTCAGGGAGCTTAGTTTTCAAATTCAAGATTCAAGAAGGTGCTGCAATAATTTGCTTCCTACTCTAATGCATACAATGCAGTTTAATTGTTGGAATGGCTAATTCTTTTATTAATCTTTTTTATTTCTTTATCTCTTCTCATTAATTTTTTTATCTAAGATTTTCTTTTCCTGGCACATAAAATAGCTATTAAAATGGTAATTTCCTTGATTGAATCGGGATCAGATCAAATCAGAACCGACTCAATTCAGAACCTCAAGAATCAGAATCAAATCGATTCTGGAAATTAGTGATGATTCCCAGCCCTATTCTGAAGTGTATAGGGATATATTGTCTGCTGAGATTCAGCCAGAATACAGAATACTGAAGACAGCTGCAGTAAAGGGCTGACAAAGCATCAAAAGGAAACCCAGTGTTTGGTGATGTCCATGGGTTCCAGACTTCAGGCAGTCATTGCCTGCAAAGGATTCTCAACAAAGAATTAAAAATGAACATTTTATACATGTATGGTAATGTTAATACAAGAGGAGAGGAGAGTCCGACCGTTGGTTGAACTTCGGATTCAGGAGGAGCAATGTAGTTTTCGTCCTGGCCGTGGCACATTGGACCAACTCTTTATCCTCTTGAGAATCCTCGGGGTTCGTGGGAGTTTGCCCAACCAGTTTACATGTGTTTTGTGGACTTGGAGAAGGCATTTGACTGCGTCCCTCGTGTTTTTTTGTGGGGGGTGCTTCGAGAGTATGGGGTATCGGGCTTGTTGTTACAAGCTATCCGGTCTCTATACAATCGTTGTGAGAGTTTGGTTCGTATTGCCAACACTCAGTCGGACTCATTCCCAGTGAGAGTTGGACTCCGCCAGGGCTGCCCTTTGTCACTGATCGTGTTCACAATTTTTATGGACAGGATTTCTAGGCGCAGCCAGGGAATGGAGGGTGATGCTTAATGACCACAGGATCTCAACTCTGTTGTTTGCAGATGTTGCTGTCTTGTTGGCTTCATCCAGCAATGCCCTACAGCTCTTGCTGGGACAGACTGCTGCTGAGTGTGAAGCAGCTGGGATGAGAATCAGCACCTCCAAGTCCGAGTCCATGGTCCTCAGCCGGAAAAAGGTGGATTGTCCTCTCCAAGAGGGGGACAAGCTCCTGCCCCAAGTGTAGGAGTTTAAGTATCTTGGAGTCTTATTCACGAGTGAGGGGAGAATGGAGCGAGAGACTGACAGACGGATCGGGGCAGCATCTGCAGTGATGCGGACGTTGTACTGGTCTGTTGAGGTGAAGAGGGAGCTAAGCTCTAAGGCAAAGCTGTCGATTTACTGGTCAATCTACGTTCCTACCCTCACCTATGGTCACAAGTTTTGGGTAATGACCGAAAGAATGAGATCGTGGATACAAGCGGCTGAAATGAGCTTTCTTCGCAGGATCGCTGGACTCACCCTCAGAGATAGGGTGAGGAACTCAGTCATCCGGGAGAGGCTCAGACTAGAACCGCTGTTCCTCCACATTGAAAGGAGCCAGTTGAGGTGGTGTGGGCATCTGATCAGGATGCCTCCTGGACGCCTCCCACTTGAGGTGTTTCAGGCACGTCCCACTGGGAGGAGACCCCAGGGCAGACCCAGGACTCGCTGGAGAGACAATGTCTCCCAGTTGGTCTGGGAATGCCTTGGTATCCTCTCTGAAGAGCTGGAGCAGATGGCTGGGGAGAGGGAAGTCTGGACTTCTCTGCTTGAACTGCTGCCTCCACGACCCGGAACTCCGGAAAAGCGGTAGAGGATGGATGGATGGATGGATGGATGGATGGATGGATGGATGGATGGATGGGGTAATGTTAATTTGTTCCATTACTTTTGAACGCCTGAAATGAGAAGACTTTGTATAAAAATAGTTGTAATTCCTCAACCTTAACTCCAATTTGGATGCGAATACCCTCAAATTAAAGCTGAGACTCTGCATTTTAAGTCCATATTGATCATATAACTGTATCTTGAGTATCTTTTGGTAAACAGCTACAATAGCAAAACTTCTGTCACTGTTATAATACTTTTAGAAAGGAGTGTAGTTCGGCCTACTTATAGCGGGCAATGTGCTCCGATGCCCCAAACGTGACAAGACAACCACAATATCTTTGCTTTACCAAATGTAGCACAACGGCATACAGTATGTTGTACAGTTATAGCATGTTTGCTGTGGTGACATTAGCAGTGTCTGTCCCACAGAGTGACACTGGACCAGGGTTTCCTCTGGTAACATTTCTCGGTGGCGGGCTGCCTCGCCAGAAAATTTACCGCCTCGCCAAGATGGAGATATGAATTTAAGAAAAATATATGAAGCAATGACTTTCCGCAAGTGTGCACATGAACAACGTGCGTGGCCGTCATCCGCGCGGAGTTTAGAAGCACCCCGCCCACGCGAGCTTTCCGGTCAGTCAGCAGGCAGTGTCTCGCTAGCGGCAGCAGCATCTTCGTGGAAAAGGAATGAAAACCGGGAAGTCAAACAGCAGAAATGGACTCTATTTGAAGAAAAACTTTGTGAAGAAGTCCGTGTTTCTTTGTTGGTGAAAATCTTGGCGTGTCAGCGCCTTGGCGCTACCTATCGGGTGGGAGTGAAACTACAAATGATGGTTGTGTGCATGCGTCAACCGCTTGGCCTGGGTAGATGAAAAAAGTGAGCATGTACAGTGCCACGTGCGTGCCGGGCTCTTCCAAAGCGTACGCGGACCAAGGCGGACTAGAGGGGAAATGCAGCATAATAAGGCTTGACTGTCTGACAGAAACATGAGTTTATTAAAGTACTTTAAACGCGGGAAAAAAAATCAGAAGAGGTATGTAAGCACTGACATTTATCATGGTTTTAACCCGCTGGGAACGGGAGCAATAACAGAAGAGTCGCTTAGCTAAGAGATGTGGTTAGAATTCCAATGCAGCCGGCTTCATATGAAGGGAAAGGCAAGGGGGACTGATGAATTGCTGAGGATATATTTCACCAGCCACTACAATATTAAGTTGTGTTCCCAATTATGTACCTGGCAAGTTAAGATGACCGAAATTCACAAAGTCAATGACTTAAATCTGTCAGCAGCCTTCAGACAAACTAAACGTTCCAGCATTTGAATTTCAAAATAAGGGAGGTTTTTCTTGGTGGTGAGGAGATTTCTAAAAAACAACTATAAATATATAGAAATATTATAACAGAAATAACGGCATCCTTGGTCATTTAAGTTAATTTAAATCATTAAATACAATTTTATTAATATTTTTCTCTTTGTAATGAGAGTTAAATTATTGTTCTGTTCTGACTGCAAAGTTATGGTAAAAAATATAAATTGTTATAAGGAAAAGTAAAAAAAAAACCCATCATAATCTGTTTCAAATTTATTTAAAAAACAGAAATTTTATTTTAAAAAACAGACAAAAATAAGCCATAAAATAATCCACAAATTTATAATAAAGTTTCAAATGTATAAGAAAAGTCAATTTTACAAGAGGAAATTACAAATTTGAGGAACCAATGCAGTTTCAGTCATTATGCAGGCCCACCATACGCACAAATGGGCATGTCCTTCAACTAGTAAAGTTGACAGTATTTATACATCACAGTATTTATTCTGTTCAATGTATTGCTAGTCACCATTAGCCTTGAGGGATGTGGGTGGACCTATTTACAGACCCTGGCATTTGAAGGAGGAGGAAAAGTGAAAAGATTTTGGCATGAAACTGTAAGACAATGAAAAGGTTTTTGTAGAAAAAAGGCACAAGATACCATTTTAGACAATATAGATTTGTTTTTATATGGGATTTATATCTACCATAATGCATCTTTAAATCTTCTTTTTAATAACAAACCTTATCATGTAAAGCAGTCCCAAACACTGACTTTTATCTCACTGCTGGCTTCAGGGGCATCAGATGGGGTTTAATGGTGGAACAAATTACCCAGGTCCACAGAAAAGGGGACTCACTGAAAACATGAACAGTTGAATTCAAACTAGACTTTCATGATGGCAGGGGCCCACACACACTGTTGTACCCGAGGCCCAAAATTTGGTGGTAGACCTATGGATGACTTCACAAATTTTAGGATCAAATTTACTAAAATAAGTTCTGTGTTGAGCTAAGCAAATGTTAACAAGGTATGCAGTTAGAAAATTTTGTCCAGAGCCTTAAAAAGAAATAAAAATACTGGTGGCTGTCAATGATACCCCTCAGCTTCTTTCTTTGTTGTTCAGATGTACTTTATATGGCATTTTGACCTTGACCTTTGACCTTCCGATGCCATAAGTATGGTGATAGTTCAGGGTCACAGGCTGAACCTGTGTACAAAGTTTGGAGACCCTAGCTTTACTTGTTTTTTAGTAAAAGGGCTTAAGCTGGGTTCAAACTATGGCGTTTGGACCAACTTTTACAGACGTTTTGAAAAAACAGAGAAAATAGTCCAAACGTCAGTGAAATTACGTTCGTGAACAGGTTTTTTTTTAATACAGCACACACCAACTTTTACAAACTTTTATGAACTTTTTCTAGCATTTTGCATTCAGCACTGGCAAACTTCTGCCAACTCAGGCTAGCGTATGTGTAGCTGTTGCCAACTTAGGTTGACTTAAGCAAACGAATATTCAGCGCAGGTCAGCTGACATCAGCGTCAGGCGATGCTCATATAAAGATCAACGTTTGTGTATCATTGTATCGCCATATTTTCTCGACTTTTAATTTGCCAGAATTTCGAAATAACGCTTTATTTTTGAAATGAATACAAAAATAGCTCACCTTTACATCAATGGAATGGTATGTACCCAGAAATTCCCGCCAGAGGAAAATACTCAGTCGTAGGATCAATCCAAATATCGATAATATCAATACCAACGTTGGTATTGATATTGATGTGTAACGAGATCGATACTCTGTCTGTGTTGTCGCTCCGGTCACAGCACAGCGCAGGCACACTCAGCCACACTTTGCTACTCTTCTTATTGTGGTTTTACCTCCTCCCTCTTGTACTATCATGTGACTCAGCAGCGCCAGGTAAACAAGCTAGCAATAGGGTTGGGCAATGCCAACATTTTTTCCTTTCGGTACAATACCATTCATTTATGAGACTTTTTCTTCGATACTAATTATTTTACAAACTTAAATAGTGCTTATCTTGTTTATTTTTCAAATTTTATGCTGCTTGGTATCACCACAGAATCTGAATGAATGGTGAAACATTTCAGAACTAATACTTCTACCACCTCTGACGCTGCTGCGCTCACTCTCCACGGGAGTGAGTGGCAGTGCGCAGTGAGTCTTTGGCTCTGACATCCGATAGGGTGCCATAAGGCAGTGCAGTGGCGCAGTGGTTAGCACTGCGGCAGCACAACAACTCACCCTTGGCCATGGGATCCCTGGTTCGATCCCGGCCCCTGACCAACAGTGATCTGTGTGGAGTTTGTATGTTCTCCCCATGTCTGCGTGGCTTTACCCCGGGAGTTCTCCGGTTTCCTCCCAAAGGCCAAAAACATGCAGGTTAGGTTAACTGGAGACTCTAAAAGTGGCCCTAGGTGTGAATGTGTGTGTGAATGGTAAAGGGATAGCACCGTACCATGGCTGCTTCATCCATCCAGGTGGATGCCCTCAATTTCCCCTCTGGGGATCAATAAAGTATATATATAAAAAAAAAAAAAAAATCATGTGACACAGCAGACCATCTCTAAAATATGCCTGGGCTGGTTTTTCACCGGTTTTCACACATAAATTCAATGCTTAAAACTCTCAGAAGTAAAAACAAATTGCATGTTTTGTATTAACATAGCGGTATCACAAATTTTAAAAAGTATCAACTTCAAAGTATCAATCAGCTGGTATCGAAGTATCGATATGCCCATCCCTAGCTAGCAAGCAGCAGCCGCCAGCTGCCGGTGTTCTATAATTCTATGTTACTTATCGAGATGTGCTACCACAGCACGCACACACAGCACAGAGACGGAGCAGAAGAATGGCAGAGAGGAAGAGAAGCACCATATTCTGTGGCTATATTTCCAGGCCGAAAATGAAACAACGGCAAGCTGTACAATTTGTAAAAAGGCTGTGAAATACAGTGGTAACACAGCTAATTTATATAAGCACATGAAAAACCATCCAAAAGCCAACGCCGAGCTACAGAAACGGAGAGAGGAGGAGAGAAATACCCCACCCCCAGATCCCGACAGACACAGACCCCGACCCAGAGGCAGAAATCATTGGCAGAGGCCTTTCAGTATGGCAGAGAATATCCAGGTATTTTAGTCATCTTCGGGATTAGTTAATATTAATTTTCAAAGTGCAACTGGTCATTTGTTACTTTAGCCAACTCAAAAAGTATAAATTATGCTAAGACTTTGGTATAATACATTTATCCCATTGAAACATTTTATTTAAATGAATACATTTACTAGAATTGAAACAAATACACTGAATGTAATATGGCTCAAATTTGACTGAATATACAGTAATTATCCTTTTGTGTTAACTATGAAAGTGATACTGTATGTATTTACCTCCAAGTTTTGCCCAAATTCTGTCCTGGGTTTTAACCAATTAATAATTCAAAGGAAAAATCACAAAACATTTAAAGGTCATGAAAATTCATTCAGATTTAGTAATCTGATGACGCCATCCACCTTAATGATTAAAAAGTATCAGTATCATATCGGCGATACTGGCCCTGTACTTACTTGGTATCGGATCAATACCAAATCTCGCAGTATCGCACACCACTAGTACTCAGCAATCTGCCAATACTGGGTGAACAAATGTCTGTCTTTTTTCTCGTCTGTTTTCTTCCTCTGCCACTAAACAGCAAAAACTCCTGTTCGTCTTGATTGTCATTGTATTCACGTACCTCCATCACTTCTGCCATTTAAAAGTCTGCCACCGTGCTCTTCTTCTGTGTTTGGATTGCAGCTGTTCAAATCAGTTTGGTGGCTCTTGGCTGCTGCCGACAGTATGAGCGTGTGAAGTGCAGACTATTCTCACTGTGCATGCTTGTACTCCAACACTACTAGATGGATTTGGATGAAATTTTTACCAGAGGTGGTCCTTGGGCTAGAGAGGACCCATAACATTTTGGTGATGATCCGGGAATGCAAACCTCCACCAAGGCTCTGGCACCGAGACACCAGCACCTTGGTGCTTTCATTGGTTCAGCTTCTATTGTGGGGAATCAAACAGCGCTGATGTGGTGTCAAAAAGTAAATGACATTTAATGGATTTTATGTTACTTTAATGGAAAGAGTTATTTTATTTATTCATTTTATTTATAATAGTTTTTTTTAATTCCATCCACGTTCACATTTTAATTGCAGACTTACTGTTGGAGTCTATATAGGCATTATTGTATTATTTTTTAGAGGAATGACGGAATGAACAGGGGAAAAGGGCATGCAGAAGTAACTACATAGGAATTTAAAATGAAAATAAATACTGAAATGTATGCCCAATGGAGATGTGTTCACTCCAAAAGCAGGTCCAGAATGGCAGGAAGCCTCCACAAATGCTGATCTTTATATGAGCGTCGCCTGACGCTGATGTCAGTTGACCTGTGCTGAGTATTCATTTGCCCAAGTTAACCTAAGTTGGCAACAGCTACACATGCGCTAGTCAAAGTTGGCAAACGTTTGCCAACACTGAATGCAAAATGCCAAATGCTAGCAAAAGTTCATAACAGTTCGTAAAAGTTGGTGTGCGCTGGATTAAAAAAAACCTGCTCATGAATGTAATTTCACCAATATTTGGACTAATTTCGCTGATTTTTCTAAACGTCTGTAAAAGTCGGTCCAAACGCCATAGTGTGAACCCAGCTTTAACTTAGGCTGACTTAGGTAAACTATGCATAACTTAGACCAGTGCTCAGGAACTTTTACAAACTGAGCACAACTTTCACCACTGCTTATTTCCAAAAGTCAGCAAATTTTCAGCATGCTGAAAATTTTCAAAGAACACAACTTTCGCCAGCGTTTGCCAACAAACACCAACTATCATTAACTTTAGCCAACAGAGTCAGACGTTTGCCAAAACGTCAGTAATTTTTGGTCCAAACATTGCTATGTGAATCCACCCATGGGGAATGCTAACCTTGATCTTTTGACCTCATAGTCAGAGGTCAAGGTCTAAGCTGTCCAAGATTTGTCTTAGATATGATGATATCAACTTGAAAAGGCTACATCATTTCTTTCTGTAGTTATTGAGTTCACAAGATTTAGGGAAATTTGAACTTGTCTTAAGATTTTTCAAAAATACAACTATGATATCAGTTTGAAAAGACTACATCATTTCTTTCTCTAGGTATTGCATTCACGAGATTTTGAGAAAATTGACCTCCGACCTCGATCTACAGGTCACAGGTCACCCAAATTTCAACTCTTGTGAGATTTTTCAAATCCACAACTAGAGTATCGATTTCAAAAGCGTACGTGATTTACAGTGATGTGAAAAAGTATTTGCCCCCTTCCTGATTTCTCGTTTTTTTGTGTTTGTCACACTTAAATGTTTCAGATCAAACAAATTTAAATATTAGACAAAGATAACACAAGTAAACACAAAATGCAGTTTTTAAATGAAGGTGTTTATTATTAAGGGGAAAAAAATCCAAACCTACATGGCCCTGTGTGAAAAAGTGATTGCCCCCTAAACCTAATAACTGGTTGGGCCACCTTTAGCTGTAACAACTGTAATCAAGCGTTTGTGATAATTGGCAATGAGTCTTTTACAGTGCCGAGGAGGAATTTTGGCCCACTCATCTTTGCAGAATTGTTGTAATTCAGCCACATTGGAGGGTTTTCAAGCATGAACCGTCTTTTTAAGGTCATGTCACAGCATCTCAATTGGATTCAGGTCAGAACTTTGACTAGGCTGCTCCAAAGTCTTCATTTTGTTTTTCTTAAGCCATCCAGAGGTGGATTTGCTGGTGTGTTCTGGATCATTGTTCTGCTGCAGAACCCAAGTGTACTTCAGCTTGAGGTCACGAACAGATGGCCAAACATTCTCCTCCAGGATTTTATTGGTAGACAGCAGAATTCATGGTTCCACTTTGCACAGCAAGTCTTCCAGGTCCTGAAGCAGCAAAACAGCTCTTTTCTGAAATGCTGTGTTACTTTTACGCCGGATGCAATGGGACACACACCTTCAAAAGTTCAACTTTTGTCTCGTCAGCCCAGAGTATTTTCCCAAAAGTCTTGGAGATCATCAAGATGTTTTCTGACAAAACTCAAACGAGCCTTTATGTTCTTTTTGCTCAGCAGTGGTTTTTGTCTTGGAACTCTGCCATGCAGGCCATTTTTGCCCAGTCTGTTTCTTATGGTGGAGTCATGAACACTGACCTTAACTGAGGCAAGTGAGGCCTGCAGTTCTTTGGATGTTGTTGTGGGGTCTTTTATGACCTTTTGGATGAGTCATCGGTTGGCCGGCCACTCCTGGGAAGGTTCACCACTGTTCCATGTTTTCGCCATTTGTGGATAATGGCTACTCAGTGTGGTTTGCTGGAGTCCCAAAGCTTTAGAAATGGCGTTGTAACCTTTTCCAGTGTGACAGATCTCAATTACTTTGTTTCTCACTTGTTCCTGAATTCTTCTTCTTCTTCTGATGTTTTATAGAGGTTGGCAAACAGCTTACAGGTGCATTACTGCCACCTTCTGGAATGGAGTGTGATTCAAAATGGCATTACCCTCCTATATCCTTGAAATTAGACCTGTTGTCCTTATGAACCTAAAAACTGCCTTATAGACCACATCCCCTGAACTTCTCTGCAAAATCTCTTTAATATTGAGCTGGGTTTTGCTCCTGTATAGACTGCCCACCAATGCTAACCATGCAAACTGATACTTTGGACAGTGCATAAATATGTGTTCAACTGTTTCGTCATTTCCACAATAATCACATTTTCCATTTGGGTGTTTTTTCATTATAACTAATGTACTATTCAGCCTGGTGTGACCTAATCTTAACCTGGATATGATGTCCTCCTTTCTACTCCTGTGAACTTCTCTAGCTTCCCCTACTTTCTTTTGTATGCCATACAGGCTCCGTCCTTTACTTCCTCTATCCCACTCTTCCTGCCACTTCTTTTTAATTTGTGTTTTAATAATGCTCTTGACCTCTGCCTTGCTATGGTTCACATTCCTACTAACTTGACTCTTCCTAGTTGCACTTTTTGCATATTTATCTGCTAGCTCATTCCCCTCCACTGCAATGTGTGTCGGGATCCCAAATGAATCTAATATCCACACCTACCTTTGAAATTCTCATTACTGAATGTACAATTTCCATTACCAAATCCTCTCTTGATTCTGAATGCATCTGCCTAATACTCTCCATTGCACTGCTAGAGTCAGACCCTATCAAAACCTTTCTGGGCTTTACTTCTTCCACCCAACCTAATGCCAAAAGCTCACCAGTATACACAGCTAAGCCATCATTAACCCTTTCCTTCTTCATGACATCTAATTCTGGAATGATGAATGCTATTCCCACAATATTCTTTGTTGATTTAGATGCATCCATATAAGTCTTTATAAAGTCAGGATAATTACTGTCTAAATAGTTATTGACCTCATTCTTTTTTATCCTCCCTCTTGTGTCATTTGTTAAAAGTCTAAAATCCACCTTTACTTCTTCCAGACACCATGGTGGATCTGCAGAAAGAGGGACTGTTGGACATACAGTACTTCTTTATCGGCAACCCTTAGCTCCCTGACTTTATTCTCTATTGTCTATCCAAGGCTTCTCATTTGTCTCTTTCCCTTCTCTTGGCAAGGTTTCAGTACACTGTGTACTAGGTGACTGTCACTAAATCCTCTGATGTTGGTGCAGTATGTAGCTGCTATCTGAGTTCTTCTTAACTCCAGAGGCATCTCGCCCATCTCCACCTGGAGAGCTGCTACTAGAGTAGTTTTTATGGCCCCACAGCACAACCTCAGAGCTTGGTATTGAATTATATCCAACTTTTTCAATAACATTTTTGAAGCTGATCCATACATAACACACCCATAATCAAACACTGACCTAATTAAAGCCACATATAATGTTTTTAAAGCACCTCTCTTTGCTCCCCATTCTCTTCTCCTCAAACATCTAATAATATTTAAAACCTTCTTAGATTTTGCCACAATTTTCTCAACATGAATATTCCAAGAACAACCCTTATCAAACAACACATCCAAATACTCGAAGCACTCGACTGTTTCTATGTTTTGATCGTATATTTTAAGATTGACTTGATTGTTTACTCTCTTCCTCGTGAAGACCACAGCCTTTGTCTTCCCCACAGAAAATCTAAATCCCCATTCCCCTGCCCAAGCCTCAACTTTATCAATTGCCTGCTGCAACTTTTTAACAATAAATGATAAATTTCTTCCTCTTGTCCACATAGCACCATCATCTGCAAACAAGGAGACACCAACAGAACTCTTAACTCTACAAAAAATGTCATTGATCATGACTGAAAACAAAATGGTACTAATAATACTGCCTTGTGGGGTTCCATTTTCTATCACTTGACTTGAGCTATACTTCTTCCCTATTCTTACCGAAATTTTCCTGTCACTCAAAAAAAAATTTAATCCATCTTTTCATTCTCCCTCTAATGCCTAGCTTATGTAGTTTGATAATCAGTCCCTCCTTCCACATCATGTCATACGTCTTCTCGACATCCAAAAACACAGCAACCACACTTTCCCTATTCACTTGGGCCTTCCTAATCTCATGTTCCAAACAAACAGCAGGATCAGTAGTACTTCTCCCTTTTCTAAATCCACTTTGGTAACCTTTTAACGCCTCTCTAGACTCCAGATAATATATTAACCTCTCATTAATCATTTTTTTCCCATAGTTTTACCAATGTGGGATTTTAAAGCGATTGGTCTGTAACTCTCACCTAAACCTGGATTTCTACCTGACTTGCACACTGGAACAACAACAGCCTCTTTCCATGGAGTAGGCAATATCCCTTCCTCCCAAACCTTGTTGTATAACTCTAATAATATCTTTTTTACCAGTATCACTCAGGTTTTTAATCATTTTAAAAGTCACTTCATCTTTTCCTGGAGTTGTCTTACAGACTTTCCTTAACGTATGATTTAACTCAGACATTGAAAAACACTGATTTATCTCATTCTCAAACTCTGCCTCATCTTGCAACGCTCCCACATTATTTAATTTTGTCTGTTCTCTTCCACTTTTTTCCATATTGCTCAAATTATCTGCACTACTTATTTTACTGAAAATTCTAACTAAATGTTCTGCCTTTTCATTGTCATCTACTACACAGGGTTACAAAAATATTTTTTTTGTAAATTGTCTGTGTTTTTTCAACTGATTTAAGACAATTTTGCACCACTGAATCCAAAAATGACATCCGTTTCTCTCGATCAGGTGCTAAGTAAAAACCTGTACTTAGTACTGTGCATGTACTTACCTTTGTATAAAGGTATTCAAAAAGGTATTCAAAAAATTGACCTGACTGAGCAAAACCAATGTGATTTTTGGATTCAGCACATCAAAACTGTCCTAAATCAGCTAAAAAAACTTAGACAATAAATTTGGTGTTGACCAGTACTATCAAACTGTCCCCGTTCTCCATAATTGGATAATTTAGCTCCTCCCTTATACCCAACATCCTTTTAATTGTTTCCTGAATTCTTTGGATGATGTCTAGCTTTTGAGGATCTTTTTAACTACCTCGTTTTGTCAGGCAGGTCCTAATTAAATGATTTCTTGATTGAGAACAGGTGTGGCAGTAATCAGGCCTAGGTGTGGCTGAAGAAATTGAACTCAGCTTTCCAAAGATGTGATAAACCACAGTTAATTTATGTTTTAACAGGGGGGGCAATCACCTTTTCACACAGGGCCATGTAGGTGTGGATTTTTTTTTACCCTTAATAACACAGAGTTACAAAAATAATGTTTTTGTAAGTTGTCTGTGTTTTTTTCAACTGATTTAAGACAATTTTGCACCGCTGAATCCAAAAATGACATCCGTTTCTCTCGATCAGGTGTTAAGTAAAAACCTGTACTTACTTAGTACTGTGCATGTACTTACCTTTATATAAAGGTAAGTACATGTAAATTGAATGTTACATCATCATTGTTCAAAATTCAGATAATTTCAAGACATAAAAAAGAATTTTGCATCATATAAAGCAAAAATACCCGTACATGTAAACAAAAACGTATAAAACAACATGTGGCCATAATTCAAAAAGTTGACCTGATTGAGCAAAAACCAATGTGATTTTTGGATTTAGCACATCAAAACTGTCCTAAATCAGCTAAAAAAAACCTCAGACAACAAATTTGGTGTTGACCAGTGTAATAAACACCTTCATTTAAAAAACTGCATTTTGTGTTTACTTGCATTATCTTTGTCTAATATTTAAATTTGCTTGATGATCTGAAACATTTAAGTGTGACAAATACACAAAAAAATGAGAAGTCACAAAGGCGGCAAACACTTTTTCACACCACTGTAGCTATTTTATAATTATTTGCAATACAGTTGTATAATGTTCTACAGTACATTTGTCATGTTCGACTTCTAACAGAAAATAAATATTTAAACCAAAATTAACCTTGTGACATCTTCACATCTCACTTAGGAGTAAAAAGGAACTTTTAAGCTTGACAGAAATACTGATTTGATTTGTACCGCAATATACTGTATATCGATATCAACTATGAATTTTTTTTTATCATGACTTGATTTTTTTCATATCGCCCAGCCCTACTGAGGGGTATAAGAATGCACTACTCATATTTCACCAACATACAATAAACTTCACTTGAGCAAACAGGAATGTAAAGATGAGACAATAAGCCTGTGGACTGATGTTACTTGATGTTTTTATAAACCCACCTGATGTTTTTATAAACCCACAGGGCACAGAGTTAGAAATTTCAGTTTTAAGTAATAACTGTATTATGTTACTCTGCAGACTCCAAGGAAGTTTTTTTTATGCATTTTATATGAGCAAGTTTTCTTTATAGCATCAAAGAAAGCCTACTTTGAAATGAAAATAAGCAATATATCACACAAGCTGGATAGTATGTTACATTTATACATGTTTGTGTACATGTACACAAACAACTTTTTCAAAGAACTGGACTCACATGAGTAATTTTTTTTGCCTGCATACTTTTTCCTCTTGGGTAAATTTCTGAAGAAAGCCCTGTACCTTTACTCGAATACAATTGGTGAAAGCCACTGAGTAACTTTTTTTTCCTCATCAGATTTGAAATAATTGTTCTTCAATTCTGGCTCAGGAAATATTTCGGCTCTGCCGGACCGGTGGCGCCACACGAGTCGGCTGCCTGTTGCAACAGCCTTTTTTTTTTATCTTCCTTCTTCTTTCTACACCTTTCACTCTGTATATATATCACGGATCGCCCCGGGGGTCTCCCGGGTCGGCGGACGGAGCCACGGTTTGCAGCGGGAGACGTTACAGCGGGGAGGAGCTAGTGCTAGCTAGCACTTGGCCGCCGCCCGGTGCTAATGGGAAACTCGACATACCGGGAGCTGTAGCGAAAACGAAGCGGGTGCCGGGCTGGAGTTTAGGCGGCGTGAAAGAAATATAAGACAGAATAATAAAGAGCGATGGCAAGAACCAAGCAGACCGCCCGTAAAATCTACTGGAGGAAGAAGCCCCCCAGGAGACAGCTAGCCACAGGGCTGCTCGGAGAGGCGCTCTGGCCACCGGCAGAGTGAAGAGGCCTCGCCGTCACAGGTCCGTGGCTCTGAGAGAGATCCGTCGCTACCAGAAATCCACGGAGCTGCTCATCCGTAAGCTGCCCGTCCAGCGCCTGGTGAGGGAGATCGCTCAGGACTTCAAGACCGTCCTGCGTTTCCTGAGTTTCGCCGTCATGGCTCTGCAGGAGACCAGCGAGACCCACCTGGTGGTCTCTTCTTCGCTAAGGGGGTCACCATCATGCCCAAAGACTTCCAGCTGGCCCGCTGCATCCGCGGAGAGAGAGCTTAGACTTTCTGCTGCACATCCACCAGCCATAATGCTCTGCACTGTGTGTCTATATATATACATTTATAGTAATATGGACATATGTTTGCTAGATGTTGTTTTTTCTTGCCTTCTGATTGTTGCTCTGAGTGTTGCTATCCCTGTGCTGTTGCAATCCTGGAATTTCCCCATTGTGGGACTAATAAAGGCTTATCTTATCTTATCTTATTGTTATTTCTATATATTATTTGCATTAGGGCACATGTAACAGGGTTCGATTTTATTGTAACATCTAACAGAAAAAATTTACAAAGTGCAAATTAAATAGTTTAAAAACTGTTAATGCAGACAATATATATATATACGTATATATATATATATATATATATATATATATATATATATATATATATATATATATATATATATATATATATATATAGATATATATATATATAGATATATATAGATATATAGATATATTGATATCTGCAGATACCAGACTCGTGTTGAGACCTCTTCAGTGGAAGAAACGGTCTGTCTTCTGTTTGTTTCAGTTGTTAGTTTGTCTTCTTTGTTTGTTCCTCTCCCTTTTCTTTCCTCCTCCCCACCCCTCCTTTCCCCACCCCCCGTTGGGTCCTTCATGGGTAGAACAATTTAAATAAAGTATTAAAAGTTATTACAAGAGGAGTTTATAAACAATATACAGTAAATGATGTTCACTTATATAGCGCTTTTCCTCTCATCTAGGATGACCAAAGTGCTTTACAGATCCTGCAATCCACCCGGCGACAGAGCTGCCATACACACAGGCGCTAACCAGGCCACCAGGAGCAACTGGGGGTTCAGTGTCTTGCTCAAGGACACTTCGACAAGCCGACAGCAGACAGAGCGGGAATCAAACCCATGACCCTCCGATCAGTAGTCGGTCACACTACACCTGTGCCACCACTGCCCCATATACTGTATATGTACTGTATAAAGCTCCTTTTGGCAAAGTAAATGTATGGCACAATAAGGGAGGGAAGTGGATTTCTGTTCTGCTCTCCTAGCTGCCTGACAGGACAAGGAGGAAAAAACATGTTACAGACATGTTAACAAGAAAAAAAAACTCAATTTTTAGTGGACTGCCACTTTAAGTGAGTCTTTAGAGCAAAAACAGATGCGACATTTAAGTAATTTCACTCTTGAAATATCTTGTAAGTCATAAAAAACATGTTACAGACATGTTAACAAGAAAAAAAACTCAATTTTTAGTGGACTGCCACTTTAAGTTAGTCTTTAGAGCAAAAACAGATGTGACATTTAAGTAATTTCACTCTTGAAATATCTTGTAAGTCATAAAAAACATGTTACAGACATGTTGACAAGAAAAAAAACTCAATTTTTAGTGGACTGCCACTTTAAAAGGGAAAAAATGACACAAATCTATGAGAGAAACCTTAGTTTTTAGCAAGAATAATCATTTCTCACTACTTGAGTAACTATTATGACGGATGCGGTGATCTTCCTCCTTCACCGTTCTCTGTCCCACCTGGAGAAGCCCGGGAATATGGTGAGGATCATGTTCTTTGACTTCTCCAGTGCTTTCAACACCATCCAACCGATGATCCTGAAGGACAAGCTGCTGCGCGCAGGGGTGGACCAGCACCTGTCATCATGGATCCTGGACTACCTCACGAACCGGCCTCAGTTTGTGAGAACCCGGGACTGTGTGTCCGACACGATCATCAGTAGCACGGGGGCCCCCCAGGGAACGGTGCTGGCTCCCTTCCTGTTCACTCTTTATACTGCGGACTTCTCACACAACACAACACACTGCCATCTACAGAAGTTCTCTGATGACTCTGCGATCGTTGGCCTCATCTCCAATGGAGATGAAGCTGAGTACAGAGGGCTTATCCAGGACTTCGTGGACTGGTGCCATCGGAACTGCCTCCAGATCAACGCGAGGAAAACTAAGGAGCTGGTGGTGGACTGCCGCAGGCATGGGCAGCCCCTCACAGTACCAGTAAATATACAGGGAACAGACATCGAGATGGTGACATCCTATAAGTACCTGGGTATTCATCTGAACAATAAACTAGACTGGTCACACAATACTGATGCACTCTACAAGAAGGGACAGCGCAGGCTGTTCCTGCTGAGGAGACTCAGGTCTTTTGGTGTACAAGGGGCGCTGCTGAAGTC
Organism: Pholidichthys leucotaenia; assembly: GCA_020510985.1. Lineage (NCBI taxonomy): Eukaryota > Metazoa > Chordata > Actinopteri > Cichliformes > Pholidichthyidae > Pholidichthys > Pholidichthys leucotaenia. The sequence goes on along the minus strand of CM035848.1, from coordinate 269,171,395 downwards.
ATTCTATGACACGGTGGTGGCATCAGCCATCACTTTTGGAGTGGTCTGCTGGGGCAGTGGCATTACTGCAGCCGATAGGAAGAGACTGAACAAACTGATTAAGAAAGCTAGCTCTGTCCTGGGGCAGCGCCTTGATCCGATGGAGGAGATAGGAGAGAGAAGGACGGTGGCTAAACTGTCATCTCTGCTGGAGTCCGAGTTCCACCCTATGCAGGACATACTGAATGCACTGAGGAGCTCATTTAGCAGCAGACTACATCATCCCAGGTGCACAACCGAGAGGTTTCGTAGGTCCTTCCTACCAACGGCTGTCAGACTGTACAACCTAAGCAGGGCTGCTCGCAGAGATAGCAAAAAGACGTAACAAACTAATAGTTTTTTGAATGCAAAAGATGCAATAGACTTACACAATGGTCCTCTCCGGCATACAACTAGGAACATACCGGTCGCTATGGAGGGTGAGAATATGTATGGGCACATAATCATACCATGTAGGATAACTAAGTAGACGGTTATGCTGTTTCATTCCATCTAGCAACAATGCTCTGCACTGTGTGTGTTTATATATTTGCATATTTATTCCATCTAGCTACAATGCTCCGTACTGTGGGTGTTTATATATTTATATATCTACATATTATTCCATCTAGCTACATTGCTCCGCACTGTGTGTGTTTATATACTTGCATATTTATTCCACCTAGCTGCAATGCTCCGTACTGTGGGTGTTTATATATTTACATATTTATTCCATCTAGCTACAATGCTCTGCACTGTGTGTTCATATATTCATATATTTATTCCATCCAGCTACAATGCTCTGCACTGTGTGTCTGTGTGTGTGTGTATATATATATATTTTATAGTAATACGTACATATGTTTATTAGCTGCTCTTGCTTGCTTGTTTTTTTTTCTTGCCTTCTGATTGTTGCTCTGAGTGTTGCTATCCCTGTGCTGTTGCAATCCTGGAATTTCCCCGTTGTGGGACTAATAAAGGCTTATCTTATCTTATCTTATCTTATTAGCAAATCCTTTCTTATTGCTTGGTGGCTAGTCTTCTATTTAACTATTATCTTGAGGTAACAATACTTTTACTTGAGTACAATTTCTGGCCATCTTCCGGTTGTGACCATTTTCTTGGATGAAATGATGAGCCTAAAGACACAAATTTAAGAAATTGAAATCTTTTCAATCCCTAAATTCATGTCTACATACAGACATGAGAGTTGCCCTGATTGGGAAAATATTCCCATTACGGTTCTTGTTTAAAACCACTCTTGGAAGGTTCTCCAGAGTCTGGCTCATGCAGATGGCAGTGAGTCACCTCCATACTCCTGCGTGCGAAAACTTGCAGGGAAACTGTTGTGTCTTGCAGCCTCGAGCAGAGCTCTTGACTGGAGTTTCCTCCGACTGCTCGGGGAAAGCTCGTCCCTCACCGCGTCTGCAGGATTCGGCCTGAAGCAAAGTCAGTGACCGACTCCAAGATCGAATAAAACACTGAAAGGGGACAGATGTGGCGCTCATTTGCAACACTTTCAACGCCTCATCTTCAGAAATCCTCTCCCCTACCTTCCTTTCATAACATTACAAAAGTACTAACAGAATTTTCTCCCTCCCCCCCCCAACCTACCAGGTGCGCCACAGTCTGCGCAGACGTCATTTCCAGGCTTTTGCAGGATTTCTCTGAAAGCTCTTTCATTTGTCGACATTTCTGCTGACAGACGGTTTATTCCTCCGCTCCGAGGGAAAATAAGGTAAGAGACGGGATGATCGTCGCGCAGAAAAGCCCGAAGAGGGAAAAACAAAAACGGAAAAGGCGTGTCGGCTCTCCACCCCCTACCTGGGCGACAGACAAGCCCCCACAGGTTGTCTATGGCCGCTCTGCTCCGCGTTCCGGGCTGAAGCGCAGCGCCAAGCGGGCAAAGGTGCGCTGCTGTGGCGGCGCCGGGCCGGGCCTCCTCCGGTCAGCAGACTGTCGCTCCTCAGGTGGCTCCACCGCTGCCACACCCGCAGTGGGTTTGCGCATGGACTGCGCGAAAGAACGCACGAGGAAGTGAAATGCACAGGTTGTTCAGACTTGCTTTTCCGCATAATTTTGCGGCCAGAGCATTTTTGCTTCGCTCTGGCGCCACAAGAGCAAATCTACACCACTGCCGCTTCACCTCAGTTTTGTTAAGAGGAGTTTAGGCAATTAATTAAAATTAATTTAAAATGGGGGAAAAATCTGCCAACAAAAACAAAAAATAATCCTGGATCTCTGTATAGATGAAAAATAATTAAACCTAAGAATAAAAAAAAATTACCTCCATCCATGGGAACATTGTATATTTATGAGAAAAATCTTGAAATTTTATAAGTTCAAATAATGAAAGTTTATGGTGAAAATAATAGTGTGACATAGGCGAGGTTCACACAAAGAAGGGGAGCAGATGGTTGCGACGAACAGGCTTTATTCAAACTAGGGATGGGCATAATTTACCGATTAACCGATAATTGATCATTAAGAATTTCACCGAGGAAGTTCATTTTCGTCGACAAACCGTTTTTTTTTTTTAAACAATCCGAGGCCTAGTGTACGGCCGTCCTCAAACAATGCAATGGCAAAATTTGGGCACCAGGGGGCAACATTACACCATCGCCGTACCCTGGCGTGCCTCAGTTGATACACGCGGGCTTCCGTAGGGCAATCGCCAAATCATTAAGCGGTTACGGCGAAGTGTTGCGTGGGACCATTTCAATTTAAAAAATGACCAGGTGTACTGCAATCACTGCAATGCAGCATACAAATATACCTCATCGACAGGGTCCATGGAACACCCTTATTACGCAAAGAAACCGCCAACAGTGGTTGCGCGCTGAGTAATGGCGGTCGTGAAGATTCTTTTTTTTTTTCAGAAACTTTATTGAGAAGGTCATGAAGATTCGGTGTACACACGTCGAGGGAAGCTGCAGGAGGCGGCGTAGTAGCTCGACGGGAAGACTATTTCGCACAAACTGGCACAAGAGAACAGCAAAAAGTTCTGCGCGGCTAGACTAAGTAACACGAGCGATAGAACAATGAATGCGGTCTTCGTTTGTTGGGTGGCCGCTCGGCAGGGAGACAAGGTGGGTAAAACGTCTCGGCCAATCAGCTTGCGGGGTGAAACGTCTCGGCCAATCAGCTTGCGAGATTCCCGAGCCGAGCCAACACGAGAACAGAGAGAGGGCTCTCCGTGCACCTGATGTTATAATGTAGTCTACCTGCCTTGTTACGTACCTAAAAATGTTAATGATTAACCGATTATTAATCATTAATTCTCCCGACGATCGGTGAAGAAAATTTCACCGAATGCCCATCCCTAATTCAAACACACCCTGAGCACAGACAGGAGGGGGGGGTTCATCCTCCCAGACCTCCGTTTCAATCATGGTTATACAACACATGATACATCTTGCCCTAATCCTGCCTATAAAACACTGCTGGGTCATTATAACGCAGTTATAATGACACAGCAGTATAATAACTCAGTAATAACATTTAAGCAAACACACAAAATAATGTCCACTGTTGCAAAGCATGCTGGGGAAATCCCTGCTCCCCCCTCCTTAACACAGCCCTGACATTACACTCCCCCCCCCCCCCCGGACTGGTTTCTGTCCCCAGAAAAATTAAAGTCCAATTAAAAGTCCAATATGAACTCGTCCAGGTGTCGGGGCAGCCTTTGATGCCGACGACCAGCACGTACAGGCCCCCTAGTGTCCATCTGAGTCTCGGTCAGAGTATCTGGTCGGGATGAAAGCTCCGGTTCGACCACCAGCGGGGCGGATGGCTGATACGGTGCGAGACGGTCACGGTGGAGCACCACGACCCGGTCCCTTTTCTTTAGCCTCACCCTGTACACCACATCCGACAGTCTCTGCAGGACCACGCATGATCCCGACCAATGGCTCGCCAACTTTGGTGATTGTCCTCTCTTTCTCTCAGGGCAGAAAACCAAGACTCGATCTCCTGGTGCAAAGTCCCTCCCCTGGCAGCGGGAGTCATACGCTCGCTTCTGCCGACCCCCCGCCGCTGCCAGGGCCTCCCGAGCCAGTTCATGTACTGTGTGGAGACGTTCCTTTAAACAAAACAAATAATCCAACCCGGGTTTTCCCTCCACCTCCGGCTCGGGGGGGGGGGACCGAATACCAAATCCACCGGTGTGCGCAGCTTGCGTCCAAACATGAGCGCTGCAGGGGTGCACCGAGTAGATTCCTGAGCTGCCGTCTGGTATGCTCACAAAACAAAAGGCAGATGCAGGTCCCAGTCTCGCTGTCGCTGGTCCACTAGGATAGCGAGCTGGGTGGTGAGGGTCCAGTTGAATCGTTCGACCAGGCCGTCGCTCTGTGGATGCAGCGGGGTGGTCCGGGTCTTCCGGATGCCCAGCCGCTTGCAGACCTCTCCGAAAATCTCCACCTCGAAGTTCCGACCCTGATCGCTGTGCAGCTCCTCTGGTGCGCCAAACCAACAGAACATTTCGTCCACCAGCTTTGATGCCGTCGTAGCGGCGCTCTGGTCCGGGACTGCGTACGCCTCTGGCCACTTAGTGAAATAATCCATTGCGACCAGCACATAGCGGTTTCCTCGGTCCGTGGTCGGGAAAGGGCCCACGATGTCCACTTCCACCCGCTCCATCGGTGCTCCCACCTGGTACTGCTGCAGGGGAGCGTGGGATCGCTGAGTTGGCCCTTTCTGAGCTGTGCAAGTGTCACAGCGGTGGACGTGGAGCTCCACGTCCTGATGACAACCGGGCCAGTAGAACCGGGATCGAAGACGCTGCAGCGTCTTTGTCACCCCGAAGTGGCACGCTCCTACTGCCCCATAAACCAGCTGGAGTACCTTGGGCCGGAGTCGACGAGGAACCAGCAGCTGCCAGACGTGCCGCTGCCCAGCTGGAGTCTGCCACTGTCAATACATCACGCCCTCGTGGCAGCAGAGGTTGGCCCACTGGGAGTGTAGGGCCTTAGTCTCTGGGTCCAGCGCTGACACAACCTCCCAGGCGGGCCACTGTCCTGCGTCCAGCCACTGCTGAACCCGAGAAATGACCGGGTCTCTATGCTGCTCGCTCTGCAGCTGCTGCGTGCCAAGGACCTCTGTGACGTCATCGCTTGGGGGGGGGGGGGGGGCTGCCTGATTATCCGAGGAGGGGCTGCGCGTTGCTGCGTTATTCCTGCTCGCAGCGGTCCGGAGAGCAGCAGCCCGTGGGACGGCTTGGTCTCGATCTTCAGCCCGCTGGCAGTGACGACACTCCTCTGTCACACAGGGGCGCCGAGACAGCGTGTCAGCGTTGGCATGGAGGCGGCCTGCCCGATGCACAATATGAAAATTATAATCCTGCAGTGCCTCCAGCCATCTCGCCAACTGTCCATCCGGCTCTTTAAAGTTCAATAACCAGGTCAGGGAAGCATGATCCGTCCTGAGCTGGAACCTCCCCCCGTACACATACGGGCAGAAATGACGCAGTCCTTGAATGACAGCCAACAGCTCTCTGCGAGTCACACAGTAATTTCTCTCGGTTCTGCTGAGAGTGCGGCTGAAAAAAGCGACTGCCTGCTCTCCCTGCTCTCCCTCCTGGGATAACATCGCCCCGATGCCCTGGTTGCTGGCGTCCGTGTCCACGATGAAAGGGCGGTTCGGGTCAGGATACTGCAGGATGGGGGCTCTGATGAGCGCCGCGCGAAGCTGGGAAAAAGCAGCAGCACAATTCTTGCTCCACTGAAACGTGCGTCCTTTCTGCGTCAGCTGGTGCAGCGGGCTGGCGATGGTGGCAACGTTTTTCACAAACCTCCTATAATAGGAGGCCAGTCCGAGAAAGCTCCTCAGTTCTCCCACGTTCCACGGCACTGGCCAGTCTCTCACCGCTGCCACTTTTCCTGGGTCGGTGGCGACTCCCGCTGCGCTGACGACGTGGCCCAGGAAAGTGGTCTCCTGCCGGAATAGGTGGCATTTTCTAGGGTGTAACCGTAGCCCCGCCTGTCGGATGGTGTCCAGTACCTCCAGGAGATTGGACAGGGTGCTGTCAAAATCAGCTGCATGCACCAGTAGGTCGTCCAGGTAAACAACGCAGCGACTCCGGGGCATGTGAGCCAGCACTCGCTCCATCAAGCGCTCTAAGGTGGCCAGGGCATTGCAGAGTCCAAACGGCATCACTTTAAACTGGTACAGTCCCTGCCTGATGGAGAAAGCTGTTTTTTGGCGGGCCTCAGGTGACAGCTCTACCTGCCAATAGCCGCTGCGTAGATCCAGTGAGTTGAACCAGCTGGAGCCGGCGATGTGGTCCAGTGCGTCATCGATGCGGGGCAGGGGGTAGGAGTCCTTACGGGTGACGTCATTCAGGCGTCGGTAATCCACACAGAATCGCTACGACCCGTCCTTCTTCTTGACCAGCACCACCGGCGCCGCCCAGGGGCTGCTGGAGGGCTCAATAACATCTGTCTCCAGCATTTCTCGCACTTCTTGTTCTGCTGCTGCCCACCTTGAAAAGGGCAGCTGGCATGGGCAGAGTCGAATCGGCCTGGTCTCACTGGTGTCGATCTCGTGCTGCACCAATCCGGTCCAGTTGCATTCCTCGTCCTTTGCGGAGAAGACACCCATATAACAGTCCAACAGTTCCGGCAGCTGGCGTCTCTGTCCCAGCTCCAGCCCGCTGCAGCTCTGCTGGAATAATTCCTCGACCGCCTGCTGCGTCTCTGCTGACACGTTGACCCCTCCCCTTGCTGTCCTTGTGTGTGTTCATGCTCTCTCTGCCCGCACTGGTGGCGTCGTTGTGTCCGGTCCTTGCGGTGGCCCGCCTGGTCCGGTCCGTCCTGGTGGTCCCTCAATCGCGCAGGCCTCCGTGTTCCTTCTCTGGGTTCTGCTGTGGAGCGTGATGGTCCCGTCTCCCAGTTGGAGGGACGGTCCGGCGGTGTCGATCTTGGCGTTCCATGCTGTGAGCAGGTCTAGTCCAATAATACAGAGGTCTTGGATGCAGCCAGCCAGAACGGGTGTTTTATGTTCTGACCGGCCACCCCACCACGAGAACTCTCCGCCCTCCCCAATCTGGCGCGCTCACCGGTAGCTGAGGTAGCTGTGGTGACGCAGCGCTCGGTGGGTTCCCACCCCTGTGGGGCTGTCTTGTTCGTGCCCGGCAGCACACTGGGTCGGACCAAGGAGATTGTAGAGCCGGTGTCAATCAGGGCCCGGATCGACGTCTTCTCCAGGCTGCACTCTAGATACATCCTTGGTGAGTGTCCAATTCGACCCACGCATGGCGCCGGCTCGTCGGGGGAAACATCTGTGGGAGGCGGCCTGTCCCCGTCCATGCCACCTCGCTCTAGTTTAACGCCGGCGAGGGGCCAGTTTGTCTTGGTGTAGGTGCGGGGCAGTACCGTGCGATGTGTCCCGGCTCTCCGCAGCGGAAGCACCCTTCCTTGCATCGCTGTGGCCATCTTCTCCGTGGACACGCAGCTGTGGTCTGCCGTAACTCCTCCTCCTCCCCCTCGCTCTCAGCCGTGGCCTGGAAGGTTCTTTGTCTTGGTGTCCACGCTTCGATTGTGCGATTCATCAGCGGCTCCACCCGCTCTGCTTCTGCCACCGCAGTCTCCCATTCACTCGCGGCGTTGATCCGTACGTGGCTCTGGAGCTGGGCCGGGCGGAGACCTTGGACGGAGTTCCGGAGGGCGAGCTTCTCTACCACCTCTGGTGCGAAATCCGGGTAGCTGCGCCGTGTTAGCAGCCGTATGTACGCCGCGTAGGCTCCTAGGCTTTCCTGGCTGCTTCGACGGCGGTGGGTCAGCTGTTCCTGGGCATGCTCAGCGTCTGCCGTTCTCCCAAATCATCTCCGGAGCGCTCCTTGTAGCGCTGGCGAGCTGCAGCGCTCCTCAGGCCAGAGATCAGAGAGCGTGCAGAGAGCCCTCCCTTCCAAGGCCAGCGCAACCTGCACGGCGGTTTCCTTTGGTGACCAGCTGTTCAGCGCGGCGGCCAGCTCGACCTGGACCAGGTAGTCATCCAACAGGGTCTCGCCGTTGAAGCGGGGAATCTTGGCCCGCTGCCAGACGGATGGAATGGTCGCCTCCTGGTCGATCGCCGCCCCTGATCGCCGTGGAATCGCCAGCCCGTCCTGCCCTGAAAAGGGCGGGAAGCGGGGCTGGTTTGCTCTGCTCCACCCACTGCTCCGCCCTCTGCCTTTTTCTTAATTGGAAAAGGCAGAGGGCGGGGTGCGCTGGTCCCGTCGGGTCCGCTGCTTCGTTCGTCCCGGCGAGCGGCTCCGGGGGTTGGTGTCTCGGCCCCGTCGTCCGTCGCCAGCTGAGTGATGAGTTGCTCCAGCTGCTGGATCTCCATTCTGATCCTGGCTTCCATCTGTTCCATCCCCACTCCTGACACTAGTGTGACGTAGGCGAGGTTCACACAAAGAAGAGGAGCAGATGGTTGCGACGAACAGGCTTTATTCAAACACACCCTGAGCACAGACAGGAGGGGAGGCCATCCTCCCAGCCCTCCGTTTCAATCATGGTTATACAACACATGATACATCTTGCCCTAATCCTGCCTATAAAACACTGCTGGGTCATTATAACGCAGTTATAATGACACAGCAGTATAATAACTCAGTAATAACATTTAAGCAAACACACAAAATAACGTCCACTGTTGCAAAGCATGCTGGGGAAATCCCTGCTCCCCCCCTTAACACAGCCCCAACGTTACAATAGTGAATTATGAGGGGGAAAATGAAAGTGCAAGAAAAGTTGAACATTAACTAGAAAAAAACACAAATTCACAAGAAAAAGTCACAGCTTTGTGAGAAAAACGAAGTGGCAAGTTTATGAGAACAGTTGCCAATTTACAAGAAAAAATTGCAGATTTACAAGAAAAAAGTACCAAATGAACCAACAGCTAGATATTATTATTATTATTATTATTATTATTGTTCATGTATATGGTTGCACTGTTGGAGCTCTTATTTGGGTGGTACGGGATGGCGGCCCCAGTTTCCGGTTCCGGCATCTCCGGTGGTATAAGAGGGGCCGCTGGTAGAGGGGCGGTCTCTTCCGCCTTTCCTCTGCCAAGCAGCTGCATGTACGGTCGGGTGTACAGAGCCCTGTTTCATTAATAAAGTAGTGTTCAGCTCCACTCCTGGCCCCGTCCTTGTCTATGAGTTACGACATAACATTTGGCGACAAGAGGTAAACTCATGGAGGCGTGTGGAACACCAATTCATCCATTCCTGGAGCTCCCGGGGTAGCTGCCTGTGCTGTGGCCTTATTGGTATGAGGCTTTCCAGACTTACATGGTAGCGCTGGACCTGGCAAGAATGGAGAAACTGCGAGCTCGTGCATTATTAGTACACAACCTGGGAATGGAGGGCCAAAGAATTTTGGGCACGCTTGGAGATGCGGACACGTATGAAGAAGTAGTTGAGATAATGGCCCACCATTTTAGAGCGCCAGACAACGTCATCACTCAGCGGATTAAGTTCAGACAGCGTCGCCAACAGGTAGGCAAACCGATCCACCAGTTCGTGTCGGATTTAAGGCAGTTGGCTATTGAGTGCCGGTTCGGGCCATTAGAAGAAGAAATGATGCGTGACCAGTTGGCGAAACACACCAACTGTGCTGCAGTCCGCTTCAAGCTGCTCACGTTCCCAGGGGAGTTGATGCTGACGAGGGTTGACGAGGGCTGTCGAGTTAGCGCTACAGCTAGAAGCAGCAGATATGCTAGCTCGGGAGCTAAATGAGTGCCTTTTGCTGGGAGGTTCAAGATCCCCCATGGCCGCACAGGTAGTGGACCAGGACAGTGATGGGAGTGTCGAAGATGACGCCAAGAGTGCCAACGCTGTACGGATAAGGTCTGCCCCGGAGAAGCCCAGGCGTATGGGTTGTGGGTCCACGAAGCATTGCCACAAGGCCAGAGAGTGTGCGGCAAGAGGGAAGCGCTATGGAAATTTCAGTCATCTCCACCATTTCGCGAGGATGTGCCAGTCAGCTGGACAAGAGAGCCCGTGCAAGACTTCAACTTCTCCCACCCCAACAGTGGTATACACGGTGTCCCTGAGTACTGATGGGCGCACGCGCTGCACGGTAATTCTGGATGGAGTTCTGGTACTGATGTTGGTTGACACAGGAGCGGAGAGTTCTGTGCTGAATTGAGCTACAGTCAGACAGTGTTTTCCCCACTACAGGATTGGAAGTTTCAGAGCGCCGCTTTGCGGCTATGGAGGAGGACGGTTGGCCACGGTGGGTACCATCATGTTGATGGTTTGGTACAAGTCGGCCGCTGTGGAGTTCATCGTGATGGCCTACGGCTCTAACATCGTTACATCTAACAAACGTTTCGTTTGTCTGCAGGATGTTGACAGATTAAAGTCATTGGCGTCGTGAATTTCGGTAATCTTGACTTGCCAGGTACACAATAAAGAACATAAATTATTGAAATGGCTGGTGAAGTAAATCCTCAGCAATTCGGTCACTCTTGCCTCTTTCCCTGCATATGAATCCTAACCACACATGTTTGCTCAGTGACTCTTCATTATTTGTTCCTATTACCAGCGGGTTAAAACCACCATAAATGCCTCCACTACTTACATACTTCTTCTGCTTTTTTTCCATGTTTAAAGTACTTTAATAATCTCATGCTTCTCTTGGACAGTGACACTAGCGAGACACTATGTCTGGCCTGCCGACTGGAACGGTCACACAGGTGGGGCACTTCTGAACTCCGCGCGGATGACGTGCAGTGTTCGTGTGCACGCTTGCGGACCGTCATTCCTTCATATTTTTTTCTTAAATTTATATTTCCTTGGTGTGGCCTGGGCCTGGGCCACTCGGAGGTTGGTTCTGGGCCGCATGTGGCCCGTGAGCTGCTAATTGAGTAGGCTTGGCCTAGAGGTAGAGCATCTGCCCCGCAACTGGGAGGCCGGGGTTCAAGTCCCAGCTGGGCCATTCTTGTAATTTATTTTTATTTGCAGGGTGAAGTGTCTGTTGTGTTTCAAAGAGCTTGGATACAACAATAACACATCATTATGCTGAGGCACTATTGTGCCCTGCATGAGAATAAGAGCAGAGGTGAATGTACTGGGAAAGACAGAAACGTGTCTATCCTCCACTGTACAAACTTGCAGTAGCCATCCATTGCACATCTGCATCCTCTGTGCTCTGCGAGAGTATTCTCCAAAGCTGGTGAAATAAAAAAATCAAAAAATCACCTTAGTTCAAAGACTGTTGAAAAGTTATTTCTTAATAAAAATGTGTAAATAGTACAAGCACACCAAATAACACAAGCACATTCACTGTAATCACCTGAGTTTTATTTCTTTTTTCCCTTATGATCATTGATTTTTCTTAAAAGACAGTGCATTTATTGACATGGAAAGATACTCACTAAAGCATTAATTCCCTTGTAAAAATCTGCATGTTGTATACTTTTTGTCCACTAGATGGCTTAGTAGAGCAAATGAAGTTTCACATGAGGCTTCGTCTATATGAACCATTTTGATGAAAAGCATCAAGCCTTCAAGAAAGCCTCATCTGGCCATCACTAATTATTAGGGCCTGAGCCACTGACGTCAGTTGGCGAAAGCCCTATTGTATCTGCTTCGTTTATTTATTTTTCGTTATTTTTCTGCCTAAATGATCGCATTTTTCACCCTCTGAACGTTAACCAAAACGCGATTTTTTTTAGCAAACCCCTCAGACCCGGCAAAAAATTCGATAAACTGGAAAACATATGTGCCCCCCCACCCCTCATTTTTGTGGGTGGGGCCAAACGTACAAGGTCTATGGAGACTGGAGACCATAAACTTTGCCGTAGAGACATAAAATTTGGGTGAGGTGTGCATCACCTCAAGATATGAAAAAACATCATTGTGGCCCATACCCACCGCCAACAGGAAGGCCGCCATCTTGCCTCAAAGTCGCCCCACCTCCAATTTGGAAAAAAGCCACACCTCGCATTTGAATGCACTAGTCCTAGGGGCCTGCTCCAATTGAGCTCATTTTTACATGGTGGCATCTATAGGCATTGGCCATTAAAAATTGTATAAATTAAGTCAAAATCTCAAAAGACGTGGCCAGGGCGACATGGCAAAGTTTGACTCCTCCCCTTACAACTTCAACCACCTGTAACTCGGGCAAAACCTGTCCGATGTGCACCAAACTTTCCATGATGGAAAATAGTCCCGCCCCAAACGCAATGACATCAAAATACCTGAAAACCGATATAGTGCCAAATAGTGGTCAGACCTGGCAAAAAATTCGATAAACTGGAAAACATATGTGCCCCCTCCACCCCTCATTTTTGTGGGTGGGGCCAAACGTACAAGGTCTATGGAGACTGGAGACCATAAACTTTGCCGTAGAGACATAAAATTTGGGTAAGGTGTGCATCACCTCAAGATATGAATAAAACATCATTGTGGCCCATACCCACCGCCAACAGGAAGGCCGCCATCTTGCCTCAAAGTCGCCCCACCTCCAATTTGGAAAAAAGCCACACCTCACATTTGAACGCACTAGTCCTAGGGGCCTGCTCCGATTGAGCTCATTTTTACATGGCGGCATCTATAGGCATTGGCCATTAAAAATTGTATAAATTAAGTCAAAATCTCAAAAGGCGTGGCCAGGGCAACATGGCAAAGTTTGACTCCTCCCCTTACAATTCCAACCACCTGTAACTCGGGCAAAACTTGTCCGATGTGTACCAAACTTTCCATGATGGAAAATAGTCCCGCCCCAAACACAATGACATCAAAATACCTGAAAACCGATATAGCGCCAAATAGTGGTTGACAAAAGAATTGTTGAAAACTGTTTTATTTATTACTCACGCGCCGCTGGCCAGAATAACCTGAAATTTTCTGAGATTCATCAGAACACAGTGATGATCATAACTGAACATCAACGTTAGCATGACATCAAACGTGTTACCATGGACACGCCCTCCTCACCATTCAATCCATGAGCTTATGGGGAGGGGTGGGAAGGTCTTGGAGTTATAAAATTTGGAACATATGTTGAGGTCTCTCTCATATATAGTCCAATATGGGTGGACAACACATAACTTACAGGGAAGTGTTGCCATGGCAACATGGCGAAGGTTGACTACTCACCATGAAATTTCGGAAAGTTGTATCTTGGACAAACTGTCTGATTTTCACCAAATTTTAGATAATGGATATATAGTCCCACCCTGAACACTCCTAGATAAGATAACAAAAGTTTTAGTGCCACCTAGTGGTAACAACATTGGACCCTTGTAAATTGGACAAACTTTGTACAATTTTCACCAAATTTTATACGATCAATATTCTCCCTTCCCCGAACTCATCTATATACAAATAATAAACAAAAGTAATTGCGCCCCCTAATGATTAAAGGAAGAATTACTGACGACTGTTGTCTTTATTTTTCTCTCACCAGCTTAACAAAATTACATGAAGGAATTACTTGGGCTCATTGATAGTACATGTACATAGTACAGAACTGTTTCCATGGCAGCCGGCATTTTTCAGTGGCTTTCTCGCCATGCAAAACATGACAGTTACAGCTCAGACAATCCTCGTCTGATTTTGGCCAAACTTTGCACAAATCATACCGATCCCACTCTGAACATGTCTGCATATCAATATTAAAAAACTGTAACACCTGCACCTACTGCTGACATTAGGTACTGCAAAAAATTGTTTCAAATTTTGCACAAACACCAGTACTCACAATGACATGAAATTTTCATTGGTTTCTCAGAGTGCATTGGACTACCCTCAGTGGACGTCACTTTTGTCCTGCAATAAGCACAGTTGCCATGGAAACCACTCCTTGCCTTTCAATAACAGACATTTGTACATTGGACAAACTTGGTACAGTTTGCACCAAATTTTCTACTATCGATATTAGTCTTGCACCAAACGTCTCTACATAAAAATAACAAACAAAAGTTTTAGTGCCCCTATTGTTAAAAGGAAGAATAGCTGAAAACTTTTTTCTTTCTTTTTCTCTCACCAGCAGGAAAAAAAAAACATGAAGGAATGACTAGGGCTCATTGACAGTACATGTACATAGTACAGAACTGTTTCCATGGCGATCGGCGTGCTTCACTGGCTTTCTTGCCATACAAAACATGACAGTTACAGCTCAGACAATTCTCGCCTGATTTGGAAAAAAAACGTTGCACAAATCATACTGATCCCACTCTGAACATGTTTGTATATCAATATTCACAAAACTGTCACACCCACACCTACTGCTGACATGAGGTACTGCACAAAATTGTTTCAAATTTTGCACAAAGACCAGTAGTCACAATGACATGACCTTTTCAGTGGTTTCTCAGAGTGCATCGGACTACCCTCGGTGGAAGTCACTTTTGTCCTGCGATAAGCACAGATGATATGGAAACCCACTCCTTGCCTTTCAATAACGGACACTTGTACATTGGGCAAACTTGGTACAATTTGCACCAAATTTTCTACGATCAATATTAGTCCTGCACCAAATGTGTCTACATAAAAATAACAAACAAAAGTTTTAGCGACCCTATTGTTAAAAGGAAGAATTGCTGAAAACTTTTTTCTTTCTTTTTCTCTCACCAGCAGAAAAAATACATGAAGGAATGACTAGAGCTCATTGACAGTACATGTACATAGTACAGAACTGTTTCCATGGCGACCGGCGTGCTTCAATGGCTTTCCCGCCATACAAAACATGACAGTTACAGCTCAGACAATTCTCGCCTGATTTGGAAAAAACTTTGCACAAATAATACTGATCTCACTCTGAACATGTCTGTATACCAATATTCACAAAACTGTCACACCCACACCTACTGCTGACATGAGGTACTGCACAAAATTGTATCACATTTTGCACAAAGACCAGTAGTCAGAGTGAAATGGCATTTTCAGTGGTTTCTCAGAGTGAATTGGACTACCCTCAGTGGAAGTCACTTTTGTCCTGCGATAACCACAGTTGCCATGAAAACCCACTCCTTGCCATTCAATATGTTTTATACTTTGGGGGGCTGGAAAAGTCCAAGAGTCACCAAATGTGGAACGTAAGTCAAGATGACTCTCTTCTGTAGTTCTGTGGTGTCTGCAGCATGTAACTAAAATGTAAGTGTTACCATGGCCACATGTCCGAGTTTACACCTGCTTGCAGGTTTAATTATGACTGTGGCTGTGCCAGCGGCGACACCAAACCCACACCAAATGTGAACGGGCGGCGCAAATGCACACAAAGTCAATGGAAAGAGGTGAGCACACATGAAATTGCGCACTCGCACCCAAGGGACAGCATCAGCCCCAAGATTTCGCTGTTATCGGAGCAAAAGCATCAACAGTAGAGAGCAAATCAGCTTGAAAATGAAAATGCCACCCACTCAGAGAAAGGCCTGGGATCTCTCCAGCTCAATTGGGATGCTGCTCCCACCCACCCACAGACTCCTTCCACAAATGTGCCAACAAGGCCACCAGCACAAATGCCTGCCATCCCTCGAAGCCCCGGAGGCAGGGACAACCCCAGGTGAGCCCCCCCATCAGACAATGCAAACCTCAGCATGACATTATTTGGGGGATTTCAACAGCAGGTTGAACACATCTTCAGAAGTTATAAAGACAACTTCACCTGTCTGCAACTCACTCAGATGGTGAATTCATGTCTATTTTAGTGTTTACATTGAGCTATAATGTATCACACCGCACGAAAAATTTGCCCGTTCGCGTTTGGTGTGAAGGCACCTTAACAAACATTGCACATCCACTATTGTGGTTTGTTTTGTTTTAAATCACCGCATATGTGAGCAGGAACCTCTTTTTATAACTACACATTCCATTACACACACATATCAGTCCAGGGAGGGTTAAACTGACGATTTTCATCATCAATTTTATGCTTTAGCGTTGACAATGACATTTTTTAATGTTATCAATGTTTTTTTGGGGGGGTTGTGCACTGTTTGACTTGGGGGGGTTGACAGTTCATTTTTTTATTCAGCTAAATGCACTTTGTGATGTGCCAAGGTCAGTTATGATCAGGATGTAGTATATTTTATTTCAAAAGGGAAACAAATGTTAATGCTAGTAACAGCGCACATTGAGTTTTTATACACTTTGAGATATGCCTGAGTCAGATGTGATCAAAATGGTTATTTACAGAATTATATATTTTTTCCATTCTATTTATTTAATTGTTGTTCAAGAGGAAAAATATTTCTACTCCTTCAAGTTATACTCAACCCCAGCACTGTGTCTTTATGCACTTTTGATGTGCCTTTGTCATGTGCCAAGAACACATTTAAAACCAAGACAATGATTAAAAAGTGCATTTTTTCATTATATTGATCTGTGTTAGTTTGAAATTTGTCATATTCAACAGATCGCTGAACATGTGCGGCCCAGTTACATGTTTTGATTTCAAACTGTGGCCCAACTGATTTTGTAATTGAATAGCCCTGCTCTATTGGATGCATACTGGGAAGCAAGGGATGCAAGTGGTAAAATAGGTTGAAGTACCTCTGCATCTGGTGGAATTATGAATATGTCCTGTAAAACTTCTGGCACATAATTAAAATAAAAAATATTAAAAAAAAAGAAAAAGTACCAAATTTATGATAAATTTGGTCCAGCTGTGCTGTGTCGATTCTGCGGGTACTGGCCAGGCAGACCCACCACCATCCTACATCCTAGAGCAGGAAACGTCCTCACTGGCTGCAAGCAATACAGCTCCCCTGTCGCAGACTGTTGATAGCAGTGATCAAGCAGAAGGAATCTCCACTGGCAAGCCAAGTCAGCGGCATTCCTCCTGGATGACAGGATCTCTCTGCAGTGAGCTGCTTGCCCCCCCCCCCCCACCCCCGCCTAGCTCAGATGCCGCCAGCTCGTCACGACCTCCAGCCTCATAGCGTGGAGCCTGAATCTTCCAGCTGTAAGTCACTGCATTCACCTTCTCCCCATCCCCTTTTCACCCCCACTTCTTTAATATTGGGTGACAGCATAATCAGGAATACCCAATTTTTAAGTGCCATCACTCGCTGCTTTCCTGGTGCCACAGTCCCAGTTTTATTGGGCAAACTTCCAGGGCTGCTAAAGTCATTGCCTGCGTTAATAAATTGCCTGGTGGCTCACATTGGTTCCAATGATACGGCCCTTCAGCAGTCTGAGCTGACCAAACATCACTTCAATGAGCTTTTAAGCATTTTAAAAAGCTGTGGGAAGTCTGTGTTTATAAGTGGCCCCATTCCAACTCTGCCTTGTAGTATGCAGCACTTCAGTCGGCTCCTCAGCCTCAATTCCTGGCTCCAACACACCTGTCTTGCTCACAACGTGTGATTTGTTGACAATTTTAATTTGTTCTGGAGCCGTTTTTCTTTTTACAAGTCGGACGGAGTCCATCTCAACAGGCTGGGTAGCGCAGTGCTACCTGCTAAGATACAACACACTGTGCAAGCCGCACCACCTGATTGATTATTTAGACCTCACAACACTGCCCCTCAGCGCTCTCCTTCAGGTATTAAGCCAGCCAGCATGTCCTTTCTTCCCAGCAGCTCCCCCTGCTGGACGAATACAGATTCACCTAATGTGTGATGTATGGGAAACGGCACGACACACAACGCTGCGCTCGCTCGTATGCATGCGTGACATCACTACGCCGCAGGTATAATATGCAGACACCCAGGACTAGCCAGTCTCTTGTCTTGCTATCCACCTTTTCGCCCAGTTACCGCACTGTGCGCTCCCTCTTAGCATGTTCTGCTAATTGTTCAATAAAGCTAACCTCAACATGTGGACCTGTCTGCAGACAATTATTTCCAGACATAGCACTATGCCCTGATTAGAGGACACTTCCGGCCAGCTCAAACAATCTACAGCCCGAAATGTCTCATATTGTTATGACTCCCCATGCACTTTTACGCAGCGCACGGAAGGGGGAAAATGAAATGACGGCTCTACGTGCAGGGTTACACCACAACACATTTATTAAAGCAAAGACAAACAGTCCAAAAGGGTGAAGACTTACAAAAACACAAAGAAACACTTACAGTTGGCGTTTGGGGGACAGCATCACCCCGCGAACGCAGGAGAAGAAACGTGTAACCACGCTAGCGTCCCACAGCCAGAATTGCTGTGCAGACGTGAGGGAACCACGATTAATGCAGAGTGGCTACACGTCATTACAGCCCTGACAACAGACTACACACTGACAATTCAATGACCCAGCAATGCGTGACTGGCACAAGGCTGCTTAAGTACGGTACACGCATTGCTGGTGATGGTGAAATTGCGAGGACCTGGGCAAGGAGCGGGGAGATGGCAAACGGGAATGGGAACAGCTGATGGTAATGAGAGAGGAGGCGTGGTTGGACCAGCAGATTGTCAGCCAGCGCTCACCCAAGAGTGAGCCAAAGGGGGCTGCCTCACAGCTGCTGGCCAGAGAGCAGTGGCTAAGGGTAAGGAAGCAGCATGGAAATACATAATATACACATATACAGCGGCATCTAAACCCAAAGGAAGGTCAGGACCGAGCCGGGGAAACCAAGCTGGCTTGGCTCCTGACACATATCTGTTTTATTGCAGTAAATTTTCACTTAAGCTACTCCCACCCAAATGGGTGACTTTTCACAGTGTCACTAGCTACATAAGTATTCCTGCTTAGCCTGATTGGTTATAACATCAACCAATCAGGCTAAGCACTGGGCATGGCTACAGACGTCAGTTTACTGCCTTGGGGGAAGAGGGAGGAGCTGATAAGAAAGAGAAAAAAAAATGGAGCTGAGGAGCAGGAGGAGCTTTTACATTTTAATGTTTTTAAAAGCAGGCTCAAGACCTACTATTTTAACCTTGCTTTTGATTAGTTTCCTACTTTAACTTTCTTGATTTCTGATTTTAAACTTATTTTATCTTGTTCTTGTTATAATTATTCACTTTGTTATTAAATACTATTACATTTTAAACTGAGTTTAAATGAGGGTGTGTGTTTATGATTATCTTTTTATTAACAAATTATCTATTTTATAATTATTTTGTCATGGCGGCCTCTGGGCCGTCATTGGCATCATTATCTCCAGCTGCGCACAGACCCACAGGTGTTAATCAGCAGCTGTTAAAAGCCAGCATTGCTGACAGCCCGGCACGGAGTCGTCTGTCCTCCTCATCGGAGAAAGAACCTGAACTCCGCTCTCTGGCTTCGTCAGGATTCTCTCTCGTCTCGTCAGGAACTTCTCTGGCTTCGTCAAGAACTTCTCTTACCTCATCAAGGACTTCTCTTCAGAGTCAAACACGTAAGAGAACTGTCTGTTACTCTACTCCTAACCTAAACCCCTGTGCACAGGTGGACCCCCTTGGCGGCGGACCTGCGGCCCCAGCTGACGGGGTTTCGCCAACACGCACACGTAGCAGTTTGCTACCACCACGATAACCGGTACGTCTTGCTCCTCAAATTCCAGAACTATTACTGTATCAGTTGCAGGAGTATTGGCCACCGTTATCAGTGGAATTACTGTCATCAGCATCTGTTGCTTCATCATCACCACGTTCTGTGGAATCACTCACCTCGTCATCATCTGGATTGTCATCATCCCGGTCTGTGGAGTCACAGCCAGTGTCACGGGAAGAACTGTCCTTACCACAGCCACGGGTGGGAGCCCCAGCACGTTCACGGACACCATCACCTCCACGCTGCACGGCCGCTGGTTCTCAGCAGGACGTAACCTGTGCTACCACCAAGTAAGCCTCGCTACTTGTAGCTTGTCAATTACGTGGGACAAAAGTAATTGTCTGTGCTTGTATGTTCCAGGGTTGCCGGGTCTCCGTCCAGGGTGCTCAGCTCCAGTGACCAGAACTCTATCCACGCACTCACACTTGCACTACACACTCTTTCACTCTAATAAAGATTATTGTTCACTATCTGCCCGTGTCAGTGTCTGTCTCCTGGGTCCCGAAACATGTCAGTACGACTCCGTCCCGTTGACCCAGCGGACAGCTCACTGTCACGCCTAATTAACACTCTTAGCGCCCGGGTAGATTTACTAGCTCACCAGCAGACAGTAATCTTGAACCAACTAACCTTAATTAATGGTCGGCTGGATTGTTTGGACGGACACCAGACGCTACCCCCGACCACAAATCTCTCAGCCCCTGCAGGCTTAGCGTCAGGACAAGCTAACACCTCCTCGTCCTCTCGCCTCACCCCTATTCCGACACCTGCCCGGTTCAGCGGTAAACTCGGGGAAGCCCGAGGATTCATATTACAATGTGAGTCAGTTTTTCTGCGAGTGCCGGGGGATTTTTCTCAAAACTCTAGCTGGATAGGCTATGTCATAAATTTGCTGGCAGGTAGAGCCTTAGACTGGGCGTATTCGATCATGGCTAAACCTAGCTATCCCCTGCTTTCTTACCAGGAATTTGTGTCAGAATTTTTGTCTGTATTCGATCATACGGATAGGGGTGAGGTGTTGACAGAATGATTTTTGAGCTTACAGCAGGGAAAGAGATCAGCTGCAGATTACGCCATTGACTTCCGGGTCCTGGCCGCAGAGATTGGGTGGGGGGAGCCATCACTTTGTGGCATTTTCCTACGTAGTCTCAACGACGAGCTAAAGGATGAGTTAGCGGCATGGGATAAACCAAACAATTTGCGAGATTTGATTGCCCTAGCGGTTAGTCTCGATAGCAGATTAAGGGAGCGGGCGGCTGAACGGCGAACTACTTCCCGTTCGGTTAAACCCCGCCCTCGCGTCCCTAACTCTCCTCTTCTTGCTTTACCCGCGTCAGAGGAGGCCCCGGATCAGAAAGCCATGATTATTGGTCATTCAAAGGTATCAGCAGCTGAGAAACAACGCCGTAGGGATCAAGGCCTATGTTTCTATTGTGGGAAGGAGTCACATGGGGTGTCTGAATGTCCAAGTAAGTTAAAAGGGAAGGCCCGTGGATCGCAGTAGGGGGATTCACGGGCAAGAATTCAGAGGAACCCCTTACTTGTTGTCGTCTACCCCTCAGACTCATTCATACACACACTGAACACTCCACACTAGCGTTAGTAGATTCTGGAGCTGAGCAGAATTTCATTTCTAGAGACCTGGCAACCCGGATGGGCCTGAGCTGTCAGACTTTAGAACCCCCTGTCAAATTGATTACCCTGTCTAAGGCTTCTTTGACCACCATTAACCTTCAGACGGCCCCTGTGTCAATAATTGTCTCAGGGAACCACAGGGAGGAGATTCAGTTCTTAGTGCTACCCGTTTCTTCTTCGCCCGTTATTCTGGGGTACCCCTGGCTGCGCCTACATAACCCCACCATTGATTGGCAAGCTGGGAGAATAACGGCATGGAGTACGTTCTGCTTTAGCGCCTGTCTCCAATCAGCGGTGTGCGCCCCATCCGTTAAGGTGCCTCTGCCTGATTCATCCCCACCGGATTTGTCCAAAGTGCCAGAGGTTTATCACGATTTGGGGCAAGTGTTCAGCAAGTCTCCGGCGTTGTCTTTACCCCCCCATCGTCCGTATGACTGCGCCATCAACCTGAAGGCTGGAGCCCCTCTTCCTGCTAGCCGCCTTTACAGCCTATCAGCCCCGGAGCGCGAGGCCATGGATACGTACATTAAGGAGTCCTTGGCCTCTGGTATCATCCGCCCGTCGTCTTCGGCAGTGGGGGCCGGGTTTTTTTTGTTGGAAAAAAGGACGGTTCTCTACGCCCCTGCATCGACTTCCGGGGACTGAATGAAATAACAGTCAAAGACAAATATACTCTGCCCTTGATGAACACTGCTTTCGACTCTCTCCAGGGGGCATCCTGGTTTACTAAACTGGACCTTAGGAATGCCTACCATCTAGTGCGCATTAGGGAAGGAGATGAGTGGAAGACGGCTTTTCGGACCCCCAGCGGTCATTTTGAGTACCTGGTAATGCCGTTTGGGTTAACTAACGCTCCAGCCGTCTTCCAGCGTTTGATAAATGATGTACTACTGGATTTTCTGAACTCGTTTGTTTTTGTTTATCTTGATGACATCCTCATCTTCTCTCGCACACTAGAGGAACATCGGGTGCATGTCCGCAGGGTATTACAGCGCCTCCTGGAGAACCAGCTGTTCGTCAAGGCCGAGAAATGTGAGTTCCACACTGATCAAACCTCCTTCCTTGGATTTATTATTGCTCGGAACCAGGTGCTCCCTGATCCTGCCAAGGTCAAGGCAGTTGTGGAATGGCCTGCACCCACCTCCAGAAAGCAGCTTCAAGGTTTCCTGGGGTTTGCAAATTTTTATAGGAGGTTCGTGCCCAACTTTGGTAATATTGCCCGTCCTTTGACTGCTCTCACCTCCCCTAAGATCCCATTTTGCTGGAGTAAGGAAGCAGCCGGTGCGTTTGAGAAACTCAAGAGGGAGTTCGCCTCGGCCCGAGTCCTGACCCAGGTGGACCCGAAGCTGCAGTGCTTGGTGGAGGTGGACGCGTCTGATGCGGGAGTTGGAGCAGTACTCTCCTAACGATCTCCTGAGGATGGTAAGATTCGCCCTTGTGCTTTTTTCTCTCACCGTCTCACCCCTGCAGAGAGGAACTACAGCATCGGAGACAGGGAGTTACTGGCTGTGAAACTTGCCTTGGAGGAATGGAGACATTGGCTGGAGGGGGCTGCTCAGCCGTTCGTGGTTTGGACTGATCACCGTAACCTGGAGTACCTCAGGACGGCTAAGCTCCTGAATGCACGCCAGGCTCGCTGGTCCCTCTTCTTCGGCCGGTTTAACTTTACCATCACGTACCGGCCGGGAAGCAAGAACGGTAAGCCGGATGCCCTCTCCCGGCAGTTTGACACACCATCCTCTGAGGACCAGGAGACCCCTATCCTGCCTCCTTCCTGCGTCGTGGGCGCCCTGTCCTGGGGAATCTGCAAGACGGTTCGCCAGGCTCAGAAGACCGAGCCGGACCCCGGTGGGGGGGGGGGGGGCGCTTGTTTGTTCCGCGCGCTGTCCGAGGCAAGGTGATTGAGTGGGGTCACGCTTCCAAGTTGGCTTGTCATCCTGGAGTGGGTCGGACCGTGGATCTTCTCCAAAGGACCTTCTGGTGGCCAGGGTTACGGAGGGACGTTGTAGGCTACATCCGAGCCTGCGCGCAGTGCGCCACCGGGAAGACGACATCATCCCCCCCGGCGGGCCTACTACATCCGTTGCCGGTTCCTTCACGCCTCTGGTCTCACGTAGCGATGGACTTTGTGACTGGGTTGCCCACTTCAGATGACTACACCACGGTGTTAACCATCGTGGACCGGTTCTCAAAGGCGGCCCATTTTGTGCCACTTCGGGGTCTGCCTTCGGCCCAGGAGACTGCGGACCTCCTGGTGCAACATGTGGTCCGTCTTCATGGCATCCCTGCGGATATTGTGTCTGATCGAGGACCCCAGTTTGTATCTCAAGTTTGGAAGGCCTTCTGCGCGGCACTAGGAGCCACAGCCAGCCTCTCTTCTGGTTATCACCCCCAAAGTAATGGCCAGTGCGAGCGGGCTAATCAGGAGCTGGAGGCCGCCCTTCGCTGTGTCATCTCCTCCTGCTCATCCTCTTGGAGCAAGTTCCTGCCCTGGATTGAGTATGCTCACAATGCCACGATCTCCACGGCCACGGGCGTCTCCCCGTTTAAAGCTACATGTGGGTTTGATCCTCCGTTGTTTCCGGAGGAGGAAAAGGAGGTAGCGGTTCCTTCAGTCCAGGCACATATTAAGTGCTGCCGGCGAGTTTGGCTCCTCGCTCGTCAAGCCTTGCTGAAGACCACTAATCGTAATATCCAGGTGGCCAACCGGCATAGGAGACCCGCCCCGGACTATAAGGTGGGTCAGAAGGTTTGGTTGTCAACCCGGAATATTGGTGTGCCGGCTGAAAAACGTAAGCTCACGAAGCGCTTCATTGGCCCCTACACCATTAATCGTATTGTTAACCCTGTGTCTGTGCGCTTGTCTCTCCCCTCTTCGATGCGTATCTGCCCCACCTTTCATGTCTCCCAGGTCAAGCCGTACGTCTCTGATCCCCTGTACCCTGTTCCCGCGGCTCCCCCACCCCCAAGGATGATCGATGGCCATCCGGCCTGGGAGGTGACTGCCATCTTGGATGTCCGCAGGCGGGGTTGTGGCCTTCAGTATTTGGTAGACTGGGAGGGCTTTGGACCGGAGGATCGTTCTTGGATTCGCCCAGCGTTGATCTTGGATAAACAGCTGATTCGCGATTTCCATCGGGCAAATCCAGGTAGGATTGGGCAGGTGCCTGGAGGCACTGCTAGAGGGGGGAGTACTGTCATGGCGGCCTCTGGGCCGTCATTGGCATCATTATCTCCAGCTGCGCACAGACCCACAGGTGTTAATCAGCAGCTGTTAAAAGCCAGCGTTGCTGACAGCCCGGCACGGAGTCATCTGTCCTCCTCGTCGGAGAAAGAACCTGAACTCCGCTCTCTGGCTTCGTCAGGATTCTCTCTCGTCTCGTCAGGAACTTCTCTGGCTTCGTCAAGAACTTCTCTTACCTCATCAAGGACTTCTCTTCAGAGTCAAACACGTAAGAGAACTGTCTGTTACTCTACTCCTAACCTAAACCCCTGTGCACAGGTGGACCCCCTTGGCGGCGGACCTGCGGCCCCAGCTGACGGGGTTTCGCCAACACGCACACGTAGCAGTTCGCTACCACCACGATTACCGGTACGTCTTGCTCCTCAAATTCCAGAACTATTACTGTATCAGTTGCAGGAGTATTGGCCACCGTTATCAGTGGAGTTACTGTCATCAGCATCTGTTGCTTCATCATCACCACGTTCTGTGGAATCACTCACCTCGTCATCATCTGGATTGTCATCATCCCGGACTGTGGAGTCACAGCCGGTGTCACGGGAAGAACTGTCCTTACCACAGCCACGGGTGGGAGCCCAGCACATTCACGGACACCATCACCTCCACGCTGCACGGCCGCTGGTTCTCAGCAGGACGTAACCTGTGCTACCACCAAGTAAGCCTCGCTACTTGTAGCTTGTCAATTACGTGGGACAAAAGTAATTGTCTGTGCTTGTATGTTCCAGGGTTGCCGGGTCTCCGTCCAGGGTGCTCAGCTCCAGTGACCAGAACTCTATCCACGCACTCACACTTGCACTACACACTCTTTCACTCTAATAAAGATTATTGTTCACTATCTGCCCGTGTCAGTGTCTGTCTCCTGGGTCCCGAAACATGTCATATTTATTATTGATACTTTTATTCATCTTATTATCCTGTCCTAGCTCCAGTGTTTCCTCATGGGAGGCCCTCCCACGGGGGGTTGCCTGGTTCTGGCTGCAGGGTGCTGGCCTGTGGCTCCCACCTAATGACTGGTCTTGGGCAGTGGCAGAGGTGTTGTCCCTAGCGCTTCCCTCGTGTTGATGGCTCCGTAAGATGGTGCTTCTGCACCTGTATCCTCGGTGCTCAGCCATTTCTCACATTGGGGTGTGTGTGTGTGTGTGTGTGTGTGTGTGTGTGTGTGTGTGTGTGTGTGTGTGTGGTTGGATGGGTGAACAGGTGGGGTGGGGTGGAAAGGGGGTGTAATTTTGTTATATTTTTAATTTGTAAAGTGCTTTGTGCTACATATTTTTTGTATGAAAAGTGCTATATAAATAAAGTTTTGATTGATTGATTACAAGTTGGGAAAGGGCAGATTATACATGTTCAGTTTTTGGCTGTGTGAGCAAGAAATCTTCTTCTTTTAAATTACATGTCTTACTCACAGACATGAAAATATGACAGCAATGATTAATTTTATATGGAAAAACTTCAGTGTCCCTGTTAAAATACCGGCGTGGACACGGGTTTGCAGCCTGCATGCCGGGACAGATGGCCCTTGTGTGCGTGGTGCAATGGCTGGGGTGAGTATGATCGTAGGTGAACGTGCAAAAGGATGATTCTTGGTGGAGCAGAGAGTCGCTCCCCGGCTAGAGGACTTGCCTCGGTGTGCCGAGGAGATCAAAGGAGTGGTCTCACCTCGGCCCTCACCGCGGATCGCCTCACTGAGGGCCGGCGAGCAGTTTGCCTCGGCTGGGAGCCGGCTGGCGGGTGCACCGGACCAAGGCGAGTGCTCTGAAGGAGCCGAGTGTTCCTTGGCTCCTCCCTCTTCCATGGCACATGGCAGACACAGCTGATTTGTGCTCTCTTTTTATTTATTTTTTTTATTTTTGTATACTGTATTAATCGCAGAGGGAAATTCAGGGCATCCACGTGGATGGATGAGGCAACCACGGTGTGGCGCCAGTCCCTTCACCTTTCACACACACATTCACACCTAGGGCCACTTTAGAGTCTCCACTTAACCTAATTTGCATGTTTTTATCCTGTGGGAGGAAACCGGAGTACCCGGGGTAAACCCACGCAGACATGGGGAGAACATGTAAATTCCACACAGAAGGGTCACTGATGGTCGGGGTGGGATTAGTTCAGGTTCAGGATCAGGTTCAGGTTACTTTATTTGTACCCGTAGGTAGATTTGTTTTGCAGTCTGGTGACATCCATATTTACAAGCCACAATTGCATTCAACATAGACACAAACACAGGCACACATGAAGCTGACTATAAACATGATAAAAATACTCAAGGCTCCATCAATCAGGGTATAAAGACAAAGAGATGAGAGAAAAACCAGAGATAAGAGAGAAGGGTCATATTAAAAAGTTAAAAACTAGTCAAAGAGGTTAAAAACTCAAAGGTCTAAAACCCAATAAAATATTTAGAACCCAAATAACATCCTACAAAAATAAGTAAATATAAAATGGAGTTAATAAATAAGAACCTAAATCATGTGCAATATATTGTTACAACTTGTTCAACTCTTTGACAGCAGCAGGAACAAAGCTGTTTTTATAGCACTGGGTTTTACTTTTTGGGAAAGCAAACCTCTCTCTTGAGGGAAGAAGCTGAAAGTTGCAGTGCAAAGGGTGGGAGTCATCATTTAAAATGGAGGTAGCAATCATCTGTACTTGTCTGGTGTACAGGGATGTCAGGCTCAGCTGTGACTCACCAAGCAAACGACTGGACCACCTAACTACCTGATCCAAGGATTTCCTCTGTTTCAGTTTTATCTGACCAAACCATGACACTAAAGAAAAGGATAAAACAGATTCAATAAAAGCCCGATAAAACATTGTCATTATGGTTCGGTCAATTTGGAAGCGTGCAAGTTTTCTCAAGCAATGCAAATGTTGCTGACCCTTTTTGCACACCCTTTCACAGTTCTCTTCAAAGTTTAAATTACTATCAATAATCGTCCCAAGATATTTGTAGGATTGTACACATTCGGTGGTCTGGCCTTTTAGTACGGTGACTTTGTGCCTGGGAGTTTTCCTCCTAAAGTCAATAATCATGTCTTTAGTTTTTGTCGTATTCAGCTGCAGGTAGGAATCCTCACACCAGTGAACAAAATCATCAACTACTGGGCCGTGGCCACTCTCACCATCCTGGAGGAGACTGACAATAACTGAGTCATCAGCATACTTTATAATGTGACTGTTGTCATGTCTGCTCCAACACATGTTTATGTACAGGATGAAGAGTAGTGGTGACAACACACACCCCTGAGGAGAGCCAGTAGAAGAGCACTTTAGGTCAGACAATGTACCATTGACCCTTACTCTCTGTGTCCTGTTGGTTAAGAAATCCAGAATCCAACCAACCAGATTATTGCTCAAATCAAATTGTTGCAGGAGCCTTTCAACTAAAATATGAGGTTGGATTGTATTAAAGGCGGAGGAAAAGTCCACAAATAAAAGCCTGGCATGTGTCCCATTAAAATCCAGATGTTTAAAAAGCATGTTAAACAGAGTGACAGTGGCATCCTCCACTCCTCTGTGAGGCCTATAGGCAAACTGCAGAGGATCCAATGCATGCTCAGTCTGCTTTAGGACCTCACATCTGACCAGTTTTTCAAAAATTTTCATTAAAATTGAAGTCAAAGCAACTGGTCTAAAGTCGTTTACCGTTTTAGGACAGCTGGATTTTGGAACGGGAACAACCACGGCTTCTTTCCAGATCTTAGGCACATGTTGTGTCTGTAAGGACTTATTGAAAATGTAATGAAATATAGGACTCAGTTCATGTGCACAGGACTTTACCAAGCACCCACATATATTATCAGGGCCCGGACTTTTGTTCACTTTTACAGCGCAGAACTCCCTTTTAACATCCTGCACCTCAATAAATTGAGGTGCAAGATATTAAAGTGCTGATTGTCTTTGAGTTTCTGTTTCAAATCTTGGGTTTCAGTGCTAAAATAAAAGGAGTCAAAATGACCATAAAAACAATTAAGAGCATTAGCCAGCTCTGTGTCTGAAGAACCCACAACCTTCTTACTGTGCTGCCAAAGTGCTAACCACTGTTCCACCGAGCTGCCCCTTTTATTCAATCTTCTCCCCTTTATCACTGGATCGTAATTTTTTTGGCTCCAACAACACAACCACTTCAAAATTTGGGCCGGGGGGCTGGGTGGGGTTGGTTCGGGGCTGAAACTGTCAGACATTACAGGCACACAGTAACAGCACATTTACTGGACGCTGCAAATTTCTTTTTCCCTGTTACCAGCACACCGTGAGTCCTGGCCGCTGTAATATCTAAAATGTAAAGTTAATACTGACATGACTGTGGAGCGGAATGGCCAGATAGGGGGACACGAGCGCACACAGTCTAGGAGAGGGGAGTCTGTGGTGGCTTCTCCTTCCTGTGCAGGACCAGTGTTACGCTGCTGGTATGAGCTGCGCTGTTTATTTATTATTAACCTTATTTATACAGGTAATCCCACTGAGACACGAGGTCTTATTTTCAAGAGAGCTGTTTAATTAATCAGTTCTGTTAAAGCAGAGCAGATTACAGTGGTTATCTGGTGTTTAGAGGAATGAAACTGGTCTCATATTTATTTTGTGCATAATCATTTCTGAATGATTTTAACATTTTATTTTGCTGCGCTGCATCAGGGTGAAGAAGTTCTGTCCCCCTCAGTCGTTCGGAGCTAATATTTACTTCCATAAACACACCGCTGTGTCTGACGTTACGTCTTCGTCTGCGCCAGCAGGTCACTTCATAGCTGTAGACCGTTCACACTGGAGTCTGATGGGGGTTGCATTTAAATTATAATGTGAACGCCCACACAAAAACATCGGATCTCGGCAAAAAATTGGAGTTGAGCATTAAGACCTGCACTGTGACCATAGCCTAAGTTGGCAAATCAAACAAACTTTGCTTCGTTACATCTGATTGGCCCTTTCAAAAAAACGAAACTTTACCTAATCAGATTCGGGTGTCAGGGTCAGGATGAAAACAGTTTCAGAGCTTTACACACAGCTTTGATGAAAAGCTGTAAAACAACATAGAAATGATTTTTAGTCAATAAAATGTATATGTATGTATGTATGTACGGTGCTATGAAAAAGTATTTGCCCCTTCCTGATTTCTTTTATTTTTGCATATTTGTTACACCTAAGTGTTTCAGATCAAACAAATTTTAATATTAGACACAGATAACCTGAGTAAATACAAAATGCAGTTTTTAGATGATGATTTCATTTATTAAGGGAAAAATCTATCCAAACCTTTCTGGCCCTATGTGAAAAAGTAATTGCCCCCAACTGCCCACTAAACCTAATAACTGGTTGTACTACCACTGGTGCCAACAACTGGCAGTGAGTCTTTTACATCACTGTTGAGGAATTTTGAACCACTCTTCTGTGCAGAATTGTTTAAATTCAGTCACATTGGAGGGCTTCATGAACTGATGGCCGGACATTCTCCTTCAGGATTTTTTGTTAGCAGAACAGAATTCATGGTTCTGTCAATTAGGGCAAGCTGTCCAGGTCCTGAAGCAGCAAAGCAGCCCCAGACCATGACACTACCACCACCATGTTTGACTGTTGATACAATGTTCTTTTTATGAAATTCTGTTAGTTTTTATACCAGATAAAACAGGACGTATGTCTTCCAAAAAGTTCAACTTTTGTCTCGTCAGTCCCCAGAATATTTTCCCAAAAGTCTTGAGGATCATCTAGATGTTTTCTGGCAAATGTGAGACGAGTCTTTGTGTTCTTTTTGTCCAGCAGTGGTTTTTGTCTTGGAACTCTCCCATGGATGCCATTTTTGCCCAGTCTTATTGTTCAATCGTGGACCAGTGTCCAAACTGAGACAAGTGAGGCCTGCAGCTCTATAGATGTTGTTCTGGGTTTTTGTTTCTCATCCAATCTTGAATTTATTTAGATCACAGTGGGATGTTTTGCTTTTTGAGATTTTTTAGCCTACTTCAAGTTGTCAGACATGTTCTATTTAATTGATTTCTTGATTCAACAAGTCTGGTAATAATCAAGCTTGGTTGTAGCTACTGAAACTGAACTCAGCTTTCCAAAAAATGTGGTTAATTACAGTTAATTCATGATGTAACAAGAGGGGCAATTACTTTTTCACATAGGGCCAGGTAGGTTTGGATTGGTTTTTTTTTCTTTAATAAATGAAATCATCATTTGAAAACTGCATTTTGTATTTATTCAGGTTATCTTTGTCTGATATTGAAATTTGTTTGATGATCTGAAATATTTAAGTGTGACAAATATGCAAAAATATAAGAAATCAGGAAAGGGGCAAGTACAGACGTGGACAAAATTGCTTGTATCCCTCTGTTAATGAAAGAAAAACCCACAATGGTCACAGAAATAACTTGAATCTGACAAAAGTGGTAATAAATAAAAATTCTATGAAAATTAACTAATGAAAATCATACAATGCTTTTGAATTGTGGTTCAACAGAATTATTTAAAAAAAACAAACTCATGAAACAGGCCTGGACAAAAATGATAGTACCCCTAGAAAAGATTGAAAATAATGTGACCATAGGGACATGTTCAACCAAGATGTGTCCTCTAATTAACATCACAGGTGTCTACAAACTTGTAATCAGTCAGTCGGCCTATTTAAAGGGTGACAGGTAGTCACTGTGCTGTTTGGTGACATGGTGTGTACCACACTAAACATGGACCAGAGGAAGCAAAGGAGAGAGTTGTCTCAGGAGATTAGAAAGAAAATTATAGACAAGCATGTTAAAGGTAAAGGCTATAAGACCATCTCCAAGCAGCCTGATGTTCCAGTGACCACAGTTGCACATATTATTCAGAAATTTAAGAGCCACATGACTGTAGCCAACCTCCCTGGACGTGGCCACAGGAGGAAACTTGATGAAGAATGGTAACAAAAGAGCCCAGAACAACCTCTAAACACATTTATGGTGAACTCCAAGGTCAAGGTACATCAGTGTCAGATCGCACCATCCGTCGTTGTTTGAGCCAAAGTGGACTTCATGGGAGACGACCAAGGAGGACACCACTGTTGAAAACAAATCATAAAAAAGCCAGACTGGAATTTGCCAAACTGCATGTTGACAAGCCACAAAGCTTCTGGGAGAATGTCCTATGGACAGACGAGACAAAACTGGAACTTTTTGGCAAGGCGCATCAGCTCTATGTTCACAGACGCAAAAATGAAGCATACCAAGAAAAGAACACTGTCCCTACTGTGAAACATGGGGGAGGTTCTGTTATGTTCTGGGGCTGCTTTGCTGCATCTGGCACAGGGTGTCTTGAATCTGAGCAGGGTACAATGAAATCTCAAGACTATCAAGGTATTCTAGAGAGAAATGTGCTGCCCAGTGTCAGACAGCTTGGTCTCAGTCGCAGGTCATGGGTCTTGCAACAGGATAATGACCCTAAACACACAGCTAAAAACACCCAAGAATGGCTAAGAGCGAAACATTGGACTATTGTAAAGTGGCCTTCTATGAGCCCTGATCTAAATCCTATTGAACATCTGTGGAAGGAGCTGAAACATGCTGTCTGGAGAAGGCACTCTTCAAACCTGAGACAACTGGAGCAGTTTGCTCATGAGGAGTGGGCCAGAATACCTGCTGAGAGGTGCAGGAGTCTCATTGACAGTTACAGAAATCGTTTGATTGTAGTGATTGCCTCAAAAGGTTGTGCAACAAAATACTAAGTTAAGGGTACCATCATTTTTGTCCAGGCCTGTTTCATGAGTTTGTTTTTTAAAATAATTCTGTTGAACCACAATTCAAAAGTATTGTCTGATTTCCGTTGGCTAATTTTCATAGAATTTTTATTTATAACCACTTTTGTCAGATTCAAGTTATTTCTGTGACCATTGTGGGTTTTTCTTTCATTAACAGAGGGGTACCAACAATTTTGTCCACGTCTGTACTTTTTCACAGCACTGTATGTCTAAACTCAAAATTAATCTCTGCAACATGCACAGTATGGGACCCTTTAAAGTAGATTTACCTCTCTGTCCATGCCATTCTGTAGCTTGTGGTAGCTTCACATTTTGTCTGTAGATGGCAACAGTTCATCACATTTCTTCTTCCTATAGAGCACTTGAACATGTCATGTGTTGCACTGGGGGCTATCAGTGCTGTTCACTTTGAGAACAAAGATTTATCCAAACATCATTTTGCTCCTTTCAGAGAGTACAATTCTGAAAGATCCTCCAGCTGATTGGAAGGTGTCTGCAATCACTAACAGTGATGCTTATCAGTTGCTAAGTGATTTTTCGATTATTACTATACTGTGCAGCAATAATGCAGTGGAAAACCAAAATACTCTGTCTTTGCAGTAAGTTCCCTCCTGACTAGCATTCACTCTCCCAATTTGGTGGACTAAGTGAGATGGATGGCTGTTTGGTCAATTTGACAGTCAGCAAGGGTTTGATGTTGTTTCATGGTTCCTGATTCTCTGTGTGACAGTGAAAGGCTAATGCCCCGTTACCAAGCTCATTTGTCAACACCAGTCCAGCAGACAGCTGATTGTCTATTTTCTCCCACTCACAGTCCCTCAATCTTCTGCTCACTCTGCCAGTTTGGCAATAAGTATGTGTGTGTGTGTGTGTGTGTGTACGCATGCGCACATGTGTGTGGCAGTGACGTGCATCAACATTTCCTGGGAAAATGCTTCACCAAAAAAAAAAGGGGGGCCACTCTTAAATACTGAAAAAAGTAAAGTTACATATAATAGTGCAAATTTTACTGTACTTACTTGTATATCAATTTTATTTTAATACTGATACACTCATGGAGATGTTTAATATGGCACAGATTTCTACAAAACTATCAACACACACAGAGACGATCATCTTCATCTTTAATTATGTATTTACAGGACAAAAAATGGCATCTTCCGTTGAAAAAATAGATGTATGTTCAAACTAAAACAATCTTTTACAAAATCAGAAGAAAGGCTTTTCTTTCAATAAATAAAATATTAAATATCCATTCAAATAATAAACATTTGCCAGAAAAAAAAAATAAGAAGGCCACTCCACTTGTCAGTAAAATGAGCCAAAATCATCCTCTCTATTAATCTGCCATCTTCCATCCCACAACTTACTACGCCGCATTCCAAATTATTATGCAAATAAGATTTTTGTGTCAGAAACATTCAATTTTTGTGTCTCAGGGCTCTTTGGATCACTGATGTCAATCTTAGACACCTGTCGTAATTAGTTTGCCCAGTGAACCCAATTAAAGGAAAACCACTGAAGAATGACTTGAAAATTATACTGACTGTCGTTTAGGAAAATCAGAGACAAATATCATTTGCATAATAATTTGGAACATGGTGTATATCAGTGGGGGAATAGTAGCAAATGTACATGAAAAATTATGACCATTTGAGAACAAAGTTGCACATTTTGTAGAAAAAAGTTGCAAATTTATGAGTGTATTGTACATTTGTATGGGGAAAAGATAACTCTATCACAAAACATGGCAAAAAAAAAAATCACACGGTTTCACATTGTCTCCACATGTATTCTAATCACTCATACGCAAAGCTGAACGTTGTCCCTCCTCTCAATCCTAGTGAGGCCTTCGCTTTTCACAGCGTCATGGTAAGCATGTTTTTCACAGCTCAGTCTAGGCCTGGGCAGTAAAACTGGTTCCACCTCCACTCTGTGCATCTGCTTGAGTGCTTGTGTGACAAAAATTACATCAGTGTTTCCACTCGCCTAAGCTCCACATAACCCCTCAGCAACTGAGCGCATGCAGCCCAAATTTTGTGACCGCGTTGTCTGAGCGCAAAAGCCAACCTCTCATTCATGAAGTGGCGCTACTGACACAACATACAGAGTCAAAGTAGACAAAGAAGACAACAAGGAAGATGAAAATGAAATCACAGAAGCAAAAGCACACTATTATATGGGTGGGGGGGGGGCTGAAAAGTTTATAGTGGTCAAGTTTGACCAAATGTGGTTTATTTTTGAACGCAGTCTCCCCTTCGGCCCACAGACTTCTTGCATGAGTGTTGCAGCGCTTGGATCCCTGCAGTGGAAAAATAAACCACATTTGGTCAAATTTGACCACAATGAACATTTCACCCCGCCCCACCCCCGTACCTTCTTCTTTCTTTTTTTTAGCTTCTTCTTCCACCAAAGGTGATAAATACAGGAACTCCTCTTCTCACCTGCGTGTAGTCACCATTGTGGTTGATACTGTGTGTGGCTCTTGACTTTTCTTGTTTTGTATTGCCAGTGAACAAACTGATGCAACAGCACATTTGCACTACCTATCAGGCTGGGGTGAAACTGCAGATGACACTTGGTCTAGTACAGGGATGAGCAACTGGTGGGCTGCATGCAGCCCTCTCACTTATTCACTGCTGCCCGCTAGTCCATTTCCAAAAATCAGTTTATTTATATATTTGACCGCATTTGGAACTGCATTCTTGAATGCAATTATAGAGTCTGCCAGCAGAGGAAGCTCAAATTGAAACCTAGGTGCCGCTGTGTGTGAGTGGTCGAGTGAGTGAGTGAGAGTGAGGGAGCCACAGAGATATAGCTGGAGCAGTGTGCACTGGAGTACGTGTTGTAAGGTACAGTATGTGTTGCATGCTGAGACTGCAATAATCAACTGTAAACAGCAGTAAATTTACGAAGTATGCTGCTTTTAAACAATAATAAATGCTACAGCTCCTCAGTAGTGATGGCATGTAAAACCTCAATGAAGCTCTGAGGCTTTCTTTCTAACTGTGCAGAAAAAGATTCAAAGCTTTGAGGCTTCATTCTAATGAGCATGACTGAAGCACTGACAGAGTTTCAATCCCATGTCACCAATAAAAGTCCAAAGACTGTGGTCGTTTTAATCTGCTGATTTTTTTTTTTTTGTTCATTTATACCTGTGACTCTGAAGCTTTTTTTTTCCCTGATTTGGGGGAGGCAAATTTTTACCAAGCCCACCTACACACAGCTATTTCTCTGCCCCTCCACACCCACAATGAATCCAAGAGCAAGCTAAGTCTCATCATATTTCCTTTTCTTCTTGGCTTTTTTGTATTAATTAGTGTCCGGAATTTCTCTTTGCTCATCATTTTGATGAAGAGAGTTTTAAAAATTAGGTCATGATATAATTTTTCAGTAACTTTAATTCTAATATGATAAAACACTGAGTAGCTTTTATTTTCATTTGCACTTTCAATTTTAATTTTAAATTTGGCCTTTGGGAAGTGAGGAAAAAATTTTGTGGCCCTCACTTCCGCCAAAGTTGCCCATCCCTGGTCTAGTAGATGAAAAAAATGAAGCATATATGAGGGGGGACTGAAAAGTTCATAATGGTCAAATTTGACCAAATGTGATTTACTTTTCAACCACAGGGATCCAAACGCTGCAACACCGATGGAAGAAATGTGTTCACTGAAGGGGAGACTATGTTGAAAAATAAATCAAATTTGGTCAGATTTGACCACTATGAACTTTTCAGCCCCCCACTGCATTCCAAATTATTATGTAATTAGGATTTTAGTGTCATAAACATTCATTTTTTTGTTTTTCAATTAAGCTCATGGATGGTATTGTGTCTCAGGGCTCTTTGGATCACTGACATCAATCTCAGACACCTGTCATAATTAGTTTGTCAGGTGAGCCCAATTAAAGGAAAACTACTAAGAATGATGTTCCACATTATTAAGCATGTCACAGGTTTCAAGCAATATGGGAAAGAAAAAGGATCTCTGCTGCCAAATGGCATCAAATAGTGCAATGCCTTGGACAAGGTATGAAAAGGTTACATATGTCACGAAAACTTAAGCGTGATCATTGTATCGTGAAGAAATTTGTGGCTGATTCAGAGCACAGATGGGTTTGTGCAGATAAAGGCATAGTGAGGAAGGTTTCTGCCAGACAAATTCATCGGATTAAGAGAGCAGCTGCTAAAATGCCATTACAAAGCAGCAAACAGGTATTTGAAGCTGCTGGTGCCTCTGGAGTCCCACAGACCTGAAGGTGTTGGATCCTCCAGAGGATTGCAGTTGTGCATAAACCTACTATTTGGCCACCCCTAACCAATGCTCACAAGCAGAAACGGTTGCAGTGGGCCCAGAAATGCATGAAGACTCATTTCCAAACACCCTTGTTTACTGATGAGTGCCGTGCAACCCTGGATGGTCATGGTTGGTGGAGTACCCTGATGGAGTAGTGCATGGTTGGTGGATGACCACCATGTCCCAACAAGGCTGCGATGTCAACAAGGAGGTGGCGGAGTCATATTTTGGGCTGGAATCATGGAGAGAGAGCTGGTAGGCCCCTTTAGGGTCCCTGAAGGTGTGAAAATGACCTCTGCAAAGTATATAGAGTTTCTGACTGACCACTTTCTTCTATGGTATAAAAAGAAGAACCATGCCATCTGTAGCAAAATTTTTTTTGTTTTTTTTTTGTTACTTATTTGTACCCGTAGGTAGATTTGGTTTGCAGTCTGGTGACAAGCCACCGGCCGCTGGTCGCTGCGTGCGCGAGCGCCCTAAACCTACATGTTTTTTGGTATGCGGGAGGAAACCGGAGAAATCCCGGAGTAAACCCACGCAACACGGGGAGAACATGCAAACTCCACACAGCTCACTGTTGGTCGGGGGCTGGGATCGAACCCACGATCTCATGATCCCCGCGACCCCCCGGCCGAGGGTAAAACTGTGCTGCCACAGTGCTAAACCACTGCGCCACCGTGCAATTATCTTCATGCATGACAATGCACCATCTCTTGCTGCAAAGAATACCTCTGTGTCATTGGCTACTATGGGCATAAAAGGAGGGAAACTCATCAGAATCAGATTTATTGCCAAGCACATTTACAAGTAAACAAGTAAACATCCGAGGAATTTGACTTGACATTGGGCGCGCACGAAAGGCGCATCCCAGTGACGCGGCAGCCATGAAAGGCGCCTGTCATATGGGGGGGGGGTGAAGAGGGGGAAGGGGGGAAGGATAGGGAAAAACACAATAGGAGAGAGAAAAAAGCATTGTTGATCAAAATAGAGCTCATTTGTGACCAAAATTTTGATTACAAGAAAAAAACTCTCAAATGCACAATTAGCAGACAATAGATCACACAATGACAAAGCAGTAGTTGAGAGAGTCAGTGTATTGTGAATATACTGTATATCAGTAATTGTGTCAGTAGTGTGATGTTGAATGCAAGTGTAGGTGTGTCAATTGCTAGTGAACAGCAGAGGGCGCCTCCTGGCAGTGGATAGATGTTAAAGTCATGTGATCTAAACAGTCTAGAGTTCTCGCTCTGCTTGCAGATGGTAAATTGTCACATGGTGCACTGTCCTTGAGCGTTCATCTGTTGAAACAATAACAACTGTGTCTTTGTTTGGGTTAGCAGGCAGAGCCGCTCCTTCCGCTTATCTTCGTCAGGAGGAATGTAAACACGGGGCACCAAAGACAGGGTCAAATCAAATCAGCACAGTGCACTCAGAGAATAGAATTTTTCCTCACCCGTGCAATTCTGTGCTTTCATAATTTCCATGAGCAGGCTTAAACTTTTTTCCATGGAGAGCACAGGGCTCCAGATGTATTCCTCCACTGAATCACTGTCATTCAGTTCACCGTTTGCCACTGCTCGTGCCCTCCCCAACTGGTCGAATTTGATGAAGGAGCTTGCCGGGTCCACTTTGATCAGCTCTCTCACCTTCCTTCAATTTCTGATGCATCAGGGAACTTCACAGCCAAAAATAGAAGTCCTGAGATCATAACCAATAATGTTTCCACAGACGCATGAATTCCAATGTCCATGAGCCTCCTCGCAGGTTCCAATTCTTGGGCTCCCTCTTGGCCCGATTCTTGTTGAAAAATAGTGACAATAGCACATTTAAGCCGCTTCCAAATCCATAATTTCTGTTTAGATTAAGATTCAGCAGAAGAAGAGCGACTAAACACAGACAAAAACGCAACATTGCAAAGCTGGGAATAGGTCAGGAAGGCAGACGAGAGGAGGGAAGAAAAATGCAACTGCTCTCTCTCAAGGCAAGAAGAAGATTGGTGTGGCCCCCATCCTCCCCTGATCTCAACCCTATTGAGAACCTTTGGAGCATCCTCAAGCAAAAGCTCAATGAGGGTGGGAGGCAGTTCACATCAAAACAGCAGCTGTGGGAGGCTATTGTAGCGGAATCAATATAAGCACCCTACTTGGCTTGCCAAGGGGGTTGACCCTATTGGCGAAACAAGTAGAGTGCGGGACTCTGGAGCGGGAGGCGTGAGTTCAAACCTCCTGGTGGGATGCGGCTGGCCAGTACAGTTTAAAGTGTGTGCTTGATGACACATGTGACTTTTGGGGGCTCGTCCGGGATGTACTGGCAGCGTAACAGTTCCCAAGCTGTCATGTAGCGTTGACATCAGGGGACGATGTCAAAAATCAGAGGGGAGTGTGTAGTGGAATCAATATAAGCACCCTACTTGGCTTGCCAAGGGGGTTGACCCTATTGGCGAAACAGGTAGAGTGCGGGACTCCAGAGTGGGAGGCGTGAGTTCAAACCTCCCGGTGGGATGCAGCTGGCCAGTACAGATAAAAGTGTGTGCTTGGTGATACATGTGACACTATTCTGACATCTTGCAAAGAAATTCAAGCAGAAACTCTCCAAAAACTCACAAGTTCAATGGATGCAAGACTTGTGAAGGTTATATCAAAGAAGGGGTCCTATGTTTCATGTAACTTGGTCTGTTAAGATGTTTTTGATTGAAATACAGTAGGGAAAAAAGTATTTAGTCAGCCA
Source organism: Pholidichthys leucotaenia (assembly GCA_020510985.1). NCBI lineage: Eukaryota > Metazoa > Chordata > Actinopteri > Cichliformes > Pholidichthyidae > Pholidichthys > Pholidichthys leucotaenia. The sequence continues at coordinate 269,132,359 of CM035848.1, read as the reverse complement.
CCAATTGTGCAAGTTCTCCCACTTAAAAGATGAGAGGTCTCCAATTTTCATCATAGGTATACCTCAACTATGAGAGACAAAATGAGAAAAAAAAATCCAGAAAATCACATTGAAGGATTTTTAATGAATTAATTGGTAAATTCCTCGGTAAAATAAGTATTTGGTCAATAACAAAAGTTCATCTCAATACTTTGTTATATACTCTTTGTTGGCAATGACAGAGGTCAAACGTTTTCTGTAAGTCTTCACAAGGTTTTCACACACTGTTGCTGGTATTTTGGCCCATTCCTCCATGCAGATCTCTAGAGCAGTGATGTTTTGGGGCTGTCGCTGGGCAACACGGACTTTCAACTCCCTCCAAAGATTTTCTATGGGGTTGAGATCTGGAGACTGGCTAGGCCTCTCCAGGACCTTGAAATGCTTCTTATGAAGCCACTCCTTCATTGCCCGGGTGGTGTGTTTGGGATCATTGTCATGCTGAAAGAACCAGCCACATTTCATCTTCAATGCCCTTGCTGATGGAAGGAAGTTTTCACTCAAAATCTCACGATACATGGCCCCATTCATTCTTTCCTTTACACGGATCAGTCGTCCTGCTTCCTTTGCAGAAAAACAGCCCCAAAGTATAATGTTTTCACCCCCATGCTTCACAGTAGGTATGGTGTTCTTTCTCCTCCAAACACGACAAGTTGAGTTTTTACCAAAAAGTTCTATTTTGGTTTCATCTGACCATATGACATTCTCCCAATCCTCTGGATCATCCAAATGCTCTCTAGCAAACTTCAGACGGGCCTGGACGTGTACTGGCTTAAGTAGGGGGACACGTCTGGCACTGCAGGATTTGAGTCCCTGGCGGCGTAGTGTGTTACTGATGTAGCCTTTGTTACTTTGGTCCCAGCTCTCTGCAGGTCATTCACTAGGTCCCCCCATGTGGTTCTGGGATTTTTGCTCACCGTTCTCATGATAATTTTGACCCCACGGGGTGAGATCTTGCGTGGAGCCCCTGATCGAGGGAGATTATCAGTGGTCTTGTATGTCTTCCATTTTCTAATAATTGCTCCCACAGTTGATTTCTTCACACCAAGCTGCTTACCTATTGCAGATTCAGTCTTCCCAGCCTGGTGCAGGTCTACAATTTTGTTTCTGGTGTCCTTTGACAGCTCTTTGGTCTTGGCCATAGTGGAGTTTGGAGTCTGACTGTCTGAGGTTGTGGACAGGTGTCTTTTATACTGATAACGAGTTCAAACAGGTGCCATTAATACAGGTAACGAGTAGAGGACAGAGGAGCCTCTTAAAGAAGAAGTTACAGGTCTGTGAGAGCCAGAAATCTTGCTTGCTTGTAGGTGACCAAATACTTATTTTACTGATGAATTTACCAATTAATTCATTAAAAATCCTTCAATGCGATTTTCTGGATTTTTTTTTTCTCATTTTGTCTCTCATCGTTGAGGTATACCTATGATGGAAATTGGAGACCTCTCTCATCTTTTAAGTGGGAGAACTTGCACAATTGGTGGCTGACTAAATACTTTTTTACCCCACTGTAGCTTTTGATTTCAGTAAATATGCCCTCTTAATGCTGCAAATTCAACAAATGACCATTTTCAGTTCTTTACAACCAATAAAATGTTTTGAAACTCTGTTGTGCATAATAATTTGGAACAGTGCATTTTTAGTTTTTTTGATTTTTGCAAAAAAATAGTTATCATTGGGAGGTTTGCTCAATAAAATTTGAATTATGCTTGGACTGATGACTTGAAAATTATACTGACTGTCATTTGCATTGACTATTTAGGAAAATCAGAGACAAATATCATTTGCATAATAATTTGGAACGCGGTGTACAGCCGTGTGCACTTGTCCAAAGAGTACACACATCACAGAGTGGAAGTGGAGCACAAACTAGGCTGAACTACACTGGTAACCATGCTCAGTCCACATACAATAAAAGCAGTGAGTCTGTGTCACCTTATTAGACAGAAATCTGCGCATTGCTGCTTTGAACAATTTGATTTAAAAAGTTTACTATTTTTGAGGAAAAATGTATTTGAACCCTTATGAGACAAATTATCTTTTGATCCCAATCAAATTTTGCCATGAGTTGCCATGAGTTGTTTGTCAGTTTAAAAGATAATTTTCGGCATAATTAAAGTTGTATGTTGTTGTATAATAAAAAAGTAATATGTAGTTTTTTTTAAACCACTTAATGGACTACATCCCCCTTGTCTCGGACTATACACGTCACCAAACATGATTACGGCGGTTCCCTCTCAAAGCTAACCTTCTGTTTTCTGACCTATGAAAGAAGGATCCAAAGAGGAGAAAAACAACACAGATGTGTTGTATGTTGAGAGCTGCAGCTGATCCAGTGGACTGTTAGTTATTTCCCACTGGGTGCTCTTTGAAAACGACAACGTAACTTACATGAGTCTGTGTTTGTAGTCTTTCAGTTTACGTATTTTCACAACCTTATACCCTAACAGTTAGACAACAACCTATACTGTTATTTATGTGGAAAATTATCTTTTATTTTAAATTTACAAACATCATATGTGTAACCCATGGCAAAATTTGATTGGGATAACTGATGGTCACTATGTAACATAGTCAATAAAAGCATTTCTACTTGGCTTGCCAAGTAGGTCAACCCTCTCGGTGACACATGTAGAGGGCCAGACTCCAGAGCGGGAGGTTGTGAGTTCAACCCCTTGGTAGGATGCCCAGTTGGGCTTGGCCTATCCCCTTGGTCACAATTAATAGCTTAGTAATAACAGCTTAAATTTGTATAGAGCCTTTCAAGATACCCAAGGTTGCTTTACAGGCAAAACAAAACAAAAGATTGGTGACAATTGGCATTGTCAGCAGAATTTGGTGGTGACATATCAGTCCTATCCCTATGTGCCACCAGTGTGTCGATCTTGGAGCAATGTATGGTCCCGGCCATAAGAGATGTAGCCACTAGCCAGTAGGACTCACTGGTGGTGATCTAGTCAGAAGACAAAAATCCTTAATGTCACTAAGTGCACCTCTGACATCGGGTTAATGTCAAAATCGGGGGGGGGGGATTTGTAACACAGTCAATAAAAGCATTCCTACTGTATTTGCCAAGTGGGTTGACCCTCTTGGTAACACAGATAGAATGCCAGATTCCAGAGTGGGGGGGTTGTGAGTTCAAACCCCAGGTAGAATGCCACCCGTTGGGCTTGGCCCATTCTCTTGGTCACAACTACATTAGCCAATGTATCCCATAATGCAATGCACAGCCAATGGAGCAGTAAGAGGATTGCTTCATATCACCGCATAAACTACCTTAAGGTGTTTGTATTTATTAATACAACAAAAAGGATTTGATTTAATGCATATTTACTACAAAATACAGGTATTCATTTTTTACCATCATTACTCTATGTTTTACTGTCTCACCGTGATGGCATTATTATGCGTGCCGTGAAAATAAGATGAGTAGTGTCCGAAAGCTGATAACTTTATTGTTATATTGAGTTCACTATAGAGACCACTATATCTGAATTCACTATATTGCAAGTAGGTAGGGAGTGAGTGGTCATTCTAAACACAGCTAGAGACTTTCGGTGCACAAATCCTGTGCACAGATCACTGGCCATGTTGGCCGCGCTGCAGCCAAGTAGCCTTGGCCCAGTACGCGTCTACCATATCAGAATCTGAAGCCAACTTCTAGCTGAAAGTTGGAAACCCTGTGCATGTGTGTAGAGTGATTCTGGCAGAGGGTCTCACTCAGTTTGGAAACCAGAAGCTCTTGATATAAGGTTATAGTGCTAACTACCATTTCACCAAGCTCATTTCCAATGTACTGTATGTAATCTGTTAACGAGGCTGTTTGGTACAAAGGCAAAGTGACCTTCTTACAACATACTACAAGTGTCAGTTGTCTCGGCCTGACATCCCAGGTTCATCCTTCTTCAATATTCCTTATGACAACCCCTTCTGCCTTTAGAGCAAACTATGCAAATGCACGGGCCCCATCAGCAACTTTGGGCAGCCCAAGCTACAAGTTCACAACGTTCAACATTACCTTCAGTCTTTTTTTCTTGTAAATTAGCTTGTTTTTTTTTCTCCTAAACTTTGAATGAATTTTCTATTTTTTTCTTGTAAATTTGAAACTAATGTAAATTTGTTACTTTTTCTCATAAGTATATGACTTTTCTCATAAATTTGCACTTTTTTCCTCATAAATTTGTGATTTTTTTCCCTTTAGATTTGCTACTTTTATCATTAGAAATTTCAAACTTTGAAACTTTACGACATTGGCAGGTCCTGGGTTGTGTGGCCTGGCGCCCCTCGCCCTGGGATAGGATCTGGAGGAGGTGGGTGGCTTCCAGAGTCAGTTTGGGAGCTGGCTTCTGGGGGAGGACGGGCTCTCTCTGGGACCGCCCCCTCCCAATCTAAACCCACAGCATGAATGAGAATGTATATATGAGTGAGCGTGAGTGGAAAGAAGTATGTGTGAGTGCAAGCAATTGTGAGGGTGAGGGTGAGTGGAAATGGGAGCAAGACTGAACAAGTATGGGAGTGGGTGAGAGTGAATAAGTCTGAGTGTGGGAGTGTGAGTGTAAAATTGTGTGAAGGAGAGGGTGAGTGAAAGTGACTGAGCAAGTGCGTGTCAGTACGAGTGAGTGTGTGTGAGAGCATGAGGGTGTGAGTGCGTGTATGTGCTGGTGGGGGGTGCTGGACTGAGGGGATGGTGCTTCCTGGTACCTCCTGGAAGCGTGGGTTCCCTTGGATTGAGGGGGGCTGACCCCTGTGGGGCTACCCACGCCTTTCTGCTGCCTTCCCTGGGTGTGGGGGCTTGGGGGCTCCTGGGGCGTGGGTTGCAGGCGCCGGAGTGGGCGCGGGCCCGCTGGGTGGGGTGTGTGTGTCTGGGATGTGCATGCTGGGGGCTTGGGCCAGGGGAAAAGCATTCTCCGTCTGGCGCCTGGGGCCCAGTGGCTGGCATTGGCCTCACTGGGGGGCGGGTGGGCTGCGCCGTGCCAGCCTCCTTCAGCCATCCCTCCTGGGGCGGTTGCATGGCTGTCCTGGGGCTTGCTGTCTTTGGGGCATTTGTGGCTCTGTGAAACTACTTTTTGTAATTAATTTGACTTTTTGTAAATTTGCAACTTTTTCTCATACATTTGAAACATTTTCCTCAAATGTGCACTTTTCCCCCATAAACTTGCAACTTTTTTCTTATAAATTTGCAATTTTTTTTTCATAAATTTGCTAGTTTTCATTGTAAATGTTCTACGCAGTTTCAAAAATATTTAAAGGACAGATAGTTTGTTGGTCTGAGCTATGTAGTTAGGGTCTGATGTATCTTCTGTTTTTCTTATCACTTGTTTTTGCCCCACTTATCACTTATCTGAATTAATTTTTTTCTACATTTTAATTGAAAGTTTTATTTACCCTCTTGTCGTATCCCATAAATTAAATGTGACAAAGTGCACTGCATTTTATTTTGATACCATGGTGTAAATGAAATCTCACTAAGACAGTCTACTGTTTTATTGTGCATCACTATTTGGAACTCCAAATCTGCACTGTATTTCCTTTTCTGTCCCTCCTCTGATGATTTATTTGCATGCAGTTGGTGGCCTTTCGAAGCGTGCCAGACATGACAGTCACTAAATGGCAGGAAGTCCAGGCCATTAGTATGTGTCTTGCTGGGTGCTTGTGACATATCGTGGCTTGTCTTTGGCCCAGCCTTTTAAGTCTGGCCTCTTAGTCTGTTTCATGATGTATTAAGCTACAGGACAGAAGATGGCCAACAAAGTTTAAATCAACCCTGGTATGGTGGGAACAGAAGGTTCAGACGCTTTTGATGACATCAAGTTTCAAGAGGTTTTATATATATATGGTATATACAGTATATGTGCGTGTGTGTGTGTGTGTGTATATATACTGTATATATAGTATACAGTATATGCATGTATAAATGGAATTGTCACTGTATAGAGATGTAAAAATTCATCAAACTACTGGCAATCACATGCTTGCACAGCCAGGCAGAAAGTGTATTGGCAGACATCAAGGGCAAAAACAGGCTTTAAAGCACATCAAACAGCTGCTTTGAAAACCTGCCACTGAACACAGAACTGGAAGCCTCACTTGGGTCAAGGGATGCAATAACAAATTAAACAGGATGTGCAGTATGCAATCACATTACATACAAATGTCAGCAGTGTCAGTTAACAGATTTTATGCCATTTTGGAAAACTTTTTTCTTAGAGCCATACATGATAACACTGTCTGCTGGGAAGCCCAGCAGTGATGCCTAGTGGCAAGGGACTGTATTGCAGTCGCTGGAGCAGAGCCTCACCCAGTCAAGCTATCTCTGCCCAGCCACCATGTGGCTCAGGAACATTAAGTACTTTGTCACTATGTTAAAGTTGACCTTATGTTGTTTATTGTGTGATTTGCATGTAGTGTTGCCCTTACTATGTCATAGGTAAATGGCGAAGTGTTCAGCATTTAACTAAGCTTGTCATTGACTGAAAATGTTATGTTTGTGGGTTTTAACTGTGTGAAACATGTCTATTGTCATGTAACTGTCTAAAAAAATTCAAAACTCAATTCTTTTAAAAAAAATACACAGCCTTTAGCTCATTTTTCTCTCCAAGAAATGCTTTTGACTCCATCCATCCATCCATCTCCTACTGCTTTTCTGGAGGTCCGGGTCGTGGAGGCAGCAGTTCAAGCAGAGAAGTCCAGACTTCCCTCTCCCCAGCCACCTGCTAAAGCTCTTCAGAAAGGATACCGAGACGTTCTCAGGCCAGCTGGGAGACATAGCCTCTCCAGCGTGTCCTGGGTCTGCTCTGGGGTCTCCTCCCAGTGGGACATGCCCAGAATACCTCAAGGGGGAGGTGTCCAGGAGGCATCCTGCTGAGATGCCCAAACCACCTCAGCTGGCTCCTTTCAATGTGGTTCTACTCTGAGTCTTTCCTGGATGACTGAACTCCTCACTCTATCTCTAAGGGTAAATCCAGCAATCCTACAGAGAAAGCTCATTTCAGCCGCTTGTATCTGTGATCTCATTCTTTCAGTCATTACCCAACGCTCATGACCATAGGTGAGGGTAGGAATGTAGATTGACCGGTAAATCGACAGCTTTGTGTTAGAGCTCAGCTCCCTCTTCATCACAACAGACCAGTACAACATCCGCATCACTGCAGATGCTGCTCTGCTCCATCTGTCAATCTCTTACTCCATTCTCCCCTCACTTGTGAATAAGACCTGGCGATACTTAAACTCCTCCACTTGGGGCAGGAGCTCATCCCCAACCCAGAGAGGACAATCCACCCTTTTCCGGCTGAGCATCATGGACTTGGACTTGGAGGAGCAGATTCTTATCCCAGCCGCTTCACACTCAGTAGCAAACTGTCCCAGCAAGACCTGTTGGTCATTACTTGATGAAGCCAACAGGACAGCATCATCTGCAAACGGCAGAGATGAGATCCTATGGTCACCAAACATGACACCCTCCGTTTCTTGACTGCGCCCGGAAATCCTGTCCATAAATATTATGAACAGGATCGGTGACAAAGGACAGTCCTGACGGAGTCCAACTCTCACTGGAAATGAGTCCGACTGAGTGTTGGCAATATGAACCAAACTCGCACAATGGTCGTATAGAGACCGGACAGCTCGTAGCAACAAGCCTGATACCTCATACTCCTGAAGCACCCCCCCCCCCAAAAAAAAAACAAACAAACAAAAAAAAACGAGGGACATGGTTGAATGCCCTCTGCAAGTCCACAAAACACATGTAGACTGGTTGAGCAAACTCCCACGAACCCTCGAGGATTCTCAAGAGGGTAAAGAGTTTGTCCATTGTGCCACGGCCAGGACAAAAACCACATTGCTCCTCTTGAATCCGAGGTTCAACTAACGGCCAGACTCTCCTCTCCAGCACTCTGGCATAGACCTTCCCAGGGAGGCTGAAAAGTGTGATCCCCCTAAATCTGGAACACGCCCGCTAGTCCCCCTTCTTAAAGAGAGGAACCACCACCTGGTTTGCCATGCCAAAGGTACTGTCCCCGACTTCCACGCAATGTTGCATAGGCATACCAGCCATGACAGCTCTACAACATCCAGCTCCTTGATGTACTGAGGGCAAATCTCATCCACCCCTGGGGCCCAGCCACCGAAGAGTTTTTTTTAACCACTTTGGCGACCTCAGCCCCTGTGATGGACAGGTCAACCCACTCGTCCTCAAGCTCTGCTTCCTCTGCAGAAGGCATGTCAGTGGGATTGAGGAGATCCTCAAAGTATTCCTTCTACTGCCTGATAATATCCCCATTCGAAGTCAGCAGTGCCCCATCCGCACCATACACAGTATGGACAGGGAGCTGTTTACCCTCCTGAGTCGCCGAACAGTTTGCCGGAATCTCTTTGAGGCTGACCGGAAGTCTTGTTCCATGGCCTCACCGAACTCCTCCTACACCCGAGTTTTTGCTTCAGCAATCACCTAAGCTGACTCCGCTTGCCCTGCCGGTACACCTCAGCTGCTTTGGGAGTCTCACAAGCCAACCAAGCTTGATAGGACTCCTTCTTTAGCTTGATATCCCCCCTCACCACTGGTGTCCACCACTTGGTTCAGAGGGTTTCCATCACAAGATACACTGACCACCTTGCAGCCGCAGCGCTGGGCAGCCACTTCAACAATGGAGGTGGAGAACATGGCCCATTCAGATTCAATGTCTCCAGACTCCCTTGGAATGTGTTTGAAGTTCTTCCAGAGGTGGAAGTTGAAGACTTCCAGGACAGGGGCCTCAGCCAGATGTTCCCAGCACACCCTCACTATATGTTTGGGTCTACCAGGTCTGAATGGCATCCTCCCCTGCCATCAGATCCAAATCACCATCAGGTGGTGATCAGTTAACAGCTCTGTGCCTCTCTTTACCTGAGTGTCCAAGACATACGGTCGCAGATCTGATGACATGATAACAGGACCAGAGCTGTGCATTGAGGTGAGCACGACTATATCTAGCCGGTATCTCTCAACCTCATGCACCAGCTCAGATTCCTTCTGCACCAGAGAGGTGACATTCCATATCTCAAAAGCCAGTTTAGGAGGCTGGGGATCACATCGCCAAGGTCTCTGCCTTCATCACCTGATCCACATTGCACCGGACCCCCATGGTCCATCCTGCAGGTGGTGAGCCCACTGAAGGGCGGACCCATGCAACTCCTTCGGGCTGAGCCCAGCCGGATTCCATGGCCAGAAATCTGGCCACCAGACGCTCACCACTGAGCCCCTTTGCCAGGCCTGGCTCCGGGGTGGGGCCCCGGTAACCCCATACCAGACGGGGTACGTACACTGAATCCTTGTTGTAATATTCATCATAAGAGCCTTTTGGATGGTTCTTAGTCTGGCCCTTCATCCAGGACCAGTTCATCTTGGGTGACCCTACCAGAGGCAAACTGCCCCAGACAACATAGCTCCTGGGATCACTAAGGCAAGCAACCCCCCCCCCCCCCACCACCACCACCATCACCACCACCACCACCACCACCATGATAAGGTGATGATCCATGGGGATATTGTCACCCTTTTGACTCTTCCAGGTAAATCGCATAGATCAAGATTTGACAAAGCCAACCCAACACCGTCCTTGAGACCCACCCACTGCTCTATTTTTGGCCCACCTACAGTAGCTGTCTGTCATGTAGGTGGAAGGGATGCTAAAGGTAGCCTATTAGCCCCCAAGCTAACACTGGTACCAGGAGGCTCGCACCAAGCACGGCTTATATTATTTTCTTCAGATCTTAGTCACCCTAATAGCTATTTCTGTTACCACCTGGTTCACCAATCTATAGTTGACAACATACCTCGCATCACTCTAGCCCATTTCCCAATAATTTTGCCGTGATTCCAGAGCAAATCGTTAGCACCAGCACACCGTTCGCTGCCATCGAGCTGGCTGGGGAACTGAGGCTGCTGGCCGGAGGCTGCTGCTGGCTCTCACGGCCAACTCCCCTACTGTCCTTCGGGGCGCCGCGTGACTCCACTCTGCTTTTACGGGCAGCATAGGGGAGCCGCCTCATGACAGGGTGTCCCCCAGCTGGCCGTGGGAGTGGAGTGGAGTCCTGCAGAGCAGTACACTACCCTTTTAGATCCTGTGGCTCAGCAGCTCGGCTCGGCCAGCAGCCTCGGGTCTCGGGCCAGGTTGGTTGTGGTGACTGGGGGCTACCCGGTGCGCGGTGCTAGCGATTTGTTGTGGAATCATGGCAAAATTATTGGGAGATGGGTCAGATTGATGCGAGATACACCATTGATTGTGGATCAGTGAGCTATTGTGCCAGTCATCTGAGCTAGAAGGAGGCTAAAAACTAAAAGGTAGAAGCTAGACAGCTAATGGCTAACTGATGTAAAGGGAGGGTGGAGTTGAATAGGTGAAGGATATTTCTTAAAGTGATCGACTTTAAATCAGAGTGTTTCAAGAAAGTCATGGAAAAAACCAGTGTTGTTGTCGAGTCACCACATTCTGAGGCCAAGACTGAGTCCGAGTCAACACATTCCGAGTCCGAGTCACCATATTCTGAGGCCAAGGCCAAGTCCGAGTCACCACGTTCAAAGTCTGAACATTATTTCAGAGGCCAACTTCAAAGTGCTTTGCAAAATTTGCATTTCACCCTGGGTTTCCTTCTTCCTTTCTCGTTGTACTCCTCATGATCAGGGAATCCAAACTGAACAATCTGTGACTTTTTTTTTTTTTTAGATTTAGTATACTTTATTGATCCCCAGAGGGGAAATTGAGGGTCATTCACCACCTGGATGGATGAAGCAGCCACGATACGGCGCTATCCCTTAACCATTCACACACACATTCACACCTAGGGCCACTTTAGAGTCTCCAATTAACCTAACCTGCATGTTTTTGGCATGTGGGAGGAAACCGGAGAAATCCCGGGGTAAACCCACGCATACATGGGGAGAACATGCAAACTCCACACAGATCACTGTTGGTTGGGGGCTGGGATCGAACCCACGAGCCCATGATCCCCACGATCCCCCGGCCAAGGGTAAACTGTGCTGCTGCAGTGCTAACCACTGCGCCACCGTGCAGCCCAGACTTGGAAGACATAATTGAATTGTCAATGTATGGCTTTTTTTCTCGATAAGAAGCAACGTCGCAATAACTCGTGCATGAAAGGTCAAAATCAGACATGCACTGCACAACCTGGTACTACTCGCAGAGGTCACGTATGCATGCACTGCACAATGTATGCATGCGCTAAGCACAGCCGGCATAGCAGCAAAGTAGTGCAAAGTAGTGCAGAGAGGGCGCATGCGCACGCAGCAACCGGCAGCTGGTGAAAAAGTCTGTCGTCTGTGTGTCTGTTTTTACGCACTTTAATGTGTTTTTAACGAAATTCTCTGTGTCGTTTCTGTCCTGGAATGTTTGTCGACTGTATGGCAAAGAGCTCCCTGGTTCCATCAATATGGATTTCCTCCCCATTTTTGCACTGCTGTTTCTTTCACACCGGGTCTGTGTCTCTGAGGTGAGCGTGATCGTGATCATGCCGGGCAGAATACATTATTCCAGGGACATGTTGCTGCATTTAAACACGGATAATGCAGCGTCTGTGATTGAGTCTAAGCCGCAACTGCCGGACTTTATTTTGAGAGACGTTCATGGACACAGCGGTGAAAAGAGAGACAAGAGAAGGAGGCACGGAAAGCGTGGAGGCGTGAAATTACGCCTGAGGAAAGGTCAGTTTGGTAACATTCCTCTTCCTTCTATGATTTTGGGGAACGTACAATCTCTGAGGAACAAGGTGGATGAAATTCAAGGGAATGTACGCTACCAGAAGGACTTTAAAGTAGAACTGAACTCACCTTTTTGCCAAAAAAGTAGAATAGCAGATTAATTCCTTATTACCTAATGTATTTTTCAACACATAAAAGAAATTTTTAGGCCGTGCGATGGCCAAGCTATAAGCCGATAAACTTTTGCCTCTGGCTGGCAGTGCCAAACAAACCGGAAGTAGTGCAGACTACGCTGCGTGACGTCACGAGTGTGACCCTTATCAAAACAACAATGGCAGATGATAGCAGTTCCAGCAGTCAAGAACACCATAGTTTTCAGAGTGAAGAGGCATTCAGGATCGGTGACAAGACAGAGGAGGATGCAGGAGTGTCAAGTGAACAGGAAGAGAGCGAGAGAGGCATCGAACCGTACAGATTAGAGCCAGAATTTTCGGGGGATTCCAGCACCGACTCAGACCGCAGCAGTGATGGGGAGGAGAGTCGCTTATTGAATACAGAATGGTGAGTCTTTACTTTGGCATGTTTGGGGTGTCAGGATAAGGAAAATTAACAATAAAAAAGAAAGGGAAAAAAAAACCATCAGCATTTTTCCAACTTATTACAGTTATCCCTCACTTATCGCGTTTAATGCGGTCTTCCTTCGCTGGGTATAGGCGCTTGGCAGGGAGCGAAGCTGGGTAAAACGTCTCGGCCAATCAGCTTGCGAGATAAAACGTCTCGGCCAATCAGCTTGCGAGATTCCCGAGCGGGCTGGGGAGCCGGGGAGAGCGGGCTCTCCGTGTTGATACCTGATGTTCTAATGTAGTCTCCCTGCCTTCTCATTAGAACATCAGGTATCAACACGGAGAGCCCGCACAGCTCAAAATCTACCTCTCTGACCACCGCTCCACTCCTCTCCGCCCACCTCTTCACCGCTCGGGAATCTCGCAAGCTGATTGGCCGAGACGTTTTACCTCGCAAGCTGATTGGCCGAGACGTTTTACCCAGCGAAGGAAGACCGCATTCATTGTTCTTTATCGCTCGTGTTGCTTAGTGGCACTTTTCACTGTTCTCTTGTGCCTTTTTGTGCAAAATAGTGCTTGTGACGCCCTTGGGGGGGAGGAAGTGACGCTACTTCGCGGTTTTTCACTTTTCGCGGTCGGTTCTGGTCCCCATTAAACGCGATAAGTGAGGGATCACTGTATATCTAGAAACGCATCGCTTCCCAGTCGCTTTTCCTCCCCCTTTCTTTTCTTTCATCGCCATGACAGCTTTCCTTGGCCACTGAACAGATCTTCCCAGGTGTTGGAAGTGTTTTGTAGTCGACTATCATGACAAAATGCACCAAAAACAACCAGTGTCGACGTGCTCGCAATGGTAAACATGAGGACTGGGTCACACTCGTGACGTCACGCGGAACTCCGGCTGCGCTTCGGCAGATTTGTCTGATTTTTCAGGGCGGGAAATTCAAAATCGCGATTTTCTCCAAGATTCCGGGATTTGTGGAGGGAGTGCCAATGATAAATTATCTTTATAATTGTATGTACTATCACCCAGTGCCGTTCAATGCCGTTCAGTTCAGTTCTACTTTAAGAACTGCTGTGTCATGGCTTACACCGAGACTTGGCTTACTGCGCATGACCGGGACACGGGCCTGTGGATTGACGGCTTTGGAGCCCCACTGCGCTCGGATCGGCAGGAAGAGGTAACGGGAAAACGTTAGGGGGGCGGCGTATGTTTATATATTAATAAGCAGTACTGCACATCTGTCACGGTCAGAGAGCACATCTGTACACCCGATGTGGAGCTTCTGTCCGTATCACTACGCCCCTTTTATTTGCCTCGCGAGTTCCCTCAACTTTTCATCACAACTGTGTACATTCACCCGAGGGCAGACGCCGACTCCGCCTCCAGCACCGTCTTTGATGTGGTGCAGCGGCTGCAGTCAATTTCTCCAGAGGTGCCAAACTTTATTCTTGGGGATTTTAACCATGTTTCTTTAAAGAAGACACTTAAAAACTTTTATCAGTATGTCTCTTTTTTTTTTTTTTCTTGCCTTCTGATTGTTGCTCTGAGTGTTGCTATCCCTGTGCTGTTGCAATCCTGGAATTTCCCCGTTGTGGGACTAATAAAGGCTTATCTTATCTTATCTCCTGCCCAACCAGGTGAAAAAAGACATTGGACCTGTGCTATGGATCCATAGAGAGGGCCTATAAATCACTCCCCCTTCCTCCTTTAGGATCCTCAGATCACAACTGTGTACATTTGCTGCCCACGTATAAAACTGCTCTCAGAAGAGGCAAGGTGGAGACCAGAGACATAGACGTGTGGACAGAAGATTCAGTGCACAGCCTCCAGGAATGCTTTAACTGTACAGACTGGGAGATGTTCACACTGTCCTGCGGGGATGATTTGGACTCTTTGGTGGACGTCACATGCTCATACATGGCTTTCCGTAAAAATACGATTGTTCCACGTAAACGTGTCAAAATATATCCCAACACCAAGCCATGGGTTACAAAATCAGTTAAATCCTGCTTACAGAGGAAAGCACTTGCCTTTAAACAGGAGTCTGTTTCTGAGCTACAGGTTGCCACAAAAGAGCTGAAGTCCGAAATTTTAAGAGCAAAACAGAATTATAAATCAGAATTGGAAAGTAAGATGGCAACAAAGAAACTTGGTTCAGCCTGGGCCAGTATGAAAACTATTGCAGGCCTTCAGAGCACAGAGCGCAGTAATTGTGTGTTTTTAGATGGTTTTAATTCAGACACAGAGCTGGCTAATGCTCTTAATTGTTTTATGGTCGTTTTGACTCCTTTGATTTTAGCACTGAAACCCAAGATTTGAAACAGAAACTCAGAGACAGTCAGCACTTTAATATTGAGGTGCAGGATATTAAAAGGGAGTTCTGTGCTGTAAAAGTGAACAAAAGTCAGGGCCCTGATAATATATGTGGGCGCTTGGTAAAGTTCTGTGCACATGAACTGAGTCCTGTATTTCATTACATTTTCAATAAGTCCTTACAGACACAACATGTGCCTAAGATCTGGAAAGAAGCCGTGGTTGTTCCCGTTCCAAAATCCAGCTGTCCTAAAATGGTAAACGACTTTAGACCAGTTGCTTTGACTTCAATTTTAATGAAAATTTTTGAAAAACTGGTCAGATGTGAGGTCCTAAAGCAGACTGAGCATGCATTGGATCCTCTGCAGTTTGCCTATAGGCCTCACAGAGGAGTGGAGGATGCCACTGTCACTCTGTTTAACATGCTTTTTAAACATCTGGATTTTAATGGGACACACGCCAGGCTTTTATTTGTGGACTTTTCCTCCGCCTTAATACAATCCAACCTCATATTTTAGTTGAAAGGCTCCTGCAACAATTTGATTTGAGCAAAAATCTGGTGGGTTGGATTCTGGTTTTCTTAACCAACAGGACGCAGAGATTAAGGGTCAATGGTACATTGTCTGACCTAAAGTGCTCTTCTACTGGCTCTTCTCAGGGGTGTGTGTTGTCACCACTACTCTTCATCCTGTACACAAACATGTGTCGGAGCAGACATGACAACAGACACATTATAAAGTATGCTGATGACTCAGTCATTGTCAGTCTCCTCCAGGATGGTGAGAGTGGCCACGGCCCAGTAGTTGATGATTTTGTTCACTGGTGTGAGGATTCCTACCTGCAGCTGAATACGACAAAAACTAAAGACATGATTATTGACTTTAGGAGGAAAACTCCCAGGAACAAAGTCACCGTACTAAAAGGCCAGACCACTGAATGTGTACAATCCTATCATCTGAATGTGTACAATAATCATCTTGGGATGATTATTGATAGTAATTTAAACTTTGAAGAGAACTGTGAAAGGGTGTGCAAAAAGGGTCAGCAACATTTGCATTGCTTGAGAAAACTTGCACGCTTCCAAATTGACCGAACCATAATGACAATGTTTTATCGGGCTTTTATTGAATCTGTTTTCTTTCTTTCAAAGGTCTTTTTATTATTATTAATTGAAGTATCAATACAATACAAAGTATTAGAAATTTTCATTTTTGTTTCAACCAAACAGTAAAAAACTAGAACTTAAAGCCAACAAATGTAAATGCTTCAAAGCACAAAAACCTTTAAATAAACAATTAAAAAAAAAAAAAAAAAAAATACAAAGAAAAATTATGTGTGTGAAGTGGGGTTGGGGTAAAGGGGATATGAGCTACTCAGAAACTATAATCGTGGGTCTTTCAAAGAAATCAAGAAACGGGCGCCATAATTTATAGAATTTGTTTTCAGAGCCACAGACTGTATATCTGATTTTTTCTAAATCCAAACAGGACATTATATCTTTTATCCACTGTAAATGTGAAGGGGGCGAAGAATCTTTCCACTTCAGTAATACAGCACGTCTGGCCAATAATAATGAAAATTTGAATACTTTTAATTTGGAACTTGGCAAGACAAGTTCTGGAGCCACACCAAAAATGGCGCATAATGGATCAGGTTTAATTTGATATTGCAGGACTTCAGACATAGTGATAAAAACAGAATGCCAAAAATTCATCAATGCAGGGCAGGACCAATACATGTGAAGCAAAGTGCCAGGAGCGCTACCACACTTTTCATAAGTTGGGTCTATATCCGAGTAAATACGTGCTAACTTAACCTTGGACAGGTGCATCCGGTGTACAATCTTAAATTGAATAAGAGCGTGACGAGCACACTTTGATACAGTGTGAACCTGGCCAAGAATAGAGTCCCACAGTTCATCAGTAAAAGTAAAATTAAGATCTTGTTCCCAGTTCAATTTGATAGCGGCCAGAGAAGAAGATTGTAAATTTGAAATTAAATTATATAAAACTGACATTACCCCCTTAGAAGTTGGTTTAACTAATAAAAAATCATCTAGAGGATTATCAGAAGGTTTTTGAGGGAATTGTTTTGTCATGGTTTGCACATAATGTCTGACCTGGAGGAAGCGGAAAAAGTGTGTAGAAGTGATGTCGAATTTGGTGGAAAGTTGAGAAAAACTTGCAAATTGACCATCAAAATATAAATCCGCAAAAGATTTTAAACCTTTTCTGTGCCATATATGAAATGCACTATCAATAGTTGATGGGGTAAATAAATGATTTGCGGCAATTGGACTTCTAATGGAAAAAAACTGAAGACCGAAATTTTTCCTGAATTGAGACCAAATTCTAAGAGACTGACGAACTGCTTTATTATTACCCAGTGTAGACAAAGCAAGGGGAAGTGGTGAACCTAAAATTGCCGGTAGGGAGGTTTGATTGTCCACATGTGACTCCATAAGGATCCAAATAGGTGATTTGGGTTCCAGATAAAAATGTTTCCAATATAACATGCACCTGATATTTGCTGCCCAGTAGTAATATTGAAAGTTAGGCAGAGCCATGCCACCTACTGATTTGGGTCTTTGAAGAAAAACTTTCCTCAATCTCGGATGTTTACCATTCCAAATAAATGAGGTAATCAGAGAGTCCAAAGACTTAAAAAAGGATTTAGGAATAAAAATGGGGAGACATTGAAACAAATATAAAAACTTTGGAAGTAACATCATTTTTACAGAATTGATTCTGCCAATTAAAGACAAGGATAATGGGGACCATTTGGATTGAATCTGTTTTATCCTTTTCTTTAGTGTCATGGTTTGGTCAGATAAAACTGAAACAGAGGAAATCCTTGGATCAGGTAGTTAGATGGTCCAGTCGTTTGCTTGGTGAGTCACAGCTGAGCCTGACATCCTTGTACACCAGACAAGTACAGAGGATGGCTACCTCCATTTTAAATGATGACTCCCACCCTTTGCACTGCAACTTTCAGCTTCTTCCCTCAGGACGGAGGTTTGCTGTCCCAAAAAGTAAAACCCAGTGCTACAAAAACAGCTTTGTTCCTGCTGCTGTCAGAGAGTTGAACAAGTTGTAACGATATATTGCACATAATTTAGTTACCTATTTATTAACTCCATTTTATATTTACTTATTTTTGTACAATTTTATTTGGGTTCTAAATATTTTATTGGGTTTTAGACCTTTGAGTTTTTAACCTCTTTGACTAGTTTTTAACTTTTTAATATGACCCTTCTCTCTTACCTCTGGTTTTTCTCATCTCTGTCTTTATACCCTGATTGATGGAGCCTTGAGTATTCTTATCATGTTTATAGTCAGCTTCATGTGTGCCTGTGTTTGTGTCTATGTTGAATGTAATTGTGGCTTGTAAATATGGATGTCACCAGACTGCAAAACAAATCTACCTACGGGTACAAGTAAAGTAACCTGAACCTGAACCTGTAGTTTTCACATTATGCACCACGTATTATACCACAAGCGCAATGGCATAGTGAGCGGATACATGTAGTAGTACATGTACTGCCAAAACTTGCTAGTCTGTACATGTATAGTGAATCGACACGCGAAAAGATTAATCCGCCACGTACATGTACTAGTACATGAACGGTACTACACTGTACATGTACTTTCGGAGGTCATGTATGCATGTGCTACACATGTATGCACTAAGCACAGCCAGAGTAGCAGCAAAGTAGTGCAGTGCATAATGCTTTACATTATCCAGCACATACTGTTACCACATGCACATTTACATTGTGAGGGAATCAACAAGTAAAAAGATTACAGCCAAATCTTATGAATACACGTTACCAGTCTACAGGAAAGCCAGCGATAAGCGAGATAGAGGTAGCGACAAGGGCGTAACTTTGGGTTAACTGGTCTACGGAAGACACCGTCACCACCACACTCCACAGAGTGCTGAGCCACCTGGAGAAACCCAAGAAGCTATGTGAGGATGCTCTTTGTAGACTACAGATCAACTTTCAACACCATCACGGTGTTGCACGGTGGCGCAGTGGTTAGCACCACGGCAGCACAGTTTACCCTCGGCCGGGGGATCGCGGGGATCGTGGGTTCGATCCCTGCCCCCGGCCAACAGTGATCTGTGTGGAGTTTGCATGTTCTCCCCGTGTTTGCGTAGGTTTACTCTGGGATTTCTCCGGTTTCCTCCCACATGCCAAAAACATGCAGGTTAGGGAGTTGAGGGGCGCTTGTGCATGCAGTGACCGGCAGCTGGTGGCCTGTCACCGGACTGCAGAACAAATCTACCTACGGGTACAAAAATAAGTCCAAAAAAAAAAAACCAAAAACAAAAAAATTATCCCAGACATCCTGATCAATAAACTGCACCTCCTCCAGACCCCCGTCCACCTGCTCCTGGATAAAAAACTTTCTCGCCAACTGCCCACTAACAGTCAGACTTGGCCCCAACCACTCTTCCACACTGCCTCTCAGCACTAGATCCTCCCAGGGCTGCATGCTAAGTCCTCTACTGTACTCCCTGTACACCTTTGACTGTATTCCAACCCACCCAACCACCGTCATCGTGAAGTACGCGGACGACACCACCTTGGTTGGGCTCACCACTGACGATGGTAAGAAGGCATACAGGGTGGAGGTAGAGAATCTGCTGCTGTGGTGCCAAGCAAGCAACCTGAAATTGAATGTCCAACAAACCAAAGAACTCACACTGGACTTCAGAAAGAACGGACAGGACCACCCCGACTCCTCATAAATGGCAACCTCATGGAAACTGTCCCCACCTTCAGGTTCCTGGGCACTCACATCTCCTCTGACCTCTCCTGGACTATCAACACCAAGGCTTTGGTGAAGAAAGCCCAGCGGCGGCTGCACTTTCTCCCTGTCTTGAGGAAGACCAGCCTGGACCAGAAGCTGCTGATGGCCTTCTACCACTGCTCGGTGGAGAGCGTGCTCACCTACTGTCTGGGTGAGTGGCATGCTGGCTCCATGGCTGAGAACAGGAAGGCTGTGCAGAGGGTCATCAACACCACCTAAAAAAAATCATTGGCATCCCTCTGCCCTCCCTGGAGGACATCTCCAGATCCTCCTGTCTCAGAAAGATCAAGGCCATCACAGGAGGCCCCTCACATCCTGCTCACCAACTGTTTGACCTGCTCCACTCTGGACAATGGTTCAAATCAATCGGGTTTCACACCTCCAGACTGACACTTTCTTCCCCTGGGCCATCCAAACTAACAAACAGTCAGAGGCCCCACCCCCTCCCTCCGAACGCTCACATGCACAGAACTGAGGAACTTTTTAATTATCACAATAACACACCTGTCTTTGCACTCCGAACTTTCATGTATATTGACCCATCCCTGAAACCACTACTATGTATATTTTCCATAATCTTTGGGCCATTTTGCTCAATTGTGTGTTCTGTTGTGTGTTCTGCACTCCGCACTCTTATGTACTGTACATAGTTCCATCTGTGAAGCCACTACCATACCTGTGTATATTTCCATAATCCTGGGCTATTTTTATTTCAGTCATGTGTTTAATTGTGTGTTCTGTAACCATGTTTTGTCTAATCCTTCTCTCTTACTTTATTGCACAGTAGACTGGTGGAGCACCAACAATTTTGTTGTATTGTACAACTGTACAATGACAATAAAGCCTATTCCATTTTGTTTTGAGCTAAATCAAGTCCGCTGGTCCAAACCTTAATTTAGCCAAAAAACAGATGTTGAAAATTCAGCTGTGTTTAGTCCATCTAATACAGACCATATTTAACCCAAAAACAGACATTGAAAACTGGGCTGTGCCCGACCATAATAACCAAAAAAAAAAAGAAGAAGCCCAATACATTGGCAGGGGTCTATCTCTCAAAAGCCAAGTCCACCTTTACAACTGCTGGGACTCTGTTAACAGTGCTTTATTAAATTCATATTTTAACAGCTTTTTTAAGTTTAAAATTTGGTAATTTGTCATCGTAGCTATAAAATAATATCTTGAACAATTTGAAACCAGAGTTAGTGCTCGTTGTGTCTTGTGGTTAATAATAGAAAGGACAGCGAGTGTTGAAAGGAGTCAGTTGAGGTGGTATGGGCATCTGATTAGGATGCCTCCTGGACGCCTCCCACTTAAGATAAGATAAGATAAGATAAGCCTTTATTAGTCCCACAACGGGGAAATTCCAGGATTGCAACAGCACAGGGATAGCAACACTCAGAGCAACAATCAGAAGGCAAGAAAAAAACAAGCAAGCAAGAGCAGCTAATACACATATGTACATATTACTATAAAATATATACAGTATATATATACACAGACACACAGTGCAGAGCATTGTAGCTGGATGGAATAAATATATGAATATATGAACACACAGTGCAGAGCATTTGAGGCGTTTCAGGCACGTCCCACTGGGAGGAGACCCCAGGGCAGACCCAGGACTCGGTGGAGAGACTATGTCTCCCAGCTGGTCTGGGAACGCCTTGGTATCCTGTCTGAAGCGCTGGAGCAGGTGGCTGGGGAGAGGGAAGTCTGGGCTTCTCTGCTTGAACTGCTGCCTCCGTGACCCAGACCTCCGAAAAAGCGGTAGAAGATGGATGGATGGAGGACAGCCAGTGTATCTTAACAGTTTTATTAAACAATTACTCAGCTCAGAGTACAGCAGAGGTTCATGGCTCCTCTCATGCCATGTGGAGACATATGTAGAGCAGTACAAGTGCGCCCCCTTCAGGACTGGCTGATACTGACTGAATCATGTCGCTGATTACATGTAATATACAACATCCCCCTTCTCAAGATGTAGGTTCCATAAACTCACTTGCATTACATCAAATAGTATGTTCTGTATTTTTTCCACACTTTGTACACAAGTTTGTTTTTTCACCCTTGCTGTATAACAACTAGCAACAATTCAAATACATTTCAGAATCATTAACTTCAATATTATTCAGAACTATGTAAAGTATAGTAAACATCATTTATGACAGAATCAAGTGGTTCTTTTCATTAAAATTATTATCAAATTATTAGGGCTAATGGAGGAAGTCCGAGAGCTGAAATTAACAATTAAGGAAAGAGAAAAAAATTGCAGACTTGGAGCGACGAATTGAGGATCTTGAACAATATACTGGTATGGATGATTTAATCATTAGTGGACTAGACATTAAATATCAATCATATGCTCATCAGCACACGTCATCAGCACACTGCTCTATGGGAGTGAGACGTGGACAGCATACGCCCGGCAGGAAAAGAGACTGAACTCCTTCCACTTGCGCTGCATTCGCCACATCCTGGAAATATCCTGGCAGGACAAAGTGCCCAACACAGAAGTTCTGTCCCGCGCCGGCCTTCCCTCCATGTTCACTCTACTCAGGCAGCGCAGGCTCCGCTGGCTAGGCCACGTTCACCTTATGGAGGATGGCAGAATCCCCAAAGACGTCCTCTACGGAGAACTGGCAACTGGCAGGAGAGACGTTGGCCGCCCACAGCTGCGCTTTAGAGACGTCTGCAAGAGAGACTTGAAGGCCCTGGAGATCAACACGCAGCGCTGGGAGGACCTTGCAACGGACCGCTCCAAATGGAGAGGCACCCTGACCAGACAGCTCAAGGTGGGTGAAGAGAGACTGACTGCTGCAGCAGATGAAAAAAGGACCCGCAGGAAGAACCGCCACAGACCCAGCAGCACGGAGACCACCCACAAGTGCGACCTGTGTGACAGGGACTGCCATTCACGCATCGGCCTGTTCAGCCACAGGCGGTGCTGTTCCAGCAGAGTAGACGTTTAGGATTCTCTTCCATGGTCATCATAGACCGACGGAGGCCGACGGGCTCATGCTACAGAAGGAATGAGAGGTGAGGAGGCTCCCCCAAGTGAATCAGTCTCCTTGGAAAACCAGGTGCTTCAGTTCCTTGTAAGCAAAAACATAAAGGTTGATGTAAAAGCAATTTCAGCCTGCCATACTCTACCCAGAAAGGATAATAAAACAAAGAAATCAATTGTGATGCGCTTTGTGAACAGAAGAGTAAAAAAATGACATACTGAGGCCGGCCAGAAAGCTGTGGGGAACAGAAGTTTACCTAAATGAACATTTAACAAAGACTAATGCTGAAATAGCACGGCAAGCACGGATGCTGAAAAGACAAAACAAGATACAGGCAACATGGACAAGAAACTGTAGAGTTTGGATCAAACTAAATGGAACACCTGAGGAAGCAAAGGCCATAATAATAAGAGATGTCACTGACTTAAATAAATATAGATGAACACTGATTAAGAAAATTAAGAGACTATGATAATCCATATCCACACACGGCAAGAACAGTCCTTTTGTGACATAACACGATAATGTACTTTAAAAAACAAAACAAACAACTCATGACTGACTTTAGTAGACATCAATCATCCCCAGTTGGAGGAAGTCATTTGACACACAGAAAGGAAATTCAGACTTTAAAAATATCTCATTATGCTGAACATAAACTACAAGAGATGGACAATGATACTGATCCTGATAACCACTTCTTCAATAATATTTATACTCACTGTGAATATTACACTGAAAAGCAATTCAAAAGTTAAGTGCAAAACTAAACAATCAATAATAAACTTTAATAGCAGAAGTCTTAGCAAAAACTTTCCACAGATTCAGGACTATTTAAAACAGCTGGACAGAAAATTGACAGCTATCGCAGTCTCTGAAACTTGGCTCAATGAAGAGCAGGCTTCTCTGATGACAATAGAGGGATATCAGATGTTTAATATTAATAGATCTCAAAAAAAGGGTGGTGGTGTTGCACTGTATACTGATGACCTGTATAGGTGTAAACTTGTAAATGGAATGTCTTTTGCACTACCAGGGATTCTAGAATGTGTTACTGTTGTCGGCAACGATGACCGACTTCACGTTCCATGTGACGGCCCGAGGCGACAACATCAAGGGCTGTGACCTGTTTTACGGACTGGGGTTTGCTAATAAAGATGATGCTGGGGAAGAGTGGTCTGGTTGTAGCCAGTGGAACCCTCCGGTTCCGCTGGTGGAGGATGACGCTATGTGGGACGGAGATCTTCCGGGCACCATGGTGGTCAAACAGGACCAGCCTCGCTCAGGTTTGACGCAGGAGGGTCTCAGTGCCAGCACTCCGGGAATGGTAGGAGAGGTACCAAGCATGGCGACGAGGCACCTGCGTCAGCGAGTGATGCCAACGTGCTAGCCCCAGATTCCTCCAGAGCTTGGCCATAGAGGGCTGGAGGATCTGCAGCTATAATGGCAACCACTGCAGCGGCTTTAGAAGAGGTCGGGGCCTGACCGACGGAACGGCGGGACCACGTGCTAAACAGCACCGTTGCAAGCCGAGCAGAGCTCCTCTGAGAGTTCCGGACCTGGTCCAGGATCGAGGGGAGGGACGTCCATGGCAGACACGGGCCAAACAACAGCCAGAGGAACACCTGGAGCAGCTGCACATCGTGGCTAAGCGGGGCGCAGCTTACTTCCAGCTGTCGGATGGCTTGTGGAGGCACGCCGACGAGCTGCAGCGTGCCCAGGAGGAGGCTTCAGATGACGGGTCCGGATGAGAAAGGTGGTTGGTGGTGATGAGAAAAGATGCCCTCGTCTATGAGGTCAGCGGTGACCCTGGGGGCATGCTGCTTCCTGGGACGGGTCTGCTGAGGGGCTGCCCTGGGCCCCCCACAAGCCGGTTCTACCCCTTTCTGCCAGAAGGACAGTAGTGTGATTTTGAAATTGCTTCTAATGTTCATATGTTTGTGTGTGTAAAAAAAATGTTATTGTTCGGAGTGTCTTAGTATTTTAGGAACACGGCAATGTTTTAAGTTATTAATGGGCTTTTATCTAGTTTACAGGTGGCAGAATAATCCACCTTGCCATGTGGGGCAGGACGGTCGTCCACCCGGCCTCCCTAGTTTAGGTTCTGTTGTGCTTATGTGTTAGGCCATTAGGTAATTTCAGTTCTAGTTTTCTTAGTGTGTGATTCGGGTCCTAAATCGGGGAGGGTCTCAGCTGTATGTGTGGTTTTGGACTTTCTTCGGGGGGGAAATGTGAGGTTATATTATTGGGGCCTTTACTGTGAAATGCGGTGTAGTGGCAGCCATTTCCTCTTCCGCCACTGCACCGCCCTATAAATACTGTACCAGCAGGCATCTCTATTCTGCCTCTTTGTCGATGCCCCTGCCTGGTGGCCAACGACCAATAAAGCTGAGTTCGACTGTGCACCCAGTCTCATCATTATATCCAGGTATTTACAGACATAACAGTCTGTACCTCATATGGTCTTGGTGCTACAGTTTTCAGGACTCTTGCCTCTATGTTCCAGTATTTTCCACCATGCATCTTTACTCTATCATTGCATTTAAGTGTTGATAGCTGTCTTGAGCCTCTGTCATAGTACCTTTTCTGCACCTGTTTCTCCCTTCCTTTTGTCTGAGTGATTCTGCTTTTCTTTTCCGTTTCTAGCAGTGATGGTAGTCTCGTTCTGAGTTTTCTGTTAAACAGCAACTCTGAAGGTGAATGCCCATTTTTCAAAGGTGTGGCTCTGTAGTTCAGCAATGCCAAATAGGGATCAGTTTGTGAGTCAATTTCTTTTTTAACAAGACACTTGACAATTTTTCCACCAGTCCATTAGATTGTGGATACACAGGGCTTGAGGTGATGTGTCTGGACCCATAGTGTTTTGAGAATCCACTGAATTCAGCACTCCTGAATTGTGGACCATTATCAGATCTCACCACATCAGGCATGCCATACCATGCAAAAACTGACTTGATGTGAGTGATCACAGTTTCGGCTGTAGTGTGCTTCAGTAAAGCCATTTCAGGATAGTGTGAATAATAATCCACTATGAGAACATAGTTCTTGTCCCCCAATGCGAATAGATCAATGCCAACTTTCTGCCATGGATTTGCTGCATCCGTCTCATCCACCCACATTGGCTCTTTAATCTGTCTTGTCTGGTATTTTTGACATGTTTTACAGGCCCTGACCTTTCTTTCAATGTTGGCATTCATGTTAGGCCAATAACGGACTGCTTTTGCTCTCCTTTTACATTTCTCCATGCCTAAATGACCTTCATGTATCTTGATTAGCATGTTTTCATGTAATATTTGAGGTACTACAATTTTTGAGCCCTTAAACAGTACTTCAACAACTGATAGCTCATCTCTAGTGTCCATAAGGAGAAGGAATAGCCCGTAAGTCGTATCCTTTGGGGATGGCTCTGATTACTTCAGTCAGGGTTTCATCTTTAGCCATCGCTGTTCCTATGATGGTCCACATTTCATCTGACACTGGGCATGACTTTCTGATCAGGTTCACATGAATCATATCATTGTGCTCATGCTCTTGCGAGTTCTCAGTGCTGTCTACAGCTCTGGAAAGTGTATCTGCAACAAGAAGTTCTTTACCAGGTCTATATTCAAGGTGAAAATCATACTTCTGTAGTTTGAGAAAAATTCTCTGCATTCTTGGTGGTGTGTTGGCTAAGCCACCAAAGGTTTGTAGTCAGTCTCTGCCCACACTGTTCTCCCATAAATCAGATAGTGAAACTTTTCACATGCACAGGATCGTGCTAATGCTTCCTTTTCGAGCATAACTACACTCTGACGTTGTTAGTGCCCGTGATGCATAAGCAACTGGTCTCCATCTGCTGCCATATTTCTGCAACAATACTGCTCCTATACCTGCTTTAGAAGCATCTGCTGAATTTTTTTTTTCCTCTTGTCATCATAGAATCTCAAGACTGGAGGTTGAGTGATCAGTGTTTTGAGATCATCAAATTCCTTCTGATGGTTAGCATCCCAACTCCATTCAGTTGTGTCACAAAGTAGGCTCCCAACCTGAGTAGTGTGTGTTGCCAGGTTAGGTACAAACTTGCCTACATAGTTAACCATGCCAAGAAATCTCTGAAGTCCCTTTTTATCAGTTGGTGGTGGCATGCTATTAATAGCAGCTACTTTGCTCTGATCAGTCTCTACACCAGTGCAGGACAGTTTCACTCCTAGGAAAGTTATTTCTGTTTTTCTGAATTCACATTTGCCTGTGTTTAGCTTCAGTCTGTTCACTCTGGCTGCCTCAAGAGCTTGTTTTAACATAGTGTTGTGCTCTTCCACAGTTTTACCCCAAACTAATAGGTCATCAGTGTACACTTTTGTGCCTGGCACTTTACCAAAAATCTGCTGTACTATTCGATGAAATATTTCTGGTGCTGATGTTAACCCTAAAGGTAGCCTTTTAAAGGAGTACCTTCCAAAAGGTCTGTTAAAAGTGCAATTTGCAGTACTCTCTATGTCCAGGGGTATCTGCCAAAATCCTGCTGATGCATCAAGTATGGAGAAATACTTGGCTCCTGCTATGTCTCCGAGTAGCTCCTTTCTGGCTGGCAGCTGAAAATGTTCTTTTCACATACTTGTTCAGCTGCTTTGGGTCAATGCATAGTCTCAGAGACCCATTATTTTTTTTCCACTATGACTAGTGAATGCACCCATTTAGTAGGTTCTTCTACTTTACAGATTATGTCTAGAGCTTCTAGTTTCTGTAGCTCTGCTTTTAATTTGTCTCTGGGTGCCAATGGTACAGTTCTTGAAGCATGAATAACTGGGTGATTTGGCTCCCCCAATGTTATTTTGTGTTTTATGTTTAGCTTACCGTTGCCTTGAAACACATCTGGATACTCTTTCATTCTGGGGCTTGGCGTTCTTTTCACAGACAACCTGCACTCTTAACTAGTCCTAACATATTAGATGTCTTCAGACCCCAAATCGGCATTTTGTTACCTTTTACAATCACAAATGGTATCTCATGTGATTCATCATTAACATGCTCTGATAATGTACATGTGCCAGCAGTGGGAATCTGTTCTCCACTATATAATTTCAGTCTTATTTCTCATTCACCACAGGTTTTACCTTAAGGCGCTGTAAGTCAGTCTCTGGAATAATGTTCACTTGTGCTCCTGTGTCAAGCTTGAGCTGGATCTGTATACCATTTACCTCGTAGCTTGCTGTCCGGTCTTCATCACGTGTCTCAGCTCCCACAGTACCTATAAAGATATCTCCTGTCTCGGTGCTGCCACAATTGTCATCCTCTTCTATGCTGTGGATTGCCCCTCTCTGCTTGGCTTGCTTGCATGCCTGTGCAAAGTGCGACACTCTTTCCCATAGGCTGGACACTGGCGTGGTGGGTGCTGTCCTCCACAGCTGTCATATCTGCGTGCATGGCTCCCTGTTGCAGGTGCGTGGTTCTCTGCCACCTTTGCGTTCCTCTCTCTGCTTTAGTGGTGCTGGGGTTCACTTTTCCCCTCACAGCTGCCTCCAGGCTGTAGTCTTTGTTGCTTGCTTTGTCGCTGTCCATCGTTTTAATTTGACTGTGTAGCCTCTTTAGCTTGGCATATCTGGATTGCTCTCTCCAGGGTTGTCACCTTCACCCAGAAGTCGCTCTCGAAGGCTCTTGTCTAACTCCAATAATTATGCGGTCTCTGATTAATGAATCTGTCAACTGTCCGAAGTTGCACGATTGACTTTTGAGTTTAAGGTCCATAATAAACTTCTCTATTGTCTCTGATTCAGCCTGGCATCTGCTGTGAAAGATATTGTTCATAGGTTTCATTTCTCTTTGGCTTGCAGAATTTCTCAAATTCCTCCAGCACTTTATTATAGTCAGCTTGTTGGTCTGCTGTTAGCTGAAAGCTACTGAAAGCGCTAGCATCTGAGCCAGCTACTGTCAGGAATAGTGCAACTTTCTGCTCACCGCGCTTAGCTGCGCCAATTGCTGTTTTATACAGGCTGAAATGTTTAAACTGCTTCCATTGCTCTTCCACGTTACCTGTCAGCTTGAGTGGAGAAGGAGGCCTTAATTTATCCATCTTCTGTTTACGTTAGCTTTACTCTAAGGTCGGCTCCTTTCACTGTCACACTCGTTCATAGGCTTGAACTGCTGACTGGAAGGCGAGTTCTGTCACTCCTGGTACCATGTTGCGTCTTGTTAATAGAAAGGACAGCAAGTGTATCTTAACCTTTACTTAACAATTACTCAGCTCAGAGTACAGCAAAGGTTCATGGCTCCTCATGCCATGTGGAGACAGCAGTACAAGTGTGCCCCCTTCAGGACTAGCTGATACTGAGTCAGTCATGAGGCTCTGATTACATGTAATATATACCACAGTGCTATTGTACTTAAGCCCTGTTTGAATACAAGACTGTTTTGCAAATTTCTCTTGGCGTTTTGCCTTTACAGTATTGATGCTCACACCCCTGGTCTTGTCTGATCTTGAAACCTGAGTAGAGTCTGGCTTGGTTATTGACTACCTGGATGGTCAACAGCATGGGAATACTTTGTGTGATGACTGAAATCTTACCAGGATATATAAAGAGCCCAAGTCAGACCCTCTCTACTTCTGCATATAGGACCTTATTTAAAAAAAACAACAACAAAAAACTCAAATGAAATGAATGCAAAACAAATTCTTTCCATCCCAATCGAATTTTGCCACGAGTTACACATATGGTGTTTGTCAAGATAATTTTCCACATAATGGTGCAGGTTGTCAAAATACAGTATTTAGTGTTTTAAACTGCTTAGTGGACAACACCTACTTGTCTCAGACTATATACATCAAACACAATTATTGCCATTCCCCTCTGAGAGCTCACTTCCTGTTTCCTGACTGATGAAAGAAGCATCCAAAGAGGACAAAAAAAAACCAAAAAAAAAACACAAAAAACAATACAAATGTATTGTTTTGCATTTTGAGAGCTGCAGCTGATCCAGAGGACTGTTAGTTACGTCACCCTGGGCACTCTTTGAAAACGATGACGTACATTAGGTGAGTCTGTAATCTTTCGAGTTACACATTTTCACAACTTGCTTTTAACAGTTAAACAGCCTACACCATTATTTTTGTGGAAAATTATCTTTTAAATTGACAAACGTGTAACTTCTGGCTAAATTCAATCAGGATCAAAAGATAATCTCTTGCCATTAACTTCAATGGAGATTTTTTCCGATTTAAGGTCCCATGTGTGTAACATGTAGGGGAGGCGTAATTAAAAACAACTTTGCAAGGTTCTTTAAAACCAAGTGAAGAGTCACAGGTAGCAGTCAAAGGGGAAACCTTAAAGATGTTTAAAGGAGTTCATTTACATAAATATATACAACAAATGCCCACTTAAAAAGGCTAGACTTAAACCCAAGAATTAAAACAAATAGGATAAAATACCAACTAAAAAAGCCTAAATTAAAAACAAAGTGGGCCAAAAAACAAAGTCCATAAAAGCTGAGGAGGAGGTTCTACTCTTCCAGGCCAGATTCCGTCTGCCACCACGACACCCTCAGGAAAACTGTGTAGGGGAAGACACTTGCCAGCAATACAGTATATCCAGATTTCCATTGTCATAGACCCCATCGTCATGGGGTGCTGCTATCTCGAACCAGATACAGCCCAGGCAGAGCTCCTCACTGCCTCTTGCTGTCCCTTGCCTGCAGCACCTCCAACTGCTCCACACAGAAGTCTCCCCTCAAATGCCGGCACCATGGTGGTCCTGGCCATTACTGCTCCTCAGTCATACCTCCTACAGCCATCTTTCTGGGACCAGCAGCCTTCTCTTGTCCAGCAAGCTCACATCTGGCTGGCTGTCCTGGCTGTCCAGCCAAGGCCTGTCCTCAGGCAGAACTCTCCTCCAAGCAGGCCCTCATCCAGCTGGGCCTTCCCTCAGGCAGGGCTCCTCTCTCCTCACACAGGACCCGTCTCCACTTCTTTGGATTTTTACGGCAGCTGGCATCCAATATGTTTCATTACTTCCTCCTACTGCCCTTTAAACCCCACTACCACACAACCTTTTAGATCCTGCTAAATAGTCCTGTATCTCTTAGGAAGGCCATTAACATTTTCCTGCCCTCCACCGATTCTGTAACCCTAATTACATCTTTTGCACTGTTCAGCACCTTTCCCATCCTCTGGAGCCTAGCCATAAAATCCTTCTCTCTTCTATGCATCTCCTGCAACATAACATCACATGCTCTACGGTCTCACTTTCTTCACACTGATCACAATGGCCTGTTGGGTGTTTCCCCATTACAAAGAGAGCTCTTTAAATTGCTGTGACCAATCCTTAATCTGCTTAACACCACTTCCTTCCTGTTACTTCCTGCAGTAAACATTTCCCCTACTTTATTCTTGATATTAAATAGATGTCTTCCTTTTGTTTGACTTTCCCCAACACTGTTGCCACTGGTTTATCATTCCTTCCCAGATTACACTTTTCCCTTCAGACTTTGAAAGCTTAATTCTAACCTCCACATTTTCCCTCTGACTGCCTCTTTTGCCAACTTGTCTGCCTTTTCGTTTCCTGCAATTCCTGCATGTCCTGGCACCCACATGAAGGTGATGCACTTTCCCTGCGCTTTCATTCTTGAGTTAGTAAACAACACTTCATACAACAGGTCTTGATGGTGAGTGGCTGATCCTCCTTGAATACTAAGCGGTGCTGATACCGAGTCACTACATATGAGGACTTTACTGTCCCTCAGTTCCTCTGCCTTCTAAGGCCAGCAGGATTGCACCCAACTCAACTGCAGGCACATTTAAACAATCAGATGTTCTTTTACTGACCCCTATGTGGTACCTAGCAATCACCACTGCTGCCCCTGTAGCTTCTGTTAGTGTCTCCTTTGACCCATCTGTAAAAATCCATACACGATCACTGTAATACTTTTCTGTATATTTATAATATTCCTGAACTAAATCTGCTCATTTGTTTTTGTGTTTGAGTTTCAGCAGCCCCAGATCTACCGTTGCATTTTGTAACAGTCATACTGGTCTCATCGGCCACCACACTGTTGGGCAGCGCTCTAGTGAGTCCATGTTCAGTTCTTCTGCAATGCTTTCACCCATCCACCCAAAGCTTGGTTTAAAAGTTTTCCCCCTCTCCCAACAAGCCTCCAGGACCCTTTTTGTTGGATGCCCTTTATCATGGCCTCTCAGGTTGACCCAGTAGTTGCCCATCAACTGCTTCCTATGGAGGTGCAAAGCTAACTCTCCTGCCTCAACTTGGAGAGCACAAACAGGAGCTGTTCTCACTGCCCCTAAACAGATCCTCAGAGCCCGAGCCTGGATAACATCAAGATCTGACAGCACTGATTTTGTCACTGATCCAAATACCACATCCATAATCCATTCTTGCCTGAATTAATGCTACATAAATCTGTTTTAATGATGCTACAGTATATCTGCACCCCAATCTAATCCTGACAGACATCTCATCACATTGGTCACTTTCTTGCTTTTCTCTATGATGCTTTAACATGCACTTTCAATGTTAGTCTTGGGTCTAACTGTATACCTAAAAAGCGAAAGCTCCCAACATTCTCATGGTTGTTTCCATACAACTTCAATGTCATTCCCTCCCCAATTTTCTTTCGTGTGAAGAACATAACCTTTGTTTTTTCCACTGAAAACTTAAATGCTCTACCAACTGAGCCACCACTCCGGTACTGAGCCACCACTCCGGTTCCACTCTAATTTCTTCCCACCTTACACCCCTCAGGTCCAAGTGATTGATAACTGCTTCAACTATGATTTGGATCCTTTGTTTTAGAATTAACACCCACGGTTGCATTAATAACTCCTGCAATGAGTGTTACCAATTTCTTTTTCTACCTCAGCCATTTTAGTTTCTGCCATCTTCCAGGCACTTGCTACCCGCTGGCGTTTTCCAGAGCCCTGGTAAGAGGTCAGTCTCTTTTGTCCAGCTTCCTTCACTGCCTCTGCATAAGACAGCTTCTCTCTAACTCTTATTTGCTGAACTACCACCTCTCTCTTCATGGCTTCACATCCAATATGCAACACTGATCGCCCCCGTAATTACAGCACTTTGGTTTAGCACCTGATTCATGCTTTCCACACTCATGGTCTTCCCCTCACCGAGCACAGCTCCTCCTACCTTTGCACATTTTTTCAATGTGTCCAAATTCCTGGCAGTTGAAACCTCTCATGGGCTTGGGAATAAATTCCCTGACATTACACTTAAAGCCAAAATACTGTTTTTTTGGGATAGTTTTAGACTCAAATTCAATCAGCACAGTCTCAGTTTCCATCATTCTTTTTGCAGAATTAACAGAGCTGTTAGGCACTTTTAAATTATCAACGAGTTCTTTCATACAGACACTGAGGGTGACTCCAGTAATCACTCCCTTGCATTCATTCAATCTATTTCCTTCTGCTATCAGTTCTTACCACTTTGACTTTTCCCACAGTAATCAGCTTTTTTGCGTTTTCCACTTGCGTCTCAGAGGTGCACCCAATGAGTAAATTACCATCACTGAACACTTTTGCATAATAATCTCCCCTACCTGAGACCCGATTATTTTAAGCGGGTCAATCTTTACTCCTCCTTCCCCATCAAATCTCTCCACAACATTAAGGGATCAGGGCTCACAGTTCCTTGCTCCCCTGTCCTGCCCCTCACTCTGATCCCGCTCTGCTAGTTTCAT
Source organism: Pholidichthys leucotaenia (assembly GCA_020510985.1). Taxonomy (NCBI): domain Eukaryota; kingdom Metazoa; phylum Chordata; class Actinopteri; order Cichliformes; family Pholidichthyidae; genus Pholidichthys; species Pholidichthys leucotaenia. The sequence goes on along the minus strand of CM035848.1, from coordinate 269,099,258 downwards.
CCTGTTTCTCTTTCGCTCAGCTAACCTTCTTGCCTTACCCCTTGTCCCTACCTGACACTACCCATTCCCCTCCTTGGCATTCACCTCCTCGTCACTCAGTTCCACGCTGTTAAAGTTATCATCCTCTCCCCACTGCCATCCATGGTACGCCACCCACTCTGGCAGAAGCAGCAAAAAAGATATTGCTACCAGACCTATACAGGCTGTCGGCCAATACCTCCTCAACCTTGTCCCTAGAGTTCCCTGCTTCCAGGTCCACTATCCATAATCCAAAACCAAAGTCAAACAGTCCAAACAAAAATATTGAAACCATGCATTTCCAAATTAACCACAAACAAATTAAATCTCCCACCAACCGTCCTCCAAATGTCGCTGTCCAACTTCTGCCACCAACTCAGTTTTTCAACCTGTCTCTGGACTGCCAAAGCGCCTTTTATATCATGTGCAGCCACAGGTGCTGCTGCTGCTGCTGCTGATCAGTAACTAGGGGAAGCAGGGTGGACGCAAACATCTCCAACTAAAAGCACACCATTAAAATAAAAAAGCTGCAAAACATGCAAACTTATAAAACATGCAACACAAATTTAAAAACTACATAAAATCCAAAAAAACACAATAATATACAGGTACATCTCAAAAAATTAGAATATCATGAAAAAGTTCAATATTTTGTGTCGCTCATTTCAGAAAGTGAAACCCATATATTATATAGATTCATTATGCAGAGAGTGATATATTTCAAGTGTTTATTTATTTTAATTTTGATGATTATGGCTTACAGCCCATGAAAACCCCAAATTCAGTTTATCAAAAAATTAGAATATTACATAAAATTAATTTTAACAAATAGTTTTTTAGTAGAAATGTTGACCGACTGAAAAGTATGTCCATGTACACACTCAATACTTGGTCGGGGCTCCTTTTGGATTAATTACTGTATCACTGTGGCGTGGCATGGAGGTGATCAGCCTGTGGCACTGCTGAGGTGTTATGAGGGTCCAGGTTGCTTTGATAGTGACCTTCAGCTCATCTGCATTGTTGGGTCTGGTGTCTCTCATCTTCCTCTTGACAATCCTCCATAGATTCTCTATGGGGTTTAGGTCAGGAGAGTTTGCTGGCCAATCAAACACAGTGATGCCATGGTCATTAAACCAGGTTTTGATACTTTTGGCAGTGTGTGTGTGTGTTGGGGGGGGGGGGGGGTGCTAAGCCCTGCTGGAAAATGAAATCAGCTTCTCCATAAAGCTTGTCAGCAGAGGGAAGCATGAAGTGCTCTAAAATTTCCTGGTAGATGACTGCATTGACTTTGGTCTTGATAAAACACAGTGGATCAACACCAGCAGATGACCTCTGTTCAGATAAAAGTAAATTCTGCATTTCATTTGGACATCAAAGTCCCAGAGTCTGGAGGAAGAGTGGAGAGGCACAGAATCTAAGTTGCTTGAGGTTTAGTGTGAAGTTTCCACAGTCAGTGATGATTTGAGGAACCATGTCATCTGCTGGTGTTGGTCCACTGTGTTTTATCAAGACCAAAGTCAGCACAGTCGTCTACCAGGAAATTTTAGTGCACTTCCCTCTGCTGACAAGCTTTATGGGGAAGCTGATTTCATTTTCCAGCAGGGCTTAGCACCCCTCCCCCCCCCACCACACACACACACACACTGCCAAAAGTATCAAAACCTGGTTTAATGACCATGGCATCACTGTGCTTGATTGGCCAGCAAACTCTCCTGACCTAAACCCCATAGAGAATCTATGGAATATTGTCAAGAGGAAGATGAGAGACACCAGACCCAACAATGTAGACGAGCTGAAGGTCACTATCAAAGCAACCTGGACCTTCATAACACCTCAGCAGTGCCACAGGCTGATCACCTCCATGCCACGCCACGTTGATACAGTAATTAATCCAAAAGGAGCCCCGACCAAGTATTGAGTATGTACATGGACATACTTTTCAGTCGGCCAACATTTCCATTAAAAAAAATATTTTTTTTAAAATTAATTTTATGTAATATTCAAATTTTTTGAGAAACTGAATTTGGGGTTTTCATGGGCTGTAAGCCATAATCACCAAAATTAAAATAAATAAACACGTGAAATATATCACTCACTGTGTAATGAATCTATATAATATATGGGTTTCACTTTCTGACATGAGTGACAGAAAACATTGAACTTTTTCATGATATTCTAATTTTTTGAGATGTACCTGTACTTCCACCCCATGACATATGCAGAAGTAGATCATTCATCTTAACCCAAAAAGGGTTAAGATGGACGAATGATGGTGTAACAAAAGTTGATTATAGATGTCAGAAAATGTAGCTTTTCACCTTTCACTTACGACGGGGAAAATAAGGGTTGAACACGTCAACATTTTTCTCATTAAACATATTTCTGATGGAGCCATTGACCTGTGATTTTCACCAGATATCAGTAACAACTCAAGTAATCAAGTAGTCCATACATACAAAGAAATCAAAGCAATTGTGTTCACAAAACAAGCTATATTTAATAAAAATTGAATGACACAGGGAATAAGTATTGAACACACTTGGTGAAATTAATTTAATATTTAGTAGAAAAGCCTTTGTTGGTAATAACAGCTACCAGATGCCTCCTGTATGGAGAAACCAGGCGCAGTCATTGCTCAGGAGTGATTTTAGCCCATTCTTCAACACAAACTGTCAAATCTTGAAGGTTCTGTGGGTGTTTTCTATGAGCGCTGATCTTCAGTTTGTTCCATAGATTTTCAATTGGATTTAGGCCAGATGACTGACTGGGCCATTCTAGCAGCTTTATTTTCTTTCTCTGGAGCCAGTTGAGAGTTTCCTTGGCTGTGTGTTTGGGATCATTGTCTTGCTAAAATGACCACCCTCATTTCATCTTCAGCATCTTGGCATATGGCGACAGGTTCTTATCAAGGATGTCTCTGTACATTTGTCCATTCATCTTTCCTTCAATTATATGAAGTCTGCTTGCACCATGTGCTGAAAACACCCCCACACCATGATGGGATGTGCAGTGCCATTTCTCCTCCAAACATGCTGTGTGTTATGGCATCCAAAAAGTTCAGTTTTGGTCAGTATTTTACTGGCTTGCCCAAATGTTGTGCAGCAAACTTTAAACGAGCCTCAACATGCTTTTTCTTCAGCAATGGAGTCTTGTGAGGAGAGCAGGCATAGAGCCCATGTCGGCTGAGTGCATTACTTGTTATTTTCTTTGAAACAGCAGTAACTGCTAACTCCGGGTCCTTCTGGAGCTCTCCACGAGTGGTCTTTGGCTCTTGGATAACTCTTCTGATAATTCCTTGACTCCTCTGTCAGAAATCTTGCGAGGAGCTCCTGGTTGTGGTTGGTTTATGGTAAAATGATTTTCTTTCCACTTCCGAATGATGGTTCCAATAATGCTCACTGGAACATTCAGCAGTTTAGAAATGCACCTGTAACCAACGCCATGATTATGTTTTACAACAATAAGGTTGCGAAGGTCTAGAGAGAGGTCTTTGCTTCTACCCATCATGAGCTCATTGTGGTGTGTCAATCTGATATTCACAGAGCTTTTTAAAGGCTATCAGTCAGGATTTAACCAGCTGAAATTAATTTGCAAAGATGGGGGATGGATGGCTTCCTAAATTGTGATGGATTTCAGCTGTTTTTTTGGCTTTCTATGCGTTTATGCACCTCTTTTTCATCATATGTTCAATACTTATTCCCTGTGTCATCCCACTTTATTATATTTTTTGTTTTTGTATTTTATATATTTTTATATATTTCCCCAGAGGGAAATTCAGGGCATCCACCTGGATGTATGAGGAAGCCACGGTACAGCGTGTAACATTCAGCACTGATAGTGTATATACTGTACATTTATGTAGTACCACATCTTAGCACTAGAGGCGCACTGTGTGCTGACAGGTATGTCTGCCCAACCCTCCTCCTTCTTCTTCTTCTTCCCTTCTGGTGACCGTGCGAGTCGGACGCATTCAGAGGACCTTTCCTGCATGGACGATATTTTTAATGTATTAAGAAGAAGTTGTGCATGGAAATTGTTACTCCTCGTGCTCATTTAATTAAAGTGGCACTACTGGGAACCCAAAACCATTTGTGTCTGATGGTCCTTCTTCAGCTACCTGAGCCAGTTGACTCCACGCGTTACAAGTGCCAATCCCTTCACCATTTGGGCCACTTTAGAGTCTCTAATTAACCTAACTTGCATGTTTTTGGCCTGTGGGAGAAAACCAGAGTACCTGGGGTAAAGGCATGCAGACACGGAGAGAACATGCAAACTCCACACAGAAGGGTCACTGATAGTCAGGGGGTGGAATCGATCCTGTGACCTTCTTACTGTGCTGACCACTGCTCCACTGAGCTGCCCAAATATAACTTGTTTTGTGAACACAGTTGCCTTGATTTCTTTGTATGTATGGATTACTTGGGTTATTACTGGTATCTGGTAAAAATTTCAGGTCAATGGCTCCATGAGAAATATGTTTAATGAGAAAACTGTTGACGTGTTCAATACTTATTTTTCCCACTGTATCAACCAAATCCAGACATTTTAGATTGTTGACAAAGCCGTTTTTTGCTGGGAGGATTGTTACTGGTTACTCCTCTAATTTTTGTTATGTTTGGCTCTGTTTTGATTTTGACTAAACACACATGCACGCACACACACGCACACACATCTAAGTTGTCTTATCGTAGTTTTTGCAGAGGGCAGTCCTTCTAGGATTTTGTGGGCTGTTTTTGTGTTTCTTGCAGTCCACAAAACCTGAATTTGCGGCAGCTTTTCTACAAAGTCGCAATAAAAGTTGTCATGTTTTTTTGAGTATTTTTGCACTGAAATTTGTGCAAGGAAGTACAAATTTTAAAGCAGCTGCTTTTTTTCCCCATAGTTTACTGCATGCTAGAAGAAGAAGCCATCTCTGTTGTCAGTCAGTCCATACAGCCAATCATGTACTGTAGAACGAAATTACATTTCTCCTATCTACAATGTTAATCACATGTAGAATCAGAGAGGTCGTTGCCATGCAAGACGCCACCACAAACAACTTCTCCTTCCCCCATTCTATTAAGCTGAGCACCAAGCAAGAAGGCGGGAAATACCATTTTTATATGGTCTTTGGTAATGCCGAATGGCCTAGTTGATACAACCGGGAAGTTGAGGGTTCAAGTCCCAGCCGGATCACACCAAAGTTTCTTATCCACCTTATTCCTGAGGGCGTTGCTGTAGAAATGATTATTGGGGCAACATGGTTTTGGCTGAATTAGTGTTAAATCAGTCAGCAAGAGTGGAGTAGTGGGGTTTTTAAAATAGCATTTTTAAAAGTGTTTCAAATTCTTTTTAATGTATAGTCCACATACGTGTTTTGCGGTCAAGTGGCAGCTAATTTTAGCACTTGTAGTTGTATTTTTTTGCATAGTTCTGGTACTTGCTGCTGTTCGTGGTGTGAGGCTCTTCACAAGTAAGCACATCTTCTTCTTCTTCTTTTAGGTTTGATTGGTGGTTGGCAACCAGTTTAGCTAAATCTGTGGCTTCAACAGCAATGAGTAGATCATGCACTGAAAACTAAAAAGGACTGTTCATGTGATTAGTGGTGCAGACACAGGACAGGCACAACAGCAGCAGGCATGTTTTCACTTGTATGAATGTCACAGATCTGACATGTATAGTATATGTCAGCAGATGCAAGGCTGCAGGAAGTAAAATAAAAAAAATAGTAACAGTTTGCTTCCTAAGGCTTAACAATTTAAGAAAGATATCAAATAGTTGTTTTGGGTCTTTGTACATTCGTTGCACTGCACTGGAACGATATGGACTTGATATTAGCAGCTTCAGAATGCATTAATTTCTAAATTATCAGAAATATAGATCAGTAAAATTTTGAACAATTGTCAGAAAAGGTCGGTACGTGTTAAGTTAAATAACAAGCATTCATGGCATGAGCATTTTAATTTGGGGGTAAAACAAATGGCTGCTGCTGTCTGTATTTACCCCAGCATTGAAACACCCAAGCACTGTGTTGTGGTTCTTTGTGGCTCTGACTAGATTCTGCCAGTCCATCCAGGATTCCGCGGGATGTTTTTATGATTGCTGCTGCCCAAAAAGCCTGAATTTGCGTGAGCTTTTTTAAAAAGTTGCAATAAAAGTTGTAATGTTTTTAGTGGTTTTTTTGCACTAAAAGTTGTGGGAAGAATTACAAATTTTAAAGCAGATGGTTTTTTTTTCAGTTTACTGCAGTGATATTCTGTATAACAATACAAGAACAACCCAGGATTGTCAAAAATTTCCTATTACAGTTATTCGTAAATTAAGCAGAAACTTCTGCTATACAGAAAAACTCTTTTGTGCAACAGCAAATACCGACTTTAACACAATATGCATGTTCTCCCCGTGTCTGCGTGGGTTTACTCCAGGATTTCTCCAGTTTCCTCCCACAGGCCAAAAACATGCAGGTTAGGTTAATTGGAGACTCTAAAGTGGCCCTAGGTGTGAATGTGTGTGTGAATGGTAAAGGGATAGCGCCGTACCGTGGCTGCTTCATCCATCCAGGTGGATGCCCTCAATTTCCCCTCTGGGGATCAATAAAGTATACAAAATCAAATTAAATCAAAAAAAATATCATTACAACAACTAAATTGCATTGAATGCATGTTAAAGAGTAAAGATTTGGAAATTATTGGCAGCACCTTCATTTGAAAACTCCTTACGGTCCCCAACCACTCAGTACCTAGTGGAGAGGAAAAAATAAATAATTTATTCTGTTGCTCTGTATTGTCTATTGGAGTCTGTGCTTTCTGAAAAAAAAATACAGACAATATTCTCTCTTTTTCGTGCATAAGTCCTACCTGTCTATCTGCTGCACGTCGGTCTTGACACACACTGTTACGTCTGGAAATGAGGAGGAGGCGAGGTGACAGTTTACTAGTTTTATTAATAACGAATAGGAACTAACAGAAGTCACTCCGTACAGTCAAGGAGTCCACAGCAAAGAGACAGAGCCCCTTCCGCTGTGTGCTCTTATACTCCCCGTGACGCCACCACCGGAAAGACGGGGTGTCACCTCCCACTACACCCAGGGCACCGCCATATTGGTACACCCCAACTATTTACACAATATTACTATCCAACATCCCCCCCCCCGAAGAAAATCGCAAGCACACTAATCCGGCCCTCCCAAATTTTGCATCCCAATACACACTCTAAACATCACTGCAAATGATATAAATACACAGAGCTATCCATGCACACCACACAGGCCCAGCGGACTATTCCGCTATTTTATTTATTACAGTCTGTGAACGTAAAAGGGCCACACACACACACACACACACACACACACACACACACACACACACACACACACACACACACACACACAAAAAAAAACTAATCCCAAAGTTATCACACAAATTTCTACAGCATTTCGAACTATAAACACTTATAAACAATATGTACATTAACCTAATGGTAGCCAAATCCCTCCCCCCCAGCACTCCCACCCCACGACATGGGCACATCAAACACATGCAGCACTGGAGCAAATTTGCATTTCACACACTACTATTTACTTTAACCACTCACACATCTATGTAACTCATTTCACCACACACACCCACACAGGGGAAACTTGCACAAAAGTTATACGTCAAATAGGTTCATTTTGTCTTCTTTTAATTATTTATCTTTTGTTCATATAAAAGACAAAAAATAAAATAGAAAGCTGTCTTTGCCTTCTTTACATGTTTCAACTGCACTGCAGCCTTCGTCAGCTGTCACTTCTTATATGTCAGTCTTACAGCCATCATTTCCTCCCTTTCACCTTTCCAGGCAGCTAAGGAAAAGTTCACAAAAGACTGTAGTCTATAATTAAGAGTCTCAATCCACAAGGTATTTTTTGCCACTCCCACCCAAGGGAATAGCGACTGAACCACCTTTTGGCCTGTAGTAAGTATCTTGAACTGCTCTGGCACGTCCCTACCCCAGATGGAATCATGCAGTGTGAAAATGGCATCCTGTGATAGGTCTCTCTTCCCTCTGCTCGTCTGACCCGCTGACATAATCAGGGTGTTGTCAGTCACAAAGACGGGGGCACAAGTTCCTGCCCAGTTCATAGGCAGATGGGAATACGCCTTATGACCACACAGCCACCAACCACCCGTCATCATATGTGTGCCATACATATGGAAGTTGCAGATAGCAGCACTGCAGAGCTCCAGCATGGTGATAGGTCCATAATGACAACGGTTAGCCTGTGGACACCACCTGCCCACCCGATTGGTCAGGGCACTAGCATCACAGGGCTCCTTTCCACCAAACCGGTTCCAGTGCTTAACTGGAGCTATTGCGTCATTAGCACCAGTTCTTTGGGTTTCCACCGACTTAAGCACCAGTCCCCGGCTCCCAAAAGTGGGGCTATTGCGGCCCCAACTCCTAGCTGGGCCAGCGGCAGCACCAGTTTACGTTGGTTAGGTCCACAGCCATGGGCGTGGTTAACTGACCAGCTTCAAAACATTACTGACCACCATGTTGCTTTCCAAACAGCGGAGCAGCAACGGATTCCAAAACCAAACAGATTTAGAGCGAAGAGGAGACATATTTCTTGGCTCTATGGACATAAGCAGAAGTACAAGATCAGCTGGAGGGGGCCACTCATCTGAGCTGTTTTGGAGGATCGGCCAGCCAGCTGGACCATCGTCACTGCCGTGGATTAGTCTGGACAACAAACTGCTTAAAACACGCTGGTAAGTGTATTGTCTTTAAAATGCCAGACGTTAACCAATATATGTATACATATATATCTGCTTGGACTGATATGTAACGGCCAAGTGCGGATATTTTTTTTAGTCACTTGTGGCTATAGTATTTTCGGTTAGCTATGCTAACAAGCTAAAAGTACTTTTACTACGACCAAACGTTTCTCCTCGCCATAAAGAATTGAACAGGTCATCTCTGCTGACAGATGTATACCGCTTGTATTGATATGTAACGGCCAAAGTGCGGATTTTTTTTTTTTAACTCATTTTTGTGGCTATAGTGTTTTCGGTTAGCGATGCTAACAAGTTAACTGTTTCTAGCACGAACGCTTCTCCTCGGCAGAAATGCGCGTTTGAGAAACTAGAACAGAAATCTTAGCATCTTACAGAATACTTTTTTTATAAAGACATCCAGCGCAAAATACGTTTTTTGTGGTATGAATACTGTGTATGAATGGGTGCCTTGCGTTGTGTTATGGGAGATTTTTCTACCAGACATTAGTAACGTCATCTTTTTTACTATTTTGGTAATATTTCCATAATCTTAGGCCATTTTTTAAAATTTCACTTGTGTTTAATTGTATGTTGTGTAGCCGTATTTTATCTAATCCTTCTCTTACTTTATTGCGCAGTAGCCTGGTGGAGCACCTACAGTTTCATTGTACTGTACAACTGTACAGTACAATGAAGTTTCATCTATTCCTATTCTTCTATTCCATAATCAGACATGTAAGCTTTGCTAACATTGATATTGAATAAAATTGTCTTCTATGTCTGCACATTTAATGGAAGGCTTACGTTGTTCACTGCACAAACAAAAACACTTTTTTTTTATAGATTTATCACAGCTGGATGATGAGGGAGAACCAGCCAGAACTGTGGTGTCCAGCTCACCTTCACCAGCTCCAAGCTTGTCCTCCTCCTGCTCTTCTAATCAGACCAGATTAGGTAATTTATGTTCAGATCATTTTGATTTTGTGTACTTTATTGATCCCCATAGGGGAAATTGAGGGCATCCACCTGGATGGATCATGACCCAGTCACACAAAGGAGGGAGTGAATTAAACCAATTATACACTTGAATTGAATGTTGTGATGCCACTAACAGTAAATGGATGTTGAATAGACACATTCAATCTTGGATTGACGATTCCTGCATTTTTCAGTGTGTGGTTATTTTATATTGCTTATTTTTGTACTTTAAAACAGGGAAACAGAAGTGTGGCACAAACATGGACCTCCTTCTTGACTACGGTCCGATGAGACAGCAGGAGCAGAGCAGGAGGGAGGAGCAGCTGAACTTCGCTTTGCTGCAAAGCAGACCAACACTCTTGTTGGACTGATGGGACGTGTTGTGTCTGTGCTTGAGGCACTGTAAAAAAAGTAACTATCACAGCATTGATATTGTTGTCTGTGTGTACATAATATTTCATATGTAGCAGTCTGAAGTTTTTGCACATTTTGGAAATAAAAGCTTTCTTTCCTTAAGTGCTTTTCTTCTTCTACATTGTTATCCTCACACCAAACATATTCAGGTTCAGGTTCCTTTATTTGTACCCATAGGTAGATTTGTTTTGCAGTCAGGTGACGTCCATATTTACAAACTACAGTTACATTCAACATGAACACAAACACAGGCACACATGAAGCTGACTATAGACATGATAAAAGTGCTCAAGGCTCCACCAATCAGGACATAAGACAAAGGGATAAGAGAAAAAACATGAGAGAAGGGTCATATTAAAAAGTTAAAGACTTTACATTTCATATATAAAGTTATTTAGGACAATGCAAATCACTAACATTGTAGTGGTGGGAAGTGAAAGTACAAGTACTGAATTACTGCACTTAAGTTCATTTTTCCAGGTGTTGGACAATATATCAGGTATTTGTGGACTTATACATATTTTTGACAATTTCTTTCATATTTTTTAAAGAACAAGCAGCAACAAACTTTAAATCTATGTACTTTTTCTGTGGAAAATGTTCCAAGTTGCCAGCTTTAAAAATGATAAGTTTATATTCTGTTGACAACGTACCACGTGACGTTCTGTCAGCTCTGGACAGGATCATTTCTGGGGAAAGAACTTTGAACTTGAACACTTTACAGTCTGTCTCTTGTTATCCCTACATGAATAAAAACTTGAATCAGTACTTTAACCAGAATAGATGACACAAGTACAGAAGGGTATACCCTTCACAACTCTGTAGTTTGGAGGTGCATAGAATATGCATTTATACAGTATCTTCATGTACGTATATTGAGGGTATTGAGGTTTCTATTCTCGCGCGAAATCCTGGAGAGGCGTGTGCACATGGCGAGATGTAAACACGATGTAAACTGCTGCAGACGTTCGCACGACTGCACTTCAACCCTGGCAAATGGACCATTGATTCGACATCTAAAGGGAGAATACATTTTATATAATGCCTAAGATTCTGAAGAACATGTGGCTGTGTAATTGCAAGCCTTGTCATGCTTGGTGTATCATGTAAACACATAAAATATCAGAGCGATTTTGCCGTCATTTACGCACGTGTCATACAGTGCTAGTATACCCTGCTGATATTTCTAGTCTTCTAGTTACCTCCGCCAAGGAGGTTATGTGATTATCAGCGTTGGCTTGTCTGTTTGTCTGTTTCTTTGTTAGCAAGAAGTTATGGACAGATTTTCATGAAATTTTCACAGATTGTCAGAAATGGGGTATCCTACAGATGATTAGATTTTGGTGGTGATCCGGATCACCGTCTGGATCCAGAAATTTTTTTAAGGATTCTTTTTTTTTTTTTTTTTTTTTTTTTAACATTGCGAGATAGGGCCATTTTCAATATTTTATTTATGATGTTAAACACTGTATGGGGGGAATTGTGGCGCTTGGCGGAGGTCTGCGCTCTCCAAGTGCTTTTCTAGTATTCATAATACATCACTTCTGGCCTATTCGAAGTTCTATGCAGTGTTAAGATAGTCTTTTGGATGCAAATTTAATGAATGAATGAATCTTTATTTCGGATAGATTAAAAGTAAAGATTAAAAAGAAACAGAATAATATAACAAAGGCGAAAAAATCCAACAAGGTCAAATTAAACAAGAACTTCTCTGATTATACAGTTCAACATAAGTTATCTGAAATGGGTGATGGCTGAAGCCGCAGCTTATATTGCCCACCCATATTCCATCCAAGAATTCAAAAGAAAAACAAAACAAGAGCGATTACAATTCAGAACAAAGCCAAGACAAAATGTGACAAAAAAAACCTAAGTAACAACACAACACAGACTGGATATGACAATCCTTATGTGATTTTACATGTCATCTTGTATATATGTTTGGAGTATTTCTTCCTTTAGTTTTTGTTTAAATTGTCCAAGCGTTGTACATGATTTTAATTCAGGTCCAAAATTGTTCCATAATCTGACTCCTTGCACTGAAACAGTGTTGCTTGGTGGTAGTTCTCACTGAAGGTTTTTGAAATATACATGTTCCTCTGAAATGATATTGTTTCTCCCTTATTCGGAACAACTTTTGGATATTTGCGGGCTGTGATAGATCCTTCACTTTAAACATTATCACTGCAGTTTTAAAATCAACCAGATCTTTCAACTTGAGAGCTTTTAATTTAAGAAAAAGTGGGTTTGTTGGTTCCCTGTAAGCAGCTTTGTTTATTATTCTAATAGCTCTCTTCTGAAGCATAAAGACTGGATATATGTTTCTTTTATATGTATTTCCCGGTTCCGGTTCCGCCGGACCGGCGGCGCCACACGAGTTGGCTGCCCGTTGCAACAGCCTTTTTTTATCTTCCTTCTTCTTTCTACACCTTTCACTCTATATATATATCACGGACACACAGATCGCCCCAGGGGTCTCCCGAGTCGGCGGACGGAGCCACTGTTTACAGCGGGAGACGTTACAGCAGGGAGGAGCTAGTGCTAGCTAGCACTCGGCCGCCGCCCGGTGCTAATGGGAAACTCGACATACCGGGAGCTGTAGCAAAAACGACGCGGGTGCTGGGCTGGAATTTAGGCGGCGTGCAAGAAATATAAGACAGAATATTAAAGAGCGATGGCAAGAACCAAGCAGACCGCCCGTAAAACCTACTGGAGGAAAAAGCCCCCCAGGAAGCAGCTAGCCACCAAGGCTGCTCGGAAAAGCGCTCCGGCCACCGGCGGAGTGAAGAAGCCTCACCGTCACAGGCCCGTGGCTCTGAGAGAGATCCGTCGCTACCAGAAATCCACGGAGCTGCTCATCCGTAAGCTGCCCATCCAGCGCCTGGTGAGGGAGATCACTCAGGACTTCAAGGCCGACCTGCGCTTCCTGAGCTTCGCCGTCATGGCTCTGCAGGAGGCCAGCGAGGCCTACCTGGTGGGTCTGTTCTCTGCTAAGAGGGTCACCATCATGCCCAAAGACTTCCAGCTGGCCCGCCGCATCCGCAGAGAGAGAGCTTAGACTTTCTGCTGCACATTCACCAACCATAATGCTCCGCACTGTGTGTCTATAGATATATATATATTTATAGTAATATGTACATATGTTTAGTAGATGTTCTTGTTTTTTCTTGCCTTCTGATTGTTGCTCTGAGTGTTGCTATCCCTGTGCTGTTGCAATCCTGGAATTTCCCCATTGTGGGACTAATAAAGGCATATCTTATCTTATATATGCAGTAAATCTATACATTTTTCCATGTAACCTTGTGACTGCATTATTTTAATTGCTTTTAATCCCAGATCAAGTTTGTTTAGGGTTCAAAATGCATCGTAAGTGTTAAATATATCTTGTTATACCTAACTAAGTACTGTTTATCTGTTGAAATATATATATTTACCGGCTAATATAAACCCATAACAATATGGCCCCTGGCAATCATTTTTTTGGGACAGCTGATCACTTTTTGGCATGACAGAACAGGCGACCTCCGTCTCGTAATGCGCCGTAACACCACCTATTACAGAAATGACATAAATATTATGTTTAAAAGTGTAGTCAATGCTCGCGCTACAGACTTTATCTAACAACGGCTGATAACTGAAATATTGATGATTACCGGTGTCCTTAAACGTAGCCGCCATTCTTTGCCATTAAGAACAAAACTGTTTTTGGATGGTAATACAGGTTTGGAATAATAAAAGCAGCGCTCCCAAACACAACAATCCCTACATGTTGACAAGCTAACGCTGCTACTTCTTCTTCTTCTCTTGGTTACTGGCGGATAGCAAACAAGTGAGAGGTGCATACCGCCACCTTCCGTCTTCTCTGGTGTTCTGCGGGGGTTGGGCGCTTCACACTACGTAATGACGTAGCTCTGACATAATTCCCAACTAGCTCCATATCGGTGGAAAGACAACTGGTTCTTATGAGCACTCTGGTTAAGCACTGGTTAAGCACCAGCACCAGCACCAGAATCAAACTAGCACTGGAACCGGTTTGGTGGAAAGGAGCCCACAGATGCGGTGTGTGCTGTACACTGCCTCACACCGAGAACGGGGTAGGTTGCCCAGAGGGTTGTCACCACTTCCCTTCAGACAAAAAGAAAAAGTTCCTGATGAAACTGACCTTGCCCTTACAGAGTAAGGGGTACCACAAGTTCTCTGATTGGTAGAGTGATGATAGATTTCACAAGAGTGATTCAAAATAATATTTTATGTGTAGTCCCTTTTCATAGCTCTCTGTAAAAAAAACAGAGCTTTTGCTGGTTCCATCATTTTAGCTACAACAGCATTCTGTCCAGCTGACATTGGCACTAGGGAGCAAACATAACAATTGGAACGATTAGCTGCCCTGGCCGTATAATTAGCATACCTCCACCACGTATTGGCAGCATATTCATGATCGTGATGCTCATGGATGATGATGTAAAGGAAACAACAACTACACCCTTTAATGATCAAACGTCTTTCTTGCGCTTCTTGTCTCTCCATGACGGTCAACCACTCGCTTCCCTATCCCAAGCCGGTACTTCTGCAGTGACTTCTGTCTGACGAAGGCTGCAATGCAGTTGAAACATGTAAAGAAGGTAAAGACATCTTTCTATTTTATTTTTTGTCTTTTATATGAACAAAAGATAAATAATTGCACAAAAGTTAGCGTTTTTTTTTTTTTCAAAGCACAAAAATAGCAATAGCATAAACACAACACAACAGAACATACCACTACCCCGTTTAAAGTCTCACTAAGGACCCCCCTGGAGGCTCCCCTCTGGAACATCTGTCTGGCAGCCTGCTCCCAGAGTGTCTCTGCCTTTTCCTCACCAGAGATGGGCTGCTCGGGCGTCTCCTCTCTCTCATACGCCGCAGCGCATTCGGGTGCCTTCTGGATCCATCTGACTGTTCTAGATAACCCGTCTGTGATGATGGAGTGTCACCACTGTTATGATTTCTTGTATGTGTAACTGTATTATTTGTGTAGTATTGTAAATGTCAATTTGATTGTTTGTAAAGTGCACATTATTCTATCTGTCTTTGACTAATTGAGAGAGGTGAGAACCCTGTTGAAGCCTGGGGCACCTCCCGATAAGCAAATAATAAATATGGTACCCATTGATCCCAATCCGAGCCCGTTTCAGAAACAAATTTCCACAGCATGTTTTTCAGAGTCTGATTGAATCGCTCCACTAGTCCATCAGTCTGAGGGTGATATGGGGTGGTCTTAATACCCTTAATACCCAACAGCTTATATACTTGCTACAACAGTTTTGATAAGAAATTTGTTCCACAGTCTGTCAAAATTTCTCTGGGTATGCCTACCCTTGAAAATAACTGGATAAGGCAGTTGGCAACCTGCCTAGCCTTAATAGATTTCAGGGGGAAGGCTTCTGGGTACCGAGTAGCATAATCACAAATCACCAGAATGTATTTATTACCAGCAGAACTTCTCTCTAGGGGGCCAACTATATCCATCCCTATTCTGTCGAATGGTGTTCCAATAATTGGTAGTGGGTGTAGTTGGGCACGGGCTACTCCCCTAGGTGATGTAATCTGATATATTGGGCATGATGTGCAGAAGTCCTTTATCTGGATATACATTCCCGGCCACACAAACCTTCTAGCAATTCTCTGCAGAGTTTTTTGAAATGCTAGATGACCTGCCCAAGGGATAACATGTCCCAATTCCATAATCTGTGGTGTGAGGTCCCGTGACAAAGCTATGGCCATAACTTCACCTTGTTGCTGGTATAAAATGCCCTTTTTAATGACATACATGGCCTCAGCCAAACAATCAGTTCTACCCCGTTTCACACTCTCAATCTCCGAGACTTTATTAAACCATGGTCCAAGTGCTGGGTCAGCTTTCTGTAATACAGCTATGTCAGGAGGGATGTCAAACTCTACTGACTGACTTAATTGTGGTGTTTCTTCACCCAAGTTCTTTACAGAAGCTAACACCTTATCTCTTCTCCTCTGAGCCTTGGATTTAGGTTGTTTAATAGGGCCTGCCTCTATTTCAGAATCATAAAATGGCTGCTCCTGAAGAACATTGGCAGCCCTCTGCGCCCTCTGTGCCCTGGTTGTCACCATATTACAAATTTTCCCAGCAGGTGCATCAAGCCTCTGCTCAATAGTGCCACCTGCCTGTCCCTCAGTTTGTTCATCTCTAACTTGTTGTATGATGTCCAACAAAGTTGGAACATCATTGCCAAGAATAATTGAATAAGGTAAATCAGGCACAAGAGCTACAGGAAGGAGATAAGTTTGACCCCCTACTGTTAAATAGACCTCAGCGGTCGGGTACAACTTCTTATCCCCATGAACACAACTAATATTTACTGTAGACTCACTCCGTGAATCTCTAGGGGCTAAGCTGGGCAAAATAACAGTCTGAAAACAACCGGAGTCTAACAAGGCCTCTTTACACTGACCATTAAGCAAAACGTTAGTTTTATATATTTCATTATGAATTGGTGCTGACAGAGTGGGTCTTGGAACTGAACATAATAATGACGGTTTCTCATTCTTTATGGCAGGACATGAATACAGAGTGTGACCGATCTTATGACACTGATAACAGCGTATATCCTTATTTGAAACAACACGTGACTTTTTGCTACTATTATATCTGCCATTTGTGATCTGACTGGACCTGGAATACAGCCTATTTTGAGCTGGACCACCCCTTTCACCCTCATTAGACTTACTCCGTGTGGTGAAAGAGCTGTCACGGCCGAGAGTAATTCTCCTGCTCCCAGACCTGACCGACAGAAAAACCTCCGCCAGACGAGCAGCGCCCTCTGCAGTCTTCGGGTCCAGCTCTTGTATCCAGATTCCCAGTTCCGGGTTCACCATCCGCAGAAACTGCTCCAAAATCAACAACTCCACGATGTCTTTCACCGTTGAGGTCTCTGGTTTAATCCATTTACAGAACAGGTCTTTTAAACGTACATACAATTCACGAGGGGTTTCGTCCTGATAAACGTCCAGGGACCGAAACCTCCTCCTGTGTCGTGTCGGATGTTTGGAGTTATTACCTGCAAGGATTTGGAATAAAAATGGAAAACTGTTGATTGCAAGTCACCTCCATTGATGATTGACAGCCTCGACTCGCTGAAACGTTACATTTGGTAACGTTTCAGCGAAATGTGCAAATGTGCAGTGTCCAAATGTGCAGTGTCCAAATGTGCACTTTACAAATGTGCACTTTACAAACAATCAAATTGACATTTACAATACTACACAAATAATACAGTTACACATACAAGAAATCATAACAGTGGTGACACTCCATCGTCACACCGTCTTCATGGGTTCTCAGTATCCGCAGCTTTCCCTGGTCATCCCGCTGCACATGTGATTTGCGGACCCCACCAAGCCGAGACTCAACCCTAGGGCAGACTTTATCTCCCACTCTTAGGGGAGCACTCACTGGTCTTCGTGGTCCGCAGCGCCGTGACCGGGTTTCTGTACGGTGTCGGAGGATCCCCCCGACCCGGTCCGAGATCTGCCTCTGATCCTGTTTGTAGGCACGCCTGGGAATCGTGCCACTCGGTCTTGCCCCGCTTTCTTTCATTTGTTGCACTGAATCAGCCATGGCAGCGACGGGCTCAACAGTAGTACTCGGTTGGCCACCCGAACTACGCTGTGCTTGCTCGCTGGCTCTACTCGCCTCTACAGGTGTCTGACCGTGCTGTTCGAGTCCCTCGTCCAGGGTACTGCGAACACTGGCACCAGAAACTCCCTGTAACGGCGCTCCATGGTGTCGGTTACGCCTGTCGTCACTCATCCCGGGCAGGTTTAAGTCCCACACTTCGTTGTCATTTCACACATAAAAGGGCCGGTCCCACAGCCTGCAGCCAGACCACTCCTCTCCTACACTGCAAGCTATGGAGAATCCAAGTCCATAGAACAGGTCGCAGCCCAATAGATTAGCTCCTTCAGTGGACACCATAAACTCTACTGCACACATCGATGCTGATTTGTACCTTGCCGGGAGTATCAGCGAGCCCACGATGTCCAAGGGGTTGTTCCCATAACCATAACAGGCTATGTCAGACCTGCTCACTCTATAATGCAGGAAAAAGTTCTTCACCGTAGCCCAATTCAGGATGGAGGTCACCAATCCCATGTCCAGCATCAGCGGTACCACCACACCGTCCAATTCAATATTGCAGTAAATGCGTTGCATCCATCCGTGTTAGGTGAGACTGTGTGAACCACCGTAGGTTTCTTCGTAGAAGAGCCCCTCTCCGGTTTCTGGTCCCTTTGCTCAAAGTTTTGGCAGGCTCTTGCGAAGTGGTGGAACAGACCACACTTTCCACAGTGCTTCCCCCTCGCTGGGCACTCCCTCACCTTGTAGCGGTGCCTGGCAGATCCACAGCCATAACATCTTGGCGTCCCCGGAGCAGACCTAATTTTCATGGCGGAGGCATACTCTTCGTCACTCTCGCCATCCGGATCCTTGGCCAGTGCCTTCCACTGTTTCTCGTTCCTTGGCAGCTTGTCTTTTTTGCCAAAGTTTTTAGTTAACATCTTCGCTGCCTCCTGTTGTTGTGCTAAGTCCATGGCGGCTAACAGTGTCAGTTCTCCAGCATGAGTGAGGAGACAAACCTTCGCGGAGGAGTATAGGATGTGGTCCGCCAGTTGGTCACGGACCATCTCTTCCTCCAAGGTGCCAAATTGACACTCTCCCACCAGCTGCCGCAGGTCTGCAACAAACTGCTGCACCGACTCACCCGGTCGCTGGCGTCACTGTCTAAACTGAATCCGCCTCATGATGTTACACCTCGCTCTCGCCAGTCATCAGCGCCAGCGGCGCGCACACCGGCGCCTCATCAGCATCGGCCCATATAAACCTCTCTGCCTTCTGCTTCGGCCTGGAGTCGTCTGCTTGACAACGCTCCCAAATCTCCAGCGCCCGTCCGGTTCATTATCGACTGGCGCATCGCTCTCCTAGCATGTAAGCTGCACTATTCATCTTACCTTCTCTCCAGCTTCTCCCCTGTGCACAAGTGGATCTCCAGGGCGGCGGAATTCCTCCTCCTCGCCTTTCCTCAGCCACACTCCCACCAGCACGTCGAGAGCATGCAGCCGCGCTGTCCTCCAGGCTACAGCTGCATCGCCAACGCCAGCCACCGTCTCACCTGCACGTAAGCAGTACATTGTGGTTATTTTCCCACGGGGCGTGTGACTGTGGCTAATACTCTGCTCTGCTCTGTCCTCAGGGTTACCTGGCTGCATGGCGAGCTGTTCCACCCTTGACGCATGCTGTTCACCCTCACCACATCCACACTTCCATTCATGCACTCAAACACAACCTGTTGTTTGAATAAAAGCCTTAAATCTTCCCGAGCCTGTGTGTGTGTTTCCTGAGCCCATCATTATGTCACATGATGGTATTTTCAGGGGCGCGAAAGTAGTCCGCCATTAGGCTCACCACGTCGTCAAATGAGTCACCACCTCCCAACGTACTCAGGATCCTCTGGCCCTCCATTCCTAAGTTGTGGACCAGAATTGCCCTTGCACACAGCTTTTTGAGGTCTCCGAGGTCCAGAGCAATGAAATAATTCTCAAAGGCTCCGTACCACCTGGCCCAGGGTTCGAGTGGTTCTCCTGGAGCCTCCAAGAATGGCCGGAAAGTGGTAGCAGCTCGCTCCATACCCTTTTGTCCTCGTTGCCAAATGTTACATCCGGAAATGAGGAGGAGGCAAGGTGACAGTTTACTAGTTTTATTAATAACGAATAGGAACTAACAGAAGTCACTCCATACAGTCAAGGAGTCCACAGCAAAGAGACAGAGCCCCTTCCTCTGTGTGCTCTTATACTCCCCGTGACGCCACCACCGGAAAGATGGGGCGTCACCTCCCACTACACCTAGGGCACCACCATATTGGTACACCCCAACTATATACACAATATTACTATCCAACACATAGACTTGTCTTTTCAGACACACATCTTTCATTTACTGCGGGGGCAGTGGGGGGAGGAGGATTTGTCTGTCCAGATCAGAGATGCAGGTTTAAAGCTCACTGAACAGATGTAGTAATGATTTTACCTCTAAAGATTTATAAAATGTTCAAACACTGGCTGTAGTGTTACATTTGCACGTATTTGTAATGGTTCGCTCTGGCTGCCTATTCTCCTCAGCTGCATGCACACCTGCTCGTCATCAGGGCCAGGGTTATTTAGACCGCGCTGCCCTCGGATCAGCGTGGAGTTGTCTGTCCTCATTCCTATTAGACCTTCACTCGCCTTCCTCCTTGTTCCTGAGCTTCCTAGCCTCATCCTACCTTCGTCTTCGTATCCAGACTCCTGCCAGTCGACATCAGGAAGAATCAACTCCTCAGCTCAAGTAAGCCCTTGCTCATTCACCTTAATCCTCTCTCGATCCCCTGTGCGCAGGCGGAGATCCGTGGCAGCAGACCTCTCTCCTTCCTGGCGGCGGACCGAGCTGCACTGCTCCGCCCCAGACACACCAACCTCCTTCAGCAGCAACCGCAACATTGGACACTGTCCTCCTGGCTGTAGCCGCCGAGCTGAACCTGAGCCTCTTCCCATCTCCACTAACAGTAAGCCCTGGACTGAACTGTACATCTCCACCGGTGATTGCCACTAACTATCCTGCTGCCACAAGATCACACACCCACACACTCACACACCTTCATTATTACCAATAAAGATAATTGTATCTATTTCTGAGTCCGAGTCTGTTCACTGGGTCAATTAACCATGTCAGTATTGTTTGTGGTTTTATGGAATCTCTCGTCATGTGCGCTCCCATGAGGGGGGGGGAACTTTTGGAGCAGGCAGACGTTTTTCAACACAAATCCAGCACTTCGTACATGCGGTCAGGATGGAGACGTGGGAAGACGGAGAAAGGATATGGAATGCTGTTGTACGGATGGTATGGAATGGCGTTCCATAGAAGAGACGGTGTTGGAAACCTCGCGGGTGAGTGGTTTTTTAAGTCACCCACTCTGTTTGCTGATGTGTTCCATTCACTCACTGTAAACACGGAAGTGAATGCAGTGCAGTGATGCATTTGGTTGGTTAGCCTGAGCTTTTGCGCACCAGTCAGAGACAAATTTGAATGGTGAAATTGGCGGAAGTTGACGAGGATTGACCAAAATTGCGGGAAAGTTGCAGTGATTGGATTAAGCTGCAAGGTTGCGCAATAGTTGCACTGACTGGCTGATTTTGCGTGAATTGATGCGATCGCAACATTGCAAAATCCTGGAGGGACTGATTCTATGTCTGCTCTAAGGTCAATTTGATTATGTCCAACATTTTTTAACAAAATGCAACCAACTTTATTGTGGTGGAGACACTGATATATGTCAAAGCTTTTATGTTTACAGCGTTAACATTTTAGCAGTGGAGGTAACTAATGGAGCTATTGTCAACAAAGTCACTTTTTAAGGTCATCTTCTCATCCCTCCATAGTCATGGGAAGTTGTATGACTATATTGCTCTTTTTTTAAATTTAAGTTTTTGTAAAGGGTATACAGGTTGTTACAGCAATGCATTGTTTACATTTTCATCACATGTTCCCTTATTTTCTGATATCTGACAACATTGGAAGAATAATTCTTACAACACCCCTTTTTTTAAAGTGAAAGAAAAAGTGAAATTAAAGAGAAAAAAAAAAAAAAAACAACAAACCAGCAAAAAACAAACAAAAAGAAAAAGTAAGTAAATAAAGGTAAAAGAGCATCTGAGTAGCATTGGAACAAAGAGCGGAACCATTATTGAAATGGTATTTGTCAAAGATTAGATCTAATAGAAGACACATGCGATCCAGGGTCGCCAAAAGTTCATGAACCCATCCATGTCCTGTCTCAGTGCGAATGTCAACTTTTCCATCGAGTAAATGTCTTGGATCACGTTAATCCAATCTTCAGGTGTAGGACAGTCCTTCAACATCCATTTTTTAGTTAGAGCTTTTTTGCTTGCCAATATTAAAACACTGAATAAGTATTTTTCTCCTCGTCTTTCCAGTGAGTCCGGTAGTAAACCCAAATACAAAGTTACAAAAGAAAAGGGAACTGTTATTTTGAATATTTTCCCCAATATTGTCTGTACATTGGTCCAATATTGGTGGATAACTGGGCATGACCAAAACACATGAAAATGATTTGCAGTCTTTTCACCACACAAGCACCAACAGTTCAATCCCTTATGGGTAAGTTTGTTTT
Source organism: Pholidichthys leucotaenia (assembly GCA_020510985.1). Lineage (NCBI taxonomy): Eukaryota > Metazoa > Chordata > Actinopteri > Cichliformes > Pholidichthyidae > Pholidichthys > Pholidichthys leucotaenia. The sequence goes on along the minus strand of CM035848.1, from coordinate 269,076,877 downwards.
GTGCAGGTGTTCTGAAAAATCTTACCAAGTTTTTCCATCCAAATTCTCTCCACTGCAGGGATGAGGTACTTTTCCATTGCTGTCTATTTAGCTTTTCCCATATTTCCAGTTGTAAAGTGAAATTCCCCTCTTTTTCCCATCTCTCTTTTATATATGATGTGTTGTCTCCTTTTAAGTCTTGAAGACCTTGGTATATTTTAGAAATGTATCTGATCCCTGGGATCCCTTTATATGCCATTAAGAAGACCTTCAGAACACCTGACTGGGCTCTTTCCAAATCCTCCTTTTTAAGTATATTGTTTATGTGGTGTCTAAGCTGGAAGAACCTGTAAAGGTCTTGATTTATTAGGCCTTGTTTTTTCAAATCTTCAAAACTTCTTAAAATTTGCCCTTTAAAAAAATCGTAATATTTTATCAGCCCTTTCTCCTTCCACTTTTTAAATCTGGTGTCTGTTTTATTAGGAGTAAAGTCTTGATCATAGACAATCCATTGCAGAAGTCGATAGGGCTCTTTAGTTTGATTCTCTCTGACTATCTTAAACCAAATTTTTAGCGAGGTCTCTATCCACGGATTAGTGTTATTCAAAAGCTTAGGTAAGGCATTGTTCCCTATTATCGCCTGTAGGGGGATGTCACTTGTTATTTGGCATTCGATCTCCTTCCATTGTGCAGTGTAGACTGGGTTACATATCTCTACTAAAGTTTTAATTTGTGCGGCTTTAAAGTAGTCCCTGATATTTGGCAGCGCGAGCCCACCTTTGTCTTTGTTTAGCTGTAAGGTTCTATATCTGATTCTAGGTCTCTTGCCCTGCCATATGAATCTTGAGATCCTTCTGTCCAGCTCCTGCCATGTTTTTTTGGGAGGTTCTACCGGTATTGTTTGGAAAAGGTATAGAAGACGTGGAAGTATATTCCTTTTGACTGCTTCAATTCTTTGTGCAGTACCCAAGAATGGTATCATATTCCATCTTGCTAGGTCAGATTTTATTTTTGTCACCAGTGGATCATAGTTTAGTGATATAATTTTGTTGAGTTGTTTCGGGATATTGACCCCCAGATATTTCATAGATTCCGACTCCCAGTTAGTTTTGAGTTTGCTTAGTGAATAATGATTTGGGTCATAGTTGAATGTTAAAATTTGGGTTTTATGCATGTTTAATTTGTACCCCGATAAATCTCCATACTCTGAAAAAACTGAGGTTAGTTCTGGTAAAGAAGTGTCCGGCTGCCCTAGGTATATTAAAATGTCATCAGCAAAGAGTGCTATTTTATGTTCCTTCTGACCAAGTGTAATACCTTGAATTTTTTGATTTTGTCTTATCCATTGGCTCAGAGGTTCTATGAAGATTGCAAAGAGCAGTGGAGACAGGGGGCAGCCCTGACGACATCCTCTTTCCAGTTCAAAAGATGATGATAAATTACCGTTAATCCTTATTTTAGCTGTTGGTTTTTTATATAATGCCTGTATAGTTCTAATGAAGTTGTTATGAAAATTGAAACTGGATAAGATTCTATATAGAAAAGACCAGTCAACCGAATCGAATGCTTTTTCAGCATCTAATCCCAATATGACTGCATTTAAGTTATATTTTTTTATATGATGAATTATGTGTAAAGTGCGTCGAATGTTGTCTTGTGTCTGTCTTTGTCTTATAAAACCTGTTTGGTCTAAATGAATTAGGTCTGTCAGTATATTTTCTAACCTTTTGGCAAGGATAATGGTAAAAAGCTTATAGTCCTGATTTAGTACACTGATTGGTCTGTAGTTGGAGCACTCTAGTTTATCCTTTTCAGGTTTAGGTATAACTGCAATGACCCCTTCTCTCCAGGAGGGGGGGATTTCCCCTGTGTGGAGGACATAATTAAATGTTTTCAGGAGGAGAGGAGATAGTTGCTGTTTAAAGGTTTTGTACCACTCTGCTGTATAGCCATCAGCTCCTGGGGATTTGTTAGCTTTAAGTTTCATAATTGCTTTTTCCAATTCTTTAGGTTGTATTTCTGACAGTAGTGTTTTATTTTGTGACTCCGTAAGTTGGGGAAGGTTTAAGTGTTTAGGAATGCCTCGGATGCATTTTTATGTTTTTTGTGGGAGTATAAGTTCTTATAGTAATTCTCGAAGCTTTTAAGAATATCCTGAATTCTGAATTTTATTTCCTTTGATACTGGGTCTCTGATTTTGTAGATTGCTCTTTCTGTTTGATGTTTCCTCAATTTATAGGCTAGCAATTTTGCCGATTTACTGCCTGCTTCATAGTATTTTTGTTTCAAAAATGTAAGTTTCTTCTGGATTTCTATTGTGTAGATCTCATTTATTTGGTTTTTAATTTCCTTAATCTTGAGCGAGTCAGTAGAATGAGTGTTGCCTTTGTGTTCTTTTTCTAGGTTCCTAAGTTCTGACTCTAATGTGGATAGCTTTTCTTGTCTTAGTTTCTTTTGGGTTGCCAGTTTTGCAATAATCTTTCCTCTTATTACAGCTTTGCATGCATCCCACAGTATTAAAGGGGATACTTCTCCATTATCGTTTTCTTCCAAATATCTGAGAATATCTGATTCCAATTCATCTTTCAATGGTCCTTTCAGGACATTTGAATTTAACCTCCAAGAAAATGTATTATTTGTGTATTTTTGGATATTTAAGTCCATGTAGATCGGACTGTGGTCAGAGAGATCCATCAGTCCTATTTTACATGTTTCTACTCTTCCAATGTCTCTATTAAACATAAAAAAATAGTCAATCCTTGAGTAAGATGAATGTGGAGTTGAGTAAAATGTATAGTCTTTTACACTGGGGTTGAGTTCCCTCCACACATCACAGATTCCCATTTCTTTTAGTAGCATCCGAGTCTTCCTGCTTTGGGTGTTATTTTGATGTGGAGAATTACCAGAAGCATCCCAGTATGGATTCAGTCTAAGATTGAAGTCCCCACCACATATCACTAAACCTTGAGCTTTAGTTATCATTAGGTCAAATACATTTTTATAAAATTTCCAGTTAGCCCCTGGGGGAGCATACACATTCAGCAGGGTGATGTCTTCTCCCTCTAGCCGCCCAGTTACCAAACTGTATCTCCCTTCTTTATCTTTGTGTTCTGATTTTTTTTCAAATGTAATTTTGGTTGATATCAATGTCGCTACTCCCCTCCTCCTCCCTGACTTATATGAAGATGAAGAGATCATTTTAAACCCTTGTCTACTGAGTTTATTGTGCTCCACGTCTGTTAGGTGGGTTTCTTGTAAAAATATTATTCCTGCTTTGCCTTTTTTCATTTTGCCTAGAATCTTGGATCTTTTAACTGGATTCAGGATTCCTTTTACATTATATGAAATTATTTTGGTTACACCCTGTTTCTCCATTGTGTTTTGTTTAGTATAACTGTGTGGTGGCCCTCTTTTGTGCTACTCAGAAACTGAAAGAACATTAAAAACAAGAAAAACATTAAGAACATAGTGTATAAAACTTTAAAACAAAAAACTGTCAAAAGAACTTCCTGAGCTGAGGTCTTTTTAAAAACCCTGGAAGAGCCTTGATGGAGTGAAGGCTCTGAGGGGAATTCCTCAAACTCTGTTACGTGTTGAGGGCCCTCTCTTACCCCTGTAAGTTGTCCCATGCTTTTAACGTGAGTTTCAGAACCCAATCCGAACTTGTAATGATTTTTTTTTCCTTTTATGCCTATACCCTGTGAAATTGTGTGCACCCTCCCACCCCCATCACATCAAACATTCACGCAAAAACAGTATTTGTTAGTGTGAGGAGAACATGTGGATTATTGTCACATTTCTATTTTAACAAGTTTTTTTTTTTATTAAAAAGACTTATTTGTTTCAAATATTATGACTGTTCCATGAAATGTTTTACCACATGCTGAATACGCATCTCCTTTAATGTTTGTTACCTTGTATGAGGGGGGTTGGATGTGCAGATTGATTCAAAAAAAAAAAAAATGGTCGCTATTCCAACCTGAAAACGGACAGTTTATCCGCGACGCTCTGGTGCTGGGTTTCCCGCTGCTGGCCCGTGGATTTTGAAGGTCTTTGTGTTGTCCATGTTTGCGTTTTGATCTTTTCACTCGGGTCTGCTGCGGGTTTAAATACTGTTACTGGGAGCCCTCTTCTCGCCATGTCAGCTGTTGCTTCTTCCGCCGAATTATAGAGACATGTTTCTTCACCGTAGAAGACCCTTAACTTCGCAGGAAATGGCGTCTGAAAGCGCAGTTTCTTCTCTCTTAGCACCTTTTTCGCGTCATTGTATTCCCTGCGCTTTTTAAGGACCTCCGGGGCGTAATCGTGTTCCACGAAGACTTTTCTCTCCTGGTGTATAAATCCTTTTTTCTGCCAAGCCAGTCTTACAACCTCTTGTTTTATTTTGAAATTGGAAAATCTTACCAACACCGAACGTGGGGGCGCTTCCGCCGCTGGCCTAGCGGCTAATGAACGATGTGCCTTTTCTATGTTTAAGTCGGTGGTTTGTGGAATATCCAATTCTCTCTTAGTAAAGATTCCACGCATTCTGCCATTGAGTTAAAACCGTTTTCGGCTCCTTCTATCAGACCATGAATTCTTATATTGTCTCTTCTCTCTCTTCCTTCTTGGTTGGCTAGCTTAGCCTCTATAGATGCTTGTCTTTTGCGTAGGTCCAGCACAGAATCTTCAAGCACTTTTATTCGTTCCTCTGCTTCCAAGATTCGGTTCTCGGCCTGGTCCACTCTGCTGTTTGTCCTTTTCAATTCGTCTCTGAATTCCCGAAATTTGGCCGTAACCTCTTGGCGAAATCGTCGTAGCTCTTCAAATAGCGATTTCAGGCTAACCTTTTTGTTAGCTACCACCAGTTCCTCGTCTTCTGAACGGAGATCTTCCAGTTCAGATTCTCCGGCCGATACGTGTCCTGGCCTGGAGAATTTCAGTTTCTTCTGTTTTCCTTTAGACATGATGATTTTGTCTTTTGATTTTCACTCCTCCAAAAATCCGTTAAGTTTGATTTTCAAGGTGTTATCTTGGATTGGGTCTGAGAGCTTCAGTGTTAAGCTGCAGTCGCCATGGCGTCCAGACCGGAAGTCATATTGCTCTTTCTGAGGTGCAAAAGGCTGCATTTTTGATGCCAAAGTCATCGTTTTTTTTTAACAAGGAAAAGTGTTCCGTTTCCATGACAACCCCACGTTCTAAACTAGTACCGGAAGTTGCGCACATAATTTACGCATGGCATCATGGGGGCTAGGAATAAGGTGGATAAGGCAATGATCTCTTCTCTGAAATTTTTGGACAATCCTCTTAACTTAGCCATATTTCTAACATGCAATCAAACTTCACTGTCAACAGTCCAGGTATTTGAGGTGTTCTATCTCAAGCACACCTGACGCAACTAATGAAGCCCTTGACTGGTTGCATCAGGTGTGCTTGAGACCACACTGTTATGTACTGCCATAACACCATGCACAGCATGGACGTGATGGTGCAGGCTTGGGTGACGTCATCACGCCCTGCCTATAATAAGAGACTGATGGTGGTAGCCCAGGTATTTTGGTGCTCCGCCTATAGTCACACACCGACCTGTATCCCTGCTTTGTTAGCTCACTAGCTAGTGTTCTGGGTGTTGCACGTGCTACCAGTTTTGCTAATAAAAGTCACCATTCAGCACAGCCATCATTTCTGCTGTCCCTCATTCACAGACACAACACACACCTTATTTGCAAATATGTGCTCTGAGAAATTCTATTCAGGAGGTTGAATAATTTTGAGACTGCAGTAGTCCTTGAAAGTAGGATTTAGTGTTGAATTTGGATAAAATCTTGTAATAGTTTATTTAACTATTTAAACTGTTCTTGTGTAATGTATTTATTGTGAATACCTGAAAAAAAAAACTTAAAATTCAGTGGGGGTTGAATAATTTTGATTGAAACTGTATATGCATTTTTTTGCTGGTGTATTCTGTTCAGAAATCGTTGAGGACAGTCTTTAGCAGTAAGTTTAAAAGGAACTCCAATTATATTGGCATGTTAGCTCTATATGCTTTACAAACTACTGCCATTTGTCAGTGAAAATGCCACATTGCGCGGCTTTTCGATGTAATTTCCAATCAAAGGGAAATAAAGAGAGCGGGGTAAGCCTCCATAGCTTTCCTAAAGAGGGAAAGTTGAGGAAAAAGTGTGGCAGCAGTGGCTCAGGAGGTAGAGCAGGTCGTCTAATAACCCGATGGTTGGCGGTTCGAATCACGCTCTCCCCAGATATCCTGCCGTTGTGTCCCTGGGCAAGACACTTCACCCACATTGCCTCCAGTGCCCATAACACTGGCTTATCATAGCGTGATAAATATACGTATATATCAGCTTTATCAAGCATGCGCTATAGCGGTTTATCATAGACATTCGAAGCGTGCGCTTTGAGTGTCTCAAGCGTGTGCTTTGAGCGATATAGCGCTTTATCATAGCGTGATATATATATACGTATATATATACTGTATATACAGTATATACGTATATATCAGCTTTATCAAGCATGCGCTATAGCGCTTGATCATAGACACTCATAGAGTGACGGAAATGTGGCTGCCAATCCGCGCCAACGGCTCTCCGGCCACCACTGAGCATTTAAACATTTTTACACATTCATTCATTCATTCATTCATTCAAATCAAATAATATGAAAGAGAGGATTAAGAAAGAGACAAAAAACCACAGGGGACAAAAGAAAAATACAAAAAGAATAGAATGTGAAAAAGATGATAAGGCAACATGGGAAGAAGATAAGACAGCATTAAAAAAGAAAATTCAAATAAAAACACATCTGAGACTTGAGCATTGATGTTAGACACATCCCAAAGCAAAAGACAGGAACAAAAACAGTAAAAGGATGGAAGAGGAGGCATGAAAACAGGGCAAAGAATGGAGTGGAAGGAAGCATATTACTTGTGCCAGACTCTGTCACAGAGTTAATGGGGTTATGCCACTTCCTATCAACCCGGTGTCTTTTAAACCGTGGCCTTTGCATAAAAGAAAGATCATTAACGTTCAGCTCTGCTTCCTCCAGGGGACTCTCCTTGCCTTCATCAGCAGTTTGACTTGTCAGCAAATGCCTGGTGTCCACCTCAATGCCCCCATTTAAATCTGTATGTACTGTATGTGTGTGCTAATTACAAATTATAGTTTGACAAAGAAACATTAGACAATTTGAGGGGGGATAGGAGGTTTCTTATTTACAAAATGACAAAAAAAGCACCCCCCTTGTTAAACTGCCCCCCCCCCACTGAACAGTAACTTTTTATTTTCTACTTTGAAATATTCCAGAAATACCTAACATTTAATTAGAGTGTGAAAAAAACATCTCTTTACTGTCATGTATGGGATAAATCTTGTGCCAGTAGAAAATGAATTTGAATTCTTTATATTTGAATTTGAATCACTCAGTTTGAACCTGAATTAATTAGTTTGAATAACTGCTTTTAAAATTTGAATCTGAATGACCTAATTTGAAATTGAATCTATTAGTTTGAATGTGTGTTACAATAAAATTTAAACTGTATTTCATTTAGTTGAAAAATTCAGCTCCCTAATTCATTGTCACAGTTCAGTTTTATTTCTCACCATTCAGATTCAATTTTTCAATTCAGTTTTTGTACCACATATCCAGGACCTACCATCAGGCAAAACTAGTCGAACACAGATGGAAAGAACTCTGTTTTATGTCTGCAACTTGCTTTGCATACTATTTACCTGTTAAATACCTGTACAAACTGAAGTGGTTAATTCCGAGTGATGTTGCAAACCATTATGCACCGCACTACTTTTGTCATGAACTGAGCCTGTGTTCTCCTGCGGGCTTGGTTCTGAGCATTCTTGGTCATATGTTGTGTTTTGTTTTCTCACCTGTGTGTTTATTTCTATGCTTGTGGACGCTGCTCTGGCCGGCGATTGTTAGGCAGCCGTTTGACCCACTTTCTGGTGGGCGCTGTCTAACGTTCGCCGGTCCGACCACTCCCCCCTCTCTCTGACAGTCAGCTGTTTGCCCCTGTAATTATCTTTCCCGCGCCTTGCCCAGGTGTTCCAAACTTTTTTGGTCAACGGTGTTTGTACTTCAGCAGCTCTTTGCTCGTCAAACACCGCTGGACCATTATACGAGTCACACGGTCATTTCCTGTCGTGTGACCGTCACGTCCCGAAGGATTTATGTTTTGTGCTCTATAGGAGAATTGGACTTCTTGGACTGTTCCTGCTCGTGAGTAAATTGTCTTGCGTTTCTTTGTGGGGTATTACTGCTACGCTGGACCAGTTGCGTTTCTCTGTGCAGTTTGTCTGCTACGCATATCTGATAGCGTTTTCCCCCCACAGTTCTACTGCTACGGTTAGGCTGTTGCCCACTTTGCTCCCCCCTGAGTCAGTCAAGCCTCCTAGTGTCTTCCTTGCTCTCCCGAGTGTGCATGCTGTTTGTATTATTTTCCTGTGGCCACGGTACACAGTGGTCTGCCCGCTGTTTGCTCCTGCGTCAGCCATTTTGTGTACATCATTTCCTACACGTAAGTCTTTATTTTTCAACTGTGTTATGTCAATAAATGTGTGTTTGGTGAAACCCTGCGTTTAAGTCCATCCATCCTTCTCCTTCTCCGTGCACTGTGGAAAAGTGCACAGGGAGTTTATGACACTTTGCTGCTACTCTGGCTGCGCTTAGCACATACATATGCAGAGCATGCATACATGACCTCCAAAAGTATTAGTACATGTACAGTGTAGTACCATTCATGTACTAGTGCATGTATGTAGTGGATTAATCTTTTCACTTGTCGATTCACTATACATGTACAAACTAGCAAGTTTTGGCAGTACATGTACCAGTACATGTATCCGCTCACTATGCAAGCACGCTTGCGGTATAGTACGTGGTGCATAATGCACCACGTACTATACCGCACTATATCACTATACACGTGATCTGTTAATGTACTTGGCAATAAATCTTTTTCTGATTTCTGATTTCTGAAAACATTATGCACTACTTTGCTGCTCTTCTGGCTGTGCTTAGTGCATGTATACATTATGCAATGCATGCATGCATAACCTCTGCAAGTACAGTGATCCCTCACTTATCGCGGTTAATGGGGTCCAGAACCGACCGCGAAAAGTGAAAAACCGCGAAGTAGCGTCACCCCCCCCATTTTTTACATACATTTTTTTTGTGTATATATAATATCAATAAGTGTATATTAACCCTATAAATGCATATGTTATCATTAGAACATTAAAGAATAGTTTGAAACATGTAAATAAAATATTAATAATATAAATAATATACATAAAATAATGTATAAATAATATAAATAATACGTACGTTCATTCTCTCACTCTCTCTCTCGACGGGAAGGCGTAGAGGCAGCAGGAGGAGGCGTAAAGGCAGCAGCGACGTCTCGGCCAATCAGCTTGCGAGATTCCTGAGCCGAGCCAACACGAGAACAAAATCTCTTAGGGGTGGGGTGGGGATGCTGGCCTGCGAATCAGAGAGGTGGATTTTGAGTTGTGCCGGCTCTCCGTGTAGTCTCCCTGCCTTCTGCTAGTGCCCAGGCAACTTTTTTCTCAATTTTGAATTTTTGATGAATATTTTTGAAAAATCCGCGATGCACTGAGGGCGCGAAAGGTGAGGCGCGAAGTAGCGAGGGATCACTGTAGTACCATGTTGTGCAGTACACATCTGATTTTGACCTTTCTTACACAAGTTATTGCAGTGCTGCTTCTTATAGAGAAAAAAAGCCATTCGTTGATAAGTCAATTATGTCTTCCAAATAATGAAACATTGAAATGTAAATTTTGCAAAGCACTTCGAAGTTGGCCTCTGAAATAAAATGGTGACTCGCACTCGGAGTGTGTTGACTGGGACTGTCCCTTGGAATGTGGTGACTCAGACTCGGAACATGTTGACTCAGTCTCTGAATGTGGTGACTTGGACTTGGTCTTGGCATTGGAATGTGGTGACTCGACTACATCACTGATTTACATCTCCTTTGTGTTACACTGGTGATTAACTGATTAATCATCAGTGATTAGCAAAAGTAATACCTCTATACAAAACAGGAGACAGTCATTGCTTCACAAATTACAGGCCAGTCTCTTTACTCTCACAGTTCTCCAAAATACTTGAAAAAATCTTCACTAAGAGACTGGATGATTTCACTGAAAAACACAACCTCCTTACAGATAGCCAGTATGGTTTTAGAGCAGATAAATGTACATCTTTGGCACTGATCGATCTTATAGAAGAAATTACTAGTCGTATAGATAAAAAAAAGGTTGCTGTAGGAGTATTTATAGATTTAAAGAAAGCTTTTGACACCATTGACCACAGAATACTACTAAGGAAACTGGAAAGGTATGGGATAAGAGGGGTTGGACTGAGTTGGGTGGAAAGTTATTTAAGTAACAGACAACAATTTGTACAAATTGGAGAGCACAAATCACCCTTCATGGACATCACTTGCGGTGTGCCCCAGGGGTCAGTTTTGGGACCCAAACTCTTTATTTTGTATATAAATGACATATGCCAAGTATCAAAAATTCTGAAATTTATTTTGTTTGCGGATGACACAGTGGCGGGCTGCACGGTGGCGCAGTGGTTTAGCACTGTGGCAGCACAGTTTTACCCTTGGCCGGGGGATCGCGGGGATCATGAGATCGTGGGTTCGATTCCAGCCCCCGACCAACAGTGAGCTGTGTGGAGTTTGCATGTTCTCCCCGTGTTGCGTGGGTTTACTCCGGGATTTCTCCGGTTTCCTCCCGCATACCAAAAACATGTAGGTTTAGGGCGCTCGCGCACGCAGCGACCAGCAGCCGGTGGCTTGTCACCAGACTGCAAACCAAGTCTACCTACGGGTACAAATAAATAACAAAAAAAAAAAAATATCCTTTGCACTGGTGAGAATTTGCAGCAGGTTTTAGAGGTGGTCACAACTGAAATGGAAAAATTAACGCAGTGGTTCAACAAAAATAAATTATCTCTAAATCTAAAAAAACCAAAGATTATGTTGTTTGGAAATTATAAAATAAATCATGAAATAATGGTAACGATAGATGATACCAGAATAGAAACAGTACAGGAAAATAAGTTTCTGGGGGTGACGCTAGACAATAAAATCTGCTGGAAACCTCACATCAGTCACATCCGGGCCAAATTAGCAAAATGTATAGGCATACTGGGGAAGACAAGACACTTCTTGGACTATAAATTATTGGTCTTATTGTACAATTCACTATTTTTACCTTATCTTAACTACTGTGTAGAAGTCTGGGGAAACACCTACAAGACCAACCTACAGTCAATATGCCCATTACAAAAAAGAGCTATAAGGATAATAAACAATGCAGGATATAGAGACCATATCAATTCGTTGTTCTTAAAGTCACATGTCCTAAAGTTCATCGATTTAGTTAAATTTAAGACAGCACAAGTAATGTACAGGGCAATTAATAATCAACTACCAACTAATATACAAAAAATATTTAAAAAAAGAGACAATGATCATAATTTGAGGGGAGACTTAAACTTTACAAAACCCAAGATACGTACAACCAAGAAAAGTATGTGCATATTTGTCTGTGGGGTGGATTTGTGGAACAGTCTGGAGCCGGAACTGAAACTATGTACAAACAGAAATCAATTCAAAAAGAGGTATAAGCACCATTTGCTGAAAGGCTATATGTTAGAAGGGTAGTAGTTATATGTACGATTCATTATGTTCACTCTGGGATATTATGGGACACTATGGAATGGTGGGTGGGACAGCACTGTGTATATCTGTGTTGTTTGAGGCTGGTTTTGATGTATGGACATCATTGTTTGTTAGAATGGATGGGTGTTAATGTTGATTTGTAAAAAATACAGTAAATTGTTTACTTGGGGTCTTAAAGGTGGTAATTTGTATAAAATTCACATGGGTGTATCTATGGAAAAGAGGAGATGGAATTAATAAGTGTTCACTTCTTGCTTCTCCCTTTCGAACAGTGTATACTGTTACTTTATTGCATTTGCCATTTGCTTGTATTTGTTATATTTTTGTGTTCGAAATAAACTATCTATCTATCTATCTATCTATCTATCTATCTATCTATCTATCTATCTATCTATCTAACTGGCATATAAAAACACATTCCCCTAGGACAGGGGTGTCCAATCATGTGCCATGGAGAGCCAAGACCCTGCAGGCTTTCCCTCCAATCAGTGTCTTGAACAGCAGATTTCACTGAATTTCTTCCCACTGATTGCTGATAAGTGAAACCACCTGCTGAAGAGACTGGGTAGAAAAGAAAACCTCAGGGTCTTGGCCCTCCATGGCACATGCTTGGACACCCCTGCCCTAGGAAAATAAGACAACTACCTCAACTTAATATGGTAAATGGTAACTAGCGCTTTTTACTCATCTCTGGATGACCAAAGTGCTTTACAGATCCTGCTATCCACCCACCCACACACACATTTACACTCTGATGCCAGCGGAGGAGCCATGCACAGGTGTTGGCCTGACCCACCAGGAGCAATTGGGGGTTCAATGTCTTGCTCAAGAGAGCAAGACATTGAAAGTACATGTTATTTTTTTAGTAACATGTTCAATAGCAGCCTCCACGATGCCTCCGCGACCCGGACCTCTGGAAAAGCGGTAGAAGATGGATGGATGTTCAATAGAAGTGTAAACTAACTCACTTTAATGGGTCTGGAGGATACTGTTCCAGTATCATCAATGGCCAACTTATTATTTTTTTTTGTTGTTTTGGTATCAGCTAAGAAATATGCATTCTTAACAGAAACTAAACTGAAATATTTAAAATGGTTCAGTCCTGGATGTTTTCTGAATTTGCAACTGTATTCTACTGTTGTCTGTTTCATGGCAATATCAATGCCACAAATTGAGACACACCAGAAAAATATTTTACAATATCAATAAGGTAAATATCTGCCAATACCAAAGTTTGGCCAATATATCGGTGCATTCTTATTGAAATTCTGGCCATCTGTAATTGGCAAATATGGAGTTGGTAAAATGAACTCAAACAGTCTTATGCTGCTAGAATTCCGTATATTATATATTATATATACACTACCGTTCAAAAGTTTGGGGTCACCCAGACAATTATTTTGTGTTTTCCATGAAAAGTCACACTTATTTACCACCATGAGATGTAAAATGAATAGAAAATATAGTCAAGACATTGACAAGGTTAGAAATAATGATTTGTATTTGAAATAATAATTTTTTCCTTCAAACTTTGCTTTTGTCAAAGAATCCTCCATTTGCAGCAATTACAGCATTGCAGAACTAACATGATTGCACAAGTGTTTTCTAATCATCCATTAATTCAATTCAACTTTATTTATATAGCGCCATTTCACAACAACAGTCATCTCATAGCACTATCAACTGTAGGGGGGACCCCCACAGTTGCAGAAAGACCCCAGCAATCAGGCGATCCCCTGTGAGCAAGCACTTGGCGACGGTGGAGAGGAAAAACTCTCTTTTAACAGGAAGAAACCTCCAGCAGAACCAGGCTCAGGGAGGGGCAGTCATCTGCTGCGACTGGCTGGGGGGTGAGGGGATAGAGAAGAAGAAAAGAACAGACATGTAGAGAGCAAACAGCACGATGGGGACTCAATCTATGGGAGAGAACAAACAAATGTTAATGACCAGCAAAAAAAAAATATTTCATAGAGAGTGAGGAAAGGAGTGAGGCCCAGTGCATTACTGGAGGTCCCCCGGCTGACTAAACCTATTAGCAGCATAACTAAGGGAGGGTTCAGAAACACATGATCCCTCCCTAATTGTAGGCTAGATCAAAAAGGTAGGTTTTAGCCCTATTCTTAAAAACAGAGATTGAGTCTGACTCCCGAATCCAGATTGGCAGCTGATTCCACAGGAGAGGAGCTTGATAACTGAAGGCTCTGCCTCCCATTGTACTTTTGGAGATTCTAGGTATTACAAGTAATCCAGCATTTTGGGAGCGTAGTGCTCTGTTAGGATAATACGGTAGTATCAGATCTTTTAAATAAAAAGGAGCCTGATTGTTTAGAGCTTTGTAAGTGAGAAGAAGGATTTTAAACTTAATTCTAAACTCTATGGGAAGCCAATGAAGGGAGGCCAGAACCGGAGAGATATGATCTCTCTTTCTAGTACCTGTTAAAACTCTTGCTGCAGCATTTTGGATCAGCTGAAGACTTTTTAAAGATGTTTTAGGACAGCCTGATAATAAAGAATTACAATAATCTAATCTCGAGCTAACAAAAAGAGTCTTCTGACGCAATGAGCAAACACATTGTACCATTAGAACACTGGAGTGATAGTTGCTGGAAATGGGCCTCTGTACACCTATCTAGATATTGCACCAAAAACCAGACATTTGCAGCTAGAATAGTCATTTACCACATTAGCAATGTATAGAGTGTATTTCTGATTAGTTTAAAGTTATCTTCATTGAAAAAAAGTGCTTTTCTTTCAAAAATAAGGACATTTCTAAGTGACCCCAAACTTTTGAACGGTAGTGTATATTATATATATCGTATATTATATAGATTCATTACACACTGAATGATATATTCCATCCATCCATCTTCTTCCGCTTAATCCTTTTCAGGTCGCGGGGGGCTGGAGCCTATCCTAGCATCTTTGGGCGAGAGGCAGGGTACACCCTGGACAGATCGCCAGTCCATCGCAGGGCCAACACAGAGAGACAGACAACCATTCACTCTCACAGTCATACCTACGGACAATTTAGAATCCCCAGTTTGATGCCTATTGACCTAACTTGCATGTTTTTTTGACATGTGGGAGTAAACCGGAGAAATCCCGGAGTAAACCCACGCAGACACGGGGAGAACATGCAAACTGTATTTCAAGTGTTAATTTTTTTTTTTTTAATTTTGATGATTTTGGCATACAGCTCATGAAAACTCCATATTCAGTTTCTCAAAAAATTAGAATATTACATTAGATCAATTAAAAAAAATAATAGAAATGTTGGTTGATTGAAAAGTATGTCCATGTACGCACTCCATACTTGCTCAGGGCTCCTTTTGCATGAATTACTGCATCAGTGCAGCATAGCATGAAGGTGATCAGCCTGCGGCACAGCTGAGGTATTATGGAAGCCCAGGTTGCTTTGATAGTGGCCTTAAGGTCATCTGCATTGTTGAATCTGATGTCTTTCATCGTCCTCTTGACAATTTACCATAGATTCTCTATGGGGTTTAGGTCAAGAGAGTTCACTGGCCAATTCAGCTCAGTAATACCAGGGTCCATAAACCAGGTAGTGGTACTTTTGGCAGTGTGTGCAGGTGCCAAGTCCTGCTGGAAAATGAAGTCATCATCTCCATAAAGCTTTTCAGCAGAGGGATGCATGAAGTGCTCTAAAATTTCCTGGTAGATGGCTGCACTGACTTTGGACTTGATAAAACACAGTGGACCAACACCAGTAGATGGCATGGCTCCTCCAATGAGGTTCCAAGTTATTTAATTTAAAAATCAAGGTCCCAGAGTCTGGAGGAAGAATCAAGAGGCACAGAATCCAAGTTGCTTGAGGTCCAGTGTGAAGTTTCCACAGTTAGTGATGATTTGGGTTCTGACTGTGGGGCCATGGTTCCACAGTCAGACCTCAACTGTCATGTTTTCCTGCCCATCTTAGGCAGGAGAGACAAAAACCCAAGTGCAGGATAATGTTGTGCGTGTTTATTGAACAAAAAATTTAACAAAAGCTTCAACTGCACAAGTAAACAGGGATTTACACAGGACGCTCTTCAGCTCACTGGTGAGTACAACACGGGAGAAAAAGACCCAAGGCGCTAACAGACAAGACTGATGAGTGGGGGGAGCAGAAGAGAGAACCCAAGGCGCTCCCAGACGAGACTGGTGAGCGGGAGGAACAAAAGAGAAAACCCAAGGCGCTTCCAGGTGAGACTGGTGAGCAGGGGGAACAAACTGTACTCACAGGGCATGGAAATGAGCAGTCCGTGGAGGTGACAATCCAATAATCTGGCAAATACCAGTGAGCAGACAGAGCTTAAATAATACAGGCCATAATGAACAGAGTGATTGCAGGTGTGAGTGACTGTGTGCGTGTGTGTAGGAATGTGTGGGTGTGTGCTGAGCTGAGTGAGCACAGGTGTGAGTGTGTGTGTAGTTATGTGTGTGTGTGAGTGTGTGTGTGAGTGTGCGTGTGTGTGTGTGTGAACCTGAGCAGGGAGAGGAACAAACTGGAACCAGCTGTCATAATTTGACAGGAGAGGGAAGTGTGGCTGCCAGCAGACAGGAGGTACAAGACTCCACCCCCCTGACCACTGCCAGTCACTAAATAAATATAAACAAACCAAAAGCAGGCTAAGGAAAAACTTCAACAGATAATCAAATAATACAGAAACACAGACAAATAAAAGGCACCCAACATACCACAGGGCAAGACAACACAAGCTAGACAATGAAACCATATGGAACTCAAAAGGTAGCATAAAACACAGATAACAAAGGAACTGGGAAAAGCCATGAAGCCGAGCTTGGCAGGATCCCAAGCCCGGCTCATGACATCAGCTGCTTATAGAACTTGGCTAGTCTCTGGGCTAGTCACATTTCATATACATAGTTTGCTTATACTATGTATATACTGTCACGGCTGGCCCTCACGAGCCAGCATAAGACGCCACAGACCAGTAAAGTTGCACAGAGGTTTATTCACAGTTCAAGGCAAGGGTAGGACAAGATAACTAGCCGCGTGGGCTGAGCAGCAAGATTATCCATTAACATAACAACGATTAATGATGGCTGAGACGAGGAACGCTCGCTCACCGTCAGACAAAGGAAAAGGACAAGGAATATGAGCGATAACCTCAACAATAAACACACTTACATTAGAGGAGAATCGTGGATGAACATTCGGAGAATGTTGACGGGAATGTTGACGAGACAGCTGCAAGATGCAGCCGCTGGCGCCGGCATTTAAAGCCGGCTGCTAACGACCGCAAATGCAGCGCAGCTGCTCAGACTCTGACAGCAGGGAACTCCCGAGCGTTTGACCAATCAGAGCCTGGGGAGCCAGAATGACAACACCGCTGTCAAAGCCTGACAGGAATGATGTGTAGCCTGAGCGCGGACAAAATAGCGCTCGGGTTATGACATATACATATACTATGTATACTATAGTATACATAGTATAGTTTGCTTATACTATGTATATACATATACTATGTATACTATGCTTATACTATGTATATACATATACATATACATAGTTTGCTTATACATATACATATACATAGTTTGCAAATCTACCTACGGGTACAAATAAAGTAACCTGAACCTGAACCTTATATGATTACAATGAATACAATGAAGAATTATTTGTGTATCCTGTTATAACAATGCTGAAGGTGCTGTCAACCATTATAATTACCTAGAGAATATGCCACCTCTGTTTGCCATGAAAATGCTAGCCACGTCCTAATATCTAGGGCAGGGATGGGCAACTTTGGTGGTAGTGAGGGACACATTTTTTAACTCACTTCCCAATTGAAGGGGGGTCTTATGTCGGTAAATTAGGACAGCGGAGGCAGTAGCAGCACTGAATGATGACTTTATTAAACAGAGTGCTAACAGCATGTGGAACAAATAATATAGTGGCTCAGCTAACATAGTAGAGGTAAAGGCTAGTGTCCTGTTAGAGGCGGAGCACCAAAAGAGGCTGACTCCCGCCTTTAGTCCTCTTATTAAAGGCAGGACATGATGACGTCACCCGTGCATCCATCATCACGTCCATGCAGTCTGTTGTAAGATGGGCTTCACAACATTCACCCTCCTTCCCCAGGAAAGCTAAAAAAAACCCCATTATGAACAGGCCAAAACTCACAACAGCATTGCAAACAGAACCTGGACCATCGGGTGGACCACCGGTTGACCCTGCACGACTGAGTGGGTTATTCTGCCACTTGAACCAGTCATGCTCTGCTAAACAGTCTTAACAGAGTCACTGCTGTGGTTTGAGTTCAGGGGGCCTCTGACAAGCCCATGGTGGACATGGCCCTGGAGGCGCTGGGTGTGGCAGATCTGGGTGTTCTGCTTCAAAGTCCCAGTCCGGGTTCCACACTGGCTGGATTGGCTCCAGCGTCGCAGCTTGATCTGGGACAGCAGCTCTTACCTTTTGCAGACAGCTGGCTGGTCATCTGGAAGGTGGCTGGCCCCAGCTATGTGGTGATTCTCATTGGCGATGACGGGATCATCTGTGGGTCCAGGCGTTCAGATCGTTGGACCCGAACCCATTCCAGCACTGCAAGTGGCAATCGGTTCGGCTGCACTCTGCGTTGCTGTTGTGGCAGCGTGCCTTTCACGCCGGCGGCAGGATGTGTCCTCGATTGGCATTGCTCTGCTGGGTCCTGCTGGACCACAAACTCTCTTTTCTGCAGCATTGCAGCGACTCCATGAGGCTGATGCTAGGTGATGATGCATGATGAATCTGGCTTCTGCCCCCTCTCTTCTGGTGCTGATTGTGGTTGCGGCAATGTGTCGCTGTCGCCGGTGATGGGATGCACGCCGGGTTGTCGTCATTCACTGGGGTCCCCTTTGGCCATGAACTCCCTCTCCTGCAGCTCTGTGGTGGCTCTTTGAGGCTTATGCCGAGCGAGGAGCAGCGGTAAGTCTGGTCTGTGCCCTTTCTCCGTGCTGTGCTCTCTCTACTGTGTCAAGCTTGGAGCAGCTGCACCCTTGTCCGGGTGTGTTGCGCTCCCATCATCAGTGGTCAAACAGAGCCCAAGGCTATCATGGATGGTAAAGCCCAGATCATAAAAAAAAATCACACCCCAGAATGTTATCTCTGTGTGTAGCTACCTGGAAGACAAACTCTGGGAGGATTCTTGACTCATAGCCAACTGTCAGCGATATGGTCCCTGCAAGGCTGATGCATGTGTGCCCATAGTCACACAGCTCTGCTGCATTCTTTCCGGTAGGATGGTTAGGGAAGAATTTTTTTACAGTGACCCAATTCATCATGGACCTCACAGCGGCAGTGTCCAGCAGCAACGGTAAGCTGACATCGTCTAACCTCACCGTGCACCACTTGTATGCCGCCCTTCTGGCTCTTTTAGCTTCACATGGTCCTTTCAACTTTATTCATAGGGATGCACTGGACCACTCTTGGTCTGGCTCTTCACCCAGTACCTATTTGCCTTAGGAGACCCTACCAAGGACAAGTCACTTCTGACAACATAGCTAGGGATCATTGGGACATATAAACCCCTCCACCACATAAGGTGGTGATGCATGGAGGGGACATTAAGTTCTTCTAATTTTGATTTCTCCTGTCACCCCAAACTGATCACATGTCCATCCTGGCCCCCTCCAATGAAAATTTCCTGGCTCCACCACTGATGTTTGCAGCAGTAGCTCCTGCTTTCCCCATTTTACAGGACCATGGTGTCAAGTCAAAATGTTAACCAACCTGTTTGAACTCCATTTCCAGTCTCTATATCAATTCCAGTAACAATTCTGCAGAGAGATGATAGAAAACATTAAAGAATTAGCTGTAAATATTAGGACCAGTCCTTGTTCCTGGAAATCATGGCAGCGGATGACAGTGGGATTTGTAAAACTAAATCTTGATACTGAAAAAGTAATGGTTTTGGTGGTAGGAGCTAAGCCCCAAAGGAGAGACCAATTTCTTTGTTAAACAAAATTAGATACATATTTCCTGTTTTATCATTTCTTCTTTCCACAAGAGAAGCATGCATGACAACTTACACAAACTTCCCTCCACATTGCATCATTCAGAACATTCTTCTGATTAAAGATTGCAATATGTGATAGATGAAAATCATACAGCTTGTAAAAAGGAGAAAAAAACAGATAAAAGCAGGGTGAAAATAACATGTTTAAAAAATAGACAGGTTCCTCTGTACCGAATGTCACATTGTTATGTAAGAGAATATGTGTGTCTGGGATGCTGTGCCCACCCACAGGGTGACGTCGGCGGGCACGGCCCACCCTGTATATAGTTGAGTGTTCTGCTTAATAAAGTTCAGTTGTATGTTCCTCAAGAAGCTCTCTGTGCTGTGTGATTTCCAATATAACATTTGGCGATGAGGAGAAGAATGGGAGCGTGCTGGCTTAATCAGAGACTGTTGCCATTTCTGGAAAACCCGGGTGAGCCGTTGATTTTGTGGTCACAGTGGAGACGTGAGTTTGAAGAATATATCAACTCGCTGGGTCTCCCTTGGCTTGGTGGGAGACAATGTCGGGCCCTCCTGGCCCGTAACCTTGGCACGGAGGGCCCAAAGATCCTCGATTCGCTGGGCACGAGTGAGGGCTACGAGGAGGCCGTTGTACATATGGAAGCGCACTTCACGGGGCAGACGAGCCAGAGAGCTGCGGGCAAAGGAGCTGGTGGTGCTAGAGACGACAGAGCTAGTTAGCTTGGGAATGCTAACGGCTCAGTCAAAGCCTATGGACAGGCTAGCTGACAGGCTAGTTTTGCGCCGAAACAAAGCTAAGGGCATCGAGCTAGGCATTGAAGCAGAACCGGGGCCACGTGTGGAGGAGCCCCTGGCCACTGACAACAGTAGGCAAGGTGTAAACGTTGCGTGCCCCGAAGGATGGTCAGGACCGCAACAGGTGGTGAAGCTGGACAGTGTGATGGTGCTTGTTGCTTGTTGCTTCTTGCTGTTGATAGCCATCGCCGCTGCACGGTCCATCGTGAGTGAGGCCTGGGTTTGGATGCTCACAACCCGGTGCCCGGATGTGGTGGAACTACCAGACGATGAGGACTCTGGTAACGGCAGGAGTATCATGCTGACGGTGCAGCACGGCGCAAAGACTCTTCCTGAGTTCCGGTTCCAGGTGGCATGCCGGGGCGAAAATGTTATGGGGTGTGACCTGTTTGATGAGCTGGATTTCACTCTCAAAATCGGTGGACAAACAGTCAGTGGCCCAGAACCAGTTCACACAGGCTTTGCGGATGTGGGCGCAACCGAGGATCACAGTGAGAGTGAAACAGAGTGAATGGGACACAGAGAGTGACTATAGCTTGGATGGTGAAGATGAAATGGAGGATGAGCAAGAACCAGAATTGCCCCCACCCCTCGAGCAGCCAGAGCAAGAGCGGAGAGAGAGAGAGAGAGAGAGCCCGAGTTAGGCGGGACCAACACCGGCGATGAGGTGGTGCAGCAGGAGTTAGCCCCGCCGCTGAAGGCCAAGAAGCAGGAGGCTGGACAACAGTTAAGCGAGACCAGGCAGGCTAACGGACCCGGGAAGGAGCAGCAGCTGTAGGACACGATGACAGCACAGCGGAGCACCAACACCGAGAGTGCCGGATACAGCGGTGAGGAACCCGGGTCGGTGAACGAGCCCGGCAAAGGTGATGGTGCGTGCCACGGAGGTGAGCAGCGGCAGGACGCAGAGGTGATGCAGCGGAACGCCTGGAGCGAGGGGGGCGAGAGCAGTGACAACCTGCCTAGGTTGGGAGATGGAGCTGACGGGAGTGTCATTGGAAGCCCCAAGGGACAGCAGCTACAGCCAGACGTGGTTGACAGCGCAGTTCGGGACATGAGCTGATCTGGCGATTGTTACTGGAGTGATGATAACACAGCGAGGGTTGACCCCGGTGCCGGTGGCCGCGTTGCCCTTGGTGTGGGAACCGGATGGCACCGGTTCTGGATAATAAAGCTGAGTTGGATGTCCCTCAGTAAGCTCTCCGTCTCGTGTCATTTCCCGATATAACATTTGGTGACGAGGTAAATCGGTGTTATCCTGAGTCATGGATTATGCATGTGAGGACGCTTTCAAGGTCTCCAGGAGACGAGGCAAATTCATGTGCCTTAGCCAACGGACAGGCGAGTCCCTTACGTCGTTTCTGACGAGGCTTCGTAGCCGGGTTAAGAAGTGCAGGTTTGGGGTTTTGGAGAACGACATGGTGTGGGATAAATTGGCCCATGGCACCAGCGATGTTTGGATGAGGTACACGCTGTTGAGAGCTAAGGTGCCGCCGTCGTTGGAGGAAGTTTTGGCCTTGGCGGAGCAGAGAGAGTCCATGATCCAGCGCGAGCTAGCGGCTAAGGCTAGTGTGGGGCCAATTTCCCACCAAGAGTGGAGGTTCACAAGCTAATTGGGCAACAAGACGCGGTAACGGCACAGCAGAGCACTGAGACCATGAGTGCTGGGAACGACAGCCAGGAGCCGGTGTCAGAGGACGTGACCGGTCAGGGTGATGTCGAAAGCCCCGGAGGTGAGCAGCGACAGCTGTTTGTGGAAGCTATGCCATGGGCAAGCGAGGCCAGGCAGGCTGACGGCCCCGGAGGTGAGCAACAGCTGAATATGGAGACTACACGACAAGACACGTGGAATGAGGGAGTCGAGAGCTGGGTCGGGGTGTTTGGACTGGAGAACAATGCCGGTGAGGATGACGCTTTGAGCCCCAAAAGTGACTGACAAGAGCTGGACATGGTGACAGCGCAGCAGAGCACCGACACCGAGAGCGCTGAATGCAGCGGTGAGGAGCCCAGGTTGGTGAGCGGGCCCAACGAGGGTGATGGTGCGTGTCTTGGAGGTGAACAGGAGCCAATTACAGCGGCTACACAACATGACACATGGAACGAGGGAGTCAAAAGCTGCATCAAGGTGCCCAGACCGGAGAACGATGGTGGTGGGGATGATGCCGTGAACCATGAAGGTGAGTGGCAATGGCCGGACACGGTGGCAGCTTAAAGCGCCGAGGAGCAGGCTTCGGTGGTCCCTGGAGCACGACCATGGGGAGTCGAAGTGTTTGAGACCAAGAGAGAAGAGAGCAGAGCGGGACAATTTGGTGCAGTTCGGGACACGAGCTGGTCTGGCGAGCTGGGTGTTAATGGTGACTGGTGTGGCGATAACCCAGCGAGGGTTGACCCTGGTGCTGGTGACTGCGGTACCCTTAGTGTGGGTACTGGAAGGCACTGCGGGGTCCCCGTGAAGAGGACTGCCGAGACTGGAGGACATGTGAGTGGAGCAGGAAAAATTGGCACGGTCCTGCAGAGCGCCAAACGCCATCATCAGGATAAGAGTTTGGACTGGGTCGGCGGGACAGCACGACGCAGGAAGGAGGTCCTGAGATGACGTGGTGGGCACGGGAGACCGGGTCGTGTTTCCCTGCGGGTCAACAGCGGGGTTCGGCCCAGAACAGAAAGAACAATTTGGAAGGTTGGAGAAAGGTTGGCCAGAGAGGGATGTTTTGACCCTGGGGGACGGCAGCGGCCGGACTTGAGAATGCCGGGAGAATTCCCAGGCCTTCCATGGCTGTATAGAAGATGGTGGCTACCCAGAGACATTGGGGTTACCTAAAATTTTATTTTTCTGATGTGAATGTCTATATGTATATGTGAATGGATATGGATATGGATATGTTGGATATGTTGTTTCACTATTTGGTGCCCTGGTAAAATTGTTTAAAAAAAAAAAAAGAACAAAAGAAAAGAGAAAGTGAGTGCAGGAGGCATGCTGAATTGTGTCGTTGAGAGCCTAAATTGAGTGTTTGCATGATAATTTTATTGGCCTGTGTGGCATTATGCCTGTTTTAGCACTGAATGTTTTATTTAATTGGTATTTAGATTTTGTAGTCAGAGAGGTGGTGGTTCGGTAAGTAATTGAGTGCATGGTGAAGTTGAGCCCACCTGGTTTACTTGACCTATTTAATTGAATGACCCGACGTAATTTTGTTTTGAATGCCCATTGTAGGGTGGAAGTTGGGGTGGGGGCCGCCAGTAGTGTATGTTTTGTGATTTTATGTATTGTGGTGTGTATATGTATATAGCATTGTTATGGGGATTATTTTAGAGTTAGAAACACGGCCTTATTTTATTTTGTTTTATTGTTCTCTTTTAGCGGCATAATAGCCCGCTCAGCCATGTAGGGGGGCACTGACAGTCTACCCGGCCCCCCCAGCCTTACGTAGTTGTGTGAATGGATAGGATTTTATTTATTTTTGTTCATAAGTTCTTCCCTTTTAGTGTGTGAGTTGGGGGACAAATTAGGGTGGGTTGTTTGTGTGCCTGACATTTTTTTTAAAGTGGGGGGGTGTGTTGTGTATGGGATTTGGGTGTCTGGGATGCTGTGCCCACCCACAGGATGACGTCAGTCGGGCACGGCCCACTCTGTATATAGTTGAGCGTTCTGGATAATAAAGCTGAGTTGGATGTCCCTCAATAAGCTCTCCGTCTCGTGTCATTTCCCGATATAACTGTGCCCACCCACAGGGTGATGTCGGCGGGCATGGCCCACTCTGTATATAGTTGAGTGTTCTGCTTAATAAAGTTCAGTTGTATGCTCCTCAAGAAGCTCTCTGTGCTGTGTGATTTCTGAAATAACACACATCTATAAGGTTTAGTGATTAGAAACAGTTTAAGGCTTTTCCTCCATCTGAATAGAGGTAGCCAAGAGCAGAGCAGAATCAGAATCAGAATCAGAATCAGATTTATTGCCATTGTTCATGTAGTACACAAACTAGGAATTTGTCTCGGTGCAATGCTGCAACATTAAACATGATAAAATAAAAGAAATAAAAAACTATACATGCAATAAAGTGTAGAATAAGAATGAGTAATACTAGTCAAAGCAGTTTTTAAATATATTAGCTAGCAGTAGATATTGTGGAGTTCCACATAGTGCAGTCGGTAATGCAAAAAGAAAACAGTGATGATTGACATGAGTCTGGTTGAGCTGCTGTACATAGTGCACAAGAGTCAGTAAGTCACTTAGTGTTCAGCAGTCTGATGGCAGAGGGGAAGAAGCTGTTCATGTGACGGGAGGTTTTAGTCTGAATGGGCCGAAGTCTTCTACCTGAGGGGAGGGGGGCAAACAGTACGTGACCAGGGTGTGAAGGATCGGCTATGATCCGGCCTGCACGCCTCCGGGTCCTGGAGATGTACAGGTCCTGGAGAGATGGGAGCTTGCAGCCGATCACCTTCTCAGCAGCGCGCACGACGCGCTGCAGCCTTAGTCTGTCCCTGGCAGTGGCTCCTGCGTACCACACGGTTATGGAGGTGGTGAGGATGGACTCGATGATGGCTGTGTAGAACTGCACTAACATCTTGGTGGGTAGCTTGAGCTTCCTCAGCTGCCGCAGGAAGAACATCCTCTGCTGGGCCTTTTTGATGAGGGAGCTGATGGTCGGCTCCCAATTGAGGTCCCGGGTGATGGTGGTGCCCAGGAAGCGGAAGGAATCTGCAGTGGTGATGGGAGAGCCTGTGAGGGTGAGGGGGGGCAGAGGGGTTGTGACTTTCCTGAAGTCCACAATCATCTCCACTGTCTTCAGAGCGTTCAGCTGCAGGTTGTTGTGGCTGCACCAGGACGCCAGCTGGGCCACCTCTCTCCTGTAGACGGACTCGTCGCCGTTGGAGATGAGCCCGATGAGGGTGGTGTCGTCCGCAAACTTGATCAGCTTGACAGACTGGTGGCTGGAGGTGCAGGAGTTGGTATAAAGGGAGAAGAGTAGGGGGGAAAGTACACAGCCCTGGGGTGATCCGGTGCTGATGCTAACAGAAGTTCAAAGCAGGAGTTCAAAGGGTGCAAAGACATTGCATCATCCTTGTTATGCAATAGCCTAATTAGCTAGCTAACCTTGGAGGAGCAAGGGGAGAAGTGTCAAGGTTAAGGTTAAAGATAACACAAGAGGGAAACCATGAAATAACTTCTAGAAGCTACTTTATCTGCTGTGTAAGAATTGTCTCCCCCCCCTTTTTTTTGAACAGCTGTCTACAGGCTTCAAACATACAGCGCTGAAAATCATCGAACACCACACAATTTGCACTTTTTCAATGTCAGACAGAATGTGATTCTTTAATAGCATCCATCCATCCATCTTCTTCCACTTAATCCTTTTTGGGTTGCAGGGGCTGGAGCCTATCCCAACATCATTGGGCGAGAGGCAGGGTACACCCTGGACAGATCACCAGTCCATCGCAGGGCCAACACAGAGAGACAGACAACCATTCACTCTCACAGTCATACCTAAGGACAATTTAGAATCCCCAGTTTGATGCCAGTTAACCTAACTTGCATATTTTTGGCATGTGGGAGTAAACCGGAGAAATCCCGGAGTAAACCCACGCAGACACGGGGAGAACATGCAAACTCCACACAGATCACTGTTGGTCGGGGGCTGGGATCGAACCCAGGATCCCCCAGCCAAGGGTGAGTTGCTGTGCTGCCGCAGTGCTAACCACTCTGCTACCGCACTGCCCTCTAATAGCATTGCTCTTTAATAGCAGTGATGTTGAAACTGAGGCCCTATGAAACAATGAGCAACTTTGAAACAATTGCTTCATGAGCGACACAGTGTTATGAAGCATCTAATAAAGACTGCCATCTGGTAACTGACTGAGAACTGCATCTGAAATAAAGACCCTTGTGTATAAATAGTTCGGTTCTGATAATAAAGGGTGAACTTGCTGCATGACAGACAAGATTCCTGTCCCTCATTTTACATACATAACATTTGGCGACAAGGATACAAATTATGGTTGCGTACGGGCTTCCTCCACCAGTAGCACCATTTCTAGAGTACACAGGAGAGCTGGTGATTCTGTGGCCGCAGTGGAGGGCCATGTTCAAGGATTACATCAGGGAGCTGGGCTTAAGTAGGCTCAACGGGAGATGACGGCGAGCACTCCTGGCTCACAATCTCAGCATGGAGGGCCGAAGAATTCTCGATACGTTGGGTGAAACGGAATACGATGAGGATGCTGTCGAGCGGCTGGCTGAGTACTTCGATGAGCAGACGAAGACCACGAAGCTGTGGGTAAGGGAGCTGTTGGCGCCAGGAACGGCTAAGCTAGTTAGCTGGGGGAAGCTAATGACCCATTCTGTGCCTATGGACAGGTTAGCCGCAAAGCTAGCTTTGCACCAAAACTAAACTACCAGCTACCAGCTAGACTTTGAGGTAGGACCAGGGCCACAAATGGGGGAGTCCCCGGTCACTGAAGACGGCGGGCCGGTCAAGGAGCTCACCACAGTACAGGACCATAGCGCTGATGAGTCGGATGGCACGGTGTGCAGCGACAGCGGAGAGGGAGAGCAGCAGGAGTCATCCCCACAGCTGGAGGCTAGGCAGTGAGTGAGTGGGGCCATGGAAGCTGAGCGCCCCGGGGAAGAACAGTGACAGCAGGGCATGGAGACAACGCAGTGGAGCGCCTGGAACGAGGGTACTGAGAGCAGCGACGAAACGCCTGGGTCAGAGAGTGACGCCGACGAGAGTGATGCTGAGAGCCCCGAGGGAGAGTGACAGCAGCCGGACACGGAGGCAGCACAGCGGAGCACCTGGAACGATGCTAGTAGCAGTGGCAAGATGCTGGGGTCGGGAAACGACGCCTGCAAAAGTGATGCTGTGAGCCCCGGGAGTGAACAACAGCAACTGTGTGGCATGGAGGTCGGGCAGTGTCTCAGTGCCAGAGCTCATGCCACCCTGGACGAGGATGCCGGGCATTACGGCGAGGTGCCTGAGGCAGTGAGTGGTGCTGATGAGCAGGCTTCGAGTCTCCCCGGAGTTCGTTCATGGGGGGCTGGAGTGTTTGGGACAACGATGGCAACTGCAGCGGTATTGAAAGCGATCGGGAGCGGACTGACGAGCACGGAGAGACGGTGTGCTGGACAGCAGCACGGCGGGTCCTGAGGAATGAGGCAGTCGGTGGTGAAGAGTAACATTTTTACAGGAGAGGCTGGTTTTGATCCCAGAGGCAGACGGCGGCCAGGGGCGTTCACGCCGTGGGGCT
The DNA here is from genome assembly GCA_020510985.1 of Pholidichthys leucotaenia. NCBI lineage: Eukaryota > Metazoa > Chordata > Actinopteri > Cichliformes > Pholidichthyidae > Pholidichthys > Pholidichthys leucotaenia. Next base: position 269,049,154 of record CM035848.1, on the reverse strand, counting down.
GCTCGGGACCTCCGAGCTGGCCTTATCTACAGCGGCCAGGGGCGTGCATGATTTGGGGCTGCCCTGGTCCCCCAGGCCGGTGTTACCTCTGGCTGCCGGTGGACATAGGTGTGACTTAAATATCATTGATGTAAATATGTAGAGATATACTCTGCTGGTGTGCATGTGAGTATGTATGTATGTTATGGGATTATTTTGCTTATTTTAGAGACATGGCCCAATTTAGTTATTTTTTTGTGTGTATATTTTGAAAAAAAAAAGGAAAAAACGCTGGTTTGAGTTATTTTGTGTGAATGTGATAGGCCATTTTCCTACAGTTCATAATTTCTTGTTCCTTAGTGACCGATTCGGGTCCTAAATTCGGGAGGGTTTTGATTGTGTGTGTGGTTTGCATTTTTGTAAGGGGGAGGGGAATTGTGGTGTAGTGAGTGGGGTGTGTGTATGCTGCTGTACCCGCCCCTGGTGTGACATCAGGCAGGCACGGCCTTTGTGTATAAATAGTTCAGTTCTGATAATAAAGGGTGAACTTGCTGCATGACAGACGAGACTCCTGTCCCTCATTTTACATACATAACAGATATCCACAAAGCACTGTCTTGTTTAACTTTACGTTTTCTGTCGGAGCTCTCACCCGGATAATTGTTACAGCCTCCTCCAAAACTTCGCCTGGATGTTGTGTTGTTCTTCTGTGGAAGCTAGCTAGCTAGTAGCTACTAGTTACCTGCTAGGTTACAGCTGATCTCCAGCAGCTGGCATGGACAGAAATTCACCTGTTTTCATCCTCATAGTTTTGGGTCCAACTGTTGGTGAGTACTATCCATCCATCCATCCATCCATCATCTGCCTCTTAATCCTTTCGGGTCGTGGGGGTGGGGGGGGTGGAGCCTATCCCAGCATCTTTGGGCGAGAGGCAGGGTTCACCCTGGACAGATCGCCAGTCCATCGCAGGGCCAACACAGAGACAGACAACCATTCACTCTCACATCCACACCTAAGGACAATTTAGAATTCCCAGTTGATGCCAATTAACCTAACCTGCATGTCTTTGGCATGTGGGAGGAAACCGGAGTACCTGGAGTAAACCCACGCAGACACGGGGAGAACATGCAAACTCCACACAGAAGGGTCACCGATGGTCTGGGGGTGGGATCAAACCCACGATGGTCAAGGGTGGAATCGATCACATGACCTTCTTACTGTGCTGCCACTGTGCTAACCACTGCGCCACCATGCTGCCCCTGTTGGTGAGTACTAGTCTAAAAAAAAAAACAGTTTTTTTTTTTAGACTGTTGATGAGTACTAGTCTAAAAAATTCTCAAGCTGTGTTCATAATGTCCATTCACTCCCCCGCCATTTTTGCAGTATGATGGGGTGTCATCACCAGTGAGATAGTTGTTTGTTTGTGTTTGCAATTTTTCTGCTAAAAGGAAAATTGTGTCTGTTGTGACACGAGGTTTTGTGTTGATCTGCTTAAAAGTGGTGGATGTTTGCTTCTCTTACCTTTTATTTTATTGATTTTATTGACTGTGATTTCTACTCATGCTGAGATTTATATTGTCTTGTTAGTTTTATGTTTCTGCACTAGTGTCCTGCTCCTTGCTTTTATTTTTTATGTGTGTCTTTGTTTTACAGCATTAGTTCACCGTTTAGTTCCTCCTCATGGCTGTCATTTAAAAAAATGGCCAACCTACGCCAATTTATCACATCCTTTTTCATGTAAATTAGAAACATTCTTTTCTAAATGTGAGGATTTTTCTTATAAATTTGCAGGATTTTCTGCAGAGTTACAGCCATTTTACTCAGAAATGTGCAGCTTCTTACTTGAAAATTTGCAGCTTTTTATTATTCATAATTTTGCAGCTTTTTCCTCATGAATTTACAACTTTTCTTGCTCTTGAATTTGCAGTTTAAAAAAAAAGCTTAAATTTGCAGCATTTTACTCAAATTTTATATTTGCAGCGTTTTAGGTTGTAAACAGTTGGAAATATACACCTTTTTTGTCTTTTTGCTAAAGTTGCAGCCTCTTACCCATAAAATTCCACTTTTTTTGGTCAGAACTTGGCAGCTTTTAACTGAGACTTACACCCCTCCCCCCCTTTTTTCGTCAGGTCAGGCATTGGCTTGCTTGCTACTGGATAACCATGAAAACCGGTACTACCTGTCTCATGGTTTGGGCTGTTGGCAACTCAACCAGCATCCTTGCCCTTCCAAAGGTGTGGAGGGTGAAACAGGGCATCCTGGCAGAACTAAAAACAATATCTGCCACAGGTCTGTGGTGGACCACTCCCAGTTACATGGGGTGAGACTGGACATCCTGGCAGATAAACACATCTGTTGCAAGGTCTGTGGTGGACTGTGCCAGTCGGTGCATCATGACATGCACTACACAAAGAGCAGAGATAAACCTATCATCTGGTCAGTCACTGCAACAGATACTGGAGTCAGTTTGTCTTGGCTTGTCTCTGCCAATGATAATACCTTTATCTGCCAAGAATATGCTGCTAGTCCAGCAAAAGCTAGCGGTACTCAAATACTTTGCAAGCAGTTTCATGAAATCAGAAAGCAACTCATACCGGCTCGGACATTGCCCGGGCTTACAAGGTCCGTACTGATCTATTCACACTCTGACAGGCAGCGAAAAGTAAGCTAGGAGCAGGAAGACAAAAGAAGAGGAAAACAGCAGCCTTGTGTGCACACTCTGTTGGACAGAACAACATCACAGCGCCCAGAAAGACAGACCGCGCTTGTGGCCCTGGAAATGAACAGGTACAATGTGGACATAGCTGCACTTAGTGAAACAAGATTGCCTGGATATGACAGCTTAGAAGACCATGGGTACATCTTCGTTTGGAGTGGGAGATCAACTCAAGAAAGGAGAGAAGCAGGAGTGGGCTTTGCAGTTAGAAAGGAGATAGCAGCAATGCTTGATGAGGAACCAGTGCCAATCAATGACAGGATAATGACTATGAGACTCTCACTACAGCGGAAGATGTATGCCACACTCATCAGTGTATATGCCCCAACAATGACCAACACAGAGGAGGTGAAGGAAGAGTTCTACAGTGATTTACGTGAGACTATCAGGCATGTACCGACGGATGACAGGCTGATACTCGTTGGAGATTTTAATGCCAGAGTTGGTTCGGACACTGAGAAATGGAAAGGAGTGATAGGCAGTCATAGAGTAGGCAAGTGCAATGCTAATGGAGAACTTCTCCTTGCACTATGTTCAGAGTACAACCTTCTGATAACCAACACTCTATTTAAGCACAAGGACACATACAAGAAGACATGGATGCACCCAAGATCCAAGCACTGGCACTTGTTAGACTACATCATAGTCAGACAGAGAGACATACAGTAAGGGATGTATTGGACACCAGAGCAATGAGTGGTGTGGACTGTGGTACTGATCATGTTATGCTGAGATCTAGATTAAGGATTTGGAGATGAAAACAACACTGCAGGACAGGTGCGAAGCCACCATGGAAGCTAAACACTAGTGCACTGAAAGGCCAAAAGAAGCAGGAAGAACTTACACAGGAAATGGATGAAAACTTAAAAGACTGGGACAGCAACAACTCAGAGAATGACATAGAAGAGAAATGGGAAACACTGAAGGATACAATGTATCGGACTGCGAGTGATGTATTAGGCCACCCTGAGAGGAAACATCAAGATTGGTTTGATGAGCATGATGAACACCTGAAGAAACTACTAGAAGTGAGGACTACAGCTAGGCAGGAAAACCTACAGTGTAACACAAGGTCGAAGAAGAAGAAATATTCAGAGGCTCAGAGTGAGCTACAGAAGTACACCAGAGAGGTGAAGTCCAACTGGTGGGATGAAAAAGCGGAGGAACTTCAAACTGCAGCAGACAGGATAAAGACAAGATCCTGGACAGATTTGCAGACCACTTTGACCAACTACTAAACATCCCTGGAGATCTCACTGAAGACGCTAAAGAAGCTCTGGTGTAGTGACCAGCTGTATCAAGTCTGGATGAACCACCAAATTTTGATGAACTAATGGCAGCTATTAGGACAACACAGGATGGTAAAGCTCCAGGAAGGGATGGAATTCCAGCAGAAGTGTGGAAATTTTGTGGTGTTCAGCTGACCAACTGCCTGCACAAGCTCATCCAAGAGATATGGGATGCCCAGAAAGTACCTCAAGACTGGAAGGATGCAAGTATTGTGCCTTTGATCAAGAAAGGTGTATTAAATGTCCAACCAGAGGAAATAACACGCTAGATCACTGTTATACTTCAGTAAAGGACGCATATCGCGCTGTTCCCCGCGCTGCGCTGGGACTATCTGATCACGTGATGGTCCACCTCATCCCCACATACAGACAGAGACTGAAACTCACTAAACCTGTGGTGACCACCACAAAGAAATTGACCAGTGAAGCTGGAGAGAAACTGAACACATGCATGGAAATAACTGACTGGGGCATGTTTAAAAGAGCCACACATGATCTTAATGAGTACACATACACTGTGAACTCATATATCAACTTCTGTGAAGAGCACATTCTCCCATCGCGCACCAGGATAAGATATTCTAATGACAAGCCTTGGTTCACAGCTAAGCTCAGACGGATCAGGAAGGAGAAGGAAGCAGCGTTGAAAAGTGGAGACAGGGACTGCTACAGGGAGGTCAAATATCGGTTTAACAGAGAGCTGAGGAGAGCTAAATCTGTGTATTCTGAGAGACTCCAGCAGCAGTTCACTGCTAATGACTCGGCTTCTGTGTGGAGAGGACTGAGGCAAATCACCAACTACCGGCCTCAGGCTTCTAAAGGTCAGGATGACAAAGCCCTTTGTCAAAGACTGTCCCAACACTATGCCCGTTTTGACACCTCGTCAGCTGTGTCCAACTCACCCACTCCACCCAGCTCCTCTGCCTCCTCAGCCCCTAATTCATCAAGAGCGGTCCCCCCCTCCTCCTCCTCCTCCTCCCCCCCTCCCCTTGTCATCAGTGAGCAGGACGTGCACAGACAGTTCTCCAGACTGAACCCGCGCAAGGCCCCCGGGCCGGACGGTGTGTCTCCCTCCACCCTGAGACACTGTGCGAAAGAGCTGGCTCCTGTCTTCACAGACATTTTTAACACCTCTCTTAAGCAATGTCACGTGCCGACCTGCCTCAAATCCTCCACCATCATCCCTGTCCCCAAGAAGCCACGGATTACTGGACTTAACGACTACAGACCTGTAGCGCTCACCTCTGTAGTCATGAAGTCCTTTGAGCGCCTGGTCCTGTCTCACCTCAAGTCCATCACCACACCCCTCCTAGACCCGCTGCAGTTTGCCTACCGTGCTAACAGGTCTGTGGACGACGCAGTCAACCTGGCCCTCCACTCCATCCTGCAGCACCTGGACTCCCCGGGAACCTACGCCAGGATTCTGTTTGTGGACTTCAGCTCCGCATTCAACACCATCCGCCCCGATCTGCTCCAGGACAAGCTGTCCCTGCTCAACGTGCCTGACTCCCTCTGCAGGTGGATCACCGACTTCCTGAGGGACCGGAGACAGCATGTGTGGCTGGGGAAGTCTGTCTCAGACTCTGTTAGCATCAGCATTGGATCACCCCAGGGCTGTGTACTTTCCCCCCTACTCTTCTCCCTTTATACCAACTCCTGCACCTCCTCCCACCAGTCTGTTAAGCTGATTAAGTTTGCGGACGACACCACCCTCATCGGGCTCATCTCCAACGGCGACGAGTCCGTCTACAGGAGAGAGGTGGCCCAGCTGGTGTCCTGGTGCAGCCACAACAACCTGCAGCTGAACGCTCTGAAGACAGTGGAGATGATTGTGGACTTCAGGAAAGTCACAACCCCTCTGCCCCCCCTCACCCTCACAGGCTCTCCCATCACCACTGCAGATTCCTTCCGCTTCTTGGGCACCACCATCACCCGAGACCTCAAATGGGAGCCAACCATCAGCTCCCTCATCAAAAAGGCCCAGCAGAGGATGTTCTTTCTGCGGCAGCTGAGGAAGCTCAAGCTACCCACCAAGATGTTAGTGCAGTTCTACACGACCATCATCGAGTCCATCCTCACCTCCTCCATAACTGTGTGGTACGCAGGAGCCACTGCCAGGGACAGACTAAGGCTGCAGCGCGTCGTGCGCACTGCTGAGAAGGTGATAGGCTGCAAGCTCCCATCTCTCCAGGACCTGTACATCTCCAGGACCCGGAGGCGTGCTGGCCGGATCATAGCTGATCCTTCACATCCTGGTCACGTGCTGTTTGCCCCCCTCCCCTCAGGTAGAAGGCTTCGGTCCATTCGGACTAAAACCTCTCGGCACATGAACAGCTTTTTCCCCTCTGCCATCAGACTGCTGAACACTAAGTGACTTTTGACTCTCGTGCACTATGTACAGCAGCTCAACCAGACTCATGTCATTCATCACTGTTTTTCTGTTGCATTATTGACTGCACTATGTGGTACTTCACATTATCTGCTACATGCTAATTTTTTAAACTGCCTTGACTAGTACTACTCATTATTACTAGTATTATTATTATTATTACTTATTATTACTTATTTTTCTACACTTATTGCACGTTTCTAGTCCTTTAGTTTTTTAGTTTATCCCTTTTTCTCATTATGTTTTTAATGTTGCAGCATGGCACCGAGACAAATTCCTAGTTTGTGTATCACATGAACAATGGCAATAAACCTGATTCTGATTCTGATTCTGATTCTGAAAGGTGACAGGAAAGATTGTGGAAATTACCGAGGTACATCACTGCTAGCCACTGTTGGTAAGATTCAACAATATGTGCTGTGTGGAGGAATCTGATCAGACCTAAATGAAACAGTCATTGTTGCCCACGACAGACTGCTATGATGATGATGATGTTGTACAGCACTTTGTGTAGCGAGTGTTGCTTTTTAAAGTACTTTATAAGTAAAGTTGATTGATTGATTGATTGATTGATTGATTGATTGATTGATTTGCTACTGGAGAAAGAGCAAGCTCCATTTGTGGCTGCTGGTTGTTGTTCAGTGACATTATTGAGCCCTGGCAGTAATACTTTTGAGAATTTTCTGGAGAATATTCTGGATAATTTTTGTCATTTTGGATATGTTGAGAGCTTTAATAAACCTGGAGGTGAAGACAGCAAGCATATTTGTCCACTCCCATGTTTATAACAGTATGACAAACTTGAAAAGTTACCGACTTAAGGTACACTGTATCTGTATGGAAAAACATGCAATTAACATGTTATTAATCACGATTAACTCAACATTCCAAAAGATAAATTGTGATTAAAAATTTTAATTATCCAACACCCCTAATTTTTTTCAATTATAATAAAAACAATTAAGACTTAAAATGAATGCAAAATTAATTCATTTTCTTAATTTGGTGAAGATTTCAACTGGATTCAAGTATTTTTTCTTCTAAAATGTTTCACCATTCATCCAAATTCTATGGGAATACCAAACAGCATATATGCATAATTTTTTTCACCATGCAACATTTTTTTTTAAATTTTATTATCTATTTATTTATTTTATTTTTACACTATTATTTTACAAACTTAAAATAGTGCTTATTTTGTTTGTTTTACAAATTTTATGCTGCTTGGTATCACCATAGAATTTGGATGGATGGTGAAACATTTCAGAAATAATACTCCTCCTGCCACTCCCAACACTGCTGAGCTCACTGCAGTGCTTGGCTGCCAGTACAGTGAGTCTTTGGCTCTGATAGGCTGCCATAATCATGTGGCACGGCAGACCCTCTCTTAAATATGCCTGGGCTGGTTTTTCACCAATTTTCATACATAAATTTAATGCCTAAAACTCTCAGAAGTGAAAACAAATTGCACGTTTTGTATTAACACGGTGGTATTGCAATATTTTAAAAAGTATCGACCAGCTGGTATCGAAGTATCGACACTTGAGTATCGATACTTCCATCCCTACCCCCACTTGCTCTTATACTGAAAACTCACAGTTAACATAAATCTTTTAAACCTTTCAATCTTGCATTTGGTGACAGGCTTGGTAAAAACATCTGCAACCACATTTACAGTTGAACAATACTCAATGGTTATTTTTCCATCAATGAGTGCACATCGAATGAAATGGAATTTAATGTTGACATGTTTACATCTCTGAAGACACACTGGGTCTTTAGAAAGAGCAATTGCACCCTGGTTGTCTTCAAAAAATTTTCACTGGTGCATATTGACACTCATTGTCTATTACGCTCAACAGCTGTACAAGGTCATCAAAATAAGGACTTCTGTTGGCTACCAACAAACGTGGGGAATACCCTTACGACCCAGTGCTGACCTGGTGAAGGTTCTGGCAGATCTGGCTCCGTTTCGCCCCGTTTCCGACCTCTAAAGGCTCGCCTCTGATGCTAACCCAGATGCTAACCCAGAGTAACTGCAGCAGTGAGAAGGTATTCTTTACATCTGGCCATCTGGAGCCGAGGAGAGAAGGATTTAAAAGGAGGACGAACCAACCGAGGCGGCGATTGGGAGCTCGGGCGCGGCGTTGGTGAGAGACGGGGGCCACCTGGATCCAGCAGGACAGTGGCCTGAATCGGTGCCCAATTGCGAGGCCCAGCCGAGGAACTACCAGACTGACGGCGGTCGGTGACGGGGCCTAGAGGAGAAGCCACCCAGCCGGACGACAGCGAGCGACGGTGATCGGCCACCGATCGGCGGAGGTGATCGGTGGATTAGAGCTGCGCCGGCGGAGTGCGACATAACTGACGGGGACGGGGCCCAGCGGAGGAGCCGCCTAGCCAGACGGCGACGAGTGGCTGTGATCGGTGGATTCCGGCTGCGCCGGCGATGCACGACATAACTGGCCAGGTAGACGGAGGCAGGCGCCGGCGATAGATGGCGGTGATCTGCGGAGCTGAGCAGCGTCACTCGGCGGAGAAGCTGCGCAGGAGCGGCGGGTCCAGTAGCGACCGAGCTAGTTGAGGCCTAGCCGGATTCTCTGCTTATTTCTATCCACAGGTCAGTAAAATGCCACCCAAAAAAGAGGAAATGGAAGAAATTAAAAAAACTCTGAACTTTGTGTTAGAAGAATTGGCCAAAGTGACTAGCCAGCAGGACAAAATATTAGACCTAATACAGGAGGTACAAGCCCTACATTCAATAATAAAAGAAAAAGACAAAAAAATTATGGACCTGGAGCAACACGGGCGTCTTTTGGAGCAACGCGTCGAGGATCTTGAACAAGGTTCTCGCATTGATGACATAGTTATAAGTGGACTAGACATCAGATATCAGTCGTACGCCCATGCCGCTACAGGACTGAGTGGTGAACATGCTTCCATAAGTGAATCAATGTCCTTAGAAAACCAAGTGCTTCAGTTCCTTAATGATAAAGACATTAAGGTAGAAGCCAATGCGATCTCAGCCTGTTATGCTTTACCGAAGAAAGATAACAAAACAAAGAAATCAATTGTGATGCGCTTTGTGAACAGGAGGGTGAAAAATGACATACTGAGGCAGGCCAAAAAACTAAAGGAAACTCAAGTTTACCTAAATGAACACCTGACAAAAAAAAAACGCTGAATTAGCACGGCAGGCACGGATGCTAAAGAAACATAATAAGATACAGACAACCTGGACAAGAAATTGTAGAACTTGGATTAAACTAAATGGAACACCTGAGCAAGCAAAAAGTATAATGATCAGAGATGCTACTGACTTAGATAAATACAGATGAACACTGACTATGAAACACAGAGTGAGGAAACTCAAACTCTAAAAATATGCCACTATGCTGAACATAAACCACAAGAGATGGAGAATGATATTGATCCTGATAACCACTTTTTCAATAATATTCATAACCACTGTGAATATTACACTGAAAAGCAATTCAAAAGTCAAGTGCAATTAGATGGTAAACTGTCAATAATACACTTCAATAGCAGAAGTCTTAACAAAAACTTCTCACAGATTCAGGACTATTTAAAACAGCTAAACAGAAAATTCACAGCTATAGCAGTCTCTGAAACCTGGCTTAATGCAGACCAGGCTCCCCTGATGGCAATAGAGGGATATCAGATGTTTAACATTAACAGATCTCAAAAAAAGGGTGGTGGTGTTGCACTGTATATTGATGACCTGTATAGGTGTAAGCTTGTAAATGAAATGTCCTCAGCACTACCAGGGCTTCTGGAATGTGTTACTGTTGAGATTGACCTAGACAAAACAAAAAATCTAATCATAAGCTGCATATACAGAACGCCGGGAACTTGCATTGAGACATTCAGAGATAAATTAGTCGAGCTGTACAATAATATTACTAGTAAGAAAATGGTAGCAATTTGTGGAGATTTCAATATTGATCTACTTAATCCACATCAGCAAAATGTAGTTACAGAGTTCATGAACTCTATGTACAGCATGAGTCTATATCCCACAATAACACATCCCAGTAGAATCACAGCTCACTCTGCTACACTTATTGACAACCTGTTTGTCAATGTTCTCGACAAGAAAATAGAAAGTGGATTATTGATAAATGATATAAGCGACCACTTGCCAATCTTTGCACTTATCCATGGCCACACGGGGCCCAACCCAGAAAAAATCTCAAAATCGTTCAGACACAAATCACCAAACGCAATCAGTTCTTTTAAAGAGGACTTGCTGAAGCAAGACTGGACAGAAGTCTATGTATCAGATGTAAATGAAGCCTATGACACATTTACAAACATTGTAACCACTCTTTATGAAAAAAACTGCCCATTAGTTAAAAAAAAGCTTAAACACAAATTTACTGACAAACCATGGCTAACCAAAGGACTACAAAAGGCGTGTAAAAAGAAAAATTTATTATATAAAGCTTTCATAAAGAAAAGGACAAAAGAAGCAGAGCAGCGGTATAAAACATACAAAAATAAGTTAACATACATAATAAGATGTAGTAAAAGAGACTATTACAGTAAAGAACTGGAAAAAAACAAAGACAATATTAAAAATACATGGACAATAATCAACAGTATCCTTGGAAATAAAAGCAGAAATACCAGCTACCCAACTAACATTCCAAAAAATAATAAATCGACTCCGAATGTGAATATAGCTTCACCTGCAGATTAATTTAATAATTTTTTTGTTAACATTGGACCTAAACTGGCCCGAGAAATACCCACTACGGTGCCAACAGGTGATTCAATATGCAATAACACTGCTGTAAAAGACACCATCTTCATAAAGAACACAGACGAAAGAGAGGTCATTGAAATTGTTAAATCGTTCAAAAGTAAAACATCTACTGACTGCGATGGTATTGATATGCTACTAGTCAAAACTGTTATCGAATGCATAGTGAAACCACTGACGTATATCTGTAACCTGTCTCTCCAATCAGGTATATTTCCCAATGCAATGAAAATAGCTAAAGTAATTCCGATTTACAAGACAGGCGACAGAGGGGAACTCTCCAACTACAGACCAATTTCACTATTACCGCAATTTTCCAAGATACTTGAAAAAATATTCTATGAGAGAATTGACAACTTCATACTGAAGAATGATTTATTGTGTGAGCAGCAATATGGGTTCAGACACAAAAGGACAACAGCATATGCCTTAATGGAATTTACAGAAAAAATATCAACAGCCATTGAAAATAAAGAGTATTCAGTTGGAGTATTCCTGGATCTTAAAAAAGCATTTGATACAGTAGATCACAATCTATTATTAAAGAAACTACAAAATTGTGGTATCAGAGGGGTAGCACTGTCCTGGTTAAGAAGTTACTTAAAGAATAGATATCAGTTTGTATGTGTTAACAACAAAAACTCAGAGCTACTGAAGGTCACCTGTGGAGTCCCACAGGGTTCAGTTTTGGGACCATTATTATTCAATATGTATATAAATGATATATGTAAAGTTTCAGAAAAAATGGACTTAATATTGTTTGCTGATGACACTAACCTGCTATGCAGTGGAAACAATTTGGAACAACTTCTGGATATACTCAGAAAGGAATTAGGAAAGCTGAAACTGTGGTTTGATTCAAACAAATTAACGCTCAATTTAAGCAAGACAAAATTTATAGTCTTTAACAACCATCACAACTACCCAGTACCCAAACTCAGTGTAAATGGTGTAGAGATTGAAAGGGTATCCGAAACTAAATTCCTTGGAGTAATAATTGATAACAAACTGTGTTGGAAGCCACATATTAATTATATAAAAGGTAAAGTATCCAAATCAATTGCAATATTACACAGAGTGAAAAATTTGCTGAATCAACCCACACTATACACCTTGTATCATTCATTAATACTCCCATACATGACATATTGTAATGAAGTATGGGGAAATACATATAAAACAAACATATATCCACTCTTTATGCTTCAAAAGAGAGCTATTAGAATAATCAACAAAGCAGCTTACAGGGAACCAACAAACCCACTTTTTCTTAAACAAAAAACTCTCAAGTTGAAAGATCTGATCGACTTTAAAACCTCAATAATAATGTTCAAAGTGAAGAATCTATCACTGCCCGCAAATATCCAAAAGTTGTTCCAAACAAGGGAGAAACGATATCACTTCAGAGGAACATGTACATTTCAAAAGCCTACAGTGAGAACAACTACCAAGCAACACTGTATTTCAGTGCAAGGTGTCAGATTATGGAACGATTTTGGACCTGAATTAAAATCATGTACAAAGCTTGGACAATTTAAACAAAAACTAAAGGAAGAAATACTCCAAACATATTTACAAGACGACATGTAAACTCACATAAGGATTGACATTTCCAGCCTGTGTTGTGTTATAGCTTAGTTTTTCTTTTTTCTCTGTGACACTATGTCTTAGATTTGTTTTTGAATAGTAACCGCTTAACTTAGACTAGCTCAGTTTTCTTTTTCTCTCAGTCATATTTTGTCTTAGCCTTGTTTTAAATTGTAATCGCTCTTGTCTTGTTTTCTCTTTTTTCTCCTTTGAATTCTTGGATGGAATATGGGTGGGCAATATAAGCTGCGGCTTCAGCCATCACCCATTTCGGATAACTCACGTGGAATTGTATAGTAGAAGGAGTCTTTGTCTAATTTGACCTTGTTGTTATATTATACAGTTTCTTTTAACCTGTAATGTACTATCCGAAATAAATAAATAAATAAAATAAAATAAAATAAATAAAGGTGCAAACATTCTTGTGTTGTTGCAGCTAGTACCATGTATTCCTCCTCACATGTAGACAAAGCTACTGTCTGCTGTTTCTTAGATTTTCATGAAATAACAGGCCCATTTTTAGTCAAACTAAAATCCTGTTGTGCTGCATCTGTCACTTTGATCAGCTGCCTAGTCAGCATCACTATATGCCGCAAGTGTAAGTTTCTCCTCACTTTTCTTGAAACATAACTTCTGATTCATTGTATGTTTTAAGTACAATGAATCAGCAAAACAGCAAAATATTAATCAAACCACTGACTCATCTCATTAATCTCTCCATTAGGTCCTGTACATTTCCACCTGGCTGGAAAAAAGCTGTCGTCATACCAGTTTTTAAATCGGGTAGTAAAGATGATATATGTAATTACCGCCCAATCTCTATTTTACCAGTCCTGTCTAAGGTTCTTGAAAAAGTTGTAGCTACACAGCTAATAGTCTATCTACAAGACGGTCAACTTCTTCATCCACACCAATTTGGTTTTAGACCAGGATACTCAACAGAAACAGCAAATTGCCGCCTTATTGAAAATGTCAAACAGTCCTTGGACAGGGGTAATGTGGTGGGAGCTGTTTTTCTGAATCAAAATCAGAATCAGAATCAGAAAAGCTTTATTGCCAAGCATGTAAAAAAACACACGAGGAATTTGACTTGACATTGGCACGCTATGTAAGCATATCACAATGACGCGGTGGCCGTAATTAGGCGCCTAATCAAAAAGATGGGGGATAGGGGAAGATAAGGGAAGGGAAAAATGACACAATAGGCGGAGAGAAAAAAACTTCATTATCAGAATACAGCTTATAATTGTAAGCCAAATTATGATTACAGAGAAAAAAACCTCTCAATGGCAAGGAGCAGACAAACAAACCTCACAAAAACAAGACAGCAGAGAGAAGGCAGTGTGTGAAAAAAATCAGTATGATGAAGTCAGTGTGTGTGCAGTGTTGAGTGTATCAGTTACTGAAGTACAACAAAGATAGTCTCCTAGGCAACGGAGGATGTTATATTTTCATGTTTATAAACATAGTTGAACATGTCCAGAGTTATCTCTTCTTCATGCCAGATGGTAAAAGCTCCATGTTAGTCTCATGAACGCTGTCCTTGGAGAGTTCTGATTATCGCACAGCAGCGGCAGTGTTTGGGTTACAGAGCCAGCTCACACATCTGCTTATCTCAACTGTGGAGGAGTGTTGTCCAGGGGCGCCGATCAAGGTCGAATCTGCACAGAAACTTAGAGTGTAGGATTTTCTTCTCTTCGATTCTGTACATCACAATTCCAATTAACATTCACTGGCTTTAAATTCATTCCTTGAAGAACATTCAGCGACTCCGAGATGTAACCAACCTTTCGATTCAGTTCAGCATTCGCCACCATCAGCGCTCTTCCAATCTGGTCAAATTGATGGAGAAGCTTAGCCGGGTCCGCTTTTTGATTAGCTCCTTCCAGTTTTTTAGATTTGCGGTACACAAGGAAGACCCCCAGGCCAATCAAAAGGTATCCTGCGACCATGAAGCCGAATAAATATAGATCTTCCACATCTTCGATGGAAAGATCACACAGACACATGAGTCTCCAATTGTCCCATGAATCTCTTACATAACCCGCAGCCAAAGTGCCTGCGGGACATTTGGGCTCCCCCGGGCCCGATTTCCTGGTTGAAAAGATTGTGTCAATTGCGTTTAAAGCCCAGCTAATAAAATCCATTTTTGTTTTTTCCATTTGGGTTGAGATCAGCGAGAAGGAGAACAGGCACAGACAATCACTCAGACAGCCAGCTGGGATTTAGGTCAGGAAGGCAGGATAGGAGGGGTGGAAAAATGCGACTGCTCTCTCTGGGAGCCGGAAGAAGAAGAGATCTCAAAAAGGCTTTTGACACTGTAAACCACAGCTTGCTTTTATCCACAATGGTATCTTTTAACTTTTCTCCCAATACAATAAAATGGTTTGCATCTTATCTTCAGAACAGTGTGTAAAAGTTCACCAGGATAAATCCTTCCTTTTAAATAATTGTATGGGTATCCCACAAGGGTCCATTCTTGGTCCTTTACTTTTCAGCATTTTTATTAATGACCTGCCATTACACTGCTCAGCTGCAACATGTCAACTTTATGTGTCACACCGCGCCGCTCATCAGCGGCGCCACCTGCACGCACACCTGCACATCATCAGCGGCGAGGAATATAAGCCGCCTCGCCCTGAGCTTCAGCCTGAAGCCGTCAGACTTCGCCACTCATCATCGTGAGTCAAACCTTTCCTTCAGCACGACGCTTTTGGTAAGAAGCCCTTACCTCCTTTCTTTCCAGTCTGCTCCCCTGTGCACAGGTGGATTCCTCTGCGGCGGACAACGCCTCTCCATCGCCATTCCTCGCTGCTGCACTGAGCCCTGCAGGTGGCTGTCTTCCGGGTCCCGTCCTTGTGGTGCCAGTCATCTGTCCCTTGCAAGTAAGCTCCTCTCTCACTCATTCTCCTCCTGTGTTGGTGTGTGCCCGTCACCCTGTGTCCTTGTGCTCTTTCCCATAGGGTTGCCGGCTGTACGGTCTCCTGCCTCTGTGCCCGAAGCAGACGCCGCCACCAATACATTTACATCCCGCAGACACACATCCATTCACCCCTGTTGCTAATAAACTATTTGAACTTCTCTGAGCCTGTGTGTGTGCGTCTCCTGAGCCGTGCGTTATGTCAGTACGGCTTCTACGTCTTCTACTTCCGCCCTCCCAAGATCTTCTACTTCCGCCCTCCCAAGAGAGCAGACGCTTTTTTCTTCTCTCCTGCTGATTTTTTCCTCCCCTCCTGCTACTGGATCCCAGCTTGCTGTTGTCTGTCTGCGTTTAACTGCGACCGCCGAAAAGAAATTATGGAGTTAATAAGCTGGGCTTTGAACACAATTGACACTATTTTTTCAACAAGGAAAAGTGCTCCGGGGGAAGCTGTCTGCCCCGCTGGAACGGCTCCAGTGGGCTATCTATGTGACACAGGTAATTGGAAAATGCTGTGTCTCTCTAATCTTTCTATCGAAGATATTGAAGATTTGTTTATCTTCGTAATCTTGGTGATTGGGATAATTCTGATTGGGACGGGAATTGTCTTGGTTTACCGCAAATTGCTGAAGATGGATTCAACCTATCAAAATGCTGGCCAGGCGAGGTGCATCCAACAAATTGAGAAACTGGAGAAGACCCTGATAGCGACTACTGGAGAACTGTCTCGTAAGGTGGATTACATCATGGGTTCGCTCAGGTCTTTCCACGACGAATTCAAAGCTGCGCAATGAAGGATTAATGTACTGAATCTACAGAAGAAATACAAGTCTTCTCTGTGATCAGTCCTATTTGGCATTATTATTCCCCATGAAAATTCCTCCTGGCTGTCTGCAGATTGTGTTTTTTTTCAAAATCATGAGCACAAGGCCTTGGACAGCCAGCTGCAGCGCCAGATAAGACTGGGCACCAGACAGACAAAACATCTTCTGCCAAGGGTCCTTGGGTCTCTCTTATTATCATCAACACTGCTCAACACCGCACACACATTGATTCATGAACTGATTAAAGATATACTGTACACTGCTCTCTTGTGTCTTGTGAATTCTGAGTTGTTGCTCTGTGCTATTGAGAGATTTTTTTTTCATTGTAATCATAATCTGCTTAAAAATAAGCTGTATTTTGATAACGAAGTTTTTTTTTCTCCTCCCCCCTTGTGTCGTTCCCTCCCTTCCCCTCCCTTTCTTATCTATCTCTGTTTGATGAGGCGCCTATTATGGCTGCCGTGTCGTTGTGTCGCGCGCATGCGCACCAATGTCAAGTCAAGTTCCTCGTGTGTTTTTTACATGCTTGGCAATAAAGTTTATTCTGATTCTGATTCTGATTCTGATTCTGATTCAGCAGAGCGGCTCGGCAGACGGCGGGCTCGCACACTGGTTTTCCACTCTCGAGGCTCGAGTGGATCAATTAGCCTATCAGCAACAGGTGATTTTCAACCAATTGTTAAATTTGACTAACCGGTTGGGCCGCTTGGACCCCCAACAGTCGTTCCCCCCGGCTCGTCAGGGTGGCGCGGCTCCTGCTGCTCCAGTGGTCGTCCAGCAGGCTCCGAGTGCACCGGTTCGGGTCACACCCATTCCAACCCTCGCCCGCTTTAGCGGTAAGCTCGGCGGAGCACGGGGGTTTATTATGCAGTGTGAGTCCGTTTTCCACCGTGTGCCCGGAGACTTTCCCTCAGATCATAGCCGAATTGGTTATATCGGGAATCTCCTGGAGGAGCGAGCTTTAACGTGGACCTACGCCGTAATGGTGAAGCCCAGTTATGCCGCCCTCACATATGACCAATTCGTGAGGCGCTTCCTGGAGGTCTTTGACCATACTCCTACAGAGACGGTCCAGGTCGATCGGCTTCTCACCCTCCAGCAGGGAAGCCGGTTGGCAGCGGACTACGCGGTCGACTTCTGGGTAGCGGCGGAGGAAGTAGGCTGGGAGGAGCGCTCCCTCTGCGGCCTTTTTCTCCGCAGCCTCAATGATGATCTGAGGGATGAACTGGCTGGGCGGGATATTCCTGAGACGCTAGCGGAGCTGACATCCTTAGCGATTAGTTTGGATAACAGGCTGCGCGAGCGCTCCTCGGGGCGGAAGTCGTCTTCTTCTCGCCCTCGTGGAGTCTCGCCGCGCCTGTTCCAAGCTCGCCCCCTGGCGGCGCCGCCACCATCGTGCCCCGAGGAGTCGGAGCCGATGGTGACGGGCTGGACAAAGCTTTCACCTGCGGAGAGACAACGCCGCCGTGAGTTGGATCTCTGCATGTATTGCGGAGATGACCAACACACGGTGAAGCTTTGCCCACGGAGAGCCAGTCGGCGGGGTCCGCGAGTCACTGTAGGGGGCCTTGCGGATCTCAATCGGTTAAACTCACACACACAATTGAAGCTGCCCGTCCGTTTCTGCCACAATCCCACTGGGCATCTCACCCACGCACTGGTGGATTCGGGCGCAGAAGGCAGCTTTATTTCACAAAGCCTGGCAACCCAATTGGGCATCCACTGCCAGGCACTGAGAGACCCCATCTCCCTGGTCAACCTCTCTCGTGCCTCCCTTGGGAGAGTGATGCACCAGACTGTTCCTGTCCTGGTGATTATCTCAGGAAACCACCGGGAGGAGATGACCTTCTACGTCCTGCCCAACTCTGTGTCGCCCGTTATCCTGGGGTATCCCTGGCTACGCCTCCACAACCCTGTCCTGGATTGGAAGTCAGCCGGGGTGTCGGCATGGAGCACGTTCTGCATGGGCACCTGCCTTCAGTCCGCTGCCTGCTCTCCGTCCGTTTCTCTCCCTCCTATGGACGCTGCACCCCCGGACCTGTCTCTGGTACCCCTGGAATTTCACGACCTGGGTATGGTATTCAGTAAGACCAAGGCCATGTCTCTCCCCCCTCATCGGCCCTATGACTGCGCCTTCAACCTCCGCCAGGGGGCACCCTTACCTTCTGGTCAGCTCTACAGTCTGTCGGCACCGGAGAAGGAGACGATGAACGCCTACCTAAAAGAGTCACTGAGTGCTGGGATAATCCGCCCATCGTCATCACCCGTGGGGGCAGGGTTCTTCTTCGTTGGGAAGAAGGACGGATCCCTCCGTCCTTGCATTGACTATCGGGCCCTAAATGACATCACGGAGAGGGATCGTTACACCCTGCCCCTCATGGACACCGCCTTCCACTCCCTCCAGGGGGCGACCTGGTTCACCAAGCTGGATCTACGCAGCGCATACCACCTCGTCCGGATCCGGGAGGGAGATGAGTGGAAGACAGCCTTCCGTACCCCGAACGGCCACTTTGAATACCTGGTAATGCTGTTCGGGTTGACCAACGCTCCTGCCGTCTTTCAGCACCTCATCAACGACGTCCTCCGGGACTTCATCGGCCTCTTTGTGTTCGTCTACCTGGACGATATACTCATCTTCTCCAAGTCCAGGGACGAGCACCAGGTCCATGTGAGGCGGGTCCTCCAAAGGCTGCTGGAGAACCGGCTATACGTGAAGGCTGAGAAGTGCAAATTTTATACTAGAACAACATCCTTCCTGGGATTCGTCATCGCTCACGACCAGGTGCGTCCAGACCCAGAGAAGGTGAAGGCCGTGGTAGAGTGGCCTACACCTGCGTCGAGGAAACAGGTGCAACAGTTCGTGGGGTTCGCGAACTTCTACCGCCGCTTTGTCCCTAACTTCAGCACCATCGTCGGACCGCTGACCCGCCTCACGTCCCCTAAGGTCCCGTTCCGGTGGACCGAAGAGGCCGCAGCTGCTCTTCAGGCGCTGAAGGCGGAGTTCTCCTCCTCCCGGGTCCTTCGCCAGGTCGACCCCGCGCTGCAGTGCATTGTGGAGGTGGATGCTTCGGACACAGGAGTGGGGGCGGTGCTATCCCAGCGGTCGCCTGACGACGGCGCCAAGAGGCCCTGCGCCTTCTTCTCCCGGCGCTTGTCCCCGGCGGAGAGAAATTACGACGTGGGGGACAGAGAGCTCCTCGCCATCAAGCTCGCGCTGCAAGAGTGGCGTCACTGGCTAGAGGGGGCGGACCTGCCGTTTGTGGTCCTGACGGACCACAAGAACTTGGAATACCTTCGATCTGCCAAGCGCCTGAACGCCCGCCAGGCACGCTGGTCCTTGTTCTTCGCCAGGTTCCAGTTTTCCATCACCTTCAGGCCTGGCTCCAAGAACGGCCTGCCCGACGCCCTCTCTAGGCAATTCGCCCCCGAGGAGTCGGAGGACGCGCTCCACACCATCCTGCCCAGGTCGTGCGTCGTGGGAGCCATCTCCTGGGACATAGAGAGCAAGATCCGGAAGGCGCAGGAGGTGGAACCTGACCCTGGCGGCGGACCAGAGGGAAGACTATTCGTGCCATCTGCGGTTCGAGGAGAGGTCATCCACTGGCTACACACCTCCAGGCTCACCTGCCACCCTGGCTCCTCCCGGATGATAGACCTCCTCCAGCGGTCCTTTTGGTGGCTTGGCCTGCGGAGGGATGCGGCCCGCTACGCCCGGGCTTGTCCAATTTGTGCCACCAATAAGTCGGGAAACACCCCTCCAGCGGGTCTGCTCCAGCCCCTGCCCGTCCCTGGCAGGCCCTGGTCGCACATCGCCCTGGACTTCGTCACCGGACTCCCAGTCTCCAACTCCTACGACACCATCCTGACCATCGTGGATTGCTTCTCCAAGGCGGTACACTTCGTTCCCCTGCGAGGTCTCCCTACTGCCCTGGAGACGGCGGACCTCCTCATCCAACACGTGGTCAGGCTGCACGGGATTCCGGTGGACGTGGTCTCGGATCGGGGGCCCCAATTTTCCTCTGAGGTTTGGAAGTCGTTTTGTAACGCCATCAGAGCCAAGGTGAGCCTCTCCTCCGGCCATCACCCCCAATCCAACGGGCAGTGTGAGCGGACCAATCAGGAGCTGGAGGCTGCGCTCCGCTGTGTGACTGCATCCAAACCCACGTCCTGGAGTAACCATCTTGCCTGGGTTGAATACGCCCACAACACCGCTCGCTCTTCTGCTACAGGGATGTCCCCCTTCAAGGCGTCCCTGGGTTACGACCCTCCGCTGTTCCCGGCACAGGAGAGTGAGGTAACTGTCCCTTCAGTTAGGGTGCATCTCAGGCAGTTCCGCTCCATCTGGGCATCTGCGCGTAATGCGCTTTTACGCACGGCGGAGCGCAACAGAACTGTGGCGGACCGGCACAGAAGACCTGCCCCGGCGTACAGAGTTGGGCAACGAGTCTACGTGTCAACCCAGGACGTAACATTGAAAGGCGAGAGGAGGAAGCTGGCACAGCGCTTTATGGGACCCTACCCCATCACCCGGATCATCAACCCGGTAGCTGTGCGTGTGGCTATTCCCCCCTCCCTCCGCATCCATCCCACCTTCCACATGTCCAAGGTGAAGCTGGCAGTCTCCGACCCCCTTTGCCCTCCTCCTGCTGCACAACCCGCGCCCCGGATGGTTGGTGGCCATCCGGCCTGGGCTGTCTCTTCCATCCTGGACTCCCGGCGCCGGGGTCGTGGGTTGCAGTACTTGGTGGACTGGGAGGGCTATGGGCCTGAACATCGACAGTGGGTGCCCCCGTCGTTTGTGTTAGACCCCTCGCTCATCGCTGATTTCCACCGAGCGCACCCAGAGAAGCCATCGCCAGGAGGCGCTGCTAGAGGGGGGAGTACTGTCATGCCGCGCCGCTCATCAGCGGCGCCACCTGCACGCACACCTGCACATCATCAGCGGCGAGGAATATAAGCCGCCTCGCCCTGAGCTTCGGCCTGAAGCCGTCAGACTTCGCCACTCATCATCGTGAGTCAAACCTTTCCTTCAGCACGACGCTTTTGGTAAGAAGCCCTTACCTCCTTTCTTTCCAGTCTGCTCCCCTGTGCACAGGTGGATTCCTCGGCGGCGGACAACGCCTCTCCATCGCCATTCCTCGCTGCTGCACTGAGCCCTGCAGGTGGCTGTCTTCCGGGTCCCGTCCTTGTGGTGCCAGTCATCTGTCCCTTGCAAGTAAGCTCCTCTCTCACTCATTCTCCTCCTGTGTTGGTGTGTGCCCGTCACCCTGTGTCCTTGTGCTCTTTCCCATAGGGTTGCCGGCTGTACGGTCTCCTGCCTCTGTGCCCGAAGCAGACGCCGCCACCAATACATTTACATCCCGCAGACACACATCCATTCACCCCTGTTGCTAATAAACTATTTGAACTTCTCTGAGCCTGTGTGTGTGCGTCTCCTGAGCCGTGCGTTATGTCATTATGCAGATGATGCAGTTATTTACACAGCTGCTAAGACTCCAGCTCAGGCTGCAGACGTCCTGTCTTCAAGCATGGTTGATGTCCAAGAGTGGCTCATTCAGAACCATCTACTGCTGAACCTTCAGAAAACAGTTTCAATGTGCTTTTCAATCAAAAAATGTAACTTGCAACATTTTAAAGTTAATATACATGATCAAGATATCAGTTCAGTTACAGAATTCAAATACCTTGGCATTGTACTAGATCCTCAACTCAAATTTAATCTTCACATAAAGAAGATTTCTAAAACAGTAAAAAAAAATTGAATTGCTTTAAATTAATTAAACATTACATACCACACCAAGCAGCCGTACTGTATATGCATTCTATGGTTTTTTCACATATATCATACTGTCTGATAGTTTGGGCTCAAGCAGCTCCTTCCACAATAAAACATATAGGTTCATTATATAATCAAACTCTAAAAATTCTGGATAAAAAGCCCATTAGATGGCATCATTGTAATATTCTAAAAAAATATAATCTACTGAGTTTTGAGAGTTTCATTGACCTTTGTTTTCTGAAATTAATTTTCAAATGTTTCCATAAATCAGCACCAGAGCCACTTGTTGGATTCATCCAAAGACAGGACAGCAGCAGAGCCACCAGGAGTTCTGTTAACAATAACTGTAAAATATCCCACCGCAGAACCACATTTGGACAAACAGCTTTTTCTATAAAGGGCAGTCATATTTGGAACACAATGCCAAATGAAATCAAAATAATAACGGATTTTAAAACATTTACTACAAAGGTTAAAAACTGGCTGAAAAGTAAACAAGAATGTACCCATGTGTGAAATGATTGTCTGCAGGGTGAGAGTGAAGAAGGGAAGGCAAATGTGTAACAGGCATTTTACTGTAACAGGCAAATGCGAATCAGGTTTTTATATTGTGTATTTATAATTTTGTTTGCATTGATGTATGTGGATAATGTTTATACTGTTTTCATTTTGTTTTTTTTTCCATCTTTTTCTCTTTTTATCTGTTTCTTTTCTCTAAAGCCCATCCAGGGACAAGAGTTGCAAACTAGCTTAATGCTATACACTCTCTGTGCAACACATAAGATTTTCTTTTTTTGTCTATGTTTATTGCACTGTCCCTGACAAATAAACAAATAAAATTAAAAAAAAAATACCTTAGCACATGTTTAGCTGCTGTTCTTTTGGCTGTGATAGATATTGGGATAACTTACATACAATCCAACTCAAGTCTGGTCTTGCACATGTCAATACGTATATCAAACTACGTACCACTTCTCTGTACTGTTTAGGATGAACAAATTCACCATCACCATCAAGATTTAACTTCTGTTCACATGGGGTTGACCGTGTCTTGCAATCAGACATACCAAGCCTCTCCAGTACCTTTGCTATATACCTTGTTTGGTTCATGCTTATTTCACCCTCACTTTGTGTAAAGTCATTTCCCAGAAAATGCTTTATTTTCCCAAGATGCTTCATTTTGAACTTTGAACTCAGCATTTCCTTCACATTATTGAGTGAGTAGATGTCATTTGCTGCAATAATTAGGACATCAACCCATATGATCAGAATTATCCTGTCATTTTTAGTTTGTTTATTATAAACACAAACACACCAGCACCACACCAGAGTGGCAGCCTAGTGGTAGAGCATCTGCCCCTTAGCTAGGAGGTTGTGGGTTCAAGCCCTGGCCGGGTCATACCAAAGACCATATAAAAATGGTTCTTCCCGCCTTCTAGCTTGATGCTCAGCATAATAGAATGTGAGGGGCAGTGCCTGCATGGCAGCAGCCCCTCTGATTCTAGATGTGATTAACATTGTAGATAGGAGAAACGTAATTTTGTTCTACCGTATATGATTGGCTGTATGGACTGAATGACAATCAAGTTGGCTTCCTCTTCAATGATCTGCGGGGTTTTGTTTAAAACCATTTTCACATAGATGGTCATGTAGCATCTTGTTCCAATTTCTTCCTGACTGTTTTTGACCATACAGTGACTTGCTAAGTTGACAGGCTAGCCTTTCACTTGTGTCTGACTTCACTTCAAATCCTTTTGGTTGTTCTTTGTAGACCTCACAGTCAATCGGAGCACGTAGATAAGCTGTTTTAACATCCATTTGATGCAGGAGTAGGTCATACTGTGCTACCAGTTGCATTCAGGTTCTTATAGATGTCATACTTGCAGTAGGCAAAAAAGTTTCTTTATAGTCAATGCCTGCTATCTGACGATAATCCTTAGCAACATACAGTATCTGGCCTTATATGTTTTAGTTTTATCTGCATTGTCTTTGATAGCATAGACCCATCTGCACCCCACTGCAGTTTTGCCCTCTGGCAGTGTAACCAACGTGAATGTGTTGCTCTCTTGAAGAGAATCCATTTCTTCCTTCATTGCACAAACCCACGTTTCTGACTTTGTGGAAGTCATGGCTTCTTTGAAAGTTTGTGGAACATTACACATCACTCTGTAGCAGTAGTCAACATCGGCATCATCTAACATTTGATCATCACATTCTACTTTACATTCATAGTCATTTTATTACTGAGGTGCTTCCTCTCTCTTATGGGATAGTGAGTACTATGACTGTTTTCGCTCTGTCCTATGTCAGTGTCTTTTTCACTCTCTGATGTTTCAGTTAGTGGCTCCGGTGTCTGTTGTGGACTTTGAGTAATCATTTGGACTTTCAGTAGGGGGATAAAAATCTTTTCCCATGAAAATCATCATCACATTTTTCAAAATCTGTTTGAGTCTGGCGTTCGATTACACTTTTTGTAATGAACTTCACAGGTCTGTGCTTAAGGACTCTCCCTGTATCAGGGTAGGAGATTATATATGCCTGACTGTTTTTGTTATATCCTACAAAAATCCCCTTTTCACATCTAGAGTCTAACTTCTTCTTTTCTTGTTTGTACATATAGCATACAGATCCAAATATTATCATTCTTGAAAGATCAGTCTTTCTACCTGTTAGCATACAGTAGGGAATCTGTCCTGTACGTTTGCTAAAGCATCTGTTGTGAATAACTGCTGCTGTCATTACAGCATATGTCCACAATTTCTTTGAAAGATTGCTCTTAGTAAGCATGCCATTCTTGTCATTTCAAAAAGTGTTATCCAGTTCCTCTCAGCTGTCCCATTTTGATGGGGAGAATATGGCACTGAAGTTTCATGTCTTATGGTGTCTTTTTACTGAGCAATGTCTGAAAGTCGTTCACTGTAAACTCTTTACTATTATCTGACCTAATACATTTGCTTTTTCCATAAGGTGCAGTGCCAGCAATGAATCATTCGGTAGCTTTTACAGCATCACTTTTTGTTTTCAAAAAATACACAAACAGAGCCCCTGAATGATTATCAGTAAATGCTATGGCATATTTAAATCCATCCTTCACTTCCAACTCTGTAGGGCCAGCTACAGTACAATGCTGCTTTTGCTCTGGTATCAGCCTCTCTGTTCCTACTCTGAGCAAATTTACCTTTTGTACAGACTTCACAGTTTAGGCTAGATTTGTCAATTTTACCCTTGATCTTCATTTCTTCTGTTATTTTCTCTAGCTTTGACACATCTTCATAATTACAGTGACCAAGAATTTCATGCCACGTTTGTATATCATAACACCCATGACATTCATCATTACCTTCTTTACTCACAGTATTCAGATAATAAAGTCTACCATACTCTTGGATGTCAAACTTAGTACAATTCTTATGGATATGCTTGTTGCATCCTTCTTTAAAGTTCACTGCTGCTCCATTAGCTGTAGCTGCTTTCACTGAAAAAATGACCTGAGGGAGTGATGGGATGTGCAGTGCTTTCTCCAATGTTGCGGTCACATGACGACCCTTGCTGTCTCTCAGGCAGACCTCAGCATCACCTCTCTTCAGTGCAATTTCACTGGTCCTTTTTCCATCAGCTAGCTCCATGAAGTGTTTTTCTGGTTGGAAAGTCTCATCAAATGTCTTTAAGTTGTTAATGTTTGTGACTATGCGTGATGTTGTTCCCGTATCAACCATCAGCCCTTTTTCTTTTAGTTCACGTACCTCACAGTCATTCATTTTGAATACAAAGGTGTAGTCCTCAGTATCAGCTGCATGTTTCATGTCGTCTCTCTTCTTACATCGGCAGTTTTCGCCTCTGTGAGTGGAGCTTTTACAGAAGCTGCACCACGTCTCTGCTCTTTTCTCACAGCACATTCTCGGGCTTTGTGTCCCTTCTGGCCACAGTTGTAGCAGGTCATCTCTGTGCCATTTTTCTCTCTCCTACTCATCATCATGGCTGTGCCACTTGCCTTTATCACGTTATCATCACTCACGTCAGCATTATACATCTCAGTGCTCTCATAGCTTCTTAGCTTTGTTTTAAATTCAGTGAAAGTCATCTTCTCATCACCCTGCGTTATGTGTATGGCAAACGGCTTGAATGATGCAGGCAAACCTTTCAGGATCATGGCAATTAATAGTCTGTCACTTAACGTTTCTTCTGCATTTCTTTGTGCAGTAATAGCAGTCTCTGCATGGATAATGTAGTCTGTGACACTTTCATTAGCGGCTTTCTGGAGGGACATTAGCTCTGTGTAGTGGCTAATCACATGTGGCTTTCCCTTACCAGCATAATGGCCCCACAGTATCTTCAACGCTTTTCTCCTGTCATCGGTAGCGTCTCTCATGATAAGGAAACAGCTTTTGTCATCCAAAAACTGTATTAATTTGATGTATGCCTCTTCATGTTTCGTAGCGTCTCCACAGT
This sequence comes from Pholidichthys leucotaenia, assembly GCA_020510985.1. Lineage (NCBI taxonomy): Eukaryota > Metazoa > Chordata > Actinopteri > Cichliformes > Pholidichthyidae > Pholidichthys > Pholidichthys leucotaenia. The sequence goes on along the minus strand of CM035848.1, from coordinate 269,022,436 downwards.
TTTCTTCGCTGTCATCGAAGGTTGGCTCGTTCAGTATCATCTCTTTGAGGCCTAGCAACTTCAGGCCCCCAAAAAACTTAGTTTCCCACAGCTCATAATTCTTCTCATCCCCGTCGAAACATAATCTCTGCCATCGGCCTCCAAGCACTCTTCTGGGCCCATAACCTGTTGGTGCAGTCATCTTGGAAGAAAAGGAGGAAAACCAGCTGACTTGATGGTGGAAATAACACATATGCATTCTGTTTGGGGTGTGGCCATCAGCTGAATATGGAGCCCCGTTTATTTTGGGCATGCACAGAAGATGATGCGCTCAGGGTACATTCAGTATAAGGGCATATTATGAACATTTCAAGAATTAATCCAACATGGGGAACAAAATACCCATACACACATTTTGAATATAGCAGCAATACCACATATTTGTGATGATTTGGTAAGTGCAGCTCTTTGTTGCCACATTCTATGATCTGGTTGTTGTGTAACCTCCTCATTAGGTAATCAGCTGGTGCTGATGATGTTCCTGCGCTCAGCTGACTGGCACTTCAACGTTTTCAAAAAGAGAGCGCTGTGGTCACATCGACTCATGAGTGTCACATTTCATGAGCTCCTTCCTTGTGACTCCTATCAGAAAACCTTGCAGCCCATCTGTTCTAATTCTTCCTTGTTTAAAAACTTGTCCTTGTGACTGTCAGGTTACCAGCTACCGTTCCACCCTGCCCCTGTTGGCCTCGCTCCTGTGTGCTCATGTGGCCATCTCTTCTCCATGGACTGTTGGCTCTGGAGTGCCACCATTTTCTCCTCCCAAGTAAGAGCTCCATTCCAGTTATTTTATTTCTTTATATATTATTGACATAATTCTCGGCCCAGGAAACATGCACGCAGGCTCAGGTAGATTTGAAAGCTTTATTCAACCAGTGAAACATGTTTGGATGCGTGTATGTGATATGGTAATGTATTGTGGGTGGAAGATGAGGACAGGAACAGAGCAGCACGCCGTGCGGCCAGGCAACCCTATGGGAGAGACACAAACAGGGAGTGAGCTGGGCAAACCACATGGGAGAGTGATACAGAGATGTGCTTACTTGCAGAGATATAGGTGGCTGGCGTTGGCGAGGATTCCAAGCCCTGGAGACAGCGCCCTGCTGTGCATCCAACGAGGTGTAGAGATGCAGGGAGGAGATGATGGCAAAGGAGAGGATTTCCACCGCCAGGGAATCCACCTGTGCACAGGGGAAGGCTGAGAGAACAGGTGAGTAACGAGACAGCTTACGTATCGCAGCGATGAATAGCAGGCCTGAAGGAAGGATTCTGCTGAGGGATTGAGTGCGCTGTAAGACAGACGGCTCCAGGCCGATGCTCAGGGCGAGGTGGGATAAATAGCTCAGCGCTAACGAGGTGCAGGTGTGCGCACAGCTGAGGTGGATGCCTGAGAGCGGCGAGTGGTGACAGTACTCCCCCCCCCAACAGCGCCTCCTGGCGCTGGCTTACCCGGGTGCACCCGGTGGAATTCCATGATGAGATCTCGATCCAGCACCCAAGAAGAGCGCACCCAGGATCTCCACTCTGGGCCATAACCCTCCCAATCCACCAAGTCTTGCAGCCCATGACCTCGGCGCCGGGAGTCCAGGATGGAAGCAACACCCCATGCCGGGTGACCATCGATCATCATGGGAGCGGGCGGCGACCTAGGAGGAGGACAGAGTGGGTTGGAGACCACAGGCTTGACTTTGGAAACATGGAAGGTGGGACACACATGGAGGGAGGGGGGGAGGGCCAAACGCACAGCCACCGGGTTGACAATCTTGGTAATCACGAAGGGACTGAGAAACCGTGGAGCCAACTTCCTCTTCTCGGCCTTGAGGTTGATGTCCTGCGAAGACCCGTTGACCCACCTGGTAATTAGGAGCCGGCCTCCTGTGGCGATTGGCAGTGGAGCTGTTGCGCGTCGCCGTGCGTAAAAGTGCCTCTCTCGTCCTGGTCCACAAACTCCGGCAGCGTCTCATATGTGCCTGAATGGAGGGAACAGCCAACTCACCCTCCTGCTCGGGGAACAAGGGGGGATCATACCCCAACGACGCCTTGAAGGGGGACACACCAGTGGCCGAAGACCATGCCGTGTTGTGGGCATACTCGACCCAAGCCAAGTAGGAGCTCCAGGAGGACGGGTTAGAGGAGGTCACACAACGCAGGGCAGCCTCCAGCTCCTGATTAGTACGTTCACACTGTCCGTTGGACTGGGGATGGTGACCAGAGTAGAGACTCACCGTGGCCCCCAGGGCATTACAGAAGCACCTCCACACCTGGGAGACAAACTGAGGCCCACGATCCGATACAACGTCCAACGGAATCCCGTGCAGTCTGACCACATGTTGGACGAGGAGGTCAGCCGTCTCACGTGCCGAAGGAAGACCCCGAAGCGGCACAAAGTGGGCGGCCTTAGAGAACCGATCCACAATCGTCAAAATCGTGTCGTAGGTGTTAGAGACAGGGAGACCAGTGACGAAGTCAAGAGCGATGTGCGACCAAGGCCTGCATGGGACCGGCAGAGGCTGGAGTAGACCCGCAGGTGGAGAGTTCTGAGACTTGCCGGTGGCACACTGGGGGCAAGCCCGGACGTAGTTGGCGACATCCTTTTGGAGACCCGGCCACCAGAATGAGCGTTGCAGAAGGTCCATCAGTCGGGAGATGCCAGGGTGACAGGCGAGCTTGGATGTGTGGGCCCAGTGAATGACCTCCCCCCGAACAGCTGAAAGAACGAAGAGCCTGCACTCCGGGCCACCGCCAGGGTCCGGTTCCGCCTCCTGCGCCTTTCAGATCTTGTCCCTGATGGACCAGGAGACCACCCCCACAACGCACGAGCTGGGAGGGATGGTGTGGTCCGACTCCTCCGGGCCCTCAGGAGCGAACTGTCTGGACAAGGCGTCAGGCAACCCATTCTTTGAGCCTGGACGGTAAGTGATGGTAAACTGGAATCGAGCGAAGAATAGAGACCAGCGTGCCTGGCGGGCATTCAGACGCCGTGTTGACCTCAAATACTCAAGATTCTTGTGGTCCGTCCAGACAACAAAAGGCTGAGCTGCCCCCTCCAGCCAGTGATGCCATTCCTGCAGCACGAGCTTGACAGCAAGGAGTTCCCTGTCGCCGATGTCATAATTTCGCTCGGCTGCAGACAACTGTCGAGAGAAAAAGGCGCAGGGCCGTTTGACTCCATCCACTGACGAACGCTGGGAGAGCACCGCCTCCACCCCCTTGTCAGATGCATCAACCTCCACCAAGCACTGCAGCGCGGGATCAACCTGGGTTAGGACCCGGGAGGATGAGAACTTCATCTTGAGGGTCTTGAAGGCGGTAGCGGCCTCCTCGGACCACTGGAAGGGCACCTTAGAAGAAGTGAGGCGAGTCAGGGGAGTTACAATGGCACCGAAGTTGGGGACAAAGCGACGGTAGAAATTGGCGAAGCTGATGAACTGTTGCACCTGTTTCCTGGAGGTAGGCGTGGGCCACTCGACCACCGCTTTCACCTTAGCGGGGTCGGGGAGGATCTGATTGTGAGAGATGACAAATCCCAGGAAAGAGGTGGTCTTGGCGTAGAATTCGCATTTCTCCGCCTTGATGTAGATCCTGTTCTCCAACAACCGCTGCAGGACCCGCCTCACATGTGCCTAGTGCTCCTCCTGTGACCTGGAGAAGATGAGTATATCATCCAGCTAGACGAAGACAAAGACCCCCAGGAAATCTCGTAGGACGTCATTTATGAATCATTCTTCTTCCGGCATTCAGAGAGAGCAGACGCTTTTCTCCCTCCTCTCCCTCCTAATCCTCTCCCTTCTGATCCCAGCTTGCAATGTTGCGTTTTTGTCTGTGTTTAGTCGCTCTTCTTCTGCTGAATCCTAATCTAAATGGAAATTATGGATCTGGAAAGTGGCTTAAATGTGATTGTCACCACTTTAAAAGAAGATTGGGTCAGGGGGGATCCAAGGAGAAGACTCATGGACATTGGGAATTCATGCGTCTATGATTCGACTGGAGATGCAGAAGACATCTATTGGCAATGATCACAGGACTTCTATTTTGGCTTTTGGAGTTTCCTGATGTTTCAGAAATTGAGGAAGGTGGAGTGCTGTTCAAATGCGGACCCAGGCAAGCTCTTTCACCAAATTCGACCAGTTTTTTAAGCCTGTATGGAAATTATGAAGCACAGAATCGCTTGGTGAGGAAAATTCTATCCTCTGAGTGCACTGTGCAGATTTGACCTTGTCTTTTTTGGTGCCCTGTTTACATTCCTCCTCGATGAAGATAAGGTGGAAGGAGCGGCTCAGCTAACCCAAACAATCGACAAACAATTGCTGTTGTTTCAGCAGACTGGACTCTTCAAGGACAGTGTTACCATGTGTCTTCAAACTTTGCCACCTGCAAGCACGAGAGAGAGAGACTCTGGACTTGCTTATAGATCACATGATTATGACATCCATCCACTGCCAGGAGGCGCCCTCTGCTGTTCACTAGCAATTGACACACCCACACTACACACTGCATACAACATTACACGACTGATACATACACTGATACATATATTCACACACTGACTCTCTCAACTCTTGTTTGTGTGATCTATTATCTGCTAATTGTGCATTGGAGAGTTTTTTTCTATGTAATCACAATTTTGGTCATAAATGAGCTTTATTTTGATTAACAATGCTTTTTTCTCTCTGCCCATTGTGTCACTTCCCTTTCCCCTCATTCCCTTCTTTACCCTCTACTGCTGACAGGCGCCTCCATGGCTGCCACGTCATTGAGATGCGCTTATTCAGCGCGCCTAATGTCAAGTCAAATTCCTCGTATGTTTGTTTTTTATGTAAACATGCTTGGCAATAAAGCTTTCTGAGTCTGAGTCTGAGTCTGATGAGTCGCTGAAAGACAGCAGGTGCGTTGGTGAGCCCAAACGGCATCACTAAGTACTCGAAGTGGCCGCTGGGAGTCCTGAAGGCCGTCTTCCACTCATCGTCCTCCCGGATCCGAACGAGGTGATAGGTGCTGCGGAGATCTAATTTTGTGAACCAGGTCGCCCCCTGGAGGGAGTGGAAGACGGTGTCCATCAGAGGCAGGGTGTAGCGGTCCTTAACCGTGATGTCATTGAGCGTCCTGAAGTCAATGCAGAGGCGAAGGGACCCATCCTTCTTGGAGACAAAGAAGAAGCCAGCACCGAGCGCAGACGAGGAGGGGCGAATGATCCCAGCACTGAGCGACTCCTTGATGTAAGAATCCATTGCCTCACGTTCAGGAGCTGAAAGGCTGTAAAGGCGGCCGGATGGTAAGGGCGCCCCTGGGGGGAGGTTTATGGCACAGTCATACAGCCGGTGAGGGGGAAGAGACATGGCTTTGGACTTGCTGAATGCCATCCCCAAGTCGTGAAACTCCTGTGGCACCAGGGTGAGGTCCGGAGGCTCGGAGACCAGCGCGGGCGGAGGGGAGGATGGAGCACAAGCCGCAGACTGGAGACAGTTGCTCAGGCAGAAGGAGCTCCACGAAAAGACACTACCAGACCTCCAATCGAGAACGGGGTTGTGCAGGCGCAGCCATTGGTAGCCCAGAATGACACGGTCTGAAGAGGAAGACAGGACATATAGAGTTAGGTCCTCACGGTGGTTGCCAGAGATTATTATGGGCACCGGCTTGGTGCGATGCGTCACTACACCCAGGGGAGAGCGAGAGAGGGTGACCAGATTAAGAGGAGTTGATAATGGCTGACAGGGTATGCCCAAACGGGTTGCCAGGCTTTTGGAAATGAAATTTTGCTCTGCCCCTGAGTCCACCAGTGCATGAGTGAGGTGCCCGATGGAGTTATGGCAGAATCTGATGGGCAGTGTGCAACTAGAGAGGGAATTTGACCGGTTAGAGTCCGCGAGGCCCCCTACAGTGACTCGTGGGCCCCCTCGTCTGGGTTTAACCGGGCACTGCTCCACGGTATGCTGGTCGCCACCGCAATATATGCAGAGGCCCAGCTACCGCCGACATTGTCTCTCCGCTAGAGGGAGCCTGGTGCGCCCGATCAACATAGGCTCTGGCTCATCGGCGGACTCCGGAACGGGTAACGCCAGGGGGCGAAACTGAGGAACGCGGGCGGAGAATCCGCACGAGCGGCTGACAGACTTCCGCTCCACGGTCCGCTCCCGCAGCCTGTTGTCCAAGCTAATTGTTAGGGAGATTAGCTCGGACAGCCGCCCAGGAAGGTCCCGGCTGGCCAGTTCGTCCCGCAGACCTGAACTGAGGCTACGGAGGAAGATGCTGCAGAGAGATGCCTCTCCCCAGCCAACCTCCTCCGCTGCCACCCGGAAGTCAACAGCGTGATCCGCCGCCGATCGGTTTCCCTGTTGAAGGCTAAGGAGCCGGTTGGCGAGGATGCTGTCACAACGCGGGTGATCAAATACCTCGAGAAAGTTCTGCACGAATTGGCCATAGGAGAGGTACGCGTAGCTGGGCTTCGACATGACGGCGTAAGCCCAAGCTAACGCTCGCCCCTCCAAGAGGTTTGCCATGTAGCCAATTCGGCTGTGGTCTGAGGGAAAATCCCCGGGAACACGCAAGAACACCAACTCACACTGTAAGATAAACCCCCGTGCCTCACCGAGCTTCCTGTTGAAGCGAGCGGGGGTTGGAATTGGCGTGAGGTGGGTCGGCGCTCCCGAGCTTGGCTGGCTAGCCATGGAAGCAGCCGAAGCAGAGCCGCCTTGCAGAGCCGGGGGGAACGCCTGCTGGGGGTCCAGACGGTCTAACCGGTGAGTAATTTTAGTCAACTGGCTGAATATTACCTGTTGTTGATGAGCTAACATATCCACCTGAGCCTCGAGGGTGGAAAAACGGCGTGCGAGCCCACTGTCCGCTGGGCCACTTTGCTGGAGCCGTACTGACATAATTCTCGGCCCAGGAAACACTCACGCAGGCTCAGGTAGATTTGAAAGCTTTATTAAACCAGTGAAACGTGTTTGGATGCGTGTATGTGATATGGTAATGTATTGTGGGTGGAAGATGAGGACAGGAACAGAGCAGCACGCCGTGCGGCCAGGCAACCCTATGGGAGAGACACAAACAGGGAGTGAGCTGGGCAAACCACACGGGAGAGTGATACAGAGATGTGCTTACTTGCAGAGATATAGGTGGCTGGCGTTGGCGAGGATTCCAAGCCCGGGAGACAGTGCCCTGCTGTGCATCCAACGAGGTGTAGAGATGCGGGGAGGAGATGATGGCAAAGGAGAGGATTTCCGCTGCCAGGGAATCCACCTGTGCACAGGGGAAGGTTGAGAGAACAGGTGAGTAACGAGACAGCTTACGTGTTGCAGCAATGAATAGCAGGCCTGAAGGAAGGATTCTGCTGAGGGATTGAGCGCGTTGTAAGACAGACGGCTCCAGGCCGATGCTCAGGGTGAGGTGGAATAAATAGCTCAGCGCTAACGAGGTGCAGGTGTGCGCGCAGCTGAGGTGGATGCCTGAGAGCGGCGAGTTGTGACAATTATATTGTTCTGGTTAACTGTCTGTGCTCCAGGATCATTGCCCTTTTCTCTCCGTGCTGGATCCCTGTAGACCCATCTAAGCGGACTTCTGTGCTGAAATACAGTGGTGTGAAAAAGTGTTTGCCCCGTTCCTGATTTCTCACTTTTTTGTATGTTTGTCACACTTAAATGTTTCAGATCATCAAACAAATTTAAATATTAGACAAAGATAACACAAGTAAACACAAATTGCAGTTTTTAAATGAAGATGTTTATTATTAAGGGGAAAAAATTCCAAGCCTACATGGCCTTGTGTGAAAAAAGTGATTGCCTCCTAACCCTAATAACTAGTTGGGCTACCCTTAGCAGCAACAACTACAATCAAGCGTTTGTGATAACTGGCAATGAGTCTTTTATAGTGCTGTGGAGGAATTTTAGCCCACTCATCTTTGCAGAATTGTTGTAATTCAGCCACATTGGAGGGTTTTTGAGTACGAACCGTCTTTTTAAGGTCATGCAACAGCATCTCAATCAGATTCAGGTCAGGACTTTGACTAGACCACTCCAAAGTCTTCATTTTGTTTTTCTTAAGCCATTCAGAGGTGGACTTGCTGGTTTGTTTTGGATCATTGTCCTGCTGCAGAACCCAAGTGCGCTCAGATGGCCAGACATTCTCATTTACCACAGCAAGTCTTCCATGTCCTGAAGCAGCAAAACAGCCCCAGACCATCAGAATACCACCACCATATTTTACTGTTGGTATGATGTTCCTTTTCTGAAATGCTGTGTTACTTTTACGCTGGATGTAATGGGACACACACCTTCCAAAAAGTTGTACTTTTGGCTCGTCAGTCCACAGAGTATTTTACCAAAAGTCTTAGGAATCATCAAGATGTTTTCTGGCAAAACAGAGATGAGCCTTTGTGCTCTTTTTGCTCAGCAGTGGTTTTCGTCTTGGAACTGTGCCATGCAGGCCATTTTTACCCAGTCTCATTCTTATGGTGGAGTCGTGAACACCGACCTTAACTGAGTCAAGCGAGGCCTGCAGTTCTTTGAATATTGCTGTGGGGTCTTTTGTGACCCCTTGAATGAGTCGTTGCTGTGCTCTTGGGGTAATTTTGGTCAGCCGGCCACTCCTGGGAAGGTTCACCACTGTTTCAGGTTTTCACCATTTATGGATAATGGCTCTCACTGTGGTTCGCTGGAGTCCCAAAGCTTTAGAAATGGCTTTTTAACCTCAGTTACTTTATCATTTGTTCCTGAATTTCTTTGGATTGCAGCATGATGTCTAGATTTTGAGGATCTTTTTGTCTTCTTCACTTTGTCAGGCAGGTCCTATTTAAATGATTTCTTGTTTGAGAAGAGGTGTGGCAGTAATCAGGCCTGAGTGTGACTAGAGAAATTGAACTCAGCTTTCCAAAGATGTGATAAACCACAGTTAATTTATGTTTTAACAGAAGGGGCCAATCACTTTTTCACACAGGGCCATGTACATTTGGATTTTCCCCTTAATAATAAACACCTTTGTTTAAAAACTGCATTTTGTGTTTATTTGTGTTATCTTTGTTTAATATTTAAATTTGGTTGATGATCTGAAACATTTAAGTGTGACAAACAAACAAAAACATGAGAAATCAGGAAGGGGGGAAACACTTTTTCACACCACTGTGACATATTCAGTTGGACGTGCCCAAGTAAGAACAACATGACACACATTATCCTAACCCTTTGCGCTTCAAAGGTATCTGGATTCTAGATCTTCTACCTTGTGCTTCTTTGTGTTTGGATTCTGCCCCTTGATGGATGCTCATTTAATAAAGCCTCAAGTACAGACTTTGTTTCATACACAGTTCTCTTAATTAACCGTCTCCCCAAGATTGTGTGTGGCCCACGCTCCACAGGTTGAAGATCCTCAATTGCCCTTGGCTTATTCGAGTCCTTTCACACCTACAGGCTTTAGTTTGTTTCAAGTCAAACTCAAGTTCATTTTCTCCATTAGTGCGGTTTGTTATGTCTGGTAAGAACTCGGTAATCACACTCTGTTATGCAGCAAAACAACCACACCAAGACCACCTGAAGAGGTCGTGTCAGTCTGAGTCATCTGGCAAAACTCTGGTGTGGTCCTTAGGTGAGAAAGCATACTGAACTAAAATGAAACCAAAAGCTAGAAAATGCATGATTTGAGGGCATTATATTATGAGCAGATCTTACTTTAGAATCAGAATCAGAATCAGATTTATTGCCATTGTTCATGTAGTACACAAACTAGGAATTTGTCTCGGTGCGATGCTGCAACATTAAACATGAAAAAATAAAAGATAGAAATAAAACTATACATGCAATAAAATGTAGAATATCAATGAGTAATACTAGTCAAAGCAATTTTAAATATATTAGCGAGTAGCAGATATTGTGGAGTACCACATAGTGCAGTTGGTAATGCAAAAAGAAAACAGTGAATTGACATGAGTCTGGTTGAGCTGCTGTACATAGTGCACGAGAGTCTAATAAGTCACTTATTGTAACTTCTTTCAAACAGCTAAAACACCTGGCAAGATGAATTGTGCACAAACCTGGAGCTTTGAGGAGAAGCAGACTGGTCAGATGATCACATAAATCTCCTCTATCCAAAACACAAAAAAATACAGAAAAGGACTCGCTAGCAAATGGAGGGGAATTCAGAGATCAGTCACTCAAAGCTGCAACAACTTTAAAAAGCTCTACAGGGAGCAGTGCCGGCTCGTGGCAGTCGCCTAGGGTGCCACCTGCTGGAGGGAGCATTGTTGCATGCCCTCAATTTGTTTTTAAATTAATAAAATAAAATTCATAGTAAAGGTGCTGCTGGCTGTTTGAATAGAACTGATCGATCAAACAGCATAACCAGCATGACTAGTGCCAGCAGGGATTCCAGCTCCGGCTGGCCGATGGTGTGGATCACCAACTGGGGGAGGCACAGGGTGGTAGCAGACAGCATTTCCGACTAAAAGCACACTGAATACAAAAACTATACAAACATGCAACTATACAACATTATAAATAGACATGCAACACAAACTTAAAAACGATGTAAAACTCAAAAAACACAATAAAATACTTCCATCCCATCGGCATCAGTAATAAGCGTTGTAAGCATTATTAGTCAAAATGTCTCTTGATCTTGCCAAATATTGAGCATGCATGAGTGCAGGAAATACAGTATGTCATAACTTATTCCTTATTCATGATTGATAAATCATTTAGAAGCTAAGATAAGATAAGCCTTTATTAGTCCCACAATGGGGAAATTCCAGGATTGCAACAGCACAGGGACAACAACACTCAGAGCAACAATCAGAAGGCAAGAAAAAAACAAGAACAGCTAGTATACATATGTACATATTACTATATATATATATATATATATATATATATATATATACAGTATATACCGTATATATATATATATATATAGACACACAGTGCGGAGCATTGTGGTTGGTGGATGTGCAGCAGAAAGTCTAAGCTCTCTCTCCGCGGGTGCGGCGGGCCAGCTGGATGTCTTTGGGCATGATGGTGACCCTCTTGGCGTGGATGGCGCACAGGTTGGTGTCCACGAAGAGACCCACCAGGTAGGCCTCGCTGGCCTCCTGCAGAGCCATGACGGCGGAGCTCTGGAAGCGCAGGTCGGTCTTGAAGTCCTGGGCGATCTCCCTCACCAGGCGCTGGAAGGGCAGCCTACGGATGAGCAGCTCCGTGGATTTCTGGTAGCGACGGATCTCTCTAAGAGCCACGGTACCGGGCCTGTAACGGTGAGGCTTCTTCACTCCGCCGGTGGCCGGAGCGCTTTTTTCGAGTAGCCTTGGTGGCCAGCTGCTTCCTGGGGGGCTTTTTCCTCCAGTAGATTTACGGGCGGTCTGCTTGGTTCTTGCCATCGCTCTTTATTATTCTGTCTTATATTTCTCATTTACCTACTTTGTATTGTAAATATTTCACATTTACCTACTTCTCATTTACCTACTAATGACCTACTTGTAACATTTTAAACCCTTTATAGAGTTGTGTTGTGTAAAATGGTACCAAAAATTCATTTATGTCATGTGGTGATCCTCGCGGATCACCAAGAGATGCCACAGAGTTCACCAGAGAGTTTGGCTAAGATGTTATTTTATTCACAGACGTGACACAACAAAGCTATGAGCCCCTTAGGGCAAACACACACATGGACGAGACTTAGGCTCTTAGGGCTAACCCCAACCGCTACGAGCTACACTGTGAACAAGTTACAATAACGAACCTGACATGAAGGTCTACAGCACTCTCAAGCACGACGAGGCGTAGACCCAGGCTTGGCAGGACGAGGACACTCAGACAATACAGACGTAATGTTGACTGTTGTTGACCGAACGTTGACCAGTGTTGACTGATACTCCTGCGTCTTACCGTCGTTAGTGCCGGCTTAAAAGGGCAAAGCACTAACGACGGTAATGACAAACAGCTGACCGGCCCTTGACAGGCGGAAGCCCCACCGAGCACTTTCACAATAAGAGCCCGGTGAGGCCAGAATACAGCCCGCCGCTGTCAAGGCCGGCAGCGAGAAGAACTTAGCCCGAGTGCGATCAGAACCGGCGCTCGGGTCATAACAATTTACAGAATAGATTTTTTTTTTATATTACTGTTATTTGATCAAATTTTGAAAACCACCTCAAGTAGGACATAAAAATAAATAAAAAAATTCTCTCTCAGGTGTCCATTTGTCATTTTGTGGCTAAATTGCTATGAAATGCGATTTAGCAAAAGATTAACACTTTCAAGATTTCCCTCCTTGGCTACTGTGTGACAAAGGTCAAGCATACCATTTGTGATTTGTAGAGTCCCATAAGACGTTCTAAGGGCCCACCTGCAAACTCTACACAATGCTTTTGGTGCTACACAGTGTAGCAAACCTGTTTGAAGTTGAGAGTCATGCCATACATCATTTGAAAGCTTAGAATTTTGTCTGTTTGGTTACTTCTACAAAGCAGAAGTAAATAGTGCATCAAATGAGCTAGCACAAAAAAAAGACAATGCAGCAATGCAACAATGCAGTGACTCACCAATGAAGCTTCCTTGAATTCCTAGAATGAATAATAGTCCAACTAATCTAGTCCTGTTTCCTTGCCAAAGGTCTAATAGATTCATTTGAGTAAGATTTATTGTCAATCCACATTATCCACGCAACAAGCCAGGCTGAGCAGGGCTGAATTACTGATTTTCTGTGTGTTTACAGGCGTAAAAACTACATTTCTCATGGAGATAGTACCGGCATGAGAAGCTGAAGTCACATGACTCTCTAATTTTGATTGCCACCTCATTTGATCTGACCTGAGCTTTAGTTATATTTTTACAGTCTTCAACAGCAAATGAGTGCCAGCTTTCGATGAAGCACCAGTCCCACTTCTTATGTCTTCTAAACGAGCCATTTGCAGTTGAGTGTGTTGATGACTGAAGTATCATGTTGTGGAAGATGGAAACAGATGAGGCAGCGAGCTGAATGACACACAAACTTTATTCCATTTCCAACATAAGCAAAGAAACTCTATCTTCTCCCCCACCAACCCCCTTGTCCTGGGTGGAGTGCCATGTGCATTGTGTCCACCACACAGCCCCCCCTTCCCCCAAACAAAAGAAGGGGCTCTAACCCTCTGGCACCTTGGGTTTGAGCCGGCGCCCGAAACAGCTTTGACGTGGACTGGCCAAAGTGTCTTGCTGTTGAGGAGGGCAGGAGACAAACTCAGTCTCCGGCGCACAGTCCTGTGGAGGGGGAAAGGGTGGGGAGGGGAAAAACCTAGTCTGCCGCCAACAGTTCTCTGCAGGGGGAACACCAACTTGTGGAGCCACTGTAGGTGGGCGTCTGCGCTGAGGAACTTGAGCCAACACCACCTGTTCATCTGCCAACACATAATCCCATTGGTAATTGCGTCCAAGTAAGCACACTGTCAACGTCCGTTCGCCAAACATCCTGATGTTGGATCCGTTGGCGGCCGTGAGCTCGGGACCGCTGCCTCCTGCCAATCTGTCTGCACTGACTGGCAGAATGAGGCTCTTCTGGGATCCGGAGTCCACTAAGAAACATCTTCCCGAACGTGTGACTGTGATGAACAGCAGCTTGTTCCTGTCGCCAGCAGTCGCAGCTGCTACTGACTGCTGGCCATGCTGTTTCCCTGTCTTCTTGAATTGGCACGGTGGCGGGCAACATTGGGCATCCGAGCCAAAGCGACGGTGATAGACACAGAATGTCCCATTCCTGCGTCTCTTGGCATCTGTCCCAGCCACCACCAATGGCTCCTTGAACTCGCTGGAGTCATTCCCGGATGCTGGTGTTGTTGCATGCAAGGTGAGAGTTCTGGTCGCTAGGACGATGCGGTCCGCTTCCTGTGCCAGAGCACGGTAGTTCCTGGTTACCAGCGGCGGCGAGTTGGCCAGGATCGCCCTCGCTGTAGCAGGTAGGTTCCTGAGGAAGAGGTGGGCGAAAAGGAAGGATTTGTCGTTCTTCCCCATCAATGCTAACATGCTCTCCATCAGCTCCACAGCTGATCTATCACCTAACTCTGAGCACGTTAGGAGTCTCTCTGCTCTCTCACTGTCCGACAGGGTATAACGCTGAATCAGCATCTGCTTGAGAGTGTCGTATTTCCCTGGGCCGGCAGTTCCTGGAGCAGGCTTGTTACCTGCTGTGTGGCGCGCACATCCAGCGCAGCGACCACATAATAATATTTGGTGTCGTCCGTTGTGATCCCGCGGAGTGCGAATTGGGCTTCAACATGTAGAAACCAATTCGAACTGTAGTCAGATTGTGAAGCCAGAAGTCTGGGTGCTTGACTGTGACAACGCATGCTGTGCTGGCGTTCTCCCTCTGGGTTGTCTCTGGGGCGGTGCTCGACTCGTTCTCCACTGTACGTCCTAGGGTCACCAATGTGGAAGATGGAAACAGATGAGGCAGCGAGCTGAACGACACACGAACTTTATTCCACTTCCAACATAAGCACAGAAAGTCTACCTTCTCCCCCACCAACCTCCTTGTCCTGGGTGGAGTGCCATGTGTATTGTGTCCACCACAGTGTAGACAATAAATTAATGTAATGGTGTGCCACATGATCAGGTTGCACACACACAGCCTTTAATGTGCACTCCCTGAAAGTGATTTAAAGGGTTACCATTTTTTAGTCATGCTGCATTTTTTTTGAGAAAATAGCTAAATTTAATCCAAAAAAACATCTCCAGGAAGCATTCAAAATTTATATTTTTTCCTATTTTATGAAACACAGTTTGGCACTGTTTAAAGGGCATGGTTGGACCCTAAGAAAAAAAAACTGTGCAATATATTATTTCTTTGGTTTTACAAAATTTAAACCTGAATTTGGTAACGCTTGGTGATGCATTCCTATTGTGTTTTCCAGCTAATATATCACAACTGTATGTTATTTGTAGGCATATGTATCTTTAAAAAAAAACTTAGGCAAACTTTATTTTCTTCAAATTCATTATGTTCAGACAACTATTACTCAGTAGCAGAAGCACTCCTTTGATTGTTTGGTGACAATTCATGTTTTGCCAAAAAAATTTTGTGTTTCCTTTTGAATGAGACCAAGCCCATGAATATACTGCAAATGGTTGAAGAGCAGCTTTTGATTTACATTGGGTTAGTTATTTTTTGGGGGGAAATTGACTGGACTACCAAGGGGTTTTAAAATTTGTACTTAACATTGTGGCTTTGCTTAGTTGGTTTCAATAAAACACTGTCAGGATGTTGGGCAAATTACCACAAAGCATGTCTTCTATAGCTGCAGAAAATGTGCACTCTTTTTGCATCCATGTGTGCAGTGTGAAACAGATACACACGTGGAGAAAATTGTTGGTACCCCTCTGTTAATGAAAGAAAAACCCACAATGGTCACAGAAATAACTTGAATCTGACAAAAGTGGTAATAAATAAAAAATGTATGAAAATTAACCAATGAAAATCAGACAATGCTTTTGAATTGTGGTTCAACAGAATTATTTTAAAAAACAAACTCATGAAACAGGCCTGAACAAAAATGATGGTACCCTTAACTTAATATTTTGTTGCACAACCTTTTGAGGCAATCACTGCAATCAAGCAATTTCTGTAACTGTCAATGAGACTTCTGCACCTCTCAGCAGGTATTTTGGCCCACTCCTCATGAGCAAACTGCTCCAGTTTTCTCAGGTTTGAAGGGTGCCTTCTCCAGATGGCATGTTTCAGCTCCTTCCACAGATGTTCAATAGGATTTAGATCAGGACTCATAGAAGGCTACTTTAGAATAGTCCAATGTTTCGCTCTTAGCCATTCTTGGGTGTTTTTAGCTGTGTGTTTTGGGTCATTATCCTGTTACAAGACCCATGACCTGTGACTGAGACCAAGCTGTCTGACACTGGGCAGCACATTTCTCTCTAGAATACCTTGATAGTCTTGCAATTTCATTGTACCCCGCACAGATTCAAGATACCCTGTGCCAGATGCAGCAAAGCAGCCCCAGAACATAACAGAACCTCCTCCATGTTTTCACAGTAGGGGCAGTGTTCTTTTCTTGGTATGCTTCATTTTTGCGTCTGTGAACATAGGGCTGATGTGCCTTGCCAAAAAGTTGCAGTTTTGTCTCGTCTGTCCATAGGACATTCTCCCAGAAGCTTTGTGGCTTGTCAACATGCAGTTTGGCAAATTCCAGTCTGGCTTTTTTATGATTTGTTTTCAACAGTGGTGTCCTCCTTGGTTGTCTCTCATGATGGTGCAATCTGACACTGATGTACCTTGACCTTGGAGTTCACCATGAATGTGTTTAGAGGTTATTCTGGGCTCTTTTGTTACCATTCGTATTATCTGTCTCCTCCTGCAGCCACATCCAGGGAGGTTGGCTACAGTCCCGTGGATCTTAAATTTCTGAATAATATGTGCAACTGTAGTCACAGGAACATCAAGCTGCTTGGAGATGGT
The DNA here is from genome assembly GCA_020510985.1 of Pholidichthys leucotaenia. NCBI lineage: Eukaryota > Metazoa > Chordata > Actinopteri > Cichliformes > Pholidichthyidae > Pholidichthys > Pholidichthys leucotaenia. Next base: position 269,005,978 of record CM035848.1, on the reverse strand, counting down.
CTTATAGCTTTTACCTTTAACATGCTTGTCTTCAATTTTCTTTCTAATCTCCTGAGACAACTCTCTCCTTTACTTCCTCTGATCCATGTTTAGTGTGGTACACATCATGTCACCAAACAGCACAGTGACTACTTGTCACCCTTTAGATAGGCCGACTGACTGATTACAAGTTTGTAGACACCTGTGATGTTAATTAGAGGACACATCTTGGTTGAACGTGTCCCTATGGTCACATTATTTTCAGTCTTTTCTAGGGGTACCATCATTTTTGTCCAGGCCTGTTTCATGAGTTTGTTTTTTAAAGTAATTCTGTTGGAACCACAATTCAAAAGCATTGTCTGATTTTCATTGGTTAATTTTCATATAATTTTTATTTATTACCACTTTTGTCAGATTCAAGTTATTTCTGTGACCATTGTGGGGTTTTTCTTTCATTAACAGAGGGGTACCAACAATTTTGTCCACGGCTATATATGCAAATGGATGGTATGTGACAGAAAAAATGAATGTACTGAAATGCTCATAGCATAAGCCTTTCCCTCTTATGCATATTCTGATGCATACAATTCTCATCTGGAAGAAAAAGTATAAAGGGTGTCAAGATTTTATCATGGCGTTCTGTGGGAGTTATTATCATATAAATAGGGGTATAGCAAAATAGATGGAAAAGCAACTTGGAGACCCTTTGATTTGACCCTTTGACTAGATTTATGTATTTGTCTTTCCCATTAGACTGTAGTAAAGTAAAGCCATTTAGCCAGAGAACTGCAGTTTTGTTGCAATTACAAATTGAGTGACAGGGTTTTTATAGGGATGCCCTGACTTCTCATTCAAATGAGTAGGCAGCCAGGCATGCCCAAGCATGCAGATACATGAGATGATTGCAGAACTTGCTATGGTATTAGTGACTGGTAATAGTGAAATTTAACAAGGTTTGGTCAAAAGCAGGAAATTACGTAATTTTATGTTTCATTCCACTCTAAGAGACCAGCTGCATGTTTGGCAGCTTCCTGATACTTTCCTTCAAGGGCTTTTTCTATCTGCTAATGTAAAAGCTGATGGTTGGCATAGCAACAACCACAGGAGAATTAATAATCAGGACAATAATGGAGTCTATCTGTGTCAGTGTTGATGAGCATAAGCTACATGCTCTGTCCTTCTACGGTGGGATCATAGTGCTGGAGGGCACATACAGAGACTCCAGATGCCATGGCACAGCTAAAGTTTATTTTTTTGTTGGAATCCCACATATTTCTCATTGGGACATCTTGCCCCTATCTGATATGACTGAGTGGTTTTGATTTATTTCCCCCCATGCTGCATCCCTATTGGCTGTTAACAGAAGTCAAAACAGGAGTGAAACTTCTGTACAGCCCCAATTCTGGTGAAGGTGTGACGTTGTGTAAAACATAAATTAAAACAAAATACAATAATTTAAAAACCCTTTTTGACCTATATTCAGTTGAATACACTACAAAGACAAGATATTTAATGTTCAAACTGATAAACTTTATTTTTTTTTTCAACTATTTGCTCAGTTTGAATTTGACATGTGCAACACATTCTAAAAGCTGGGACAGGCTGATGTTTACCACTGTGTTACATCACCTTTCCTTTTAACAACACTCAATAAGCATTTACGAACTGAGGACACTAAAGCTTGTTGAAGCTTTGAAGGTGGAATTCTTTCCCATTCATGTTTGATGTACAGATTCAGTTGCTCAACAGTCTGGGGTCTCCATTGTCGTATTCTACGCTTCATAATGCGGCACACATTTTCAGTGGGAGACAGGTCTGGATTGCAGGCAGGCAACTCTTGTACAAATACTGTTGTAACATGCAGAATGTGCCTTGGCATTGTCTTGCTGAAATAAGCAGGAACGTCCCTGAAAAAGATGCTGCTTGGATGGCAGCATATGCTGCTCTAAACCTGTATGTACTTAACAGCATTAATGGTGTCTCCACAGACGTGCAAGTTATCCATGTTATGGGCACTAACACACCCACATATCATCACAGATGGTGGCTTTTAAACTTTGTAATCGTAACAATCTGGATCGTTTTCCTCTTTAGCCTGGAGGACCTGACGTCTATGATTTCCAAAAACAACTTGAAAGGTGTCAAATGCAGGGTTTTATTTGTTACCAAACCATTACAACTGCCATCTTTCAATTTTCATGGTGTGATGGCCAAGCTATGGTTTTGGGACAATGACCCAAGATATCAACCTAGTTTACTCTTTCTGTTCTTCTGAAACAAGAAAATTAAATTACCTCAAGAATATTATCTTTAGCCTAGACTGCAATGATACAGAAAAAAGAGAGAACTTCACCAAGGATTTTTACAAACTGACAAAAGGTTCTTATAGAGTTTTACAGTTCATGCAGCTCATCTGCCTGTTTGCCTTTAGAGATAACCCTCAGCAATCACAAAATGTGATTGAAAAACAACACTTTTTGATAGAATCAGTGCTGATATGCATACTGTATGGATTTTCACCTAATAATTTACATCTGTGCTGGTACCTAATCTAGTAGCAGTTCCAAGCATTATCATTAACAATGTAGTTGTTCAGATAATTAGAAAAGACATTTCTCTAATGTTTGGGTGTTATGGCTGAAACATCAACAGCAACTCACTGAAAAAAAATGCTGTTTATGCATAATCTTTCTTTCCTAAATTGTCTATGTACTCAGTGAATATATTTCTAATGGGGCTAATGTAGTGAAAAATTCACTAAATGTCAGCAACAGCCCAAACATTCCACACATGCAAAGAAATCAAACCATAGATGTCCATAAATTAAATTATGCATAATAATGTGAAATGAAAGCGGAAAAGTATTGACCACATAAAGAAGGGAGATGAAAAGAGGCACAGAAAACAAAAACATCTTCTGAAATTTGTCAGCAATTAGAAAGTAATCTTGTCCCTTGTCAGTGAAAATCAGTGTCAACTGGTTTAGTCCAAACTGATGGCCTATAAAAAGGTGTCTCATTACCAAGGTGTCACACAAGAAACATCTCGTGATGGATGGATAAAAACATCAGTATGCAAAACATACTGATGGCATTGGTTACAGAAGAATTTCTAAACTTCTGAATGTTCCAGTGAGCAAAGTTGGGGCCATAATCTGAAAGTGGAAAGAACATAATTTCACCATCAACCAGCCACAACCAGGTGCTCCTTGCAAGTTTTCTGAAGGAGAAGTGAAACAAATTATCTGAATTGCTGTCCATCATCCAAGGACTACTTGTGGAGAGCTTCAGAAAGACCTGGTACAATTGTTTCAAAGAAAACAGTAAGAAATGCACTCAACCATTATGGCATGTATGCACGTTCATTGTGCTAGACTCCATTGCCAAAGAAACAGCATGTTGAAGCTCATTTAAAGTTTGCTGCACAACATTTGGACAAGCCTGGTCAGATGAGACCAAAATTGAACTCTTTGGCAACCATAATACACACCATGTTTGGAGGATAAATGGCACTGCACATCACCCCAAAAACACCATGCCAGGGGAGGAGAGAACATCATGGTGTGGGGCTGTTTTTCAGCATACGGTACTGGCAAACTTCATATAACCGAAGGAAGGATGAATGGAAAAATGTACAGAGACATTCTTGATAAAAATCTCCTGCCATCTACTAGGATGACTATGATGAAACAAGGGTGAACATTTCAGCAAAGCAATGAGCACAAACACACAACCAAGGAAACACACAGTTGGTTTCAGAGAAAGAAAACAAAGCTGCTAGAATGGCCCAGCTAATTTCCTAACTTGAATCCACTTGAAAATCTATAAAAAGAACTCAAGATCATGTTATAAACCGGCCCGGCAGGGGCGGATGAAAACCCAAATGCTGGACTGTGAGTTGCTGACATTTTGTTATGTATTTTGGTTTACTACGGCACCCGTCGTAGTGCCTTGCTAAAAGCATTGTGGGTAACCTGTGATGTCAGAGTGTGTTGTCGTTGGCTGTGTGCTATGAGTTGTTGCTACGCTAATAAACCGTGAACAGTACGTCGATGGTCTGAGTTATTATTGTTATATTAAGTAACGTAAAGGGTGAAAGATATAACAAAAAGTGGCGACGAGGACATCTGGACCGACGCTGCAGTCTGCGACGGAGGAGAGTTTTTTTTTTGTCGTGTTTTTCCCGCCGCTACTTCGTGCTGACAGGGTGATACACCGCGCCACTGTGCTGAGGTGGATGCTGCAGGCTGTCTGCTAAGCGGGGAGGAGCGGAGCAGTGGAAATCGTTAAGGAAAAAAAAAACTCCGTGAGTAACGCCGGAGGGAAGAAACGACGTTACAGAAAGGAGCCGCAAGGGGAAGAGCGACATTCAACCAGGAGTGTTAAAATGGCTGGAGTCATTGGCTCTATCGGGCCCTTTGATGAGAGCGCGGAACAATGGAGCTCCTATACTGAGCGCTTTGACTATTTCGTCGTGGCCAATGGAATAACGGATGAAAAGTTAGTGCCCACTTTTCTGAGTGTGATGGGTCCCAAGACATTTAACCTACTACGCAACCTCCTACAGCCAGTAAAGCCAGGCTCTAAAACCTACAAAGAACTTGTGGACACACTGACCCACCACTTCTCACCCAAGCCTCTAGTGATTGCAGAAAGATACAGGTTTCACAGATGTAACCAAGAAGAGGGTGAGTCTGTTAACATGTTTGTTGCAGCGCTACGCAAGTTAGCCGAACACTGTGAATTTAAAGATGTTTTAAATGACACATTAAGAGACAGGCTTGTGTGTGGACTACGGAATGAAGCAGCACAGAAGAAGTTACTCACAGAAAGTGATTTGACGCTTGAAAGAGCCATTAACATTAGTGTGATGATGGAGATGGCTTCCAAAGAAGCACACCAACTGCATGCTACAGGCAGAGTACATAAGCTCAACAGTGGTAAAACCAATGCAACAGGTCCATGTTTCCGCTGTGGCAAGGTGGGACACCTTCCTAATGACTGTTGGTACAAAGAGATGGACTGTAACAACTGTGGAAAAAAAGGCCACATGGAGCGGGCATGTAGAAGCAGAAGGAGCAAAGACAAAGGCCCAAAGACAAGGAATAAAAGTGACATGGTAAAATACAAAAAGAAAAGAAATGTTCACACAGTTAAACATGGCGAGGACAGAGTGAGCGACTCCTCAGAGGAAGAGGTGTCAACTGCAATAAATACTGTCCGGATTATGAATGTGAATGAAGGCTCAGAAGGCTTTTGGACTAAACCAAAAGTTGGGGGACATTTTATTAAAATGCAGATAGACACCGGATCAAAGGCATCACTTGTGTCGCATGGCATTTATAAGAAGTTTATGAAACATCTTCCACTCCGAACTTCAGACACCGTTTTCAGGGCGTATACTGGACACCGAGTGCCCAGGAAAGGGATGACAGAGGTAACTGTTCAGTATAATGGCCAAACTGCTGAGCTTCCAGTTTATGTTACCAAGAACGACTGTCCAGCTATAATGGGGCGTGTGTGGCTAAAGAAAATCCAACTTGACTGGCAAGAAGTAAGGAAGCTGTCACACAGTTCCACTCAGCTGCAGGCCATACTGGAAAAGCACAAAAAGGTTTTTCGTGATGAACTAGGCAGTATGAAAAAAATTATAGTGAAGCTGCATGTCAAACCTGACAGTAAACCAGTGTTCATAAAAGCCAGACCAGTCCCGTACACCATCAGACCAAAGGTGGAGGCTGACTTGGATGCTCTGGTCAAGAATGGAGTTCTGGAGCCTGTGACAACCAGTGAGTGGGCCACGCCCATAGTTCCAGTACCCAAAAAGGACGGAGGAATCCGGACCTGTGGAGACTTTAAGGTAACAGTAAACCCTGTACTAACAGCAGAGCAGTATCCCCTTCCATTGATTGATGACTTATTTGCGGGGCTGAGTGGGGGACAAAAGTTCAGCAAAATAGATCTCAACCAGGCTTACTTACAAATGCATGTAGACGAGCAGTCACGTGAAATGCTGACTATCAACACCCATAAAGGACTCTTCAGATACTGCAGACTGCCTTTTGGCATCACATCTGCTCCAGCACTGTTTCAGCGAGCTATGGATCAAATCCTGAGTGGATTACCAGGAGTGCAGTGCTACCTGGATGATATCCTGTGTACAGGAGCAGATGATGAAGAGCATCTGTGCAACTTGGATGCAACTCTCACGAGACTGGAGGAATATGGATTGAGAATCCGCAAGGATAAATGCGAGTTTTTCCAGTCATCCGTGGAATACTTAGGTCATGTGATCGATGTTAAGGGACTGCACACTGCACCATCGAAAATCACAGCCATTGTGGATGCACCTCCACCCCAAAATGTCAGTCAGCTGAAGTCTTTCTTAGGACTGCTGAACTATTATGGACGTTTCATACCAAACTTGGCATCACTATTAAAACCACTGCATAACCTGCTGCGCAAAGAGGAAGCATGGAGGTGGACAGCAAGCTGTCAGGAAGCTTTTCAGAAGGCAAAGGATGCGCTGACTGCATCAGAGGTTCTGACCCACTTCAACCCATCACTTCCGATCCAGCTTGCCTGCAATGCCTCTCCTTATGGCGTAGGGGCGGTGATTTCCCACGTAATGCTAGACGGTAAGGAAAAGCCAATCGCTTTTGCGTCAAGGACATTAAACAAGGCAGAAGCTAACTATGCTCAACTAGAAAGAGAGGCTCTGAGCATTGTGTTTGGTGTCAGAAAATTCCACCAGTACTTGTATGGACGGAAGTTTACACTTTTTACTGACCACCGACCTCTCACAACCATCCTTGGACCATACACAGGAATACCATCTCTTGCAGCGTCCCGACTGCAGAGGTGGGCGTTGCTGTTGTCAGGACACTCCTATGACATCAGGTATCAAAAGTCAGACTGGTCATGGTAATGCAGATGGGTTATCCAGATTACCACTTCCTGTCATGAAGCCAGAGTCAAGCACTGTGGACATCTTCTACTTCACAGAGGTAGAAAACGCACCTGTTTCATCTGTGCAGGTGAAAAAGGGGACTAGAAATGACCCTGTGTTGTCTGCAGTCATGGACTTGATCATTAAAGGACAACCTGCGGGTGATGACGCAACCTTGAAGCCTTTCCTTGGGAAGTGGACAGAATTGTCTGTTCAGTCGGGTTGTTTGCTGTGGGGGAGGAGAGTGATTATTCCCCTATCATGTCGAACAAAAGTGTTACAGCAACTTCACGCAGGACATAGTGGAATCGTGAGAATGAAAGAAATAGCGAGAAGCTATTTTTGGTGGCCAAACATTGACAAGCAGATTGAAGAAATAGCCAAAAGCTGTTCATCTTGTCACAAGGTATGGAACAACCCACCATTGGCTCCTCTCCATCCCTGGGAGTTCCCACAGGAGCCATGGCATCGTGTGCACATTGACTTTGCAGGTCCGTTTGAGGATAGAATGTTTCTCGTTGTTGTGGATGCACACAGTAAATGGCCTGAAGTGGCTATTATGAGGTCAACCACCACAGAGAAGACCACAGAGGCATTAGGAGAAATGTTTAGTCGTTTTGGGTCTCCTACACAACTAGTTTCTGACAATGGACCTCAGTTGGTTTCACAAGAAATGGATGCTTTTCTACAAGCTAATGGAGTGCAGCACATTAAATCAGCTCCATACCATCCTGCGACGAACGGCCTTGCAGAAAGGTTTGTGCAGACAATGAAACATGCATTGAAAGCATCACAAGGTCAAGGAACACTGCATCAGAGGCTGCACAAGTTCCTGCTAAACTACCGCAACACTCCACATGCAATCACAAAGACAACCCCTGCTAGTCTGATGTTCAAGAGAGATCTGCGCACTACCTTTGACCTTTTGAAACCCTCAGGATTAAAGGACACTGTGCAAAAGCAACAAGAGAAACAAATTATGCACAGAGAACATCGGGCAAAGGACAGAGCGTTCACGTCAGGAGAATCTGTGCTGGCCAGGAACTACAGAGGTGAACCTAAGTGGGTTCCTGCAACTGTTATTGCACAAACTGGACCAGTCTCATATACAATTCAAACCACTGACAGTGTTTGGAAAAGGCACGTGGATCAACTCCTGCAGACACCGCCAGCGCCTGCAGAACCGTCTCTTGGATATCCTAAAGATGCACTCACCAACTCACCACTTTGTCCACCTACATCAGTGCAGAACTCAACCACTTCAGAGACCGGAATTCCAGCTGGAGATGTGACATCTTCTGCATCAGCACCAGAAGCAACCTCCACATTAGAAAGAACACAGACTCATGTTCCTGCAGAGCGCCAATACCCCACCAGGGAGCGACGACCTCCTGTCCGTCTGAGTTATTAGACTAGATAGCAACTGACCCACATTAATGGGGCAGAATAATCCCCAGGGGTACAGTTATGGGATGAGGTAGTCTACCCTCACTCCTAAGGTAGCATAATAATAAAAAAAAAAGAGAGAGACAAAACAAAGATATTTGGTATCTCCTGTAGGACATCTATTGTAAGGGGGGAGGAGATGTTATGTATTTTGGTTTACTACGGCACCCGTCGTAGTGCCTTGCTAAAAGCATTGTGGGTAACCTGTGATGTCAGAGTGTGTTGTTGTTGGCTGTGTGCTATGAGTTGTTGCTACGCTAATAAACCGTGAACAGTACGTTGATGGTCTGAGTTATTATTGTTATATTAAGTAACGTAAAGGGTGAAAGATATAACACATTTTTTAACAAAAAACACAAAAATACAACAAGACAAAAACTTACACACAACATAAGCAAGAGTAGGTTCAGGTAGGCGTGCGGGAACGCAAGGATAAACAGAGACGAGGAGAGCAGCCTGGATGGGACCAGGCTGAGGCGTACGGGAATGCTGGGATTACAGGGAAAGAAATAAAGAAACTTAAAGCTAAGACGAGGAGCTCCCATCTCGACACTGAGAAGGACGCTGCGCCAAAAAGCAGAGCAGCGGTCCTTAAATAGGCACAAAGGAAATAATCACAATGATAACAAATGAGGAACAGGTGTGGGTGACATGAGTGAGAGTAATCAGAAAACCAGTGACAGCTTTGACAGCCCACGAACTTAAGCTCCAGTGGAAATAACACACGCGACTGTCACAATAAAAGCACAACCTGGAAATGACTGCTACATACTAATGCAGAGGATATACAAAGAATGTTGACTCAATAATACATTACAAAAAGAGGACAGAAGGAGAAGGTGAGAGTAGGCTCAAGTCAGACAGGCAGATAATACTAATAGTACAAAGCTAGATGATCAAAGATACAATCAATCAATCAATCAAAATTTATTTCTAAAGCACTTTAAAAACAACTACAGCTGATACAAAGTGCTGTACATCAGGAATAGATAAAATAAAAAGGACATAAAAAACAGTAAAATGCAACTAAAAAGGTATAAAACAAAACAAGTAAAAATGACAATCATAATAAAAGCAATAAAACAAGTACCATCGATGTCTCATGCTGGGTTGAAGGCAAAGGAGTAAAAGTGAGTTTTAAGTTTTAAGATAAGTTTTAAAAGTGAACAGTGAAGGAGCCCGTCTAATAGGCAAAGGAAGACTGTTCCATAGTTTAGGAGCAGCAACAGAAAAAGCTCTGTCCCCTCTGAGCTTCCTCTTTGATTTTGGTATCTCTTGGAGCAGCTCATCAGCTCACCTGAGAGACTGAGCAGGAGTGTAAAAGTGAAAAAGCTCAGAGAGGTAAGGAGGGGCAAGGCCATTCAATGATTTAAAAACAAATTAAATAATTTTAAAATGAACCCTAAAGAGCACAGGCAGCCAGTGGAGGGAAGCTAAAAGGTGTAATGGGCTCCCTCTTATGTGTTCCATTTAAAAGATGTGCAGCAGCATTCTGAACCAACTGGAGACGTGCGAGGGAAGACTGGCTGTCTCCAAAATAAAGTGCATTACAGTAATCCAGCCGAGATGTGATGAAGGCATGGATTAAGATAAGATAAGCCTTTATTAGTCCCACAATGGGGAAATTCCAGGATTGCAACAGCACAGGGATAGCGACACTCAGAGCAATAATTTAGAAATAAGAGAATAAGAGCAGTGAATATACATATGTACACATAAATATATAAATATATATACACAGTGCAGAGCATTGTGGCTAGATGGAATAAACAGTATAACCGTCTATTTAGTTACCCCACATAGTATGAATATGTACCCATACATATTGTCACCCTCCGTAGCGATATTGTCCTAGTTGTATACTGGAGGGGACCATTTTGTGTAAGTCTGCTGCGTCTTTTGCATTCAATACTATTAGGTCGTCACGTTTTTTTGCTATCTCTGCGCACAGCCCTGCTTAGGTTATAAAGTCTGACAGCTGTAGGTAGGAAGGACCTGCCAAACCTCTTGGTCGCGCACCTAGGATGATGTAGCCTACTGCTAAATGAGCTCCTCAGTGCGTTCAGCATGTCCTGCATAGGGTGGGACTCGGACTTCAGCAGAGATGACAGCTTAGCCACCATCCTTCAATCTCCTATCTCCTCTACCAGGTCAAGGCGCTGCCCCAGGACAGAGCTCGCTTTCTTGATCAGTTTGTTCAGTCTCTTCCTATCGGCTGCTGTGATGCCACTGCCCCAGCAGACCACTCCAAAAGTGATGGCTGATGCCACCACCGAATCATAGAATGTCTTCAGGAGCACCCCTTGCACACCAAAAGACCTGAGCCTCCTCAGTAGGAACATCCTGCGTCAGTATTGTGTGACCAGTCTAGTTTATTGTTCAAATGAACACCCAGGTATTTGTAGGATTTCACCATCTCAATGTCTGTTCCCTGGATGTTTACTGGTGCTGTGAAGGGTTGTCCTTGCCTGCAGCAGTCCACCACCAGCTCCTTAGTTTTCCTCGCGTTGATCTGGAGGCAGTTCCGATGACACCAGTTCACGAAGTCCTGGATAAGTCCTCTGTACTCAGCTTCATCTCCATTGGAGATGAGGCCGACGATCGCAGAGTCGTCAGAGAAATTCTGCAGATGGCAGTGTGTTGTGCTGTGTGAGAAGTCCACAGTATAAAGGGTGAACAGGAAGGGAGCCAAAACCGTTCCCTGGGGGGCCCCCGTGCTACCAATGATCGTGTCGGACACACAATCCCGGGTTCTCACAAACTGTGGCCGGTTTGTGAGGTAGTCCAGGATCCGTGATGACAGGTGCTGGTCCATCCCTGCACAGAGTAGCTTGTCCCTCAGGATCATCGGTTGGATGGTGTTGAAAGCACTGGAAAAGTCAAAGAACATAGAACGTAACAGAATTACTGTCTCAAAGTGCTGTTTAGAGAGAATGGGTTTAACCTTTGCCAGTTGCCTTAAATGAAAAAAGCTGCACTTCACTACTGCAGCAATTTGACGATCTAGTTTAAAATCACTATCCATCTTAAAACCCAGATTAGTGACAGCAGGTTGGACAAACCCTGTCAAGGGGCCCAACTGAAACTAGATGGGGCTAGGAACAATTAATCTAAGAAAGAGGATTTCTAATAACACAAAGAAACACAAAGAAAAAAAAGGCAACTCAAAATCATCATACATATAAATACAAAACAAAAATGGGGAAATACAGAAAATAATCTAACACAAACTGAAAGCATGAGCACGGTGCCCACCCCCCCACCCCACATGCTCAGCATCACGACAGAGCCCCTCCCTCAAGGGGTGGAAATCCAGACACCCCAAGATGACATCAAAAAAGAAAAAAACAAAAAGAAAACCTCCCAAACAGGAATAGAAAAAAACAACCCACCCCGGGAGGGCGGTGGGGGAACCCAGGCTAGGAGGGACCTAGCCACAAAACACTCGCTAATGACCCACAAACAGAACAGATAAGGAGACTGGGTGAAAAAGTGAAGCAGTTCAGGTGGTCTACAAAAGTCCCCAAACCACCAGATTTCACGGTGGGATGAATTGGGTGGCCTCCCAGAGTTCCTAGACCACCTAAGCAAAGGGCGTAATCCGTTGGGTGGTCTCCCAACATTCCTGAGCCAACGGGCCATGGGGCACCACAAGCCCCCTCCTGGAGGCAGTAGCTGGAACCTGTGCCCCCAATGGATCACAGGGATTGCAGCATGGATAAGATGGAACAGTAGTTACGGGGAGTTGACCCCCGACTATGATTGCTGGCCAACGACGAAGCCAGACGGTGATGGCGGCTGACCAGCGAGGAAACTAGGTGAAGGAGATGACTGATCAGCGCGGAAACCAGACGAAGAGAACAGCTGATCAGTGAGGGAACCAGGCGGCGAAGATGGCTGCTAAGCAGCGACCTCATGCAAAGGCAGAGGACCCTCGATGACCTCAGGCGAAGACGGAGGACCCTCAGTGACCTTAGGCAAAGGCGGAAGACCTTCGATGAGCTCAGTCGAAGGCGGAGGACCCTCAGTGATCTCAGGCAAAGGTGAATGACCCTCAGTAACGAGGAGGAAGAGATAGATACCAGTACACAATTACTGGCAGCAGTGGAGCCCGGCGAGGAGAACTCAGGAGCAGAGGGCATGTGCAACTGATTCTCCCCACCACAAGCAAAACAAGATCACTCTAAAACTGATAAAGTAGAACCAGAAAAGAGTACTTGCCTTGTCTTGAGCTTCACCACCGTCCAGGACTCCGGTGACTTTGCTGTGGTGACCCAAGCAGCAGGCATGATGGCGGGTGAATCTGGCGGAACCCCAGTTGTGGTGGCTAACACTGGTGGAATTCCAGGCATGGCGGCTGAAGGTGACGGGACCCCAGATGAGGTAACTGACACTGGTGGACCTCTCATAATAGTGGCTGAAGCTAGGGAGCATCTCACCGATGGCGTCGGGTCCTGCGATGCCGAAACCAAGGGACACTCTCTTGTCGGCTCAGGCTTCAGGATCCATGGATGTGGCTGCAGGGCTGAAACAGGGCTCTCTGGAGCTGCAGGTCCCTCCATCATCCGGCGGCTCCCTCGCAGGACCGGCGGACAATCAGGAAAAATAAAGAGGGACATGGGAGAAGTAGGAGAGGATAAAGCTTTGGTTACAGCAGCTGGAGGTGAGGGCTCAGCTAAAGTGGATAACTGCTGCTGAGCCCTCCCTCCAGTAATAAGACAAGACAATTCATTTTTGGATGTTAAAAAATGAAAGGATACTTGCCTTAGTTCCCACGGATTGGTGGTTGCTGCTGTCGTAGGACCGGATAACTCCCTCACGTTTGCTGCAGCGGGCGAGGGCACCAATGTGGAGAGTGGAGGAGCTGGTTCTGCAGACCTGAGGACAGCTGGATTCTCAGCAGTGAATGGTGATGTTGTGGAGAAGAGGGGGACAGCAGCGGAAGACAAGGAAGATGAAGCTGACGGGACAGCCAACGAGGAAAAATCCTGGAGTGATGAGGATGCTGCTGATGCGGTTCTCCAAAGTGGCGAGGGGTGAGCTGCTGGGAAGGCAGAAGAGTTCCTCAGGTGGGATTCAGCTGGGTGGCATTGAGAGGCTGATAATGTCTGCACCCGGGGACACTCTTTTGTCAGCTCAAGTACACATGGAAAACAGTGAGGAATGGAGGCTGGAAACGGCTGTACCAGAGGACATTTCTTCGTTGGCACAGGTACTGATGGGGAAGAGGTCTCTCCCCGCCCGTGAAGCATGGGTTGAGGATTGGTGGCTGAGGTTATGAGACCCATGAGTTCTGGATGGCTCCAGAGGCTAGGGCAAGCTTCTAGTACCTGTGCTGCACTGACCAAGCACTCCTTGGTCACTTCGGGAGTGTGAGAGGCACGAGTTGTCGATATGTTGCCCTCCGGAATTCTGACAGACCAACACTCCACCTCATACAGTCCAACCATACTGTAGTCCTGCTTTCCTCCTCCTCTCTCCCCTGTGCACAGGTGGATTTTCCTCCAGGCGGTGGACTCACCTCTGCTCCAGGCGGCGGACCGGACTCTTCCCTGTGAGCTGGAGGCCGCTCCCACTCCCTGCATTGTAAGAGCCTCCTCTCATCAAACTCACTCCTTCCTCTCATCCCTCAGCTGTGGCTGCTCCTGCTCCATCTCCCCCTTCATGGACACTGCACCTCCTGAGCGGGACACTGGTAACCTGGAGTGGACAAAGCTACTCTTCAGTGCTTCTACAACCCCTGAACTCCGTAAGATATAGGAAAACGTTAATTTTGGACAACCTCTAGTAAACCCTCAGAAACAGTGTGGATTAGATGCTAATGGTAAATATAAATATTCTTAATAAATGTACCTAAGAGACTATAATTTAATGATTAATAGTAAATGGGAGCATTTATGGGGAATGTATTAAAGGGCTGAATATGCACTGTTTAGATATAAACTGTCAGTGAAAGCAGTAGCGTTTCTACGCCAGAGGTGGCGCTCTGTAGTGATGAAACACTGTATAGTGTTAGAACACCATAGAAGAAGAGTAGTATGTGTTCTAGTGTGTGTTCCAGAGAATGTTCGAGAGAGTGTTATGAAGAAGATGGTGTCTAGCGATGTGCTGTGTAATTGTGGGCCATGCCGTGTGTGCTGAGAAGTCAATAAACGGTTGCTGCAAAGTCTAACAGCTTGGCTCAATCATCCTTCCTCCCCTTCGCCCCTCCTGGGTGTAACAAAACTTGGTAGCAGAGGATGGTTCAGTCGTGTCTGAGACGGTGAGTGAGTGCAAATAAAAAAAAAAAAGAGGCCGTAACGATGGAGCTGGAGCAGCTACAAGATAAGCTAAGCGAGGCCTTTGTGCCGTTACGGGCCGAACAGCTAAATGAGGTCTGTTTATTTGCAAAGATAAGCCCAGCCGAACCGTCTAAGAAGTACACGCTGATACGACTGTTAATCGAGGAGGTGGAGAAAGCCATTGAATGCGAAGAGGAGGATGTAGTCCGCGAGTTTCTGCTAAAGCTAATAGCATGTGCTAACGAAGCTAAGCTAAGTGAACCGTTGACACAGGCAGCGATAGCGGCCGGCACGAGCCACGAGGCGGAGGCACTCGCCAGTTTGCAGAGCCAGTATGCCGCTCTGCATGAAAGTATCATTGATTCAGCTAAAAGGGTTGAAGAGGAAATAATAAGGCTGACGGATGATGAGGCCGTGCCGCCACCGGGCCGCCATTTTGTGACACAGCCCGAGGCCGCGCCACCACAGAGCCGCCATTTTGTGATACAGCCCGCGGTCCCCACAGCGCCTCTACCGCCAGAAGTGATCATTAAACGGGAGTTTAAGATAAATGGGCAGATAGGGGAGAGGGGCCAAAAAGACAAGTTGTCTTATTCTAATCTCACTCACCAAATTGATATGGGCTTAAAGAAAAGGCACAGTGAGGCTGAGATAATTGAGGCTGTTGTCAGAGCAGTGAGTCCTGGATTGAGTTTGCGCGCTATGCTGGAGATTAAGTCAGATCTCACACTGCCACAGCTGCGTATAATCCTGCGAGGACATTATAAAGAAGATAGTTCCACTGACTTGTATTATCGTCTGATAAATCTCACACAAGACAGTAATGAGTCACCTCAGAACTTCCTGTTTCGTGCCATTGAGCTAAAGGAAAGACTTTTAGCAGCATCCAGAGAGCCTGGCACTGAAGAGCAGTTTAGTTCTGATCTTATTCAGAGGAAGTTTCTGAGGGCGGTGGAAACAGGACTGATCAGTGCTGATGTAAAATATCAACTGAAGCATTATTTGGAGGATCCTGCCGTCACCGACGAGCTTCTGATTTCAAAGACGAATGCAGCGGCCAGTCTTGAATGGGAACGGCACCAGAAATTTAAAAGGCACACAAAAGAACTAAAAGTTCGAGAATGCCGAGTGGAAAATCTGATGGGTCAGTATGGAACCGAGAGAGAAGTGGATGGCCAAGGGCGCCCCCTACCATCGACAAAAGGAAAAATCCTTAAATCCCAAAGCACAGTGACCCGTACGGGATCTGAGCTCCTGAACATAGTCACGCAGCTGAAGAGTGACATGGAGGAGATCAAAAAGGCCATATGTGAGTCTCCCAGAGCACCTCGCGCTCAAAGAGCCAGGAGGGCACGTGGCTGCAAGAGATGTCAGTCCACCAGCAATGGCGATCAATGCAACCACTGCTTCAGGTGTGGAGTCAGCGGCCACATGTCAAGGGAATGTCGAATAGGGAGGAGACTCGGAAGAGGAACAGGGCAAGTAGACACGGCGGCCAATACTGTCGCAGCCACATCAGAACAAGCTAACACACAAGAACTGTATGAGCTAGTTACTGACAGTATTCGGAGGTTAGAAGCGAGGCTGGTAGCTCAGGCCGAGGTACCTCCTGTAGAAACGGTCCGTGTTAATCTACTGTCCCCTAATCGCCAATTACAGTTACTCAATGTGGTTGGAAAAAAATGTGTCATCACGTGCTTCCGCGATGACAAGGAGACACAAGCATTGTGGGACACAGGGTCACAGGTCTGTTTAATGAATGACACCTGGAGACAGGAGCACCTGCCACACACCACCGTCAGAGACTTAGCCGAGTTGGTGGGTCCAAATATCCTGAATGGGAGGGCAGTGAACCAGACACCGATTCCATTCTCAGGGTGGGTCGAAGTCACATTTAAGCTGCCGACAGTTAGTCGCCCACCGGTGGAACTCTTAGTTCCTGTGCTAGTGGTGAAGGGAGACGGAGTGGCAGAGCCGCCTATCATTGGGTTCAACATGATTGACCATGTCCTGAAGATGGGCATTAAACCCCCTTGTGCCATCAGTGAAGCTGTTAGCGCAGCCTTCTCATTTGACTGTAAGAAAACAGAGGTGTTTTTGAAAGTGATGCAAAGTGAGGAGGATAGGCTGGGGGAAGGAATGGTAAAAGTTGGCAGTGAGTTGGTTACCATCCCTGCTGGCCAAATCAAAACAGTCAAAGGTTGTGTCAGAGCAGGCTCACTTCCAGACACACAAGACGTCTTATTTGAGCCGAGTCAGTACACCCAGTTACCAGAGGGTTTGCAGGTGCAAAGTGGGTTGGTGCAGTTATGGAAAGGGAAGCGATCTATGTTAAAAATACCTATAACAAACAGTACGTCCCGTGATATCCAGCTGCCCGCTAAGACCATTTTGGGGGAAACGCAGAGAGTTAAAACTGCTTATCCGGCAGATATTAGACCCCCTGCTGTAAACCAAGCGACCGTCGACCCGACGACGAGTGAAACAGGAAGAAATAAAGAGACCAAGATGAACTGTGCTGTCAAAGAGACTATGGACATGTGGGACCCTCCAGTTCCCCTTGATCATCTCTCGCCCATACAGCAAGAGCAAGTAAAACAGCTACTACAGGAGGAACGGCAAGCGTTTTCCCGTGATGAGTATGATGTAGGGACAATTCCCTCTTTACAGTTGAAGATCCGACTCAAAGATCACGATCCTGTCAAAAAGACTTATGTTTCTGTTCCCAAACCACTTCATAAAGAAGTAAAGGAGTATTTAGAAGACCTGCTTAACAGGGGCTGGATCACCAAATCCAAGTCATCGTATTCCAGTCCAATCGTCTGTGTGCGA
This sequence comes from Pholidichthys leucotaenia, assembly GCA_020510985.1. Classification (NCBI taxonomy): domain Eukaryota; kingdom Metazoa; phylum Chordata; class Actinopteri; order Cichliformes; family Pholidichthyidae; genus Pholidichthys; species Pholidichthys leucotaenia. The sequence continues at coordinate 268,988,492 of CM035848.1, read as the reverse complement.
AAGAAAGATGGAGGTCTGTGTTTGTGCTGCGACTTTAGAGAGTTGAACAAGAAGTCTATCCCAGACAGACATCCAATTTCCCGCATACAAGATATGCTAAACAGTCTAAATGGGAGTGTGTGGTTTTCAGTTCTCGACCAAGGGAAGGCGTATCATCAGGGTTTCCTGGAAGAGTCAAGTAGGCCCCTCACTGCATTTATCACTCCCTGGGGTTTGTTCGAGTGGGTAAGAATTCCATTTGGTTTGTCCTCAGCACCAGCAGCATTCCAAAGGTCTATGGAGGAGTGCTTGTGGGGGTTGAGAGATGATGTTTGTCTGCCTTACCTCGATGATAACCTTGTTCATTCACAGACTTTTGAAGATCACTTGTGAGACCTGAGAAGCGTCCTGCACCGCTATCAAAGCCACGGGGTGAAGTTGACTCCCTGGAAATGTGAGTTATTCAAGCAGCAGGTACGTTTTCTTGGTAAAATGGTAACAGGACAGGGCTACACCATGGACCCTGCAGACATTGCCCCAGTGCAGACACTCAAACAGCAGCAACCTTCCACTGTGGGAGAGTTAAGGAAATTGCTAGGTTTTATTTCATATTACCGCAGCTATATTCCAAACTTCTCTCGTATAGCAAAGCCTCTTTGCGACCTTCTGGCTAACGATCACACAGACAGAGCAAAGAAAAACTTAAAGAAACATGCCAAAAAGAACGATGGTGGCCACTTACCCTCATCCCATGTGATCAGGTGGTGCCCAGAGCATCAAGCAGTAGTTTGTCAGCTTGTTGACCTTCTTACCCAACCCCCAGTGTTAGGTTACCCGAACTTTGAAGAACCCTTCATTTTACACTGTGACGCTTCACAGGAGGGGCTTGGGGCGGTGTTATACCAGCGACAACAAGACAAACCGGTGGTGATAGCATATGGCTCCAGGACACTGTCAAATCCAGAGAAGAACTACCACCTTCATTCAGGGAAGCTGGAGTTTCTCGCCATGAAGTGGGCCATCTGTGAGAGGTTTCGGGATTATCTGTACTATTCTCCACCATTCACTGTCTATACAGACAATAATCCCCTAACGTATGTGCTCACCACCGCAAAGTTAAATGCAACCACACAGAGGTGGGTAGCAGAACTAGCTGATTTCCAGTTTGTGATTAAGTATCGCCCTGGAAAAGCAAACAGAGATGCAGACGGACTTTCACGTATGCCTCTAGATATGGAGCAGTACATGAACAAATGCACCCAGAATGGGTGCATTTGAAACAAAGATGAGAAAATCTCCCAGTATCTCACTGTAAATGCTGGGAGATAAATTTGTAATAACTTAAAGGTTTTTGTTTGTTTTTGTTTTTTTTTTGTCTACTTGTTCTATTTGATTTTCTTTGTTGATTTTGGGTATGACTTAAATTTTTATGTTGTTGATTTTAAAATTGTAGTGGGGTAGGCACTATATAAGCACTAGCTTCAGCCTACACCCTTTTGGCTGTTCTTTTATGTGTTCTTATTGTATTGTATGTATGTTTATTTTACTACCGAATAAATTCTTTCATTCAGTCATTCATTCATTTACACGCAGCCTCAGCCCGAGTCTCAGAGATGAACTGGCCCGTTTAGAAAAACCTTATTCATTACATGACTTAATTTCCCTGGCTATATAGTATTGATAATCACTTAAGGGAGCAGGTGAGCGAGTGTCGTAGGTCCAATCACCCGGACTTGCAGTCTCGTCCTCCCTCTCAGTCTTCACTCCTCGCCCTCCCTCCCCTGGAATCCTCGGAGGCTGAGGAGCCTATGCTGGTGGGTCACTCCAAGTTGCCTCTCGCGGAGCGACAACGCCGCCGGGCCCTCGGGCTATGCAGTTATTGTGCTAGTGCCGAGCATGAGATCACCTCTTGTCCCAATCTGCCAAAAGGGGGGAGGGGTCTATTTGTCGCAGTAGGGGGACTAACGGACGCAATCAAAGCTAAAACCCTTACACGACTGATCTTACCCATTCACTTTCAACATGTTCACACTGAAATCACCACCAAGGTTCTTATTGAGTCAAGCGCGGGGCAGAGCTTTATTTCTGAGAGTCTGGCAACCCGGCTGAAACTCCCCTGTCACAACCTCAACACACCATTGAAGATGATTGCACTTTCTAATGTGCCCCTCACAACTGTCTCCAAGCAGACTGCCCCCGTCTCAATCTTGGTCTCAGGTAATCATCGGGAGCACATCAGTTTTTTGTTTTACCTGTCTCTGCCTCCCCTGTTATTGTGGGTTACCCCTGGCTCAGGCTCCATAATCCTGTTATTGACTGGCAGACAGGGAACATCATTTCATGGAGTACCTCTTGTCTGAATATGTGTTTACAGTTAGCAGCCTGCTCTCCCTCGGTGCCCATTTCTGCCCCATCTACGCACGCTCCTGATCTCTCCCTGGTTCCCCCGGAGTACCATGACCTCACTCCGGTATTCAGCAAGACCAAAGCTCTCTCTCTGCCCCCTCACCACCCTTATTATTGCTCCATTAACCTAACACCGGGGGGTCCTTTGCCCTCCAGCTGACTTTATAGCCTTTCAGCCCCTGAGTGAGAAGCAATGGATAAATACATTAAGGAATCTTTAAGCTCAGGCATTATTAGGCCCTCTTCATCGGCAGTAGGGGATGCTTTTTTTTTTTTTTTTTTTGTTGGCAAAAAGGACGGTTCCCTCCAACCCTGCATTGATTTTAGGGAGCTTAAGAACATCACTGTGAAGGACAAGTACACTCTGCCCCTTATTAATTCTACTTTTGATTCTCTCCAGGGGTCCTCTGTCTTCACTAAGTTTGACCTATGCAATGCCTACCACCTGGTCCGGATTAGGGAAGGGGACAAGTGGAAGATGGCTTTCCGCACTCCTAGTGGCCATTTCAAGTATCTTAGGATGCCGTTTGGACTCACCAACGTGCCGGCCGTGTTCCAAAGGCTCATCAACAACGTGCTGAGGGACTTCCTGGGTTCATTTATTTTTGTGTACTTGGATGACATCCTCATCTTTTCTCATTCTCTCGAGGAGCATCAGGTACACGTTCAAAGGGTCCTTCAGCGGCTGCTGGAAAATCAGCTATACATCAAGGCGGAAAAGTGTGAGTTCCATACATCATCCACCACCTTCCTGGGATTCGTCATCAGCTATAAGGAGGTTCGAGCGGATCCTGGTAAGCTTAAAGCTGTTGTGGAGAGGCCAGTCCCCTCTTCCTGTAAGCAGCTACAACAATTCCTGGGTTTTGCCAATTTTTACGGCCGATTTATCCGCAATTACAGTTTGACTGCACTGCCATTCACCCATCTCACCTCCACTAAGGTTCTTTTTCATTGGTCCAATGAGGCTGAGGTGGCATTTTCTGAACTGAAATCTTGTTTCTCTTCCCCCCATCCTTGTTCAGGTAGACCCATCCCTACAATTCCTGGTGGAGGTGGATGCCTCGGATTTCGGAGTTGGAGCGGTGTTGTCTCAGCACTCTCCCTCGGACAACAAGGTCCATCCTTGCGCCTTCTTCTCTAGATGCCTGTCCCCGGCCGAAAGGAATTATGATGTGGGAGATCGGGAGTTACTGGCCGTCAAGCTAGCCTTGGAGGAGTGGCGCCATTGGCTGGAGGGGGCTTTGCTGCCGTTCATGGTTTGGACCGACCACAAGAACCTGGAGTACTTTAGAATGGCCAAGCGTCTGAATTCCAGGCAAGCCCACTGGTCTCTGTTCTTTAGCAGATTCAACTTTATCATCACCTATCGCCCAGGTTCCAAAAACACCAAACCTGATGCACTCTCCAGGCAGTTCTCCCCTGACACTGCCATGCCGGAGCTGCACACCATTGTCTCCCCTTTGTGCGTTGTCGGCATGCTTTCCCGGGAGATCAAGGAGAGGGTTAAGAGAGCGCAGGTAGCTGAACCCGACCCAGGCGGGGGTCCAGTGGGATGGCTCTATGTCCCTTCCACTGTGCATGGTGAGGTCATCGACTGGTTACACTCCTCCAAGGTCACATGTCACCTTGGGATGGCTCGCACCCTGTCCCACATTCAGAGGACCTTCTAGTGGCCTTCTATGAGAAAGGATGTTAACGACTTTGTTCGGTCCTGCCCCCAGTGCGCCACCGGGAAATCGTCCTCCTCTTCCCCTTCGGGACTGCTGCACCCCCTTTCCATCCCCAGCAGGCCTTGGTCTCACGTCGCCATGGACTTTGTGATGGGTCTTCCTCCCTCCATGGGTCACATGGTGATTCTCACGATCGTGGACAGATTTTCGAAGGGTGCTCACTTCATCCCTCTTCACAAGCTTCCTTCTGCCAAGGGGACAGCCGACTTGTTGGTCCTGCACATGGTACGCATACACGGGATTCGCTTGGACATCATGTCAGACCGGGGTCCTCAGTTTGTGTCCCAAGTATGGCAGGCCTTCTGCAAGGCCACTGGAGCAATGGTCAGCTTGTCTTCAGGTTATCATCAGCAGAGCAATGGCCAGTGTGAGTGCGCTAATCAAGAGCTGGAGGCGGCCCTGAGGTGTGTTATGGCCTCTAACCCTGCTTCGTGGAGTTCACACTTACCTTGGATTGAGTATGCTCACAACTCCGCCATTTCTACAGCCACAGGCCTCTCCCCTTTTGAGGTGTCGTTGGGTTACAACCCTCCGTTGTTCTCGGAAGAGGAGGAGGAGATCGCAGTTCCATCTGTGCAAGCCCACATCAAACGATGTTGTCGGATCTGAGGTCTGCCAAGGCCACTCTTCAACGCACCGCTGGTCGCAATTTGGAAATCACTAACTATTGGAGGACTCCAGCTCTGCCTTACCGGGTCGGACAAAAGGTATGGCAATCTACCAAGAACATCAACTTGAAAGCTGAGTCCAAGAAGCTTTCTCCCCATTTTATTGGTCCTTTTCAAATCACTGACATTGTCAACCCAGTCGCTGTCTGCATGTCTCTCCCCCCTGTTATGCGTATTTGTCCTACCATTCATGTCTCCCAGGTAAAGCCGGTTTCTTTGAGTCCTCTCTGTCCTCCACCCAAGCTGCCGCCCCCTCCAGTCATGATCGATGGTGGTCTGGCCCACAAGGCCAAGCGCATCTTGGACGTGCAACACCGAGGTCGGTGTCTCCAGTACCTGGTGGACTGGGCCGGGTATGGTCCGGAGGAAAGATCCTGGGTGCGGTCATCCTTCATCATTGATCGACAGCTCATCAGGGACTTCCATCAGACTCACCCCGACAGGCTGAGTCGGTCGCCAGGAGGCATTCCTTGGGGGGGGGGGGGGACTGTAGTGATCCGCGCTGCTTACTAATTATCATCCTCAGCTGCACCTGTGGCAACCTTTATTAGGAGTGGATTCCTGCACTCCTGCACAGAGACGTCAACGCTCCTTGGGTGAAGCCATCCCCTTGTCCTGACTCACCCTTCTCTACTGCTGGGTGTTTCGCCTCCCTTCCTCGCATCATTCCTGCATCTATTCACCTGGGAGCTTCGCCTCCCCAACTCTACAGTAAGCTTATCTCACTGGACACTTCTCCTACTCCTGCTTTCCTCCTCCTCTCTCCCCTGTGCACAGGTGGATTTTCCTCCAGGCTGTGGACTCACCTATGCTCCAGGCGGCGGACCGGACTCTTCCCCGTGAGCTGGAGGCTGCTCCCACTCCCTGCACAGTAAGAGCCTCCTCTCACCAAACTCACTCCTTCCTCTCATCCTTTAGCTGTTGCTGCTCCTGCTCCATCTCCCCCTTCATGGGCACTGCACCTCCTGAGTGGGACGCTGGTAACCTGGAGTGGACAAAGCTACTATTCAGCGCTTCTGATCAGAGACACAATTTGAAACTAGACGGGACTAGGAATAATTAAACTAAGAAACAGGAATTCAAATAACTCAAAGAAACAAAAGACAGCTCAAAATCATCATACATATAAATACAAAACAGAAATGGGGGAATACAGAAAATAATCTAACACAAACTGAAAGGATGAGCACGGTATTCCCCCCATGCTCAGCATCATGACAGCTCAGAGTTCATAGAAGAGGTCCAGATTTGAAGACTGTGTGGAAGAATGGGCCAAAATCCCACCTGAGCACTGCATGTGACTAGTTTCTCTGTACGAGATGCATCTTGTTTACACCAATATTTTGGGAGCCTACACAGCAACTCCCCTCCCCCACCTAGGTCAGTCTGATCATTTATCCTAGTTCCTTACCCCCAAGTATGTACCGCTCATCAACCGGGTGAAGCCATCAGTGAGGGCCATCAAAGTGTGGCCAGAGGGGGTTGACTCTGTACTCCAGGAGAAGTTTAGGAACACAGACTGGAGTATGTTCACCTCTCAGGCTACCTGTGGCTCCACATAAACATCAACTCTTACACCCACTCAGTCCTGGACCATATCAACACCACTATTGACAGTGTCACCACGGAAAGACAGATCACCACATACCCAAATCAGAAGCCGTGGATGAACAGAGAAGTGCGGCTTCTGCTAAAAGCACGTAACAATGCCTTTAGATCTGATGATGCACAGGCCTACAGTTCATCCAGGGCAGATCTGAAGAGGGGCATCAAGAAGGCCAAGCACAGCTACAAGCTGAAGGTGGAGGAACATTTTGGGGACTCTGACCCCCGACGCATGTGGCAGGGCATTCAAGCTATCGCTGATTATAAGCCCAGCAACTCCATACCTATAGCCATGACTGTGCCCTTTCTCAATGAGCTAAATGACTTCTATGCTCGTTTTGACAAGGACAATAACGAAAAGAACATCAATTTCCCACCCTCTGACGACCTCCACCACCTCACACTCACCCACACCAACGTCTGTAACGCACTGAGTCATGTCAACGTACGTAAGGCTGCTGGCCGTGACGACATTCCTGGGCGTGTGCTGAGGGCATGCGCTGAGCAGCTGGCAGGGGTCTTCACAGACATCTTCAATCTGTCCCTGGCCCAGGTCGTGGTACCAGCGTGCTTCAAGACCACTTCAATAGTACCAGTGCCGAAACATTCAACACCATCGTGCCTAAATGACTATCGCCCTGTGGCACTGACACCCATAGTCATGAAGTGCTTTGAGCGACTGGTCTTGGCACAGCTCAAAAAAGGCCTGCCCCCTACACTGGACCCTCATCAGTTCGCCTACCGGAGCAACAGGAGTACAGAGGATGCGGTTTCTACAGCGCTGCACTATGTACTCTCACACCTGGATGACAAGAACACCTATGCAAGAATGCTGTTTGTTGACTTCAGCTCAGCATTCAACACAGTTATCCCCTCCAAGTTGCTCACTAAACTTGGGGACCTGGGAATCAGTACCTCCACCTGCAACTGGATCATGGATTTTCTGACCAACAGACCCCAGCATGTTAGATCAGGCTCCAACCGTTCTTCCGTCATCACACTCAACACTGGTGTACCACAGGGCTGTGTGCTCAGCCCATTCCTCTACTCCCTCTTCACCCATGACTGCAGGCCTATGTATGGATCCAATTCCATCATAAAGTTCGCAGATGACACCACGGTGATTGGACTCATCAGGGACAACGACGAGTCAGATTACAGGGCAGAGGTTGAGCACTTGGCTACTTGGTGCGCTGACAATAACCTGCTCCTTAACACCAGCAAAACCAAGGAGCTCATAGTGGACTACAGGAAGGAGAGAGAAGAGACACATGACCCCATCCATATCAATGGCATAGCTGTTGAACGTGTCCCCAGCTTCAAATTCCTGGGGACCCACATCTCGGAGGACCTGTCCTGGTCAGTTAACACCACCAGCCTGATCAAGAAGGCCCATCAGCGCCTCTTCTTCTTGAGGACACTGAAGAAGAACCATCTGTCAACTGACATCCTGGGCAACTTCCACCGCTGCGTGATAGAGAGCACCCTGACCAACTGTATCACAGTCTGGTATGGGAGCTGCTCTGTCGCTGACCGTAAGGCGCTGCAGCGGGTGGTGAAAACCGCCCAACGCATCACAGGGACTCCACTTCCAATTATAGAGGACGTCTACAGGAAAAGATGTCTGCGCCGGGCACGCAGCATTCTTAGGGACTCCAACCATCCTGCTCATGGACTGTTCCAGCTTCTCCCCTCCAGAAGACATTTCAGAAGCCTTCGGACTAGAACCAGCAGGTTTAGGAACAGTTTCTTTCCAACAGCTGTCACGTTATTGAACTTAGTTCCCCGCTGACTCTCTTACCATTATCTCTTACCATCCTCACCTGTACATAACTGCATAACTACATAACTACATCTAACTTATTGTACATTATTTGCACATAACAGTACTAGTAACTTTCTGCACTGCTGCATATATTTGCATATATTTGCTTAAATTACATATACTGTTAATTACCGTATATACTGCACCGCTGTCCTTTGCACTCCTGATTGGATGCTAAACTGTGTTTCGTTACCTTGTATTCATACATGTGTAATGACAATAAAGTTGAATCTTATCTAATCTAATCTAATCTTGAAGCAGTCATTACTGGCAAAGGCTTTTGTATGAACTGTTAAATAATTTTCACCAAGTGTGTGCAATATTTTTCCCTGTATCATTTCACATTATTACACATAATTTATGGACATGTGTTTCATTCAATTTTTGTATGTATGCCTTAGCTGGGTTGCTACCAACATCTGGTGAAAATTTCATGTCAGTAGCACCTTAGAAATATATTTACTGAAAAAAATGGTGATGTGTTCAATACTTGTTTTATTCACTGTATCTTCATTTTTGTTTTTGAGTCTGCATGGTCTAAACATTTTTCTTCTCCACATTTTGAATCTAAAGAGAGAAATACATGCCATGCAAATTTTTCGATCCCCCGAGGCGAAGATATTTGGATTTGTGGGACTGGACTGTAAAAACATCAACTTGACAATTTTTCAATTCGGCCTCCTGCTGATGTGGCTTATAAGAGTCCTTATTTTTTTTTTTTCCAGATATAGCCCATAATCGTGTAATCCCTAAATTTGTAGAATAAGAAGGAATGCTCAGACAAATACAGTCTTGGTACATAATCTCATGCACACTGACAAAAATCAGTTAATTTCCCCACATGTTTCTGTATTGCGGTTTGATGCTGAATACTGCTCAGAGTGCATGGCTTCCTTGAACAGCAATTGATTTTTCTGAGAGATTTAACCAAGCTGGTAAATAGCAAAGGATGCTAAACACAATGAGGTGTTGCTGGATGAGAGCAGACAGCCTCAAAGCAATTGGATTAGTAAACCATGACTTCACTGCCCCCACTGCTTCATGCATTGGTTGAATAGCAACCTACTGATTCAGATGTGACTGCAGTCCCCTACTTACTCTAGTGCTGTTTATTAAGAATTTTGTTGACAGAACTTACTGACAGTAATCAGTACGTAATAACCACAACTTACAAGGGCTCAAAATGTCAGTTTTGTTTTTTTCTTTTGAGGAAAATTACATCTTATTATACCATTATTTTGCATCTCAATATTTGCTGGAATTTTTAAAATGCATTCTCTTTTGTCCAAATGGTAGGTGGACAGCAGCGAAACATCCGATTCTGCACAGTGTCAGAATGCAAACCTGTCAGATTCCGGTGTCACGGCTCCTGACAGCCACACAATTTTAGATGATGTTCACTTGGTGAATAAGGTCGTTAACTTGTCAAACTGACAGAAGCCGAACTTGTTACTGTCACTGACCACCAACAGTAAATCATATTGTCATTTTCCATCTTTTACAACTCTTTTCAATCTATAGTTGTAACTGGAAAACATAAGTGAATGAAAATTGGATTGCAGCTATTCAAATATAGCTCTTTATTTCTCTCCACGAAATGACAAAAATAATGTCTTCAAACAATGACCAGCAATATGATGACAATAAAGGCATCTGTGTTTTGTTTTGTTTTCTGTCTTTTTACGAGGGGGGGCTGAAAAGCTCATAGTGGTCAAATTTGACCAAATGTGGTTTATTTTTCAACATAGTCTCCTCTTCGGTCCACACACTTCTTCCACTGGTGTTGCAGCGCTTGGATCCCTGCGGTTGAAAAATAAACCATCCACACACACATATATCTGACTGTGCATCAAACAACCTACAGTTTAAAGTATATTTATGTACTCTGTTTAATGGTGATCTAATTCAGAACTAAGGTTAGTGTTATCTCTACAATATAATTGATATACAGTTATGTGAAAAAATTTGGACACCCCTTTAAATATTCAATTCCTTATTAAGAAATGTTCACATGTCTATGTCTAACCTTGTTTTTGTTTTTATTTGCATTTTTTAACATTTATTTTAGCCATTTTAAGTGGGAATGAAGTGTCCTAAAAAGATGAGGGGTGCTCTAATTTATTCCTCACTATTTGTTTAGAATTACATTTTACAGAAATTTGAAAAAGTCTTTCATTCATTTTTAATTGTTTAGTTGTATTATGTGAATCTCCCAGTATTTTTTAACATTGATATTAAATATCCATATGTCCAAATATGTTAAAAAAAACAGGCTTTTACAGGGTGTCCTAATTTTTTCACGACTGTATCCCCAACAATACCTTTTAAGCAAATACTTTGTAACAGTGGAGAAGAACAAGTATCTTTAAATGGGACATATTATGCCCCTTTTCCACATGTTGGCAGAGTTCCCAGAGAAAGAAAGTTCTGTCCTTGGTCAGAATACCTCAGGGTTTACATATTGCAACTGTAAAGGAGAACTGAATCCCAGATATCTCTTGTTTTAAGTGAGATGAATAGCATAATATAAAAATGCTTTTACAGCTCGGTGGAACAGTGGTTAGCACTGTGGCAACACAGCAAGAACGTCACGGGATCAATTCCACCCCTGACCATCGTGGGTTCGGTCCCACCCCCTGAACCGTCAGTGGCCCTTCTGTATGGAGTTTGCATGTTCTCCCCATGTCTGCGTGGGTTTTCTCCGTGTGTTCCGGTTTCCTCCCACAGGCCAAAGACATGCAGGTTAGGTTAACTGGCATCAACTGGTGATTCCAAATTGTCCATAGGAATGACTGTGAGAGTGAATGGTTGTCTGTTTCTCTGTGTTGGCCCTGTGATGAACTGGCAATCTGTCCAGGGTGTACCCTGCCTCTCGCCTAAAGACGCTGGGATAGGCTCCAGCCCCCCGCAACCCAAAAAGGATTAAGCGGAAGAAAATGTATATACTGTATGTATGTATGGAAATAGAGAGCCTAAGTCATGCCCCCTCTACTTCCGCATATGGGACCTTGAATCGAAAAAATTCTCCATTGAAATGAATGGCAGGAGCAAAATTATCTTTCTATCCCAATCACATTTTTGCGAGTTACGCATATGTTTTGTTAATTTAAAAGACAATTTTCCACGTAATTAAAGTTGCCGGCTGTTGTATAATAACAGTGTAATATTTAGTTTTTGTTTAAACGACTAACGGACAACAACTTCCATCATCCCACATCACTAAACACGATTACAGTTTAGTGATTAAACTGATACAACTCCATACTAATGGATGCCAAAATTAATTTTGGCATCAAAAATTAATTTTGTGCTGAGCACAAAGTGCAGTGAGTCTGTCTTAATGCTCTTAATTATTCAGAGAGTTTTGGGCATAATGTGAAATAAACTAATCACTGTCTTTGCGCTCATTCCCTTTAATAAACGGGCGCAAGATCAAAAGCGTAATATTAATATGACAGCATTCAAATGCCAATACAAATCCATTTTGCAGTGAGGACAATGCAGGCTCATTCACAAACTGACTCTACAGCCCTGCTCGCACTGGGAAGACTCGATCATAATTGTGCACAAACTTCATCCAAATTTTTCTTTTAAACCAAGAGCGAGCCGTTCATTTTGGCCAAGGTCCATTAATCTCCTCTGCTGAATGCAAAATCATTGTTTTAATTCAAAACAACTATCAGGATACGTTCATTGTGAATCATTCTATTACTAAAAGAATGACAGTGAATGAGATTAAAAAAATTGTAAAAAAATGTTTGTTTTGCACACACTTGTTGGCTCTTCTCCAGGGCCGTGGTGACACCTCTTTTCCCAGTATAGGACAGACTGGTCCTGATGTGGTCTGGTAGTTAAATTAAAAAATGAGCAATTCACTGAATTGTAAACCCATGCACCATTTTTTTTTCCCCTCTGTGCAGTGAAAAACTTTGCTGTGTCTTCAAATAATTTGTATTAAACTGTCCTCATGTAACAGAAAACTGTCATGAAGCTGAGCACGGCGAGGGCACCGTGCTCACGCTTTCAGGCAGTTCTAATTATGTTTTGTATTTTCTTCTTTTTGGGGTTATTCTCTGCAGGATTGGGTTGTATTTTTTTTTAATTTCAGTTCATCCAGATTTTTTTCTGTATGTTCTTATTTTTGGTTTCATTCTGTGTTTAATTTGGTCTTGGATGTTTTATGGTCTTGTGTCTCCTGTTATTATTACTCTTGTTGCCTTAGTCATTTATATTGTGCATCCACTATCATCTAGCTTCATATTTTAATTATTATTTTCCTGTTCTAACATGAGCCTTCCCTCACCGTTACTCTTTGTCCTCTTCCTGTATTTTGATATTTGTATTCCAGTATTGCATATTTATTTCCTTTTTAGTTTTTCCTGTATATTCTTTATTCATTGTCAGGATCCTAGCCGACTTGATTTTCCCCCGCTCAGTCCTGATCTCTCTGTGGGTCTCGGGGCCGTTTTGTATGCATGTTTAGTATGTATTTCCAGTGTGTACCATGCCCATAAACACTGCTCTGGGGCCGGCAGCTGTGTGTTTGCTGACAGTCTGCCGGTCTGACCATGCCCCTCTCACTGATCACCATCAGCTGTTCCCAGCACCGTTGATCATCTTTCCCGGGCCTCGCCCAGGTGCCTCCAATCTACCATCCTCAGCAATGCGTGTACTTTAGAAGCCTTTTTCCAGTCACACATTGCTGGGTCATTGCACTAGACATGCGGTTGTCAATCGCCGCATGATAGTCAAAGTCGTTAAAGGACTGTTTCTCTCGGTGCTTATTTGGACTAACTGGACAGCTCCAGCTCTGTGAGTATTTTCTGCGTGTGTTTTCCCTTGTCATCCTCACCTGTAGACTGTAGAGCGTCCATGAGGATTCCTTAAGCTTCTGAGGAAACCATTTCTGTAACTGTGTGTCAGTATTGTTGTTATTAATAAATGTGTGTGGTGCATAACCCCGTGCTTAAATCCTCATCCTTTCACCCCACCTCCATGCGCTGTGGAAAAGCGTACGGGGAGTTTATGACATTCATTCTCTTTTTCATGAATTATTATGGCACTCCCGTCTGTATTTGTGTTAATGTTTTTTTCTGTATTCAGGTTGTGCTTTTATTTTGACAGCGCCGTGTGTTTACTTCTAGTTTTCAAACTCTGTTTGCGGGCTGTCACACCTGTCATTAGTTCTCTGATTATCCTCGCTCGTGCACCCACACCTGTAATCACCTGTAATCATTTGTATCAATCCTTTGTGCTATTTAAGCCTCACTGCAACGCAGTCCATTGCAGCGACGTACTGTTTGTCCAGACGGGCATCCCCCGTCTTCTCCTCAGTTTATTCCTGCGTGCGTTCCACACTTCAGCCTTATTCCCAGTGTTCCATCGCCTCAGCCTTCATGCTGTGTTTCCCGTCATCCTGCCTTTGTTCGTAAGTTTTGTGTTTTTGTATTATTTGTGTCTTTCATTGTTAAATGTTGCAAACTCACAGCGGGCATTTGGTGTCTTCATTCCGCCCCTGCTTGGATGATTTATGACAGAAAACAATGGCTTACTGTGTGTTTTTCATTAATCGGGCAAATTGGGACACCTATGCATGAACAGACATGAGATATGATGATGTGATATGATGACAAACATGACAGATTAGTATGTGGAGAGGATACTTTGTCACATACAGTTGTGTGAAAAAGTGTTTGTCCCCTTCCTGATTTCTCATTTTTTTTGTATGTTTGTCACACTTAAATGTTTCAAATCATCAAACAAATTTAAATATTTGACAAAGATAACACAAGTAAACACAAAATGCAGTTTTAGGTGAAGGTGTTTATTATTAAGGGTAAAAGAAAAATCCAAACCTACATGGCCCTGTGTGAAAAAGTGATTCCCCCCACATGTTAAAACATAAATTAAATGTGATTTATCACATCTTTGGAAAGCGGAGTTCAATTTCTCTAGCCACACCAAGGCCTGATTACTGCCATGCCTGTTCTCAATCAAGAAATCACTTAAATAGGACCTGCCTGACAAAATGAAGTAGACCAAAAGATCCTCAAAAACTCGACATCATGCTGTGATCCAAACAAATTCAGGAACAAATGAGAAACAAAGAAATTGAGATCTGTCAGTCTGGAAAAGGATATCAAGCAATTTCTAAAGCTTTAGGACTCCAGCGAACCACAGTGACAGCCATTATCCACAAATGGTGAAAACATGGAACAGTGGTGAACCTTCCCACAAGCAGCCGTCCGTCCAAAATTACCCCAAGAACGCAGCGATGACTCATCCAAGAGGTCACAAAAGACCCCACAACAACAACCAAAGAACGGCAGACCTCACTTCAGACTCCACCATAAGAGACTGGGCAAAAATGGCCTGCAGGGCACAGTTCCAAGACAAAAAACACTGCTGAGCAAAAAGAACATAAAGGCACGTCTCAGTTTTGCCAGAAAACATCCTGATGATCCCCAAGACTTTGGGGAAAATACTCTGTGGACTGACGAGACAAAAGTTGAACTTTCTGGAAGGTGTGTGTCCCATTACATCCGGCATAAAAGTAACACAGCATTTCAGAAAAGGAACATCATACCAACAGTAAAATATGGTGGTGGTAGTGTGATGGTCTGGGGCTGTTTTGCTGCTTCAGGACCTGGAAGAATTGCTGTGGTAAATAGAACCATGAATTCTGCTGTCTACCAAAAAATCCTGAAGGAGAATGTCCGGCCATCTGTCCATGACCTCAAGCTGAAGCTGACTCTGGTTCTGCAGCAGGACAATGGTCCAAAACACACCAGCAAGTCCACCTCTGAATGGCTTAAGAAAATCAAAATGAAGACTTTTGAGTGGCCTAGTCAAAGTCCTGACCTGGATCTGAGTGAGATGTTGTGGCATGACCTTAAAAAGGCAGCTCAAGCTCGAAAACCCCCTGCGCTGTAAAAGACTCATTGCAAATTATTGCAAACACTTTGTTGCAGTTGTTGCTGCTAAGGGTGGTCCAACCAGTTATTAGGTTTAGGGGGGAATCGCTTTTTCACACAGGGCCATGTAGGTTTGGATTTTTTTTTTTTTACCCTTAATAATAAACACCTTCATTTAAAAACTGTGTTTTGTGTTTACTTGTGTTATCTTTGTCTAATATTTAAATTTGTTTGATGATCTGAAACACTTAAGTGTGACAAACATACAAAAAAATGAAAAATCAGGAAGGGGGCAAACATTTTTTCACACCACTGTAAGAGAGGTTTATCGTTTAAAATCTGCAGACTGACAGTATCCCACCATGCCTCCCTTATGTACCACATTCACATCGGAATGCACACACACTCCCTGTTCATGCATTCCTTCCCCTAAAAAAATTAATACATTAATTCCTTATCTATAGACTATACACTAACGGTAAGTCCATAATTAAAATGAAAATATGGAAGGAATTTAAAAAAGCTACTAAGTGTATTATCAGGCAGCTCGGTGATGCAGTGGTTAGCACTGTGGCAGCACAGCAAGAAGGTTGTGAGTTTGATCCAACCCTCTGGCCATTGGTGACCCTTCTGTGTGAAGTTTGCATGCTCTTCCCGTGTTTGTGTGGGTTTTCTCTGGGTATTCTGGTTTCCTTCAATCACAGGCCAAAAACATGCAAGTTAGGTTAATTGGTATCCACTGGGGATTCTGAATTTCCCTTAGGTATGAATGTGAATGGTTGTCTGTCTCTCTATGTTGGCCCTGCGACGGACTGGCGATCTGTCCAGGGTGTACCCTGCCTCTCACCCAAAGATGCTGGGATAGACTCCTGCTCCCCATGACATTTTACCGCTCCCTGTAGTGCCCCTGTCCTATAGTGCCCTATAGTGTCCCAGATAGTCTTGAAGCCAGGTAGCGCGATGTTGTTGTCAGGAATGTGTGAACAAAGCTACGTCTCTGAAAACACATGATGCTGCTCTCCCTGTATTCTCTCTGTGTCTGGATCAGCGCTGTGAGCTCATCCGTCTTATTTCCCAGAGACCTCATGTTCCCTGTTGTTAACACCAGTACGATTGGTTTAAACTTTCTCCTCCTCATTCTAACCTTTCTTCCAGCTCTTCGACCCTGGTGACTCCTCCTCAGCTCGTCCGGAATAAGGGGCTTAGCTCCAGGTAGTCCATTCAGCGCAAACAGCTGGTCACGTTCGTAAACAATCCTTTTTACTCCACTGTTCTCCATAGCCATGAGGGAGAAAAATAGCAGGAAATCCAGCAGAAAAAAAATAAAACTTGGTCCAGTCGTTACTCGAGTCATATTACCCAGCCTTGATAAGAAAGAACACACTAGAGACAAAATACACTAAATAAAGACACAAATTTAGAAAAATTGTTAACAAGAGCTGCTGTTACTGGCCGCCATCTTCCCGCACCAATCTTCAGTTGTTTGTGATAACATAGGGCCCCTTCTTTGATATAACCTTCACAACTCTTGTATCCATTGAACTTGTGAGTTTTTGGAGAGTTTCTGCTCTAATTTCTTTGCAAGATGTCAGAATAGCCTCCCACAGCTGCTGCTTTGATGTGAACTGCCTTCCACCCTCATAGATCTTTTGTTTGAGGATGGTCCATAGGTTCTCAATAGGGTTGAAGTCAGGGGAGGATTGGGGCCACACCATGAGTTTCACTCCTTTTATGCCCATAGCAGCCAATGACACAGAGGTATCCTTTGCAGCATGAGATGGTGCATTGTCATGCATGAAGATGATTTCGCTACAGAAGGCACGGTTCTTCTTTTTATACCATAGAAGAAAGTGGTCAGTCAGAAATTCTGTATACTTTGCCAGCTCTCTCCCCATGATTCCGGCTCAAAACATGACTCCACCACTTCCTTGCTGACATCACAGCCTTGTTGGGACATGGTGGCCATCCACCAACCATCCACTACGCTATCCATGTGGACTATGCAGGGTTGCACGGCACTCATCAAATGGTGAAGACTGTTTGAAAATTAGTCTTCATGTATTTCTGGGCCCACTGCAACCATTTCTGCTTGTGAGCATTGGTTTGGGGTGGCCGAATAGTAGGTTTATGCACAACTGTAAGCCTCTGGAGGATCCTACATCTTGAGGTGCATGGGACTCCAGAGGCACCAGCAGCTTCAAATACCTGTTTGCTGCTTTGTAATGGCATGTTAGCAGCTGCTGTCTTAATCCGATGAATTTGTGTGGCAGAAACCTTCCTCATTATGATTTTATCTGCACCAACCCATCTGTGCTCTGAATCAGCCACAAATTTCTTTACAGTATGATGATCACGCTTAAGTTTTCGTGAAATATCTAATGTTTTCATACCTTGTTCAAGGCATTGCACTATTTGAAGCTTTTCGGCAGCAGAGTGATCCTTTTCCTTTCCCATATTGCTTGAAACCTGTGGCCTGCTTAATAATGTGGAACATCCTTCTTAAGTAGTGTAACAGAGTCAATTAAAAAACAGCATTCCTACTTGGCTTGCCAAGTGGGTCAACCCTCTTGGCGACACAAGTAGAGTGCTGGATTCTGGAGCTGGAGGTTGTGGTTTCAAACCCCCAGTTGGACACCACCAGTTGGCTTAACTGCAAATTTATTAAAAATAAAAAAAAAACAACTAAGAAATCACGTGTCATGATCCCAGCCTCAGTTCAAGTTTAGTCTTTTTCTGTGTGTTTGTTTCTTCATTTATTATGGCCTGTTGTATTTGGTTCCTGTGTTGTTATGAGTTATCTGTATTCTTAGTCTCATCCTTATTGTCCTTTCTAGTTATTGTGTCATTTTGTATTTATAGTATTATTTACATCTTGGGGTTGTGTTGTCTTATTCTTGTATGATTATTTAGTTTCCGGTTATGTGCTTTTATTTTGACAGTACTGTGCAGCTTCCAACTGTCAAACTCTGCTTCGTGGGCTGCACAGCTGTCATTGATTATGTATACGTCCCTGCTCATGTATCCACACCTGTCATCCATTAATCATTGTTCCACATACCTATTTAAGAACACAGCAACAATTCTCTCGTTGCCGTGTCCTACTGTTAGCCTCCTCAGAGGAATCAGCCTAATCCCTGAGCGAGTGTAACTGGTATCACTTAATCTTATCCTACACTTTATTACATGTATAGTTTATTTCTCTTATCTTATCATGTTTAATGTTGCAGCATTGTACCGAGACAAATTCCTAGTTTGTGTACTACATGAACAATGGCAATAAACCTGATTCTGATTCTGATTCTGGTTTGGCGCCGAGGTGAACGGGTGAGCTCCGTCCAGGTTAGTTCTCTTTTCCCTTTATTTCCAGCTGTGAGACCCATGTCTTTTCAGGTGTGCTCTGGCTGGTTTATTCACTTTTTGCCCGGTGTTCCTACATGCCTTAGCCTGTTTCCCTTCCAGGCTATTCTTCCCACCTGGTGACATTGAGCCCCTTTCTCCTCCTGCGCCTCCATCATCCTGTTGTATGTAGATGTAGTGTTATATGTTGTTCGTGTTTATGTTAATGAATGTGCAAAACTCACAGCGTGAGTTTGGTGTCCTTCTTAGCCCTTAAAAAGGGTAATTTATGACAACATGTACATAAGTATTCACAGCCTTTGCCATGAAGCTCAAAATTGAGCTCAGGTACATCCTGTTTCCACTAATCATCCTAGAGATATTTCTACAGCTTAATTGGAGTCCACCTGTGGTAAATTAAGCTGATTGGACATGATTTGGAAAGGCACACCTGTCTATATAAGGTCCCACAGTTGACAGTGCATGTCAGAGCACAAACCAAGCATGAAGTCAAAGGAATTGTCTGTAGACCTCCAAGTCAGGATTGTCTCGAGGCACAAATCTGGGGAAGGGTACAGAAAAATTTCTGCTGCTTTGAAGGTCCCATTGAGCACAGTGTCCTCCATCATTTGTAAATGGAAGAAGTTTGGAACCACCAGGACTCTTCCTAGAGCTGGCCGGCCATCTAAACTGAACGATCGGGGAAGAAAGGCCTTAGTCAGGGAGGTGACCAAGAACATGATGGTCACTCTGTCAGAGCTCCAGCTTTCCTTTGTGGAGAGAGGAGAACCTTCCAGAAGGACAACCATGTCTGCAGCAATCACCAATCAGGCCTGTATGGTAGAGTAGTCAGACAGAAGCCACTCCTTAGTAAAAGGCATATGGCAGCCAACCTGGAGTTTGCCAAAAGGCACCTGAAGGACTCTCAGACCATGATAACCAAAATTCTCTGGTCTGATAAGGCAAAGATTGAACTCTCTGGTGTGAATGCCAGGCGTCATGTTTGGAGGCAACCAGGCACCGCTCATCACCAGGCCAATACCATCCCTACAGTGAAACATGGTGGTGGCAACATCATGCTGTGGGGATGTTTTTCAGTGGCAGTAACTGGGAGACTAGTCAGGATAAAGGAAAAGATGAATGCAGCAATGTACAGAGACATCCTGGATGAAAACCTGCTCCAGAGTGCTCTTGACCTCAGACTGGGGCGACAGTTCAGCTTTCAGCGAGAGCTCAGAGGTTGGTTCAGATTTTTGCAGTGGGTGACAGAGGAAGGCCCAGGTAGGGTGGAGTGATGAGGACGGTAGTTATGGAAATGCCCCGGGTCCGGGATTTTTCCTATGATTAGGTTGTTAGTAATATTGTATATTGAATTGTTGGTTGCAGTGGGTGCAGGCAGGACAGTCCAGGAGAGCAGGGGATGATTAGCTGACACTATGGAGTGGCATGGGAGGAAATCCAAGACAAGCTAAGATTTTAATGCTGCAAGCTTATGTTTTGATCCAGTGAAAAACAAGCGAGTGAGCAAGCAGACACACACATACTGGGAGCGAGGGAGCAGAAGAACTCTGAAGAGCTTTGAGGAGCTCTTGCGCTAAGTCAATCCTACACCAGAGTGAGAGCAGAGCACTTATTTATAGCAGAGGGCTATAGGGTAGGGAGGTTAGCAATGCAATGCAATGCCCCCCCGCATCAGAAGTTGGTGAAGCAGACTGCTAGAGCTGTGATTGGTCAACTTTGTCTCCTCCTTCACATTTCCTAGTTCTCGTCACTGCTCCGCTCTGATCATTTACTTCCCACTGCCATCAGACTCCTGAACAGATAACAACTCCTAAAACTCCGTAACACAGCTTTGCATACAGGAACTCACACACCGGCTGCTAAATTTGCACACTGATCACCTGTACAGTAGATATAGTTTCACCGGTCTGATGTCCATATCATCTCTGCTGCTGCTTATCATGCACAGTTTACTGGTACTACTGGTACAGAAATTAGCAGCGGGTGCTAATTTGTAATTATATACTGCTCATTGCACAATACTCATTTGCACACTGTACATAGGGTCATGCCATCTCAGGTTCACATCATCTCTAATATCAATATACCACTATCACTTTAGTCATCCAGTGAATTTTCAATTTCATTCCTCTTGTCTGACTTCTTTAACTGCTTTAACTGTCCAAACTGCCTAGTGTGTGTTATTATTACTCATTAGTTTTAGTATTTAGTATCAAGGTGGGCTTCAGGAGTCCTAACTGCCTAACTGTGTGTTGGTGTGTGTGTTATTAGCATCCATTAGTATTAGGATTGAGTTACCGTGTTAGTGTGTCATGACCTTATTAAAATTGTTGTTTCTGTACCTATTACCTTGGCATTCATTCGGAGAGCAAAGTAAGAATTTCATTGCTCAGGAAATGTAGCATTTCTTAACCTCTTGCGCTCTGTTGTCCCATGGGTGGGCAAGTCTTTGCGTCCTAGAGCGCACGAGAGCGCACAAGGGCGCTCTCGTGCACTCTAGGACGCATCATGGAGATTATGATGTAGGTGGTGTATAGGCGCACTGAAAATAAAAGCTGCAGACACAGCCGCGAACAGATTAGTTCATTTGATTGACCTCTCATTCGACTAATAAGAGCCTTGAATTGGGTTTCTGAAACCTTGGTCTCCCTTTACACCAACTTCTCCCTTTACACCAACTCCTGCACCTCCAGCCACCAGTCTGTCAAGTTGATCAAGTTTGCGGACGACACCACCCTCATCGGGCTCATCTCCAACGGCGACGAGTCCGCCTACAGGAGAGAGGTGGCCCAGCTGGCGTCCTGGTGCAGCAATAACAGCCTGCAGCTGAACGCTCTGAAGACAGTGGAGATGATTGTAGACTTCAGGAAAGTCACTACTCCTCTGCCCCCCCTCACCCTCTCAGGCTCTCCCATCACCACTGCTGATTCCTTCCGCTTCCTAGGCACTACCATCACCAGGGACCTCAAATGGGAGCTGACCATCAGCTCACTCATCAAAAAAGCCCAGCAGAGGATGTTCTTCCTGCGGCAGCTGAGGAAGCTCAAGCTACCCACCAAGATGTTAGTGCAGTTCTACACAGCCATCATCGAGTCCATCCTCACCACCTCCATAACCGTGTGGTACGCAGGAGCCACTGCCAGGGACAGACTAAGGCTGCAGCGCGTCGTGCGCACTGCTGAGAAGGTGATCGGCTGCAAGCTCCCATCTCTCCAGGATCTGTACATCTCCAGGACCCGGAGGCGTGCTGGCCGGATCATAGCCGATCCCTCACACCCTGGTCACGTACTGTTTGCCCCCCTCCCCTCTGGTAGAAGACTTCGGTCCATCCAGACTAAAACCTCCCGTCACATGAACAGCTTCTTCCTCTCTGCCATTAGACTGCTGAACACTAAGTGACTTATTGACTCTCGTGCACCATGTACAGCAGCTCAACCAGACTCATGTCAATCATCACTGTTTTCTTCCTGCATTACCGACTGCACTATATAGTTCTCCACAGTATCTGCTGCTGGCTAATATATATTTTAACTGTTGACCAGTATCACTTAATCTTAGCCTACACTTTATTACATGTATAGTTTATTTCTCTTATCTTATCATGTTTAATGTTGCAGCATTGTACCGAGACAAATTCCTAGTTTGTGTACTACATGAACAATGGCAATAAACCTGATTCTGATTCTGACCTATTACCTTGGCATTCATTCGGAGAGCAAAGTAAGAATTTCATTGCTCAGGAAATGTAGCATTTCTTAACCTCTTGCGCTCTGTTGTCCCACGGGTGGGCAAGTCTTTGCGTCCTAGAGCGCACGAGAGCGTACAAGGGCGCTCTCGTGCACTCTAGGACGCATCATGGAGATTATGATGTAGGTGGTGTATAGGTGCACTGAAAATAAAAGCTGCAGACACAGCCGCGAACAGATTAGTTCATTTGATTGACCTCTCATTCGACTAATAAGAGCCTTGAATTGGGTTTCTGAAACCTTGAAGAACCAATGAATGAAAACTTAGCAAGAAGGACCCGCCTCCCAACGGCTGCGAGCCAATTGAAGCACAGAAGTTCGCTGAGCTGTTTTGTCTAAAGCTGGGTGAAGAGAGACTGCTTCAGCAGCCACAGGCAGTGGTTTATTTATTTTTTTAAATTCCAGCAGAGTGTTTAGGATTCTCTTATATGGTCATCATAGACCGACGGAGGCTGACGACGGAGGTCGTAAATCATTCGCCAAAACTGCAATCATGGAATTATGTTTTGACCGGGTCGCGAGCCCAGAACCGAGCGGACCAGCGTCGGTTCGTCTGACAATGAGGAAGAGAAGTTGGCCAGGACAATGTGGCTGTGAAGAGGTAAGGTGTTATAAGCCAAATTATTTTTTATCCCAGAAAATTGTAATCAAAAATGACTTTTGACCGATCGGTAAATTACAACTGTGCGGCGCACGATGTCCGAAGTGCGTGCACCGCGTTACACGGTTCGTTCGCCACCTCCGGACCGTGAACGCCCCCCCCCCCCGTCTCTACGATTCTGTAGCGGGGGGGTGGGGGGAGCTGCAGTGACAGCGGTGCTGTGGAAACATGCCTTATCCGAGTGTAATCCGTCATGTAGTGAGGGCGGATCTCCGTCCTCTGTAGCGGGGGGGGGGGGGGGGCCCACCCCCCCCCCCCCACACACACACACAGACACAGCCCTGAATGTGACCTTTCATTAGAGCCCTAAATGAAGCTTCTACATTGAATCATTCAAAAGTTACAGACGTTTTTCCAAACTGTGCCATTTGGCACAATTTGGCACAGTTCCAAAACGCCTGGGAACAACCTGAGAACAAAGCTGTGTAATATATTCATTTTTTCTGGTATTGTTACAAAATTTGGACCTCAGCTGGATAACACTTGGTTCTACATTTCTGTTGCATTTTCCAGCCCGGATCTGAAGCTGTGTGTTATTTGTAAGCATTTGTATCCAAAAAAACACCCAGGCCAAATTTATTTTCTTCAAGTTCACTATGTTTAGATGACTGTAACTCAGTGGCCGGAGCACTTAGAGAGATCATGTTTTTTTTTGCCAAAAAATTCAGTGTTTTCTTTTAAATGAGACCAACCCCATGAAGATGCTGCAAAGGGTTGAAGAACAGCTTTCGATTTATTTTGGGCACATTTTTTGGGGGCGTTTTTAGGAAAATTGACCGGAGTGCAAGGAGTTAACTGTGCTCATGATAATAAAGCCTTTGAATCTTGAATCTTGAATTTACCACGGCTCCACTTCCAAAGCAAGTCAGATAATCAACGGTCTGAATTCAAAAAAATATTGATTAATACTGAGGAAGTTAGCAGATATGACTCGTCCTAGCCCCATTAATTACATAGATTGTCAAATAACAGCAGTGGCGGTGGTGGAACATGCCATTTTCTCCATCTTCTTATTTTTTCTGTTGCAGCAATCATATAAAATGATGCTTTTTTAACATATGTTAGCTCCAACTTCATCACAATCTGCTCTTATTCACTGCTATTTAATAAACAAAAACAAACAAAATCACTGCACATTAGCAGAAACCTGTTTTGGCAATGCAACCACGCATTCAAATCAGCCCACAAGAAAAAAATTGCTGATAACTGCATTAGCAACATGTGTCGGTAATGACATCGATATGCGGTGGCTGCATAAATCCAGCTTTTGTGGAGATTGTGTTTGTATGTGTATGCATGCAGCTTACCAGCCATGACAGAATATTTCAAAGATTTCAAACAGATTACCTTTCATCACAGCATGTTTTAAGCAAGTACAACAAATTAAGCATTATTTTTTATGCTGAACTGTCTTTTGTAACATAACAACAGAGTCCTTGATACAGTAGCTGTCTCTTTGGCTGTCCATAAGCTCAATTTCTCTTGACAGAGTAAAGCACATGAAACATTTTGATACAAAAATTTAAAACTACCCAAATGTTGTAACACAAATACCTAACTGGCTTGTATCAGTGAAATTCCATTAACAGTCATTTTTTCCATAGCACTAAATTAAGTATGTGGTTTGCAGCATGCTCAAGGCAATTGACATCATGGGGATGGTGTTGGTCTGACAGAAGAAGGGTGAGATTACAGCATTAATTGTGTGAATTGGACTGCCCTGTTTTATCTCCTGCAAAAGATTTGGCTTCAAAGCTGTTTACTTCTTTACTTGATGACCATACCCATCCACACTCTTTCCCTGTGTTCCTTTGGTGCAGACTGACAGGTCACATATTGAATTTAGAGTGGGCAACAAATGGGTCTCTCTCTTATTAAGACACTAATTGGCCACAGTGTTTTGTTGTGAGTTCCAGAGCATGGATGGAAAACCCACAGATGCATTTCGCAAGTACTATACCCTCAGGTCCAGCACCCAAAGCCTACTATAGCATTATGTGCCTAAACACACTGCTTTAATAAGATTGGGTTCTTGCCCGTTGAATTGACCTCATGACTTCTCATTTTAATCACAAAAACTACAAACACGATCAGGTATGATTAACTTTTCACAAAACTACAGATTATAAAGGAGAGGGTAAATGTAGTTATGAGAACACACAAGAAAAACACACAAGACAAACAACAAATAACCCAATAAATGCAAATGATTCAAAGGTATAGTGAAATAAACAAAGGGGGAAAACTACTATGGAGATGGCATTGCTTGAATAACTGACAGAACCTGAATGAAGTTTGAGAGGAAGGCTGGGGGCCAAAATACATCTTGTCCCAGAAGGTTCTTCTGGACCATTACTGTCTCATCCCATAGCCTTGCGGAGTCAAACGGAGGGGGTCTCTCTACACGATGATGCCTGGATTTATTCAAAGGTCAGAACAAGTTGGGCCCAAAGCTGGTTGGAAGCTTGGAGAAGCGGGCCCCCCCCCCCTTCCAATTTCATCAATTTATCCAAAATTAATAAAAAAGCAGGTTTGATGCTGACATGGGTTTAGGAACCACAAAAGAAACTTAAACACTAATGCACAAAAACAAGCACCAAATTACTAGAAAAAGACAGAGACAGAGAATGGCCACCTCCTGAAAGGGGGTGGGGGTTCAAGCCTACATGGTAGAGTTTCTGCTGCTCAGTAGCACACAGACAAAAGCCAGTGCAATTCAGGAAAAGCAGGAAGAAAAGAGGAGAGAAGGTGGGAAAAAGAGGAACAGCATTTGTTCTAACATCTTAAAAGAAAGTGCAGGAAGGCAGGACAGGAAGTGACATCAAACTGTCTAAACAAATGAGAAGAGGCTTACTGTGGGGGTGAGAATAGCATTAACCAATCAGAGATGGAGTTTGTAAACTTTGTTTCAGAGAAGGCGAAATTTGAGCGAAAGTGTAGCTACTAAGCGATAGAGGAATATAGAGGAATATCAAGGGATAAATTACATGATTCAGCATCAAGACACAAAATCCCATGAAGCACATACTTGTGTAAGAAAATTAAATAAAGTGATAAACAAGAAACACATTAATAAGAACATTTTTCATAATCAAATATGATGAACTATTTCAGTGAAGATGATTATTCCAAAACATATAGTAAATGCATAAATTATTCCCTGTAAAAGTGTAGATACCAAAATAAGGAAAGTCGGTCTCATAATCTGTCCAGGGTGTACCCTGCCTCTCACCCAAAGATGCTGGGATAGGCTCCAGCCCCCCGCCACCCAAAAAGGATTTAGCAGAAGAAGATGGATGGATGGATGGTCTCATAATCAAATAATGATAATTCTCAGAATAAACTGTTGGAGGAGTTTGTCTCTCTTAACTGTAGAGAAAGAGTAAACAGAACACAATAATACATACCAAATTGACATAGTCATTAATGGCAGAGGGGGGCAGCGCGGTGGTGGAGTGGTTAGCGCTGAGGCAGCACAGCAACCCACCCTTGGCCAGGGGATCCTGGGTTTGATCCCAGCCCCCGACCAACAGTGATCTGTGTGGAGTTTGCATGTTCTCCCCGTGTCTGCGTGGGCTTATGCAGGGATTTCTCCAATTTCCTCCCATATGCCAAAAACATGAAAGTTTGGTTAATTGGCATTAAAACTAAGGATTCTAAATTGTCCTTAGGTATGACTGTGAGAGTGAATGGCTGTCTGTCTGTCTGTGTTGGCCCTGTGATGGACTGGCGATCTGTCCAGGGTGTACCTTGCCTCTCGCCAAAGATGCTGGGATAGGCTCCAGCCCCCCCGCAACCTGAAAAAGATTAAGTGGAAGAAGATGGATGGATGGATTAATGGCAGAGGAATATAAAGAGCAAAGTTATAAGTTTATGTAAAATGAATTTCAATCCTTGGAATCAAAAGTCAGTTTTATCCATAATTCTGCACAAACAGCAATACTGCAGTTCAGATCAAAGAGGATAGGAATGTGGTTCTGGTCTGCATTTTGATGGAGAGTGCTGGCAGGTCAATCCTGGATGACTGTGATTATTGGTGATTAAATAAAACTATACACACACAACAGTTGATCAAACAGATAAATTCACTCACGAAAACAAAATCATAATCATAATATTACAAAGCTCTAAATAATCAGGCTCCTTTTTATTTAAAAGATCTGATACTACCCTATTATCCGAACAGAGCACTACGCTCCAAAAATGCAGGATTACTTGTAATACCTAGAATCTCCAAAAGTGTAATGGGAGGTAGAGCCTTCAGTTATCAAGCTCCTCTCTTGTGGAACCAGCTGCCACTCTGGATTCGGGAGTCAGACTCGATCTCTGTTTTTAAGAATAGGGTTAAAACCTTCCTTTTTGATATAGCCTATAATTAGGGAGGGATCATGTGCCCCTGAACCCTCCCTTAGTTATGCTGCTAATAGGTTTAGACAGCCGGGGGACCTCCAACAATGCACTGGGCGTCACTCCTTTCTTCACTCTCAATGAAATATTTTTGCTGATCATTAACATCTGTTTGGTCTCTCCCATAGGCTAAGTCCCCGTCGTAGTGTTTGCTTTCTACATGTCTGTTCTTTTTTCAACTCAAGATGGCGACGAAACCTGTGGAACTTTGAAGCCTGAACCGAGACTTTCTGGCTCCGCAGGCAGCCACCATCACCAGGCCAGCAGCCACGACCATCAGGCTCCACAGGCAGCCGCCACCACCAGGATTCACAGGCAGTTCCCACCACCAGGCCCTGCAGCCACCTCCATCAGGCTTCAGGCCTGGCACCAGGCCTTACATGCATTCCTGTTGTTGTTGTTGCTGCTTAAATTTTTCATCAACACTGAAATAGTCTTGGAAACAGACTCTTGTCTCCTTGTCCACTGCAAATTATTGCAAAACTGCAGCAAAATGCCACCTAAGCCAAAAGCAGAGGCCAAATCCGAGGAGGAATATGTGTCCCTCGCACAGGTAAATGACTTACTGGAACAACAAAAAGAACTGTTTTCTGCATTGTTAAACCAACAACAGGAAACTTTCAAAAGCCTCCTCAAAGTGATCATGGACTCAGCTAACGCAAGAGTGGACACGATGACGAGAGAGTTGCAGGGCATTAAAACCAGTCTACAGTTCACTCAAAAAGGGATAGCGCCATACCGTGGCTGCTTCATCCATCCAGGTAGATGCCCTCAATTTCCCCTCTGGGGATCAATAAAGTATACAAAATCAAAATCAAATTTAAAAAAAAAGACGTAGATGGCATAAAAGCCGATTTGTCTAAACAAGCAGACCGCAACAATGTGCTGCAATCAGATGTTTCTAAAGTGTGTGACAGTCTGTTGACTATCACCGACAAATTTGAATATCTGGAAGGACAATCCTGGAGAAATAATCTAGTCTTTGATGGTGTTGTGGAGGCACCAGGAGAGACCTTGGCCGACATGGAGGAGAAGATTAAAAATATTCACATGGATACACTACAGTTACCACCAGGGATCGAGATGGAGAGAACCCACCGCACTGGGAAACCTGGAGGAGAAAGACCAAGGCCCATTGTGGTCAAATTCCTGCGGCACAAGGACAGGATGACCACTCTTCAAAGAGCCAAGTCCCTCAAAGGAACAAAAATCTTCATCAATGAGGACTTCACTGATTTGGTAAGAAGGAAGAGAAAAGAATTAATGCCAGAGCTGAAAGCTGCAAAAGCACGGGGGGACATAGCCTACTTAAGGTATGACAGACTCATTATTCACCCACGCCATCCCTGTAACAGTACACCAAAATCAATGGAGCCAAAAATCAACCAGAAATGATTGACATTTCATTATCAACTTAGAGATATAAACTGAGCATTTGTTTCCATTGACTGGAATAATTAAGATGCAAACTTTTATAGGAAACAACCTCATTTTTAAAGGGTACGAATATACCGAGCATAAGCCACACAGTGTTGAATATGAAACCGATCCTGAAAATCACTTTTTCAACAGTATAAAACATCATTGTAAGTACTTTAGCTCAGACCAACTAAAAAATGCAATTTCTGACCAATCATTGTCAATAATACACTTTAATAGTAGAAGTCTCAACATGACTTTTTCCAAAATCCAGGACAGTTTGTTGCAATATAACACAAATTTTTCTGCTGTTGCAATTTCTGAGACTTGGCTAAAAAATGACCAACTTCATACAGTGCAAATGAGAGGCTATGATTTATATACCACAAGTAGGTCAAAAAAAAGTGGTAGTGGTGTTGCTTGATATATCAGGTCCTGCTACCAAAGCCAAGTTGTAGATAATATGTCTTTTGAAATGGAAAACATCATGGAGTGTCTAACTGTGGAATTAATTACAACTACAAAAAACATCATAATAAGTTGCATTTATAGAACACCGGGTACCGATATTGACATTTTCAAAGAAAAATTGTCTGAGCTTTTCAGTGCAGTAGGTAATAAGAAGCTGGTATTTATTTGTGGAGACTTCAATATTGACTTATTAAATCCAAATGACCATATCCAAATAAGTGAATTCATAAATTCCATGTTTTGTATGGGCTTCTACCCTTCAACAACAAACCCCACTAGAATAACAACACATTCAGCAACGCTTATTGATAACATTTTCACAAATGTCACTGAGGGAAATGTAACTGCTGGTCTTATTATCAATGATGTGACAGGCCATCTGCCTGTTTTTGTTTCTTCACACACTGGTGTAACACATAACGTTGAAATAGATCAGGTTTTTAAACGACTTGTAACAGAGACCACAATCAACAATCTTAGAAATGATCTAAAAATACAAGACTGGAGCGGTGTTTATGTTGACGACATTGATACAGCATATGGAGAATTTATCTCTATTTTATCACAACTATATAATAAACATTGCCCTCTAGTGGTAAAGGAAACTAAATTTAAATACAGAGATAAGCCTTGGATCAATACCACCGCCCACCACCACCATAGCAGTCTGTCGGGGACAACAATGACTGTTTCATTTAGGTCTGATCAGATTCCTCCACACAGCTCTGTCCCTCGCCCTCCGCTGCCAGGAACTCCTGACCTTGTTAACCCGGGTGACGTCTGAGCCAGTATGAGTTGCTTTCTGACTGGCCATTTCATGAAACTGCAAGGGCCTGCAAAATGCTTGTAAAAAGAAAAACTTGTTATACAAAACGTTTCTGAAATTAAGAACTGTGGAAGCAGAAAAGAAATACAAGACTTATAAAAATAAACTCATTAGTATTTTAAGATCGAGTAAAAAAAACATTACAGTAAATTATTGGAAAATAACAAAACTAATACATGTAATATATGGAAGGTGTTAAATAATATAACAAAGAGAGGAAAACTAAATTCCAACCACATCTCTTATTTAAATTCAGATAATGGAATAATCATTGAAAATAGCTTGATCTCCAACACGTTTAATGAATATTTTGTTAATATAGGAAAAAAGATCACCAACTCCACTGTATCATCAGCAAATACAAGTGGCGTGACAATGTCGTCAACATAAATGCTTACTCAATGTTTATGAAAGAAACAGATGAAAAACAAATTCTTGACATTGTTAACAAATTCAAAGACAAAAAACCAACTGATTGTAATGATTTCATTATGTTCTTGGTTAAATGTATCATTGAATGTATTGTTAAACACTTCACTTTCATATGAAACATGTCACTTACTGCTGGTAAATTTCCAAAGAAAATAGAAATCACAAGAGTTGTTCCTCTGTATAAGACTGGTGACAAACACTTATTGTCAAACTACAGACCCATCTCCTTGTTACCTCAGTTCTCCAAAATACTGGAAAAAATATTTGTTAGAGACTAAATGATTTCATTGATAAGCACAATATACTCTGTGAACAACAGTATGGATTCAGGAAGAACTGGACCACCTCACTGGCACTCATGGACTTTGTTGAACAGATTACGGATGCAACAGATAGAAGAGACTACACAGTTGGAATATTTCTGGACTTACAAAAGGCATTTGATACAGTTGACCATAAATTACTCCTTAGTAAATTACATAAGTATGGCATCATTGCTTTTGACAGGTTACACAGCTATTTAGAAGACAGATATCAATATGTTCATGTGAATAACACAGACTCTGAGTCGCTGAAGATGACGTGTGGGGTACCACAGGGTTCTGTGCTTGGTCCATTGCTGTTTATTTTGTATATTAATGATTTATGTTCTGTGTCTAAATTGCTCAAGTGTATTTTATTTGCAGATGACACAACTTCTGGATTCAGTAGAAAATGAACTTAAACAAATCAATCAATGGCTCACTGCCAGTAAATTATCTATTCACCTTAGAAAAACAAAATGTATAATATTTGGAAACCACAAATTATATAATCACAGAAAAATTAAAATAAACAATGTTGAAATTGACACAGTTTTCGAAACCAAGTTCCTAGGGGTCAATGTTGATAACAAACCAAACTGGAAATCACACATAAATTATGTCAAAACTAAAATGTCTAAATCCATTGCCGTACTGTATGAAGTTAAGGATCTCCTGTGTCAGAAATCTCTTTGCATTTTATATAATTCACTGATACAGTAGTTTCTTTTATGACATACTGTGTGGAGATCTGGGGAAACACATATAAAACAAACACAAACTTAATCTTTTTACTACAGAAAAAAGCCGTACACATTGTATCAAAGAAACCTTACCATGAACAAACAAATCCAATATTCATTCAATTACATACTCTTAAATTTAGAGATCTGGTAGATTATAATGTCATTCAAATCATGTACAAAGCAAATAATAACCAATTACCTGTAAACATTCAGAGACTGATTAAAAAAAAGGGAAAGCAAATATGAGCTAAGAGGTAACTCTGTTTTTAATAAGCCAAAGGTTAGAACAAATACAAAGTATCATTGTATGTCTGTCACTGGAGTTAAACTGTGGAACTGTTGCTCTGAAAATATTAAAACATGTTCAACTCTGAAGCAATTCAAAAAATTGTACAAAGATGAGAAAATCTCCCAGTATCTCACTGTAAATGCTAGGAGATCAATTTGTAATAACTTAAAGGTTTGTTTTTTTTTGTCTACTTGTTCTGTTTGATTTTCTTTGTTGATTTTGGGTATGACTTAAATTTTTATGTTATTGATTTTAAAATTGTAACGGGGTAGGCACTATATAAGCACTAACTTCAGCCTACACCCTTTTGGTTGTTCTTTTGTGTGTTCTTATTGTATTGTATGTGTTTATTATTACCGAATAAATTCATTCATTCATTCATTCATTCTTTTCTTCTTCTTCTCTATCCCCTCACCCTCCAGCCAGTTGCAACAGATGGCTGCCCCTCCCTGAGCCTGGTTCTGCTGGAAGTGTCTTCCTGTTAAAAGCAAGTTTTTCCTCTCCACCGTTGCAAAGTGCTTGCTCACAGGAGATTGCCTTATTGCTGGGGCCTTTCTGCAACTGTGGGGGTTTTCCCTACAGTTGAAAGTGCTGTGAGATGAATGTTGTTGTGAAATGATGCTATATAAATAAAGCTGAATTGAATTGAACATCAGATTCAGTTTTTTGAATAATGGTGACTCTGGGATACACAGAGAGGGTGGAGGTAAGTTTTACGACCTGAAGATAACAGTTTTGACCAAGCACTCTCTTTGAAGACACCCTTAGGAAAGTTGGTGGAGAGTCTGTTTATTTAGGTGTCTCCTGGTTTAGTCCAAGTGAATTCTGCAAATCAAGTTTTGGCACCTTAGTAGTTCTCTCTAGCCTAGAGAAGGTCAGTTTGGAGTCAGTGTATCCGTATAAAATGTGGAGGAAGGAATAGTGTTTATTCAGAAAGTTTCAAGATCTATTAGTCTGTCAGAGTGCAAATTCTTGTTTATGATCGTGAAAAGGGAGCGCTAGTTGGTCTGTGGGACAGCTCCTGGACCAGACACCCAAGAAATATAGGGATATAAGGGAGCGAAGGTTATTTTGTGGGCAGTGGTGGCCTAATGGTTAGGGAGGTGGACTGGTGAGTGGAGGGTCGCGGGTTCGATCCCTGGACTAGCAGGATTAGATCTGGATGGGACAGATAACATAGCAGTGTTTGTCCCACCCTCCTTAACCCCACTGTGGTGCTCTTGAGCGAGACCCTTAACCCCAGCTGCTCAGTGGCCACAGGTCAGTCTGTGGTTGTACTGGGCACCTCCGGTTTATCACCGGACCGCCCTACGTAAGGCCGGGGTCGGCCATCTTACGGCCTCTTGTCTTGCCGGGGCTCTGTCTGTGGCTGCCATATCCAGTGAGTTCAATAAAGCTGTGTTCCACAAGTCACCTCGCCTCATCTGTGAACCAGGGTAATTTCAGACATAACATTGGTGACGTCGGATTAAACCATAGAGGCGTGCATAACTCCTATTTGCCCTTTTCTCAAGGTGCCAGGGGACCCGCTGGTGCCCTGGCCTAGGTGGTTTCTAAGCCTTCCAGAACTACGCTGCCGCGCTATATCTTGGGGAGCTAGATAAGCTAAGGGCACAAGCGCTTTTGGTTCACAATTTAGGCATAGAGGGCCAGCGAATTTTGCAAACACTTAGTACTGTGGACACCTACAAAGAGGTAGCAGAGCTGCTAGCTAGCCACTTCCACACCCCGGATAATGTGACGGTCCGGAGGATCCGCTTTTGGCAGCGGCATCAACAGGTAGGTGAACCTGTTCTGCAGTTCATTGCCGACATGAGGCAGCTAGCTAGCGAGTGCCATTTTGGAGCACTGGAAGAAGAAATGATTCATGACCAGCCCGCGGAACATACTTGTAGCGCCGCATTGCAAGCTAGGCTACTCACGGCATCTAAGGACCTCACGTTAGCCACAGCCATCAAGCTAGCTCTCCAAATGGAAACCGCGGGCAAGTTAGCTCCGGAGCTAACCGGACGCCAGTTACAGCAGCCACCGGAGCCTTTTGCCATGGCAAATGTTGTAGACATGGATAGTGAGGATAGCTTGGACGATGAAGACGCGGAAGCCAATGCTACCAGCTGGGGGTCTGCCCCGAAAAAATTCCTTTGCATGGGTTGTGAGTCTGCTAAGCACTGAAATAAGGCTAAGGACTGTCCGGTGAGAAGAGCACATCGTAACAGATGTGGTCACTTGAACCATTTTTCCAGGGTGTGTCGTGAAGTTAAGCAGGAAAGTCCACAAGCTAAATCGCTCAGCCCACCCCCAACAACCATCCACACGGTGTCCCCCAACATGAACGGGTACACATTTTGCACAATGGGGCTGGACGATGTGGAGCTGCTGCTGTTGATCGACACTGGGGGTCGTTGCTGAACTGGGCCATGGTGAAGAAGATTTTTTCCCCACCACAGGATTAAAGGTAACCCAGCGCTGTTGTATGGTTATGGAGGTGGAAAGCTGGACATGGTCGGGACTTTGGAGTTGACTGTTCGGTACAAGTCTGCAACAGTGACCGGCTTCACGTTCCATGTGACAGCACGGGGCAATAGCATCATGGGCTGTGATTTATTTTACGGACTGGGTTTCACCATTAAAGAGGAAGGGGGGGGGGAGCCTGCAACCATGAGGGCGCACACTACAACAGCCTTAGAAGAGGTCGGGGCAGGATCGAGAAGCACGGAGGATCAGCGTGCTTGACAACAACGTCTCAAGCTGAGCCAGGCCCCATTGACGGTCCTAGATTGGGTTCGAAGTCGAGATGAAAAACGTCCATGGCGAAGATGGGCCAGACAACAACCTGAGGAGCATCGGAAGTGTCTGTGCATAATGGACAAACTGGGCGCAGTGCACTTCAGGCTGTCTGACGGCTCGGTGTGGCATGCAAATTGGCTTCGGCATGTCCAGGAGAAGACTCCGGGAGACGAGGCTGGATGTGGGACGAGGTCGATGTTGAGGAGGAGCGGATTCAGCATCTGGAGGGCCAACCATCACCCCGGGGACCAGCAGTTCCCAGGGACACATCGAAAGAGGGGGTGTCCGTGGTCCCCATGCCAGTTATGTCTTTTTTACCTGATGAATTGGGTTGTAAATAGTACATGTTGAAGTGCTGTTGTTGTTGGTGGTGTTGTTAGTTGAAATGTTATATATGGGATTACTTTGGTTTTTTTTTCTGTTTTAGTTTGGGAGCACAGCGTATAATTTTATTTATTAATGGACTTTGAGTTACTGTAGCAGGTGGCAGAATAATCCACCTTGCCGTGTGGGCAGGACGGCAGTTCACCCGTCCGCCCTAGTTTAGGTTTGTTGTTGCTGTGGTGTGTGTGTGTGTGTGTGTGTGTGTGTGTGTGTGTGTGTGTGCCAGGCCATTTGGAAATATTAAGTTTTCGTTTGGTAGTGCGTGATTCAGGTCCCAAATTGGGGAGGGTCTTAATTTGAGTGAGTGCTTTTGGACTTTTTTAAAGGTGGGAGGGATGTTTGATAGTACTATATAGTACTTTTACTATGAAGTGCTGGGTGGTGACGCGCACCTCCGGTGACGTCACTGGGACCACCCAATGTAAGGCCGGGGTCGGCCATCTTACAGCCTCTTGTCTCGCCCGTGACTTAGCCGGGGCCCTGTCTGTGGCCGCCATATCCAATGAGTTCAATAAAGCTGTGTTCTACAAGTCACCTCATCTCAGAATCAGAATCAGAATCAGAATCAGGTTTATTGCCATTGTTCATGTAGTACACAAACTAGGAATTTGTCTCGGTACAATGCTGCAACATTAAACATGATAAGATAAGAGAAATAAACTATACATGTAATAAAGTGTAGGATAAGATTAAGTGATACTGGTCAACAGTTAAAATATATATTAGCCAGCAGCAGATACTGTGGAGAACTATATAGTGCAGTCGGTAATGCAGGAAGAAAACAGTGATGATTGACATGAGTCTGGTTGAGCTGCTGTACATGGTGCACGAGAGTCACTTAGTGTTCAGCAGTCTAATGGCAGAGGGGAAGAAGCTGTTCATGTGACGGGAGGTTTTAGTCTGGATGGACCGAAGTCTTCTACCAGAGGGGAGGGGGGCAAACAGTACATGACCAGGGTGTGAGGGATCGGCTATGATCCGGCCAGCACGCCTCCGGGTCCTGGAGATGTACAGATCCTGGAGAGATGGGAGCTTGCAGCCGATCACCTTCTCAGCAGTGCGCACGACGCGCTGCAGCCTTAGTCTGTCCCTGGCAGTGGCTCCTGCGTACCACACGGTTATGGAGGTGGTGAGGATGGACTCGATGATGGCTGTGTAGAACTGCACTAACATCTTGGTGGGTAGCTTGAGCTTCCTCAGCTGCCGCAGGAAGAACATCCTCTGCTGGGCTTTTTTGATGAGTGAGCTGATGGTCAGCTCCCATTTGAGGTCCCTGGTGATGGTAGTGCCTAGGAAGCGGAAGGAATCAGCAGTGGTGATGGGAGAGCCTGAGAGGGTGAGGGGGGGCAGAGGAGTAGTGACTTTCCTGAAGTCTACAATCATCTCCACTGTCTTCAGAGCGTTCAGCTGCAGGTTGTTATTGCTGCACCAGGACGCCAGCTGGGCCACCTCTCTCCTGTAGGCGGACTCGTCGCCGTTGGAGATGAGCCCGATGAGGGTGGTGTCGTCCGCAAACTTGATCAACTTGACAGACTGGTGGCTGGAGGTGCAGGAGTTGGTGTAAAGGGAGAAGAGTAGGGGGGAAAGTACACAGCCCTGGGGTGATCCGGTGCTGATGCTAGTATAGTCTGAGACAGTCTTTCCCAGCCGCACATGCTGCCTCCGGTCCGTCAGGAAGTCGATGATCCACCTGCAGAGGGAGTCAGGCACGTTGAGCAGGGACAGCTTGTCCCGGAGCAGAGCGGGGCGGATGGTGTTGAATGCGGAGCTGAAGTCCACAAACAGGATCCTGGCGTAGGTTCCCGGGGAGTCCAGGTGCTGCAGGATGGAGTGGAGGGCCAGGTTGACTGCATCGTCTACAGACCTGTTGGCTCGGTAGGCAAACTGCAGCGGGTCCAGGAGAGGGGTGGTGATGGACTTGAGGTGGGACAGGACCAGGCGCTCAAAGGACTTCATGACTACAGAGGTGAGCGCTACAGGTCTGTAGTCATTAAGTCCAGTGATCCGTGGCTTCTTGGGGACAGGGATGATGGTGGAGGATTTGAGGCAGGACGGCACGTGGCATAACTTAAGGGAGGTGTTAAAAATGTCTGTGAATACAGGAGCCAGCTGTTTCGCACAGAGTCTCAGGGTGGAGGGAGACACGCCGTCTGGGCCGGGGGCCTTGCGCGGGTTCAGTCTGGAGAACTGTTTGAGCACATCCTGCTCACTGATGATAAGGGGAGGGGGGGAGGTGGGGGGGGTGCCTTAAATGAAGTAGGGAATGTGGAGGCTGTGGAGCTGGAGGGAGGGGGGGAGTTGGACACAGATGACGAGGTGTCAAAACGGGCATAGTGTTGGGACAGTCTCTGACAAAGGGCTTTGTCATCCTGACCTTTAGGAGCCTGAGGCCGATAGTTGGTGATCTGCCTCAGTCCTCTCCACACGGAAGCCGAATCATTAGCAGTGAACTGCTGCTGGAGTCTCTCTGAGTACACAGATTTAGCCCTCTTCAGCTCTCTGTTAAACCGGTATTTAACCTCCCTGTAGCAGTCCCTGTCTCCACTTTTCAGCGCTGCTTCCTTCTCCTTCCTGATCTGTCTGAGCTTAGCTGTGAACCAGGGTTTGTCATTAGAGTAACTCACCCTGGTGCGTGATGGAAGAATGTTCTCTTCACAAAAGTGGATATATGAGTTCACAGTGTCCGTGTACTCATCCAGATCATGCGTGGCTCCTTTAAGCATGCCCCAGTCAGATATTTCCATGCACGTTTCCAGCTTCTCCTCAGCATCACTGGTCCGTATCTTCGTAGTGCAATCTCATCTGTGAACCAGGGTAATTTCAGACATAACACCTCTCAATGGAACTACCCTGTATAAATAAAGGTTAAATAAAAAATCATCTACTTTCTCTTTTGATAGCGCTACACTATTAGCTTAATTTCATACCTGGAGAGATGATAGTCATGCACACCAACAAGCTCTCAACCTCTGCATATTCCATGTCAGCTTGTTAATTAGCAGCAAACATCTGCTGACTGCAGTGGAGATGGATATAGATCCACAGAGGAAGGCAGAAAGAGGGAATTAACCACTCCCCAGACAGATGGGTAGAAAACAAGAACCTCAGTAAACAGTCCACTGACTTTCATGTAGGAATGTAACGTTACATAATCTTTGATTTATTTAATATGCAGTATGTTCTTCTTTAAGGACATAAGATTATTTGCTAATCTTTGAACAGGATTTTCAGTCACTGTAGGTAGAGCCACTTCTAGCTATTTGCGTGGCAGAGGCACAACTTTTGTTTGGTGCCACACCTTCGTCAGTTAGAAATGAGTTAGAACAGTTAAAGTGAGGACAACAACCTCACCCTCAACATGGACAAGACAAAGGAGATGATAATGGACATGAGGAAGGGGAGGAGGAGACCTCATCGGCCGCTGTTCATCCGGGAGCTTGAGGTGGAGAGGGTGAGCATCTTTAAATACCTGGGCATGCACATCAGTGAGGACCTTACGTAGACACACAACACCACAGAGCTGGTTAAGAGAGCTCAAGAGCGGCTGTACTTTCTGAGGAGGCTGAAGAAGTTTGGCATGTCCCCCAGGATCCTCAACAATTTCTACAGCTGCATCCTGACCAACTGCATCACTGCATGGTACGGAAGGACTACTTCCCTGGACCGCAAATGCATGCAGAGAGTGGTTAAGACAGAGAAGAAGATCATCAGGACTCCACTCCCCTCTCTGCAGAGCATCTACCACCACAGAGTCCAAAGGAGAGCTGACACCACCCTCCGGGACCCCACCCACCCCCAGTAGAGAATGTTCACACTTCTACCCTCAGACTGGAGGTACAGAAGTGTGAAATGCAGGACATCCAGACTAAAAAAACTCCTTTTTTCCTACTGCCATCAGATGCCTGAATAAATAACAAACTCCTGACACAGCTTTGAAGATAGGAATTCACACACTGGTTGCTAAATTTGCACATTGCTCATTTGCACACTGTACATAATCTCACCCCGTCTCATATCCATATCATCTCTGTTGCTAAATTATCACAGTCTACTGGGTATTATCATCACAGAGAAATTCTCACACTGGGTGCTAATTTGTACATTGCTCATTTGCACATTGTTCATAGGCTTATGCCATCTCAGGTTCATATCATCTCTGATATTAATATATCATTGTCCATTATAGTGATCCAGTGAATTTTCAATTTTCATTCTTCTTGTTTGCTGTAGTTTGACTGCTTTAACTGCTTTAACTGTTCTAAGTGCCTAATGTATGTTATTAGTATTCATTAGTATTAGTATTTAGTATTAAGGTGTGTTTATTACCTTTATTAGTATTGATGTGTATCTATCACCTTGGCATTCGTTCGGAGAGCAGAGGAAGAATTTCATTGCTTAGGAAATGCTGCATTTCTTAACTGTGCACATGATAATAAAGCCTTTGAATCTTGAATCTATGTAGTGAATGAAATTTTCAGTTAAGATTTCGAACAGCACTACAAAATGGCTGACTCACTATATAGTACACTATATCAGGAAGGAGTGAACATTTCAAACACAGCATAGATCTCTGTTTTTAAGAACAGGGTTAAAACCTTCCTTTTTGACATCGTCTATAGTTAGGGTGGGATCAGGTGACCCTGAAGGGAGTTTTTCCTCTCCGCCATCACCAAGTGCTTGCTCACAGGGAATCACCTAATTTCTGGGGCCTTTCTGCAATTGTGGGGTTTTCACCTACAGTTGAAAGTGATATGAGACAACTGTCGTGAAATGGCACGAAATAAATAAAGTTGAACTGAATTGAATTTGTGCAGAAATGAAAGTGGGGAAACCAAATTGGCAAGAACAGAAAAACTGAGCAGATTTGACTGGTTTTTCAGTGTTTTATTTGAAAGAAAACAATGAATTTGGGTGGTTTGAAGCATTGAAACAAGATAAATGAATGTTCTCTTGTTTTTTTTTTTTCTTTTACTGTTTTTTGTATTAGTGGAAGAAATGGATTATCCAGAGGTATTCAGACCACATTTGAATATATAGGCACATGCAGCATATCCATACAGTGGTGTGAAAAAGTGTTTGCCCCCTTCCTAATTTCTCATTTTTTGTATGTTTGTCAAACTTAAATGTTTCAGATCATCAAACAAATTTAAATATTCAACAAATATAACACAAGTAAACACAAAATGCAGTTTTTAAATGAAGGTGTTTATTATTATGGGTAAAAAAAATCCAAACCTACATGGCCCTGCATGAAAAAGTGACCCCCCCGCCCCCAAGTTCATAAATGAACTGTGGTTTATCACATCTTTGGAAAGCTGAGCTCAATTTCTCTAGCCACACTCAGGCCTGATTACTGCCGCACCTGTTGTCAATCAAGAAATCCCTCAAATAGGACCTGCCTGACAAAGTGAAGTAGACCAAAAGATCCTCAGAAGCTACACATCATCCAAAGAAATACAGGGATAAATGAGAAACAAAGTAATTGAGATCTATCAGTCTGGAAAAGGTTATAAAGTCATTTATAAAGCTTTGGGGCTCCAGCAAACCTCAGTGAGAGTCAATATTCACAAATGGCAAAAATATGGAACAGTGGTGAGCTTTCCCAGGAGTGGCTGGATGACCAAAATTACCCCAAGAGTGCAGCAACGACTCATCCAAGAGCTCAGAAAAGACCCCACAACAACATCCAAAGAACTGCAGGCCTCACTTGCCTCAGTTAAGGTCAGTATTCATGACTCCACCATAAGAAAGAGACTGGGCAAAAATGGCCTGCATGGCAAAGTTCCGAGACGAAAACCACTGCTGAGCAAAAAGAACATATAAGCTTGTCTCAGTTTTGCCAGAAAACATCTTGGTGATCTCCAAGACTTTAGGGAAAATACTCTGTGGACTGATGAGCCAAAAGGTGAACTTTTTGGAAAGTGTGTGTTCCATTACATCCGGCGTAAAAGTAACACAGCATTTCAGAAAACAACAGCAAAATATGGTGGTGGTAGTGTGATGGTCTGGGGCTGTTTTGCTGCTTCAGGACCTGGAAGACTTGCTGTGGTAAATGGAACCATGAATTCTACTGTCTACCAAAAAGTCCTGAAGGAGAATGTCCAGCCATCTGTTTGTGACCTCAAGCTGAAGCGCACTTGGGTTCTGCAGCAGGACAACGATCCAAAACCCTCCAAAGTGGTGAAATTACAACAATTCTGCAAAGATGAGTGGGCCAAAATTCCTCCACAGTGCTGTAAAAGACTCATTGCCAGTTATTTCAGATTCTTGATTGCAGTTGTTTCAGCTAAGGGTGGCCCAACCAGTTATTAGGTGTTGGGGGCAATCCCTTTTTCACACAGGGCCATGTAGGTTTGGATTTGTTTTACCCTTAATAATAAACATCTTCACTTAAAAACTGCATTTTGTGTTTACTTGTGTTATCTTTGTCTAATATTTCAATTTGTCTGATGATCTGAAACATTTAAGTGCAACAAACATACAAAAAAATGAGAAATCAGTAAGGGAGGAAACACTTTTTCACACCACTGTATGTGGGTAAGCCAGTGCAGATGTCTCAGCCAGCAGAGCTACAAAGAACCATCACTCTTCCATTGTCAACAAGTTCACATTGGCTGCTAAAGGAAGAACCAGACAGTGCACCTCCACACTGCTCATTTTTAAGCACCCTGTCCCATTGTCTCATCCTTCACAGCTATGAATGTGGCTTTGGTTTAAGAGCTTTTAGTTTAGCCTCAGCCAGAGATAGATGCAGTAAGGGTGGTAATTGCATGTCCTGCATGTACAACCACCTTGTTTTTCTGCTCCATGAAGGCCTTTTAGCATGCGGCTCAGTCTAGACAGAAAGGAAGCACTCGTGTAGCTGCCTCACTGATTAACTGGCTATCTCTATGGGCCAGCAGCTCTCTCTCTGTGGCCTAAAAGCATGTCTTATTGGAAATATGAATTAAACTGTGAGCTTTATTATCATGTTCTTCCACTCTAAATTCTATTGTGCAGTCATGCATGATTTGTCATAGAAGTGTGACTGCAAGTTCACCTCAATTCCACGGTGACTTAACTCATTTTTTAAATATTTCACAAAAGAAATTACAGCACCATGTACCAGCTTTCATCCCTTTGGCATTTCTCAAATTGCTACTTTGACATAAGCTCTGCAGAGTTTGAAAACAAATGAAATTTCTCATTAGAGTCTCATTACTAAAGAACATGTAGGCCTGGCACGGTTTTTAAAAGTGGCAAAGTATTGTGGTGATGTTCTAATTCACTGCTGGACATGTAAAGTCACAGATGGTTTAACAGGAGAGGGGCAGTGAAAATAAGCTGGTTGGCTGGACCCTTAATTTTTTTTTGGGGGGGGGGGGTATTTTCAAGAGGGCATTTGAAGCCATTAATACATAATATTATGTAAGAGGAGTCTATCAGAAGTTAAAGGTAGGCTTGGTGTTTGCTTTGTTTTGGTCTGTTTCTGAAAACACAGAAGCTCCCGAGGTCCCTCCCCCTCTCCTCCCTCGTCTCCTTCAGGCCCCTCCTTTCACATAATGCATAAACCTGCAGTAGTGGTTACTGTTATGGCGGCACTTTATTGTGAAGTGACATCACAATAAAGTGACTTCCTGTCACATCACCGTACTGTCCTATATAGCGGGGTGAGCCGCTATAGCATGGCCTCTTGTGCCGGATGCCTACGCTAGGTGCTTACCATGTACTGCTTCACTTATTGTACATAGTTCCAAAATAAAGCTGTGTTCGATGCTACTTCATCTTGCCTCATTCATCACCAGGTTTGCATACATAACATTTGGCAACCAAGGATTAACTCATGGAAGTGTGCATAACACCACTCCGTCCCTTCCTTGAGCTCCTGGGTGAACCACCCGTGCCATGGCCGCATTGGTAGGAGGCCTATCAAACATACATTATGGCACTGGACCTTGGGAAGCTCGATAAGGTGAGGGCACATGCGCTTCTCGTTCACAACTTGGGTATTGAAGGCTGGAGGGTTCTGCGGACGCTTGGAGCGTCGGACTCGTATGGGGACATTGTGGAGCTGCTAGCTAACTATTTCTCCACCCCAGACAGTGTGACTGTTCAGAGAATTCATTTTCACCAGAGACACCAGTGTGTAGGTGAGCCAATCTGCCAGTATGTCATTGATTTGAAACAGCTAGCTAGCGAGTGTCGTTTTGGGCCGTTTGGAGACGAGATGAGGTGCGCGACCAACTGGCAGAGCACATGTGCAACACTGAGCTGCATGCTAGGCTACTAATGGTGCCTAATGACTTGACATTAGCTAGAGCCGTCGAGCTAGCTCTCCGGTTGGAGGCCTTCAATAAGCTAGCTCTGGAGCTAAATTGACGCCAATTACAGAAGCCATCTGAGCCACCTGCCACAGCAAATGTCACAGACTCAGATAGCGAGGATAGCTTGGATGACGACGTTACGGAAACCAATGCTGCCAGCTGAAGGTCTTCCCCAGGAAAACCCCCGTGCAAGGGTTGTGGGTCTGTGCCGCACCAACATAAGGCAAAGGAATGCCCGGCAAGAGGAAAATGTTGTAGTAGATGTGGATGCTTGAATCACTATGCCAGGGTGTGCCGTTTGTCTTACCCGGGGAATCCACAGGAGAAATCACCCCGTCCACCCCTGACGGACAACACTGGGAGTGAATGGTACGAAGAGCTAACGGACACCCTCGTTTTCAAGTCGGCCAGTTCTTGCCCAGTGTTGGTACCCATGCCGATGAGCGACACCATGCTAGCCCCAGATGCCTCCTGTACTTGGCCGCAGTTGGGTGGGGGGTCTGCAGCTACGATGGTGAACACTACAACGTTTATAGAAGAGGACAGGGCCAGACCGATGAGCATGGAATTACTGCATGCTCAGCAGCAGCTCATCAGGCTGAGTAAAATTCCACTTCGGGTTATGGACTTGGTTCGGGATGATGAACGACCACGGCGAAGATGGGCCAGATGACAGTCAGCAAAACATCAAGCACATCTGCGGATAGTGGGGAAGTTGGGAGCGGCATGCTTCTAGTTGTCCGACGGCTCAGTGAGGCATGTCATGAACCCTCCGTGCGCTCTACTATTACGCACAGAGGAGAGGAGGAGAAACGAGGATTTAAGCACAGGGTTACCACACACACATTTATTGAACAACTGTTCAGGGAAAACCCATACAAATGGCTGAGCAGCTCGGCTAACAAAGAGTTCTCTCAAAATGCTAGGCTGTGCAGGGAGAAAGGGAAGCAGTTGTGCCACATTCGGAAATGCTACCAGCGTGGCGGCACAGCTGAACAGGGAAACACTAAAGTTACTCACAGCCTAGGCAAACCGGGTCCTCCAGTAGCAGCGAGTGTACTCCAACAGTCCTTCGAAGACGTGACGGTTACACGGAGGAAGATGCGACCGTGTGAACCGTACAATGATCCAGCGGTGTTTGTCCAGCTAAAGGCTGCTTTTATACAAACACCGCTGGCCTCACAA
Organism: Pholidichthys leucotaenia; assembly: GCA_020510985.1. NCBI lineage: Eukaryota > Metazoa > Chordata > Actinopteri > Cichliformes > Pholidichthyidae > Pholidichthys > Pholidichthys leucotaenia. The sequence continues at coordinate 268,944,050 of CM035848.1, read as the reverse complement.
ATAGGCAGCACCTGGGCGAGGCGCGAGGAGGATAATTACCGGGATAGGGAACAGCTGGTGGAAAGGCCAGGGAGAGCGTGGGGGCGTGGTCGGACCGGCAGACTGTCAGCAGCGTGGGAGAAAATAGATTGCTGATGCTGGCTAACAGCTGCCAGTCAGGCAGTGGCTGTGGTTATAGAAATACCCAAAGTGCACATCCATAACAGAACCAACCCCCACAGAGAGATCAAGACCGAGCCGGGGAAAGCCAAGCCGGCTCGGCCCATGACAAGGCATGCCAACCATCTATGGCATATCCAGAAGGACACTCCAGTTGACAAGGCTGGACGGGAGTCGGTGATGGCGGTGTGGGATCCGGGCTCCGTCATCCAGAAGATCAGCCATCACTCCGGGGGCCTGCTGCCTCCAGGGGCGTGCCTGCTGAGAGGCTGCCCTGGGCCCCCCCCATGCCGGTTCCACCTTTCCCACCCAAGTGACTGTGCGGTAGCACATTGTTTATAGTTCTGATGGTGTTATGTGTTTATTGGGTTAGTTTAGGAGCACGGCAGATATTTTTAGTGTCAATAAAGGACGTTTTAGTTTAATCTGGTGGCAGAATAATCCACCGTGCTGTGCGGGTTGTGTGGCAGTCCACCCACCAACCCTATTTTAGGTTGTTTTGTGTGTTTTTGTTATTTTAAAGTGTGATTCTGGTTCTAAATTTGGGTGGGTTTGGATTGTATGAGTGGTTTTGGACTTTCTAAAGGGGGGAGGAAATGTTATGGTGGCACTTTATTGTGAAGTGCAGTGTGGTGACGTTGACTTCCTGTCATGTCACCGCACTGACAGGAAGTCAGCAGGACAAGCTGCCATAGCATGGCCTCTTGTGCTGGATGCCTACGCTAGGTGCTTGCCGTGTACTGCCTCACTTATTGTACATAGTTCCATACAAAAGGTGTGTTCGGTGCTACCTCATCTTGCCTCACTCATCACCAGGTTTGCATACATAACAGTTACCAGAGGACCCCAGTACAGACAGCTGTTTTGCTGAGACACTATCTGTTCCCCCTTTGCTACTAAATCATAATCCATACACAAAATCCACAATTGTCTGTGTAAGGCCACAGCTTGCTAGTTACCTTCAAATTAGCTTTATTTAACTGCAGTTCCATAACATGTAGTGATGGGACGGCAGGCTCCAGAGCTTTGAGGGTGCTCTGAGCTTGTCCAGGAAATATTTGGCAAAGCCCATTTTGAGGCGTGTATTGCTGACGTCGTATCACGTGACTAGGTCAGGAAACAATTCATGATTATGCATGCAACATGAAATAAAGTGAGCAGTGATACGCAATGGAAATCCCTGTCCCTCACGTTTTGCGTTGTCGATGTTTGACTGTATAAGGGATTTGTCACAGCCAATTTTCAGATGGAGCCAGCGCCAAAAACACGGACTTCTCCCATTTGGGAACGGTTTGATCTCATTTCTCCCATTGAATCATTTTTCACAAACAGTGGATATTTATTGTAACTTAAGTGATGGCCTAGTGGTAAAGCATCTGTCCTGCAACTGGGAGGCTGGGGTTTAAGTCCCAGCTAGGCTATTCTTGTAATTTTACTTTTATTTGCAAGGTGAAGTGTCTGTTGTGTTTCAAAGAGCTTGGATCATTACGCTGAGGCACTAGCCACCTCTGAGACAGAGGTGAATGTACTGGGAGAGACAGAGACGTGTCTATCCTACACTGTACAAACTTGCAGTAGCCTTCCTTTGCACACCTGCATCCTATGTGCTCTGAGAGAGTATTCTCCAAAGCTGGAGAAATAATCTAAAAAAAAAAAAAAATCACCTTAGTCCAAAGACTGTTGAAAAGTTATTTCTGAATAAAAATGGATAAGTACTACAAGCACATTCACTGTAGTCACCCGAGTTTTATTTCTTTTTTCCCTTTTGATCATTGATATTTCTTAAAAGACAAAGTGCATTTATTGAAATGGAAAAATACACATTAAACCAATAATGTCCTTTCAAAAATCTGCATGCTGTATACTTTTTGTCAACTACATGGCCGAGTAGAGCAAATGAAGTTTCACATGAGGCTTCGTCTATATCACGGGTGTCAAACTCATTCCATGGAGGGCCAAGACCCTGCAGGTTTTACTTCCACCCAGTGTCTGCAGTAGGTGTTTTCACTGATCAACAATCATTTGGAAAAAATTTAGTGAAATCACCTGTTGAAGACACTGGGAGGAGGTAAAACCTGCAGGGTCTTGGCCCTCCATGGAATGAGTTTGACACCCGTGGTCTATATGAACAACTTTGATGAAAAGCCTCATGTCTTCAAGAAAGCCTCATCAAGCCATCACTAAGTAGTAGCTTTGAGGTAAAGCATTTGTCCTACAACTGGGAAGCTGGGGCTCAAGTCCCAACTGGGCCATTCTTATAATTTTTTATTTGCACGATAAAGTGTCTGTTGTGTTTCAAAGACCTTGGATACAACAATAACACATCATTATGCTGAGGCACTATTGTGCCCTGATGACAATAAGGACAGAGGTGAATGTACTGGGAGAGACAGAAACTTGTCTGTCCTACACTGTACACACTTGCAGTAGCCTTCCTTTGCACACCTGTATTCTCTGTGCTCTGAGAGTGTATTCTCCAAAGCTGGAGAAATAATCTAAAAAAAAGAAAAAAAAAAGAAATTGCCTTAGTCCAAAGACTGTTGAAAAGTTATTATTTCTTAATAAAAATGGATAAGTACCACAAGCACATTCACTGTAGTCACCAGAGTTTTACTATTTCTTTTTCCCTTATGATCATTGATATTTCTTAAAAGACCGTGCATTTATTGAAATGGAAAAAATACACACTAAACCAATAATGCCCTTGTAAAAATCTGCATGTTGTATACATTTTGTCCACTAGATGGCCTAGTAAAGAAAATGAAGTTTCACACGAGTCCTCGTCTATATGAGCCATTTTGATGAGAGGCCTCAAGTCCTCTAGAAAGCCTCATCTGGCCATCACTAATAACATGCACATACAACGTACACTCAAGACCACCTTAATGAACGGGCTAGGCTGGGTTGAAGTCCAGGGGGCTATCAAGAGCCAATAAAAAATATCACATTGTTGTTAATTGGTCAAATTCTATATCCATCACTTGATATTGGTGTGTGGCTGGCTGCTGACTGGTCCAATTTTAGATTCCTTTATTAGTCCCACAATGGGGAAATTGCAGGGAATCCACATGAGTGGATGAGGCAGCCACTAGTGTGGCGCCCAACCCTTTCACACACACATTCACACCTGGGGCCACTTTAGAGTCTCCAATTAACCTAACTTGCATGTTTTTGGCATGTGGGAGGAAACCGGAGAAATCCCAAGCAGACATGGGGAGACCATGGAAACTCCACACATATCAGTATTGGTCGGGGGCTGGAATTGAACCCAGGATCCCATGGCCAAGGGTGAGTTGCTGTGCTGCCACAGTGCTAATCATTCCACCACCGTGCTGCCCTTTTTTTACATGTGGCCCACATAGGTACCATGTAACAATAGCCTACCAGAGGAATTGTTTTGACATGTGACTATGCAAGTGCCAGTGAGAGGTATGAAGTAATTAGTTCGGTCAAAATGTCCGGAAAAAAGTTTGTGAGTGGCACTCAAAAAATTATTGAGAGGACAAGAGCTTAGGGAAAATTAATTGCTCAAAAAAAAAATCCCAAAGAGTAAAGGATTTTTCTAAGCTGGAGGAACAAGTGGAGGCAGGGTTGCTAATTACTGCACTGGGCCATTAAAGCACTCACCTGGAGGAGAAGACCACCAGATCCTGCTGAAAGAGAGCAGGCCAGTAGAGAAGGCAAGCTGAGACATGGGAGACCAGCACAAGAAAAGCCAGGTCTGATGCAAGGCCATCATTGCTTACATCAGACAGCTGTGCATGGGACAGTAGACTTGGAGCTTGGAAAAAATAGACTAGATCAAGCATGCTTAACCACTTGCACTCCGGATATTTTACTAAAAATGCCAAAAAATAACGTGCCCAAAGTAAATCGAAAGCTGTTATTCAACCCTTTGCAGCATCTTCATGGGGTTGGTCTCATTTAAAAGAAAACACTTTGAATTTTTTGGCAAAAAAAACATAATCTCTCTACGTGCTTCGGCCACTGAGTTACAGTCATCTAAACATACTGAACTTGAAGAAAAAAAAATTGGACACAGTGTTTTTTTGGATACAAATGCTTGTAAATAACACACAGCTGTCCGATCCGGCTGGAAAATGCAACAGAAATGTAGAACCAAGTGTTATCCAGCTGAGATCCAAATTTGGTAACAATACCACAAAAAATGAATATTTTACACAGCTTTGTTCTCAGGCTGTTCCCAGGCGTTATGGAACTGTGCCAAATTGTGCCAAATGGCACAGTTTGGAAAAACGTCTGTAACTTTTGAATAATTCAATGTAGAATCTTCATTTTAGGCTCTAATGAAAGGTCACACTCAGGGCTGTGTCTGTGTGTGTGTGTGTGGGCGGGGGGTCGTGTCGTTCCCCCCCCCCCCGCTACCAAGGACCAAATTCGGCCCTCTACATGACGGAATACACTCTTTTTTTTTTTTTTTCCTTGCATGTTTTCACAGCGGCCCCCCCCCCCCTCGCTACTGTGTGTGTGTGTGGGGGGGGGGACCGTGAACGGACCGTGAACGCCCCCCCCCTCGCTACAGAAGAGGGCCATCGCTACATGATGGAATAGACTGATATGCTTCCTCCCGCGGACCGGGGAGCGTTCGGACCGTGCCCCCCCCGCTCCTCTTCTGCAGCGGGGGGGGGGGGGGGGCGTTCACGGTCCGAACACGGCAAATGAACCGTTTATCGCGGCGCACGCACTTCGTACTTCGTGCGCAGTACAGTTGTAATTTACCGATCGGTCAAAAGTCATTTTTGGATTACAGTTTTCAGGGATAAATAATAATTTAGCTTATAACACCTTACCTCTTCAAAGCAGCAGAGTCGTGGCGAACAGCTCTTCCCACGTGTCAGACGAACGCGACGCTGGTCCGCTCGTGGATCCCGATCAACATAATTCCATTATTGCCGTTTTGGCGAATGATTTACGACTTTTGTCGTCGGCCTCGGTCTATTCTGCTGGAATGAGTGCAGGTCCCACTTGTGGGTGTTCTCCATGCTGCTGGGTGAGCCTGGGTCTGTAGTAGATTCGTACAGAGTCCTTCTGCAGCAGTAAATATCGCTTCACCCAGCCTGAATTTCTGTGCTTCAATTGGCTCCTGCGTTCACAGTAGGCGGGTCCTCCTTCCTAGATTTTCATTCATTGGCTCCTCAAGGTTTCAGAAACCCAATTCAAGGCTCTTATTAGTCGAATGAGAGGTCAATCAGATGAATTAATCTGTTTGCGGCTGTGTTTGCAGATTTTTTTTTCAGTGGCGCTTGGAGGGCACACCACCTACACCATCACCATCAATATCCTTATCATGCGTCATGTGCACGAGGGCGCACGAGCACGCTCTCGCGCGCCCTCGTGCGTCATAGGACGCAGAGACTTGCCCGCCCGCGGAACAACGGAGCGCAAGTGGTTAAACAGATTGTGTAACCTCGCATTGATGTTTGTAGAGTATGACATTATTTGTGAGCTGGACTTAAAGGACATAATGAAGAATTTTTCATTAAAGAAGGCCAGAAGAAAACACTTACTGTTTGCGTGTCTGTGGCGCACTTTTGAACCTGTCAGCTCATCACTCAAAGCAAAGCCGGTACCGCTAAAGAGTCAGAGATGTACCAGCCTTTTAACACCACAAGATGGCAGACAGGTATAGCTTTTCGCGTAGCACAAAAACCGGACATGACCCAATGCAATAAGTAGTTCAAATTTGCGTTTGAAAAATGACCCTTCTCATTCTGTAGTTTGTCACGGACGAGACAAGATGGCGAAAAAAACGTTCACTTTTGAGGAGTTTTCAGCTCTGCTGTGGGCCGGTCCTGGGTCAGATGAAGAGATTAGCCCAAGTTCATCATCTGGGGAGACTCCAGCTCAGATGATGTGCCTTCTGACAATGGCGCAAGCACTTCTGGCAACAGTGGAGCCGGCTATCCTGCGCCCAAGACTGGATGTGCTTTTTTTGTGTCCAGTCGAGCTCAAAATGGTTCAGGAGCATCTTCTGCAGATTGTTCTGCTTTGCCAAACCGTGGCTGCGGGGTGAAAAGGCCCAGAACAGTTCGTGGCTGATGTTTGGGTGGGCCAGAGTGCATGGCACCCGGTGTGTCCTGGCGCGCCACGTGCAACAACAACAACAACTAGCAGTAGAAATCCTACAGTAAGTTTGGACAATGATGCCTGGGAGCTTCATACAGATGAAGAAGCTTATCAGCTGTGGCTCAAAGCATTTGAAGAGGCAGTTGGATATCGTGGAGAGGTGGATATGTCATCTGCGTGACCCATTGATTTTTTTGTCTTTGTTTTGGACTGCGGAGTTCTGGAGGATTCTCACCACTGAAACAAATGGGTATATATTGTGGCATAAACTGTGGTACATTTGCTATATTTTTCTAATTTTGACAATGAATGTAAGTTGTAACATTTTCAGGTTATAGCTGTTGCAAAGTTTGATTGGCACAATATGCAAATTAGGTCACATTATGCAAAATGCGTGGATGAAACTTTGCCAGTCATAAATTTTGGTCCATCTGCAACATTTTTCTAATTGACAGTGTGCCTGTAACTTTCACCATTTTGAAGCTATAGTCATTTGAAATTTTGAGGTCAAACTCTATGTTTTCCTGCCATATATCCCGGACTAAAAAAGGTAAGACATGCTATTTGTAGCTTTCCAGTCACCTGTACAAGTTTTTAATTATCTCCGCCAAGGAGGTAATGTGATCGGGGTGGTTTGTTTGTTTTTCTTTTTATTAGCAGGATTACGCAAAAACTACTGTATGGATTTTGATGAGATTTTCACCAGAGGTAGCCCTTGAGCCAAGGATGAACCAATTAAATTTTGGTGATGATTTGAGAGTTCATACCTCCTCCAAGGACCTTGTTTGTATTTGTGCGGCAGGATTACACAAAAATTACTGGATTTCCCCAGAGGTGGTTCTTGGACTAGAGAGGAACCCATTACATTTTGGTGATGATTGGAGAATGCATACTTCCGCCAAGGCTCTTCTCACAGTGTGTTAGCAAGAATCCTCCAAAACTACTGGATAGACTTTTTTTTTTCTTCCCCTTGTCCTGTCAGGCAGCTAGGTGAGCAGAACCGAAATCTGCTACCCTTATTGTGCCAAAACAGATAAACTTTGCCAAAAGGAGCTTTATAAAGTACCTATCTACAGTATGTACTGTATATTGTTGTAAACTCCTCCTGTAATAACTTTTTAATACTTCATTTAAATTATTTTACCTATGAAGGACCTGGCAGGATGGGGAATGGGGAAAGGAAGTGTGGGGAGATGGAAAGAAAAGGGAGAGGAACAGACAAAAAAAGACAAACAAACCAACAACTAAAACAAACAGAAGACAGAATCAGAATCAGAATCAGAATCAGGTTTATTGCCATTGTTCATGTAGTACACAAACTAGGAATTTGTCTCGGTACAATGCTGCAACATTAAACATGATAAGATAAGAGAAATAAACTATACATGTAATAAAGTGTAGGATAAGATTAAGTGATACTGGTCAACAGTTAAAATATATATTAGCCAGCAGCAGATACTGTGGAGAACTATATAGTGCAGTCGGTAATGCAGGAAGAAAACAGTGATGATTGACATGAGTCTGGTTGAGCTGCTGTACATGGTGCACGAGAGTCACTTAGTGTTCAGCAGTCTAATGGCAGAGGGGAAGAAGCTGTTCATGTGACGGGAGGTTTTAGTCTGGATGGACCGAAGTCTTCTACCAGAGGGGATGGGGGCAAACAGTACGTGACCAGGGTGTGAGGGATCGGCTATGATCCGGCCAGCACGCCTCCGGGTCCTGGAGATGTACAGATCCTGGAGAGATGGGAGCTTGCAGCCGATCACCTTCTCAGCAGTGCGCACGACGCGCTGCAGCCTTAGTCTGTCCCTGGCAGTGGCTCCTGCGTACCACACGGTTATGGAGGTGGTGAGGATGGACTCGATGATGGCTGTGTAGAACTGCACTAACATCTTGGTGGGTAGCTTGAGCTTCCTCAGCTGCCGCAGGAAGAACATCCTCTGCTGGGCTTTTTTGATGAGTGAGCTGATGGTCAGCTCCCATTTGAGGTCCCTGGTGATGGTAGTGCCTAGTAAGTGGAAGGAATCAGCAGTGGTGATGGGAGAGCCTGAGAGGGTGAGGGGGGGCAGAGGAGTAGTGACTTTCCTGAAGTCTACAATCATCTCCACTGTCTTCAGAGCGTTCAGCTGCAGGTTGTTATTGCTGCACCAGGACGCCAGCTGGGCCACCTCTCTCCTGTAGGCGGACTCGTCGCCGTTGGAGATGAGCCCGATGAGGGTGGTGTCGTCCGCAAACTTGATCAACTTGACAGACTGGTGGCTGGAGGTGCAGGAGTTGGTGTAAAGGGAGAAGAGTAGGGGGGAAAGTACACAGCCCTGGGGTGATCCGGTGCTGATGCTAGTATAGTCTGAGACAGTCTTTCCCAGCCGCACATGCTGCCTCCGGTCCGGTCCGGTCCGGTCCGCTCCTTCGATCCAAGATGGCGCCCACAGCGGTCGACATGGTGCTTCGCTGCGCTCTTTGTTTGTTTTTGTTTGTCAATTGTGTGTCTGCTTGCACTTATACCCGTGAAGAACTTTTAAATATCAGGACTTTCACCCCCACGGACCTCCTCCCAGTTTTTCTAGCCCCTGCCGCCGATCTGGTTTATTGTTTGGCTCGGAAAGTGAGACGGCGGAAGAGAGGAAGACGAGCGGGCGCTCTCGTGCGACTTCGCAGGAGAGGCTCGCGAACGGCGCTGCCTGGCATATTTCTGTCCAATACCAACTCTCTCTCTAACAAGGTGGATGAACTGAGACTGCTGATGCGTTTTAAGGACCTCGCCTCCTCAGCTGTCCTCTGCTTTACTGAGACCTGGCTCCGGGAAAATATACCGGACAGCGCGCTGCGCCTCGACGGCTTCCAGCTCTTCCGTGCTGATCGTGACACAGAGCTTTCCGGCAAGACCACAGGAGGCGGAGTCTGCTTCTACATCAACTGCATCTGGTGCTCTGATGTAACGGTAATTTCCAAACACTGTTCTCCTGCCTTGGAATTTCTTGTTATCAATTGCAAGCCCTTCTATTCCCCGCGGGAGTTTGCTTCTTTCATAATGATCGCTGTGTACGCCCCTCCCGACGCGGACACGCGCGAAGCTCAGCGCGTGCTCGCGGATCACATTCAACACACAGAGCGGAGTTTTCCAGACTCGCTGATTATTGTGGCTGGCGACTTTAATCAGTGCAATCTGAGCCACGATCTCCCCCGCTACAAACAGTTTATTAAATGCCCCACCAGAGGATTAAACACACTGGATCACTGTTACACCACAGTGAAAGACGCATATCGCGCTGTCCCTCGAGCTGCGCTGGGATTATCTGATCACGTGATGGTTCACCTCATTCCCACATACAGACAGAGATTGAAGCTCACTAAACCTGTTGAGAGCACTACGAAGATACGGACCAGTGATGCTGAGGAGAAGCTGGAAACGTGCATGGAAATATCTGACTGGGGCATGCTTAAAGGAGCCATGCATGATCTGGATGAGTACACGGACACTGTGAACTCATATATCCACTTTTGTGAAGAGAACATTCTTCCATCACGCACCAGGGTGAGTTACTCTAATGACAAACCCTGGTTCACAGCTAAGCTCAGACAGATCAGGAAGGAGAAGGAAGCAGCGCTGAAAAGTGGAGACAGGGACTGCTACAGGGAGGTTAAATACCGGTTTAACAGAGAGCTGAAGAGGGCTAAATCTCTATACTCAGAGAGACTCCAGCAGCAGTTCACTGCTAATGATTCGGCTTCCGTGTGGAGAGGACTGAGGCAAATCACCAACTATCGACCTAAGGCTCCTAAAGGTCAGGATGACAAAGCCCTTTGTCAAAGACTGTCCCAACACTATGCCCGTTTTGACACCTCGTCATCTGTGTCCAACTCCCCCCCCTCCCTCCAGCTCCACAGCCTCCACATTCCCTACTTCATTTAAGGCACCCCCCCCTCCTCCCCCCCTCCCCTTATCATCAGTGAGCAGGATGTGCTCAAACAGTTCTCCAGACTGAACCCGCGCAAGGCCCCCGGCCCAGACGGCGTGTCTCCCTCCACCCTGAGACTCTATGCGAAACAGCTGGCTCCTGTATTCACAGACATTTTTAACACCTCCCTTAAGTTATGCCACGTGCCATCCTGCCTCAAATCCTCCACCATCATCCCTGTCCCCAAGAAGCCACGGATCACTGGACTTAATGACTACAGACCTGTAGCGCTCACCTCTGTAGTCATGAAGTCCTTTGAGCGCCTGGTCCTGTCCCACCTCAAGTCCATCACCACCCCTCTCCTGGACCCGCTGCAGTTTGCCTACCGAGCCAACAGGTCTGTAGACGATGCAGTCAACCTGGCCCTCCACTCCATCCTGCAGCACCTGGACTCCCCGGGAACCTACGCCAGGATCCTGTTTGTGGACTTCAGCTCCGCATTCAACACCATCCGCCCCGCTCTGCTCCGGGACAAGCTGTCCCTGCTCAACGTGCCTGACTCCCTCTGCAGGTGGATCATCGACTTCCTGACGGATCAGGACAGACTGTTTCTTCCACTGAAGAGGTCTCAACACAAGTCTGGTATCCGCACCTGTTAAAGGGGAGACATTTGTGCGTGTATGTGCATGTATATGAGAGTGCGTGCAAAATAAGTGTGTACATGTGAGTGGTTTGTCAAGAAATATAGGAAAAGGGCAGTGGGTCGCAGCAACTCCCCCGCCCCCGGAAACCCCGAGCAGGCAAGACAGTGCCACCAACCCCCACAGGGCACAAATGTCAGGGGTCAGCAAGCCCCAGGAAAGCCAGGCATCCGCCCCAGGAGGGATGGCTGAGGAAGGCCAGGCCACCAGGTGGCCGGCGCAGCCGGCCCACAACCCAGGCTCACCAACCTCCCACCCCCCAGCCCCTGGGCCCCAGGTGCCGGAAGGCCAGCGCCCCCATCCCCCGGGCTGGAGACTGGCCCACACCCCTGGCGCAAGCCCCCCCAGGGACCCCCACAGTGGACCCCTCCAGAGCCATCGCCGTACACCCTGGGGACCCCCACACCCAAAGAAGCCCCCTCCCCCGTCCAGAGGCACCCACATAGCCAAGAGGCACTACACCCTCAATCCAGCACCTCCCAGCTAGCACACACACATGCTCTCACACGCACCCACATGCACTCACTCACTCTCACTCACCCCCCCCCACACAATCCCACACTCACACTCCCAGACCCACCCATTCTCTCTCACGCCTGTACCCACTCAATCTCACTCCCACTCACCCTCAGGGTCACCCACACTCACTCACATTCAGCCATACATGCACTCATGCTTCGACCTACTCACATCCATTCGCGCTCTCCCCCACACACTCACCCACCCTCATTCACCCTTATTACTTAGGGTGGCCGTGGTGCAGATGCAGTGAGCATGAACGTGCACCAGTGCCCGGCAGCAGCTGAGGAGACCGCCGGCACAGATCAGCAGCCACCACTCCGCCGACCCTTCCCATGGCAGCCGCAGCCACAGAAGCAGACTACCACCCCAAGCACTCACTTGAGCGACTGATCAGTGGACCACTGCAGGCGCTCCAAGATGCCAATCAACATGCAATGCGCCACACAAAACCAACCCACCATCACCACCTCCACTCATCACTCCCTCACTCTTGCTTACTCTCTTGTTCAATCACTCTCTCACTCCCTTGCTCATATCTATTCATTCGGCAGCACCCAGGGATTTTGACAACATGACGGATCCCAGGCCCCATGCCAGCACCCCCTCCCCCCCGCACAAATCATGATAGGTGTGTATCAGTTGTATGATGTGATTGTGTGCAGGTGTATGAACTACCATACTGCAGTTAAAATTGGGGGGATAGTAGTTGGAGCACCACTAGCCTCTGTGATAGACAGCTGGGCCCCCATCTCCATAAGCCCTCAGTGTCTAAAATGCAATGAAAATTGAGGAGAGGGAAGCCCCACTGCGCAGGAGACAGAAGTATCCCCTTCACCAACACAGTGCGGCACCCCCACACCCAAAAACCCTAAGTGTATCCAAGATGTATGTTCCACCCAGAATCAGGAAGAGGGGGAATAAGACTGGGAGGGAGGAGGTCCAAAAGGCAGCCCGTCCCCCCCCAGAAGTCAGCTCGCAAACTGGTTCAGGAGGCCACCCACTGCCACCAAATCTCAACCCAGGGTGAGGGCCGCCAGGCCGAGCAGCCCAGGACCCACCAGCGTCGTGCCCCGGCGCTCCCAGCACCACAAACTTGATGAAGCAGCCACACCCATTCCCACTCATCTTGCACACACTGACATGCACAACAATAGACACAATAGTGAACAATGGGCCAGACCCATACGGTGCCCCACACACCAAGCAATGCCCCTGAGCGCCCACAGCAAGCCCAGCAACCACCCACCCCAGACACACACCGACAGCAGCAGGCGGGCCCACAGTCACAGCTGTCCTAATGCAGCCCAACGGCAACACAAACGCCAACTCACACCAACAGCTCCCCTGACCATCCCCGAGCACATATACACACTCGGCGCCAAAGACACCAGGGGCAATGCAACAAAGTGCCCCACCCTGTGAAACAACGGCAGGGCAGCCGGGACAAGCAAGCCCAGGATCGCCAACCCCAAGGCCCCTAGACGGTCTGCCCCACCCCTGCCACCCAACGAGGTTCCCCCACCCACACACACATCCTCCACCCCTGCACATGCACCCACAGGTATCCGCACCTGTACACACACACCCTCTCGCCCACCTTCATGTGGACACAGACAGACTCACCATCACACATGCCCACCTACACCCACACAGCCCCACATGCCCACACACAACACACACACACACACACACGTGCACACACCCACATCCGCACACACACACGCACCCACTCACACCTGTCACGCCTCGCCGCTCATCAGCGGCGCCAGCTGCACGCACACCTGCACATCATCAGCGGCGAGGGATTTAAGCCGCTTCGCCCTGGGCTTCGGCCTGAAGCCGTCAGACTTCACTCATTGGATTGCTGTGAGTAACCTCTAACACTTCAGCAAGCATCGCGGTAAGAAGCCCTTACCTTTTTTCCTCTCCGAGTCTGCTCCCCTGTGCACAGGTGGATTTCCTGGCGGCGGACCATTCCTCTCCGTCTCCATTCCCTCACTGCTGCACCGGGCTCTCCAGGTTGCTGTCTACCGGACCTCGTCCTTGCTGTGCCAGCCACCTGCTCACTCCAAGTAAGCTCATCACTACTTTTACATCTCCTGTGTTGGTGTGTGCCCATCACCCTTCTCCCTGTGCTTTTCCCCTAGGGTTGTCCGGCTGTACGGTCTCCTGCCTCTGTGCCCGAAGCAGACGCCACCACCAATACATTTACATCTCGCAGACACACATTCATACACCCTTGTTGTTAATAAAGCTATTTGAGCTACTCTGAACCTGCGTGTGTGTCTCCTGAGCCGTGCATTATGTCAGTACGGCTTCAGCAGAGCGGCTCGGCAGACGGCGGGCTCACACGCCGACTTACCACTCTCGAGGCTCGAGTGGACCAAATAGCTTACCAGCAACAGGTGATTCTTAACCAGTTGATCAGTATTACTAACCGATTGGACCGCTTGGACCCCCAACAGCCGTTCCCCCCGGCTCGTCAGGGTGGCGCGGCTCCTGCTGCTCCAGCGGCCGTCCAGCAGGCTCCGGTAGCACCGGCTCGGCTCACGCCCATTCCGACCCCCGCCCGCTTTAGCGGTAAGCTCGGTGGAGCGCGTGGGTTCATAATGCAGTGTGAGTCCGTGTTTCACCGTGTGCCCGGAGACTTTCCTTCAGATCATAGCCGAATTGGTTACATTGGGAATCTCCTAGAGGGGCGAGCACTAACCTGGACTTACGCCGTAATGGCGAGGCCCAGTTATGCCACCCTCACCTATGACCAATTCGTGAGACAATTCCTGGAAGTCTTTGATCATTCTTGTACCGAGACAGTCCAGGTCGATCGGCTTCTCAGTCTCCAGCAGGGAAGCCGGTCGGCAGCGGACTATGCGATCGACTTCCGGGTAGCGGCGGAGGAATTGGGCTGGGATGAACGTTCATTCTGCGGCCTTTTCCTCCGCAGTCTCAATGATGACCTGAAGGATGAACTGGCTGGGCAGGATATCGCGGAGATATCCCGGAGACTAACGTCCCTAGCTATCAGTTTGGATAACAGGCTGCGCGAGCGCTCCTTGGGGCGGAAGTCTTCTTCTTCTCGCCCTCGTGGAGCCTCGTCGTGCCAGTTCCAAGCTCGCCCCCTGGCGACGCCGCCACCATCGCGCCCCGAGGAGTCGGAGCCGATGGTGACGGGCTGGACAAAGCTCCCCCCTGCGGAGAGACAACGCCGCCGTGAGTTGAATCTCTGCATGTATTGCGGAGACAGCCAACACACGGTGGAGCTTTGTCCATAGAAGCCAAACGGCGGGGTCTGCGAGTCACTGTAGGGGGCCTCGCGGGCATCAATCGGTTAAGTCCCCTCACCCAATTGAAGCTGCCCGTCCGATTTTGTCACAACTCCACTGGGCTTCTCACTCATGCACTGGTGGATTCGGGCGCGGAGGGCAGTTTTATTTCACAAAGCCTGGCAACCCAATTGGGCATCCGCTGCCAAGCACTAAAGACTCCTCTCTCCCTGGTCAACCTCTCCCGTGTCTCCCTGGGGAGAGTAACACATCAGACCATCCCCGTTCCTGTTATCATCTCTGGGAACCACCGGGAGGAGATAACCTTCTACGTCCTCCCCAACTCTGTGTCGCCCGTCATCCTGGGATACCCCTGGCTACGCCTCCACAACCCCGTCTTGGATTGGAAGTCTGCTAGGGTGTCGGCATGGAGCACATTCTGTATGAGCACCTGCTTACAGTCCGCTGCCTGCTCTCCATCCTCTTCCCCAACACCTACGGACGCTGCGTCCCCGGACCTCTCCCTGGTACCATCGGAATTTCACGACCTGGGTATGGTATTTAGCAAGTCCAAGGCAATGTCTCTTCCTCCACACAGACCCTACGACTGTGCAATAAACATCCGCCAGGGGGCACCCTTACCTTCTGGGTGACTCTACAGCCTGTTGGCGCCGGAGAAGGAGACCATGAATGCCTATCTCAAGGAATCGCTGAGTGCTGGAATTATCCGTCCCTCGTCATCACCATTGGGGGCAGGATTCTTCTTCGTGGGCAAGAAGGACGGTTCCCTCCGTCCTTGCATCGACTATCGCGCCCTAAATGATATCACGGAGAAGGATCGCTACACCCTGCCCCTCATGGACACCGCCTTCCACTCCCTCCAGGGGGCGACTTGGTTCACCAAGCTGGATCTACGCAGCGCATACCACCTCGTCCGGATCCGGGAGGGAGATGAGTGGAAGACAGCCTTCCGTACCCCGAACGGCCACTTCGAGTACCTGGTGATGCCGTTCGGGTTGACCAACGCTCCAGCCGTCTTTCAGCGCCTAATTAATGACGTCCTCCGGGATTTCATTGGCCTTTTTGTGTTCGTCTACCTGGATGACATCCTCATCTTCTCCAAATCCAGGGACGAGCACCGGGTCCATGTGAGGCGGGTCCTCCAAAGACTGCTGGAGAACCGGTTGTACGTGAAGGCCGAAAAATGCGAATTCTACGCTAAGACAACATCCTTCCTCGGGTTCATCATCTCCCACGACCAGGTGCTTCCGGACCCAGTGAAGGTGAAGGCGGTGGTGGAATGGCCTACACCTGCATCGAGAAAACAGGTGCAACAATTCATTGGGTTTGCAAATTTCTACCGCCGCTTCGTCCCTAATTTTGGCACCATCGTCGGCCCGCTGACCCGCCTCACGTCCCCTAAGGTCCCGTTCCGGTGGACCGAAGAGGCCGCGGCTGCTTTTCAGGCGCTGAAGGCGGAGTTCTCCTCCTCCCGGGTCCTTAGCCAAGTCAACCCGGCGCTGCAGTGCATCGTGGAGGTGGACGCTTCGGACACAGGAGTGGGGGCGGTTCTATCCCAGCGGTCGCCAGGTGATGGAGTCAAACGGCCCTGCACCTTCTTCTCTCGGCGCTTGTCCCCGGCGGAGCGGAATTACGACGTGGGGGACAGAGAGCTCCTTGCCATCAAGCTCGCGCTACAGGAGTGGCGTCACTGGCTAGAGGGGGCGGACCTGCCGTTCGTGGTCCTGACGGACCACAAGAACTTGGAGCACCTGAGATCTGCCAAGCGTCTGAACGCCCGCCAGGCGCGCTGGTCTTTGTTCTTTGCCAGGTTCCGCTTTAACATCACCTTCAGGCCTGGCTCCAAGAACGGCCTGCCCGATGCCCTCTCTAGGCAATTTGCCCCTGAGGAGTCTGAGGACACGGTCCACACCATCCTACCCAGGTCGTGCGTCGTGGGAGCCGTCACCTGGGACATAGAAAGCAAGATCCGGAAGGCGCAGGAAGTGGAACCTGACCCTGGCGGCGGACCGGAGGGGAGGCTGTTCGTGCCATCCACGGTTCGGGGGGAGGTCATCCACTGGTTGCATACATCAAAGCTCACCTGCCACCCTGGTTCCTCCCGGATGATCGACCTCCTTCAACGGTCCTTCTGGTGGCCGGGCCTGCGGAGGGACGCTGCCCGCTACGCCCGGGCCTGCCCAGTGTGTGCCACCAGCAAATCAGGTAATGCCCCTCCAGTGGGTTTGCTCCAGCCTCTGCCCGTCCCTGGCAGGCCCTGGTCGCATATCGCCCTGGATTTCGTCACCGGACTCCCAGTCTCTAACACCTTCGACACCGTCCTGACCATCGTGGACCGCTTCTCCAAGGCGGCACACTTCATCCCGCTACGGGGTCTTCCATCCGCCCTGGAGACGGCGAACCTCCTAGTCCAACACGTGGTCAGGCTGCACGGGATTCCGGCGGACGTGGTCTCGGACCGGGGGCCCCAATTTTCCTCTGAGGTTTGGAGGTCATTCTGCAATGCCCTGGGAGCCAAGGTGAGCCTCTCCTCCGGCCATCACCCCCAAACCAACGGGCAGTGCGAGCAGACCAACCAGGAGCTGGAGGCTGCGCTCCGCTGCGTCACTGCGTCCAAACCTACGTCCTGGAGTAACCATCTTGCCTGGGTTGAGTACGCCCACAACACCGCCTGCTCTTCTGCTACAGGGATGTCCCCCTTTAAGGCGTCCCTGGGTTACGACCCCCCTCTTTTTCCAGCGCAGGAGAGTGAGGTAACGGTCCCCTCAGTTCGGGCGCACCTCAGACAGTTCCGCTCCATCTGGGCGTCAGCGCGCAGTGCGCTTTTACGCACGGCGGAGCGCAACAGAACCACGGCGGACCGGCACAGAAGACCTGCCCCAGCGTACCAGGTGGGTCAGCATGTCTATGTGTCAACCCAGGACGTAATTTTAAAAGGCGAGAGGAGGAAGCTGGCACAGCGTTTTATGGGCCCATACCCCATCACCAGGATTATCAACCCGGTGGCTGTGCGTGTAGCTATTCCCCCCTCCCTCCGCATCCATCCCACCTTCCACGTATCCAAGGTGAAGCTGGCAGTCTCCGACCCCCTTTGCCCTCCTCCTGCTGCGCAACCCGCGCCCCGGATGATTGATGGCCATCCGGCCTGGCCTATGGTCTCCTCCATCCTGGACTCCCGGCGCCGGGGTCGTGGGTTGCAGTACTTGGTGGACTGGGAGGGTTATGGGCCTGAACATCGGCAGTGGGTACCCTCGTCGTTTGTGTTGGACCCATCCCTCATTACTGAGTTCCACCGAGCGCACCCGGAGAAACCATCGCCAGGAGGCGCTGCTAGAGGGGGGAGTACTGTCACGCCTCGCCGCTCATCAGCGGCGCCAGCTGCACGCACACCTGCACATCATCAGCGGCGAGGGATTTAAGCCGCCTCGCCCTGGGCTTCGGCCTGAAGCCGTCAGACTTCACTCGTTGGATTGCTGCGAGTAACCTCTAACACTTCAGCAAGCATCGCGGTAAGAAGCCCTTACCTTTTTTCCTCTCCAAGTCTGCTCCCCTGTGCATAGGTGGATTTCCCGGCGGCGGACCATTCCTCTCCGTCTCCATTCCCTCACTGCTGCACCGGGCTCTCCAGGTTGCTGTCTACCGGACCTCGTCCTTGCTGTGCCAGCCACCTGCTCACTCCAAGTAAGCTCATCACTACTTTTACATCTCCTGTGTTGGTGTGTGCCCGTCACCCTTCTCCCTGTGCTTTTCCCCTAGGGTTGTCCGGCTGTACGGTCTCCTGCCTCCGTGCCCAAAGCAGACGCCACCACCAATACATTTACATCTCGCAGACACACATTCATACACCCTTGTTGTTAATAAAGCTATTTGAGCTACTCTGAGCCTGCGTGTGTGTCTCCTGAGCCGTGCATTATGTCAACACCCACACTCATGCGCACACTTACTCACACACGTATACACACACACATACACACCCACACCCGCAGTTCCTGGAGGACGGGAGGGTGACCCACCAGGATGCAGGCACCTATCCCAGAGTGCCGGCAGAGCCCTGGGGAGGGCACGACCCACCACACAAGGACGTGTTGGGGCTGGCCCGCACCACCGGCACACACCCGACCCCAATACAGAGGGGGGACGCCCCCTTCCCCCAACACCAGGGGCCCAGGGCCAGACTCAGCCCCACCCGGGAGGCAAGGCCACAATACCGGGGGCCACCCCCCCCCCCCCCCCCGGGGAAGACACACAGCCACCCCAGAACAGGCTCCCCAGACACTGGCCCCAGTGGGTCACAGAAACTCCTCGTGGTCAGGGTGCAGCCAGCCACCAGAGGCGCCAAGTAGAGCGAACCGCTGCCTTCCACCCCTCAGGTTATAGAATTAATAAGCGGGGACCAGCGAGAATTGAATTCAGCCAGTTGGTTATTTGAGGAGGAAGACATTCTCTCCAGGCTAATATAATGTGATAGTAGGTTATTATAGTGGCTCATGCGTAAATTATTTTTTGATTTCCATTTCATGAGGATAGTTTTCTTTGCAATGCATAAGGCAG
This sequence comes from Pholidichthys leucotaenia, assembly GCA_020510985.1. Lineage (NCBI taxonomy): Eukaryota > Metazoa > Chordata > Actinopteri > Cichliformes > Pholidichthyidae > Pholidichthys > Pholidichthys leucotaenia. The sequence continues at coordinate 268,924,847 of CM035848.1, read as the reverse complement.
TGAGAACCATGTGTGACATCCTTGCCTCTATATTTATTTAACTTAAATCACCTAATATGCAAAGTGTGGGTGAGGATGGGATATGATACCCAAGCCATGCCAACAAGTCCTCACATGTCTTCTGCCAGAACTTTTGAACCGGTGCACAGGACCACATAGCATGCATATAACTATCGGGGACATTGCTGGTGCTGTGGGAGCAGATATTTGTGTGACTCAGACCCATTTTGAACATCCTTTGTCCTGTGTAATGAGTTCTATGAAGAACGTTGTACTGTATGAGTTGTAAATTAGAGTTTTTAGTCATCTTAAAAGTGTTTAAACATACACTACTCACAAAAAGTTAGGGATCTTTGGCTTCCATGTGAACTTTCAGGATTTACTTAACCCTTAGATGCATGACCAACCAATTCCTACACTCTTCCATGAGTGTGGTCAAAAATGACCCCAATTAGAATGAGTGCGTTTTATGCTGTAAACTTCAGAAATTTCTTTCATTTTGGTTAAAGATGATTAGTTTTATTATATTTTGGGTGATTATTATTATTATTATTATATTATTTTGGTCAACAAAAGAATTATTTCATGTTTGACATGCTCATTTATTACTTTTTATTAACATTTTATCACAGAAAGGTAAAAAAGGTAAACAATCAGAAAGGAAAAAAAGGTAAAGTCAAAATCAAAGTGCCTTTATTGTCATTCCATTGCTAATAAACAATGCAACGAAATTGAGATACTGCTCCCTAAAAACAAACTATCACACTCACAGTTCACTCATGCATTTAACATTCTTATAATTACAACAATAAATAATGCTTGAAACAATATTACCTAAAAGTTGAATACAATATGTACACAACAATAATGAAAACATACTGAGCGATAAACAGGTGAAGGTGTGAGGGTTTGTGAGCTCACTGTGAGCAGCTGTTACACAGTATCCTTTTCTGGCTGTGAGCTCTGCACACAGGGTCATTGCATTTCCAACAACAATTGCTGACTTTGCGGTCTATTTTCTTGTGCACATCTTACACCTCTTCCCCTTCTGCTGGCCCTGTGTGTTTCCCTCGTGTGGCTGGATTGCAGCTTTTATCACCCCACACCTTTCCATTGCTGCAGTGATGTAGGTTGGTAGGCGTGGGTTACCTTTCAGTCGAATTCTCATATAAGGCATCACAAGCTCATGTGAGAGCTCTGCAAGAAAGCACCCCGGGCGTTTGTGATACCTGCACAGAATTCAGGGTGCTGAGCCTCGAAAAAGGAGTAGGCATTCAGGGTGGCAACATCAATCGCATTGTACCACAGCACCATGGGCCACCTCTGCGTTTGGCGTTTACAGGTGTAGGTGCCAACCATCTGGTCCACAATATCTACACCTCCTTTCGTCTGGTTGTAGAAGTGGATCACTTCTTTTTTTTTTTTGTTTTGTTTTTTTCTGGGTGTTTTCATCCATCATTTTGCTGTGGTGCATCGTGCTGAGGAGCAGAACAGCCTTCACCTTTTTTCCGACATAGCTGACCATGGTCATGCTGCCACTGAATCCAAATTCAGTGCTGAAGAGCTCCCTGGTCATGGAAACCTTCATCACAGGAAGGATGTCTGGCTTGTTTTGTCGCAATGTTCCCACAATAGTCAGACCCTTCTCCAGGGGATGCTCTGCAAGAGGCACACTGGTGAAAAAGTTGTCTGTGGTGATGTTGCGACCTGTGTGTCTGAGTCCACTGCACAACTGACTGACAATGTTAAGACCCAGATTCTTACCGGCTCCTTCCCCTGGTTGTCTCCCAGTGAACACAATCCCATCAATTGCGTAGGGGGTTTTTGCATCACAAGCCCAGAAGATCTTTATTCCGTACTTCATGGGCTTGCTCTTCATATACTGTATTGCATAAACTTGGTCCTCCCTCTGAATGGCACAAGTTGTTCGTCCACTGTGATACAATCACTGGGGATGAATCTCTGCCTGCAGTTGACCAGGAACAGATCCCATATGTAGCGGAAGTGTGCCAAGTGGTCTGTTTCCAGTCGGGTGGCTCTGGTCCTCTTGTCATCAAAGCACAAGAATCAGCAAATATCTTCAAATCGTCCAACTGACATAGTGGCCTTGTACATGGGGTTATATAAAGGACTCCCAAAGAGCTCACGGATTGATACATCCCAGTTCTTCTCACTTCCTGCAAGAATGGTCAATCCAATGAAGACCATGAGTTCATCTTTGCTGACCTTTTTCCACTCCTTTCCTCTACCTGCAGCTACTCTTCGCCCCTCCATATTTGTGTATCTCAGCACCTCTTCTATTATATTATCAGTGATAAACAGCCTCCATGCATCTTTTGGTGAGATGGTGGTAAGCCCAGGTGCTGGTCCTGGCCGGCTTCTCACAATATTGTGCTTTGGTGTTCTGCCCTGGCTTAGACATAACTCTGCCCAGTAAGAGCTCTTGCGGCTCATTCTGTTGGACACGATAGGCCCATCCATTTCCTCTTCCTCTTCGGAGGCCTCGTCAGAAGAGTCTTCTGTGTCTGACTGATATTGTTCATGGGGGGGGGGGGGTGATTTCTCGGTGGCCTGACAACTCCAGGTGGACAATAGTTTGGGTCCTCTATTGGGTCCTCTTCATCTGAAATGTCAGATACTGAGTCATCAGTCATCGTAATCTCTCCCATCTCAATACCTATTGTCCTCATCTGTTTACCCTCTCTGTTTACCCTCGGCATCCAGTCTGTGATGTTAATTGCAGCGTCTACAGTGTTACTTATAACCGTGGTGAAATTCCAAGGGGACAGCTTTGAGAAATGCTTGGGGTCATTTTTGACCCCACATATGGAATAGTGTGGTACGGATACAAAAAATGCAATTACTTAAAAAATATAACAATTTCAAAATTTTTAACAAATCCAAATGGACTCATGTCAAAGACAACCTATTTGAGGAATACATGGACGATTAAATGATAAAAAATTTAAATTACAAAGATATTGCAAAAAAACAACCGCAGGGGTCATTGTTACCCCACTTATGCATCTAAGGGTTAAAATGCACTATAACCTTTCAGGTTCCAAGGTTCCAAGGTTGTCATAGCCAGGAGTGGCACCGGGGTTAAGCTCCCAGTGCTCATAAAATGCTCCTTATGGCGTGCGTCTCGAAAAGCCTCTGACAACTAAGTCCAACTCCTAGCCTGCCCGTGTGGTTTAGTCTCTAAGCCCGGCGGAACTGCTCTTACTAATAGGAGAAGGGGCGAGGGCGGATCTCTGGCGCCTTAAAACCAGATGCTTCTGGTAGATGGTGGCTCGTCAACCTGGGAAGGTAGCCCATCTAGAGGAAGGTAAACCCTGATTTCAAACCTCCGCTGCCTTGCGGCACACCCGGTCACAGGAAAGGCTTCGGGAGTCAACCCTGAGGAAAAATCCGGAGTCGGAGCCGCTAAGGCAGTTCTCTGTTGTGCTCAACATCATTCTGGCAGCTCCTGCGACGGCGCTGGTGCCAAACTGTAGCAGCCCTGCTGTTCCTTTGGATTTATCAATGATGTGGAGAGGGGGGACATGCTGCATGGGCAACATCTTGTCCTCCATATCTTCCTGCCCAGGCTTGAATCCTACCAACGCCCAACGCTGGAAGGTAGAACACCGGATCACTGGAGAGGACACTCCAGCTTCGCCTTTGGCGTAGACAAAACACGGGGAATGACAGTTACCGGTTATAAGCCACCGCTCAATTGGAGTAGAGCGCGGCACCAGGGGTTGTTCCCGACGGTGGGAGGGATCATCGGATCTCACTGGACAGCTACCGCCCACCTCAAGCTGGGCAGCCCCCAGCCAATAAGGTGTTGTCCCGCCACAGCTTGTTTTCCTCATTGGGTGCATGGGGATGAGGAGAAGTCCGAACAGCAGGCTGAAAACCTTCGCACCAGGCAAGACAAAAAAACAAAAGAGACCAACTCTAAAACTGGGAACTTGGAACGTCCGCACTATGATGACAGGACTCGCTGCTAACCTCAAGGACATCAACGACACCAGGAAGACTGCCATCATCAATAATGAGCTGAAGAGACTGGGAGTGGATATCGCCACTCTCCAGGAAACACGGTTGGCTGACGCAGGCACACTGAGAGAGAAGGACTACACGTTCTACTGGCAGGGAAAGGGCAGTGACGAACACAGGGAACACGGAGTGGGCTTCGCAGTGAAGAACACCTTGCTGAAGATGGTGGAACCGGGCAGCAATGGCTCTGCACGACTCCTCACCCTCTGCCTCAACACCACTCAAGGCCCAGTCACCCTCGTCAGTGTGTATGCCCCAACACTGACAGCCACACCAGAGGCAAAAGACGAGTTCTACGAGAATCTCGCAACAACTGTCAGGATCATCCCCAACTCTGAACAACTCATTCTCCTTGGAGACTTCAATGCCAGAGTGGGTGCTGACCACGACTCCTGGCCCTCCTGTCTTGGACCTTTTGGCATGGGCAGAATGAATGACAATGGACAGCGGCTGCTCGAGTTCTGCACATATCACGATCTGTGCATCACAAACTCGTTCTTCAAGACCAAGCCCCAACACAAGGTTTCCTGGTGACATCCGCGCTCAAAGCACTGGCACCAGCTGGACTTGATCCTGACCAGGCGCACCTCACTGAAGAACGTGCTAATCACCCGTTCGTTCCAGAGTGCAGATTGCGACACAGACCATTCATTGGTGTGTTGCAAGGTCAAGCTGCAGCTGAAGAAATTCCATCATGCTAGACAGCCTGGAAGGCATGGATTGACACCAGCAAGATGGCCCAACCAGAACTTGTTGAGCAGTTTGCCTCCATCTTTGAGAAGGAACTTGGTGTACCACAAGAAGGAGAATCTGCAAAGCAGAAGTGGGAAGAGCTGTGAAACACCATCCACCGCACAGCCTTGGCTACCTTTGGGAGGAAGACCTCGAAGTCACAGGACTGGTTTGATGCCAGATTGACCGAGATGACCCCCGTCATTGAAGCCAAGCGCTCAGCACTTGCTGAGTACAAGAAGTACCCAAACGAGAAGAATCTCCAGATTCTCAGGGCTGCGAGAAGCAAAGTTCAGCAGACTGCTCGGCGCTGTGCCAATGAGTACTGGACTCAGCTCAGCCAAGACATTCAAACCGCTGCCATAACAGGGAACATCCGTGGTATGTACGATGGCATCAAGAAAGCACTTGGTCCGGCTCAGAGCAAGACGGCCCCCCTCAAATCCTCCACTGGGGAGATGATCACAGAAAAGAACAAGCAGATGGAGAGATGGGTGGAACACTACTCCGACCTCTACTCCAGACAGAACACCGTGACACCGTCAGCCCTTGATGCCATCGACTGCCTGCCATCCATGGATGAACTTGACGCCGAGCCAACCATCGACAAACTCAGCAAGGCCATTGATAGCTTGGCCGCTGGCAAGGCACCTGGCAATGACGGCATACCCCCCGACCTGATCAAGCACTGCAAGACCGCCCTACTGCTGCCATTGCATGACGTCATCTGCCAGTGCTGGAAGGAAGGTGCCGTACCACAGGACATGAGGGACGCCAAGATCATCACCCTCTACAAAAACAAAGGGGAGAGAAGCAACTGCAACAACTAAAGGGGCATCTCCCTCCTCAGCGTTGTTGGCAAAGTCTACGCACGAGTTGTTCTCGTTCGTCTACAGAAGCTTGCCGAACGTGTCTACCCCAAGTCTCAGTGTGGCTTCCGCGCTGAGCGATCGACGGTAGACATGATATTCTCCATCCGCCAACTCCAGGAGAAATGCAGAGAACAGAACATGCCCCTGTATGTCGCCTTCATCGACCTCACCAAAGCGTTCGATCTGGTCAGCAGAGAGGGCCTTTTCAAGATCCTGCCAAAGATAGGATGCCCACCAAAGTTGCAAAGCCTCATTTAATCGTTTCACACCAACATGCAGGGGATAGTGCAGCACGACGGCAACGTCTCAGAGCCATTCAACATACGCAGTGGAGTGAAACAGGGCTGTGTACTTGCACCAACCCTCTTTGGGATTTTCTTTGCTATGCTCCTGAGGCATGCCTTCAGCACAGCAACAGAGGGAATCTACCTGCACACAAGATCTGACGGCAGGCTTTTCAACCTCGCCCACCTGAAAGCCAGAACCAAAGTACGCGAGGCTCTAATCAGAGACATGCTGTTCGCAGACGACGCTGCAGTCGCAACCCACACACAGCAGGAGCTTCAGATCCTGATGGACCGCTTCTCCCAGGCATGCAAGGACTTCGGGCTTACCATCAGCCTGAAGAAGACTAACGTCTTGGCGCAAGGCACGGAAGCACCACCAACCATCATCATTGACGACTACGAGCTGAAGGTTGTGAATCAGTTCACGTACCTGGGGTCCACGATCAGCAACAACCTCTCCCTTGATACAGAGATTGACAAGAGGATTGGAAAATCAGCCTTCACACTCGCTCGCCTCACCACACGAGTGTGAGAGAATCCCAAACTCTCTGTCAAGACGAAAATGGCAGTGTACAATGCCTGCGTCATCAGCACACTGCTCTATGGGAGTGAGATGTGGACAACATACGCCCGGCAGGAAAAGAGACTGAACTCCTTCCACTTGCGCTGCATTCGCCACATCCTGGACATATTCTGGCAGGACAAAGTGCCCAACACAGAAGTTCTGTCCCGCGCCGGCCTTCCCTCCATGTTCACTCTACTCAGGCAGCGCAGGCTCCGCTGGCTAGGCCACGTTCACCGTATGGAGGATGGCAGAATCCCCAAAGACGTCCTCTACGGAGAACTGGCGACTGGCAGGAGAGACGTTGGCCGCCCACAGCTGCGCTTTAGAGACGTCTGCAAGAGAGACATGAAGGCCCTGGAGATCAACACAGAGCGCTGGGAGGACCTTGCAACGGACCGCTCCAAATGGAGAGGCACCCTGACCAGACAGCTCAAGGCAGGTGAAGAGAGACTGACTGCTGCAGCAGATGAATAAAGGACCCGCAGGAAGAACTGCCACAGACCCAGCAGCACGGAGACCACCCACAAGTGCGACTTGTGTGACAGGGACTGCCATTCGCGCATCGGCCTGTTCAGCCACAGGCGGTGCTGTTCCAGCAGAGTAGACGTTCAGGATTCTCTTCCATGGTCATCATAGACCGACGGAGGCCGACGACGAACCTTTCAGGTGAACTTAATTTGACCTTTTCTAACCTTTTGAATGCACATCTCAAACTGTTCAGTGTTTCAGTACTGTTTGCATAACTTGCTGTTCTCTAACAAGGTGCTTAACGTCAAAATTTACAACAAATTTTGTTCTGCGGTGGCGCAGTGGGCTGCACGGTGGCGCAGTGGTTTAGCACTGTGGCACCACAGTTTTACCCTCGGCCGGGGGACCGCGGGGATCATGAGATCGTGGGTTCGATCCCAGCCCCCGACCAACAGTGAGCTGTGTGGAGTTTGCATGTTCTCCCTGTGTTGCGCGGGTTTATTCCGGGATTTCTCCGGTTTCCTCCCGCACACCAAAAACATGTAGGTTTAGGGCGCTCGTGCACGCAGCGACCAGCAGCCGGTGGCTTGTCACCAGACTGCAAACCAAGTCTACCTACAGGTACAACTAAGTAACAAAAAAAAAACAAACTGATACATGAATTGACCAATAAATTTTCTGGTTCAATTAGAATTGGCATTTAAACAGTCCTCTTCACCATGCTGTTCACATTTTGACATCATAAGACCAAGACAACACCTAACAATTGATTTTGATTGATTGATTGAGTGATTGATTGATTGATCGACTGAGTTTATTTATTTGAACATCAAGACAAAAAAAAAATTAAAAAAAAGAAATCAAAACCAAAAAAAAAATGCCTTGTTCAAAAGGAGTGGGAAGAAGCCAACGCTTACTGTATATTAAATTAATTAAATCACCCTTATTGTCATTCAACCGTACAACCAATCATGTACAGCAGAACGAGATTGTGCTTTACCTATCTACAGTGTAAATCACACAGACCCCAAGTGCAGAATCAGAGGGCCGCTGCCATGCAAGGCGCCGCCACAGAGTTCCCTCCTCCATTCCATTTATTGCTGAGCACCAAGCTGGACGGCAGGAAGTTCCACTTTTATATGGTCTTCGGCATGACCCGGCCGGGATTTGAACCCCTGCCTCCCGGGTGTGGGGCGGATGCTCTACCAACTGAGCCACCACTCCGGTAACTGAGCCACCACTCCGGTGGTGGCTCAGTCCCACCCCTATAGTCCCACCCCTTCTCCATACCCAATAAATTATATCATTCTAGTCATTATGAATCCCATAATTACATTCATTATTCAATACCATAATAAAAATGCATCTTATAATTAAATTATGCAATAGAAATAATAATACTAATGATAGTTTATAGTGATAATAATACCAACATACCAAAAAAAACATGTAGGTTTAGGGCGCTCGCGCACGCAGCGACCAGCAGCCGGTGGCTTGTCACCAGACTGCAAACCAAATCTACCTACGGGTACAAATAAGTAACAAAAAAAAAAAACAAAACAAAAAAAAACAAAACCATCTAATAATAATAATAATTGTAATAATAATCTAATAATAATTGTAATAATAATAAGTAAATACTTCTGGTGTGGAGTGTGTAAATGAGGAGGCAGATTTATTACACACTCTCACATCTCAAGCATAGACAGAATGGCATTCCAGCAGAAACTCCTCTCTTAAATATCATGGCACTCTTCTAGCATTTTCTCACACACAAAAGATGACCTTCACGTCACATTACACTTAACCCCCTCATCCTTAACACCTCCCTGTTATCTCACTAGGAAACCCCTGCTCTTTGTTCCCACTGTCTCCTGTCTGAGATGGTGCACAATGAGGCTCTCCCCAGGTGCCACCCCCCCCCCAGCATCTTAGATAGGACAATAGGATAACAGTCCACATGCTGTGATAGAACAATTAAACATCAGTCCACATGCTGCTTGGGCTTCAGTCTTCTCCGTATCTGCTGTAACCAGAATTCACCGCCTCCGCGGCGCTGCCGTGCCTATGGGGGGCTGTTGTTTGGGGGGAAAACACTTCTGTCTGTCCATGTGGCTGCTCTGGTGAATCGTTTCCCTGGGGAGCTCTCCGTGGGGGTCTTCCACGCCGAGGGGCCCTCGCCAACAGCACCTGCTCGTCCGCCACAACGAAAGCGGGTTTATAGACAATTTTTTCCCTCCTACCCCCCAGGTCTAGCAAAAAATGCTTATCCTCTGTTTCCAGCACTCTGAACAGTCCATCATAGGGTGGGCGCAGTGGAGGGCGGTGGGCGTCATGTCTGACAAACACGAACTCTGCGCTCTTCAAAGTTTTAGGCACAAAAATGTGCAGAAAACTGTGGTGGGCAGGGCCCGGCAGCATGCCCGTGTCTGTGCTATGCTGCAAAAGCTGAGACGGGCAGCTGCCCGGCGCGGGATTATCTGGCAGAAATTCCCCGGGCAGCCGAAGTGGCTGCGCAAAAACGAGTTCTGCCGGGGAAGCTTCCAGATCTTCTTTAGGCGTGGAGCGCAACCCCAATAAAACCCACAGTAGCCTGTCTACCCAATTTGCATCCGTCAATGAAGCCCTGAGTGCCGCTTTCAATGATCTATGAAAACGCTCGCATAACCCATTAGCCTGTGGGTTGTACGCGGTTGTACGGTGAATTGTAATACCCAGGCTGCGGGCCATCGCGGACCAGAGTTTGGAAACAAATTGAGGGCCCCTGTCGGACATAATGTCCGACGGGACTCCAAAACGCGCCACCCATGCTGTTAAAAAAGCGCGTGCCACCTCCTCGGACGTGGTTGCCGCCAGCGGAACCGCTTCTGGCCAGCGCGTGGTGCGGTCCACCATTGTCAGGAGGTGCGTGCACCCCTGTGATGGCGGGAGGGGGCCCACGAGGTCTACGTGAACATGGTCGAACCTCTTAGCCGGAATACGAAACGGCTCCAAGGGAGCCTTCGTGTGTCTGTGTACTTTGGCTCGTTGACACGCCACCCAGGCTGCAGCCCACTCTTTCACTTGTTTGCGAAGGCTCGGCCACACAAATTTCTCTCCTACCATTTTGACCGACGCGCGCACTCCTGGGTGCGCCAAAGAGTGAACCGACTCAAACACGCGGCGGCGCCACGCGGCCGGGACCACGGGACGCAGGCGACCCGTGGAGACATCGCAGATTAGGGGGGGCTTGCCGTCTTGCAGCACCCTACTCTCCAGCCTTAACCCTGTTGGTCCAGACTGGAGCACGCGCACGTCCGCATCGCTAATCTGCTCCGCGGCCATGGCTGCGTAATCTATCCCCACGCAGACTGGGGCCACCACGACGCGCGAGAGGCAGTCCGCCACCACATTCAGTTTACCCGACACATGCTGAATATCGGTAGTAAACTCTGAGATTGCGGCCAGCTGTCTCTGCTGCCGGCCCGACCACGGTTCTGAAACCTTGGCCATCGCGAATGTTAGCGGCTTGTGGTCCACGAACGTGGTGAAACTGCGCCCTTCCAGCCAGAACTGGAAGTGGCAAATGGCTAGGTGGAGAGCCAGCAACTCTCTGTCGAACGCGCTGTATTTACGTTCACTGTCGCGCAAAGTCCTGCTGAAAAAGGCGAGCGGCTGCCAAGCCCCGGCGACGCGCTGCTCCACGACAGCCCCTATGGCCACATCTGAAGCGTCAGTGGTGAGTGCTATGTGGGCCGTCGGGTCTGGATGTGCCAGCAATGCGGCGTTTGCCAGGGCTGCTTTAACTTCTGAGAACGCCCGCTCTTGCTCCGGGGTCCATTCGACCCTATCCGCGGGTTTCTGTTTTTTGAGCGCGGCATACAATGGTTGCATGAGCTGCGCTGCAAGGGGAAGGAAATTGTTATAAAAGTTCACCATTCCCAAAAATTCTTGTAGCGCCCTGACCGTTTGAGGCCGGGGAAAATCCGTCACGGCACGCACCTTGTTGGGCAGCGGGACCGCTCCTTCTGGAGAGACGCGGTGCCCCAAAAAAACAATCTCTGTTACGCCGAACTGGCATTTCGCTGGGTTGATTATTAACTCGTGCTCCTCCAACCTCCGGAAAACCGTCGTGAGGTGGGTTTCGTGTTCGTCTTTGGACGCGCTGGCTACCAGGATATCATCCAAGTAGACAAACACGAACGGGAGATCGCGCAGCACTGCATCCATCATGCACTGGAACGTCTGTGCCGCTCCTTTCAACCCAAATCGCATGCGCAGGAACTCGAATAGACCGAACGGCGTTATTACCGCTGTTTTGGGTACATCCTCAGTGCGCACTGGGACTTGGTGGTAACCGCGGACCAGGTCTATTTTGGAAAAAATGCGTGCCCCGGCGAGGTGAACGGAAAAATCCTGTATGTGGGGAATCAGGTAACGGTTGTGCGCCATGGCGTTGTTCAACCTGCGGAAATCACCGCACGGTCGGCACGATCCTTCAGCCTTAGGGACCACGTGTAGCGGGGATGCCCATGGGCTGTTTGAGCACCTGATGATGCCTAACCTTTCCAGGTTGGCGAACTCCTCGCGCGCTATGGCCAGTTTAGCTGTGTCCAAGCGCCGAGGTCGTGCAAAAACGGGCGGCCCGGTGGTGGTGATAAAGTGTTCCACCCCGTGTTTAGTGATGGCTGCCAAAAACGTCGGGACCGTGAGTGCTGGGAACTGAGTAAGCAGTGTGTGGAACTTACCGCCTGTAGCTGTGACGTTGGCTTGTGCTGTTGGCCGGGTCACTCGAGCTATACAGGGAAGAGAGTCGAAGGACAGTGCATTAACTAGGCGCCTGTTAGCAACATCAACCAGTAAACCATGTGCACACAGAAAATCAGCCCCCAGTATATGGTAATTCAGTGCTGCTATGACAAAAGTCCACTGATATGTATGTCCGTGTAGAGATAAGAGCAGAGTCCTCTCACCGAAGGTCTTAATGTCCGAGCCGTTTGCCGCCAACATCTCGGGGCCACTAGATCTTGCCAGCCGGTCAGCGTAGGTCGGCTGGATGAAGCTCTTCTGGGCTCCGGTGTCCACGAGGAAATGCCTCCCCGAGCGTGCATCCGTCAGGTAGAGCAGCTTGTTCTCCTCCCCAAGGGTCGCAGCTGCTACCAACCCCCGGGCTTGGCGTTTCCTGAGCGCTTGAACTGGCATGGTGGCGTACATCTGCGTGCCTTCTCTCCGAAGCGACGGTGGTAGAAACAAAACGTGTCTCCCTCGCGCTCCTTGGCCCCCGGTGCTGCTGCCTTCGGTGGCTCCTCGCCTCCTCTCGTCGTCTCGCTGGGCTCCGCCGCTGCCGCGATGACTGTGAACGCCCTGGTGGCGATGATGATCCGGTCTGCCTCCTGGGCTAGCGCACGAAAGTCCCGCGCAGCCAGCAACGGCGAATTGGCCAGGGCCGCTCTCGCCGCTGTCGGAAGGTTCCGGAGGAAGAGGTGGGCAAACAGAAAATGGTTGTCATCCGTGCCCCTTAATGCCAGCATCTTCTCCATGAGGTCTATGGCCGAACCATCTCCTAAATTGGTCCACGTCAGGAGCCTCTCTGCTCTCTCACCGTCCGAGAGTGTGTAGCGCTGGATGAGCGCAGCCTTGAGCACCTCGTATCGGTTGCCGGTTGGTGGCTGATCGAGCAGGCTCGCTACGTGCTGAGCTGTGCGGGCGTCGAGCACTGCGACCACATAGTAAAATTTGGTGTCATCTGCCGTTATCCCCCGGAGGGCGAACTGCGCCTCGATGAGGTGGAACCAAGAGCACGGGTTGTGCTGCCAGAAATCCGGTAGCATGACTGCAACTGCACATGCGTGGCTGGAGGTTCCCATCGAGGTCGGCTCCAGGGATCTTGTCTCGTGTTCCATGATACGTCTTGGGTCACCAGTGTGGAGTGTGTAAATGAAGAGGCAGATTTGTCTCAGACAATTTATTACACACTCTCACATCTCAAACATAGACAGAATGACATTCCAGCAGAAACTCCTCTCTTAAATATCATGGCATTCTTCTAGCATTTTCTCACACACAAAAGATGACCTTCGTGCCACATTACACTTAACCCCCTCATCCTTAACACCTCCCTGTTATCTCACTAGGAAACCCCTGCTCTTTGTTCCCACTGTCTCCTGTCTGAGATGGTACACAATCAGGCTCTCCCCAGGTGCCACACTGGTATGTTTAATGTAATTATAGACAATATTATCATCATTATCATCATCATAGCAGTCTGTCGGGCGACAATGACTGTTTCATTTAGGTCTGATCAGATTCCTCCACGCAGCTCTGTCCTTCGCCCTCCGCTGCCAGGAACTCCTGACCTTGTTTACCCGGGCAACGTCCGAGCTGATATGAGTTGCTTTCTGGCTGACCATATCATGAAACTGCTTGCAAAGTATTTGAGTACCACTAGCTTTTGCTGGACTAGCGGCACATTCTTGGCAGATAGAGGTATTATCAGCGGCAAGGACAGGCTAAGACAAACTGACTCCAGTATCTGTTGCAGTGACTGACCAGATGATAGGTTTGTTTATCTCTGCTCTTTGAGTAGTGCATGTCACTCACCATATACCCCCACATGGATTACAATACCTAGGTGCAAAAAGTAACCATATAATAATAATAATAATAATAATAATAATAATAACACCACCTGACCTATATAATACTTCAAATAATTCCATCCTAAACAACAATCATAATACTATAATACCATTGTAATATTCTAGTAATAATTTTGATTTTGATTTTTTGATTTTGTATACTTTATTGATGCCCAGAGGGGAAATTGAGGGCATCCACCGATATCGATAATAATAGTACTCAGCATATATATTCAACAATAACTCAGCATATATATATAAGATAAGATAAGATAAGCCTTTATTAGTCCCACAGTGGGGAAATTCCAGGATTGCAACAGCACAGGGATAGCAACACTCAGAGCAACAATCAGAAGGCAAGAGAAATAACAAGAGCAGCAAGTATACATATGTGCATATAAATATAAATATATATATACTGTATATATATATATATATAGACACACAGTGCGGAGCATTGTAGCTAGATGAGATAGATAGATAAATATATAAACACAGTGCGGAGGATGTAGCTGGATGGAATAAATATATGAGTATATAAACACACAGTGCGGAGTATTGTAGCTAGATGGAATAAATATGTAAATATATAAACACACACAGTGCGGAGCATTGTAGCTAGATGGAATAAATATGTAAATATATAAACACACAGAGCGTGGAGCATTGTAGCTAGATGGAATAAATATGTAAATATATAAACACACACAGTGCGGAGCATTGTAGCTAGATGGAATGAAACAGCACAACCGTCTACTTAGTTATCCTACATGGTATGATTATGTACCCATACATATTCTCACCCTCCATAGCGACCGGTATTTTCCTAGTTGTATACCGGAGGGGACCATTGTGTAAGTCTATTGCATCTTTTGCATTCAAAACTATTAGGTTGTCACGTCTTTTTGCTATCTCTGCGAGCAGCCCTGCTTAGGTTGTACAGTCTGACAGCCGTAGGTAGGAAGGACCTGCGAAATCTCTCAGTTGTGCACCTAGGATGATGTAGTCTGCTGCTAAATGAGCTCCTCAGTGCATTCAGTATGTCCTGCATAGGGTGGAACTCGGACTCCAGCAGAGATGACAGTTTAGCCACCATCCTTCTCTCTCCTATCTCCTCCACTGGGTCAAGGCGCTGCCCCAGGACAGAGCTAGCTTTCTTGATCAGTTTGTTCAGTCTCTTCCTATCGGCTGCTGTAATGCCACTGCCCCAGCAGACCACTCCAAAAGTGATGGCTGATGCCACCACCGTGTCATAGAATGTCTTCAGCAGCACCCCTTGTACACCAAAAGACCTGAGTCTCCTCAGTAGGAACAGCCTGCGCTCTCCCTTCTTGTAGAGTGTGTCAGTATTGTGTGACCAGTCTAGTTTATTGTTCAGATGAACACCCAGGTACTTGTAGGATGTCACCATCTCGATGTCTGTTCCCTGTATATTTACTGGTGCTGTGAGGGGTTGTCCTTGCCTGCGGCAGTCCACCATCAGCAACTTAGTTTTCCTCGCGTTGATCTGGAGGCAGTTCCGATGGCACCAGTCCACGAAGTCCTGGATAAGCCCTCTGTACTCAGCTTGAGATCAACGATCGCAGAGTCGTCAGAGAACTTCTGTAGATGGCAGTGTGTTGTGTTGTGTGAGAAGTCCGCAGTATAAAGGGTGAACAGGAAGGGAGCCAAAACCGTTCCCTGGGGGGCCCCGTGCTACCGATGATCGTGTCGGACACACAGTCCCGGGTTCTCACAAACTGAGGCCAGTTTGTGAGGTAGTCCAGGATCCATGATGACAGGTGCTGGTCCACCCCTGCGCACAGCAGCTTGTCCTTAAGGATCATCGGTTGGATGGTGTTGAAAGCACTGGAGAAGTCAAAGAACATGATCCTCACCGCATTCCCGGGCTTCTCCAGGCGGGACAGAAAACGGTGAAGGAGGAAGATCACCACATTCTCCACCCCAATGCCATGCTGGTAGGCAAACTGGAGTGGATCCATCGCTGGTCCCACCAGGGGGTGGAGGTGAGCAAGGAGGTATTTAGAATTTAATTTAGAAACTTGGAATATATCATTTACAGTATATATATGTTAAATAATTCGGGGCCCAATACTGACCCCTGGGGGACCCCACAGGCAATTCCCATACACCCAGACAGATATTCAACAATAACAACCTTTCTTCACTGAAGACACATTGTAATATTACTGTCCTTCATTTTTATATTGTTCAAAAATCATTTCTTTATATGTTGATTTAAATATATGGATGTTTGGACATTGCCTGTGTTTCTCCCCCAACCCAATCCACAATTTTACCCCACACAGACACACAAAAACTTTTCCTAGTAGATCTTACTAGGTACATTTTAAATTTTGTATTCCCCCGTAAATTGTATTTCCCTTCTCTCTGACTAAAAAGATTTTGTATATTGTGTGGCAAAAAGATTTACTGACTTTAAACATAAACTGTGCTGTATAATAATCAACCAGATCCTGTAATTTCAATAACTTTGAATGTAACAACAATAAATTAGTATGTTCAAGATACCCGACTTTGTGTATAACATGGACTGCACTTTTTTTGTAATACTAGCAATGAATTAAGTGTACTTTTATAACTGTTACCCCAGACCTCTATACAATAGGTCAAGTATGGAAGTACTAATGAGCAATACAAGATATGAAGAGATTTGTAATCTAGGACTTGCTGAAATTTATTTATAATTACAATATTTTTTGCAACTTAGTTTTGTATGTATCTGACCTGTGGTTTCCAACTATTTTTCATCATCTAGTATTACACCCCAAAATTTGATCTCCTTAACATTTTCAATAATTACTTTATCTATATGAATATGTATATCTTCTTTATTTTTTTTACAATTACCAGATATCATTACCTTAGTTTTATCTATATTTATGATAATTTATTACTATCCATCCATTTTTTTAACTTATTTAATTCATTATTTAGAGTATGGATTAGTTGATTATAATTATTTCCAGAATAAAATATATTGGTATCATCAGCAAATAATATTTTTAATAATTTAGAAACTTGGAATATATCATTTACAGTATATATATGTTAAATATAGGTGTTCTTGTCATCCAGGTGTGATAGTACATAGTGCAGCGCTGTAGAAACCGCATCCTCTGTACTCCTGTTGCTCCGGTAGGCAAACTGATGAGGGTCCAGTGTAGGGGAGGGGGCAGGCCTTTTTTGAGCTGTGCCAAGACCAGTTGCTTAAAGCACTTCATGACTATGGGCGTCAGTGCCACAGGGTGATAGTCATTTAGACACAGTGATGTTGAATGTTTCGGCACTGGTACTATTGAAGTGGTCTTGAAGCACGCTGGTACCACGGCCTGGGCCAGGGACAGATTGAAGATGTCTGTGAAGACCCCTGCCAGCTGCTCAGCGCATGCCCTCAGCACATGCCCAGGAATGCCATCAGGGCCAGCAGCCTTACATACGTTAATATTTCCATGCACGTGCGCAGTTTCTCCCCAGCTTCATTGGTCAATTTCCTCGTAGTGCTCACAACAGGTTTTGTGAGCTTCAGTCTCTGTCTGTATGTGGGAATCAGGTGGACCATCACGTGATCAGATAGTCCGAGCGCAGCGCGGGGAACAGCGCGATACGCGTCCTTCACTGTAGTGTAACAGTGATCCAGCGTGTTCTTTCCTCTGGTGGGGCATTTAATAAACTGTTTGTATCGGGGGAGATCGTGGCTCAGGTTGCTTTGGTTAAAGTCGCCAACCACAATAACCAGAGAGTCTGGAAAAGTTCGCTCCACTTGTTGAATGTGATCCGCGAGCGCGTGCTGAGCCTCGCGCACGTCCGCGTCGGGCGGGACGTAAACAGCGGCCAGGATTATAATAATTATAATATAAAATAGAATAATATAGCATTAACATCATATAGAATAAATAATGAAACCTGAGAATATCCTATCATTCCCCCCTATGATGCTCAAAAAGCATCAGAGATGAAACATTATGGCTTCTAAAACCTCACTGGGCAGCTCTCCAAGTTCCGGTGCATTTCATGCTAAAGCATTATATTGCAAAAGATCCTAACTCGCTTTTTAATGAGGAAAGTCCACCATCGGCCTCGCTGCCACTCCCGAGCGCCGCTGGAATGTTTCATTTCCTGGGGAGCATGTGAGGATATTACCTTTTATTTCAAAAAAGAAATCAGTCATCTAATTAAGTCATAAAAGATAAAAATTGAATCAGTGATGGTGATTAGCCATAAATTAAGATGAAATAGTGTATGTATTTGTCGTTCTATGTGTCAGTAGATAAGCAGTGATTAGCAGTGATTTAATAAAAAGTTAATACTTATATGTAAATGTAGAAGAACAATAAAAAACAATAAAAAATGACTAAAAAACCTATTATGTGTAAAAGACATATGTGTATGTTTGTATTAGAGATCTATGTGTGCTAGCATCCTAACCTATGTGTATTAGTACCTCAATGTGAAACTGCAACAAGGTATCAACAGTGAAACAACAATCAATATAGTAAAACTGTATACTAGCTAAACAGTGATTAGTAACATAATGGTTTCAAATACAACGTAAATTAAAACAGAACATAAACAGGATAAAGTGAAAAAATCTCAAATAAGAATAACAACTTCTCTGAACTTCAAGGCATATTTGATTACTCTTGCAATTCAGTACATTTCAAATTCACATCATGAACATACATCTCTTTTTGGTTTTCTGTATGTCAATCATAAGCTGTACTCATAAAACATTAAGCTGGTGTTGTTTCCCCATCATCTCCAGTGGTGGCCTCGTGATATAACACTAAATTCACCTGAACAAGTTTCAACATCCTATCACGGATACAAGGAATGAAACATGAAAAGATCAAAAGTATCACTACAATAATCACCACTAAGTTTATGACAAGACTCCTCCATGAGAAAAACAACCACTTTATCCAGTGTGATGAATCATCAACATTATCCTTAGCCCCAGCAGTCTGCAAAGCAGTCAGATTACGTATGGCTGAAGCAATGACGCCTCCATCTGCATCATGTGCAGGTATAAAGGTGCAATAGTACTGACCTATAATTGCGCACACACCCCCACAGGCGGCAGTCAACTGATCAAGTACCATTCTATTCTGTGTTACTTCAAGTCTTATAGCAGTCATTTCCTCCCTTTCACCTTTCCAGGCAGCTAAGGAAAAATTCACAGAAGACTGTAATCTATAATTAAGAGTCTCAATCCACAAGGTATTTTTTGCCACTCCCACCCAAGGGAATAGCGATTGAACTACCTTTTGACCTGTAGTAAGTATCTTGAACTGCTCTGGCACATCCCTACCCCAGATGGAATCATGTGGTGTGAAAATGGCATCCTGTGATAGGTCTCTCTTCCCTTTGCTCGTCTGACCTGCTGACATAATCAGGGTGTTGTCAGTCACAAAGACGGGGGCACAGGTTCCTGCCCAGTTCATAGGCAGATGGGAATACGCCTTACAACCACACAGCCACCAACCACCCGTCACCATATGTGCGCCATACATATGGAAGTTGCAGATAGCAGCACTGCAGAGCTCCAGCATGGTGATAGGTCCATAATGACAACGGTTAGCCTGTGGACACCACCTGCCCATCCGATTGGTCAGGGTACTAGCATCACAGGTGCGGTGTACACTGTACACCCCCTCACACCGAGAAAGGGGTAGGTCGCCCAGAGGGTTGTTACCACTTCCCTTCAGACAAAAAGAAAAAGTTCCTGATGAAACTAACCTTGCCCTTACAGAGTAAGGGGTACCATAAGTTCTCTGATTGGTAGAGTGATGAAAGATTTCACAACAGTGATTCAAAATAATCTTTTTTGTGTAGTCCCTTTTCATAGCCTTCTGTAAAAAAAAAACAAAACAGAGAGCTTTTGCTGGTTCCATCATTTTGGCTACAACAGCAGTCTGTCCAGCTGACGTTGGCACTAGGGAGCAAACGTAACAGTTGGAACGATTAGCTGCCCTGGCCGTATAATTAGCGAACCTCCACCACATATTGGCAGCATATTCATGATCGTGATGCTCATGTAGCTCTAGCCAATTATGCTGAATATGTGCAAGGTCCCTAGCACTACGATGTATGGTTTGTGGTGCAGCTAAAGGAAACCAAAATAATAATGTCACCCCTAGGATGATGATGTAAAGGAAACAACAACTACACCCTTTAATGATCAAACGTCTTTCTTGCGCTTCTAGTCTCTCCATGATGGTCAACCACTCGCTTCCCTATCCCAAGCTGGACACCACGTAGGGCGTCGTCAGTCGACACTTGTATCGGAAAACAATTAAGAAAAAGTCTCTTGCTGAGAGTCTTTAATGGAATGGAGTTGAAAATATTTATTCAGAAGTCCGTGGCTGTGAGTTCAGAGTAGGGTAAAGTTTACAGTGTGTTAAATGCACCCAAGAGTCCTGTCCTTCAACTTTCACTGCTGTTGGCGTTGACAAAACAACTTTATGTGGTCCTTGCCAGGGTGAATCAGTCCAATTCTTTTTGATGGCCTTGATGAGGACGAGGTCTCCTGGCTTGGCCAAGATTGGTGCAGTTTCCTCGTGAACCCTCCTGGGGAGAGTAGCAGCGATAAATATCTCTGTTAGTCAACATTCTTCTCATGTAATGTGCTAAACACACTTCTTCATCACTAGGATTGAATGATCTCAAAGGTGGCAACAAGTATGGTTTGCCATACATGATTTCAAATGGAGACAACCCCCCTTTGGTTGGGATTATCCTCATGTAAAACGAAACTAATGGGAGGCAATAAATCCAATTTTGCCTTGTTGCCATTGTTTTTCTGAGTCTTTCTTTAATAGATCTGTTTGTGCGTTCTACCAGTCCTGCAGATTGTGGGTGATAAGCTGAATGATTCTTCAAACTGATGTTCAGTGCTGTGCCTAAATGTGATATAACTTGATTTACAAAATGTGTACCATTATCTGAGTAAATTTTCTCAGGTATTCCAAACCTAGGTACAATTTCTGCAAGCAATTTCTTTGCAACTGTGATTGCATTTGGATGTGTGCAAGGAAAAGCTTCTGTCCATTTAGAAAACATATCACAAATGACCAAACTGTAGAAGCATGCTCAAATAACGAGGCTGAGTTTCAGTCATAAAACCAGCTTTATTTGACAGAACACAGCTTCTAGCATTCTCAAAGCAGGAAAGAGAAAGAATCATATCTCAACACCCTTTTATACATTTCCAGCATCAGAATTCAAGTCACATGGTGTCTTCAGTCAACAT
Source organism: Pholidichthys leucotaenia (assembly GCA_020510985.1). Classification (NCBI taxonomy): domain Eukaryota; kingdom Metazoa; phylum Chordata; class Actinopteri; order Cichliformes; family Pholidichthyidae; genus Pholidichthys; species Pholidichthys leucotaenia. The sequence continues at coordinate 268,903,989 of CM035848.1, read as the reverse complement.
ACAGTTACAAAGCATCCCTTTGAAGCTTCACCATTGTCTCTCATTTCCTGATGAACCGGAATACCCTCCGGGGCGTCTTCTGTGGGACAAAGAGACAAATCTCACACTTCCTTGTTACCTCCTGTAGATTCGAGTCCTCAGTCCTTGCAGACGTGACACCCCACAATACACATTCAGTCCTGTCTCTGTGGCAGCGTGAGCCCACAATGTGTGTCGGCCACACTACCCCACCCAAACGTCTAGTAATGCAAAATCTGCATGGCATAACAAAAAGAGAAACACAAAGCACTCCATACATCGCTAATCAATCCACCAACTGCCTAGGTTTTAATCTTCTGCCGAATCTGCTGCAACCTGGCTTGGCTGCACCTGCAACGTCTCTCTGCACCTGTGGATTAAAGCTGTTAGCACCTCTCTGTGAAGACTTTGGAGAATGTCTCCTCAGCGGCCTGCCCCGGCGGGGGGGCCTCGCGAGCTGCACCTCCTCGTCAGCCAGAACAAAAGCGGGTTTGAGCCTGTTAATGCAAATCAGCTCCCTTCTGCCCCCTAAATCTAGCAGAAAATGCTTCTGCCCGGTCTCCAGCACTCGAAACGGTCCGTCGTAAAACGGCCGCAAACTTGGACGCTGGGCGTCATGTTTAACAAAAACAAACTCTGCATTTTTTAAAGCCTTGGGCACAAAAACGTGTGGGAAACTGTGATGGACTGGGCCAGGAAGCGTGTTTGCTCCTGAGCCGCTCTGCCACGGCTGAGCGGGGGGGCCATTAGGTGCGGGATTATCAGGAAGAAATTCCCCGGGCAAACGGAGCGGTTGAGCGAAATCTAATTCAGCCGGGGAAGCGTGCAAATCTTCCTTAGGTGCAGAACGCAACCCTAATAAAACCCATGGAAGTTTGTCTACCCAATTTGTATCCGTTAGCGACGCTCTGAGGGCTGCTTTCAATGACCTGTGAAAGCGTTCGCATAAACCATTAGCCTGGGGGTTATACGCGGTGGTGCGATGAATCTTAACCCCCAAGCTGCGGGCCATCGATGACCATAGCTCGGAAATAAATTGGGGACCCCTGTCGGACGTTATGTCCGACGGTACACCAAAACGCGCAACCCATGCTGCTAAAAATGCTCGCGCAACTTCTTCCGCTGTGGTTGATGTCAGAGGAATCGCCTCTGGCCAGCGCGTGGTGCGGTCTACCATCGTCAAAAGATGTGTGTGCCCGTGTGATAACGGAAGTGGGCCGACCAGGTCAATATGCACGTGATCAAAACGCTTAGCGGAGATGTGGAAAGGTTCTAACGGGGCCTTAGTGTGTCTGTGTATTTTGGCTCGCTGACACGCTACGCAGGCTGCTGCCCATTCCTTGACCTGTTTGCGCAACCCGGGCCAAACAAATTTCTCCCCCACCAATTTGATCGATGCGCACACCCCCGGGTGTGCGAGAGAATGGACCAAGTCAAAAACACGGCGACGCCACGCGGTTGGCACCACAGGGCGGGGCCGTCCCGTGGAGACATCGCAGATTAACGGGGGCATACCGTTTTGTTGCACCCTGTGCTCCAGCCTTAACCCTGTTGGTCCAGACTGGAGCGCGCGCACGTCTGTGTCGTTAACTTGCTCCGCAGCCATGGCTGCATAATCTAACCCAACACAGACCGGGGCTGCGCGCGCTCCCGCGTCGCTGCCCGGGCCTGCGGCCATGGCTACAGAGTCTGCCCCTATGGGGCTTGGCAGTGCTACCGCACGCGAGAGGCAGTCTGCCACCACATTGTGTTTACCCGCGACATGCTGAATATCAGTAGTGAACTCCGATATTGCGGCTAGTTGCCTTTGTTGCCGGCCTGACCAGGGTTCTGAAATTTTGGCCATCGCAAACGTTAGCGGTTTATGATCCACAAAAGCGGTGAAACGTCGCCCCTCTAACCAGAACTGAAAATGACGAATGGCCAAGTGTAGGGCCAAAAGCTCCCTGTCAAACGCGCTGTATTTCCGTTCACTATCACGCAAAGTCCTGCTGAAAAACGCGAGGGGTTGCCAGGTACCTGCCACAAACTGTTCAATTACCGCCCCCACCGCTACATCGGAAGCGTCAGTGGTGAGCGCCATGCGGGCCGTTGGAACTGGGTGCGCTAACAAAACTGCGTTTGCCAGGGCTGATTTGACCTGGGCAAAAGCGCGCTCCCGCTCCGGAGACCATTCAACTTTATTTGCGGGCTTTTGTTTTTTTTAACGCGGTGTACAATGGCTGCATGAGTCGTGCTGCGCTTGGGAGGAATCGGTTGTAAAAATTAACCATCCCTAGAAACTCCTGAAGCGCCTTGACCGTTTGAGGTTGCGGAAAATCCGTTATGGCACGCACTTTATTTGGAAGGGGAACTGCTCCCTCTGCCGAAACGCGATGTCCCAAAAAATCAATCTGCGCCACCCCAAACTGGCACTTCGCTGGGTTAACTATTAACCCGTGCTCTGCCAACCTCTGGAAAACTGCTGTGAGGTGTTTTTCATGTTCGCCTTCGGACGTGCTGGCTACCAAAATATCGTCCAAATAAACGAACACGAAAGGCAGGTCGCGTAAAACTGCATCCATCATGCGTTGGAAAGTCTGCGCGGCCCCCTTGAGGCCAAAAGGCATGCGCAAGAACTCAAAAAGGCCGAAAGGCGTTATGACCGCTGTTTTGGGTACATCCTGCGCGCGCACTGGAACCTGGTGATAGCCGCGCACCAAGTCTATTTTAGAAAAAATGCGCGCCCCCGCCAAATGAACAGAAAAATCCTGAATGTGTGGAATCGGGTAGCGGTCATGAGCTGAAACGTTGTTCAACCTGCGGAAATCGCCGCAAGGTCGCCACGAGCCGTCAGCCTTTGGGACCATGTGTAACGGCGAAGCCCAAGCGCTCTTGGAGCGTCTAACAATGCCTAGTTTTTCCAGATTAGTGAACTCCTCGCGCGCGATGGCCAGTTTAGCTGGGTCCAAGCGCCGAGACTTTGCAAAAACGGGAGGGCCTGTGGTTGTTATGAAATGTTCTACCCCATGTTTGGCCACCGTTGCTGAAAACGTGGGGACTGTGAGTGCTGGAAACTGAGCAAGCAGAGTGTGAAACTTACCACCCGCAGCTGAGACGCTGGCATGTGCAGTTGGCGGTGCCACCCGAGCTGTGCAGGGAATAGAATGAAAGGACAGTGCATTAATCAGACGTCTATTAGCAAGGTCAACCAATAAACCATGTGAGCACAAAAAATCAGCCCCTAACATGTTGAAACTGACTGCTGCTACAATAAATGTCCACTCAAATGAACGGCCCTGTAAGGACAGAAGCATGGTCCTCTCACCAAACGTTTTAATCGTGGAGCCGTTCGCTGCTGACACTGACACCCAGGGGGCTTTAGAAGGCGACAGCCGTTCCGCGTAGGTGGGTGTGACGAAGCTCAGCTGAGAGCCTGTGTCCACGAGGAACTGTTTCCCCGAGCGTGCATCCGTCAGGTAAAGCAGCCTGTTCTCGTTGCCGAGGGTCGCAGCTGCTACCGGCCCTCGGTCTTGGCGTTTCCCTGGCGCTTAAAATTGCACGGTGGGACGCACCTGTGCGCTCTCTCTGCAAAACGGTGGTGGTAGAAGCACGAGCCGTCCTCCGCTCCGCGTCGTCTGGCTCCTGTTGCCGCCGTTGTTGGTGCGTCTGGCGCCGCGGCCACTGGACCCGCGCTGTCTCCGGACGCCGTTCCTGGACTGGCCGCCGCGGCCGAAACCGCGTTCTGCTTGTGGGCGTCGACCAACTTCTGCGCCTCCTTGCTCAACCCATGGTAGTCTCGCTTGGCCAATCGGGGTGACTCTGCCAGGGCCACTCTCACTGCTGGTGGTAGGGTTTGAAGGAAAAGGTGGGCGAAAATGAATTCGCCATCTTCAGAGGCTTTGAGCTGCAGCATCTTCACCATCAGGTCCGCAGGTCTATCGTTTTCTGCCTCCGTCAGTGCCAGGAGCCCCTCTGCTCGTTGTTGGACTGAGGGGGTGAAATGGCTGATCAGCGTGTCCTTCAATGCGCTGTACTTGTCGCTGTCTGGTGGATGATTAACCAGATCCTCCACTCTCTGGACCGTGTCGCTGTCCAGCTTCGCTACCACGTGGTAGAATCTTGTGTCGTCGTTGAAGATTCTCCAGAGGTTGAACTGCGCCTCAATTGCGCTAAACCATGAGCGCGGGCTGTGCTGCCAGAAATCAGGCAGCCGGATTGTGGAGGCGGCCATCAGGCTGGCTTCCACCGAGCCCCGCTCGGGAGAATTCTGTCTGCTCATTTTCCGTCGTAGGTCACCAGTGTAGAAGCATGCTCAAATAACGAGGCTGAGTTTCAGTCATAAAACCAACTTTATTTGACAGAACACAGCTTCTAGCATTCTCAAAGCAGGAAAGAGAAAGAATCATATCTCAACACCCTTTTATACATTTCCAGCATCAGAATTCAAGTCACATGGTGTCTTCAGTCAACATACAGTTACAAAGCATCCCTTTGAAGCTTCACCATTGTCTCTCATTTCCTGATGAACTGGAATACCCTCCGGGGCGTCTTCTGTGGGACAAAGAGACAAATCTCACACTTCCTTGTTACCTCCTGTAGATTCGAGTCCTCAGTCCTTGCAGACGTGACACCCCACAATACACATTCAGTCCTGTCTCTGTGGCAGCGTGAGCCCACAATGTGTGTCGGCCACAAAACAATATTTCTTGCCTTCACATTTATTCAGTTCAATAAAATCCATGCAAATGTTCTGAAATGGATAAGGAGAGGCTGGAAAAGTGCCTCTCTCAGGTTTGAAGTTTCCCTGTGCATTGTTTTTTGCACAGATCAGACATTTTTTACAAAACTGTGTGGCAAACTGGCTAAACCCATAAGCAGTAAAAGTTTTATTCAATGTAGATGGTGTAGGACATTGGGGAAGTCAGATTATTTAGCACCTCAAACAGAGACAGTGAATAAGCGTGGGAGAACAATGCCCAGGGAGTTCCTGGGCATATAGCCACAAGGAGTCAGAGACATAGGGGGTTGAAGGCAGTGTAATGTAAATGTCATGCTGTGCGATGAGAAACTTCCATGTAAATGTGTGAAGAAGTACTTGGGTAAAAGGGGAGAGAGCTTGCTGTAATGGTTCAGTCTTTTCTGTGCTTGTGAGATGTGAGTGTGTAATAAATCGTCTATCCATAGATCCGTCTCTTTATTTACACACTCCACAATACCATCCCCCCTCTTGCTACATGCGAAACGCCATGGAGCAAGGTAGAGACTTGGTGGAACAGTTTGCGTGGTAGAATAGGCTTGTTTGCCTTACATTTGTAGAGCTTTAAGGTGTCACCTTTAAGGTGTCATTAAGAATAGCTCCCTCTTTCATCCATTTGTAAATTTCAGCCTGTGGTGCTGCTTTTTGAGCCTCAACAAGAACATCATGTGATAGCTCTTCAGTCAGTGTCAGAACAGAATGAAATGTGCTTTGTTTAGGTTGCAAGCCTTGTGCGACCGCCTTTGCAGTTTGATCCGCAAAATGATTTCCTTTAGAAGCCGGATCATTACTGTTCGTATGAGCAGCACATTTGCATATAGCCAGTTGTAATGGCAGTTTGACACTTTGAAGCAGCTCCAAAATGAGGTGTTTATTCTGAATGGGCTTCCCTGTTGATATAATCATGCCTCTATTTTTCCACTGTTGTGCAAAGTGGTGAATAGTGGAAAATGCATACTGGCTATCGGTGTAAACTGTGAATTATTTTTTTTTAAATTTTTAAATTTTGTTATTTTGTCCCAATTTGCATGCTTCAATTAGAGCGATCAACTCTGCTTCAGGTGTCCACTCAATCTTGTCCACCTGTACCGTTGTTTTTTATAAATGAGGTCAGGCAATGGTTGCACTTCAAATGAATAATATGCAATCCAGGAGCGACAATAATTTAATGTCCCAAAGAATGACATCATGTCTCTTTTTGTGATTGGTTTAGGCGCTGCCAAAATAGCCTCTTTGCGAGCAGGATCAACATGTCTCCCTTCTGCTGACAAAATGTGGCCTAAGAATCTCACTTCTGGCTTCCACAACTGTAGCTTTGCTTTGTTAACCTTGTGACCCTGCTCAGCTAAAAATTTCAACAAGGCAATGGTGTCTTTTTTGCAAGTGATTTCATCAGGGGATGCCAGCAAAATGTAACTGGGCCAAATTTGCTGACATTGCCTGTGAAAAAATGGTTGGTGATTAACAATAAGCTGGCAAGCTGTGTAGCCTGGATAATTACAGTCCCATAGCTATAGCCAATATAATATCTAAAGTACTGGAAAAAATCATGTTTGAAAAATTAAATGTATTCATCAAATCTACTGATCATCAATTTGGATTCAAACCCCATCATGGAACAGATCTGTGCATATATGCCTTAAAAGAAATTATAAATAAGTACAGAAATCAAAATTCTTCAGTTTTTCTGTGCTTTATTGACGCCTCCAAGGCGTTTGATCGTGTTAATCACAGGATACTGTTTAGGAAAATGATTGACAGGGGGGTTCCCAAGTACTTAGTACGTATCCTGACATACTGGTACGCACATCAGAAGATGCTGGTGAAATGGGGGAAGAGTCATTCATCCCCATTTGGTGTGAGCAGTGGTGTCAGACAGGGCAGTATACTGTCCCCTATTCTATTTAATCTTTACATGGATGAGTTGTCAAAGCAACTGAATGCCTGTAAAACTGGGTGTTTAATAGGGAATAAGTTAGTGAATCATTTTATGTATGCTGATGATCTAGTTATTCTCAGTCCAAGTAGTGCTGGTCTTCAGGAGTTATTAAGAGTGTGTAGTGCTTATGGAGAGGAAAATGACATAAAATATAATACAAATAAGAGTTGTGTGCTGATCTGCCGCACTAAAGAAGATTTGTTAATGAAATTCCCTGTCTTTGAATTGGCAGGCAGGGAATTAATTGTCAGAGATAAAATTAAATATCTGGGACATTTTATTAATGATAGAATGACTGATGATGATGATATTTTCAGACAACGCTGCAAAATCTACATGCAAGCAAATATTCTTGCACACAGATTTGGTTTTTGTTCAGATGAGGTGAAACTGGTTCTTTTTAAAACCTATTGTACACCTTTATACACTGCTTATTTATGGATAAATTATAAGAAACTAAGTATGCAGAAATTACAGGTTGCCTACAATGATGCCTTAAGAATTTTACTTAAAAAGCCTCGATGGTGCAGTGCTTCCGAGTTATTTGTCTCATCACGTGTAAATACTTTGCATGCAGTAATAAGGAATCTTATGTATAAATTCATCTGTCGGCTTGATGTATCTAGAAATGAAATCATTCAAGTCATGTCTAGCATTAAGCTCAGTTCTATTCGCTGTCAGTCACAGTTTAGAAGGCACTGGTACAGTTGTCTTTTTAAGTCTTTTTAAAGTTTGTACTGTCTTTGTACTTCTCTTAGCAGTTGTGTCTTAGTGTTTCTTGTAACTTTTTGATTGTTTCAACTGTCTTGTTTTTTACTTTTTACTTTTTTTACTTTTTTTGATGGACCTTGAGTCTGGAATAAAGTCTTTGATTGATTGATTGATTGATTGAATAGCCCTGTGGTAGCCTCGTGAATGTGTACCTCTTGCCTTCAAATTTGAATACAACCCAAAACTGATGATCTGGGTGGATGGGAATGCTGGAAAAAGCATTACTGATGTCATTCACTGTGAAAAATTTTAATTTGTGATTGTAGATCATTTAACAAAGTGTATTGCACAGTATTTTTTAGACCTAATACTATAACCCCTGCATCTATGAGTCCCTGTATACCACGTTTAATACCTTCTTGAATTCAGTTCAATTCAACTTTATTTATATAGCACTATATCTCAACAACAGTCATCTCATGGCTCCTGGGCATAAAATATATTGTCTCTGATAAGGCCTAAAATAAGGTTTTACATTTATTATTACCAATTCTGTATTATTCATTAAGCCTATGTCCTTCCATTGCATGTGTTTAGGCTTGCTCAGTGCAATGTGTGGTGACTCCTAGTGTTTAAAGTGACCTTTATTTTTATCAGATAACCTCACAGATGCTTCTGCATAGCCCTTTGGTGTCCAGTACAAATTTGCAATAATTGTTCTGGAGGATGAGTTTACAAAAAATGTTTTCTCAAATTTGTCATCTGAGCAAAATGTTCAAAGGAGCCACGCATGATCTGGATGAGTACACGGACACTGTGAACTCATATATCCACTTTTGTGAGGAGAGCATTCTTCCATCGCGCACCAGGGTGAGGTACTCAAATGACAAGCCCTGGTTCACTGCTAAGCTCTGACAGATCAGGGAGGAGAAGGAAGCAGCGTTGAAAAGTGGAGACAGGGACTGCTACAGGGAGGTCAAATACCGGTTTAGCAGAGAGCTGAGGAGAGCTAAATCTGTGTATTCTGAGAGACTCCAGCAGCAGTTCACTGCTAACGACTCTGCTTCTGTGTGGAGAGGACTGAGGCAAATCACCAACTATCGGCCTCAGGCTTCTAAAGGTCAGGATGACAAAGCCCTTTGTCAAAGACTGTCCCAACATTATGCCCGTTTTGACACCTCGTCAGCTGTGTCCATCTCCCCCCCTCCCCCCAGCGCCACTGCCTCCACGGTCCCCACTTCATCAAAGGCGGCCCCCCCTCCTCCCCCCCTGCCCTTGTCATCAGTGAGCAGGACGTGCACAGACAGTTCTCCAGACTGAACCCGAGCAAGGCCCCCGGTCCAGACGACGTGTCTCCCTCCACCCTGAGACACTGTGCAGAAGAGCTGACTCCTGTCTTCACAGACATTTTTAACACCTCCCTGAAGTTATGCCACGTGCCGACCTGCCTCAAAACCTCCACCATCATCCCTGTCCCCAAGAAGCCACGGATCACTGGACTTAACGACTACAGACCTGTAGCGCTCACCTCTGTAGTCATGAAGTCCTTTGAGCGCCTGGTCCTGCCCCACCTCAAGTCCATCACCACTCCCCTCCTGGACCCGCTGCAGTTTGCCTACCGAGCCAACAGGTCTGTGGACGACGCAGTCAACCTGGCCCTCCACTCCATCCTGCAGCACCTGGACTCCCCGGGAACCTATGCCAGGATCCTGTTTGTGGACTTCAGCTCTGCATTCAACTCCATCCGCCCCGCTCTGCTCCGGGACAAGCTGTCCCTGCTCAACGTGCCTGACTCCCTCTGCAGGTGGATCACTGACTTCCTGATGGACCGGAGGCAGCATGTGCGGCTGGGAAAGACTGTCTCAGACTCTGTTAGCATCAGCACCGGATCACCCCAAGGCTGTGTACTTTCCCCCCTACTCTTCTCCCTTTATACCAACTCCTGCACCTCCAGCCACCAGTCTGTCAAGCTGATCAAGTTTGCGGACGACACCACCCTCATCGGGCTCATCTCCAATGGTGACGAATCTGTCTACAGGAGAGAGGTGGCCCAGCTGGCGTCCTGGTGCAGCCACAACAATCTGCAGCTGAACGCTCTGAAGACAGTGGAGATGATCGTGGACTTCAGGAAAGTCACAACCCCTCTGCCCCCCCTCACCCTCACAGGCTCTCCCATCACCACTGCAGATTCCTTCCGCTTCCTGGGCACCACCGTCACCCGGGACCTCAAGTGGGAGCCGACCATCAGCTCCCTCATCAAAAAGGCCCAGCAGAGGATGTTCTTCCTGCGGCAGCTGAGGAAGCTCAAGCTACCCACCAAGATGTTGGTGCAGTTCTACATGGCCATCATCGAGTCCATCCTCACCACCTCCATAACCATGTGGTACGCAGGAGCCACTGCCAGGGACAGACTAAGGCTGCAGCGCATCATGCGCGCTGCTGAGAAGGTGATCAGCTGCAAGCTCCCATCCCTCCAGGATCTGTACATCTCCAGGACCCGGAGGCGTGCAGGCCGGATCATAGCCGATCCTTCACACCCTGGTCACGTACTGTTTGCCCCCCTCCCCTCAGGTAGAAGACTTCCGTCCATTCAGACTAAAACCTCCCGTCACATGAACAGCTTCTTCCCCTCTGCCATCAGACTGCTGAACACTATGTGACTTATTAGACTCTCGTGCACTACGTACAGCAGCTCAACCAGACTCATGTCAATCATCACTGTTTTCTTTTTGCATTACCGACTGCACTATGTGGTACTCCACAATATCTGCTGCTCGTTAATATATTTAAAATTGCTTGACTAGTATTACTCATTCATATTCTACATTTTATTGCATGTATAGTTTTTTTTATTTCTATCTTCTATTTTTATCATGTTTAATGTTGCAGCATTGCACCGAGACAAATTCCTAGTTTGTGTACTACATGAACAATGGCAATAAATCTGATTCTGATTCTGATTCTGATTCTGAGCCACTCAGATATTTGTCATACATGTTGCAATGATTTTGATTTGTGGCCTGCACGGTTGTAGGAACCTGTGTTTTGAAATATGTGCATTATTTTGGCTTCCAAACTCTCAGCCACTCCGATAGGTCCGGCCGGTACCAAGCGAAGCGACCATGAGTTGGTACTGCAAAATCTTGCAAAATATGAATTTCTGATACATGTGGGAATTGTGATGCCCTCATACCACCTTCTGTTGGAATTACGGTGATATTGACAGTTGTGAGCAAATCCCTTTCTAATAAGTTAACTAGACACACTTGTGACAAAATGAATGAACCTTCTGCACTGTCTCCTGTAACATCTTTTACTGTTACAATTTCAGAAAGTTATTTCTTTTTTAGCTTCCCATTTGCTGATTTAATGATCACTGTGTGTTCTGATTTTGTGAGCCCCAGAATCATGAAGAAATTTCAATGAAGTTCCCTGAACTTCTAGAGTAACCTCTGATAAACCCTTTAGTGTCATGATTAGGTCAAAGTCAGGTAAATGAAATACTGTATGTCAAATGTCATTGTCAGTAGCTGTACTTAACTTTGGTTTGGTCAGTCACATGTTGGGATGTGATGAGTCCGGTTGTTGTTGTCGTTGTTGTGGCTTTGAGCAGGGCGTAGTCCCTTCCCCTCCCTCTGGCCTCCTGAACGTGGCCCGCAGATCCAGCACCAAGGCCTCCCTCTCCTCCCCCACGCCGGGGACCCTGGGAAAATACAGAAGTGGGGGAAGCAAAGGCCTCCCCCTGAGGGTCAGCTCAGTTGTTCTGCGTGTTTTGCATATATCAACACATCAGCAAATGAACATGTGTGATATATTACAAGGTGTATGCGTACATGCTGTGCTAAATTTGGATGCATGTTCTGTAGGAATACACTTTTCAAATGTTGTCAATAAGGTTCTGAACCTGTATCTGCGGTAGGATTTTCCAAACCTGAAGGATTGTCCAAAAAAACATCTTGCAACCTACACCTATAGGCTTCAACACTTTCTGTTTTATGTTAAGTGGCATTCTGAATAGCTGTCAAATCATGTTTTAATCTCCACTTGTTCCTAATATGTTCCTTTAATTCTTTCACCTGCTGAGTTAATGCTGCATCAGTCGGTGGTTAACTAGCACAGTGGGAATATTTTAAAGAATATTTTGGCTATTGACTTCAGCACCTTCAGCCGCTGGACCAACATAAGCTGGGTTGCATAATTTAACCATAGGAAATTGTTCTAATTCTATTGCGTGTTCCTCTTCCTTAATGTGTTTATCTAAGGGTGAGGATGTGTGTGCTGTTGAAATGGCATAATGTGAAGGTGCATAATCACTTAACTTTTTTGTCAGATGAGAAAGCTGGCCTCTAGGTTTGATGTCCGGCCTACATTGAAACGAAGGAGGAGGAGGGTGTGGAGGAGGAGGCCGGGGAGGAGCCAGGCGGGCAGGTCCGCAGTTGGCGACGTGGGAGTGGTCACCGTCTCAAGATCCGGATGCAGAGAGGGAGGGGTCAGGTTGTCTCGCCACCTGCTCCGGCCATTATCTCCTTCGTCACCTCAGAATTTTTAGAAAAAATGTGCATTAGTCAAACCCTTCTTATTACAAACATCCGAGTCTTTTAAGGTCTGGTCTTTCCTATTCAAATCAGCTTGCTGTTGCCTGGCAATCTGAAGCCATTGTTCAGCCTCAAAAAGTTCATATTTTAACTCTTTTTGCCTCCTGCCGTCTGCTGCTAATCTAATGGCAGCAATTAAAATCTCACAATCTTTAACCTCAAGTTCCCCACTGAAATCAAATTTCTTTCTCCATTTTGCCAGAAACCTTGTACTATTTTTGTCCTTTTTGCTATAACAGCAACCCATGTTTGAAAGTTTTTTTTCCCCCTCTTTTCTTTTTACCAAGTTTTCCACACACGAATCAGTGGCTACACGGCTTTTCTATTTTTTTTTTTAATTCTCCAAACTCTCTCTGTTTCTTTTTCTCCTTCTCTCAAGGACACACACACAGAATCAGAAACTGATACACATAAGGGCTTTTTCCACTAGCGCGCTTTAGCGCGGCACGGGACGGCTCAGCACGCTTTGTACGCTTTTCGACTAGCCCCAACACGGTTTAACAGCCGCGATTCTCAGCCCCGCTTCAGGGCAGGGTACAGCAGGGCTGAGCTGTGCCGTGTTGTGACATTAACAGACTGGTCGCCGCTGATTGGTCAGGTCTTAACCGGCGCTGATTGGTTAGTTCGTAACCGCAGCTGATTGGTTAGTTCGTAACCGCAGCTGATTGGTCAGGTCGTAACGTCACGAAAAGCGACCTCCTCTGCCGAATCTTCACGAACGCCATTACTCAGTGCTCAACTACAGTGGGTGGTTGATTTTCACTGTATTGCTGTGATATTTTCATTTTTTTATTTCTTATCATGGCTTCGCGTAATAAGGGCGTTCCATGGAGCAATGAGGAGGTTCAGTGTCTGCTAACTGCATTGTCTGATGATCGCATCCAGCGCGAGTTAGATGGAGCTACCAGGAATGAGAAAATATACCGGGAGGTTTCAGAGCACTTGGCAGCACAGGGGCACACACGGACTGTCAAACAGTGTAGGGAAAAAATTTAAAAAAATGAAGTGTGATTACCGTGTGTTAAAGGACCACAACAGCGGAAGCAGTGCGGACCGGAGAAGCTGGAAATGGTTTGAGCAGATGGACGCAATATACGGCCATCGGCATGCGAGCATTGGCCGAGCCATGGCTCGAGACACAGCCACAACATCGGAGCCCTTTAAAGGTGAGGTTTTTTTATTTTTTTTTTTTTGGGGGGGGTCGGAAATATATTCTGGAAGATGCTCAGTTTATTTATGGAATAAAAAAGCTGTTCATTTGTGCATGTGGATGATCGCTCTGCTATATCGCAGCAGACTGTGGTCTAACGCTTTTCTTTTAAGTATTCATGTGAAAAATACGCAGAAATAAACTTTTATAATCGTTTTAAAAACTATTGTCTTTTCTGTATATCTTTAACTTTAGTGCTGTATTTTATTGTGTGCATTTCACTTGTAGAATCAGCCCACTCGTCCGCCGCGCCAGCACGCACGGACTCTCCAGCGTCTGACGGAGGTGAATCTGTCGCACCTAAACCAGTAGCGGGAAGATCCCAAGGTCCAGAAGATGGTCCGTCCCAAGCTCCATCAAGAGCTCCCTCACCTTCTCCATCCTCAGCTCCGTCGATATCCGTTAGGTCTCGTCCAACAAGTGTTGGTAAGTCACATAAAACATGAGATTATACCGTAAAATGGGTGTTCATCTGAACAATAAACTAGACTGGTCACACAACACTGACGCACTCTACAAGAAGGGACAGCGCAGGCTGTTCCTGCTGAGGAGACTCAGGTCTTTTGGTGTACAAGGGGCGCTGCTGAAGTCATTCTATGACACGGTGGTGGCATCAGCCATCACTTTTGGAGTGGTCTGCTGGGGCAGTGGCATTACTGCAGCCGATAGGAAGAGACTGAACAAACTGATTAAGAAAGCTAGCTCTGTCCTGGGGCAGCGCCTTGATCCGATGGAGGAGATAGGAGAGAGAAGGACAGTGGCTAAACTGTCATCTCTGCTGGAGTCCGAGTTCCACCCTATGCAGGACATACTGGATGCACTGAGGAGCTCATTTAGCAGCAGACTACATCATCCCAGGTGCACAACCGAGAGGTTTCGTAGGTCCTTCCTACCAACGGCTGTCAGACTGTACAACCTAAGCAGGGCTGCTCGCAGAGATAGCAAAAAGACGTAACAAACTAATAGTTTTTTGAATGCAAAAGATGCAATAGACTTACACAATGGTCCCCTCCGGCATACAACTAGGAACAGACCGGTCGCTATGGAGGGTGAGAATATGTATGGGCACATAATCATACCATGTAGGATAACTAAGTAGACGGTTATGCTGTTTCATCCCATCTAGCAACAATGCTCTGCACTGTGTGTGTTTATATATTTACATATTTATTCCATCTAGCTACAATGCTCCACACTGTTTTTATATATCTACATATTATTCCATCTAGCTACATTGCTCCGCACTGTGTGTGTTTATACAGTATACTTGCATATTTATTCCACCTAGCTGCAATGCTCCGTACTGTGGGTGTTTATATATTTACATATTTATTCCATCTAGCTACAATGCTTTGCACTGTGTGTTCATATACTCATATACTGTATTTATTCCATCCAGCTACAATGCTCTGCACTGTGTGTCTGTGTGTGTGTGTGTGTATATATTTATTTTATAGTAATATGTACATATGTATATTAGCCGCTCTTGCTTGCTTGTTTTTTTCTTGCCTTCTGATTGTTGCTCTTAGTGTTGCTATCCCTGTGCTGTTGCAATCCTGGAATTTCCCCGTTGTGGGACTAATAAAGGCTTATCTTATCTTATCTTATCTTAAAATGGGGCTATAAGGGACGGCTGGGTAATAAGGGACACTTTTCTGGTAAATGTTTTAAATGTAATTCTCCTTTTTTTATTTTGAGCAGGACGCTGAGTTGTATTGTCTTTCCTGTAGATAGATCTTATTTTTAAGAAATTTGTCTCCGTTGTATTTAATGAAAATTCGAAAAAAAAGTGTCCCTTATTACCCCGCCGTCCCTTATAGCCCCGTTTTTTATTTGTATTAAATAATATGTCCCTTATAGCCCCCTTTTTTATGACCAAGGTAATTTCAGATAGCTGCATTTTAA
Source organism: Pholidichthys leucotaenia (assembly GCA_020510985.1). Lineage (NCBI taxonomy): Eukaryota > Metazoa > Chordata > Actinopteri > Cichliformes > Pholidichthyidae > Pholidichthys > Pholidichthys leucotaenia. The sequence goes on along the minus strand of CM035848.1, from coordinate 268,888,873 downwards.
TTTATCTCTGTGTCAAAAAAATCTGTGGTGGTCTGTTGTTGGTGTTAAACAACACAGTTGTGGTTGTGTGTTTTTTTAAATACTTTTTGGAGGTCATCATATCTAAAAAAAAGAAACGGTGTAGGAGTCAAGAATTCAGGAGAACACATGATTTAACATTATCTTTTTTAATTCTCATCTCAAACAATACTTCACACAAAAGTCAATACATCCTTTCATCTGTAATAGAATAAACAGAGTCCTTCTGGTCTCCTCTCTAACCCCTAAAAAGTTCTGTGTGGGTAATCTCCTTTCTTGGGAGTCCACAGGGGGTGCAGACACCTCATCCTTTTGATGTGTGATGTAAATACACCTGGCTAGCTCAAAGTCTGTCTCGTCTGAATTCAGCTATAATTATGGGCTCCACATCACTCCCCCCTCCCACGCGAAAGACTGGTCACACACAGTAATACAATGGTCTCGATCAATAAATCACACAAGAGTCAATACTAATTTACATGCTTTCATCTGTAAGACACACAGAGTCCTTTTGTTCTCCTCTCTGACCCCCAAAAGGTCAGGGCGGCTAATCTTCTCCTTTATTCTGAGTTCACAGGGGGTGCAGACACCTCATCCTGTAGAGGTGTGATGTAATTACACATGGCTAGCTCAAAGTCTCTCTCGGCTGAATTGCAGCCTGCAACATGTGAGTCACATGTGCTCCACAACAGCACATGAACTGACTTATGAATATGCCTCATTACAAACCTTCACATAACTTAAGCAATTTTTATTAACACATTACTATTTCAGAGTCAACAATAAAAAAGAAAAATGTTAAAGAGCCATCCATCCATTTTTTTCAACTTAATCCTTTGAGGATTGCATGGGGGGACGTTCCCTATCACAGCACCCTGTGAACAATCAACTCCTTTGAAGTGGAGAAACCTAACATTTGAGCTTAAATACAGCAAAGAAGCATATAGTCACATCCCACCAGATGCATTCACCAGTGTAATTCAATAGTATATGTTTTGTATATTTAGATACAGCATGTAACCACCCTGACTTTCTGTCTTTCATCTAGGGAAACGAAGAAAAAGAAATACACTGTCGGACATAGCCTCAATAATGGAAGAGTCCCATGAACATGACAGACGTCTGATGGAGAGAATGGATGAGACACTGGAGAGATACACTGACAGGCAGGAGATTATGCAGCAAAAACGCCTCGACCAACTGGAGAGACACCACCAGCAGTTTTCTGAACAAATGAGGGAAGCACATAGGGAGGAGCTGACAGAGACCAAAATATTTAACAGAACCTTCCTGACACATCTGGTAAAGGCACTGAGTGATCGGCGGGAATAAAATGTCGATTATGTTCTGTTGCTGTTTTTGTTTTTGGAATATTTGATTTATAATAAAAAAAATTTTGTTTTGGATCATAAAAGTGTGTTTTGTCTGTTATAACAATGAATTATAAAACTGTATAATTACATAGCAATTCAATTGCCTAGTCTGATGAAAATGATGCAGATCAGAGCAGATCAGGTCAGAGGTCACCCATTGTAAAGGTAATTTAATTTTTATCTATAACAAAGAACAAATTTTTTGGAAGGTTGATATTGTTTTTATTTAAATCTCTTCAAAAAGTAGAAACAAATGATACATTTTTAAACTTTGGTTACATTTTTTATGTCAACTTATAAGAAGATGCACATTTGGAGTTTAAATTGCAGCAGGACAGACCGATCAAGCTTACAAGTCAAAGTATTTAAAAAAAAAATTATATGTCAATTGATTGTTAGTCAAATTTCATACATTTAGAATATTTGAAAAGGAGTATAGCATCATATAAAATGAAAAAAAAAGTAATCCCAAACGTTGATCTGAATGTTAAAAACATGAAATTTTTTTTTATTCAGTACATCCTAAATGCACTAGGATGTAAAAATTAATCAAATTTGGTAATGATCCAGTGTGCCACTGTATCATTATTTAATACTAATAAAAAAAGTTTCAGCTCATTATTTAAAGGTCATTTGTCAGTTAATTCAAAACAAAAGTGCCTTTTTTTTTGGGAAGCATTTGTCCCTTAACTGTTAAACATTTATCACTGCAGACAGATTGTCAAGGAATACACAATTGTGTTGATGTTACCCAAAACCTTTGACACACTGCTTGTGGTGCTAACTTTTGCATGTGGGTTATTTTTAAGAATATTAACAGTTTTTGGTAAGTATAAGTTTGATTTTATTAAAGTGAAATACAACATATTTTGAATAATGTGTACTTTTTAGAAATATGTACACTTATTTAGCCTCAGCCGGGATAAAAATAACCACAGGCAGCCAGTGGGGCTATTTATAGTGAAGGCACTTAATATTGAATATTTTGAAATAACACTTATCAATATAATGTGTGCTTATTACATCTATTTTGACTTATTTTTTGTATGATATGCTTAAATTTAAATATAACGTTTTTCTAAACATAATTACTATTTCAATTTTCAGTTCCAGCAAAGCAAAAGAGACAAATGAAAAGTGAACAACAGTTTAATCATTAAACACAGACGTTACAAATATGTACACACATGAATACTGATAAAATTCTTATTAATTATTTGTACACAAGTACTGCATCAAAGCATCTCTGACACCCCCACCACGGTCCTCAGCTACCTCTGCAGCTGACACCAACACTTCATCATCTACTGCATAATGGTAGCCCCCACCGATTCTCGATATAGGCCGACATTTCCATGAATCTCCCTTCATCGGGAAGATGAAGCAGTTCTGGAACAAGCAATGACTCTGCTGCTGCACAAAAGTCCTGCACACACCTGCACACTGTTGTGATGCTGACCCCAAAAAGATGTCCAATAGTGCGGTACTCTGAACCGGTAGCAAGCTTCCACAGTGCGATGGCCACTCTCTTCCTCAGCGGCACACATAAGCGGAATGTCGTATCATGCAGCTCCATACATGGACGCAATTTCTGACACAGGTAGGTAAAAGTGTCCTCGGACATCCTGAAATTCTGCAGCCACTGCTGGGTGGAGAAGCTGGGAACAACATCCTCCCACCAATGCGAGCTACGATTTTCTGTCCAGACACGCGGTCTGGAGCGAGTATTTCACCAAAAAATCCAACTGAAAAACACACACACAGCATATAGTGTAATAATGATAATCTGTCAACATGAAAATGCTGTAAAACATAATAAAATGAGCTTACCAACATTTCGTCCCTCCTATGCCGTTTAATTAACTGAAACACACACACAGCATAATCATTCATGTAATACAGTGGTACCTCTACTTACGAACGTCTCTACATATGAAATTTTCAGGTTACGAGACGCCTCAACGGGAAAATATTGCCTCTAGTTACGAACAAAATTTCAGGATACGAAAGGCAAAAAAAGTACGCGCTCCTCGCAGCTCCCGTATTTTACCGAACGTAAACATACCTGTAGCTGCTCTGCCATTGGCTATCGCCTAGCATCTTCCTGGTATCCCATTGGCCACGAATGGGCGCGTTTGGTTGATCTCGCTTTATCTTATTATTATTTACTATTCTTACTACTTTATTTTATCCTTCTTACCTCTTGTAAGACTGTTGACTGAACTACACAATTTAGAGAAAAAAAAATTGTTAACTGCCATGTTTATCACCATCTACGTTATAACTCTGTACTTTCACCTTGTTCTTAATAAAGTTTTGGGAAAAAAAAACAACATCAACGATCAGCACGGTATTAAAACAAAAGGAAGCCCTTACAAGCCGATAAAAGCAAACGTCCTTGGATCGTTTCATCACAAAACGTCAGGCAAAAACCACTGATGAGACAGAACATGAACCAAAGAAGGCAAAAGGTGACGCTGACGCCGACGCCGACGATCGCAGTTAAAAGGTAAATGAACATAATTTTTATTATTCTTTCTCTTTTATTATTCTTTCTCTCATTTTAAACTCTCATTTTATGTTTATTGTGCAGTAATCTAATTGTAATATGTATTTGTTACATGTTTTGATGCGTTTTTACGATTTATAAAAAATTTATGCCCGAATTTTGGGGGCTTGGAACGGATTACGGCATTTACATGTAAAATGCGCCTCTACTTACGAATTTTTCACGTTACGAGAATTCTTCCGGAACAAATTAAATTCGTAAGTAGAGGTACCACTGTACTGATAACTGTCAGCATCAAAATGCTTTAAAAAAGTATAATATGACTATAAAATGAGCTTACTGTTATCAGCAGCCTCCTCTGCAGGTTAAGTAAACTCGGCATTCCAGCTTCATATTCCTCCCAGTCAACCGCGAGTCTCCTGAAATGTTCAAACGCTTTTTTTAGCAGTTCACGTCGTCGCCTCTGGTGTCTTCTATGGTTAATATTTCTGGATTTACTTGTGAGATAACAGCACAGAGCGAGCAAGGCAATAATCCTCCATTTTTTTCTGGTGTAAATAAAGATTCAGTCGCGTGAGTAACGTCACGGGAGTGTGGGCCCGCCTCGCTGGGAGTCTGGCGCCGCCTCGCTACACCGCATACTACACCACCATCCTCACATAAAAAGCACAACACCATGCTAATGGAGACAGAACCATGCCGAGCTGTACTGAAGTGAATCGAGCCGTACCGAGGTGTGCCGTGCTAGTGGAAAACAGGCTATAGATTTTCAGACATTACACACAGACAGGTACAGACAGACAGGGCCCAGACATGTTTTCTTTTGCGTTATCTCTACAAGGTCATACAATAAAATCTTTTAGGTTCATGCCAAAGCCCAAAACAGCATGAGAATTACTTCAATTAATTTCCAGATCTAGCAACCTCAGCGGAAAAAATCAAATATGGCAAGCAACCCTCACACCGCCACTGGCAGCGTGAAGCTTCCCCTTTCTTTTCTTTCCTTTCTGTTACACTGCCATAAAGCACAGCATCAGTCCACTGTTTCTGCTCAAGGTTTCTATTTTCAAATACCTATAATTTTAAACACTTCCCAAAAGATAATTAACTAACCAACCCTTTTATGCTCCACAAATATTAGGGAGAAAAAGCCACAGACATCAATTTCACACCTTATTCACTCTGCCTCCATGGGAACTCAGCCTCTCTATGTTTCACACCGGAGCAGATTTCATGTAACACAGACAAAACAAACTCAGAACACAGTAACTCCTTTTTTTTTTTCTCTAGCGCTTCAACAAACTCACAAAATAAACTATTTTAACGGTTACGTCAGCCCCTCTGCTGTGTGCCTAAAGCCCAAAGTTAAACCTCCCTCGGCATCTTGCAATAGCTCACCGTAGCGGAGCCAATGGGCAATAAAGCAGACCCGATAAGGGCACGTATCTTCCGTGAAAACAACTTTTTTTCCTTTTTCGGGGTTCACGTCGCCTCCCCACTAATGCTGAAAGTCCAAAACTGGAACATAAGCAGAAGCAGTCCCAAAAGGCACAAATCTTACCCCGAAAAATTAACTTCTCTGGGATCACGTGACTCTTCCGGACAGGAATGAGAACACAAATCTTTCCCGTTTAAACCCAGTACTGGCTTCTAGACCTCCATCTAGGACTTACTCGAGAGTCAGAATCCAGCAAATTTCTAAGAATTACCTCGGATCTTGAAATATCGATCACCGCTTGGAAAGGAAAACTTCATCTTCCCAAGGGATTATTGCAATACCCGCACGGTGAGTAACATAACTTATCAATTAGGCTGTAGGTCTCTTTCTTTCAGTCTTTCACCTAGTGTACAATCAGTCTAGGCAATCACTCACTGGCCATAACAACAATAACAAAAACTGGAATAAATTACTCACACCCGGAATCCGCCCCTGAGTTCCGGTAGACCCGTCAGAGCTCCACGCCACTCCCCGACGTCACCAGGACCTTTGAAGAGGGAAATTCAGCGTTTTTTCAGCACTTCCCAGAAGTATGGGTCTCTCCTCTCCTTTGACTGTGCACTTGTCCAAAGTCCAGGCTCGTCGGAAAACGCCGTGGACCACTCTATATGGGTCCCACGTCGGGCGCCAATTATGTTAGAACAAAAATGAATTGACTGAGGCTGAAACAATAATCAACAGGCGGTTTTCCGAGTTCTGAGTCATTTATTCTCCTTCTGATCAGAAAGGAGGAAATCAGTACAGCATACACTCGCCTCAGAGCTCCACAGCACCAACTCCCTAACATGTGTCCAAGGATGTTGATTTTTTTATACCTCGGTCTCTTATCTAAGCTAGACTGGCAGGAGCCAACTCTCCAAGTGACTCCTTCTTTATCTGTGGTCACCAATGAACATTCTGACATGATCTGGTCATCCTGACAATACAGTACAGCTTGGTATGATAAAACAATGAAACTTTCGTCATTATTCACAATCTTGCTCATCTTAATCTTGCTCTGAAAACAGACAGTCTTTTCAAGCTCTGAGACAATGAAAAAATATCACAGTGACCCAGACATTGGATTTTTATATGCACCAGAAACAATTATAATATAAAATAGAATAATATAGCATTAAAATCACATAGAATAAATAATGAAACCTGAAAATATCCTATCAGTAAACATGCTCTCTAAACGAATGGCTCTTACTACTTTTGTTGAAGGGAACAAAGATGTAATGCAGGCAGTATCAGGAGTTCTATGCATGAGGCCAATGTTATCCAAAAATGATAGCAAGACAGCTGGAGATAAGATGCACCAAATTATCAATCAATACACTCCCATAGAACCTATGAGTCAGGCTGAACAGGGATATGACAGACAGGAAGAGGAATCCCCTGTCGATACAGGGATACCTGCTGCCTCCACCCCTACAACAAACCAAAGAGTAGATGGAGACCCTGTTGATGCCTATTTGCGTGAGTTTAATGACCACTTGAGCCAGACTTAAACTAGGCTAGGAAACATGTCAAGTACTGGTGAGGGGGCCATCCCTTAGAAAGTAACTGACTACACAGACAAAAAAGCAACTACTGGCACACAAAAACAATGGAAAATTGGCGATTATGGATCCACAATAGAAAATCTGACTGAAAAGGCATCTCAGCACGCACGTTTACAAACAGGAGCCATATCTAAAGTAAACTATACACAAACACCCATGATAGCTACTGAAATTGGGGTGGCACAATATGTACAATGGTCATTTAAGGACCTAAAAGGCATTTGTGACAGATTGCCTCCACTAACCTCAGGAGCCTCTCTGTGGATTAGAACCATGCAGAAGGCCACAGTTGGTTGCCGTTTGTGCTTGGCAGATATTAAAGGATAGTGGCTACTCATACTTCAGCTTCTATGCTAAAGAACATAGAGGAAGAGGCTGGCACCACTGATGAGCCTGATGAGGCTCAATTCAGAGAACACAGTGATGAGATTTTTGCAGTAATGAGAAAGATGCTCCCTGTAGATCTAACTAGTGCAGAGTTAGCAGACATACCAATGATAAAAGGAAGCAGGAGCCTATGTGGATAGATGTTTGGCACTTTGGACTGACATGACTGGGGAAAACCTACGTAACAATGCTACCACATCAGCGGTATTCCACAATGTGACACAGACATCAGTACCACCGCCTGTGAGAGCTGCACTAGAGGGGGTAGTGGGATTGAATACCCGCCCCTGGGCAGAATGGCTGTCACATGTGCATCATTTTGTGCAACAATACAATAAAAACAAAATGGAAAAGAGACAGAAACAACAGATTTATCAAATCAGCTGGTAAAAGCCCAGCTGAAAGCAGATATGGATGTAATGAACAAAGACAAAAAAAAACCAAAACTACTGTACAGGCTCCAGCCATTACAGTGGCAACCCCTCGGGCCATTATGGGTCCAGTCCCTATTGAACCCTTTGTGTTGGCACCCCAACAACAATGACATCCTCACCCACTACAACTAGGGCGTGGGAGAGGTGTATACAGAGGAAATAGAAGACCACCTGGCCTGCCACAGGATATGTGCCTTAAGTGTGGCAAACAAGGCCATTGGGCTCGTGACTGTAGAGCTCCACCTTCTAGAAGAGGATGTGCCTGGATGGCCTATACACATATTGCACCCCCAGCACCAGGTGTGTGGCCTGACCAGTCCTATGCACCACAGCAACCACAACAATCACACATGGCTCCCAACCAGAGCATGATGCCCAGCCAACAATGACGGGGCCTTGAGAGCCACACTGAAGAGGGAGCACTTTCGGATCCAATGCTGTCCCTCAAGGTGGGAGACAAGACTTATGAAGTTATAGTGGACACGGGGGCCCGCTTCTCATCAATATCAACTTCTCCACCCCTGTGCACTAACTATACATCAGTTGTTGGCATCTTTGGGACCCCAAAATGTCTCCCTTTCTCAGTACCACTGAACTGTTCATTGGCTGGACTGGATTCTGTCCACTCTTTTCTGTATTCACCAGACTGTCCAGTAAACCTCTTGGGAAGGGATTTGCTTCTGAAAGTGAGAGCACACATCTACTTTGCTTCTACCAGAACTGTTGTGTGTCTGCCAGATGGCACTATGCTCCGGTGCACATCAGACTTGTCTAATTCCTTTAATGCTCACACAGAGGAAGATCAACCCTCTTCTGCAACTGTGTGGTAGCTACAGCTGGATGATGTGAACCCTGACAAAAATCAACTGATAGACAAATACATTTCCTGGGCCCCATGGATAGGCTCTGTTACACAGGCAAATATGATGATTCAGAAAGAGGATCAGGAACACCTGGAACTAGGCACAAAGGAAATTAAACAGTTGCAGGAGAAAGCAAGTTCTGAGGAAAAGAGCAGGTGGATAGAGAAAGAAGCAAGGGAAGATGAGGAGGGCCTGTGGAGGTCTGCAGGTGGAAGATTGGTAGCCCCTGCTAAGGTGCTGTTGCTGCTGTGCAAAGAGGCACATACAAAAGGTCATGTTTCAAAAACAAAAGTATCAACTCTGATTGAAGCACATTGGTGGCATCCTCATTTGTCAGATGTGGTGAAACTAGTGGTTTCTGATTGTGAAGCATGCCAGAAGTTTAATCCCAAACACACGTTAAAGGCTTCTATGGGAGCTTTTTCAGCCCCTGAGGGGCCATTGAAGGACATAGTGATAGATTTCACAGACATGGGCCCAGAAGACAGATGCAGAGGCTAAAGATTTCTGTTGGTGTGTGTGGATACATTTTAAAGATGGGTTAAGGCAAAAACATGTAAAACAGAAAGTGCAAAAAAAGTGATTAAATGGCTGACAGAAGAAGTGATTCCCAGACATAGTTTTCCAAGAGTGATCAGGTCAGACAATGGCAGTCATTTTGCAAATAAGCATTTGAAGAAAGTTGAATGTGCCTTACGCTTAAGGCATAAATTTGGTTCAGTAGTGCGTCCATCCTCCCAAGGGCTAGTAGAGAGAGCAAATAGGACTCTAAAAAGAATGCTAGCCAAGCAATGCATGGGGACAGGCATGACATGGGTTGATGCACTGCCATTAGCGCTGATGACACTGCAATCCACCCCCAACACGACGCTCTGCCTGACTCCTCATGAGTTGCTAACTGGGAGAAAGATGCCAGGACCATTTGTTGATTCACCTTTGACTCCTAGGAATAGTCAAGCTGTAGAACTGTCACAATACATTAAGAGTCTAAGGAAAATATCTGAAGCTCTCTCTCTCAACAGGTTCTGGACATTCTCAACAGGAGCATCCAGGGGAGTGCTGCCCCATTGGAACCTGGTGACTGGTTATGGAAAAAAGTAATAAGACCCCCTGGAACTCTCCTAAGTGGCAAGGACCTTTTAAAGTGAAAAAAAAAGCCACATCACATGCAGTGCAAGTTTGGAAAAAAGAAAGGTTGAGTAACTGGATACATGTAACTCACTGTGCAAAAGCCACAGAACCAAGTCGCCCACTCCTTCAAACCATAGAAGACTTGGCAAACTCAGAAAATAAATAAAAATGCCGACCATACCTAATGACCATACCTAGGTATGCTGCTCCTGTCTTTGATTATTTCATTCCCTTTTTTTCTGGGGAAAATTCCAACAACCTAAGCAAATACAGGAGGATAGACTTGTACGTTCTGCCACACCTCAGAGTGTGGACCCCTATGGAGCCAAAATAGGGATATCAATAATTCCAGGCAACCGCACAGTAGTGTTATTAGATTTGTGTGATATAGTCAATTGCACAGTTGGGAGTTTTATTTGGGGAAAACATTCAATTATGATGTGTGTGATTAAGGGTAAGCCCAATATAAAAGAAAAATGGGACAGAGAGAAAGGTTGTGGAACTGCGCTATGGTCTTTAGCCTTAAAAAAATATTTGCACCTCACTGCGGAAGGATGATATATGGTGTAAAAGTATAAAATTCTTTAAACCTAAGACTATCGTGAAGCAAGCAAAAACAATGGGATTTAGTCTGCATATTCCTCCAGCCCAGTCTTCTCCATTCTATTTATACAGTCTGTGGAAGCATTTATAGGAGCAACCGAAGAGGATTCAGTTGTGCTACAAGGATTGGTAAAAGTCATACCAGTTAACAAGACTACACTAGCTCTTCATGAAGTTGAATCCAAACATGGATCTGATGTGGTGGCATATGTGAATATCAAAACTATGAAAGATAGAGTTGCAGCAGAAACCGGTTATATCGACCAAAATGAGTGGTTAAACTGGGTTCAGTATTCAGTTAAGACGGTGGTCCAGAATAAAGTGGATTGTTATGCATGTGCAGCAGCTAGGCCAGGTCTAGCCATGGTCCCGTTTCCCCTCAATCCCTATAATGATCCTATGGGTTTCAAATGTTTGCTCCATTTGTTCACCACTAAAGCTCCAACTAAGAACTGTATCACCCTCCATCATTTGTTTCCTCCAACAATAGAAATGAATCCCCCACCATTCCAACCTTATGAAGATAATTATACTTGTTTTGAAAAAAAACATCAGGGTCCATATCAGTGGGGAAGTTAACTTCCTGCTCAACCACCTTACCAATGAAGGATACTTACAAGAATGAACTGGAAAATATGATACAGCCAAGAGCTGATGTTTGGTTTTGGTGTGAACAAATGAAGTTGTGGCCGACCCTACCCAAGGAGTGGAAAGGAATCTGTGCACCAGTTCAGCTGGTAATGCCTTTTATGATCCTTCCATTAGGACCAATTACTAGAAATCACAATAGGCCAAAGAGAGATGTATCTTCGATTGTGGGAAAGAAGGAAGACACACTAGGGGGAGTTACACCGTATGTAGATGGGATGGGCATGGTTAGAGGAGTCCCAGATGAATTCAAAGGCAGAAACCATTAACCATTATGCTGCACTCTGGTACACGTTATCCCATGGTTGGGAGCCACAATAGAATATATTTCAATGCAATCTTGGATTGAATACTTGTATTATAATGAACAAAGAATGTTAAATTATACTGTAGATGCTCTTAAAGCAGTGCATGAGCAATTAAAGGCAACCTCCCTCATGATCTATCAGAAACGCATTGCCCTTGACATGCTTTTAGCAGAGTCAGGGGGAGTGTGTCAAATTTTTGGCTCTGTCTGCTGTACCTTTATCCCTAATCACACGAGCAGAGATGGGAGCATTACACATGCTATAGAAGCCTTAGAAGGCCTTAGGATAGAATTTGGACAAAACACAAGCTATGAGGAAGATGCTTCTACTGCATGCCTGCAGTCAATATTTGGACTTTGGGCGAGTGTGATACGTTCAGTAATTCTGAATGTAGTCATCTCACTAGCAGTGATACTCGGGGTGGGGTGTTGCTGTATCCCATGTTTGACAGTGTTGCTGGAGAGCTCACGAGAAGGGCTATTTTCTCTTTTTTAAATAACACAGGATTAAGTCATAGAATTTAGGGGTCGGGCTCAACTGACATAATGTTACACACTCTTGTACAGTAGGTGGCGGTATGCACCTTTCAGTTGTTTGCTATCCGCCAGTAACCAAGAGAAGAAGAAGAGATGCATCATCACAGCCCTATCCAAGGAGCCAATCCAGAGGATGATGGCCAAGGCCAAATCCCAAGAGGAGTCTAGGTCTCCCCTCCACAACAAGGACCACTGTGAATTTGGTACTGATAGTGATGAAGGAGAGGCCATTGTTTGAAATATATATATTGTGTCTTTCTGCTATCCACTGTTCTATTTACTGTACACACATCCAACACTGCCCACATACATATAATCTTACATGAAAAGGGGGTGCGCTGAAGGTACCATCCTGCGGTGTGTCATGTGCTAGTAACCTCTGGCCCCTTCCTTTTCCTTTGTTTTCTTGCAGGTATCTTCAAAATATGATGCTATTTGCGGTCATGTAGTTAGAATAGAATTAGAAGGTTTGAAGCTATGTTATGTGGCAGGTATTGAGGCACAGACACAACACACAGATAAGAAATGGTTTAAATGAAAAGTTTTGTTTTGCATGTGTTTACTTTCCTGATATGTGTGTTAATAAAGTTTCCAGAAAAGGCTGCCAAGGGCAGTGGGGTCTGAGATGAGACTTTTCGCCTGTGAATATGCACTGAATGAATAAAAAAATTACATTACAAGATTACTCATAAAAGTGTATACTGCCTACAGGTTTTTCGCTCATCTCACATGAAAATAATATCAAGTGTCTGATGCCTGTTTATTATTAAGCCTGCCATAGTTATTGACTCCATGAAAATGGAGTCATGGGTGGAAAATTGTTAAAATAAAATAAAAAGTGAAGATTAGTTAGTTAGATATTACATAAAGGGTTCTCACACACAAGCTACACACATACATTCTCACACACACACACACACACACACACACACACACACACACACACACACACACACACACATCGGAAAAGTGTTTTAGCTTTACACACACCCACATTATCTTTAGTCTGCTTCCTGCATCCACATGTGGGCATGGGGGTTGCGTAGGGTTGAAGAGTCCTAAACAGGAGGTGAATGCCATGAATTGACTAAAAAGGAGCCATAAAACCATAAAGTGGAGACATCTGGACGTTGAATGGAAGGATGTGGAAGCCATAAAAAGCCATAAAGGTAAGAGAGCATCTGGAGCAGCTAAGAGGAAGGATGTGGAAGCTATTTTGGACCCGAGCAGACTAGAGTGGACAAATGGACTTGTATTGTTGGAAGAGTGGATGGGACCGCCCACCAACTCAGAAGCTATATGTAGGAGGGACTTCCTTGCTTTGCGGTCTGAGAACAGGTTGTGCTGCCGAGACCCGGCCGTGTTGGCTACCTGTGTGAGTCAATAAAAGCGAAGCTGAGAAATAGTATTTCTTCTGTGATTATTGGTTGGTTAACTGAAAAGATTCTGCTATCTGTCAAAAAATAATTTGTACACCATCCATGCTGGTAAGTTTATTTTCAATAGAGAAAATGATGTCACTAACCTCTGATCCCTCCTGTGGTTTTTCGGGTGTTATTTTTGGCAACTCTGCGGCTCGGGGTCGCTTAGACAAGGAAACAGGAACGGGAGATATATTCGTCTGCTCCATGTCACGGCAATAATACTTGTCAATATAATTCTCAAGTTCCTCCAGTTCCATACAAAAAGAGAGAGATATTGTCACCATGGGATGAGACGCCGTCTCGGCGCTCAGCCTATGTTTCTCCTCATCCCTGCTTCTCATTGAGCAGCGTCTCATCAGGCTCCCAGCTGGCAGCATTACGGGATGGCTGGGGCCAATTAATCCTCATCAGCTGGGGCGCTGCCAATGAGAATAAATAGGAGCAGCCTCGATCACTCGGGGCTGCGACATAAGCACTGCTAGGCTGAAGCCCCTACGTCTGGTGTCAGTCTTCTACTCCTATTACAGCATTCTTATGAGTGTTACCCACTGTGAGTATGTATGCCTTGTTACCCTTACGTCCGGTGCGAGCTCCCTGCTCCTGTGTTGTGCAACTCAAGAGTGTTCCTCTGTACGAGTACCTGTGCTTTCCTCATCCCTCACCCCTTTCCTTTAATAAAACATCACGACTCACTGGCTCGCCCTTGGCTCTCATTGCGTGGTTCCCTAGAGCCCCGCGTGACAGTATGTCGCAGCCAGACGAGTTACCGGCGGCCGTGAGTCACTGTGGAATTGTACCTTTCTGTCTGGGTGTCAGCGCTGCTAGCATGCCGTTTCCCAGGAGTCACATCCGACGCCAGGGCGACGAGCTGTGGTCCATCTCGAGGGCTGTCGACAGGACGCTCTTCACCCTGTACGACGCCTCCAACTTGAGATGCTGGCATCCGGGCCGTGCTGAGGATTCCCTGGACTGTCACCCTCGTTCCTTGTTCCATCTCGAGGTCAGTGCCAGGGTTGACGCCATGGTCACACAGCGAGAGAAGCTCCGCTGGTTGGATGGAAACCCCGGCAGAACGCCGAAGTGGATGACGTTGCCCCCCGCTTCGGGATTCCGTTCCTGCTGCCATTCCAGCCCGGGAGTTTGCGCCACCCAGAGGGCTTCCCCCGTTCTGCACCACGTCACTCGGGATTCCCCCCATGGAGCCGCAGCTGACAGCAGTTACGTCTGGGACTGAGCGGCTGACTCGATTCCCGCTGTGCATCCATTCACCATCTGCAGGCACGTGGCGGCGGCAGTGAGATTGGTGGAGAGGACTCAAGAGCAACGACGCCTTCCCAAGCTCAATGCCTTCCTCGCCTCGGTCTCTGATCAGGAGCGGCGATTCCTGGGTTCCCCCCTCGCTTCGTCCCCTGGGAGAAGTCGTCGTCACAACGCCAAGTCACCTCTGCATGACCCCCTTCCGGATCCAGTTATGGGCTGCCGCCAGGACCGTTCCCCCCACGCAGCTGTCACCTCTTCGTCTCATCAGCGTGGAGTTTTCACAGCCTCGTTCCCTGAGCCTCGTTCCCCCGCTGTCACTCCTGGACATTCGGGCTGGCTCACCCCGGCTGTTTCCCCCTCCTCCTCGACGCGCTTCCTGACTGCTGTGTGTGCCTGGAATCTCGGCCTGGTGAGCTCTCTGCTGGAGACTACGCGAGCGATCCTCAGACGATTTCCCAGGGGGTCCTCCGTTATCGCCGGGCGGGGAGAGGAAGAAGCAGTGTCCACCACAGCAGGCGATATCCAACTTCCAGGAGACAGGCAAGTCATAGTTTATTCACATCAGCTTAATGATTTGCTCTGTCACATTCCTGGAGGAGGAGTTCAGGGTTCGCAGCTCCCTGAACTCCCCCCACCTGCTGTAACCTGTGTTCCCAATCCTGCATCCTCTGTGTCTCTCTCCGCCGACCGATCCCCGGCTCCGGGTCAACGTGGTGGGATAAGGAGAGGGCCTGCGGTTCCGCAGCTACGTTGTGGACGGAGGAGGAGGACTGACTGCTGCATGGAGCCTGCGCCGACGATTAAGCGTCCCCGGGTCTCCACGGAGGAGCGGTTTGGTCCAGCGGGACGAGACTCTTCTGGCTTCACGCTGTGTAGCTCATCGGCAGGGTTACCGGA
The DNA here is from genome assembly GCA_020510985.1 of Pholidichthys leucotaenia. NCBI lineage: Eukaryota > Metazoa > Chordata > Actinopteri > Cichliformes > Pholidichthyidae > Pholidichthys > Pholidichthys leucotaenia. The sequence goes on along the minus strand of CM035848.1, from coordinate 268,873,437 downwards.
GCTGGAGGATCCTCAAGCTGCACTGACCATCGTGCTGGCTGCGGGGCCCGACGCAGCCGAGTGGGAGCCTGACAATGACCTCCGGACGATGGATCCTGGATCTTCGCAGTCCTGGACGGCGTTGGGACCCGAGATCAGGCGAGTGCTCTCCTCTCTTTTCTCCCTCTATTTCTCTGAGCACTTTAGCCTGTCTCTAGGGGGGATGAGCCGGGTGCAGCCGCCCGCTGCATCCGAGCTCATTTCTCCGGGTTCTGGCACTGCTGGTGATCCTGATCCCGGTTCTGTTCTTTCTCCCTTTCTCCCGAGCCTTCTTCCAGGGTCACCGGCGAGGAATTGCCATTCCTCGTGATGCTGGAGGGTCCAGGTTCAACATTGGAGGTCGGTTCTGGTGCGGTGCTGACCCAGTTGGGGTCCATCGTGGGTGCTGCTCCAGCGGTGTCCGACGTGGGTTCGCCCGAGACCCAATCGGGGTCCGACGTGGGTGCCGCTCCAGCGGTGTTCGACGTGGGTTTGCCTAAGGCCCAATCGGGGTCCGACGTGGGTGCTGCTCCGGTATTGTCCAGGTCCGGTGAGGAGGTGGCTGTTTCCCTGCGGCCTGACGCTCGTCGCCCTCGTCATCGGCTCTCCCCTGAACCTCTTCCACCGGGGCCCGCTTTGACCCTTCGTCCGTCTCAACGGTCCTGGTGGTTGAGTGATGCGGGTCGATGGCCCGACCCGCAAGACTTTTGGTTCGGCGATCTGGTCCAACCCCCCGACGAACTGTGTTTGCTTCTGGGTAGCCTGGCTCGGCTGCCAGTGGACTGGTTTCCTGGGATCTGGGTTTGGAGTTTGCTGTCCGAACATTTCCCTTTCCCCAGTTCACCAACTGGACAATGGGCGGGGAGATCTCCGGAGCCATCTCGGCCATTCTTGGACTCTGCCTGTCATATTCCTGGGGTGTCGCTTATTTTTGTTATGGTCACTCGGGTGTAATATTCTGTCCTTTTGGTGAATATATATTCATAGTGCTGTGTATAGTTTTCTATTGTCCGTACTCAGCATTTTCCTTTTTGCGTCTTGTTCGTAGCCTTGTCTGTGTGTTATAGAGTTATGTGTTTTTGTTCCCCACCTAACCATACTCTGTAATGATCCGTTTGTCCCTGTCACCTTCGCTCCTCTAGGTGACTATGTGTGGGTATATGTATTTAGTGCTGGGTATTGCGTTCTCCCCTTATTGACCATACTCAGCATTTTCCCTCTTGTTATCCTGTTCCTACCTTGTCACCGTTATTTCCCTAGGTGCCCCTTTTGTATATAGCGCTGTGTATCGTTTCCCATCACCTGTACTCAGCGTTTTGGTTTTTTTTGTCCTGTTCCTGGTCTTGTTTTTTGCATTATGGAGTAGTATGTCTGTTCATTTTTTACCCATACTCTGTAATTGCTTTATTCATTTTTGTCACCCTTTTGGTGGGTTTTGTCTCTTTTCCTTTACCCTGTTCTACACGTCATTTGTGTGTTTTGAGCAGTGGGCTTTGTCTGGCGCCATCCTTAGTATTTTTTCCCCATCTGCGCCCTGGTTTTTTTTGTGCGATGTAGAGTATTTGTTTTTTTTTTCTTCTCTTTTCTCTGCCCTGTTACTCTACATTGGTCCATTGGTGTTGTCCTTCCCTTTGCTTCTCCCCCTCTGGTCCTGCCTCCCTTCCACCCACCCTAGGTGGGGGGAGGGGGGGCCTGGGATGTTCCTGGTCGTTCAGGAGCCCGACCTTGAGGGGGAGGCTCTGTCACCATGGGATGAGACGCCGTCTCGGTGCTCAGCCCATGTTTCTCCTCATCCCTGCTTCTCATTGAGCAGCGTCTCAGCAGGCTCCCAGCTGGCAGCATTACGGGACGGCTGGGGCCAATTAATCCTCATCAGCTGGGGCGCTGCCAATGAGAATAAATAGGAGCAGCCTCGATCACTCGGGGCTGCGACATAAGCACTGCTAGGCTGAAGCCCCTACGTCTGGTGTCAGTCTTCTACTCCTATTACAGCATTCTTATGAGTGTTACCCGCTGTGAGTATGTATGCCTTGTTACCCTTACGTCCGGTGCGAGCTCCCTGCTCCTGTGTTGTGCAACTCAAGAGTGTTCCTCTGTACGAGTACCTGTGCTTTCCTCATCCCTCACCCCTTTCCTTTAATAAAACATCACGACTCACTGGCTCGCCCTTGGCTCTCATTGCGTTGCTCCCTAGAGCCCCGCGTGACAGATATAAACAGACAATCAGTTAACAGATTAACTAGAGAACAAAGCTACCTGTGGAAAAGTTTGTTTATGCTCCGTCAACGGAAATCACCATTTTGGATTATTGCACAACAGTCTCAAAATGTCTTGCGATCACAGTATCAGCACCTCCCTCAAACAGACCACACTCCAAACTACTCGATAGACTGCGATGCAATTTTCACCAGAATTGGCTTGTGGCCTACACACAAACCCATTACATTTTAGAGGTCATGCATGAGGGACGGAAGGAGCCTTGGTGGAGGTATGCGCTCTCTACGTGCTTTTCTGGTTGCTGCTGTTGTGTATTGCTTCAATCAGGAATACTTGACTGATATAACTTTGTGTTCTGCTGTCAACATTAGACTGTAATTGTTGATAAGTTTCATCCTCCGATACCTGGTGTTGTTTAGGCCATGATGCTGTGTGTGTGTGTGTGTGTGTGTGTGTGTGTGTGTGTGTGTGTGTGTGTGTGTGTGTGAGAGAGAGAGAGAGAGAGAGAGAGAGAGAGAGAGAGAGATCTGATTTGGATTTTTTAACACACCTTTATTGTCACAAGTTCAACAGAAAAACACTCCAACTAAAAGAAGCAATGACAAGTAAATTAATTCACTGACAAGAAATCAAAGACACAAGCAACTAAACCAAGAAAACTAAAACAAAAACTTGCTTCCTACATCAGAACCACACCATAGGTAATTTTCCCCTCCTTAACACAACACAGGATGTGCTTAAAGCACCACATAGCCTCAAAAGTTCCAACATTTTGCATCAGATGATAGTAATTGTAATCAATCATTATTCGAGTCTTGATCATGCTTACCAGCATGTCTTTTATGTTACAATCTAGCATTTGTTCAATTTTTCTTTTCCTACTAAAATAAATAGCCATTTTAGCCTGACCCAGGATGAAATTTAAAAGTTCACTTTTTTCTTGCTCCTCTGGCTATACGGAAAACCCAAGATAAAATCTGCAGGAAAAAGACTTCTCCAAACAGATAAAACAGCTTCCCCCAAAGAACAAACAACAATTGCAGTCTGTTAAGGCGCTTTTCCACTTGGCCTTGTTTGGCCTTGTTTGGCCTCGTTTCGCACGGTTCGGCCTCCTTTGTCCGCTTTTCCATTCGGCACCCAATGGCCTAACAGTTCTGTTATTTCGGAACTGTTCCACTTTTATCGGCACCAATCGAGAGTAGGTCCGAAGGGTACCGGCACGGTTTTGTCACGCTACTGCTGGCCATTCATTGGTCTGGACGTAGGGTCATAAGAGTGGGCGTTACGCTGACTTTCGAGAATCGCTTGCTGGTCGCCATTTGCAATTTTTTGTCAGTGAGCCTGCGAACAAGTGATATTATAAACAACAACGATAGAATGGCTTAACAGAAATCAGCAGAAATCTAACACAGCGGTCCAGCAGAGTTTCCTGTGCGTTTCGGCTGATGAGAGAATGCAGAGGGAAGCAGACTGAGCTTGCAGTGGGGCGCACAAGCAGACCCACCACAAAATAGACAGAGACGCACTGGGAATTAGACCCAGCCACCCGAATTGAATTGAATGTACAGCCGTGATGCACTGAACTTCTGCAGTTGAAGCCGTGATATTGTGATATACACGACGGTGAGGGATGTGATATTCATGTTTTATGTTATTTTTTCCAACAGTGGAAAGTTCACTTAGGACAGACAAAAACTTAATCGTGTTTAAACGATGACCTAGCTCAATGCTACGTCCGTCCTTGTATGTTGCTTTTTTGTGTTGACAATATCTGATGAAATAAGCTAGTTGTAATCCTGGTTAAAAAGGTGTTTTGTTTTTTTTTGTTTTTTTACATGTTGCACTTTCGTGCTGTGCATGTACTTAATTTGTGTGTATTTTCATTGTAGAGTCCAAACAGGATCTGCTCGGAATGGCGACGTTTTGACACCAATGTATTGTGACAGGTAAACAACACATCATATTTATAGTCAAATCTTTTGCTTTTTAAAGCGAGGTAGTTGGATACGCAAAAGCCGATGGTGCATAGAACACGTATATTAGGATGTGAAATGTCGGCATCGAAACTGCTCCCGTTTAGCTGTAATTAATATTCAAAAATTATATTTTCAGGAGGAAAGAATTCAAGCGTCCCTGCATTTGTTTACTTCTCGGGGCAGCCGCCGGAGAGCGAGCCGTGTGCAAAATGCAATCGTGTTGTTAATATAGCACATTTTTTGTGGAAATGTTACTATTATTAGTTGTGAAATGTGTTATAAAACGATTAGACGACGATACTATGGCTCTTCCTGCTGTTCCCGTTTCACTGTTTTTTTAACGGATGTAAAATACGGGATCCCTACGGCCCATCGGAACACGAAGTATCCTGGCCGATGTAAACAGCCACGGACCAAAAACGTACATTTGCTCGTGGAACAGGTCATTCACACTCGCAGACAATCGCGCTGTATATGTCTGTAGGATTTTCTTTTCATGCACACAAAAAAAGCATTTTTTCCCCGGATCCGACTACCTCGCTTTAAGTTAAAGTTTAGGTAAAGTGCCAAATTTAAAGTAGCACAATTTCCACTTAATATGAAAGGGACTGAATTGAGATTTATTTGTGTGAATATTAATTACAGAGTAATTGAAAATGAATGGCACATCCAATAGTAGCCACCATAAAATAAACCGCTTGTTTATTTATTTTTATCAGATCACTTCTGTGATCCTTTATGAGTTATAGTCATAATAGTGTATCTTGCACCTTGGGGAATGGGAGATGTTCAGTCACCATTAGAATTTAGTTTATATGTGTAGTCTATAGTATTTCATCTTTAAACTCATTCAGTAATAGAACACATTACAAATATTTGAGACCCATTGTAGTGCTTCCTTTTATATTTTAGCAATACAAGCACAAAACACCACCCACACTTGAAACCAGGGCGACACAGCGGTGGCGAAACTTTATTGATAACATTATTTCACACCATCACAACAACTCAGTATCTAAACTCAGTGTAAATGGTGTAGAGATTGAAAGGGTAAATTAAAATCCTTGGTGTAATAATTGATAATAAACTGTGTTGGAAGTCACATATTGATTATTGTTCTGTTAACTATTTTAATGTTAAAGTGGAATATTATTTATATTCTTAATTAATTTTGAATAACCCGTTGTAATGTTGTGTTGGGTTCACCTTGAAATCGGCATGGTTCGTAGCCGAAGGTGACGTCACCTTCGGCTCCGACTAACTGTAAACAGGAAGTCAGACAGAATATTGAGGAAAAGTCCGTTGTGTGTGTTTTACCGCCTCAGTCAACTCCAGCAGCAGTCACATACATCCTCTGCCTTTGGTAGCATCGTGGGTAAAAATTTACTGTTGTTGTTTGCGTGCATTCCTAGACGGTTTATTAAGGTTACGTTGGGTTTAATAACTTTAGACGCTAAAGTGGTTTTCCCGCGATTTTACGCTAGCAACGGCTGTTGTATCGGTCGGAGGACGTTGATAGGTAATTTGGAGGGAAAACAATTCATTATGGCGGCGGGAGTTATTGTGAATATAGTTTTATATCGTATTTAAGTAAAAAGTAAGCAACTTATGTATTTCTATTGTAATGTCTGTACGAAGGTCAAGGAGTGATTGTGTCTTGTGTTATGTGTTACAGTTTCACACTTTCCTTGTGTCATTAAACCTGTGGACTGAGAGCTGTGTCTTCAGAGTCTTGATGTGAGGAAGGAGTTTAGCTGACTGTCCAATCAGCAGAGGCAGTACAATTATATTAAAGGTAAAATATGCAAATCAGTCGCAATACTGTGCAGAGTGAAATATTTGCTGAATCAACCCACACTATAGACTTTGTATCATTCATTAATGCTCCCATAAATGACATCCATCCATCCATCTTCTACCACTTTTCCAGAGGTCCGGGTCGCAGAGTCAGCAGTTCAAGCAGAGAAGCCCAGACTTCCCTCTCCTCAGCCACCTGCTCCAGCTCTTCAGAGGGGATACCAATACCCATACATGACATATTGTACTGAAGTATGGGGAAACACATATAAAACATATATCCAGTCGTTATGCTTCAGAAGACAGCTATTAGAATAATAAACAAAGCTGCTCACAGGGAAACAACAAACCCACTTTTTCTTAAATTAAAAGCTCTCAGGTTGAAAGATCTGGTTGCCTTTAAAACTGCAGTAATAATGTTTAAAGCAAAGAATCTATCACTGCCCGCAAATATCCAAAAGTTGTTCCAAATAAAAATATCATTTCAGAGGAACATGTATATTTCAAAAACCTTCAGTGAGAACTACTACCAAGCAACACTGTGTTTCAGTGCAAGGAGTCAGACTGTGGAACGCTTTTGGACCTGAATTAAAATCATGTACAACGCTTAATTTACTATTTACTACTTTACTATGATACATAATTGAACAGTTACCAACTGTAATTTATATTATTTTTGTTTGAAGATGTCAACATGGCCCCAGCTAAACCAGCTCAATGGTCAAAAAAACACAGAGACAAAATCAAGGAAGATCCTGAGAAATATCAGCAATATCTTGAAAGAGAAAAAGAGAGATACAAAAAAAGAAAAGACAGAAAAATTGAAAGCCATCTCACAGTTATCAAAACGGGAACAAAAACGCAGGAGACGACAGTGGAAAGTTAACCAAAGAAACAAAAGAGCCAGTGATAAGAACAGAGGGAGGATACAAAGTTCAGCTCCAGAGGAGTGCAAGTGCTATGGCCCACAGACAGTGGCCATTCAGCAAGATGAGCCAACAACAAGCCAGGAAGGATCAGCCCTGGATCTGCAGCCACCTGAGATGGACACACAGCCATCAACACTTGTCCCCATTTCAGAGATCACAGATCAACTGATAGGACAGTGGTGTGCTCTTCAATATGACCAAGATGTATATCCAGGCATCATTCAGGATGTAGATGCAGAAGGTTGTACCCTTGTGAAAACAATGAACATCATTGGCAAGAACCGTTTCTTTTGGCCTATGAAAGATGATGTTCTGTGGTATCAGCCATGTGATCTGCTTGGTCTAGTCCCAGAGCCCCAGCCAGTCACAAAAAGGCACATGAGGCTACCAGAGAATGTGTGGACGATGTTGTGCTCTCTCAGGGAATGAAACAAACTTGTGTCTAAGGTTTATGTTGGTAGCACACTCTAAACTGTCAAAACAGCTTTTTACAAAGTGATATTTGAATGCTGTTGATTAAAAAAAGTGTTAAAAATAAAGGCAGACACTTTAATTCTGCTATTGAGGTTCTGCACATGATGAGTTTTTATATTGTTAAGTGCATTTTCTTATTGCTAGTGTGTAAAATCAATTAGTTACTTTTGTGGTTGTTGCAGTCACAGAATGTGATATATGTTTTTTAATGACTTAAATACTATTTTTCTTACTATACTGTATTTCTTACTAGTATTTGTATTTTATTTATGACATTGTTGCAATGATTTGTATAAGCTGGTTGATAATCACCAGCAGGTCCCTGACTGTTGTTTAATATGGGTCACACCACTGTTGCTGTGCATGAATTAAAATGCTACACACTTATTTCAGAGTGCTGAAAACTTTATTTTCTATTTTGTCATTTTTGGATTGGCACTCATCATATGGGACACTTGAGCTGAGCATGCCACTTCTCTTCTTTGATCCTTTTTTATGTCAGAAACGAGCCAGCCAGCCAGAAGAGCAGATTATTATTACATAAGCAATGCTGTGTTAGTTTACCAAGTGATTAATTTTAATGGAAGGTTAAGTGTACAAAAGGTGATGTTTTTAAAAAGTAGTATTTTCTTTGTCTTTGTTGTAAAAAAACAAAAACAAAACACCAGTGTTAATTTTTATGTCATTACCAAAACATGTTGTCATTACCATCACAATACATTTTTTGATAGAAAATGTTGCTTTTTTGTTAACTTGGGTTTAACCACAATCATTGTGGTAATGTTTAAAAGTCTAAATTTGCATTTTATGAAAAAATATACATTACAATTCAAATATTCTGATTAGTACGCAATATTTCATTGTTGAGTCAAGGCAATATATTAACAAGTCAGAGAGAAGATGTTGTTAAAATGTATTTTAAATGTACTTACAAATATTTAGAACATGATTCTTAAAGAGCATGTTTTGTACCTACTGGAATGATTGTAAAACCTTTGCTTGTCAAATCATTTTGTATTAAAATCAGTGTTTTGTTTTTGTGATGGTAATGACATTTTGTCGTGGCAAATTTGAAAAAAGCATCATAATATCAAAATTATCATGAAGTAATATCAAAGCTACACTCAGAGATTTGTGTTCCAGACCAATTGCTAAACCTTTTGAAACAGAAAAAATAGCGATTAAAGAACTTTTTTTTTTCCAAATTCTAAACGTCAAAAGTGCCCCTAATTGAAGAATCACCCATATATTTATACAGTATCTACATGTAGTCAGCAATACTCAATACGATATATTTCCAGTTAATCCACGTATTTCTCCATGTAACCTTGTGACTGCATTATTTTAATTACTTCTAATCCTAGATCCATTTGTTTTGGCTTAAAATGCACCATAATTGCTAAATATATCTTATGCTTAACTCAGTACTGTTTACCTGTTGAAATATATATTTAACGGCTCATATGCTACTATATGGCACCTGATCCATGTTTTGCCACGACACCACTGGTTGGAGCAGGTAAATCCCATGACGTCTCAACAGTCTCTCCATGATTTTGACACAGATCAGATCAGTTTATTTCACAGGAAGCTAAACATTTCTACAGACATTATAGCCACTTCGTGTTCGTGAACTTGGGGTCACATCACTGTGTTGAACGTTAACGTCGACTGTTTGAAGCGATATTTTTGCCACAAGAGAGCCATCTGAAACACACACACAGAATACATATTTTAGGACCTAATATCGATAACTTGCCGACATTACAATGTTGTACGGCGGACTTAAAAGCAAAGTAGCATTAGCAATCATTAGCGTACCATCATACGTAATGTAGTTCGCATCCTCATGGCTTCTAAATGCTCCAGTACCTTTCCAGAGTGTGTCGTATTGCGGGTTTGCTTTCTGTTCTCCGTTTTTGCCTTTATTCTGGCAAAAACAGCCAGAGAACGCAGACGCCTCGTATCCTGCCAACTTGTGTTTTGCGTAACGTTACGCTTCATTTACGCCAGTTACGCTTGTTTTACGTAGCGGGAGGGAGAGGGTTGCGCCGCCTCCCTTTTAACTATTTCCCACCCACTTCAAATGACACCCTAGTGCGGTAGAAAAACATGTGAGCCGAACTGTACCGTGCGAAATGAGGCCAAACTGGGCCATGTGGAAAAGCGCCTTTACAGTCCAGAAAACAATGGAACAGTCTCTGAGGACAAAATGGACAAACCTCAACAACATTTAGGTTTAAAATAGAGATAAAAGCATTTACAGCCACAGCACCATGTAAAACTCGCCATTGCAGGTCTCCAACCTTCTTAGTTAATTGTGGTTTATAAAGTGCTCTCCAGGCAGGCCTCACCTCTGAACCCAAACCCAAGTGTTTCCTCCATGGTGTATCAGCTCGACCTTTTAATTTACTCAAATTTAGAACTTTCACCAAGAGTCCATACATTTTTTTTTTTACCAGAAGAGTCACAAAGGTTAATATGTTCAGAGTTTAAAAACACACCAGTGCCATCTTTAAAATCAGGAGATAAAACACTAAAAGGAAAAGGCTCATCAGCAGTTTGCACATAATTTTTGCAGTGTAAAACAATAACAGTGTTCTTCTGCAGAGAGGCAGTCTCTCCAATCTTTCAGCAAGTTTATTATAACTGACTGAAGAAACACCAAGAGCAGAGCACAGGGCAACAGCATTGTCCAGGTTAGGACAAAACTTTTGTTAAAACTACACGTGTATAAGAGGGCAACACCAATACAACAGAAAAGAAAGAATGAGCAATAAAAAAACTAATCATCCTGGGCAATTTGGTTCTAAACTTTTAGTACAAGCTTTTTTAGTCTGTAGATCTCCTGATCAGTGACGCTTTCCTTCTCAAGCTCTCCCCTATTTTTCATGTAGGCCCAAGCAGAGTCAACAAAACGTTTTAGGTCAGGGAAAATGTTTTCAACTTTAACCATCCTGAATCCTTTAGTGTCCTGCAAAAACTTCTGTATTTTTGTGAAGGGGTAACCACCTCCACTGGCCACATCATCGCTGCTTTCACCATCACTCTCTATCTCAGACCCAGCATAAGAATCTGGTTGCGATAGAGAAACCTCAGAACTTTCTCTGACAACCCTTTTTACTTTACTCCTCTGCTGTTTGTTTTCCAAATTCTTCCGTTTGACTGAAGCTTTAGATAACTCTTCATCTATCTCAATATCATCCTCATCCTCCAACACTGACTCAGCCACCCTGGTAGCTGTCTGTTCTTGTTTTTCACTCACCCTGTGCTGTGGTTTTATATTCATCTTTATAGTCCCACCGTCTACCTGTGCTTCATTTGGCTCATCTGTCTGATCCTGAGCGTGATCCCTCTCGGTAATCTCACCCTTGTCCACAATGTTGGTCTGTGCATTAGCCCTGCGATGTACCTTAACTTTTGTTGTTGTTCCGTTTATGACTGACAGGCTGGCTGCGGTGCCACCAGACAGCCCCGCAGCCTCGGCCGAAGCGCCCGATGGCACGGCCGCGCCAGCAGCCTTGGAGGACGGCAAAGCTGCCCCGTTGCCGGATGGCCCCGCAGCCGCGGCGCCCAACAGCAAGGCCGCACCAGCGGCCTCCCCCAGGTGATCACCCCCCACTCCTTGAGGGCATGATCGAATCAAATGCCCCTCCATTCCACAGCCAAAACACTTCATATTATCAGAGGTGACATAGATGGTATAATCAAAGCCGTCAATCTGGTACTTAAATATGAGGTTGAGGCTTTCCTCGCTGTTCTTTAAAATCATGAGCACCTGTCGTCTAAAAGACATGACATGCTTTAAATGCGGGGACTTACAACTCAGAGGGATGTGTTTAATGGGGGACAAAAGCTGCCTGTATCTCGACAGCTCCTTCTCCAACAGCTCATTCTTTAAAAACGGTGGGACATTTGATATTGTGATTCTTTCTGCGGGATTTACCAGAGACAGAACAGGAACCAGTGTGTCTTTAATTACCACCCCGCTCTCCACCACCTGATTAACTTTTTCAACACTGTCCAGGAAAATTACCACGGCATTTTTCATTCTAGAAGCAGACTTGACGCTTTCATAGCTGACCAACTCCCCCACAGCCAGACTACATTCTTCCACTGAGCAGCTGACAGCCGGAGCCAATTTGACAGCATGCCGGCGTGTCAGCTTCTCGAACCCGGAGCCTCGCTCCAAAACCATGCTGACCAGCAAAGCTGGCAGCAGAAATCCCCTTCCCAGAACACCTACCCCACCCCAGCTACAGAAAACAATGAAACTTAAGATTATTTAACAAAAAAACACCTTAAACACAAAAAGATAACTCACTCACGCTGTCACATGCTCCCAGCTCACACTCACCACCACACCCACTCAGAGAGAGAGAGAGAGAGAGAGAGAGAGAGAGAGAGAGAGAGAGAGTTTAAAAAAATGGCTTTATTGTACAATTCAAAAATGTAAGAACACCAATATCATGCCCCCAAGTGTGTCACATCTCAAAAGTGCAAACATAACTCATCCCCCTCTCCCACAGAACACAAAACATTCCCCACAGCCCATCTATTGGTGAATGCCTCCAAATTGTCCACCATTTGATAGTAAGAGAACTCCACCTGGAGTCTGACTTTCAACAAGGCCTTGACACAGAATCCACATTGCCAGCGTTGGTAGCCCGATTTTTCCTTGTCAGCCAGATGGCAAGTTTAGCAGTACCAGACAGGAAGTTCATCAAAGTGTATGCAGACTTCTTCGCCACTTTATACTTTGGACGGTAAATGAACAAACCAAAAGAGAAACATTCACCCAAAGCCCGAAACCACACTTTCAAAAGATCAAAAAGCCCAGATAAATGAAAACATTGAACAAACAAATGCTCCAGGGTCTCAACTTGGGAGCAAAACAAACATTCCTCCCCCACAGTTGGATCCAGGTGTGCTCTGTATTTATTCGTAGCTATTGCCCCATGAACAATCCTCCACTGGAGATCTGCCGTCCGTTTCTCAATAGGGAGCTTGTACATGCACCGCCAGCTGCCTTTCGGGGTGACCTCTGGCCCCAAAAACCCCGCCCACTTCGACTCCTTCACGTCCACCAGAGAGCGCAGATTCAGAACTTTCACACAGATGTGATACACCGTCTTCGTCCCCACAAACTGGAACTTGCCCAGACGAGGATTTCTGAAGGCCAGCAGGTGATCCTCTCCCCCCTGCCACTCCTCCACAGCTGGACTTATGGAAAGGGCAGGAAAGTTGGACACAGTGTCGTCATCCCATTGAGTGGAAAGAGTACGGTTTTCCACAAACGCTCGGAGCGGTCGTGGCAGGGCGGCGCACACTTCCCCCACCACCCTCTATAGCAGTCTGACAGATGTAATGTTGGCACTCCGCCTCAGCGTTTCCATCGATGTGGTCGACATCTTCATAAGATGACCAAGTTTGGAACAGCGTGCCTGTCGTAAACAAGTTCACAGACTGACCGACTGCAGAACCTGAGTGTCAATAAATTTATTGAAAAATAGTGGTTCCTTGAACAGCCACATGCCCGGTGTCTCGTCAGGGAAGCGGGCTATGGCGAAGACTTGCCATGCATGCAAGACGGATGTGTAAAAAGCAGAAAGTCCAGTAAGGTCCACCTCCCCAGATGTCATGAGGAAGAGCTGCTTATCATAGCCCAAGCGGCCAACTCTCCTCAGGAGCAGTTTTGCAGTGTCCATCCAGCAGGGGCCACATCCGTAAAGGAGGCGTTGTGCAGTCTGAAGCCTAAAACAGGCGATCTTGGACTGTATGTCCACCAGGCCCTGTCCTCCCTCGGCAACAGGCAGGTAGAGAACAGCCGCACGGACCCAATGTCGACCAGACCAAAAGAAATCCACGATGAGAGAGAAAGAGAGAGAGAGATTTTGATTTTTAAAAGATCTTTAATAAACACACTTGTCCATCAGTCAATACAATTTCTATATCATGCTATGTTACACAGAAAATTAATCCCCCAAAAAACGCCCCAAAAAAAGCTGTCCATCATGAACTGAACAGAGGACATTCTCCAGGGACCAGAGGGTCCTGAAACCTTCCACATCCCCATTCCCCATAAAAAACTGAAAGTCCAGCCTGATTCTGGCTTTAAGTAGCCTCACAAATAAAATTTTGACATCAACATCATTCTCAACATTTTCAAGTTTTCTTCTCCGGCTTACATAGATAGCCAACTTTGCCTGTCCTAAAACAAAGTTCAGTAGTTGACACTTCTGCTTAAAACGACGATTGTACATAAAACCACAAATGAAAACCTGCTTAGAGAAAACTTCCTTAAAAATATGAAAAAGTTTTGTGAGAAGTTCAAAGAGGCCACTCAGGCGCTGACATTCAATAAAACAATGAAAAACAGTCTCCCTAGAGGAACAAAAAACACACTGATCACTGACACTGCTGTTAATCACAGAAACAAAAGCATTGACAGCTATAATACCATGCAGGACCCTCCACTGTAAGTCTCCATGTCTCTTAGGGAGAGGGGCTTTGTAAAGAGCCCTCCAGGCAGGCCGATGCCCTTTTCCTAGTTTAAAATAGGCTCTCCAAGGAGTGTCCACACAGGTGTTCAATCGGTCCTTGTTGAGTGCCATCACCACCAGTCTGTAGAGTGCCTTACCACTGGCTCCTCCAAAGTCCACACCAGTGGGAGCACAGAATGCCAGTAAGGAGCAAGGAGCGACGTCAAAGTCCATATAGAGCGTGAGAGAGGGAAAGGGGTCAGTGCTTTCTGGCTGCAGCGTGCCATTGCTAAAGTCCAAGAGTAGGGAGTGCTCAAGTCCATGAAGCTCCTGTTTCCAGTGTGCAAGAAGACCATCGATGAAATGAATCGACCTGACACCAAGATGAGCTGCTAAAGCTGAGGCGTTGTTGAGGCCAGGACCAGCCAGTTCCACCACTTGCTTCAGAGTGAGAATGTTCCTGGAACACAGCCTATCAAGGAAGGTCCTTCCAACTCCCGGCAGGACACCAAGGCGACCACCAAAAACCAGCGGCTCCCTCAACAACCAGTAGAGGGAATCGCATGGCCCTCTTTGTTTTTTAAAAAGAGTCCACACTGAAAAGAGACTGCGGTAAAAACTGGGTAAAGACAGTGCATTAGAGTTCTTAAAATCCATTAAAAACACAGGGAGGTCTAGCCCAAGCCCAAGGACTCTCTGTAAAATAACACAGGCCAAAGGCCTCCATACCAGGTCCTGGGGGCCCGTCAGCAGTCTCTGTATGAAAGTCAGTCTAAAAGCAGCACCTCTACTAGCTAAATGAATCACTCCTTGCCCCCCCTCCTCTTTGGGAAGAAATAACAGGGCTTGAGGAACCCAGTGGAGTCCACCCCCCCAAAAAAAGTCCACCAAAACAGACTGAATTTTGGACAACAAACCAGCAGGGGGTCCATGCACATGAGGCGGTGCCACAGGGATGAGGAAACAAGATTATTTAAAATGAGCACTCTTCCTCTAAAAGATATTCTTGGCATTAGCCACTTCCACTTGTTTAGTCTCCCGTTAATCTTCTCTATGACCCCATCCCAATTTTTTTGCTCAAACTGCTGATTCCCAATAAAGACACCAAGATACTTAAAACCTCCTTTTTTCCAAATCAACCCACCCGGCAGCGTAAGCTGATTTTCTAGTTTCTCCCCCACCATCAGAGCCTCGCTTTTTCCCCAGTTTATCTTTGCAGAGGAAAGTTGGCCAAAAAGATTGACACTCCTAACCAGAACGTCAATGTCACTCTGCTTGTTTAGCAGAATGACTACATCATCTGCATAGGCCGACAGCTTGAACGTGGTGTCACAGCCAGGAAAAGTAACTCCTGATAGATCCCTTCTCAGGCAGTGAAGCAAAGGCTCTATGGCGAGGGAGTACAGCATCCCTGAGAGAGGGCAGCCCTGCCGAACCCCCCTCTGGACTTTTAAAGGGGCAGACAGGCCCCCATTTATCTTCAGCACACTCTCAATGTCACTGTACAAGACCCGTATCCTGGCTATGAAGCCTGGGCTGAACCCAAAAGCTGTTAAAACTGTCCATAAATATTGGTGTTCAACCCGATCAAACGCCTTTTCCTGGTCAATTGAAATCAAACCAGTTTCTACCGCCAATGAACCAGAGACCTCCAAAATATCCCGAATTAAAGTGACGTTGTCACTAATCAGCCTGCCAGGCACACAGTAAGTCTGGTCTACATGAATGAGCTCGCTCATCACCTTTCTCAGTCTTCGGGCCAGAGCTTTTGAGAGAATCTTGTAGTCTGTGCAGAGCAGAGAGACTGGCCTCCAGTTCTTTAGGCTCTGGAGGTCCCCCTTTTTCGGCAACAGTGTGATGATGGCCCTCCTGCAGGTCGTGGGTAGGGTCCCCCTTTCCAAGCTATCTTGGAGAACCTCCAGCAGGTCTGGACCAAGCAGGGGCCAGAATTCCTTAAAAAAGTCCACAGAGAGACCATCTATGCCTGGTGATTTTCCATTCTGGAGGCTCATTAGCGCCGTATGCAGCTCAGAAAGAGACAGTGGAGCATCCAGGCCGGCAACAAGGTCCTCTGAGAGCACTGGAAGACCATCAAGGAAAACCTGGCCCAGTGCCGTGTCCTCCCTCCACTCTGCTCTAAACAATTCACTGTAAAAGCTAGCAGCGTGTTTCCTGATCTCTGCTGCTGTGGAGATTGTTCTCCCGTCATCGCCCAACAAGGAGTGAATGAGCTTTCTCTGTCCATTTTTCCCCTCCAGTCCAAAAAAGTACTGGGAGGGCGAGTCCATCAGAGCTACATCCATGTAGCGTGAGCGGACCAGAGCACCCTGTGCGGTGACCCCTAGCAAGCTAGCCAAGGCTGACCTTTTTGACTTGAGAGCCTCTAAGTGCTCCTGTTTTCCTGTAGAACTGAGCAACTCCTCTAGTTCTACCACCTCAGTCTCCAGAACTTTCAAGGATTGGGTCAAGCTACGAGTGACATTTTGAGTGTACTGTTGGCAGAGTTGTTTTATCTGGGCCTTACCAAAATCCCACCACAATTGGAGAGAACTAAAAGAGGGTTTTTGTTCCCTGTGTGACTTCCAAACATCATGAAAAACCTCTTTAAAAAACACATCATTTAAAAGTGTATTGTTAAAATGCCAAAAAGCACTCTTACACTTTACATTTTCAATAAACACAGAACAAAACAGCAGGCAGTGATCAGTGAAACCAACAGGACAGATACAACTATTTTTAAAAACACTCATTTGATGTTTAAAACCATAAAAACGGTCTAACCTAGCCATAGATAAAAGGTTATCTTTGACATGGCTCCAGGTGTACTGCCTCTGGTCCCCATGATGTGATCTCCACACATCGGCCATTTCATGTGTTTTCACCAGTTCTCTCAGCCTATTGGCAGAAGCAGGGTGAGGCTCCTGATGGTTCCTGTCTAGTCTGTGGTTTAATATACAGTTAAAATCACCCCCCAGAAATAAAAAACTATTTGGATCACAGGACTTAACCGTATCCGAAAGCACGTCAAAGACCCTGATCCTCTCTGCTCTCTGTGTTGGCACATACACGTTTATAAAAACGAAGTTCACGTTTTCAAACTGTACCTTTAATAAGAGGAAATGACCTCTCACCACCTCTTCTACCTCATAAGAGACAGGCACACAACCCCTAGAGAAAAGTACAGCCACCCCCCCACTGCTACTGGATTTGTGGCTAAAAAAAAATGCAGCCATCCCACTCTTTTCTCCAATGGCTCTCAATGTCCACAGTGCTGTGAATCTCCTGGACCATCAGCACGTCAAGTTTCTTTAAATTAAAAAGCTTGTATAAAGAGGCCCTTTTTACATCATCCCTGGCCCCATTAATATTGAGAGTGCCAATTCTAAGGTGGGGCATTAAAAAGGATAAAAATAGGGTACAGTAAAAAAACACACACATAGCATAAAAGGGAAGAAACAAACTAAGAGTCAACATGACTGTTAGTAATTTGTGATTTCAGTTTGACAACCAGTTTCTTTAAACGAAAAATTTCCTGATCAGTAAAAGTCTCATTCCCATCATTCAGTTTCATCAGCTTGCGAGCTGATGCCACAAATAACTCCAGATCTGGAAAGTAATTTTCCACTTTCACAGCTCTGCTCCCCTTGGTCACCTGGAGAAATTGCCTAATTTTGGTAAAACAATAGGAGCTTTGCTCCTCCTGCGTCTGCGTCTGCATCATTTCAGACTCAGCTCCACTTTCGTCAGAGACGCTCTCATCCAGTAAATCTAACTTCCCAACCCTACTAGATTTAGCAGAGCTCTGTAAGTTTTCAGCACTTTTTCTTTTTTGTGCAGCTTTAAAAGGATCCTCTTCAGCAAAACTACATTCCTGCATTTCTTCATGAACTGCAACGTTTGTCATGCAGTGTTTGCTCTGTGTGTCCCCTACAGCCTCAAACCGCTCCTCCCCCGCCTGCAAAGTCTGTTCATTCACGTTCCTTCGTTTAACTGCACTTTTACTTACACCCTCCACCTGTTTACCCCGGGCGACAGGCTCGTCACAATGATCAGAGCTGCCGCCAGACAGAAATTCCCCACCATCACTGTTTGGGGGGGCAACTACCGCGCCCGCCGCGGCCACCCCAGCAGAGGCGGCCGCGGCCGCCCCAGCAGTAGCGGGCGCCGCAGCGGCATCTGCCGCACCACATGTAGCGCTACCCTCCGGACCACCAGAAACAGCGGCGTCACCTTTCTTACCGCCAGTGCTCTTTGTGTTCGCCTTTTCAGGACATGACCTAATAAGATGGCCTTCTGCGCCACACGCAAAACACTTCATGGTTTCAGATGTTGCAAACACCAAGTAGCTAAAGCCGTCAATCCTGAAATTAAAAGACGCGTTCAGTTCAGCAGAGCTGTCTTTCAACACCATGAAACACTGCCTCCTATGACATACAACATGCTTCAGCAGGGGTGATTTACTACCCAGAGAGACCATTCTGATAGGGGACACAACCTGGCCAAAACGGGACAACTCTCTAATCAGCTGATCATTTTTAACGAAAGGAGGAGCGTTTGAGATGGTGATCCTCCTAGACGGATTCGCCAGCGGTAAAACGGGAGTAAAAGTGTCACCTATGACCACTCCCTGTGCCACCACCTGATCAGCTTTTTCAGTCGAATCCAGAAAGATCACAATTGCGCTGTTCATCCTCGATGCTGATTTTATGCTGCCATGCCCAACCACCTGTCCTACAGCGAGGCTGGCCTCCTCCACAGAACAGGGAACTGTCGGGAGGATTCTCACACCATGACGCCGGGTTAAGCGCTCAAACTCCACACCACCATCAATCACCGGCATGATGCCGGCCGGGAAAAACCGGCAGCAGAAGCTACCGTTCCCCAACACACTCACTCCAACACTCACACCCCAACACACCCACACTCAACCCACTATATTAAACACACACACCTCAAACACACAAGATAGAGAAAAAGTTAGAAAATACAAAGTTTAAAGTACTCACTCAACACCACTCCACACCCCTGCTCCCACAAACGCCCACGCATGCGCACGAGAGAGAGAGAGAGAGAGAGGGAGAGAGAGAGAGAGAGAGTTTGAGTTTTAAAAAAATCCCTTTATTGCACAATTCTAAAATGTAAGATCACCAATATCATTCCACCAAGTGTCTCACATTTCAAAAGTGCAAACATAACGCATCCCCCTTTCCCACAGAACACAAAATATTCCCTACAGTCCATCTATTGGTGAATTCCTCCAAATTGTCCACCATCTTATAGTAAGAGTACTCCACCTGGAGTCTGACTTTTATCAAGGCCTTGAAAACAAACACAGGATCCACATTGTCAGTGTTAGTAGTCCGATTTTTCCTTGTCAGCCAGATGGCAAGTTTAGCAGTACCAGATAGGAAGTTCATCAAAGTGTGCGCAGACTTCTTCGCCACTTTATACTTTGGACCGTAAATGAACAAACAAAGAGAGAGAGAGAGAGAGAGAGAGAGAGAGAGAGAGAGAGAGAGAGAGAGAGATTTTTTGATTTTTAAAAGATCTTTAATAAACACACTTGTCCATCAGTCAATACAATTTCTATATCATGCTATGTTACACAGAAAATTAATCCCCCAAAAAACGCCCAAAAAAAAGCTGTCCATCATGAACTGAACAGAGGACATTCTCCAGGGACCAGAGGGTCCTGAAACCTTCCACATCCCCATTCCCCATAAAAAACTGAAAGTCCAGCCTGATTCTGGCTTTAAGTAGCCTCACAAATAAAATTTTGACATCAACATCACTCTCAACATTCTCAAGTTTTCTTCTCCGGCTTACATAGATAGCCAACTTTGCCTGTCCTAAAACAAAGTTCAGTAGTTGACACTTCTGCTTAAAACGACGATTGTACATAAAACCACAAATGAAAACCTGCTTAGAGAAAACTTCCTTAAAAATATGAAAAAGTTTTGTGAGAAGTTCAAAGAGGCCACTCAGGCGCTGACATTCAATAAAACAATGAAAAACAGTCTCCCTAGTGGAACAAAAAACACACTGATCACTGACACTGCTGTTAATCACAGAAACAAAAGCATTGACTGCTATAATACCATGCAGGACCCTCCACTGTAAGTCTCCATGCCTCTTAGGGAGAGGGGCTTTGTAAAGAGCCCTCCAGGCAGGCCGATGCCCTTTTCCTAGTTTAAAATAGGCTCTCCAAGGAGTGTCCACACAGGTGTTCAATCGGTCCTTGTTGAGTGCCATCACCACCAGTCTGTAGAGTGCCTTACCACTGGCTCCTCCAAAGTCCACACCAGTGGGAGCACAGAATGCCAGTAAGGAGCAAGGAGCGACGTCAAAGTCCATATAGAGCGTGAGAGAGAGAGAGAGATTTTTGATTTTTCAACACACCTTTATTGTCACAAATTCAACAGAAAAACACAACAACTAAAACAACTAAAAGAAGCAATGGAAAAGAAAAATGTCTCACTGACAAGAAATCAAAGACACAAGTAACCAAACCAGGAAAACTAAAACAAAAAACTTGCTTCTTACATCAGGATTATACCATAGGTAATTTTCCCCTCCTTAACACAACACAGGATGTGCTTAAAGCACCACATAGCCTCAAAGGTTTCAACATTCTGCATCAGATGATAGTAATTGTAATCAATCATTATTCGAGCCTTAATCATGCCAACCAGCATGTCTTTTACATTACAATCCAGTATTTGTTCAATTTTTCTTTTCCTACTAACATAGATAGCCATTTTAGCCTGACCCAGGATGAAATTTAAAAGTTCACTCTTTTTCTTAGTTCTCTGTCTATATGGAAAGCCCAAGATAAAAATCTGCTGGGAAAAGACTTCTCCAAACAGATAAAACAGCTTCCCCAAAAAAACAAACAACAATTGCAGCCTGTTACAGTCCAGAAAACAATGGAACACAGTTTCTTTCTGAGGACAAAATGGACAAACCTCAACAACATTTGGGTTTAAAAGAGAGATAAAAGCATTTACAGCCACAGCACCATGTAAAACTCGCCATTGTAGGTCTCCAACCTTCTTAGTTAATGGTGGTTTATAGAGTGCTCTCCAGGCAGGCCTCACCTCTGGACCCAGACCCAAGTGTTTCCTCCATGGTGTATCAGCTCGACCTTTTAACTTATTCACATTTAGAATTTTCACCAAAAGTCCATACATTTTTTTACCAGGAGAGTCACAAATGTTAATGTGCTCAGAGTTTAAAAACACACCAGTGCCATCTTTAAAATCAGGAGATAAAATACTAAAAGGAAAAGGTTCATCAGCAGTTTGTACAGAGTTTTCGCAGTGTAAAACAATAGCAGAGTGTTCTTCTGCAGACAGGCAGTCTCTCCAATCTTTCAACAAGTTCATTATAACTCTGACTGAAGAGACGCCAAGAGCCGAGCACAGGGCAACAGCATTGTCCAAGTTAGGACCACATAAATTCACCAAATGTCCCAGCGTTGTAACCTTTGCAGAAATGAACTTTTTTAAAACAGAAGGTCCTAAAACATTGCCCACATCAAAACGGGTCCCGAACACAAGTGGTTCCTTTAAAAGCCAGAAAGGCGGCAAGGAAGCCTGGGGAGAGTTCTTTTTAAAAAGTCCCCAGATTTTAAAAGCACTTTGGTAAAACTGGGGAAGTTCTGGGAGTTTTTGGCCCCTTAAATCCATTAAAAGCAGCGACTCCTCTAGTCCAAGCCCTCCACAGCGAGCCAGGACAGCCCTGGCAATAGGTCTCCACACAAGGTCAAGGGGGCCACTCAGCAGTCGCTGAATGAACTGCAGGCGAAAGACAGCCCCCCTGCTGGCCAGATGGATGAGCCCTTGACCACCTTCTTCCCTCGGTAAAAACAGGATACTCTGTGGAACCCAGTGAAGACGGTCCCAGAAAAAGTCCACGACTATAGATTGCACTCTGGCCAGCAAATTGGGTGGAGGGTCCAAACAAGACAGTCGATGCCACAGCATTGAAGCAATCAAGTTGTTGATAATTAAAACACGACCTCTGAAGGACAAGTTTGGCAGAATCCATTTCCATTTTTTTAGTCTTCCTTCAGTTTTTTCTAAAAAACACTCCCAATTTTTCTCAGTAAAAGTCTGATTTCCTAAAAACACACCAAGATATTTAAAACCACCTTGTGTCCACGAGAGGCCACCAGGTAGGGCAATTTTTTGTGGTCTCCCCCCCACCACAACAGCTTCACTCTTACCCCAATTCACTCTCGCTGAGGAGCACTCACCGAAAAGATTGACAGTTCTTAAAAGGTAGTCTACATCATTTTGATTTCTTGTAAAAACAACAACGTCATCAGCATATGCAGACACTTTAAAAACAGAGTCAGAGTTGGGGACTTTAAAACCAGTGAGGCCTTGCCTTAGTTTACAAAGGAGGGGCTCAATGGCAAGAGAGTACAGCATACCTGAGAGGGGGCAGCCCTGTCGGCCACCCCTCTCAACTTTGAAAGGAGCACTCAAACCACCATTAATCTTAAGAATACTCTCAATGTCTCTATACAAAGCCTGGATCATGGCGATGAACCCTGAGCTGAAACCAAAGGCCTCTAATGTCTGCCAAAGGTATGGATGTTCAACTCGGTCAAACGCCTTTTCTTGGTCTATTGAAATAAGACCAAGTTCTTTGACCAATGAGCTGGAGAGGTCCAAAACATCACGAATTAAAAAAATGTTGTCTGTAACCAACCTACCAGGTACACAGTAGGTCTGGTCTACATGTATGACCTGCTCCATCGCCTTCCTCAGTCTGGTAGCCAACACTTTGGAGAGAATTTTGTAGTCAGTACAGAGGAGGGCCACCGGACGCCAGTTCTTAATGTCTTTCAAGTCGCCTTTTTTTGGAAGGAGGGTGAGGACTGCTCTCCTACAACTTAGGGGCAGGTGACCCTTCCGCAGACTGTCAGACAGTACTTCCAGCAAGTCCTCACAGATCTCAGACCAGAACGCCTTGTAGAACTCCGCTGGTAGGCCATCTATCCCTGGGGCTTTTCCACACTGAAGAGACTGGACAGCCACTGCCAGTTCTTGCAGAGTGATCCCGCTCTTCAGCTCCGCATTCACGCTAGCCATCACCTTTGGCAAGTCCGTCAAAAAATGACTCAGTGCATTTGGATTCTCAACAAATTCTTTCTTAAAGAGATCCTTGTAGAAAGCAACTGCAAAGCGACGGATCTCCACAGACTCATGGATCGGCCGCCCGTCCTCGGAGCTGAGAGAGTGGATCATCCTCCTCTGACCATTCTTCCTCTCCAGACCAAAGAAAAAATGAGATGGAGTGTCCATTAGTGCAATGTTCTGGAACCTACTGCGTACCACAGCGCCCCTGGCAGCCACACCCAGTAGGTCAGTTAAAACAGACTTTTTGCCATTGAGGGCCTCAAAATGTCCTCTTTCTCCTGTGGAGCCTGCCAAAGACTGCAGCTCCACTACTTCTCTCTCCAGGTCCCTGACAGACCTGGCCAAGTCTCCAGAGACATTGCGAGTATACTGTAGGCACAGATTCTTTATTTGGCTCTTCCCTACATCCCACCACCGCTGCAAAGAACTAAAATTTGATTTTGTTGATTTAAAATTACTCCAAAAAAACATAAAAGCAGTTTTAAAACTGTTATCCGATAAAAGTGACGTGTTAAAATGCCAGTATGCACTACTGCACTTTATATTCTTGATAAAAACACAACACTGAACCAGGGAATGATCTGTGAAGCCAACAGGGACTATAAAAGCACTTTTAAAAATGCTAAAATGGTGCTTAAAACTGTAAACCCTATCCAGTCTAGCTAAGGACAAAATATTGTCCTTTCTATGGCTCCACGTGTATTGTCTAGCCTTGCCATGAAAATTCCTCCACACATCACACAGATCATGAGCTTCTATGAGACCTTTTAAAACTCTTTTGGATGCAGCATGTGGCTCTGGGTGATTCCTATCCATAAGATGATTTTCTGTACAATTAAAATCACCTCCCACAAATAAAAAGTCATCATTACTGCAATTTTTGATCGTGTCATCTAAAATATTTAAAAAGGCCAATCTTTCTGTGCCTACGGTTGGAGCATACACATTTATAAAAACAACTTTCACATTCTCAAAAACAGCTCGAACTTTTAAAATGTGGCCTGCAATTATCTCATCAATGTCATAAGAAAGTGGAATAAAATCTCGAGAAAATAAAATACCCACTCCACCACTACTGCTGTTTTTATGACTAAGAATAATTTCACCCCGAAATTCCCTCCTCCAGTCAGCAGCATTGTCCTCAGAACTATGAGTCTCCTGAACAAACAGAACATTAATTTTCTTGCATTCTGCAAGAGTAAAAACACTCGCTCGCTTGGACATTTCTCTTGCCCCATTGATGTTGAGTGTGCCAAAATTAAAACTACACATGTATATAAGAGGGCAAAGCCAATACAAAAACAGAAAAGAAAGAATGAGCGATAAAAGACTAATCATCCTGGGCAATTTGGTTCTTAACTTTTAGTACAAGCTTTTTTAGTCTGTAGATCTCCTGATCAGTGAAACTTTCCTGCTCAAGCTCTCCCCTATTTTTCATGTAGGCCCGAGCAGAGTCAACAAAACGTTTTAGATCAGGGAAGAAGCTTTCAACTTTAACCATTCTGACCCCCTTAGTGTCCTGCAAAAACTTCTGTATTTTTGTGAAGGGGTAACCGCCTCCACTGGCCACATCATCACTGCTTTCACCATCACTCTCTATCTCAGACCCAGCATAAGAATCTGGTTGAGATAGAGAAACCTCAGAACTGTCTTTAACAACCCTTTTTACTTTGATCCTCTGCTGTTTGGTTTCCAAATTCTTCCGCTTGATGGAGATTTTACATAACTCTTCATCTATTTCGATGTCATCCTCATCCTCCAACACTGACTCAGCCACCCTGGTAGCTGTCTCTTCCTGTCTTTCGCTCACCCTGTGCTGTGCTTTTATATTCATCTTTCTGGTCCCACCATCTACCTGGGCCTCATTTGGCTCCTCTGTCTGACCCTCAGCGTGATCCCTCTCGGTAATCTCACCCTTGTCTGCAATGTTGGTCTGTGCAGCAGCCCCGCGATGTGCTTTAACTTTTGTTGCTGTTTCAGTTATGATCGACAGGCCGGCTGCGGAGGGCGGCAAAGCCGCCCCGCCGCCAGACAGCCTCGCGGCCTCGGCCGAAGCGCCGCCGCCAGACGGCCCCGCGGCTCCGGCCGAAACGCCCGACGGCACGGCAGCGCCGTCAGCCTCGGAGGGCGGCAAAGCCGCTCCGTCACCAGACGGCCCCGAGGCCGCACTAGCGGCCTCCCCCGAGTGATCACCCCCCACTCCCTGAGGGCATGATCGAATCAAGTGTCCCTCCATTCCGCAGCCAAAACACTTCATATTATCGGAGGTGACGTGGATGGTGTAATCAAAGCTGTCAATCCGGTATTTAAATACGAGGTTGAGGCTTTCCTCGCTATTCTTTAAAATCATGAGCACCTGCCGCCTAAAAGACATGACATGCTTTAAACGCGGGGACTTACAACCGAGAGGGATGTGCTTAATGGGGGACAAAAGCTGCCCGTGTCTCGACAGCTCCTTCTCCAACAGCTCATTCTTTAAAAATGGTGGGACATTTGAGATGGTAATTCTCTTCGCAGGATTCACCAGAGACAGAACAGGAACCAGTGTGTCTTTAATCACAACCCCGCTCTCCACTACCCGGTTAACTTTTTCAGTACTATCCAGGAAAATCACCACGGCACTATTCATTCTAGAAGCTGATCTAATGCTTTCATAACCGACCAGCTCCCCCACAGCCAGACTACATTCCTCCACCGAGCAGCTGACAGCCGGTGTCAGTTTGACAGCATGGCGGCGTGTCAGCTGCTCAAAACCGGAGCCTCGCTCCAAAACCATGCTGGCAGCAGAGCTGGCAGCAGAAACCCCCCTCCCAAAACGCCTACCCCACCCCAGCTACAGAAGACAACAAAAATTAAGATTATTTAACAAAAAAACACCTTAAACACCAAAAGATAGAGAAAAGTTTGAAATAATTCACTCACGCTGTCACACGCTCTCAGCTCGCACTCACGACCACACCCACTCAGAGAGAGAGAAAGAGAGAGAGAGAGAGATTTTGATTTTTAAAAGATCTTTAATAAACACACTTGTCCATCAGTCAATACAATTTCTATATCATGCTATGTTACACAGAAAATTAATCCCCCAAAAAACGCCCCAAAAAAAGCTGTCCATCATGAACTGAACAGAGGACATTCTCCAGGGACCAGAGGGTCCTGAAACCTTCCACATCCCCATTCCCCATAAAAAACTGAAAGTCCAGCCTGATTCTGGCTTTAAGTAGCCTCACAAATAAAATTTTGACATCAACATCATTCTCAACATTTTCAAGTTTTCTTCTCCGGCTTACATAGATAGCCAACTTTGCCTGCCCTAAAACAAAGTTCAGTAGTTGACACTTCTGCTTAAAACGACGATTGTACATAAAACCACAAATGAAAACCTGCTTAGAGAAAACTTCCTTAAAAATATGAAAAAGTTTTGTGAGAAGTTCAAAGAGGCCACTCAGGCGCTGACATTCAATAAAACAATGAAAAACAGTCTCCCTAGAGGAACAAAAAACACACTGATCACTGACACTGCTGTTAATCACAGAAACAAAAGCATTGACAGCTATAATACCATGCAGGACCCTCCACTGTAAGTCTCCATGCCTCTTAGGGAGAGGGGCTTTGTAAAGAGCCCTCCAGGCAGGCCGATGCCCTTTTCCTAGTTTAAAATAGGCTCTCCAAGGAGTGTCCACACAGGTGTTCAATCGGTCCTTGTTGAGTGCCATCACCACCAGTCTGTAGAGTGCCTTACCACTGGCTCCTCCAAAGTCCACACCAGTGGGAGCACAGAATGCCAGTAAGGAGCAAGGAGCGACGTCAAAGTCCATATAGAGCGTGAGAGAGGGAAAGGGGTCAGTGCTTTCTGGCTGCAGCGTGCCATTGCTAAAGTCCAAGAGTAGGGAGTGCTCAAGTCCATGAAGCTCCTGTTTCCAGTGTGCAAGAAGACCATCGATGAAACGATTCGACCTGACACCAAGATGAGCTGCTAAAGCTGAGGCGTTGTTGAGGCCAGGACCAGCCAGTTCCACCACTTGCTTCAGAGTGAGAATGTTCCTGGAACACAGCCTATCAAGGAAGGTCCTTCCAACTCCCGGCAGGACACCAAGGCGACCACCAAAAACCAGTGGCTCCCTCAACAACCAGTAGAGGGAATCGCATGGCCCTCTTTGTTTTTTAAAAAGAGTCCACACTGAAAAGAGACTGCGGTAAAAACTGGGTAAAGACAGTGCATTAGAGTTCTTAAAATCCATTAAAAACACAGGGAGGTCTAGCCCAAGCCCAAGGACTCTCTGTAAAATAACACAGGCCAAAGGCCTCCATACCAGGTCCTGGGGGCCCGTCAGCAGTCTCTGTATGAAAGTCAGTCTAAAAGCAGCACCTCTACTAGCTAAATGAATCACTCCTTGCCCCCCCTCCTCTTTGGGAAGAAATAACAGGGCTTGAGGAACCCAGTGGAGTCCACCCCCCCAAAAAAAGTCCACCAAAACAGACTGAATTTTGGACAACAAACCAGCAGGGGGGTCCATGCACATGAGGCGGTGCCACAGGGATGAGGAAACAAGATTATTTAAAATGAGCACTCTTCCTCTAAAAGATATTCTTGGCATTAGCCACTTCCACTTGTTTAGTCTCCCGTTAATCTTCTCTATGACCCCATCCCAATTTTTTTGCTCAAACTGCTGATTTCCAATAAAGACACCAAGATACTTAAAACCTCCTTTTTTCCAAATCAACCCACCCGGCAGCGTAAGCTGATTTTCTAGTTTCTCCCCCACCATCAGAGCCTCGCTTTTTCCCCAGTTTATCTTTGCAGAGGAAAGTTGGCCAAAAAGATTGACACTCCTAACCAGAACGTCAATGTCACTCTGCTTGTTTAGCAGAATGACTACATCATCTGCATAGGCCGACAGCTTGAACGTGGTGTCACAGCCAGGAAAAGTAACTCCTGATAGATCCCTTCTCAGGCAGTGAAGCAAAGGCTCTATGGCGAGGGAGTACAGCATCCCTGAGAGAGGGCAGCCCTGCCGAACCCCCCTCTGGACTTTTAAAGGGGCAGACAGGCCCCCATTTATCTTCAGCACACTCTCAATGTCACTGTACAAGACCCGTATCCTGGCTATGAAGCCTGGGCTGAACCCAAAAGCTGTTAAAACTGTCCATAAATATTGGTGTTCAACCCGATCAAACGCCTTTTCCTGGTCAATTGAAATCAAACCAGTTTCTACCGCCAATGAACCAGAGACCTCCAAAATATCCCGAATTAAAGTGACGTTGTCACTAATCAGCCTGCCAGGCACACAGTAAGTCTGGTCTACATGAATGAGCTCGCTCATCACCTTTCTCAGTCTTCGGGCCAGAGCTTTTGAGAGAATCTTGTAGTCTGTGCAGAGCAGAGAGACTGGCCTCCAGTTCTTTAGGCTCTGGAGGTCCCCCTTTTTCGGCAACAGTGTGATGATGGCCCTCCTGCAGGTCGTGGGTAGGGTCCCCCTTTCCAAGCTATCTTGGAGAACCTCCAGCAGGTCTGGACCAAGCAGGGGCCAGAATTCCTTAAAAAAGTCCACAGAGAGACCATCTATGCCTGGTGATTTTCCATTCTGGAGGCTCATTAGCGCCGTATGCAGCTCAGACAGAGACAGTGGAGCATCCAAGCCGGCAACAAGGTCCTCTGAGAGCACTGGAAGACCATCAAGGAAAACCTGGCCCAGTGACGTGTCCTCCCTCCACTCTGCTCTAAACAATTCACTGTAAAAGCTAGCAGCGTGTTTCCTGATCTCTGCTGCTGTGGAGATTGTTCTCCCGTCATCGCCCAACAAGGAGTGAATGAGCTTTCTCTGTCCATTTTTCCCCTCCAGTCCAAAAAAGTACTGGGAGGGCGAGTCCATCAGAGCTACATCCATGTAGCGTGAGCGGACCAGAGCACCCTGTGCGGTGACCCCTAGCAAGCTAGCCAAGGCTGACCTTTTTGACTTGAGAGCCTCTAAGTGCTCCTGTTTTCCTGTAGAACTGAGCAACTCCTCTGGTTCTACCACCTCAGTCTCCAGAACTTTCAAGGATTGGGTCAAGCTACGAGTGACATTTTGAGTGTACTGTTGGCAGAGTTGTTTTATCTGGGCCTTACCAAAATCCCACCACAATTGGAGAGAACTAAAAGAGGGTTTTTGTTCCCTGTGTGACTTCCAAACATCATGAAAAACCTCTTTAAAAAACACATCATTTAAAAGTGTATTGTTAAAATGCCAAAAAGCACTCTTACACTTTACATTTTCAATAAACACAGAACAAAACAGCAGGCAGTGATCAGTGAAACCAACAGGACAGATACAACTATTTTTAAAAACACTCATTTGATGTTTAAAACCATAAAAACGGTCTAACCTAGCCATAGATAAAAGGTTATCTTTGACATGGCTCCAGGTGTACTGCCTCTGGTCCCCATGATGTGATCTCCACACATCGGCCATTTCATGTGTTTTCACCAGTTCTCTCAGCCTATTGGCAGAAGCAGGGTGAGGCTCCTGATGGTTCCTGTCTAGTCTGTGGTTTAATGTACAGTTAAAATCACCCCCCAGAAATAAAAAACTATTTGGATCACAGGACTTAACCGTATCCGAAAGCACGTCAAAGACCCTGATCCTCTCTGCTCTCTGTGTTGGCACATACACGTTTATAAAAACGAAGTTCACGTTTTCAAACTGTACCTTTAATAAGAGGAAATGACCTCTCACCACCTCTTCTACCTCATAAGAGACAGGCACACAACCCCTAGAGAAAAGTACAGCCACCCCCCCACTGCTACTGGATTTGTGGCTAAAAAAAATGCAGCCATCCCACTCTTTTCTCCAATGGCTCTCAATGTCCACAGTGCTGTGAGTCTCCTGGACCATCAGCACGTCAAGTTTCTTTAAATTAAAAAGCTTGTATAAAGAGGCCCTTTTTACATCATCCCTGGCCCCATTAATATTGAGAGTGCCAATTCTAAGGTGGGGCATTAAAAAGGATAAAAATAGGGTACAGTAAAAAAACACACACATAGCATAAAAGGGAAGAAACAAACTAAGAGTCAACATGACTGTTAGTAATTTGCAATTTCAGTTTAGCAACCAGTTTCTTTAAACGATAAATTTCCTGATCAGTGAAAGTCTCATTCCCATCATTCAGTTTCATAAATTTGCGAGCTGATGCCACGAATAACTCCAGATCTGGAAAGTAATTTTCCACTTTCACAGCTCTGCTCCCCTTAGTCACCTGGAGAAATTGCCTAATTTTAGTAAAACAATAGGAGCTTTGCTCCTCCTGCGTCTGCGTCTGCATCAGTTCAGACTCATCTCCACTTTCGTCAGAAGCGCTCTCATTCAGTAAATCTAAATTCCCAACCCTACTAGATTTAGCAGAGCTCTGCAAGTTTTCCGCACTTTTCCTTTTTTGTGCAGCTTTAAAAGGATCCTCTTCAACAAAACTACATTCCTGCATTTCTTCATGAAACGCAACGTTTGTCATGCAGTGTTTGCTCTGTGTGTCCGCTACAGCCTCAAACTGCTCCTCCCCCGCCTGCAAAGTCTGTTCATTCACGTTCCTTCGTTTAACTGCACTTTTACTTACACCCTCCACCTGTTTACCCCGGGCGACAGGCTCGTCACAATGATCAGAGCTGCCGCCAGACAGAAATTCCCCACCATCACTGTTTGGGGGGGCAACTACCGCGCCCGCCGCGGCCACCCCAGCAGAGGCGGCCGCGGCCGCCCCAGCACAAACGGACGCGGACGCGGACGCCCCCGCAGAAGTAGAAGCGGACGCGGACGCGGACGCGGACTGCGGCCGCGACCGCCCCAGCAGAAGCGGGCGCCGCAGCGGCATCCGCCGCACCACATGTAGCGCTACCCTCCGGACCACCAGAAACAGCGGCGTCACCTTTCTTACCGCCAGTGCTCTTTGTGTTCGCCTTTTCAGGACATGACCTAATAAGATGGCCTTCTGCGCCACACGCAAAACACTTCATGGTTTCAGATGTTGCAAACACCAAGTAGCTAAAGCCGTCAATCCTGAAATTAAAAGACGCGTTCAGTTCAGCAGAGCTGTCTTTCAACACCATGAAACACTGCCTCCTATGACATACAACATGCTTCAGCAGGGGTGATTTACTACCCAGAGAGACCATTCTGATAGGGGACACAACCTGGCCAAAACGGGACAACTCTCTAATCAGCTGATCATTTTTAACGAAAGGAGGAGCGTTTGAGATGGTGATCCTCCTAGACGGATTCGCCAGCGGTAAAACGGGAGTAAAAGTGTCACCTATGACCACTCCCTGTGCCACCACCTGATCAGCTTTTTCAGTCGAATCCAGAAAGATCACAATTGCGCTGTTCATCCTCGATGCTGATTTTATGCTGCCATGCCCAACCACCTGTCCTACAGCGAGGCTGGCCTCCTCCACAGAACAGGGAACTGTCAGGAGGATTCTCACACCATGACGCCGGGTTAAGCGCTCAAACTCCACACCACCATCAATCACCGGCATGATGCCGGCCGGGAAAAACCGGCAGCAGAAGCTACCGTTCCCCAACACACTCACTCCAACACTCACACCCCAGCACACACACACTCAACCCACTATATTAAACACACACACCTCAAACACACAAGATAGAGAAAAAGTTAGAAAATACAAAGTTTAAAGTACTCACTCGACACCACTCCACACCCCTGCTCCCACAAACACCCACGCATGCGCACGAGAGAGAGAGAGAGAGAGAGAGAGAGAGAGAGAGAGAGAGAGAGAGAGAGAGAGAGAGAGAGAGAGAGAGATTAGACTAATTTGTGTTTATGCTGAAGGCAGTAGTATCTGTCACTGTTAAAATGAAAATCTTAGTAAAGATAAAATATCCTAAATCAAGGCAATATGTTTGTTTTTCTCTCACAAGATCATTTTGACAAGACAAGAATTTCTTTTTGTTGCACAGTTTTCTGTAAGATTTTACTTGCTTTAAGAAATTTAATCGTACTTTGTTGGCAGATTTTTTTTCTAATTTTAACTAAAATTATCTATTGCCAGAATTTTTTGCTTATTTTAAGTAAAATTATCTGCCAACAGAGCGAGAAAATTTGACTTATCAAATTACTTAAAACAAGTTAAAACTATCTGAAAGCATGTGAATTTTTCTTGCACATAAACTGCACAACAAGAATAAATATTGTGTCAGACAAAAAGACAAGCATAAACAGCCTTAATTTATTTCCTTTTACTTATTTGACTTTTTGCAGTGTAGGTGTGTTTTCTAGCTCGCAGTTGCATTTCTTAGAGAAGCAAAAATGAGGCCGTAGTGGCTCAGGAGGTAGAGCAAGTCACCCAATAACTGGAGCGTTGACGGTTTGAATCCCACTCCTCCCCAACTACTTGCTGTTGTGTCCTTGGGCAAGACACTTTACCTACCTTGCCTCCAGTGTGTTCATGGTTCATGACACTGGTGTATGAATGTGAATAAATGTTCAGTTGATGTGGATTGGCAACCATATTTTTGTCAGTCTGCCCCAGGGCAGCTGTGGCTATAGAAGTAGCTTACCACTATCATTGTCTGTGGAATGAATGAATAATGGACTCATTGTAAAGTGTTGGGTGTCATGAAAAGTGCTATATAAATGCAATCCATTATTAAAAACATAGCTATTACATATTTTTAAACAGATTCTATTGGGGGGGGGGGGCTATAAAACCTCTCAGCCCAAGGGCCTAATGCCAAGTTAAGGTGGCCCTGCATACACTGAAAAAAAGTCTGTTGGATTTACATTAAAAAAAAAAAATATGGACATCAGTTGCACTTCATAAAATTTTGTTTACTCAACATGATTAATTTAAAATAAGGATACTTAGATAGATAGATAGATAGATAGATAGATAGATAGATAGATAGTTTATTTCGAACACAAAATTATAACAAAAACAAGCAAATGGCAAATGCAATAAAGTAACAGTATACACTGTTCGAAAGGGAGAAGGAAGAAGTGAACACTTATTAATTCCATCTCCTCTTTTCCATAGATACACCCATGTGAATTTTATACAAATTACCACCTTTAAGACCCCAAGTAAACAATTTACTGTATTTTTTACAAATCAACATTAACACCCATCCATTCTAACATACAATGATGTCCATACATCAAAACCAGCCTCAAACAACACAGATATACACAGTACTGTCCCACCCACCATTCCGTAGTGTCCCATAATGTCCCAGAGTGAACATAATGAATCATACATATAAATACTACCCTTCTAACATATATCCTTTCAGCAAATGGTGCTTATACCTCTTTTTGAATTGATTTCTGTTTGTACATAGTTTCAGTTCCAGCTCCAGACTGTTCCACAAATCCACCCCACAGACAGATATGCACATACTTTTCTTGGTTGTACGTTTCTTGGGTTTTGTAAAGTTTAAGTCTCCTCTCAAATTATGATCATTGTCTCTTTTTTTAAATATCATTTGTATATTAGTTGGGAGTTGATTATTAATTGCCCTGTATATTACTTGTGCTGTCTTAAATCCTTTTCTGATAAATGAACATGAAAAGGTTCTTTAATGTCAGCTAGATTAAATACTCCTATTTTTGACATGATTTCAGAAACACCCAGAAGCAGACACAGGCTCAACAACAATAATGATCTTTTATTGAATGAAAGTGTAGGTGTGTGTGTGCGTATAGTGTTGTGTGAGTGTAGTGTAGCAGGAGCTGGAGTGTGAACAGCAGGACAGGTCTGGCAACCCTGGAATGACAGCAGAGATAGAGAGATTAGACCCAGGCTGGCAGATAATGATATTAGAAGAGATTTTGCAGTCAGGCAGCAAAGAGTTAATCTGGCTCTGAAGAGATGGCTATCCAATACCGGTCCAGCATTCGGCTGTGGTGCTGTGGTGCAGGTGCAGAATATTTACAGTGCAGCTTGAGTGAACAATGCATGCCGAGTACTCCAGCTCACCGATAGCGAGAAGAGGGAAGTTGCTGTTCACAGACGAGGTCCGGTCCGCCGCCAGGAGTAAGGAAAGGTCTGCCTTGAGGGTGGTCCACCTGTGCAAAGGGAACAAAGGGAAAATAGGCGGTTGCAGAGAAACACTCTGAAAGCTCGCGTGACGTTGGGGAGATGGAACTCCAGTGAGGCGAGAAGCTGTAGAGAAGAGTTGAAACTCGTGGAGCTGTGGAGGAAGACTCTAAGGAGGAGTTCTTCCTGGGAAAGAGCATAGACATCTCCGTGCTGCCTGCTTCTTCTTCTTCTTCAATTTTTTTGGCGGGGGCAACCAGCGTAAAGGCGCATTACCGCCATCCAGCGTTGGAGTGTGGGCCAGACATTGTTACCCAGAAAAAAAACAAAACAACTATCCTATTAAATAGCCCTGTATCTTTAAGGTAAACAAATAACTTCTTTAACCCAATCCCCAATATCATGCTTAAGTTAACATCTCCTACCCCTAGTTTCCTAATTTCCCTCACTAATATGTCTCTCTCCTGAATGCATTTCTGGCAGTGCAGAATGACCTGCTCAACAGTCTCTTCCTCTCTCTCACAATAATCATACATCCCTGTCTGGTGCTTACTTATTAAATGCATAGTTTTATTTAATCTAGTATGGCCCAACCTTAGTCTAGATAAAATATTCTCTTCTTTTGTTGTTCTCTTTCCCACCCTGTCCTTTATTCCAACTATGTTCTGGATAGCATACAGGTGACGTCCTGTACCTCCCGTGTCCCACCTATGCTGCCATTCCTGGCTACTATACTTTTTAATCA
Source organism: Pholidichthys leucotaenia (assembly GCA_020510985.1). Classification (NCBI taxonomy): domain Eukaryota; kingdom Metazoa; phylum Chordata; class Actinopteri; order Cichliformes; family Pholidichthyidae; genus Pholidichthys; species Pholidichthys leucotaenia. Next base: position 268,838,621 of record CM035848.1, on the reverse strand, counting down.
ATGCTTTTGCCTCCGATTTACTAAATGAAATATTCCAAACCTCCTGGTGCCCCAGAGCCTGCTTAGCCAATTTATCTGCAGTTTCATTGCCCTTTATCCCCTTGTGAGCTGGTATCCACATAAATGATACAGCCACCTCTTTATTTCTAAGTCTATATACCCGGGTTAACAAGGTCAGGAGTTCCTGGCAACGGAAGGCGAAGGACAGAGCTGTGTGGACGAATTTGATCAGACCTAAATGAAACAGTCATTGTCGCCCCCGACAGACTGCTATGATGATGATGATATAGAGTCTCATATATTTCATAAACTATGTCTTGCCTGCTGTCAGATGACCCTGATTGTATTAACATTGAAGCTGCACTGGAGTCCAAACAAAGAATAACATTTCTGATCGACAACCCCTCAATCCACTGTAATGCAGTTACCAATGCTAACATTTCAGCTGTGTATACAGACAAATGGGAGGATGTTCTTCTGTTAACAAATGTTTCCAAGGCAGGAATACAGAAAGCAAAGCCAGTGCAACCTGTCTCAGGATCTTTTGATCCATCAGTGAATACTGGGGTAGAGGAAGGATACATTGTTTCCAAACAGTCCTCTACTAAAACTGCAGTGTTTCCAAATTCTTTATAACCTTGCATCTTTTCCAAAAAATACAAATCAACAGAAACTGAATAGAAAAACCAAGGAGGTGTGACTGGCAAAGGAACTGATGGGATATATGTTCTGTCACATAATTTCCTGTCTCTGGCTATCCTCCCAGCATAAAATACAAAACTCTCCTTTTTGACCCTTTCTCCTTCCCAACAAGGCATCAAAACTCTAGCTGTAGGATGTTGATCTTGAGTGTGCCCTTGCAGATTGACCCAGTAATTCATCATTATCTGTTTATGCCTGACATTTAATGGCATTTCCCCCATTTCCACTTGAAGAGCAGCAACGGGTTGTTTTAAGTGCACCACAACAGATCCTCAATGCTTGGGCCTGGATGACAACTAACTTGTTCAAAATGGTTTTGGAAGCAGATCCATATACAGTACATCCATAGTCCAAAACAGACCTAATTAACACGGCATAAATATTTTTAATAGCAGCTCTACTAGCACCCCACTCTGCCCCTATCAAGCATCTCATTACATTCAACACCTTTTGGCATTTCATTATCATATTTTGAATATGCTCCCTCCAAGTTAGATTAACGTCAAACCAGACACCCAAAGATCTGAAAACTTTGACTTGCTCTATTTCCTGAGCATACATTGTTAACTGGGCATCAGCTACCCTTTTCCTTGTACATTCAACCACCTTTGTTTTTTTCCACAGAAAATTTAAATCCTCAAGAGTATGACCACCCTTCCACAGCACATATTGCCTCTTGTATTTTCTCTCTTATATAATTAAAATTACTCCCTCTTTTCCATAATGCCCCATTATCAGCAAATAAAGAACGAGTGTTTTTTTGATGTAGTTTTTTCCTCCAAAAACTACAGTATGTCTAAAACTCAGCCGCCCACCTACTTACTCACTCCCGCTCCAGAGACCACATCACTCCTCTCCTCCGTCAGCTCCACTGGCTCCCCATTCAACAGCGCATCAACTTCAAGATCCTCCTCATCACCTATAAAGCTCTTCATAACCTCGCCCCCTCATACCTAACGGACCTTCTGTCTCGTCATTCTCCCACTCGTCTCCTCCGCTCTGCTGATGCTCACCTTCTTACCCCCATCACCAAGACAAAATTCCACACCCTGGGTGATAGATCATTCGCCATCGCCACACCAACCCTCTGGAATTCCTTGCCCCTTCACATCCGGTCTGCCAACACACTTGCTTCTTTTAAAAGTCAACTCAAAACCCATCTTTTCAAATCTACCTATAAAAACTGACTACCTCTTCTACCTATGTGTTCCTACCTTGTCTGTTTACCCATTCTCTGTATGTTTGTCCCTATGCTGCTTTGTAAAGCGTCTTTGAGTATTTAGAAAAGCGCTATATAAGACTGATGTATTATTATTTTATTATTAATGACCAGTGTCATTATTCACACCGGAAAAAACATCATTTATCATAATAGAAAAAAGTACTGGGCTTATAACACCACCCTGGGGGGTGCCATTTTCCACCAAGTAACTATCTGATAAGGCTCTTCCCACTCTAACTTGAATGTACCTATTAAACAAAAAATCTTTGATCCAGTTGAATGTTCTCCCAGAAATTCCTATCATACTTAGCTTAATCATTAGCCCCTCCTTCCACAACATGTCATACGCCTTTTCCAAGTCAAAAAACACTGCAATTACCGACTCTCTATCAATTTGAGCTTTCCGTACCTCTGTCTCCAAACACACAACAGGATCCATAGCTCCCCTTCCTTTTCTAAATCCACTCTGTGGTAAATGGTAAATGGTAAATGGCACTCACTTATATAGCACTTTTATTCTCATCTCTTGATGACCAAAGCGCTTTACAGATCCTGCTATCCACCCATTCACACACACATTCACACACTGATGGTGGCATGCTGCCTAACAAGGCGCTTCCAGACCCACCAGGGGCAATTGGGGTGAAGTGTCTTGCCCAGGGACACAACGGCAGGATATCTGGGGAGAGCGGGATTTGAACCGCCGACCATGTGGTTATTGGACAAAAATTGTCAAAAATTGTCCAAAAATTGGACAAAAATTTGTCACCACAAAAATTTTGTGGTGACAAAATTCCTCTGCTTTCGAGATAAAAGGAAACTCTGTCTGTAATCATTCTCTCCATTACTTTTCCCAGATGTGATGTTAGAGCTATAGGTCTGTAGCTCGCTGGGTCTGAGGGATCCTTTCCTGGTTTTCTTACAGGAACAATCACAGCCTCTTTCCATGCATTTGGGAGCTTTCCCTTTTCCCACACTTTGTTGTAGACTTCCAATAGCTTCCTCATTGCCAATGTCCGTAAATGTTTTAGCATGATGTAACAGATATTGTCTTTCCCAGGGGATATTAATCCTGATTTGTTTATTGCTCTTTCCATTTCATCTAGAGTGAAAAGAGAATCCAGAGAACTACAAAAGTTTAATGTTTCCTTCAGAGCCCCAGGGTGTGCTAAACTCGTTCTATTTCTTCCTCTTTTACCTTCTTCAGTCAAATTGCTTGAGCTATGAATTTGAGTCAGAGTCTTTGCTATCATTGTTGCTTTTTCCTCATCAGTTACTGCAGTCACTCCCCCACGTTTTAGTATTGGATACTGCCATTCCCTCCTAACTCCCCTCATAGCCTTGATCATACTCCATACATCCCCCACAGCTGTTGATCTACTTATAGTGCTACAGTATCTCTGCCAGCTTTCTCTCTTAGCCCTTGGGATAGTTTTCCAGGCTTTTGCTAGTGCCCTCTTATAATTAACCAAGTTTTGCAAATTATGAGTTCTTCTTGAGACCCTAAGTGCCTTATTCCTCTCTTTAATGGTTTTAGTGCACTCATCTGTCCACCAAGGCACCACTTTCTTTAATATTTTACCTTTACTTTTAGAGATGGATTGATTAGCTGCTTCAAGAAAAATAGTTTTAATATTATTCTCCACACTCTCAATGTCTTCATTAACATCTACTTGGGGTAAGTCTCTCTCACAGATAAATTTAAAGTTTCCAATTAGCAGTGCTAAAAACCCATCTCCCTTTTTTATGACCACTTACCTTATTCACTGAAATGAAAATATTACAATACACTAAGAAATGGTCACTTCCCACCGAAGACTCCTCTAAAACCTCCCACTCACACGCACCTGTAGTATTACTCGTCACCAAAGTTAAGTCAAGAACTGAACCACTTCCCGTATGTACATCAGTTCTAGTTGCTCTACCATCATTTAAACATACTAGATTCTTCTCTTCCAAAAGTTCTTCAATTGTCTCACCATTTATGTCTGTATGATTTGCCTCCCATAATACATTATGGGCATTAAAGTCCCCACATATTACCACCCTGCTTCCATCTATCCCCTCCATCTGAGATAATTGATTCAATATCAACTTCTTACAAGGAATATAAAAATTTATGACTACCAATTCCATCTCTTTTGTTCAAAATTCAACTACCACATATTCCAGCTCAGCACTTTTACCTATCTCTCTGAACTGAATTCCCTCCCTCACAAATGTTGCACATCCACCTCCCATTCCCTCTCTTCTATCATTCCGAATTGAGACATATCCCACTACTTTAAAATCCAGAGTGGGTTTCAACCACGTCTCCTAGACACAGATAACATCTGGTTTGTCTGAAAGCTCCTCAATATACCTTTTGAATTCCTGTCTGTTAGCTGGCAACCTTCTCGCATTCCATTGAACCAAAAAAAACATTAATGCAATTCCTATCCAAGCCATGCTTGATCCTGACTCGTCTGACTACTAAGATCATTCCTCACCTCCTCCCAAGTTAATCCACTGAAACCAAAATGATGAGCTGCTGCTTTCACTATTATTTGAATTCTCTCCATTTTAGACTTGACTTCCATTGTGGCATTCACAACTCCTGCTATAAAAATAACCAGTTTCTTCAGATCAACCTGGATTTCCCCATTCTGTCCCAGTTCTCTTTCTCTTACAAGCAGCCTCCCCCCAGTCCTTTGCCCATTCCCTCCTCTCTGGTTCATCATTTTCACTGCTTCAGCATAGGAGATTTTATTCTGCACTCTGACTTGCTGAATTTCCCTTTCTTTTATCATCCTTTCACAGCCTCTGTAGGCCACACTATGGCTACCGCCACAGTTACAGCATTTTGGCGTTTCTTGGCTACACTCTCCATACTGGTGGCCGCCCCCACATCTTGCACACCTTCTCCATCTGCATGTTTTAGCTGTGTGGCCAAATCTTTGGCAATTATAACACCGGACTGGATTAGGAACAAATTCCCTTACACCTTAACTCAAATAACCCAGGGTTACATTTTTGGGGAGCACATCCCCTTCAAATTCAATCACCACACCCTCAGTGTCTCTCCTCTGTCCCTTCCGGGTGGCCTGTAGTCTACGAGCTGCTTTTACAATCCCCCCCTTTTAAATTAGCTTTGATTTCTTCCATTGAGACCCCTATTGGCACCCCCCAAATTACACCCTTGCTCCACTTAGACCCGTTATCAATAAAGCTTGTACTTTTCACTTTGAACCACCCAATCTCCCTCATTTTGTCAGCTCTTTTCCTTTGCTCCTCACTCCTTCACACAATCAGTAGATTTCCATCCCTCAGCACCTTTGCCATATGTATGCATTTATCCAACTTGGTTTTTCAGTATTGTTGTCAATTTAACTGGGCTCATTGTGGATATCCCCTTTTCCTCCTCAAACCTTACAATAATTTTGAATTCGGCTCCTTCCTGCACTCCTCCCTCAGCGCCACCACCACTTCCACTACTCCTGACTTTCTTTGCATTACTTCCAGGAAAGTTATTCTCTCTTTTTTCTTTCCCTTTTTCCACTTCCCTGCCCAGTATCCATACTGTCTTCATTATCCCATAAATCAGAATCTTCCCAGTCTGGCCCATTCACAACACTGTTGTGCCGATCCGCCACACCTTCTTTTACAACGTTTCTCCTCCTCATTCTTCCATGCTTGCAAACTCCAGTCACGTCACCTGACTTCTTTGCCAAATCGCCTGACAAATTTCTCTGGTCTTCTTTTGGAGATCTAATCATAAATCCCTCAGATTAACCAAAAACGAGCTTTCAAATTTGCCTTCTATGGCCCACGAGTACACCTCAGTCTCAGTGCCTCCGTGCTGCCTACTGGGCAGCGTTCCTTATAAAGGGTGCTTAATGAGGGAATGCACCTGTGCCGGCAGCTGTGAAAGATAATTAGGGCAAAGGGCACACACAACGCGGATCACCACAATTTTAAGCCAACATGATTTTTTAAAAAATCCTAATTTAATGTTTTTATATTTTCATTTCCTCAGATATCTTTTAACGTAACTTTTTTTAAAAAACACAAAAGTACTATATATGTTAAATCTAACTGACCAACTCTAGAAAGTCTTACGCTATTAGGTTACATATTTTGCCTATTTGTCATATTTTTTTTTTTAGTATATAATGGCAAGTTTAAATTTTTATCCAGTGAAACAAACTAAACATTACAAAAATGTTTCCGACATAAAGACTGTATTCTGTTAAACAAATCATTGTACCACCAATTTACATAAAAGAAAAACATTGAGCCCAAAGCTCATGACCATATGTGAGGGTAGAAACTTAGATTGACTGGTAAACCGACAGCTTTACTTTGGAGCTCAGACCCCTCCTCACTACAATAGACCGGTACAACGTCCGCATTGCTGCAGAAGCTGCTCCAATCCATCTGTCAGTCTCTCGCTCCATTCTCTCCTCACTCGTGAATGAGACCCTGAGATACTTAAACTCCTCCACTTGGGGCAGGAGCTTGTCCCCAACCTGAAAAGGACAATCCACCTTTATCTGGCTGAGGACCATGGACTCGGACTTGGACTTGGAGGTGCTGATTCTCATCCCAGCCGACTGACACTCAGCAGCAAACCGTCCCAGCAAGGTCTGTAGGTCACTGGTTGATGAAGCCAACAGGATGACATCATCTGCAAACAGCAGAGATTAGATCCTGTGGTCACCGAGCATGACGCCCTCTGATCCTTGGCTGTGTTTAGATATCGTATCCATAAAAATTATGAACAGGATTGGTAACAAAGGGCAGCTCTGGCAGAGTCCAACTCTCACTGGAAACGAGTTTGACTTGGTGTTGGCAATACAAACCAAACTCTTGCAATGGTCGTATAGGGGCCGGATAGCTCGTAACAATGAGCCCAACACCCCATACTCCTGCAGCACTCCCCACAAGAGACCACAAGGGACGCGGTCAAATGCATTCTCCAAGTCCACACAACACATGTGGACTGGTCGGGCAAACTCCCACAAACCCTTGAGGATTCTCGAGAGAGTAAAGAGATGGTCCGATGTGTCATAGTCAGGACGAAAACCACATTGCTCCTCCTGGATCCGACGTTCGACCAGCGGTCAGACTTTCCTCTCCAATATCCTGGCATAGACCTTCCCAGGGAGGCTGAGAAGTGTGATACCCCTAAAGTTGGAACACACTCTCCTGTCCCCCTTTTTAATCCGGGAGAGGCTCAGAGTAGAACTGCTGCTCCTCCACATCGAAAGGTGCCAGTTGAGCTGATTTGTGCATCTGATCAGGATGCCTCCTGGACGCCTCCCACTTGAGGAGTTTAGGGCACATCCCACTGGGCGGAGACCCCAGGGCAGACCCAGGATGTGCTGGAAAGACTACGTTTCCCAGCTGGCCTGGGAACATCTTAATATCCTCTCTGAAATGCTGGAGCAGGTGGCCAGGGAGAGGGAAGTCTGGGCTTCTCTGCTTGAGCCGCTGCCTCCATGACCCGGACCTCTGGAAATGCGGTAGAAAATGGATGGCTGGATGGATGGAAAAACATTGAGCCTAGTTACATGGATACAATATCCAAGAACTGAAAATAAACAGATATTGACATTAATCCGATACAACTTATTTACATGCACTGAATAAACTGATTATTGCGCAGTAAACTACTTGAATAATGTGATTTTTCATAACCTGATGATGGCCTTTATCTTATTATTCTGTTTATGACTCGAATAATCATACAACTGAAGAAATCCAATTATAATCTGCTTACTCATGTGCATGTAAACATAGCCATTGAAGTGTCAAGGCACATACAGGACATTTTGGTACATCTCCCAATTACATGAAATTATATTAGCACATCAGAAAATAGTGTAAATGTGTATCTATAAATGGAAATACCTGTAACAACAACTGCAACAAAAACAATCTTATGGAAACACAGAAGACATAGTGTGCATGCAAACACAGAGCAACTACTTGTCTGTATTAATGCAGTTTGTGAACAAAAGAGGTCCGTGGAAAGAGTTCAATCTGACAGTAGCTCACAGCTCACTTGATCACTGTAAAGCTGGATTTATGCACCTGCATCACATCGATGCCATTACCGACGTACATCGCCGACACAGTGATTGGCAATTTTTTTCTTGTGTGTTGTGAGGAATGCATTTTCATTGCAAAAACGAGTTTCAGCCAATGTGTAGTGATTTGTTTTTTGTCATGTTTTTGTTTATTAAATCGCAACAGACAAGAGCAGGTTGTGAGGGAGTTGGATTTAATAAATGTTAAAAAGCAACTTTTCATACAATTGCTATACAGAGAAAAAAAGAGAAGAAGCCAGAGAAAATAGTGCATGCCACAACCGCTGCTGCCGTTATTTGACAATCTGTGTAATTACTGGGGTTAGGATGAGCAATATAATGTTCTGTATGCGCTCACTTCCTAAATATTCTTTTGAATTCAAACTGTTGTTGCAGAGACGAGACCCAGAAAATGTGAAGGAAGAGACAAAGCGGACCAATCATAGCTCTTGTGGTCTGCTGTGGGAGAAGCTAGTGATGGAGTCGAATGGCCTGATGCTGGCCAAAGTATTGGAGATAGTGCCCCAGCTAGCTCTAGAAGAGGCGGCCCAGTTAGCATCGCAGCTAACAGGCCCCAGCCCGCACTCCCCACAGTCAGCTCCGCCGGTACAGATGGTTTCCTCGGCTGCTGAGCCCATCGGCCCCACTTCTTCTCAGGAGGGCCCCGAGGTAGACACCATGGGACAGCAGAGCACCACAGCACGCCGACCCAGTGGTAAACTCAGTTTGGCCGACGGTGGTTCAAGTACGCTGCACTCAACTCCCTGCCTTGCACCGCATGCCGAGCAGCATCCAGTAGAACAAGAGCCACCATAGCACTCCAGAGTGCACCCACATGGGACCCAGAGCTGGTCTTCATGCAGCACGAGCATTCTCGAGCTGCTCCCTTATTGCAGGAGATATGGTCCACAGTCACACAGGACGTAGAGGAGTGTAGGACCTGCCCCTTTAGCAATAAGACCGATCTGGCTCCATGTCCGCCACTGGACGACCCACCAGACAATACCCCAGTAACAGCACTTTTCCCCGGCAGCGGGACAGAAGAACGACAGAGGCACTTCATGCAGCATGAGCATTCTTAAGCTGCTGTCTCATTGCAGGAGAACAAGGATAATCAGTACTCGACTCAGATCTTTGCCTGGCATAAGCCTTATGGAGCCACCATACAGCTGCAGGAGAGAGAATCCATGGCCAAGCAGGACCCCAGTGAATGACAACAACCCAGCTGGCATCCTGTTGCCGGTGAGAATGACACGCTGCCACAACTTCAACCAATATCAGGAATGAGAGACCAGCAGCAGTGCTGCATGAAGCAGACTAGGTCCGGACTCACAGTTCTCAAGTGGGCTTGGGTCCGCTGATCCAAATGCCCAGGTGACCTGCAGATCACCACGTAATTGGGGCCAGCCACCTTCCAGATGGTAGATGGTTCGAGATGGCGCACCAGCCGTCTGTGGAGGGTAAGATCAGTAGCTGCCCTGGATCAAGACACGACGTTGGAGCCAACCCAACTAGTGTGGGACCCGGGCTGGGACTTTGCTGATGAGCAAGCCATGATTCTGGCAAGATGGCACCCAGGTCGGCTACGGCCGGCACCTCTAGGGCTGCACCCACCACAGGCTTGCCTGAGTCCCCTGAGGTTGAACAATAAATGGTAAATGGTGTTCACCTATATAGCGCTTTTTCTCATCTCTGGATGACCAAAGTGCTTTAGAGATCCTGCTATCCACCCATTCACACACATTCACACACTGATGGTGGTGGGGCTGCCATGCACAGGTGCTGGCCTGACCCATCAGGAGCAACTGGGGGTTCAGTGTCTTGCTCAAAGACACTTTGACATGCAGACTGCAGACAGAGCGGGAATCGAACCCCTGACCCTCCGATCAGTAGTCAGCCACACTACACCTGCACCATAGCTGCCACACAGTAAGAAAATGACTTTGTTTTTGAAATGTTCAGACCATGGTTGATACAGTGGCAGAATAATCCATTCAACCATGCAGGGTCTTACCAGCAGCCTACCCAGTTGCCAAGGTTCATAGTGGTTCAAAAGGTAATGGTTATGGTGTGGAACCTGAAATGGTTTACGGTCTTGTTTGAAAGTTGGTACTACCATATTATGCTATTGACATTAGAAGAAGAAGCCAGCTTTATTGTCATTCAATTCATACAGCAAATCAAGCACAGTAGAACGCAATTACATTTCTCCTATCTACAATGTTAATCACATGTAGAATCAGAGAGGCTGCTGCCATGCAAGGTGCCGCCACAAACGGCTTTTTCTTCCCCCATTCTATTATGCTAAGCACCAAGCTAGAAGGTGGGAAGTACCATTTTTATGCGGTCTTTGGTATGACCCCGGCTGTGGCTTGAACTCATACCCTACCGGTTGTGGGGTGGATACTCTATCAACTAGGCCACCACTCCGAATCAGAATCAGAATCAGAATCACATTTATTGTCATTGTTCATGTAGTACACAAACTAGGAATTTGTCAAGGTGCCATGCTGCAACATTAAAAACATGATGAGATAAAGAGATAAACTAAAAAAAACCCTAAAAGACTAAAAACATGCAATGAGTGTAGAATAATAATAATAATAATAATAATGAGTAATACTAGTCAAGGCAGATTTAAATACATTAGCAAGTAGCAGATAATATGGGGTACCACAGTGCAGTCGATAATGCAACAGAAAAACAGTGATGAACAACATGAGCTGCTGTATATAGTGCACGAGAGTCAATAAGTCACTTAATGTTCAGCAGTCTGATGGCAGAGGGGAAAAAGCTGTTCATGTGCCGGGAGGTTTTAGTCTGAATGGTCCGAAGTCTTCTACCTGAGGGGAGGGGGGCAAACAGTACGTGACCAGGGTGTGAAGGATCGGCTATGATCCGGCCTGCACGCCTCCGGGTCCTGGAGATGTACAGGTCCTGGAGAGATGGGAGCTTGCAGCCGATCACCTTCTCAGCAGTGCGCACGACGCGCTGCAGCCTTAGTCTGTCCCTGGCAGTGGCTCCTGCGTACCACACGGTTATGGAGGAGGTGAGGATGGACTCGATGATGGCCGTGTAGAACTGCACTAACATCTTGGTGGGTAGCTTGAGCTTCCTCAGCTGCCGCAGAAAGAACATCCTCTGCTGGGCCTTTTTGATGAGGGAGCTGATGGTTGGCTCCCATTTGAGGTCCCGGGTGATGGTGGTGCCCAAGAAGCGGAAGGAATCTGCAATGGTGATGGGAGAGCCTGTGATGGTGAGGGGGGGCAGGGGGGTTGTGACTTTCCTGAAGTCCACAATCATCTCCGCTGTCTTCAGAGCGTTCAGCTGCAGGTTGTTGTGGCTGCACCAGGACACCAGCTGGGCCACCTCTTTCCTGTAGACGGACTCGTCGCCGTTGGAGATGAGCCCGATGAGGGTGGTGTCGTCCGCAAAGTTGATCAGCTTAACAGACTGGTGGGAGGAGGTGCAGGAGTTGGTATAAAGGGAGAAGAGTAGGGGGGAAAGTACACAGCCCTGGGGTGATCCACTCCGGTGGTGGTTAGGCTAATATGTGTACTGTATTATTGGTGATTTATTGTATTCACCATCATGCAATATGCCACAACCACTGTCAACCACTACCGGCTAAGTTCTGGCTTTTGCCGGGGGGGGGGGGGATGCACGGCACAGACATGGTGACGCAGGCACGGATGACCTCAACATGCTGTGACTATGCTAATGGTCTAATGGCAGGAGTCTGGATCTTTGGCGCTCTGCCTCTACCCTGCTACATAGCCTGTACTCCTGTATAGTTAGCATGTTCTGTGTATGTGCCACGTGTTGCTAGCTCTTATTAAAGCTAACCTTGAACACAAACAACGTGTCTGCTAGTCCCTGTTTCCAGACATAACATCTCTCAAAAATACAGGACTCTGATAATTATCTATACATGCCTTGCAGACACAGTCTCCAAGGCAGAAGCGCGTCAGAAAACATTCAGCAACGGCATGTATTTTGCAGTCTCTGTCTCATTCTGCACATCTGTGCTTGACTGAACATGTGCAACTGAAGAATTGCTGTGGCCAGCAGGTAGGAGTAAAACCATGAATTATTACACAAACTACTTCTTAACATTTTTAAATAACATTTAAAAATTTTATTACATTTAAATAACACTTTTTTAACACATTTTTAACTTTTAACTTATTTAAATTATTCACTTAATTATTAACTTCAAGCCAGCACAAGGCACTTTCATTAAAAATATTTTAAATTATAGCTAACACTTACTTGAAAATACATTAGCGCACCAGACAATAGCACAAATACTTATTTACTGTACAAATGTCAAATACCTGTAATAACAATTGCTACAAAAAATCTTCTCGAAATACAGAAGACATATTGTATGTAAACATAAAGTTCAACTTAAATGCTTGTCTATATGAATGTGTAGTGGCTGTATACTCTCCCTTTGCATTGTGTTTATTAATCAGGCACAGATGAATTCTGTCTTTGGCAGTACCACATCATTAACATTAAATCTTTTATGTTTATGCAAATGAGTTTTGCATGCCGACATGAACTGGAGGCAGCAAGGTCATCCTGAATGCTTAAACCAGCAGTTTTTTTTATGTCAAATAATGGTGGATTCATTAACTGAACCTACTATTTCTTGCACAAAGTGAAGTTAGAAACACTCTTCGCTGGTTTGTTTTAAAGTTTGGAGAATCGTAGTCCGCCATGTTGTCTGGGAGTTTCAGTCCTTGAAAGGCCGCCTGTAGTGTTGTTCTTCGGACTTATTATGGTGTAACACTGGTGGTGACGTCACCTGGAGTATAAGAGGGCTGTGCGGGAGAGGGGCGGTCTCTTTGACCACCTCTCAGCCTAACGGGAGCGTCTCTGTATCAATAGTGAGTCTCTAATAAAGTCCTGTGTAGTTCACCACTCGCCTCAACATTGTTCCACGTTTTATAGATATAACACCGCCCACGACCGGATCCCAGACCAGTCAGGAGCAGCTTGTGTGTTCTCAGCAGCAGGACAAATGAGAGTGTTTCCCGGGGGACAGCACCCTTTATTAGTTTTCCATAATATCACATATTTTCTGTAAATCCCTGGTTAGGGCTATCTCTGCACCGCACCACAATCCCTACAATGCCTCTCGACAAAAAAATGGACCAGTGGACATGTAGCATAACTTGGCATCCCTTTCCCTCAGCAGTGCAAGAATCCCGGTTTCTAATGATAGTCAGATTGTCTTGCTAGAGCTAGAAGCTCGGGTTGCTAATTACAGTTCTCTTAGTGATAAAATTTTCAGTGCTCACCACAATCTATCTTCATTTGTCTTTATGATATATGACATTTTGGTCTCAATTTTCCTCCTGGTGTTAATGGATTGACCAGCGCTAACCTTGGCATCTCACAGTGTATGTGCTGCTGTTGTTTGTTTTATGTTGTGAGCAAAATAGGTACTTGTTAGCTAAATTTAGACAGTTTCTTTGTTTTTATTTCTACATTAGTTAACTACGGTATGTGATATCATCGTATGTCATTATTACAACCTCATGTTTGGGGTGCCATTTCTACAAGGAAAGTCATAGTTCTTTCAGTTATATATTTTACATATTTAGCTCACTTTCCTCACATTTTGCCAATACATTTATAAATAAAATAAAAGCTTAATACCAAATTTTAAATCTAAATCTAAATATTAAATCTAAAGCTAAATGTTTTATTTAAGTCTAAATGTTTTATCTGTATCTGAATTTTTTATTTAAATATTAAATCTAAATCTAAATGTTGACTGTAAATCTAAATATTTAATCTAAATCTAAATATTAAACTTAAATCGAAATGCTAAATCTATATTTAAATATTATATTCAAATCTAAATGTTATATGTCTCACCAAGTGTTTCACTAAATATTTAGAAAATATGCAAATTGACCACGCCTCCTGAGTGGCTTCATAATACACGATCTGCCCACTCTACAGGCAGATTTATTGAAGTATAACGGGCCCCTTCCTACAACTGGGAGATATTGAACGAGCTGTGATAGAAGGCGTGCGGGCTGCACTTCAAGGTGCAGTTCCATGAGGAACATCCATGCGATTAATGGTGAGTTAAAAAGTTTTAATTTTGTTTTCTTAACACATTCTGGAGGTAGGTACAAGGGGGGGCTGAAAAGTTCTTCGGCTGCCTCAGAAGGAGTTATGCTCGTAGGCGCTGAGCCAGTTAATTGGTATTTGTGCCTCAGTGGTCGGAACAAGAGGGCAGAGCAGAGCTGAGAGTGAGAGAACTGTCAAGAGTATGGATACAAAAAAACATATTTGGACAAATTTGACCACTGCATCTTGGTCAGCCTATGAACTTTTCAGCACCGACCTCCAGTTGCAGGAAGTACCCTGCTATACTTTCCTTGGCTAAATCTGCCATGTGCCTGTAGAGTTGGCGGATCATCTGGAATGAAGCCACTCAGGGGGTATGGTTAATTTGCATATTTTCTAAATATTTAGCGAAACACTTGGTGAGACATTTAACATTTAGATTTAAATATAATATTTAGATATAGATTTAGCATTTAGATTTAACATTTAGATTTAAATTGTGGTATTTAGCTTTTATTTTGTTTATGAATATATTGGCTAAATGTGAGAAAAGTGAGCTAAATGTGAGGAAAGTGAGTTAAATATGTAAAATATATCTCTGAAAGAATTATGACTTTCTTCCGTAAGTGGTTGTTTGGGTTATCATCATCATCATCATCATCATCTGACTGAGCAGATGATAGGTTTGTTTATCTCTGTTTAACCAGTTTTTGAGTGAGGACATTATGTGGGTGTTGCTTTGCCATTGAACTTCAAGCTTGTGATATTTTCAGGGTCCTTGTTTTATTAGCTTTTATGTAGCTGTTGTGTCTATGAATGAGGGACAGCGGAGATGATGGCTGTGCTGAACGGTGCCTTTTATTAGCCAAACTGGTAACACGTGGAACAGTACAAACAAGCTAATGGCATAGAGGTACATGCCGAGTGTAGGCTAGAGGTGGACCGCCAAAGACCTGGACTGTTGCTGTCAGTCTCTTATTATAGGCATGGGGTGATGATGTGACCCGTGCCTGCACTATCATATCCGTGCCGTGCATAGTGTTATGATCGTACATAGCATTCACCTCCCCCCTGGGAAAAACCAACACCATTACCAACATTATGACAGGCATGTGAACTGACAAGAACCTGAGCAACCAGGTAGACTACCAGTAGACCCTGCATGGTTGAATGGGTTATTTTAGCACTAGGTTTCCAGCCATGCTCTGTTAAACATTTCAAAACAGAGTTTTATTTGTTTATTTATTTATAAAAGGGACAGTGCATATTAATGAACATAAGATATGAAAATATGCAGCATACAAGATTATAGCTGAAGCTGTCATGGCTTGGGGGATGACCGTAGGGTCATGCCCACTCTTTGAGTTTATTTCTGTTTTTCCTCTGTGTTGTTATTTCTATCTGGGGTTTATGTTGGGTGTTATTATTCCTGTCATCATTGGTTTGGGATTTAATTTGACAGTGTTCTGTGTTCATGTTTTGGTTCCAGTTGTAGTTACCTCCGCCAGGCCGAAAAGGCCAGGAGGAGGTTATGTTTTTGCCGGGGTTTGTCTGTTTGTCTGTCTGTCTGTCTGTCTGTCTGTCTGTCTGTCTGTTTGTCTGTCTGTTGGTTAGCAAGATAACTCAAAAACTTTTGGACGGATTTCAATGAAACTTTCAGGCGTTGTTGGAAATGGTACAAGGAAGAACTGATTAAATTTTGGGGATGATCCGCATCACCGTCTGGATACAGGAATTTTTTAAAGCATTTTTTTTCACACTGTGACATACGGCCATTTTCAACATAAGATAAGATAAGATAAGCCTTTATTAGTCCCACAATGGGGAAATTCCAGGATTGCAACAGCATAGGGATAGCAACACTCAGAGCAACAATCAGAAGGCAAGAAAAAACAACATCTAGTAAACATATGTCCATATTACTATAAATGTATATATATAGACTCAGTGCAGAGCATTATGGCTGGTGAATGTGCAGCAGAAAGTCTAAGCTCTCTCTCAACATGTGCGCAGGCGCAATGGAGGGCGCTGGTCATCGTGTCCATAGATATAAAACGCTAGATTGGCAGTAGGTCACTGGAGCGCGAGATTTCTGGCCGCCATATTGGTACAGGAATCACAACAAATCCACAGCTCAGCTTAACGCGCAACACTCTGATTAAGTCTTCATTTCTGTCACCATGGGATGAGACGCCGGGTTTTCCGGCGCTCAGACCATGTCCCTTCTCATCCCTGTCTCTCATTGGGCAGCGTCTCTGCGGGCTCCCAGCTGTCAGTGTTACAGGACGGCTGGGGCCCAATTAATCCTCATCAGCTGAGGCGCTGCTAATGAAGATAAAAAGGAGCAGCTTTGATCATTCGGGGCTGCGACTTAAGCACTGTTAGGCTGGAACCCTTACGGTAAGTGTCGAGTATTTGTTTTTAAATAATTTAATGGCGTGTTGTCAGAAATAAAGGTAAAAACTCTGATTTTCATTTGGGAGGTCACTGATTTCTGTACATGCATGACTGCCATGAGTGTAATATATATTGTAATTCAGTATCGATAGTTATGGCAATATTTCTCATGTAATATTAGTATACAGTGTTACATTGTGTTCTTTGTTACTGGGTCAGTATTGGTAGCCAATATTATCAACAATGAACTTTGGGTTCTTGTAACTAGTTTGGTAGTTACTCAAATAGCGTGAGGATAGTTTTTCTTTTTCCTGTATACACTTGGCCTAATGAAAGATTTAGGTTTATCAAACCATCTTTACACAATAATTACACATATATGTGTACAAACATCTACTTCCTGTATCAGACCAACATCATGAAGGTTTGCAGATAGTAATTTACAGATATGTTATTTGAAAATTGAAACTTTACAGATAGAATTTTACATTACCTATTTCGCATTTGTCTAATACAGGGAGGGGGTACAAGAAGATCTGGTGATGATTAATGCAGTCATATCTCATAGACATTACTATTTCTGTCTTATATTACATTTTGCCTGACATTACTATAAATATTTGCTATGATGGATAGGAGGGGACAGGGTGGATATTACGTGTGATGAAGATGATGATGATGATGATGATGACGACGATGGGCTGGGCTCTGGGTTAAATTAATAAAGCCTACATCTACTGCTTTAAACTGTGTTTTGATTCAATTAACACTTCACCTCACTTTGCAATTGATTAATATGAGCTTGCTGCTTTCATGTTGAGTGCATTATTCTATGCAATAAATTTAATAAATTTGTAATGAACATTGGTGTATTGTATAAATTTGTTATGTGGGCCTAAAATCAATAAGAATTTCAAATTGATTTTAAACAACTGCTATACAGATCCAGGTAGATGGGGGGGGGGTGTATAATGTCTGTCTAGTTAAATGAAGAAACTTGAATAATTGATTTGTAATTTTTTATTCTCTTTATTTATTTCAAAGTTTACATATCTAGGCCAATTTGTATAGCACAGGCTGAAATATTTCTTTGATAAACATTTTTGACAATTGGGGGGGGGCAATAAGCTGGTTGCCTGGGGTGGCAAATATAACAAATACAGCCCAGGACAAAGTATGAATTAATCAATTTCGGGCATATATTTATGCATAAATGGCCACAATGAAAGAGCTAGCCTTAATTATTAATCAGGGGGTATGGTAACTTCTTTTTCAGCTCATTTGACAGTTCTTGATTGAGACACTGCAAAATGCCATAAAACGTACACACAAACACTGTATGGGGGGGAACTGTGGCCGCCATTACGGAAAATGTCATTTTCGTGAATAACTACTGAACCACTAATCATATCATTGTCAAATTGCTAGTCATATGTTTTCATGGTCAAGGAATCTGAAAACGTACACAAAAACACTGTATGGGGGGGAACTGTGGCGCTTGGCGGAGGTCTGCGCTCTCCGAGTGCTTTTCTAGTTTTAATTTTGTATTATTTATTCCCGCTTTGTCCTTAGTCTTGTTGTCATGTTCTGTGTATCCTCTGTCTGTGATTGTGTGTGTGTGTGTGTGTGTAGCCCCACCCCGTCCTGTCATCTTGGTTTTCCTCATGTGTCAGCTGTTGTCATGATTGCTCTCCCCACCTGTGCTGTATTGCCGTGATTATGCCTTTTGTCTATATATACCAGTGTCAGTCTGTGTCCTGCGTGGTGTCATTAATGTCTTCAGTCAGTTTTGTCCGTGAGCTCCTGAATTAATGTCTTCTTGTTGGTCCGGTCTGCAAGTATTCACATATCTGTGTTTATTCTAGTCAAGTCCAGTCTAACCTTGTCAGTCTGTTTAGTTTTTGTTTCTTTTCAGCCCACGTGCTGCCATTTGTTTTTTTTCAGTCTTTTGTTAATAAATTATTGTTTTTTGCACCATACGTCTGCCTGCGCCTGAGTCCTCTCCACCACCAACCCTTGACAGAAGCTAATTTCCATCTCGTGTCCCCTGGCCGGCCAATGCCAGCCACATTAAATCGATAACACAATACAACACCAATAAACAACACAACAATAATAAAGCAAATAACACAACAATAATAACAATAGCAGTAAGATTGCTCACCGATAGGAAGAGAGAAATAAATGAATAACGTGCAGATGAATATTGTTGATCTCAGCCCAGCAAAAAGTACCACAATGACCAAGGTGTTACCCGTGATGTTTAAGTGTAAAGTGCTAAGGTACATTGTACAGTTTAGTAAAGTGCATTTGTAGAATTATATGATGCATGAATTTAAAGTGCTTAGTGGATTGCACATGGTTCTATTGCACATGTTTCAGCACATACAGGCGTGTGTGTGCTAATGATATTGCACCAGGATTGCATACATTGTTAAACCCATATACACAGGGCTATTGAAGTTATATCAGTCAATCAACTTTATTTATAAAAACTTTAAAAGCAACACTCACTACACGAAGTGCTGTACGGCAAGAAAACATAAAAGCAGGAAGCAGGGCACTAACACAAAAACAATATAGAACCACAGTCAAAAAAAATAAATAAATAAAAGGTAAAATAAATAAATAAATACATAAAATCCATTTCATTCAATAAAATCAATGTCTCACACTGGGTCGAAGGCCAGGGAGTAAAAGTATGTTTTAAAACGGGTTTTAAAAATGGACAGTGAAGATGCTTGTCTGATGTCCAAGGGTAAATCATTCCATAACCTGGGTGCCATGATGGAAAAGGCTCTGTCCCCTTTGAGCTGCCGCCTCGCCACTGGCACCCCCAGAAGCAGCTGTTCAGCTGATCTGAGGGACCGGGTGGGAGCGTAGGGTTGCAGAAGCTCAGAGAGATAAGGTGGAGCAAGACCGTTCAAGGATTTAAAAACAAATAAAAGAATTTTAAAATACACGGGCATCAGTGGAGTGAAGCTAAGATGGGTGTAATGTGATCTCTTCCACGTGTACCTGTTAAAGGACGAGCAGCGGCATTTTGAACCAGTTGCAGACGCAAAAGAGATGACTGGCTGACACTAGCGTAAAGTGCGTTACAGTAATCCAGCCGACATGAAATAAAAGCATGGATTACTGTTTCCATGTGTGGTCTAGAGAGAATGGGTTTTACTTTTGTTATACGCCTTAGATGAAAGAAGCTGGATTTTACCACAGATCAAACTTGAGTGTCTAATTTAAAATCACTGTCCATGATAAAAACCAAGGTTCCTAACTGTGGATTTCACGTAAGGAGTGAGGGGGCCCAAGTTTACAGGAGGGGACTCACAAGGGCCACTAGGTCCAAACATCATCACTTCTGTCTTCTTATCATTAAAATTTAGAAAGTTTAAAGCCATCCAAGACTTGATGTCTTCAATGCATGCCAGGAGTGGGTTTACTGATGAGGCAGCTTTTTGTTTTAGACAGAAATATATCTGACAGTCATCAGCATACAGATGGAAGGAGATACCATGTTTTTTAAAAATGGAACCCAGTGGAAGCATGTACAAAGAAAAAAGCATGGGCTCTAGAACTGACCCCTGTGGGACCCCGTATGGTAGAGGAGCAGAAGAGGATTCAGACCCAGACATGCTAACTTTAAAACTCCTGTCTGCCAGATAGGACCTAAACCAGTTGAGAGCAGTGCCACAAATGCCCACTAGGTGCTGCAAACGGGAAATTAAAACATGATGGTCCTCTGTGTTAAAGGCAGCAGTTAAATCAAGCAACACAAGCAACACTCCAATTCTTCCGGCTTTCAGAGAGAGCAGACGCATTTCTCCTCCTCTCCTCTACCCCTCCTCCCTTGACTGATCCCATCTTGCTGTGTCCTGTCTGTGTCGCTCTTCTTCTGGCTGAATCTCGATCCAAACGGAAAATTATGGATTTGGTAAGCTGGGCTTTAAATACAATTGACACCGTCTTCTCAAATAGAAAATCGGGCCTGGGGGAGCCCAACTGTCCTGCAGGCACTACGGCTGCGGGTTATGTGAGAGACGCATACAATTGGAAACTTATGTGTCTGTGTGACCTTTCGATCGAAGATGTGGAAGACATCTATCTGTTTGGCATCATGATCTCAGGATTTCTGCTGTTTGGCTTTGGAGTGGTCCTGGTGTATCGAAAACTAAGGAAGATGGAAAGAGCTAATCAAAATGCTGACCTAGCGAAGCTCCTTCATCAATTTGACCAGCTGGGGAGAGCTCTGATAGCGGCTAATGGCGAACTGAATAGGAAGATTGGTAACATCTCAGAGTCGCTAGGAGCCCTCCAGGAAATGATTTTAAAGCCTGGAAATGTATATGGACATTATGAAGCACAGAATCGCATGAGAGATGAAAATTCTGTGCTCTAAGTGAACTGTGCCTATTAGACCTTGATTCGGTGCCCTGAAGATTTCATTCCTCCTGGCGGAAGATAAGGCAAAAGGGAGTTTTGGCTTGGCTTCTCCCTAACATAAACAACTGGTGTGCAGTAATCTGAACTCTCAAGGACAGCGTCATGTGACTGGCATGGAATTTACCATCGGACATGCACTGAGTGTTGAACTCTTGTGGACATGCTATCTATGTTTAGGACACTAAAGACATAACATCTAAACGTTGCTGAGGGAGGATTTTTGCTGTTCGCAAGTAACCGATACACACACTGCATACAACTTTACATGACTGATACACATACACTGACACTCATACACACACACTGTCTCTCTCAACTTGCTTTGTTTTGTTAACGTGTGTAACTTGTCTGCTAAGTGTGCATTGAGGGTTTTTTTTCTATGTGATCATAATTTTGCTCACTCAAGCGCTATTCTGATAACTATGGTTTTTTTCTCTCTGCCTAATGTGTCATCCCCTCCCCTTCCCCCTTCCCCTCTTTACCCCCCACTGTATGATGAGGCGCCTTCCATGGCTGCCGCGTCATTAGGAAGCGCTTACCGAGTGTGCCTAATGTCAAGTCAAATTCCTCGTATGTGTAAACACGCTTGGCAATAAAGCTCATTCTGATTCTGATTCTGACAAGAGCAGCATATTCACCTGAATCACATGCTAAGAGGATATCATTAAAAACTCTTAACAAGGCTGTCCCTGTGCTATGAAGAACTTTGAAACCAGATTGAAAAACCACCAGAATACTGTGTTAATCCAGAAAACATTTCAGCTGCATACAGACAATTTTCTCTAAAATTTTTGAGAGAAATGGCAGCTTGGAAATAGGCCTAAAATTTGCCAACATGGTATGATCGAGACCAGGTTTCTTAATCAAGGGCTGCACTACTGCATGCTTAAAATTTGCAGGAACCACACCAGATGACAGGCTGCTGTTCAAGATGGTGAGAACTGACTGGCCTATACTGGGAAGCACCTCTTTAAAAAGTCTAGGAGGGACAGCATCACAGGGAGACCCTGAGGGCTTAATGTGGCCAACCACGTCCTCTAAAAACGACAGAGTCACGGGTTCAGACTGATTAAAAACAGCAGAACAAGGGACAGGAATAGAAGGATCAGAGGCAGGAGCTGAAATGAGAGCCCTGGTGGTGGCCACCTTATCAATAAAAAAGAGCATAAAATCATTACATAACTCAGAGGAGGCTCCAAACAGTCAGTCTGTGGGGTATTAAGAACAGAGTCAATAGTGTTAAATAAAACACGATCATGACAATGAGATAAAACAATATGAGCAAAATATTCACTTTTTGCCTGCTTGACAGTATTTTGATACTGACGCCAGCAGTCTTTTAAAATCTGCAAAGACACCTGCAGTTTGTCCTTTTTCCACCTGCGTTCAGCTCTGCGCCACTCCTGTCTGACTGCACCAATTCTGTCATTGACCCACGGCTCAGGTTTGGATCGAGGCTGCTTGGTTTTCAGTGGAGCCACAAAGTCTAAGATGGTTTAGCAGGACAAGTGAAACCAGGAGCTGAGTTCCTCCACAGATGAGATGAAACTGGGAGGGACACAGATCTGGTCAAAGGCAGTGGAGAACCGACCAGCAGTGGAAGGGTTAAAAATCCGGCAGTGCTGAGCAGGAGCGCCAGTTTTAGCTGCAGCGCGTGACAGATCAGCCTCAAATAATACAGGCAGATGGTCGGACAATACAGTGTCACAGATTTCTAAATTAAAAACAGACGGGCCATACGAGAGGACAAGATCTAACGTGTGTCCGTGCTCGTGAGTAGCGCCACCAGTCACCGACTGCACCAGATTTAGAGAATCAATGATATTTAAAAAGTCTTTCACCAGCGGCTTATCAGGACAACACACGTATGTTAAAATCTCCAACGATAAGAACATGGTCATAATTTGTAACAATACCAGCCAAGAAAATGGAAAAGTCATTTAAAAAGTCCTTATTATATTTGGGTGGTCTGTATATGACATCACACAGTAGCGGGTTAGAGCGACCCACATCAACGAAAGTCAGTTCAAAGCTGGAGAATGGAGAAGGTAAAAAGCACTGCTGACATTTATAGTCATTTTTGTAAACGGTTGCCGTTCCTCCTCCTTGTCCTGATGTCCGCGGGGAGCTGGAGCCTGGGCCTCAGCAGAACAGGAAATGCGGTGCAGCGGTCTCAAATGCCAGGGATTAACCCCACGCTAGCTACGCCGGGGAGGGTAGCAGCGCCGGGGCCGGACCACCTCACCAAGGCCAGTCACAGGAACCAGGCAGGCATCAACAGGATCCAGGGAACGCCAGGATACAGAAACCCGGGGATATAATCCTCCCGGAGTCTGGGGAAAAGGGAAGGAATGTGCCAGGCAGGCCTTCAGTTTCACCAGCCGACCACTGCGTTTCCCACGGCAACGGTGAGGCCCCCGCCTTCACTTGGAGAGAGGGGCCGAGGCCCGATACAGGTAAGGCGGGATAGCTGACAGGAGTGGAGGCTTCTGTCCACCACAATCCAACGAAGTAAGATCCTCGGCAAGAAGTCAAAGGTCCAACATTGTTTGGCGGCCGTACACCAGTAAGGACTTGGTTTCTTCAATGCCAATGATTAAAAACAGTATAAAAACAAGCAAAGCTGTCAGAGACAGACAGTCAGCCCCATACACTGGTGCCATCTTGTCTTAGTCAATACTGGAAGTATATAAATTAGCATACAAGCATATGTACACACAAATAAGCATGGACACAAAAACATGCCTAGGTCATATGATGGTCACAAATCTGGTCTGTTTTCAACAAATTATTAACACATAATTACTACACATGAGCAGAGGCAGACTTACCATTAGGCAAAGGTAGGCAGCTGCCTTAGGCCCCAATCTGCTAAGGGCCCTGATCTACTAGGAGCCCCATACATTTTTTTTAAATGTTATGTTGTAAATATGGTGTAATTATGTTGTAGCATATTTAACATGATGTCCAACAAAATAAAGAAACACCAGTATTTACATAAACGGCAAAGCAAATCATGAACGTGACGTGTTGCCCCCTTTTCCTCAGACTGCTGGACTCCTCCATGTTGTCTCTGAGACATGCGCATGTGTGCATCTTTGGATACATTGTAAACAAACCGTACAGTGTGTAGGCAAAATGAAACAAAGTTATCAGAGTGGTGCAGCGAAATGGTGAAAAAGGGAAGAGCACAGAATTTTTTTATCAAAACAACATTTTTCTCTTCAACCTGGGAGGAAACTTGCCCTCCCAAGGAACAGATAGCAACACTTCTTGTACGAGCACACATGATGCTAATGACGAGCACCTGTTGTTAATGAGGACGCAGTGGTGATGCTGGTTGCTGACAGTACAGGTAAACAACAAATTTTTTGAAATATTTTTTTTTCTAATTGCAAGATTTGCAGAGGCCAAGGCTCACAAGGTTAAATTTAAATATAGCCAACTGTGCTTCCCAGGCATGCACAGGATATCTGCAGCCTCACGAGATAACATTACATGAGATTAAATATAGCTTGTTTTATTAAGATCCCCATTAGCACTTGCATAAAACTTTGGCTATTCTTCCTGGGGTCTAACATAAGTTTATATTCTCCCTTGTGTCTATGTTGTACAGAGGGAGCACAATAGACCATGAACAGGACCCTGCTGGCAAATGTGTGTAATGTCATGTATGGTAAAGTACCTGGGTGAAGGATGAGGCAAGATGAGTGGATGAACACAGCTTTATTGATAGTAGAGAACAGCGGCAACACGGCAGGCACCTGGTAGAGGGCACCGGTCAAAGAGGCCGCAATATGGATGCCCTCTGCCTTATATATAGGGTGGTGCGGTGACGTGATGGGACGTGCACGTCACCACACCGCACTTCACAATAATGTGCCGTTTTCTATATACAACATCCCCCCCCCTTTTAGAAAAGCCCAAAACCATACACACAATTGAACCCCCCCCAAATTTGGGACCCAAATCATGCACTAAAATAATGAAAAACAATGTATTTAATTGGCCTACCACATTCACACAAAACAGCCTAAAATAGGGCTGACGGGTGGACTACTGTGCAGCCCGCATGGCAGGGTGGATTATTCTGCCACCCATAGCTAAAGAAAAAGTCAATATTTAAAACTAAAATCACATTCCGCACTTCTAAACTAAAAGAAAAATACACAAAATAATCCCATATCATAACATGCTTATCAGAACAGCAGAACTATAAATGGTACTTATTTACAGCTCAGTTCCTTGGGTGGGAGGAGTAGAACCGGCATGGGGGGCCCAGGGCAGCCCCTCAGCAAACGCACCTCTGGAAGCAGCAGACCTCCGGGACGACAGCTGATCTTCCGGACGATGGAGCCCCGCTTCTTCACCACTGATACTGACTCCTGTCCAGCCTCGTCACCTGGAGCCTCTTCCCGGACTTGCTGAAGCTGATTGGCATGCTTCGCCGAGCCATCGAACAACCTGAAGTATGCTGTGCCCAGCTTGGCCACTATGCACAGATGCCCTTGATGTTTAGCTGGCTGTCGTTTGGCCCATCTTTGCCTTGGACGTTCTTCACCCCAAACCCGAACCAAGTCCAAAACCCTCAGCAGGACCCAGCTCGGCCTGAAGTGGTGCTGCTGAGCATGCGGTTCCTCCATGCTCGTCAGTCTGGCCCTGACCTCTTCTAAAACTGTTGTAGCAGTCACCATCATAGCTGCAGACCCTCCATGCCCCTGCGGCCAAACTCGGGAGACATCTGGGGCTAGCACAACAATGTCATTCACCAGCACAGGTGCCTCGCTGCCACGCTCAATACCATATCCCGAGCGTCGGCACTGAGACCCTCCTGCGCCGAACCTGAGTGAGGCTGGTCCTGCTTGACCGCTGTGGTGTCCGTTAGCTCTTCATCCCACTCAACATCCTCATCGACCATCGGAACCGGGGGGTACCATTGATCACAACCCGACCATTCATTCCTGGCGTTGTCTTTTATGGCGAAACCCAATCCGTAAAACAAATCACAGCCCATGATGTTATCAGCTCATGCTGTCACGTGGAATGTGAAGTCAACCACGTTTTGTTTTGTGCATTTTAAAAGCCCAGCTAGGGACTGGCATTGCAAATTAGCCTAGGCTACAAATGCTTTGATCTGTAGTAATAAATTATGCTACATTCTTGTCCCTATACAAATAAACAGTAAATAAATAAATAAATAAAATCATCTTCGCAGACTTGTATCGGATCGTTAACTCCAAAGTCCCAGCCATGCACAGCCTGCCACCTCCATAACCATACAACGGCGCCAGGTTACCTCCAATCCTGTAGTGGGGGAAAAACTTCTTCACCATGGCCCAATTCAGCAACGACCCCTCCACTCCCCTGTGGAGCAACGGCACCTCCACCCCATCCAGTTCCACTGTGCAAAATGTGTACCCATTTGTATTGGGGGACACCATATGGATGGTCGTTGGGGGTGGGCGGAGTGATTTCTTCCTTGTTCTCGCCGGTTCAGATACATGGCACACTAGCATAATGGTTCAAGCGTCCACATCTGCTACGTTTTCCCCTAGACAGGCAGTCCTTAGCCTTATTGCGGTGCGTTGTGTTGTATTGTAAATAATATCTTTATTTGTGAAGTGTGGTGTAGTGGCCGTCGTTTCCTCTTCCGCCACTGCACCGCCCCATAGATACCAGGCGGGCATCCCAATCCAGCCTCTTTGCTGATGCCCCTGCCTGGTGGCTGTAGTGTGTGTGTGTTTATCTCCAAATAAAGCTAAGTTCCATCGTGCACCTGGCCTCGTCATTCCAGAGGTAATTTCATACATAACACATTGCAGACCCACAACCCTTGCACAGGGGTTTTCCCGGGGCAGACCTTCGGCTGGCAGCATTGGCTTCCATAGCATCGTTGTCCAAGCTATCCTTGCTATCTGGGTGCGCAACATTTGCCGCGGCAGGAGGCTCCGGTGGTTGCTGTGACTGGCGCCAGGTTAGCTCCGAAGCTAGCTTGTCTGCGGCCTCCAGCTGGAGAGCTAGTTCGACAGCTCTGGCTAATGTTTAGTCATTGGGTGCTGTAAGTAGCCTAGCCTGCAATGCTGCGCTGCACATGTGCTCCGCAAGCTGGTCACTTACCATTTCATCTTCCAATGGCCCAAAGTGACACTCGCTAGCTAGCTGCCTCAAATCGGCAACAAACTGATAAATAGGCTCGCCTACCTGCTGATGTCGCTGCCGAAAATGAATCCTCCAGACAGTCACACCATCCGGGGTGGGAAAATGGTTTGCTAGCAGCTCCACAACGTCTTCAAAACAGTCCGAAGCTCCGAGTGTGCGCAGGACTCGCTGGCCCTCAGTACCCAGGTTGTCAACAAGAAGCGCACGTGCCCTTAACTTGTCGAGCTTACCGAGGTTGAGCGCGGTGATGTACGTCTGGAAAGCCTCAAACCACATAGGCCAAGGCACCGGTGATTCGCCTGGCAGCTCGAGAAAGGGGCGAAGTGGTGTGATACACGCCTCCATGAGTTAATCCTCGATTACCAAATGTTATGTATGGTAAAATACCTGGGTGAAGGATGAGGCAAGACGACTTGACGAACACACCTTTATTGATAGTAGAGAACAGCGGTAACACGGCAGGCACCTGTCAGAGGGCACCGGTCAGAGGTTGCAATATGGATGCCCTCTGCTTTATATAGGGTGGTGCACGTCACCACACTGCACTTCACAATAATGTGGCATTTTCTATGTACAACACATAAGTCAGTCCCTCCAGGATTTTACGGGATGTTTTTATGATCGTTGCGGCCCAAAAAGCCTGAATTTGAAGGAGCTTTTGCAAAAAAGGTGCGATAAAAGTTGTGGTGTTTTGAGAGGTTTTTTTGCACTAAAAGTTGTGGGAAGAATTACATATTTTAAAGCAGATGCTTTTTTCATAGTTTACTGTAATGATATTCTATAAACCTCCAGAAAAACACAGGATTGTCAAAAATTTCCTATTAAACAGTGATTTGTAAATTAAGCAGAAACTTCTGCTATATATAAAAAAGTTCTTTAAACTCTTTAATTATTAAGAAATAATTTATTCTGTTGCTCTGTATTGTAATTTTTTTTTTTTATTCTCAAAGGACAGGAGGTTATACCTAGGCAGAATATTGCAGTGGTGGTATGTGAGTTGCTTTTTATCTAACGTTTTCAGAGCATTTTTATAGAGTGATTCAATTGGTTTGAGGGTTGTCACTCCTGCCAATGACCAGCTGGTAATACAATAGCTCAGATGTGGCGTTATTCTCAGTTCAACCTCAGGGGCCTCTGGTGAGCCCGTGGTGGGTGTGCGCCTGGAGGTGCTGGTTGTGGCGGACCTGGGTGCTCTCTAGCTGGTGTCACTCTCTTGTCAGCAAAGTCCCCGTCCGGGTCCCACACTGGCTGGGTCTGCTCCAGCGTCACGGCTTGATCTGGGGGAGCTGCTCTTACCTTTTGCAGACAGCTGGCATGTCATCTTGAGCCATCGGCCATCTGGAAGGTGGCTGGCCCCAACTGTGCAGTGATCATCATTGGCAGTGACTGGAGCATCAGCAGGTACAGGCGTTCGGACCGGCATACCCGAACCCAATTGAATACTGCAAGTGGTGATCTGCTCGGCTGCACTCAGCACTACTGCTCTCTCGTGCCTAGTGTTGGTTGCTGTTGTGACGGCGTACCATTCACGCCGGCAGCAGGACACACTCTGGATTGGCATTGTTCTGCTGGGTCCTGCTCGACCATAGACTCTCTCTCCGATTTACGCCCTCTCTCTCCTAGTGCTGGTTGTGGTTTCAGCGGTGTGCTGCTCTCGCCGGCGACAGGACGCATGCCGGGTTGTCATTGTTCACCAGGGTCCTGCTTGGCCACGAACTTTCTCTCCTGCAGCGCTGCGGCGGCTCCCTGAGGCTTATGCCGAGCGAGGATCAGAGACGAGTCCGGTTTATGCCCTCTCTCTGTGTTCTGTTCTCCATGCAGTGTCAAGCTTGGAGCGGCTGTACCCACGCCCAGGTGTGATGCTCTCCAGTCATCAGTGGTCAGATAGAATCCCTGTTTGTCGTGAATGGTAAAGCCTAATTTATAAAAAGGTTTGCACCCCAGAATGCTGTCTCCGTGTGTGGCTACCTGGAAGGTGAACGCCGGGAGGACTCTGGACCCACAGTGAACCATCAGTGTTATGGTTCCTACAAGGATGATATGACTGTGTCCATAACCATAAAGTTCAGCTGTGTTTTTCCCGATTGGATGACAAGAGAATAATCTCTTAACTGTGACCCAGTTCATCATCGAGCTCGTAGCGGCAGTGTCCAATAGTAGCGGCAGGCTGACGTCATTGAGCCTCACCGTGCACCACTGTATAAATGTTCAGTAGTGGTCGGAGAGGCTGTTGGCGTGGATTGGCAGCCATGTTTCCGTCAGTCTGCCCCAAGGCAGCTGTGGCTACAGCAGTAGCTTACCACTATCAATGTCTGTCTGGAGTGAATGAATAATTGACTCACTGTAAGCGCTTTGAGATGTCACTTGACACGTAAAGCGCCATATAAATCTAATCCATCCATCACTCCATTCATCCATCCATCTTCTACCATTTTTCCGGAGGTCCGGGGTCATGGAGGCAGCTGTTCAAGCAGACAAGCCCAGATTTCTCACTCCCCAGCCACCTGCTCCAGCTCTTCAGAGAGGATACCAAGGCGTTCCCAGACCAGCTGGGAGACACTGTCTCTCCAACAAATCCTGGGTTTCCCCAGGATCTCCTCCCAGTGAGACGTGCCCGAAACACCTCAAGTGGGAGGCATCCAGGAGGCATCCTGATCAGCTGCCCAAACCACCTCAACTGCCTCCTTTCAATGTGGAGAAGTTGGCTAAATCTAATCCTTTTTTACCTCCGCCAAGGAGGTAATGTTTTTACTGGGGTTTGTCTGTTTGTCTGTCTGTCTGTTACCAACATAACTCAAAAAGTATGAACAGATTTTGACCAAATTTTCAGGAAAGGTGTGTAATGGCACGGGGAACAGATGATTAGATTTTGGTGATGATCTGAGAGTGCATACCTCCACCAAGGGCTTTGTTTGTATTTGTGCAGCAGGATTACACAAAAGCTACTGCATGGATTTGGATGAAATTTTCACCAGAGGTGGTTCTTGGGCTACAGAGGAACCCATTATATTTTGGTGATGATCTGAGAATGCATACCTCAGCCAAGGCTCTTATCTTCTCACAGTGTGTTAGCAACAATACTCCAAAACTGATGGACAGACTTTGATGCAATTTTCACCACAAGTGGCTATAGGCCTACAGACAAACCCATTACATTTTGGAGGTGATCCATGAGAAACGGAAGGAGCCTTGGCGAAGGTATGTGCTCTATGAGTGCATTTCTAGTTTATTATTATTATTATTATTATTATTGTACGCTGCTCTGCTAGAGTCCACTGTATGGATGGTGGTTGTTAGCGGTGTTTCAACTGAACTGGTTGGCGAGCTTGTTGGTAACTGTGTTAAGCTCCACAATGGCGAAATGGTTAAGCTTGCTGCAGCGTTGGCATCGCTGCTCCCTGGCCGGTCAGGACCGCACTCATGTTCGGTGCGTCGGGGAACCACAGTTACCACACAATTGGCATCCCATGATGTTCCGTTGTCATGTGTTGTTCACCTTGGCGTCCTCCCAGAAGTTGCGGTGTAACCGGGTTCTTCTGCCGGAGTAACTGCTTGTGCTAGCGGGGTCCGTTGTTGTGGCTCACCTAGTTGCGATGTTAGCTTGTCAGTGGCCTCCAGCTGGAATACTAACTCTAATGCCTTTGCCAGTGGCAGGTCGTCTGGCGCAAATCAACAGCTTTGTCCGCAGCCTCGGGTTGTTGGTGTGCTCCGCTAGCTGATCCTGCACCATTTTGTCCTCTAGTTGCCCAGACCTGCACGTGCTCACCAGGCAGCGGAGGCCCACGATGTACTGCTGGGTCATCTCTCCCTCTCTCTGTCAGTGCTGGTGAAACCTGATTCTCTGGGCTGTTCTCGTATCAGTGAAACATAGCAGTGAAATGTGGCAGGAGATGATGGCTGTGCTGAACAGTGCCTTTTATTAGCCAAACTGGTAGCACGTGGAACAGTACAAACAAGCTAACAGTATAGAGGTACAGGCTGTGTGTAGGCTAGAGGCAGAGCGCCAAAGACCTGGGCTGCCACCGTCAGTCTCTTATTATAGGCAAGGCGTGATGACATCACTCATGCCTGCGCCATCACATCTATGCCGTGCGCTTTTATCCGTTCAGATAAAAGTAACTTTTGCATTTCATTTGTAAATCAAAGTCCCAGAGTCTGGAGAAAGCGTGGAGAGGCACAGAATCTAAGTTGCTTGAGGTTTAGTGTGAAGTTTCCACAGTCAGTGATGATTTGAGGAACCATGTCATCTGCTGGTGTTGGTCCACTGTGTTTTATCAAGACCAAAGTCAGCACAGTCAATACTACCAGGAAATTTTAGAGCACTTCATGCTTCCCTCTGCTGACAACCTTTATGAAGAAGCTAATTTCATTTTCCAGCAGGACTTGGCACCCCCCCACACACACACACTGCCAAAAGTATCAAAACCTGGTTTAATGACCGAAGCACAGAGCTCAGCTGTTTTCCATGACAAATCACACTTTGTTGTTGGCTGCGCCTCCCGGCAAAAACACACTCCATGCATTATCTTGTTTTTTTCACTTTATTCTAAATAATACCTGACAGAATTGACAGCTCTGCCAGGTCGGTCATTCCCCCCGCTGTGATCTTTGGAGGGGAGAAACATCTCAGTTGAACAGAGATGATCTCTGGCACACCTAGGATTCATGGATCAGGAGGCTACAGCAGTTTGTCATGACTGCGCTATGCAGAAGTTAAGACTATTGTTGCACATAAGTTGTGAATGTTGGCAACATGCTAAGCATTAGTTGGTTTAAGTTATTTATAAGTTATGGAAATATTCTGTATAAGTTACTAATATGTTATGTACATGTATATGTCCAACTTGTTATGGATATGCGATGCATATGGCTAAAAGTGAAAATTTCGGCGTATGCCAGCATTTTAGACCAATTTTTATATGTTTGGCAAACGCTGCCTAAATCATCAAGGTATGACAGGGCCTTTACGGTGCTCAAGCACATCTTATCCATCATTATTTCTTTTTTATTTTTCATGATGACAGGTGTGGCTCTGCCTCCCCTGACTACACATCACTGCGTGACACATGCTAACTCCAGTGCAAAAACTCCATGTTGCACATTTATTCCCCGTGCTCCCTCCGGAGGAGGTAGGAGAGGTGGGTATTGGAGGTAGCATGGCAGGACGGCCTGGGTGAGGCCGACCCACTACACTTTGTGTTGGGGTTTCTGGCTGGTGGATGCACTACTGCACCAGCCCCCAGCGATCGGGGGACAGGAGGGACCCCCAAAAGTGGACTCGCTTTGTCGCGGGAGCAGGTGGTGGACGGTATGCCAGGCCTGTTCTCTCCACACCCCTGTTAAACTTCAAATAAAAATACAATGAATTATAAACAGAATAATGACTAGAATAAAGTCTTTACCTGTTGTTATGACCTTATTGAACAAAAATGCTAGGAGTAACAGAAGGAAGTAACATAACACTTGGTTGCAGCACAAAACCCACTCACAATTAAACACAAAGGGACTGATGGTTGCCAAATAATAAGTGAAAATTTGTTTACAAGTTAAAAGATAACTCAACTAAGGAGGAGATGACAAAGGCTTCAGGGTTTCCCCAGGCCGAAATAACAAACAAAACCCACACACTTTCTAGAAAGGGTAGCAAAGGAAAAGGCAGAGTACCCCTACAGTTGCTCCTTTAACAACAATAATCAACACAGTAAAGTGCATAGGCACTAAACAGGCCTGAAAATACAAAAATCTAATGCACCGGTCAAACCAGCACGACACCAACACACAGTCCACACACACTAAAGCCCAGTGGCCAAATGGCCAGGAGCACTGGGTTGAGCGAACTTAAGTAGGCTGCTCTGTAATGAGGCGATGCAGAGCAGCTGTAGAATCCCAGGTGTGGTTCAGGATCCCCTCAAGGGTGTGGGAGAAAACTGCAAAGGGGAAAAAGGAGAAAAAACAAAGGGTGCCCTCTCTTCCAGGAAGAGAGTCACAGAGTCAGTGCACGTCACACCTGTCCACGAGAAAAACAGCAACCAGGCATCAGTTTGCAGTGACTTTGAAGCTGAGGCCAGCACCTGAAAGCCTTCACAATATTTACATGCATTTAGATAGATGTACTTTATTGATCCCAAACTGGGAAATTACAGACAGATACCATCTGTGTAACTGGAAATTTGTCCTCGTTCTTGGTCCAGTTATCTTTTTGCAGCAAATTTTCTCCATTACCATCTTTCTGCGTGGTTTCCTGATGGCCCCTCATATCTCGGAGGTTGTCATTGGGGGACAAACAGCTGGCGTTGATGGTCTCCATTATTGCTGGTACCCTGTTGCTGTGTGGTCTTTTCTGGGTGAATACTGGAGCATGTCCATAAAATGACATGTACTGTAAGAAAGTCTGCTGGCTGGTGTGAGGACAGACCAATCACTGATTCCTCCCCTTCCCAGTACACATTTTTTTTTTTAACAGGTAATCTAAATATAATAAGACCTACTGGTCCATGAGAACAGACTTTATGAGGATATAAAACTATGCTTTGAATCAGACTGCTAACCCCACCTTTAAGCTGTTTGCTTGGCATGACTCGTGAGTCAATGAGGCAGACCAGAGACTGTGAAGTGTGACATTTATAGAGTGTGTGGATGTCAGATCACTTGTTACTCCAGCTGTGTGACATTTAACAGTGATGACAGCTGATTTGCTATTAAAGTTAACAGATAGGGGGTGGTGAAACTCGCTGCAGGTGACATGGAAGGTACAACGGCTTTAATGTGTCAGTGCTGGGAATTCTCCCTCAGTAACACTCGCACACACACACACACACACACACACACACACACACACACACACACACACACACACACACACACACACACACACAAAATGGGCAGCGACGACATGAGACTCAGCAAGCTTCACAGCTGGCCAGTATCTGACAGCTTGCTGCAGCTGGTGACTGCCTTCAGTCTCCCTGCCAGGTTGGAAGGTCTGTTCAGCTGTTTGGGGAAATGGAATTAATTTTGGACACAAGTGTGGCTCAAATAAATGAGCGAGCCCATGTTTTCATTAAATGATCATCTATCAACATGAAAGAAGAAAGAAGTGCATTCAGTTGAGGACCAGCTGACCCAAATTGCAACTGATAGGCCAGCCTGCGCTGCAAAACAGGGTGGGTTTTGGAAGGGGATGTACCATGCAGTCTCCATGAGTGTACAATTTGCTTTTGACAGCAAAGTTTGTGTGAAACAATAAGAAGTAACTTTCAGCATATGGTGAATGTAAATGAGCTATGTGTAACTTTGAATTATCTCCAACTATCAACCTCAGGTGGAAGTTGTGTTCCAAAAAAGTGAATCTCATGTGACAGTTATGACTTGATGCTCACCCTGGACTGGTGGCAAAGCAGTGTTATTATTTCTAAACAATCTAATTATAGTTATAGTTTTGTTTTTTTTTTGTTTTTTTTTAACAATGAATGGGGGGTAGTGGCTCAGGAGATAGAGTGGGTTGTCTGATAACTGGAAGGTTGGTGGTTTGCAGTGGTGGACCGTATATTTTACAACTAGACCTTCAGTGGTGATTTACCCGATTAAAGTGCCATTCATACCAAACACCATAAAAATAGCCTATAGGGCCGTCCACATAAAGCATGTTAAAGGCCAAATGTCACGTAACAGGGTACTTTAAATATCTTGAAACTAGATATAAAAGGAAACCGATCCGTTCGGGTCTTGGTGCATATGCTTCAGTAACAACGGAATATTCGTTAATTTAAAACTGCCGCGCTTGGCCTGACACGGCCCCTGGAATCGCCTGGGGAAGAAGGCGGAAGTGACGAAATCGATTGCACCCTAGTTTGATGCTTGGGGTATTTCAGTTGATTGTTTATATGGAGACTGGAAGGTTGAAGTGAGCAACAAGAAAGAAAAAATTGGATATTTCACCCATACCTTAAAACGGGACTATCAGGGACAGCTGGGTAATAAGGGACACTTCTCTGGGAAATGTTTTCTTACCTGTCAAGTGAGACGTTTTCGCCGTACTTCAACACCGTAAAAAGCGGCTATAAGCAACGGCGGAGCAACAAGGCACACCTCTCTGG
Source organism: Pholidichthys leucotaenia (assembly GCA_020510985.1). NCBI lineage: Eukaryota > Metazoa > Chordata > Actinopteri > Cichliformes > Pholidichthyidae > Pholidichthys > Pholidichthys leucotaenia. The sequence continues at coordinate 268,803,438 of CM035848.1, read as the reverse complement.
GATCTCTGTCTGTTCCGCAACCGCTGCACAGCTCAACGTGTTAAACCATTGTCCTAATGACTTCTCATGGTAGTGAGAATTGCTCCCGCTGAGCGATCAGCCCGCCCCAGCTGTGAGTGATCACACACAGGACTGCTCCTCAAGACACTCAGTTTTTTTTCCAGTATATTTTTTCTTTTGGGCGTACAGAAATGGCAATACGCCCGTTTTTGCTAAAATTGCATTTTCCCCGTATTTTCCTTAAAATATTTGACAATAACAACACGAACTACATTTAAAACATTTCCCAGAAAAGTGTCCCAAACCACTGCGCCGTCCCCCACAGCCGCGCTTGGCACCAAAATACGGCGAAAACGTCTCCCTTGACAGGTATGCGCCTCCATTTTCATATTGATCTGGTCAATTTCTTGACAGCAGCAGCTCTCCTCCACTGTAATAATAATGGCTTCCGAAAAATCAATATTTATGGGGCGCCCTCGACAGACCCCCTCCGGCTTCGGAATTCTGGAGGCGATTAATGTCCAGTTCAATGACATTTTCCACTGGTTCTGCTCTCTGGTCATCGTTGGAACTGTTGTCATCAGACAAAGCATCTGATTCCGTCTCGGACGGCTCGAACCGGTAAGGTTCAGTGCCTCTGTCACTGTCTGAACCACTGACAAAAAAAAAAGACAAAACTAAACTAATTTGTTCACAATCGCTGTCACTTTCCGTCATGATTGTCCAATGTTGATAAGTGTGAATGTGGATAGGCAGGGCAGCCAGGGTACAACTGGTGATGTCAAAAACATGGGCGTGGTCTGGACTGGCTGTCACAAGCCAGCAAGCAAGATGGGGCCTTCACCTGGTGTATTTTGTGCAATTATGTAAATACAGGTGGGTGATATGGTCTCTGGTATGAATATTTGGTTTAAGCTATGTGTATTTTATCTAAATTCGTTGTCATTTAGAAAAAAAAATTACGTGACATTTGGCCTTTAAAGATAACTTTAAAATTATAGTTTTAAAAATATTTACCTTTTCAATTGTAGAGCTCTGTTTACCTCCGCACTCGTTCGTTAAGCTGCAGATCTACTCTTGTTTTCCCAAAGGTTTAAATGTACTGTTGCTTGTCCAGCTGGCAGCTGTGCTTTGGTGCTTTGCCTCTGCCTTGGTTAAGGCCCTGTCACACCTGGACGATTTAGGCAGTGTTTGCTGAACATATGAAAAATTTAGAGAATACGCTGGGGTACGTCGAATCAGTTATGGCTCAATTTTGTCTAAGTTAAGAGCACGCTGAAGCACCCTGATATACGCCGTTGTTCGCTGAGCTCCTCTGAAAATTAATTTTCAGCATACTGAAAATTTTCCGACGTATCCAGCGTATGGCTGATAATGTTCTGCATTCGGGGAGCAAATGGCACATTTGCAGCATTGATTTACAGGAAAAATTCGTACAGAGCTCTCTGCCTGCAGTGCATACGCACGCATGCACACACACGCGCGCACGCACACGCACACACACACACACACACACACACTCACAGAGCTAACAACACGGGACCTGTCAGGGTTTTTTACCTTTTAACTGAAGCCTATATGATCATCTGTCCAGTGTTTTTCTGATAAATATGCCAAAATGTCAGAACACCGGAGGAGGAGGATTCAATCAGTTGATCGCTTGAAGCGCAGAGCACAGCTGTTTACTTTGCTGTTGGCTGTGCCTCCCAGCAAAAACACACTCCATGCATTATCTTGGTTTTATTTTTTTCACTTTATTGAAAATAAACTTTTTTATCACCATCAGTTCGTGCGCCTTTGAGCCAGGTTGTGACAACTGTTATCTAATGTTCCTGACATGTCACATCAGCTGTTTAAGGCATGCCTGAACTGACAGATGTGACAGCTCTTCCTGGTCGGTCACACCCCCCGCCGTGGTGTTTGGAGGGGAGAATCCTCTCGGTTGAACAGAGATCATCTCTCGCACATCTAGGATTCATGGACTGGGAGGCAACAGCAGTTTGACATTACTGCGTTATGCAGAAGTTAGACTACTGTTGCACATAAGTTATGGATGTCGGCAACACGCTAAGCATTAGTTGGTTTAAGTTAGTATTATTTAATTATATGTCCAAGTCGTTATGGATATGCGACCAAAAGTGAAAATTTCGGCGTATACCAGCGTTTTATACCAATTTTTATATGTTTGGCGAATGCTGCTTAAATCATCATAGTGTGACAGACAGCTCAAGTTTGCAAACTGTCTGGCTCCAAGTATCTACTCGATCAGTTGCAAACAACAGGCATTCCCAGCAAGATAATTTGCAGCACTCCTCGGAGGCTGTAATCCAAGGATCCTGCTCGCTGTTAATGTGGAAGGGACGGACAATTCTTTTCCCCACTGAGACCGTCCTGTTAGCTTCAGGATTGGGTGACCTCTCTTCACAATGACCAGCTTTTCTTGAAAAATCCGTCTGGAAAAATGATTTTTTAAAATATGAGTGACCAAAATTTTCTTCTCCCCTGTCAGCCGTTGTGGGTGGAAAAACAGCTATTATATTTAAACAGATACGGTATATTGTAGCTGCTTGAGCAAGTCTTTGCCCTGGTGTTTTGCTAGCTAGGATCCTCTGCAGCGTGGTTGGAGTTGTCTAACCATCCAATCAAAAGACGTAAAAATGCCGACGTTCTCGGATGCCTTCTATGCGTACCCCTGGACGCATAGAAGACATCTGATTAGTTAAAGCTACAGGATAAGTTTAACAGTTAATTTAACCTGCAGAGCCACACTGTTAATTCCTGAAGGCCCAAGGCAGATTTGCTCGACCCTGGCAACACAGATGGCTGAAATATGATTGGACAAAAAAACTCTAACATGCATTACACTACTGGAAGGAGTGCAATCAAGAGAAAAGCTACAAAATGAAGAGAATAGACTACTGGGAGTAATTTAATACATCCTCATGGAACAAATATATTTTAAAGGTTGCAAAAGTAACTCTGATAGTGTTTAGGCCAGCAGAGAAGACTTTGCTGGCCCTGAGGGTCCACCACTGGTGTTTTGAATCCTGCTGTCCCCTGCAGTTGTGCCCTTGGGTACTATGATTAAATATTTTAAAGATGCACTCTGGCGGTTCTAAAACCACCTCAAAAACAAATGTGCATTGCCCAAAACAGTATATTGTGGCCTTTTTGTACATAAAAAAAACCTTTCATTGTCTTAGAATTACTGGGAAAGAGCTTTTACATCTTCCACCTACTTGAGTATGCGTGGATCTGTGAATATTCTAATTAGCTCCAACCATACTTCTGCCCACCAGTACTGGATGCTGCAAGGCCAGTGTTGTGCCGAGAAATGCATGTCTGCCACGGAAAGCATCCCCCTTCCCCCTTTCTTTTAATTGTAAAATTGCATAAAGGGTTATGACACTGGCTGCAGTATTATATTTTCCATTTGCGTGTGATTTTACAGCGTCGCTCCTCAGTAATGCGCTCCCAGGAAGGGGGGGTGCAACACTGGCGTTCCCTCTGGCTGGCTCGCCATCCGAGTTCCCCCTGCATGGGAGTGAAGGAGGCGAGCTGGTGGGCGCGGTGCCCCGTCCGCCGCCAACCCCCGCCAAAGCGAGCTGGCTCTCGGTGGTCCCACCTGGGGACTGATAGGTGCCCACCAGGCAGCTCGCTGGGGGCCGGCGGTGCGGTGTGCCCGCCTGCCGCCGTGGAGCCACAGCCTCAGCTACCGCTAGCATTCCTGAATCCTGCTTGCTCCTCCGCTCCTCCCTCTTCCCCCGAGGCAGTGAACTCAGGTCTGTAGCCATGACCAGTACTTAGCCTGATTGGTTATAACATTAACCAATCAGGCTAAGTAGGAATGCTTCCATTGCTAGAACCGCTCTGTTGAAAGTTGCATTTTTTTTGGGGGGGGGGCGGAGCTTAACTGGACAATCACAGCAGAAAAACACAGACTTGGGACTGATTTTGCTCTTGATATGTCTTGTAAGTCACAAAAAACATGTTACAGACATATTGACAGGGGAAAAAAAAAAACTTGATTTTTGGCAGAGTGTCACTTTAAAGTTAAAAGTTAAAAAGCTACATATACTTCCTTTAAGTGCACCTCTTATAGTTTAGCCCAGTTGAAAAAGCCTTTTAGATCCTCTTCCTTCAGAGCCTCCCTCAGTCTAATCAGACTCTTTTAATTGACTACTCATTGCAACCAGATTTAAACACCTCACTGATGCTGTGCTCACAGCAAAAATTCTGTGACATAGTGGCCCTCAGTTATCAAACGTGCGTATGACAGAAGAGTGCTTGTATGATCATTCCAAAGCAGAGGTTGGTATTTATCAATCTGGACGTGATCGTAGGATAGCTCACGACAGATCTGATATCGTGTACCTTGCACAGATCTTCAAGTCTCTGTATAAGCACAGTGTAGCAGAGAAACCTAGCTGTGTGGGAGAATTACTTGATCAGATTACTGAGCAGTGCAACCTTTCAGATGTAATGTTTGACTTGTGTAATATTTAGATGAGAGTTAACGATTAACGAGGCTGCTTTTTCTAATCGTAAATGTTCTTTACACATCACTGTGGCAAATAAAACAGATTTAAGCAGAAATTCAAAAATAAAAACCGTAGTATTTGATGGACCTTGGTGACCACAGGATCTCATCTCTGTTGTTTGCAGATGATGTTGTCCTGTTGGCTTCATCCAGCAATGACCTACAGCTCTTGCTGGGACGGTTTGCCGCTGAGTGTGAAGCGGCTGGGATGAGAATCAGCACCTCCAAGTCCGAGTCCATGGTCCTCAGCCGGAAAAAGGTGGATTGTCCTCTCCGGGTTGGGGACAGGCTCCTGCCCCAAATGGAGGAGTTTAAGTATCTTGGGGTCTTGTTCACGAGTGAGGGGAAAATGGAGCGAGAGATCGACAGACGGATTGGAGCAGCATCTGCAGTGATGCGGACGTTGTACCGGTCTGTTGTGGTGAAGAGGGAGCTTAGTTCTAAGGCAAAGCTGTCGATTTACCAGTCAATCTACGTTCCTACTCTCACCTATGGTCACGAGCTTTGGGTAATGACCGAAAGAACGAGATCGCGGATACAAGCGGCTGAAATGAGCTTTCTCCGTAGGATTGCTGGACTCACCCTCAGAGATAGGGTGAGGAGCTCAGTCATCCGGGAGAGGCTCAGAGTAGAACCGCTGCTCCTCCACATTGAAAGGAGTCAGTTGAGGTGGTATGGGCATCTGATTAGGATGCCTCCTGGACGCCTCCCACTTGAGGTGTTTCAGGCACGTCCCACTGGGAGGAGACCCCGGGGCAGACCCAGGACTCGGTGGAGAGACTATGTCTCCCAGCTAGTCTGGGAACGCCTTGGTATCCCCTCTGAAGAGCTGGAGCAGGTGGCTGGGGAGAGGGAAGTCTGGGCTTCTCTGCTTGAACTGCTGCCTCCGCGACCCGGACCTCCGGAAAAGCGGTAGAAGATGGATGGATGGATGGAGTATTTGATGGAATGGAGAAAATTGAATGAACCTTTGAGCTTTTATATTCAGTATATTTGTTTCAATTCCAGTAAAAGCAATAACCTGTTTCAATGGGAGGAATGTATCATACCAAGGTCTCAACATAATTTATACTTTTTGAGTTGGCTAAAGTAACAAATAACCAGTTGCACTTTGAAAATGAATATTAACTAATGCCAAAGATGACTAAAATATTACTTTCACCACTAATATCCACCTGCATATTCTCTGCCATACTGAAAGGCTTCTGCCAATGATCTCTACCTCTGGGTGGGGGGTTCTGGGTCTGCCGGGGCTGGGGGGTGGGGGATTTCTCTCCCCTTCTCTCTTTTTCTTTAGCTTGGCATTGTTTTTTGGATGATTTTTCATATGCTTGTATAAATTAGTTGTTACCACTGTATTTCGCAGTCTTTTTACAAATTGCACAGCTTGCCGTTGTCTCATTTTTGACCTGAAAATATAGCCACACAGCGCTCCTCTCCCTCTCTGCCATTCTTCTGCTCTGTCTCTGTGATGTGTGTGTGCGTACTAGCTTGTTTACCTGTCGCCAGCACTGCTGAGTCACGTGATGGTACAAGAGGGAGGAGATAAAACCACAAGAAGAAGAAGAGCAGCAAAGTGTGCCTGAGTGTGCCTGCTCCGTGCTGTGATGGGAGCGGCAACACAGACAGAGAATCGATCTCATTACACTGGTATTAATCAATATCAGTACCAATGTTAGTAGTGATATTGTCGATATTTGGATCGATTCGCCGAACAACGACTATATAAATACAGTTCTTCATATTGAGGAAAAAAAGTGGTCGGACTTAACAGAGAGGAGAAAGTCTGTCTTCATTGGTAACGGACAAAAATGGGAATAAATGAAAAAAGTTTTTGACTAAATGCAATCTACTTGGTCATTTTAAAGCATAGTACTTCTCAAATATAAAAAATTATTACTAGAAGTGCAGAAGAAATTGCCTAGGAGGAGTAGCAATTTTTTGAAATCACATATGAGCCGATATTTCCTGAAGTTTGATTTAGACTTTAAGCACATCTTGGATGCAGTTATATCTTGCAAGTACCTTGGCAGTACCACAGATACTTGCAAAGTATCGAGGCAGTTGCTTAAGTGGAGCAGTGATTTGTCGAATAAGGACTGATGGACAAATATACGCATGGACAGACAGCGAACAGCACTATCACATTTGCTGCTTTCAGCGTTGCCGGAAGGAGCTAATGTGATGGTCAGGCAAAACATGGACTTCTTTGCAATATGTTTCAGTTTCCATTGTACAGACTGCTTAATAAGGACGGGTGTTTGCCAAGCACTGGGTGACAGGAGGGGAGCACAGCTCATTTTGCCCATACTTTGAAATGTAAATGTGATTTCTTTCTAACCAGGGACAGACATTAAACAGGCGTGTTGGCTGAATGTCTTTTATCACAATTTCTATCCTTGCTGGTGTACACAAGAAAAGTGTAAATGCTTTATTGCTGAGGCATTGAGAAATAAGTGGAATTGGAATTAAATTCTATTGAGGTTTATGGGATAGCAAAGCTGAATCAAATACAGTGGTTTGAAAAAGTGTTGGCCCCCTTCCTGATTTCTCATTTTTTGTATGTTTGTCCAGCCCAGTTTCACCAAAAAAACCCCCCCGTGGAATTGCACATTTTGTCACTCAGAGAAAACGTACACAGACACGTAAAAAAGATTTTTCACGTGCAGTGGATATGTGGCATTTACAGCTTTAAGAAAGGTGTCTAACGGCAGCTTAATGTTTGGCAGTTTTTGTTCTTGTCACTTTTATTGTCTTTCACCATTAAGCAACTGCCGCACACTTTAATCCCTTACCCGAACCTCACAGGAACCTTTCATTAGTGGAGTGAAAAACAAGCTAAAGAAAAAAACAAACAGAAAGGTCAGTCCCAGATGAGAGTGGGAGTCAAACTTGCTTGCTGTTACGTCTGTTTCTTGAATGTCTGTGTAGTTAATCGTCCACCATCCCCCTCCCACCAACCGAATGAGCTTTGAGAAAACAAAGTTAAAGGTGTGTTGTTCTGCACATGCGCGGTGAGGACTGTTCAGGAGTTTTTTGCGCATGCACAGTGAGTGAGCTTGAAAATATGTGCTGAGGCACGCTATTTTTTGATTTAACGTGTAAATGGGCGGTGCGGTGGAGCAGTGGTTAGCACTGCGGCAGCACAGCAACTCACCCTTGGCCATGGGATCCCTGGTTCGATCCCAGCCCCTGACCAACAGTGATCTGTGTGGAGTTTGCATGTTCTCCCCGTGTCTGTGTGGGTTTACTCCGGGATTTCTCCGGTTTCCTCCAACAGGTCAAAAACATGCAGGTTAGGTTAATTGGAGACTCTAAATTGGCCCTAGGTGTGAATGTGTGTGTGAATGGTAAAGGGATAGCGCCGTACCGTGGCTGCTTCATCCATCCAGGTTGATGCCCTCAATTTCCCCTCTGGGGATCAATAAAGTACACAAAATCAAAAAAAAAAAATGTACGATTTTAGAGGGGTGGGGAAATGTTTATTAGATACGTTTTTTACTGAGACTGGGTTGGTTTGGCATACTTAAATGTTTCAGATCATCAAACAAATTTAAATATTAGCCAAAGATAACACAAGTAAAAACAAAATGCAGTTTTTAAATGAAGGTGTTTATTATTAAGGGTAAAAAAAAATCCAAACCTTCATGGCCCTGTGTGAAAACGTGATTGCTAGACATCATGCTGAGAGCCAAAGAAATTCAGGAACAAATGAGAAACAAAGTAATTGAGATCTGTCAGTCTGGAAAAGGTTATAAAGCCATTTCTAAAGCTTTGGGACTCCAGCGAACCACAGTGAGAGCCATTATCCACAAATGGCGAAAACATGGAACAGTGGTGAACCTTCCCAGGAGTGACCGGCCAATCAAAATTACCCCAAGAGTGCAGCGCCAACTCCTCCAAGAGGTCACAAAAGACCCCACAACAACATCCAAAGAACTGCAGGCCTCACTTGCCTCAGTTAACGTCAGTGTTCATGATTCCACCATAAGAAAGAGACTGGGCAAAATGGCTTGCATGGCAGAGTTCCAAGACAAAAGCCACTGTTGAGCAAAAAGAACATAAAGGCTCGTCTGAGTTTTGCCAGAAAACATCTTGATGATCCCCAAGACTTTTGGGAAAATACTCTGTGGATTGACGAGACAAAAGTTGAACTTTTTGGGAGGTGTGTGTCCCATTGTGATGTTAAAACCGAGGTCTCTTGAAACAATGAGCAACTTTGAGACAACTGCTTCATGAGTGATACAGTGTTATGAAATATCTAATAAAGACTGCCATCTGGTGACTGACTGTCAGAACTGCATCTGAGTTTATTGAAAAAAGGCAATACTCTATATCACAGGTTACACTGCACTTTTTATGCCATTTTGTCAGACAGGCTTGTAAAAATTCTGTCAGGTATCTATCATTTTAATTGACTTTAGTTAGATCATCCTCCATATAATCTGTGAAATGATAGACAGCTTTCAGAATTTGTAGTCATTGCTGGAAAAATTCTGTGGAAGGACGAGAGAGAGAGAGCGAGAGAGAGAGAGAGAGAGAGAGAGTGAGTTTTAAAAAATGCCTTTATTGCACAATTAAAAAAAAAGTAAGAGCACCAATATCATTCCACCAAGTGTCTCACATTGGAAAAGTGCAAACATAAGTCACCCCCCCCCCCACACAACACAAAGTATTCCCTGCAGTCCACCTATTCCACATTGCCAGTAGCAGTAGTCCGAGTCTTCCTTGTAGTCCGTGCAAAGACGAGCCACAGGCCTCCAGTCCTTAAGCAAGGCCAAGTCCCCTTCCTCCGGCAGCAGAAATAGCGCTGCGCGCCCGCAGCCAGTTCCGTTGTACGTCTCAGAGACATTTTCCTCATCTCAGATGGATTGTAGTCCTTAGACCATGCGGGATTTTTAAGCAAGTCACCTTTGCAGCAGGCTCGTCCAGATTGTAGAAAGAAAACGTTGGGGCATCCATGCCCTGCAGGCGAGTAAACCGTGACCTTGTAGTACATGCAAAGAAGAGCCACAGGCCTCCCGTTTTCAAGCCAGGCCAAGTCCCCGTCCTCGGGCAGCAAAGATAGTGCTGCGCGTCGGCAGGAGACCGGTAAAGATCCAGTTCTGTGACAGTCAATTGCAGTCAATTAGAAACGTCATAAAAGTCTGATCGAACAATATCCCAAAAATGCGTAAAACAGGCAGCGGAACGACCGCCATTTATTCCTTCTGTCGGGCGCGCTTGACCCCTGTTCGTCCTGCTGCTTTACGCAGGGCCGTCAGGTGTTTTTTGAGGTGAAAACGTTTCCTTTCATCCAGGAGGTCAAGACCAACCTGCCTTCTTAGCACATTAACAGACTTGATGAATTTATCAGTGTCACTGAAGTAGTCAGTGACTTTAATGGCCTTGTTATAGGTTTCATCCAGAAAAGCATTTATTTCTTCTAGTGAATACAAACTCGTGTTTGTACTACATTTTGCCTCAATAGACTCAGTATTAGACACAGTGTCGGAATCAGATTCCATTTCCTCGTCAGCACAACTCAGCTGACTGTTTGGTTCATCTGGCCCAGTGGATTCATCATGGGCCACATTTTCCTGGACGCCATGCACAGCAGCTGACTGTCGCTGTTCCGTCCCCTGCTCTGAAACGGTAGCAGCCTCCGGAAGCACAGCCACTGATGTCACACAGTGAGATGATTCTGACGCACCATCAGTGACATTTTGGGCGCCATCACCAGCGACGCTCCTGGCCATAAGCTGGGCTGCGGGTGCCACAGCCGGGCTGTCCACAGACATAGCGGCAGGCTCTGGAGCAGGACCGGCAGAAGGCCCCGCAACGTCATCCATAGTAGCGGCGGGAGCGGAGGCCGCGCTGGCAGCCTCAGCTGCAGCGGAAGGCCCCGCCAAGCCGTCCGCAGCAGCGGAGTGAGCGGAGGGCGCACCGCCGGCACCAGCCGCGGCTCCATCAGAGCCCCCCACCCGCTGCCTGTGCGAACAAGCGAACCGTTTATGGCCCACGTCCCCACATTCAAAACACTTCATCTGTCCTGAGCTTGCATACACCATATAGGAGCCGTCCCCGTGTTTGACCCGGAAGGACACTTCCAGAGTCGCAGTTGGTGAGTCCAAAAACATGAACACCTGTCGCCTGAGTGATTTCACAAGTTTTAACTTGGTCTCCTTGCATCCCGAAGTCAGAGTTCTAAACGGGCCTGCAAACTTCCCAAATCTGCGGAGCTCCATCGCCAACTGCTCGTCAGTGATGAAAGGTGGAACACCTGAGACGGTGATACGCGTTGATGGGACAGATCCTTAAGGGGGACACCTGTACATACGTTTCCCCGATAACAACACCGCTTGCAATCAGGGTGTGGACATCCTCTTCAGCAGCCAGAAACACAACTACAGCTCTATTCATTCGGGACGCAAAGCAGATCGCATCATGGCCCACGTGCTCGGCCACAGCCAGAAGCACCTCCTCCACAGTAACAGTGCTGTCCAGGGGAACGATCCGCACCCCCTGATGGATAGACGGAGGTGGCATTCCCAAGGTCGCCATCCTCCACCCAAAAAAACAAAAACTGAAAATGCGGCCAGTAGTAGAAAATCGAAAAAAAAGTCCAAACAAACCACGGAGTTCCCTATTTCCACCCTCCTCCTTCGGCCGCCGGAAACAGAGTGAGAGAGAGAGTAAGACAGCTACAGGGTTGACACTGCCCACTCAATACTGATCCACGCAATATAAAGCGGAAGTGTCATGAGCAGTTTTTTTTAATTTAATAGAACTAGTATATACCCGTGCATACCTGTCCATGCCCGTAGAAACCAAGTATAAGCAAGTATTTTTGCATGCCCATTGCTAAAGGGTCTCCTTCTGTCTCAGAAGGCTGTGCTGTTCACAGTCATGCTTGCGGCGTACTGCTTGAACCTGAGGTGTTTCATGTTCACGGCATCTTTTCTGACGTGCAGCAGTTGTCCTCACTGTATTGCTCTCCATCTGGTGGGTGTTCTTCTTCTTCTTCTTCTTCTTCTTCGTTCAGACCACTGGTTGAGGACTAGGTGCATTGTAATTCCAGTTCATGGACAGGATCATGAAAATAGATCTGTGCAAAAAATGGCTTTCGACCCTGTTCAGGAAGACCCGTGCATGCGCGTGGAAACCAAGAAACTGGAGCACCTGGAGAAAATCAGCGCTTTGCTTGGCATTTTACACATTTGTAGTGCAGACTGGCATTCTTCAAGGTTACACATTTTTACTGTGTCAGCTGTTGTTTAAAAACAACATTGCTCAGAAAATTGCTCAGATTGCGCTTAGTTTCTTCATCTTGAGCAAGAATACGAAGACTGCTTGATCTGCCAACTCTGCTCACGGCAACGTAGAATTGGCCATGGCTGAAGAAATCTCTTGTGCAGAAAACACCAACGCGCTGTAAAGACTGGCCCTGTGACTTATTTACAGTCATGGCAAAGCAGGGTCTTACTGGAAACTGTTTACGTTGCAAGGTGAATGGAAACATGTTGTCAGATGATGTGAGTGTGATTCATGGAATCAGGAGAGTGCGTCCAGCATTGACACCAATCACAGATGTTGCAACCAACAGGTGAGGCTGTATTTGTTCAATAATGTATCTTAAGCCATTGCAATGTCCGTTTTGTTGGTCAAAGTTTCGCAGTAGCAAGATCACCATTCCCACCTTTAAAGTGATGCGATGAGGAGGCATTCCAGATGGGCAGATGACATCATAAAGACATCAAGGCAGGCATCATAGGTCATCATGCAGTCTCTGGTGAGTGATGGTCTATATGACATCATAAAGACATCAGGCTTGATGTCCTATGATGCAGACATCAAAGGAACATCATAGGCTGTCCTATGATGTCCTATGATCGTGACACACATACATGTACAGATTTCTGTAATTTATAGAGTGAAGTAATAAAATACAACATACAAACTCTTGAAAACAGCTAGACAGAAAATTTACAGCTATCGCAGTCTCTGAAACTTGGCTTAATGAAGAGCAGGCTCCCCTGATGGCAATAGAGGGATATCAGATGTTTCATATTAACAGATCTCAAAAAAAGGGTGGTGGTGTTGCACTGTATATTAATGACCTGTATAGGTGTAAGCTTGTAAATGGAATGTCCTTTTCACTACCAGGGATTTGGGAATGTGTTACTGTTGAGACTGACCAAGATAAAACAAAAAAATCTAATTATAAGTTGTATATATAGAACGCCGGGAACTTGCATTGAGACATTCAGAGATAAATTAGTCGAGCTGTACAATAATATTACTAGTAAGAAAATGGTAGTAATTTGTGGAGATTTCAATATTGATCTACTAAATCCATATCAACAAAATGTAATTACAGAGTTCATGAACTCTATGTACAGCATGAGTCTATATCCCACAATAACACATCCCAGTAGAATCACAGTTCACACTGCTACACTTCCCCCACCTCTTCCCCTACCTTCCCCCCCTGACCTCCCTCACCTAGGTCAGTCTGATCATTTATCCTTGTTCCTTACCCCCAAGGATGTACCGCTCATCAACCGGGTGAAGCCATCAGTGAGGACCATCAAAGTGTGGCCAGAGGGGGTTGACTCTGTACTCCAGGAGAAGTTTAGGAACACAGACTGGAGTATGTTCACCTCTCAGGCTACCTGTGGCTCCCACATAAACATCAACTCTTACACCCACTCAGTCCTGGACCATATCAACACCACTATTGACAGTGTCACCACGGAAAGACAGATCACCACGTACCCAAATCAGAAGCCGTGGATGAACAGAGAAGTGCGACTTCTGCTAAAAGCACGTAACAATGCCTTTAGATCTGGTGATGCACAGGCCTACAGTTCATCCAGGGCAGATCTGAAGAGGGGCATCAAGAAGGCCAAGCACAGCTACAAGCTGAAGGTGGAGGAACATTTTGGGGACTCTGACCCCTGACGTATGTGGCAGGGCATTCAAGCTATCTCTGATTATAAGCCCAGCAACTCCATACCTATAGCCATGACTGTGCCCTTTCTCAATGAGCTAAATAACTTCTATGCTCGTTTTGACAAGGACAACAACGAAAAGAACATCAATTTCCCACCCTCTGATGACCTCCACCACCTCACACTCACCCACACCAACGTCCGTAATGCACTGAGTCATGTCAACGTACGTAAGGCTGCTGGCCTTGATGGCATTCCTGGGCGTGTGCTGAGGGCATGCGCTGAGCAGCTGGCAGGGGTCTTCACAGACATCTTCAATCTGTCCCTGGCCCAGGCCGTGGTACCAGCGTGCTTCAAGACCACTTCAATAGTACCAGTGCCGAAACATTCAACACCATCGTGCCTAAATGACTATCGCCCTGTGGCACTGACGCCCATAGTCATGAAGTGCTTTGAGCGACTGGTCTTGGCACAGCTCAAAAAAGGCCTGCCCCCTACACTGGACCCTCATCAGTTCGCCTACCGGAGCAACAGGAGTACAGAGGATGCGGTTTCTACAGCGCTGCACTATGCACTCTCACACCTGGATGACAAGAACACCTACGCAAGAATGCTGTTTATTGACTTCAGCTACGCATTCAACACAGTTATCCCCTCCAAGTTGCTCACCAAACTTGGGGACCTGGGAATCAGTACCTCCACCTGCAACTGGATCATGGATTTTCTGACCAACAGACCCCAGCATGTTAGGTCAGGCCCCAACCGTTCTTCCGTCATCACACTCAACACTGGTGTACCACAGGGCTGTGTGCTCAGCCCATTCCTCTACTCCCTCTACACCCATGACTGCAGGCCTATGTATGGATCCAATTCCATCATAAAGTTCGCAGATGACACCACGGTGATTGGACTCATCAGGGACAACGACGAGTCAGATTACAGGGCAGAGGTTGAGCACTTGGCTACTTGGTGCGCTGACAATAACCTGCTCCTTAACACCAGCAAAACCAAGGAGCTCATAGTGGACTACAGGAAGGAGAGGGAAGAGACACATGACCCCATCCATATCAATGGCATAGCTGTTGAACGTGTCCCCAGCTTCAAATTCCTGGGGACCCACATCTCGGAGGACCTGTCCTGGTCAGTTAACACCACCAGCCTGATCAAGAAGGCCCATCAGCGCCTCTTCTTCTTGAGGACATTGAAGAAGAACCATCTGTCAACTGACATCCTGGGCAACTTCTACCGCTGCGTGATAGAGAGCACCCTGACCAACTGTATCACACTCTGGTATGGGAGCTGCTCTGTAGCTGACCGCAAGGCGCTGCAGCGGGTGGTGAAAACCACCCAACGCATCACAGGGACTCCACTTCCAGCTATAGAGGACGTCTACAGGAAAAGATGTCTGCGCCGGGCAGGCAGCATTCTTAGGGACTCCAACCATCCTGCTCATGGACTGTTCCAGCTTCTCCCCTCCAGAAGACGTTTCAGAAGCCTTCGGACTAGAACCAGCAGGTTTAGGAACAGTTTCTTTCCAACAGCTGTCACGTTATTGAACTTAGTTCCCCGCTGACTCTCTTACAATCATCTTTTACCATCCTCACCTGTACATAACTGCATAACTACATAACTACATCTAACTTATTGCACATTATTTGCACATAACAGTACTCTTAACTTTCTGCACTGCTGCATATATTTGCATATATTTGCTTAAATTGCACATACTGTTAATTACCATATATACTGCACTGCTGTCCTTTGCACTTCTGATTGGATGCTAAACTGTGTTTCGTTACCTTGTATTCATACATGTGTAATGACAATAAAGTTGAATCTAATCTAATCTAATCTAATCTAATCTAATCTAATCTAATCTAATCTAATCTAATCTAATCTACACTTCTTGACATCCTGTTTATTATTGATAAGAAAATAGAAAGTGGATTATTGATAAATGATATAAGTGACCACTTGCCAACCTTTGCACTTATCCATGGCCACACGGGGGCCAATACAGAAAAAATTTTAAAATCGTTCAGATACAAGTCACAAAATGCAATCAGTTCTTTTAAAGAAGACTTGCTGAAGCAAGACTGGACAGAAGTCTATGTATCAGATGTAAATGAAGCCTATGACACATTTATAAACATTGTTACCACTCTTTATGAAAAAAATTGTCCATTAGTAAAGAAAAAGCTTAAACATAAATTTGCTGATAAGCCATGGTTAACCAAAGGATTACAAAAGGCGTGTAAAAAGAAAAATTTATTATATAAAGCTTCCCTAAAGAAAAGGACAAAAGAAGCAGAGCAGCGGTATAAAACATACAAAAATAAGTTAACATATATAATAAGATGTAGTAAGAGAGACTATTACAGTAAAGAACTGGAGAAAAACAGAGACAATATTAAAAATACATGGACAGTACTTAACAATATTCTTGGAAATAAAAACAGAAATACAAGCTACCCAACCGATTTTTCAAAAAATAATAAAACGACTCAGAGTGTGAATGCAGCTTCACCTGCAGATGAATTTAATAACTTTTTTGTTAACATTGGTCCTAATTTGGCTCAAGGAATACCCATTACAGCGCCTACAGGTGATACAGTAAGCAAAAACACTGCTGTAAAAGACTCCATTTTCATAAAGAACACAGACGAGAGAGAGGTCATTGAAATTGTTAAATCGTTTAAAAGTAAAACATCTACGGACTGTGATGGTATTGACATGCTCTTAGTCAAAACTATTATTGAATGCTTAGTGAAACCACTGACGTACACTACCGTTCAAAAGTTTGGGGTCACTTAGAAATTTCCTTATTTTTGAAAGAAAAGCACTGTTTTTTTCAATGAAGATAACTTTAAACTAATCAGAAATACACTCTAATATCTAATATACATTGCTAATGTGGTAAATGACTATTCTAGCTGCAAATGTCTGGTTTTTGGTGCAATATCTACATAGGTGTATAGAGGCCCATTTCCAGCAACTATCACTCCAGTGTTCTAATGGTACAATGTGTTTGCTCATTGCGTCAGAAGGCTAATGGATGATTAGAAAACCCTTGTGCAATCATGTTAGCACAGCTGAAAACAGTTTAGCTGGTTAGAGAAGCTATAAAACTGACCTTCCTTTGAGCAGGTTGAGTATCTGGAAAAAATTATTATTTCAAATACAAATCATTATTTCTAACCTTGTCAATGTCTTGACTATATTTTCTATTCATTTTACAACTCATGGTGGTAAATAAGTGTGACTTTTCATGGAAAACACAAAATAATTGTCTGGGTGACCCCAAACTTTTGAACGGTAGTGTATATCTGTAACCTGTCTCTCCAAACAGGTATATTTCCCAATGCAATGAAAATAGCTAAAGTAATTCCGATATACAAGACGGGTGACAGAGGGGAACTTTCAAACTATAGACCAATTTCTCTATTGCCGCAATTTTCCAAAATACTTGAAAAAATATTCTATGAGAGAATTGACAACTTCATACTGAAGAATAATTTATTGTGTGAGCAGCAATATGGGTTCAGACACAAGAGGACAACTGCATTTGCTCTAATGGAATTTATAGAAAAAATATCAACTGCCATTGAAAATAAAGAGTATTCAGTTGGGGTATTCCTGGATCTTAAAAAAAGCATTTGATACAGTGGTTCATAATTTATTATTAAAGAAACTACAAAATTGTGGTATTAGGGGGGTAGCACTGTCCTGGTTATGTAGTTACTTAAAGAATAGATATCAGTATGTATGTGTTGGTAACAAAAACTCACAGTTACTGAAGGTTACTTGTGGAGTCCCACAGGGTTCAGTTTTGGGGCCATTGTTATTCAATATGTATATAAATGATATATGTAAAGTTTCAGAAAAAATGGATTTAATATTGTTTGCCGATGACACTAATTTATTATGCAGTGGAAGCAATTTGGAACAACTTTTGGATACACTCGGAAAGGAATTAGGAAAGCTTAAACTGTGGTTTGATTCAAACAAATTAACGCTCAATTTAAGTAAGACAAAATTTATAGTTTTTAACAACCATCACAACAACTTAGTATCTAAACTCAGTGTAAATGGTGTAAAGATTGAAAGGGTATCTGAAACTAAATTTCTTGGAGTAATAATTGATAATAAACTGTGTTGGAAGTCACATATTAATTATATTAAAGGTAAAATATCCAAATCAATTGCAATACTACACAGAGTGAAATATTTGCTGAATTAACCCACACTATATACCTTGTATCATTCATTAATACTCCCATACATGACATATTGTACTGATGTATGGGGAAATACATATAAAACAAACATATATCCAGTCTTTATGCTTCAGAAGAGAGCTATTAGAATAATAAAAAAGCTGCTTACAGGGAACCAACAAACCCACTTTTTCTTAAATTAAAAGCTCTCAAGTTGAAAGATCTGGTTGACTTTAAAACTGCAGTAATAATGTTTAAAGTGAAGAATCTATCACTGCCCGCAAATATCCAAAAGCTGTTCCAAATAAGGAGAAACAATATCATTTCAGAGGAACATGTATATTTCAAAAACCTTCAGTGAGAACTACCACCAAGCAACACTGTGTTTCAGTGCAAGGAGTCAGATTATGGAATGATTTTGGACCTGAATTAAAATCATGTACAACGCTTGGACAATTTAAACAAAAACTAAAGGAAGAAATACTCCAAACATATATACAAGATGACATGTAAAATCACATAAGGATTGTCATATCCAGTCTGTGTTGTGTTGTTGCTTAGTTTTTTTTGTCACATTTTGTCTTAGCTTTGTTCTGAATTGTAATCGCTCTTGTTTTGTTTTTCTTTTGAATTCTTGGATGAAATATGGGTGGGCAATATAAGCTGCGGCTTCAGCCATCACCCATTTCGGATAACTTATGTTGAACTGTATAATCAGAGGAGTTATTGTCTAATTTGACCTTGTTGGATTTTCTTTCCCCCTTTGTTATATTATTCTGTTTCTTTTAATCTGTACTTTTAATCTATCTGAAATAAAGATTCATTCATTCAAAGATTCATTCATTCATTCATTCATTGATGAGGATAAAGATTACAGTTACAAAATCAGAACTTTCACAAAAAATATACAGTCAAACGTCACATTCCAATTAACAAGAAAAAAGGGGTCTATTAAAAAAAGAGAGGGAGATAGTAAAGAGCACAACAATTCTCTGATAGTCTGTTTTGATTATAGTAAGAGGAGCTGTCCAATGTCTCTTACAATTTTTTTGCATCATGAGCAGTGCGTGAGTGCAGTTTCAGCAAGCCCACAGCCACGTGACCGTAGCAAGCGAGGCCTCATTATGTCGGTCACATTACGTGACTTGAGGGCACACAGAAACGTATGCAACGCCCAGCCCTCTAAAATTTCTCGCCAGGTCTCAAATCACGTGATGTGACAACGAGGCCTCGTTCACTACAGTCACGTGACTGTGGGCATATTGACACAGTGCTTGACACTCTGCTCGCGACACTTCCGTGTTATATTGCTCGAGTCAGACTCGAGTGGGCGGTGATGCTTTATCATTTGCTATCTAAGCAATGCATTTAAAAGGTGTGTAGCCCGCTCATGCCGACACAAGGAGACGAAAAAACACTCAGCGGTGCACTAAAATTTTCCTGTTTTACGAGACAGAGTTGTAAAAGTTATAATCTAGTGAAAGTACTGTTACAGGTGGTGTATGACATAGATTTTTGTGTGTGTGTGTGTGTGTGTGTGTGTTACGTTTCACCACAAATTGTAACACTCCGGAGCGGTGCAAAGACAGGAGGATCCATGCACCGAGAGTCTGGCTGGTGTGTCCTCAGTGACTGCAGTGGACAGTATTGGACAGTATTTCGCTGTCGGAGGCTCAGTGCTGCTCAGAGTTCTGGGTCTGTTCATGCACACGTGTTCGACACACTATTTTGTCAAAATGACCGATGACCTTCTGATTTTTTTCTGGCATGGCTGCTTTTTTTAGGTCCATGTTAACAGGATGCAGTACAAAAATGACTGTGTAATTGACACTCAGTAAGACACTGCTGCTGCGATCTACACAAAGATGAATGAACCTGCTTCTGTTGGCTACACTCCACAAGTGAAAAAGAAAATATTCACAAAATCAATTCATATTTAACGATATTCATGTCTGCGTGTTGCATAGAGGGGATTAGGCTGTTCTTCATATGACCAGTTATAATTATAATATTCATGTGGCAAACACAAAACCAATAATTCCTGGCTTAATGCCAAGCAGCCACATTGATTGTTTTTGCCTCTATTGTAAATTTGTGGAAGAGTGTGGAGCATTTGTTCTCACATGTAAACACCGCCTTTTATCACACACGCCTGTCTCTTAAGGGTGATAAGAAAACCAAATTCAATTGGTTTACTGCATGTTACACCCAAAACACACCTCTGAATAATTAAGAGAGTTCCGACCAGCCCCTTTGCCCTTTTTGCCTGCACAAAGACTGTATTTTGCACTGCCATGATAACGAAAGAGACTTGGACACACAATGAGCTTGGCACCTTAGACAAAAGCCTGTTAACTGCATCATGGTAATATGGCCCTATGTTTCCCAGCCGGCTGGGATTGTCTATAGCCACATTTCCACTATATAGTTCTGCGCTACTCTTTTCTTTACTACTTGTTTCTCCCGCGGCTGCGCCTCCATCACAACCGCGGAAAGCCGAGAATTGCTGGGGTGGGCGGGATCGAGGTGGCGCTACACTGCTGACGTATAAAGGACGAGACTGACTCCTCAACAACACAGAAAAAAATAGCGGATTACGAGCGGAGGATTTCCACGGTTTTTAACACAATGAATGTCTTTAACGAGACAAGAGAATTTTACAGGAGAAGACGACGTGGATTGAGACAACACACGTTGGAGCAGGAGAGGAGAATAGCGGTTGCCCAGGAGGAATCTGAAGCAGCTGCATATGAAGCAGAGATCATTCAGAGATCATTTCATTTGTTCAGTGTTCATGTGCATACATATGTCAAACGTCTTTTTTAAATAAAATGTTGTGCACTTTTAAACTACGTCGCCTCTGTTGTTCAAAACGGTTAAATGTTAACAGACGGTTAATTAAATGCTGAAACACCGGGGTAATTTAAAATTATGCAGAAGCTTAATCCTAAACACCTTTAACTTACCAAATAATTTATAATATTATAAAAAAGCCAATCCAAATCTAGACCCATTTTGTATATTGTGTAATAATGATACACTGATGATAAACTGACTTCCCAAAAAAAGCAGCAGCTATACAACGCACTTTTGGTTTGATGGAATTGCCAATTGACCTTGGAATCATATGTGGAAACTTGTTATACTTCCAGTTAACTTTAACTTACAAAATAATTAAAAATATTATAAAAAAGCCAATCCAAATCTAGGCCCATTTTTTGTATTGTCTATCATTTGAGTATCATTGTACAATCTATTGTTATTTATAAGGGTTATCTGTTCAGTGGTGGCTAATTACACACTAAAACAACGTAGAAAATGACTGCAAAGAAAATGCTGCAGCTAGACAACTCACTTTTGATTTGATGGAATTGCCAATTGACCTTGGAATTATATGTGGAAACTTGTTATACTTCCAGTTAACTTTAACTTACCAAATAATTGATATTATAAAAAAAGCCAATCCAAATCTAGGCCCATTGTGTATCATTTTTCCAATCTATTGTTATTTATAAGGGTTATCTGTTCAGTGGTGGCTAATTACACACTAAAACAACGTAGAAATGACTCAAAAAAAATATGCTGCAGCTAGACAACTCACTTTTGGTTTGATGGAATTGCCAATGAACCTAGAAATTTTATGATGAATCTTTTTTTAATCCTACTAAATACACTGACATTGTCACACTGCCAACACCAAATTATAATTTTCTTTTTCAAACCAAAGATCACTATGGATCTATTGAATCACAATCGCATAGGTTTATCATATACATGTCAACGTTTACAACATCGAAAATGTTATATTTGGGTTTACATGTATGGGTATTTTCGCTTTATATTATACTAGACTGCTTATAATTTATTGGAATTCTCAGAATTTGGAATGCCGATATAACATTCAATTCACATGTACTTACCTTTTACCCAATTCGACTTTCACCTTTATCAGTGTCTACTGCTGAATGTAAATTACACCTGTGCAACTGCTTACAATTTTACTTAAAAACTGTACCCAATGTAGAGCAATGGATACAGCAGTGGTAATATTTATTAAATTTAACAATAACAATTACATTACCATTAAAAATCTTGACACCTTTATGGCTGAACAGCAGGATTAGGGTCATATGAGGCAATGGAATGTGTATGTAATTATTCGCCTTTATCATCCAGTGTTATAATATACAAACCACACTTTTATCCAAAAGACTAACATTTTATTACATTACAAATATTCCCAAAACATGTTAACAAATGGGGGGCTTTCAGTACTTCGACCAGACTGCCAAAATGGTTTCGGAAGGCTCCGTGGAAGGAAGCCGTCTCTGTCAGCTCATCCCTTCTTAATGCGGCTAACTGCAGGTGTCTTTCGCGCTGTTCGAGCATCCTTTCATGGATCCGCATCTCCTCAGCATGATTCTGGGCCATCAATGATGCAAGGTCTGCAATGTTGCTGCTTTTCAGCTTGCCTATATGAAAGACAGAAGTCATTGTATTTAGATAACACCGGATCAAAACATGTCAGAAAAAATATTATGGAATTAAACTGTTGAAAGCCTGTGGTGGGATGCTTCGTTGCTGTATTTAAGCTCAACTGTCATGTTGTTGCCCCTCAGTAGAGTGGACTATAAGAAACTTCTGTGGTGATGTGGTTAGGCCCCCCTTCATTTCAAAAAGGATTAATTGTAAAAAGTATTTTGATTTAATGGGTTATTTTTAAAAGAATTTCTTTGTACTGTGGCCTCATAAATCAGAATGGGTTAATAGTGTTAGCTGACTTGAAGAATTTCAATCAAGCATTTTGATTTGAAGTCTGTACATGTGCTCCTTTTTTTTTGTGAAAATACAACAGTATTTCCACCACCAACACACCTATAACACTGGGCCACTGTGGCTATGAACACCCCTGAATCTAGTATTTTTATAAACGTAGAAAGACATTTTAAATTCCTTGTTATGCGTCTATAGAAAACAATCACATATAAAAACAACCGGGTGGTAATTTTCAGTTTGTTGTGCCTTACCAGCACTTGACCGGGAGATGCCGGGGCAGTCCAGTGAGGCGGACCCCAAGGGATTTGAAAACTGTGTATAGAAGGAAAAAAACACACAATAACGCTCACAAACAAAGTGCAACATGTACCGCAAACACAAAACTTTTTAACCAGAATACAATAAGCTTACGTCAGCGTTTTGTTCACGTGAATACTGAAATAAAAGCGCGATTCAGCAGCTTGATGCCAGGTAGCAGCAAGGTACAGAGGTAGCTAGCTATTAGCGGGCTAGCCATCACCACAATTGCCCACAATCAAACAACTTTCTTTATTGCTAAAATAAAGTGCGCTTTTGACCGAAAGGCAAGAAGACGGACAATAACAAAACAACACTCACCGTCACCGTTTTCCAATTCCGTGGCCGTGTCGAGTCCAAATTCTCTGCCAATAATAGCAGGCCGGACACTTCCTGGTATATTTTTTCATTGCAAGTTGCCCCACCAACTCGCTCTGGATGTAGTCATCGGCTACGAGGGACAGAAAAGTCTGCACCTCATCGTTTGTTCATGGAATAAACTTGTGCGTGGACATCGTTATATGAAAACACAATTTTGAATCCAGTCACCGCGGTTACTCGCTGAAATTACAAATGGCGGACGTGTAGCTTCAACAGAAAACTAACGGACGCGTTTGGTGACGTTACGCCCTGACCAATCAGCGTTTAGCAGTCGATTGACGTCAATTCACACCTCGCTTTTCGCTCGCTTGTACCCTGCCTCTGAACAAGCACGAAAATCGTAACGGTTAAACCGTGAGGACTTGGGTGGAAATGGCGAAAAACCGAAACAAGTAAAAAAAAGTAAAGCCCAGGCGATACTGGTGGAAATGGGGCTTTTGTGTCTTTTCTGAAGGGTTAGAGCAGGTGGCTGGGGAGAGGGAAGTCTGGGCTTCTCTGCTTAGACTGCTGCCTCTGTGACCCAAACCCCTGGAAAAGTGGTAGAAGATGGATGGATGGATTCACTGATTAAAAAAGCTAGCTCTGTCCTGGGGCGGCGTCTCGACTCAGTGGAGGAGATAGGAGAGAGGAGGATGGTGGCTAAACTGTCATCTCCGCTGGAGTCCTAGTCCCGCCCCATGCAGGACACGCTGAACGCACTAAGGAGCTCATTTAGCAGCAGGCTGCACCATCCTAGGTGCGTGATGAGAGGTTTCGCAGGTCCTTCCTACCTACGGCTGTCAGACTTTATAACTTAACCAGGGCTGCTCATAGAGGTCATAATGAATGCACAAAATGTAACAAACTTGCACAATAATGGTCCCCTTCCATTATACAACTAGGTCAATATCAATTGCTACAGAGGGTGACAACCAGGCTGATTCAAATATGAAATATACTGTATGGGTACATATTCATACTATGTGGGGTAACTGAATAGACCATTATGCTGTTTATAACACCTAGCTACAGTGCTCTGCACTGTGTATAGTTCTGTGTACATATGTATATTCACTGCTCTTATTATCTTATCTTTTGAATTATTGCTCTGAGTGCTGCTATCCCTGTGCTGTTGCAATCCTGGAATTTCCCCATTGTGGGACTAAAAAAGGCTTATCTTGTAGAGGGAATGATGCAGGTGAGGCAACGAGCTGATCGACACAGACTTTATTCTCCCTCTAACAGAACAGGATCACAAAAAGAGCTCCCAGACGACTGTGCATCTCTCTTTTATACCTTTAATTATATGCATGGTGGCCCAAGGCTCCGACCTCACATTAAGTATGGAACAAAGCCTGTGCGGCGCATTAACATGATATTGTGGGGATCATGAAATGATGAGACTGGATAATTTCTCAGTATGGTTTATTCATCTCAAGTCCCCAGCTCTCTCTCTCTGTCAGGAAAAAAGAGGAAGAGCTGCGGTAAACCCACATACATTTATACCCACACATCAAACACAGAATCACACAATCAAGTCAAATCCTTCTATTTACACTCAATCACTTCAAAGTCCTCTTTGCTCTTCTGTCTGACCCCAGGAGGTCAGACAGTCCTTTCAGGCTCTCGCTCCAGATCCTCTGCCTTCTTCCCAAGTCCGCAGGTGGTCCAGACTCATTGTCCATCTGAGGCATGATGTCAATACACACCGCAAGCTTAAGGTCCTTCTATGCTTGGGTTTCTGCAGTGAAATATGTGAGCTACATAATGTTACCATTATGGGCGCTACAATATTACACAGGTGCCGCCTTTCACTCCTCTCCTGGCGGCCCGGCATCTGCTCCTCTCCCCGGGGGGGTGCCTAGCCTTTACTGTTCAGTCTGGACCCCCTGGCGACATCTCCTCTCTTGGTCCATTGATCTCTGGGTGGAGATGTCCAACACCTTGCTCCCCACACCGCCCACACTGCACCCCCCCCCCCCTCCCGAACACCCAGAATGGGCCTTAACCCCCCCTTCCCCCCATCCTTTGGGCTTGAGCCGGTGTCTGTAGTGGCTGTAGTGGGGGGTCACTGATCCAGTCGAACTGCCCTGCTGGCGGGGCGCGAAGGAGGGCACGTCAGTCTGTGGGGAGAAAGAGGGAGAGGGAGAAAACACATCCTCTTCTCGAGTGCTGGTCCCTGCTGAGGAATCACCAACCTGTTAATGCAGACGGTCTCTCTATGTCCCCCCAAGTTTAACACAAGATGTTTTGCCCCAGGTTCCAACACTCTGAATGGTCCATCGTATGGTGGGTGCAGCGGGGTCCAGTGCGCATTGTTCCTGATGAAAACAAAACTGGCGTTCTGCAAGCTTTTTGGGACAAATGTGCGGGGAAAACAATGGTGGGCTGGGCCCAGTACACTCACAACCTCTGTGTTGCATAGAGAATGCGTGAGTGGCTTGGCCTCGGGCGCGGGATTATCCGGTAAAAATTCTCTGGGGATCTGCAGTGGTTGGGAAAAAATGAGTTCTGCTGGGGAAGCTGCCAAATCCTCCTTCAGTGTGGAACGCAACCCTAAAAGAACCCAAGGCAGGCGGTTGACCCAATTTGTGTCCGTGAACGAAGCTCTGAGTACTCCTTTAAGCGACCTATGAAAACGCTTGCATAACCCATTAGCCTGGGGGTTGTACACAGTAGTGCAGTGAATTTTGACTCCCAGGCTCTGGGCCATCGCTGACCAGAGTTCAGAAACTAACTGTGGGCCTCTGTTGCACGTGATGTCCGACGGAGATCCGAAACGTGCCACCAAAGCTGACAAAAAAGCGTGTGCCACATTTGTGGACGTGGTAGAAGCCAGCGGGACCGCTTCGGGCCAGGGTGTGCTGTGGTCCATGATCATCAAAGGGTGCATGAAACCTTGCGACGGCGAGAGGGGTCCCGCCAGATCCACGTGGACGAAGTCGAACCTCTTAGAATGGCTCGAGGGGAGCTCTAGTGTGCTTGTGCACTTTGGCCCGTTGGCACGCGATGCAAGCTGCAGCCCACTCTTTCACCCCTTTACGCAAACACGGCCAGATGAATTTCGCCCCCACTAGTTTCACTGAAGCGTGCACTCCTGGGTGCGAAAGGGAGTGGACCGACTCAAACATGCGACGCCACCAAGAGCTCGGAACCACCAGGTGCGGGCGGCCTGTGGAGACGTCACAGAGTAGGGGAGGGCACCCTTCCTGCACTACCCTGCTTTCCAGTCTTAACCCTGTTGGCACAGACAGGAGCACGCAAATGTCCGTGTCCCCAGCTTGCTCCGCGGCCATGGCAGGGAAATCTATTCCCACGTAGACCGGAGCGACTAATGCGCTTGAGAGGCAATCAGCCACCATGTTGAGTTTACCGGCAAAGTGTCGAATGTCGGTAGTAAACTCTGAGATTGTGGCCAGCTGCCGTTGTTGCCGGGCCGACCACAGTTCAGAGACCTTGGCCATGGCGTATGTCAGTGGCTTATGGTCTACAAATATGGTGAACTTGCGCCCCTCCAGCCAGAACTGGAAATGGCGTGTCGCCAGGTGGAGAGCCAGCAACTCTGTTGAATGTGGTGTATTTGTGCTCATTGTTTTCTGTTGAAAAGTGCGAGCGGCTGCCACGAACCTGAGACGCACTGCTCCACCACTGCCCCTATGGCCGCATCAAACGCATCTGTAGTGAGTGCTATCCATGCAGACGGATCTGGGTAAGCCAGCAATGCGGCCTTTGCCAGCGCTATTTTGGCGTTCGAAAAAGCCTGGCCTCGCTTGGGAGTCCAGTCGATGCTTTCCGCAGGCTTCTTTTTTTTTTAAGCGCAGCATACAACAGCTGCATCAGCTGGGCTGCTCGGGGGAGGAAACGGTTGTAAAAATTAACCATTCCCAGAAACTCCTGTAGTGCCCTCATGGTCTGCGGATGCGGAAAGACCAACACCGTGCACAGCTTGTCTGGTAACGGGATCACACCCTCCGGCGAAATGCGGTGGCCCAAAAAAATCAATCACTGGTGCACCGAACTGGCACTTCGCTAGGTATTATCAAACCGTGTGCCTCCAACTTCTGGAAAACCATCTTGAGATAGGCGATGTGCTCGTCCTCAGACACACTGGCTACCAGAATGTCATCTAAGTAGACAAAAATGAACGGCAAATAGCGCAGCACTGCGTCCATTATTCTTTGGAAGATCTGCGCCGTGCCTTTTTTTTTTCCACAATATTTTTTATTGAACCTTTTTTTACAAACATACCACAAACAATCAGACACTAACACTAAAGTAATTTAAAAATTAAAAAAAACACTAACAACAACAACAACAAAAATACTAAAAACAACAACAACCATTAACAAAAGCAAGTCAACAACAATGCTCCTCTGTTTAGTCTAGATAATCTATTACATAAGAATACATAATATACATTCACCAGTTTGGAATTTGCAAGGTCCACACATATCATTCACCTTCTTCTTCAGAAGTTATGTTTAATTTCTTTACATAATCAATGAAAGGTCTCCATATATTCTCAAACACATTTTCCTTTGATTTCAGTATGTATGTTATTCTTTCTAGTGGAAGGTTTGTTAACATCTGTCTTAACCACTGAGTCACATCTGGTCTATGAGTCTTTTTCCACAGTAGTGCAATACATTTTTTGGCATTAAGCAAACCGAGGTCTATGAATGCTCTGATATGCCCCCTAATAAAAGCTTTGAAAGCCTCCCACTTTATACATGCCATTGTTTGTGTAGTATTAATATCAAAGAACTCATCTATCTGTTTTTCTATGTACTTAACAAATTCCTCATCCTGAAGCCATTTATGCTGAATATGCCACCTACCTGGATCCTTTGTCAATTTCTTATTTACATATATTAGACAGCAGGGTGCATGATCAGAGATCACAATGTTATCATAGAAACAGTTTCGAATCTTGGACCTTAATTCTGTAGAGCTCAAAAAGTAGTCTATACGTGAGAATGTCTTATAGGTATTAGAATAACAAGAATAGGCTTTGACTTGTGGTTTCATTTCTCTCCATATATCTAGCAATCTCAATTCTTTCATAAAATGATTAATGGTCATCCTACATCCACTGTGCGTACAGTCCAGTCCTGTTGATCTATCTATACTGGGATTCAATGTACAATTAAAATCCCCTGCTATTATATGTTGCCCTGTAAGTGATGATATAGTAAGGAATAAATTAACAAAGAAGTTTTGATCATCAATATTGGGGCCGTATAAGTTCACCAGATTTATATTTTCTAATAACAAAGATCCTTGGATGATTAGATATCTTCCAAATTTGTCTCCAATTACATTTTTCACTTGAAATGGGACTGTTTTGTGTATGAGAATCATACTCCCCTAGCTTGGGATGAAAATGATGAGGTGAGCTTCTCCTAATTCTTTTTACATCCTCCTCTAATAGATGACTTTCTTGTAAAAATACAATTTTTAAATCTATGTCTTTTATTTTATTCATAACCTGTTTAAGTTTTTTAAGATTTTGTAGACCTCTGCAATTCCATGAAGTTAAATTAAGATTACCGCTTTGATCTATGATCAGTAAAGAGTTTGAGATTACCTTGCAATATGAACATACTCTTACAGAGAAGCAAAAACATGGATGATGGAACACTGTGCCGTGCCTTTTAATCCAAATGGCATGCATAAAAATTCAAAAAGGCCGAACGGAGTTATTACCGCTGTCTTTGGGACGTCTTATGCTCCCACCGGGACCTGGTGGTAACCGCGGACCAGATCCACTCTGGAAAAAAACGCGCGCCCAGCCAGGTGCACGGAAAAATCCTGGATGTGGGGAATTGAGTAGCGATCGTGTGCCGTAGCATTGTTCAAGCGCCGGAAATCGCCGCATGGTCACCACAACCCATTGGCTTTAGGCACCGTGTGAAGTGGGGATGCCCACGGGCTGTTTGAGCACCTGACGATGCCCAACCTCTCCAAGCTGGCGAACTCCTCGCGCACGCTGGCCAGTTCAGCTGCGTCCAGGCGCCGAGGTCGTGTGAATACTGGTGGACCTTTAGTAGTGATGAAATGCTTGACCTCATGTTTAGTTACCACCGCTGAAAATGTCGGAACTGTGAGTGCTGGGAACTGAGCGAGTAACTGTTGGTGCTTACCCCCTGGAGCTGTAACGTTGGCCAGTGTTGTCGACCTGGCTCCCCGAGCTGTACAGGGCAGAGAAGCAAAAGAGACAGCATTCACTAGTCTTCTATTAGCAACATCAACTAATAAATCATGAGCGCATAGGAAATCTGCACCCAGAATGGGGGAGGAACATGTGGCTATCACAAAATTCCACTGAAAATTGTGCCCATGCAAGCATATTGTCAGTGTCCGCTCACCATACAGTTAGGCCCAGAAATATTTGGACAGTGACACAATCTTCATAATTTGGGCTCTGCATGCCACCACATTGGATTTGAAATGAAACAACTACAACGGAATTGAAGTGCAGACTTTAAGGTTTAATTCAAGGGGTTGAACAAAAATATATGATTAAACATGTAGGAATTGTAGCTATTTTTATACAAACACTCCTCATTTCAGGGGCTAAAACGTAATTGGACAAATAAACATAACCCTAAGTAAAATGTTACTTTTCAATATTTTGTTGAGAATCCTTTGCAGGCAATGACTGCCTGAAGTCTGGAATCCATGGACATCACCAAACACTGGATTTCCTCCTTTGTGATACTTTGCCAGGCCTTTACTGCAGCTGTCTTCAGTTGTTGCTTATTTGTGGGTCTTTCTGCCTTAAGTTTTGTCTTGAGCAAGTGAAATGCATGCTCGATTGGGTTGAGATCTGGTGATTGACTCGGCCATTGCAGAATATTCGACTACGTTGCTTTAAAAAACTCCTGGGTTGCTTTTGCAGTATGTTTTGGATCATTGGTGAAGCGCCGTCCAATCAACTTTGCTGCATTTGGCTGAATCTGAGCAGAAAGTATATCCCTATACACTTCAGAATTCATCCGGCTGCTTCTGTCTTTTGTCACATCATCAATAAACACAAGTGACCCAGTGCCATTGGAAGCCATGCATGCCCATGCCATCACACTGCCTCCACCATGTTTTATAGAAGATGTAGTGCTTTGGATCATGAGCTGTTCCAATTCTTCTCCAAACTTTCTTCTTCCCATCATTCTGGTACAGGTTGATCTTAGTCTCATCTGTCCAAAGAATGCTGTTCCAGAACTGGGCTGGCTTCTTCAGGTGTTTTTTGGCAAAGTCAATTCTGGCCTTTCTATTCTTGAGGCTGATTCATGGTTTGCACCTTGTGGTGAATCCTTTGTATTTACTCTCATGAAGTCTTCTCTTTGTGGTAGACTTAGATACTGATACACCTACTTCCTGGAGAGTGTTCTTCACTTGAGTGGATGTTGTGAAGGGTTGTTCTTCACCATGGAAAGGATTCTGTGATCATCCACCACTGTTGTCTTCCATGGACGTCCAGGCCTTTTTGAGTTCCTAAGCTCACCATTGCACTCTTTTTTTTTCTCAGAATGTACCAAACTGTTGATTTGGCCACTCCTAACATTTCTGCTATCTCTCTGATGGATTTCTTCTTTTTTTTCAGCCTCAGGATGGTCTGTTTCACCTCCATTGAGAGCTCCTTTGACCGCATGTTGTGTGTTCACAGCAACAGCTTCCAAATGCAAACGCCACACCTGGAATAAACTCCAGACCTTTTAACTGCTTAATTGATGACAGGTTAACGAGGGAAGAGCCCATGCAGCCTTGTTATTTTTTTTTTTTGCAGCCTTCTGAGTCAATTGTCCAATTACTTTTGGTCCTTTGGAAAAGAGGTGGCTACGTATTAAAGAGCTGTAATTCCTAAACCCTTACTCCAATTTGGATGTGAATACTCTCAAATTACAGCTGAGAGTCTGCACTTTAAGCCCATATTGATTATATAATTGTATCTTGAATATGTTTTCGTAAACAGCTAAAATAACAAAACTTGTGTCACTGTCCGAATATTTTTGGGCCTAACTGTATGTCCTGATGTCTGATCCATTGGCGGCCACCAGCTCAGGACTGCTTCGCCCTGCCACCCTGTCTGTGTTGAGCGGCAGGATGAGGCTCTTCTAGGAGCCGGAGTCCACCAGAAACTGTCTCCCCGAACATGTGTCTGTGATATACAGCAGCTTGTCTCTGTCGCCAGCGGTCGTAGCTGCTACTGACTGCTGGCTTTGGCGTTTCCTGACCGCTTGAATTGGCACTGTGGCAAGCATGGCCAGGCGTCTGAGCCGAAACAGCGACGATAGTGGCAGATCGCCTCCTTCTTGTGTCTCTTGGCATCTGCTCTGGCCACCACCAATGGCTCCTCGATCTCGCTGGCAACCCTCCTGGGCTCCAGTGCTGCTGCATTCACGCCAAAGGTTCTGGTCGCTAAAATGATGTGATCCGCTTCCTGTGCTAGTGCGCAGTAGTCCCTCAATTCAATTCAATTCAATTCAACTTTATTTATATAGCGCCATTTCACAACAACAGTCATCTCATAGCACTATCAACTGTAGGGGGAACCCCCACAGTTGCAGAAAGACCCCAGCAATCAGGCGATCCCCTGTGAGCAAGCACTTGGCGACGGTGGAGAGGAAAAACTCCCTTTTAACAGACCTTCAGCAGAACCAGGCTCAGGGAGGGGCAGTCATCTGCTGTGACTGGCTGGGGGGTGAGGGGATAGAGAAAATGAAAAGAACAGACATGTAGAGAGCAAACAGCACGATGGGGACTCAATCTATGGGAGAGAACAAACAAATGTTAATGACCAGCAAAAAAAATATTTCACTGAGAGTGAGGAAAGGAGTGAGGCCCAGTGCATTACTGGAGGTCCCCCGGCTGACTAAACCTATTAGCAGCATAACTAAGGGAGGGTTCAGAAACACACGATCCCTCCCTAATTGTAGGCTATATCAAAAAGGTAGGTTTTAGCCCTATTCTTAAAAACAGAGATCGAGTCTGACTCCCGAATCCAGATTGACAGCTGGTTCCACAGGAGAGGAGCTTGATAACTGAAGGCTCTGCCTCCCATTGTACTTTTGGAGATTCTAGGTATTACAAGTAATCCTGCATTTTGGGAGCGTAGTGCTCTGTTAGGATAATACGGTAATATCAGATCTTTTAAATAAAAAGGAGCCTGATTGTTTAGAGCTTTGTAAGTAAGAAGAAGGATTTTAAACTTAATTCTAAACTCTATGGGAAGCCAATGAAGGGAGGCCAGAACCGGAGAGATATGATCTCTCTTTCTAGTACCTGGTAAAACTCTTGCTGCAGCATTTTGGATCAGCTGAAGACTTTTTAAAGATGTTTTAGGACAGCCTGATAATAAAGAATTACAATAATCTAATCTCGAGCTAACAAAAGCGTGGATCAGCTTCTCAGCATCACTCTGAGACAAGATGCTCCTAATCTTGGCAATATTATGCAAATGATAGAAGGCAGTCTTAGAAACAAATTTAATATGTGAATTGAAGGACAAATCTTGATCAAAAATAATTCCAAGGTTCCTCACAGAGCTATTAAGAGAAAGAGTAACCGCATCCAAACTGAAAGTTTGATTTGGGAAGGAATTTCTAAGGTTTTTTGGACCAACAAGAATAACTTCAGTCTTATCTGAATTTAATAGCAGGAAATTACAAGTCATCCAAGCTTTGATTTCCTTAAGACAGGCTTCTAACTTGGCTAATTGATTACTATCATCTGGCTTCATTGACAGGTATAATTGTGTGTCATCTGCATAACAATGAAAATGTATACAGTGCTTTCTAATAATGTTGCCTAATGGAAGCATATATAAACTAAAAAGAGTAGGGCCTAGCACAGATCCCTGTGGAACTCCATGACTAAGCTTTGAGTTGAAAGAAAACTCATTATTTACATGAACAAACTAGAACCTATCAGATAAATAAGATCTAAACCACTGCAACGAAGTTCCATTAAGTCCAACATAGTGTTCTAATCTATCAAGTAGAATATTATGATCGATAGTATCAAAAGCTGCACTAAGGTCTAAAAGGACAAGTACAGAAACTAGTCCATTATCAGATGCGATGAGGAGGTCGTTAGTGACCTTCGCTAAGGCTGTTTCAGTACTATGATGGATTCTAAACCCAGATTGAAACTCTTCAAGTAAACCATTTCCCTGCAGGTGGTCAAATAATTGCGTAGCAACAACTCTTTCTAAGATTTTTGAAATGAAAAGGAGATTAGAGATTGGTATATAGTTAGCTAAAGCTCCTGGATCTAGCGTTGGCTTTTTGAGTAAGGGTTTAATTACAGCTGTTTTAAAAGCCTGCGGTACATGGCCTAAAGTTAATGAAGAATTGATTATATGAAGAATAAAGCTACCAATAAGTGGGAAGACTTCTTTAAATAACCTGGTAGGAATAGGGTCTAAAAGACAAGTTGAAGGTTTGGATGAGGAAACTATTTTGTCTAACTCACAAAGGTTGATTGGAGTAAACTCATCAAGACAGACATCAATAGAAGGAGTTGTAGTAGTTACAGTATTTAAGTTAACTGTGGGAAGAATCTGATTGATTTTATCTCTGATGGATGAAATTTTATTATTGAAAAAGTTCATAAAGTCCTGACTAGTAAGCTCTAAGGGAATGCTAGGATTGACTCTTTGTCAACCTGGCTACAGTACTGAAAAGAAACCTGGGAATATTCATGTTCTCTTCTATTAATGCAGAGTAATAACTCGTTCTAGCTTTTCTAAGAGATTTTTTATAAATTAAAAGATGATTTCTCCAAGCTAAATAGATTTCATCTAAATTAGTGGAGCGCCATTTTCTTTCTAATTGACGAGTCTTCTGTTTTAAGCTACGAGTTTCTGTGTTGAACCAAGGAGTTAGAAATCTCTGATTAGACTTTTTTAAGGGGGCCACCAAGTCTAGAGTCTGATGCAGAGAAGCTGTAACACTATCCACCATGTTATCAATTACAGAAGGAGCAAGCTGTCCATAGCTTATTTCCGTTGTGTTGACACATGGCATAGAGGAAACAATCTGCATAAATTTGGTAACAGCATCATCTGAGAGGCATCTACTGTAATAATATTTTTCTTTAGGAGCCAAATAGTCAGAAATAGTAAAATCAAAGGTTAACAGACAATGGTCTGACAGTACAGGGTTATGAGGAGACACTACAAGATTTTCTATTTCTATGCCATATGTCAGAACAAGGTCCAATGTATGGTGGAGGTAATGAGTAGAATTTCCTACTTTCTGAGAAAACCCAATCGAGTCTAATATTGAATTAAATGCCACATTAAGGCAGTCACTATCTACATCCAACAGTCACTATCTACATCCACGTCACAAGTAGTGGCGAATTGGCCAGGATTGCCCTCATTGCAGCCGGGAGGTTCCTGACAGGTGGGCGGACAGGAAGGACTCATCTCTGCCCATCAATGCCAACATGCTCTCCATTAACTCCACTGCCAATCTGTCCTCTAACTCTGAACGTGTTAGCAGCATCTCCGCTCTTTCACTGTCCGAAAGGGCATAGCGCTGGATAAGCATCCTTTTGAGCGCCTCATATTTTCCACGGACCGGCGGCTCTTGGAGCAGTCTTGCCATCTGTTGTGTGGTGCGTGCGTCCAGCGCAGCGACTGTATAGTAGTATTTCATGTCGTCTGCTGTTACCCCGCGGAGAGCAAACTGGGCCTCAATGTGTAGAAACCATGCTGTTGGGTCGTGCAGCCAGAAATCCGGGAGCTTGACTGAAACAGCGCACGCAGCGCTGATGCTTTCCCTCCAGGATGTCTCCGGGATGCTCGTTTCACCTTCCATGGCACATCAGGGTCACCAGTGTAGAGGGAATGATGCAGGCGAGGCAATGAGCTGATCAACACAGACTGAATTCTCCCTCTAACAGAACAGGATCACAAAAAGAGTTCCCAGGCCACTGTGCATCTCTCTTTTATACCTTTAATTATATGCATGGTGGCCCCAGGCTCCGACCTCACATTAAGTGTAGAACAAAGCCTGTGCGGCGCATTAACATGATATTACACAGGTGCCGCCTTTCACTCCTCTCCTGGCGGCCCGGCATCTGCTCCTCTCCCCAGGGGGTGCCTAGCCTTTACTGTTCCGTCTGGACCCCCTGGCGACGTCTCCTCTCTTGGTCCATTGATCTCTGGGTGGAGAAGTCCAACACCTTGCTCCCCACAATCTTATCTTATCTTACATTGATGCTGGTTAAACGTTTATGTATTCATTAAAACTTTTTTTTTGTTCTGTTCATCTAGACAAAAGGTCAGCAACTTGCACCTCTGGAGACATGTGGATCTTGTGCCACATGTGGCTCTTTTGACCATACCCAGTGGCTCCTTACTCGTGAGGAAAAAATGATAAAATTGCTACAAAAACTCCAAATTTAAACATAACAAAAAGTACAAAATATTGACAAATTTATAAGCAAAGCTGGAAATTTATGCAACAGATTCTCACAACAAAAAATTTGCAAGAAATGGTCACAAAATTTTTGGGAAACACCCCTATAAATTTACTGAAAACACCACTTTTTTTCAGTCGTGTGTTTAATTGTGTGTTCTGTAGCTGTTTTATCCAATCCTTCTCTCTTACTTTATTGCGGAGCAGCCTGGGGGAGCACCCACAGTTTCATTGTGCTGTACAACCGTACAATGATAATAAATCCTATTCTATTTTTGCAAATATTTATTCATTTTGAATTTGATACCTGCAGTATATTCAAAACACTGGGATAGGAGGATGTTTACCACTGTGTTGCATCACCTTTCCTTTTAACAACACTCAATAAACATTTAGGAACTGAGGACACTAATTATCCAAGATTTGTAGGTGGAATTCTTTCCCATTATTGCTTGATGTATGACTTCAGTTGCTCAGCAGTCTGGGGTCTCCATTGTCCTATTTTAAGATAAGATAAGCTAAGACTTTATTAATCTCACACTGGGGAAATTCATTTGACACAAAAAAAACCCCATAGAAGCCTACTAAAAACACAAGATCAATAAAATTTAAGATATATACAAACTGTGCTATTTGCGCTTCATAATGCACCACACATTTTCAATGGGAGACTTTTAATTCAAAGGTACGCTGTTCTAACACATGCAGAATGTGGCTTAGCACTGTCTTGCTGAAATAAGCAGGGACGTCCCTGAAAAAAAGACATTGCTTGGATGGCAGCATATGTTGCCCCAAAACCTGTACGTACCATTGAGCGTTGATGGTGTATTCACAGATGTGCAAGTTACCCATGCCATGGGTACTAACACCCCCCCCCATACCATCACAGATGCTGGCATTTGAACTTTGCGTTGATAACAATCTGGAAAGTCCTTTTCCTCTTTAGCCCAGAGGACATGACATCCATGATTTCCAAAAACAACATGAAATGTGGACTCGTCAGACCACAGCACACTTTTCCACTTTGTGTCAGTCCATCTCAAATGAGCCTGGGCCCAGAGCAATCGGTGGTGTTTCTGGGTGTTGTTGATATATGGCTTTCACTCTGCATGGAAGAGTTTTAACTTGCACTCATAGATGACCATCGTGGGATCGATCCCACCGGTGACCCTTCTGTGTGGAATTTGCATGTTCTCCCCGTGTCTATGTGAGTTTACCCAGGTACTCCGGTTTCCTCCCACAAGCCAAAAACATGCAAGCTAGGTTAATTGGAAACTCTAAAGTGGCCCTAGATGTGAATATGTGTGTGAAGGGCTGCTTCATCCATCTAGGTGGATGCCCTGAATTTCCCCTCTGGGGATCAAAAAAGCACACAAAAAAATAAATAGATGTCATGATGAACTGTGTTAACTAACAGTGGTTTTCGGAAGTGTTCCTGAGCCCACATGGTAATATCCTTTACAGGATAATGTTGGTTTTTAATGTAATGCTGCCTGAGGGATCAAAGGTAATGGGCATCCAATCAGTTTTCAACTTTGCCGCTCATGTGTAAAAATTTCTCCAGATTCTCTGAATCTTGATATTATGGACTATAGATGATGAAATTCCTTGAAGGTGTACGTTGAGAAACGTTGCTCTTAAACTGCTGGACTATTTGCCCACATAGTTGTTCACAAAGTGGTGAACATCACCCCATCCTTGCTTGTGAACAACTGAGCCTATTGGGAATGCTTCTTTCATGCCCAATCATGACACCCACCTGTTTCCAATTAACCCGTGGAATGTTCCAAAATGGTGTTTTTTGAGCATTCCTCATTTTTCCCCCCAGTCTATTTTTTTTGTGCCAACTTTCAGTTTGAACATTGAATACCTTGTCTTTGTAGTGTATTCAACTGAATGTAGGTTGAAAGGGATTTGTAAATCACTGTGTTCTGTTTTTATTTGTTTTACACAGTGTCCCAACTTCATTGAAATTAGGGTTTGCACAAAACATTGCAAAAATCTTTAGATAAATCTTGTCTAATCAATCAAGTCAAACAAAAACGATAATACGAGGGTGGGCTGAAAAGTTTATAGTGGTCAAATTTGACCAAATGTGGTTTATTTTTGCAACTGCAGGGATCCAAGCACTGCAACAACGATGGAAGAAGTGTGGACTACTGTCATGTATCTGCTTGGCAGCAGATGGGGGTTTAAGACAGGACTCAGATGTACAGGCAGGGATGCAGTGCAAAATGATGATTTATTCTGAGAGATAAACCAAACTTGATAAACTTAAAGCAAAAACTTGGCAAAAGCAAACTTGCATAGGCAAGGACGTAATGACCTCATCAAACAGGGCACAGAGACACATATATAGGGGAACTCCTAATTAGAAAACACAGGACAGCTGGGAGAGTACTCAGGGGCTGAACAGGAGCACACATGAGGAGGAGTGGCTATGGATATGGAAACATGAGGAGCTGAGGACACTAGGCAAACAAATATGCACACGAAACTAAAATGATGACAATGTGGACAGACGGGATGACACAACATGACTAAAAACACAGGACAATAATACTAAATAGTAAAAATAGACTGGGATCATAAAATGTAACCAAATACAAAAGACAACCAAAAGACACAGACAACAGGGGATGACATGACAGACCAACAAGGACACTTAATGATAATAATCATCATAATAATAATAATGCTGTGGGAAAAGCAAAGATCAAATTGAACATAAAGTGTGGGCCATGCCCCGATTATGACATAATTGTAAGTTGTGGAGCGTGTAAATAATGAGGCTGATTTAGTTCAAGCGGTTTATTACACGACTCACAGAACGAGCATAGACAGAATGGCATACAAGTAGGAACCCTTCCCTTAAATAACATGACATCCTTCTAGACTCTTCTCACACACTAAAGATAATCTCCCCCGACTGCAGTCAGTCCATTCATCCTTGACACCTCCCTGTTATCTTACTAGGGCATCTAGAAACTTCTCACACACGAAAGGTTAACTTCACGTCCTTTGTTCCTGTCTAAGGTGGTAAACCATTATGCACTCCCCAGGTTGCCACAAAGTAAGTTTAATAAGATTTAGTTAGTTTAAGTTAATAAATTTTTATTGGGACTGACTGCAACATAATTTCGTTCTACACTGTTCTTTTGATGTAGTGCGGAATGACAATAAAGTAATCTTGAATCTTGAATAATCCCCTAAGGGGCGGAGTCCAGACACCCCTAAAAAAAAACATAGTAACACCAAAACGGGTGGGGGGGAGGGGGACAATGCATGGTGGGAAAAACAAGAACATAAACAAGGGCAAAAATGTCCATCAGGTGGTCGGCCAGAGTCCCACGACCACCAGAAGGAGGATAATGATGAATCTGGTGGCCTACCAGAGTCCAAGACCTACCAGTCAGAAAAACACGACACCTTGGGTGACCTACCAAAGTCCAAGGGCCACCGGACGGATGAACGTGGCACATCTGGTGGCCTAACAAAGTCCAAGGGCTACCAGATGGATAAAGTTGGCGCCATGGGAGTGCTGTGCTCAGGAGCCTTTAACATGGGATTTAACATGGAAGTTCTTGGTTCAGGAGATAAGGGTAACATGGGAACATTAACCTCAGGAGATGATGATAACACAGATTTTAACCTCAGGAGGTAACAACATGGAAACTTTCACCTCAGGAAGCGATACCATAAGATCTTTAACCTCACAAGATGGCAACAGTGGAGCTCTTTACACAGAAGTTAACATAGAAATCCTTTGTTCTGAAGGCAGTACCTGAGGGGCCTTCGTCACAGGGGCCAACAGCAGCTGAGGAGCGGCGACCCCAGGTGGTGAAGGTGGAGTGGACTCCTCGATCTCTTGGACGACAGGTGAAGGTCCCATGACCTCTGGGATGAGAACGTGGTCCTCCTGCGGCTCCATCCTTGACATGGCCACCTCGGATGAGGAGGGGGGAACAGGAAGTCAATGGCATGGCACCATAGTCAACAACAGCAGAGACTGGTGGGAAGGACCCTAAAGTTGGTAAAATCTTCACTTGCGGCCCCCCATTAGTACCAAGGCAAGTCTTTTCTTTGATGGTGGTAGGAAATAAAAGAAAAGGTACTTGCCTTAACTGCTGGTTTCCTGCTATCGGGGTGACAACCTCAGGATATGTAGCTGGACCTGGAGCGTGCCCCTCGAGCTGAACAGGAACAGGAGTGTGCATCTCAGGCTGAACAGGAACAAAAGTGTGCTCCTCGGGAACAGCTGGAGCTGTGGTGTGACCTTTGGGGACAGCTGGAGCTGTGACGTGTACCCCACGAGCAGCTGGAGGAGCCGGCTCTACAGGCATGGTGACAGATGAAACTTCAGACGTGATGACCGTTGAAACCTCAGGCATGGCAAGCGTTGAGGCTGTAGGCATGGGCGTGGTGACAGGTGAAGCGGCGTGCTGACAGGCATAACTGCTGACATGATGATTGGCGTAGCAGAGCTTTTTCAGGCTGAAGCAGAGCGAGGAGGTGTGGGTGGCTGTGAGCCTGAACAGGGAGGATGGTGTTTGCCCTGCCGTGCCAGGCGGTGCTTTGCTGTCTCCCGTCTCACAGCTGAGCCTGCTGTGGCCAGCCGGTCACCGCTCAGCTGGGCCGCATACTCCGGGAGAAGCCAGGGCTTATATTCCAGGAGCAGCTCGGTCTGAGACAGCAAAACCTGTCAGCGCTGCTCCAGCTCCTTGGCTGCAGCGGCACACATGGGCACAGGCGCTACAAACCCGACCCAATGGTCCGTGGGCTCATCCCACATTGGCATAGAAGCTGCAGGTGGAGGAGTGACTGGAGGCATTGAGGAAAGGGCCAGTGGTGACACAGGTGGAGCCGAGGGGGGGAGGAGCCCGGCCGTGAGCAGAAAACCCTGCAGTTCCTGAGAAATACTCAAAAGTTTTCCTGGTATGATCAGGGCGATTCTCAAAGCCTCCTCCAAAGCCAGTGATCTCCAGTCCTCTTGCTCCTCATAGATCCAGCACCACTCCACCAGATCTGAAAGGAGCTCATTAAGATCTCCCCAACCATCCGAGCCTGCTGACTCCAGTACTCGAGAGGTCATACTGTCACGTATCTGCTTGGCAGCAGATGAGGGTTGAAGATAGGACTCAGATGTGCAGGCAGGGATGGAGTGCAAAATGATAATTTATTAAACGAAAACTCAGGGACAAAATCAAACAGCACGTGGGCTGAGAAATAAACCAAACTTGGCAAACTTAAAACAAAAACTTGGCAAACGTACATAGGCAAGAACTGGGAGCATAGACAGAGACGTAGCTGGGTGAACGACGTAATGAACTCTCACCGAACAGAGCAGAGACACACGTATATAGGGGAACTCATAATTAGAAAACACAGAACAGCTGGGAGAGTAATTAGGGGCTGAACAGGAGCACACATGAGGAGGAGTGGCTATGGATACATGAGGAGCTGAGGACACTAGGCAAACAAATATGCATACGGGACTAAAATGATGACAATGAGGACAGACTGCGGATGACACAACATGACTAAAAACACGGGACAATAATACTAAACAGTAAAAATAAACCGGGATCATAAAATGTAAACAAATACAAAAGGCAACCAAAAGACACAGACAACAGGAGATGACATGATATGACAGACCAACAAGGACACTTAATGATAATAATAATCATATTAATAATAATGCTGTGGGAAAAGCAAAGATCAAAGTGAACATAAAGAGTGGGCACGGTCCCTGGCTGTGTCCCAGTTATGACAACCACATTTGGTCAAATTTGACTGTGAACTTTGCAGCCCCCCCCCCCCTTGTACATGTATGCACAAATACTTCTGACAGCAAGACAATAAGCACAACACAGTATGAATCATGAAATAAGTTTGATTCCTAATATTCACTGGGAACTTTGTGAGGATGAGCGCAGTCCTTAATTTCTGTGGAGATAACCACGTTATTGGCCATGTAGGCTGAGATACTAATAAAGTCAGTTCTGTTCGTCTGAATGGGGTATTGTCCTCTGGCGTCCATGAGGTGGCACTGGGAGTCTAGGGGACAAGACTCGGGTCCCGAAGTGTATTGTGCTTCATTGGCCCGAGATCCTTACAGCTGGGAGATGCCACTTTGTCTCCCAGCACCATGGTGTTGTGCCTGTCAGGGGTTCTGTGGGGGATGAAGCTAACACATGGTTAAATCACTCCTTTTCTTCACAGAGGAAGGGAATCAAAGTTCAAACTGGCTCATAGTCGCCACACGCACACATGCACACACTGACATTCTAGATGCCATGATATCATCATAGGAGGAAAAATGGCATAGCTGGAACTTTATGCCCAATTGTGAAAGAAATTTTAAAAATAAAGAAGATTTGATTTGATTTTTTATCTCCTTGTCTACAGTGTATAAGTTACAATAAACTCATGACACCTGCTGGTGCTGCTGTAACGTCACGTGAATGCCAAGGAGCCACAGAGCTATAAAGACAAAAGCAACATATTATCTGAATTACAGTCACACTGGATCACCTGAAACTATTAACATGAAGACCTTCTACGATTCGGTGGTGGCATCAGCCATCACATTTGGAGTGGTCTGCTGGGACAACGGCATCACGGCAGCCGACAGGAAGAGACTGAACAGGCTGATCGAAAAAGCTAACTCTGTTCTGGGGCGGCGTCTCGACCCAGTGGAGGAGTTAGGTGAGAGGAGGATGGTGGCTAAGCTGTCATCTCTGCTGGAGTCTGAGTCCCACCCCATGCAGGACACGCTGGACACACTGAGGAGTTCATTTAGCGGTAGGCTGTGCCATCCTAGGTACATGACGGAGAGGTTCCACAGGTCCTTCCAATCTACAGCTGTCAGACTTTATAACCTAACCAGGGCTGCTCGTAGAGGTCGTATTAAATGTATTAAATGTAACAACTTTGCACAATAGAGATCGTCCCCTCCAATACACAACTAGGACAATAACAGTCATTACTGAGGGTAGCAACAACACTGTGGTTCAAGCAATGCTCCTGCACTGTGTATATATCTGTGTACATATGTATATTCATTTACTGCTTTGGCTAACCAATTCTTATCTTATTTACCATTGCTCTGAGTGCTGCTATCCCTTTGCTGCTGTAATCCTGGAATTTCCCCATGGTGGGACTAATAAAGGCTCATCTTATCTTATGTCATTAATAATAAAGTGAACTAAATGATTAAAATAAGAGTCACTTATTTAAATGAAACTAAAATGCTGTGATGTGAACTTGAATTTTGACAATTCCAGCAAACCACATTGTAAAAGAACTTCAGGAGTCAAAGGTTGTCGAAAAGCTATTTCACTTTTATATGACACCAGAATGACATTTAAGAAATCAAAACAAAAAGAAAAACCCACGTGCATTTTTTGGGGAAAAAAGGAAATCAAGTGAAGGAGATGGAGGGTAAAAATAGAGCCCACATACACACAGGAATACATGAATACATCATCTTTTCATTGACCTTTGAATTTTAGTGACATTTTATTCTTATAGATGAAGTCATAAATATAATCTCTGAGCATATTGCCTTTCTATATGAGTCTCATACATCTAACTGTACATCTATTGTAGCATATTGCACATCTCAAATAGAGTTGGGGTAGTCAATAGTCATTTAATCTTCCGGCTTTCCAGTGTTAGGGAGATAATGCAGTTGGATGAAAATAAGGAGGGCGGCGAAGACAAAGAGGAGAAAGAGATAAACAGTGAGGTTTCTTCTCTCGCCATATAAACAACTACAGAAACACCCTGTAGCGTTTTGACACTGACATCTTTGTATGACATTTGTGTGCTTTAGTGTGTGTTATACAAGATACTCTGAGTGCATACAGAGCCACCTGAGGTCTACCTGGTCAGGATTTATCATATGATCGGTCTTTTCTATTTGCCAAAATGACAAACAAGCACTCAAACTTGCAAATATTTGAACCACACTGTTTGCCATAGGATATTATAGTAACTATTTTCTCCCACGTTGCTACACTCTAGCAGACCTGAGGCAAATAATTATTTAAGTTTATAAATAGAGCAAATAAAGCTCTGACTTCCTGTTAATCTGAAACATCATACTACATGTTCACATGAATACACATGACATTTCAAAGTGTTCATTAGTCTCCCGTCTCATATAAATGTGAGCTTAATGCTCTCCAGATTTTCTTATACTGTATATTAGTGCTGGGAATATTAGCGCGTTAACATAATTATGCCTTGGTGAAACGGAGGCATACAGTAA
This sequence comes from Pholidichthys leucotaenia, assembly GCA_020510985.1. NCBI lineage: Eukaryota > Metazoa > Chordata > Actinopteri > Cichliformes > Pholidichthyidae > Pholidichthys > Pholidichthys leucotaenia. Next base: position 268,759,609 of record CM035848.1, on the reverse strand, counting down.
TCGGTTAGTGCATCTGTTTGTGGCTGTGTGTATCAGTCTGTCTGTCTGTCTGTCCGCCTCTCTATTTCATCTCGCCCGGTGAAAATTAAGTGGAACAAAAGGCTTGTATCATTGTATCACCATGTTTTCTCGACTTTTAATTTGCCAGAATTTTGAAATAACACTGTTTTTGAAATAAACACAAATTTAACTCACCATTTCTGTCAATGCCGCAGCGAAAAAAGGTATTGTAATAACTATTCCAGACCAGTAGAGGTCGAAGTGCCACTTTTTTACAGCTGCCCATGCTACCATGCCACAGGCACCGAGGTACAGCACCTTGGTGGTTTTTATTCATTACAGTAGTCCAATTAAGGAATCAAACTAAATTAATGAACATAACAAAAAAATGATAAAGATTCATGGCCTCCATGCACACTGCAGCCCATTTGGTGGCGCTGATGTGCCTCGAGGCTGGCTTGCAGTCACTCACAGATGCTCCTTCCCATGGCTACCAGGGCTGTACAGTGTGAGCATTCCACTCACATTTGCCCCGAAAAATATTCATACGCGAAACAGATAATTTTCATGTACACTGTGTGAGAAAAGATTAGTTACATTTTAAACATCCTCGCTTTATTTTCTTCCTCTCCTGTATTTCCATTAATTGATAAAAACGACAAGTCCCACAGTCCTCAATTCACAGTGCACCAATCAGATTAAAGCAGAACACTGTCTGCTTTTGAAAACTTTGGAAGAGAGCTGTGTGCGCGTCTCTGTCATCCTGCGACTCCTGCCTAGCATGCAGCTGCCAGTATAGTGGGAGGTAAAGCTGTCCTTATCTGAATGTGAAATACAAAAATGTGCAGAGATAAAGGAACGTGCTTTAAAAAAAGAGTTTACTCATGTTGGGGGTAATAACAGCGTTGTGGCTAGTCATGCTAACAAGGCAGCTGAAGCGCCGGCTGTCATACTGACATCCACTGGAGCGAGGGAAGGGCGAACATATAAATTTAATGTGAACTGGCTTTGCCGTGGCTTCAGTTTGAAAACATGTCATGTTCTGCAAATATTGTAGAAGATATAAAATGGCAGGCCACTCAGCTGTGTCAGGAAACCCACATCTGAGCCGTTTCAATTCTGTAACTATTATGGTTCTAGCCTTGTAACATTTTACCTCACATATATGACAGTTCCAGCAGCTGACTCAATGTAAAAGAGTAAGCCTTGTTTTTCAGGCTTTTAATTTGCACAAACCAGACCGGAAAATGTTAAGAAAAAATGTTAAATGGAACTGTGTGAAGCTCAGTTGGTGCTTTGTTTAAAAACTAAGATGCTGCAATTAAAAAGCACTAAAAAGTTGCTTTAAAATACTTCTATTTCCATCCGTCTTCTACTGCTTAACTGGGTAGCAGTCTGGGCTACTCTGCTCTGACTGCTGCCCGGTTCACATAGCACCACGATCCCTATGATCCCTCCTGCAGATGGTGAGCCCACTGGAGGGCAGACCCATGAGCCTTTTTTCCTTGTTTTTTAATTGCAATAAGAGTAATTAATTAACAGCAATTAATCACAGTGAAATTGCAATTAATTACAGAAAATCTGATTATTTAAAAAAAAATATGAATTCCCAGCACTAATGCTAATCAATATCTACTCTTTATTCCAAAGGTGCTGGTTCTTCCTGGTGATTCAAACAGCAGATGAGCCACTGTTGTGTACTGATAAGTGACAATAATATAAAGTGCCTGCATTAGTAGGCCAAGATTGGATACAGAACATTTCCAGAGATAAGAGCTTAGTTTAAACTCTGACTGAACAATTACAGTAGTGTCTGTAAAAAGTGCTTCTGCACAGGATATTTGAGCCGCAAAAATCTGTTGCAGCTCTTTTTATCTTTCGGGCCTGGGTAATTGTAATGCTTACAGCTGCAGAAGTGTCAAAACCATGCAAAAAGTCCTTTTCAGTCAGTGCCATAACACACCACATTATGACAGCAGTTCCTTGTCATTGAATCAGAGATTTTTTTTCATTTATTAATATTGTTGTCGATGGACGTGTTTTAAACTCAAACTAAGATATTTCACTACACCACCTGGAACTAAATGGTTGTTAGTTGAGTAAACCTTGCGTAATACATTTATGCACATTTCACTAAGATACAAGTGAAATGAAAGACAATCAGATAAAAATGAAGTACTACAAACTGGATATACCAAACTATTAAGGTGAGACCACTGATGTTTGCTAGTGTTACAACGGACATGTACTAAAATAAAAAGCCAAAAGTTCAGAAGAATTTTTATGATTAAGGGTTATTATTTGACAAAGAAAGCAATATTGCATGGGTAGCTTGAAAGAAGTGTTACATTTTACAACCCCTGTGTTTTAGGATTAACCACCATTTTGCGGGTGTTGTGTAGTGAGGACTGTATTGTAGTTAACTTGGAGCATGTTATCATTCTTCTCTTTTTATTGGAAGAATTACAGTTGTAGTCAAAGTTATTCACCCCTCACTGCATTTTAGGTTTACTGCAAAATTAAACAGTTTTCAGGTGTTCACAACACACAGATCACACAAGAACACTTTAAATAGTTAAATAAAACTAATATTACAGGGATTTTTATCAAAATTCAACACTAAATCCTACATTCAATGATTACTGTAGTCTCAAAATTATTCAATCCCCTGAATAGAATTTCTCAAAAGAGCACAAATTTGCAAATCAGGTGTGGTCTCAAGGACATCTGCCACCAGAGTCCTGAGGAGGGAGGCGGTCAAAAATCCTCAGCTGACTACAAAAGACCTGCAGTATGACTTGGTGGCAGCAGGCACTGAGGTTTCACTTTCCATTCTGAATGCTGAAGGGCCCCAATGCCCAATGAAAAGTTGGCTTCAATTTGCTCAAAACTAGATAAATAAGTCAAAGAGATTTGGGTATTCTGTGCAGTGGAGCGGTGAAACAAAACTGGAACTTTTTGGGCCTATGGATCAGCAGTATGTCTGGAGGAGGAAGAATGAAGCATACACTGAAAAAAACACCCTGCCTACAGTGAAGCATGGCAGTGGCTCATTGATGCTCTGGGGCTGCTTTGCTTCCTCTGGCACTGGAAACCCGCAGCATGTGGAGGGCAAGATGGATTCTATCAATTATCAGGAAATCCTGGGAGAAATGTCATGCTGTCTGTGAGGAAGTTGAAGCTTGGGCATCATTGGACCTTCCAACAGGACAGTGATCCCAAGCATGCCTCAGAGTTCACCAAGGCTTGATTTCAGAAGAAGTCATGGAAGATACTAGAGTGGCCATCACAGTCGCCTGACTTCAACCCCATTGAAAATCTCTGGTGGAATTTGAAAAAGGCAGTTGCAGCACACAAACTCAAGATTATGAACTGGAGGCCTCTGCCCATAAGGAATGGGTGAAGATTCCTCGGGAACGTTGCCAGAAGCTTGTGTCTGGCTATGCATCACATTTGCAACAGGTCACAACAGCTAAAGGGTGCTCTACTAATCACTAAAGATGCTTGTCATGAAGAGGTTGAATAATTTTGAGTCTGCAGTAGTCATGAAAAGTGGGATTTTGTGTAGAATTAGGAGAAACCACTTCTAATATTAGTTGTGTTGAGCTATTTAAATTGTTCTTGTTTGATTTGTTTATTGCAAACAGCTGCTAGTTTGTACATTTTGCCAATAAACCCAATTTGCAGTAGGGAATGAATAATTTTGATTGCAACTGTATATGCTGATGTTCACACCCACAGGCTTTCGTCAATTTCCGTCAAACTCTAGTTCACTTTCTCCCTTGGTGCAGTTTGTTTTATCTGGTGTCAACACCATAATCACAGTTATCTGCTGACCAAAACAATCAGATTGAGACCCAGCAATAGAGGAGGTCTCCATTCAAATAATTTCACAAACTTCAGTGCGGTCCGCCTACTGAAAAATCTTATATCAAATATTATATCAAAACAGGACCAAAAGTTAAGAATTAAGCATTAGATTTTAATTTCTGTTGTTTGTACACCCAGAACATTTTGTGTGATGAATTGTGCACAACTGTGCACTTCGGGAGGTGAGCAAAAAATACAGAGATGTATGCATTCTTTAGCAAAAGGGTCATGAAAAAGAGGTTTCAGATAGATGGTGCACACTGCTTTGAGGCTAAAAAACTTTGCCAAAACTGATATAAACATTATTGTTTTTTTGCAAATATTTACTAATTTTGAATTTGATACTTGCAACATGTTTCAAAAAAACTGGGACAGGAGCATGTTTACCACTGTGTTACATCAACTTTCCTTTTAACAACACTCAATAAGCATTTAGGAAATGAGGACACTAACTGTTGAAGCTTTGTAGGTGGAATTATTTCCCATTCTTGCTTGATGTACGACTTCAGTTGCTGAATAGCTCGGGGTCTCTGACATATTTTGCGCTTCGTAATGCGCCACACATTTTCAGTGGGAGACAGGTGGGGACTGCAAGCAGGCCAGTCTAGTACCCGCACTCTTACCACAAAGCCATGCTGTTGTAACATGTGGCTTGGCATTGTCTTGCTTAAATAAGCAGGGATGTCCACGAAAAAGACGTTGTTTGGATAGCACCGTATATTGCTGCAAAACCAGCATTAATGGTGCCTTCACAGATATGCAAGCTCTTCATGCTATGGGCACTAACATACCCCATACTATCACAGATGCTGCCTTTTGAACTTAATGGTCATAACCATCTGGATGATCCTGCTCCTTTTTAGCCCGGATATGATGTCCATGATTTCCAAAAACAATTGGAAATGTGGACTTGTCAGACCACAGCACACTTTTCCATCAGACCATCTCAGATGAGCTTGGGTCCAGAGCAACGGTGACACTTCAGGGTGTTGTTGATATATAGATTTGGCTTTGCATGGTAGAATTTTAACTTGCACTTGCAGATGTAGCAATGAACTGTGTTTAGTAACAATGGTTTTCTGAAGTGTTCCTGAGCCCACGTGATAATATCCTTTACAGAATGATGCTGGTTTTTAAGGCAGTGCTGCTTGAGGGATCAAAAATCATTCTATAATGGTTTTCAGCCTTGTTGCTTATGTAAAATTTCTCCAGATTCTCTGAATCTTTTGATGATATTATGGATTGTAAATGATGAATTCCCTAACTTTCTTGCAAAGAGAATGGGCATTGATGTCATGCCGTGCTGCATTCTGTGCCGTTGTTACCATCGTCACGGTCTGGCATCTTTGTTTACCTGTCGTCTAGGCAACTGTTAACAGGAGCAGACATATAGTGCATCCGGAAAGTATTTGCAGCGCTTCACTTTTTCCACATTTTGTTATGTTACAGCCTTACTCCAAAATGGCTTAAATTCATTTTTTCCTCAAAATTCTACACACAATACCCCATAATGACAATATGAAAAAGTTTTTGAGATTTTTGCAAATTTATTAAAAATAAAAAACTAAGAAATCACATGCACACAAGTACATGCGCTACCTCCAAAAAAATTCAAGAAATAAACGGGATCGATCGATATGAGCACGAGAAATGGACCATGGATCTCGATGAACTGTCTCGAGTCATGCTGTCAGATATGTTTTCCTACCTGATTTGCAGGGTGAGCGCATAAACCCATGAACAATTTAAAAACTATAAATCATTAGAAGCTCATGTTCAATTAACCAGTGGATGGGTCCAGCTGCCTCAAATCTTCCGGGTGAATGATCAGAAAACCATTGTTTACACAAAGGTACAGGGAATATAAAAAGTCTACACACCCCTGTTCAAATGCCAGATTTTTATGATGTAAAAAATGAGACCAAGATAAATCATTTCAAAACTTTTTCCACCATTAATGTGACCTATAACCTGTACAATGCAACTGAAAAACAAACTAAAATGTTTTAAGGTGAAAAATAAAAAACTAAAAAACTTGAATAATCTGCTTGCATAAATATACGCACCCTTAAACCAATACTTTGTTGCAGCACCTTTGGCTTTTATTACAGCACTCAGTCTTTTGGGATAGGAGTCTATCAGCGTGGCACATCTTGCTGTGGCAATATTTACTCACTTTTTGCAAAAATTCTCCAAATCTGTCAGATTGCGAGGGCACCTCCTGTGCACAGCCCTCTTCAGATCATCCCACAGATGTTCAATTGGATTCAGGTCTGGACTCTGGCTGGGCCATTCCAAAACCTTATTCTTCTTCTGGTGAAGCCATTCTTTTGTTGATTTGGATGTGTGCTTTGGGTCATTGTCATGCTGAAAGATGCAGTTCCTCTTCATCTTCAGCTTTCCAGCAGAAGCCCGAAGGTTTTGTGCCAACACTGACTGGTATATGGAACTGTTCATAATTCCCTCCACCTTGACTAAAGCCCCAGTTCCATCTGAAGAAAAACAGCCCCAAAGCATGATGGTGGCACCACCATGTTTCACTGTAGGTATGGTGTACTTTTGGGGATGAGCAGTGCTGTTTGTGCCAAATATACCTTTTGGAATTATGGCCAAAAAGTTCAGTCTTGGTTTCATCGGACCATAACACATTTTCCCACATGCGTTTGGGAGATTTCAAATGGCTTGGATGTTTTTCTTCGTAAGATAAGGCTTCTGTCTTGCCACCCTACCCCATAGCCCAAACATATGAAGAAGATGGGAAATTGTTGTCACATGTACTAAACAGCCAGTACTTGTCAGAACTTCCTGCAGCTCCTTCAATGTTGCTGCCGGCCTCTTGACAGCCTCCCTGACTAGTTTTCTTCTCATTTTTTCATCAATTTTGGAGGGACATCCAGGTCTTGGTAATGTCACTGTTGTGCCATATTTTCTCCACTCGATGACTGTCTTCACTGTGTTCCATGGTATATTTAAAGGGCCTATATCATGCAAAATTCCTTTTTTGAGCTTTAAAGCATGTTATAATGTTAATTCCTCACAAAAACACTCCCAAAGTGGGATTTTGCTCCATTCACGCATCTCTGAGTATTCCTCCTCAACCCTGCTCTCTGAGCTGCTGCTTTGCCCTGTCCCTGATAATGATTGGGTCCCCACGTTCATACGTATGAACGTGGGTGAGCCACCCACTCCAGGAAGTGCCTGTGCTGCCAGCACTGCCCCCAGGCTAACGCACACACCCACTTTATCTGCGTAGCTAATGGAGCGGTGATCGGCAAAACTCTTTCACTTTAGCATTGATGCTGTGAAGAAGTAATTCCTCTCGCACCTAATCTGCTCAGTGACAACAGCTGTTTGCTTTTTTACGTAAGACCATATCTTCTAAGTGGCATAAATGTGTCTTTGGCTGTGAGAGATTTAGGAGTTTGTTCAGCCTTCCTAAAGAATAGCCTACTCGTCAGAAATGGTTGGAGTTTATTTTCGGGAGCATGCGTCAAACCAGCCAGCAACTTTTTGTCTGTGACAAAATCTGTAATCCATCTTTTCTAAAGTTTACTGTAGATGTTGTTTTCGTGGCCGGAACCCAGCGACACACTGCAGCAGCCGGCTCAGGGGTTACATCATGAAATGGGCGGCAGCCACAAGAAGGAGAGGCGAAGCCTCAGAGATCAAGGCATCTTACTTCCGGGTTGGAAAAGTAGCTCGCGAAAATAACTCATATTTCATAAGAAATTCATTCTCCAGTGTACCAAAGGTAATATACTATCACATACATGCATATAGTTTACTCTGAAAGGCTTAAAATAGCATGATATAGGCCCTTTAATGCCTTGGAAATTCTTTTGTACCCTTCTCCTGACTGACACCTTTGAACAGTGAGAGCCCTCTGATGCTATGGAAGCTCTCTGCAGACCATGGCTTGTGCTGTAAGATGTGACTACAAAAATGTCAGGAAAAACCTACTAGAACAGCTGAATTTTATTTGGGGTTAATCAGAGGCACTTTAAATGGTGGTAGGTGTGTGCTGACTCCCATTTAACATGATTTTGAATGTGATTGGTTCATTCTGAACACAGCCACATCCCCAGTTATAAGAGGGTGTGCGTATTTATACAACCAGGTTATTGTAAGTTTTTTATTTTTCCCCTTAAAAGATTTCAGTTTGTTTTTCAAATGGGTTGTGCAGGTTATAGGTTACATTAATGGTAGAGAAAGTTTTGAAATGATTTATCTTGGCCTCATTTTTTACATCACAAAAACCTGGCATTTGAACAGGGGTGTGTAGACTTTTTATATCCACTGTAAGCAGTCATTGTTTCTACACAGTTTTCCTGGGCATGTGTCTCTGCAGCTACAGGCACTTCTAAGTCCAAGCGGTGAAATGTTGGATTTATCTTCAAATTTGTCATATGATGCTTGATAATATATACACATTATTACCAACAGGACATTAAATACTAATCCAGTAATGAAATAAGCCCGATGCTCGCACTGGTGCACTGGCGCAGCTGATATTAAATCCATGCGTAATGAAGGCAACAAGTAATCACTCCTTCAGAAAATCAAAGAAAGTCGGCACTCCGAAAAGCTCCCCAAAAAACCCCAAAACACTGCTTCACATTTCTAAGTCCTAGCGGTGAAATGTTGAATTTATGTTCACATCTCTCATATGATGCTTGATAAGTATGTACACATTATTACCAACAAGACATTAAATACTAATTCAGCAATGTGATAAACCTGACACTCGCACTGGCACATCAAAAAAAAAAAAATTACCATTATAATTAGCTGCTTTAAAAACATACTAAACCAGGACAGTGACATTTTTATAGTCAGCTGAAAGAGGAGAATCTGCTTAATTTCACAATACCAAACATTCTATGAACTTCAGTCCCTAGCTGATATTAAATCCATGTGTAATGAAGGCAACAAGTAATCACAACTTCAGAAAAATTAAAGAAAGTCCGCTCACTGTGTTTTGGTTTTTTTTTTTTTCACCTCATCATGGCACAGGTGTAATGATGGCACCCAGTAGTAATGGCAGTCGAACATTTCATAGGCTGGTTTGCCTGTACAAAAAACCAGCCGACTTGTTAAAACTTAGCAAGAACTTCACACGCCTGCGCCTCTCTTACAGCTGCAGCACCTCCACGTGCATAAAAGTACTTTTCAAATGTATGTTTAAATCACATCTTACCTTCGTGAAAATGCCATTAACACACAACTATGTGTGCAGGAATTTTGTCAAAGCTGATGTCTTTCCTTCCGACTGCCACGATCCATTCCATCCGACGCGTCTTTGTTAGCTCAGAGACCCGATTCTCTCCACTTTTCTTCCAAGTCGGGAAGTTAAAAAAAATCATATGCCGTTATTAATCTTTTTCCCACGCCAATCGTGAGAGCGGCTGGTGCATTTGATAATGCAGCAAAACTTCCCCATTCTAACATTGTGTGGTATTTGGATGAATAGTAATAACAGACTGAAGCAGCGCTTACCGAATGAAGGATGGTTGAACACTTTTCCCACAATTCCTTGAGGTTTTTCCGTCGGGTGACATCACGCGCCTATTCTTAATTGTATGTTGAAAAACATTGTTCTTAAACTGTTCGACTATTTGCCCATGCAGTTGTTCACAAAGTGGTGAACCTCACCTCATCGTTGCTTGTGAGTGACTGAGCCTTCCGGTGATGCTCGTTTCACAAAAGTGAAATTAACCTTAATGGAATGTTCCAAAAATATGTTTTTTGAACATTCCTCAACTTTCACAGCTTTTTCTTGCCCCTGTCCCAGCTTTTTTGGAATGTGTTGCATGTATCAAATTCAAAATGAGTGAATATTTGCAAAACAACAACAATGTTTATCAGTTTGAACATTAAATGTTTTTGTCTTTGGAGTGTATTCAATTTAATATAGGTTGAAGAGAATTTTAAAATAACTGTATTTTGTTTTTATTTATATTTTACACAATGACCCAGCTTCACTGGAATTGGTGTTGTACATAAACTGAGCAAACATAACGAGATTTATTCAGATGCAAAAATATGGAATTTAAATCACATTGTGTGTTATACTTACTTTTCTTGTTTCAGTAGCACAAGCAGTATATCAAGCCAATTTAATGAGAGGACATTCTTGCATGGTTTAAAGTGAGTTAAAGAAGAATTTTGAGAGGTTTGGACATTTATCTATGCAGAATCCAACTTTAGGGAAAATTCAACAAGTTTACAAGTTCATTTGGTGATTTGGACCAGAGCAAATGAATTAAGGTGTGAAAACACCCTTAGACAAGGTAGGTTCTTGTGTATGTTTCTGTGCTATTGACTTTACACTGAAATCTTGATTTAGCCACTATGCCATGGCACAGAGGCCAAAAAACGCCCATTGTCAGTTTTCAGACCAAACAGGCTTTTCGCTTGTCTTGGTCTTTGTTTTTCTCACAAACGGAGACAGATGTATACATTCACACAGCTTCACTGCTGAGGTTGGAAAACAAACAAACAAACAAACAAACAAACACACACACACATATAACTTTTTCCATTACCCACAAAACCTGCAAAAGAGGAGTCAAAGGTTAATGCTACTGCTACCAAAGGATATTACCAAAAATAAAATTGTACAGTTCAGTTTTTCCTCAAAAGAAGCTTCCTAGTTTACAATCTGTCTGTACTGACAATGATTGACAGTGCTGTTTTGGCGCAAAGATTCAGGGCACATCGGGTAAAGTGAGCCCTGTTCCTTAGAGAAAATGAAATTTCTAACCAACCTCATCAAAATAACATCACTTTAGTAATGATCACAGATCACTGCAATTGTCAGGCCACTCTAATGGCAGTTTGAATATCATGTCAAGATAGGCTCAAATATAAAACTCATCTTTTCAGACTGAGTCTCGGTTATGGTAAGAGGCTAAGCCTTCAGTCATTTTCATTAGAACCCGGCAAAAAGCAATCACACATCTTGTGGCAAAGAGAAGATGTAAACACTCAGAAGTGACCATAATCTTTTGAGAAATGCCTGATGCCAAACAGTCCAATCTGAGAGGAAATGGGAAAGAGAACATATGATTCAAAGACCAGAGAGAATATCCAAATTAGGGGATTCACAGGACATGTACGCATTAAAAGTCTCCCACTGTTTTGTTCAAGGTTCAGATATCATTGGGTTAAAGAGTTCCATTACAGATACTGTTTCATCTTTTTTCCCTGGAACATGGATCTCTGGGTCTGCTGCTGCTTTTCATGTTGAAGTCTGTAATGCCTTCCTCACCTCTTGCCCTTCCCTCTGTCCAGGTGTTAGACAAAAAGCCATGAGATTCTTTGCCCCAAGAGTGTTGGCTGTCTTTCCTCCATTCAGATAAATTGGTTCGGTCCAGAGAGCCTGTACTGTTACATTTCTTCACCATCGGGGGTGCTAGAGAACCTGCGGTGAGTGACGTCAGAGAGAGGCTGTTCAGGGTTTCAGACAAGTGTTCATTGATCAAGGAATGCCCGCAGTCCTCTCTCTCTGTCCCCATGCACATGTCCTCATCTGAAGGGTCCATAGAGTCCTGTTGGGGGCAACCTGGGCTAGCGCTGCCCCCTCCACTGCTGCTTTGGCTCCTTTGGTGCCGCTGCATGGCATGGAGGGTCGGAGTAGGACCGTGCCTCTTTGGTAAAGAGTGGCACTGGCCTTCTGACTTTGATTCTTTGGGGTGTAGGGGATGACTGGAGACAGGGCAGGGCAGCAGCACCGGTAGATCCAGGTGTCTCGGTGTGGAGACGCTGAAGCTGAGCCCTTCTTCCAGCATGGTCTGCAGGCTTCCCTCTGAGCTACCAGTGGCCAGGGAGGAGTCACGGTGTGATGGATGCTGTACAGAGAAGATGATGATTAATTTTCCACTATATAAATACTTCATTTTGTTTAGCTTTAATCTGCAGCAAACAGTACTAAAGACTCATAACTTCTTCAGACACTTTACTGCCAGATACAAACTCCTCATCAGTACTCTACAAACAATAAAATCTTGATTTTGAAGAAGTACAGGCCAGTGTTTTAGGTTGCCAAATGAAAATGACCATAATGGCACAACTGTCTTATTTTGTCTTATCATGTCTTGTCATGAAGAATCACGGTCATGGTGTCATCATGTCTTGTCATGTCATGAAAAACAGTAAAAGACTTACTTTGACAACTCCAACATCTAAAACTCACACAAAGAACTGCATGTTGGACTGTTTTGTGAGGTTGACCAATAGAAGCACAGGTCACTCTGTGAGCTGCTGAGCATTATTAATAGCATTTAATAATGCTCAGCAGCTGTGTGCGGCTGGGAGCTTGGCAAACAGTAGCTGGTGTGTCTTTTCCAAAGGTGATTGCTGAGTGGGAAGATTTATTCTGGATAGCCGTCGGCGAGACATTTTTATGCCCGAAAGGATCACTGACTGAGTCAGACACACGGTTGCATTCTCATCTCTGGAACGGTTCCCAAAGCCCTCACTGTTGTATTGTTCAAGAAGAAAAATCGTCTAGACTGTGAAAACTGCCAACCTATAAGTCCCTTAAGTCACGTCTAAAAACTTTTCAGTAGCATAATAGCAGCACACACAAAAAATGATCTTTATGTCTTCTTTCCTGCATCACAGGCTGCCGATCAGCCTGGGAGAGGTACTACTGAACTTGTCATTGCCTTAGAACAAATCATCAAAAAATCTATAGAATTCAATAGCCCAGTTTTCATTGCTTTTATAGATTTTACTAAAGCTTTTTACAGTATTAAACCTAGTTTCCACTGGGAACTTCTTGAAGAAAGAAGTTTTAAGAAGCGATACATCAGTCTTCTCAAATTGACCAATGACAGCTCCACAGCTGCTATAAAAACAGACACAGGGATGGGGCTGGACGATTAACTGAAATAAAAATGAAAATGACATTTGGGTCAAAAATTGACATAATGTTGGTCATATTGTTTTTTTTTTTTTTTAACGTTTTCCCCTCTCCCTGTTTTGTGTGCGTGTGTGTGTGTGTGTGTGTGTGTGTGTGTGTGTATGAGAGCTTTCGCATCCTTCCCCTTTAATATGTGTCCTGGGTGAGCAGTCTGTAACCCTTAACCACAGAAACTGTGCAGTAATGCCGTGCCCACCACATAGTATGTGATGATTGATGCTTTATTTCATCTGAAAATGCCAAGAAAAAGTGAGCGAAGTGCACTTAAACTAACACGTAAATTACCCAAAGCCAAATCACTGTTAGCTGCTATCCATTCAACCATTTTACAGCAGAAACTGAAGACAAAATGGAAAGGCTAAGGTTGGATTTAAGAACTTGACCAGACGGTCATAATCCCTATTTGGTGATAACATAATCATGATTGCATAAAGGACTCCCTGCCATAGTTAACTGGCTAACTAGTCGCCATGGTGAGTCAGGTGATCCACAAACTCTTAAGAGTTATATATTAGAAACACTGGGCCACATGCAAGAACATGTTAGCATTAGTATGTGTAAATCACACATATTTTGTTAGTAAGTGGTGTCAGTACTAATGAGCCACTCCCGATTCAACTAACACTCGTATGTCCTCCAAACGTGTTTAAACAGCATGTGTGAAAATGGTGGATTCCACTTGTGCACGTGAGTGGGTGTGCATCTGGTAAACGATCTTCTTCCATCTGGTAAACGATTCCGGAGCATCAGAGGCAGAACCACCAGACTGATCAACAGCTTCCTCCCACAAGCTGTCAGGATGCTGAACAGCTGACCCGGAATCTCTCATACACACTACTGCACCTATGGACATTTTGTATATTATAGTTAGTTATTCTTTTTCCCCAAGTATGTCTCAGGGATGTGTGAATGGATGGGGGGTGGGTGGGGGTGGGGGGGTGGAGCTATGTGGGAGTGTGTCTTAATCATGCTGCTTCTTATATGGATGCTGAGAGAAACGCAATTTCATCTTGCCTGCACTACAGTTGTATGTACAGCAATATGACAATAAAGTTTGATTTGATTTGATTTGATGTGAAATGAAGATCTGCATAACTGACACCCTAAAACTACCATATAAGGTCACACTTTCTCAGTGGAGGGTCTTGTATCACTGTCATACCACCTATACACATAGTGCAGGCAAACTACTAGTCTAGTGGCTAGGAGGGGTTCCCATGCACCCCCCGGAAATCAACTTTTAACCAGCATTTCTGGAATGCGCTGGATAAGCTGTTAATGAAATGCTTTGTTCCCAAGCTTGCAAAATGTCCCACGTGACTTTTTTATGCTAATTTTATGTAAATTATTGCCGCCAATAATTGCCGGTTCCAAGGTTCCAAGGTTGTCATAGCCAGGAGCGGCACTGGGGTTAAGCTCCCAGTGCTCATAAAATGCTCCTTATGGCGTGCGTCTCGAAAAGCCTCTGACAACTAAGTCCAACTCCTAGCCTACCCGTGTGGTTTAGTCTCTAAGCCCGGCGGAACTGCTTTTACTAATAGGAGAAGGGGCGAGGGCGGATCTCTGGCGCCTTAAAACCAGATGCTTCGGGTAGATGGTGGCTCGTCAACCTGGGAAGGTAGCCCATCTAGGGGAAGGTAAACCCTGATTTCAAACCTCTGCTGCCTTGCGGCATACCCGGTCACGGGAAAGGCTTCGGGAGTCAACCCTGAGGAAAAATCCGGAGTCGGAGCCCCTAAGGCAGTTCTATGTTGTGCTCAACATCGTTCTGGCAGCTCCTGCAACGGCGCTGGTGCCAAACTGTAGCAGCCCTGCTGTTCCTTTGGATTCATCAGTGACGTGGAGAGGGGGGACATGCTGCATGGGCAACATCTTGTCCTCCATATCTTCCTGCCCAGGCTTGGATCCTACCAACGCCCAACGCTGGAAGGTAGAACACCGGATCACTGGAGAGGACACTCCAGCTTCGCCTTTGGCGTAGACAAAACACGGGGAATGACAGTTACCGGTTATAAGCCACTGCTCAATTGGCGTAGAGTGTGGCGCCAGGGGTTGTTCCCGACGGTGGGAGGGATCATCAGATCTCACTGGACAGCTACCGCCCGCCTCAAGCTGGGCAGCCCCCAGCCAATAAGGTGTTGTCCCGCCACAGCTTGCTTTCCTCATTGGGTGCATGGGGATGAGGAGAAATCCAAACAGCAGGCTGAGAACCTTCGCACCAGGCAAGACAATAAAACAAAAGAGACCAACTCTAAAACTGGGAACTTGGAACGTCCGCACTATGATGACAGGACTCGCTGCTAACCTAAAGGACATCAACGACACCAGGAAGACTGCCATCATCAATAATGAGCTGAAGAGACTGGGAGTGGATATCGCCACTCTCCAGGAAACACGGTTAGCTGATGCAGGCACACTGAGAGAGAAGGACTACACGTTCTACTGGCAGGGAAAGGGCAGTGACGAACACAGGGAACACGGAGTGGGCTTCGCAGTGAAGAACACTTTGCTGAAGATGGTGGAACCGGGCAGCACTGGCTCTGCACGACTCCTCATCCTCCGCCTGAACACCACTGAAGGCCCAGTCACCCTCGTCAGTGTGTATGCCCCAACACAGACAGCCACACCAGAGGCAAAAGACGAGTTCTACGAGAATCTCGCAACAACTGTCAGGATCATCCCCAACTCTGAACAACTCATTCTCCTTGGAGACTTCAATGCCAGAGTGGGTGCTGACCACGACTCCTGGCCCTCCTGTCTTGGACCCTTTGGCGTGGGCAGAATGAACGACAACGGACAGCGGCTGCTCGAGTTCTGCACATATCACGATCTGTGCATCACAAACTCGTTCTTCAAGACCAAGCCCCAACACAGGGTTTCCTGGCAACATCCGCGCTCAAAGCACTGGCACCAGCTAGACTTGATCCTGACCAAGCGCACCTCACTGAAGAACGTGCTAATCACCCGTTCGTTCCAGAGTGCAGATTGCGACACAGACCATTCATTGGTGTGTTGCAAGGTCAAGTTGCAGCTGAAGAAATTCCATCGTGCTAGACAACCTGGAAAGGCATGGATTGACACCAGCAAGATGGCCCAACCAGAACTTGTTGAGCAGTTTGCCTCCACCTTTGAGAAGGAACTTGGAGTACCACAAGGAGGAGAATCTGCAAAGCAGAAGTGGGAAGAGCTGTGAAACACCATCTACCGCACAGCCTTGGCTACCTTTGGGAGGAAGACCTCGAAGTCACAGGACTGGTTTGATGCCAAGTTGACCGAGATGACCCCCGTCATTGAAGCCAAGCGCTCAGCACTTGCTGAGTACAAGAAGTACCCAAACGAGAAGAATCTCCAGATTCTCAGGGCTGCGAGAAGCAAAGTTCAGCAGACTGCTCGGCGCTGTGCCAACGAGTACTGGACTCAGCTCAGCCAAGACATTCAAACCGCTGCCATAACAGGGAACATCCGTGGTATGTACGATGGCATCAAGAAAGCACTTGGTCCGGCTCAGAGCAAGACAGCCCCCCTCAAATCCTCCACTGGGGAGATGATCACAGAGAAGAACAAGCAGATGGGGAGATGGGTGGAACACTACTCCGACCTCTACTCTAGACAGAACACCGTGACACCGTCAGCCCTTGATGCCATCGACTGCCTGCCATCCATGGACGAACTTGATGCCGAGCCAACCATCGACGAACTCAGTAAGGCCATTGATAGCTTGGCCGCTGGCAAGGCACCCGGCAACGACGGCATACCCCCTGACCTGATCAAGCACTGCAAGACCGCCCTACTGCTGCCATTGCATGACGTCCTCTGCCAGTGCTGGAAGGAAGGTGCCATACCACAGGACATGAGGGACGCCAAGATCATCACCCTCTACAAAAACAAAGGGGAGAGAAGCGACTGCAACAACTACAGGGGCATTTCCCTCCTCAGCGTTGTTGGCAAAGTCTACGCACGAGTTGTTCTCGTTTGTCTACAGAAGCTTGCCGAACGTGTCTACCCCGAGTCTCAGTGTGGCTTCCGCGCTGAGCGATCGACGGTAGACATGATATTCTCCATCCGCCAACTCCAGGAGAAATGCAGAGAACAGAACATGCCTCTGTACGTCGCCTTCATTGACCTCACCAAAGCGTTCGATCTGGTCAGCAGAGAAGGCCTTTTCAAGATCCTGCCAAAGACAGGATGCCCACCAAAGTTGCAAAGCCTCATCGAATCGTTTCACACCAACATGCAGGGGATAGTGCAGCACGATGGCAACGTCTCAGAGCCATTCAACATACGCAGCGGAGTGAAACAGGGCTGTGTACTTGCGCCGACCCTCTTTGGGATTTTCTTTGCTATGCTCCTGAGGCATGCCTTCAGCACAACAACAGAGGGAATCTACCTGCACACAAGATCTGACGGCAGGCTTTTCAACCTCGCCCGCCTGAAAGCCAGAACCAAAGTACGCGAGGCTCTAATCAGAGACATGCTGTTCGCAGACGACGCTGCAGTCGCAACCCACACACAGCAGGAGCTTCAGACCCTGATGGACCGCTTCTCCCAGGCATGCAAGGACTTCGGGCTTACCATCAGCCTGAAGAAGACTAACGTCTTGGCGCAAGGCACGGAAGCACCACCAACCATCACCATTGATGACTACAAGCTGGAGGTCGTGAATCAGTTCACGTACCTGGGGTCCACGATCAGCAACAACCTCTCCCTTGATACAGAGATCAACAAGAGGATTGGAAAATCAGCCTTCACACTCGCTCGCCTCACCACACGAGTGTGGGAGAATCCCAAACTCTCTGTCAAGACGAAGATGGCAGTGTACAACGCCTGCGTCATCAGCACACTGCTCTATGGGAGTGAGACGTGGACAACATACGCCCGGCAGGAAAAGAGACTGAACTCCTTCCACTTGCGCTGCATTCGCCACATCCTGGACATATCCTGGCAGGACAAAGTGCCCAACACAGAAGTTCTGTCCCGCGCCGGCCTTCCCTCCATGTTCACTCTACTCAGGCAGCGCAGGCTCCGCTGGCTAGGCCACGTTCACCGTATGGAGGATGGCAGAATCCCCAAAGACGTCCTCTATGGAGAACTGGCAACTGGCAGGAGAGACGTTGGCCGCCCACAGCTGCGCTTTAGAGATGTCTGCAAGAGAGACATGAAGGCCCTGGATATCAACACAGAGCGCTGGGAGGACCTTGCAACGGACCGCTCCAAATGGAGAGGCACCCTGACCAGACAGCTCAAGGTGGGTGAAGAGAGACTGACTGCTGCAGCAGATGAAAAAAGGACCCGCAGGAAGAACCGCCACAGACCCAGCAGCACGGAGACCACCCACAAGTGTGACCTGTGTGACAGGGACTGTCATTCGCGCATCGGCCTGTTCAGCCACAGGCGGTGCTGTTCCAGCAGAATAGACGTTTAGGATTCTCTTCCATGGTCATCATAGACCGACGGAGGCCGACGAATATTGCCGCCATTACCAGAAAATGCATTTTTTGTTATTTCTCTTTAAATGTTTGAGAAAACTCCTTAATTATGGCTTCTACACCCGTGTTATGAAGGTCAATTGTCACATTGAACCTATTTTCAGAATGCCCATATCTGTATAGAACAAGAAAATATGCAAATTAGGTCCGCCATTGTGCAAAAATCTTTATTTCTCTATATCTCTACCAGTCTTGGACATAGCCTCACCAAAATGGTTTCTACCTCCCTTATTACATGGTCAAACAATACGATAACGTTATCATTGTTGTGAATACACGTGTTACTAGTATGTTATGAAATCCTGTAATTACGGCTGCCATTAAGAAAAAATAGTTTTTTCGCCCTATTTTGGCTCCTTTTAGAGATGAACGTTTTCTGGGAGCTTCTACCTCCCTATTAACATGGTCAAGGAACATGATAAAAACTAATCATGTGTTCATTTCTAACAGTAATGTGTAAATATTACGCATCATCATCATCCTCTTCTTCTATGTTGTCTTCTGCTTCGTCTTCAGACTCTTCTTCTTCACTGTTGTCTTCACCAGCAGTAACTAGGATATCTACGAGTGAAGTAGGTAGTGCCTCTCCATAGTACCAGATGGGTTCTAGTACTTCCTGGTCTGTTCTTAACCAACCCTGACCCTCATCGTGTGGTTTCGGCTTTTCGAAGATAGCTTGGTGAGCTCATTTGTACAGCGCAACCCGGTAGTTTGCACGCTGGATGTGTGGCTTGAGCGCAGAGCGGCATGGAGGGAGACGTGTCAGGTCGACTTTTGACTTGGTAGTGAGCCTCTCACCTTCACCAACCATCTTTCGAAGCAGTTTGACACGTACGGTATCCACGGACGATTCACGAGGCTGCCCATACATGATACAGGTGAACTTCTCCAGCTGCGTAACCACTTCAGGGTCGATGCTCCATTTCTCTCCAAGCTGACGGAATGCCTCATGAAACCTTGGGCTCTTCTCAAGTTTTTTCAGAGGACCGACTTTTCCTTTTCCTTTAAAGGAGCTTGTACAATCTTCTCCAGTGAACACGTAGAAGCCAAGTATGGTGGAACAGTAGCTGCATCCCAAGGACTCAGCAATTTCCGAGAGATTGAGTAGCTTGCGGTGTTTGCCAGATCCTGTGTCCAAGTAGACAGTAAGGTTTATTGTATGGGCATGGTAGAGCAGAATCACGAAGATGTCCGTGTCTGGCGTACGACCACAGCATTCTCATAGCCAATTCTGGCGGCAAAGTGAAGGTATAGCACCACCCTTGTGTCAGTTTCTTCCTGATCACTGTATATTTCGGGGAGTTCTCGCTCTTCCACCTGAAAGCAATAAAATACAAACAAAGTTTTTACTTCAGTAATTGCATGGGCATAAAAGTAATTGAAATGTTATCGACAGACCTCCCCGTTCGAAATGACCAGTTCATGGGCCCGTCCTTCAACAATAATCCCTGCTTTCTGCGTGTTTTGGAGCCTCGATGCTGCTTCTCGGCCACTCCAAACGGGTAGTAGTAGTAAATTACATAATTGCTTTTTGTTCTCGTCATTGGCGAGGAACACTTTGAAGTTGTATGGCTTCCTTGTCGCGGGACCTGCGAGAATAATCTTCTCTGATTTCCCGCGCCTCAACCTCTCCTGCGCCTTGATCGATTGTGGATAGTAGCTGTCAGTGGAAAACAAGAAATGCTTCCTGGCTACCATTTGGTCGAGTATTTGCAAGCAAATCTCGCCGCAAGTGGGAGGAAGATTAGACAGCGTATGAAGCAGAGCCATGCCATCTTGAATAAACAGGGCGTCTTTGGGGTAGGAAAGGTCTTCGCTGGCGTGGCCGTCGAGGATATAGTGAAGGACACTGGCCTTGTTCGTCTTAGAGAAGAAGCCATCTGGTGTTCCAAGACTGGGAGGTACTGGTAACAACGGAAACTTCATAAGTTCGTCTAGGTCCAAAGGATCTTCCTGGTCTGATCTTCTGGACCTAATTTGCATATTTTCTTGTTCTATACAAATATGGGCATTCTGAAAATAGGTTCAATGTGACAATTGACCTTCATAACATGGGTGTAGAAGCCATAATTAAGGAGTTTTCTCAAACATTTAAAGAGATATAACAAAAAATGCATTTTCTGGTAATGGCGGCAATAATTTACATAAAATTAGCATAAAAAAGTCACGTGGGACATTTTGCAAGCTTGGGAACAAGGCATTTCGTTAACAGCTTATCCAGAGCATTCCAGAAATGCTGGTTAAAAGTTGATTTCCGGGGGGTGCATGGGAACCCCTCCTAGCCACTAGACTATACAGTGGTGCATAAAAGTTATCGAAAACTCAAATATCACAGCATCCTAACTAACCTTTGACCGTATGTACTGTATAACAGTAACACAGAGTACACTTACACTAACTAAAGAGGAGATGCTCATTTAACATGTCCCATTAGCTGCAAGGGCTGCTGGGAAATGGGAAATCCATTTTCTTTTTGGGTTCCAGAATGATTCACTTGGGGGGCCAAAATGCAATCATGCATAGGACCCCAAAAACTAAGAAACAGCCCTGATGACACATTTCAACAATTTGGGCTATTTTGCATCTGATATGATTTGAGCATTGATCGGAGGATCTGCTTTTAATTGTTTTTAACTATATTTTTAATTGTAATTGTAACTTGAATCAAAGTATAGAATCTTGTTGACTAATTATTAGTTTATAATGTTTACACTCATACTTGATTCAGACAAATAAAATATAGAGCCATTTAGTGAAAAATGAGGTTAGAATAACAGCAAACTATTTACACATAACTCTAACAACTGGTCTGCACCACTCATATATTTTGTTTTGGTGAATCCCAAAAGTTCATGTAAATTCAATGTACAGTGGTGTGAAAAAGTGTTTGCTCCCTTCCTGATTTCTCATTTTTTTGTATGTTTGTGTAGCATCATCGTCTCCTCAAACCAAGACAGAAGATCACTTCTCTCCATTTTACAGGAATTTCACTTTATTCCTTCTACAGGAATACCACTTTTCTGCATTTTACAGGAATATCACTGGCTTTCATATCGACTCATCCAGGCCTCATCCAGACCAGACCCAAAGATGTTTTCCCAGGACCCCAATGTAAACAGTTGCCTCTTGCAGAGATTGTAAGGATCAGAATTTGCTTTTAAAGGCTCAAAGGAACATAAAACTCGGGAGACCAGACCTCCAACGTGAACACTGCATTTGGATAACATCTTCCTTTACAGGAAACCAGTGCTCTTAAAAGGGTCATAAACGGCTTAATCAGACAGGTTTATAACCTTGATGGCTCCCAGATTATCTCTTCCAGATACCATGGACCTAAAAGAAATCATCTACAGCTCAACAGTACCTCCTAGAGGATACCTACGAAATGTGTTTCAGTATGTAGGATGACTTTTTAATTTGTTCTAAACATTAAGTTTCTTTCAGCTTATCCTCTTCTCCCCTGGATCCCAAGGACACTGAGAATCATCCTTTTTATCACTAACCATAGTTTGCTGTACTACCTTAAGCTTTGATCTAAATATGAATGCATGTATTATAATTATGTATAAGAAATGTTATGTCCATGAGTGTTATTCAAATAAATGTAATATTAGAGTAATGGTACAAATGCATGATCACCAAATATTAGCCAAGTCATTTAATTTAGTTGGATTTTATATTGAGCACCTAATTTCATGAAATTTCATTGAAACGGAGATAGGCGCTGCCCCATACATCAAATGGTGTTCCACATGCTGTGGAAGGGAAATTAACCTAATTTCATAAGAACTGACTGAGTGTTGATTTTTCTCTGCAATTTCATGGGATGGTGTCTTCTTTTGATTGGCTGCTCTCAAACAAAAAATGTTCTCACATTGGATGGCAGCCATTTCAAACTGCTTTTGATAAAGTCGATTGGTCAGTCTTGCAATCAACATCATAAGTTTATGACCAGGCGGGGTCATTTAAAAGTAGTGGAAGCTGCCCTGCGGACAGTTATGTAAGAGAGAACAAGAGAAGATCAAAGATGAAAGAAAAGTTAAGTCAGGAGAGCAAGAGAAACACCTACACAGAGACAAGCTATGCAGTTAAAAGGTTAAGTTAGAATTAGAAACACAGAAAAGAAGAAGGAAAGAGATTTTGAGAAAGATTAGGAACTAAGTTAAGATTAAAGAAGCAGAATAGTAATCTAGATCTCAGAGGAAGATTTTATTTCACCGTTTCAAGGTCCTGTCTAGTTTTATTTTATCTAAATTGTTCTTTGTGAAGTTTGTCAAATCCTGCGTTAGTTTTTGTTTACTGAGGAGAAATCATCTTTTTCTTTAGAGCTCGCTTTTTCAGAGAATCAAATTCTCAAACTTTTTCCTTCACTTCAGAAGCCATTCTTGTCCTAGTAAATGTTTTTCTCATTTTTTTTATGACTTTTCACGCCGTTAAAGTGGACCTTTAATTTTCCTAATTTAAAGTGAACAGAGACTGTGTTTTTGGACTCTCTTTCCGGCCTCATATCCGCCTAACTGAGAAGTTTTTCCTTCAGTTTTTTTGGTCTATCCTGCTCCTAGAGACTTCACCGATTCGGCCGGACTCGTTCCAAGGATTTTCACGCCGCCCTGAGACAAACCATCCACGGTTGCCACTGTCTTCTTGAAGAGCCCCCAGCCGAGTTATCACTTCCACGGCTGTGAGGGAGTATAACAGCAGCCGCTTCCTCCGACATCCTAACTTCAAAACCCAGCGGTATCGACCCGCTGAAACGTGGACCTACAGCTGTTTTCGTAAGTGAAACTCCTACTTCTCCTATTTGCTGGGTTAAAACGTGATGTCCAAACAATTAAATTACAATTGAATATAGCCCATATTTCAGGGCTCAATTAGTCTCTTAGCCACAGGATAAAGCTATAAACTGAAGGAAGACTCTTAGTCATTTTTAAGTAACTGCCCTTAAATTTTGTAGATTAATTCAGAAGTCATTTTTAGATAAATAGTTTATGAATTTTCCCCATAAAATTGCGTTGTTTTGTTAGACATTTCAGCCTTCATTTACCGTTGAAACATAAGTCTGGTTCCTCCTTGGTTCTACAGAGGTGTAACGCTGGATTTTATGTTCAGCAATCCAATATCAGTGGATGTGATATCGTACGCTGTTATCATTTGAATCTGTTCATCCATCATTTGAACGCCATGCCATGTAACCTGAATGAGTTTAATAAAAGGGTGAATGAGAGAAGTTGCTGAAGCGTTTTCCTTCGCATATATATGTTTCCTAATCACGGCAGGAGAAGAACTCACTGAAACTTTGAGACTGATTCATTAAGTAATTGAAGGTACAAAATTAATTAAAATTAAAGTTAATATTATTGTCCATTGTGACTGGTGCCCCTTTTACGAGTGCTTTTATTTAATTTAGCAGGTGTAGAAGTTAAGGTTTAACTCCGCCCCCTTTCACACCCACTATTAAATAAAATAAATAATTCCTGTACCTTATGACAAATATTTTATTATATAATCCCACCACATTTGTCACACTTAAATGTTTCAGATCATCAAACAGATTTAAATATTAAAGATAACACAAGTAAACACAAAATGCAGTTTTTAGATGAAGGTATTTATTATTAAGGGGAAAAAAATCCAAACCTACATGGCCCTGTGTAAAAAAGTGATTACCCCCTAAACCTAATAACTGGTTGGACCACCCTTAGCAGCAACAACTGCAATCAAGCATTTGCGATAACTGGCAATGAGTGAGGCAAGTGAAGCCTGTAGTGCTGTTGATGTTGTTGTGGGGTCTTTTGTGACCTCTTGGATGAATCGTCGCTGCACTCTTGGGGTAATTTTGATCGTCTGGCCGCTCCTGGGAATGTTCATCACAGTTCCATGTTTTTGCCATTTGTGGATAAAGGCTCTCACTGTGGTTCGCTGGAGTCCCAAAGCTTTAGAAATGGCTTTATTGCCTTTTCCAGACTGATAGCTCTCAATTACTTTGTTTCTCATTTGTTCCTGAATTTCTTTGGATCGCAGCATGATGTTTAGCTTTTGAGGCTCTTTTGGTCTACTTCACTTTGTCAGGCAGGTACTATTTAAGTAATTTCTTGATTGAGAACAGGTGTGGCAGTAATCAGACATGGGTGTGGCTAGAGAAATTGAACTAAGCTTTCCAAAGATGTGATAAACCACAGTTAATTTATGTTTTAACGGGGGGGGGGGGGCTTTTTCACACAGGGCCATGTATGTAGGTTTGGATTTTTTTTTTTACCCTTAATCATAAACACCTTCATTTAAAAACTGCATTTTGTGTTTACTTGTGTTATCTTTGTCTAATATTTAAATTTGTTTGATCTGAAACATCTACAGTAAGTGTGACAAACATACAAAAAAAGAGAAATCAGGAAGGGGGCAAACACTTTTTCACACCACTGTATGTCACATTTGTGAATAAATCTGTTAGTACTAACTTTAAAAAGAGACTGGATAGAGTAGGGCGTGAAAATATGGGAAACAAACAAGCTTAGCTTAATCCATCCATCCATCCATCTTCTACCGCTTTTCCGGAGGTCCGGGTCGCGGAGGCAGCAGTTCAAGCAGAGAAGCCCAGACTTCCCTCTCCCCAGCCACCTGCTCCAGCTCTTCAGAGGGGATACCAAGGCGTTCCCAGACCAGCTGGGAGACATAGTCTCTCCACCGAGTCCTGGGTCTGCCCCGGGGTCTCCTCCCAGTGGGACGTACCTGAAACACCTCAAGTGGGAGGCGTCCAGGAGGCATCCTAATCAGATGCCCATACCACCTCAACTGACTCCTTTCAATGTGGAGAAGCAGCGGTTCTACTCTGAGCCTCTCCCGGATGACTGAGCTCCTCACCCTATCTCTGAGGGTGAGTCCAGCAATCCTACGGAGAAAGCTCATTTCAGCCGCTTGTATCCGCGATCTCGTTCTTTCGGTCATTACCCAAAGCTCGTGACCATAGGTGAGAGTAGGAATGTAGATTGACTTGTAAATCGACAGCTTTGCCTTAGAACTAAGCTCCCTCTTCACCACAACAGACCGGTACAACGTCCGCATCACTGCAGATGCTGCTCCAATCCGTCTGTCGATCTCTCGCTCCATTTTCCCCTCACTCATGAACAAGACCCCAAGATACTTAAACTCCTCCACTTGGGGCAGGAGCCTGTCCCCAACCCGGAGAGGACAATCCACCTTTTTCCGGCTGAGGACCATGGACTCGGACTTGGAGGTGCTGAGGTGCTTAGCTTAATTATTTCCATTAATCCTTAAACTAAACTAACTAATGGTTCTTGCATGAGGCCCACTGACTTCTGCATTGAACTGTATTTAATTTTATTATATGTGTGTGAAATTATTACATAATACTCACTTTAATACCAAATCACAGCAGTAATATATTCACTGATACCACTCTCTTGCGTAATATTGCTTAATTACGAGCCTTTTTGGTGAACTATAAGGGAGAAGAAAGGAGGGGAAAAATGACAAAAAAAAACTGAGTGAAAGGTTCAAATAACTGTGATGCTGATTTAAGGTCAAATTTCCCCGCCCTACACAGGGATAACTAGGCCAGTCTGAATACTCGAGGGTGTAACACAGGTGATATTCTGTCAACTCTTTTATTCTGCATAACCATAGCTGCTTTTATCTCAAAAGCTGAAGTAGTTTGCAACTTTGGCTTCTCTATTGGAGGTCATCTTCTTTCCAACTTAAGTTGTGCTTATACCATACAGTAGCTGCACTGAGTGAGTCAAAGCAAGATTTACAGTTGTTCCTTGACACACTAGCCACATATTCTGCAGAAGTCAGACTTTTCTTAAATATCTCTAAAACTGAGTGCATGACAACTGATCAAAGTCAACCCCTCCATTTTACAATCTGGAATAAGCCCATCAAGCTTATTGATGGTACCCACCAAGAAAATACGGTGTTGCTCGAACAACAAACCCTGGATCAACCCTGAGATAAAAACACTTCTGAGAGAGAAGAGGATCTTCAGGTCGGGGAACAGGGAGATGCTGAAGTCCGTACAGAGGGAGCTCAGGAAGAAGATCAGAGAAGGCAAGGACAGCTTCAGGAAGAAGATGGAGGACAAGCTGCAACAGAGTGACATCGACGGAGTCTGGAGAAATCTCAAAACCATCTCTGGGCTCCAGAATACCTCCTCCCAGGCCACGGGGGGCAGGGAGTGGGCGAACAATCTGAACCTGTTTTTTAATAGGTTTGACCAACTGCCCTCCCCCCATGACTGCACACCAACCACTGCTGCCTCTGAAGTCATCGAGACCTGCTGTCCACACCCCACTCCACCAACACCCCCCCCACTCCCAGCACACAGCCCCCCAACCTGACCCTCACTAAAACCCCATTTCCACCAGTATCACCTTGGCTTTACTTTTTTTTACTTGTTTCGGTTTTTTGCCATTTCCACCTCGGTGCTCACGGTCTAACCGTTACGATTTTCGTGCCTGTTAAGAGGCAGGGTACAAGCGAGCGAAAAGCGAGGTGTGATTTCACGTCAATCGACTGCTAACCGCTGATTGGTCAGGGCGTAACGTCACAAAAAACGCGTCCGTTTTGATTTCTGTTGAAGCTACACGACCGCCATTTCAGCGAGTACTGTAACCGCGGAGACCGGCTTCACAATTGTGTTCTCTTAACGATGTCCACGCCGTCCACGCGCAAGTTTATTCCATGGACAAACGAGGAGGTGCGGACTTTTCTGTTGTTGGTAGCCGACGACCACATCCAGAGCGAGTTGGACGGTGCAACTCGCAACGAAAAAATATACCAGGAGGTTTCCGACCAAATGGCAGCACAAGGTTATACCCGGACTGCCAAACAGTGTCGTGAAAAACTAAAAAAAATGAAGAGCGATTATCGGGCCATAAAGGACCACAACGGACGCAGTGGTGTGAGTAGGAAGGAGTGGAAATGGTACGAGCGGATGGACGCGATATACGGACATCGGCCTGCTAGCCAAGGCAGAGAATTTGGGCTCGACACGGCCACGCAAATGGAAAACGCTGACGGTGAGTGTTGTTTTGTTATTGTTCGTCTTCTCGCCTTCCGCTCAAAAGCGCACTTTATTTAAGCACTAAAGAAAGTTGTTTGATTGTGGGCAATTGTTAGTGGTGGTGGCTAGCCCGCTAACAGCTAGCTACCTTGCTGCTACCTGGCATCAAGCTGCGGAATCACGCTTTAATTTCAGTATTCACATGAAAAAAACGCTGAAGTAAGCTTTCTGTAATGTGCTTAGACAGTTTTTAGTTTGCAGTACATGTTGCACTTTGTTTGTGAGCTTTATTGTGTGTTTGTTCTTTCTAGACTCATTTTTCATATCCCAGCGGTGCGCGTCAACGGACCGGCATGAAACTCCGGCGTCTCCCGTGGGGGTGGCCGAATCGGTCGAATCGGAGCCGACACCATTGTCTGCCACATCGGCAGGTCCATCACCAAAAATCATGTCCCGATCAATTGCTGGTAAGGCACAACAAACTGAAAATTACCACCCGGTTGTTTTTATATGTGATTGTTATTTTCAATAGACGCATAAGGAATTTAAAATGTCTTTGTACGTTTATAAAAATACTAGATTCAGGGGTGTTCATAGCCACCCTGCCCCAGTTTTATTGGTGTGTTGGTTGTGGAAATATTTTTTTTTTTTTTTTTAAACAAAAAAGGAGCACATGTACCGACTTCAAATCAACATGCTCTATTGAAATTATTCACGTCAGCTAACACTATTAAGCCATTCAGATTTATGAGGACACAGTACAAACAAATATTTCTCTCAAAACAACCCATTTTTTGATCCAGTGTTATCTAAATACAATGACTTCTGTCTTTCATATAGGCAAACGCAAAAGGTCCAGCACCATTGCAGACCTTGCATCAGTAATGGCCCAAAATCACGCAGAGGACATGCGGATCCAAAAACGGATGCTCGAAATGCGTGAAAGGATGCACGAACAGCGCCAAAGGATGCTCGAACTGCAGCACGAACAGCGCGAAAGACACCAGCAAATGCTGCAGGATCAGGAGGCTGCATTAAGAAGGGATGAGCTGACAGAGAGGTCTTCGTTCCACGGAGCCTTCATAAGCCATTTTGCAAGTTTAGTTGAAGCACTGAAAGGTCCCCACTTGTAAACATTTTTGGGGAATATTTCTAATCTAATAAAATGTTAGTTTTTTGGATAAAAGTGTGGTTTGTCTGTTATAACTCTGGATGATAAAGACTAATAATTACATACATATTCCATTGCCTCATTTGACCGTAATGCCGCTGTTCAGCCATAAAGGTGTTTTAATAGAAATTTAATTATTATTAAATTGAATAAATATTAACACTGCTGTATCCATTGCTCTACAGTGCGTACAGTTGTTAAGTAAAATTGTAAGCAGTTGCACAGGTGTAATTTACATTCAGCAGTATACACTGATAAAGGTAAAAGTCCAATTAGTTAAAGGTAAGTACATGTGAATTGAATGTTTTATCGGCATTCCAAATTCAAGGCGAGGAAGGCCTCGGGACTGGACGGCATCAGCGCGAAGCTCCTCAAGTCCTGCGCAGATCAGTTGTGTGGGATTGTGGAGCACATCTTCAACCTGAGCCTGAAGCTGGGGAGGGTACCACAGTTGTGGAAAACATCTTGTGTGGTACCTGTACCAAAGACTTCCCACCCCAAAGACCTGAACAGCTACAGACCAAAGGCCCTGACGTCTCACATGATGAAGACCCTGGAGAGACTGCTCCTTGCTCACCTCCGCCCCCTGGTGGGACCAGCGATGGATCCACTCCAGTTCGCCTACCAGCATGGCATTGGGGTGGATGATGCAGTGATCTTCCTCCTTCACCATTCCCTGTCCCACCTGGAGAAGCCCGGGAATGTGGTGAGGATCATGTTCTTTGATTTCTCCAGTGCTTTCAACACCATCCAACCGATGATCCTGAAGGACAAGCTGCTGTGTGGAGGGGTGGACCAGCACCTGTCATTATGGATCCTGGACTACCTCACTAACCGGCCACAGTTTGTGAGAACCCGGGATTGTGTGTCCGACATGATCATCGGCAGCATGGGGGGCCCCCAGGGAATGGTTTTGGCTCCCTTCCTGTTCACCCTTTATACTGCGGACTTCTCACACAACACAACACACTGCCACCTACAGAAGTTCTCTGACAACTCTGTGATCGTCGGCCTCATCTCCAACGGAGATGAAGATGAGTACAGAGGACTTATCCAGGACTTCATGGATTGGTGCCATCGGAACTGCCTCCAGATCAACGCGAGGAAAACTAAGGAGCTGGTGGTGGACTGCCGCAGGCAAGGACAACCCCTCACAGCACCAGTGAACATCCAGGGAACAGACATTGAGATGGTGACATCCTACAAGTACCTGGGTGTTTATCTGAACAATAAACTAGACTGGTCACACAATACTGACGCACTCTACAAGAAGGGACAGCGCAGGCTGTTCCTACTGAGGAGGCTCAGGTCTTTTGGTGTACAAGGGGTGCTCTTGAAGACATTCTATGACACGGTGGTGGCATCAGCTATCACTTTTGGAGTGGTCTGCTGGGGCAACGGCATTACAGCTGCCAATAGGAAGAGACTGAACAAACTAATCAAGAAAGCTAGCTCTGTCCTGGGGCAGCGCCTTGACCCACTGGAGGAGATAGGAGAGAGAAGGATGGTGGCTAAACTGTCATCTCTGCTGGAGTCTGAGTCCCACCCTATGCAGGACATACTGAACGCACTGAGGAGCTTATTTAGCAGTAGACTACATCATCCTAGATGCGTGACCAAGAGGTTTTGCAGGTCCTTCCTACCTACGGCTGTCAGACAGTATAACCTAAGCAGGGCTGCTCGCAGAGATAGCAAAAAAAACATGACGACCTAATAGTATTGAATGCAAAAGACGCAACAGATTTACACAAATGGTCCCCTCCGGTATACAACTAGGACAATATCAGTCGCTATGGAGGGTGACAATATGTATGGGTACATATTCATACCATGTAGGGTAACTAAATGGACGGTTATGCTGTTTAGTCCATCTAGCTACAATGCTCCGCACTGTGTATATATGTATATTTATATATTCACGTGTACATATGTATATTCACTGCTCTTATTTTCTTATCTTCTAAATCATTGCTCTGAGTGTTGCTATCCCTGTACTGTTGCAATCCTGGAATTTCCCCATTGTGGGACTAATAAAGGCTTATCTTATCTTATCTTATCTTATCTTAAGCAATTTCTAAATTTATTGAGATCATAAACTGTCCTCTAACAATGATAGAACCACTGCTGTTAAACATAGAAATGCCCTAGGATGGGCAGCATTAGAGAAAATAAAGAACTTTCAACACCTAAATGGGTTCCATACAGAATTAAGGCCAATATTTATAATACCTACATTCTAACTGTTGCTCTTTATGGACGAGAATGTGTAAATTAGGACATCCATACTTTGCAGAACTATTGAAACCTTCTAAAACCACATAATGGGAGCTATGGCTAATCACAAGCTGACAGATCATGTCTCTATCAGTGAACATCATCTAAATTTATTAAACAATTATGCCCTTAGTGAGAAGTAAAACTTTGAAGGTCTATGGTCACAATAAACATTAATAATCAGGTCTTTCAAAAATATGTCTTGAATATAAAATATGTATATTAAAAATATTTCTATGCCTTCAAGTATGAGTCATAATGGCAGAAGAAACAGAGGACAACAATGCAGATGTTGCTGGGATATTTATGAATGGTCTAAAATGCCCTTACATATCTTAAATCAGGTGACCCAGGACAGAGATCTATGGAAGGACGTCTCCCATGTTAGTGGGGATGGCGTTACACTGTGCAGTTGTGGGTTCTGCCCTACAGTTGAAAGCGCTAAGAGACAACTGTTGTTGTGAATATGTGCTATATTAACAAAGTTAAATTGAATTATGTGATGATCATTAAGCCATAAAGACAGTGAAAGAAAAAAATATTCAAAAAGCAGGCGGTGGCAAGGGGAGATTTAGAAAGGAGAATCACCCAGAGAAGAGACAAAAAAACCAAAATAAAAGTGACATCTGAGAATATGAAAATGTGAGCCAAAAACAACAGTGTGAACAGAGGTTTTCAGGGCTTTCCAAGCTTATTAGCTGAGTCCCACAAAGCAGCTGAGGATTGGAGAGGCATTGAGGCATGAGTTAAACAAACCAAACAAGTAGAGAAGAAAATGCAGGTAAACCTGTCTCCATGGTTACAAAAGGAGCAAACAGAAAAATAAGGGTCCTTTCCTTCTTGTTTGCACCATACAGGACTGACAAAGGTTAGGTGTTAATTTCAGAATAGATGGACGCTTTATTCTTGAGTAAATACAGTAGTATATTATGAAGCCTACACAATGTTGCAGTAAATGTTGTACACCCAAGGGTGTAGCTTTGGGTTAAACATTTTTTTTTTTTTTTTGGGGGGGGGGGTTTAAGATAACTGCCCATACAGTATATGGATTTATTTAAGCAAGAAAAGTCAGTATGTGTCCTAGTTTGTAGGAAGAGTGCAAAACATTAACTTTGATGAAAAGGACAAGGCTAATTTACGTCTTTATTTTGCCATTCCCATATTAATAACAGTAGGAAAAAGAATTTCAGCCATTTACTTAACATATCTTCAGCCTTATAATGGTCTTTTTATGCCACTATGAAGCAGCAGTTAATTAAGCAATATTACAAGAGAGGGTGTATGGTATCAATGAATATAGTAACTCCGGGTGTGATACATCTAATGATACCGTACAACCTTGAGTGCAATATTGCTTTTATACAACAGTTCTGCAAGCAAAATTTATTAAATGACATCAATACTGGACACAATATTATAATTTGTTTGTTTAACCAGTTATTTTGTACAGCTGATAAAAAAAGCAGTCTCTTCTAATGGTGCCTTCAGACCAAACGTGAACGGGCAGTGCAAATACATATAAAGTCAATGGAAAAGGCAAGCTCACAGTCCTTCTGTCTCCAGGTGAGTGTCAGTCTCATTTTCAAAGTAGTTTACTCTCCAATGTTGATACTTCTACTCCGGTGACGGCAGAATGTCAGGGCTAGCTCTATCTCTTGCACGTGAATGCACAAGATTCGCGCATACTCGCCTCTTTCCATTGACTTTGTATGTATTTGCACCACCTGTTGGCTACCTTAAATGTAGCCAGTAACTGTTGCTAAACATCTCAATAAGCATGAAGATGTCTATTGTCATTTCACACACATGTAAACAAGTTAAATATTGTCATGTGCAAAAGTCATTGTTTATTAATACATACCAGTCACCTGTTGAGTCGGTACTACAAAAAGGTCAAGATCAAAACGTGGCCAGTGCTAGTGGCTAGTTAGCATGCTAGCAATTTGGCTTCAGCACACTTCACACACTTTTTCTTGGCATTTTCAGAAGAAGTAAAGAGTCCATCACAACAAAGGTACTGTGGTTTGTACAATAAAAAAATCCAACTCCAAATAAATCCAACTCTAACAAATCCAGCAAATAAATTCAACTCTAGCACTGCCTATTTTTTTTTAAACAGATGTGAAATAGCTTAATGATGTTTATACAAGGGCAGACTTTGTAAACTCAGTTTTTTTTTTTCTACAAAGGGTGGGACTTTTGGGTCACCGATGTATAATTTCTTGCCAAACAGCGCCTCACTATCCAAATGAATGTATCCAACACAGTGTTCCAATTCTCAAGTCTGCAGACGTGACAGCAAATTATTGTTAGTAATTAACAGTTACTAGAACACCTTTGAAGGAAGTAATACATATCTAGTGAAATGTTGGAGTGCGATTATTGTGGAATATAGTAACTCCTGGAATCCCTACTGTCCAATCAAATTGCTTGGTCGGAACTAGCTGTTGTATAATATCTATTATGTGTTAAGTATTTCAGCATTGGCAGAAATCAGGTTTTGACTGTTGTTACCTGGTCATCTATGCCTCCTGTGCCACCGCGCTCTCTCTCTCTCTCTCTCTCTCTCTCTCTCTCTCTCTCTCTCTCTCTCTCTCTCTCGTGTGCATGCGTGGGCGTTTGTGGGAGCAGGGGTGTGGAGTGGTGTCGAGTGAGTACTTTAAACTTTGTATTTTCTAACTTTTTCTCTATCTTGTGTGTTTGAGGTGTGTGTGTTTAATATAGTGGGTTGAGTGTGTGTGTGCTGGGGTGTGAGTGTTGGGGTGAGGGTGTCGGGGAACGGTAGCTTCTGCTGCCTGTTTTTCCCGGCCGGCCATCATGCCGGTGATTGATGGTGGTGTGGAGTTTGAGCGCTTGACCCGGCGGCATGGCATGAGAATCCTCCCGACAGTTCCCTGTTCTGTGGAGGAGGCCAGCCTCGCTGTAGGACAGGTGGTTGGGCATGGCAGCATAAAATCAGCATCGAGGATGAACAGCGCAATTGTGATCTTTCTGGATTCAATTGAAAAAGCTGATCAGGTGGTGGAACAGGGAGTGGTCATAAATGACACTTTTACTCCTGTTCTACCACTGGCGAACCCTTCTAGGAGGATCACCATCTCAAACGCTCCTCCTTTCATTAAAAATGATCAGCTGGTCAGAGAGTTGTCCCGTTTTGGCCAAGTTGTTTCCCCCATCAGAATGGTCTCTCTGGGTAGCAAGTCCCCCCTGCTGAAACATGTTGTATGTCACAGGAGGCAGTGTTTTATGGTGTTAAAAGACGGCTCTGCTGAACTGAACGCGTCCTTTAACTTCAGGATTGACGGCTTTAGCTACTTGGTGTTTGCAACATCTGAAACCATGAAGTGTTTTGCGTGTGGTGCAGAGGGCCATCTTATTAGATCATGTCCTGAAAAGGCGAACACAAAGAGCACTGTCAGTAAGAAAGGTGACGCCGCTGTTTCTGGTGGTCCGGAGGGTAGCGCTACATGTGGTGCGGCGGATGCCGCTGCGGCGCCCGCCTCTACTGGGGCGGTCGCGGCTGCGTCCGCTTGCGCTGGGGCGGCCGCGGCCGCCTCTGCTGGGGCGGCCGCAGCGGGCACGGTAGTTGCCCCCCCAAACAGTGATGGTGGGGAATTTCTGTCTGGCGGCAGCTCCGATCATTGTGATGAGCCTGTCGCCCGGAGTAAGGAGGTGGAGGGCGAAATGAGTGCAGTTAAAGGAAAGAACATGGATGAACAGACTTTGCAGGCGGGGGAGGAGCAGTTTGAGGCTGTGGCGGACACTCAGAGTAAACACTGCATGACAAACGTTGTAGTTGACGAGGAAATGCAGGGATGTAAGTTTGTTGAGGAGGATCCTTTTAAAGCTGCACAAAAAAGGAAAAGTGCTGAAAACTTGCAGAGCTCTGCTAAATCTAGTAGGGTTGGGAATTTAGATTTACTGGATGAGAGCGTCTCTGACGAAAGTGGAGCTGAGTCTGAAATGATGCAGACGCAGACGCAGGAGGAGCAAAGCTCCTATTGTTTTACCAAAACTAGGCAATTTCTCCAGGTGACTAAGGGGAGCAGAGCTGTGAAAGTGGAAAATTACTTTCCAGATCTGGAGTTATTTGTGGCATCAGCTCGCAAGCTGATGAAACTGAATGATGGGAATGAGACTTTTACTGATCAGGAAATATATCGTTTAAAGAAACTGGTTGTCAAACTGAAACCACAAATTACTAACAGTCATGTTGACTCTTAGTTTGTTTCTTCCCTTTTATGCTATGTGTGTGTTTTTTTACTGTACCTTATTTTTATCCTTTTTAATGCCCCACCTTAGAATTGGCACTCTTAATATAAACGGGGCCAGGGATGATGTAAAAAGGGCCTCTTTATACAAGCTTTTTAATTTAAAGAAACTTGACGTGCTGATGGTCCAGGAGACTCACAGCACTGTAGACATTGAGTGCCAGTGGAGAAAAGAGTGGGATGGCTGCATTTTTTTTAGCCACAAATCCAATAATAGTGGAGGGGTGGCTGTACTTTTCTCTAGGGGTTGTGTGCCTGTCTCTTATGAGGTAGAAGAGGTGGTGAAAGGACATGTGCTGTTGCTAAAGGTACAGTTTGAAAACGTGAACTTGGTTCTCATAAACGTGTATGTGCCAACCCAGAGAGCAGAAAGGATCAGGGTCTTTAATATGCTATCAGATACGGTTAGATCCTGTAATCCAAATAGTTTTTTATTTCTGGGGGGTGATTTTAACTGTACATTAAACCACAGACTGGACAGGAACCATCAGGAGCCTCACCCTGCTTCTGCCAATAGGCTGAGGGAACTAGTGAAGGCACATGAGATGGCCGATGTGTGGAGATCACATCATGGGGACCAGAGGCAGTACACCTGGAGCCATGCTAAAGATAACCTCTTATCTATGGCTAGGTTAGACCGTTTCTATGGTTTTAAACATCAAATGAGTGTTTTTAAAAATAGTTGTATCTGTCCTGTTGGTTTCACTGATCACTGCCTGCTGATTTGTTCTGTTTTCATTGAAAATGTAAAGTGTAAGAGTGCTTTTTGGCATTTTAATAATACACTTTTAAATGATGTGTTTTTTAAGGGAGTTTTTCATGATGTATGGAAGTCACACAGGGAACAAAAATCTTCTTTTAGTTCTCTCCAATTGTGGTGGGATTTTGGTAAGGCACAGATAAAACAATTCTGCCAACAGTACACTCAAAATGTCACTCGTAGCTTGACTCAATCCTTGAAAGTTCTGGAGACTGAGGTGGTAGAGCTAGAGGAGTTGCTCAGTTCTACAGGAAAACAAGAGCACTTAGAGGCTCTTAAGTCAAAAAGGTCAGCTTTGGCTAGCCTGCTAGGGGTCACCGCACAGGGTGCTCTGGTCCGCTCACGCTACATGGATGTAGCTCTGATGGACTCGCCCTCCCAGTACTTTTTTGGACTGGAGGGGAAAAATGGACAGAGGAAACTCATTCACTCCTTGTTGGACGATGACGGGAGAACAATCTCCACAGCAGCAGAGATCAGGAAACACGCTGCTAGCTTTTACAGTGAATTGTTTAGAGCAGAGTGGAGGGAGGACACGTCACTGGGCCAGGTCTTCCTTGATGGTCTTCCAGCGCTCTCAGAGGACCTTGTTGCCGGCTTGGATGCTCCACTGTCTCTGTCTGAGCTGTATACGGCACTAATGAGCCTCCAGAATGGAAAGTCACCAGGCATAGATGGTCTCTCTGTGGACTTTTTTAAGGAATTCTGGCCCCTGCTTGGTCCAGACCTGCTGGAGGTTCTCCAAGATAGCTTGAAAAGGGGGACCCTACCCACGACCTGCAGGAGGGCCATCATCACACTGTTGCCGAAAAAAGGGGACCTCCAGAGCCTAAAGAACTGGAGGCCAGTCTCTCTGCTCTGCACGGACTATAAGATTCTTTCGAAAGCTCTGGCCCAAAGACTGAGAAAGGTGATGAGTGAGCTCATTCATGTAGACCAGACTTACTGTGTGCCTGGCAGGCTGATTAGTGACAATGTCACTTTAATTCTGGATGTTTTGGAGGTCTCTGGTTCATTGGC
Source organism: Pholidichthys leucotaenia (assembly GCA_020510985.1). Classification (NCBI taxonomy): domain Eukaryota; kingdom Metazoa; phylum Chordata; class Actinopteri; order Cichliformes; family Pholidichthyidae; genus Pholidichthys; species Pholidichthys leucotaenia. Next base: position 268,722,812 of record CM035848.1, on the reverse strand, counting down.
GGTGGAAACTGGTTTGATTTCAATTGACCAGGAAAAGGCGTTTGATCGGGTTGAACACCAATATTTATGGACAGTTTTAACAGCTTTTGGGTTCAGCCCAGGCTTCATAGCCAGGATACGGGTCTTGTACAGTGACATTGAGAGTGTGCTGAAGATAAATGGGGGCCTGTCTGCCCCTTTAAAAGTCCAGAGGGGGGTTCGGCAGGGCTGCCCTCTCTCAGGGATGCTGTACTCCCTCGCCATAGAGCCTTTGCTTCACTGCCTGAGAAGGGATCTATCAGGAGTTACTTTTCCTGGCTGTGACACCACGTTCAAGCTGTCGGCCTATGCAGATGATGTAGTCATTCTGCTAAACAAGCAGAGTGACATTGACGTTCTGGTTAGGAGTGTCAATCTTTTTGGCCAATTTTCCTCTGCAAAAATAAACTGGGGAAAAAGCGAGGCTCTGATGGTGGGGGAGAAACTAGAAAATCAGCTTACGCTGCCTGGTGGGTTGATTTGGAAAAAAGGAGGTTTTAAGTATCTTGGTGTCTTTATTGGAAATCAGCAGTTTGAGCAAAAAAATTGGGATGGGGTCATAGAGAAAATTAACGGGAGACTAAACAAGTGGAAGTGGCTAATGCCAAGAATATCTTTTAGAGGAAGAGTGCTCATTTTAAATAATCTTGTTTCCTCATCCCTGTGGCACCACCTCATGTGCATGGACCCCCGTGCTGGTTTGTTGTCCAAAATTCAGTCTGTTTTGGTGGACTTTTTTGGGGGGGGTGGACTCCACTGGGTTCCTCAAGCCCTGTTATTTCTTCCCAAAGAGGAGGGGGGGCAAGGAGTGATTCATTTAGCTAGTAGAGGTGCTGCTTTTAGACTGACTTTCATACAGAGACTGCTGACGGGCCCCCAGGACCTGGTATGGAGGCCTTTGGCCTGTGTTATTTTACAGAGAGTCCTTGGGCTTGGGCTAGACCTCCCTGTGTTTTTAATGGATTTTAAGAACTCTAATGCACTGTCTTTACCCAGTTTTTACCGCAGTCTCTTTTCAGTGTGGACTCTTTTTAAAAAAAACAGAGAGGGCCATGCAATTCCCTCTACTGGTTGTTGAGGGAGCCGCTGGTTTTTGGTGGTCGCCTTGGTGTCCTGCCGGGAGTTGGAAGGACCTTCCTTGATAGGCTGTGTTCCAGGAACGTTCTCACTCTGAAGCAAGTGGTGGAACTGGCTGGTCCTGGCCTCAACAACGCCTCAGCTTTAGCAGCTCATCTTGGTGTCAGGTCAAATCGTTTCATTGATGGTCTTCTTGCACACTGGAAACAGGAGCTTCATGGACTTGAGCACTCCCTACTCTTGGACTTTAGCAATGGCACGCTGCAGCCGGAAAGCACGGACCCCTTTCCCTCTCTCACGCTCTATATGGACTTTGACGTCGCTCCTTGCTCCTTACTGGCATTCTGTGCTCCCACTGGTGTGGACTTTGGAGGAGCCAGTGGTAAGACACTCTACAGACTGGTGGTGATGGCACTCAACAAGGACAGATTGAACACCTGTGTGGACACTCCTTGGAGAGCCTATTTTAGACTAGGAAAAGGGCATCGGCCTGCCTGGAGGGCTCTTTATAAAGCCCCTCTCCCTAAGAGGCATGGAGACTTACAGTGGAGGGTCCTGCATGGTATTATAGCAGTCAATGCTTTTGTTTCTGTGATTAACAGCAGTGTCAGTGATCAGTGTGTTTTTTGTTCCTCTAGGGAGACTGTTTTTCATTGTTTTATTGAATGTCAGCGCCTGAGTGGCCTCTTTGAACTTCTTACAGAACTTTTTCATATTTTTAAGGAAGTTTTCTCTAAGCAGGTTTTCATTTGTGGTTTTATGTACAATCGTCGTTTTAAGCAGAAGTGTCAACTACTGAACTTTGTTTTAGGGCAGGCAAAGTTGGCTATCTATGTAAGCCGGAGAAGAAAACTTGAGAATGTTGAGAGTGATGTTGATGTCAAAATTTTATTTGTGAGGCTACTTAAAGCCAGAATCAGGCTGGACTTTCAGTTTTTTATGGGGAATGGGGATGTGGAAGGTTTCAGGACCCTCTGGTCCCTGGAGAATGTCCTCTGTTCAGTTCATGATGGACAGCTTTTTTCTGGGCGTTTTTTGGGGGAATAATTTTCTGTGTAATATAGCATGACATAGAAATTGTATTGACTGATGGACAAGTGTGTTTATTAAAGATCTTTTAAAAATCAAAATCTCTCTCTCTCTCTCTCTCTCTCTGAGTGGGTGTGGTCGTGAGTGCGAGCTGAGAGCGTGTGACAGCGTGAGTGAATTATTTCAAACTTTTCTCTATCTTTTGGTGTTTAAGGTGTTTTTTTGTTAAATAATCTTAATTTTTGTTGTCTTCTGTAGCTGGGGTGGGGCAGGCGTTCTGGGAGGGGGGTTTCTGCTGCCAGCTCTGCTTGTCAGCATGGTTTTGGAGCGAGGCTCCGGTTTTGAGCAGCTGACACGCCGGCATGCTGTCAAACTGACACCGGCTGTCAGCTGCTCGGTGGAGGAATGTAGTCTGGCTGTGGGGGAGCTGGTCGGTTATGAAAGCATTAGATCAGCTTTGAGAATGAATAGTGCCGTGGTGATTTTCCTGGATAGTATTCAAAAAGTTAACCAGGTAGTGGAGAGCGGGGTTGTGATTAAAGACACACTGGTTCCTGTTCTGTCTCTGGTAAATCCCGCGAAGAGAATTACCATCTCAAATGTCCCACCATTTTTAAAGAATGAGCTGTTGGAGAAGGAGCTGTCGAGACACGGGCAGCTTTTGTCCCCCATTAAGCACATCCCTCTCGGTTGTAAGTCCCCGCGTTTAAAGCATGTCATGTCTTTTAGGCGGCAGGTGCTCATGATTTTAAAGAATAGCGAGGAAAGCCTCAACCTCATATTTAAATACCGGCTTTGATTACACCATCCACGTCACCTCCGACAATATGAAGTGTTTCGGCTGCGGAATGGAGGGACACTTGATTCGATCATGCCCTCAGGGAGTGGGGGGTGATCACTCGGGGGAGGCCGCTAGTGCGGCCTCGGGGCCGTCTGGTGACGGAGCGGCTTTGCTGCCCTCCGAGGCTGACGGCGCTATTGCGCCGTCGGGCGCTTCGGCCTAGGCCGCGGGGCCGTCTGGCGGCGGGGCGGCTTTGCCGCCCTCCGCAGCCGGCCTGTCGATCATAAATGAAACAGCAGCGAAAGTTAAAGCACATCCCGGGGCTGCTGCACAGACCAACATTGTGGACAAGGGTGAGATTACCGAGAGGGATCACGCTGAGGATCAGACAGATGAGCCAAATGAGGCCCAGGTAGATGGTGGGACTAGAAAAATGAATATAAAAGCACAGCACAGGGTGAGCGAAAGACAGGAAGAGACAGCTACCAGGGTGGCTGAGTCAGTGTTGGAGGACGAGGATGACATGGAATTAGATGAAGAATTATGTAAAATCTCCATCAAGCGGAAGAACTTGGAAACCAAACAGCAGAGGAGCAAAGTAAAAAGGGTTGTCAAAGACAGTTCTGAGGTTTCACTATCTCAGCCAGATTCTTATGCTGGGTCTGAGATAGAGAGTGATGGTGAAAGCAGTGATGATGTGGCCAGTGGAGGTGGTTACCCCTTCACAAAAATACAATAGTTTTTGCAGGACACTAAGGGATCCAGACTGGTTAAAGTTGAAAATTTCTTCCCGATCTAAAACGTTTTGTTGACTCTGCTCGGGCCTACATGAAAAATAGGGGAGAGCTTGAGCAGGAAAGTTTTACTGATCAGGAGATCTACAGACTAAAAAAGCTTGTGCTAAAAGTTAAGAACCAAATTGCCCAGGATGATTAGTCTTTTATCGCTCATTCTTTCTTTTCTGTTTTTGTATTGGTTTTACCCTTTTATATGCATGTGCAGTTTTAATTTTGGCACACTCAACATCAATGGGGCAAGAGAAATGTCCAAGCGAGCGAGTGTTTTTACTCTTGCAGAATGCAAGAAAATTAATGTTCTGTTTGTTCAGGAGACTCATAGTTCTGAGGACAATGCTGCTGACTGGAGGAGGGAATTTCGGGGTGAAATTATTCTTAGTCATAAAAACAGCAGTAGTGGTGGAGTGGGTATTTTATTTTCTCGAGATTTTATTCCACTTTCTTATGACATTGATGAGATAATTGCAGGCCACATTTTAAAAGTTCGAGCTGTTTTTGAGAATGTGAAAGTTGTTTTTATAAATGTGTATGCTCCAACCGTAGGCACAGAAAGATTGGCCTTTTTAAATATTTTAGATGACACGATCAAAAATTGCAGTAATGATGACTTTTTATTTGTGGGGGGTGATTTTAATTGTACAGAAAATCCTCTTATGGATAGGAATCACCCAGAGCCACATGCTGCATCCAAAAGAGTTTTAAAAGGTCTCATAGAAGCTCATGATCTGTGTGATGTGTGGAGAAATTTTCATGGCAAGGCTAGACAATACACATGGAGCCATAGAAAGGACAATATTCTGTCCTTAGCTAGACTGGATAGGGTTTACAGTTTTAAGCACCATTTTAGCATTTTTAAAAGTGCTTTTATAGTCCCTGTTGGCTTCACAGATCATTCCCTGGTTCAGTGTTGTGTTTTTATCAAGAATATAAAGTGCAGTAGTGCATACTGGCATTTTAACACGTCACTTTTATCGGATAACAGTTTTTAAACTGCTTTTATGTTTTTTTGGAGTAATTTTAAATTAACAAAATCAAATTTTAGTTCTTTGCAGCAGTGGTGGGATGTAGGGAAGAGCCAAATAAAGAATCTGTGCCTACAGTATACTTGCAATGTCTCTGGAGACTTGGCCAGGTCTGTCAGGGACCTGGAGAGAGAAGTAGTGGAGCTGCAGTCTTTGGCAGGCTCCACAGGAGAAAGAGGACATTTTGAGGCCCTCAATGGCAAAAAGTCTGTTTTAACTGACCTACTGGGTGTGGCTGCCAGGGGCGCTGTGGTACGCAGTAGGTTCCAGAACATCGCACTAATGGACGCTCCATCTCATTTTTTCTTTGGTCTGGAGAGGAAGAATGGTCAGAGGAGGATGATCCACTCTCTTAGCTCCGAGGACGGGCAGCCGATCCATGAGTCTGCGGAGATCCGTCGCTTTGCAGTTGCTTTCTACAAGGATCTCTTTAAGAAAGAATTTGTTGAGAATCCACATGCACTGAGTCATTTTTTGACGGACTTGCCAAAGGTGATGGCTAGCGTGAATGCGGAGCTGGAGAGCGGGATCACTCTGCAAGAACTGGCAGTGGCTGTCCAGTCTCTTCAGTGTGGAAAAGCCCCAGGGATAGATGGCCTACCAGCGGAGTTCTACAAGGCGTTCTGGTCTGAGATCTGTGAGGACTTGCTGGAAGTACTGTCTGACAGTCTGCGGAAGGGTCACCTGCCCCTAAGTTGTAGGAGAGCAGTCCTCACCCTCCTTCCAAAAAAAGGCGACTTGAAAGACATTAAGAACTGGCGTCCGGTGGCCCTCCTCTGTACTGACTACAAAATTCTCTCCAAAGTGTTGGCTACCAGACTGAGGAAGGCGATGGAGCAGGTCATACATGTAGACCAGACCTACTGTGTACCTGGTAGGTTGGTTACAGACAACATTTTTTTAATTCGTGATGTTTTGGACCTCTCCAGCTCATTGGTCAAAAAACTTGGTCTTATTTCAATAGACCAAGAAAAGGCGTTTGACCGAGTTGAACATCCATACCTTTGGCAGACATTAGAGGCCTTTGGTTTCAGCTCAGGGTTCATCGCCATGATCCAGGCTTTGTATAGAGACATTGAGAGTATTCTTAAGATTAATGGTGGTTTGAGTGCTCCTTTCAAAGTTGAGAGGGGTGTCCGACAGGGCTGCCCCCTCTCAGGTATGCTGTACTCTCTTGCCATTGAGCCCCTCCTTTGTAAACTAAGGCAAGGCCTCACTGGTTTTAAAGTCCCCAACTCTGACTCTGTTTTTAAAGTGTCTGCCTATGCTGATGACGTTGTTGTTTTTACAAGAAATCAAAATGATGTAGACTACCTTTTAAGAACTGTCAATCTTTTTGGTGAATGCTCCTCAGCGAGAGTGAATTGGGGTAAGAGTGAAGCTGTTGTGGTGGGGGGGAGACCACAAAAAATTGCCCTACCTGGTGGCCTCTCGTGGACACAAGGTGGTTTTAAATATCTTGGTGTGTTCTTAGGGAATCAGACTTTTACTGGGAAAAATTGGGAGTGTTTTTTAGAAAAAGTTGACGGAAGACTGAAAAAATGGAAATGGATTCTGCCAAACTTGTCCTTCAGAGGTCGTGTTTTAATCATCAACAATTTGATTGCTTCGATGCTGTGGCATCGACTGTCTTGTCTGGACCCTCCACCCAATTTGCTGGCCAGAGTGCAGTCTATAGTCGTGGACTTTTTCTGGGACCGTCTTCACTGGGTTCCACAACGCATCCCGTTTTTACCGAGGGAAGAAGGTGGTCAAGGGCTCATCCATCTGGCCAGCAGGGGGGCTGTCTTCCGCCTGCAGTTCATTCAGCGACTGCTGAGTGGCCCCCTGGACCTTGTGTGGAGACCTATTGCCAGGGCTGTCCTGGCTCGCTGTGGAGGGCTTGGACTAGAGGAGTCGCTGTTTTTAATGGACTTAAGGAGCCAAAAACTCCCAGAACTTCCCCAGTTTTACCAAAGTGCTTTTAAAATCTGGGGACTTTTTAAAAAGAACTCTCCCCAGGCTTCCTTGTCACCTTTCTGGCTTTTAAAGGAACCACTTGTGTTCGGGACCCGTTTTGATGTGGGCAATGCTTTAGGACCTTCTGTTTTAAAAAAGTTCATTTCCGCAAAGGTCACAACGCTGGGACACTTGGTAAATTTATGTGGTCCTAACTTGGACAATGCTGTTGCCCTGTGCTCTGCTCTTGGCGTTTCTTCAGTCAGAACTATAGTGAATTTGCTGAAAGATTGGAGAGACTGCCTGTCTGCAGAAGAACACTCTGCTATTGTTTTACACTGCAAAAACTCTGTGCGAACTTCTGATGATCCTTTTCCTTTTAGTGTTTTATCTCCTGATTTTAAAGAGGGCACTGGTGTGTTTTTAAACTCTGAACACATTAACATTTGTGACTCTCCGGGTAAAAAAATGTATGGACTCTTGGTGAAAGTTTTAAATGTAAATAAGTTAAAAGGTCGAGCTGATACACCATGGAGGAAACACTTGGGCTTGGGTTCAGAGGTGAGGCCTGCCTGGAGAGCACTCTATAAACCACCATTAACTAAGAAGGTTGGAGACCTACAATGGCGAGTTTTACATGGTGCTGTGGCTGTAAATGCTTTTATCTCCATTTTAAACCCAAATGTTGTTGAGGTTTGTCCTTTTTGTCCTCAGAAAGAGACTGTGTTTCATTGTTTTCTGGACTGTAACAGACTGCATTTGTTGTTTGTTTTTTGGGGGAAACTGTTTTATCTGTTTGGAGAAGTCTTTTCCCTGCAGATTTTTATATTGGGTTTTCCATATAGGCAGAGAACTAAGAAAAAGAGTGAACTTTTAAATTTCATCCTGGGTCAGGCTAAAATGGCTATTTATGTTAGTAGAAAAAGGAAAATTGAACAAATACTGGATTGTAATGTAAAAGACATGCTGGTTGGCATGATTAAGGCTCGAATAATGATTGATTACAATTACTATCATCTGATGCAGAATGTTGAAACCTTTGAGGCTATGTGGTGCTTTAAGCACATCCTGTGTTGTGTTAAGGAGGGGAAAATTACCTATGGTATAATCCTGATGTAAGAAGCAAGTTTTTTGTTTTAGTTTTCCTGGTTTGGTTACTTGTGTCTTTGATTTCTTGTCAGTGAGACATTTTTCTTTTCCATTGCTTCTTTTAGTTGTTGTGTTTTTCTGTTGAATTTGTGACAATAAAGGTGTGTTGAAAATCTCTCTCTCTCTCTCTCGTGTGCATGCGTGGGCGTTTGTGGGAGCAGGGGTGTGGAGTGGTGTCGAGTGAGTACTTTAAACTTTGTATTTTCTAACTTTTTCTCTATCTTGTGTGTTTGAGGTGTGTGTGTTTAATATAGTGGGTTGAGTGTGTGTGTGCTGGGGTGTGAGTGTTGGGGTGAGGGTGTCGGGGAACGGTAGCTTCTGCTGCCTGTTTTTCCCGGCCGGCCATCATGCCGGTGATTGATGGTGGTGTGGAGTTTGAGTGCTTGACCCGGCGGCATGGCATGAGAATCCTCCCAACAGTTCCCTGTTCTGTGGAGGAGGCCAGCCTCGCTGTAGGACAGGTGGTTGGGCATGGCAGCATAAAATCAGCATCGAGGATGAACAGCGCAATTGTGATCTTTCTGGATTCAATTGAAAAAGCTGATCAGGTGGTGGAACAGGGAGTGGTCATAAATGACACTTTTACTCCTGTTCTACCACTGGCGAACCCTTCTAGGAGGATCACCATCTCAAACGCTCCTCCTTTCATTAAAAATGATCAGCTGGTCAGAGAGTTGTCCCGTTTTGGCCAAGTTGTTTCCCCCATCAGAATGGTCTCTCTGGGTAGCAAGTCCCCCCTGCTGAAACATGTTGTATGTCACAGGAGGCAGTGTTTTATGGTGTTAAAAGACGGCTCTGCTGAACTGAACGCGTCCTTTAACTTCAGGATTGACGGCTTTAGCTACTTGGTGTTTGCAACATCTGAAACCATGCAGTGTTTTGCGTGTGGTGCAGAGGGCCATCTTATTAGATCATGTCCTGAAAAGGCGAACACAAAGAGCACTGTCAGTAAGAAAGGTGACGCCGCTGTTTCTGGTGGTCCGGAGGGTAGCGCTACATGTGGTGCGGCGGATGCCGCTGCGGCGCCCGCCTCTGCTGGGGCGGTCGCGGCTGCGTCTGCTGGGGCGGCCGCAGCGGGCGCGGTAGTTGCCCCCCCAAACAGTGATGGTGGGGAATTTCTGTCTGGCGGCAGCTCCGATCATTGTGATGAGCCTGTCGCCCGGAGTAAGGAGGTGGAGGGCGAAATGAGTGCAGTTAAAGGAAAGAACATGGATAAACAGACTTTGCAGGCGGGGGAGGAGCGGTTTGAGGCTGTGGCGGACACTCAGAGTAAACACTGCATGACAAACGTTGTAGTTGACGAGGAAATGCAGGGATGTAAGTTTGTTGAGGAGGATCCTTTTAAAGCTGCACAAAAAAGGAAAAGTGCTGAAAACTTGCAGAGCTCTGCTAAATCTAGTAGGGTTGGGAATTTAGATTTACTGGATGAGAGCGTCTCTGACGAAAGTGGAGCTGAGTCTGAAATGATGCAGACGCAGACGCAGGAGGAGCAAAGCTCCTATTGTTTTACCAAAATTAGGCAATTTCTCCAGGTGACCAAGGGGAGCAGAGCTGTGAAAGTGGAAAATTACTTTCCAGATCTGGAGTTATTTGTGGCATCAGCTCGCAAGCTGATGAAACTGAATGATGGGAATGAGACTTTTACTGATCAGGAAATATTTCGTTTAAAGAAACTGGTTGTCAAACTGAAATCACAAATTACTAACAGTCATGTTGACTCTTAGTTTGTTTCTTCCCTTTTATGCTATGTGTGTGTTTTTTTACTGTACCTTATTTTTATCCTTTTTAATGCCCCACCTTAGAATTGGCACTCTTAATATAAACGGGGCCAGGGATGATGTAAAAAGGGCCTCTTTATACAAGCTTTTTAATTTAAAGGCACTTGACGTGCTGATGGTCCAGGAGACTCACAGCACTGTAGACATTGAGTGCCAGTGGAGAAAAGAGTGGGATGGCTGCATTTTTTTTAGCCACAAATCCAATAATAGTGGAGGGGTGGCTGTACTTTTCTCTCGGGGTTGTGTGCCTGTCTCTTATGAGGTAGAAGAGGTGGTGAAAGGACATGTACTCTTGCTAAAGGTACAGTTTGAAAACGTAAACTTGGTTCTTATAAACGTGTATGTGCCAACCCAGAGAGCAGAAAGGATCAGGGTCTTTAATATGCTATCAGATACGGTTAGATCCTGTAATCCAAATAGTTTTTTATTTCTGGGGGGTGATTTTAACTGTACATTAAACCACAGACTGGACAGGAACCATCAGGAACCTCACCCTGCTTCTGCCAATAGGCTGAGGGAACTAGTGAAGGCACATGAAATGGCCGATGTGTGGAGATCACATCATGGGGACCAGAGGCAGTACACCTGGAGCCATGCTAAAGATAACCTCTTATCTATGGCTAGGTTAGACCGTTTCTATGGTTTTAAACACCAAATGAGTGTTTTTAAAAATAGTTGTATCTGTCCTGTTGGTTTCACTGATCACTGCCTGCTGATTTGTTCTGTTTTCATTGAAAATGTAAAGTGTAAGAGTGCTTTTTGGCATTTTAATAATACACTTTTAAATGATGTGTTTTTTAAGGGAGTTTTTCATGATGTATGGAAGTCACACAGGGAACAAAAATCTTCTTTTAGTTCTCTCCAAATGTGGTGGGATTTTGGTAAGGCACAGATAAAACAATTCTGCCAACAGTACACTCAAAATGTCACTCGTAGCTTGACCCAATCCTTGAAAGTTCTGGAGACTGAGGTGGTAGAGCTAGAGGAGTTACTCAGTTCTACAGGAAAACAGGAGCACTTAGAGGCTCTCAAGTCAAAAAGGTCAGCCTTGGCTAGCTTGCTAGGGGTCACCGCACAGGGTGCTCTGGTCCGCTCACGCTACATGGATGTAGCTCTGATGGACTCGCCCTCCCAGTACTTTTTTGGACTGGAGGGGAAAAATGGACAGAGAAAGCTCATTCACTCCTTGTTGGGCGATGACGGGAGAACAATCTCCACAGCAGCAGAGATCAGGAAACAAGCTGCTAGCTTTTACAGTGAATTGTTTAGAGCAGAGTGGAGGGAGGACACGTCACTGGGCCAGGTTTTCCTTGATGGTCTTCCAGTGCTCTCAGAGGACCTTGTTGCCGGCTTGGATGCTCCACTGTCTCTGTCTGAGCTGCATATGGCGCTAATGAGCCTCCAGAATGGAAAATCACCAGGCATAGATGGTCTCTCTGTGGACTTTTTTAAGGAATTCTGGCCCCTGCTTGGTCCAGACCTGCTGGAGGTTCTCCAAGATAGCTTGGAAAGGGGGACCCTACCCACGACCTGCAGGAGGGCCATCATCACACTGTTGCCGAAAAAAGGGGGACCTCCAGAGCCTAAAGAACTGGAGGCCAGTCTCTCTGCTCTGCACAGACTATAACATTCTCTCAAAAGCTCTGGCCCGAAGACTGAGAAAGGTGATGAGCGAGCTCATTCATGTAGACCAGACTTACTGTGTGCCTGGCAGGCTGATTAGTGACAACGTCACTTTAATTCGGGATATTTTGGAGGTCTCTGGTTCATTGGCGGTAGAAACTGGTTTGATTTCAATTGACCAGGAAAAGGCGTTTGATCGGGTTGAACACCAATATTTATGGACAGTTTTAACAGCTTTTGGGTTCAGCCCAGGCTTCATAGCCAGGATACGGGTCTTGTACAGTGACATTGAGAGTGTGCTGAAGATAAATGGGGGCCTGTCTGCCCCTTTAAAAGTCCAGAGGGGGGTTCGGCAGGGCTGCCCTCTCTCAGGGATGCTGTACTCCCTCGCCATAGAGCCTTTGCTTCACTGCCTGAGAAGGGATCTATCAGGAGTTACTTTTCCTGGCTGTGACACCACGTTCAAGCTGTCGGCCTATGCAGATGATGTAGTCATTCTGCTAAATAAGCAGAGTGACATTGACGTTCTGGTTAGGAGTGTCAATCTTTTTGGCCAATTTTCCTCTGCAAAAATAAACTGGGGAAAAAGCGAGGCTCTGATGGTGGGGGAGAAACTAGAAAATCAGCTTATGCTGCCTGGTGGGTTGATTTGGAAAAAAGGAGGTTTTAAGTATCTTGGTGTCTTTATTGGAAATCAGCAGTTTGAGCAAAAAAATTGGGATGGGGTCATAGAGAAAATTAACGGGAGACTAAACAAGTGGAAGTGGCTAATGCCAAGAATATCTTTTAGAGGAAGAGTGCTCATTTTAAATAATCTTGTTTCCTCATCCCTGTGGCACCGCCTCATGTGCATGGACCCCCCTGCTGGTTTGTTGTCCAAAATTCAGTCTGTTTTGGTGGACTTTTTTTGGGGGGGTGGACTCCACTGGGTTCCTCAAGCCTTGTTATTTCTTCCCAAAGAGGAGGGGGGGCAAGGAGTGATTCATTTAGCTAGTAGAGGTGCTGCTTTTAGACTGACTTTCATACAGAGACTGCTGACGGGCCCCCAGGACCTGGTATGGAGGCCTTTGGCCTGTGTTATTTTACAGAGAGTCCTTGGGCTTGGGCTAGACCTCCCTGTGTTTTTAATGGATTTTAAGAACTCTAATGCACTGTCTTTACCCAGTTTTTACCGCAGTCTCTTTTCAGTGTGGACTCTTTTTAAAAAACAAAGAGGGCCATGCGATTCCCTCTACTGGTTGTTGAGGGAGCCGCTGGTTTTTGGTGGTCGCCTTGGTGTCCTGCCGGGAGTTGGAAGGACCTTCCTTGATAGGCTGTGTTCCAGGAACGTTCTCACTCTGAAGCAAGTGGTGGAACTGGCTGGTCCTGGCCTCAACAACGCCTCAGCTTTAGCAGCTCATCTTGGTGTCAGGTCGAATCGTTTCATCGATGGTCTTCTTGCACACTGGAAACAGGAGCTTCATGGACTTGAGCACTCCCTACTCTTGGACTTTAGCAATGGCACGCTGCAGCCGGAAAGCACGGACCCCTTTCCCTCTCTCACGCTCTATATGGACTTTGACGTCGCTCCTTGCTCCTTACTGGCATTCTGTGCTCCCACTGGTGTGGACTTTGGAGGAGCCAGTGGTAAGGCACTCTACAGACTGGTGGTGATGGCACTCAACAAGGACAGATTGAACACCTGTGTGGACACTCCTTGGAGAGCCTATTTTAAACTAGGAAAAGGGCATCGGCCTGCCTGGAGGGCTCTTTATAAAGCCCCTCTCCCTAAGAGGCATGGAGACTTACAGTGGAGGGTCCTGCATGGTATTATAGCAGTCAATGCTTTTGTTTCTGTGATTAACAGCAGTGTCAGTGATCAGTGTGTTTTTTGTTCCTCTAGGGAGACTGTTTTTCATTGTTTTATTGAATGTCAGCGCCTGAGTGGCCTCTTTGAACTTCTCACAGAACTTTTTCATATTTTTAAGGAAGTTTTCTCTAAGCAGGTTTTCATTTGTGGTTTTATGTACAATCGTCGTTTTAAGCAGAAGTGTCAACTACTGAACTTTGTTTTAGGGCAGGCAAAGTTGGCTATCTATGTAAGCCGGAGAAGAAAACTTGAGAATGTTGAGAGTGATGTTGATGTCAAAATTTTATTTGTGAGGCTACTTAAAGCCAGAATCAGGCTGGACTTTCAGTTTTTTATGGGGAATGGGGATGTGGAAGGTTTCAGGACCCTCTGGTCCCTGGAGAATGTCCTCTGTTCAGTTCATGATGGACAGCTTTTTTTGGGGCGTTTTTTGGGGGATTAATTTTCTGTGTAATATAGCATGACAGAAATTGTATTGACTGATGGACAAATGTGTTTATTAAAGATCTTTTAAAAATCAATCTCTCTCTCTCTCTCTCTCTCTCTCGTGCGCATGCGTGGGCGTTTGTGGGAGCAGGGGTGTGGAGTGGTGTCGAGTGAGTACTTTAAACTTTGTATTTTCTAACTTTTTCTCTATCTTGTGTGTTTGAGGTGTGTGTGTTTAATATAGTGGGTTGAGTGTGTGTGTGCTGGGGTGTGAGTGTTGGAGTGAGTGTGTTGGGGAACGGTAGCTTCTGCTGCCGGTTTTTCCCGGCCGGCATCATGCCGGTGATTGATGGTGGTGTGGAGTTTGAGCGCTTAACCCGGCGTCATGGTGTGAGAATCCTCCCGACAGTTCCCTGTTCTGTGGAGGAGGCCAGCCTCACTGTAGGACAGGTGGTTGGGCATGGCAGCATAAAATCAGCATCGAGGATGAACAGCGCAATTGTGATCTTTCTGGATTCGACTGAAAAAGCTGATCAGGTGGTGGCACAGGGAGTGGTCATAGGTGACACTTTTACTCCCGTTTTACCGCTGGCGAACCCGTCTAGGAGGATCACCATCTCAAACGCTCCTCCTTTTGTTAAAAATGATCAGCTGATTAGAGAGTTGTCCCGTTTTGGCCAGGTTGTGTCCCCTATCAGAATGGTCTCTCTGGGTAGTAAATCACCCCTGCTGAAGCATGTTGTATGTCATAGGAGGCAGTGTTTCATGGTGTTGAAAGACAGCTCTGCTGAACTGAACGCGTCTTTTAATTTCAGGATTGACGGCTTTAGCTACTTGGTGTTTGCAACATCTGAAACCATGAAGTGTTTTGCGTGTGGTGCAGAAGGCCATCTTATTAGGTCATGTCCTGAAAAGGCGAACACAAAGAGCACTGGCGGTAAGAAAGGTGACGCCGCTGTTTCTGGTGGTCCGGAGGGTAGCGCTACATGTGGTGCGGCGGATGCCGCTGCGGCGCCCGCTTCTGCTGGGGCGACCGCGTCCGCGTCCGCTTCTACTTCTGCGGGGGCGTCCGCGTCCGCGTCCGCTTGTGCTGGGGCGGCCGCGGCCGCCTCTGATGGGATGGCCGCGGCGGGCGCGGTAGTTGCCCCCCCAAACAGTGATGGTGGGGAATTTCTGTCTGGCGGCAGCTCTGATCATTGTGACGAGCCTGTCGCCCGGGGTAAAGAGGTGGAGGGTGTAAGTAAAAGTGCAGTTAAACGAAGGAACGTGAAGGAACAGACTTTGCAGGCGGGGGAGGAGCGGTTTGAGGCTGTAGCGGACACACAGAGCAAACACTGCATGACAAACGTTGCAGTTCATGAAGAAATGCAGGAATGTAGTTTTGTTGAAGAGGATCCTTTTAAAGCTGCACAAAAAAGGAAAAGTGCTGAAAACTTGCAGAGCTCTGCTAAATCTAGTAGGGTTGGGAATTTAGATTTACTGAATGAGAGTGCTTCTGACGAAAGTGGAGATGAGTCTGAACTGATGCAGACGCAGACGCAGGAGGAGCAAAGCTCCTATTGTTTTACTAAAACTAGGCAATTTCTCCAGGTGACTAAGGGGAGCAGAGCTGTGAAAGTGGAAAATTACTTTCCAGATCCGGAGTTATTCGTGGCATCAGCTCGCAAATTTATGAAACTGAATGATGGGAATGAGACTTTTACTGATCAGGAAATTTATCGTTTAAAGAAACTGGTTGCTAAACTGAAATCGCAAATTACGAACAGTCATGTTGACTCTTAGTCTGTTTCTTCCCTTTTATGCTATGTGTGTGTTTTTTTACTGTACCCTATTTTTATCCTTTTTAATGCCCCACCTTAGAATTGGCACTCTCAATATTAATGGGGCCAGGGATGATGTAAAAAGGGCCTCTTTATACAAGCTTTTTAATTTAAAGAAACTTGACGTGCTGATGGTCCAGGAGACTCACAGCACTGTGGACATTGAGAGCCATTGGAGAAAGGAGTGGGATGGCTGCATTTTTTTTAGCCACAAATCCAGTAGCAGTGGGGGGGTGGCTGTACTTTTCTCTAGGGGTTGTGTGCCTGTCTCTTATGAGGTAGAAGAGGTGGTGAGAGGTCATTTCCTCTTATTAAAGGTACAGTTTGAAAACGTGAACTTCATTTTTATAAATGTGTATGTGCCAACACAGAGAGCAGAGAGGATCAGGGTCTTTGACGTGCTTTCGGATACGGTTAGGTCCTGTGATCCAAATAGTTTTTTATTTCTGGGGGGTGATTTTAACTGTACATTAAACCACAGACTAGACAGGAACCATCAGGAGCCTCACCCTGCTTCTGCCAATAGGCTGAGAGAACTGGTGAAAACACATGAAATGGCCGATGTGTGGAGATCACATCATGGGGACCAGAGGCAGTACACCTGGAGCCATGTCAAAGATAACCTTTTATCTATGGCTAGGTTAGACCGTTTTTATGGTTTTAAACATCAAATGAGTGTTTTTAAAAATAGTTGTATCTGTCCTGTTGGTTTCACTGATCACTGCCTGCTGTTTTGTTCTGTGTTTATTGAAAATGTAAAGTGTAAGAGTGCTTTTTGGCATTTTAATAATACACTTTTAAATGATGTGTTTTTTTAAGAGGTTTTTCATGATGTTTGGAAGTCACACAGGGAACAAAAACCCTCTTTTAGTTCTCTCCAATTGTGGTGGGATTTTGGTAAGGCCCAGATAAAACAACTCTGCCAACAGTACACTCAAAATGTCACTCGTAGCTTGACCCAATCCTTGAAAGTTCTGGAGACTGAGGTGGTAGAACTAGAGGAGTTGCTCAGTTCTACAGGAAAACAGGAGCACTTAGAGGCTCTCAAGTCAAAAAGGTCAGCCTTGGCTAGCTTGCTAGGGGTCACCGCACAGGGTGCTCTGGTCCGCTCACGCTACATGGATGTAGCTCTGATGGACTCGCCCTCCCAGTACTTTTTTGGACTGGAGGGGAAAAATGGACAGAGAAAGCTTATTCACTCCTTGTTGGGCGATGACGGGAGAACAATCTCCACAGCAGCAGAGATCAGGAAACACGCTGCTAGCTTTTACAGTGAATCGTTTAGAGCAGAGTGGAGGGAGGACACGTCACTGGGCCAGGTCTTCCTTGATGGTCTTCCAGTGCTCTCAGAGGACCTTGTTGCCTCCTTGGATGCTCCACTGTCTCTGTCTGAGCTGCATACGGCGCTAATGAGCCTCCAGAATGGAAAATCACCAGGCATAGATGGTCTCTCTGTGGACTTTTTTAAGGAATTCTGGCCCCTGCTTGGTCCAGACCTGCTGGAGGTTCTCCAAGATAGCTTGGAAAGGCGGACCCTACCCACGACCTGCAGGAGGGCCATCATCACACTGTTGCCGAAAAAGGGGGACCTCCAGAGCCTAAAGAACTGGAGGCCAGTCTCTCTGCTCTGCACAGACTATAAGATTCTCTCAAAAGCTCTGGCCCGAAGACTGAGAAAGGTGATGAGCGAGCTCATTCATGTAGACCAGACTTACTGTGTGCCTGGCAGGCTGATTAGTGACAACGTCACTTTAATTCGGGATATTTTGGAGGTCTCTGGTTCATTGGCGGTAGAAACTGGTTTGATTTCAATTGACCAGGAAAAGGCGTTTGATCGGGTTGAACACCAATATTTATGGACAGTTTTAACAGCTTTTGGGTTCAGCCCAGGCTTCATAGCCAGGATACGGGTCTTGTACAGTGACATTGAGAGTGTGCTGAAGATAAATGGGGGCCTGTCTGCCCCTTTAAAAGTCCAGAGGGGGGTTCGGCAGGGCTGCCCTCTCTCAGGGATGCTGTACTCCCTCGCCATAGAGCCTTTGCTTCACTGCCTGAGAAGGGCTCTATCAGGAGTTACTTTTCCTGGCTGTGACACCACATTCAAGCTGTCGGCCTATGCAGATGATGTAGTCATTCTGCTAAACAAGCAGAGTGACATTGACGTTCTGGTTAGTAGTGTCAATCTTTTTGGCCAACTTTCCTCTGCAAAAATAAACTGGGGAAAAAGCGAGGCTCTGATGGTGGGGGAGAAACTAGAAAATCAGCTTACGCTGCCTGGTGGGTTGATTTGGAAAAAAGGAGGTTTTAAGTATCTTGGTGTCTTTATTGGAAATCAGCAGTTTGAGCAAAAAAATTGGGATGGGGTCATAGAGAAAATTAACGGGAGACTAAACAAATGGAAGTGGCTAATGCCAAGAATATCTTTTAGAGGAAGAGTGCTCATTTTAAATAATCTTGTTTCCTCATCCCTGTGGCACCGCCTCATGTGCATGGACCCCCCTGCTGGTTTGTTGTCCAAAATTCAGTCTGTTTTGGTGGACTTTTTTTGGGGGGGTGGACTCCACTGGGTTCCTCAAGCCCTGTTATTTCTTCCCAAAGAGGAGGGGGGGCAAGGAGTGATTCATTTAGCTAGTAGAGGTGCTGCTTTTAGACTGACTTTCATACAGAGACTGCTGACGGGCCCCCAGGACCTGGTATGGAGGCCTTTGGCCTGTGTTATTTTACAGAGAGTCCTTGGGCTTGGGCTAGACCTCCCTGTGTTTTTAATGGATTTTAAGAACTCTAATGCACTGTCTTTACCCAGTTTTTACCGCAGTCTCTTTTCAGTGTGGACTCTTTTTAAAAAACAAAGAGGGCCATGCGATTCCCTCTACTGGTTGTTGAGGGAGCCGCTGGTTTTTGGTGGTCGCCTTGGTGTCCTGCCGGGAGTTGGAAGGACCTTCCTTGATAGGCTGTGTTCCAGGAACGTTCTCACTCTGAAGCAAGTGGTGGAACTGGCTGGTCCTGGCCTCAACAACGCCTCAGCTTTAGCAGCTCATCTTGGTGTCAGGTCGAATCGTTTCATCGATGGTCTTCTTGCACACTGGAAACAGGAGCTTCATGGCCTTGAGCACTCCCTACTCTTGGACTTTAGCAATGGCACGCTGCAGCCGGAAAGCACGGACCCCTTTCCCTCTCTCACGCTCTATATGGACTTTGACGTCGCTCCTTGCTCCTTACTGGCATTCTGTGCTCCCTCTGGTGTGGACTTTGGAGGAGCCAGTGGTAAGGCACTCTACAGACTGGTGGTGATGGCACTCAACAAGGACAGATTGAACACCTGTGTGGACACTCCTTGGAGAGCCTATTTTAAACTAGGAAAAGGGCATCGGCCTGCCTGGAGGGCTCTTTATAAAGCCCCTCTCCCTAAGAGGCATGGAGACTTACAGTGGAGGGTCCTGCATGGTATTATAGCAGTCAATGCTTTTGTTTCTGTGATTAACAGCAGTGTCAGTGATCAGTGTGTTTTTTGTTCCTCTAGGGAGACTGTTTTTCATTGTTTTATTGAATGTCAGCGCCTGAGTGGCCTCTTTGAACTTCTCACAGAACTTTTTCATATTTTTAAGGAAGTTTTCTCAAAGCAGGTTTTCATTTGTGGTTTTATGTACAATCGTCGTTTTAAGCAGAAGTGTCAACTACTGAACTTTGTTTTAGGGCAGGCAAAGTTGGCTATCTATGTAAGCCGGAGAAGAAAACTTGAGAATGTTGAGAGTGATGTTGATGTCAAAATTTTATTTGTGAGGCTACTTAAAGCCAGAATCAGGCTGGACTTTCAGTTTTTTATGGGGAATGGGGATGTGGAAGGTTTCAGGACCCTCTGGTCCCTGGAGAATGTCCTCTGTTCAGTTCATGATGGACAGCTTTTTTTCGGGCGTTTTTTGGGGGATTAATTTTCTGTGTAATATAGCATGACATAGAAATTGTATTGACTGATGGACAAATGTGTTTATTAAAGATCTTTTAAAAATCAAAAATCTCTCTCACTCTCACTCTCACTCTCTCTCGTGTGGAGGATGGCGACCTTGGAAAGGCCACCTCCATCTGTCCACCAGGGGGTGAGGATCGTTCCCCCGGACGGCGCTGTTACTGTGGAGGAGGTCCTTATGGCTGTGGTCGAGTGGGTGGGCCATGGCGCGATCTGCTTTGCGTCCCGAATGAATAGAGCTGTAGTTGTGTTTCTGGCAGCTGAAGATGATGTCCACACCCTGATTGTGGGCGGTGTTGTTATCGGGGAAGCGTATGTGCAGGTGTCCCCCTTGTCTGTCCCATCGACGAGGGTCACCGTCTCAGGTGTTCTGCCTTTCGTCACTGACGAGCAGTTGGCGACGGAGCTCCGCAGATTTGGGAGGTTTGCAGGCCCGTTTGCAACTCTGACTTTGGGATGCAAGGCCACCAAGTTAAAACATGTGGGGTCACTCAGGCGACAGGTGTTCATGTTTCTCGACTCGCCCACTCGAGCTCTGGAGGTGTCCTTCGGGGTCAAACACGGGGACGGATCCTATGTGGTGTGTGCGAGCTCAGGACAGATGAAGTGTTTTGAATGTGGAGACGTGGGCCATAAACGGTTCGCTTGTCTGCACGGGCAGCGGGCGGAGGGCCCTGATGGAGCCGCGGATGGTGCCGGCGGTGAGCCCTCCGCTCACGCCGCAGCTGCGGACGGCGGCGCAGCCTCCGCTCCCGCCGCTACTGCGGGCGATGTTGCGGGGCCTTCCGCCGCCCCTGCTCCGGAGCCTGCCGCTGTGTCTGTGGACGGCCCGGCTGTGGCGCCCGTGGCCCAGCTTACGGCCGGGAGCGTTGATGGCGATGGCGTCAAAAAGGTCACTGATGGTGCGTCACAATCATCTTGCTGTGTGACGTCAGCAGCTGTGCCTCCGGAAGCTGCTACTGTTTCGGAGAAGGAGACGGAGCACCATACTGATGGTGCGTCAGAATCTCGCTGTGTGACATCAGTGGCTGTGCTTCCGGAGGCTGCTACCGTTACACAGCAGGGGATGGAACGGCGACAGTCAGCTGCTGTGGGTGGCGTCCAGGAAAATGTGGCCCATGATGAATCCCCTGGCCCAGGAGAACCAAGCAGTCAGCTGAGTTGTGCTGAAGAGGAAATGGAATCTGATAACGACACTGTAACGACACTGTGTCTAATACTGAGTCTAATACTGAGTCTATTGAGGCAAGTTGCAGTACAAACACGAGTTTGTATTCACTGGAAGAAATAAATGCTTTTCTGGATGAAACCTATAACAAAGCCATTAAAGTCACCGACTACTTCAGGTTCAGGTTCAGGTTCAGGTTACTTTATTTGTACCCGTAGGTAGATTTGTTTTGCAGTCTGGTGACATCCATATTTACAAGCCACTAATTACATTCAACATAGACACAAACACAGGCACACATCATACAAAATAAGTAAATATAAAATATGTACAATATATTTTTATAGCTTGTTCAACTCTTTGACAGCAGCAGGGATAAAGCTGTTTTTGTAGCGCTGGGTTTTGCTTTTTGGGACAGCAAACCTCCGTCTGGAGGGAAGAAGCTGAAAGTTGCAGTGCAAAGGGTGGGAGTCATCATTTAAAATCGAGTCAGCCATCCTCTGTACTTGTCTGGTGTACAGGGATGTCAGGCTCAGCTGTGACTCACCAAGCAAACGACTGGACCATCTAACTACCTGATCCAAGGATTTCCTCTGTTTCAGTTTTATCTGACCAAACCATGACATTAAAGAAAAGGATAAAACAGATTCAATAAAAGCCCGAAAAAACATAGTCATTATGGTTCGGTCAATTTGGAAGCGTGCCGGTTTCCTCAAACAATGCAAATTTTGCTGACCCTTTTTGCACACCCTTTCACAGTTCACTTCAAAGTTTAATATACTATCAATAATCGTCCCAAGATATTTGTACGATTGTACACATTCGGTGGTCTGGCCTTTTAGTATGGTGACTTTGTGCCTGGGAGTTTTCCTCCTAAAGTCAATAATCATATCTTTCGTTTTTGTTGTATTCAGCTGCAGGTAGGAATCCTCACACCAGTGAACAAAGTCATCAACTACTGGGCCGTGGCCACTCTCACCATCCTGGAGGAGACTGACAATGACTGAGTCATCAGCATACTTTATAATGTGTCTGTTGTCATGTCTGCTCCGACACATGTTTGTGTACAGGATGAAGAGTAGTGGTGACAACACACACCCCTGAGGAGAGCCAGTAGAAGAGCACTTTAGGTCAGACAATGTGCCATTGACCCTTACTCTCTGCGTCCTGTTGGTTAAGAAATCCAGAATCCAACCCACCAGATTATTGCTCAAATCAAATTGTTGCAGGAGCCTTTCAGTGACACTTCACTGAAAGGACACTGAAGTGACACTTTCACTTCAGTGACACTGATAAATTCATTAAGTCTGTTGATGTGCTAAGAAGGCAGGTTGGTCTTGACCTCCTGGATGAAAGGAAACGTTTTCGCCTCAAGAAACACCTGACAGCCCTGCGTAAAGCAGCAGGGAGAACGGGGGTCATGCGCGCCCGACAGGAGGAATAAAGGGCGGTCGTTCCTCTGCCTGTTTTACACATTTTTGGGATATTGTTTGATCAGACTTGTATATGACGTTTCTAATTGACTGTAATTGACTGTCACGGAACTGGATCTTTACCTGCAGGGCATGGACGCCCCACCGTTTTCTTTCTACACTCTGGACGAGCCTGCTGCACAGTTGACTTGCTTGAAAAACCCACATGGTCTAAGGACTCCAATCCATCTGAGATGAGGAAACTGTCTCTGGGATGTGCAACGGGACTGGCGGGGGCCTCTGGCTCGTCTTTGCACGGACTATGAGGAGGACTCGCACTACTGCCACTGCTAATGTGGAATAGGTAGACTGCGAGGAATGCTCTGTGTTGTGTGGGGGGGAGAACACTTATGTTTGCACTTTTTTCCAATGTGACACACTTGGTGGAATGATGTTGGTGTGCTTACTTTTTTTTGAAGTGTGCAATAAAGGCTTATTTTAAAAGTCAAAAGTCTCTAGTCACCTGTGTCTCCTTTCTCTCTCTCTTAGTCACCCATGCCTCCTTTCTTTCTCTCTCTCTCTAGTCACCTGTGTCTCCTCTCTCTCTAATCACCCATGTCTCCCCTCTCTCTCTAGTCACCTGTGTCTCCTTTCTGTCTCTTTCTCCCTCTAGTCATCTGTGCTACCTCTCTCTCTCTCTCTCTCTCTCTCTCTCTCTAGTCACTCATGCCACCCCTCCTCCCCCCACCTCTCTCCCCCCCCCTCCCTCCCGGTCCACCCTGTTGCTGCCATATTCACATTCTTGCTCCTGATATAAAATAAGGTCAGGTATTTTTCAAATTGTTTGAAAGAGGTACTTCACTGACAGTTTGGGAAGATAAACAGGTATCTCACAAAAGTGAGTACACCCCTCACATTTTTTGTAAATAATTTATTACATCTTTTCATGGGACAACACTGAAGATATGACACTTTGATACAACGTAAAGTAGTCAGTGTACAGCTTGTATAACAGTGTACATTTGCTGTTCTCTCAAAATAACTCAACACACAGCCATTAATGTCTAAACCTCTGGCAACAAAAGTGAGTACATCCCAAAGTGAAGATGTTCAAATTGTGCCCAAAGTGTTAATATTTTGTGTGGCCACCATTATTTTCCAGCACTGCCTTAACTCTCTTGGGCATGGAGTTCACTAGAGCTTCACAGGTTGCCACTGGAATCCTCTTCCACTCCTCCATGATGACATCACGGAGCTGATGGATGTTAGAGACCTTGCGCTCCTCCACCTTCCGTTTGAGGATGTCCCACAGATGCGCAATAGGGTTTAGGTCTGGAGACATGTTTGGCCAGTCCATTACCTTTACCCTCAGTTTCTTTAGCAAGGCAGTGGTCATCTTGGAGGTGTGTTTGGGGTGGTTATCATGTTGGAATACTGCCCTGCGGCCCAGTTTCCGAAGGGAGGAGATCATGCTCTGCTTCAGTATGTCACAGTACATGTTGGCATTGCTGTTGTTTCACTCAATGAACTGTAGCTCCCCAGTGCCGGCAGCACTCATGCAGCCCCAAACCATGACACTCCCACCACCACGCTTGACTGTAGACCAGACCCACTTGTCTTTGTACTGCTCACCTGGTTGCCACCACACATGCTTGACACCATCTGAACCAAATAAGTTTATCTTAGTCTCATCAGACCACAGGACATGGTTCCAATAATCCATGTCCTTAGTCTGCTTCCCTTCAGCAAACTGTTTGCGGGCTTTTTTGTGTATCATCTTTAAAAGGGACCTCCTTCTGGGATGACAGCCATGCAGACCAATTTGATACAGTGTGTGGCGTATGGTCTGAGCACTGACAGGCTGACCCCCCCCCCCCCCCAACCGCTGCAGCAATACTTGCAGCACTCATACATCTGTTTTCAAAAGACAACCTCTGGATATGATGCTGAGCATGTGCACCCAACTTCTTTGGTCGACCATGGTGAGGCCTGTTCTTATTCTTATTCTTTTAGATTTGATTGGCGGTTGACAACAAACCTACAGGTGCATTACCGCCATGCACTTCACTCCATATCATCACTCTATCTGGTCAGGAGTGGTAGTCCTTACAAATTCATCACTCTATATCACTCCATCATTCTAGACATCCAGCATCACTCTTTCCTCAGAATTATATACTTCTTCTTCTTCTTTTAGACCCGACTGGCAGTTGGCAACCAGCCCACAGGTGCACCACCGCCACGCACCCCACTCCACATCATCTTTCTCTTCCTCTTCCAGACCCGATTGGCAGCCGGCAACCAGCCCACAGGTACATCACCGCCACCGACTTGATTATCATCATTCTATATCTTTTCTCACTCTATATGCCACCATCAGTGTGTGAATGTGTGTGTGAATGGGTGGATTGCAGGATCTGTAAAGCGCTTTGGTCATCAAGAGATGAGAATAAAAGCGCTATATAAGTGAATGCCATTTACCATTTACCATTTATATTTTCTTCTTCTTTTAGACCTGATTGGTAGCTGGCAACCAGCCCACAGGTGCACCACCGCCACACATTTTATATACTGTATGTGTGTCTTTCTGTGTGTCTGTTTTCCTCATAGCTTTGTGACGTTTTCCTCATAGCTTTGTGATGTTTTCCTCATAGCTTTGTGATGTTCTTCTTCTTCTTTACTCTTGTATCTTGATCTCTGTAGTCCGTATCTGCGGCTCATCTCACTCTTCTTCTTCCTCCTTTAGACTTGATTGGCGGTTGATCCTCCAGCCCATGATGTCTTTGAACTTAAAGATCCCCCACTTAACAAGTCCTCAACTGTTTCCCAATGTAGCCCCTTAATGCCAAGATATTTTTTCTGCTGCTTTCACAATGATTTTGATTTTTTCTGTTTTCTTGGAAGCCTACCACAAATAAGACAAAATTATTTTCCTTCAAAACCAGAGTATCTTCCTTAATTGTACTACATGCACTGCAAGTCTGCACACTTTCCCTGTTCGAGTCCACTCCCACTTTTTTAGCTGGCACCCTTTTCGCAGCTTCTGCATATGTTAATCCCTGGAAGACTTATTTGCTGAATTTCTGCTGCTCTTTTGCTGGCTTCACAACCTCGATATGCAGAGCTATGTTCACCAACACAGTTACAGCACTTTAACTTGGCTCCTCTTTCACACTTGCCATGTTCATGTTCACCGAAGCATCTGACACATCGTTGTCTACCTTTGCATATCGCTGCTACATGACCAAACTTTTGACAACCAAAACATCTGAGTGGAGGTGGAACGTAAAGTCTGACTTCATAGCTCATGTAGCCAATATACACCTTAGTTGGCTGTCTTGTTTCAACAAATTTTAACATTACTGACAGACTATCACATCTTTTGTCATTTCTATTAGATTTCAATCGCTGTACCTCCGTCACTTTTGCTCCAGTTAAGTTCCTCATTATTTCATCAGTTGAGACAGCCGTTGAAATGCCCGATATGACTCCTCCCATTGCCTTATTTCCTTCCAATACTGAACACTGCACATTTTTCCCTCCATCTTAGTGACTTTGATTGCTTTTCCTTGTTGAACACTATCTTTACATGTAATCAGCAACGAACCACTACAAAGAACCCTTGCATTTAAAACTTCTCCAAGTAACCCATTAATTGCATTTGTGAGCTTAATTGGGTTGCACTCACGAAACAATGCCCCTTCCTGAGTAAGTTTAATGATTACTTTCCACTCCTTCTGTTCATTCCGGGATCATTCATCCTCTGATTCCTCAGCACTTGATAACGGTCTTGACTGAGTTTCATGACATCTATGTTTGCTTCTTTTAGACTCCACTGTGCTCCAGACATCCTCTTCCCTGCTTCCCACCTCCATTCCTCCTAGTTGAATTATATCCACTTCTTCCAGATTTTCAGGAGCTGTCCTCTTTCGCATCCTACCGCCACCAAGTCCTGTATATACTGTATCTCCCGAGGCCTGTTCTGAGTGGAACCTGTCCTGTTAAACCGCTGGCCATATGGTCTTGGCCACCGTGCTGCAGCTCAGTTTCAGGATGTTGGCAATCTTCTTATAGCCTCGGCCTTTTTTATGTAGAGCATCAATTCTTTTTTACAGATCGTCAGAGAGTTCTTTGCCATGAGGTGCCATGTTGAACTTCCAGTGACCAATATGAGAGAGTGTGAGAGCGATAACACCAAATTTAACACACCTGCTCCCCATTCACACCTAATACCTTGTAACACTAATGAGTCACATGGCACCGGGGAGGGCAAATGGCTAATTGTGCACAATTTGGACATTTTCACTTAGGGGTGTATTCACTTTTGTTGCCAGCAGTTTAGACATTAATGGCTGTGTATTGAGTTATTTTGAGGGGACAGCAAATTCACACTGTTATACAAGCTGTACACTGACTACTTTACATTGTATCAAAGTGTCATATCTTCAGTGTTGTCCCATGAAAAGATATAATAAAATATTTATAAAAATGTGAGGGGTATACTGACTTTTGTGAGATACTGTAATTCATGCTACTTTTTCTCACACCAAAAAGTTAAAAAGACGTCAGATGTATTTTCCCATCCTTCCCTCTTAGCAGCGTCAACTGAGGTTAATGCAGCCACTGAATCTGGATGAGGCTTTATCAGGTCACCTGTGATTAACCACCATTATTCTTAACTCATTTTATTTTGTTAATCAGTTGCAGGGATTAATACAATAATTCTGACAGGACTAATGTTTATTCATTAATATATCATATCACCATTTTATCACTGTGTGGCTATTTGTTACCAAGCAGATGAACTAAGGACACTACTGTGATTTAGGCAGCTAGACTATGACAAGGGTAACAGTTATCCTGCCTGCACAGGCATTATGAACATAGTACACCACACCTTATCATTAACACAACATGAAGACCAAATTTTCTTCAGAGACAAAAGCTGATCATTTCTTGCAAATGATCAAAACAGACAAAACATCAGGTGTACATCATAATTCTATTTTATTTCTTTCCCCTTTTCGACAATCACATGTACAGATGACCTGTAATGGTTAAGATGATTTTTAACACTGACCTTTATTGGCCCATGAGAAACATTTAAATATTCAAGCAGCTGACTGACATCACTGTAACTCCTACTGGACAGAACATTAGCTAAATCTGGAAAAAAAATATGTCTGCAATGTATAATAGCTGAAATAACATAAACAAATCTGCTAATTGTCTGATATCTTCATCTATCAGCCACATTTTACCTGCCCATGAACCACAGATGGGGAGAGGAGCCAGACTTTGTAATCAAGTAAAAGTAGTTTTACCTTATATTATTATTTACTCAAGTAAGAGGAGTCACCAAAATTTACTAAAACATTACTTGAAGAGTGGGTAATAATTGCACTCCCTATATTATGAGGAATTTCTTTTAAATGTTAGGGGTGGGAATCGCGATTTTTGGGTTATGATTTGATCCTATCACGATTGAACGATGGTCAGGACCCGTTGTGACCATCATTTGTGCCTATGCACCAAATAATGGTTCAGAGTACCACTCTTTTTGGAGCCTCTGACTGGGGTGCTGGAGGGTGCTCCTCTTGGAGACTCCATTGTCCTACTGGGGGACTTCAATGTGCACGTGGGCAATGACAGTGAAACCTGGAGGGGGGGTGATTGGGAGGAATGACCTGCCTGATCTGAACCCGAGTGGTGTTCAGTTGTTGGACTTCTGTGCTAACCACAGTTTATCCATAACGAACACCATGTTCAAGCAGAAGGGTGTCCATATGTGCACCTGGCACCAGGACACCCTACGTTGCAGGTTGATGATCGATTTTGTTATCATGTCATCAGACCTGCGACCGTATGTCTTGGACACTCGGGTAAAGAGTGGTGCAGAGCTGTCAACTGATCACCACCTGGTGATGAATTGGATCCAATGGCAGGGGAGGATGCCATTCAGGCCTGGTAGACCCAAACATAATAGTGAGGGTGCGCTAGGAACATCTGGCTGAGGCCTCTGTCCGGGAGGTCTTCAACTCTCACCTCCGGAAGAACTTTGACCACATTCCGAGGGAGTCTGGAGACATGGAGTCTGAATTGGCCATGTTCTCCACCTCCATTGTTGAAGCGGCTGCCCAGAGCTGTGGCCGCAAGGTCGTCGGTGCATCTTGTGGTAGCAACCCCCGAACCAAGTGGTGGACACCAGTGGTGAGGGGGTCCATTAAGCTGAAGGAGTCCTATTGAACTTGGTTGGCTTGTGGGACTCCCGAAGAAGCTGAGGTGTACTGGCAGGCCAAGCGGAGTGCAGCTCAGGTGGTTGCTGAAGCAAAAACTCAGGTGTGGGAGGAGATTGGTGAGGCCATGGAACAAGACTTTCAGTTGGCCTCGAAGAGATTTTGGCAAACTGTCCAGCAACTCAGGAGGGGGAAGTAGCTCCCTGTCCACACTGTGTATGGTACTTATGGGGCACTCCTGACTTTGACTGGGGATATCGTCGGGTGGTGGAAGGAATACTTCGAGGATCTCCTGAATCCCACTGACAGGCCTTTCACAGAGGAAGCAGGGCTTGTGGACGAGGGGGACGACTCGCCCATCACAGGGGCTGAGGTTGCCAAGGTGGTTAAAAAGCTCCTTGGTGGCCGGGCTGCGATGGTGGACGAGATTCACCCTGAGTACCTCAAGGCCCTGGATGTTGTAGGGCTGTCATGGTTGACACGCCACTGCAACATTGAGTGGAGGTCCGGCACAGTGCTTTTGGCATGGCAAACTGGGGTGGTGGTTTCTCTCTTCAAGAAAGGGGACCAGAGGGTGTGCTCCAACTTTAGAGGGATCACACTCCTCAGCCTCCCTGGGAAGGTCTATGCCAAGGTACTGGAGAGGAAAGTTCGGCTGTTGGTCGAACCTCAGATTCAGGAGGAGCAATGTGGTTTTTGTCCTGGCCATGGCACATCAGACCAACTCTTTATCCTCTCGAGAATCCTTGAGGGTTAGTGGGAGTTTGTCCAACCAGTTCACATGTGTTTTGTGGATTTGGAGAAGGCATTTAACCATGTCCTTCGTGGTTTTTTTTGTGTGTGTGGGGGTGCTTCAGGAGTATAGGGTATCGGGCTTGTTGTTACGATCTATCTGGTCTCTATATGACCGTTGTGAGAGTTTCGTTTGTATTGCTAACACTCGGTCAGACTCATTCCCAATAATCAGAATCAGAATCAGAATCAGATTTATTGCCATTGTTCATGTAGTACACAAACTAGGAATTTGTCTCGGTGCAATGCTGCAACATTAAAACATAAGATAAACTAAAAAACTTAAAGACTAAAAACATGCAATAAGTGTAGAATAATAAGTAGTAATAATAATAATAATAATAATAATAATAATAATAATGAGTAATACTAGTCACAGCAGTTTTAAATAAATTAGCAAGTAGCAGATGATGTGGAGTACCACATAGTGCAGTCGATAATGCAACAGATAATGCAACAGAAAAACAGTGATAAGAGTTGGAGTCCGCCAGGGCTGCCCTTTGTCACTGATCCTGTTCATGATTTTTATGGACAGGATTTCTAGGCACAGCCAGGGAATGGAGGGTGTCATGCTTGGTGACCACAGGGTCTCATCTCTGTTTGCAGATGATGTTGTCCTGTTGGTTTCATCCAGCAATGACCTACAGGTCTTACTGGGACAATTTGCTGCTGTGTGTTAAGCGGCTGGGATGAGAATCAGCACCTCCAAGTCCGAGTCCATGGTCCTCAGCCAGAAAAAGGTGGCTTGTCCTCTCTGGGTTGGGGACAAACTCCTGCCCCAAGTAGAGGAGTTTAAGAATCTCGGGGTCTTATTCACAAATGAGGGGAGAATGGAGCGAAAGATTGACAGATGGATCGGGGCAGCATCTGCAGTGATGCAGACATTGTACTGGTCTGTTGTGGTGAAGAGGGAGCTAAGCTCTAAGTCAAAGCTGTTGATTTACCAGTCAATTTATGTTCCTACCCTCACCTATGTTCATGAGCTTTGGGTAATGACTGAAAGAATGAGATCGCGGATACAAGCAGCTGAAATGAGCTTTCTTTGTAGGATTGCTGGACTCACCCTAAGAGATGGGGTGAGGAGCTCAGACATACAGGAGAGGTTCAGAGTAGAACTACTATTCCTTCACTTTGAAAGGAGTCAGTTGAGGTGCTTTGGGCATCTGATCAGGATGCCTCCTTGACACCTCCCACTTGAGGTGTTTCGGGCACTTTCCATTGGGAGGAGACCCCGGGGCAGACCCAGTACTTGCTGGAGAGACTACATCTCCCAGCTGGCCTGGGTACATCTTGGTATCCTCTCTGAAGAGCTGGAGCAGGTGGCTGGGTAGAGGGAAGTCTTGGGTTCTCTGATTGAACTGCTGCTTCCGCGACCCGGACCTCTGGAAAAGCAGTAGATGATGGATGGATGGATGGATGGATGGATGGATGATCTATTGATAATCACGAAATTGAGATAATCGAGTATTACCAGCCCATATAGACTATTTCAAAAATTTCCCCTTATTCAACCTCAAATCATGCACCAAAGTAAAACTGTTGACATCTCTTTCACACAATAAAGTATTCTCGGGGCTTGATTTTCTGCGGAGACACATCTTTGCACACAGGGAGGGTGGTGGACAGTGCTGTTTGGAATAGACTCCCACTCCATCTGACTCTGTGAACTCTTTAATAAGCAGCCGACAACTTTTTTTGTTTCAGGAGGCTTTCTGTTGAGTTTCAACTGCTTTTTTTAATGGCAAGTCTGATATTTTTCAATTATTTTGATCTTGCGTTTTAACTTGTTTTTGTATTTTTAAAATTATCTTTATCTATCAACTTCTTTTTATTCCATTTTATTGTGCAGCGTTTTCTGACTCTGTCTGTGAAAAGCACCTCATAAATAAACTTTACTTACTTGACGCTCTGAGAAAAAGCTCCATGTCGGTGTCTCTTTAGCTTAGCTGTTGCTAATGCTGCTCCAAGACGTGTGTGGCCCGCTGTATTCCTAGTGTTTCTTTTTTCTTTTTTCCGTGCGGGTTGTGTGTCATGGCAAGGTCTTTCCTTCCATCTTTGTTATAAAATCCAAAAAAGGCCCGACATTTTAGCTAACTGCTTCCTAACTTTTAAAGCTGGCTGTAAATCACTGAGACAAGCTATGACTTCACTTGACTGGGTGTTTGCTTTGTGCCAACTAGTGGACTGAAAATGCCACTGATTAACTGATAACCCAAAAGTGTGTGTGCACATTTTTTTTAATAAAAGATCGATCAGGTGCATTTATGGATCAATGCATTGTTGCCAGTGCCAAGTATCCTGATCCATCACTGAATCGATCTTTTTTCCCACCACTATTAAATGTGTAACTTTTTCACCAAATTTTGCATTTCATGAAAACTTGTATTTTTGTACATTTGAGGTTTCATTCTAATAAATGTTTTTTCTACTAAATATCAGACATTTTTTACCTGTAAATCTGACTATTTTTTCATACAATTTTTTGTATTCCCTTTAGTTTCCATCTAAAAAATGTACAGGTTTTTACTTATAGACTGAAAATTTTGTTATAAATTTTTGATTTTACAACTAATTTTTTTAAACTGTTAACTTTGCAACTTTTTCTTGTTCCTACTCATTTTTTTTCCATAAATCTGTGACTTCAGTAAAATAAAACTATGCATGTATTTCCTCAAATATATTCTAAATCATTTATAAATAAAAAGTAAGCATTATTATTTCTGAGGTAGGACAGAGAAGCAACGACTGCCTTAAAGAACTGAATGCAATCCAGAGTAACTCAGAGTGAGTTCTTTTCTTTTATGCCACTAACAGGCGCTTTGGCAGCATTAATAAATTCTGGGGGCAAAACTAAAACTCTGCAGTGTTTTTAGGTAAGGAAACAACAATTGGTCCACCAATATTAATGTCTCATTAAACATTTTCCATCTTGCAACGTTAAGAGTAAGACAGTGTTAACGTTACTTGCCTCAAATTAAAACGGTGTTAGAGGAATCTTCAGAAGGACTTGTGTCTCTTGCAGGCTAACAAAGATAGCAGATATTTAATCAAAGCTTTAGCTGCACTGACTACACACTGAAGCGAACCACTCCTCCGGGATTCAACGGCGCAGCACACCGGGTGGGGTGGGAATTGCAAGGGACCTTGTGATTCGATTTGAATCACAATACTTGGGTCACGATACGATCCTATCGTGATTCAACGATAATCACAATATCGTGATATCAAGTATCACGATCCTATATATTTGTAATTTTTTCACCTTATTAAACCAATGTAACCTAATGTGTACCTCTCCAGAAATGTAACTAACCATTGTGAGCAGATCATAACAACTGTGATTGGTCTGTCAGTTCCTCCTACCATTTCCTGCTTTTTCTCTGTTCCTCCAGAATGCCATTTCCAAACCAAGTAGGATAAACACTGGACCAAAATAAAGAGATTAGCTGAAAAAGTTCACAAATGAGAACATTTTTCAACAAATTCGCTATTTGTGGAAAAAAAAAAAATCCACCAATGTCAGTTTGAACATCACTGGGTGCATGTAAATAAAAACATGAGGGACCAGGGGTATTTGCCTTAAAAAAAGACAGGCAGAGTGGTGACCAAGGTGGCAAAAAGTACCTGCACTTTATTTCTTTCCTGGCTGGCACCACATATTAAGCATGGATTCTCTCTAACACTGCAGACAACCTAGAGCAACAAGTACAAATGCTGACAATGGCAAGGGCCACTTGCGTAGGCTATACTGTAGGTTCTACATACTGTCAATGTAGAAGTATAATTCAGCCTTAAGGATCTGAAGAAGGATCCACAGGGTAACAGATGTCAACTACAGCCCTATAACATTAGATTTAGCTCCAATACGTAGTTTGACTAGAATATCACACAGATAGATTTATGTGATTGCTAATGGCTATGAGGCAGAATAGACAGTATGAACAAATTGATATTAAATAGTAATTTCTTGTAATGGAAATGCACTGAAACATTACAGTGGTAATCAAAATTATCCAACCCCCACTGCAAATTAGGTTTACTGGCAAAATGTACAAACTAGCAGCTGTTTGCAATAAACAGATCAAACAAGAACAATTTAAATAGCTCCTGACAGCTAATTTTACAAGTGGTTTCTCCAAATTCAACACAAAATGGCACTTTTAATGAATACTGCAGTCTCAAACTAATTCAATCCCTTCATGAAAAGCATTTTTAGTGCATAGTAGAACACCCGTGATGCAAAGCCAGACATCAGCTTCTGGCAGCGTTCCTGAGAAACTGTAGCCCATTCCTCATGGGCAAAGGCCTCTAGTTCACTAATATTCTTGGGTTTGTGTGCTGCAACTGTATTTTTCAGATCCCATCAGAGATTTTCAATGGGGTTCAAGTCAGGCAACTGTGATGGCCACTCTAGTATCTTCCAGGACTTCTGAAATCAAACTTTGGTGGACTTTGAGGTATGCTTGGGATCATTGTCCTGTTGGAAGGTCCAGTGATGCCCAACTTTCAGCTTCCTCACAGACAGCATGATATTTTCTCCCAGGATCTCCTGATACTTGATTGAATCCATCTTGCCCTCCACACACTGCAGGCTTCCAGCACCAGAGGAAGCAAAATAGCCCCAGAGCATCACTGAGCCATCGTCATGCTTCACTTTAGGCATGGTGTTCCTTTCAGTGTATGCTTCATTCTTCTCCAGATATACCGCTGATCCATAGTTTCAAAATTTTTGTTCCATCGCTTTACAGAACAGAATCCCAAAACCTCTGTCTTACTTATATAGTTTTGAGCAAATTGGAGCTGACTTTTCAGGTCTATAGATCAGTAGTATGTCTGGAGGATGAAGAATGAACCATACACTGAAAAGAACACCAAGCCTAAAATGAAGCATGGTGGTGGCTCAGTGATGCTTTGGGGCTGCTTGCTTCCTCTGGCACTGGAAACCTGCAGCGTGTGGTGGATAAGATTGTTTCAATCAAGTATGACTTGACTTGAACCCCACTGAAAATATCTGATGGGATTTGAAAAAGGTGGTTGCAGCATGCAAACCCAAGAATATTGGTGAACTGAAGGCCTTTGCCCATGAGGAATGGGCTAAAATTCCTCAGGAACACTGCCAGAAGCTGATGTCTGGCTACGCATCACGTTTGCAGCAGGTCATACCAGGAAAAGGGTGCTCTACCAAGCACTAAAAATGTTTGTTATTAAGGGGGTTAATAATTTTGAAACTGAAGTAGTCATTAAAAGTGGAATTTTGTGTTGAATTTGGAGATACCACTTCTAGTATTGTTTGTGTTAGTATTGTTAATGAGACTGGCAAGGCCAAACAAGTGGCTGCACAGAATTCACATGACGAGACGCGGTTGGTCAGTGAGTTGACGTCACTTGTGGTAATGTATCGTCACTTCCTGTATTGCTGTCTGTCCGTGTGGTTTGCTCTCCTCACTCTCCTGAGGATTTTGCTTTTAATTGTATTTTAACCACTTTTTATCATCTACCGTTAGTTCTCATTTCTGTTTATCAAGCCTCTTGCACCTGTGTGCGCACTCAGTGTCACCTAATCACCCTCTTCAGCCTTCTGTTCACCTTTCATCGGTGTTTCTGTTAGCTTCGGGTTAGCCACTAGCTATGGCTACTAGCTCTCCTTCCTCTCCTCCTCTGGTGTGCTCTCTCTGTCAGATGTTTAGCTACACCTCTGCCTCTTTTAGTGATAACGATAAATGTAATAAATGTTGTCTTTTTGAGGCGCTCGAGGCGAGGTTGTCTGATTTGGAATCCTGGCTCCGCTGCATTGAAACACCATCTGCGCCAGTTAATCTTGACGGACATCCCCTAGCTGCAGCGGAGCTCCCTACCATAGGGCGACCCGTCAGCGGTCCTCCGGTCCTCCTCAGAAGCGAGGAGACTGGGTGGGTGACGGTGAGAAGGAAGCCTAGCCGCAACTCCCCGGTTCACCACCAACCTGTTCAAGTTTCTAATCGCTTTTCCCCGCTCAGCGACACACCCGCTGAGGAAAAAACTCTGATCATTGGCAACTCTGTAGTCAGAAACGTGAACCTAGAGACTCCAGCGGCCATAGTCAAATGCATTCCAGGGGCCAGAGCAGGAGACATCGAGTCAAATTTGAAAATGCTGGCTAAAAGTAACTGTAAATACTCCACAATTGTTATTCACGCTGGCATTAATGACATCCATCTCCGGCAGTCGGAAGTCACGAAACTTGGTTAGGGCAAGAGGATTATGTTGGTTTAAATGAATCAACTCCCTCTGGTTATTTAAACTGTCAAAATCCCAGAAGTTCTGGTCGTGGAGGAGGAGTAGCAACAATTTACCATTCCAAATTACTAGTTAATGTAAAGCAAAAAACATGTTATAATTACTTTGAGGGCCTGGTCCTCAGTGTTGGGCACTTTAGCAATTTTAGGCTAAACACAATTTTATTTGCCATAGTTTATTGTCCTCCATCAACCTACTCAGAATTTTTATCCAAAATTGCTGAACTCTTAGGTGATTTAGTGCTGAAATCAGACAGAATAATTATAGTAGGGGACTTTAATATACATGTAGATGTAGATAGTGATTGCCTTAATGTGGCATTTAATTCAATATTAGGCTCGATGGGATTTTCTCAGAAAGTAGGAAATTCTACTCATTATCTCCACCATACGTTGGACCTTGTTCTGACATATGGCATAGAAATAAGAAAATCTGGTAGTGTCTCCTCATAACCCTGTACTGTCAGACCATTGTCTGTTAACCTTTGATTTTACTATTTCTGACTATTTGGCTCCTAAAGAAAAATGTTACTACAGTAGATGCCTCTCAGATTTTTTTTTTTTTTTTTTTTTTTTGTTACTCATTTGTACCTGTAGGCAGATTTGGTTTGCAGTCTGGTGACAAGCCACCGGCTGCCGGTCGCTGCGTGCGCAAGCGCCCTAAACCTACATGTTGTACATGTCGTAGATGATGTTGTTACCAAATTTATGCAGATTGTTTCCTCTATGGCATGTGTCAACACAATGGAAATAAACTATGGAGAGCTTGCTCCTTCTGTAATTGATAGCATGGTAGATAGTGTTACAGCTTCTCTGCATCAGACTCTAGACTTGATGGCCCCCTTAAAAAAGAAAAAGTCTAATCAGAGATTTCTGACTCCTTGGTTCAACACAGAAACTCGTAGCTTAAAACAGAAGACTCATCCATTAGAAAGAAAATGGTGCTCCACTAATTTAGATGAAATCTATTTAACTTGAAGAAATCATCTTTTAATTTATAAAAAATCTCTTAGAAAAGCTAGAACGAGTTATTATTCTGCATTAATAGAAGAGAACAAGAATAATCCCAGGTTTCTTTTCAGTACTGTAGCCAGGTTGACAAAGAGTCAGGACTCTGTCAATCCTAGCATTCCCTTAGAGCTTACTAGTCAGGACTTTATGAACTTTTTCAATAATAAAATTTCATCCATCAGAGATAAAATCAATCAGATTCTTCCCACTGTTAACTTAAATACAGTAACTACTACAACTCCTTCAATTGA
Organism: Pholidichthys leucotaenia; assembly: GCA_020510985.1. Classification (NCBI taxonomy): domain Eukaryota; kingdom Metazoa; phylum Chordata; class Actinopteri; order Cichliformes; family Pholidichthyidae; genus Pholidichthys; species Pholidichthys leucotaenia. Next base: position 268,686,396 of record CM035848.1, on the reverse strand, counting down.
TATCTGTCTTGATGAGTTTACTCCAATTGACCTTTTAGAGTTAGACAAAATAGTTTCCTCATCCAAGCCTTCAACTTGTCTTTTAGACCCTATTCCTACCAGGTTATTTAAAGAAGTCTTCCCACTTATTGGTAGCTTTATTCTTCATATAATCAATTCTTCATTAACTTTAGGCCATGTACCACAGTTTTTTAAAACGGCTGTAATTAAACCCTTACTCAAAAAGCCAACGCTGGATCCAGGAGCTTTAGCTAACTATAGACCAATCTCTAATCTCCCTTTCATTTCAAGAATCTTAGAAAGAGTTGTTGCTACGCAATTATTTGACCACCTGCAGGGAAATGGTTTACTTGAAGAGTTTCAATCTGGGTTTAGAATCCATCATAGTACTGAAACAGCCTTAGCGAAGGTCACTAACGACCTCCTGATCACATCTGATAATGGACTTGTTTCTGTACTTGTCCTTTTAGACCTTAGTGCAGCTTTTGATACTATTGATCATAATATTCTACTTGATAGATTAGAACACTATGTTGGACTTAATGGAACTTCGTTGCAGTGGTTTAGATCTTATTTATCTGATAGGTTCCAGTTTGTTCATGTCAATAATGAGTTTTCTTTCAACTCAAAGCTCAGTCATGGAGTTCCACAGGGATCTGTGCTAGGCCCTACTCTTTTTAGTTTATATATGCTTCCGTTAGGTAACATTATTAGAAAGCACTGTATACATTTTCATTGTTATGCAGGTGACACACAATTATACCTGTCAATGAAGCCAGATGATAGTAATCAGTTAGCCAAGTTGGAAGCCTGTCTTAAGGAAATCAAAGCTTGGATGACTTGTAATTTCCTGCTGTTAAACTCAGATAAGACTGAAGTCATTCTTGTTGGTCCAAAAACCCTTAGAAATACCTTTCCAAATCAAACTTTCAGTTTGGATGTGGTTACTCTTTCTCTTAATAGCTCTGTGAGGAACCTTGGAATTATTTTTGATCAAGATCTGTCTTTCAATTCACATATTAAATTTGTTTCTAAGACTGCCTTCTATCATTTGTGTAATATTGCCAAGATTAGGAGCATCTTGTCTCAGAGTGATGCTGAGAAACTGATCCACACTTTTGTTAGCTCTAGATTAGATTATTGTAATTCTTTATTATCAGGTTGTCCTAAATCATCTTTAAAAAGTCTTCAGCTGATCCAAAATGCTGCAGCAAGAGTTTTAACAGGTACTAGAAAGAGAGATCATATCTCTCTGGCTCTGGCCTCCCTTCATTGGCTTCCCATAGAGTTTAGAATTAAGTTTAAAATCCTCCTTCTTACTTACAAAGCTCTAAACAATCAGGCCCCATTTTATTTAAAAGATCTGATTTTACCCTATTATCCTAACAGAGCACTGCGCTCCAAAAATGCAGGATTACTTGTAATACCTAGAATCTCCAAAAGCACAATGGGAGGCAGAGCCTTCAGTTATCAAGCTCCTCTCCTGTGGAACCAGCTGCCAATCTGGATTCGGGAGTCAGACTTGATCTCTGTTTTTAAGAATAGGGTTAAAACCTTCCTTTTTGATATAGCCTACAACTAGGGAGGGATCATGTGTTTCTGAACCCTCCGTTAGTTATGATGCTAATAGATTTAGTCAGCCGGGGGACCTCCAGTAATGCACTGGGCCTCACTCCTTTCTTCACTCTCAATGAATTTTTTTTTTTTTTTTGCTGGTCATTAACATCTGTTTGTTCTCTCCCATAGATTGAGTCCCCATCGTGATGTTTGCTCTCTACATGTCTGTTCTTTTCATCTTCTCTATCCCTTCACCCCCAGCCAGTCGCAGCAGATGACTGCCCCTCCCTGAGCCTGGTTCTGCTGGAGGTTTCTTCCTGTTAAAAGGGAGTTTTTCCTCTCCACCATAGCCAAGCGCTTGCTCACAGGGGATCACCTGATTGCTGGGGTCTTTCTGCAACTGTGGGGTTCCCCCTACAGTTGAAAGTGCTATGAGATGACTGTTGTTGTGAAATGGCACTATATAAATAAAGTTGAATTGAATTGTGTTGAGCTATTTGAATTTTTCTTGTTTGTTTATTGCAAACAGCTGCTAGTTTGCACATTTTGCCAAGAAACATAATTTGCAGTGGGGACTGAATTGATTGCAACTGTACTTTTTTGTGGGAGATGACTCGATAACAAATTACTTTTCATTAGGGATGAGCCGATCCGATCCGCCTTATCAGTATCTGGTTCGATCCAGGCAAAATGGCCAGATTGGTATCGGTAAGGAATAAAAGTAATTTACCAATTCAATTCAATTCAATTCAATTCAACTTTATTTATATAGCGCCATTTCACAACAACAGTCATCTCATAGCACTATCAACTGTAGGGGGGAACCCCCACAGTTGCAGAAAGACCCCAGCAATCAGGCGATCCCCTGTGAGCAAGCACTTGGCGACGGTGGAGAGGAAAAACTCCCTTTTAACAGGAAGAAACCTCCAGCAGAACCAGGCTCAGGGAGGGGCAGTCATCTGCTGCGACTGGCTGGGGGGTGAGGGGATAGAGAAGAAGAAAAGAACAGACATGTAGAGAGCAAACAGCACGATGGGGACTCAATCTATGGGAGAGAACAAACAAATGTTAATGACCAGCAAAAAAAAAATATTTCATAGAGAGTGAGGAAAGGAGTGAGGCCCAGTGCATTACTGGAGGTCCCCCGGCTGACTAAACCTATTAGCAGCATAACTAAGGGAGGGTTCAGAAACACATGATCCCTCCCTAATTGTAGGCTATATCAAAAAGGTAGGTTTTAGCCCTATTCTTAAAAACAGAGATCGAGTCTGACTCCCGAATCCAGTTTGGCAGCTGATTCCACAGGAGAGGAGCTTGATAACTGAAGGCTCTGCCTCCCATTGTACTTTTGGAGATTCTAGGTATTACAAGTAATCCTGCATTTTGGGAGCGTAGTGCTCTGTTAGGATGATACGGTAGTATCAGATCTTTTAAATAAAAAGGAGCCTGATTGTTTAGAGCTTTGTAAGTAAGAAGAAGGATTTTAAACTTAATTCTAAACTCTATGGGAAGCCAATGAAGGGAGGCCAGAACCGGAGAGATATGATCTCTCTTTCTAGTACCTGTTAAAACTCTTGCTGCAGCATTTTGGATCAGCTGAAGACTTTTTAAAGATGTTTTAGGACAGCCTGATAATAAAGAATTACAATAATCTAATCTCGAGCTAACAAAAGCGTGGATCAGCTTCTCAGCATCACTCTGAGACAAGATGCTCCTAATCTTGGCAATATTACGCAAATGATAGAAGGCAGTCTTAGAAACAAATTTAATATGTGAATTGAAGGACAAATCCTGATCAAAAATAACTCCAAGGTTCCTCACAGAGCTATTAAGAGAAAGAGTAACTGCATCCAAACTGAAAGTTTGATTTGGAAAGGAATTTCTAAGGTTTTTTGGACCAACAAGAATGACTTCAGTCTTATCTGAATTTAATAGCAGGAAATTACAAGTCATCCAAGCTTTGATTTCCTTAAGACAGGCTTCTTAAGGCCTTCTAACTTGGCTAATTGATTACTATCATCTGGCTTCATTGACAGGTATAATTGTGTGTCATCTGCATAACAATGAAAATGTATACAGTGCTTTCTAATAATGTTGCCTAACGGAAGCATATATAAACTAAAAAGAGTAGGGCCTAGCACAGATCCCTGTGGAACTCCATGACTAAGCTTTGAGCTGAAAGAAAACTCATCATTTACATGAACAAACTGGAACCTATCAGATAAATAAGATCTAAACCACTGCAACGAAGTTCCATTAAGTCCAACATAGTGTTCTAATCTATCAAGTAGAATATTATGATCAATAGTATCAAAAGCTGCACTAAGATCTAAAAGGACAAGTACAGAAACTAGTCCATTATCAGATGCAATGAGGAGGTCGTTAGTGACCTTCGCTAAGGCTGTTTCAGTACTATGATGGATTCTAAACCCAGATTGAAACTCTTCAAGTAAACCATTTCCCTGCAGGTGGTCAAATAATTGCGTAGCAACAACTCTTTCTAAGATTTTTGAAATGAAAGGGAGATTAGAGATTGGTCTATAGTTAGCTAAAGCTCCTGGATCTAGCGTTGGCTTTTTGAGTAAGGGTTTAATTTCAGCCGTAATTACACAATCTGTACAATCTGATACATCAGTAATATTCAAATAAAATGAAGGCACGATCATGTTCTCAGCCATGCTGTGCACAGCTCGTGTACACAGAGGCAGCAAGTGTCACTGGAGCCTGTCTGTGGGACTCGCCTCGGTGTGTTGCAGTGTGGTACAAGTGTTTACAATTTTAACACCAGCAACTTGATAAAACACTTGCAAAAGTATCATGGTAAAGGAGTATGCTGAATTTGGTAAAGGAGTATGCTGAATTCTGTCAACAACCGAACAGAAGGACGTGCTTTTCTAGCTCGGAGGATGGATGCTAAAAGTGAAACCTAAACCAAAGAACGAAACTGAAAGTAAAAACCAGACTGGAGACTGGAAACGAAAGACATAACATAGGCTTATCTTTTAACAGAGAGTTACAGCTGATGAGAGGTAGGTGACAGAAGCATAAATAGCAAATTATAACCTTGAACTGGAAGCAGGCTAGAACAACAGTGCTACAGGAAATGGAAGAGGAATGACTTCAAAATAAGAGCATAATATCAGAAACACTACTAAATAAACCAAAGACTAGGAGAATACTTATAATAATAATAATAATAATAATAATAATAATAATAATAATAATAATAAATGTCAAAAATACAACTTAAAGGGTTAGTGCCTTTATTTTCAGATCTACAGCATTTTTTTACCTCATGCACAAAGTTGCACTTCGAAATTCTTCTGAATATTTTTTTTTCCACAATATCTTTATTGAACTTTTTTTTTTTTTTAACAAACATGATACAAACAATCAAACACTAACACTAAAGTACTACAAAAAAAAAATGCACTAAAAACACCAACAACCACCAACAAAATCAAGTCTTCAACAATGCTCCTCTGTTTAGTCTAGACAATCCAATACATAAGTATACATATTATGTTCACCAGTTTGGAATTTACAAGGTCCACACACATCATTCACCTTCTTCTTCAAGAGTTATGTTTAAATTTTTTACATAATCAATAAAAGGTCTCCATATATTCTCAAACACAATTTCCTTTGATTTCAGTATATATGTTATTCTTTCTAATGGAAGGTTTGTTAACATCTGTCTTAACCACTGAGTCACATCTGGTCTATGAGTCTTTTTCCATAATAGTGCAATACATTTTTTGGCATTAAGCAAACTGAGGTCTATGAATGTTCTTTCACTTTTATTAAAATTATGCTTTTCTGGGTACAGACCCAACAAAAACAGTTTAGGATTCAGTATGATTTGTTTTGAGATTATTTTTTCAATTGTTACCCTCACCTCTTCCCAAAACATTCTTATTAATCTACATTCCCATAAACAATGAAATAGGGTTCCTTTACTTTCCATGCATTTTGTGCATGTATCTGGTATATTTTTGTTATATCTATTTAACTCCTCCGGTGTAACATACATCCGCATTAACCATTTGAAATGTATCAATTTAAGGCGTGCATTTATTGATTTGGTTTGAGCTTCTGTACAAGCCAATTCCCATTGTTCCTCTGAAATTTCAATTTGCAGATCTTCTTTCCAGTAGTTTAATCTTTTCAGTGAATTTTCACTTGAAGATAGTGTCAATGAGTTATAAAACTCTGAAATAATACCCTTTCTTTTACTATCTTTCATCATCATTTTTTCCAAGGATGAATAAATAGGTCGAGTGAGAGCTTTATTTTGATTTGATCGAATAAAGTTTCTAAGTTGAAGATATTTAAAAAAATGTGTTCTATTGAGATTAAATTTGATCCTCAGCTCTTCAAAAGACATTATGTTGTCTGCACATGGCAAATATAAATCCTGAATCTTTTGTATCCCTTTTAAATTCCATACTTTAAATACAGCGTCCGCTCTCCCTGGTTTAAAATATTGATTACCCCATATTGGACTAAATTGTGACAATAACTGTGGTTCTTTTAAATAGTTTTTAGCTTCACACCATATTTTGATCATATGCTTTACAAATGGATTTTTAACTTGTTTTTGTAATTTTTTTGCCGAATCTGAGTATATGAATATGGGAAGAGGTAAAGGTAAATTGTATGATTCCATTTCAGTCCAGTGAGGGAGATCATTTGATGAAAAATAATATGTCATAGACCTCAGTTGTGCCGACCAATAATACAACATAAAATTTGGACATTTCAGACCTCCACGATCAAATGGTAAATATAATAAAGACAAACGTAATCTAGCCCTCCTGTTGTTCCATATAAATTCCACTAACTTTTTTTTTATTCTTGAGAATAGATCTAAAGGTGGTGATAAGGGAATGTATTGAAATAAATAAAGTATTTTAGGTAAAATATTACTTTTAAGTATATTGATTCTCCCGATCATCGACATTGGTAGTGACATCCATCTCTGAGTTAACTCATTGATATCTGACATTAAGGCTTCATAGTTGACGCTGGCGACTGATTCTAGCTTAGGCATAATTTGGATTCCTAAATATTTAAACTGATTTACAACATTGAATTGATTTACCTCAGGGGCTGGGTAATTTCTCTAGGTCTCATTTAGCATTAATATTGAAGATTTAGTTTTATTTATTTTATATCCTGATATTTCCCCAAAATTCTTTATTAAATTCAACAAGGTTGGAATTGATTTTTTTAGATTCGACATAAACAAAATTATATCATCGGCGTACAGGGAGATTTTATGTTCTGTTGGTCCAACTTTAATTCCATATATTTGTGAATGTAAACGTATCGCTATCGCTAAAGGTTCAATTGCCATAGTAAACAGTAAAGGTGAAAGTGGACAGCCTTGTCGACATCCTCTATTGATTTTTATTGGTTTTGAAATATTGTTATTTGTTAGGATTTCTGCTGTAGCATTATTGTATATTATTTGAACCCATTTTATGAAATTATTTCCAAGTCCAAACCTTTGTAGGACTTCAAAAAGAAAGGGCCATTCAACTCTATCAAAGGCCTTTTCGGCGTCCAATGATAGGAGAGCTGTATCCGGTGCTTCTTTATTAAAATAAATAATATTAAATAGTCTTCTTACATTATGGAAGCCTTGTCTACCCTTTATAAAGCCATTCTGATCTCGATTAATAATATTTGGTAAAATTTCTTGTATTCGTCTTGCTAAAATTTTACAGATTATCTTAAGGTCGGCGTTTAATAGGCTTATTGGTCTCATATTTTCACATTTATTAGAGGGCTTACCTGGTTTTGGCAGCAGTATAATTAAGGCATTATTTATGTATGATGGTAAATTATTATTTTGAAATGCTTCTAAAACCATTTCCAAAAAAGGTTTTATTAATTTATTCTTAATTTTTTTATAAAGGTCAACTGGAAGACCATCTGGTCCTGCACTTTTTCCTGATTTCATATTATCAATGGCTAGCCCAACTTCTTCTTGACTAATTTTAGACTCCAATATCTCCCTGTTTTCATTTGGAATACACGGTATAGATAGTTCGTTCAAAAACCCATTTAGTTTTGTTAAATCAGGTTCATTTTTGGTATCATATAATTTTTCATAGTAATCTCTAAAGGCTCTATTAATTTCTAAAGGATCTATAACTACCTGTCCATTACTTATAATACTGGTAATTGGTGTTTTAATTTCCAATTGTTTAATCTGCCATGCTAATAATTTTCCTGATTTTTCACCTTGTTCATAAAAAGATTGTTTCAATCTTAGAAGACTCGAGGCAGCTCTATTCGCTGATTTTTTGTCGTATTCAGCTCTCAAAATCAGTAATTCATTCTCCAACCTTGGGTCACTTCCTGCATACACTTTTTCCTGAAGACTTTTTATTTTATGTTCCAATTTAGCTCTCTCCTCTCGAGTCTTCTTAGATTTTGATCCTGTATAACTAATAATATGTCCCCTAATAAAAGCTTTGAAAGCCTCCCACTTTACACATGCTGATGTTTGTGTAGTATTGATGTCAAAGAACTCGTCTATCTGTTTTTCTATATACTTGACAAATTCCTCATCCTGAAGCCATTTATGCTGAAATTGCCATCTACCTGATTCCTTTGTCAATTTTTTATCTACATATATTAGACAACAGGGTGCATGATCAGAGATCACGATGTTATCATAAAAGCAGTTTTGAATCTTGGACCTTAATTCTGTGGAAATCAAAAAATAATCAATACGTGAGAATGTCTTGTAGGTACTGGAATAACAAGAATAGGCTTTAACTTGTGGTTTCATTTCTCTCCATATATCTAACAATCTCAATTCTTTCATAAAATGATTAATAGTCATCCTACATCCAATGTGCGTACAATCCAGTCCTGTTGATCTATCCACACCTGGATTCAATGTACAATTAAAATCCCCTGCTATTATATGTTGCCCTGTAAGTGATGATAAGATGAGAAATAAATTAGCAAAGAACTTCTGATCATCTATATTGGGACCATATAAGTTCACAAGATTTATATTTTCTAATAGCAAAGAACCTTGAATGATTACATATCTTCCAAATTTGTCTCCAATTACATTTTTCACTTGAAAAGGAACTGATTTATGTATGAGAGTCATAACTCCCCTGGCTCGGGATGAAAATGAAGAGGTGAATACACTTCCCTGCCATCTACTCCTAATTCTTTTAACATCCTCCTCTATCAGATGAGTTTCTTGTAAAAACACAATTCTTGAACCCATGTCCTTTATTTTATTCATAACTTGTTTAAGTTTTTTTAAATTTTGTAGACCTCTGCAATTCCATGAAGTTAAATTAAGATTAACACTTTGGTCCATGATCAATAGAGAGTTTGGGATTACCTTGCAGTGTAAACATGCTCATACAGAAAAGCAAAAACATGAGTGGTTGAACATTCATCCTACAAACTACACACAAACAAATTTCCCCTTCCCACACTTGTGGCAAACCCCCCAAAATCAAAAGAAAAATTCTGTCTCCCGATATAGCCATCGACCGTTCCACACCCACGGGGAACAGCCTAAGCCACTCCTTCTTCATCCTCCCAATCACCCTAACTCTACTGCTTTTAATGACGTAACATTAACTCTCCTCTGTAGTTTTCCAACTTAACTCCAAAATTTTTAACAACTTTGTACATCATAGTTTTTTTTTTGTTTGTTTTGTTTTTGTTTTGTTTTTTTAATATATAATACAATCTATATTTTGTAAACTTACTATTTACTTCAAGTCAGTCAGATGCCTGTGCAAATGCTTAATTATTCTACCTTATATTTTGTTCATGCTTAGCTCCCACCAGTCTCTTCTTCTTCTTTGATCTTCTTGATGAACTCCTGCGCCTCCTCTGGGGTCTTGAAGATGTGGGTTCTGCCCTCATACGTGGTCAGCAGTCTCGCAGGATAGATTACACCATGACGAATCCCAAGGTTGCGCAGCTCCTTACGTACGGGATCAAACTGCTTCCTCAATTGCTGGATTCCTGTGGCCAAATCTGGGTAGAACCGCACCTGCTGGTCCTGGTGTTTAATCTCTCCTTTTTTAGCTCGTGCAGCGTTGAAGATCTTCATCCTGTCTCTGTTGCTAAGAAACTTCATAATTAAGGTCCTCGGCGGTCCCTTATCTCTCCGTGGGCCAATACGATGTGCTTTTTCCAGAATCACTGCTGATTGCAACTCCTCGCTGCCCAGCACCTCCGGAATCCACTTTTCCAGAAAGGAACATACGTCCCGACCTTCTGATTCCTCTGGAAGACCCACCAGCCTCAAATTATTCTGTCTCGACTGAGATTCCAAATCCAAAATATTATCTTCCAGAGATTTATTTTTTTTTTCCAAAGTGCGCACCTTTAATTGAAGACGGGTGACGTCATCTTCAGCACTAGCGAGACGGAGCTCCATCTGCGCCGTTCGTTCTACACAGTCACCCAATTCCTTTCTTATTCCTTCCAACGCTGTCATAATCCCATCAAATCTAGAGGAAAAGTCCGCTCTCATTGAACTCATGGCAGCCATCAGCGCATCTGCGCCATTCCCCGCAAATATCGCACCGTTGCCAGCCTCCTCCGCCATATATGGAGTTTTGTTTGCTGCGTCACAGACCTGAAAGTCCGTTAATTTGGACTGTTTCGGCGGCTCGCTTTTTCCTTTTCCTGGTTTTCCAGCCTTAGGCTTCGCCGACATATCCTCGCCCAAATGCTGGGATACGTTCTGTCCCAAATGAGAGAGTTATTTGCCGATTTTTTTTTTTCCAGGAGCAGAGCAGAGCGAGACACGTCCGTCCTACGTGGCAGCCATAACCGGAAGTCTCTTCTGAATATTTACTTAAATACTCAGCTTCAAAGTTTTGCAAAACTTGTGCTTAAAACTTCAGAATGCATGGTTATTGAGCTGTCACTTGACATGTAAAGCACCATATAAATACAATCCATTATTATTATTATTATTATTATTATTATTACAAGGGGTGACCAGTGAAATGCTGCCAATATTACAAAGTTTAAAATAAAAAAAGCAGCAGTATTGCTGAACTGAGTCAAATTTGTAATATATTCTTTGACTTTTAAGATTTAAGATTTAAGATTTAAGATTCATCCCTCTCCTCTCGGCGCCACACCAGTAGGCTGCCTTTTGCAACAGCGGCTCGATTCCGAGTTTTTTTTTCCCTTCCTCTCTTTTGATCACTTTTTTTTTTTCACCCCACTTATATCACGGACACACAGATCATCCCAAATGTCTCCTGAGCCGGTGGACGGAGCCACTGTTTATAGCAGGATACGATATAACAGGGAAGAGCTGCTAGCATTTAACCGCCACCCGGTCCCACTGGAAAAACTCGACATACCGAGAGAACTGAGGCGAAAACGCCGCGGCTGCCGGGCTGGAGTAAGGCGGAGGACAAAAAATATAAGGTACAGACCCTCCCTTCCATCTGTTGTCATGGGAAATGTACGGTCGATACTGGGAAAGTTAGATGAGCTAGCGGCTATCTCCCGTTATGATAGCACTTACCGGGAGTGCTCTCTCCTTTTGTTTACTGAGACGTGGCTAACTGAACTAGCAGCAGATGCTAACATTGAGCTGGAGGGTTTTCACATGATACGAGCTGACCGAACACCAGAGAGTGGCAAAACTAGGGGCGGTGGAGTGATCATGTATGTTAACAACAACTGGTGCAGACCGGGACATATCACTGTTAAACAACGACACTGCAGCAAAGACATTGAGTTGCTAGCTGTTAACATGCGGCCTACATATCTCCCGAGAGAACACTCACACGTGATCTGCATTGTTGTTTATGCAAATCCGACGGCGAACGCTGGGACAGCGCGTGACGTCATCCATTCAGTAACCAGCAGGCTGCAGACAGAACACCCAGATGCTCTTCTCCTCCTCTCAGGCGATTTCAACCACGTTTCACTGTCTCCCATTCTGCCCACTTTCACCCAGTATGTCACATGCCACACTAGAGACAATAAAACACTGGATTTGTTCTACGCAAACACTAAGGAGGCGTACACCTCATCACAACTCCCCCCACTTGGGAGATCGGATCACAACTTGGTTCATCTCCGACCGGTGTACAAACCCCTAGTGCACAGACAACCTCCGGCCATGCACACTGTGGAGTTATGGTCTGAGGAGACAATGGACACTCTAAAGGACTGTTTTGAAGCCACTGCCTGGAAGCAGCTCTGCGATCCACATGGTGAGGACATCGATGGCCTCATTCACACCTTCACGGGCTACCTCAGCTTCTGTGTGGACAAATCCGTTCCCACCAAGACCATACGGCGTCACTCAAACAACAAACCCTGGATCAACCCTGAGATAAAAACACTTCTGAGAGAGAAGAAGAGGATCTTCAGGTCGGGGAACAGGGAGATGCTGAAGTCCGTACAGAGGGAGCTGAGGAGAAAGATCAGAGAAGGCAAGGACAGCTTCAGGAAGAAGATGGAGGACAAGCTGCAACAGAGCGACATCAGCGGGGTCTGGAGAAACCTCAAAACCATCTCGGGGCTCCAGAATACCTCCCCCCAGGCAACGGGGGGCAGGGAGTGGGCGAACAACCTGAATCTGTTTTTCAATAGATTTGACCAACCGCCCTCCCCCCTGTCTGCACAACAACCACTGCTGCCTCTAAGAAATCAAGTCCTGCTACCCACTCCCCACTCCACCGACACCCCCCCCCCACTCCCAACACACAGCCCCCCATCCTGACCCTGACCAAGACCCAGGTGAGGACGGAGCTGAGGAAGATCAAGGCGAGGAAGGCGTCGGGACCGGACGGCATCAGCGCAAAGCTCCTCAAGTCCTGTGCAGACCAGCTGTGTGGGATTGTGACGTATATCTTCAACATGAGCCTGAAACTGGGGAGGGTACCACAGCTGTGGAAAACATCTTGTGTGGTACCTGTACCAAAAACTTCCCACCCCAAAGACCTGAACAGCTTCAGACCGGTGGCCTTGACGTCCCACTTGATGAAGACCCTGGAGAGACTGCTCCTTGCTCATCTCCGCCCCCTGGTGGAACCAGCGATGGATCCACTCCAGTTCGCCTACCAGCATGGCATTGGGGTGGAGGATGCGGTGATCTTCCTCCTTCACCGTTCTCTGTCCCACCTGGAGAAGCCCGGGAATATGGTGAGGATCATGTTCTTTGACTTCTCCAGTGCTTTCAACACCATCCAACCGATGATCCTGAAGGACAAGCTGCTGCGCGCAGGGGTGGACCAGCACCTGTCATCATGGATCCTGGACTACCTCACGAACCGGCCTCAGTTTGTGAGAACCCGGGACTGTGTTTCCGACACGATCATCAGTAGCACGGGGGCCCCCCAGGGAACGGTGCTGGCTCCCTTCTTGTTCACTCTTTATACTGCGGACTTCTCACACAACACAACACATTGCCATCTACAGAAGTTCTCTGATGACTCTGCGATCGTTGGTCTCATCTCCAGCGGAGATGAAGCTGAGTACAGAGGGCTTATCCAGGACTTTGTGGACTGGTGCCATCGGAACTGCCTCCAGATCAACGCGAGGAAAACTAAGGAGCTGGTGGTGGACTGCCGCAGGCATGGGCAGCCCCTCACAGCACCAGTAAATATACAGGGAACAGACATCGAGATGGTGACATCCTACAAGTACCTGGGTATTCATCTGAACAATAAACTAGACTGGTCACACAATACTGACGCACTCTACAAGAAGGGACAGCGCAGGCTGTTCCTGCTGAGGAGACTCAGGTCTTTTGGTGTACAAGGGGCGCTGCTGAAGTCATTCTATGACACGGTGGTGGCATCAGCCATCACTTTTGGAGTGGTCTGCTGGGGCAGTGGCATTACTGCAGCCGATAGGAAGAGACTGAACAAACTGATTAAGAAAGCTAGCTCTGTCCTGGGGCAACGCCTTGATCCGATGGAGGAGATAGGAGAGAGAAGGACGGTGGCTAAACTGTCATCTCTGCTGGAGTCCGAGTTCCACCCTATGCAGGACATACTGGATGCACTGAGGAGCTCATTTAGCAGCAGACTACATCATCCCAGGTGCACAACCGAGAGGTTTCGTAGGTCCTTCCTACCAACGGCTGTCAGACTGTACAACCTAAGCAGGGCTGCTCGCAGAGATAGCAAAAAGACGTAACAAACTAATAGTTGTTTTTTTTTTTTTTTTTTTTTTTGAATGCAAAAGATGCAATAGACTTACACAATGGTCCTCTCCGGCATACAACTAGGAACATACCGGTCGCTATGGAGGGTGAGAATATGTATGGGCACATAATCATACCATGTAGGATAACTAAATAGACGGTTATGCTATTTCATCCCACCTAGCAACAATGCTCTGCACTGTGTGTGTTTATATATTTACATATTTATTCCATCTAGCTACAATGCTCTGCACTGGGTGTGTTTATATTTATATATCTATATATTTATTCCATCTAGCTACAATGCTCCGCACTGTGTTTTTATATATCTACATATTATTCCATCTAGCTACATTGCTCCGCACTGTGTGTGTTTATATACTTGCATATTTATTCCACCTAGCTGCAATGCTCCATACTGTGGGTGTTTATATATTTACATATTTATTCCATCTAGCTACAATGCTCTGCACTGTGTGTTCATATATTCATATATTTATTCCATCCAGCTACAATGCTCTGCACTGTGTGTCTCTGTGTGTGTGTGTGTATATATATATTTTATAGTAATATGTACATATGTATATTAGCTGCTCTTGCTTGCTTGTTTTTTCTTGCCTTCTGATTGTTGCTCTGAGTGTTGCTATCCCTGTGCTGTTGCAATCCTGGAATTTCCCCGTTGTGGGACTAATAAAGGCTTATCTTATCTTATCTTATCTTATTTGTGGTTTTATATGTGCGCAAAATGCAACCAGTCATTACCAAAGCATGTTCTGTACTTTTGCTGTTTTAAATAAGAGAGACGATATTGGGTTTGGAGTGGTATCGGCCAATATTCAAAGTCACAGTATCAGTGTCGGACTTGAAAAAGTGGTATTGACTCAACCCTACTTTTCACCAACAGTACCGACAGTTACCCATTAGTAACTTGGCCTAATGGGTAACTTTTAAAAATACATTATCCAACACTTGTTACAACAGCTGTAAAAGCCAACAAATTACTGTATGTCGGTGATGAGTGTCTTGATGTGCAAGTCCCCTTATAAGAGTATTGTCACATTTTGCTTCCAAGCTTCTGTACATTATCCCTCTTTTGACAAACCTTGTCTGAGGGCAACATCTTGTGTGGTACCTGTACCAAAGACTTCGCACCCCAAAGACCTGAACAGCTACAGACCAGTGGCCTTGACGTCCCACATGATGAAGACCCTGGAGAGACTGCTCTTTGCTCACCTCCGCCCCCTGGTGGGACCAGCGATGGAGCCACTCCAGTTCGCCTACCAGCATGGCATTGGGGTGGAGGATGCGGTGATCTTCCTCCTTCACCGTTCTCTGTCCCACCTGGAGAAGCCCGGGAATGCGGTGAGGATCATGTTCTTTGACTTCTCCAGTGCTTTCAACACCATCCAACCGATGATCCTGAAGGACAAGCTGCTGTGCGGAGGGGTGGACCAGCACCTGTCATCATGGATCCTGGACTACCTCACTAACCGGCCTCAGTTTGTGAGAACCCGGGACTGTGTGTCCGACACGATCATCGGTAGCACGGGGGCCCCCCAGGGAACGGTTTTGTCTCCCTTCCTGTTCACCCTTTATACTGCGGACTTCTCACACAACACAACACACTGCCATCTACAGAAGTTCTCTGATGACTCTGCGATCGTTGGCCTCATCTCCAATGGAGATGAAGCTGAGTACAGAGGACTTATCCAGGACTTCGTGGACTGGTGCCATCAGAACTGCCTCCAGATCAACGCGAGGAAAACTAAGGAGCTGGTGGTGGACTGCCGCAGGCAAGGACAACCCCTCACAGCACCAGTAAATATACAGGGAACAGACATCGAGATGGTGACATCCTATAAGTACCTGGGTGTTCATCTGAACAATAAACTAGACTGGTCACACAATACTGACGCACTCTACAAGAAGGGACAGTGCAGGCTGTTCCCACTGAGGAGACTCAGGTCTTTTGGTGTGCAGGGGGCACTGCTGAAGACATTCTACGACACGGTGGTGGCATCAGCCATCACTTTTGGAGTGGTCTGCTGGGGCAGTGGCATTACGGCAGCTGATAGGAAGAGACTGAACAAACTGATCAAGAAAGCTAGCTCTGTCCTGGGGCAGCGCCCTGACCCAGTGGAGGAGATAGGAGAGAGAAGGACGGTGGCTAAACTGTCATCTCTGCTGGAGTCCGAGTTCCACCCTATGCAGGACATACTGAACGCACTGAGGAGCTCATTTAGCAGTAGACTACATCATCCTAGGTGCACAACCGAGAGGTTTCGCAGGTCCTTCCTACCAACGGCTGTCAGACTGTATAACCTAAGCAGGGCTGCTCGCAGAGATAGCAAAAAGACGTGGCAACCTAATAGTTTTGAATGCAAAAGACGCAATAGACTTACACAATGGTCCCCTCAGGCATACATCTAGGAAAATACCGGTTGCTATGGAGGGTGAGAATATGTATGGGTACATAATCATACCATGTAGGGTAACTAAGTAGACGGTTGTGCTGTTTCATCCCATCTAGTAACAATGCTCTGCACTGTGTGTGTTTATATATTTACATATTTATTCCATCTAGCTACAATGCTCCACACTGGGTGTTTATATAGCTACATATTTATTCCATCCAGCTACAATGGGCCGCACTGTGTGTCTATATATATATACAGTATATATACTGTATATATATATATATATATATATATATATATAAATATATATATATATATATATATATATATATATATATATATATATATATATATATATATATATATATATATATATATATATATATATATATATACCTGTATATATATATATACACAGTGGGGCAAAAAAGTATTTAGTCAGCCACCAATTGTGCAAGTTCTCCCACTTAAAAGATGAGAGAGGTCTCCAATTTTCATTATAGGTATACCTCAACTATGAGAGACAAAATGAGAAAAAAAAATCCAGAAAATCACATTGAAGGATTTTTAATGAATTAATTGGTAAATTCCTCGTTAAAATAAGTATTTGGCCACCTACAAACAAGCAAGATTTCTGGCTCTCACAGACCTGTAACTTTTTCTTTAAGAGGCTCCTCTGTCCTCCACTCGTTACCTGTATTAATGGCACCTGTTTGAACTCGTTATCAGTAGAAAAGACACCTGTCCACAACCTCAAACAGTCAGACTCCAAACTCCACTATGGCCAAGACCAAAGAGCTGTCAAAGGACACCAGAAACAAAATTGTAGACCTGCACCAGGCTGGGAAGACTGAATCTGCAATAGGTAAGCAGCTTGGTGTGAAGAAATCAACTGTGGGAGCAATTATTAGAAAATGGAAGACATACAAGACCACTGATAATCTCCCTCGATCTGGGGCTCCACGCAAGATCTCACCCTGTAGGGTCAAAATGATCACGAGAACGGTGAGCAAAAAGCCCAGAACCACACAGGGGGACCTAGTGAATGACCTGCAGAGAGCTGGGACCAAAGTAACAAAGGCTACATCAGTAACACACTACGCCGCCAGGGACTCAAATCCTGCAGTGCCAGACGTGTCCCCCTGCTTAAGCCAGTACATGTCCAGGCCCGTCTGAAGTCTGCTAGAGAGCATTTGGATGATCCAGAAGAGGATTGGGAGAATGTCATATGGTCAGATGAAACCAAAATAGAACTTTTTGGTAAAAACTCAACTTGTCGTGTTTGGAGGAGAAAGAACACCATACCTACTGTGAAGCATGGGGGTGGAAACATCATGCTTTGGGGCTGTTTTTCTGCAAAGGGACCAGGACGACTGATCCGTGTAAAGGAAAGAATGAATGGGGCCATGTATCGTGAGAGTTTGAGTGAAAACCTCCTTCCATCAGTAAGGGCATTGAAGATGAAACGTGGCTGGGTCTTTCAGCATGACAATGATCCCAAACACAACGTCTGGGCAATGAAGGAGTGGCTTCGTAAGAAGCATTTCAAGGTCCTGGAGTGGCCTAGCCAGTCTCCAGATCTCAACCCCATAGAAAATCTTTGGAGGGAGTTGAAAGTCCGTGTTGCCCAGTGACAGCCCCAAAACATCACTGCTCTAGAGGAGATCTGCATGGAGGAATGGGCCAAAATACCAGCAACAATGTGTGAAAACCTTGTGAAGACTTACAGAAAACGTTTGACCTCTGTCATTGCCAACAAAGGGTATATAACAAAGTATTGAGATGAACTTTTGTTACTGACCAAATACTTATTTTACTGAGGAATTTACCAATTAATTCATTAAAAATCCTTCAATGTGATTTTCTGGATTTTTTTCCCCTCATTTTGTCTCTCAAAGTTGAGGTATACCTATGATGAAAATTGGAGACCTCTCTCATCTTTTAAGTGGGAGAACTTGCACAATTGGTGGCTGACTAAATACTTTTTTGCCCCACTGTATATACACATACTGTATGTATACTTGCTGCTCTTGTTTCTTTTTTTTTCTCTTGCCTTCTGATTGTTGCTCTGAGTGTTGCTATCCCTGTGCTGTTGCAATCCTGGAATTTCCCCATTGTGGGACTAATAAAGGCTTATCTTATCTTATCTTATATGAATCTTGATGCATGGCAACTTTGGTTCACTTATCATTCATCCAGACTGATTCATTTACTCCATCCTGCCATTTCTCTGATGTGCTGCACCACAATGTTGGTGTCCATGTCTTGGGGTAGTGATTGTTGTTGTTTGAATGGAATTGTGAACTTTTGTGTTCTATTGCAATGGCTGAAATAAACTCCAGGGAAAGTAGCTGTTGCTTTGGTTACAGCTAATGGAGATCTGAGTAAATGAAAAGAAATGACATGAGCCATTCCAGACCAAAATGAGTGGGTGTGTCTGTTCATAATACCTGAAAGCTCAAGGGCCTGTCATTGCCTCCGGGTGAGTGGAGCGACGCCCAGGAGGCTGGGGAGGCCAACTTGGACGGCCTTCTGTCTCCAGGGTTAACACAGTTTCCAGGACTTTTTGGATGAGCCGTGGCAGCTGGGTGAAAGAAATCGGTCAGTAGGTGGAATACGGGTGACGACCCTCCTCCTGCACTGCAACTTCCTCCTCTGCCATCTGAAAAGAGAATGCTGCCGTTGAATTCTGCTGGGTCACCTTATGTTCACTGTCACTACTGCAAAATGTGACAAACTATCCCTTTATGTTAATGACACAAAATATTGTGTTTCACCTTTAAAGGTTCAAGTTCTGTCAACAGTCTCACAGGCAGTGCCTCAAAATTTTAATTAGATTACCCTCAATGTAATCTGTCAAAATGATAGACTGCTTTCAGAGTGTTCTGTCACTGCTGAAAAACATCTGTCAATGAAGGACAATTTTCAGCTAATGCAACCTCTACTCAGGATGCCACAGTGGTGTCTAATTTGTTTTTTGTCCAAGATTTTCACGGCCAGATTGCAGAGGCAGTCTCAGAGTACGATGGCTAATTGGTTTGTCTGGGACTGACATGATCAGTGTCAGGACCCAGTGGCAGATACCAAAAACAACCACACGGAGACAGAGATACAACTTGCTTGTATTTATTAAAACAGTAAGTGTGATTCTGTGGAGGATCATAGAGTTAAAAACAGGAAAACATTTGAGTGACAAATAGTCTCTTATCATCTTAAAACAGCAAAGATAAGCCTTGATTGTTTATCTTAAATTTATCTGAGTGTCTAAAATGATTGCCAGATACTTCATCTCTGTGACCAAATCTATAAGTTTGTGGCAGTGCATATTGTAGAGGAGTCAGCAGACAGCGTCTCAGTCAGGAGGCAGTGATTAAACATAAGAGAATAATAGACAGGAGCGTCATGGGGAGTTGGCAGGAAGAGGGAGCTGGGGGCTTAAGGGAAATGTATTGTGGGGTTAGATGTCATGCAGATGTGAGATGATCTGTTGAGTTTATAAGGAGAAACCTGCTTGGCTGTGGCAATGCTTTTTATGTGTATGTCTGATGAGAGAGTGTTAATAAATTTTGTCTGCTCGTAAACTGGCCTCCTCATTTCCAACACTCTCCACACTGGTGACCCTAGACGTATTATGGAACACGAGCCAAGAACCCCGGAGTCGGCCCGGACGGGAAGCCCCAGCAACGCGTGTGCTGTTGCAGTCAAGCTACCAGACTTTTAGCAGCACAACCCCCGCTCTTGGTTCCACCACACCGAGGCCCAGTTCGCCCTCCGGGGAATAACGGCAGACGACACCAAGTTTTACCATGTGGTTGGAGAGCTGGACGCTCGCACAGCTCAGCAGGTAGTGAGCCTGCTCGACCAGCCCCCAGCCCACGACAGATACAAGACTCTCAAAGTGGTGCTGACTCGGCGCTACACATTCTCGGACTGCGAGAGAGCAGAGAGGCTCCTGAGGCGTTCCGAGTTAGGAGGTGGTTCGGCCGTCGATCTGATGGAGAAAATATGCATAGACAGACTTAAGCCCGCCTTTGTAGTGGCGGACAAGCAAGTGCTGCTGGCCTGGGCCCCTCGGCGTGGAAGACCCCCACGAAGAACTCCCCAGGCAAACGATTCACCAGGACAGCCACACGGGCAGAGCGAAGTCCCCCCCTCCTCGCCTTGGCCCACCCGCAGTCAGACACACGTCCAGCAGCCCCCCGCCGGCACAGAGACCCCCGTTACAGCAGATATGGGAGGAGACTGAAGCCCAAAAGACATGGTGACTGAAAACTCTGTCTGGGGGTGGTGGTGTGGCAATGCACATGCAGACGTGAGATGATCTGTTGAGTTTATAAGGAGAAACCTTCTTGGCTGTGGCAATGCTTTTTATGTGTATGTCTGATGAGAGAGTGTTAATAAATTTCATCTGCTCGTAAACCGGCCTCCTCATTTCCAACACTCTCCACAAGTTCACCTTTTATTTGGATATTCAATCTTTCTGTTGTGGGCAAGTTTTTAATGCAGAAGCAAATCAACTTTGTTTTCTTAATAGTAATAAAAAAGAGGAATCAAGCCAAACTTTTTGTATCTAAAGATTTGAGTTAATTTATCTGTGACGGCGTCAGTTTTAATGTGGCAGTTATGTCCACAAACCTGGCAGTAAAGAGACGGACGAGGATGCTGCACTGGAACTGGACTTTATTATAGAGCTGGTCAACAGTACACTATACACAGTATCACTGCACCGAGTCGCCAGGGCAAGAGAGCCCTGTAATGACAGACTCTCCCATATACGTATATGCCGGTGTGATGATGTCACCAGCCAGCTGCGTCATTGCGCCGCATATTGTACCAAATCCCTTCACAACCCCCCCCCCCCCCTTTGCAAAACACAAAACACAGCTATTTAAGACCCTTCCCAATTTGGTATATTAATAACCCCAACAAACACAGTAAAACATTCAACATATATTAGAACAACAACCAAAACCTAAAACTAGGGTCCGTGGGTAGGCTGCCGCCAGACCCGGGACAGCTAAGTGGAGTTTTCTGCCACTTGTTTTTTTTTTTGTTGTTGTTTTTTTTCAGCTGTGCTCCTAACTAAACAGTCTTCTTTTATTTTTTTTTTTTTTACAGTCTCCCATGGTAAGGCTGGGTCTACCTGGGGGGCCCTGTAGTGGCCCCTGGGCGGAAGGGCCCTGGGGCCACTACAGGGCCCCGGGACAAGGCCCCCGGGACAAGGGCCGATCTTCATAACGCAGGAGCACGGATCCCACACCATATCCGCTGACTCCCGCACAGCCTTGTCACCCGGAGCAGTCACCTGGACACGCTGCAGCTGGTTTGCATGTTGAACTGGGCCGTTCATCAGCTGGAAACACGCTGCCCCCAACTTCGCCACGATCCTCAGAAGCGCTCGTTGTTTTGCCGACTGTGGTCCGGCCAGATGTTGCCCCGGTCTCTTGTTGGTACAAACCCAAACCCAGTCCATGACCTGGAGTGGTACCTTGCTTGGCTTTATGTGCTACTGTGCTCCCGGTGGCTCACTGCGTTCGCAGCAGACCTTTCACCCATCGTCTCCGTTGTTGGTTCAGGCTCGTCATGGGTACTGAAGATGTCCGATGCCTCCCTGGCGTCACTCGTCGGGGTGAACTCGTCACCCGTCAGCTCGGCCGCCCCCACTGCAGCCGGTTGAGCGCAGGTACTGAAGCAGTCCGGTTCCCTCTCTGGGCAGCTCTCCTCCTGAGAGCGTGAAATGTGCGCTTTGGTGTTGGTACCATCCGTAGGTACTGTTGAATATTAAAAAAGGCATATTATTGTTAAGTGCGGTATGGTAATGTGCACTTCCCATCACCACACCGCCCTATTTAAGGCAGACAGCATCCATTTTACGGCTTCTTTCGCTGGATGCCCATGCCAGGTGCCTGCTGTGTGCTGACTCTGCATATAGTTAAATAAAGCTGTGTTCGCCAACCATCATCGTGCCTCTTCCTTCACCCAGGTATTTTCCATACGTAACATTTGGTGATCGAGGATTAACTCATGGAGGCGTGCATTACACCATTTCGTCCCTTTCTCGAGCTCCCGGGTGAACCACCGGTTTCAGGGCCGCATTGGTGGGAGGCCTATCAGACGTATATTATGGCGCTGGACCTCAGAGAGCTTGATAAGGTGAGAGCGCAGGCGCTTCTCATCCACAACTTGAGTATTGAGGGCCAGAGGGTCCTACGCTTGGCACAGCGGACTCATGTGAGGACATTGTGGAGCTGCTAGTGAAATGTTTCTCCACCCCAGACAACGTGACTGTTCGGAGAATTTGTTTTCGCTGAAGACACCAGTGGGTAGGTGAGCCTATCCGCCAGTATGTCATTGACTTGAAGCAGCTAGCCAGTGAGTGTCATTTTGGACCACTTGAAGATGAAATGGTACGCGACCAACTAGCAGAGCACACGTGTAATCCTGAGCTGTGTGCTAGGCTATTAGTGGCGCCTACTGACTTAACATTAGCTCAAGCAATGGGGCTAGCTCTCCGGTGGGAAGCCGTTGATAAGCTAGCTGTAATTGGTGCCAGCCACAGAAGACGCCAAAGCCACTTGCCTCAGCTAATGTTGCAGACCCTGGTAGCGAGGATAGCAAGGACGAAGATTTTTGGGAAATTAATGTTGCCAGCCAAAGGTATGCCCCGGGAAACTCTCATTGCAGGGGCGTCCGCGATGCTCCACCATAAGGCTAAGAAATACCCGGCTAGAGGAAAACGTGGTAGATGTTATGTATGAAATACCTGGGTGGAGGATGAGGCAAGGTGATGGTTGGTGAATACAGCTTTATTAAACTATATACAGTGCAGTACACGGCATGGCACCTAGCAGAGGGACATCCGACAAAGAATCGGAATATGGACGCCCTCTGCCTTAGCACATCACTACACCGCACTTCACAATAATGTGCCAAATACATACACAATATGCCCCCCCCTTTAGAAAAGTCCAAAACCACACAGACAGTTGAAACCCCCCCTCCAAATTTGGGACCCGAATCACGCACTAAAATAACGAGAAATAATGTACTAAATTGGCCTAACACACTCACTCAAAACAACCTAGAATAGGGCTGACGGGTGGACTACCGAGCAGCCCGCAGGGCAGGGTGGATTATTCTGCCACCCAGTAAACTAAAAAATTAAATTAAATTAAATTAAATTAAAATTAATTAAATTAAATTAATTAAACTAAAATTAATTAAATTAAATCACCCTTTATTGTCATTCAACCATACAACCAATCATGTACAGTAGAACGAAATTGTGCTTTGTCCTATCTACAGTGTCAATCACACACACCCCATGTGTAGAATCAGAAGGGCCACTGCCATGCAAGGCGCCGCCACAGATTTCCCTCCTCCATTCCATAATTGCTGAGCACCAAGCTGGATGGCAGGAAGTTCCGCTTTTATATGGTCTTCGGCATGACCCGGCCGGGATTTGAACCCCTGCCTCCCGGGTGTGGGGCGGATGCTCTACCAACTGAGCCACCACTCCGGTGAAAAGACTCCGTACATAAACTAAATTTACACGCCGTGCTCCTGAACTAAACAAAATACACAAAAAATCCCATTTTACAACATACATACATTAAAACACCAGAACTATTAACACAATTATTTACCGCACTGTTCCTTGGGCAGGAGGAGTAGAACTGGCATGGGGGCACCCAGGGCAGCCCCTCAGCAAGCGTGCCCCTGGAAGCAGCAGACCTTTGGGACGATGGCTGATCTTCCGGATGAAAGTGCCTGTCTTCTTCACCACTGACACCCACTCTCGTCCAGCCCCGTTACCTGAAGCCTCTTCCCGGACACGCCGAAGCTGATTGGCATGCCTCGCCGAGCCATCGGACAACTTGAAGTATGCTGCACCTAGCTTAACCACTATATGCAGACACCCGTGATGTTTAGCTGGTTGTTGTTTGACCCATCTTCGCTGTTGACGTTCTTCACCCCGAACCCGAACCAAGTCCATAACCCTCAATGGGACCCGGCTCGGCCTGAAATGGTGCTGCTGAGCATGCTCTTCCTCCATGCTCATCCGTCTGGCCCCGACCTCTTCTACAGCTGTCATAGCATTCACCATTGTAGCTGCAGACCCTCCATGTCCCTGCGGCCAAGCTCCGGAGGCATCTGAGGCTAGCACATTGGTGTCATTTGCCGGCACAGGTGCCTCGCCACCACACTCAGTACCCCCCTCTGCCATTTCCCGAGCGCCGGCACGGAGACCCTCCTGCATCGAACCTGAGTGAGGCTGGTCCTGCTTAACCACTGTGGTGTCCATTAGCTCTTTGTCCCACACAACGTCCTCATCGACCACCGGAACTAGAGGGTTCCACTGACCACAACCCGACCATTCGTTCCCAGCATCACTTTTAATAGTGAAACCCAGTCCGTAAAACAAATCACAGCCCATGATGTTATCACCTAGGGTGGTCAGTCAACCATCATTGCAGACTTGTGCCGAACCATTAACTCCAAAGTCCCAACCATGCACAGCCTGCCACCTCCATAACCATACACGGCGCTGGGTTACCTTTAATCCTGTAGTGGGGGAAAACTTCCTCACCATGGCCCAATTCAGCAACGACTCCTCTGCCCCCGTGTCGAGCAACAGCGGCACCTCCACACCATCCAGTCCCACTGTGCAAAACATGTACCCATTGGTACTGAGGGACATCGTATGGATGGTTGTCAGGGGCAGGCGGAGTGATTTCTTCCATGGGCTCTCCAGTTCAGATACATGGCACACTCTAGCATAATGGTTCAAGCATCCACATCTGCTACAATGCTTTCCCCTAGCCAGGCCATCCTTATCCTTCTTGCGGTGCGTCACAGACCCACAACCCTTGCAAAGGGGTTTTCCCAGGGCAGACCTTCAGCTGGCAGCGTTGGCTTTTGTAGTATCGTTGCCCAAGCTATCCTCGCTATCCGAGTCTGCAACATCTGCTGTGGCAGGAGGCTCTGGCGGCCTCTGTGACTGGCGCCAGTTTAGCTCCGAAGCTAGCTTGTATGCAGCCTCCAGCTGGAGAGGTAGTTCAACAGCTCTGGCTAATGTTAAGTCACTGGGCGCTGTGAGTAGCCTAGCTCACAATGCGGCGCTACACGTGTGCTCCGCAAAGCTGGTTCATCTTCCAATGGCCCAGAGCAACACTCGCTAGCTAGCTGCCTTAAGTTGGCGACAAACTGATGAAGAGGCTCACCCACTCACTGATGTCACTGCCAAAAGTGACTCCTCTGGACAGACACGCTATTCCAGGGTATGAAAATGGTTTGCTAGCAGCTCCACAACATCTTCAAAAGAGTCCGAAGCTCCGAGTGTGCGTTGGCCCTTAATACCGAGGTTGTAAACAAGTAGCGCACGTGCTCTTAGTATGTTGAGTTTACCCAGGTCGAGCACGGTGATGTATGTTTGGAAAGCCTCAAACCACATCGGCCAAGGCACCAGCAACTCGCCCGTGAGCTCGAGGAAAGGGCGAAGTGGTGTGATACGTGCCTCCATGAGTTAATCCTCGATCACCAAATGTTATGTATGAAATACCTGGGTGAAGGATGAGGCATGGTGATGGTTGGCAAACAGCTTTATTAAACTATATACAGTGCAGTACACGGCATGGCACCTAGCTGAGAGACATCCGGCAAAGAGGTGGAATATGGATGCCCTCTGCCTTAAATAGGGTGGTGCAGTGACGTGACGGGAAGTGCACGTCACTATACCACACTTCACAATAATGTGCCAAATACATACACAATAGTAGATGTGGACGCTTGAATCATTACACCAGGGTGTGCCGTCTGTCTTACCCTGGGAACCCAAAGGAGAAATCACCCTGTTCGCCCCCAACAGACAGTGGGAGTGAACAGTACGAAGAGCTAATGGACGCCACGGTGATCAAGCGGGACCAATTTCACTCAGGTTCGGCGTGGGTGGGCCTCAGTGCCGGTGCTCGGGACATGGTAGAGGGGGGTACTGAGCGTGGCGGCAAGGCGCCTGTGCTGGCAAGGGACACTGAGGTGCCAGTCCCAGATGCCCCCGGTACTTGACCACAGTTGGGTGGGGGGTCTGCAGCTACAATGGTGAATGCTACGTTTATAGAAGAAAATGGGGCCAGACCGACGAGCAAGGAGTTACCGCATGCTCAGCAGCAGCACATTGGGCCAAGTAAAATTCCACTCCGGATTATGGACTTGGTTCGGGGTGAAGGACGTCCACAGCGAAGATGGGCCAAACGACAGCCAGCTAAACATCAAGGGTGTCTGCGCATAGTGGTTAAGCTGGGTGCAGCGTACTTCAGGTTGTCCGACAGCTCATCGAGGCGCGCCAGTCAGCTTCGGTTTGTCCAGGAAGACGCTCCAGGTGGCGAGGCTAGATGGGAGTCGGTGATGGTGGTGTGGGATCGGCCATCGCTCTGGGGGTCTGCGGTCTTCAGGGGCGTGCCTGCTGAGGGGCTGCCCTGGACCCCCCATGCAAGTTCATTTTGTTTCACCCAAATGACTGTGCAGTAGCACTATGTCTATAGTTCTTGTGTTCTGATATATACAGTATGTTATGATATGGGATTGTTTTATGTGTTTTCTTTAGTTTAGGAGCACAGTGTGTGATTTTAGTTTTATAAATGGACTTTTCTTTAGGTAAGGGTGGTAGAATAATCCACCCTGCCGTGCGGACTGTACGGTAGTCCACCCATCAATCCTATCTTAGGTTGTTTTGTGTGAATGTGTTAGGCCATGTTCATACATTGTTTTTCGTTATTTTAGTGTGCGATTCGGGTCCCAATTTTTTTTTTTTTTTTTGTTGGTGGTGGTGGGGTCGATTGTGTGCATGGTTTTGGACTTTTCTAAAGGGGGGGGATGTTGGATATTAAAAAGGCACATTATTGTGACGTGCGGTGTGGTGGCATGCACTTCACGTCACGTAACCCTCCGCCCTATTTAAGGCAGAAGGCATCCATTTTACGGACTCTTTCACCGGATGCTTATGCCAGGTGCTTATGCCAGGTGCCTGCTGTGTGCTGACTCTGCATATAGTCAAATAAAGCTGTGTTTAACAACCATCATTGTGCCTCATCCTTCACCCAGGTATTTTCCATACATAACAGGTACCTCATCCCATACCACGTTGTTGTCCTCCAGGTCTGCACCTGGACCATTCAAACCCAGCGCTGTCCTTAATGGCGAAACCCAGTCGTTAGAAAACGTCGCATCCCATAATGTTGTTACATGCGCTGCCACCTGGAACATGAAGTCATGCACAGCTTCGGACATGTAGCGAGCAGTCATTTCCACTGTTCTGACATTGCACAGTCTGTGACCACTGTACCCATACAGCGGTGTTGGGCTCACCGACTCTGTTGTCCCTGGCGACAGCAAATCCGTCATACCGTCACATTGTGACGGTATATATATATATGAGTATGTATATGAGTCCCTTGCGCCGAGCATGCAGAGAATCCTTTGGCCCTCTATGCCTAGGTTTTAGACAAGTAGCGCTTGTGTCTTCACCTTATCCAACTTTCCCAGGTCCAACGCTGTAACATATGTTTCAAACGCCTCCAGCTAATGTGGTCATGGAACTGGCGGTTCCCCTGGGAGCTCAAGGAAAGGGTGCAGCGGTGTTACGCATGCCTCCATGGTTAATCCTCCATCGCCAAATGTTATGTCCAAAAACCTGGCAGTAAAGAGACGGATGAGGATGCTCCACGAGGAATGAAGGAATTGAAGTAGCACCTGTGCAATGAGAGGCAGTCACGAGTTCCATTAGTATAAATTAACACCTCAACAACCCTCCACAGCCTTTTCAGACTTTTAACGGGTCTCATGTCCCAGAGATAATAGCTTATTTCTCCAGGATATCAAGTTTCATGTCCTCACATCACTGATGTCACACGAACGCACCGGTCAGCCCTGAAGCTGGTAATGCCGGCCGCTATTGAGAGTCACCGGCATTTTTAAAAGTTAATTTTGTCACCTCATGTCAAACTCAGCACAGATCATAGGTGGAATACACCGATCTATATAGTTCAGTGGTTGTTGCTCTTTGTCCTCCTTTACAACACAGAGGACTGAAAAATGCAGCTGACATTTTTTTTTTCATATCGGTCCTGCACTGTGTATTTGTGTGTGAAGGCTACACTTTTGTTTGTGTGGGGTGTTTAGTGTCACACAAAGTGGAATATGTTTTATTTTGGAAGGGGCTGTCATGGAAAAAAAAAGAGGAGCAGAGGATAAGTTAATGCAAGGTGAACAGAGACGCATAGATTGCTCCTCGTCGAGCCAGGACAGGTTATTCTCTTCTCCACAGCAGCTGGGGGACAGTCAGAGCTGCTGCAGGCTCCGACGGAGTGACTGAAAAAATGCTCTTAAGAAACCTCACTCTCAGCCACTGTGATATTTGTGTAATTGTGGCACCCACAGTTGTCTGCTGCAGTGTTAATTTCATTGACTAATGCTTTTCATCATAGTCTTCATCAATGACATGTTTTTCCTGACGAAAACGAGACGTTAACTAAATAAAAAGTAATTCATGAAGCTAAAATTCTGACTAAATGTATTGACACTTTTTGTCAACGAATAAAAATGAAATGAAAATGTCCCAGAGATGAGCGCCAATCAGAATGGCTTGAAATAAGAGTGATTTTTTTTGAAAAACAAAGAAAAAAAGAAAAAAAAATGCTGGATGCAGTATATTTGGATAGTTGGTAACTCGGTGGTGTAATGGTTAGCACTGTGGCAGCACAGCAAGAAGGTTGTGGGTTTTATCCCACTACCTGACCATTGATGACCCTTCTGTGTGTAGTTTGCATGTTCTTCCCATGTATGTGTGGGTTTTCTCCGGGTACTCTGGTTTCCCCCGACAGTCCAAGAACATCCAGGTTTGGTTAATTGGCGCCAACTGGGGATTCTAAATTGTCCTTAGGTATGAATGTGAGAGTGAATGGTTGTCTGTCTCTTTGTGTTGGCCCTGTGATGGACTGGCGAACTGTCCAGGGTATACCTGCCTCTTGCCCAAAGATGCTGGGATAGCCCCCTCACCCAAAAGAAAAAGGATTAAGTGGTTGAAGATGAATGAATGAATATCCAGATTGTGCTCTGTTGTCACTCACCACACATTTCTTTTTGCGGTGTGCAGGGGAGGTGGGGGTGTGACCCGCGGTGGAGACCATTCACGGCTTCTTCTATACTAGGCCCACAGTGGAGCCCCACTCCATTCATTTTGCAGGAGAAGTACGACGGAGAAAAAGGAAGCTCCATGGGTGACGAACAGACAGACAGGCAGCCGGCAGCAGACACCGGCTCCTGTTCTCAGCCACACGCAGCTGCACGAATGTGAGTTTTCTTACGACAGAGAAAAAAGTGACCTCACTTTGATAAGTTATATATTCCTGTGAACCTTCTTCTGAGGTTAACTAAACCCCAAATAAAGTAGGCTATTTTTATGGTCTAGTCCAGGGATGTCAAACATATGGCCCGCAGACCATAACTGGCCTGTTTGTTTGTATGGTGTGGTGAGTACTGGTAGTTAGGTTGAGTAAGATTGATGACTGATGAAATGTCTGTGAATTTAAAATATTTTCTAGATCTTGACAAGTTGTTTTTATCATAAAGTACAATACTATATTTTTAACAGTTCAACTGTACTACTTTCAGTCAATTTTTGTCTTGTGCTACATTACTATGATTCTCTGTAGCACCAGTGCCATGAGCGAAATAAGTTAATGTACACCCCTGAAGTCAGAATTTTATTGCCTGCAATGTACACAGATTATTTGGTGAATAGTGAAGGGATTTGCACCACACCATGGCTACCTCATCCATCCAGGTGGATGCCCTGTAATTTCCCTCTGGGATTAATAAAAGTATATAAAATACAAAAAAAAAATATGACTCACTGAATCTTTATTTTAAAAAAAGTGAATATATTTCTTGCAAGGGAAAATCTGGCATTTATATTTGCAAGTCTTATAATCTAAGGTCCCTCTGAGTAAAAGTCCCACTTATCATGTTAGTTACAACATCAGTTTTCACACCTTCACTGGTTTCAGTGTTCGTGTTTATTTCTGTGACGTTCACATGTCCACACACATCTTTTTTTTCCAGTTTAAATGGAAACTTTTTCATGTGCATGACCCCTAAATCACCATGCAGTGGTTAAAAAAAAACAAACAAAAAAACCAGCTGAATAGCACAGAAAGTCATCAGACAAGTCATGTTAACTGTATTGCATTGCAGACTTACTACAAAATAGAGCCCTTTCTCGCATTGCTGCCTGTAGTGACATGTGGCAAATGGATGCTGAATCTTTGCTAAAATGCTATGTACAGCCCTGGGGGAAACAGGTGTCAAACTGTTGCCTATCTATACTATATTTATAAACGGGCGGGAAACATCTGTGCTGACCCATCACACCCCGGCCACAAACTGTTTGAACTTCTATCTTCTGGTCGTTGTTACAGATCACTGAAGGTCAAAACCACCCGTCACAGGAACAGTTTCTTTCCTCAAGCCATCACTCTGATGAACTCCTAACATTCACCTAGTCCTACCTGTTTGCTGTACTCATGACTTTTCATCCATTATTACATTGCACATAACTCTCACACTGCTTTTTACTTCATTCACATTATATCACTGAATCTGAGTCCACATTGAAATACTGTGTGATTCTATATTTTTTCATATATTTCTGCAAAGTGTGGTTAGTCTGAGTAAATAACTGCATATATTCCTGTATATATTTGCATCCTTTTATAGAAATGTGGACAGACTGTAATTTACTGTACATACTCTGTTGTCAATTGAATCCTTATTTAAATCCTCCACCTGAACAACGAGAGCAAGTTTTTAGCCAAAGTCAAATTCCTTGTATGTGTTGTGCATACTTGGCCAATAAAGCTGATTCTGATTCTGATTCTGATATTTAATACTGTGATGACCTTAAGCGAAATAATTCAACCTTAAGTGCATAAAGATAAATCCCTACTATTTTCACTTAAAGGAAGAATAACAAAAGTGATGAAATGACTCCATTTCAGTATATTTTAGATGTAAGATGTCCTGGAAGTATTTTATCTTGCAGAAAATAGTTTTTAAGAAATGATTTTCTCACACTACCTTGTAAAAGAGTCTTATGTGACTTCACTGATATTGTCTACATCAGGTTGTGAACCTGAATTGACTTACTGGTCCATCTGTTCTGGTAACGAAGGCCATGCTACAGAGCCATCAACATACCATAACATGTATTCATTAGCATATTTCTGTCTGCCTCATGCCTGGCTTCATCTATCACTTTATTTAATGGCAGTGGAAGACAATCAACTGCGTGGAATGTCAGACATGTCCTTATCTCATCAAGAGAGCTTCAGAAAAAGCCTCCTTTAATCAATGTCATGCCAAAGATGAGCCCTAGTGAAACCAAGGTGGTTTGAATATCAGTCACAAAGAACATGGAAAACTGGGAAAGCTAACAGAGAGGGATTCTTTTTAATATCATAGTGCTGCAGTATTACAAATGCACCATTTTACTTCCATCCATCCATCCATCCATCCATCCATCCATCCAGTTTCTACCAGTTTTCCGGAGGTCCAGGTCGCAGAAGCAGCAGCTCAAACAGAGAAGCCCAGACTTACCTCTCCCCAGCCACCTGCTCCAGCTCTTCAGAGAGGAAACCAAGACATTCCCTGGCCAGCTGGGAGACATAGTCTCTCCAGAGTGTCCTGGGTCTGCCCCGGGGTCTCCTCCCAGTAGGACATGCCCAAAACACCTCAGGTGGGAGGCGTCCAGAGGGCATCCTGATTAGCTGCCCAAACCACCTCAACTGGCTCTTTTCAATGTGGAGGAGCAGCAGTTCCATTTTGAGCCTCTCCAAAGGACTGAGCTCCCCACCCTATCTCTGAAGGTGAGTCCAGCAATCCTACGGAGAAAACTCATTTCAGCCACTTGTATCCGCGATCTCATTCTTTCGGTCATTACCAAAAGCTCATGATCATAGGTGAGGGTAGGAATGTAGACTGACTGGTAAATTGACAGCTTTGCTTTAGAACTCAGCTCCCTCTTCACCATAACAGACTGGTACAACGTTGGCATCACTGCAGAGGCTGCCCCGATCCATCTGTCAATCTCTCGCTCCATTCTCCCCTCACACATGATGAGACCCCGAGAAACTTAAACTCCTCGAGTGGGCTCACCACCTGCAGGAGGGACCATGGGGGTCCGGTGCTATGCGGATCAGGTGGCAGGTGAAGGCAGAGACCTTTGCGGTCTGATCCCTGGCTTTTGAAACCATTTTACTTCAAAAGAGTAAAAAAAGCTTCTCTTGGTATAGTACTGAAGGAGAACAGTGGACATTTTTTTTTCTGCCCTTCTTCTTCTTCTCTTAGCTATTCCATTTACCACATCTCACAGAGTGGTGAATGCTAGTGAACATGGCAATTTTGGGGTTTTGTCAGGGTTCGTAAAAGGCTGTCTAACAGTTTGCAAACAGGTTTTAAGGTCCCAAAGAGTTTTTGTTGTCGCCAAAGAATTTTGAACATGTTCAAACTTTTTTGTCGAATGTATATGTTATGTATTGATAGTGCATAGCACACCAACAACTAACTAACTAACTAACTAACCTGCACTTATATAGCGCTTTTCTAGTCACAAAGACCACTCAAAGCGCTTTCATTAATACTAACCCTCTATTCTAAGGGCCTATAGGAAACAGATATCTAGGGACAATTTAGAACAGCCAATTAACCTAACATGCATGTTTTTGGCATGTGGGAGGAAACCGGAGAAATCCCGGAGTAAACCCACGCAACACGGGGAGAACATGCAAACTCCACACAGATCACTGTTGGTCGGGGGCTGGGATCGAACCCACGATCCCCACAATCCCCCGGCCAAGGGTAAACTGTGCTGCCGCAGTGCTAACCACTGCGCCACCGTGCAGTGGTTAGCACTGCAATGAAAAATCAATTACAAATTCAAGATTCGATATACTCTAGATCTGTAATAAAACTAATTACAATGTAACTGTGAGGAGTTTAAGCAAATAAAACAATCTACAATTCAAAGTGGAACAAATTTAGAGAAAACATCAGAAAATCATTTAACCCCCTATAATATGCACTTCAATACATGTACAAACTGTGAAATGAAAAAAGTCGTAGCTTGAAAACTGTGAAAGGAGTTACTGGACAGACCATGTACCCTCTATTGAAATGTCATTCAAAAAAGTGACTGTCATAATCTGGACATGGTCATTGACCATGTCCACACTTTCTGTTGTTTTTTGGACTCACTGCACCATTATTATTGTTCTGTTATCATTAATATTTTGTGTTTATCCTTAGTTTCCTGCTTTGGCTCCTATTTTGAAAGGTTTCCTTATTGTTTCCCTACGTGTAAGTTCTCTCCCATTTGTTATCATTTGGCCCCTGATTAGTCCCAGCTGTCTTGTGTTTGTTAATCATTAGTTCCACATCACAACTT
This sequence comes from Pholidichthys leucotaenia, assembly GCA_020510985.1. Classification (NCBI taxonomy): domain Eukaryota; kingdom Metazoa; phylum Chordata; class Actinopteri; order Cichliformes; family Pholidichthyidae; genus Pholidichthys; species Pholidichthys leucotaenia. Next base: position 268,652,741 of record CM035848.1, on the reverse strand, counting down.
TGCACAAAAGAGATCTTCTCCTCCAACACACAACTTATACAATTACAATTATTACTGAGGGTGGCAACAACACTGTGCATTCAAATGTGAAATATACTGTCTGGGTCTATATTTAAATATTGCCAGTAATGTAACTAATGTTGTTAATACCATTTAACTGCAATGCTATTGCACTGTGTATATAATAGGGCTGCAACTAATGATTATTTTGGTAGTTGACTAATCTAACGACTATTTTTTTATTAGTCGACTAATCGCGATTATTTCTGTCATGTCCGCTAGCTCAGCTTCCTGCCTGCACGGCTCCTGTTCAGGGCTCTAGGTCATGTTTTACCTCCCCTGTTTAAGCCTGCACACCTGTGAAAATCACTTTTTTTTTTTTTTGTCAGTCTCTGCCTTAATATAATGTAGCCTATTATAAAAAGTTTCCATAGCCAAATAAAATAATGACCCATCAAACATGAGTTGGAAACTTGAACTTTACAGCTTAATCAAAAGTGTTTGTGGTAACACAATTAAATAATAGATGTTAAAGTGTAAAAACTCAAATAGCAGCTTTGCTGCTCCATAAAGGCTGTTGTCACTGTGTGTTAAAAACAAACTAGAGTAATATTCAACTCCATTAAAGTAAAAAGAAAATAACAAGCTGGTCCAACCTGTTTGAAACCTTGCTGGGTCTAGAAGTTTAAAAGTTTAATTAGGCTTCAGATGAAAATTAAAAGAACTTCTTCCAGTCCAAAATAAATAAATTTAAAAAAAACCCACTTTATATACTGTATTAGTGCAGGAATGTGAGCCTCCACTACACATAGTGAAATATTTAAGCCATTTTAAATTTATTTGTGATGATTATGGTCATCATTTTTCAATTAAATTACAAATCATGCTATTCTAATTTACTGAGATGCACTAATATTCAGAATGAAGGCTGATATTACGGTGACAATAATAGAGAATATGAAAAAGAGTAAGTTGCTCATGTAATTCACTCATTTACTGCAGTTAACATATTAGCCAGCATAATGGAAGCAGCTCAGCTGTCAGCAACCATCGTCAAAGAGAGATTACTGTCCGACAACAGGTAAACTATTTAAACAGCACACACTAATACTGTGGTCAGTTTTCCAAAGCTGAGACAGTCGCTCATTGAAAATAAGAAGCACTAACGTTACTTGCTAACCTTGCCGGTGCAGTCTGCCGACAGGTGGCCAGAGACAGGAGTACAGAGGAGAGGAGGTAATGGATGCATCGCTGTAGTGCAGCTGTGATATGACAACACTGCCTTACAGTCTACACTTAACTTGTTTCATTTATTCATTTTCAGTAAAATCCTCCCATACTTTGGAAACTTTTGGCGTTCTCCATGATTTTCTCTCTGTGTTGCCATGATGCGTTTCTCTTCTTTGCTGGAACAATTAAATTGAACATTTCCGCAGCATGCATATAAACTTTAAGACGATTTTAAACGATTTGTTGACAATAAAAATCTGCGTCGATAAATTTTTATGATCGACATTATCGACAACGCCAACTAATCATTTCGGCCCTAGTTTATAACTGCGTACATATTTACTACTTTTGATATACTGTGTATTTATTTACTGCTATGGCTAATCAATAAGCGACTTTCACATTACGAGTGCACATGTGTGGACTATGCGACCCGACATCCGATTCAAAGGTCAGGACTACCAAACATTTCGCTAGCCGCCTTGCTTTTGAATAGAGACAGTACTGTCACACCTGAACAACTGCCGTTTAAAGTCTTCTTCAAGCTTTAAACCGCCGTTATGCCAGGTGCACATTGCGCTGTAGTGAACTGTAGGAACGGCATGTATCATCTAGAGCGGTAGAAAAAGCAAACTTGCAGCATACATGAGTGTAACTTCGGGACCAGCGTGTGCACATGTCCGCTGCCATTCACGTTATATACATTCCCCACGGAGCTGAAAGATCCGGACGGACGTAATTGTTGGATTAAAGCAGTAAGTCTATATTATAACATAATTAAATAGTGTTGTGTATTGTTCAAGTGTCTAAATCCTGAATTAGTAGGTACGGACAGGCAGGCCTGGATCTAGGATATAGTTCTTTGTATATTGGTAATGAAGCTTGATCTACACACACATGCAATTAAGGCCACTGATAAGTAGGCTGGTATAAGATAAAATTGCAAATCATTGAAAACGTGTGGTACTTAAACTATAGTAGTATCGACCTATAGATCTAAGTAAGCAGGCTATGCCTTGTAGTGAAATTTACTCAAAATGGCAAAACCAAAGTTGAGCTGTCAAACCACTCACTTATCTTCTCTGCAGTCGCTTCAGAGTCTCGCAAGTAAGGGTGCTTGGTCCTTTGACAACAAAAAATCTGCTATGTCAGCGTACATACAGGGGGGGCATTTTGGTCAATTTCTGCAACGTGGCCGCAAATACATGCAACTAGTTCATCCTTGCGTTTGTGGGTACAACCGAGAAGACCCCTACGCATACAAGATGCTCGTAGATCAGGAACTTTCCATAAATTAAATGTATGGATAGAGCATGTTTGGTAGCCACGTTCCCATGATGCTTTGCGCAAGCCGAGATGAGAAAGTTGCTTATTCTTATTATCTTATTTACTATTGCTTTGAGTGCTGCTATCCCTTTGCTGCTGCAATCCTGTAATTTCCCCATTGTCGGACTAATAAAGGCTTATCTTATTTTTGACTTGCTGTTACCTGTTGTTGCATCCTTCTGTTTGTGTCGGGACGTTCCTCCGGCCCCCATTCTTGTATGCACTCCAGGTCAGCCTTCCAAGCCTAGCCTCCGCTTGTATGCTGTCAGCCCTGTGCTGTTTTTTATGTTTTGTTAATAAACTATTCTTGCACTCTACCTGCCCACCTAAAGGAGTTGATTTTTCCTGGCTGCCAGAGGCATCCCTTGACAATGACAGAGTTTTAAAACCTGTAACTTTCACAAAAATGTTACAAAAATCAATATCCTAGAAATATGCACATCACCAATACATGTACAAACACTGTGTGAACTGAAAATGTCCAATCTCGAAAGCTGTGGGAGAAGTTTGCCAAACAAACTCCTATGGACAGACAAACATCATCATAATACCATAATACGATTTGTCATTGCATGGACTTACAAAAATTAATGGAACCATGACTTCTGTACCAAGGTACAGTACATACAGTGCATCCAGAAAGTATTCACAGCGCTTCACTTTTTCCACATTTTGTTATGTTACAGCCTTATTCCAAACTGGATTAAATTCATTTTTCCTCAATATTCTACACAAAATACCCCATAATGACAACATGAGAAAAACATTTTTTTGGAGATTTTTGCAAATTTATTGAAAATAAAAAACTAAGAAATCACATATTGATAAGTATTCACAGCGTTTGCCATGAAGCTCAGAATTGAGCTCAGGTGCATCCTGTTTCTACTGATCATCCTTGAGATGTTTCTGCAGCTTAACTGGAGTCCACCTGTGCTAAATTCAGTTGATTGTACATGATTTGGAAAGGTACACACCTGTCTGTATAAGGTCCCACTGTTGACAGTGCAAGTCAGAGCGCAAACCAAGCATGAAAGTCAAAGGAATTGTCTGTAGACCTCCGAGACAGCCAGGGAGGTGACCAAAAACCTGATGGTCACTCTGTCAGAGCTCCAGCATTCCTCTATTGAAAAAGGAGAACCTTCCAGTAGGACAACCATCTCTGCAGCAATCCACCAATCAGGCCTGTATGGTAGAGTGGCCAGACAGAAGCCACTCCTTAGTAAAAGACACATGGCAGCCCGCCTGGAGTTTGCCAAAAGACACCTGACAGATTCTAAAACCATGAGAAACAAAATTCTCTGGTCCGATGAGACAAAGAATGAACTCTTTGGTGTGAATGCCAAGCATCATATTTGGAGGAAACCAGGCACCGCTCATCACCAGGCCAATACCATCCCTACAGTGAAGCATGGTGGTGGCAGCATCATGCTGTGGAGGTGCGGCAGGAATGGGGAGACTAGATGAATGCAGCAATGTACAGAGACATCCTGGATGAAAACCTGCTCCAAAGGGCTCTTGACCTCAGACTGGGATGACAGTTCATCTTTCAGAAGGACAACGACCCTAAGCGCACAGCCAGGATATCAAAGGAGTGGCTTCAGGACAACTCTGTGAATGTCCCTGAGTGGTACAGCCAGAGCCCAGACTTGAATCCAATTGAACATCTCTGGAGAGATCTTCCCATCCAACCTGATGGAGCTTGAGAGGTGCTGCAAAGAGGAATGAGCGAAACTGCTCAAAGATAGAAGTGCCAAGCTTGTGGCATCATATTCAAAAAGACTTGAGGCTGTAATTGCTGCACATTGTCATTATGGGGCATTGTGTGTAGAATTTTGAGGGGAAAAAATTAATTAAATTCATTTTGGAATAAGGCTGTAACATAGCAAAATGTGGAAAAAGTGAAGCGCTGTGAATACTTTCCGGATACACTGTACATATGGAACTAAAATTTTTGTGTTCCATGACACCACTCACAAGCAAAGGGCAGAAGTGGGACTGGTTGATGGCCAGCTGATTCAGCCCACTGGTTAGTGGATGGGAACTTTATATGCAAAAAATGGAAAGAAAAAAATTACATAGGTGTGTTCACAATGGGAAATCCATAATGTCTAATGATCTACCATGTCATGGTAGATCATTAGACATTAATGTCAAAAATTCAAAGTCCTGTCTATACAGTATACATTGTTAGGGTCTGGAATAGTTCGACTCCTGCTCCTACACCTGACCCTAATGCTGGATTATTTATGGAAACGATTGAAGCTACACTTATAGAAAGACAGAATCTGTAGTACATTGTATTTGTGTGTGTATACTGGTGTTTCTCCTATCATATGTGGATACATATCATCCACAAGATGGTGCCGCGGATGGAAGCCACTGGCTTCTGCTCTCTGATGTTTTTGATAAATTTGTGTGTCTACTTGGACCTTTGCTCTTCCGTCCGGGTCACCTTTTCAAGGGAGGAACTACTTTCACTTAGACTATCTTCCAAAGCAACTTTTCCATCGGTTTCTGCTGATCTGAAGTCTCTTTAGGCGATTTTAGTTTTGGGAGCAGCAGCCATTGGCACTAGCCGGAAACAAAGGCGGCGTGGTAAACGTGCCGGTGCGCTAGTCAGGCTGAGGAAACGAGGACATTGCACGCCGCTTCCATCGAGCCATCTGGCGAATGTCCGCTCTTTGGCGAATAAAATGGATGAGCTGCTGCTCCTGACCCACAAAAACTCAGATTTTAGCAGATCTGCCACCCTGTGTTTCACGGAGTCCTGGCTGAGTGAACACATCCCGGACAGCGCGGTGCGCCTGGATGGATTCCAACTGTTTCGCACTGATCGCAGCCGAGAATTCTCTGGAAAGACTAAAGGTGGTGGAATCTGCTTCTACATAAATGAAGGTTGGTGTACTGATGTCACAGTGTTGAAGAAGTCTTGCAGCCCTAACTTAGAGTCACTGTTTATAAACTGTAAACCCTTTTATTCACCGCGAGAGTTCTCCTCGTTTATTCTGGTCGGAATTTATATCCCGCCTGCTGCTTGTACAATGGAAGCCCTGCAACACCTTGCTGACCAGATAGCAGACGTGGAGGAAAAACATCCAAACTCTCTGCTTATCATTCTGGGTGATTTCAATAGAGATAATCTCACAAATGAGCTTCCTAGATACAGACAGCATATTAAATGTCCCACCAGGGACACAAATACACTTGATCACTGTTACACAGTTTTAAGAAACGCCTATCACGCTGTCCCCCGTGCAGCTCTGGGATTTTCTGACCACTGTCTGCTTCATCTTATTCCAACATATAGACAGAAACTAAAAACTTCCAAGTCTGTAGTAAGGACTGTAAGGAAATGGACTGAGGAATCAAAGCTGGAGTTACAAGCCTGCTTTGATTGTACAGATTGGAGTGTTTTTGAAGATGCAGCCACAAATCTTAATGAACTTACTGACACTGTGACATCATACATCAGTTTTTGTGAGGACATGTGTGTGCAGACCAAGACTTTCCGCACATACAACAACAATAAACCCTGGTTCACTTCTAAACTTAAGCAGCTACGTCAGACCAAGGAGGAGGCCTACAGGACTGGTGACTGGACTCTGTACAAGCGGGCCATAAACATGCTGACGAAGGAGACCAGGCTTGCTAGGAGGAGCTACAGTGAGAAGCTACAACATAGCTTCTCAGCCAACAACTCTGCTTCTGTTTGGAGAGGCCTGCAGAATATCACCAACTACAGGAGACCATCCCCCCACCCTGTGGAAAACCTCCAGCTGGCTAATGACCTCAACAGCTTTTACTGTAGGTTTGAAAAGAACCTACAGTTTTCACCTTCCACCTATACAATAGGACTATCTGCAGCCCCAGAAACTCCATTCCCCTTCCACTCTGACCTCCCACCAGCACTAACGATCTGCGAAGAGGATGTGCGCCGAGTCTTTCGAGGACAAAAGATCAAGAAGGCTGCAGGTCCTGATGGTGTGTCTCCGTCTTGCCTGAGAGTCTGCTCCGACGAGCTGGCCCCCATCTTCACCTGGATCTTTAAAAGATCACTGGAGCTGCGTGAAGTGCCTTCCTGCTTCAAACGCTCCATCATCATTCCAGTTCCCAAGAAACCCTCTGTTACAGGATTAAATGACTACAGACCTGTCGCGTTGACCTCTGTGGTCATGAAATCCTTTGAGAGATTGGTGCTAAACCACCTGAAGGTCGTCACAGGCCCCCTGATGGACCCACTGCAGTTTGCCTACCGGTCAAATAGGTCAGTGGACGATGCAGTGAACATGGGACTACATTACATCCTGCAACACCTCGACTCCCCAGGGACGTATGCCAGGATCCTATTTGTCGACTTCAGCTTGGCGTTCAACACCATCATCCCAAGCATCCTTTATCAGAAACTTCTCCAGCTCAGGGTGCCCCCCTCCACCTGCCAGTGGATTTCCAGCTTTCTGACTGACAGGTGGCAACAGGTGAAGCTAGGGAGAATTACATCTAGCTCCCGAACAATTAGTACTGGCGCCCCCCAGTGGTGCGTCCTTTCCCCACTGCTCTTCTCCCTCTACTCCAATGACTACACCTCAGAGAACCCTTCGGTGAAGCTCCTGATGTTTGTGGACGACACCACAGTCATTGGTTTGATCCGGGATGGTGATGAGTCTGCATATAGGTGGGAGGTGGAGCAGCTGATCCTCTGGTGCGGCCAGAACCATCTTGAACTTAACCCAGCCAAAACGGTAGAGATGACTATGGATTTCAGGCGACACCCTCCTTCATTCCCCCCACTCACCATCCTCAACGGTACAGTGTCCACAGTGGACTCCTTCAAGTTCCTGGGTACCACAATCTCTCGGAACCTTAAGTGGTCCTCCCACATAGACACTGTCCGGAAAAAGGCCCAGCAGAGGTTGTTTTTTCTACGTAAGCTCAAGAAGTTTGATTTGCCTCAGGAGCTGCTGGTTGTCTTCTACACCGCCATCATTCAATCTGTCCTCTGCTTTTCCACTAGTCTGGTTTGGATTTGCCACTAAACTGGACAAGACCAGACTGCAGCGGACTATCAAGTTTGCAGAGAGGATCATTGGTACCGACCTACCCTCCATTGAGAACTTATATCGGTCCAGTGTGTGTGTGTATATCCCATCTACACAGGGTACGTGTGAAGCGCCTAGTGCAGTAGTATAATAACATAGAGATGTTTGTAGATAGTGCATGTTGCATGGCATATGTTGCATGTTGCTTTCTGCTTGCTGCTCTGCTTACGGCTACCGCCACCAGCTAGCCCCCATCGGGGGTGAAAAGAGGAGCCGAGTGCGCAAGTCTCCTCCTGCTGGTACATAGCCTCTCCACCACCAAGACCCCTGCAGTGCCTCCTTATGGCCACACATGGTAACTGGGTACCCTGCGGTCCCAGACTAAACTGGAGGGGATCTCGGAGCAGCAGGGGGCCCCAGAGACGCGGCGTATAGGCCCACCCTGTGTGGACACGCCCTGGCGCCCGTCAGCCCCTGCCCCAACTATGGGTAAATAGCCCCACTGCCTTGTGGGTAATCTATTAAAGTGAAGGCTAAGGGAGCAACCCCTGACAGAAAAGCAATGTGCTGGTGGTGCGCAAAAGGCGGGACTTAAAAGACCAAGGACCCGGCAGCCTCCTGCAGCCATGTTGAGGGACTGGTCGTCATGGGCTTACCCACGCCACCGGATTTACCTCATCATTGTGAAGACAGTACTATTGGGAAGAGAGCACCCCCCACGGCACTCTAAATAATTCAGTGCGCAGGTGTCCACCTCTGACCATGGTGGGCCTTACCTTCCTGGACATCTGGTTGAAGTCTGGCAGCAACAGGGTGTGTGGCGACGGGAGCAGGTATGAATGTTACTGGGAGCTCCTAGCTATAACCCTGCACGTCAGCAGCACAGGGCTATTATGGTCGCTAACAGCTGGGGTGGCAGCTGTTTTCGGCAGACCCCTGTGTGATTGAGCAGCCCTATTTAGGACAGCACTGCTCACCCCAACTGGGGAGGGGCCTAGAAAAGGTGGCCTAAAAATTGCCCACCCATCTTTCGCCTGAACAGGTTACCGCGCCTGTTGGGTCATTCCACCTCTGCGGTCGAAATAATAAAAAGAGAACATGCAACCTAAAACTGGCAACATGGAATGTAAGGACACTCCTGGATCGAGGTTCTGATAGACCCCATAGGAGAACAGCTCTGGTTGCTGCTGAACTGAGTCGCTACAACATTGATATTGCTGCACTGAGCGAGACCAGGCTCCTAGATGAGGGCTCTTTAACAGAGGAAGGGATGGGCTACACATTCTTCTGGAGGGGTTACCCCTCAGGAGAACAACATCTGCATGGTGTAGGACTGGCCATCAAAAACACCCTTCTACCAAGACTCAGTGAAACACCTGTTGGCATTAGTGAGAGACTGATGACACTCCGTATCCCCCTGGTTAAGAATCGCTTTGCTACACTTCTTAGTGCCTATGCACCGACCCTGCCATCGGAGAGTGAGGCCAAGGATTCCTTCTACCAGTTACTGGACGAAACTCTTCGCCGGATCCCCAAGAATGACAAGATCGTCTTACTTGGAGATTTTAACGCCTGAGTGGGTCAGAACAATCAGATATGGAGTGGAGTGCTTGGCAGACACGGAGTTGGCCAGGTTAATGCAAATGGAGTGAGATTGCTCACTCTCTGCTCTGAGCATAACCTGACCATAACCAACACCATCTTCCAGCAAAAGGCCAAATACAAAACATCATGGATGCACCCTCGCTCTAAACACTGGCACCTGATTGATTACATCATTGTGAGGCACAGTGACATCAGAGATATCCACATCACCCATGCCATGAGAGGTGCAGAATGCTGGACAGATCACCGGCTGATCGTGGCCAAGGTCCACATGCAAGTACGCCCCCCCTTGCGACTACAAGGGCCCAAAAGGAGGAAACTTGATTGCTCCCGTCTGGCAAATCTGGATGTAAGAAATGACTTTCGGCGCTCCCTGGTTGAGAAACTAGGGGGGGGTGGAGCATTTCCTGAGTCTGCCTGAGAAGACCATGGACCAGAAGTGGGACTTTATCAGCTCAGCTCTTTGTGAGGCAGTAGCCCAAATGATTGGCTATAAGAGAAAGAACCACCAAGACTGGTTTGATGACAACTCGGACACCATCCACGACTTGTTGGAGGACAAGCACAGAGCACATCAGGCAACCTTAAGGAACCCCTCATCCATTATCATCAGGCATCAGTGGCAGAGAGCTCGGCGGGATGTACAAAGGGCTACTCGGACAATGCAGAACGAGTGGTGGACAAAAAAGGCACATGAAATCCAGGCCTTTGCCGATAAAAATGACATGCATAATTTTTATAATGCTGTCAAGAAGATTTACGGCCCAACAAATCGCTGCATCACTCCCCTGAAAACAGCAGATGGGCTGAGAATCCCAAAGGATCAGCCCATCTTGCTGAGATGGGCTGAACACTTTAGTACCCTGCTTAACCAGGACTCAGATGCAGACCCCACTGTTCTCGACGACTTGCCTACTCTTCCTCCGATGCAAGACCTGGATCAGCCCCTAACCTTCCTGGAGGTTCTATCAACTACCCGCTCTCTCAAAAACAACAAGTCCCCTGGTAATGATAACATCCATGCCGAGCTGTTGAAACAAGGAGGCTACTTGTGTACAAAAACCTTGCACAAGTACATCACCAAGGTCTTGGCCGATGATAACATCCCACAACAATGCAGAGACGCCACAATTGTCACCATTTATAAAAACAAGGGTGACAAGGCTGTCTGCGGCAACAGCAGGGGTATTTCGCTCCTTGCTGTTGCTGGTAAGGTCCTGGCGAAGGTGATGCTTCACAGGCTGATCAACAACATCACAGAATCAGTGCTGCCTGAATCACAGTGCGGTTTCAGGAAGGGCAGGAGCTCGGTGAACATGATTTTCACAGCTCGGCAGCTGCAGGAGAAATGTCGGGAGCAACACCAGGACCTTTTCATGGTCTTTGTCGATCTCTCCAAAGCTTTCGACACTGTCCATAGAGAACTCCTATGGGAAGTTCTTCTTAAGTTTGGCTGCCCCAGTAAGTTTGTCAATATCCTCTGCCAATTTCATGATGGTATGACTGCTCGGGTGACTATAGGAGGACAGGAATCTCCTTCCTTCCCTGTTTGTACAGGGGTTAGGCAGGGGTGTGTATTAGCACCAGTACTTTTTAACATCTTCCTGCTCTGTGTCACCCAACTTCTCCACAAGGAGACTGAGGACAGCAGCGGTGTAACAGTGGACTTCCGTCTAGATGGCAACCTTTTTAATATAAGGAGGCTCCAGGCAACCACCAAACTGCAAAGGGTGAGAGTCATTGAGCTACAGTATGCAGATGACTGTGCTCTGGTATCTCATAGCCCACAAGATCCCCAGCCTGTTCTTACTGCTGCAGTGAGCGCATACAGCAGGATGGGACTGACGGTGAACACCATCAAAACAGAGGTCGTCTGCCAATGGAGCACCAATATCCCATCTACTCCACCTACCTTCACTGTTGCTGGTGAACAGCTTTCTGTTGTTTCATCTTTCAAGTACCTGGGGAGCATCCTCTCTGTAGACAACACCATTGACAGTGAGGTCCAGAACAGGATCAGGCAGGCATCAGCTTCTTTTGGGAGACTCCGGTGTCGGGTCTTCCAGAACAAGAACCTCCATCTCCAAACGAAGATCTCTGTTTACCAGGCAGTCTGTGTCACTACTCTCCTCTACAGCTGTGAATCCTGGGTGACTTACAGCCACCACATTAGGGATCTAGAACGGTTCCATATACGCTGCCTTCAGCGCATCCTGGGAATCACCTGGCGTGACCATGTGCCTCATTCTGAGATACTCTTTAAGACCAGCTGTAGGAGTATTGAGGCAACGATCACCCAGCACCAGCTACGCTGGCTGGGACATGTGGTGAGGATGTCCCCAAACCGGTTGCCTCGCAGGGTGTTATATGGCCAGCTACACCATGGTCGACGCTCTGCTGGAGGGCAGAAGAAGCGCTACAAGGACCAGCTAAAGATGGCCTTAAAGAAGTGCAGGATCAGACCTGAGGCTCTGGAGGAGGCTGCTGCTAACCGGAACACCTGGCGACAGCAGTGCCTTGTGGGGACCCGTATGATGGAGGAGGACAGGACAGCCAGGAGACAGGAGAGAAGACTGAGGAGGAATGCACCTGCAGCCCCTGCTGCCACTACTACAACTTTTACATGCCCTACCTGCAACAGGACATGTGGGTCCAGGATAGGACTACACAGCCATCAAAGGACTCACCGATAGAAGTGGACATCATCATCGGACTCGATGGACAACCGCAAGCAAGCATATCGGTCCAGTATCAGGAAACGGGCAGGAAACATCTCTGCTGATCCGTCACACCCTGGCCACAAACTGTTTGAACTTCTCCCTTCTGGCCGACGTTACAGATCACTGAAGGTCAAAACCACCAGTCATAGGAACAGCTTCTTTCCCCAAGCCATCACTCTGATGAACTCTTAACAGTCACCTAGTCCTGCCTGCTGCTGTATTCATGACTTTTCTTTCATTTTTACACTGCGCATAACTCTCACACTCTCACACTACATTTTTGCTCCATTCACATTGTGTTGCTCAATTTGAGTTCACACTGTGATGCTGTATGACTGTATATTTTTTCATATATCTCGTAAAGTGTGGATGGTCTGAGTGAGCTGCCACATGTTTCATGTATTTGCATCTTTTTGTGGAATGTGGATAGACTGTGAATTGCTGTGCATACTCTGTTGTCATTGAAGTCTTCTTCCTTTTGCCTTCAGTGAGAGCAGTCGCATTTTTTTTTCCTCCCTCCTCCTATCCTGCCTTCCTGACCTAATCCCAGCTTGCTGCGTCTGAGTGAGTGTCTGTGCCGTCTCACCATCTTGCTGATCTCAACCCAAATGGAAAATACGGAAAATGGATATAAGCTGGGCTTTAAACGCAATTGACACCACCTTTTCAAACAGAAAATTGGGCCCGGGGGAGCCCAAATGTGGAGAGACCCATGGATTGGAACTCATGTGTCTGTGTGATTTGACTGAGGATGTGGAAAAACATCTACCTGTTTTGGCTACGATCACAGGATTTCTGCCGATTGGGCTTTGGAGTTCTCCTGGTGTATCGAAAATTTAACTGGAGGAGCTAATCAAAATGCGGACCCGGCGGAGCTGCTTCTCAATAATTCGACCAGATGGGGAGTGCACGAAGTAGCGGCAAATGACCAACATGGAATTTACCATCTGCATGCACTGTAGAGAGATGGACTCTTATTGGACATGTTCATCTGTGTTTAGAAGGGGAAACATCTGGAGTCGCTTCGTGCTCTCCAGGGAATGATATGAATTTAAAGCCAGTGAATGTTAATTTGAATTGTAAGCTCAGAATATGACAATAGGGAAATCCTATACTCCTATACTCTGTCTGAGCAGATTCGGCCTTGATCGGCGCCCCTGGATAACTCACTCCTCCAGAGTTGAGATAAGTGGATGTGTCAGCTGGCTCGCTAACCCAAACACCGCTGCTGTGCAATAAACAGAACTCTTCAGGGACAGCGTTCATGAACTATAACATCTATCGTTGCCTAGGAGACTATTTGTTGTGCTCCAGTAACTGATACACTCAACACTGCACACACACTGATATCATCATACTGATATACATACACTGCTCTCTCCCTGCTGTGTGATTTGTCTACTAAATGTCTGCTAAATAAGCATTGAGGGTTTTTTTGCCTGCAATCAAAATTTCGCTTACTTACTTAAGCGTCAATTTGATAAAACATGTTTTTTTCTCTCGCCTACTGTGTCATATCCACTCTTTTTCTTTTTTTCCTTTCTTCTTTATGACTGGCGCCTAGCGGCTGCCCTGGCCTTGGATGCGCTCTGCAGAGCGTGCCCAAATGCCAAGTCACGTTTCGTTACCTTGTATTCATACATGTGTAATGACAATAAAGTTGAATCTCATCATCTCATCTCATCTGAAGTCTTATTTAGATCTCACACCTGAACAAACGAGAGCAAGTTTAGTTTAGTTTTTAGCCAAAGTCAAATTCCTTGTATGTGTGGTGCATACTTGGCCAATAAAGCTGATTCTGATTCTGATGTCATCAGTCTGAGCGCAGTGTATCCACCAGCTCAGACTCTTAATTTGTTCCAAGTATTTTTTTTATCTATCATGACTACTTTTGTCTATTTTTGTGTTTATTTTCTGGTTTGTTGACCTTGTGCCTTCCTTCTTCCCAGACACCCCCACCCCCACCCCAGTCACTCATTGTCTGTTTCCTCGCCATGTCAGCTGTGAGAGATCTGGTAATTAGGTCACTTGCTGGCTCTTAAGAATCACACCTGCAGCTCATTTTTTCCCTGGGTAGTTAAGCACCGCCTGCACACTGTTGTATTGCGGCTATATTGGTTCAGCTACTGATCACTCCATGTCTTCCAGCCTCTGAAGCATTTTACTTCTCCAGAGCACGCCCTGCTCTGAGGCCCTTCCTGTAAATTATTCTTGTTTTGCATTTTTGTACGTACTGCACTGTTTTGGACTCTTGTATGTTATCTTTTGGTTAATAAATGTCACAACTCAATTCTTTGCCCGGGTCTGCCTTCCTGCCCCATAGGGGCATACATGACACACCATTTATTCACACAATATTAAATATTGTCACAAAATGTATTAATAAACTACCCAAGTTTGTCATTTTTTACTAAATAGATATAATCTAAAATTTCATCTTCAAATGAAAAAAAAAAAGCCAGCCTTTTCTTCTCCTGTTTTGTGTGCAACAATGGGCTTCACAACAACAGAAGTAATAATTTCCCAGTATAGTCACATATTTATTTATTTTTTAGCATTGCCATAGTTTCATGTACAGTATGTTCTCTTTCCTTTTCAAATTAGTGACTGTGAACATATGGCTGTTGCACCACCCTTGACAGCACACAGGTTTTTCGAAATCTTGTAAGCCCTTTTTTGGTGAAAATTAGATTTATTTAATAGATAGCCAACTTATATATAAACCTTCTGGTGGGGATTTGTTTTATGGCCATCCTCTTTAATTTTATTGTCACCAGCTGCTATTGTCCACAGGGTGTTGCTTCTAAAAAAAGAGATTAATAATTTCCAATAAGATATTTTAACGGAACCAAGATTTACATATTTCTTTTTCTTTCCCATTCTTCAACAAGCTCTGTTCTCATTTCTGGTTAACTGTGGGGAAAAAAATGACTCGAGGCATACTACTTTGCCAGACACACACACACACGCGCGCACACACACACACACACACCACTGCTTATCAATTTAGGACATAACCACACAAAGTGAAATTGTTAAATAAGAAGTTAGTCATTTTTTTCTATATGCCACAGACAAATGGAATCTCATTTCATGGTGCTAACTGTACAGAATGTTTTGATGTCAAGAGCAAAGTGGTATTAGGATTAAAACTTCAAAAGTCTGTTGCCTACAGCTGAAAAACTTGGTGGAAATGATCCTTTTTTTTAATCTGTTACTTCCTACGGGACTTACAAGTAATTCAAGCATTAAATATGTCAAAAATAATAAAAAAAAACAAATAATTTAGCAATAATTATAGTTTGCACTTACCCCTCCCAGCAACAGGTGCAATTTAGACATTTCTTGGTCTAAATCATGTCAGTTCATCCAAGCCTTAATTTTATCCCAAAAATAATCATTGGAAATTGGATTGTGTTTAGTCTGGTTAATACAGACCATATTTAGCCCCAAAATAGTTCTTGAAAATTGGACTGTGCATAATATAGACTTTATTACATGTTACATGGTGGTGTTACAGTAATTAGCACTGTTTCCTCACAGATAGAAGGTTCCAGGTTTGAATCCCCAGACTGGCATGGGTAGAAACCTTTCGATGTGGAGTTTGCATGTTCTCCCTGTGCTGTGTGGATTTACTCTGGGGGCTCAGGTTTCCTCCCACAATTCGAAGACATGCATGCTAGGTTAATTGGTGATTCTAAATTGTGCCTAGGTAGGCCTAGAATAGGCCCTTAGAATAGAGTTAAGCACTTTGAATGATCCTTGTGACTAGAAAAGGTGCCACACAAGTACAGGTCTTTCCAGTTGATGGCTTTTTTGAATGAACATGATATCCTGGAGGTGTTCCAGTTTGGTTTTAAAACCCTACATAGTACAGAGTCAGCATTATTAAGGGTTTTTAATGACATCCTTTTGATGTCTGACTATGGTGATTATGTGGTTCTTGTTCTGCTAGACCTAACTGCTGCTTTTGATACAGTGGACCATGACATTTTAATTTCTCGCCTGCAGCATCTTGTGGGTATTTCTGGTACTGCATTAGGATGGTTCAGGTCCTGTTTAACTGATAGAAGCATGTGTGTAATCCTTGCTGGCTCTGAATCCTCCTCTGCTTCCCTGTCATATGGGGTCTCACAAGGCTCAATTTTAGGGCCCCCACTCTTTCCCCTTTATCTGCTTCCACTGGGTTCAATTCTTAGAAAGCATGGTATCTCCTTCCACTGTTACGCTGATGACTGTCAGGTTTATGTTCCATTAAGGCAGAAGGAGGCTTTCTCAATCAACTCACTTCTTGAATGCCTTAATGACATTAAAGATTGGATGGCAGTGAACTTCTTAATGTTTAATGAAAAGAAGACACAAGTCATTGTGTTTGGACCCAGTGGCTCCTGTGAGTCCTCCCGTTTACCTGGGCCCCTTGGCAGGGTTTGTCTAACCGACTGTTACTAATCTGGGTTTTAAGATGGACAGTGATTTTAAATTAGATCATCAAATTGCTGCAGTAGTGAAGTGCAACTTTTTTCATTTAATGCAGTTGGCAAAGGTTAAACCCATCCTTTCTAAACAGCACTTTGAAACAGTAATCCATGCCTTCATCACATCTCAGCTGGATTACTGTAATGCACTTTATTTGGTAGTCAGCCAGTCTTCTCTCTCACGTCACCAGTTGGTTCAGAATGCTGCTGCACGTCTTTTAACTGGAAAATGCAAGAGGGAGCACATTACACCCATTTAAGCTTCCTTTCACTGGCTGCCTGTGCACTTTAGGGTTCATTTTAAAATTCTTTTGTTTTTAAATCATTAAATAGCCTTGCCCTGCCTTACCTCTTTAAGCTTCTTCACTTTTACACTCCTGCTCGGTCTCTCAGGTCTGTTGATCACCTGCTCCTGGAGATACCGAGATCGAAGAGGAATCTCACAGCGACAGCACTTTTCTGTCACTGCTCCTACACTGTGGAACAGTCTCCCTTTGCCCATTAAGTCAGGCTCCTTCACTGTCCATTTTTAAAACTTAAAATTCATTGGCCTTCAACCCAGCATGAGACACTGATTTTACTTGTTTTATTGCTTTTATTACATGATTGTCATTTTTATCTGTTTTGTTTTATACTTTTTTTAGTTGCATTTTATTATCTTTTATTTATTTTTATGTCTTACATGTCCTTCACATTTTATCTATTCCTGAAGTACAGCACTTTGTATCAGCTGTAGTTGTTTTCAAAGTGTTTTAGAAATAAAGTTGGATTGGGTTGGATTAACAGAAAACACTGGGTGCAACATTTATCAGCTTTTTGTTAAAGGTTATATTGATGACATTTTCAGTAAATAAATTATAACATGTCCAGAAATCTTTTAGAAAAGTGATGAATGAAAGTTTACATTTTCTTTTGAAAATAGTTGCGGAATAAAAATTTAAAAGCAAATGTGTTTTGGGTCCAAAATAATCACAATATTTACATGTTTCATATTTACATATTTTATATCAGCAGTTAACTGATGAGAACTATGGTGGCCAGTAAGGATCTCAAAGCCCAAGTCTCATAAGCCCTTCATAGGGCACATCTTCAACAGCCAACACCGCGTGATTAGCTGTTGGGGGCCAGGCTGTAGGATACGCCAGTCTTTTCAGTGTTGCTACCAGGAACAGGAAAATTGCATAGTGCTGCTTTAACTAATGTTTCTTGCAGAAGTATTTAAGGGAAGAAACAATGCAGTAGCAAAGTGACATTTAAAAAAATCTGTCATACATGTGATCAATGGTTACTAATTTTGTCACACAAACCTTACGAAGCCCAGAACAGATATATTTGTACAGACGTCAGTGGTTGGCTTCCATACTATGAAATGAGTTACTTTAGGCATGAAAATAGGTTTACACAAACTGACTTGAATTGACATGCACTTGGTAGCTTCAAGTTATTTGTACAACTTTGTTATTACAATATAACCAGATTTATCAAATTATTAAGTTCTGCACATTTAAAATTGTACAACCTCATTTGACTCACTCAGTCAATGTTCAAAAACAGTTTTTGTTTTTTTTTCAAAGTAAGGCCAAATGATTACAGTTTACAGCGTGGCGATGCTAATTTGCTGCTGAGACAGCTGTGTAGTGGAGGTTCAAGGCTGTTCACCCCCAGGCTTTCTCTCCCTGAAATGACTTCAGTTGCAGCAGTAATGTAATTCTATCTTTACTTTATTTTTTATACAGGAAGCTGAAAACATGTGAAACAATTGAAGTTTCTGATTCAGAAAGTTGGAAATGTATGAAATAAAAAAAAAAATTAAAAAGTATCTGAGGCCATCTTGAAATGTTCAGCTATGACACCACATACTGTTTTCTTTTGTGTTGGTGGTCAGTGCACAACCCCCAGTGTGCTATTAGGAGTGGTGGCCTAGAGGTAGAGCATCCACCCCACAACCGGGAGGCCGCGGTTCACATCCTGGCTGGGTCATGCCAAAGACCATATAAAAATGGAACTTCCTGCCATCCAGCTTGGAGCTCAGAAAAAAAATGGAACGGAGGAGGGAAATGTGGGTGACAGTGGCTCAGGAGGGCTGGCGGTTCGAATCCCGCTCTCCCCGGTCATCCTGCTGTTGTGTCCCTGGGCAAACCACTTTACCCACCTTGCCTCCTGTGTACATGACACTGGGCATGAATGTGTATAAATGTTCGGTAGTGGTTGGAGGGGCCGTTGGCACAGATTTGCAGCCATGTTTCCATCAGTCTGCCCCAGGGCAGCTGTGGTTACAGTAGTAGCTTACCACTATCAACGTCTGTCTGGAGTGAATGAATAATGGACTCACTGTAAGCACCATGTAAATCTAATCCATTATTATTATTATTATCATTAATGTCAACCTCTCCCCATCTCAATAGGAGTCAACAGAGATGTTCAGGAGTCATTAACTTGGGGTCAGAGTCAAGTCCAAAGTCTCCAAAAATTTCCAATTTGTATTTTTTTTAAATTATTAACGAGTGTTTTAAAGCACAACTGAATTGCAGACTTACTTAAAAATATTAAAGGAGATAAAACCACAATTAACATTTTAATTATGACATGTAAGTTTTAAAAAGTACTTGAAAAACACACTTGAAGTTCAACCTATTTACATGTGTTTTCAACATCATGTAACTTGTTTGACCAGCCAGTTGCCTGTATTAACACATTTTCAATGTAGAGATCTGTGTGGAGTTTGCATGTACTCCCCTGTGTCTGCATGGGTTTACTCCAGGATTTCGCCGGTTTCCTCCCACATGCCAAAAACACACAAGTTGGGTTAATTGGCATCAAACTGGGGATTCTAAATTGTCCTTAGGTACCTGCCTCTCGCCCAAAGATGCTGGGATAGGCTCCAGCCCCCCCGCGACCCGAAAAGGATAAAGCGGAAGAAGATGGATGGGATGGATGATAAAGTTTAGCCCAGCTCTGACACTGTGCAGTGGCTGTACAAGTATGTGTGCTTATGTGTGAGTACCCAGATGTGCTGCAGCCTACAGCTGACCAGATCAGAGAGACCCGGTGAAACTGTGGAAGCATCAAAGACTCTTAATGTTCATGAGTCATACTCAAAACATCCGTTTTTAGCAACTCAAGTCCCAGTCTCTGACTCAAGTCCTCATCTCTGGGCGCTGACGAGGCACCGCTAAAACATGCAGATGCAAATTCATGCAGCCTGCTTCAAATTATAATGCATGAGTTGTTTGACTATTACACTGTCTTTTTAAGTTGATGAAAGGGCTGCACGGTGGCGCAGTGGTTTAGCACTGTGGCAGCACAGTTTTACCCTCGGCCGGGGGACCGCAGGGATCATGAGATCGTGGGTTCGATCCCAGCCCCCGACCAACAGTGAACTGTGTGGAGTTTGCATGTTCTCCCCGTGTTGCGCGGGTTTACTCCGGGATTTCTCCGGTTTCCTCCCGCACACCAAAAACATGTAGGTTTAGGGCGCTCGCGCACGCAGCGACCAGCAGCCGGTGGCTTGTCACCAGACTGCAAACCAAGTCTACCTACGGGTACAAATAAGTAACAAAAAAAAAAAAAAAAAAAAAAAACTATGCTGTTTCCAATTCACTCCCCTGACTAAGGAGACCATTGGTATAGAGTGGGTTAGATGAATAAATGCAATAAACAAGGGGCATGATAAACTCCCCAATCTCATACCAGTGTTACAAATGACCAGCCACTGACCAGTCAAGATCTTTTCACAGTAGCTTCTGAGAGGTGCAAAACTGGAGTGGAGTAAATGTGGAGGCAAAAAGCTTTGCTGTAGATACAAGATTCATGAATTAATCGGTTTCCACTTTTATAGTTGCTTTTTTTTTTGCTTTTTAATATGCATTTTTCAACTTTTTGCATCTTTTTAATTCATAAGTTTTGTTTTATACATTCCTACATTTCAAAACATGAATTATTTCTTTCCACATATTTTTTATATTTTATATTATAGGTTTTCTTTAAAATTATGTATATACTTAAAAATTTCAATATCTTTTAATTTTTTTCAATATTTCTATATTGTCTTTTTTAATATTTATGCACAGTTGAGGACAAATATGAGCCCCTGATTAAGATTTAATTTTTTAAAAGTATTTTCCAACTGCTGTTAAACAGCATGAATAATTTTTAACACAGCTTTTGCAAAATCCCAGTTGTCTTTAGAAAACATAAATTATTTTACGTTGCACACAGAAACAAAATTATTTCACAAAAAAAAAACTACCAGGGTCAAATTATGAGCTCCCTGACCTTTTCCATTGAGCCATAGCAGAAACCACAGCTGTGCAATGATGTGCTTTAACTCTAATACTCAAAGCTTATAAAATAAAGTTAAAACTGAGAGTTATCTTCCAATTTACACACAGTATAAAAACTTCAGCAACAGTCTGAGCTCTCACTTGAGAAAGCATCATTCCAAAAACAAAAGAAATCAGTTTAGACTTGAGAGAAAGAATTGTCGATACTCACAAAGTAGGAGATGGATGTGCAAAGTTATCACACCATTTCCAAGTGTCAAGAACTGGAATGAGAACTAACATCAAAAAATTTAAAGAGAGCCACACAGGACAGAATGAGCACAGCAGAGGTAAGAAGTGAAAGACTGTGGAAAGAAAACTAGTGGGAGATGCAACTAAAAACCCCAGAGCAACTGCCAAGACACTAGTGAATGACCTAGCCAAGTCGGGAATTGTAGTCTCAACGAAGACAATCACTAGAACACTGCACAGGAATGGACTGCGAGGTTGCAGATTAAGAAAAACTCCACTCCTGCAGAAGAGACACCTTCTAGCCAGACTGAAGTATGCTAAGGACAACCTAGAGAACGATTTTGCATGCTGGAAGTGCGTCCTTTGGTCAGATGAGCTAAAACTACAGTTGTTTGGCCATAGAGACACTGCTTATAGTTGGAGAAAAATGGAGAGGTGTACAGCCCAAAGAACACCATCTCCATCAAGAAACTGTGTTGGGAGGATAAGCTGTGGGGATGCTTCTGTGCATCTGAAACTGAGAATCTCATGAAGGTGGAAGGAATTGTGAAGAAAGATGGGCAGGTGAAGACTTTGAAAGAAAACTTAAAGAAGTCAACAGCAAAACTGGGTCTGGGTTGCCGCCAGCGTGACCCAAAACATACATCCTTCCTGGTGAAGAACTACCTCCAGAAGACCAAAGTGAACATTATTGACCGGCCTACACAAAGCCCTGACATGAATCCCATTGAAAATCTGTGGGATGAGCTGAAAACAAAGGTCCGTGCCATAAAACCATCAAATCCAAAGGAGTTTGAGAAATTCATCAAAGAAGAATGGGCTGGAAGTGCTCAGGAGATGTGAGACTTGTTGAAAACTACAACAAATGACTGCACTTCGTTATCCAGCAAAAAGGATACACAATTGACTATTAGCATCAGGGGGCTCATAACATTGACCCTGGTAGTTTTGGGGTTTTGTGAAATAATTTTGTTTCTGTGTACAAAGTAAAATAATGTAATTATCCAAAATAAAACTAGAATGTTAAAAATTCTTTTTGCTGTTTAACAGCACTTGGGAAATACTTAAAAAAAAAGACATTTTCATGGGGGGGGGGTGTCATAATTCTGTCCTCAAGTGTACATATTTTACACCCCCTGCCCAAAGATGCTGGGATAGGCTCCAGCCCTCCCTGCGACCCAATAAGGATTAAACAGTTAAGAAGATAAATGAATCAATGGATATATATTTTTTTTAAAACTTTTAGTGTCTTTTAAAAATGTTTTATACATTCTCTACAAATCAAAACTTGTGAATTTTGTTTCCAAAATTTGATATTCTACGTTTTTTTTTGTTATTCTATTGTAAATATTTTCAACTTTCAGTTCTGAAATGATTTACTATTAAACCTTGTTTATGCTCCACCTCTGCTCTGTGCAGCTACGATGCATGTACCCTTTGGAAAAGGCCGGTGCACACGCGACTCTGTACAGTGGGGGAAATAATTACTTAATCCCCTGCTGAATTTGGAAGTTTACCCCCTTACAAAGAAATGAACAGTTCATAATGTTTATGGGAGTTTTATTTTAACAGAGAGACAGAATATATTTATAAAAAATCATTAAGAGTTAGAAATTGATTTGCTTTTGATTGAGTGAAATAAGTATTTGATCCCCTACCAAGACTGGTTATGTGCCCATGAGGCACACAAATTAGTCCTGTCCCTTGAGGAAAGTACTTCTAATCTGAACTCGTTTGGTGTATAAAAGACTCCTGTCACAGAGTGAATCTCTTCCATTCAAACCTCTCCACTACCATGGGCAAGACCAAAGAGCTGTCAAAGGACATTAGGGACAAGATTGTAGACCTGCACAAGGCTGGAATGGGCTACAAGACCATCAGCATGAAGCTTGGTGGGAAAGAGACCACTGTTGATGTGATAATTCCACAGTGGAAGAAGTATACAGTGGTGTGAAAAAGTGTTTGCCTCCTTCCTGATTTCTCATTTTTTTGTATGTTTGTCACACTTAAATGTTTCAGATCATCAAACAAATTTAAATATTAGACAAAGATAACACAAGTATAAACACAAAATGCAGTTTTTAACTGAAGGTGTTTATTATTAAGGTTAAAAAAAATCCAAACCTACATGGCCCTGTGTGAAAAAGTGATTGCCCCCCGTTAAAACATAAATTAACTGTGGTTTATCACGTCTTTGAAAGTTGAGTTCAATTTTCTAGCCATTTCTAAAGCTTTGGAACTCCAGCGAATCACAGTGAGAGCCATTATCCACAAATGGCAAAAACATGGAACAGTGGTGAAACTTCCCAGGGGTGGCCGACTGACCAAAATTACCCCAAGAGCGCAATGACGACTCATCCAAGAGGTCGCAAAAGACCCCACGACATCCAAAGAACTGCAGGCCTCACTTGCCTCAGTTAAGGTCAGTATTCATGACTCCACCATAAGAAAGAGACTGGGCAAAAATGGCCTGCATGGCAGAGTTCCAAGACGAAAACCACTGCTGAACAAAAAACCCCCCACAAAGGCTCGTCTCAGTTTTGCCAGAAAACATCTTGATGATTTTCAAGACTTTTGGAAAAATACTCTGTGGACTGACGAGACAAAAGTTGAACTTTTTGGAAGGTGTGTGTCCCATTACATCCGGCGTAAAAGTAACACAGCATTTCAGAAAAGGAACATCACACCAACAGTAAAATATGGTGGTGGTAGTGTGATGGTCTGGGGCTGTTTTGTTGCTTCAGGACCTGTAAGATTTGCTGTGGTAAATGGAACCATGAATTCTGCTGTTTACCAAAAAATCCTGAAGGAAAATGTTCAGCCATCTGTTCGTGACCTCAAGCTGAAGCGCAATTGGGTTCTGCAGCAGGACAATGATTGAAAACACACCAGCAAGTCCACCTCTAAATGGCTTAAGAAAAACAAAATGAAGACTTTGGAGTGGCCTAGTTAAAGTCCTGACCTGAATCTGACTGAAATGCTGTGGCATGACCTTAAAAAGATGGTTCATGCTGGAAAACCCTCCAATGTGGCTGAATTACAACAATTCTGCAAAGATGAATGGGCCAAAATTCCTCCACAGCGCTGTAAAAGACTTATTGCCAGTTATTACAAATGCTTGATTGCAGTTGTTGCTGCTGAGGGTGGCCAACCAGTTATTAGGTTTAGGGGCAATCACTTTTTCACACAAGGCCATGTAGGTTTGGATTTTTTTCCCCCTTAATCATAAACACTTTCATTTAAAAGCTGCATTTTGTGTTTACCTGTGTTATCTTTGCCTAATATTTAAATTTGTGTGATGATCTGAAACATTTAAGTGTGACAAACACACAAAAAAACGAGAAATCAGGAAGGGGGCAAACACTTTTTCACACCACTGTAAGATAACAGTCAGTCCCATTTGCTCTGGAGCTCTATGCAAGATTGCACCTCATGGGGTGAGGATGATTCTGAGAAAGGTGAGGGATCAGCCCAGAATTACACAGGAGGAGCTTGTTAATGATCTCAAGCGAGTTGGGACCACAGCCACCAAGAAAACCATTGGTGACACACTTCGCTATAATTGATTGAGATCCTGCAGTGGTCGCAAGGACCCCCTGCTGAAGAAGGCACAAATACAGGCTCATCTGAAGTTTGTCAGTGAACACCTGAATGATTCAGAGAAGGTTAGGGAGAATGCAGTGTGGTCAGATGAAAGCAAAATTGAGCTCTTCAGCATCAATTCAACTTGCCGTGCATAGAGGCAGAGAAATGCTGAATATGACCCCAAGAATACCATCCCCACTGTCAAACAAGGAGGTGGAAACATTCTGCTTTGGGGCTGTTTCTCTTCTAAGGGTACAGGAAGACTTCACCACATTGAGGGGCCAATGAACGGGGCCATATACCGTAGAATCTTGGATGAGAACCTCCTGGCTTCAGCCAGAACACTGAAGATGGGTCATGGATGGGTCTTCCAGTATAACCATGACCCAAAACTTTCGGCCAAGGGAACAAAGAAGTGGTTCAAGAAGAAGCACATTAAGGTCCTGGAGTGGCCTCGCCAGTCTCTGGATCTTATCCCATAGAAAGTCTGTGGAGAGAGCTGAAACTTTGAGCTGCGAAGCGACAACTTGAAAACCTTGAGGATTTGGAGAGTATCTGTAAAGAGGAGTGGACCGAAATCCCTCCTGTGATGCGCACAAACCTGGTGACCAACTAGCAGAATTATCTGACCTCTGTGATGCCAACAAGGGTTTCTCTACTAAGTACCAAGTCACCTTTTGCTTGAGGAATAAATGCTTTTTTTACTCACTCAAAAGCAAATCAATTTATAACCCTTATTTAATATTTTTCTGGATTTGTTTTGTCGATATTCTGTCTCTCTGTTAAAATAAACCTACAGTGCATCCGGAAAGTATTTACAGCGCTTCACTTTTTCCACATTTTGTTATGTTACAGCCTTATTCCAAAATGGATTAAATTAATTTTTTTTCCTCAAAATTCTACACACAATACCCCATAATGACAACACGCAAAAAAGTTTTGAGATTTTTGCAAATTAGTTAAAAATAAAAAACTAAGAAATGACATGCACATAACTATTCACAGCCTTTGCCATGAAGTTCAAAATTGAGCTCAGGTGCATCCTGTTTCCACTGATCATCCTTGAGATGTTTCTACAGCTTAATTGGAGTCCACCTGTGGTAAATTCAGTTGACTGGACATGATTTGGAAAGGCACACACCTGTCTATATAAGGTCCCACAGTTGAGAGTGCATGTCAGAGCACAAACCAAGCATGAAGTCAAAGGAATTGTCTGTAGACCTCCAAGGCAGGATTGTCTCAAGGCAAAAATCTGGGAAAGGGTACAGAAAAAATTTCTGCTGCTTTGAAGGTCCCAATGAGCACAGTGACCTCCATCATCTGTAAATGAAAGAAGTTCGGAACCACCAGGACTCTTCCTAGAGCTGGCCGGCCATCTAAACTGAGCGTTTGGGAAAGAAGGGCCTTAGTTATGGAGGTGACCAAGAACCCGATGGTTACTGTATCAGAGCTCCAGTGTTCCTCTGTGGGGAGAGGAGAACTTTCCAGAGGGACAACCATCTCTGCAGCAATCCACCAATCAGTCCTGTATGGTGGAATGGCCAGACGGAAGCCACTCCTTAGTAAAAGGCCCAGCTGGAGTTTGCCAAAAGGCACCTGAAGGACTCAGACCATGAGAAACAAAATTCTCTGGTCTGATGGGACAAAGATTGAACTGTTTGGCGTGAATGCCAGGTGTCATGCTTGGAGGAAACCAGACACCGCTCATCACCAGGCCAATACCATCCCTACAGTGAAGCATGGTGGTGGCAGCATCATGCTGTGGGGATGTTTTTCAGCGGCAGGAATGGGGAGACTAGCCAAGATAGAGGGAAAGATGAATGCAGCAATGTACAGAAACATCCTGGATGAAACCTAGGTTGCTCCAGGGCGCTCTTGACCTCAGACTGGAGCAATGGTTCATCTTTCAGCAGGACAACGACCCTAAGCACACAGCCAAGATATCAAAGGAGTGGCTTCAGGACAACACTGTGAATGCCCTTGAGTGGCCCAGCCAGAGCCCAGACTTGAATCCAATTGAACATTTCTGGAGCGATCTGAAAATGGCTGTGTACCGACGCTTCCCTTCCAACCTGATGGAGCTTGAGAGGTGCTGCAAAGAGGAATGGGCGAAACTGCCCAAAGATAATTGTGCCAAGCTTGTGGCATCATATTCAACAAGACTTGAGGCTGTAATTGCTGCCAAAGGTGCATCAACAAAGTATTGAGCAAAGGCTGTAAAATACATGTGATTTCTTGGTTTTTTATTTTTAATAAATTTGCAAAAAGCTCAAAAAACACTTTTTTACATTGTCATGATGGGGTGTTGTGTGTAGAATTTTGAGGAAAAAAATGAATTTAATCCATTTTGAAATAAGGCTGCAACATAACAAAATGTGGAAAAAGTGAAGTGCTGTGAATACTTTCCGGATGCACTGTACCATAAAAATTATGGACTGCTCATTTCTTTTTAAAGGGGCAAATTTACAAATTCAGTAGGGGATCAAATAATTATTTCCCCCACTGTACTGCATGTGTTTCATTTTTTGTCTCTACTCGACCAAGCATTTTGACGCTTGCACATAACCATCATTTGTAGTTTTACCCCAGCCCTATAGGTTGTGCAAATGCACTGATGCACCAGTTTGTCTGCCAGTTTGTTCAAAGAGTAGAAAAATGAGCCGCACACATTTTATACCCCTTAACACAGAGGTGGAGAACATTGAGAGATCGCTGAGAGATCTGGCCCTGTGTTTACTACATTTACTGCTAATCATCTTTTTCTTTCTCTAGTCTTGTCTTGAATCTTTTTAATTCATCTTCCTCCTCTTCCTCTTTGTATGCAATGTCAGTTGGGCCACCTTTTGATTGGGTGGTTCGATCTTGGACATGCGTAATCAATGCGCCCAGGCAACACGGTCCCAACATTTGGGCTGTGAAGGTGCTCCATGGACCCGAGCGGACTGGAGACAGTTCTGGAGACCTGTCACACAAGCCTCGCTCTTGAACAGACATGCAGAGTGGAGGTGGAGAATAAATCCAGCATTATTGTATATACTGTATTTTCAACTTTCTGTATAAGGAATACATTGAAGATATAATTACGTTATCACCTCAACTGAAGTCATTTCAAAATGTACTCTTAGTCGTGCTCCTTGGGGGGCTGATACTGTTGGTTCATATGGGCAACAGGTAACGTGTGATTGTGACATGTGACGACTTGATATGCATGACTGAATGAATGTACCTCACCAAATATAGCTGTGTCTGCTGCAGTACCTTTGCACTGTGCGGGGCTTTGCTGCTCCACAGTGGCAGGGCTCATCTGGGGCTGGATGCCGACTTCAAATAACCCCTGGATACCCTCTTCCTCGCTTCCTGAGCTGGAAGGATGGAGCCCTCTGTAGCCCCCTTGGGTGAGAAGCTCCTCGGAACTGTGGGAGTCACTACTGCCTCTCTGAAAGCAAGACAGTGAAACACAGAGAGGAGAAAGGAGAAGAGATACAGAAAGAAGTATGATGCCCAGGTGTACTTACTGTACAGCATGCTCACCAGAGAAAACAAGGAGACCAAAAACTGAAACCTTATTTTCCCCTTGTCATAATTGAAATCTGATGACAATTTGTTTCCATTTTTTTTCTTTTTTTTAAAAAAAGCTGTCCTTTCATGTCTGGTCCTTTATCCACCTATATCGGAGTCTGATTAAAATCGAAGGTGGTGAAAAGAAAGTAACAGTGGGCCTCAAAGCTGCAGACTGCTTAACTGTTGTAAACGGGATCAAATGAACGGGCCTTCAGTGTTGTGGTGATGAAACGGACCAGGTGGAACCACGGTGAGCTGCGAGCAAAGCCTCCATAGGAAGATGGGAGATGTGAAAGATATTCCTTTTTACACGCACGTGTGCACACGGACACACTCCCCCAGGATACCCATGACAAGAACACAGTAGGAAGCAGGTGTTTTAATGAGCCGGTGAAGCATGTAAATAGTATTTAATGATGATTAACAGGATGGGAGGGGCGTGATGACATGATCTGTGACTTCCAGAATATTTACACCTGTATGTGTGTGTGCGTCTGAATGATTACACTGAAAATCATTATAATCTTAAAAGAAAAAGCACATTTATTTCTTTTGCACCTTAATAAAACTGTTAAAAGATGACCATTATGTTTTGGGCTTCAGATAAGCTGAAATAGATGACTGTTTCATTTAGGTCTGATCAGATTCCTCCACACAGCTCTGTAATTCGCCTTCCGCTGCCAGGAACTCCTGACCTTGTTAACCCGGGCGACGTCTGAGCCGGTATGAGTTGCTCTCTGACTGATCATTTCATGAAACTGCAAAGTATTTGAGTACCACTAGCTTTTGCTGGAATAGTGACACATTCGTGGCAGATAGAGGTATGCAGGAATAAAAAGGAGCATCATGCTGACTGTATAAGTGACTGTTGCCTGTGCCATTATGAGGGCATGGATATCAGTAAGCTTTTCTACGCCTCCCTTGCACGGATTTATTCTTGTTCAGTCTGTCGCAGTTGTTAAGCTGAACCATGGTGTGAGGTGATAAGGCTGGCAGTCAGAATTTCATCCAGTTCAACATCCTTTGAAAAAGGTTGGAGTTGTGTGCAGGTCATTGTAAATTTCCTACACTAGTGACATGGCAGGATAATATACAGAGTTTTGAGGCTAAATTGATGTGTTTT
The DNA here is from genome assembly GCA_020510985.1 of Pholidichthys leucotaenia. Taxonomy (NCBI): domain Eukaryota; kingdom Metazoa; phylum Chordata; class Actinopteri; order Cichliformes; family Pholidichthyidae; genus Pholidichthys; species Pholidichthys leucotaenia. The sequence goes on along the minus strand of CM035848.1, from coordinate 268,623,566 downwards.
CCATTCTAAATGTAGGCTGGGTAATATCACGTATTTTGCTAACTAGCTGCATGGTCTGATTTTGCAGGGGCTGAAAAAGTAAAATCTGTGCTGCCACAAGTGAAACATCAAAATAAAATCATTTACTGCAGCTTGCATCAATCTGAGCAAATTGTCAACAGAAGAGTGAAGTTAGGGTCACCAAACTTGGTATAAGGGTGAACGTCAGGCTTAGCATGTGTTGCTCTGTTTTGGGGTCACAAGGTCAAAGGTCAAGGTCAAAGTGTCATCCAGAATGAGGTTTCACTACCATTCTTGGTCCATAGGTTGACCGTGGGACTAGCACCTATGGCTATACCTTTGGTTTCAAAAGGTCAAATGTCAAGGTCACAGGGTCATAAAAGGTCAAAATCCATTGGGCCCATAGTGTCTTCAATACAAAAAAAACCCCAAGAAGAAACAAATATGAGTGTGTGTGGTGGAGAACTAGAGCTGCAAAAGGCCTGGGTCTGCATCTCTGTTGCGAGGAATTCTAGTTTGTTTATATCAAACATCCTCTTTTTTGTGCCAAAATAATAAATCACATTGCTCCAGAAGTCCTTCTCTTGTTTTGTTTAAAACATCACTCTCACCCTATTCTTTTTCTTTTTGACAGCAAAGGTTTCCATGAAAATGATAGACGCAGTCTCTGACATCGAGGTCTGTAGGTATGACATTTCATCACTGTTGGAAGCTTTTAATCGTCGTGTGGTCCCATCCTGGGCTGGACTTGTGAGGACAACCTGGCCTGTCTGCTATGTGGGGAAAGTTAAAAAAAAGCCTTAACAGAGCTTCACAAAATAAACAGTGAAGGATGGAATCATCAGACTTTCTTACATTTTACCAGGGCAGAACCCAAATATTCTCTTATCTGGATATCTGTTCATGACAGTGGGATTCATTTTTTAAATTTGGTATTTGGATATTTGCTCCTTAACCCGAACTGCTCAATTTTAACTGTGATAATTCTGATTTGCTACATTTCAAAAAAAGGTCACAAAATTGCATGAATAAATTTAGAAATATATAAAGAAAAAACTTCAAATTCACGTGACAAAAATTGCAGATTTATGAACAAAAAACATATTTACAAAGAAATCTGCAACAAATATCTTTGGGAAAATTATTTTTCACCGAGATAACACCGAGAGCACGGGATGCAGCGGTGAGGAGCCCAGGTCGGTGAGCGGGCCTGACGAGGGTGAGGGTGCGTGTCCCGAAGAGGAGCAGCAGCCGGAGGACATGGTGACAGCGCAGCGGAGCACCGGGACTGAGAGTGCTGGATGCAGCGGCGAGGAGCCCGGGTCGGTGATCAAGCCCGGCGAAGGCGATGGTGTGGGCCCCAGAGGTGAGCAACAGCAGCCGTAGGACACGGTGGTAGCGAGCAGCGCCGATGAGCGGGTTTCGGTGGTCCCCAGAGCACGACCACGGGGGGTCAGAGTGTTCGGAGCCAAGAGAAAAGAGAGCAGAGTGGGACAATTTGGCATGGTTCTGCAGAGTGCCAAACGCCATCGTCGACGCGAGAGATTGGACCGGGTTGGCGGGACGGAACAACGCAGAAGGGAGGTCCGAAGACGACGTGGTGGGCACAGGAGACCGGGTCAGGTTTCCCTGCGGGTCGATGGCGGGGTTCGGCCCAGAAAGAAAAAAACAGTCTGGAAAGGTGGAGACAGGCTGGCCAGAGAGGGGTCTTTTGACCCTGGGGGCGGGCAGCTGTGGCCGGACTTGAGAATGCCGTGGGGATGCCCAGGCCCTCCGAGGCTGTTAGGTGAATAGTGGCTACCCAGAGACTATGGTGTTACCCGAGTTTTTTTTTCTTTCTTGTGTAAATAATGTGTGTGTGTGTGTGTGTGTGTGTGTGTGTGTGTGTGTGTATATATATATATATATATATATATATATATATATATATATATATATATATATATATATATATACACAGACGTGGACAAAATTGTTGGTACCCCTCTGTTAATGAAAGAAAAACCCACAATGGTCACAGAAATAACTTGAATCTGACAAAAGTGGTAATAAATAAAAATTCTATGAAAATTAATCAATGAAAATCAGACAATGTTTTTGAATTGTGGCTCAACAGAATTATTTTAAAAAACAAACTCATGAAACAGGCCTGGACAAAAATGATGGCACCCTTAACTTAATATTTTGTTGAACAACCTTTTGAGGCAATCACTGCAATCAAACGATTTCTGTAACTGTCAATGAGACTTTTGCACCTCTCAGCAGGTATTTTGGCCCACTCCTCATGAGCAAACTGCTTCAGTTGTCTCAGGTTTGAAGGGTGCCTTCTCCAGAAGGCATGTTTCAGCTCCTTCCACAGATGTTCAATAGGATTTAGATCAGGGCTCATAGAATGCCACTTTAGAATAGTCCAATGTTTGGCTCTTAGCCATTCTTGGGTGTTTTTAGCTGTGTTTTGGATCATTACCCTGTTGCAAGACCCATGACCTGCGACTGAGACCAAGCTGTCTGACACCGGGCAGCACATTTCTCTCTAGAATACCTTGATAGTCTTGAGATTTCATTGTACCCTGCACAGATTCAAGACACCCTGTGCCAGATGCAGCAAAGCAGCCCCAGAACATAATAGAACCTCCTCCATGTTTCACAGTAGGGACAGTGTTCTTTTCCTGGTATGCTTCATTTTTGCATCTGTGAACATAGAGCTGATGTGCCTTGCCAAAAAGTTCCAGTTTTGTCTCGTCTGTCCATAGGAGATTCTTCCAGAAGCTTTGTGGCTTGTCAACATGCAGTTTGGCAAATTCCAGTCTGGCTTTTTTATGATTTGTTTTCAACAGTGGTGTCCTCCTTGGTCGTCTCTCATGAAGTCCACTTTGGCTCAAACAATAATGGATGGTGCGATCTGACACTGATGTACCTTGACCTTGGGAGTTCACCATGAATGTGTTTAGAGGTTGTTCTGGGCTCTTTTGTTACCATTCGTGTTATCCGTCTCCTCCTGCGGCCACATCCAGGGAGGTTGGCTACAGTCCCGTGGATCTGAAATTTCTGAATAATATGTGCAACTGTAGTCACAGGAACATCAAGCTGCTTGGAGATGGTCTTATAGCCTTTACCTTTAACATGATCGTCTAATTTTCTTTCTAATCTCCTGAGACAACTCTCTCATTTGCTTCCTCTGGTCCATGTTTAGTGTGATATACACCATGTCACCAAACAGCACAGTGACTACTTGTCACCCTTTAAATAGGCTGACTGACTGATTACAAGTTTATAGACACCTGTGATGTTAATTAGAGGACACATCTTGGTTGAACATGTCCCTATGGTCACATTATTTTCAATCTTTTCTAGGGGTACCATCATCTTTGTCCAGGTGTGTTTCATGAGTTTGTTTTTTAAAATAATTCTGTTGAACCACAATTCAAAAGCACTGTCTGATTTTGACTGGTTAATTTTCATAGAATTTTTTATTTATTACCACTTTTGTCAGATTCAAGTTATTTCTGTGACCATTGTGGGTTTTTCTTTCATTAACAGAGGGGTACCAACAATTTTGTCCACGTCTGTGTATATATATATATATATATATATATATATGTGTGTGTGTGTGTGTGTGTGTGTGTATTTGATGCTGGTGTGCATGTGAGTGAGTGAGAATATGGGATTAATTTTACTTTTCAGAGACAAGGTCCGGTTTGATTGTTTTGTGTGAATGTGATCCGTTTCAAAGTGAAATGCCGGTTCCACGCTGCCGAAGCCATGCAGGGCTTAAATGACACTAACAGCCGGTTTATCCTTTGGGTTATCTTAGCGACTTTGAGCCTTTTGTGGTATACTGACTTGGCCGTTTTATACAAAGGTGGACTCTTCAACACTTGAGATTTTTAATTGGAACAGCAACCCCTTAAAGATGAAGCCAAAGTAAAATTTTAACACTTTTGTATGGAATCTGGTCCGTCCCATGAGGTACTTGGAATGTTTGAGTGCAGGTGATCTGCAGGCAGAACTCAATTAAGGAATCCAAAGATTTTTATTCTTAAACGCTCCCAGTTGTATTCAGATTGATTGTTTTTAGTTCAAGTCTTAATTAAGTTGGTTGCAAATACTCTGCTTGTTTGAATTAAGATCTAAATGTGATCAAATGAAATTGTATGTTAAACGGCATGTTGTATGATATAGTGTAGTTAGAAATGTACTTTAAGTCAGTAAACATTATTCTTAAAATGTGCTTTAAAAACTCAAAGCAATCAGAAAGTGGCCATAAGGACTGGAAGAGAAGCAAAAAAAAAAAAAAAAATCAGCAAAATTTAAAACAATGTATCATGGGTTTAAGTGTCCCCTGAAGTTTGTTTCCTGAAATTGTGACTTATATTAACCATTAAAATTCAGTAAGTGACTCCGTGAAACATTCATGGCTGCTCTGTTCATTCACAGAAAAGAAAATTCATGCTTTTATCCTGTTAAATCAAAGGGAATCTTTATTCTTTTGCATGTCCTTTTGTTGTTAAAATTGTGTTAACAGGTCTGAGGAGTTGTTAGTTCCTGCCCAGCAGGTCAGTTGGGGGGGGAGGGCGGTATCAGTGCTGCTGTTAAAGCCACGTTACCCTTTAATCCTTTGGTTTCCATCTCAGCAGCAGCTATGTTTGAATTGTCCTCAGAAGGGAACATGTAAACCGACAGAACTGTAAAGTTTGTCCCAGCTGTTCCCGCTGATGTCATGGAGGGGTGATCTGTTGGGTGTCATGGGGGTGTCATGTGTTTACTCCTCCTGGGGTAACTGGATTATTTCTGCTGCTGTGGATCACCTATTCCTCTTCTTCTTCTCCCTTTCCCTGCTGATTAGTGCAGATCTGCAGGATTTAACACCACCGAACACCACCGTTTAGTTCCTCCTCACGGCTGTCATTTAAAAAAATGCCCAACACATGCCAATTTATCACATCCTTTTTCATGTAAATTAGAAACATTCTTTTGTAAATGTGAGGATTTTTCTCATAAATTTGTAGGATTTTCCTGCAGAGTTACAGCCATTCTACTCAGAAATGTTTAGCTTCTTACTTGAAAATTTGAAGCTTTTTATTATTCATAATTTTGCAGCTTTTTCCTCATGAATTTAGAACTTTTCTTACTCTTGAATTTGCAGTTAAAAAAAGCTTAAATTTGCAGCATTTTACTCAAATCTTATATTTGCAGTATTTTAGGTTGTAAACAGTTGGAAATTTACACTTTTTTGTCTTTTTGCTAAAGTTGCAGCTTCTTACCCATAAAATTCCACTTTTTTTGGTCAGAAATTGGCAGCTTTTAACTGAGACTTACCCCCCCCCTTTTTTTGTCAGGTCAGGCACTGGCTTGCTTGCTACTGGATAACCATGAAAACCGGTACTACCTGTCTCATGGGTCGAGCCGTTGGCGGCTCAACCGGCATCCCTGCCCTTCCGAGGGTGTGGAAGGTGAAACAGGGCATCCTGGCAGAACTTAAAACAATATCTGCCACAGGTCTGTGGTGGACCACTCCCAGTTACACGGGGTGAGACTGGACATCCTGGCAGATAAACACACCTGTCACAAGGTCTGTGGTGGACTGTGCCAGTCGGTGCATCGTGACATGCACTACACAAAGAGCAGAGACAAACAAACCTATCATTTGGTTAGTCACTGCAACAGATACTGGAGTCAGTTTGTCTTGGCTTGTCCTTGCCACTGATCATACCTTTATCTGCCAAGAATGTGCTGCTAGTCCAGCAAAAGCTAGCAGTACTCAAATACTTCGCAAGCAGTTTCATGAAATGGTCAATCAGAAAGCAACTCATACCGGCTCGGACGTCGCCCGGGCTTACAAGGTCCGCGCTGATCTGTTCACACTCCGACAGGCAGCGAAAAGTAAGCTAGGAGCAGGAAGACAAAAGAAGAGGAAAACAGCAGCCTTGCGTGTAGCAGAATGGAATGTATGCACTCTGTTGGACAGAACAACATCACAGCACCCAGAAAGACAGACCGCGCTTGTGGCCCTGGAAATGAACAGGTACAATGTAGACATAGTTGCACTTAGTGAAACAAGATTGCCTGGATATGACAGCTTGGAAGACCATGGGTACATCTTCTTTTGGAGTGGGAGATCAACTCAAGAAAGAAGAGAAGCAGGAGTGGGCTTTGCAGTTAGAAAGGAGATAGCAGCAATGCTTGATGAGGAACCAGTGCCAATCAACGACAGGATAATGACTATGAGACTCTCACTACAGTGGAAGATGTATGCCACACTCATCAGTGTATATGCCCCAACAATGACCAACACAGAGGAGGTGAAGGAAGGGTTCTACATGATTTACGTGAGACTATCAGACATGTACTGACTGATGACATGCAGATACTTGTTGGAGATTTTAATGCCAGAGTTGGTTCGGACACTGAGAAATGGAAAGGAGTGCTAGGCAGTCATGGAGTAGGCAAGTGCAATGCTAATGGAGACTTCTACTTGCACTATGTTCAGAGTACAACCTTGTGATAACCAACACTCTATTTAAGCACAAGGACACACACAAGAAGACATGGATGCACCCAAGATCCAAGCACTGGTACTTGTTAGACTACATCATAGTCAGGCAGAGAGACATAAGGGATGTATTGGACACCAGAGCAATGAGAGGCGCAGACTGTGGTACTGATCATGTTATGCTGAGATCTAGATTAAGGATCTGGAGACGAAAACAGCACTGCAGGACGGGTGCGAAGCCACCATGGAAGCTAAACACTAGTGCACTGAAAGGCCAAAAGAAGCAGGAAGAACTTACACGGGAAATGGATGAAAACTTGAAAGACTGGGACAGCAACAACTCAGACAATGACATAGAAGAGAAATGGGCAACACTGAAGGATACGGTGTATCAGACTGCAAGTGATGTATTAGGCCACCCTGAGAAGAAACATCAAGATTGGTTTGATGAGCATGATGAACACCTGAAGAAACTACTAGAAGCCAGGAATACAGCTAGGCAGGAAAACCTACACTGTAACACAAGGTCAAAGAAGAAGAAATACTCAAAGGCTCAGAGTGAGCTACAGAAGTACACCAGAGAGATGAAGTCCAACTGGTGGGATGAAAAAGCAGAGGAACTTCAAACTGCAGCAGACAGGAAGGACATAAAAACATTCTTCACAGGTTTGAGAGAAATCTACAGCCCTAAACCAAGAGGATTGCTCCAACTAAAGGCTATGGATGGTGAAACGATTTTGCAGGAGAAAGACAAGATCCTGGACAGATTTGCAGACCATTTTGACCAACTACTAAACAATCCTGGAGATCTCAATGAAGAGGCTTAAGAAGCTCTAGTGCAGCGACCAGCTGTTTCAAGTCTGGATGAACCACCAAATTTTGATGAACTAATGGCAGCTATCAGGACAACACACGATGGTAAAGCTCCAGGAAGGGATGGAATTCCAGCAGAAGTGTGGAAATTTGGTGGTGTTCAGCTGACCAACTGCCTGCACAAGCTCATCCAAGAGATATGGGATGCCCAGAAAGTACGTCAAGACTGGAAGGATGCAAGTATTGTGCCTTTGTTCAATAAAGGCAACAGGAAAGATTGTGGAAATTACTGAGGTATATCACTGCTAGCCACTGTTGGTAAGATTCTCTCACGTGTACTACTGAACAGACTCAATGAACACATCTTGCAGAATGTACTACCGGAAACCCAGTGTGGCTTTAGAAGTGGAAGAAGCACAATGGACATGATTTTCTGCTTGAAACAGGTTCAAGAAAAGTGTATCGAACAGAACATGCTGCTTTATGTAGTCTTCATTGACTTCAGTAAAGCCTTCGATACTGTTTCGCGACAAGGACTTTGGCAGGTACTCAAGAAATATGGCTGTACAGAGAAGTTTGTCAGCCTGATCGAGGCAATCCATACAGGTATGTAAGCAAACATGGCAATGAGTGGTTCAGTATCTAAAGACTCTTCAGTAAGCAACGGGGTGAAAGAAGGATGTGTGCTGGCACCTACACTCTTCTCGCTATATCTGGCAGCCATGCTTGATATGGCCTTCAAAGACACTTCAGAAAGAGTATACATTCAAACAAGGAAAGAAGCAGACTTGTTCAGTGTGGCAGTTTAAAGCCAAGAGTAAGACATTGATAAAGGTAGTAAGAGAAATGCTCTTTGCCGACGACAGTGCTCTAGTTGCACACAGTGTGGAAGATATGCAATCTTTAGTGGAGAAATTTACAAGAGCAGCTAGCCAATTCAGCCTCCAAATCAACATCAAGAAGACAGAGTGCCTTTATCAACCATCAAAGTTCCAATTATCAACATCACTACCAGAAGAGGTCAGCATTGGTACAGAGCCTCTAGTCAAGTGCAAGACTTTCAAGCACCTAGGGAGTACTGTTTCAGAGAATGCTAGGCTGGAGGATGAACTATCTCTCAGAATGGGAAGAGTGAGCGCTGTGTTTGGAAACTTGAGGGAGAGACTGTGGAACAATCAACATGTGTCTATCGTGTGAAATGCAAAGTGTACAGAGAGACAGTAGTGGCTACTCTATTGTACGGTGCTGAAACTTGGATTGTGTACAGAGTGCAGGTGGAAAAAACTCCACATGTACATGATGAGACACTTTCGAGCCATAATGAACATCTCATGGAAAGACAAGATAACCAACATAGAAGTGTTGAAACGAGCTGGTCTACCATCGATAGAGGACATGCTAATACAGATGAACCTGAGATGGCTCGGACATGTTGAGAGGATGGACCACCAGCGTCTTCCTCAGCAGTTACTCTACTCACAGTTATGCGAGCGCAAATACAATCAGGGTAGACCAAGGCTCAGATTTAAAGACACTGTATAAAGAAACTTGAAGAAGTTGGATATAGACAGGAGTTCCTGGCAGCGGAAGGCTAAGGACAGAGCTGCGTGGAGGAATCTGATCAGACTTAAATGAAACAGTCATTGTCGCCCATGACAGACTGCTATGATGATGATAGGTTGTTTTATTACTATGTGTTACCCTCCTTGTTCTTAGTGTGTGAGTCGGGTTACCAGATTTGGGTCGGTTTCCTGTATGCTTGATTTTTTTTTTTGGGGGGGGGGTGGTGTGGTGTGTGAGTTATGTGTGTCTGGACGCCGTGCCGACCCACAGGGTGACGTCAGGCGGGCACGGCCCATTCTGTATATAAACCTCAAGTTCTGTATAATAAAGTTAGTTGGTTGCTGCATGAAGACTTGCCTCCTTCTCCGTTATTCTCAGACATAACAATACCGCTGTGCACGTGAATCTGATTTTAAGCATTCAAAATAGTAGTGGATGTAGAATTTGCTTCTTTTAAAATTTGGTTCATTAAAAAAATGGCTTTGTTGTTTTGTTTTTGGTTTTTTGCTTAGATGAAACAATGATATCACTTCATGTTCAGATTCTATTTGAAAGAATACCACGAGTATGAATGTTAAAACTGATGCACAACAATAATTGCTTTATGTACCTGGCTGGTTCCGATCACCAGTTGGTAGCTGCTGTGTTCATCCAGGCTGAGATCATCAGGCAGAGCTGGAGATGATGACTTGTCGGACAGCTGCTCTGACATTAGCGAAGCCTGCTCCACCTCTGCCAATCGAATCTGTCCAATAAGCACAGAGCAACCAGTAGAAATAATTTCTCAACAGCTATTAAGGAGGAGAGCTTGAAAACTGGGCAACATTGTGATGAGAAAGAAAAAAAAAAACAGTTTAAGGAAAAACTGTGGTGGGCGAAACACAATGTTTTCCAAAGTGTTGGACTTTTCATATAACAGGGCTTAGATATATATTTATGAATGATGCTGCTCATTTACTTTCACTTCTGATACATTCAACCAATGTGGAAAAAAAATAATCAGAATAGGTTTCAGACTATTTCACATAATTTTAAGGGCAAAAGAACTAAAGTAAAAGTAAATATTCACCCGATAAGCTGAAATCAACAACGAATAGATAGAATTTCCTTTTAAGAATGACAAAAAAAATGGCATTTAAAGAAAATACATGCCCACCTACCAAGAAAGATTGGTGAATGCTGCAAGTTTACTTAAATTCATCACACAGCACGTTTACTCACAACTTTGTTAGTACATACGGTTCTTGCATGAGGCCCCATGTCAAGTATGAAAACTTTGCTTGAGAGAATGTTGCAATTTTTGTCATTCTGTTAAACAACGACAATGCAGTAAAGACATTGAGTTGCTAGCTGTTAACATGCGGCCTACATATCTCCCGAGAGAACACTCACACGTGATCTGCATTGTTGTTCATGCAAATCCGACGGCGAACGCTAGGACAGCGCGTGACGTCATCCATTCAGTAACCAGCAGGCTGCAGACAGAACACCCAGATGCTCTTCTCCTCATCTCAGGCGATTTCAACCATGTTTCACTATCTCCCATTCTACCCACGTTTACCCAGTATGTCACATGCCACACTAGAGACAATAAAACACTGGACTTATTCTACGCAAACACTAAGGAGGCGTACACCTCATCACAACTCCCCCCACTCGGGAGATCGGATCACAACTTGGTTCATCTCCGGCCGGTGTACAAACCCCTAGTGCACAGACAACCTCCGGCCATGCGCACAGTGAAGTTATGGTCTGAGGAGGCAATGGACACTCTAAAGGGCTGTTTTGAAACCACCGCCTGGAAGCAGCTCTGCGATCCACATGGTGAGGACATCGATGGCCTCACTCACACCTTCACGGGCTACCTCAGCTTCTGTGTGGACAAATCCGTTCCCACCAAGACCATACGGTGTTGCTCAAACAACAAACCCTGGATCAACCCTGAGATAAAAACACTTCTGAGAGAGAAGAAGAGGATCTTCAGGTCGAGGAATAGGGAGATGCTGAAGTCCGTACAGAGGGAGCTGAGGAGAAAGATCAGAGAAGGCAAGGACAGCTTCAGGAAGAAGATGGAGGACAAGCTGCAACAGAGCAACATCAGCGGGGTCTGGAGAAACCTCAAAACCATCTCTGGGCTCCAGAATACCTCCCCCCAGGCCACGGGGGGCAGGGAGTGGGCGAACAATCTGAATCTGTTTTTCAATAGGTTTGACCAACCGCCCTCCCCCCTGACTGCACAACAACCACTGCTGCCTCTAAAGACATCAAGTCCTGCTGCCCACTCCCCACTCCACCAACACCCCCCCACTCCCAACACACAGCCCCCCATCCTGACCCTGACCAGGACCCAGGTGAGGACGGAGCTGAGGAAGATCAAGGCGAGGAAGGCGTCGGGACCGGACGGCATCAGTGCAAAGCTCCTCAAGTCCTGTGCAAACCAGCTGTGTGGGATTGTGACGTATATCTTCAACCTGAGCCTGAAGCTGGGGAGGGTACCACAGCTGTGGAAAACATCTTGTGTGGTACCTGTACCAAAAACTTCCCACCCCAAAGACCTGAACAGCTACAGACCGGTGGCCTTGACGTCCCACTTGATGAAGTCCCTGGAGAGACTGCTCCTTGCTCACCTCCGCCCCCTGGTGGAACCAGCGATGGATCCACTCCAGTTCGCCTACCAGCATGGCATTGGGGTGGAGGATGCAGTCATCTTCCTCCTTCACCGTTCTCTGTCCCACCTGGAGAAGCCCGGGAATGTGGTGAGGATCATGTTCTTTGACTTCTCCAGTGCTTTCAACACCATCCAACCGATGATCCTGAAGGACAAGCTGCTGCGCGCAGGGGTGGACCAGCACCTGTCATCATGGATCCTGGACTACCTCACGAACCGGCCTCAGTTTGTGAGAACCCGGGACTGTGTGTCCGACACGATCATCGGTAGCACGGGGGCCCCCCAGGGAATGGTGTTGGCTCCCTTCCTGTTCACTCTTTATACTGCGGACTTATCTCACAACACAACACACTGCCATCTACAGAAGTTCTCTGATGACTCTGCGATTGTTGGCCTCATCTCCAATGGAGATGAAGCTGAGTACAGAGGGCTTATCCAGGACTTCGTAGACTGGTGCCATCGGAACTGCCTCCAGATCAACGCGAGGAAAACTAAGGAGCTGGTGGTGGACTGCCGCAGGCATGGACAGCCCCTCACAGCACCAGTAATTATACAGGGAACAGACATTGAGATGGTGACATCCTACAAGTACCTGGGTGTTTATCTGAACAATAAACTAGACTGGTCACACAATACTGACGCACTCTACAAGAAGGGACAGCGCAGGCTGTTCCTACTGAGGAGACTCGGGTCTTTTGGTGTACAAGGGGCGCTGCTGAAGACATTCTATGACACGGTGGTGGCATCAGCCATCACTTTTGGAGTGGTCTGCTGGGGCAGTGGCATTACTGCAGCCGATAGGAAGAGACTGAACAAACTGATCAAGAAAGCTAGCTCTGTCCTGGGGCAGCGCCTTGATCCGGTGGAGGAGATAGGAGAGAGAAGGACGGTGGCTAAACTGTCATCTCTGCTGGAGTCTGAGTTCCACCCTATGCAGGACATACTGAATGCACTGAGGAGCTCATTTAGCAGCAGACTACATCATCCCAGGTGCACAACCGAGAGGTTTCGCAGGTCCTTCCTACCAACGGCTGTCAGACTGTACAACCTAAGCAGGGCTGCTCGCAGAGATAGCAAAAAGACGTAACAACCTAATAGTTTTTTTGAATGCAAAAGATGCAATAGACTTACACAATGGTCCCCTCCAGCATACAACTAGGAAAATACCGGTCGCTATGGAGGGTGAGAATATGTATGGGCACATAATCATACCACGTAGGATAACTAAGTAGACGGTTGTGCTGTTTCATCCCATCTAGCAACAATGCTCTGCACTGTGTGTGTTTATATATTTACATATTTATTCCATCTAGCTACAATGCTCCGCACTGGGTGTGTTTATGTTTATATTTATATTTATATATCTATATATTTATTCCATCTAGCTACAATGCTCCACACTGTGTGTTTTTATATCTACATATTATTCCATCTAGCTACATTGCTCTGCACTGTGTGTGTTTATATATTTACATATTTATTCCACCTAGCTGCAATGCTCCATACTGTGGGTGTTTATATATCTACATATTTATTCCATCTAGCTACAGTACTCCGCACTGTGTGTTTATATACTCATATATTTATCCCATCCAGCTACAATGCTCTGCACTGTGTGTCTGTGTATATATATATATATATATATATATATATATATTTATAGTAATATGTACATATGTATATTAGCTGCTCTTGCTTGCTTGCTTTTTTTTTTTTTTTTCTTGCCTTCTGATTGTTTCTCTGAGTGTTGCTATCCCTGTGCTGTTGCAATCCTGGAATTTCCCCGTTGTGGGACTAATAAAGGCTTATCTTATCTTAATTTTGTCAAATGTTGTGTTATTTGCTTTAACAGCTACCAAAATGCTTGGATGTGACCCAATTCAGCAACATCTCAAAGTTGGACATTACACCCAGAGATGAACTGCACAAGTAAAAATCATCTTCAGTACATACCTGTATAAATAATGTTTTTTCTTGACATGGGAAATGAGCAAAAAAAAGTATACTTTATTTCTCCCTCCCAAAGCATAACATCAAAAAAGAGTGTCTCACCAAAATATAAAGAAAGGTGGGAGGCTTACAGCTGATGAAGAGGACAATTACATCATCTAAACATCGATCTAAACATCTGATTTGAGTTAAGCCGACTCCCAGGTCCTCCACTAGAAGGTTCATTAAATAGTTGCAGGAAGGAAAAAGAAAAAAAAAACAACAACACTATTCTCTGTGAAGAGTGATGACAGGCCACTAGAAGCTGCAAAGAAAAAAGACACATTTGAGACTAGCTGATAGAAGGATTATGATGGGAAAAGTAGTAACTAGAGTTATGATGAAAAGTCATGATGGCTGGAAGCTTGAGGTGATGGAAGAGCACTTGACCCCATCGGTAAAGCATGATTTTATCACCACTGTGGTGGTAATAAAGTGGGATAGTTTAGAATAATGAAATGTAAATGATGATTTCCTCTTATACCACAAATGAGCTTGACATAAATGTACAGCTAAATTATAAATGCAATGCTTGATATTTTTTTTTTTTGGGCAGTGATTCCAAACAGTGATGAATAAACTGGTGTAAAAGAGGTTAAATAAATGCAACTCAAAAACAGTTTCTACCTGTAATGTTTTATTATGAAGTGCGGTGTAGTGGCAGTCACTTCCTTTTCCGCCACTGCACCGCCCGATAAATACCAGAAGCATCCCTATTCGGGCTCTGTGCCGATGCCCCTGCCTGGTGGCTGTATTGTGTGTGTTCAACCCAATAAAGCTGAGTTCAACTGTGCACCTGGCCTCGTCATTACGGAGGTAATTCCATACATAACATTTTGGTGAAGAAAAAAAAACATGGAGGCATGTGTTTCACCGCTTCGGCCCTTCCTGGAGCTCCCGGGCGAGCCGCTTGTGCCCTGGCCAAGATAGCTTGCCGCCTTTCAAAACTACATCGTGGCACCGACCTGGGTAAGCTGGATAAACTGAGGGCATGTGTGCTTCTGGTGCATAATTTGGGGTTTGAGGGCCAGTGTATCCTGCATACACTGAGGCTTCCAATTCGTATGAGGACGTGGTCGAGTTGCTAGTGTGCCATTTCAGCACCCTGGATAGTGTGACCGTCCAGTGGATTAGGTTTCGGCAGCGACACCAAAGGGCGGATGAACCTGTCCACCAGTTCGTCACCAACCTGAGGCAGCTAGCTAGAGAGTGTCGTTTTGGGCCACTAGAGGAAGAGATGGTACGTGACCAGCTGGCGGAGCACACAACCAGCAATGCTTTACGAGCTAGGCTACGCTTGGCACTGAGTGACCTGGCATTATCAAAGGCTGTCAAGCTAGTTCTCCAAGTGAAGACCGCAGACAAGCTAGCTTTGGAGCTAAAGTGGCGCCAATCACAACGGTAGCTGGGGCCTACTGCCCCAGCAATAGTAAAGGACCCAGACAGCGAGGATAGCGCAACTGACAACAATGTGGAAACCAACACTATCAGCCAAAGGTCTGCCTTGAGAAAACCCTTGTGTATGGGTTGTGGGTCTGTGAAGCACCAATAGAAGGCTACGGGATGCCCAGCTAGAGGGAAGCACTGTAGCAAGTGTGGATGCTTGACCCATTATGCCAGGGTGTGTCGTATGTCTAAGCCGGAGAGCCCACAGAGAAAAACAACACTACCCACCCCGGCATCTGTCCATGCGGTGTCCCCGAGTACCAACGGGATCACGTTCTGCAAGGTGACTCTGGATGGTGAGGAGGTGCCGCTACTGGTCGACACGGGGGCGGAGGGATCGTTATTGAATTGGGCCACGGTGAGGAAATTTTTCCCCCACTACAGAATAAGAGGTAACTCAGCTCCACTTTACAGTTGTGGAGGTGGCAGACTGTGCATGATTGGAGCGCTGGAGTTAATGACTCAGTACAAATCGGCAGTGATGGCTGACTTCATGTTCCACGTGACGGCCCGAGGCAGCAACATCATGGGCTGTGACCTGTTTTATGGACTGGGGTTCACCATTAAAGATGACGCTAGGGAAGAGTAGACTGGTTGTGGCCAGCAGAACTGTCCGGTTCTGGTGGTGGAGGATGACGCTGTGTAGGACGAAGATTTACCGGGCACCACGGCGGTCAAGCAGGACCAGCCTCACTCAGGTTCGACGCAGGAGGGTTTCAGTGCTGGCGCTTGGGGTACTGTGGAAGAGGGTACCGAGCGTGGCAGCGAGGCACCTGCATTGGCGGGTGACACCGACGAGCTAGCCTCAGTTTCCTCTGGAGCTCAGCCACAATGGGCTGGAGGATCTGGAGCTACAACGGCGACCGCTGCAGCAGCTTTACAAGGAGTCGGGGCCAGACCGACAGGCACTGAGGGACTGCGTGCCAATCAGCAACACTTCAGGCTGAGAAGAGCTCCTCTGAGAATTATGGACCTGGTCCGGGCTCGAGGGGAGGGACGTCCACGGCGGATGTGGGCCAAACGATAGTCAGAGGAACACCAAGAGCGGCTGCGTATCGTGGCTAAGCGTGGTGCAGCCTACTTCCAGCTGTTGGACGGCTCGTGGAGGCACGTCAATGAGCTGTGGCGTGCCTGGGAAGAGGCTTCAGATGGTGGGTCCGGATGAGAGAGGTGGACGATGGCAACGAGAAAAGGCGCTCTCGTTTATTAGGTCAGCTGCGATCCTGGTGGCATGCCGCTTCCAGGGGTGGGTCTAGAGCTCAGACAGTGGCTCAAGAGGTACAGCAGGTCGTCCAATAACCACATGGTTGGCAGTTCAAATCTTGCTCTCCCCGGATATCCTGCCGTTGTGTCCCTGGGCAAGACACTTCACCCCCAATTGCTCCTGGTGGGTCTAGAAGCGCCATGTTAGGTAGCATGCCGCCATCAGTGTGTGAATGGGTGGATAGCAGGATCTGTAAAGCGCTTTGGTCATCAAGAGATGAGAATAAAAGCGCTATATAAGTGAATGTCATTTACCATTTACCGAGGGGCTGCCCTGGGCTCCCCACAGGCCACTTCTACCCCTATCTGCCAGAAGGACAGTAGTGTAGTTTTAAAGTTGTTAGTACAGTGGTACCTCTACTTACGAACGTCTCTACATACGGAATTTTCAGGTTACGACACGCCTCAACGGGAAAATATTGCCTCTTGTTACGAACGAAATTTCAGGATATGAAAGGCAAAAAAGTACGCGCTCCTCGCAGCTCCCGTAGTTTACCGAACGTAAACATACCTGTAGCTGCTCTGCCATTGGCTATCGCCTAGCATCTTCCTGGTATCCCATTGGCCACGACGTTTTTTTTTTTTTCCAAAACTTTATTAAGAACAAGGTGAAAGTTTTACGTGTGTGTACAGTACAGAATTAACATTTATTCGCTATGGGCCCCAAGAAAGTGACGGAGATAAGTGGAAAAGGAGAAAAGAAGAGAGTTTTTTTGTCCATACAAACAAAGAAGGAGATAATCGAAAGGTATGAAAAGGGGATGCGTTTGGTTGATCTCGCCAAAGAATATGGCCGTAATACATCAACGATCAGCACGGTATTAAAACAAAAGGAAGCACTTACAAGCCGACAAAAGCAAACGTCCTTGAATCAGAACATGAACCAAAGAAGGCAAAAGGTGACGACGTCGACGACGATAGCAGTTAAAGGGTAAATGAACATAATTTTTATTATTCTTTCTCTTTTATTATTCTCTTTTATTATTCTTTCTCTCATTTTAAACTCTCATTTTATGTTTATTGTGCAGTAATCTAATTGTAACATGTATTTGTTACATGTTTTGATGCGTTTTTATGATTTATAAAAAATTTAGGCCCGAATTTTGGGGGGCTTGGAACGGATTACGGCATTTACATGTAAAACGCGCCTCTACTTACGGAATTTTCACGTTACGAGAATTCTTCCGGAACGAATTAATTTCGTAAGTAGTGGTACCACTGTATGTGTATGTAAAAAAACAAAAAAACAACTAAACTGCAATTGTTCTAGGTGTGGTTTATTTTAGGAACACAGCACGGCACATGGTGTGATAGTTGGTTTATATAAGTGGGGCAAAAAAGTATTTAGTCAGCCACCAATTGTGCAAGTTCTCCCACTTAAAAGATGAGAGAGGTCTCCAATTTTCATCATAGGTATACCTCAACTATGAGAGACAAAATGAGAAAAAAAAAATCCAGAAAATCACATTGTCTGATTTTTAAAGAATTTATTTGCAAATTATGGTGGAAAATAAATATTTGGTCACCTACAAACAAGCAAGATTTCTGGCTCTCACAGACCTGTAACTTCTTCTTTAAGAGGCTCCTCTGTCCTCCACTCGCTACCTGTATTAATGGCACCTGTTTGAACTCGTTATCAGTATAAAAGACACCTGTCCACAACCTCAAACAGTCAGACTCCAAACTCCACTATGGCCAAGACCAAAGAGCTGTCAAAGGACACCAGAAACAAAACTGTAGACCTGCACCAGGCTGGGAAGACTGAATCTGTGTGTGGGAAGATTGTGTCTGGGAAGACTGAATCTGAAACTGTGTGTCTATATATATATATATATATTTATATTAATATGTACATATGTATACTAGCTGCTCTTGTTTTTTCTTGCCTTCTGATTGTTGCTCTGAGTGTTGCTATCCCTGTGCTGTTGCAATCCTGGAATTTCCCCATTGTGGGACTAATAAAGGCTTATCTTATCTTATCTTATCTTAATCTCCAATAGGTAAGCAGCTTGGTGTGAAGAAATCAACTGTGGGAGCAATTATTTGAAAATGGAAGACATGCAAGACCACTGATAATCTCCCTCGATCTGGGGCTCCATGCGAGATCTCACCCCGTGGGGTCAAAATGATCACGAGAACGGTGAGCAAAAATCCCAGAACCACACGGGGGGACCTAGTGAATGACCTGCAGAGAGCTGGGACCAAAGTAACAAAGGCTACCATCAGTAACACACTATGCCACCAGGGACTCAAATCCTGCAGTGCCAGACGTGTCCCCCTGCTTAAGCCAGTACATGTTCAGGCCCGTCTGAAGTTTGCTAGAGAGCATTTGGATGATCCAGAAGAGGATTGGGAGAATGTCATATGGTCAGATGAAACCAAAATAGAACTTTTTGGTAAAAACTCAACTTGTCGTGTTTGGAGGAGAAAGAATGCTGAGTTGCATCCAAAGAACACCATACCTACTGTGAAGCATGGGGGTGGAAACATCATGCTTTGGGGCTGTTTTTCTGCAAAGGGACCAGGACGACTGATCCGTGTAAAGGAAAGAATGAATGGGGCCATGTATCGTGAGATTTTGAGTGAAAACCTTCCATCAGCAAGGGCATTGAAGATGAAATGTGGCTGGGTCTTTCAGCATGACAGTGATCACAAACACACCGCCCGGACAACAAAGGAGTGGCTTCGTAAGAAGCATTTCAAGGTCCTGGAGTGGCCTAGCCAGTCTCCAGATCTCAACCCCATAGAAAATCTTTGGAGGCAGTTGAAAGTCCGTGTTGCCCCCAGCGACAGCCCCAAAACATCACTGCTCTAGAGGAGATCTGCATGGAGGAATGGGCCAAAATACCAGCAACAGTGTGTGAAAACCTTGTGAAGACTTACAGAAAACGTTTGACCTCTGTCATTGCCAACAAAGGGTATATAACAAAGTATTGAGATGAACTTTTGTTATTGACCAAATACTTATTTCCCACCATAATTTGCAAATAAATTCTTTAAAAATCAGACAATGTGATTTTCTGGATATTTTTTTTCTTATTTTGTCTCTCATAGTTAAGCTATACCTATGATAAAAATTGGAGACCTCTCTCATCTTTTAAGTGGGAGAACTTGCACAATTGGTGGCTGACTAAATACTTTTTTGCCCCAGTGTATAGTTTTTATTTACCTTGAGAATCTGCTGCTAAATAGAACAGAGCAGCTAAACCGATTTTCGTTGTTCATGTAACAATGACGTCCCAAAAGCCAGTATAGAAAGCCAAGGATCAGACCGATAAGGTCTCTGCCTTCGACCGCCACCTGATCCACATAACACCGGACCCCTATGGTCCCTCCTGCAGATGGTGAGCCCACTGGAGGGCGGACCCATGTAGCTCCTTCGGGCTGAGCCTGGCCGGGTTCCATGGGCAGAAACCCGGCCACCAGATGCTTGCCATCGAGCCCCTACCCCAGACCTGACTCCAGGGTGGGGCCCCGGTAACTCCATACAGGGTGGGGTACACTGAATCCTTGATAATTTATTCATCATGGGAGTCTATTGGATCGCTTTTAGTCTGGCCCTTTACCGAGGACCAGTCTGTCTTGGGAGACCCTACCGGAGGATCATTGCCCCAGACAAAATAGCTCCTGGGATCACTGGGGCACGCAACCCCCACCACCACGATAAGGTGGCGATCCATGGGGGGCTGGGTTAGGGACAAGCTCCTGCCCCAAGGGGGGGAGTTTAAGTATCTCGGGGTCTCATTCACAAGTAAAGGGAGAATGGAGTGAGATTGGCCACAGTTACATGGGCAAAATTTCATCAATCTGATTACAATTTGGATCAGAACTTTACTGTTTACATGGATCCTGAAAAAGCTGATCTGATTAGGACGTGCGTTTCCATGTGCCACATGTTTGAACAGAATAAATCATTTTGACATGCGCACGTCGACATTTCAACGTTCCAAAAATAGTAGAAGAAACAACTTCCGGTGCTAGCAAGCCCCGCTTCATGTTGAAATAGACCTGTATTGTGTTATTCAGACTGTACTTTTGCTTCTGCTGGTCTCCGTAATGAAGCTACAAGTACAGTACATACTTCTGCATACCTCCCAATGCAACTTCTCCGCCAGTTACTGCTGCTGATCTGAAGTTTTTTCAGTCCATCTTAGCTGTGGGAGCAGCGGCTATTGGCGCTGGCCGGAAACGAAGGCGGCGTGGTAAACGTGCCGGTGCGTTAGTCAGGCTGAAGAAACGAGGATTTCGCACGCCGCTCCCATCGATCCATCTGGCAAATATCCACAGTTTGGCGAACAAAATGGATGAACTGCTGCTCCTGACTCACAAAAACTGGGATTTTAGCAGATCTGGCGCCCTTTGTTTCACGGAGTCCTGGCTGAGTGAACACATCCCGGACAGCGCGGTCCGTCTGGACGGATTTCAACTGTTTCGCGCTGATCGCAGCCGAGAATTTTCTGGAAAGACTAAGGGTGGTGGAATCTGCTTCTACATAAACGAAGGTTGGTGTACTGATGTCACAGTGTTGAAGAAGTTTTGTAGCCCTAACCTAGAGTCACTGTTCATAAACTGTAAACCCTTTTATTCACCGCGAGAGTTCTCCTCATTTATTCTGGTCGGAATTTATATCTCGCCTACTGCTTGTACAACGGAGGCACTGCAGCTCCTCGCTGACCAGATAGCAGACGTGGAGGAAAAACATCCAGACTCTCTGCTTATCATTCTGGGTGATTTCAATAGAGCTAATCTCACAAATGAGCTTCCTAAATACAGACAGCATATTAAATGTCCCACCAGGGACACAAATACACTTGACCACTGTTACACAGTTTTAAGAAACGCCTATCATGCCGTCCCCCGTGCAGCTCTGGGTTTTTCTGACCACTGCCTGCTCCATCTTATTCCAACATACAGACAGAAACTAAAAACTTCCAAGCCTGTTGTAAGGACTGTGAAGAAATGGACTGAGGAATCAAAGCTGAAGTTACAAGCCTGCTTTGACTGCACAGATTGGAGTGTTTTTGAAGCTGCAGCCATTAACTTAAATGAACTCACTGACACTGTGACATCATACACCTGTTTCTGCGAGGACATGTGTGTGCAGACCAAGACCTTCTGCATATACAACAACAATAAACCCTGGTTCATTCCTAAACTGAAGCAGCTACGTCAGACCAAGGAGGAGGCCTACAGGACTGGTGACTGGACTCTGTACAAGCGGGCCAGAAACATGCTGACGAAGGAGACCAGGCTTGCTAAGAGGAGCTACAGTGTGAAGTTACAAAAAAACTTCTCAGCTAACAACTCTGCTTCTGTCTGGAGAGGCCTACGGAATATCACCAACTACAGGAGACCATCCCCCCACCCTGCGGAAAACCTCCAGCTGGCTAATGACCTAAACAGCTTTTACTGCAGGCTTGAAAAGAACCTACAGTTCTCACCTCCCACCCACACAAAAGGATTATCTGCAGCCCCAGGAACTCCATCCCTCCTCCACTCTGACCTCCCACCAGCACTAATGATCTGTGAAGAGGAGGTGCGCCGGGTCTTTCAGAGACAAAAGATCAAGAAGGCTGCAGGACCTGATGGTGTGTCTCCGTCCTGCCTGAGAGTCTGCTCCAACGAGTTGGCCCCCATCTTCACCCGGATCTTTAACAGATCACTGGAGCTGCGTGAAGTGCCTTCCTGCTTCAAACGCTCCATCATCATTCCAGTTCCCAAGAAACCCTCTATTACAGGATTAAACGACTACAGACCTGTTGCCCTGACCTCTGTGGTCATGAAATCCTTGGAGAGATTGGTGCTGAACCACCTGAAGGTCATCACAGGCCCCCTGATGGACCCACTGCAGTTTGCCTACCGGTCAAACAGGTCAGTGGATGATGCAGTGAATATGGGACTACATTACATCCTGCAACACCTCGACTCCCCAGGGATGTACGCCAGGATCCTGTTTGTCGACTTCAGCTCAGCGTTCAACACCATCATCCCAGGCATTCTTCATCAGAAACTCCTCCAGCTCAAGGTGCCCCCCTCCACCTGCCAGTGGATCTCCAGCTTTCTGACTGACAGGTGGCAACAGGTGAAGCTAGGGAGATTTACATCCAGCTCCCGAAAAATTAGTACTGGCGCCCCCCAAGGATGTGTCCTTTCCCCACTGCTCTTCTCCCTCTACTCCAACGACTGCACCTCAGAGGACCCTTCGGTGAAGCTCCTGAAGTTTGCGGACGACACCACAGTCATCGGTTTGATCCGGGATGATGATGAGTCTGCATACAGGCGGGAGGTGGAGCAGCTGATCCTCTGGTGCAGCCAGAACCATCTTGAACTTAACCCAGCCAAAACGGTGGAGATGACTGTGGATTTCAGGCGACACCCCCTTCATTCCCCCCACTCACCATCCTCAACAGCACAGTGTCCACTGTGGACTCCTTCAAGTTTCTGGGTACCACAATCTCCCGGAACCTGAAGTGGTCCTCCCATATTGACACTGTCCGGAAAAAGGCCCAGCAGAGGTTGTTTTTTCTGCGTCAGCTCAAGAAGTTTGATTTGCCTCAGGAGCTGCTGGTTGTCTTCTACACCACCATCATCCAATCTGTCCTCTGCTTTTCCATCACTGTCTGGTTTGGATCTGCCACTAAACAGGACAAGACCAGACTGCAGCGGATCATTAAGTCTGCGGAGAGGATCATTGGTACCGACCTACCCTCCATTGAGAACTTATATCGGTCCATAACCAGGAAACGGGCGGGAAACATCTGTGCTGACCCATCACACCCCGGCCACAAACTGTTTGAACTTCTATCTTCTGGTCGTCGTTACAGATCACTGAAGGTCAAAACCACCCGTCACAGGAACAGTTTCTTTCCTCAAGCCATCACTCTGATGAACTCCTAACATTCACCTAGTCCTACCTGTTGCTGTACTCATGACTTTTCATCCATTATTACATTGCACATAACTCTCACACTGCTTTTTACTTCATTCACATTATATCACTGAATCTGAGTCCACATTGAAATACTGTGTGATTGTATATTTTTTCATATATTTCTGCAAAGTGTGGTTAGTCCGAGTAAATAACTGCATATATTCCTGTATATATTTGCATCCTTTTATAGAAACGTGGACAGACTGTAATTTACTGTACATACTCTGGTTGTCATTGAATCCTTATTTAAATCCTTCACCTGAACAACGAGAGCAAGTTTTTAGCCAAAGTCAAATTCCTTGTATGTGTTGTGCATACTTGGCCAATAAAGCTGATTCTGATTCTGATTCTGATTCTGATATGACGAACAGAGGGAGACAGCAGGACGATACAGACCAGTTTTGTTTTACTCCCGCTATGTTTTCCGCTAGCTGCTGCTAAGGTGGAAATACGTCACGTCAATGTGCGGCTGGTGTACAGACATGCGCATTAAACATGTTTTCTGCCCTACATTCGGAATAAGTGTTTTCATGCACACCATTCGGATTAACAATCGGCATAACCCACCCCTCCCAATCGGAATTAAATTTTGATCCGAATGAGTGTGATCGGGTTAGAATATTCAGATTGGCGTTTTTACATGAAGCATTTTTATTCCGATCAGGCTTTTAATCCGGTTACTTGTGTCCATGTAAACATAGCCATTGACAGATGGATCAGAGCAGCATCTGCAGTGATGCAGACGATGTACCGGTCTGTTGTGGTGATGAGGGGGCTGAGCTCTAAGGCAAAGCTGTCGATTTATTGGTCATTCTACATTCCTACCCTCACCTATGGTCATGAGCTTTGGGTAATAACTCAAAGAATGAGATTGTGGATACAAGCAGCTGAAATGAGCTTTCTCCGTAGGATTGCTGGACTCACCCTTAGAGATGGGGTGAGGAGCTCAGTCATCCGGAAGAGGCTCAGAGTAGAACCGCTGCTTCTCAACAATGAAAGGAGCCAGTTGAGGTGGTTTGGGCATCTGATCAGGATGCCTCCCACTTGAGGTGTTTCAGGAGCATCCCACTGGGAGGAGACCCTGGAGCAGACCCAGGACATGCTAGAAAGACCGTGTCTCCCAGCTGGCCTGGGAACGTCTTGGTATCCTCTCTGAAGAGCTGGAGCAGGTGATCAGCGAGAGGGAAGTCTGGGCTTCTCTGCTGGAGCTGTTGCTTCCGTGAGCCGGACTCCCAGAAAAGCAGTAGAAAATGGATGGATGGATGTAACAATGACAATAAAGGTCTATTCTATTATCTATTGTAGATACACTTACAGCATACGTGTAGGTGTATCAGATGATGTCACATGTACTCTATGTGCTGAACATTGTGTTTCTTCCTATAGATACAGCTGTGCACAAATAAGTAATATTTCCACTAAACTGAATGAAATATAAATGACTTGGAATGCTGTAGATGACATGGATCCAGTGCAATGGTTAATGTGGTGTTGATTTAGGAATTTGTATCTGGCCTTATTAATCTAACTAAGAATCATCACTTGTTAAATTAGACAGATTAGTCCCCCACTTCTTGACATTGTCCCCCCTGGATTGCCCACCAATTATACATCATAAACCAGGGTTCATCAACTACATCTGTCCAAGGACTAGGGTTTTTCTTGGCAGGCATTGTGAGGGACAGGTGCTCTTGTAAAGTAAAATAAAATTAATATTGTACCTTAATATATTGTTATTTGATATATTATTTTTTTCAGTGAGTATGAATAAGAGCAAGAAAGCATGTACTTAAAACTTACTTGAGATGTGATTTTATTCTTTACAGTATGAGGGGGTTTTTTCTCATGAATTTATGACAGCTTTCTTGTAAATTAAGTATTTTTCTGTTGTAAATTTGAAAGATTTTTGCAACTTAAATTGTGAACTTTTTTTTTACATTTGAGACTTGCGCTCATAAATTTGTGAGGGGTTTTCTCATAAATTTCAGATGTTTTTCTTGTAAATGTATTATTTTTTCCCAAAGCAATCTGTGGATTTTTCACTAAAACTGTCTATTTTAAAATGAATTTACTATGTTTTTTCCTAACAAATTTGAAAAGCTGGTGGTAAAATTGTGACACTTTCACATATAGCCTATCTTAAACTTAATTTGCAGAGCCAGTATAAAACAATGACTTCACCTCTGATTCTCAAAAAAAGGTTTAATTAATTCAAAAAATTAAATAAAATGACCAAAGATACAGTCCTTTCTGTCACCATGGGTTGAGATGCCGTCTCGGCACTCAGCCCATGTTTTCCCTCATCCCTGCTTCCCATTGAGCAGCGTCTCAGCAGGCTCCCAGCTGGCAGCATTACGGACGGCTGGGGCCAATTAGTCCTCATCAGCTGGGGCGCTGCCAATGAGGATAAATAGGAGCAGCCTCGATGACTCGGGGCTGCGACATAAACACATTGCTAAGCTGAAGCCCCTTCGTCTGGTGTCAGCTCATACTCCTCTTGCAGCATTCCTGTGTTTGTATCCCGCTGTGAGGATGTACGTCTTGTTACCCCCACGTCCGGTACGAGCTGCTTACCTCTGCGCTGTGCAACCTGTGAGTGTACCTCTGCATGAGTATCTGTGCTCTCCTCATCCCTTATCCCTTACCCAAAATAAACCATCACGACTCACTGGCTTGTCCCTGGCTCTGATTGCCCGGCTCCCTAGAGCCGGATATGACACTTTCTGTTATAGCCTATCACATAAGTTTTTATACCAAACTCCCCACACCTGAGTGAAAACTTCCTGTTTTTTAAGCTAAATATTGGCAGGTATGCATTCTCTGCTATACCGAATAATTTCAGAAAGACCCAGAAACATTCGGCATTTTGCGTAATAATGATAATAAAAGACAAGGCTGGCATCATAATGTGAATTCTAAGCATAGTTTAGCTGTGTATGATGCAGCTGCTGCTCCTGTCTCACACTCTCCCTCTGTCCATGAATGAAGGGGCTTGTAATTTGATGCTGCATTCACTTAACACTCAGAAATTTGACTATCAATTGGAACTTCTCGCAAATATCAAGTCATTAATGCAACAAAAAGTTTGAATTAAACTATTCCTGAAATCAGTAATATTCCGGGGCCCGGATGGAAAGCTCTGGTCTTAACTGTCACATTTCTATGTTAGAAAGAAACGACTTCACATTTTGTGAGACAATGTTTCAATTACACCCCCCCCCCCAAAAAAAAGTAAATAAAGTAAAAATAAACACAAACATGAGCACATAATATATATTCAGGTCTGCGTGTGTCCTTTCAAGGTCACCAGAGATTTCAGCATAATGGGATGAGGTGGAATCCCCAAAATGACTTCATAAATGTGATAATGCCAAAACAGGCAGTGGCAAGCAAACCATGACAAATCCACAGTCTGAGCAAAATTTAATTGTATTATCAACAGAACTCGCACATGTGACTACAATAGCCCTGTGCTGAGATACAAGCTGCCAAGTCTTTAATATATACAAAGTAGCCACCAAGTTGGCCACTTTAAATGGGATTTTGAGGAAAACTTTGTGGTGTCTAGACATTGACTGAAGAACATTCCCTCAGAATTTTAAAATAAAGGAAATCCCAAAAAATCTTTGCATAACCACCTGTGATGATGGTGGGAGGACTGTAACGGATACAGAGCATCCAGTGGAAACAATAATGGAAATATCAGCAGCATCGCTATAGTGATTCAGAATCACCAAATACTTTAATGACTGTTTACTAGGACGAATCATTAAAACATGCCTCTCTCTGTTGATGTGCCACTTTCTGTCATAGAAAAATGCTTCTTTTCTATGCTGGATGATTCTGCAGCTCACTGTCTTCCTCCTACAGAGCATATGGGACTGAAATGTAAATCAGAAGGAAATCTGTATAATGAAGCTTTATTTCTCAGTATGTGTTAGATCTAAGATCAGTAGATATAGAACAGGGGTGTGTTTGCTGCTGCACAGATTATATTGTGCATGTTTACACATATCTTTAAGGAACTGTACTTACAGCAGGGAAAATAAGTATTGAACACGTCAACATTTTTCTCATTAAACATATTTCTGATGCAGCCATTGACCTGAGATTTTCACCAGGTATCAGTAACAACCCAAGTAATCCATACATACAAATCAAGTAATCCACACATACAAAGGCAACTGTGTTCACAAAACAAGTTATATTTAATAAAGTGGAATGACACAGAGACTAAGTATTGAACACAAAGAAAAAGGGGCACAAAAAGGTATGGCAAGCCAAGAAACCAGCTGAAATCCATCAGAATTTAGGAAGCCATCCCATTCCCTATCAGTGCAAATTAATTTCAGCTGGTTAAGTCCTGACTGATAGCCATTAAAAAGGTCTGTGAATATCAGATTGTCACACCACAAAGAACTCATGATGGGTAAAAGCAAAGAGCTCTTTCTAGACCTCTGCAACCTTATTGTTGTAAAACATAATGATGGCATTGGTTACAGGTGCATTTCTAAACTACTGAATGTTCCAGTGAGCACCGTTGGAGCCGTCATTCGGAAATGGAAAGAACATCATTGTACCATAAACCGGCAACAACCAGGAGCTCTTAGCAAGATTTCTGACAGAGGAGTCAAAAGAATTATCAGAAGAGTTATCCAAGAGCGAAAGACCACTCGTGGAAAGCTCCAGAAAGACCTGGAGTTAGCACATACTGCTGTTTCAAAGAAAATAATAATGCATTCAACCGACATGGGCTCTATGCCTGCTCACCTTGCAAGACTCCATTGCTGAAGAAAAAGCATGTTGAAGCTTATTTAACGTTTGCTGCACAATATTTGGGCAAGCCAGTAAAATACTGGGAGAATATAGTCTGGTCAGATGAAACCAAAATTGAACTTTTTGGATGCCACAACACACAGCATGTTTGGAGGAGAAATGGCACTGCACATCCCATCATGGTGTGGGGGTGTTTTTAGCACATGGTACAAGCAGACTTCATGTAACTGAAAGGAAGATGAATGGACAAATGTAGAGGCATCTTTGATAAGAGCCTGTTGCCATCTGCCAAGATGCTGAAGATGAAACGAGGGTGGACATTTTAGCAAAACAATGATCCTAAACACACAGCCAAGGAAACTCTCAACTGGCTCCAGAGAAGGAAAATAAAGCTGCTAGAATGGCCCAGTCAGTTACCTGACCTGAATCCAATTGAAAATCTATGGAACGAACTGAAGATCAGAGTTCATAGAAGACACCCACGGAACCTTCAAGATTTGACGACAATTTGTGTAGAAGAATGGGCTAAAATCTCATCTCTCTTGAGCAATGCCTGCACCTAGTTTATCCATACAGGAGGCGTCTGGAAGCTGTTATGACCAACAGTGTCATGAACTGAGCTTGGATGTCCTCCCAAGCTCAGTTTCATGGCATTTCTCTGTTTCCATATTAATCTGAGGTATTGTTATGCCATTTGAGTATTATACTGCCTTCCATTTTCCTTGTTTTTGTCCAGTCTGTTCTGAGTTTGTTTATTTCTTTAATTGGTTCTTTGGGCTGGCAGTTGGCAGACAACTTCTCCTGGTCTGCACTTTGCATGGGCGTTGCCTGTCACTCTGCCAGTTTAACTAATCCCTTCTCATTATCGCCAGCTGATCTCAATTACTAATTTTTGTTCCCTTCTCCTGCTCACATGAACCCACACCGGTGATCATTCATGTTAATGGTTATTCTTCTATTTAAGGACTGCCTGTCTGCGCTATTATTGCTGCACTATTGGATGTCAATGTGATTGTCTATCCATACTTTCATTCGGATTGCTCACCTGTTCTACTCCCGCGTCCGCTGGGCGATGCGGGCCCAGGGACGCCAGCTATAAGTTCTTCGATTATTTATATTTTTGTATTGTTGCACAGTTTTTGGACTTTTGTTCTTTTCTTTAATAAAATGTCACGAGTGTATCCAGTGCTTGAGTCTGTCTCTCTCCGCCTTGTAGAGGCGCACATGACAAAGAAAGGCTTTTCTACTAAATATTAAATGAATTTCACCAAGAGTGTTCAATACTTATTCCCTGTGTCATTCCACTTTATTAAATATAACTTGTTTTGTGAACACAGTTGCCTTTATTTCTTTGTACTGTATGTGTGGATTACTTGGGTTGTTACTGATATCTGGTGAAAAAAATCAGGTCAATGGCTCCATCAGAAATATGTTTAGTGAGAAAAATGTTGATGTGTTCAATACTTATTTTCTCCACTGTATATACCACTTTTTCTAGTCACAAAGACCACTCAAAGTGCTTAACTAGTAGCTACACTAAACCTCTATTCTAAGGATGTACAGATACCTAGAGACAATTCAGAGTCACCAATTAACCTAACATGCATTGTCTTTGGATTGTGTGAGGAAACCAGAGTCCCCGGAGTAAACGCACACAGCACAGGGACAACATGCAAACTCAACATAGAAAGGTTCCCACCCCTGCCAGCTAGGGAATGATTTGAACCTGGAACGTTCTAGCTGTGAGGCAAGAGTGTCAACCACTCAATCACCGTGCTGACCCACGTGTCTGTTTCATTCCTGTGGCGACCCCTAAAGTGAGCAGCTAGAAGCAGAAGAAGAAGAAGAAGGAGAAGAAGAAGGAGAAGAAGAAGAGGAAGAAGAAGAGGCACTATATGTGCCATTGCAAAGTCAGAGCAACAGCTGTTAATATTAAGGTCTTAAACAGATAATGAATTTATTAAATATAAACATGTTGCTGGTCAACTTAAGAATAATGAGGAATGGGATTAATACTGATAAAGAAGGCAGAAAAATAACAGATACAGTATTTCAAAGATGCTATAACATAACTTGTTCAGGACAAACTGGAGTCAAATGGAATTAAAACTGCTGATGTAAAAAAAGAAGAAACAAAAGAGCGCATAGAGTCCTACTCACCTCCTGAGTGTGACTCTTGCAGTCTTTACAGACAGGAGGAGAGCAGTAGTGGTGGAAAACCGAGCCAGAGAGGTTGTCGATCATGTCTCCTTCCATTGAGTCTTTAATCAGCAGAGACACGCTGTCCAACCACTGGCTCTCCTGTAACACACAGACAAATGCAGTATTCTTTTAGTCTGTTGTTTTTAAGGTAGCTCTGGCTTATACAAAACAGCAACTCCTACTTCTGCCAGGGGAGATGGAGAGCAACTGTAGGGGTGGGGCAACAAAAACACACTCAATTCCTCAAATCAGAAACATCAATCAATCATTCTTTATTTATATAGCACTTTTCATACAATGAAACACAGCATGTGTCACATAAAAACAGTAATACCCCAGTAATATCTAACCACACACCCATCTATACTTATAGATGGACATGCACACACACGCACACACACACGTGCATGCATGCATGCGCGCACACACACACACGCGCGTATGCATGCATGCACACACACACATGTGTATGCATGCATGCACAATCGAATACAAAAATAATAAAAGCAGGAAAAGGAAAAACTATTTTGAGTCTCAAATCTGCAGTGAGGAAATGCCAGAGGCAGAGGAAGATATTTAAAAGTAATAATAATATAAAAACGGAAGAATGACATAATATATCAATACATCAATAAATTTAATGGACTAAGAGTTACATATCTAAATAAAATGTAAACAGATGAAAAAAAATAATAAAACACAGACAGAAAATAAATACAATTTAATCAACAGTTTGATTAAAAAGATATGTCTTTAATTTATTTGTTTAAAATGTTAGCGTCACTTGCTGCCCTCAGGTCTTCAGGAAGACTGTTGCACAGACGTGACCTGCAGTAATAAAAAGGTGTCTCTCCTTAGGTTTTAGTCCGTACTTTAGGGATAATTAAAAGGCCAGTACTGGAAGACCTGAGAAAGAAAGCCTGTTGCCTAACCAGGAGCAAGACCATTAAGAGATTTATAAACTGATAAGAGAAGCTTATCACCACTAGTGAAATGATTATTAGAAACTGAACAAGAACTAAATCTCCATTTAAAATGACTTTTTTTAAAATGAAACAGTGTCTAATACGTTAAAGCTACATTATCCTGACAAAAGAAAAAAAAAATGAAGGAGCTCTCATTTTGTATGTATAATTTATTTAAAGGTCCCAGTCTCTGCAAATTTTCCACATGTTGAGAGTTCTCACAGGTCTTAATGAAATGTTTGAGATGCACTTTGATCACATTTCCTTTAATTATTTGCAGCATTATCATGAATCATCTTTTGAGGCCTTCCTCATAATGGTTTGTTTTGTGCATGTCTCTTAATGCCCAAGAATTGCAGTGAACTCTGCCCTTCCTCTTTCATCGTTAATGCTAATGTTCGGGCAGCGAGCCTGAGCCAACTAATGTAAATTCATCTTAAAAGATGAAATAAGGCATCTCTGGAGAATGGAAGGGTGTGGTTTGAGTGGTTGATAGAATATGACTGGTTCCTGCAGTACAATAAGCACAGAAACATTTGCAAATGAATGAGTGATCATGTTTACATGGTCACGAGTAAACCGATTATAATCAGCTTTCTAGGGTTACCTGATCATTCAAACTGTCATGTAAACAGAGTGATCTGATTACCTTTATCAGTAAAAGACCATTATCGGTTTACGAGAAAACGGATAAACACACCTAGTTTATTTGCCCAATAAACCGTTTACTCTTGCATGTAAACACTATAAGCCGTTTATTACCTTTATTGGTTTACTCCAGTAATCGGTTTACTCGTAACCATGTAAACAGGGTCAGTGATGGCCCAAGGTTGAGGCTAGTTAACTGCTGGTGTTAGCTAGTTGCCTTAGGTCTCAGTTAGAGAAAATAAATTATAGTAAGGTAAGCTGAAATAATGTCTCAGAATGATATATATGGTCACATGCTAGTAGATGAACAAGGATTCCAGTGGAGGTGAATAGAATTTATAGAAAATAGCAATCAACACCAGGCAGACTGACAGTTAAGCTAACACCAGGTGTCATGTCTGTCAGCCTCTCCCGCTGAGGTGAGCTCTAATGCAGTTTGTCTGACCACCTAGCCAAACTAATGCTAACAGTTCATTGTAGCGTCAAGGTGAAAATATAATAAAATAAGCCAGAATGACACGAGATATCAATGACCAAAAGCATGAGACTGGAGATATAAGCGGCTGAAATGAGTTTTCTCCGCAGGATTGCTGGACTCACCCTTAGAGACAGGGTGAGGAGCTCAGTCATCCAGGAGAGGCTCAGAGTAGAGCCGCTGCTCCTCCACATCCAAAGGAGCCAGTTGAGGCGGTTTGGGCATCTGATCAGGATGCCTCCTGGACGCCTCCCACTTGAGGAGTTTCGGGCACGTCCCACTGGGAGAAGACCCCGGGGCAGACCCAGGACACACTGGAGAGACTACGTCTCCCAGCTGGCCTGGGAACACTTTGGTATTTCTCTCTGAAGAACTGGAGGAGGAGGCTGGGGAGAAGGAACTCTGGGCTTCTCTGCTTACACTGCTGCCTCCATGATCCAGCTCCCCGGAGAAGTGGTAGAAGATGGATGGATGGATGGATGGATGGATGGATGGATGGATGGACAAGAGATATTATGAACTGTGGGTTACTGAACCAAGTGAAAACAGGGATGACTGAAATTTAAAGAAAATAACAATATAAGCCACGCTTGGTAAGCTAACCCAATAGAAGCACTGTTAACTAATCTAACAGCTTGGACTCCCCGCTCATCTGGGCAGGGACTGAATCATCACAACCAATAGTATGGTGATGGGTTGTAACTGAGGACTGAAACATTTGTCAGTGATGTGGGGAAAAGATCCAGAAGAGCAAAACTGGCTGCTACCCATTCTGCCCAAAAGTTAAATGTAATTATTTCTAAATGAAGAGAGATTTTAATATTTTTACTGCAGTCAAATGACCCAAGAAAGCATTTTAGAAAGTTAAAATCCACAAACATGGCATGTTTGAGTGAAATGGACCATTAAGGTGTTTGTATAAAGACCCAGGAAGTTGTCTTTATATCAAGGTTGCTTCTATTAGAGCAGTCCAGTCTCACAAAAATGATTGCAAGTTTTCAGGTCTACCTCAATGTAGAAAATAAAATTTCTTTTTCCATCTGTATTACACATTTTTTAAAGGTGGCTCAAGTGGCTACTGTGGCAGAGAGGACAGTAATGCCAACAGTGCCTTACAGTGACAGTGAAAATAACTTCATATGGAGTGAGCAGAGAGATGCGAGAAGTGAGAGGAATTTTATGAAAAAAATGGGCGACTCAATCTAAATTTCCCCCGACACTAATCACTACATTCCTTTAACTTAAGTGTTTGAAGTGTTTCTTTATTATCCACACAGTTTGAGCTAATGTCCTCTCAGCGGCTGCTGTCAGGTAAAAGGCAGTGATCAGTGACTTCTGCCCACTTCACGCTGCTGCAAAAGGAGCAGACAAATGTCAGCATTGTAAGATGAATTGCACAATGGCTCCATCTATTTTATTTGAGCTGCAGATTCCTTGCAAATTAGTTAAACCCTAGTGAAAAAAAGAAACTTTGGGTGTGATGTGATAAGGAGGTTAAGTCACAAAATGAAGTGAGAAGAAGTGGTGATCATTGAATGAGATAATAAATGAAGATT
The DNA here is from genome assembly GCA_020510985.1 of Pholidichthys leucotaenia. Classification (NCBI taxonomy): domain Eukaryota; kingdom Metazoa; phylum Chordata; class Actinopteri; order Cichliformes; family Pholidichthyidae; genus Pholidichthys; species Pholidichthys leucotaenia. The sequence goes on along the minus strand of CM035848.1, from coordinate 268,589,778 downwards.
TATTGCTTTTCCAACCTTCTATTGGCACTACATGTTAGTTTTTGCTCAGTTGCTTTGTTGCATTTGTTAGAACAGAAGTGAAGCTTTCATAAGGGTAAGTGCATTTCTCAGAACAAAGTGTGCAAACTGCAGAACACAGTAGATGACATGTAAAAGTGTGCAGTTTGCTCAAAATGTTGTCTATGTGTCAAAAGCAAATATTTATGTCAGTGAAACTGTCACTACCATCAGAATGACGAGTCTTGATGCCATCTTTATGAACAAGACCGTCAAAATGTTCAGCCATGCTGTCAATAGAGCAGTTTATGCTTTATTTTTTAATGCAAACTGTCGTGACTTTTGGTAACAGTGACTGAAAATGAACAAGACCACATTTTTCTCTGTTTTAGAGCAATTTAAAAAAAAAAATAAAGTCACATATTGTGTGTGTGTGTGTGTGTGTGTGTGTGTGTGTGTGTGTGTGTGTGTGTGGTGGGGGGAATACAATGAAAGACACTGGATATGATTCTAAGTTTTTACTGACGGTTATTCACAGTGGAGGAACTTCTCCTGCAGTGACGGTGGATAGCTCAACAGCGCGATATGCGGTAATATTGCAAATGATTTAGGACCCTGTGGTCTGGTAATTTAGATGGGGTTCATAACTTATCAGTCCCTCCAGGAGTCCATAGGATGTTTTGATTGTTGCAGCCCAAAAAAGCCTGAATCTGAGGGAGCTTTTTAAAAAAGTTGCGACAAAAGTTGCGATGTTTTGAGAGGTTTTTTTGCACTAAAAGTTGTGGGAAGAATTACAAATTTTAAAGCAGATGCTTTTTGCCAGTTTACTACAAAAAAAAATCCTATGAAACAGTAATTTGTAAATTAAGCAGAAACTTCTACTATACAGGAAAAAAAACTCTTGTGCAACAGTAAATACAGACTAACACAACATCCATTACAACAGCTAAATTTTTATCTTATCTTAAATTGCACTGAATGGATGTTAAAGAGCATAGCTTTGGAAATTATTGGCAGCACCTTCATTTGAAAACTCTCTCAGCAGTCCCCAACCACTCGGTACCAAGCACAGAGGAAAAAAAGAAATAATTTATTTTGTTGCTTTGTATTGTCTATTGCTGTCTGTGCTTTTCTGAAAAAAAAAAAAAAATACAGACAATATTCTCTCTCTTTCCATGCTTAACTCCTACCTGTCTGTCAATCTGCTTCATGTCGTGACACACATCTGTCTCATCAGATACCAGGAGTCCTGGGACGAGGGGGGATTGGTCTGTTTCCAGACCGGAGATCCACCATTTTAAAGCTCACTGACAAGATGTAGTAATGGTTTTACCTCTAAAGATGTATAAAATGTTCAAACACTGTCTCTAGTGATAGATTTGCTCATTTGTTTGTGGTTTTATGGCGTCCCTCCTTACGTGCACTCCTGCGACGGGGTGGTGTTAAGGCAGGCAGACGTTTTTCAGCACAAACCCAGCACTTCGTACACGTGATCAGGACAGAGGAGTGATGAGACGTCCACCAGCAGGCTGGGTAAGATGGAGGATGCAATGGTGTAGGAAACCTTGCGGATGAGCATTTTTTTAAATCACACAATGTTTTTTGCTGATGTGTTCCATTTATACTTATTGCAAACACGGAAGTGAGCACGGTGCAGTGACACATTTGATTGGTTAGACTGAGTGTTTGAATGCTACTCAGGGACAAATTTCATCTTTCCTTCAATTATATGAAGTCTGCCTGTACCATGTGCTGACCCCCCCCCGCCCCCAATGATGGGATGCACATTGCCATTTCTCCTCCAAACATGCTGTGTGTTGTGGCATCCAAAAAATTCAATTTTGGTCTCATCTGACCAGACGACATTCTCTCAGTATTTTACTGGCATGCCCAAATGTTGTGCAGCAAACTTTAAATGAGCTTCAACATGCTTTTGCTTCAACAATGGTGTCTTGCAACTTGAGCGGGCATCAATCAATTGATTGATTGATTGATTACTTATTGCTTTCTTTGAAACAGCAGTACCTGCTAACTCCAGGTCTTCCTGGGGCTCTCCACGAGTGGTCTTTGGGTCTTGGATAACTCTTCTGATAATTCTTTTGACTCCTCTGTCAGAAATCTTGCGAGAAGCTCCTGGTTGTGGCTGGTTTATGGTACAATGACGATGTTCTTTTCATTTCCGTATGATGACTCCAACAGTGCTCACTGGAACATTCAGCAGTTTAAAAATGCACCTGTAACCAATGTCGTCATTATGTTTTGCAGCAATAAGGTTGTGAAGGTCTAGAGAGCGCTCTTTGCTTCTACCCATCATGAGTTCTTTGTGGTGTGACAATCTGATATACACAGACCTTTTTAAAGGCTATTAGTCAGGACTTAACCAGCTGAAATTAATTTGCACTGATGGGGGATGGGATGGCTTCCTAAATTCTGATGGATTTCAGCTGGTTTCTTGGCTTTCTATGCCTTTTTGCACCTCTTTTTCTTCATGTGTTCAATACTTATTCCCTGCACCATTCCACTTTCTTAAATATAACTTGTCTTGTGAACACAGTTGCATTGATTTCTTTGTATGTATGGATTACTTGGGTTGCTACTGATATCTGGTGAAAATCTCAGGTCAATGGCTCCATTAGAAATATGTTTAATGAGAAAAATGTTGTGTTCAATACTTCTTCTTCTTCTTCTTCTGTGAGATTAGATTGGCGGTTGGCAACCAGCTTACAGGTGACATCACTCTACAATTATCATTCTATCTGCTAGAAAGCTACGCTAAAGCCTCCATTTATCACTCTATATATCCATGTACTTCACTCTATATCATCACTCTATATATCTTGGCCGTGGCAACTGTCACCAAAGTATCCCTATCACTGAATTTATCATATTTATTTTCCTCGAGTTTTATATACTAGTGCCTACCTGTGCATGCCCGTAGAAAGTAGGTGTAAGCGCAAGGGTGTAAGCAAGCATGTCAGCACTCATTCAGTGATGCCTGCCTTTGATCTTTGATTGTGTCATAGCGAGTCCTATGATCTTTGATGCTATCATAGCAAGTCCTATGATCGTGAGTGATGACTGCCTTTGATCTTTGATGATGTCATACTGAGTCCTATGATCTTTGATGATGGCATAGTGAGTCCTATGATGCCTGCGTTTGATCTTTTATGTCATAGTGAGTCCTATGATCGTGAGTGATGGTCTATATGACATCATATAGACATCATGTAGACATCATAGGAACATCATAGGCAATCCTATGATCTTTTTAGCGAGTCCTATGGTCGTGACAAGCGTCCAGGACAAAGTCCAAGGATGGATAATTTTTTCACACATGAGTTGTTCATAACTCCTTATACAAAGATATAGAGTGATGATAATCAAGTCAGTGGCGGTAAAGCACCTGTCAGCTGGTTGCCAAATGCCAATCAAATCTAAAAGAAGACACACAGACAGACACACAGAAAGAGATTTTTGATTTTTTTTTTTTATTTTGTATACTTTATTGATCCCCATAGGGGAAATTGAGGGCATCCACCTGGATGGATGAAGCAGCCACTGTACAGCGCTATCCCTTAACTATTCACACACACATTCACACCTAGGGACACTTTAGAGTCTCCAATTAATCTAACCTGCATGTTTTTGGCCTGTGGGAGGAAACTGGAGAAATCCCGGAGTAAACCCACGCAGATACGGGGAGAACACGCAAACTCCACACAGATCACTGTTGGTCAGGGGCTGGGATCGAACCAGGGATCCCATGGCCAAGGGTGAGTTGCTGTGCTGGTGCAGTGCTAACCACTGCGCCACCGCACCGCCCTTGATTTCTTGAATTAAAGAATGAAGAAATCTGTGCCTGTCTGTGTGTCTGTCTGTCTGTGTGTTACAATCATAGGACTCTCTAAAAGATCATAGGATCGCCTATGATGTTTCTATGATCTCTACACGATCGCCTTTGATGTTCCTATGACCTTTATATGATGTCTATATAGGCATCACTGACAATCATAGGACTCGCTATGATATCATCAAAGATCATAGAACTCGCTATGACATCATCAAAGATCAAAGGCAGGCATCACTCATCACTCTATCATCACTAAATCTGTGTGTCTGTCTGTGTGTCACGATCATAGGACATCATAAGATGGCCTATGATATCTGCATGATATCCTATGATGATCCTATGATCTCAGGCTACATAGGATTTGCAATGCCGTCATATAGGCGATGCCGTCATAAAGACAATAGGACTGACTATCTATGATGTAGTGTCCTATGATGCCTGCCTTGATGTCTTTATGATGTCATATAGACCAGAGGGCCCCAACCCCTGGGCCGCGGACCGGTACCGGTCCATGGGTCATTTGGTACCGGGCTGCACAGAAAGAATAAAAAACTTACATTACTTCCGTTTTATTTATTATCTGAGTCTGAATGATGTGATGGACTGGCGATCTGTCCAGGGTGTACCCTGCCTCTTGGCCAAAGATGCTGGGATAGGCTCCAGCCCCCACCCCCCCACCCCCCGCCGTGACCCGAAAAGGATTAAGCGGAAGAAGATGAATGAATGAATGATTGAATGATGTTTTATTTTGAAAAATTACCGGATTCTCTTCGTTACATCCGTCTATGGCTCACTCTTGACGCACGTCAAGACACTTGTCTCGGTGACGTGATACGTTACCGCTAACAGTCAAGGCCTGGGATTAGTGAATCAAAAACCCACGTGCAGGAGTGCCATGACCGGAAGGCTGTCTGGTTTAACTGCTCGGATTAAGGAGGTTGCACCTGAGTGTCAGTCTATGCATTGTGTCATTCACAGGGAAATGCTGGCTACCCGAAAAACGCCACCGGAACTTAACAGCGTATTGATTGATGTAATTAAAGTCATTAACCACATCAAAGCACACACCCTTAACTCACACCTGTTCGAGCAGCTTTGTGAGGAGATGGAGGTGGAGCACAGACACCTTCTCTTATACACAGAAATAAGATGGTTATCCCGAGGGAGATCGCTGGCCAGAGTGTTTGAATTACGAGAGCCACTGCAGATTTCTCTCAGAAAAAAAGTCACCGCTAGCAGCACATTTCAGTGACGAGGAATGGGTCGCAAAACTCGCTTACTTGTGCGACATATTCAGCCTGCTCAATGAACTCAATCTGTCACTTCAGGGGAAAACAACAACTGTCTTCAAGTTCGCAGATAAAGTAGCTGCATTTAAAGCCAAATTAGATTTGTGGGGACAGCGTGTGAATGGAGGTATATTTGACATGTTTCAAACATTAGCAGGGATTTTGGAAGAGACTGAGCCCGAGCCTTCATTATCCCAGCTGGTGCACAATCACCTGTCTTTGCTTTTAAAAGAGTTTGAGTGCTACTTCCCAACGACAAAAAATACACGAACTGCCAAAGAATGGATGCACGGCCCATTTCTCAACAAACCAGGTGAATCAAACATGTCAGTGCAAGAAGAAAATCAACTGCTGGAGATCGCAAATAACGGTGGCCTTAAAAGTATGTTCGAGACAACAGCTCTGCCGGTGTTCTGGATTAAAGTCATGGCTGAATACCCTGAGATCGCCACTACAACACTGCCATTTCTGACATCCTATCTGTGTGAGGCGGGGTTTTCTGCAGTGACAGCAACCAAAACAAAATTATGAAGTAGACTGGACATAAGCAACACACTTCGGGTGTCATTGTCTCCCATTACCCCAGATGGGACCATCTCATTGCAGAGAAACAAGCTCAGGACTCCCACTGATTCAGCGTTGTGGTGAGTTGTATTTTTCATGCACTTTATATTTGTGTTTGTGGTGTATCTTATTTTGAAGGCATGTTTAAATGTTACCATAGTGACCAGAGAGTGTTGTGGGCAGAGAGGATGTTACTCATGTTATGTTGTCGCGATGTTAAGAGGACGTTCATGTTTATTATTATATTTAGAAAATACCACAGTTTTTATGTCGGTCGTATCATGCTCTTTTGTTGTATTTATCAGCCACACCTTAAAGGCCGGTCCCTGAAAACCTTGTCTGACATTAAACTGGTCCGTGGCGCAAAAAAGGTTGGGGACCACTGATATAGACCATCACTCACGATGCCTGCCTTGATGTCTTTATGATGTCATACAGACCATCACTCACCAAAGAAGAGATACTCATCACCCGATTACAAATAGGACACAGCATTTTAAACCACACCTGCAATTCAAAAGCATGAAAACTGTGGAATGGGAGTTGCCAGAAACAGGAAAGAAGAGCTACTCATCACCCGATTAAGAACAGGACACACTAATTTAAACCAGATGCTATATAAATGGAGAGCAATAGAGTGCGGAGAATTGCTGTATGTCAGGACAGATTCTGTGAAGATGGCACAGCTGAGGTTCAAGCAGTATCTCCAAGGCATGACTGTGTTGCACGTCACAAAAAATGCCATGAAGATGTCACACCTGAGGTTCGAGCACTTTGGGAAAGATCCCGTGAAGATGACACAGCTGAGGTTTGAGCAGTATGTCGCAGGCAGGACTGTGTTGCACGTCAGAAAAGATCCCGTGAAGATGAGTCACCTGAGGTTCGAGCAGTACGTCGCAGGCATGACTGTGAACAACACACCCGTCTGAGACAGGAGGAGACCCTTCACCAGCAAAGGGTACGACAGACAAGGGATGCACAGACAGACAGGAAACGTGTGGAAGTGCGCCATGCACGTGATGAGTCACTTGAAGCCCGAAATGCCCGAAAGTGAGCAACGCTGCACGTCAGGCAAGGCACAGACAACCTGAGACCAAGGAGATGTGGAATAGTCGGCTGGCCGCCAACGCTGCACGCCAGGCAAGGCACAGAGAAGCTGAGACCGAATAGGACACACTACTTTAAACCACATCCATTCGAAGCAGTAAATCTGGAAATCTCACTCAGTAAGGCAGAAGGCACTCTATAAATTCAAGAAATCTCTGTCAGTGTGTCAGTCTGTCACCCAATTAAGAATAGGACACACTACTTTAAACCACACCCATTCGAAGCAGTACCCATAAAGAATGGCAGTCTACACTACAAATGTATAAAAATGCCAAGCAAAGCACTGATTTTCTCTGGGTGCTCCAGTTTCTGGGTTTCCATGGACATGCACGGGTCTTCCTGAATAGGGCTGAAAGCCACTTTTTGCTCAGATCTATTTTCATGATCCTGTCCATGAACTGGAAATACAACGCACCTATCCGTCAACCAGTAGTCTGAACGAAGAAGAAGAAGAAGACCCACCAGATGGAGAGCGGTAGAGTGAGGGGAACTGCTACACGTCAGAAAAGATGCTGTGAAGATGAACACCTCAGGTTCAAGCAGTACGCCGCAGGTATGACTGTTCTGAACAACACAGCCGTCTCAGACAGTAGGAGACCCTTCAACAACGGGCATGCAGAAATACTTGCTTGGACGGGTATGCACGGGTATGTACTAGTCACTATATAATTCAAGAAATCTGTCATGATGTCACAATCATAGGACTTGCTATGACATCATCACAGATCAAAGGCAGTCATCACTCACGATCATAGGACTTGCTATGACATCATCAAAGATCATAGGACTTGCTATGACACCATCAACAATCAAAGGCAGGCATCACTGAACGAGTGCTGACATGCTTGCTTACACCCTTGCTTACACCTGCTTTCTACGAGCATGCAGAAATACATGCTTATACTTGGTTTCTGCGGGCATTCACAGGTATGTACGGGAATGCACATGTATGCACTAGTATATTCAGTATATAGTATGCTTGTGCATACCTATGCATGCCCGTGGAAACCAAGTATAAACAAATATTTCTGCATGCCTGTAGAGAGCAAGCGTAAGCAAGGGTGTAAGCAAGTACGTCAGCACTAGTTCAGTGATGCTTACCTTTTGATTTGTGATGGTGCCATAGCGAGTCCTGTGATCTCTGATGTCATAGTGAGTCCTATGATCGTGAGTGATGACTGCCTTTGATCTTTGTTTATGTCATAATGAGTCCTATGATCTTTGATGACAGCATAGCAAATCCTATGATGCCTGCATTTGCTCTTTGATGATGTCATAGTGAGTCCTATGATCTTTGCTGATGTCATAGAAAGTTCTACGATCGTGACTGGCGCCTGTGTTTGATCTTTGATGATGTCATAGCGAGTCCTACGGTGTCTATATGGCATCATATAGACATCCCGTAGACACATAGGAACATCATAGGCAATCTATGATCTTTTAGCAAGTCCTATGTGACACACAGACAAATAGACATCATGTAGAGATTATAGGAACATCATAGGTGATCCAAGGATCTTTTAGCGAGTCCTATGATCGATCGCCTATGATGTTCTTTTAATGTCTACAATGTAGACATTATAAGAACATCATAGGTGATCGATGTCCTATGATCCTCATTGGACTCACTAAAGGATCATAGGACTGCCTATGATGTTGCTATGATCTCTACATGATGTCTTTTTAGGTATCACTCACGATCATAGGACTTGCTATGACATCATCAAAGATCATAGGACTCGCTATGAACATCAAAGATCAAATGCAGGCATCACAGGACTCGCTATGTCATCATCAAAGATCAAAGGCAGTCATCACTACGATCATATGACTCACTATGACATCATCAAAGATCATAGGACTCGCTCTGACATCATCAAAGATCAAAGGCAGGCATCACTCATCATCAATCACTCTATATATAATTCAAGAAATCAGTCATGTCACGATCATAGGGCTCGCTAAAAGATCATAGGACTCGCTATGAACATCAAAGATCAAATGCAGGCATCATAGGACTCGCTATGTCATCATCAAAGATCAAAAGAAGTCATCACTACGATCATAGGACTCACTATGACATCATCGAAGATCATAGGACTCGCTCTGACATCATCAAAGATCACCTGTGCATGCTCGTGCATGCCCATAGAAAGCAAGTTGAAGCATTTCTGCATGCCTGTAGAAAGTTACTGTTACTATGGCAACAGTAACCATGGTGCGACCTGCCTTTGATCTTTGACGTCACCACTCGTGCAGTGATGCCTGTCTTTGATCTTTGATGTTGTCATAGCAAGTGCAATGATCCTGAGTGATGCCTGCCTTTGATCTTTGATGATGTCATAGCGAGTCCTATGACCGTGAGTGAAGACTGCCATCTTTGGTGTAATAGTCAGTCCTATGATCTTTAAGTGAGTCTTATGATTGTGTGTGATAGAGACCTGCCTTTGATCTTTGATGTCACTACTCGTTCAGTGATGCCTGCATTTGATCTGTGATGTAGGCCTTTGATATTTGATGATGTTATAGGGAGTCCTATGATCTTTGATGATGTCATAGCGAGTCCTATGATCTGTGATACTGCCGTAGAGAGTCCTATGATCTTTGATGATGTTATAGTGAGTCCTGTGATCTTTGATGATGGCATAGCAAGTCCTATGATCTTTGACGTTCACCCACTCGTTCAGTGAAGCCTGCCTTTGATCTCTTGATGATTTCATAGCGAGTCCCTATGATCTTTGATGATGTCGTAGCAAGTCTTATGATCGTGTGATGCCTGCCTTTGACCTTTGATGTTCTTTGATTGTGAGTGAGCGTGAGTGATGCCTGTCTTTGATCTTTGATGATAGTGATGTCATAGTGAGTCCTATGATCTTTGATGATGTCATAGCGAGTCCTATGATTGTGAGTGATACCTGCCTATAATGCCTTCCTTTGATCTTTGATGTCATAGCAAGTCCTATGATCTTTTAACGAGTCCTATGGTCGTGACAGATGTACATATGGGGTCTATATGACGTCATATAGACATATAGACATCATAGGCACATCATAGGCGAATCCTGTTTTAGCAAGTCCTATGGTCGTGGCAGACAGACAGATGATCACTATAGACACCATAGTAATCGACACCATATACAGTATATAGCGAGTTCTATGATATTTGATGATGTCATAGTGAGTCCTTTGATCTTAGCACTTTGTACCTATGGTGTCTATATGATGTCATATAGACACTATAAGCTGATGGCATAGTGAGTCCTATGCCACCTGCATTTGATCTTTGATGATGTCATAGCGATTCCTTTGATCGTGTGATCAAAGGATCACTATACTATGGTGTCTATATATGACATCATATACCGCTATACTATATGGTGTCTATATAACTATACCGCTATACTATGGTGTCTATATGACATCATATAGACATCATGTAGAGATCACAGGAACATCACAGGCAATCCTATGATCTTTTAGCGAGTCCTATGGTCGTGACACACAGGCATTTCATGAATTATATATAATAGAGTGATGATGGAGTGGCGATCTGTCCAGGGTGTACCCTGCCTCTCACCCAAAGATGTTGGGATAGGCTCCAGCCCCCCCCCCGCGACCCGAAAAGAATTAAGCGGAAGAAGATGGATGGATGGATGGAGTGATGATGGTCATGTGTGGTCAAGTTTAACATATTTCTGGCCTTAGAAAAGAAACAAGCGCTATGTAGAGTAAGGGCATCCTGGGGTGTGATTCTCTTTGATGGATCTAAGTGAAGCATGTGTTTAATCAAATCCAGCAGTAAATGTTTAGCATTATGCTGTGGATTCTTCTTCTTTTAAATTTGATTTGCGGTTGGCAACCAGCTTACAGGTGCATTACCACCACTGACTTGATTATCATCACTCTATAGCTTTGCATAAGGAGTTCTGAACAACTTATGTGTGAAAAAATTCATTTCACTCATCTGGCTTTCCATGTCATCTAAGCAGTGTAGTATTACCACTCTCCTGTCGTCTATACCTGTGCATGGCTGTGCATACCCGTGCATGCCCATAGAAATCAAGTGTAAGCAAGTATTTCTGCATGCCTGTAGAAAGCAGGTGTAAGCAAGGGTGTAAGAAAGCATGTTAGCACTCGTTCAGTGATGCCTGCCTTTGATCTTTGATGATGTCATAGCGAGTCCTATGATCATGGTGCCTGCCTTTGATCTTTGATGTCCTATGATCGCGAGTGAGCGTGAGTGATGCCTGCCTTTGATTCAATTTCAATTCAATTCAGCTTTATTTATATAGCGCCACAAAAGTCATCTCATAGCATTACCAAATGCAGGGAAAACCCCACAATTGCAGAAAGACCCAGCAATCAAACAATCCCCCTGTGAGCAAGCACTTAGCGACGGTGGAGAGGAAAAACTCCCATTTAACTGGAAGAAACCTCTAGCAGAACCAGGCTCAGGGAGGGGCAGTCATCTGCTGTGACTGGCTGGGGGTGAGGGGATAGAGAGGATGAAGAGAACAGACATAAAGAACATGAACGGTGAGAAGCCAAGTACATTATTGGAGGTCACCCAGCAGTCTGAAATCTATTAACAGAAAAACAAAAGGGGGATTAAGAGACACAAGATCCCTCCCTAATCGTAGGCTATATTGAAAAGAAAGGATTTTACCCTATTCTTAAAAACAGAAATCGAGTCTGACTCCTGGACCCAGAGTGGTAACTGCTTCCACAGAGAAGGAGCTTGAGAGCAGAAGGCTCTGCCTCCCATTGTACTTTTGGAAATTCTAGGTATTACAAGTAATCCAGCATTTTGGGAGTGTAGTGCTCTGTTAGGATGATAGGGTAATATCAGATCTTTTATATATAAGGGGGCCTGATTATTAAGAGCTTTGAAAGTAAGAAGAAGGATTTTAAACTTAATTCTAAACTCTATGGGAAGCCAATGAAGGGAGGCCAGAACCGGAGAGATATGATCTCTCTTTCTAGAACCAATTAAAACTCTTGCAGCAGCATTTTGGATCAACTGAAGATTTTTTAAAGATATTTTAGGACAACTTGATAATAGCGAGTTACAGTAATCTTATCAAGAGCTGACAAAGGCGTGTATCAGTTTCTCAGCATCATTCAGAGAGAAGATGCTCCTAATCTTGGCAATATTGTGCAGATGATAGAAGGCAGTCTTAGAAACAAATTTAATATGTGAATTAAAGAACAGATTTTGATCAAAAATAACTCCAAGGTTCCTGACAGAACTATTCAGAGTGAGAGTAGCGGCATCCAAATTAAGAGTATAATTTGGAAAGGAATTTCTAAGGTTTTTTGGACCATCAAGAATGACTTCAGTTTTATCTGAAGTCAAATAGAGGCTAGTCTATTTGACTTGGTGCAAGTCAAATAGACTTGGTGCACGTGTTTTAAGGGACAATCTGTTCTATTCCATTCAGTATTTTTTAGTACTGTGACTAAAAATTGGTGTGTTAACTCAGTTAAAGTTCCTGGGTCTGCCAGTCAGCCCTTTTTTGGTCTTATTTCCACTTCTCATATTAATCCCATTAATCCAAATAACCCTCATTGTTTGGATCAGTCTTCAACTTATAACCCTACAGAGATTGTGTCTGTCTCCCGTTACCCAAAATATCATAACTCAAGACAAATACAACACAACTTGATAAATACATGTCTTTCTGCAGCTCCTCCTCATCCACCCCCCCCAACTTTGCCCCTGTCTTCTCCCTTATTCAGAGGGATGAGGAACCTTATTGAGAGGGATGAGGAATCAATGTGAAAACAACACTTACTTCCCAACTCATGCTGAGAATCCATCAGAAGACAGAAAACAATAGTTATTTTGATTGTGATAGGCCAAATGACGACACGTGATGCGTTCCAAAGACAATTTATTGTGAAGATGACTGTCTTGCGTGTTTCTGAAAGCTCCTTTTCAAGGAAAATACCGGCGGCCACCGCCAACCCCCCTTTCCCCCAAAAAACTCTTCGTATCTACACAGTTCACATGAGTGACATATTTGGGATTCATTTCTGTGATTTTCGCTGAAAAGTGACTAGTTTGCAGGTATGCTGTAATCTGAAAAAAAGACTTTAAGAATAGTGATTAAAAATACTGTGCAGCTAAAAAAGACACATGAAAAGAGTTCCTCCCCTTTCATGTTCCATCCCTCTTAATACTTCTTTCCTGGTTAAAAATAACAGTAGGCTGACAGACAATGAGCTATAAGCACAATGAGAAAGTGGCAAAGCCTGCCACCCACTCACAATCCCACTGTACCTTCTAAAGTCAGCCTCTCTCACTGCTCCCTCATCCCTGCCTGCTCAGCCATTGATTCAATGTCATTCTATGAGATGGATGACAAAGTTAATTTCCTTGCCAATGAATCAACGCACAAAAGATTACTTAGGTTAATTCGGTTCATACAGCACAGGGATTCCAGCAGTAATCTGATTCCAGATTTTGTAACGATTGCTAAGGGGCATGTCAAGCATTTTGAATGGTAGGTCGATTACTTGTATAAGTTATGGGGCTTAAGTCATTGGATAAAGGGGCATCAACTCATTCAAATTTGGGCCTCAAATTGTTGACAACAAAGGAAAAAAAATCAACTCCTTTCTTCACTCTCAATGAAATATTTTTGCTGGTGATTAGCATCTGTTCTCTCCCATAGATTGAGTCCCCATTGTGCTGTTGCTCTCTACGTCTGTTTTTTCCTTCTTCTCTATCCCCTCACCCCCCAGTCAGTCGCAGCACATGACTGCCTCTCTCTGAGCCTGGTTCTGCTGGAGGTTTCTTCCTGCTTAAAGGGAGTTTTTCCTCTCCACCGTTGCCAACTGCTTGCTCACATGGGATCACCTGATTGCTGGGGTCTTTCTGCAATTGTGGGGTTTTTCCCTACAGCTGAAAGTGCTATGAGATGACTGTTGTTGTGAAATGGCACTATATAAATAAAGCTGAATTGAATTGAACTGTTGGCAATACAAACCAAACTCTCACAACGGTCATATAGAGACCAGATAGCTCGTACCAACAAGCCCAATACTCCATACTCCCACAGCACCCCCCCACAAGAGGCAACAAGGGACTGCACGGTGGTGCAGTGGTTTAGCACTGTGGCAGCACAGTTTTACCCTCGGCCGGGGGATCGCGGGGATCATGAGATCGTGGGTTCGATCCCAGCCCCCGACCAACAGTGAGCTGTGTGGAGTTTGCATGTTCTCCCCGTGTTGCGCGGGTTTACTCCGGGATTTCTCCGGTTTCCTCCCGCACACCAAAAACATGTAGGTTTAGGGCGCTCGCGCACGCAGCAACCAGCAGCCGGTGGCTTGTCACCAGACTGCAAACCAAGTCTACCTACGGGTACAAATAAGTAACAAAAAAAAAAAAAAAAAAAAAAAAGGGACGCAGATGAATGCCTTCTCCAAGTCCACAAAACACATATAGACTGGTTGGGCAAACTCCCATGAACCCTCGAGGATTATCGAGAGTGTAGAGTTGGTCCAATGTGCTACAACCAGGATGAAAATCCCATTGTTCCTCCTGAATCTGAGGTTCAACCAACAGCTGGACTCTCCTCTTCAGTATCCTGGCATAGATCTTCCGGGGGAACTTGAGGAGTGTGATCCCTGTAAAGTTGGAACACACCCTCCGGTCCCCCTTGTTGAAGAGAGGAACCACCACCCCAGTTTGCCATACCTTGGCTGGCAAATTGGGGCTTCACTCACGATCATAGGACTCGCTATGACATCATTAAAGATCAAAGGCAGGCATCACTTATGATCATAGCACTTGCTATAACATCATCACAGATCAAAGGCAGGCATCACTGAATGAGTGGTGATGCTAAAGATCAAAGGCAGGTTTCACCATGGTTACTGTTGCCATGGTAACAGTAGGCAGGTTTCACCATGGTTACTGTTGCCATGGTAGACTCTCACAAGAGCGGAAAATGTACGCCACACTCATCAGTGTATATGCCCCAACAAAGACCAACACAGAGGAGGTGAAGGAAGAGTTCTACAGGGATTTACGTGAGACTATCAGGTGTGTACCGACTGATGACAGGCTGATACTCATTGGAGATTTTAATGCCAGAGTTGGTTCGGACACCGAGAAATGGAAAGGAGTGCTAGGCAGTCATGGAGTAGGCAAGTGCAATGCTAATGGAGAACTTCTACTTGCACTATGTTCAGAGCACAACCTTGTGATAACCAACACTCTATTTAAGCACAAGGACACACACAAGAAGACATGGATGCACCCAAGATCAAAGCACTGTGATGACAAAGATGACAAAGATGACAAAGTCCGCACTATGATGACAGGACTCGCTGCTAACCTCAAGGACATCAACGACACCAGGAAGACTGCCATCATCAATAATGAGCTGAAGAGACTGGGAGTGGATATCGCCACTCTCCAGGAAACACGGTTAGCTGATACAGGCACACTGAGAGAGAAGGACTACACGTTCTACTGGCAGGGAAAGGGCAGTGACGAACACAGGGAACACGGAGTGGGCTTCGCAGTGAAGAACACTTTGCTGAAGATGGTGGAACCGGGCAGCACTGGCTCTGCACGACTCCTCACCCTCCGCCTGAACACCACTGAAGGCCCAGTCACCCTCGTCAGTGTGTATGCCCCAACACAGACAGCCACACCAGAGGCAAAAGACGAGTTCTACGAGAATCTCGCAACAACTGTCAGGATCATCCCCAACTCTGAACAACTCATTCTCCTTGGAGACTTCAATGCCAGAGTGGGTGCTGACCACGACTCCTGGCCATCCTGTCTTGGACCTTTTGATGTGGGCAGAATGAACGACAACGGACAGCGGCTGCTCGAGTTCTGCACATATCACGATCTGTGCATCACAAACTCGTTCTTCAAGACCAAGCCCCAACACAAGGTTTCCTGGCAACATCCGCGCTCAAAGCACTGGCACCAGCTAGACTTGATCCTGACCAGGCGCACCTCACTGAAGAACGTGCTAATCACCCGTTCGTTCCAGAGTGCAGATTGCGACACAGACCATTCATTAGTGTGTTGCAAGGTCAAGCTGCAGCTGAAGAAATTCCATCGTGCTAGACAACCTGGAAAGGCACGGATTGACACCAGCAAGATGGCCCAACCAGAACTTGTTGAGCAGTTTGCCTCCACCTTTGAGAAGGAACTTGGTGTACCACAAGGAGGAGAATCTGCAAAGCAGAAGTGGGAAGAGCTGCGAAACACCATCTACCGCACAGCCTTGGCTACCTTTGGGAGGAAGACCTCGAAGTCACAGGACTGGTTTGATGCCAAGTTGACCGAGATGACCCCTGTCATTGAAGCCAAGCGCTCAGCACTTGCTGAATACAAGAAGTACCCAAACGAGAAGAATCTCCAGATTCTCAGGACTGCGAGAAGCAAAGTTCAGCAGACTGCCCGGCGCTGTGCCAACGAGTACTGGACTCAGCTCAGCCAAGACATTCAAACCGCTGCCATAACAGGGAACATCCGTGGTATGTACGATGGCATCAAGAAAGCACTTGGTCCGGCTCAGAGCAAGACGGCCCCCCTCAAATCTTCCACTGGGGAGATGATCACAGAGAAGAACAAGCAGATGGAGAGATGGGTGGAACACTACTCCGACCTCTACTCTAGACAGAACACCGTGACACCGTCAGCCCTTGATGCCATCGACTGCCTGCCATCCATGGACGAACTTGACGCCGAGCCAACCATCGACAAACTCAGTAAGGCCATTGATAGCTTGGCCGCTGGCAAGGCACCCGGCAACGACGGCATACCCCCTGACCTGATCAAGCACTGCAAGACCGCCCTACTGCTGCCATTGCATGACGTCCTCTGCCAGTGCTGGAAAGAAGGTGCCGTACCACAGGACATGAGGGACGCCAAGATCATCACCCTCTACAAAAACAAAGGGGAGAGAAGCGACTGCAACAACTACAGGGGCATTTCCCTCCTCAGCGTTGTTGGCAAAGTCTACGCACGAGTTGTTCTCGTTCGTCTACAGAAGCTTGCCGAACGTGTCTACCCCGAGTCTCAGTGTGGCTTCCGCGCTGAGCGATCGACGGTAGACATGATATTCTCCATCCGCCAACTCCAGGAGAAATGCAGAGAACAGAACATGCCTCTGTACGTCGCCTTCATCGACCTCACCAAAGCGTTCGATCTGGTCAGCAGAGAGGGCCTTTTCAAGATCCTGCCAAAGATAGGATGCCCACCAAAGTTGCAAAGCCTCATCGAATCGTTTCACACCAACATGCAGGGGATAGTGCAGCACGATGGCAACGTCTCAGAGCCATTCAACATACGCAGCGGAGTGAAACAGGGCTGTGTACTTGCGCCAACCCTCTTTGGGATTTTCTTTGCTATGCTCCTGAGGCATGCCTTCAGCACAGCAACAGAGGGAATCTACCTGCACACAAGATCTGATGGCAGGCTTTTCAACCTCGCCCGCCTGAAAGCCAGAACCAAAGTACGCGAGGCTCTAATCAGAGACATGCTGTTCGCAGACAACGCTGCAGTCGCAACCCACACACAGCAGGAGCTTCAGACCCTGATGGACCGCTTCTCCCAGGCATGCAAGGACTTCGGGCTTACCATCAGCCTGAAGAAGACTAACGTCTTGGCGCAAGGCACGGAAGCACCACCAACCATCACCATTGATGACTACAAGCTGGAGATCGTGAATCAGTTCACGTACCTGGGGTCCACGATCAGCAACAACCTCTCCCTTGATACAGAGATCAACAAGAGGATTGGAAAATCAGCCTTCACACTCGCTCGCCTCACCACACGAGTGTGGGAGAATCCCAAACTCTCTGTCAAGACGAAGATGGCAGTGTACAACGCCTGCATCATCAGCACACTGCTCTATGGGAGTGAAACGTGGACAACATACGCCCGGCAGGAAAAGAGACTGAACTCCTTCCACTTGCGCTGCATTCGCCACATCCTGGACATATCCTGGCAGGACAAAGTGCCCAACACAGAAGTTCTGTCCCGCGCCGGCCTTCCCTCCATGTTCACTCTACTCAGGCAGCGCAGGCTCCGCTGGCTAGGCCACGTTCACCGTATGGAGGATGGCAGAATCCCCAAAGACGTCCTCTATGGAGAACTGGCAACTGGCAGGAGAGACGTTGGCCGCCCACAGCTGCGCTTTAGAGACGTCTGCAAGAGAGACATGAAGGCCCTGGATATCAACACAGAGCGCTGGGAGGACCTTGCAACGGACCGCTCCAAATGGAGAGGCACCCTGACCAGACAGCTCAAGGCGGGTGAAGAGAGACTGACTGCTGCAGCAGATGAAAAAAGGACCCGCAGGAAGAACCGCCACAGACCCAGCAGCACGGAGACCACCCACAAGTGTGACCTGTGTGACAGGGACTGTCATTCGCGCATCGGCCTGTTCAGCCACAGGCGGTGCTGTTCCAGCAGAGTAGACGTTTAGGATTCTCTTCCATGGTCATCATAGACCGACGGAGGCCGACGACGACACACAAGAAGACATGGATGCACCCAAGATCAAAGCACTGGCACTTATTAGACTACATCATAGTCAGGCAGAGAGACAGAAGGGATGTATTAGACACCAGAGGAATGAGAGGCGCGGACTGTGGCACTGATCATGTTATGCTGAGATCTAGATTAAGGATTTGCAGACAAAAACAGCACTGCAGGACGGGTGCGAAGCCACCATGGAAGCTAAAAACTAGTGCACTGAAAGGCCAAAAGAAGCAGGAAGAACTTACACAGGAAATGGATGCAAACTTGAAAGACTGGGACAGCAACAACTCAGAAAATGACATATAAGAGAAATGGGCAACACTGAAGGATACGGTGTATCAGACTGCGAGTGGTGTGTTAGGCTACCCTGAGAGGAAACATCAAGATTGGTTTGATGAGCATGATGAACACCTGAAGAAACTACTAGAAGCGAGGAATACAGCTAGGCAGGGAAACCTACAGTGTAACACAAGGTTGAAGAAGAAGAAATACTCAAAGGCTCAGAGTGAGCTACAGAAGTACACCAGAGAGATGAAGTCCAACTGGTGGGATGAAAAAGCGGAGAAACTTCAAACTGCAGCAGGCAGGAAGGACATGAAAACATTCTTCACAGGTTTGAGAGAAATCTACAGCCCTAAACCAAGAGGACTGATCCAACTAAAGGCTATGGATGGTGAAACGGTTTTGCAGGAGAAAGACAAGATCCTGGACAGATTTGCAGACCACTTTGACCAACTACTAAACAACCCTGGAGATCTCACTGAAGAGGCTAAAGAAGCTCTAGTGCAGTGACCAGCTGTATCAAGTCTGGATGAACCACCAAATTTTGATGAACTAATGGCAGCTATCAGGACAACACAGGATGGTAAAGCTCCAGGAAGGGATGGAATTCCAGCAGAAGTGTGGAAATTTGGTGGTGTTCAGCTGACCAACTTCCTGCACAAGCTCATCCAAGAGATATGGGATGCCCAGAGAGTACCCCAAGACTGGAAGGATGCAAGTATTGTGCCTTTGTTCAAGAAAGGTGACAGGAAGGATTGTGGAAATTACCGAGGTATATCACTACTAGCCACTGTTGGTAAGATTCTCTCACGTGTACTATTTAACAGACTCAGTGAACACATCTCGCAGAATGTACTACCGGAAACCCAGTGCGGCTTTAGAAGTGGAAGAAGCACAATGGACATGATTTTCTGCTTGAAACAGGTTCAAGAAAAGTGTATCGAACAGAACATGCTGCTTTATGTAGTCTTCATAGACTTCAGTCAAGCCTTCAATACTGTTTTGCGACAAGGACTTTGGCAGGTACTCAAGAAATATGGTTGCACAGAGGAGTTTGTCAGCCTGATGGAGGTACTCCATACAGGTATGCAAGCAAATGTGGCAATGAGTGGTTCAGTATCTAAAGACTTTTCAGTAAGCAATGGGGTGAAACAAGGGTGTGTGCTGGCACCTACACTCTTCTCGCTATATCTGGCAGCCATGCTTGAGGTGGCCTTCAAAGACACTTCAGAAGGAGTATACATTCAAACAAGGAAAGAAGCAGACTTGTTCAATGTGGCACAGTTTAAAGCCAAGAGTAAGACCTCGATAAAGATAGTAAGAGAAATGCTCTTTGCCGATGACAGTGCTCTAGTTGCACACAGCGTGGAAGATATGCAATCTTCAGTGGAGAAATTTGCAAGAGCAGCTAGCCAATTCAGCCTCCAAATCAACATCAAGAAGACGGAGTGCCTTTATTAACCACCAAAGTTCCAATTATCAACATCACTACCAGAAGAGATCAGCATTGGTACAGAGCCACTAGTCAAGTACAAGACTTTCAAGTACCTAGGGAGTACTGTTTCAGAGAATGCTAGGCTGGAGGATGAACTATCTCTCAGAATGGGTAGAGTGAGCGCTGTGTTTGGAAACTTGAGGGAGAGACTGTCGAACAATCGACATGTGTCAATCCGGGTGAAATGCAAAGTGTACAGAGTGACAGTACTGGCTACTCTATTGTACGGTGCTAAAACTTGGACTGTCTTGGACTTGGATGCAGGTGAAGAAACTCCACGCATACATGATGAGACACCTTCGAGCCATAATGAACATCTCATGGAAAGACAAGATAACCAACATAGGAGTGTTGAAACGAGCTGGTCTACCATCAATGGAGGACATGCTAATACAGATGAACCTGAGATGGCTCGGACATGTTGAGAGGATGGACCACCAGCGTCTCCCTCGGCAGTTACTCTATTCACAGTTATGCGAGGGCAAACGCAATCAGGGTAGACCAAGGCTCAGATTTAAAGACACTGTAAAAAGAAACTTGAAGAATTTGGACATAGACAGGAGTTCCTGGCAGCAGAAGGCTAAGGACAGAGCTGTGTGGAGGAATCTTATCAGAATCAGAATCAGAATCAGCTTTATTGGCCAAGTATGCACAACACATACAAGGAATTTGACTTTGGCTAAAAACTTGCTCTCATTGTTCAGGTGGAGGATTTAAATAAGGATTCAATGACAACAGAGTATGTACAGTAAATTACAGTCTGTCCATGTTTCTATAAAAGGATGCAAATATATACAGGAATATACAGTATGTAGTTATTTACTCAGACTAACCACACTTTGCAGAAATATATGAAAAAATATACAGTCACACAGTATTTCAATGTGAACTCAGATTCAGTGATATAATGTGAATGAAGTAAAAAGCAGTGTGAGAGTTATGTGCAATGTAATAATGGATGAAAAGTCATGAGTACAGCAACAGGTAGGACTAGGTGAATGTTAGGAGTTCATCAGAGTGATGGCTTGAGGAAAGAAACTGTTCCTGTGACGGGTGGTTTTGACCTTCAGTGATCTGTAACGACAACCAGAAGATAGGTGTGATGGGTCAGCACAGATGTTTCCCGCCCGTTTCCTGGTTATGGACCGATATAAGTTCTCAAGTTATCAGACCTAAATGAAACAGTCATTGTCGCCCACGATAGACTGCTATGATGATGATGATGGTAAAAGTAACTTTCTATGGGCATGCAGAAATGGTTGCTTACACTTGCTTTCTGTGGGCATGCATAGGTATGCACTAGTATAGAGCGATTTCATAGTATTTTTCTTGGTGCTTTCACAGTTTTATAATTTTAGCAAATGCCTGTTCATTCTGTGCTTACACACATTTGGTAAAAACACTCTTCAGCTCTCAGGGAGTCTACTTTAATATTTCATATCGATTGATTTTACACTGCCTTTCAAAGTCACGTAAATGTATGTTTATCCATCCTTCCATTAAAGTATTAAAACTTACTCCAGCTGTGATCCATGTGAAGAGTAAAGCCTTTATGGACTCATTTGAGACTGATTTATTTCATGGTATTAATATGGAAGTGTTAATAAATTTGTCTATTTTGATAAACTGGTGCCCTGAGATTGATTATATGTGTTTTTTTAATATTAGGATTACACTTTTTTTTTTCACATGCACATATCGCTACAGTTGCTATCTCCAAATTGACCACTAGATGTCATCTAATCTCACACACTGCACCTTTAATAAATGAAATCATTTAAAAACTGCATTTTGTATTTACTTAGGTTATCTTTGTTTAATATTAAATTTGATTGATGATCTGAAACATTTAAGTGTGACAAATGTGCAAAAATATTAAAAATCAGGAATGGGGCAAATACTTTTTCACAGCACATAGATTGTACATAGGTGAACTTTACTTAACTAATTATGTGATTTCTGAAGGTACATGATACCGTCGGATCTAATTTAGGGGCTTCATAACGAAGATAGTCAATGCATATGCACGTAGCACTTCTCAGTTTCGTTATTTTACAGAATTTAAAGCAAAATACTGTTTTTGTTTTATTTCACTACACTAATTTCAACAATTTTGTGTAAATCCATTGAATAAAGTCTCCCTTCTCCCCCAATATCGATTCAAATTACAACTTATAGCAAATAAAAAGAGGAAAAAATGGTGTGGGAGATGTTTTTGCAAGGAACTGTACACTTTATTCTTAATGTCTTTGGATCTTACTATACTATACAGTACTAGCTCAGTACTATTAAATTCCTTGTGCAGCATTTCAAACTAGAAAAGCACTCGGAGAGCGCAGACCTCCGCCAAGCGCCACAGTTCCCCCCATACAGTGTTTGTGTGTACGTTTTCAGATTCCTTGACCATGAAAACATATGACTAGCAATTGGATTGACAATGATAGGATTAGTGGTTCAGTAGTTATTGACGAAAATGTCATTTTCCGTAATGGCGGTTTTCTTCTGGACGGTGATCCGGATCACCACCAAAATGTAATCATCTGTAGGATACCCCATTTCTGACAATCTGTGAAAATTTCTTGAAAATCCATCCATAACTTTTTGAGTTATCTTGCTAACAAACAAACAAACAAACAGACAAACCAACGCCGATGATCACATAACCTCCTTGGCGGAGGTAAAAACACTACCCCTGCATCATGTCTGGAGAGTTTATCATTAATTCAGACCATGATGCCATTAACCTCTGGGCAGCAGGATTTTTCGGGGGTGCTCTAAATGGGGTTGGATGGCCATCAACTCGCTTGTTAGATGGCATTGCTGTACTGGAAGTGAAGTTGTCCTATTACTGGGTATTGCATCATAAATGGGACAAAATTGCTTGAAAAATGTGTCGATGTAAATGTTGGTCATTTTCCGAGTAATACAAAATAGGAAAAAGTATATTTTTATTACATTGGCTGTGTTTACATTTAGTTTCTGGCAGCTGCCATCTTGAATCTCGCACCGGTCTCATGAAATCTCACTATTATTAACATTCTCCTGCTCTTTTCCAAAATGAATAACTTTTCTGATTGGCCAGTACCAAGTGGTCCATGGACCAGTACCGGTCTACAGCCTAGTGGTTTGGGACCACTTGTCGATAAGACATTTAAGAATATACTAATCACTCTATATACATGATGTCTATATGATGTCATACAGACACCATAGTATAGAGTGATTCAAGAAAATCTGTGTGTGTGTCTGTGTGTGATCAAAGGCAGGCATCACTCACAATCATAGGACTCATTATGACATCATCAAAGGCAGGCGTCACCCATGCTCACTCATGATCATAGGACATCAAAGATCAAACGCAGGCATCACTCACAATCATAGGACTCATTATGGCATCATCAAAGATCAAATGTAGGCATCATAGGACTTGCTATGACATCATCAAAGATCATAGGACTCACTATGACATCATCAAAGATCAAAGGCAGTCATCACTGAACGAGTGCTGACATACTTGCTTACACCCTTGCTTACACCTGTGTTCTATGGGCATGCAGAAATGCTTGCTTATACTTGGTTTCTACGGGTATGCACAGGTTTGCACTAGTTAAGATAAAAAGCAATGTTAAGTTATATAGTCTTCCACAAGTTCCACAAGTAATTTTTGTATCCACGTCCAAAAAAATTAAAGAAGGGGCCTTAATTATTTAGAGAGGAATCATTTGGAAAATAATTATGGTATTATGGACTTTTTTTAAACAATCAAGTCTTTATTCTAGCTTTAATTATA
This sequence comes from Pholidichthys leucotaenia, assembly GCA_020510985.1. Lineage (NCBI taxonomy): Eukaryota > Metazoa > Chordata > Actinopteri > Cichliformes > Pholidichthyidae > Pholidichthys > Pholidichthys leucotaenia. The sequence continues at coordinate 268,565,886 of CM035848.1, read as the reverse complement.
AGCATCTGCTGTTAATTTCAAACTACATAAAGCATGGAAAACATAAAATGTAAGCATTGTTTAAACAGTTTTGTGTGTTTAAATGACTGCTGGCACTCAGCAGCTGACAACTACCCAGCGCTGTTAGTATTTGTGTTTACTGGGTCATTTCTAATGAGCCACCTTGCAATTCTCTTGCCAGTGCTGTCAGCAGCCCAAACAAACTGGAGTAAACACTCAACTGTAAACTTGATTGGTGCAAACACTCTCAACACTCTCACTCCACAATCATTCAGTGAATTTAAACCAGGTCACTCATTCAAACATTTTTGACTAACTTTCTGCAACAATCACTTCGTCATGACTCACCTTCCAAACAACTAATGTTCTCACTTTCTCCCTCTCCTTCTGTTGCTCTTAATTTTGATTTACATTTGCTCTATTTACTTACTTCTAGTTCATTAATTTGTTTTGCTGCCATCCACCTTTCCCTTGTTTGTTTTCTCTTTTGCTGTTTCAGTAAGTGCACATTTAAAAATAGTAATACTTGTCCTCATCTTCAGAGGCTGTAATTTTAGTGTGATTAGAAATGTGGCTTGGTTAGGCTCTCTGGTTGAGATGTGGCAAACAGAGTTGAAAAATGAGAGCCAACCCAGCCATTGCCCACACTCAGGGTATTTTTAGATGGTGATCATTTAATATTTCATCTTTTTCATAGAAGTTTTCTGTATTTTTGGGGTCTTAGAGCTATATTTCATGCTTAATCATGTTGTCAGCATTGTGCATTTGTGCAAGCAGGCCATCTCCATTTCATGGATCACCTGCTGTCTAGTCCCTCACAGTCTGGCATGATGTTCACCACTAACTGATGCTGTACATAAAATAACAAAGTCTTGAAATAGCTAGAATAAACACACTCATCAGGTCTATGTAAGTTCATTTTAAAACATCCAGGTGTCAGATAAACTTTCAAAACATTTTTTTTTATTAAAAACACTGGACTAAAAACTAATTAAAATAAGATAAGATAAGATAAGATAAGATAAGCCTTTATTAGTCCCACAACGGGGAAATTCCAGGATTGCAACAGCACAGGGATAGCAACACTCAGAGCAACAATCAGAAGGCAAGAAAAAAACAAGCAAGCAAGAGCGGCTAATATACATATGTACATATTACTATAAAATAAATATATACACACACACACACAGACACACAGTGCAGAGCATTGTAGCTGGATGGAATAAATATATGAGTATATGAACACACAGTGCAGAGCATTGTAGCTAGATGGAATAAATATGTAAATATATAAACACACAGTGCGGAGCAATGTAGCTAGATGGAATAATATGTAGATATATAAAAACACAGTGCGGAGCATTGTAGCTAGATGGAATAAATATGTAAATATATAAACACACACAGTGCAGAGCATTGTTGCTAGATGGGATGAAACAGCATAACCGTCTACTTAGTTATCCTACATGGTATGATTATGTGCCCATACATATTCTCACCCTCCATAGCGACCGGTATGTTCCTAGTTGTATGCCGGAGGGGACCATTGTGTAAGTCTATTGCATCTTTTGCATTCAAAAAACTATTAGTTTGTTACGTCTTTTTGCTATCTCTGCGAGCAGCCCTGCTTAGGTTGTACAGTCTGATAGCCGTTGGTAGGAAGGACCTACGAAACCTCTCGGTTGTGCACCTGGGATGATGTAGTCTGCTGCTAAATAAGCTCCTCAGTGCATCCAGTATGTCCTGCATAGGGTGGAACTCGGACTCCAGCAGAGATGACAGTTTAGCCACCGTCCTTCTCTCTCCTATCTCCTCCATCGGATCAAGGCGCTGCCCCAGGACAGAGCTAGCTTTCTTGATCAGTTTGTTCAGTCTCTTCCTATCGGCTGCAGTAATGCCACTGCCCCAGCAGACTACTCCAAAAGTGATGGCTGATGCCACCACCGTGTCATAGAATGACTTCAGCAGCGCCCCTTGTACACCAAAAGACCTGAGTCTCCTCAGCAGGAACAGCCTGCGCTGTCCCTTCTTGTAGAGTGCGTCAGTATTGTGTGACCAGTCTAGTTTATTGTTCAGATGAACACCCAGGTACTTATAGGATGTCACCATCTCGATGTCTGTTCCCTGTATATTTACTGGTGCTGTGAGGGGCTGCCCATGCCTGCGGCAGTCCACCACCAGCTCCTTAGTTTTCCTCGCGTTGATCTGGAGGCAGTTCCGATGGCACCAGTCCACGAAGTCCTGGATAAGCCCTCTGTACTCAGCTTCATCTCCATTGGAGATGAGGCCAACGATCGCAGAGTCATCAGAGAACTTCTGTAGATGGCAGTGTGTTGTGTTGTGTGAGAAGTCTGCAGTATAAAGAGTGAACAGGAAGGGAGCCAGCACCCTGGCTCCCTTCCTGCTCCGGACAAAATACAAGACGTTTCAGTGTTCATCCGAACACCATCATCAGTTGTAGCAGGAAAAACAAGCTACAGATCAAAATTTATACTACTGTCTTTTCCCTGGAGAAACCACACCTTGTATATATGAACTTCCAAAATTTCACAAAAACAATAATCCACTTAGACCAATCATCAGCAGTAGAAATTCTGTTACATACAGTATAATGTTGCAAAATACTTGGCCATCATTTTAGCTCCTCTAGTTGGCAACACTGAACATCATATAGTGAATTCCAAGGATTTGATCCACAACATTCAACGACTCTCCCTGGAGGCAGATGAGACCATTGTGTCATATGATGTCACATCCTTGTTTACCTGTATATCAACAGAGTTAGCAGTTGAAGTGGTGAGAAGACGACTGTCCCAGGATCAAACTTTAGGTGACAGAACAAAATTAAATACAGATCAGGTGTGCTCTCTGTTGGAGTTGTGTCTGAATACCACCTATTTTAAATACCAGGATGTGATTTACCGGCAGAAACATGGCTGTGCCATGGGCTCTCCAGTTTCCCCCATTGTTGCTAATCTCTACATGGAAGAGGTGGAAAGAAGGGCGCTGGATACCTTCAAAAGAGTTCCTCCTACTTACTGGTTTAGATATGTCAATATCTACACCTGGGTGAAAATGAAGACCCAGGAAATCAACCCCTTCACAGAGTACATTAATTCAGTGGACAATCACATCAATAGATGTACTAGATAGATGGATGTACTTTATTGATCCCAAACTGGGAAATTACAGGGGAATTACAGTTATTATTACAAAAATTACATTATTATCAAGTTCACCTGGGAAGATATGAAGGACACAAACTCCCATTACTGGAATGTGGGATAAAGGTTGGTGAACGAGGTGAACTTCACGTTGAGGTGTACCAAAAACCTACTGACACCGATCAGTATCTCATGTTTGATTCACACCACCCACTTGAGCACAAACTGGGAGTGATTCGTACATTGCAACATCGTGCAGAAACTATACCCACAGATTCAGAAGCTAAGGAAAAGGAACATGTCCATATAAAACAAGCTTTAAAACAGTGTGGTTATCCAGATTGGACTTTCATTAAAACTCACAGGAAACGTAAAAATAATTCTAGGCCTCTAGGAGAAATGGAGTGTAAAATTAGGAGAAAGCATATTATCATTCCTTATGTGGCTGAGCTGTCTGAAAAGTTTCACAGGATTTTCTCCAAATACAGCATACCTGTGTATTTTAAACCCAGGAACACTCTGCGACGTTGGTTGGTTCATCCCAAAGACCAGATACCAAAACATGAAAAGAGCAACCTGGTATATGCTGTCAAATGTAGTGAGGAGTGTGACACTCTTTATATCGGGGAAACAAAACAGCAGCTCTGCAAACGTATGTCACAACATAGGAGAGAAAATTCGTCTGGACAAAATTCAGCCGTCTATACTCACTTGCAACAAAAACAAAACACCTTTCGAGACCACCTTACTGTCTCATTTTGGACAGAGAAGAGGGGTGGTTTGAAAGCGGTGTTAAGGAAGCCATCTGTTGAAGTGGAACAGCCCTCCCTTAACAGAGGAGAGGGACTAAGACACCATCTATTCTCCGCTTACAATGCCGTCTTAAAAACCATTCCTCGACACTTCATGGACAAATGAACTTGCTCCGAGTCTCAGGTTTAAAGGAGGAGCACTAGATTGCTTTTTTTTTCTCCTTTTCTCCTCCCTGGTCACATACCATGGACTACATTCATTTTTATTTTTTTTTTTTTACTACATTTCTCACAGATCATGCGACTTCCTTGCAGGTAATTTATTGGCCAGAGACACTTCCTGCTAAGAAAGGCAGGTTATTTATTGGTCAGAGACACTTCCTGCTACAGTCTGACAACTGATGATGGTGTTCGGATGAACACTGAAACGTCTTGTATTTTAATTAGTTTTTAGTCCAGCGTTTTTAATTAAAAAAATTTGCTTTGAAAGTTTATACTTATCAGGTATTTCTCAGGCAATTACTTCTGCCAAGGAAGCTATGTGATTGGTCTTCTTCTTCCTTTGGCTGTTCTCTTTAGAGGTCACCACAGCAGATCATTTGCCTCCATCTTACCCTATCCCTTGCATCTTCCTCTGTCACAGCAACCCTCTCCATGTCTTCCTTCATTACATCTATGAATCTTCTCTGTGGCCTTCCTCTTTTCCTACTGACCGGCATCTTCAACAGCTCTTTCCCATATCTTCATTGTTTGGCTGATCAACTTATACTTCTGCAGTCACTAGAGCTCTGAGCATTACCCTTGTTCAAGAAAATTGATACCAAAACACTTCTTCTCCACTCCTCAAGCATCCTCTCACACTCTAAGATTGTGTTAAACAATCTGGTTAAAAGGTCCACTGCTATCTCTCCTAAACATCTCCATACCTCCACACTTACAGTGGTGTGAACAAGTGTTTGCCCCCTTCCTGATTTCTCATTTTTTGTATGTTTGTCAAACTTAAATGTTTCAAATCATCAAAAAAAATTAAATATTAGACAAAGATAACACAAGTAAACACAAAATGCAGTTTTTAAATGAAGGTGTTTATTATTAAGGGTAAAAGAAAATCCAAACCTACATGGCCCTGTGTGAAAAAGTGATTGCCCCCCCCCCAAAAAAAACAAATTAACTGTGGTGTATCATATTAACCTCGAGCCACCTTTGCTCCCGAGGCAGTTTTCGGCTTCCTGGACAATGCAGTCAGGGTGATTAAAACGTGCCCCAGCCTCTGGAGCTACCCGGGTTTGACGCCGCTCCTCACCACGATATTCAAGTCTCGACAGTATCTCAAGGGAGTGGTAAAGGAATCTTCTCCAGCACATCCCCGACTGCCAAAGAATCGTTCCCGGAAGCAGAGAGCTCACCGTTCTAATCCCGAGCCTGTGTCATCTTCTCCCTGCCAGATGGCCCTTCAAGCTCCCTGGGAGATGGAGCATGACCTCAGAACAGCAGTTGACGTCATCACTCCCCAGGAATTCAGGCACGTTCTCATTCATTCCCTTTCTCTCTCACCTGAAACCATTTGCCTGATTCCTGATGAGGAGACTCAGATTTCACAGCCTACTGGGACTCCCATCATCAGATGCTGTGACCGCTTCTCCACCTTTTTCTCCTGTCTCCCCCAAATCTCCGCTGGTCTCAGAAGGGAATCATCGGACACCGGAGGAGCCAGTGGTCCTGGAGGAGTCTACTCCACATAAACAGCGTTGTTCTGCATCGGACCGTCGGAGGAAGCCCTCCTCCTCTCAGGCTGCCAATTACCGGACGTTGAGCCTGATAATTTCTGTGGCAGAGCCTCTGTCTTCTCCTGCCGCAGCGCCCGTCGCCTCGATATTCCCTCCTGCTGCCGAGAAGTCTTCCAGGTTTCCCCCGGCAACGCCCACCTCTCTGTCTACAGGGACAGCTCCTCTACAATCCACTGAGGGGCCCAAGTTCACCCTAGCCACAGAAGGGGACAATGCTTCACATCCAGCAGCAGCAGCAGCATCTTGGGCTGGGAAAACAGGCAAGTATTATTTCATTCTACTTCAGTTTATGATAAAGTGCCTTGCCTGAATCCCAGTAGGGAGGCTCAGGAAAAGCAGTCCCCTGAACTCTCCCCACCTGCTGCTATTACCAATTTTTCATCAGCCCTCTCTGCATCCTCTCCCATGTCCCCTGAGTGTGTGCCAACCTCGGGATTGGGCCACCGGACGCAGGAGGAGCCCATGGCCCTGGAGGAGCCAGTTCCAGTGCCAGTGGTGAACCAATTTTCAGCTGCCACGCTGGATGAGCCACCGGCGTGGGCCACTTCGCCTGGGGAAACCTGGACAGCTACCACTATCATGCCTGCTGCAGAGACTGCCGCAGCAGAAATCAAGGTCAAGCTGGACCTCCAGAGGGCCGAGCCCGAGGAAACACCATTGCCCGGATCGTCGGGAGTCCTAGACGGCGGTGGAGCTCGAGCTCAGGCAAGTGCTCTCCTTTGTTTTCCTGTTGTCTGTTACAGAGGAATCTTGCCTGGCTCTTGGTGAAGAGGACAAGGAGCAGCTGCTTGCTGCACCTGAGCTTGCCTCACCAGGCTCCACCGCTGCCGGTGACCCTGAACCCTGTCCTCTTTGTTTATCTGAGCCTTCTCCTAGGGTCACCGGGGATGAACCAACACTGCCAGAGGTCTCCGAAGGTCCAGATTCACCAACGGAGGTCGCCCAGGGTCCAGCTTCTCCTGTGGAGGTCGTTGCAGGTGTCCTATCCCAGCCCAGGGCCTCCAAGGGTGCAGCTATGGCCCAGGCTGGGTGTACCGAGGGTGCAGCATTGCTCCTGCCTGGGTCTACCGAGAGTGCTAAAGTGCTCCATCCTGGAGCCACGGCGTGTGTTGCAGTGCTCCAGCCTGGAGCCACGGCGGGTGCTGCAGTGCTCCTACCCGGAGCCACGGCGGGTGCCGCAGTGCTCCTACCCGGAGCCATGGTGGGTGCTACAATGTCACAGACCGGGACCCCCGTGGGTGCTACAATATCCCAGACTGGTACCCCTGCGGGTGCTACTTATCTCCCGTCCAAGGCCACCGAGGTCATCATGGTCCCCCTTCCTCCTCTGCCAGACATCTTCGGGGTCCCCATTCTTCTGCAGCCAGACGCCGTCGGGGTCCCTCTTCTTCCACAGCAAGACGCCGTCATGGTCCCCCTTCTTCCACAGCTAGACACCAACTTGATTCCCCTCCTTCGGGCCTTCACCCCTCCATCGCTAGGTCTCCCAGTGGCGGAGCCGCCTCCCGGGCCACCTCTGCTATTTAGGTAGCTTAAGAACTCTGGGCGACCGCCTGACGGACTGAGCCGGAGGGTTGGGTGGCCCATGCTTTCCGGGCAACCACCCGACTCAGACCATTTGGTCATACACCAGGTCTGGGACATTGGTCGTCCCCCTGAACTCTCCAGCTCCTTGGTCCAGGGGGCCTAGTTCATTCTTAGTGACTATTGTGAGTCCTGTATTGTGTTTGTTTTGTTCCCTCCTGGCCTGTTCCCCTCACCACCCACCCTGGGTAGATCACTGTGGTCCTGTTGGCGGGGGGGGGTCCTTTTCCTTTTGGGGCTATCATGAGGTTCACCCCTTGAGAGGGGGCCTACTGTTAATGTTGACTAGTGTGGATACTGAGCAGGGCTTTGTATTATTCATTTGGGTTGGTTCGGTCCCTCCGTGCCTGAACCCCCCTCCTCCCACCCGGGGTGGGGTTCTTTTGTTTTGATGTTACCCCTGCATGTCTGGTATCCACACCTTGGGGGTGGGGGGTGGGGATTCCATCGTGCTCCTTTCTTTCTTTATTTGTATAATGTTGTACTTTAGAGCCCTAATTGTTGTTGTTTTATATGTGATTGGTTTGCACATATTCTGCATCATCTGTTTGGTTTATTTTTCTGTTTTCATTCCTTGTAGTTTTATTACTCACATGTTTGGGAATAATTTGTCATATATTTGTACTTTGCCGCCCCCCCCCCCCCCTTCTCTCAGAGTTGACAGCTGTCAATGGCCTCATGAGTTTTCTCTGCGGGTTGTGGCCTGTAAGCTGTCAGCTTCCTCATCCCCTCAAGCTGACCTAATTATCTCTTCCCTTCTTTGTTGCTCGCTCAGATTGTCCACACCGGTGAATCATTGTGTAATGGGTTTTAGTCCCTATTTAAAGGAAACTCTTGGACATTTTCACTGTTGCGGCCACATCTCCTCAGGCTGAATCTCAGCCTCGCTATCCATGTCAAAGCCCTGTTTTTGCTCTGGCATCCTACTCGTGGAAGTTACCCTTGTTGTCACTTTGTTTATTTGAGTATTTTTTTGGACTTTATGTTTGTAAATAAACTTCACAAGCTCGCAGTTCAGTGCTTGGGTTTATTCTGTCTGCCCCGGAGGGGCATACATGACATTACCTGACAAACTGAAGTAGATCAAAAGATCCTCAAAAGCTAGACATCATGCTACGATCCAAAGAAATCCAGGAACAAATGAGATACAGAGTAATTGAGCTCTATCAGTCTGGAAAGGGCTATAAAGCCATTTCTAAAGCTTTGGGACTCCAGTGAACCACAGTGAAAGCCATTATCCACAAATGGCGAATACATGGAACAGTGGTGAACCTTCCCAGGAGTGGCTGGCCGACCAAAATTACCCCAAGAGCACAATGACGACTCATCCAAGAGGTCACAAAAGACCCCACAACAACATCCAAAGAACTGCAGGCCTCACTTGCCTCAGTTAAGGTCAGTGTTCATGACTCCACCATAAGAAAGAGACTGGGCAAAAATGGCCTGCACAGCAGAGTTCCAAGATGAAAACCACTGCTGAGCAAAAAGAACATAAAGGCTCGTCTTGTAGCACCTTGGGGGAGCCAGATTATCTAGCATCTCAGACAGGAGACAGTGGATAAGCTTGGGACAACAAAGAGCAGGAGGTTCCTGGTGAGATAGCAGGAAGGAGTCAGGGATGAAGGATGTTGAATGCAGTGTGATGCAAATGTCATGTTGTGTGGGATGTAAATGCCATGAAACTTAAGAGGAGAGTTTCTGCTTAAATGTTTAGTTTGTTCTGTGCTTGAGAGATGTGAGTGTGTAATAAATCGTCTGAAATGAATCTGCCTCTGATTTCACACACTCCACAGTCTCAGTTTTGCCAGAAAACTTTTTGATGATCCCCAAGACTTTTGGGAAAATACTCTGAATTGACAAGACAAAAGTTAAACTTTTTTGGAAGCTGTGTGTCCCATTACATCCGGCATAATAGTAACACAGCATTTCAGAAAAGGGACATCATACTAACAGTAAAATATGGTGGTGGTAGTGTGATGGTCTGGGGCTGCTTTGCTGCTTCAGGACCTGGAAGACTTGCTGTGGTAAATGGAACCATGAATTGTGCTGTCTACCAAAAAATCCTTAAGGAGAATGTCCAGCCATCTGTTTGTGACCTCACGCTGATGTGCACTTGGATTCTGCAGCAGGACAATGATCCAAAACACACCAGCAAGTCCACCTGTGAATGGCTTAAGAAAAACAAAATGAAGACTTTGGAGTGGTCTAGTCAAAGTCCTGACCTGAATCCAATTGAGATGCTGTGGCATGACCTTAAAAAGGTGGTTCATGCTCGAAAACCCTCCAATGTAAAGCCAACTTTATTGTCATTCAATCTATAAAGCCAATCACGTACAGTAGAACGAAATTACATTTCTCTTATCTACAATGTTATTCACATCTAAAATCAGAGGGGTCGGTGCCATGCAAGGTGCCACCACAAATTTCCCCTCCTCTGTTCCATTATTGCTGAGCACCAAGCTGGACAGCAGGAAGTTCTGATTTTCTGATATGGTCTTCGGCATGACCCGGCCAGGATTTTAACCCCTACCAACTGAGCCACCACTCCGGTGACTCAATGTGGCTGAATTACAACAATTCTGCAAATATGAATGGGCCAAAATTCCTCCACAGTGTTGTAAAAGACTCATTGCCAGTTATCACAAATGCTTGATTGCAGCTGTTGCTGCTAAAGGTGGCCCAACCAGTTATTATGTTTTGGAGGCAATCACTTTTTCACACAGGGCCATGTAGGTTTGGATTTTTTTCCATTAATAATCAACACCTTCATTTAAAAACTGCATTCTGTGTTTACTTGTGTTATATTCGTTTAATATTTAAATTTGTTTTATGATCTGGAACATTTAAGTGTGACAAACATACAAAAAAATGAAAAATCAGGAAGGGGGCAAACACTTTTTCACGCCACTATATGTCATCTGGACCAACCACCATTCCACTCTTTATCCTCTTTATTGGTGCCCTCACTTTCACCTTGCTAATCCTTGGAACTTCCTGGTCCACTATCTTTCCTTTATCTATCCTCCTCTTGCTTTCAATTTCTTCATTCATCAGCTCCTTAAAGCACTCCTTCCATCTTCTCAACACCATCTCTTCACTCATTAGTACATTACAGTATCTGTCTTTAATCAGTCTAACTTGCTTTACATCCTTTCCAGTTCGGTCTCTCTGTTTAGCCAATTAAGACAAGTCTTTTTCTCCTTCCTTAATACCCAGCCTGTCAAACAACTTACTATATGCCTTTTCCATTGCTACCTCTCTCTTTGCCATGTGCCTAGATTCCAAGTACTCCTGTCTACTTGCTTCATCTCCCTTTCCTTGGTCCAGATACACAACCTACATTTCTGCCAGTTTCCCTTATTACTTTAGCTGTACTTGATCTGTCCTCTGGTAATTCTTCTCAACTGCCCAGAGCCTGCATCAGCATCTTCCTCAACTTTGTGCCACATTGTAATTTCCCAGTTTAGAATCAATAAAGTACATCTATCTACTCTTTCTTCTGTAACATACCCCATTTAATCCTTGGCTCTGCCTTCACTCTCTTCCTCTTCCTGCTTTTCAAAGTCACCCTACAGACTACGATCTGATTCTGCCTAGCCACATCCTCCCCTGGCATCACCTTGCAGTCTCCTATCTCTTTCAGATTTCTCCTTCTGCATAAGATGTATGTAGTCTACCTGTGTACACCTTCCTCCAGTCTTCAAAGTCACCCTGTGTTCCTCTCGATTCTTGAGATATGCATTTACTACAGCCATTTCCATCCTTTTAGCCAAATCCACAAGCATCTGTCCTTCCATATTTCTCTCCTTAATACTATACCTACCCAGCACCTCCTCATCACCTCTGCTGCCTTCACCTACTGTATATGCCCATTAAAGTCCCTCCAATCACTACTGCCCCGACCCTCCCCATGGAACTCTCTCTACCACTTCATCCAACTTATTCCAGAGTTCCTCTTTCTCTTCTGCCTGACCTCCAACTTCTGGAGGCATACACACTGACAACATTCAACATCACGCCTTCGATTTCTAGCTGCAAACTCATGATCCTGTCTGACTTCCTCTTTACCTTATGGACACTCTTCACATACTCTTCCTTCAAGGTTATCACGACTCCATTTCTCTTCCTATCAACATCCTTTTAGAACAGTTTGAATCCACCTCCAGTGCTCCTGGTTCTGCTTCCCTTCCATCAGGTTTCTTGGGCTGCATTCACACCAGGATAGTCCGAGAGTCTCGGTTTGACTCGGTGGGAAATGGCAAGAATTTTCACACCTTCGTTTGGTTTGGTTTGCATTCACACAGCACTTTACTCAAGTGGACCAAACTGCTTGGACAATATCACACAGTTACAACAGCTGCTTGATCATGGTGCTGTAGCCGAAACCACCACTGACCAGAAAGACAAAAATCTCGGCAAAGAAGGGAAGTCCGGCTCATCGATTGGCTAGGACCAAAAAGGGAAATCCGTTCCCTTGAGCCGGGTTGTTTGTCTGCCACAAACAAACGACAGAGTAGCACCAAAATGCAATCTTGGGGTTTCTGTTTTCACTTTGGTGTAGACACGTATTATTGTCGTCACAATATACTGCCCAGTATGAGCCGGCAAGGCAGCGAACTATCCTTCATGTTGCTCTGTACACAAGACGAATGCATGAGAGCCGAAGGAGAGCGAGAGACGACGTGCAGCTGTGGCTACACAGATGGAGACAGAGGTATTGCACATTTAAAAGTTTTAAGATCACATATATGGCCATAAACCATACATGACATTGAATTAATCATGTTCCTCAGAAATTATAACTACATTTTTACCTGTCATGATGTTGAGCACGGTTGGAGAACCGTGCTCACTCTTTCAGTTCATTCTAGTTATTTTCTCTACTTTTCCCACTTCAGTTTTATTATTGAATTTGTGTATGGGTTTTGTCTGTATTATGTTATCTGAGTTTGCCCTTTGTTTCTGTTTGTTTTGAGTTGTCCTGGTATTATAGTCTTATTATTATTGTTTGTTTATGAATCATCTTGTATTTTAATTTAAGTCTTCCTGTGTCTGGGCTTGAGCCTACTCTCACCTCAGTTTTCAGTTCTCCTTTTGTAACATTGTTATTTATTAGTATTATTCTGCTAGCATTTCTTGGCTGTGTATTTTATTGTATTTTATTTATCCTCCACATTGAAAGGAGTCAGTTGAGGTGGTATGGGCATCTGATTAGGATGCCTCCTGGACGCCTCCCACTTGAGGTGTTTTGGGCACGTCCCATTGGGAGGAGACCCCAGCGCAGACCCAGGACTCGGTGGAGAGACTATGTCTCCCAGCTGGTCTGGGAATGCCTTGGTATCCTCTCTGAAGAGCTGGAGCAGGTGGCTGGGGAGAGGGAAGTCTGGGCTTCTCTGCTTGAACTGCTGCCTCCGCGACCCGAACCTCCAGAAAAGCGGTAGAAAATGGATGGATGGATGGATGGATTTTATTGTGTCCTTGCCTTGGTGGTTTATTATTTTCTCCTTTTGAATTATTGTGTCTGGATGTCTCTCTGTATTTATTTCAGTTCATGTTCCCATGTGCTTTTATTTTGACAGGGTTCTTTGTTTACTTCCTCTCATAGCTAGTTTTGCGGTTGTCAAAGCTGTCATGGTTTTAGTTTATTATCCTCACTCTTGACCCTTGATTATCCACACTTGTTTCTGATTTTTGTTAATTTCTCTTTGCCAATTTAAGGGACACTGCCCCGCAGCTCGGGGCGACGTCCCCACATTCTCATCCTGACGTGTGTCCCACATCTAGTCAACTTTGCCTAAATTAATTAATTCATTCATCTTCTTCCACTTAATCCTTTTTGGGTCGCGGGGGGGCTGGAGCCTATCCCAGCATCTTTGGGCGAGAGGCAGGGTACACCCTGGACAGATCGCCAGTCCATCACAGGGCCAACACAGAGAGACAGACAACCATTCACTCACACAGTCATACCTAAGGACAATTTAGAATCCCCAGTTTTGTTGCCAATTAACCTAACTTACATGTTTTTATTCAACTTTATTTATATAGCACCATTTCACAATCACAGTCATCTCATAGCACTTTCAACTGTAGGGGGGACCCCCACAATTGCAGAAAGACCCCAGCAATCAGGTGATCCCCTGTGAGCAAGCTCTTGGCAACGGTGGAGAGGAAAAACTCCCTTTTAACAGGGAGAAACCTCCAACAGAACCAGGCTCAGGGACGGGCAGTCATCTGGCTGGGGGGGGGATAGAGAAGATAAAAAGAACAGACATGTAGAGAGCAAACAGCACGATGGGGACTCAATCTATGGGAGAGAACAAACAGATGTTAATGACCAGCAAAAAAAACCCCATTTCATTGAGAGTGAAGAAAGGAGTGAAGCCCAGTGCAATTATTGGAGGTCCTCCGGCAATCTAAACCTATTAGCAGCATAACTAAGGGAGGGTTCAGAGACACATGATCCCTCCCTAATTGTAGGCTATATCAAAAAGGAAGGTTTAACCATATTCTTAAAAACTGTCATCGGCATGTGTCCCACGCTTCAACCTACTCCTGCCTTGTAAGTTTTCGTTCCTGTTTGGATTGTTGTGCTTTTTATTAAACCTTTGCAACTCACAGTCCAGCGTTTGGGTCTCCATTCCGCCCCACCCGTGGGCCGTTCATAACATTACCTAAAACTAGAAAAGCACTCGTAGAGCGCAGACCACCGCCAAGCGCCATAGTTCCCCCCATACAGTGTTTGTGTGTATGTTTTCAGATTCCTTGACCATGAAAACATATGACTAGCAATTGGATTGACAATGATAGGATTAGTGGTTCAGTGGTTATTCACGAAAATGGCATTTTCCATAATGGCGGCCACAGTTCCCCCCATACAGTGTTTGTGTGTACGTTTTCCGATTCTTTGACCATGAAAACATATGACTAGCAATTGGATTGGATTAGTGGTTCAGTGGTTATTCACGAAAATGACATTTTCCGTAATGGCGGCCACAGTTCCCCCCATACAGTGTTTGTGTGTACGTTTTCAGATTCCTTGACCATGAAAACATATGACTAGCAATTGGATTGACAATGATAGGATTAGTGGAAATTTCATGAAAATCCGTCCATAAGTTTTTGAGTTATCTTGCTAACAAACAGACAAACAAACAGACAGACAGACAAACCAACGCCTATGATCACATAACCTCCTTGGCGGAGGTAACCAGTCTGGCAAGAGTTGTGTATCTTTCCAAAGTACTTTGTAAAATAACCTGGTTATCAAGCACTGTTCAAAGCAGATTAACAAAGGAATGTATATTTCTGTATTAAATCCTTGACAACTTAATCCACAAAAAATGTTTTATTTCTTAAAAACTCGATCCGGTAACACTAAACATTTATGTAATTATCTTGGGTTAATATGCACTTATATGTACACAAATACACATGTGTAGGTGTGTGGTAGCCTTTATGCTGTCTTACAGTATCTCACAAAAGTGAGTACACCCCTCACATTTTTGTAAATATTTTATCACATCTTTTCATAGGACAACACTGAAGATATGACACTTTGATACACTGTAAAATAGTCAGTGCTTGTATAACCATGTAAATTTGCTGTCCCCTCAAAATAACTCACACAGCCATTAATGTCTAAACCGTTGGCAACAAAAGTGAGTACACCCCTAAGTGAAAATGTGCAAACTGTGCCCAAAGTGTCAATATTTTGTGTGGCCACCATTATTTTCCAGCATTGCCTTAACTCTCTTGGGCATGGAGTTCACTAGAGCTTCAGAGGTTGCCACTGGAATCCTCTTCCACTCCTCCATGATGACATCACGGAGCTGGTGGATGTTAGAGACCTTGCGCTCCTCCGCCTTCCATTTGAGGATGCCCCACTGATGCTCAATAGGGTTTAGGTGTGGAGACATGCTTGGACAGTCCATCACCTTTACCCTCAGTTTCTTTAGCGAGGCAGTGGTCGTCTTGGAGGTGTGTTTCGAGTCGTTATGTTGGAATACTGCCCTGCGGCCCAGTTTCTGAAGGGAGGGAATCATGCTCCGTTTCAGTATGTCACAGTACATGTTGGCATTCATGGTTCCCTCAATGAACTGTAGCTCCCCAGTTCCCGTAGCACTCATGCAGCCCCAAACCATGAGACTCCCACCACCATGGTTGACTAGGCAAGACACACTTGTCTTTGTATTCCTCACCTGGATACCGCCACACACTCTTGGCACCATCTGAACCAAATAAGTTTATGTTGGTCTCATCAGACCACAGGACATGGTTCCAGTAATCCATGTCCTTAGTCTGCTTGTCTTCAGCAAACTGTTTGCGGGCTTTCTTGTGCATCATCTTTAAAAGGGGCTTCCTTTTGGGACAACAACCATGCAGACCAATTTGACACAATGTGTGGCGTATGGTCTGAGCACTGAAAGGCTGAACTCCCACCCCTTCAACCTCTGCAGCGATGCTGGCAGCACTCATACGTCTATTTTCAAAAGACAGCCTCTGGATATGACACTGAGAACATACACTCAACTTCTTTGGTCGACCATGGCGAGGCCTGTTCTGAGTAGAACCTGTCCCGTTAAACCATTATATGGTCTTGGCTACCATTCTGCAGTTCAGTTTCAGGGTGTTGGCAATCTTCTTATAGCCTAGGCCATCTTTATGTAGAGCAACAATTCTTTTTTTCAGATCCTCAGACAGTTCTTTGCCATGATGTGCCATGTTGAGCTTCCAGTGACCAGTATCAGAGAGTGTGAGAGCGATTACACCAAATTTAACATCTGCTCCCCATTCACACCTGAGACCTTGTAACACTAACGAGTCACATGACACTGGGGAGGGAAATTGGCGAATTGGGCACAATTTGGACATTTTTCCTTAGGGGTGTACTCAGTTTTGTTGCCAGTGGTTTAAACATTAATGGCTGTGTGTTATTTTGAGGGGACAGCAAATTTACCCTGTTATACAAGCTGTACACTGACTACTTTACATTGTATCAAAGTGTCATATCTTCAGTGTTGTCCCATGAAAAGATATAAAATATTTACAAAAATGTGAGGGGTGTACTCACTTTTGTGAGATGCTGTAACTGCTGTTAATAGCTATGACACCACTGTCTTTATAGGAGCATGTGGACCCAACCACGTCCCTGCAGTTGTTGGCAACCAG
The DNA here is from genome assembly GCA_020510985.1 of Pholidichthys leucotaenia. Classification (NCBI taxonomy): domain Eukaryota; kingdom Metazoa; phylum Chordata; class Actinopteri; order Cichliformes; family Pholidichthyidae; genus Pholidichthys; species Pholidichthys leucotaenia. The sequence continues at coordinate 268,549,431 of CM035848.1, read as the reverse complement.
TGTTGGTCAAGTTACTAAAAAAATAGTAACTAGTTACTAGTTACTTCTTTTCAAAAGTAACTGAGTTACTTTTGAGTTACTGCATGATTAAAGTAAGTAGTTACTTGGAAAAGTAAGTTTCACATTATTTTTAAATGCACACTTAAATCATCTTGCACACATAGCAAGATAATTTAATTAATGGATTACATTAGGGGCTTATTAATAGGCTGTAAACATATTGTTTCAGACAGAGCTTTTCAACTCAAATCACCCTTTATTGTCATGTTGCTGTACATACAACTGTAGTGCAGGCAAGATGAAATTATGTTTCTCTACGCATCCATATCAGTAAAAAGAACATAATTTAAGGCACACTCACACACCCCCTCACCTCCCACCCCAACACAGCCATTCACACATCCCTGAGACATACTTGAAACTACCTAGAACTATAATATACAAATAATATACATAATGTCCATAAGGTGCAGTAGTATGTATGAAAGATTCCGGATCAACTGTTCAGCATCCTAACAGCTTGTGGAAGGAAGCTGTTAATCAGTCTGGTGGTTCTGCCTCTGATGCTCCGGAATTGTTTGCCAGATGGCAGAAGTTCAAAGTGTTTATGCAGAGGGTGAGAGTGATCCTTGATAATGTTCAGTGCCCTGCTCCTACAACGGTTATGAAAAAGTTCTTGGACAGAGGGGAGGGAGACTCCAATTACCCTCTCATCCCCCTTGACTATCCTCTGCAGGGCTTTTTTGTCTGACATACTGCAGCTGGAGTACCATGTAGCAATGCAGTACGTCAGAACACTCTCCACCACACCTGTGTAGAAGGTCCTGAGGATGCAGATGGGGAGAGAGGCCTGTTTGAGTTTCCTCAAGAAGTACAGTCTCTGCTGGGCCCGCTTCCTGATCCCCAAGGAATTCTTGCTCCAGGTCAGGTCCTGCGAGATCTGCACTCCGAGGAACTTGATATTCTCCACTCTCTCCACCAAACAGCCGCTGATGCGATTTAGAATGATTTAGAACATGTTCAGTCTGCTTTAGTCTGCTTTGAGAGCTGTTATTGTGGGAAAAATCTGAAGAAAATCAACACAAAATTGCCAGTAATTTCCTCATTTTGGAGTGAGAAAGGATTTGTGGAGTGAGAGAGAGGGTAAAAGAGTGAGTTGGCAACACTGCATAAAGCTGTCAGTTCTTTACCTTTAATATTATGGATTTAATCCGATGTGCAGTGATCCAAAGAAAATGTCCATTATTCACAGTCCAAATGTCTGCTGTGACAGAGACATGATCCAGTCCTTTTGGAGATCAAAAGCACTTTTGAATAATCTTTATCCTCGTAGCAAGTAAATATGTTGTAACTTCAGTGGATAATAGCTGTCTGATGGAAAATGACTTATCAGATCTTCTTTCTGTAACGACGTATCTGGCAACCAGTCGGTTTAATTCTTGCTGGGTCACCAACAGTCCAGATCATATCTGTGCTGGAGATCCAGCCACTGTTCAGATAGCGTAAATCCAGTAACACGATGTTAGCTTCAATGTTGCCCACTTGGCAATTTTGTCATTAAATCAATCGACTTTTCAGCTCCTCTCGACGACTTTTGTCAAAAGTGACTAGTGACAAATCTAATGACTTTCCTGGTGTTATCAAAGACTTCTAGTATTTTGGACACTGACGTGAAAAGTGTGCAATTGCTCTGCAGTTATCATCCTCAACAAGCAGTGGGTGGTACCATGAGGCTCTTCTGTCCCCTTCCCATCCCAAAGCAATCACAGGCAGTCTCGGTCAGTCTCACAGTAGCCTCGTGCAGCAGCAGTGTTGCAGGTACAATAAATTAATAGTTTTTTTCAGAACTGCAGTGTCTGATACCAATTAAATGCTGCAGCACCGGTAAAGTGCTTTAGCGTTCTTCCCAGCATCAGGTTGAAGCCATCCCTTAAATGTACACGGAATGGAATAACACCAAGGCAGGGCGATAAAGCTGCTGTGACCGCCCTGGCCGGGTTTGCTATGTTTTCTTACCAGCGTGTGTGTCAGTGCTGTCGGACTCTTTTCTTTTTATTCCCTCAGAGTCCAAACTCATGTTCACTTTTTATGTTTGTTGCGGTGCTTGTACAGTAAAGAAACATGAGCTGAGTGCTGCTGATGTGACTGACTGGCAGTGGCAGACAGTGAGGAGAAGCCAGCCAGCCAGCCCAGGTATGAGCTGATCGGGTAAGAGCAAGCTTCAGTTTCTGGTGATGTGTGGGTGTTCACATAAATCAAAACATTTTTTGGGAGGGTTGGGGGGGGTGCACATGGAAATGCCAAAACTATTGTATATTTGGCCTTTTTAAAAAGTTTGATCGTATATTGTATAGGGCCTAAAACTACTGTATATCTAGTAACACAACACTGTGCAGCAGTTAGCTTAGCTGCAGTCAAAGAGGAGACCCACACCACTCGGGTCCAGATTGCAAATGAATTGCGCATGTGCAAACCCTCCGCAAAACCTGCCATTTTACAGTGGGATGCAAGTATTTCTTCACTGTCAGTTAGTGATGGCCTATTTAAATGGCAAAATTAAAACCAACAAACAAACCAAGAATCAACAGCAGAAATTTAATTTATAATTCTTAACATATTTAGGGTGTTTTATTTTTACACACTTTTGTCTCTCCTGTGACATTATTCTTCGCTACTACAATGTCCTTTACAATTACACCGTATTCCAAATTATTATGAAAATAGGATTTTAGTGTCATAAACATTCAGATTTTTGTTTTTCAATTAAAGTCATGGATGGTATTGTGTCTCAGGGCTCTTTGGATCACTGATATCAATCTCAGACACCTGTCATAATTAGTTTGTCAGGTGAGCCCAATTAAAGGAAAACCACTAAGAAGGATGTTCCACATTATTAAGCATGCCACAAGTTTTAAGCAATATGGGAAAGAAAAAGGATATCTGCTGCCAAAAAGCATCAAATGGTGCAATTCCTTGGGCAAGGTATGAAAACATTAGATATTTCACAAAAACTTAAGCGTGATCATCGCACGGTGAAGAAATTTGTGGCTGATTCAGAGCACAGATGGGTTTGTGCAGATAAAGGCATAGTGAGGAAGGTTTCTGCCAAACAAATTAATCGGATCAAAAGAGCAGCTGCTAAAATGCCATTACAAAGCAGCAAACAAGTATTTGAAGCTGCTGATGCCTCTGGAGTCCCACAAACCTCAAGGTGTAGGATCCTCTAGAAGCTTGCAGTTGTGCATAAACCTACTATTCGGGTACCCCTATCCAATGCTCACAAGTAGAAATGGTTGCAATGGACCCAGAAATACATCAAGACTAATTTTCAAACAGTCTTGTTTACTGAGGAGTGCCGTGCATCCCTGGATGGTCCAGATGGATAGAATAGTTGTCATGATTCAGACCGGGGTTAGACTCAATCGCAGAGCTGCCAGAACAATCACTCAGACTCCAATAAAAGTTTCACAATTTTGTTGAAGAAACACAACAGAAAATACAGTGCAAAAATGAAAGAAAACGAAACACAAGAACGCATACTTAAATTTCCAGAAAAGACAGGTGCCCCCTGGAGTACACGTAGCCTAAGGGAGAGAGCAGACAGAGATGATGGGGGACAGATTCTCCGAAGGGAGAATAATGTAGGAAAGTACACTTATAATTTGAGCAGTGGAGCCCGGCAAGGAACTCCAACAAGGGCTGGGGACAGGTGGAAGGCAGGACCTGGGTGGACGTGTTGGTCTTCCTGGTCAGGCAAGCGGGATCAGCTCCAGGAAACACACCTGTGGGTGGCAGCAACCTGAGGGACAGGAGACACAAGGAATAAGTTCAGGAAATACAAATGATGAGACAAAGCTTAATTCAAAATGTGGCTGCAAACCCAAACAATCCAGTGGTGAGCTCCCCTCACACTGGGTCTTAAATACACTGGTTCATCAGGAGCAGCAGGTGGATAATCACACAGGTGTGCTCATCACCAGAGCAGGAAACAAGGAACAGAAGGAGAGGGGAAGCACACTCGCCAGACCATCACAGTGCCCCCCTCTCAAGGGACGCCCCCCCGGCATCCCGCTGGGCTGATGTCGATGAGTGTGATGGAAGGCCTGGATCATCAATTTATCAAAGATGTATGATCCCGGGATCCACGACCTCTCCTCCAGACCATATCCTTTCCAACGAATGAGATACTGACGTCCCCTCCCCCGACAATGTATGTCCAGGATCCTCTTCACTGTGTATGTAGTCTGGCCGTTGATGATCCGGGGGGGCCGTGAGTGGTTCAGAGGAGGGCAGAAGGGACTGTCAGAGAGGGGCTTAATCCGGGAGACATGGAACATGGGATGTATACACATAGAGTGTGGCAAGTCCAACCGCACGGTGACATCATTGATCAACCGCTTGATGATAAAGGGACCCAGAAAGCAGGAAGACAACTTCCTGGATTCAGTCTTAAGTGGGATCTGGTCGGTAGACAGCCAAACCCTCTGTCCCACCGTGTACTTCGGCGCCAGCGCCCATCTGCGGTCTCCATAGAGCAGAGGAGGGCAGCTCTCATGGCCCTCCACAGATGGTGGCACCGCCACACATGGTCCACCGCGGATGGGATGGTGAGACCCCCTCTGCCATGGGCTGCAACGGTGGAGTGTAACGCATCAACGCCTCGAATGGCGTAAGCCCAGTGGAAGAGGAAATTGCAGAGTTCAAAGTGTATTCCACTCAGGTCAAGTGGGCACTCCAGGTGGCAGGGTTAGAGGATGCTACACACCGTAGGGTGGCCTCCAAGACTGATTGGCATGCTCAGCCTGACCATTACTCTGGGGGTGATATCCAGATGTCAAACTGGCGGACGATCCCAAACAGTGACAGAATGCCATTCATACCTGGGATGTGAACTGGGGACCCCAGTCCAAAACAATGTTGATGGGAATACTGTGCAACCAGATGATATGCTGAGTCAGCAGGTCGGCTGTCTTCGTGGCAGATGGTAACTTGGGGAGAGAAACGAGATGGACGGCCTTGGAGAAGCGGTCGACAATGGTGAGGATGACGGTATTCCCCTGGGATGGAGGGAGGCCCTTGACAAAGTCCAAAGAGATGTAAGACCAAGGGCAACCCGGCAATGGGAGGGGATGGAGGAGACCGGTGGGGAAGAGGAGTTAGACTTATTTTCAGAGCAGATGTGACAAGCTTTAATGTACTCCCGCACATCCCTCCGAAGTGTGGGCCACCAAAACACCCTACGTAACAAGTCTATGGTTTGGGAGATGCTGTGATGACAGGCAAAAAAGCTGGTATGCCCCCACTGGATTACTTCTCCTCGTAGGGCCGCGGGGACATACAGCCGGTCCGGGGGCCTCCCTCTGGGACAGGTTCTGATGACTGCGCCTGCCGGACCCTCTGCTCAATCTCCCACTGGAGTGTCCCAAGAAAGCAGAAGGGGGGTAGAATAGTCTCCGGGGGAGATGCAGCAGCTACGGAGGAGGATGTGGAAGAGGGGGAGTGGGGAGAAAACTGATGTGAGAGGGCATCAGCCTTAGTATTACGGGATCCTGGCCTGTACGAGATGGATAAATTGAATCTATTGAAGAACAGGGCCCACTGAGCCTGACGTGAATTCAACCTTCTTGCCAACCAAAGGTATTCTAAATTTTTATGGTCGGTCCAGACAATGACCGGTTGGCTAGCTCCCTCCAACCAGTGTCTCCATTCCTCCAATGCCAGCTTGATGGCCAACAGTTCGTGGTCCCCAACAGCGTAATTCCTCTTGGCTGGTGTTAATCGCTGAGAGAAAAATGCATACGGATGGAGCTTCTGGTCAGAGGCAGAGTGCTAGGAGAGGACAGCACCCACCCCCGAATCAGAGGCATCCACCTCGACCATAAACTGCGTCGCAGGATCCATCTGCACCAGGACATGCGCGTTGGTGAAGAGGCCCTTTAGGGTCACAAAAGCTCGTTCAGCGGCTTCAGACCACATGAACAGGCTTTTGGTCGACGTCAACTGTGTAAGCAGTTGCGCCACCCTGCTATAATCCCGGATAAGTTGACAATAGAAATTGACAAAGCCAAGGAAGTGTTGGAGATCCTTCCTGGACTGGGGGGTAGGCCAGTCTACCACCGCCTTGATTTTCGCTGGATCGGCCTTTACCGTGCCCTCGGCGATGAACCCCCAAAATGAAGTTGAGCGAGTGGAAAATTTGCACTTCTCAGCTTTCGCAAAAAGCTGGTTTTCCAGTAACCACAGCAGGACAAACCAAATATGGACTACATGCTCCTCCAGGGTGTGAAAAAAATCAAAATGTCATCCAAATAAACAAACAAACTGGTTCACCATGTTTCGTAGGACGTCGTTAATTAACTGGTGGAAGACGGCAAGGGCGTTGGTCAGCCCAAATGGCAGGACCAGATATTTAAAATGGCCCAAAGGTGTCTTAAACGCCGTCTTCCATTTGTCCCCCTCTTGGATGCGGACTAAATGATACACAATGCGGAGGTCGAGCTTGGTGAAAAAACACGCCCGTTGAAGTAGCTCAAATGCCGAATTAGTAAGTGGCAGCGGATACTTATCCTTCAGGGTTCTCGCATTAAGCTCATGGTAATCAAAGCACGGCCACAGAGACCCATCCTTCTTCCCTACAAAAAAGAACGCCACACCTAGTGGAGCGGACGACAGATGAATTATGCCAGTGCTCAGAGAGTCTTTAATGTAGGTCTCCATTGCCTCCCTCTCCAGCCCAGATAAACTGTAGAGCCGGTAGGATGGCAACCGCGCACCCGGGAGGAGAACTATAGCACAGTCGTAGCCCCGGTAAATGGTGGTAAAGATAGGGGAGGTCTTTATCAAGTCTCGAGCCCTAAGTCATGATAAACCTCGGGCACGGGGCTGAGATCCACCGGCTCAGCCGAAGGGGAGGAGAGCAAGAGCAAGGGCGAGGGCAAGCATGTGGCCGATCGGAGACAAGATTCAATTCAATTCAACTTTATTTATATAGCGCCATTTCACAACAACAGTCATCTCATAGCACTATCAACTGAAGGGGGGAACCCCCACAGTTGCAGAAAGACCCCAGCAATCAGGCGATCCCCTGTGAGCAAGCACTTGGCGACGGTGGAGAGGAAAAACTCCCTTTTAACAGGAAGAAACCTCCAGCAGAACCAGGCTCAGGGAGGGGCAGTCATCTGCTGCGACTGGCTGGGGGGTGAGGGGATAGAGAAGAAGAAAAGAACAGACATGTAGAGAGCAAACAGCATGATGGGGACTCAATCTATGGGAGAGAACAAACAGATGTTAATGACCAGCAAAAAAAAATATTTCATAGAGAGTGAGGAAAGGAGTGAGGCCCAGTGCATTACTGGAGGTCCCCCGGCTGACTAAACCTATTAGCAGCATAACTAAGGGAGGGTTCAGAAACACATGATCCCTCCCTAATTGTAGGCTATATCAAAAAGGTAGGTTTTAGCCCTATTCTTAAAAACAGAGATCGAGTCTGACTCCCGAATCCAGATTGGCAGCTGATTCCACAGGAGAGGAGCTTGATAACTGAAGGCTCTGCCTCCCATTGTACTTTTGGAGATTCTAGGTATTACAAGTAATCCTGCATTTTGGGAGCGTAGTGCTCTGTTAGGATAATACGGTAGTATCAGATCTTTTAAATAAAAAGGAGCCTGATTGTTTAGAGCTTTGTAAGTAAGAAGAAGGATTTTAAACTTAATTCTAAACTCTATGGGAAGCCAATGAAGGGAGGCCAGAACCGGAGAGATATGATCTCTCTTTCTAGTACCTGCTAAAACTCTTGCTGCAGCAAGATGAGAGACAGAAAGGGCTCCAGGATGAAATGGAGCCCTGACTCCAGTTAATAATGGGGTTATGGGTGCAGAGCCATGGATACCCCAGAATCACAGTGGTGTTAGATTAGGGCAGAACATAAAACTGAATAACCCTGTGGTGATTACCAGACAGAATGACCAAAATTGGCTGAGTCTGTTTGGTAATAGCCGCGATGGTGCTACCCAAAACCACCGAGATTGACAAAGGTGACAGAACATTCCTGGTGGGTATCTGTAATTTGCACACCATGGCCTGTTGGATGAAATTTTGCTCCGCTCCTGAATCAATCAGAGTGCAGGTTTTGAACTTGGCCCCCAGTAACTGGATGAGGACCGGAAGCTCAAAACGATGAGGGGAATTTGATGAAGGCCCTCCCCCCAATCCCCCTATGGTGACTGACGGGCTGGACCGAATCAAGCATTCTGATATTGTACGGCTGAAGAACCTGCAATAAATGCATTTCCCTGCCCTCCTGCGACATTGGCGCTTCCTGGGAGTCAGATGGACCCTCCCGAGGTCCATCATCTCCGGTAACGACGCTGGCAGAACAACATCTGAGGTGGGAAAAACTGGCCGTGAAGCGAACGGGGGAGCAGCGCCCTCCCGCCCCTTCAACGCTCCCTAAACTGATTATCAAGGGCCACTTCCTGTGCAATCATCTCATCCAGAGAGGAGGGAGAAGCATGGATAGTCAGCTCGTCGCGTAGATGCGTTTCCAGGCCCCAGAGGAAGGTGCTGTGTAGAGCAATGCCATTCCATCCAGAGTCGGCCGTACCAACCTGGAACTCGACGGAGAAGTCGGCTACTGACTGGCCTCGCTGCCGAATTCCCATCAGCTGACTAACTATGTTCCCCTCACTCTCCGAATGGTCAAACGTCTCAGAGAATTCCCGCACAAACTGCTGGTATGTGTATAGCGATCCATCCGGGCTGCTCAAGACAGACTGTGCCCATTTGAGCGCCCGGTCTTGCAGCAACAAGGTCATGAAACGGATTTTGGCCATATCATCCCTATTCTCCCCCTCCACCTGCTGAAAATAAAGCCGGCAGTGGAGCAGGAACCCTCTGCAGCCTCCTACCTCTCCCCCATAGGGGGCAGGTGAAGGAACAGAGATGTTCCTGCGGGTGGCAGACACTGCCAGAGCAGCAGATGCAGGAGGAGGAGCCACACCAGGAAGCCAACCCAGGTGCTTGGTGATGGTGGCCAATTGATGAGTAACAGTCTCGAACTGTTCAAAAAGAAACATGACCCAGTGTTCTGTGGCTTCAAAGCGCCAGAGTGCTGCCGACTGTTCAGCCAAGTGCTCGCTGAGCCTTGGTCCTGGCTGGATTGTTCTGTCATGATTCAGAATGGGGTTAAACTCAATCTCAGAGATGCCAGAACGATCACTCAGACTCCAATAAAAGTTTCACAATTTTATTGAAAAAACACAACAGAAAATAACGTGCAAAAACTAAAGAAAACAAAACACGAGAATGCATGCTTAAATTTCCAAATAAGACAGGCGCCCCCTGGAGTAGCATACGGGAGACAGCAGACAGAGATGATGAGGGACAAATTTTCCAAAGGGAGAATAATGCAGGAAAGTGCACTTATAGTTTGAGCAGTGGAGCCCAGCAGGGAACTCCAACAAGGCCCGAGGACAGATGGAAGGCAGGACCTGGGTGGACGTGACGGTCTTCCTGGTCAGGCGAGTGTGATCAGCTCCGGGAAACACACCTGCGGGTGGCAGCAACCTGAGGGACAGGAGACACAAGGAATAAGTTCAGGAAATACAAATGACGAGACAAAGCTCAATTCAAAACGTGGCTGCAAACCCAGACGATCCAGCGGTGAGCTCCCCTCACGCTGGGTCTTAAATACACTGGCTCATCAGGAGCAGCAGGTGGATAATCACACAGGTGTGCTCATCACCGGAGCAGGAAACAAGGAACAGAAGGAGAAGGGGAGCACACTCGCCAGACTATCACAGTAGTGGATGGTTGGTGGATGGCCATCATGTGCCAACAAGGCTGCAACGTCCGCAAGGAGGTGGCAGAGTCATGTTTTGGGCCAGAATCATGGGGAGAGACCTGGTAGGCCCCTTTAGGGTTCCTGAAGGTGTGAAAATGACCTTGACAAAGTATATAGATTTTCTGACTGATCACTTTCTTCCATGGTACAAAAAGAACTGTGCCTTCCGTTGCAAAATTATCTTCATGCATGACAATGCACATCTCATGCTGCAAAGAATACCTCTGTGTCATTGGCTGCTATGGGCGTAAAAGGAGAGAAACTCATGGTGTGGCCCCCATCCTCCCCTGACCTCAACCCTATTGAGAACCTTTGGAGCATCCTCAAGCAAAAGATCTATGAGGGTAGGAGGCAGTTCCCCCTCATGGATCGTCACCTTATTGTGGTGGGGGGGTTTGCGTGCCCCAGTGATCCCAGGAGCTATGTTGTACGGGGCAATTTGCCTCTGATAGGGTCACCCAAGACAAACTGGTCCTGGGTGAAGGGCCAGACTAAGAACGATCCAACAGACTCTCATGATAAATTGTATATCAAGGATTCAGTGTACCCTGCCCGGTATGGGGTTATCGGGGCCCCACCCTGGAGCCAGGCCTGGGGGAGGGGCTCGAAGGCTAGCGTCTGGTGGCCGGGTCTCTACCCATGGGACCCGACCGGGCTCAGCCCGAAGGAGTTACATGGGTCCGCCCTCCAGTGGGCTCACCACCTGCAGGAGGGATCATGGGGGTCCGGTGCTATGTGGATTAGGTGGCGGCAAAAGGCGGAGACCTTGGCGGACTGATTCCAAGCTTTCTAAACTGGCTTTTGGTACGGGGAATGTCACCTCTCTGGTGGGGAAGGAGCCTGAGCTGGTGCATGAGGTTGTGAGATACCGACTAGATATAGTTAGCATCACCTCAACACACAGCTCCGGTTCCGGAACCAGTCTCCTGGAGAGGGGCTGGAGCTTGGCCTTTTCTGGAGTTGCCCCAGGCAAGAGGCGACTAGCAGGGGTGGGTATTCTTGTATCCCCCCACCTTGCTTTCTCGATATTGGAGTTTTCCCCGGTGGACAAAAGGGTTGCTTCCCTGCGCCTTCGGGTTGGGAAACAGGTCCTGACCATCATCAATGATGTTTCAGAGTACCCACCCTTTTTGGAGTCTGTGACTGGGGTGCTGGAGGGTGCTCCTCTTGGAGACTCCATTGTCCTACTGGGGGACTTCAATGCGCACGTGGGCAACGACAGTGAAACCTGGAGGGGGGTGACTGGGAGGAACGGCCTGCCCGATCTGAACCCGAGTGGTGTTCAGTTATTGGACTTCTGTGCTAACCACAGTCTGTCCATAACGAACACCATGTTCAAGCATAAGGGTGTCCATATGTGCACCTGGCACCAGGACACCCTAGGTCGCAGGTTGATGATCGATTTTGTTATCGTGTCATCAGACCTGCGACCGTATGTCTTGGACACCCGAGTAAAGAGAGGTGCAGAGCTGTCAACTGATCACCACCTGGCGGTGAGTTGGATCCGATGGCAGGGGAGGAAGCCATTCAGACCTGGTAGACCCAAACGTATAGTGAGGGTGTGCTGGGAGCATCTGGCTGAGGCCCCTGTCCGGGAGGTCTTCAACTCCCACCTCCGGAAGAACTTCAACCACATTCCGAGGGAGTCTGGAGACATGGAGTCTGAATGGGCCATGTTCTCCACCTCTGTTGTTGAAGCGGTGGCCCAGAGCTGCGGCCGCAAGGTGGTCGGTGCATCTCGTGGTGGCAACCCCCGAACCAAGTGGTGGACACCAGTGGTGTGGGGGGGGGGCATTAAGCTGAAGAAGGAGTCCTATCAAGCTTGGTTGGCTTGTGGGACTCCCGAAGTAGCCGAGGTGTACCGGCAGGCCAAACGGAGTGCAGCTCGGGTGGTTGCTGAAGCAAAAACCCGGGTATGGGAGGAGTTCGGTGAGGCCATGGAACAAGACTTTCGGTCGGCCTCAAAGAGATTCTGGCAAACTGTCCGGCGGCTCAGGAGGGGAAAGCAGCTCCCCGTCCACACTGTGTATGGTGCGGATGGGACACTGTTGACTTCGACTGGGGATATCATCGGTCGGTGGAAGGAATACTTCGAGGATCTCCTCAATCCCACTGATACGCTTTCCACGGAGGAAGCAGGGTTTGGGGACGAGGGGGACGACTCGCCTATCACAGAGGCTGAGGTCGCCAAGGTGGTTAAAAACCTCCTTGGTGGCCGGGCCCCGGGGGTGGACGAGATTCGCCCTGAGTACCTCAAGGCCCTGGATGTTGTTGGGCTGTCATGGTTGACACGCCTCTGCAACATTGCGTGGAGGTTGGGGGCAGTGCCTTTGGCATGGCAAACCGGGGTAGTGGTTCCTCTCTTCAAAAAAGGGGACCGGAGGGTGTGCTCCAACTTTAGAGGGATCACTCTCCTCAGCCTCCCTGGCAAGGTCTATGCCAAGGTACTGGAGAGGAGAGTCCGGCTGTTGGTCGAACCTCGGATTCAGGAGGAGCAATGTGGTTTTCGTCCTGGCCATGGTACATCAGACCAGCTCTTTACCCTCTCGAGAATCCTTGAGGGTTCGTGGGAGTTTGCCCAACCAGTTTACATGTGTTTTGTGGACTTGGAGAAGGCATTTGACCGCGTCCCTCGTGGATTTTTGTGGGGGGTGCTTCGGGAGTATGGGGTATCGGGCTTGTTGTTACGAGCTATTCGGTCTCTGTATGACCGTTGTGAGAGTTTGGTTCGTATTGCCAACACTCAGTCGGATTCATTCCCAGTGAGAGTTGGACTCCATCAGGGCTGCCCTTTGTCACCGATCCTGTTCATAATTTTTATGGACAGGATTTCTAGGCGCAGCCAGGGAATGGAGGGTGTCATGCTTGGTGACCACAGGATCTCATCTCTGTTGTTTGCAGATGATGTTGTCCTGTTGGCTTCATCCAGCAATGACCTACAGCGCTTGCTGAGATGGTTTGCCGCTGAGTGTGAAGCGGCTGGGATGAGAATCAGCACCTCCAAGTCCGAGTCCATGGTCCTCAGCCGGAAAAAGGTGGATTGTCCTCTCTGGGTTGGGGACAGGCTCCTGCCCCAAGTGGAGGAGTTTAAGTATCTTGGGGTCTTGTTCACGAGTGAGGGGAAAATGGAGCGAGAGATCGACAGACGGATTGGAGCAGCATCTGCAGTGATGCAGACGTTGTACCGGTCTGTTGTGGTGAAGAGGGAGCTTAGTTCTAAGGCAAAGCTGTCGATTTACCAGTCAATCTACGTTCCTACTCTCACCTATGGTCACGAGCTTTGGGTAATGACCGAAAGAACGAGATTGCGGATACAAGCGGCTGAAATGAGCTTTCTCCGTAGGATTGCTGGACTCACCCTCAGAGATAGGGTGAGGAGCTCAGTCATCCGGGAGAGGCTCAGAGTAGAACCGCTGCTCCTCCACATTGAAAGGAGTCAGTTGAGGTGGTATGGGCATCTGAGTAGGATGCCTCCTGGACGCCTCCCACTTGAGGTGTTTCAGGCACGTCCCACTGGGAGGAGACCCCGGGGCAGACCCAGGACTCGGTGGAGAGACTATGTCTCTCTCTCTGGTCTGGGAACGCCTTGGTATCTTCTCTGAAGAGCTGGAGCAGGTGGCGGGGGAGAGGGAAGTCTGGGCTTCTCTGCTTGAACTGCTGCCTCTATGACCTGGACCTCCGGAAAAGCGGTAGAAGATGGATGGATGGATGGATAATAATGTGGAATGCAGTGTACATGCAAATGACCAATTATGCAAATTAGGTGATGATGTAATTTAACAACTTTTGTTGACTTTTAGGAAAGCCAGTAGCTACTTTCCTTACTGAGGAGTTGGCAACAGTGGTTAGCTTAGCATAGCATAGCACTAGCTTTGCAGGGCCTTGTTGTTGTTCTTAGGTGCTTCTGGAAATTGCAGTCGATCTCAAACGCATTTAGCTTGCAACCCACCAATATGCTTTTATCTTTAACTGTGACAAAGAAAAAATAATCTGTCTTTTTCCACAAAAACAAAGTAACTTAATCTTTTCCCAGCAGGAGCAAGCTCCATTTGTGCCTGCAGCAGTGAAAAGGCTCTTTGACTGACGGATCATTAGCTAGGTTGGGTTAGTTTGTATTTATTTGCACTAAAATATCGATCCATATTAATGAAATGAGTAATGCGAGTAACGCGTCTGATTAATTTTCAGTAACTGTAACGCATTACTGAATTTTTAAACAGTAATTGTTACACAGCACGTTACTGCAAAAGTAGCAGTGTTACTCCCAACACTGGTGGCAACATATCAGCGACAACTGGGATGACAGAGACTGGCAGCTGAACTGCCGAATGAGAAGAACGTCCTTCATGGAGTTGTGTGACATCCTGTGCCCCAGTTTGACACGTCAAAGTACGCACCACCAATGCCCTGTTCCGGCTGAGCTACGGGTGGCAATATTTCTGTGGAGGCTTGCAACAAATTTGGAGTTCAGATCCGTCTCTCACCTGTTTGGCATTGGCATCTCCACTGCATGTATCGCTCGACCCCCCTATCAGCCATACAACGTGCTGCTGTGGACAATTATCTCTTTTTGTAGTTTTATATTTTTGCTGTGTGTGAGAAAAGCCATTGACTTGTTTATTTTTATTTTTACAGTTTTCATTTTGCTGCTTAATATGCTGTGGTATTTGAAATAATAAAGATTTCAGTACACATTATTCACAGCTGACTCCATCTTTATTTTACTGTCAACAAGCAAACAGTTGCACTCTGTAATGATGGTCTATAAACAGTATGAAATGCATTTATGAACAACTATTATAAAAATAAAACTACCAAGTACAGAACATTTAAGCAAAAATTAAACAATTATTTGTTTTTGCTGTGGGTGAGACAAGCCATTGACTTGTTTATTTTTATGGTTTTTGTTTTCTTAATATGCTGTGGTATTTGAAAAAAATGCAAATTTCTGTACACATTCTTCACAGCAAGCAAACAGCTGCAAACTGTAATGATAGTCTATAAACAGTATGAGGTGCATTTTTGGAACAACTATTATAAAAACAATAGCAGCAACTACAGAACCTTTTGGTAAAAATTGAAAATAATGCTCTGCATTGAAAGTGTCTAACCCCAAAATGTACAATTAAATTGCACTTCACATCTGTCCATGTGCTATATGACGTACCATACAATTTATTGTAATTGCAGTCAATGTGAAAGCTCTACATATTACGGTAAATTGTGCTGGCATCATGTAGCACTGCAGAAGTTGCGTCAGTCACTGTGTTGCGCGGTGACATGCATGTCAGTTGACATTCAGAAGCATCCTGAGGTGTGTTGTTGTGCGGGTGGGCCATAACAGCTGGTGGGTTGTGTGGGGTGCCAGGTTTATGGGGGGATTGTTGGGGTTGAGGACGTCCACTGTGGCTGCAAGGGATGTGATTGGGCAAGTGCTCTTACCATAATTTGCATTAACATCTGGTTGGCCCGCTGCTATTCTTCCATGGCCTTAAACCAACGCTTCTCAGCTTCTTGCTGCATCCTCAAAGTTGTGAAATGTAGCTCTCTCCTCAGCTCTCTCCACAGCCTGCTGTTGCTGCTCCTCATCATGCCGCTTCTGCTAGGCCTCGTCCATCTGTCGTTTATGCTGCAAGTAATTTTCAAAGAAGACATCAAGTTTTTCAGCAGTGCATTTTCTTCTTGTGTGGGCACCAGGAATTGCCCACTGGCTTGTGGTTGTCTTGTGGTTCCCCTGAGTTACCACTTTTTCTTAGCGAATCACGGACCTTTATGTATTGTCGCAATTTCTTCACCTTGATTCGACACTACTCCGCTGTCCGTATAAACCCCCGTGATGCCATCATGTCACTAAACATTTTAAAAACCTTGATATTCTTGTGTGTAGCCACAAGCAGCTGAGAAATCTGGTCCTCAGACCAAATATCTATCAGGGCCTGCTTCTCCTCACCACCCCAAGTCTGTCCACAAGACATTTTTTAACTTTTCTCCTTGACTTTCTCCGGTAAAAGGATTTCTTGGATCTGCGCAGTTGTCTTTGTTATTTTCTACCCAGAGTGTGCTATGGTGAACACCACTTCCTCTTCTCACTATGTGTTGCTATGGTTACACAAATGCTGAGGGACACTTCCACCCTTTGGTCTGCTGGATACTCTGGATTCAAATGGCAAGCGAAGCACACCAGACTTTGTTTGCTAGTGAACCGAGACCCGCATTTTCAGGAGGACCAGACTTCGCTTGTTTGGTGCGCACTAGAGTTTCAACGCGCATTCAGACAGCACCGAATCAACCGAACTAACCACGGATAGTCCTTTGGTCCGGACCAAACAGTGCCCACCTGAATACACCCTGAGATTTTGTGCCCCCCGCCCCCCTTCCCTCATGACTCTGGGACCTTGATTTCCAAATGACAGGACTTGGCACCTGATTTAGGGAGCCATGTCATCTGCTGGTGTCGGTTCACTGTATTTTATCAAGTCCAAATTCATTGCAGCTTTCTGCCAAGAAATTTTAGAGCTCTTCGTGCTTCCCTATGCTGACAATCTTTATGGAGATGCTGATTTTACTTTCCAGCAGGACTGGGCACCTGTCCACACTGCCAAAAGTACCAATACTTGGTTTCATGACCATGTTATTCCTGAGCTTGACTGGCCAGCAAACTCTTCTGACCTAAACCCCATAGAAAATCTATGGTGTATTGCCAAGAGGAAGAAGAAAGACACCAGACTCAACAATGCAGATGAGCTGAAGGCCACTATCAAAGCAACCTGGGCCTCCGTAACACCTCAGCAGTACTACAGGCTGATCGCCTCCATGACATGGCGCATTCATGCAGTAATTAATGCAAAAGGATCCCTGACCAAGAATTGAGTGTGTACATGGACATACTTTTCAGTTGGCCAACATTTCTATTAAAAATCCACTTTTTAAAATTAATTTTATGTAATATTCTTTTATTTTTTTGAGAAACTGAATTTGGGTTTTTCATTAGCTGTCAGCCATAACCATCAAAATTAAAAGAAATAAATACTTGAAATATATCATTCTGTGTGTAATGCATCTACTACATATGAGTTTCATTTTTGAATTGAATTCCTGAAATAAATCAACTTTTTGATGATATTCTAATTTATTAAGATGTACCTGTATAGTTACATGTTAATACATACATTTTTCTAGATTTTCTTGCTTTTATACTTTCACACTATGCCTCCAACAGCAGATTTTTTTTCTGATAATCAAGTACCAGTCTGATTCTGACTGAAGTGCCACTACATCATGACTTCTAAAAGGTATCCTCACAATCAGTGATTTGATCAATGATCTTGTCATGATATTGTTGAGTGTGATCTTCAGTGGCTGGTGACTAATCTGCCTGGTGCTCCAAAGCACTTTATAGTGAGTCCATTATAAATTCACTCAACAGGCAGACACTTAAGCTTAAGCTATGTTTGCAGCCACAGCTGCCCTGGGGCAGACTGATGGAAACAGGGATGCTAATTTTGCACCAACAGCTTCTCCGACCACCACCAAACATTTATTCACATTTATTTATCTTTTGTTCATATGAAAGACAAAAAACAAAAGCTAAATAATTAAAAGAAGACAAAATGAACCTATTTGACGTATTTATTCACATTCATACGCCAGTGTCTACCACAACCAGTAGGTGTTTGTGTAAGTAAAATGGTGCAATGTTAACAGTAAACAGACCACAATTTTGAACAGCAGTCAATAGAAGCCATGTGTGATAAGATAAGATAAGATAAGATAAGATAAGCCTTTATTAGTCCCACAACGGGGAAATTCCAGGATTGCAACAGCACAGGGATAGCAACACTCAGAGCAACAATCAGAAGGCAAGAAAAAAAACAAGCAAGCAAGAGCAGCTAATAAACATATGTACGTATTACTATAAAATATATATATATAAGATAAGATAAGATAAGATAAGATAAGATAAGCCTTTATTAGTCCCACAACGGGGAAATTCCAGGATTGCAACAGCACAGGGATAGCAACACTCAGAGCAACAATCAGAAGGCAAGAAAAAAAACAAGCAAGCAAGAGCAGCTAATAAACATATGTACGTATTACTATAAAATATATATATATAAGATAAGATAAGATAAGATAAGATAAGCCTTTATTAGTCCCACAACGGGGAAATTCCAGGATTGCAACAGCACAGGGATAGCAACACTCAGAGCAACAATCAGAAGGCAAGAAAAAAAACAAGCAAGCAAGAGCAGCTAATAAACATATGTACGTATTACTATAAAATATATATATATACACACACACACAGACACACAGTGCAGAGCATTGTAGCTGGATGGAATAAATATATGAATATATGAACACACAGTGCAGAGCATTGTAGCTAGATGGAATAAATATGTAAATATATAAACACCCACAGTACGGAGCATTGCAGCTAGGTGGAATAAATATGCAAGTATATAAACACACACAGTGCGGAGCAATGTAGCTAGATGGAATAATATGTAGATATATAAATATATAAACACACCCAGTGCTGAGCATTGTAGCTAGATGGAATAAATATGCAAATATATAAACACACACAGTGCAGAGCATTGTTGCTAGATGGAATGAAACAGCATAACCGTCTACTTAGTTATCCTACATGGTATGATTATGTGCCCATACATATTCTCACCCTCCATAGCGACCGGTATGTTCCTAGTTGTATGCCGGAGGGGACCATTGTGTAAGTCTATTGCATCTTTTGCATTCAAAAAACTATTAGTTTGTTACGTCTTTTTGCTATCTCTGCGAGCAGCCCTGCTTAGGTTGTACAGTCTGACAGCCGTTGGTAGGAAGGACCTACGAAACCTCTCGGTTGTGCACCTGGGATGATGTAGTCTGCTGCTAAATGAGCTCCTCAGTGCATTCAGTATGTCCTGCATAGGGTGGAACTCGGACTCCAGCAGAGATGACAGTTTAGCCACCGTCCTTCTCTCTCCTATCTCCTCCATCGGATCAAGGCGCTGCCCCAGGACAGAGCTAGCTTTCTTAATCAGTTTGTTCAGTCTCTTCCTATCGGCTGCAGTAATGCCACTGCCCCAGCAGACCACTCCAAAAGTGATGGCTGATGCCACCACCGTGTCATAGAATGACTTCAGCAGCGCCCCTTGTACACCAAAAGACCTGAGTCTCCTCAGCAGGAACAGCCTGCGCTGTCCCTTCTTGTAGAGTGCATCAGTATTGTGTGACCAGTCTAGTTTATTGTTCAGATGAATACCCAGGTACTTATAGGATGTCACCATCTCGATGTCTGTTCCCTGTATATTTACTGGTACTGTGAGGGGCTGCCCATGCCTGCGGCAGTCCACCACCAGCTCCTTAGTTTTCCTCGCGTTGATCTGGAGGCAGTTCCGATGGCACCAGTCCACGAAGTCCTGGATAAGCCCTCTGTACTCAGCTTCATCTCCATTGGAGATGA
The DNA here is from genome assembly GCA_020510985.1 of Pholidichthys leucotaenia. NCBI lineage: Eukaryota > Metazoa > Chordata > Actinopteri > Cichliformes > Pholidichthyidae > Pholidichthys > Pholidichthys leucotaenia. The sequence continues at coordinate 268,530,121 of CM035848.1, read as the reverse complement.
GGCCAACGATCGCAGAGTCATCAGAGAACTTCTGTAGATGGCAGTGTGTTGTGTTGTGTGAGAAGTCCGCAGTATAAAGAGTGAACAGGAAGGGAGCCAGCACCGTTCCCTGGGGGGCCCCCGTGCTGCTGATGATCGTGTCGGACACACAGTCCCGGGTTCTCACAAACTGAGGCCGGTTCGTGAGGTAGTCCAGGATCCATGATGACAGGTGCTGGTCCACCCCTGCGCGCAGCAGCTTGTCCTTCAGGATCATCGGTTGGATGGTGTTGAAAGCACTGGAGAAGTCAAAGAACATGATCCTCACCATATTCCCGGGCTTCTCCAGGTGGGACAGAGAACGGTGAAGGAGGAAGATCACCGCATCCTCCACCCCAATGCCATGCTGGTAGGCGAACTGGAGTGGATCCATCGCTGGTTCCACCAGGGGGCGGAGGTGAGCAAGGAGCAGTCTCTCCAGGGTCTTCATCAAGTGGGACGTCAAGGCCACCGGTCTGTAGCTGTTCAGGTCTTTGGGGTGGGAAGTTTTTGGTACAGGTACCACACAAGATGTTTTCCACAGCTGTGGTACCCTCCCCAGTTTCAGGCTCATGTTGAAGATATACGTCACAATCCCACACAGCTGGTCTGCACAGGACTTGAGGAGCTTTGCGCTGATGCCGTCCGGTCCCGGCGCCTTCCTCGCCTTGATCTTCCTCAGCTCCGTCCTCACCTGGGTCCTGGTCAGGGTCAGGATGGGGGGCTGTGTGTTGGGAGTGGGGGGGTGTTGGTGGAGTGGGGAGTGGGCAGCAGGACTTGATTTCTTTAGAGGCAGCAGTGGTTGTTGTGCAGTCGGGGGAGGGCGGTTGGTCAAATCTATTGAAAAACAGATTCAGGTTGTTCGCCCACTCCCTGCCCCCTGTGGCCTGGGGGGAGGTATTCTGGAGCCCCGAGATGGTTTTGAGGTTTCTCCAGACCCCGCTGATGTCGCTCTGTTGCAGCTTGTCCTCCATCTTCTTCCTGAAGCTGTCCTTGCCTTCTCTGATCTTTCTCCTCAGCTCCCTCTGTACGGACTTCAGCATCTCCCTGTTCCCTGACCTGAAGATCCTCTTCTTCTCTCTCAGAAGTGTTTTTATCTCAGGGTTGATCCAGGGTTTGTTGTTTGAGTGACGCCGTATGGTCTTGGTGGGAACGGATTTGTCCACACAGAAGCTGAGGTAGCCCGTGAAGGTGTGAATGAGGCCATCGATGTCCTCACCATGTGGATCGCAGAGCTGCTTCCAGGCAGTGGCTTCAAAACAGCCCTTTAGGGTGTCCATTGTCTCCTCAGACCATAACTCCACAGTGTGCATGGCCGGAGGTTGTCTGTGCACTAGGGGTTTGTACACCGGCCGGAGATGAACCAAGTTGTGATCCGATCTCCCGAGTGGGGGGAGTTGTGATGAGGTGTACGCCTCCTTAGTGTTTGCGTAGAATAAATCCAGTGTTTTATTGTCTCTAGTGTGGCATGTGACATACTGGGTGAACGTGGGTAGAATGGGAGACAGTGAAACATGGTTGAAATCGCCTGAGATGAGGAGAAGAGCATCTGGGTGTTCTGTCTGCAGCCTGCTGGTTACTGAATGGATGACGTCACGTGCTGTCCCAGCGTTCGCCGTCGGATTTGCATAAACAACAATGCAGATCACGTGTGAGTGTTCTCTCGGGAGATATGTAGGCCTCATGCTAACAGCTAGCAACTCAATGTCTTTGCTGCAGTGTCGTTGTTTAACAGTGATATGTCCCGGTCTGCACCAGTTGTTGTTAACATACATTATCACTCCACCGCCCCTAGCCTTGCCACTGTCTGGTGTTCGGTCAGCTCGTATCATGTGAAAACCCTCCAGCTCAATGTTAGCATCTGCTGCTAGTTCAGTTAGCCACGTCTCAGTAAACAAAAGGAGAGAGCACTCCCGGTATGTGCTATCATAACGGGAGATAGCCGCTAGCTCATCTAACTTTCCCAGTATCGACCGTACATTTCCCATGACAACAGATGGAAGGGAGGGTCTGTACCTTATATTTTTTGTCCTCCGCCTTACTCCAGCCCGGCAGCCGCGGCGTTTTCGCCTCAGTTCTCTCGGTATGTCGAGTTTTTCCAATGGGACCGGGTGGCGGTTGAATGCTAGCAGCTGTTCTCTGCTGTATCGTATCCTGCTATAGACAGTGGCTCCGTCCACCGGCTCAGGAGACATTTAGGACGATCTGTGTGTCCGTGATATAAGTGGGGTGAAAAAAAAAGACGGATCAAAAGAGAGAGGAAGGGAAAAAGACTCGGAATCGAGCCGCTGTTGCAAAAGGCAGCCGACTCGTGTGGCGCCGAGAGAAAAAAAAAAAAAAAAAAAAAAAAAAAAAAAGGTAAGGTGCTAAAGGTGATAAGGTGCTAAAGTAAGACAAAATGCGTGCAATGAAGTTTGTCACATTAATAAAATAATCCCAAATTATATGCATAAGTAGATATGATAGCGTGATAAAACAATTCATCCTCTGAGTAAACACAAACTAATTTGCAAATAGTTGTGTTTACTGTTATGTTGGTAAACGAGAACCAAGGATGAGGCTGAACGTTGAACTGAACAGAACTTTATTGTTGACTCACTCTCATAGCACAGGCGCTCCCGTCAGGCAGAGCTGAGGTTAAAGAGACCGCCCCTCTTCCTCACAGCCCTCTTATACCCCAGGTGGCGGCGGAACCAGAAAGGTGGAATCACCATGCGTGTCACACAATAATATGTCCCAATAACAACACAACACTTCCCCCCCTTCAAAAAAATGGTCCAAAGCACATGCATACAATTGAGACCCTCCCCAATTTGGAACCTGAATCACATGCTAAAACTGAACAGAAATATTTGAAACCTAGGACGTACACACAAAACAACTAAAGCTAGGGAGAACAGGTGGACTACCATTCCACCCCCACATGGCCAGACGGGTTATTCTGCTGTCTCTACTAAAACACAGTCCATTAAACAGGAAACTGCCATGTTCCTAGAATAAACAGTATAAAACACAAAATAACCCCATTAACAGAACTAACACAGAACCCAGTTATCCCCCATTCCAACATCATGCAATAAACACATTGCCTCAGTCTGCCCCAGTAGAGGACCCCCCCCCCCCCCCGCGGAAAACCGTCAGATGGTTCCCCTCCAGTGCACCTTCTTTTCTTCGCACCCGGGGACGACCCACGTCGAAGCCCAAACACCTCCTTCTCCTCTTTGGTGCGTCGCAACTTGTTGGGATGCCTCCACAAGCCATCAGATAGCTGGAGGTAGCCATCCTCCCCAACAGCCACCACCTGCAGCCGCCCCTGGTCATCTTGTCGCCGGCATTTGCCTCGAACACCTCTCGACCAGGCCTCCTCTCTGGGTCGGACCACATCCATGACCCCCAGAGGAGCCCGACTCGGCTTCCAGTGTCCCTGTTTGGCACGTCGTTTTACTGTGCCAGCCGGTCCTGCCCCACTAGCTTTCATTTTCACCGCTGGCATTTTCGCCCTTGCTCCTCAATACCTTCCAGCTGAACTCCAGGAGTAGAATGGGTCATCCACTTGGCTCCACCCGCCATCAAAGGTGTCCCACCACGCCTCACAGTTCCCTCAGCTAGGGTTACTTGGGCACTGGCACCGGGACCCTCCCGCGATGGCCCTGGGTGGGGTTGGTCCTGCTCATTGTCCAGAATACTAGGCCAAGGATTGTCCCACACAGCTTCGTCCACCACTCATGGGACTGGCTGGTCCCACAAACCATGTCCTGACCGCTCCTCTCCAACACCACTGGTGATGGTGAAGCCCAATCCATAAAAGACGTCACAACCCATAACATTCTTACCGCAGGCAGTCACGATGAACTTCAGGTTGGACACCTCCGCCAACTTGTACCTAACAGTCAGTTCCACCGATCCCACCGTGGCTAATCTTCTTCCACCATAGCCATACAGCGGCGCTGAATGACCTCTCACTCAATAATATGGGAAGAAACTCCTTATGGTACACCAATTCAACACGGCTCTCACCCCACCCGTGTCAATCAGTAGCAGTACCGCTACCCCGTCCAATTCCACCATACAATAGGTACGACCATCGGTGCTCGGGAAAACGGTGTGGATGACCGTGGGAGCTAGAGCCGGGGGGGGGGGGGGTCCACATTGCGTCTTCGGTCCCCTTGCTCGAACCTATGACATGCCCTGGCAAAATGATGCAGGAGTCTGCACTTGCCGCAGCGTCTTCCTCTTGTCGGACACTCACTAGCCTTATAACAGTGTTTGGTGGACCCACAACCCAAACACCTGGGCGATCCCGGGGCAGACCTTATCTTCACAGCATTCGCGTTTTCCTCCTCATCCTCCACGCCATCGTCACTGTCCAAGTCCACTGCCTGCGCCGCCGGCTGTGGTTCAAAATGGCAGAGTGCCAGTCTCTTGCAGAGCTCTCGCGATAGCTTGTTTGCTGTCTCACACTCCTGAGCTAACTCGATGGCCATGGCTAACGTCAGCTCGCCCGAGTGTGTGATGAGCTTCGATCTTGCCGCCGAGCAAAGGGTATGTTCCGCCAGCTGGTCACAGGCCATCTCTTCCACTAATGCTCCAAACTGGCAGTCCCCGGCCAACTGACGTAGGTCTGCGACATACCGTTGCACTGACTCGCCGATCCGTTGGCAATGCTGCTGAAACTGAATCCTCCAGACAATGACGTTTTCTGGGGCGCAAAAATGTTGCACCAGTAGCTCAACCACGTCTTCAAAGCCATCACTGTCACCCAAGGTACTAAGGATACATTGTCCTTCCATTCCCAAGTTGTGAACCAACAGTGCCCATGCCCGCAACTTCTCCAGTTTACCAAGGTTCAGTGCCACCAGATAATTTTGGAATGTGGCGAACCACCTCGCCCAAGGGACTGGCGGCTCACCGGGAACCTCCAAAAATGGCTAAATAATAGCAACTCCCACGCCCATACTTTTATCTTCATCGCCAAATGTTATGTCGGTAAACGAGAACCAAGGATGAGGCTGGACGTTGAACTGAACATGACTGTATTGTTGACTCACTCTCACAGTACAGGCGCTCCTGTCAGGCAGAGGTGAGGTCAAAGAGACCGGCCCTCCTCCTTACAGGCCTCTTATACCCCGGGTGGCTGCGGAACCGGAAAGGTGGAGCCACCACCCGTGCCACACAATAATATGTCCCAATAACAACACAACATTTTCCTCTTTCTCCATTTCTTTACAAACTTTTTAAACATATGCCAGTTTGGTTTGCAGAGGTGGGTAGAGTACCCAGAAATTGTACTCAAGTAAATGTAGCATTACCTTGTGATATTAATTATTCAAATACAAGAACCATCAAAAAAGTTGCTTGAGCATGAATAAGAAAGCATCTATAAAAAGCTACTAGAGTAGTGAGTAATGACTTTACTCTCACAAACTTGCGTTTTTCTTATAAAATTATGACTATTTTCATGTGAATATACTGTTTTTTCCTTTAAAATGTTAACCTTCTTCCCCATGAAGTTGTAGCTTTTTTCCTCCTTGTAAATGGGACTTTTTTTTTCTTGTTCAATCAAACCTTTATTCTCATAAATTTGATTTTTCCTCAGTAAGTTGCAACTTTTTAAATGTACTCCTTTTTCTAATAGATTTACATTTTTTTTCTAATATGTTTGGTAATGTTTTTCACTAAACCTTCAATTTTTTTGTTACTTTGAGCAACAACAGAAGACAAATTTCAACACAGGCTTAAATTAAATTAAAAAAGAAGTTCTTACAGTATAAACAAGAGAATTTCAGACCAGTTTATAAATAGGTTGACACATATCACACAAAACACAAAAAGTATGTCCATTACTTGAATAAAAATACAGTTTTTTTTCTTTCTAATTTCACTAGAGTAAATTTAAAAAGAATCATACATTGAAAGTACTCAGTACAGTATGATTTAGTTAAAAAATTACTTGAATACATATACTTGAGTAAATTCATCTCTAGCAGTGTGTAGCTGATTACCGTCTACATGGCTCTGAGGTGTTTGTACCCTCAAGGCATTTTTAAAGAAACAATCTAATATATCACATTTCTCCATATATTTGAGATATGCCTTTTTTGAAACGTTTTAGTTCAGTTTAGAGAAAATCTAGCATTTTATTAGTCTGTCTTGTCACTTGGTACTAGTGGGCACTGTATCTGTATATCTCCTTGTTTTTTCCTCATGTAACGTCTGTGGATGCACAAGTATTCCAGCCTAAAAATACTGCGGTGCACAAACTGTGAACATTAAACTTTAAAAATGTAACAGACTCAAGCCAGACTGAACTCTGCATTTCCCTCTCATGAACTTTGCTTGCTCCAATTTATGAACCTTTAAAACCTGTTTTTAACTCGTTTCCCAGCTACATCCTCCCACAGGAGTTAACCCCTTGCACTCCGGTCAATTTCCCTAAAAACGCCAAAAATTAACATGCCCAAATTAAATCAAAAGCTGTTCTTCAACCCTTTGCAGCATCTTCATGGGGTTGGTCTCATTTAAAAGAAAACACTTCGAATTTTTTGGCAAAACAGTCATAATCTCTCTAAGTGCTCCGGCCACTGAGTTACAGTCATCTAAACATAGTGAATTTGAAGAAAATAAATTTGGCCTGGGTGTTTTTTTGGATACAAATGCTTGCAAATAACACACAGCTTCAGATCCGGGCTGGAAAATGCAACAGAAATGTAGAACCAAGTGTTATCCAGCTGAGGTCAAAATTTTGTAACAATACCACAAAAAATGAATATATTACACAGCTTTGTTCTCAGGTAGTTCCCAGGCGTTTTGGAACTGCACGGGCAGCACGGTGGTGCAGTGGTTAGCACTGTTGCCTTACAGCTAGAAGGTTCCTGGTTCAAATCCCCAGGTTGGCAGGGGTTGGAACCTTTCTGTGTGGAGTTTGCATGTTCTCCCTGTGCTGTGTGGGTTTACTCCGGGGGCTCCGGTTTCCTCCCACAATCCAAAGACATGCATATTAGGTTAATTGGCTGTTCTAAATTGTCCCTAGATATCTGTTTCCTATAGGCCCTTAGAATAGAGGGTTAGTATTAGTGAAAGCGCTTTGAGTGGTCTTTGTGATTAGAAAAGCGCTATATAAGTACAGGTTAGTTAGTTAGTTAGTTAGTAACTGTGCCAAATTGTGCCAAATGGCACAGTTTGGAAAAACGTCTAACTTTTGAATGCTTCAATGTAGAAGCTTCATTTTGGGCTCTAATGAAAGGTCACACTCAGGGCTGTGTGTGTGTGTGTGTGGGGGGGGGGGTTGTCCCCCCCCCGCTACAGAGGATGGACATCAGCCATCGCTACACAACGGATTAGCCTCATGTGGCGATGTGGGACAGCAGCGTAGTCACTGTGGCTTCCCCCCCCCCCGCTACAGAAGAATAGCGGGGGTGGGGGGGCGGCGTTCACGGTCTGGATGCGGCGAACAACCCCTTGTACCGCGGCGCACGAACTTCAGACTTCGTGCGCCGCACAGTTGTAATTTACCGATCGGTCAAAAGTCATTTTGGATTACAATTTTCAGGAATAAAGAATAATTTAGCTTATAACACCTTACCTCTTCACAGCAGTGTCCTGGCGAACTTCTCTTTCCCATTGTCAGACGAACGCGACGCTGGTCCGCTCGTGGTTCTGGTCTCGCGACCCGATCAAAACATAATTCCATTATTGCGGTTTTGTGCTTCGATGATTGCGGTTTTTGGCAGCCCTCTGCCCTCCGTAGAAGACATCTCCACATCCTCCTGTTTCAGAAGGTTCAAGGCCATCACAGGAGACCCCTCACATCCCACCCATCACCTGTCTGACCTGCTTCCCTCTGGACGACGGTTCACATCGATCAGGTCCCACACCTCCAGACTGACAGTTTCTTCCCCTGGGCCATCCGAACTGCAAAAGGTCAGAGGCCCCACCCCCCTCCCTCTGAACACTAACATGCACAGAACTGAGGATCTTTTAATTATCACTATAACTCACCTGTCTTTGCACTCCTTACCTTCATGTACACCGACCCATCCGTCAAATCACTACTGCACACATTTTCCATAATCCTTGGGCCATTTTACTCAATTATGTGTTCTGCACTTTGCACTCTTATGTACATAGTTCCACCCACGAAGCCATTACCTTACCTGTGTATATACCAATGGGCTATTTATTATTTTTACTTTATTTCTACTTCAGTCATATGGTTAACCGTGTGTTCTGTAACTTTATTTCAAATTCTTCTCACTTACTTTATTGCGCAGTAGCCTGGTGGAGCACCCACAATTCCGTTGTGCTGTACAACTGTACAGTGACAATAAAGCCAATTCTATTCTATTCTTTTCCATGCCCCTCCTCCCCTCTCTCTCCCAGTAGCACCGGCTGTTGACACAGAGGTGTCATAAGCTCAACAAAGAACTCCGAACACTTCTGTTTTGTGGCTGCAAGTATCCAAGAGCAGCTCCTGAAAAGAAGAACTGAGAGAAGATCAGCATGGACTCTGTTTGCATTATTTGTGGTTCATAAATATTTGTGCATGCTTTTCCTCATTATGAATTCTTATAGAGTAGGTAAATCATTCAGGGATGTTTTTTGTAGTCAAATATGAACATTTATTCTTGCAGGAATTCTCCCTGTTATTCCCTTGAGTTTTACTCAATACTCCCAGTGTGAGTCATGTGACTAGTCAAACAGAGCCAATCTCATTTGCTGAGACCCCCTGAAATGCCACCTATGAGGAAAAACACAGCCTTAACTGGCCACACACAAGTTATGCCGCTTTTCCACTAACCCAGCTCGCCTCGCCTCGATTCGCTACTACTCGGTTCGGCCTTGGTTGTGTCTCCATAGCAGCCGGGTAAAGCGGGGTTAAGCTGTGGTGGGCGGGATTTTTTTTACAGCAAGGCAGCGCCACACTCCAGTGACGTAAAACATGCGACCCAAGCAAAACATAACACATGGCGGCTGTACAAGGCGACTCATCGGTCTGTGGCTTTTTTCACCGTAAATGCCAAAAAGGACCGCCAGACAAGGGGACAGGCAGCGAGACGGAACACTCTGGAATAGTGCTGCAGCTTCTGGGAGAGCCGAAGACGTGAGGATACAAACTAGGTCATATATGACGGTAAGCTAATGGTTGTTAATGCTAGTTTGCTATAAGTACGTCGTACTACACTGTAATGTCTGCAAGTTATCGCTGTTAGGTACTAAAATATGTGTATGTGTATGCTGTGTGTGTGTTTCAGATGGCTCTGTTGTGGGAAAATTACCGCTTCAAACGGTCGGTCTGGGCGTTCAACACAGCCTGTCACTGATGTTAACACAGCCTGTCACTGATGTCACCCCAGCTTCACAAACGATCAGTGGTTGTAGAGCTTAAGAATGTCTGTAGAAACGTTTATTTCCTGTGCAACAAATTGCTCTGATCTGCGTGAATATCATGGAGAGACTGTTGAGACATCATGTCCTGTACCTGCTCCAGCAGCACTGAGTCTGTCAACAGAATTATGAACCATAAAGCAGTTTGTGTTAAAATGTTAAATCCCATTAAACCCTAAACTGGGGGCTTCCAATCTTGTGTCATGGGGGGCCAAGACCCTGCAGGTTCTCTTCTACCCAGTCTCTTCAGCAGGTGTTCTCACTGATCAGCAGTCAGTGGAACAAGTTCAGTGGAATCTGCTGTTGAAGACACTGGTTGGAGGTAAAGCCTGCAGGGTCTTGGCCCTCCATGGTGCATGATGGGACACCCCTGCCCAAACCCATTATGATGAAGAGCAGATGCTAATATGACCCAGAATTCCTCCATATACTGGTACTGTCACTAAAGTATGCAGGGTCTTCTGCGGTGGCACATCCAACAGTACAGTCTTCAGTCAATAAAATAATTGTTTTGGTTACTTTTTTCTTAAAAATGAGCCATTATTTTCAAGGTCACTGATAAATGCTTTGTACTGTTGACTCTTTTCCCACCGGTGTCTTAACAGACGAAATAGAAAATCATGATGCAAACACATAAGTCACTAAATTGTTTATTACAATCAGCAGCAAATTCCAGATTATTCAGAATGTGCAAAATTCAAACTGTAAAAAAAAAAAAAAACTGGAATGGGTCACACACGCCAGCCACGCTGCCTCACTGAGAAGCAACTGGATCAGCCCCTCGTACTGGTCCTGGTTCAGCAGATCTTCAGCCTGCATCTCTGTAAATAGTGAGGCAAGGTCAGGTTTGGGTGAGTTGTTTCCCTCTTGCCTAGACAAAAGACAGAAATGGGTGGTGGTTTAATAAAGCAAGTTTAAAACATATTTGGGAAATACACTTGTTGCTAAAAGCCAGTGGTGGAATGTGAATGAATGAATGAATCTTTATTTCGGATTGATTAAAAGTAAAGATTAAAAGAAAATAGAATAATATAACAAAGGGGAAAAAAAATCTAACAAGGTCAAATTAAACAATAACTCCTCTGATTATACAGTTCAACATAGGTTATCTCAAATGGGTGATGGCTGAAGCTGCAGCTTACTGTATATTGCCCACCCATATTCCATCCAAGAATTCAAAAGAAAAACAACAGGAGCGATTACAATTTGAATGTGACAAAAAAGTACTTTGTTGTTGTATTTAACCACAATTTTCATGTAACTGCACTTCAGTAGAGTAGATTTTACAAGGGCTGGGTTACATTTAAAATCATCTTTTTACTGTGGCCTCAGCAATCAGAATGAATTAATACATTCACTTGAATGGAATCTAGTACTTTAACTGAAGGTGTGCATCACCGAGTATGGAGTAGCTCAGTCAAAATATGGAGTTTTTATCAGTAAAAGTTTGTCTTGTCTGTAAAAGTGTCACTTGTTGCCCTGGCTTCAAGTGTGGGTGGTGTTTTGTACTTGTATTGCTAAAATATAAAAAGCATGCACTACAATGGGTCTCAAATATTTGTAATGTGTCCTGTTACTGGATGAGTTTATTGATGATAGACTATAAACTACACATATAAAGTAAATTATATTGATGACTGAACAACTCACATTCCCCAAAAGATACAGTTATGAACATAACTCACAAAGGATCACACAAGTGATCTGACAAAAAAATAAATACATTAACAAGCAGTTTATTTTACAGTTGATGTGCCAGTCATTTTCAATTATTCTGTAATTAATATTCACACAATCAAATAAATCTCAGTTCAGTCCCTTTTATATTAAGTGGAAATTGTGCTACTTTGGTTTTGACACTTTACCTATAAAAGCAAAGGATTTCAGGACTTCCCACAGTGGCGAGGTCCGTTGTGGGGCAGCTGCTTTCCTCTTGCCTAGACGAATGGCAGAAATGGATGGTGGTTAGTTTCAAGCAAGTTCAACACTTATACAGGCACATCTCAAAAATTAGAATATCATGAAAAAGTTCAATATTTTTGTCACTCATTTCATAAAGTGAAACCCATATATAGATTCATTACAGGGACAGTGATATATTGAAAGTGTGTATTTTAATAGTGATGATTACGGCTACAGCCCATATTAACCAACACCTCAGTGGCCAACATTTACATTTAAAAACTGTTTTTTAAAGTTAATTTTATGTAATATTCTAATTTTTTGCCAAATTGAATTTGGGGTTTTCAGGGGCTGTAAGCCATAATCATCCAAATTAAAATAAACAAACACTTGAAATATATCACTGTCTGTGTAATGAATCTATATAATATATGGATTTCAGTCTGGGTTTAGAATCCATCATAGTACTGAAACAGCCTTAGCGAAGGTCACTAACGACCTCCTCATTGCATCTGATAATGGACTAGTTTCTGTACTTGTCCTTTTAGACCTTAGTGCAGCTTTTGATACTATCGATCATAATATTCTACTTGATAGATTAGAACACTATGTTGGACTTAATGGAACTTCGTTGCAGTGGTTTAGATCTTATTTATCTGATAGGTTCCAGTTTGTTCATGTAAATAATGAGTTTTCTTTCAACTCAAAACTCAGTCTTGGAGTTCCACAGGGATCTGTGCTAGGCCCGACTCTTTTTAGTTTATATATGCTTCCGTTAGGCAACATTATTAGAAAGCACTGTATACATTTTCATTGTTATGCTGATGACACACAATTATACCTGTCAATGAAGCCAGATGATAGTAATCAATTAGCCAAGTTAGAAGCCTGTCTTAAGGAAATCAAAGCTTGGATGACTTGTAATTTCCTGCTATTAAATTCAGATAAGACTGAAGTCATTCTTGTTGGTCCAAAAAACCTTAGAAATTCCTTTCCAAATCAAACTTTCAGTTTGGATGCGGTTACTCTTTCTCTTAAAAGCTCTGTGAGGAACCTTGGAGTTATTTTTGATCAGGATTTGTCCTTCAATTCACATATTAAATTTGTTTCTAAGACTGCCTTCTATCATTTGCGTAATATTGCCAAGATTAGGAGCATCTTGTCTCAGTGTGATGCTGAGAAACTGATCCACGCTTTTGTTAGCTCAAGATTAGATTATTGTAATTCTTTATTATCAGGCTGTCCTAAAACATCTTTAAAAAGTCTTCAGCTGATCCAAAATGCTGCAGCAAGAGTTTTAACAGGTACTAGAAAGAGAGATCATATCTCTCCGGTTCTGGCCTCCCTTCATTGGCTTCCCATAGAGTTGAGAATTAAGTTTAAATCCTTCTTCTTACTTACAAAGCTCTAAACAATCAGGCTCCTTTTTATTTAAAAGATCTGATACTACCATATTATCCTAACAGAACACTACGCTCCCAAAATGCAGGATTACTTGTAATACCTAGAATCTTCAAAAGTACAATGGGAGGCAGAGCCTTCAGTTATCAAGCTCCTCTCCTGTGGAATCAGCTGCCAATCTGGATTCGGGAGTCAGACTCGATCTCTGTTTTTAAGAATAGGGCTAAAACCTACCTTTTTGATATAGCCTACAATTAGGGAGGGATCATGTGTTTCTGAACCCTCCCTTAGTTATGCTGCTAATAGGTTTAGTCAGCCGGGGGACCTCCAGTAATGCACTGGGCCTCACTCCTTTTCTCACTCTCAATGAAATATTTTTTTTGCTGGTCATTAACATTTGTTTGTTCTCTCCCATAGATTGAGTCCCCATCGTGCTGTTTGCTCTCTTCATGTCTGTTCTTTTCTTCTTCTCTATCCCCTCACCCCCCAGCCAGTCGCAGCAGATGACTGCCCCTCCCTGAGCCTGGTTCTGCTGGAGGTTTCTTCCTGTTAAAAGGGAGTTTTTCCTCTCCACCGTCGCCAAGTGCTTGCTCACAGGGGATCGCCTGATTGCTGGGGTCTTTCTGCAACTGTGGGGGTTCCCCCTACAGTTGATAGTGCTATGAGATGACTGTTGTTGTGAAATGGCGCTATATAAATAAAGTTGACTTGAATTGAATTGAATTTCTCTTTCTGAAATGAGTGACAAAAAATATTGAATTTTTTCATGACATTCTAATTTTTGGAAATGTACCTGTATTAGGGAAATACACTTGTGAAAGTTGTCATGGGCCGGTTTTACCGGCGCTCAGATCTTATTCCTCCTCAGCTCAGCTCTTACTTTGGCAGCATCTCAGCGGGCTTCCAGCTGTCAAGCTCTATGGACGGCTGGAGGCCAATTACCTCTCATCAGCTGAGGCGCTGTCAACCACCTTAAAAGGGAGCAGCCCTGTTTTCCCGGCACTGTGACCTCGCCCTGGTTACCCACGCTCTTCCCAGTGTGGGTAAAGCTGGAGCCCCCACGTCCGGCTCCTGCCCTCTTCTCATCCCTTTCATCATTATTCGTAAGTGCTCTCCCGTATTGTTTGGGTTTTGCCCCTCGAGGCTATCTTTCCTTTGTTCCTTTCTGTTATCGTTAATAAACTATGCAAACTCACCGGTCAGTCCTTGGCTCTTATTTATGGCTCGCAGAGCCATTCGTGACAGTAGGTCACAGCCAGTGAGTTGCCGGCTGCCGTGAGTTTGTTTAATGGACTGTTGTTCCTACCTGTCTGGGTACCGTTCTGGAAGCAAGCCGTCTCGGAGGTCCCGCACTCTGAGTCAGAGTTTTTTCCGCTGTCTCCTCGAGTGCTTGGACAACTTCCTTCGCCGCCTCCCTCCTCGGCTTCTGCGGCGACGTGCCCCGGTTCCCGGAGGTAAGCGGGAGGAAAGATGACTTCGCTGCCCAGCGCTAGTTTTTTTTTTTTTTTTTTCTTCCCTCTTCCCCGCTTCGCCGTTCCACCCGGAGGTAAGCGTGAGGAAAGATGACTTCGCTGCCCGGTGCGGTTTTTTTTTTTTTTTTCTTCTTCCCCGCTTCGCCGTTCCACCCGGAGGTAAGTGTGAGGAGAGATGACTTTGCTGCTCCGTGGGCTGGAGGGAAATTCCGGCAGGTAGCCCAAGTGAGGGGGCCCCGCCCTTCGCTCCGGGATCCCGTTCCTGTCTCCTTTCCGGCCCGGGAGTTCTCTTCATCCATAGGTCTTCCCCCATCAAGCATGACGTCACTCGGGTTTCCCCCCCTAAGGTGCTGCAGCTGTCAGCAATTAGGATTTGGGTCCGAGTGGCTGCTGCTCTCTCCGCTGTCATCCTGGGTGGTATCCTGTCTGGTTCCAGTTCCGGGTTGCCGCATGGGCTTATCCCCCCAAACAGCTGCCACTTCTGGGCCTCGTCGGAGGGGAATTCCCGCAGCCTCATCCCTATCCGGGCTTTTTTTTTTTCTCTCCCGCTGTTCCGTCAGCGCTCCTTGCCCGTCTCCCCTCAGCTGTCGCCCCCTCCTTCTCATTGCCCATCATGGCTGCTGTGTGCCTCGGGTGTCCCGTTTCGGTGAGTCCCGTCCCGGACCCCTCTCGAGCAGCTCTCCGCCATCCTCCCAGGGGGTCCTCTGTCTCCATCCAGCCTCCAGGAGTCAGGCAAGTCCAAACTCATTTTTCATTCTCATTATTGTGGTTTGTCCTGTCTCTTTCCTAGGGGTGGAGTTTGAGGTTTACAGCCTGCTTGGGGCCTCACTCCTTTCCTCTCTCTCCATGAAATAATTTTGCTGGTCATTAACATTTGTTTGTTCTCTCCCGTAGATTGGGTTCCCGTCGTGCTGTTTGCTCTCTACATGTCTGTTCTTTTTGTCTTCTGTCTCCTCTCCCCAGCCAGTCGCGGCAGATGACTGCCCCTCCCTGAGCCTGGTTCTGCTGGAGGTTTCTTCCTGTTAAAAGGGAGTTTTTCCTCTCCACCGTCGCTTAGTGCTTGCTCACAGGGGATCACCTGATCGCTGGGGTCCTTCTGCAGTTGTGGGTTTTTTTTTTACTCTCTATACTCTGTAACTGCTTCATTATTCCCTGCCAATATTGGATTTTTCCCCTCTCCCCTTTTTTCTGTTTCTCTCCCTCCTGGCCTGCGCCCCATCCACCCACCCTGGGGGGGGGTTCCTGGCCGTTCGGAGCCCAGCCTTGAGGGGGAGGAACTGTCATGGGCCGGTTTTACCGGCGCTCAGATCTTATTCCTCCTCAGCTCAGCTCTTACTTTGGCAGCGTCTCAGCGGGCTTCCAGCTGTCAAGCTCTATGGACGGCTGGAGGCCAATTACCTCTCATCAGCTGAGGCGCTGTCAACCACCTTAAAAGGGAGCAGCCCTGTTTTCCCGGCGCTGTGACTTCGCCCTGGTTACCCACGCTCTTCCCAGTGTGGGTAAAGCTGGAGCCCCCACGTCTGGCTCCTGCCCTCTTCTCATCCCTTTCATCATTATTCGTAAGTGCTCTCCCGTATTGTTTGGGTTTTGCCCCTCGAGGCTATCTTTCCTTTGTTCCTTTCTGTTATCGTTAATAAACTATGCAAACTCACTGGTTAGTCCTTGGCTCTTATTTATGGCTCGCAGAGCCATTCGTGACAAAAGTCAGTGGTGGGATGTGACAAAAATGCTTCGTTTCCCTGACAAGCACCGCAGGATCCACTCTGTACATGTACAAGTACATTATCAATCCAGGGATTTATGGTGGAACAGCACAATACTGTTCCAACACCTTTTATGGAAAATCCACAGAATAGGTGTGTGGGTCTATTCTGACGCTTTAGAAAATTATATGAATGACTTTTTAAATCACTGGTTTGAAAAAGCACTTTTAATATGTTGACATTTCGGCTCCTGGGCTCAACTTCACCTGCATCCACAATATAAACACCGAGGGAGGCTAAACCCTGGCATGTGGAAACACATTCTAGCATTAAATTGCACACAATTTAATGCACAGCACCAAAGTGCAATACGTACACAAACCAGGACTTTAACCAGAATTAACATATTTCATCGTTTTGCGCTCACAAGTGAATACTTAGGACAAAACAAGCGCAAATCAGCAGAGTTGGCTACTAGCTAGCTACTAGCTAACACTCGTTAGCCAGCACAGGACGGCGCTGTATGGCTCAAAAAAAGTGAGCTTACCACCAACAGGATAAATAAGCGAACAGATGCACAATATTACAAATCACTCACCATCGATGGTTCTCTCACGTTCGTCTTCAGCTTGTCCGTAGTCCGGTTCTATGCTGGGCTGCATCTGTAACGGGGCGGGTCGCTCCTCTTACTGTAAATCTGCCACCAAGCAGAGAAAACTCCGCACCTCTTCGTTGGACCACGGTGTAGATTTCATCTTGCCTGCACTACAGTTGTATGTACAGCAATATGACAATAAAGTTTGATTTGATTTGATATGATTCCTGCAAAACCTACAACACTGTCTGTATTAATATCGTGTTTACTCCGTGACCAAGTTAGTCCGTGAAACATTGCAAATGGCGGTCATGTAAATTCCACTGAAGACGGACGCTTTCGTGACGTTACGCACTGACCAATCAGTGGCTCGCAGTCTGTTGACGTCACATCTCGGCTCGACTCAGCACGGCTGTACCCTGCCCTCGATCAGGCACAAAAACAGTGCCTGTTAACCGGTGCCGGGTACAGTGGAAAAGGCTAGAAAGCGAGTCGAGTCGAAGTAAGGCCAAAGCGATACTAGTGGAAAAGGGCCTTTAGTTCTTTCTCCTTTGTCCTTGACGGTTGTCCGGGAGGGAGACCTGCATCTCTCTCCTTTCTGGGGCCTTCAAGCCCCTTCACATAGCTCTCCTGTTTACTCAAGGTAAATGCAGTTTTCTTTTGTTCTTAGAATGCTTTCATCACTTAAACTTTTACACTTCTTGAATTTTTCCTTAAACGTTTTACCACCTTCTTTTGAAAGCAGTGATTAGTTGGAGTTAATCCTTAATTTTTCCTTTTCTCTAAGCAACCCAAGTTTTGATTTTTCTATTTAACCTTAAGCAGACCCAAGTTCCGGGCCTCAAAGCTGGGCCTTCACCTCTAAGAAAATTCCCCGGTCAAGACCTCTGAGCACAGAACCACAGAGAGGGCTCCTGTCTCCAAGGCCCCAACAACCCAGGTTGGACAAAGCTGGGGTACTAGAAGCCCAATACTCCTGCGTCTGTGACCAATGAGGCTTGCCCATTATATTCTGTTTTGGTCTGAGTCTCTTGTGAGCCCAGCCACTCCAAGAAAGTAAGGCAGCCAACAGCATTAACCTCTTGCACTCTGGGATACCGCGGGCAGTCATGTCTCTGCGTCCTAGGGCGCACTAAAAAAAAAAAGCTGCATTTCCGTTCTTCCACTACAGACACAGCCGCGAACAGAAAGCCAAAGGAGTGCTTTGATTGGTTTAGATTTGATTGACCTCTCATTCGACTAATAAGAGCCTTGAATTGGGTTTCTGAAACCTTGAAGAACCAATGACTGAAAACCAAGCAAGAAGGACTCGCCTACCAACGGCTGCGAATACAGCAAGCCAATTGAAGCAGAGAACTTCAACAATTGAAAGCGTACGTCCTGTGCGTAAAATCTGTTTTGTGTAAGCCGCTGGGTGACACACACGCGTTTGCCAGTCTTTTTTTCTTACTACTGTTCTTATTTGTTTTGAAAAATCGTTCGCCAAAACCGCAATCATGGAAGCACAAAACCGCAATAATGGAATCATGGTTTGACCGAGTCGCGTGACCAGAACCACGAGTCCGTAACAAGCGGACCAGCGTCATGTTCGTCTGACAATGAGGAAGAGAAGTTCGCCAGCGACGCTGCTGTTGTGGACAGGTAAGTGTTATAAGCTAAATTATTCTTTATCCCTGAAAATTGTAATCAAAATGACTTTTGACCGATCGGTAAATTACAACTGTGCATCATGGCCACATGACGGACCGCGGCGACCCGTGCGCCGCATCTGGACCGTGAACGCCCCCCCCCCCCCCGCTACTCTTCTGTAGCGGATTGCAGATATTATTGCAGATATTTTAGTACAACTGTGCGTAGTAGACCGCGGCGCACTGTCACCGCGGTCCGTCATGTAGCGATGGGCAATGTCGGTCCTCTGTAGCGGGGGGGTGGGGGGTGGGAGTTGTTATCTTCTACATTACAGATATTTTAGTATAATTTTTAGTGCACTGTAGGTTATTTTTTCTTGTAAAAAAAAGCCACACATTTTTTACGTGGCATGCTTCTTTGTGTGTGGGGGCTTGTTTGTTCATTCATTCATGAATGAATGAATAAACAACCCCTCCCCCCCCCCCCACACACAGCCCTGAGTGTCTACCTTTCATTAGAGCCCAAGATCAAGCTTCTATATTGAATCATTCAAAAGTTACAGACGTTTTTCCAAACTGTGCCATTTGGCACAATTTGGCACAGTTCAAAAATGCCTGGGAACAACCTGAGGAAAAAGCTGTGTAATATATTCATTTTTTGTGGTATTGTTACAAAATTTTGACCTCAGCTGGATAACACTTGGTTCTACATTTCTGTTGCATTTTCCAGCCCGGATCTGACAGCTGTGTGTTATTTGCAAGCATTTATATCCACAAAAACACCCAGGCGAAATTTATTTTCTTCAAGTTCAGTATGTTTAGATGACTGTTACTCAGTGGCAGGAGCACTTAGAGAGATTATGACTATTTTGCCAAAAAATTCAAAGTGTTTTCTTTTAAATGAGACCAACCCCATGAAGATGCTGCAAAGGGTTGAAGAACAGCTTTTGATTTACTTTGGGTACGTTATTTTTTGGCGTTTTTAGGGAAATTGACCAGAGTGCAAGAGGTTAATTTCAGGGGCAGACTTTTACACACCTCAGTCATAACTTTTTCTGTAACTACCATTCCTTTTTGAGCATCATCATCATCATAGCAGTCTGTCGGGGGCGACAATAACTGCTTCATTTAGGTCTGATCAGATTCCTCCACACAGCTCTGTCCTTCGCCCTCCGCTAACAGGAACTCCTGGCCTTGTTAACCCGGGCGACGTCCGAACTGATATGAGTTGATTTCTGACTGATCATTTCATGAAACTGCTTGCATAATATAAAGTTAATCTGTTTTCTTTATCATAACACTTTTTCCAAATTCCTTTTTACTAGTGCATACCTGTACATGCCCGTGCATGCCCGTAGAAACCAAGTGTAAGCAAGTATTTCTGCATGCCTGTAGAAAGCAGGTGTAAGCAAGGCTGTAAGCAAGCACGTCAGCACTCGTTCAGTGATGACTGTCTTTGATCTTTGATTGTGTCATAGAGAGTCCTATGATCTTTGATGATGTCATACCGAGTCCTATGATTGAGTGATGACTGCCTTTGATCTGTGATGTCACAGCGAGTCCTATGATCTTTGATGATGTCATTGAGAGTCCTATGATGCCTGCATTTGATCTTTGATGATGTCATAGCGAGTCCTATGATCTTTGACGAGTCCTATGATCGTGAGTGATGACTGCCTTTGATCTTTGGTGATGTCACAGTGAGTCCTATGATCTTTTAGCCGGTCCTATGATCGTGACATCGTCACAGAGATTTCTTGAATTATATATAGAGTGATGATCATGTCATAGTGAGTCCTATGGCCTTTGATGATGTCATAGTGAGTCCTATGACCGTGCATGCCCGTAGAAACCAAGTATAAGCAAGTATTTCTGCATGCCCATAGAAAGCAGGTGTAAGCAAGCACATCAGCACTCATTCAGTGATGCCTGTCTGTGCTCTTTGAGTGTGTCATAGCGAATCCTATTATCTTTGATGATGTCATAGCAAGTCCTGTGACCATGAGTGATGACTGCCTTTGATCTTTGATGATGTCATAGTGAGCCCTATGTTCGTTGATGATGTCATAGCAACTCCTATGATGCCTGCATTTGATCTTTGATGATGTCATAGCAAGTCCTATGATCTTTGCTGATGTCATAGCGAGTCCTATGATCGTGAGTTGTGCCTGCCTTTGTTACATAGGAACATCATAGGACATTTCACACACAAGGAGGACATCATGCAAACATCATAGGAACATCATAGGCGGTTCTATGATCTTTGGCCGTGACACACTGACAGACACACACTGACACGTGCATTATACTTAATTTTTGTCACTATTGTCATTTCTCTAATTCTCCATTCAGCCACACGATCACACTTAAGCCTTATTTCACATATGCAAGACTTGTAAATATGTAAATATTGCTCTTTCTTTATATATCCAAAATTACCACTGTTAATGCTATCTTTGGTTATCTCTCCATTGTACAAGCTATACAGATGTCTATTGTCACTTTGGTTCTTTTTATTAAAACTACTAAAATGATTACAGGGGTGTTTTCTTTGTCCAGACTCCAGAATCGCTCAGTGTCAAGAACTGACACCTAGATTACGAGACTGATCAAATAGTGGTCCATTAAATGATTTATTCTCATTAATAAACAGAGGCACAAGATCTAAGGCGCAATACTAATATGATGCATTTAAATGTGAGGACATTTCCACTTTGTGTGGGGGACAATGCAGTCTCATTCACAAAGTGAAAATGTGTTTCAGGACCGCCCAGACTTGACTTATTACAATCTCAAACAGCGGGTACTAACTGGAAAATTGTGTGTTTAGTGGGCATTTTTTAGGTGCTTTACTGAGGGAAAATTTGGTCTTTAACCACAGGTGCCTGCAGAGTTTAAAAAATGTCTCGCAAACACAAGGGGAAATTAGATCCTGAAGAATTAATGGCTGCAGGAACGAAATAATCATGAATGAAAATGGCATTACCCCCCCAAAACAATGCATCACTCTCTCTCGTCGGTGTCCAGGTTCATTCTCTGCAGAGCACAGAAGTAGCCTACTGACTTGTGTAAGACTTTAAATAACACAGTGTAATTTATTGTGTTTACCTAATAAAACCAACATCACCATAGATTTGCTGCAGGACTTTGCAGCCCTTAAAGACAAAGTGAACGATGAAGGCAAATTATTAATAAACACAGTGTGTGGTCATCTGTTCAACACAAAGCAGATTCATGTGACACCAGAGATGCAAAAATACACCAGACAAAGAGCATGAATGACTGATCTGTGATCTCAGCCTGAGCATTAGTAACATTAATATTCCCTGTGCTGAGTGCAAACTTGTTGCATTTTGCATAAAATACATAAATACACACATAAATACATACATACTGTCTCTGAGGACAAGAGCACATAAATACTGCTTCGATTAAGCTACAATGATTTTGAATCATATTGTTAAAATAATGTTAGTGAATGACTAAATGATTAGATAATGATGGCTATATAAGTCAGCACAACGGAGCCTATCCCAGCATCTTTGGGCAAGAGGCGGCATACACCCTGCACAGATCATCAATGAATGAATGAATGGTTGAAGGATGTGATCAGGGGTTATGACCGATCAGTCAGTCTAAAATTACAAACACTGAGTAACTCTAGCCCCAGAGCAGAACTAGTCATACATGCACACTCACACTTTTTAAATGTCCTGCTGAAGTAGCAGTTGATAATGTGCTGCTGACTTTAGACCTGCTTTTAGCTGATAAAAAGCGCATTGGAAGAAAATGCACCATAATGCAAATGCACCGAACTGTGCAACACCCACTTTAGATCAAATATAACAGGGCCCATAATGTGATATTGTGGGAAAAATTCTTTGTTTTGTCAGTACTTGTATCTATATAGAGCGCTTTGAATATCAGCGATCGCTCAGAGCACTATTAGCTGTGTTCACCCCTATTTGATAGACTACAGAACTGAGAATCAACCATTCAGCTCCCATGTATATCTTTGAGTTACAGAAGGAAACTAGAGTATCTGGCATAAACCCATGCAAGCAGGAGGAGAAGATGTACATGTCACACAGAGAGGTTTCTGCTAACCCACAGATCCAAATCAAGAAGCTTTAAGCTGCAATACCAACAATATATGCATGGCAAAATATACATTTAAAATCAGATCATTTTCTCTGTGCAGTTCTGCCTAACAATAAATGTAAAGAGTTTGCTTAAAAACATAAAATTTATCTTAAAACATCACTGGGATTATTGTGTAGCTAATATGCAAACAACAATCCCAAAAGCACTATCATGAATGACTCTGCTGGAAGTTTGAAAGTGCACTTACCTGAGCAGGAGAGTAGAGGCAACATCGAGTGTGACCCTCATAAGCCGCACTGCCTCCTCCTACACCTCCTCCATCTCTTAGCGGTGTCATCAATCCCCCACTTGGAGCCCCAACTGTCCCTGCTGTAATTGCTCCAGATGCTCCACCGCCCATGCCTGCCCCACTTGTGGGTCCAGCTGTGGCCCCAGCTATGGCTCCGATGTTTCCCATCATGCAGCAGAGGCCTCCCTGAGCCAGCTCAAGTTCAATTTCTGCATCCATCTCCGCATCCTCCTGTGCCTCCTTGTTGGAATCGTCCAGATGTTTCATGAGCACGGCAACCACAACATTTATCAGAACAAACTGAGCTGTTAGCACGAAGGAGACGAAATACATCGGGGAGATGAACTGCAGTCCGGCGTGGCAGCCATAGTCGCTGCCCGGTTGGCGTGGTGGGCACTCCCTCAGGGTGTCCTGGTGGTGAGAGAGGTATAGGGAGAGGAAGGTAAAACTGAAATGATGGTAACAGGGAGAACAAGAGCGAGCACATTTGTTTTGGCTAGTGTTTATTATAAAAAAAATCTTTTCATGAACAAAAGCACATAAATCTTCCAGAAACATTTCAACTTTTGATTATTTGTTTCATAATTTATTATCTAATGGTCATATAATGGGCATATACTGAATGTAAAAAGTGTAAAAAAAAGGGTCAATTACCATATTATAATGTGAAAAGCCTTCATTTTTCTCATTTCTATACTATGCAGACATGGACAGAAATATTGGCATCCCTGCATTTCTGTCAGATAACACACCAAGGCAACGTAGCACAAAGAGATGCTTTGGTATCCTCATATTTCTTTCTTTTGCTTTTATTTAAGCAAACCACAAAATAGCAGAGTCAAAAATGCCAAATGGCCTGGATAAAACTATTGCACCCTCAACTTAATATTTGATAGCACACCCACTGGAAGAAACATTTGAAATCCACCACTCCCTGCAACTTCACTTCCTCACACATGTCTATTGGAATTTTGGACCATTCATTGACACCTAACCCCTCTGGTTCGGACTTTCAAACTTTTCAGATTGATTCGGGCCATAAATTCAGTTGTGAAACCTTCCCTGAACCCATCCAGACCAAAGAGTCGAAATTTGGTCAAACTGAACCTTGGTCTGATTTGTTTAGAATGTGAAAGCAATTTTCAGAGAGGTTTGGGCTTTCAAGACCAAACACAGCAAGTGAAGGCAGTTGATGAGAGGGAAAATGAGCAGTGGTAGCAACGGACAGAGTAAATATGGCCGTTAGTGGCATAAATAGTCACTTGACGAAAAAGAAAAAAAAAATCATAAAAATGCAGAAACTTACCAGATATTTTTTGGAGCCGATTTCACAGTTTTTGAAAAAAGAAAAAACAATGGATGGGCACTGCTACCTGAAAATCATCACAACTTTCTTAATGAAGATCTGGATAAGATTCTAAACTTCTCACAAAACTAATTCACCAACTAATATGATGGAGTTTATTAATTTCTATTTTCTATTTGTTTATTTTTGTAGGTTTTTAATTTGGGTTTTAAATCTTTTATTGGGTTTTAGACTTCAGACTTTTATTGAGTTTGTTTAATCTCTGACTTAGTTTTTAACCTTTTTAATATGATCCTTCTCTCTTCTCTCTTTGTTTTTTCTCTTACCTCTTTGTCCTATATCCTGATTGGTGGAGCCTTGAGTATTTTTATCGTGTTTATAGTCAGCTTCATGTACGCCTGTGTTTGTGTTCATGTCGAATGTAATTGTGGTTTGTAAATGTGTGTCTAAAAGGATGTCACCTGACTGCAAAACAAATCTACCTACGGGTACAAATAAAGTAACCTGAACCTGAACCAGTCTGTGCAAAACACAAGTTTCGTCACGACAACAAGACAAAGGCATATCACATAAAACTGTTTAGTTCGGTTGGAAAAAGAGCAGAGTGTAATCAAACCCAGCTTCACCAAATGCATATAATGTAAGAAAAATATGAACCTTGGACTATAGACCATTGTGCAGACTTTCAGGTGTGAAAATGTCCTTCAGATTTGAAGGATTCCTTCTTTAGGCAGTAATTACAAAGCCATGATCAGGTGGATGTGGTTTCAGTGGAATTATTCAGTATGCTAATATTCTGTTCCTTCTGGCACTCCTGATGGATCTTCAAACATCTTCAGAGAGCACACTGTCAAACTTTTATGCTCCCAAAATCTGCTTCTCAGCCACAGTCAGTCTTTTACCAGAGCCTAATCAGCACTGATTAACTTTGGATATGAGCTGTTATCAGCTTTTGGAGAGCTCCAGGTACTCCGATGTGATTGGAGAGGGAGACTTGACTGAGGTGACATACGAGAGGGAAAAAACAGGGACATCAAACATTCAAGTTTTTTATGGAAGTACGAATCTTTATTCAACCCCGGTGCACATTCACTTCTTAAACATTATTTTTGCTATAGGACCCACTGATTGCTTGCACATTTCCCTCACTTTAATGCTGTCTAGTCTAGAGATTTGAACTAAAGACCTTTAATTACAGTTCTGCTTCCCAGTCTTTTCTGCTTGGGAACTGGTCTGAAATACAGTTGGGCAGCTCACAAAGCAGGAAACTATATACTTGTATGGATTCTCACACTTTCAGTTAGAGCAATTTTTAGACGGCAGCCCTTCTGAGTGACCCCATCTAAGAAAACCTGTGCTGATTTTGCTGCTGAAAACAAGGTGAAAGTGAGGTGAAAATGAAAACCAGTCATTTATATTGATTAGATAATCCTGGCCAAATGACTCAAGATGACGAAACACAAAAAAGGAAAAAAGAAGTACCTTCATTATGCCGTTCCAATTGTCACCAGTTGAAACTTGAAAGAGTGTAAGAAAGGCCATTCCAAAGTTTTCAAAGGTAGCGTGTCGGCTCATTCCTTCACAGGGGTAGTCAGCATGACACACTGAGAGAAGGAAAGAAAACAAAAGTAGAAAGAAGAGTTGTGAAACATTTTTGTTTGTAACCCACAAGATCCAAAAATTATCTGAATGTTGTGGCCAACCTTTTCTATATTCCAAAACAATCACATACTGATGCTGGGTCATTGCCATCATATAGAAATGCATTGGATACATCTCTTTTAAAAGTCCAATGGCTGTTGTGTGGTTCCAGCAGGATAAATTGTGCTGATAACCTGTGGCTAATGCTAGAAATAGCTGTAATGATCCAAAAAGATATCTTTGTTAAATCCAGCCAAGTAGAGCTAACAAAAAGTCACTTCTTTCAGGAAGTTGTGTGATTTTTTTAGCCATTATCTTGCATTTCCAAAAGTAATCCTAAAGGTCCTGAGCATCAGTCCATGAGGAGCTAAGAATAAGAATATGCTCTAACATGAAAAAAAAGTTTTGCTTCCATTCCTCAGGGAAGGCTTTCAGTAATCCCTCACTGATCTCTCAGCCATCTCTGCCTACGAGCTGCAAAAAAATTGGCATTCATTGAAAGATCGCTGAGGAATCATTGAAAGATCACTGAGAGATCATTGTGAGATCAACAAGATTGTTGAGTGGTCAATGAGAGCCCAAAGAGCATTCAATGATCTTATCAATCTCCCAATGATCTCTTGGGTCGACTCTCTTGCTGACATGGATGGAGTGCCAGACTCCGGAGCGGGAGGTTGTGGATTCGAGCCCCCGGTTGAATGCCAGCAGTTGGGCTTAACTGTCCATCCCCTTTAGTACTGAAACACCTTTAGTGAAGGTCACTAAAGATCTTCTTATAACATGTGATAATGGACTTGTTTCTACACTTGTCCTTTTAAACCTTGGTGCAGCTTTTGATACTATCGATCATAATATTTTACTTGATAGATTAGAACATCTTTTTGGACTTAATGGAACTTCTTTGCAGTGGTTTAAATCTTATTTATCTGATAGGTACCAGTTTGTTCATGTCAGTGATGAGTTTTCTGCAAGTTCAAGGCTCAGTCACAGAGTTCCACTGGGATCTGTGTTAGGTCCTATTCATTTTAGTTTATATATGCTTCCATCCATCCATCCATCTTCTTCCGCTTAATCCTTTTCAGGTTGTGGGGGAAGGGGGGGAGCTGGAGCCTATCCCAGCATCTTTGGACGAGAGGCAGGGTACACCCTGGACAGATCGCCAGTCCATCGCAGGGCCAACACAGAGAGACAGACAACCATTCACTCTCACAGTCATACCTAAGGACAATTTAGAATCCCCAGTTTGATGCCAATTAACCTAACCTGCATGTTGTTGGCCTGTGGGAGGAAACCGGAGAAATCCCGGAGTAAACCCATGCAGACACGGGGAGAACATGCAAACTCCACACAGATCACTGTTGGTCAGATGCTGGGATCGAACCCAGGATCCCCCGGCCAAGGGTGAGTTGCTGTGCTGCCGCAGTGCTAACCACTCTTCCACCGTGCTGCCCTATATATGCTTCCATTAGATATTATTAGAAAGTACTGCATAAATTTCCATTGTTATCCAGATGACAATTATATTTGTCAATGAAGCCAGATGACAGTAATCAATTAACCAAATTAGAGGCATGTCTTAAGGAAATCAGAGCGGGGATGACTTGTAATTTATTGCTATCAAATTCAGAAAAGACTAAAGTCATTCTAGTTGGCCCAAAAAACCTTAGAAATACTTCCCCAAATCAAACTCTTAGTTTGGATGGGGTTACTCTATCCCCTAACAGTTCTGTGAGGGACCTTGGAGTTATTTTTGATCAAGATCTGTTCTTTAATTCACATATTAAACTTGTTTCTAAGACTGCCTCCTGTCATTTGTGTAATATTGCAAAGATTAGGAGCATCTCATCTCAGAGTGATGCTGAGAAACTAATCCATGCATTTTTAACTCTAGATTAGATTATTGTAACTCTGTTTTCAGGCTATCCTAAAACATCTCTAAAAAGTCTTCAGTTGATCCAAAATGCTGCCACTAGAGTTTTAACAGGTACTAGAAAGAGAGATCACATCTCTCCGGTTCTGGTCTCCCTTCAGTAGCTTCCCACAGAATTTAGAATTAATTTTAAAATCCTTCTCCTCACTTACAAAGCTCTAAATAATCAGGCCCCTTGTTATTTTAAAGATCGGATAGTACCTTATCATCCTAATAGAGCACTACGCTCCCAAAATGCAGGATTACTTGTAAAACCTAGAATCTTTAAGAGTATAATGGGAGGCAGCACTTTTAGTTATCAGGCTCCTCTCCTTTGGAACTAGCTGCCAATCTGGATTTGGGAGTCAGACTCAATCTCTGTTTTTAAGAATAGGGTTAAAACCTTCCTTTTTGACATAGCCTATGATTAGGGTGGGATCAGGTGACCCTGAACTGTCTCTTTGTTATGCTGCTAATAGGTTTAGACAGCCGGGGGACCTCTAGCAATGCACTGGGCTTCACTCCTTTCTTCACTCTCAATGTAATATTTTTGCAGGTCAAATTAACATGTTTTTTCTCTCCCTTTGATTGAGTCCCCGTCGTCATGCTGTTTGCTCTCTACATGTCTGTTCTTTTCTTCTTCTTCTTCTCTATCCCTCACCCCCCAGCCAATTGCAGCAGATGACTGCCCCTCCCTAAGCCTGATTCTGCTGGAGGTTTCTTCCTCTCCACCATTGCCAAGTGCTTGCTTACAGTTGCCTGATTTCTGGGTTCTTTCTGGAATTGTGGGGTTTTCCCCTACAGGTTGACAGTGCTATGAGATGACTTTTTTGTGAAATGGTGCTATATAGAGAGTGGAAACTAAGTATTGAACACATCAACATTTTTCTCATTAAACATATTTCTGATGGAGCCATTTACCTGAGATTGTCACCAGATATCAGTAACAACCCAAGCAATCCATACATATAAAGAAATCAAGGCAACTGTGTTCACAAAACAAGTTATATTTATTTAATAAAGTGGAATGACACAAGGAGTAAGTATTCATTTAATATTTAGTAGAAAAGCCTTTGTTGGTAATAACAGCTTCCAGATGCCTCCTGTAAGGACAAACTAGGTGCAGGCATTGCTCAGGAGTGATTTTAGACTATTGTTCTACACAAACTGTCTTCAAATCTTGACGGTTCTGTCGGTGTCTTCTGTGAACCCTGATCTTCCCTGATCTTCAGTTCATTCCATAGATTCTGAATTGAATTCAGGTCAGGTGACTGACTGGGCCATTCTAGCAACTTTATTTTCCTTCTCTGGAGCCAGTCGACAGTTTCCTTGGCTGTGTGTTTAGGATCATTGTCTTGCTGAAATGTCCACCCTCGTTTCATCTTCAGCATCTTGACAGATGGCAACAGGCTCTTATCAAGGATGTCTCTGTACATTTGTCTCTTCATCTTTCCTTCAATTATATGAAGTCTCCCTGTACCATATGCTGCAAAACACCCCAACACCATGATGAGATGACTTCCTAAATTCTGATGGATTTCAGCTGGTTTCTTGGCTTTCCATGCCTTTTTGCACCTCTTTTTCTTCACGCGTTCAATACTTGTTCCCTGTGTCATTCCACTTTATTCAATAAAACTTGTTTTGTGAACACAGTTGCCCTCATTTCTTTGTATGTATGTATTATTTGAGTTGTTGCTGATATCTGGTGAAAATCTCAGGTCAGTGGCTCCATCAGAAAAATGTTGAGAAAAATGTTGATGAGTTCAATACTTCCCCACTGTAAATAAAGTTGAATTGAACTGAATAATTGTTCAGAGATCTGGCCATTTTGTTATCACTCAGGGATCTGTCAACAATCTCCACCCCTGGGTAAAGGGAGTATTAGTTGTGCCAATTTGTGATTTCTGCAGTGAGGCTTGTTTGAAACAGCTGTAGCAAAGCTCAATTCAGCAGCATTATTTTTGGTCTGTGCTCTGAAAAACACAGCTCAGTACTACTACCAACTGATTATTAAGCCCTGGTGACCAGTCAAGAAAAACTTCCCACACAGCATCAACACAACTATTACCTAGCTCGCCAAACAGCTCCACACCCAGAGCTGCATAGATGAAAAACAGCAACATGAAGAGTAGTCCCAGGTTCCCCACCTGTTGTACAAAAAAAGAACATCCAGTTATTAATCATTGTTATTGATTTAGCTTATTTTCGTACGGCTTTAGGTTTTTATTGAATTTTTGTGTGTAGCCAAGACTTAAAGTGCATTGCAAATGTTATCAGAGCTGTTTAAAAATGTATCCCATTGTGTCACTTTTGTGTTTGTCTAGACAATGTTCCAAACAGAACTGGTATTACACTAATGAAATATGAAAACAGCGTTCATCATCACTATCATAGCAATCTGTTGTGGTGTAATTTTAAAAACCTGCATTAGACTTTTTTTTTTTTAAATGTTACAAAACTACACAAACATACAGCTTCCTGGCATAGAATGAAACACTTCGGGGAAATGAATACATTATGTTCTTCATACGTGTGAATCCATCTGTGTAGGTCTTTCTCTTTAACAAGTTGTGATGTGCAATGCTAATTGGTACAGAATCCCATAGCATACAGAGAAGGCATTGGAGGAATGCAATTAGTGAAGCTCCTTTGGAGGGAAGGCAGTGGGATGCCATGGACAAGGGGACTAAAGCATTCCAACAGACCATCCATCCATCTTGTATTGCTTATCCGGAGGTCCGGGTCGTGGGGGCAGCAGTTCAAGCAGAGAAGCCCAGACTGCTGCCTGTCTGTCAAAGAACAGATTTCAAAATACTGCTGTTGGTATAGAAAGCTCTGAATGGTTTAGGGCCAAAATAGAGTTCAAGATCTGCTGGTCCATTATGAACCACCCAGAGGCCTCAGGTCGTCAGGGTCAGGTCTACTATCTGTGCCCAGAGTTAGAACCAAAAATGGTGAGGCAGCGTTCAGTTTTTATGCTCCTCACATATGGAACAAATTCCCAGAAAGCATCAGGGCTGCTGAAACTCTCAGCTGCTTTAAATCCAGGTTAAAAACTTTCAGTCTTATCAGTCTTAATCTATTTTAGCTTGTTTCTGCTTCTCTTTATTTTTAGTTTGCTTTTAAATTCTTATGTACTTCTTTTGTAACTTGCTGTAATGCTTTAATATTTTATGTAAAGCACTCTGAAATGTCTTGTACATGAAATGAGCTATACAAATAAACTTGTCTTGCTTTTGGGTACAATGGATCCTTGCTGTACCTTCTTCATGGGGATCCACTGGATCGCTCTTGGTCCGGCCCTTCACCCAGGACCAGTTTATCCAGGGGGACCCTACCAGGGGCAGGCTCCCCCTGACAACTTAGCTCCTGGCATCATTAGGGCACGCAAACCCCTCCACCATGATAAGGTGGCAACCTATGGACAGGAGAATTCCAATAGACAGGCAATGTAAATGAGAATGGGCAACAAACATAAATGTACAGGTTTTTATTGGGAGAAGTAGATGAGAAACAAAGAGGGAATGCAAATGGAGAAATTCAAGTGTATTCAAATAGATGACATTATGTGCGGTTGGGCAAAGCCTGAGGGAAGTTTTCTGTCACTCCCCAGGTGTGTATGCTGATGATTCCCAGTGAATAATTGAAGCATGTGGCGTAAACCCATCTGATGGCTCTGGATTCCTGACGATGATAACATAAGTAGAATGACTATGCTTCAATGGAAGCAGAAGAGCTGGTGGCCAGGCAGCCAAGGGTATATCACATACCATTTACAACTTTAAATCTAAATCAGTTTTTGAAATGTGGTTTTTCTTTGGACGCCTCCCACTTGAGGTGTTTTGGACACGTCACACTGGGAGGAGACCCCGGGGCAGACCCAGGACTCGCTGGAGAGACTATGTCTCCCAGCTGGTCTGGGAACGCCTTGGTATCCTCTCTGAAGAGTTGGAGCAGGTGGCTGGGGACAGGGAAGTCTGGGCTTCTCTGCCTGAACTGCTGCCTCCGCGACCCGGACCTCCAGAAAAGCGATAGATGGATGGATAGATGGATGGATAGATGGATGGTTTTTCTTTGTTTAAATTAATAAAACCTTGGCTCAGTCTACTCTTGCACTGCACTACAATTTTGTAAAACATTTGTACATATTGTGACACATGAAAACACATTCCAGCCACTTCAGAGTCCAGATGAAGAACAGGCATCTTATAAAATATAAAATCAGGATAAGTTGGGACTTTTGGGAAAGGTGTTTTCCAAACTTTCCCATTAAAACTAATCTTTTTACTTATATAGTCATGTGTAAAACCTCATCAAATGCAGTTTTTGAGATTATTCTGTGACTGTTGCAGTGTAATTTATTCATTGGTCATAAAAAAAAAACCTAGGACATAACACTTATATCTTAATAGGTGCAGTTTCCCATCACATTCTTATGCCTTCATTTGTGTATTAATGCTATCAGTGGATATTTTTGTTGTGGTCTAAAGCTTCTATCACAGGGACACAGGGGACTGGAAAGAAAACAACCAACCATGGGAAGAAAGATGGATTAATGACGAGGCCCAGCAGAAGTGGGACAAATTTCTACGACTGAAATAATGTGTGTTGAGCCTGTTTATTTGCTTTAATGTGGACATCTGTGCGTCTCTGTGTGCAATTTTTTTGTCCCCAAACAGCAGGGAGACAAAAATCCTCCCAGATGGTTACACTCGAGCATTGATTAAACAAAAAAAAAAAAGAAGAAGAAGACAGATGCACTCCATTATAAATGTCTTTATTTAGAGCTGATTTGAAAGGAAAAACAACATCTGATTCATTTGCATATTTTCTTTGGGTTTCCCTCAAAAAAGGACTGTTAAACTGGACTAATAATGAATTTCTTTGCAGTGGCACATGCAAGCTCTGTAGAGGAAGAGAAAAGTGAACTTTATTTTTTTTTTTCATCTACTATGGAGGTCACCAAGGCACCTGCTATGGTCCCCTCCTTTTCTCAGGTTTTAACAGTGACCGATTCTGTGTGTTTGCGAAAAAAAGATATGACCACTATATGCTGTATACTGGCCCTTTTAGTCCAGTGATTCTCGAAGCAGTAAAGTGGTACAGTGGTTGGCACTGTTGCCTCACAGCTAGAAGATTCCAAGTTTGATTCTCCAGGCTAGCAAGGGTGAGAACCTTTCTGTGTGGAGTTTGCATGTTCTCCCTGCTGTGTGGGTTTACTCTGAATGCTCTGGTTTCCTCTCACAATCCAAAGACATGCATGCTAATAGGGGTGGGAATCACGAGGGACTTCACGAGACGATACCCACTGCGATACCTGGGCCAAAATCCAATACTATCATGATACTACGATTCTTACAACTGTCAATATCTGTTTCATATTAGATTTCACCCTTTTCAACTCACCACTACCGCCTTTTTTTTTTTGTCCCCCCGCTTTTTTTTAACCGCTTTTCTTTTGGTAGCGGGGGGACTCCTCTGTGGGATGGTGTGCTGTTGTGTGGCCCTTTCTCTTGTGTTCAGGGATTTCTCGGCTTTGGGCTTCAATTCACGGTGCAGTTTCAGGATCACCGTAAGAACAATATGAGGTCACATGCCAGGGCTCCAGCATTCATGTCCCAAGGCGGGCTTAATTTTCCATGGTGACGCAGGTATCTGCACACAGGGAGGACGGTGGACTGTGTTGTCTTCTTGGCTCGCTCTGAGTTTGGAGGTGGCTTTGTTGCGCGGGAGGTGTCTGGAGTTGGTTAATTATTTTTTTACTGGGTACTATTTTGGCTTGGCTGTTGCCGGGGCTTGGCGCTGCTAGTGGAGTGTTTTTAGCTTAGCAACTGGATGGTTCCCTGAGGAGTGTGCCAACCCGTGTTTGTTTGGGGGTTTTTTTGTGCGGCACTCCATGCAGGTTGATTGTGTCATGTCAAGGTCTTTCATTACATGGCTCTGTTATAAAATGCAAAGAAGGCCCGACATTTGAGCCAACCTTTTTGGCGCACCCAACTGCTTCCTAACTTGTACCCCTGGCTGCAAATCTCGTGAGACAACCTATGACTTCACCTGACAAACCTTGCCTACTTTGTATCATCTAGTGGACTGAAAATTCAATTGGTTGGTTACCATACCCAAGAGTCTGCAACATTTACATATATATAATTAATAAAAGTTTAGGGAACACGAGTGCCAACTATCTCAAACAGGTTCATTTTGTCTTCGTAATGATAAAACTGATATTGTCCTTCTATTAAGACAAAGAGATGTCTCCAGACCATGAGATGTCTCATCTCTTTGCTTTGTCTTAATAGAAGAACAATATCAGTTTTACGAGTGCCAACTATTGCAATACTATGCTGAATTGATCTTTTGCCCCACCCCTACATGTTAGGTTAATTGGGGACCCAGAATTGTCCCTGGGTATCTGTCTCTGATAGACCCTTAGAATAGAGAGTTAAAATAGTTACTAGTTAAGCGCTTTGAGTGGTCTTTGTGATGAGAAAAGGTGCTATATAAGAATAGGTCCTAATCCTAAACTTAATAATCCATTAAAATAAAGTCAGACTTGTTTGTAATTGGGACAGTTAGAGATAAATTGATTTAAATTTGAATCATCTTTAAACTACCCTCCTTTACAGTGCATCCGGAAAGTATTCACAGCGCTTCACTTTTTCCACATTTTGTTATGTTACAGCCTTATTCCAAAATGGATTAAATTCTTTTTTTTTCAAAATTCTACACACAATACCCCATAATGACAATGTGAAAAAAAGTTTTTGTTTTGAGAATTTTGCAAATTTATTAAAAATTTTTAAAAAACCCCTAAGAAATCACATGTACACTACCGTTCAAAAGTTTGGGGTCACCCAGACAATTATTTTGTGTTTTCCATGAAAAGTCACACTTATTTACCACCATGAGTTGTAAAATGAATAGAAAATATAGTCAAGACATTGACAAGGTTAGAAATAATGATTTGTATTTGAAATAATAATTTTTTCCTTCAAACTTTGCTTTCGTCAAAGAATCCTCCATTTGCAGCAATTACAGCATTGCAGACCTAACATGATTGCACAAGGGTTTTCTAATCATCCATTAGCCTTCTGACGCAATGAGCAAACACATTGTACCATTAGAACACTGGAGTGATAGTTGCTGGAAATGGGCCTCTATACACCTATGTAGATATTGCACCAAAAACCAGACATTTGCAGCTAGAATAGTCATTTACCACATTAGCAATGTATAGAGTGTATTTCTGATTAGTTTAAAGTTATCTTCAATGAAAAAAACTGCTTTTCTTTCAAAAAGGAAATTTCTAAGTGACCCCAAACTTTTGAACGGTAGTGTACATAAGTATTCACAGCCTTTGCCATGAAGCTCAAAACTGAGCTCAGTTGCATCCTGTTTCCACTGATCATCCTTGAGATGTTTCTACAGCTTAATTGGAGTCCATCTGTGGTGAATTCAGTTGATTGGACTGATTTGGAAAGGCACACACCTGTCTATATTAGGTCCCACAGTTAACAGTGCATGTCAGAGCACAAACCAAGCATGAAGTCAAAGGAATTGTCTGTAGACCTCCGAGACAGGATTGTCATGAGGGACAAATCTGGGGAAAGGTAAAAGAAAATTTCTGCTGCTTTGAAGGTCCCAAGGTTGTCATAGCCAGGAGCGGCACTGGGGTTAAGCTCCCAGTGCTCATAAAATGCTCCTTACGGCGTGCGTCTCGAAAAGCCTCTGACAACTAAGTCCAACTCCTAGCCTGCCCGCGTGGTTTAGTCTCTAAGCCCGGCGGAACTGCTTCTACTAATAGGAGAAGGGGCGAGGGCGGATCTCTGGCGCCTTAAAACCAGATGCTTTGGGTAGATGGTGGCTCGTCAACCTGGGAAGGTAGCCCATCTAGGGGAAGGCAAACCCTGATTTCAAACCTCCGCTGCCTTGCGGCACACCCGGTCACGGGAAAGGCTTCGGGAGTCAACCCTGAGGAAAAATCCGGAGTCGGAGCCCCTAAGACAGTTCTCTGTTGTGCTCAACATTGTTCTGGCAGCTCCTGCGACGGCGCTGGTGCCAAACTATAGCAGCCCTGCTCTGCTGTTCCTTTGGATTCATCAGTGACGTGGAGAGGGGGGACATGCTGCATGGGTAACATCTTGTCCTCCATATCTTCCTGCCCAGGCTTGAATCCTACCAACGCCCAGCGCTGGAAGGTAGAACACCGGTGCGCATCGGCCTGTTCAGCCACAGGCGGTGCTGTTCCAGCAGAGTAGACGTTTAGGATTCTCTTCCATGGTCATCATAGACCGACGGAGGCCGATGATGAAGGTCCCAATGAGCACAGTGGCCTCCATCATCCGTAAATGGAAGAAGTTCAGAACCACCAGGACTCTTCCTAGGGCTGGCCGGCCGTCTAAACTGAGTGATCAGGGGAGAAGGGCCTTAGTTTTCGAAGTGACCAAGAACCCGATGGTCACTCTGTCAGAGCTCCAGCATTCCTTCTTCTTCCTCTTCTTCTTTTAGATTTGATTGGTGGTTGGCAACCAGCTTACAGGTGCATTACCACCACGTACTTCACTCTATATCAATTCAGCATTCCTCTGTGGAGAGGAGAACCTTCCAGAAGGAAAACCATTTCTGAAGCAATCCACCAATCAGGCTTGTATGGTAGAGTGGCCAGACGAAAGCCACTCCTTTGTAAAAGGCACATGGCAGCCCGCCTGGAGCTTGCCAAAAGGCACATAAAGGACTCTCAGATCATGAGAAACAAAATTCTGTGGTCTGATGAGATAAATATTGAACTCTTTGGCATGAATGCCAGGCGTCATGTTTGGAGGAAACCAGTC
This sequence comes from Pholidichthys leucotaenia, assembly GCA_020510985.1. NCBI lineage: Eukaryota > Metazoa > Chordata > Actinopteri > Cichliformes > Pholidichthyidae > Pholidichthys > Pholidichthys leucotaenia. The sequence goes on along the minus strand of CM035848.1, from coordinate 268,493,938 downwards.
ACCGCTCATAACCATGCCAATGGTGGTGGCAACATCATGCTGTGTGGATGGTTTTCAGCAGCAGGAACTGGGAGACTAGTCAGAACAGAGGGAAAGATCAATGCAGCAATGTACAGAGACATCCTGGATGAACACCTGCTCCAGAGTGCTCTTGACCTCAGACTGGGGTGACGGTTCATCTTTTAGCAGGACAACGACCCTAAACACACATCCAAGATATCAAAGGAGTGGCTTCAGGGCAACTCTGTGAATGTCCTTGAGTGGCCCAGCCAGAGCCCAGACTTGAATCCAATTGAACATCTCCGGAGAGATCTGAAAATGGCTGTGCACCAACGCTTCCCATCCAACCTGATGGAGATTGAGAGGTGCTGCAAAGAGGAATGGGTGAAACTTCCCAAAGATTGGTGTGCCAAGCTTGTGGCATCATATTCAAAAAGACTTGAGGCTGTAATTGCTGGCAAAGGTGCATCAACAAAATATTGAGCAAAGGCTGTGAATACTTATGTACATGTGATTTCTTAGTTTTTTATTTTTAATAAATTTACAAAAATCCCCCCAAAACTTTTTTTCACATTGTCATTAAGGGGTATTGTGTGTAGAATTTTGAGGAAAAAAATGAATTTTGGAATAAGGCTGTAACATAACAAAATGTGGAAAAAGTGAAGCACTGTGAGTACTTTCCGGATGCACTGTATATCCCCTTTACACCACCTTTACACAGAGGTGGAGATCACTGAGAAATCATTGAGAGATCTAGTCAATTTTTGATCCATCAATGATCTTAAGTGGTCTCCACAGTGGCCACGGATTCGTCAAAGTTTTGACTCAGTCCAAAACACACAAGGATCTCCCAAATGATCCCAAAGATCAAAAATCAATCAATCAATCTTTATTTCAGATAGATTAAAAGTACAGATTAAAAGAAACAGAACAATATAACAAAGGGGGAAAGAAAATCCAACAAGGTCAAATTAGACAATAACTCCTCTGATTATACAGTTCAACATAAGTTACCCGAAATGGGTGATGGCTGAAGCCGCAGCTTATATTGCCCACCCAAAAATTGGCCCAATCTCTCAGCAATCTCAGTACTGTGTAAAGGGGCTCTTATAAAGAGGATGAGTTTTCACGATCTCAGTAAAGTGTTTTGCTTTTGGCATTGAAAGCCAATTTATTAGACTACAAATTAAAAAAAAAAACACTAATAAAGCTACTGATCATATGCTTTAAACCCCTAATGCATTAAACAAGTAATACAAGTACTAATTCTGTCTCATATTGATAGTGACTGATTAGACGTTTGGTCAAAATCTCCCAAATGAGCTGAAAAGCTCAGCATACAGACCAAAGCTGCCTGGCTATTACAACGGTTCACAGAAGGAGACTGTACAAATAAGATGCCCTCCACCTGCAAAAATCAGGACAAGAAAAATATGTTTTTCAGGGACGGTTTGTATAAAGCTCCCTATAATTACTGTCTATTGTGATTATGTTTAGTATTGTACTTAAAATCCAATCATTACTGATGCTGATTATGTTTTGTGTGAGCAAATGGTGCTGTGGCACCATTTGGGTGCTGCTGTGTTTGGGATTCAAGATACTATTAAGGGGTACAGCATTTTAAAACATGGCATCGTTAAAACATGGCATTGTTAAAACATGGCGGCGGTGCGCATGGACGCAGCGGCCCCTCTTGGCATCAGCGAGTGTGACAGTTTTGTGTGTTTTGATCATCCCAGACATACATTCTGTAAAACTTACAACCGTGAGACCTTATTATACATCAAGGTACTGCACGCTGCAAGAATCGCGGTGGTCGGTTGTGACTTGGACATTCTACGCCAGCATGGAATTCTGGCGGAGTCCCCACTGGAAGCTAACCGGGAGAGGAGGAAGCGTAGATGGAGGGAACGCAAGCAAAAGCGTGGAAAAAGGGCCGGGATCCATACTAGGCTAAAGGCTAACCCCTCCAGACCAGCAGTACCGTCGCTACTTCTCTCTAACGTCCGCTCCCTCGACAACAAGCTGGACGAGCTGCGTCTGCTGAGAGAAACCCGGAGAGAGTGGAGGGACTGCTGTGTGCTTGTGTTCACGGAGACATGGCTCCACAACAACATCCCTGATGCGGCCATTCAACTAGAGGGTATGACGGTGTTCTGCGCAGACAGCGAAATGGCGAGCTCCGGTAAGAGCCGAGGGGGTGGGCTATGCATCTATGTTAACAAGAACTGGTGCGTTAACGCCGCATTAGTATCTAAACACTGCTCTCCGTTGGCGGAGTTCCTTATTGTAAGTTGTCGGCCATTTTATCTGCCGAGGGAATTCAGCAACATGTTTGTAGCGGCTGTTTACTTAGCGCCGAGCGCTAACGCTAATGCTAAGAAGGCACTCGGGGAACTGCACGATGCTATTAGCGAAATCCAAACTTTACATCCGGACAGTTTTGCGGTGGTTGTGGGGGATTTTAACCACACCAGCTTAAAGACTGTGCTCCCCAAGTTTAAACAATGTGTAGACTTTAAGACCAGAGGAGAGAATATATTGGACTTATTGTACACAAACACAGGTGCATATAAGGCGATACCCTGCCCCCACCTCGGCCTTTCTGACCACATATCTGTGATGCCGGTGCCTGCCTACAAACCCTTATTGAAGCGCAGCAGGCCAGTAGTTAAACAAATCAGGATTTGTCCAGAGAGTGCAACCTCTGCACTGAAAGACTGTTTTCTGCACACAGACTGGGAGGTCTTCAAAATAGCAGTCTTCCAGGAAGACAAGACAGATGTGGAGGAGTATGCTGAAACAGTCACCAGCTACATCGCAAAGTGCACGGAGGATGTCAATACAGTGAAGACCATCACCATGCGGGGAAACCATAAGCCCTGGATGACTGCAGAGGTGCGCTCGCTGCTTACAGCCAGAGATGCAGCCTTGAGAGAGAAGGACAGGATCGCCCTCTGCTTAGCCAGGTCTGCGCTGTCAAAGGGAATTAAGACGGCGAAGCGCACCTATGTGGAGAAAATCCAGGGACACCTCTGTGACACTAGGAACACCAAGCAGATGTGGCAAGGAGTTCGGACACTGACAGGCTATAAGTCTAGGCAGGGGGTCGATGATGACGACGCTTCGCTTCCAGACAGGCTCAACAACTTCTTTGCATGTTTTGAAGCATCAAGCTTGACAATCAGAGGGAGGGCTGGCCCATCCCCACCATCGGTCATCGGTGACCAGCGGACACACGGAGGACTCTAACCAAAGTCAACCCACGTAAAGCTGCAGGTCCGGACAACATCCCGGGACGTGTGCTCCGAGACTGTGCGAGTGAGTTGGTGGATGTACTGACTGACATTTATAACATCTCCCTGAGTCAGGCCATTGTTCCCAGATGCTTCAAGACCTCTATCATAGTACCGGTGGCAAAGAAACTAGTTGTGTCCTGTCTGAATGACTATCGTCCTGTTGCACTGACACCAATTGTGGTGAAGTGTTTTGAACGGCTTGTCAAACCACACATTACAGACTGCCTCCCTGCATCACACGACCCGCTCCAGTTTGCATATCGTTCAAACCGCTCCACGGAGGATGCTATAGTCACCACCCTGCACTCTGTCATCACCCACCTGGATCAGAAAGACACCTACGCCAGACTCCTGTACATTGATTTCAGTTCAGCATTCAACACCACTATTCCCCAGAGACTGATGGAGAAATTACTCCTTCTTGGTCTGAACACTGCCACATGTCTCTGGATCCTGGATTTCCTGACTGAGAGACCTCAGTCTGTCCGGGTTGGAAACAACATCTCGAACTCTGTCATGCTGAGCACCAGATCCCCTCAAGGCTGCGTACTCAGTCCACTGTGGTTTACACTTCTAACACATGACTGTGTATCCAGACACGAGGGGAACCAGATTATTAAGTTTGCAGACAACACCACGGTGGTGGGACTTATTCAGAGGGAGGAGGAATCAATGTACAGGGAAGAAGTGAGAGACCTGGAGTGCTGGTGCAGGGAGAACAATCTGGTGCTCAACGTGAACAAAACGAAGGAGATGATTATCGACTTCCGGCGGTCACAGCCTAAACACGTCCCCCTCAGCATCGGCGGCCGTTTAGTGGAGAGAGTGGAGAACATCAAGTTCCTCGCAGTGCAGATCTCGCAGGACCTGACCTGGAGCAAGAATTCCTTGGGGATCAGGAAGCGGGCCCAGCAGAGACTGCACTTCTAGAGGAAACTCAAACAGGCCTCTCTTCCCATCTGCATCCTCAGGACCTTCTACAGAGGTGTGGTGGAGAATGTTCTGACTTACTGCATTGCTACATGGTACTCCAGCTGCAGTATGTCAAACAAAAAAGCCCTGCAGAGGATAGTTAAGGGAGCTGAGAGGGTAATTGGAGTCTCCCTCCCCTCTGTCCAAGAACTTTTTCAGAACCGTTGTAGGAGCAGGGCACTGAACATTGTCAAGGACCGTTCTCACCCTCTGCATAAACACTTTGAACTTCTGCCATCTGGCAAACAATTCCGGAGCATCAGAGGCACAACCACCAGACTGATTAACAGCTTCCTTCCACAAGCTGTTAGGATGCTGAACAGTTGATCCGGAATCTCTTGTATACACTACTGCACCTATGGATATTATGTACATTATTTGTATATTATAGTTAGTTAGTTTTTCAAGTATGTCTCAGGGATGCTTAAATGGATGTGGTGGGGTGGGGGGTGAAGATATGTGTGAGTGTGTATTAAATCATGTTCTTCTACTTATATGGATGCCGAGAGAAACGCAATTTCATCTTGCTCGCACTACTGTTGTATGTACAGCAATATGACAATAAAGGTTGATTTGATTTGATTTGTCAGAAAAGCCACTTTGACATAAAATAGAAACACACAAGTGTTACTTATCATGATAAACCAGACAGTGTCTACAGAGATTAAGACTTCTAAAAAAAACTATGATTTTCTAAGTCAAAATATTTGCTGTGAATTGCTTTATGGTACAATAAAGTGACCTGGTGTCTATATTTTGGTGTGAATGCAATCTAATACATGGTCAGATTTCCACAGTCAAAAATTGTTTTGACTGTTAAACTAAATAAAATGCTTTTAAACTAAACAAAATGTTTCTGTTCCATGAATATAGAAGAAAACACTGTAAATTGTTATAAAAGCACTTGAAAACTCATCCAAGTTAAAAGTGCAAGAATCAAGACATGGTAACTTTAAGCCTGATATGTAGTAGATTTATTATTATAATTTTGAGAGCAACCAATAACAAACTGCTATTTCTGTCATTATATTTGTTCAAATTAGTTCTTTTATCTGCTTTTTGAGATAGATAATGATTTAAGCCATATTTCTGAGTGATATTAAAAAAAAATCAGCAAAAAATTAATTAAACTGGATTTTGTATGTTTATGTGTGGATCAAAGGAAGAACAATGTCAGGTTTGCATTGAGTACATTATATCTGGGGTTTTATTGTAATTTACACACAGTGTAAAACACATTGTTTCTAGAAACTCAAATTCCACTGTATTCCCACATATTACAGGAAAAAAAAGCAGCTACATTGATATGCATGTATATGAGCAAAAGTTTTGGAGCAGAAAACCCTTCTACATAACCAAGGAGCAGAACATTTTAGTTGCTCTTGTCTCATTAATAGTGGTGAGAGTGAAAAATTTTAACTTAACACCACAAAGGTCTTTGCTATTATTGAATAAATGGAACAGAGCAGTGGGAAGATAGCAAGGTATTGTAACATTAAGGGCAAAGATTTTGTAATAACCTGACTTCCTGAAAGCCATAGTTCTCAGGATGCATTTAACGAGTCTGTCCATTTATCATTTGACAAATGTTAATTAACTCCTGGGTGCATTTGCCATAAATTTAGGGGCATCTCCCTATCTCTCTCTGTATAGTATAAATGTGTGTGTGTGTGTGTGTGTGTGATAATACTTACCTGAGGCAGAGCCTGGACCACTGTGTCAAGCAGAGCTCTCATCCCGGTTGCCATTTTCAGTAACTTCAACACTGCAGAGAGATCACAGGAAAGTGAAGTGACTGCAGCCAAAACTCATGACTGAACAAAGGTTGAGACAGATTACTCTGAGCATGTGTGTTTGAGCGACAGACATTAGAAAACACACACAAGATGAGAGAAAGTAAGGGACGGACACAAAAATGGAGTGAGAATCAAAATTGATAAGAGGTACAGGGAGATGCGGGAAGAGAAAATGCAACCAATCAATAAATGCAATAGGTTTCCTGACTCATCAGAAGACACCCTCAACTATTCCCAGCGGTCCAATTTCTGGAGAAGCACAGAGCCAGTGGCAAAGAGAAGAAACACATTCTTTTAGTATTCTTTTGGGGACCATATAATCTCATGGGAGATTGTTGATATTGGATTTACATATGAACGAATGTGGACACTCTGGCCTTCCTGCAATGTTTGAGATACTCCGACATTAGCTGATACCGTATAACTTTTGAAACATTCTCAATCACCCTATGCCTTCTATGGGCTATACTTTTCATCCTTCAAACTACCATGTTGTCAATCTCAATGGACCTCTTGCACAATGTAGAGCAGGGGTCACCAACGTGGTGCCCGCGGGCACCATGTCGCCCGCGGCGACCACATGAGTCGCCCGCCTGTTCTAAAAATAGCACAACTCGCAAGTGAGCTGCGTCTAAGACGTAATTTTTTCTGCCGCTATTTTTTATTTTATATTTTTTATATTTTTTAAAATCACACTTGCATTTATATAGATTTTAAAATGACAATGTCTTAAAAATAAAAAAAATGAAAATATGTTTATTATACGTAAAGTTAAGGTGAACACTGACCTAGTTCAAAGGTCAGTATTGTGCGCATGACAAAACCTTCGCGCTTGTGGAGCGTAAGCTTAGCTAGCGGGTAGTGAAGATGGTGAGCAGAGTGCAGTTTCCTAGCCCAAAAACATGGCAAAAAAAAGACAGAAAATTTATCATTTTCAAAGTGAGCGGGAGGAAGAGTTCTTTTTTACTACCGTGAAAGGAAGCTGCGTGTGTTTCATTTGCGGGGCGACGGCGAAGTGCATGTGGAGCGACACTTCACTACCCACTCTTTTTTTTTGGACTTATCTTGTACCCGTAGGTAGATTTGTTCTGCAGTCCGGTGACAAGCCACCAGCCGCTGCGTGCGCAAGCGCCCCTTAACTCCCTAACCTGCATGTTTTTGCATGAAAAACGAGAACATGCACCACCAGAACATGCAAACTCCACACAGATCACTGTTGGCCGGGGGCAGGGATCGAACCCACGATCCCCGTGATCCCCCGGCCGAGGGTAAACTGCTGCCGCGGTGCTAACCACTGCGCCACCGTGCATATAAGCACTCTCAGTGCTGTTTAGCTTCTCATGAAAGGACAATGCTGGTTGCTCAAGCATGATTCTTGGCAAGAACTGTATGGATATAATTCCAGTGAAGAAGAACACACAAAAGTGTGTTTATTAAATGTAACAGATTTTGAGCAGAATTGCAGCAGATTTGTTCAGTTAAAAATGTGATAAGATTTATTTAATATGAAAGTTGATTTTTCTTAAATGTTGCATAACTTTTTCAAACATGGTTCAACATAGTTCATGAATTAAAAGGGTTTAGTTTTTTATGGTTAAAAGGGACTGGTGAAAACTGGACATTTTTTTATGAAATGTAGAAGTGATCATCTGAACAATTGCTGAGATTAATAAAAAAGTGTTGAATATTGATCTTGTCTGTTACCCACTCCAAGTTATTGATAATTATTTATATATATATATATATATATATATATATATACAGTATATATATACGTATATATATATATATATATACACACACACAATTTGTTATTTTAGAGGAGTGTGTCAAGCTGGTGCCCTTCACATGACTCGATACCCATGAAGTAGCTCTTGGTTTCAAAAAGGTTAGTGACCCCTGATGTACAGTATTATACAACAGTTAGGTCCAACCAAGCAATTTGATTGAACAATAGGGATTCCAGGAGTTACTCTAATCCGCGATAATTGCACTCCAATTTCAGTGATATGTATCACTCTGCTTCAAAGGTGTTCTAGTAACGTTAATTACTAACTGTATTTTTCTATCAACTCTCTGACAATTGCAGTACTGTTTTGGATACCTTAATTTCCACAGTGAGGTGCTGTTTGACAAGAAATTATACATCTGTGACCTGAAAGTCCCACCCTTTTGAAGAGGTCAACCTCCATCTACCCTGGTTCAGAATCAGAATCAGAATCAGGTTTATTGCCATTGTTCATGTAGTACACAAACTAGGAATTTGTCTCGGTACAATGCTGCAACATTAAACATGATAAGATAAAAGAAATAAACTATACATGTAATAAAGTGTAGGATAAGATTAAGTGATACTGGTCAACAGTTAAAATATATATTAGCCAGCAGCAGATACTGTGGAGAACTATATAGTGCAGTCGGTAATGCAGGAAGAAAACAGTGATGATTGACATGAGTCTGGTTGAGCTGCTGTACATAGTGCACGAGAGTCAATAAGTCACTTAGTGTTCAGCAGTCTGATGGCAGAGGGGAAGAAGCTGTTCATGTGACGGGAGGTTTTAGTCTGGATGGACCGAAGTCTTCTACCAGAGGGGAGGGGGGCAAACAGTACATGACCAGGGTGTGAGGGATCGGCTATGATCCAGCCAGCACGCCTCCGGGTCCTGGAGATGTACAGATCCAGGAGAGATGGGAGCTTGCAGCCGATCACCTTCTCAGCAGTGCGCATGACGCGCTGCAGCCTTAGTCTGTCCCTGGCAGTGGCTCCTGCGTACCACACGGTTATGGAGGTGGTGAGGATGGACTCGATGATGGCTGTGTAGAACTGCACTAACATCTTGGTGGGTAGCTTGAGCTTCCTCAGCTGCCGCAGGAAGAACATCCTCTGCTGGGCTTTTTTGATGAGTGAGCTGATGGTCGGCTCCCATTTGAGGTCCCTGGTGATGGTAGTGCCTAGGAAGCAGAAGGAATCAGCAGTGGTGATGGGAGAGCCTGAGAGGGTGAAGGGGGGCAGAGGAGTAGTGACTTTCCTGAAGTCTACAATCATCTCCACTGTCTTCAGAGCGTTCAGCTGCAGGTTGTTATTGCTGCACCAGGACGCCAGCTGGGCCACCTCTCTCCTGTAGGCGGACTCGTCGCCGTTGGAGATGAGCCCGATGAGGGTGGTGTCGTCCGCAAACTTGATCAACTTGACAGACTGGTGGCTGGAGGTGCAGGAGTTGGTGTAAAGGGAGAAGAGTAGGGGGGAAAGTACACAGCCCTGGGGTGATCCGGTGCTGATGCTGGTTCGGCTGTCATTTTAAGCTCATTAAGTGATTTCACGTCTGTTTAAAAAAATAGGCAGTGCTAGAGTTTGATTTATTGTCTCGATTAACAAACCACAATACCTTTGTGATGATGGACTCTTTGTTTCATCTGAAAATGTGAAGAAAAGAATGAAAAATGTGCTAAATCACTAGCATGTGCTAAATCGCTAGCATACTAACTACTAGCTACCGACTAACTACTGATGGTTCTGGCCCCTCCCGACTCAACAGGTATATGTTTTATAAACTCTTATTACTTTTGCACTTGACAATATTTAATTTGTTTTCATGTGTGTGAAAGGACAATAGACGTCTTCACGCTGACTGAGATGTTTAGCAGCAGTTACTGGTTACATTCAGAAGCAGGGCTGTCGCGATAACCGCAATTATGTAGTACTGCACTATGGACAAGCCTACCACGGAGGATAATGAGCAACCGCAACAACCACGGTGTATAACCAACCCCCTGAAAGGTTTACTATTTTATGTGCTGAAGTGAAAAAGCAGGCTTTTATTTTGATAACGGTGGTTTTGTTTTCGCTTCCTGTGCCTGCTTGTGTAATTGTCAGCAAGGCTACAGCGCTTAGCAGAGACAGCTGAGCTACAGACACTAACGTTAATCAGTTTATGGACCCGTAATGAGGTACAATTTCTTACGGTGGTCGTAGTTTATGGGTTTTACTTAATGTGTACCATGCTAAAATAAGAAAATAAAACTGTAAACTTCACCAGAAGTCAAGACCATTGCCATCACATATTACGGGGATCTATACACGCAATGTTAACTTTTTGAGTGTGTGTAGCTAAATTTCGTTGCTCACTTATTGATTATTAAATAAATTGTTAAATGTTATGTGCATTTTTATTGCCAACAGCATGTTTGCACCCGGTACTGTGGTGGAGGACTCAAAGACTCCTTGCTAAATACAGCTGTGACAGTGAGCACTGAAAGGGCACAAAACATGTTATTTCCTTCTGAGTGGAGTGTTTATGATCCTGAGAATTGAGCTCCGAGAGTGAAACAACTACTGCATAATGCATTGCTTGTTTGAACATGATTTTTCAGACAGCGGCAACAAATCACAGAGAAAAGAGCCACGCAGGGTCCTGTATGGAGACTGTCCTTTTTAAATAAGCCAAATGTTGCTGCAGTCTCCAACCAGTCTACACACCCTGTCGTTGAAATACTGGAGTTACTGCCACTGCTTTATGAAAATGATCATTTTTTTTCCCTTTTTTTAAACAGAATCAGCAGTTTATACCTGTAGGGAGATAGGAGCTCTGCACAATTGTCACACACGAACAAGTTGAGAGCGGCGCTGCAGCGAGTTTCTCACAGCTTCCATTGTTTGCCACATAAGTTATGAACCCTGTTTAAATTATGAGACCACAGGGTCCTAAAAACATTTGCAATAACACCGCATATCGCGGTGTTGAGCTATCCACCGTCGCCGCAGGGGAAATTCCTCCACTGTGACAGTCCTAGTCAGAAGGGACTGTTTTTTTCTCAGCTGCACAAAATAGCTGGTTAAACAAACAAATCATAATATTTTCTCCAGTATTGCTGTCAGTTAATAATCTGTGCTTGCATGTGCCCTCCATAAGGCACAAGCTGAATCATGCCCGGAGTTCATATATTCATGATACTGTAACTTACTCTCGTGTTATATTGCTTAAACAAACTTCCACATTCCAGTCCACCCACATTTCCGGTTCCGCTTCCATTATATTTTCCCTATTTCCTGGTGCTTTCTTGTATAAATCAATTTTATCACTTTCACTTATCATTGTATATACTGGAAATAGTGTGCGAGCAGATCGTTGTTTCTTTATAAAGTTTGTGTTTCACATTTTTATTGCTTTTCAAACCATACTGAGCTGTTTAATAGTTCCCAGTTAGCTTAGCAGCTAGCAGCTATCATGTTTGTTTATGTCTTTGCCATTCCAAATACCACTGCCTGAGTTGTAATAGACCTGTATAATGGACATGTATTGTGCAGTCTTTACACAAGCTCATTTACGTTAATTTAAGTCCATGCAATGTTACTAGGACTGAGTCAAAGTTTATTATGAGAATAAATAACATACTAGCCACTGGAAGCTAACTAAGCTAATAACAATAACAGTAATGGTAACATCAATAGCCAAGGAATTCTGCATACACAAAGTAATATTAAAAGAAGTCCAGTAACAACTGGGAGTCAGACATACAAGGGGGGGGGGGGGGGTGCTGAAAAGTTCACAGTGGTCAAATTTGACCAAATGTGGTTTATTTTTCAACATAGTCTCTCCTTCGGTCCACACACTTCTTCCATTGGTGTTTCAGCACTTGAATCCCTGCGGTTGTAAAATAAACTACATTTGGTCAAATTTGACCACAATGAAACTTTCATCCCCCCCCCCCCCATATATTTCAGTGAGTTTCACAGGAAGAACGTTTCTCTACATTGTGCAAGAGGTCCATTTCATTTTCATATTAAGAATAAAGTAACACAGATTCTTACACACTGGCACCACCCAGTATTGTGGGTGTCCTTTTTACGTCTTTGCCCCTGCCCTTAAAACAGTCTGACTCCACCCCTGGGTGTATTTACTGCTACTGGTTGGCCATCATGTGTGGAACCTCCATCAGGGGCTCAAACTAAAACATTTCCATCTGCTAGCACACATGGGTCGGAATATTTCCTGCTGTAATTATGGTCCTGAATGTAACTTCATCTAGAGTTCATGCTGGTACGGTCCCACTCTACAGTATCTGGAGCAGGTCCTGGGTTTTTCCAACTCTGTGTTGTAGGTGGAGCTGTGGTGAACCGCCCCTGGCCAAGGTGTTTCACCTATAAAAGCTATGCCTCTGCACCTGTTGAGCCCCCCCAGAAGCTCACAATCACCCGGTCGGTGACTGCATGCCTTTGCTCTCATGCATGGCTGTTTGGGCTTTGACGATTAAAAACAGAAAATCCTCATTTTCTGTATACTAAATGAATTAAACATCTGTTTCATGATTGCCATTTAACGACAATTTCTGAGACCTTCAGCTACTTGGAACATTTTAATATTCTCTACAGCAGTCCAATAGGTTAGTTAACGTGCATGCAGAGTGGAAAAATGTCATGAGAGGAGAAGGAAGGAAAGACTAAAAGTCACTAGTAGTCCTTGCATTCATCATCAAATACCCCACTTGCTTCTTAATTACCACTGGCTGTGGTTTAATTAGCATATTACCCATGGGTCCACTCAGCAGCCCCTTAGCAAAATTATGGAGGGCAGAGGGTGATGGTAAGAGGGCGAGGATTAGGAGAAATTGATGTAATTAGCCTTTATCCCCCGAAGTGAGAAGTTAAGAGGAACTGGTGCAGCCCAGAAGAGCTAGTCCTGCAATTTCTCCTGAATATGAAGAGCATGAGTCATATTAAAATGAGAGACTGAACGCTAAAAAAAATGAGTATTTTAAATAGAGAGAAGATTTCATAATAGTTCATTCACATTCTAACCCTTTTAATGCTAAAATTTTGTTAGTCTGCTTGTTTGTTTTTTTTTCCTTCAATAAATGTGTCAGAAATTGTCCTTTGTGTAACTTACTTTGCCCTTTTTTCCGGGAGAAATGTAACTCAAAATCTGGCAAGTATTTGTCATTATACTGTAATTATATGTCATAGGGCGCATTCAGACTGCCACTGTTTGGTCCGGACCAAAGGACCAAACAGTGGCTTCCGCGGATTGTTTGCTTTGTTTGGTACTGTCTGAACGTGCATTGGAACTCCGGTGCCCACCAAATAAGTGAAGTCTGGCCCCCCTGAAAACGAGGGTCTCGGTCCTCTTGCAAATGAAGTCTGATGCGCTCTGCTTGCAGTGTGAATCCAAATGGAGTATCCAGCGGGCCAAAGGGCAGAAGTGCCCCTTGGCATTTGTGTAACCATAGCAACACGTAGTCTGAGAAGAGGAAGTGGCCTTTATCTTAGTACATTTTGGGTAGAAAATGACAAAGACAACCACGCAAATCCGAGAAATCCTTTTACCGGTAAAAGCAGAGGAGAAAAGTTATAATGGTATAATATAGCTATAATAAAGCTATAATTCAAAATTCAAGATTCAAGCCTCAAAGATTTTATTGTCAATACTACTATACGTACAGGACATACAGGAGAATTGAAATGGCGTTTCTCTCTGTCTTCATTGGTGTGCACAGTATAAAAAGAAAAGGAATAAGGCTGGAAAAAAAGAAAACAACAGCAGCAGCAGTCTAATATACATGTACAGTAATGCAACCCGTGGTGCAAATGGCGACAAGAAAAACCCAGACCTCCCATAGTGCAAAACTGAGATAAATGATTAACGATGATAAAACCCAGCAACCCTATATACTGACAACTAGAGATGTAATGTCTGTAGTTGCAGTTCAATGTGGTAGTGTAGGTGCAGATAGTAACAGATAGGACTGCACGTGATCAGTATTGCAGTGACAGACAGATGGACGGTAGCAGATACGGCATTTGTGAAAATGGTTGCAATGGTTGAGACATACAGCAGCAAAGTAGCAAGAATTCTGATAATAGAAGATAATAGTAGCAAGAATTCTGAATACTGTTTGCTGTTGCAACCTTGTTTGTGCCCTACTGGTGAACGCATTACTGATTCATCTGCTTCATCAAAATTATCCATATTTGACATAAAATGCAACAAATTTGTAAAAAAAAAAAAAAAAAACTGGCAGGGAAATCTCTCTCAGCAAGCAGGTGCTGTGTTGGAAATGCTCATTCCTTCCCCACATAGAGTACTATATAGTGAAAGCACAGCCAACGGAGCAGTGAGAGAAGAGCTTCACATCACAACATAAACTATCTTAAGGTATTTATATTTAATAATTCAGCAAAGATGATTTGATTTAATACATATTTACTACAAATTACATGCAGGTATTAATTTTTTACCACCGTCAGTCTACGTTTTACTGTCTCACGTGATGACATCATTAACCGTGCCGTGAAAACAAGCCCAGAAGTGTCCGAAAGTGGTTAATTGTATTGCTATATTGAGTTTACTGTATAGTCTACTATATCTATATTCACTATATAGCGAGTAGGGAGGAAGTGAGTGCGTGAACATTCCAAACACAGCCAGGGAAATCAGTCAGAGCGAGCAGACCAGGAAGGCAGCCAAGATGAGTCACGTGACCAAAATACCAAGCGTTGATTTGCCGTGTGGAGTTATCTGCTTTTGTAAAAAAAAAAAAAAAAAAAAAAAAAAACCACGCTTCTGACGTTTATCGGCTTTTGAAAAAAAAAACAAAACATGAATTTGTAGTGTCTATAACATAGGACATATCGGATTTTGAGAAAAAACAATTCAAACTTCTATAAGTAGGTAATGTTAACAGTTGCTTGATGTAAAGAGGGAAATTTTCTTCGAAGTGGCGCTTATTGGTTTTTGCAAACAAACTGTGTGTTAGTACCTTATTAGTATTGATGTGTACCTATTACCTTGGCATTTGTTCAGAGAGCAGAGTAAGAATTTCATTCCTCAGGAAATGTTACATTTCTTAACTGTGCATATGGTAATAAAGTCTCTGAATCTTGAATCTTGAAAAAGATGAATAATAAAATAAAACATTCAGTTCACTTGTGAAAAAGCTGAATATTAAAATAAAATGAAAACTTATGTCAGAGAAAATTCTTCACAGCAATACAGTATGTAACTGAGCAAAGTGTCTTTTTTCCTTTGCTTAACAGAACTCACATTATCAAGTAATCAAGTTTATCCACATGGGCAGAAATGTTTCAGTTTACCACACATAGTTAATACTTGGCAGTTTAATAAGTGACAGAAGTAGAATTTATTGCTTTTTTTATGTGTCTACATCAGTTGTTTATTTGGTGAGCAATTTGCTCTTATTTTGAAGGGTTGCGAGACTGGATAGGAGCTCTTATTTTGAAAGTTTGTTCCCTAAACAAATGTGCAGAGTTCAGTCTCAAAATGTTTATCTTCTCCTTGCTCCCCTGTTTCCTGTGCTTAAAGTGCTGATGACACGTTTTTGACTTCCTCTAATTTTTCAACACATAATACAATATGACAAAATAGGTTGGTCTGTGCAGTTCTAAGTCAAACAGGCTTTTTTTTCATGCGAATATCCGACGTTTTCATGAGTGCCACGTCACCAATTACGTCAGTGGCTGGAAAACCCCGCTGCCATATAGTCACGTCATTGGGAGAACACAGTGCTTGGCTGCTCATTGTACACACAGGATGGAAGCGGCTGAAAACATCGACGATGGTTCCAGCACCTGTAGTCTGGGATTGATTTGTGTTGTCCAATCTTCCGATGATTATAGTTCTGAAGAATTGGATGACAATGAAGAATCTGGGGGCATCAGACCGTATAGGTTTGAGCCGTGTCAAGTGGGCATCGTGCCAAGCGAATCACACTCCGAGAGTGACAGTGGAGAGGTACACATGCCCACCGCAGCAGCAGCAACAAACACACGGCAGGGGAACACCGAGTGTTATTCTTTTGTTACGGATATTGCAACAAATTATTTGTTCAGAAATATAATTTATTTAAACCCAATTTTTCAATAAAATCATAGCAGTGTATTCTCTGTGGCTCAGGCATCGGGTTAATTATGTATTATGTTTTGAGTTCTTGTTGTTTTTGTTTTGTACATGTGTTTTATGTGCGTTTCCAAGTTGACCGAACCATAATGACAATGTTTTATCGGGCTTTTATTGAATCTGTTTTATCCTTTTCTTTAGTGTCATGGTTTGGTCAGATAAAACTGAAACAGAGGAAATCCTTGGATCAGGTAGTTAGATGGTCCAGTCGTTTGCTTGGTGAGTCACAGCTGAGCCTGACATCCCTGTACACCAGACAAGTACAGAGGATGGCTACCTCCATTTTAAATGATGACTCCCACCCTTTGCACTGCAACTTTCAGCTTCTTCCCTCAAGACGGAGGTTTGCTGTCCCAAAAAGTAGAACCCAGCGCTACAAAAACAGCTTTGTCCCTGCTGCTGTCAAAGAGTTGAACAAGCTGTAACAATATATTGCACTTAATTTAGGTACCTATTTATTAACTCCATTTTATATTTACTTATTTTTGTAGGATGTCACTTGGGTTCTAAATATTTTATTGGGTTTTAGACCTTTGAGTTTTTAACCTCTTTGACTAGTTTTTAACTTTTAATATGACCCTTCTCTCTTACCTCTGGTTTTTCTCCCATCTCTTTGTCTTTTTATACCCTGATTGATGGAGCCTTGAGTATTCTTATCATGTTTATAGTCAGCTTCATGTGTGCCTGTGTTTGTGTCTATGTTGAATGTAATTTGTGGCTTGTAAATATGGATGTCACCAGACTGCAAAACAAATCTACCTACGGGTACAAATAAAGTACCCTGAACCTGAACCTGAACCTGTTTTGAGCCACTTTCAGGTGGGCACTGTCCAAGATTCGCCGGTCCGAACGCATGCGCCCTCTCTCTTTGACAGTCAGCTGTTCATGGTCTGTGTGCATCATCTGCTGTGTTGTCAGCCAGCCAATATTGTCAACACTATCACAACGTGTTAGCCACTCCACACAGCCGTGGTTCTGTTGCGCCCCTTGAAGCGATGTTGGCCCTGGGGAGCAACCGTGGTTAACATGCCTCCTCTCCATGTTCGCTGGACGATGTCGGCCCCGAATGCCAACTGTAAGTGTTTCTGTTTATTTTTGTAAGTCTTCACCTTTTTGGGAACGGTTGTCATCATTCTTATGTTCAATACATGTGCTGTGGTGAATTCTGTGCGTAAATCCATTCATCATGACTCTCTGTGCGCTCTTACGCAGGGCACGGAGAGGGAGGATGAAATAACAAGGATTTACGTGCAGGGTTCACCACAGCACATTTAATACATAAAGAGTATGTAAATTCCCTAAAAGGTGAAGACGTATAAAAAACACAAACACACTTACTGATTGTGTTTGGGGGCTGGCATCGCCCAGAGACTGAATGAGAGGAGACGTATTTGCCACAGGTGCACCCCAGAGCCGACATCGCTTCAAGGACGCACGAGAACCACGGCGAACATGGAGTGACTAACACATCGTGAGAGTGCTGAAAATACTGCCAGACAAACAGCACAGATGACAATACTATGGACCAGCAGTGCGTGACTGGCAAACGGCCGCGAAGTACACGCACTGCTGGTGATGGTGTGATGAGAAGCACCTGGGCAAGGACCGGGAAACATGATCAGTGGGAGGGGAATCAGCTGGTAATAATGAGAGAAGGGACATGCCCGGACCGGCAAGAGTCAGCATGCGATCAGAGAAAGTAGGTCAAAGCTGCGCGTAAATCCATTAATCTTTCCCCTCCTCGTGCGCTCCTCCTGCGTAAATGTGCACGAGGAGCGCACGAGGAGGCTTATGACAATTGGAGCTGAAGCGTGTGATGTGATCTTTCATGCTTGCTGTTTATCTAAGCCTGCGACACGACGCAAAGGCACAGCCATAAAATTAAAACGAGAAACCAGAGAAACTGTGAGCTACAATGCTGCTGTCATTCCAGTCAACAACACCAGTGTCCGTTCTCCCGCTTACATCATGGGGTGCCGCCCTTGATTCGGTGGGCGGCGCCACAGTCCAGTCAGCGGCTGCGTTTTTTTGATGATAACTAGTTTATGCAGGTGCGGTTGTAAATATTATGTTGATCATCGACAAGGACTTTTGGGTTTACACAACATCCTAAAAAATGTCAAAATCGTGTCGTCAGCCAGCCAGCCAGCCTTTAAGGTGAGCCTGTGTTTATTCTGTTCTCTTCCTTTTCTTCTCTGCTCGCTGCAGTTTAGACTTCTCTGTGAGCATGCAGGGGGGCAAGGCAGCTGCGCTGAACTAGTGAGCTTCCGCTTTCAGACTTCAGCAACCAAGCTGCAGGCAAACCTGTGTTGCAGCTGCAGCTCATATTAACGTGATAAATATTTGAGTATGTGCGATATAATGATATATGTATTGTGGGTGGCCTAACGTACCAATACAATGAATATATTCAGTATATTGCCCAGTCCTAGGTTCATGCGTTCATGTTTCAAAGATAAATGCCTTGTGGACTCTTGAGACCAATTAATTTTCAATGTATTAATCTGGGAGGATTAATCAATTTGTGTGTGTCTACCTATTTTAGTAGGCTAGTGCCCCTATATACTGTATGCAAGGGTAAGACGTGTTAATAAGGATTTTTTTATAATATACATCATGCTACAAAATTCAGTGTCCAACTTTACTTTTAACACTACGTAAGAAGAGAACTCCATCATATGTGGGTTGTTAACCTTATTTGTTTGCAGTGAGCAAGCTGCCAAAACTGACAAGCTTGTTTACACTTTCAGATGACAGAGTAGCTCACTTCTTCAATGATAGAATTAAATAATAATATGCAATCACAATGCAATATTAGAGAAAAAGCACTTCAATTAGGGGCTTTTAACAAATATAAATGAATATAATGGAGAGAATAAATTACCTGCATTGCCCCAGCAAGGTCTCCAGCCTCTTCAGTTTATCCAGCTCAGCTGTTGTTTGCATTACTGATTATTGACGGAAGTCCAGCAGTCTTCATACAAATTGTGTATCTTGTTTACCGTGGTGGCTCTCGAAAGGTAACTCATAAATGCATTCATTGGATGAAATACCCGTCATTTGTAAACTGTTGTTTTTAAGTACAGTGCAAGTTGATGAACATTGATATCAATCAATGTAAACTTACCAGATTGTAGCCAGTAACTAATTTTCATCTGTTGTCCGTGGGTTACAATTTTTCCTTTCCCCATTATATTATACTGAGCACCAAGCTAGAGGGCGGGAAGTACCATTTTTATATGGTCTTTGGTATGACCCAGCTGGGGCTTGAACCCATGACTTCCCGGCTGAGGGGTGGGTGCTCTACCACAAGGCCACCACTCCGGTGGTGACCTTGTGGTAGAATGAAGAGAAAGAAGCAGACCTTCATTCTCCAAAATACTAACTGGCCTCCAAGCAGTGACTACCCATTTAACAATCACTGTGAAAACGTTGTTGATTGTTTGTCCAGGAGTCTCCATTGTAAATTGTTCTGTGTGGTTTGTCTTGCAATCTGCTGCTTCAACTCATCCAACTACTCTTGTGAGGAAAACACATGAAAGTGGTAGTTTGTGCGGCTGCCAATGTAACCCTGCTAACACTCTACAGACTCGCTTCTCCGGAGCAGTGGCCTAGTTGGTAGAGCATCCGCCCCACAACCAGGAGGTCATGGGTTCAAGCCCCGGCCGGGTCATACTAAAGACCATATAAAAAAATGGTACTTCCCACCTTCTAGCTTGGTACTCAGCACAATAGAATGGGGAAGGAAAAGTTGTTTGTGGCGGCGCCTTGCATGGCAGTGACCCCTCTGATTCTTGATGTGATCAACATTGTAAATGGCTTTCACTTATATAGCGCTTTTATTCTCATCTCTTGATGACCAAAGCGCTTTACAGATCCTGCTATCCACCCATTCACACACACATTCACACACTAATGGTGACATGCTCCTATTGTAGATAGGAGAAACGTAATTTTGTTCTACTGTACATGATTGGCTGTATGGATTGAATGACAATAAAGTTGACTTCTTCTCCTTCCTTTCCCTATGTTGCCTCTGTCTCTTCCTTGCTGGGAAGCTGACCCACAGTGAGCCTTTGGACTTGGCAATCAACAAACTTTCCACAGTGATCACTAAATGGGTAGCCACTATTTGCAGGCCAATTAGCATTGTGGACAACAAAGGTTTGTTTGAAATAATTTGTATTGTATCCAACAACTGCTCTTACGAATTGCCTTTGAGAACCACTATGGTAAACAAGATGCACAATTTGTATCAAGACTACTGGACTTCTTGCAGTAATCAACAATGCCAACAAGAGCTGAGCTGGATAAACTGAAGAGGTTGGAGACCTTGCTGGGGTACTGTAAGTAATTTATACTCTCCATTATGTGCATGTGTAATTGTTGAAAGCTCCGCTTCCACTTCCTCTCCCTGCGCTGCCTCTGTCTCCTGCTTGTCAAGCTGACCCATGGAGAGCCTGGGGATTTGGCAATCTCTTCCAAAATGTTATGCGAGCAGAGTAACAGCTGTAACTCATTCCTAGCTCGATAAATCAATCCTTAGAAGTTCCTGCCACCTGTAGATTAGGGTTGCAACTAATGAATATTATGGTAATGGACTAATCTAATGACTATTTTTTTGATTAGTCAACAAATTGCATGACTTCCTTTTCCATGCTTCAGCCTACAAAGACCAGACACGTTCTACTAGACCTGGTATGAAAACACCATAAAATAGCCTTTTAGTGTAAATACCTTGATGTTCATGTGCTTATAAGATATTTTTGTCATTAGAGGCCGAACTGTGCGGACTGGGAGACGGTAACTGCTGAGAAACTCCGGTGAGTCAAATCATTATGGCTCTTACTAACATGTGACTAGCTTCTGTGAGCAAGGAAATGTACTTTAGCCTCAATGTTTAGTCACTTTTCACACAACTAGTTGAAGTTGTGAAAATGCTGTTTGACGTTACTGAACTTTGGTGTGTATTATATCTCTGTTTTACTCCAAGAATGTCTGAGAAATGCCACTTACCAGCAGCTGATGCTAACCGTGATAGGAACAAGCTAACGGGTAATGCTAACCGTGGTTGAGATAAGCTAACGGCTAAAGCTAGTGGCGATCGATACAAGCTAATTGCTAACTCATAAGTCTTTATTAGCTGGACTGTGGTAAGATGTGAAACCTTAAAGGGTCACTGTTCTTCAGTGGTTTAAATCCGAATGGATTTATTTGGACAATTTAACACATTGCTGAATGTTTAAAGTTGCAATTTTATAATGGTTTTACTGTTTTGTTATAAGACACTTGTTAATTAAATGGAAGTGATTTAAATTCATTTTAATGGTTAAATGCACTCATGTAAGAAGTTAATCTGTGATGAAGTACATTTAATGATAAAAATGCTTATTTTTGAGCTTTTATTGCTGAGCCTTGTGCACCCAACCGTGCATGCAGCCACCGGTAGAGGTAAGACAGAAGAGACCGCCCCCCCTTCCTGCAGCCCCTCTTATACCACCGAGGCTGGCGGGAGCCGGAGCCACCGCCCCGTACCACACAAATAAGAGCTCCAATATAATCAGTATAAGAACAGTAAATAAATACATAATAAGAACCCCAGACAGAACTGTTACACACAGAACTGAACCTCTGTCTTAACAAATTTTGATGATCGACATTATCAACAACGTTAACTAATCATTGGAGCCCTACTGTAGATGTTGTCCATTAAAGCATAAAGTTGTCAGGAAATCATACAATATACATACAGCCATACAAGAGACTGAACAGAAGAACACCAAATGCTGTGTGTATGCACACCGCCATTTCTCAAACAGCTGGTGCATATCTTATACTGTATATGGAAAGCCAACATGGTCAAAAATCTGGGTTCTTGATAAACTGCGATTAACTCCGATCAATAAAACTGATTGTGATAAATGGGATTTTGAGTTAACTGCTATTAACTCGATTAATGCTTTCACCACTTATTATATTATATAATGTTATATTCATCTTTAACCACTTAATCCTTTTCAGGTCACGGGGGGTGCTGAAGCCTATCCAAGCATCTTTGGGTGAGAGGCAGGGTACAGCCTGGAC
This sequence comes from Pholidichthys leucotaenia, assembly GCA_020510985.1. Lineage (NCBI taxonomy): Eukaryota > Metazoa > Chordata > Actinopteri > Cichliformes > Pholidichthyidae > Pholidichthys > Pholidichthys leucotaenia. Next base: position 268,471,876 of record CM035848.1, on the reverse strand, counting down.
AGATCGCCAGTCCATTGCAGGGCCAACAAAGGGGGACAGACAACCACTCACTGTCACATTCATACCCAAGGACAATTTATTCCCAGTTGAAGATACATATTGAAGGCAACACAAAACTGCAAAATGAAGGAAAAAGACAACACTTTAAGATGCAACACACGCGTGCACGTGCACACACACACACATTTCAGCTGCCACCTATTAGGGGTCACCACAGTGAATCATGGGTCAGCATATTTGGTTTGGTAAGGACTTTACACACGCTGCCCTTCCTCACACAACCCTCCCCATTTACTCGGTCTTAGGATCAGCATTAGGAGAACACTGGTTTTGTGCTTGAAACTTTCCAACCAACTTTCCTTCCCCCAAACTATTTATGCTGAGCACCAAGCTAGATGGTGGGAAGTACCATTTTTTTATATGGGCTTGAACCTACAACCTCCCAGGTGTGGGGCGGATGCTCTACCACTAGCCCACCACTGTGGTACACACTTTAAGAGGCAGCAACAATCCACGATACCTGATCTTGCCATCACTTTTTCCAATAAATGTGGTGGGAAAAAAAAAAAGTGTTTGTCTGTGTGTGTGAGTTTGGGTTTACCTCGGGCTATCCTGAGCACCCTCATGATCCTGATGATGGTGGGGTTGATGGGAAGGGAGGCATTGATCTCAATCTCCTCCAGGGTGATACCCATCACTGACAGCAGCACAATGGCCAAATCCAACTGGTTCCATCTACACACACAGAGAGAGGCACAGACAATGATATTTCAATGTATTAAAGTGATGCTTAGCCAAAGTAAAGGTCAGCTTTACAGGAGGATGAGTTTGCACTCTGTCGGTGAAGGGCTTGTATTGAGTTAATTCTCCTGTGAATATTAATGCTCAAGATCAAAATGAAGCATGATTTTTTGACTCTCCCCAAGTGACTTGGCAGAAGAATGAGCAAGAGCTCACCATTACCAATAGCCTGCTGCTGACCTGAATATTTATATTCCCATTACACTGTAAAACTTAAAACCTAAAAAAAAAATCTTGACTATGTTTGTAATGCTTTCTAATGGTAATGCTAATAGTACCGCTAAACAATAAGACTAACCTAATAAAGAATTGATAAATGATAGGAAGGTGATTACTCAGGTTATGAATACTTTAGACAAATCATGAAAAAGAACCTATAAATCAGCTTGAAAGGACATCTCATACGTCGATGTAGGGTCAGTATTTGGCAAAAAAAAAAAAAAACAGGTTTCCTATTTCCCTTGTTTTTAATCGTGTTTTAACAACATTTTAATGATTTATAAAACACTTAAAACTTAATTAATAACATACTTGTAAACTATTTATAAATTCTTTACTAGGGTAGTCTTATTGTAAAGTGGTACCAATGCAATTTTACACAAAACAGAAAGACTAAGAATTTGTTACTTCAAAATAACAATAACAATACATAATATAAAAACATACTATTCCTTAAACACACACTGAAAAACCATTTTCATATTTTTTGTGTTTGTTAATCAGCATTTCTGACATGTCACACAGAAATGTTATTGTATTATTCATTTAAATTACTTCTATGTCAGCAAATTTTCAATTATGCATGAGCATTTTTAAGTCCTTACTACGCTGTAAAACCTAACAGTCCTTCTTAATAAAGAAATAAGTACATAAAACTTAATTCTTCAAAAAAAAAAATGGAGTCACTGATTTCAGCAAATTTAACCTGACTCAAAAATGAACATTTGTAGTAGTAGTAACTCAGATGCTGTGAGTGTACTTGCATTTTGGGGGCATTTTAAGTGTGGTTGAAATAATTCCAGTTTGTTAGATTTACTCTCATTTCATCTGAGTTAACTTTTAAATCATCAGGCTGCGATCCAATAACCCAATAATCCAGATAGGTTTACGTATGTTCTTAAAAATAACAACTTGTAATGGCATTAAGGGGTTGCAGTCTTGTAATCCTTGTTTAGTCAAAACAGCTAAATTAATCAACCACTTTGATAATGGAATAATTAAAGTAAATTTTCACGTTTTTTTTTAAATTACCTGGGGAAACAACATTTGACAGGATAGCCTTGAGGTCTCCCTGTGATTTTTGGTTTGGTTTTGTTTTTAATTGCTATACTCGAATGCTTTGAAAACCAAACAGTCAAGAAACAGGGCCAGTTTGCTTTGGAAGCTCCTGTTTTTGTAAAGCAGAAGACGATGCTTCATTGCAGTGCATCAGTTTGGCACACTTTAAAAAGAAAATAGGCTATATTTGTCGATCTAAAATTCAGATTAACGAAATCAAGTAGACTCAAGTACTTTAAACCTACAGAAAAATAATACTATTGCCTCTCATTAAATTTAAATATTATGATTATAATTTCAAAAATTATAATCATAAAATGAAGATAGGTACCTTTACCTTTTCAGTAACTGGCAGGCTGCAGACAGAACACCCAGATGCTCTCCTCCTCATCTCAGGTGATTTCAACCATATTTCACTGTCCCCCATTCTACCCACGCTCACCCAGTATGTCACATGCCACACTAGAGACAATAAAACACTGGACTTATTTTATGCAAACATTAAGGAGGCGTACACCTCATCACCACTCCCCCCACTCGGGAAATCGGATCACAATTTGGTTCATCTTCTGCCGGTGTACAAACCCTTAGTACACAGACAACCTCTGGTCATGCGCACGGTGAAGTTATGGTCTGAGGAGGCAATGGACGCGCTAAAGGACTGTTTTGAAATCACTGCCTGGGAGCAGCTCTGCTATCCACATGGTGAGGACATCGATGGCCTCACTCACACCATCACGGACTACATCGACTTCTGTGTGGACAACACCGTACCCACCAAGACCATACGGTGTTGCTCGAACAACAAACCCTGGATCAACCCTGAGATAAAAACACTTCTGAGAGAGAAGAAGAGGATCTTCAGGTCGGGGAACAGGGAGATGCTGAAGTCCGTACAGAGGGAGCTGAGGAGGAAGATCAGAGAAGGCAAGGACAGCTTCAGGAAGAAGATGGAGGACAAGCTGCAACAGAGCGACATTGGCGGGGTCTGGAGAAACCTTAAAACCATTTCTGGGCTCCAGAATACCTCCCCACAGGCCACAGGGGGCAGGGAGTGGGCAAACAATCTGAACCTGTTTTTTAATGGGTTTGACCAATCGCCCTCCCCCCCCCGACTGCACAACAACCACTGCTGCCTCTAAAGTCATCAAGACCTGCTGTCCACACCCCACTCCACCAACACCCCCCACTCCTAGCACACAGCCCCCCAACCTGACCCTCACTAAGACCCAGGTGAGGACGGAGCTGAGGAAAATCAAGGCGAGGAAGACCTTGGGACCGGACAGCATCAGCGCAAAGCTCCTCAAGTCCTGTGCAGACCAGCTATGTGGGATTGTGGAGCACATCTTTAACCTGAGCCTGAAGCTGGGGAGGGTACCACAGTTGTGGAAAACATCTTGTGTGGTACCTGTACCAAAGCCTTCCCACCCCAAAGATCTGAACAGCTACAGACCAGTGGCCCTGACGTCTCACATGATGAAGACCCTGGAGAGACTGCTCCTTGCTCACCTCCGCCCCCTGGTGGGACCAGCGATGGAGCCACTTCAGTTTGCCTACCAGCATGGCATTGGGGTTGAGGACGCAGTGATCTTCCTCCTTCACCGTTCTCTGTCCCACTTGGAGAAGCCCGGGAATGCGGTGAGGATCATGTTCTTTGACTTCTCCAGTGCTTTCAACACCATTCAACCGATGATCCTGAAGGACAAGCTGCTGTGCGCAGGGGTGGACCAGCACTTGTCATCATGGATCCTGGACTACCTCACTAACCGGCCACAGTTTGTGAGAACCCGAGATTGTGTGTCTGACACAATCATCGGTAGCACGGGGGCCCCCCAGGGAATGGTTTTGGCTCCCTTCCTGTTCACCCTTTATACTGCGGACTTCTCACACAACACAACACACTGCCATCTACAGAAGTTCTCTGACGACTCTGCGATCGTCGGCCTCATCTCCAACGGAGATGAAGCTGAGTACAGAGGACTTATCCAGGACTCCGTGGACTGGTGCCATCGGAACTGCCTCCAGATCAACGCGAGGAAAACTAAGGAGCTGGTGGTGGACTGCCGCATGCAAGGACAACCCCTCACAGCACCAGTAAACATACAGGGAACAGACATTGAGATGGTGACATCCTACAAGTACCTTGGTGTTCATCTGAACAATAAACTAGACTGGTCACACAATACCGACACACTCTACAAGAAGGGACAGCGCAGGCTGTTCCTACTGAGGAGACTCAGGTCTTTTGGCGTACAAGGGGCGCTGCTGAAGACATTCTACAACACGGTGGTGGCATCAGCCATCACTTTTGGAGTGGTCTGCTGGGGCAACAGCATTACAGCAGCCGATAGGAAGAGACTGAACAAGCTGATCAAGAAAGCTAGCTCTGTCCTGGGGCAACGCCTTGACCCAGTGGAGGAGATAGGAGAGAGAAGGATGGTGGCTAAACTGTCATCTCTGCTGGAGTCTGAGTCCCACCCTATGCAGGACATATTGAACGCACTGAGGAGCTCATTTAGCAGTAGACTGCATCATCCTAGGTGCGCAACCGAGAGGTTTCGCAGGTCCTTCCTACCTACGGCTGTCAGACTGTATAACCTAAGCAGGACTGCTCGCAGAGATAGCAAGAAAATGTGACGACCTAGTAGTATTGAATGCAAAAGACGCAACAGACTTACACAAATGGTCCCCTCCAGTATACAACTAGGACAATATCAGTCGCTACAGAGGGTGACATTATGTATGGGTACATATTCATACTATGTAGGATAACTAAGTAGACGGTTATGCTGTTTATTCCATCTTGCTACAATGCTCCGCACTTTGTATGTATATTTATATATTTATGTGTACGTATGTATATCCACTGCTCTTATTTATATTTTTCGTATCTTCTTAATTATTGCTCTGAGTGTTGCTATCCCTGTGCTGCTGCAATCCTGGAATTTCCCCATTGTGGGACTAATAAAGGCTTATCTTTAAATCTCTTTAAAAAAATGCAGCCACAAGGGCTGATGGGAAATGTTGAATGTTGGAAAATAAGCATTAACTTCTTAGTAGGACTGTCAGTTTACTGTGTTACCGTTGTACATACAGTATGTTGAAGATTTTGTTACAGGGTTATTTGAGTTTTGGATAATTTCTGTGTTTGGCACCATGACTGCTATTGCCATGGCAGTGAGGCAAACTGCCATATCCGTTCCCACCCTGTGCCTTTTGTACCACAGTGGAAACTGATGCTCTAACACTGAGGCTACATTTATAGCTGGGGGGCTCAGTCACTGGGTCCCGCAACATTTTCGTATGCTGCAATGCAGTGGAGAACAATGGAGGAAACGATTTTGTCAAATGTGTCGTACTGTTGTCGACGGAGCAGTAGTTAGCACTGTGGCAGCACAGCAAGAACGATCCAACAGAGTCCGATACCAGGACGACTGGAGGGGCCGATGCTGTGATCGCGAGACGTTCCAAGACTGTTGTGCAATAACCCCAAATTGCAGAGCCCGCCGACCGAGCATAAACAAACTTTCAAACAGTTAGTTTTTTTTTTCTGCTTTTTGTAATTAATCCATTAACTGACTGTCTGTTTCTTGCTTCCTTAATTCGTACGGAGCTGGATGAACTAGAGAACTATATTGACAAGTTTTATTTCCGTTGCTGTGTCATGGAGCAGCCTCCCATCCCTGCTTCCCAGTCAAAGCGAATGAGAATGGCAGACTTGTCGAAAATAACTCCCGAGAAATCACAAGACGGCTCTGAGGTTAGTGACATCCTTTTTTCTATTGAAAATAAACTTGCCAGCATGGACGGCAGACTAGCGTTAGTAGAGCTGCTCCATAAAGAATTCCAGAGTGTGCATGAGAGTCTGGGGTACAGTCAGGCGCAGCTCGTTTCTCTCAGATTCAATTCAATTCAGCTTTATTTATATAGCGCTATTTTACAACAACAGTCATCTCATAGCACTTTCAAATGTAGGGGAAACCCCCACAATTGCAGAAAGACCCCAGCAATCAGGTGAGCAAGCGCTTGGCGACGGTGGAGAGGAAAAACTCCCTTTTAACAGGAAGAAACCTCTAGCAGAACCAGGCTCATGGAGGGGTAGTCATCTGCTGTGACTGGCTCGGGGGTGAGGGGATAGAGAAGATGAGAAGAACAGACATGTAGAGACATGTAGAGGAAAATAATAGTTTGAAAAAGTCAGTAACACATGTCTTGGCATTGTTGAAAGAGAGAACAGGAAGATGAAGGAAACAGTTCTCAATTTGCAGTCACGCAGCATGAGAGATAACCTTGTTTTTTTCCGGAATTGCTGAAAAAAAATAATGAAAATCCAGAACAGTTGGTCTGGGTATTTATGTCCACGCAACTGAAATTGTCTGCCAAAGTCACAAAATCAATTACCTTCCACCAAGTCCACTGAACAGGGCAAAAAAAAACCCCTCAAAATAAACATCCCAGACCAATTGTTACCACATTTGAGCATTTCAAGCAAAAAAATTTTGGTACAGAGGTAGGGCAGGCAGCTTAAAAACACCAATTATGAATGAATCTTTATTTCGGATAGATTAGATTAAAAGATTAAAAGAAAGGAACAGAATAATATAAAAGGGAAAAAAATCCAACAAGGTCAAATTAAACAATAACTCCTCAGATTATACAATTCAACATAAGTTATCCGAAATGGGTGATGGCTGAAGCCGCAGCTTATATTGCCCACCCATATTATGGTCTTAATGATCAATTTCCAAAAGAAATCTTGGAAAGGAGAAGGAATCTTTTTCCATTAAGAAAACAAAAAATCCAAGAAGGTAAACGAGCTATTGTCTCTGTGGATAGATTGTATATACAGTAGATGTCAAGTTGTTTATGGATGAAACCATAACTGTCATGAACCCTCCCGTGCACACGGTGAGGGGAGAAAGGATGAGGATTTACACACAGGTTAACACCATACAGACAATTATTTACACAACACTTAGACAAACAGTTACAGATAATGTTTCCTCAGAAGCTCAAGGAGTCCTTCTGGATGCTCAACAGTCTGCAGGGGAGAAACACCGGGGACAAACACACGCAGTAATTTACTCATGGAGCTGGAGCAGTCCAGTAATCCGAATAAGCCCCAAGGGAAACCGTCCTTCACTTCACTAGTGGAGAAATGCTTAAATGAAGCTCAGTGACCCAGCAATGCATGACTGGAGGCAGGCTCCTTAAGAACACACATTGCTGGTTCCACAAATTGGGTACACCTGGGCGAGAAGCAGGAAGATGGCACATGGGAGTGGAAGCAGCTGGCAGCAATAGAGAGGGGGCGTGGTCCGACAGGCAGACAGTTAGACAGCGCTCACTCCAGCGTGAGCCCAAGAGGCTGCCTCCCCACTGCCGGCCAGAAGGCAGTGGCTATGGGCACGGCAAAGCTCACAGAAATACATACTAACATACATACAATGTGGCATGTACCCATAGAGCGGCCAGGACCGAGCCGGGGGAAACCAAACCGGCTCGGTTCCTGACAATAACCCCCTGGTTATTCTACAACTTCCTTTTTTTCTTAGCTACAGGTGGAAAACAGAGTTTGATTGTGTGCAGGTCTCTTATTCGATCTTGGTTTAATTTGTTAACATTTGTCTAATGTTTCTTTCTTTTCTGCTGAGGTTGTTGTTTGATTGTCTGTTGTAACTAATTTTGTTGAAGTTGTTAGGTTGTTGGTTGTATGTTATCTGCATTTTTTCACCATTTACAAACCTTTATGTCTATTTTCTCTCATACTTCTGGTTTATAGGAAATAACTTTAAGTACATGCACCCAAGTCCATGCACCCCATCTGCTTGCAATTGCAAGCAAATAGAACAGAGACATCAAGTGCAAACACCCAAGCATACATACATACAGTAGGTATATACAGTATTTTATACACAACATACATATACACATATATGCATACATTACTGACATATAATCACATAGGCACATTTAGTTAGCCTTTAGCACAAAACCAGTTAGTGAAAACATGTCCACATTTAAGTTTATCATGTGGAACATACGTGGAATTGGTACCAGGGAGAAGAGGCTAAAAGATTTTAATTGACTGAAGGATATACAGGCAGACTTTGTCTTATTACAGGAAACACATGTTTCTAAGTCGTCTGTAGATGCGCTCACCTCCCTGGAATTCCCCCACATGTCCTCAGCCGGCTTTAATTCTAAACGAAGGGGGGTAGCTATATTGGTAAACAGAAGACTACACTTTGTTGGGAATAATACCATGACATATCCGGAAGGTAGATTTATAATATTAAAAATCTCAGTTCAAAATTTGGATCTATATATTGCAAGCGTTTATGGTCCAAATTTTCATGACTCATCCTATTTTTACACTGTCTTCACTTCTCTTTCTGAGCACTTGGACACTATACTCATAATAGGAGGAGACTTCAACCTGGTATTAAACCCTGCAATCAGCAGGCTCAGTGCATCGGGGAATTATTGAAGCTGGCAGGCTACTGATACACTCAAACAATACATGAATGATTTTGGTCTTTGCGATGAATGGCATTCACCCAGCTCTTAGGGAATACACCTTTTTTCATCAGTTCATAGTTCACATTCACGTTGAGACTTCTTTTTAGCCAGTAACTCTATTGTGAGGGACATCACAGACTCTGAAATATGTTTAAATCAAGCTATTAGTGATCACCAACCAGTATCTCTTACACTAGTAAATAGGAAAGTGATAAGGAAAACTAGGAGCTGGAAATTTAATACATCACTACTAAAAGACAAAGACTTTATTCCATGCTTTAATAAAGAGTGGGAATCATATCTGGAGTATAATGATGTGCCAGGAATATCCCTGTGTGTTCTTTGGGAAGCAGCAAAAGCGGCCATGCAAGGTAAAATAATCTCTTACTGTTCATATAAGAATAAAAAAGAAAAAGCGCTGGTACTGAAGTTAGAACAGAAAATTAAATCACAGGAGATGACCTGTGCCGTTTCTCCACAGGAACAGTCATTTAACAATTTGAGAAAATTAAAGCTGGAATTAAAAGAAATTACAAACAAAAGAACACAGTTTTTATTACAAAGACTGTGTCTTGAGAAGTTTGAACACAGTAATAAATCAGGGTGATAACTTTCGATCCAGCTTAGATTGAACAAAGAAAAAACAACTATCCACTCTATTAAGGATATGACTGGAAATATTACCCATGAGCCTGAAGAAGTAAATAACTCCTTTAGAAAGTTTTATGAAAACCTCTATTCACCTCAGGTTAACCCACCTGACTCAGAGGTAAATAAATTTTTGGATGATATTAACTTAACGCAATAAAATAACGAACAGATTGTAGCTCTGGATGCACCTCTTATGGTGTCTGAACTCCAGAAGGCACTTAAGCACATTCCAAACAACATGGCTCCGGGACCAGATGGTTTTCCAGTAGACTTTTATAAAGAATTCTGGCCTGTGATGGCATCCACTTTCTTTAAAATGGTGAACCAAATTAAAGAAGATAATGTAATGCCTCCAAATATGACTTTGGCTAGTATTATTCTGCTCCTTAAACCTGGAAAGGAACCTACGCTTCCATCCAGCTACCATCCCATCTCACTTGGGAATGTCGATCTTAAAATAATTTGCAAAGCTCTCGCCAAAAGGCTGGAAAGGATAATTCCGGTGATTAAACATCCAGATCAAACAGGTTTCATCAAGGGTAGGCACTCTGCTAATAATACACGCAGACTATTTAACAGACTACTGTAAGATCACTAACTTAGAAACTACAATTTTATCTCTGGATACAGAGAAAGCTTTTGACCGAGTTAATTGGAAATTTATTTCTATGGTGTTAAATTTGGGTTTGGTTCATTTTTCATAAACTGGATTAAAACACTATATAGCTGTCCAACTGCATCTGTCCCAACAAATGATCAGACCTCCTGAAGCTTTAATCTCCAGAGAGGTACTAGACAGGGTTGTCCACTCTCTCCCTCACTTTTTTACCATTTTTATTGAACCACTAGCAGCAGCCATACAACAGAATATTGATATCAGAGGTATTCAAACTGGAGAAAAAGAACACAAGATAAGTCTTTATGCTGGTGATGCATTGATTTTCTTTGAAAACTCACAAAGATCTCTTCTTCAGACAGTGGCACTCATTGATCAGTTTTCATCATTATCAGACTACTCTATTAACTGGGGTAAATCAACAGTTGTACCTATAAATTGTAATTTCTCAAATGCATCCATTATTCCAATACAATCAGGTAACATTAAATACTTAGAAATAGATATCGCCCCAAGGCTCTCAAAGTTACTACGATTAAATCACACTCCCCTTTTAAAAATAATACAAGACGACCTTACGCGCTGGAGGACACTACCTATATCACTAATGGGAAGAATCACAACCGTTAAAATGATGGTCCTTCCTAAAATCAACTATTTGCTCTCAATGATTCCTACCCAAACATCAATGGCCTGGTTTAAGTCTTTAGACTCAAATATAAGTAAATTTTTATGGAAGGATAAACCATCATGGATCAGTTTAAAAATTCTTCAAAAAGAAAAAGAGTGTGGCGGTTTAGATCTACCAATTTTTTTTTTTTTTAAATTACTTCTTAGCCAATAGATTGCAGTTTGTTTCCAAATGGACAACATCAGCCCCACTAGGAAACCCATGGTTAGATGCTGAACAGGCTTTCTATGGATCGCTAAATATCTCTGACTTACCTTTTATGAGTCCCTGTATTAAACGCCATGACTGTTTTAAAAGCATTAATATCAGCTCCTCTCTGACAGCTTTGTGGAAATTTTTAAAAATAATGGGGTCTTTGCTTGTCTCTTGTAAACTCACACCCATTTGTAATAATCCTGATATCTTGCAACAAAAGAGGACTTTAAACTTTCCACTATGGCAAGAGAAGGGGATAAAAAACTTAGAGTACCTTATTCAAGGTGGAAATTTTATCCAATTTCAGGAATTAGTGTCAGAGTATGACATCAGTGATAAAAAGTTTCTTGAGTACCAACAGCTTAAATCCATAATAAAAGCAAGATTCAATCTTAATCAGACAGATTTGGAGGTACCGGTTAAGGTGGCAAAGTAAATCTTCATTCCCCTAAATTGATATTGAAAATATACGGACTATTATCAAAACTGGATGAGTCAGTATCTCTTCCAATATCAAAATGAGAGACAGACTAATCCATCAATAAGGACGAAAGCATCTGGACACAAATATGTTTAAAGATGTCTAAAAACTCTAATTTACAATTCATACAGTATAAAGTTCTACACAGAATTCATTACACAGGACAAAGGATGTTCAAAATGTGCCTGAGTCACACAAATATATGCTTCGACTGCACCAGCAACATCACTGAGAGTTATATGCATGCTGTGTGGTCCTGTGCACCGGTTCAAAAGTTCTGGCAGAAGACATGTGAGGACCTGTCAGAATGCCTTAGGTATCGTGTCCCATCCTCACCCACACTTTGCATATCAGGTGATTTAAGTGAAATAAATAGAGGGAAGGATGTCACACATGGTTCTCACCACCTTATGCATTGCAAAGAAAACTATCCTCATGAATTGGAAATCAAGAAATAACTTATGCATGACTCACTATAATAACTTACTCTTAGATTATATTAGCCTGGAGAGAATGTATGGCTCCTCAAATAATCAATTGGCTGAATTCAATTCTCTCTGGTCCCCGCTTATTAATTTTATAACCCTGAGGCCCTGGTGGTGGTGGTGGGGGTGTTCCCCCCCCCGGGATTGGGTCGGGTGTGCACCTGTGGTGTGGGTCGGCTCCGGTGCGTCCTTGGGAGGCAGGGTCGTGTCCTCCCTGTGGCCCTGGCGGCGCCCTGGGGCAGGTGCTTGCGTCCTGGGGGGGGCGTCACCCTCCCCATCCTCTGGGGCCTGTGAGTGTGGGTGTGTATGTGTGTGTGTGTGTGTGTGTGTGTGTGCATGTGTGACAGTGGGTGTGAGTGGGGGTGTGTGTGTGAGCAGGTGCGGAAGTGGGTGCGTGGGTGTGTGTGTGTTGGCATGTGGGGCTGTGTGTGGGTGTAGGTGGGCATGTATGATGGTGAGTGTGTGTGTATGTGTACACATGAGGGTGGGCGGGGGCGTATGTGTGTATGGGTGTGGTTACCTCTGGGTGGATGTGGGGGGCGGAGGGTGTGTGTATGGGTAGGAGAACTTTGTTGGGTGGCGGGGGTGGGGCAATCCATCTAGTGGCATGGGGGTTGGCAATTTCAGGCCTGCTTGTCCCGGTCGCCCTGCTGTTGTGTTGCGAGGCAGGGCGCTTTGTCGCATTGCCCCTGGTGTCGTTGGCGGCAGGTATGTGTGGGTGCTCGGGGGTGGTTGGGGGGGGGGCGTTGGCACAGGTTGGTGGCCGTGTTGCCGTTAGGCTGGTCTGGGGTGGCTGTGGGGTGGCCTGCTGCTGTCACTGTGCGTCTGGGGTGGGTGGTGGGCTTGCGTGGGCACTCGGGGCTGTCACTTGGCATGTTGGGCACCGTGTGTGTCCAGCCCATTGTTCACTATTGTGAGTATTGTTGTTGTGCATGTTTATATGTGCAAGATGAGTGTGAATGGGTGTGGCTGCTTCATCATGTTTGTGGTGCTGGGAGCACCAGGGCGCAACGCTGGTGGGTCCTGGGCTGCTCGGCCTGGTGGCCCTCTCCTGGGATTGGGATTTGGGGGCAGTGGGTGGCCTCATGAACCAGTTTGCAAGCTGGCTTCCTGGGGGGGGGGGGGGGGGATCTTGCTTTTGGACCACCTTCCTCCCAGTCTTACCCCCCCCCCCCTTTCCCGACACTGGGTGGACAATATATCTTCTTGGATACATTTAGGGCTTTGGGGCGGGGGTGTGCCACACTGTACTGGTGACGGGGATATCTCTGCTGCGCGGTGGGACTGCCCTCACCTCAATTTTAATTTCATTTTAGACACAGGGCTTTGGGGGATGGGGGCCCCGCTGCCTATCGCTGTGGCTCGTAGTGCTCCAACCACCATCCCTCCAATTTTAACTGCACTATGGTAGTCCCCACAATCACATCATACAACCGACATACACCTACCATATTTTGTACAAGGGGGAGGGGGGTCTTCCCCCACCCCTGTTGCCCTCCTCCTGCTGTGGGCTTGGCGGCCTGGGACCCGTCATGTTGTCAAAATCCCTGTGTGCTGCTGAATGTATAGATACAACCAAGGGAGTGAGAGAGGGACTGAATAAGAGAGTAAATGAGAGTGATAAATGGAGGTGGTGATGGTGGGTCGGTTGTGTGTGGCATGTTGTGTGAACCACCTTTTTAAGGTTATGCCACAGCATCCCAATTGGATTCAGGTCAGGACTTTGACTAGGCCACTCCAAAGTCTTTTGTTTTTCTTAAGCCATTCAGAGGTAGACTTGCTGGTGTGTTTTGGATCATTGTCCTGCTGCAGAACCCAAGTGTGCTTCAGCTTGAGGTCACAAACAGATGGCCGGACATTCTCCTTCAGGATTTTTTGGTAGACAGCAGAATTCATGGTTCCATTTACCACAGCAAGTCTTCCGTGTCCTGAAGCAACAAAACAGCCCCAGACAATCACACTACCACCACCATATTTTACTGTTGGTATGATGTTCCTTTACTGAGATGCTGTGTTACTTTCATTCCAGATGTAATGAGACACACACCTTCCAAAAAGTTCAACTTTTGTCTCGTCAGTCCAGAGTATTTTCCCAAAAGTCTTGGGGATCATCAAGATGCTTTCTGGCAAAACTGAGATGAACCTTCAGGTTCTTTTTGTTCAGCAATGGTTTTAGTCTTGGAACTCTGCCATGCAGGCCATTTTTGCCCAGTCACTTTCATATGGTGGAGTCATGAAAACTGACCTTAACTGAGGCAAGTGAGGCCTGCAGTTCTCTGGATGTTGTTGTGGGGTCTTTCGTGACCTCTTGGATGAGTTGTCATTGCGCTCTTGGGGTAATTTTGGTCAGCCGGCCACTCCTGGGAAGGTTCACCACTGTTCCATGTTTTTGCCATTTGTGGATAATGGCTCTCACTGTGGTTCGCTGGAGTCCCAAAGCTTTAGAAATGGTTTTATAACCGTTTCCAGACTGATAGGCCTCAATTAATTTGTTTCTCATTTGTTCCTGAATTTCTTTGGATTGCAGCATAATGTCTAGCTTATGAGGATCTTTTGGTCTACTTCACTTTGTCAGGCAGGTCCTATTTAAGTGATTTCTTGTTTGAGAACAGGTGTGGCAGTAATCAGGCCTAAGTGTGGCTAGAGTAATTGACCTCAGCTTTCCAAAGATGTGATAAACCACAGTTAATTTATTGATAGAGAAACCGTATTTCTAGTCTATTCTTTATGTTGTTCTGATATTAGTATTGTGACATAGGGGAATTGGGCCTTGGGGCTTGCCGTAGCCTGGCCGGGGCGGGGTCAGAGTGATGTCAGGCAGGCTACGGCTGGGGATTTATATATTTGTGAACTTCACTAAATAAAGAGAGAATGTTCAGACCAGCTCCTTCTCAACTCTTCGTTATTGAGATGTAACATTTTGGCAATGAGGAGAACAATGGCAACGTGTGTAGGACAGATGCCAGTCTTTCTGGAGTGCCCAGGCTCGCTGGCAATTTCATGGGCTCAATGGAAGCAGAGCTTCAATATATATAGGACACCGGTGGGCCTGGGATCGGTCAGCGAGGAGAGACGAAGGAGTGTAATGGTTCAGTGTCTCGGCGCAGAGGGACAGTGAATTTTTTCAGGCTGTGTCAGGGCGGTTTGCTGGAGGAAGGTCTGAAGGCCATGAACAGCACGTTTGGTGACATCTCCACAGTCACGCACAGTCAGTGTGAATTCTTCGAGCAACGGCAACGGAAGGGTGAGTCGCTACCTTTGTTTCTATTAGAGCTCCTTAGCTTAGCACAGAAGTGCGATTTTGGAGCAGGAGCACATGGAGTAATGAGAGACAAGCTAGAGCACGGCACCAGTTGCACACAGCTAGCAACCAAGCTAAGAGTAGCTAAAGAGCCACCGTCGTGGGAGGAAGTGCTGGACCTAGTAAAAAGAGAAGAGTAAGTGGCCCAGTTGGAGCTAATGGCTAAGGTTAGTGAAGGGCCGACTAAGAGCAATTTCCCACCGAGTGCGTAGGTTTACACGCTAACAGTACGACATAGAGGAAATAGAAAGAAAAGGAAGACGAAGCGTCCGAGAAAGAGGACGGCAGTACGGGTGAGACGACCTGGGGGCCCAGCCCAGGTTCACACGGCACGCATGGGGAAGATCCCATTGAAGTGGTACATGCTCCAGGTGGATGAAGTGGACGTGCCACATATGGTGGATTCCGGGGCCGGGAAGTCCATCCTGAGCCTGTCCACAACGTGGAGGCTGTTCCTCACGAAGCAAATTAATGATGGAGCAGTGAGACTATTCGACTACGGACAAGCAGAAATTGAAATGGCGGGCACGGTGGACTTTGAGGTGACCTGTAGGTCAAAAAGGGTCCCCAGCTTTACCCACCAGGTGGCATGCCAAAGAACCGACCTGTTGGGAGTTGACCTGATGGGGGAGCTAGGTTTCTCCATAATGGACCCGGGAGGATCAAGGGTACTATCCATGGGCCTGGACTGGCACCACCGATGGCCTGTGTTGTTTGAGGGCCTGGGCCACATCGAAGCGTTTTACCATCGGCCTCTGGTCAATGAGACCGTCATGCTGAAAATACAGCCTTTAAGGTGTCTCCCACTGGCACTGAGGGACGAGGTTTCAGCGGAACTGACCAGACTACTGGAGTCAGGGGTCATCGAAAGGGCTGACGCATCACCATGGATTTCTAATCTGGTGGTGGCCAGAAAGAAAGGAGGGGGCATCAGACCATGCATTGACCTAAGAGCGGTGAACAAGGCGGTCATCCCAGACAAGTATCCACTACCAACTATGGAGGAACTCACGGCGGCGTTCAGCAGGGCGAAAATCTTCTCAAAATTGGATCTGCGTCAAGGTTACCTGCAGGTGCTGATACACCCAGACAGCAGGAATCTGACAGCTTTTGTGACCCACATGGGGGTGTTCCACTACACCAGGATGACCTTCAGCCTGAGCTCGGCACCAAGTTGGTTCCAAAAGGTCATGGTGACCATGCTGGCCAACCTGAAGGGGGTAGTCATGTACCTGGATGACATTGTGGTGCACGGGGCATCGAGAGACGATCACAACAAGAGGCTGGAAAGGGTTTTGGAAACGCTGCAGGAACATGGGGTCACATTGAACAGTGAAAAGTGTGTCTTTGTGGCAGACGCAGTGGACTTTGTGGGGTTCCGGCTGTCCGGAGACGGACTGAAACCACTGGTTTTGAACATGGAGGTGGTGCTTCACCTCATTGACCTCTCCTCACCAGCTGAGATTTCTTCGTTCCTGGGAATGGTTAGCTTTTATGGACAATTTATTCCCAGGTACTCGGAGACGATCGAGCCGCTTCGAGCACTGCTGAAGTAGGACGCACCTTGGAACTGGACTCCGGCCTATTCGGTGGCAGTGGAAAAGTTGAAGCAGCAGCTCACCTCCCCACCGGTTTTGGCCCATTTTGACCTGAACTGTTCCACTATCGTGACTTGTGACACATCCGGTTCCGCCCTGGGGGCAGTCATGTTACAGGTGCAGGATGGTACGGAGCGTCCAGTGGCTTTTGAGTCGAGGTCTCTGTCAGCGGCAGAAAAGAAGTATGCCGTGGGCGAAAGGGAGGCGCTGGCCTGTGTCTGGCCTGTGAGAGGTGGTATATCTACCTCTACGGGCGACACTTCACGTTGAGAACAGATCACCGAGCACTCACGACTCTCCTCAAGACCTCAGGGTCGGGACACAGACCACTGAGAATCCACAGATGTCTGAGAGACTGAAGGCCTACAATTTTGAGACAAGGTACACACCAGGCAGGGATAATGTCATGGTGGACCTTCTATCTAGGGCCCTGATGTGTGCTCTGGTGCCGGACTTACTGTAGGGGCGGTAGACCCAGATGAAATGTACCTGGTCCACGCTCTGCATGGGGCACTCCGAGAAATCCTGTATCCTCGGGAACTCAAGGAAGTTTTGGAGAGTGACCAGGTGATGGGTAGTCTCCGCTCTGCGATCAGAGAGGGCTGGCCAACGGGAGCACTGGGTGAACTGGCCCCGTTCCATCAGTTTAGGGATAAACTCAACTGCTGGAATGATGTGTGTGTAGCTAGGGGGCAGGGCGCCGTCATCCCAGCAGCTCTGAAAGGTCGAGTACTGGAAATGCTGCATGAGGGACACTTAGGGGTTGTGAAGGTCAAGCAACGCAGCAGGAATTCGGTTTGGTGGCCGGGAATAGACAAGGACATAGAGGCGATTGTGAAGAACTGTGTGCCATGCTTGGAAAGTGGGAAGACCGGAGGACCACCACCCCCTCCCCTACAACCGATCACGTTCCTTACCAGACCCTGGGAACACGCTGAGTTGGACATTTGCGGAGAACCGCGCGCAGCCCCCCTTGGTAGGAGGTTTCTCATGGTGGCCTATGACTTATTTTCTAAGTGGCCAGAGGTGCTCCCGACTGGCTCAGTGACAACAGAGGTGATCACGGGGTTCCTGGCGTCATTGTTTGCCAGATGGGGGACCCCGAGCTCCATCACCACTGACAATGGCCCGCAATTCATTTCTGGGGCTTTCGAGGAGTTCCTGAGAGTGAGAGGGGTCGAGCATATTAAGACAGTGGTGTATTACCCGCAGGCTAACGGGGGCGGGGGGGTGAGAGAATCAACAGGACTCTTAAGAATGGACTACGGGCTATGGGCCCACTTAGCGGATGGGTATACATTCGCTGACACCCTGAACAACACCCTGCTCCATTATAGAGCATCAGTGCACACCACGACAGGATGCTTCCCAGCTGCCCTGATGCTGGGTTGTGAGTTGCTGCTACCGCTGAGACGACTGGGACCGGCACAGACGTAGTGGGGTGAGGACTCGAGGTCACTGAGGCGCTGGGTCATGGGGCGACAACGGCAAATGAAGGAACAGTTTGACAGGAAGCATCGGGCGAGAGACCATGGCCTTAGGGTGGTGGATCATGTCTGGATTAAGCACCCCGTCCATGCCCACAAACTACAACCGCTGTGGGTTGGGCCACGGACGATCGTGAGACGGAGAGGACTGGACACTTTTGAGCTGGATGATTGGTCCCGATGGCACGCAAGTAGGCTGAGGACGTCCCTACCGGAGGTGGCAAGTGACCCTGCTGTGGACTGTTTCAGTGACAGTTGGAACTGAAGGGTCCAGGCGGACTCCGACCCACAGCTGGAGCCAACGGTGCCGGAGGCAGTGTGCCCTCGTGAGGGATGCCCGGCAAGAGAGCGTCAGAGACCAAGAAATTTGGATGATTTCATAACCGGTATGGTTGAGGATGGCTCTGCCGTCCAGAGAAGGGACTTGTGGTCTGCGTTGTGGTGTTCCATGTTCATATGTGTTTATAGTTGTGTTGCTTGTTCGAGCGTTCCATTTGTGTTTTGACTTTCCGGGGGGGGGGGGGGTGACATAGGGGAATTGGGCCTTGGGGCTTGCCGTAGCCTGGCCGAGGCGGGGTCATAGTGATGTCAGGCGGGCTACGGCTGGGGATATACTGTATATATTTGTGAACTTCACTAAATAAAGAATCAATGTTCAGACCAGCTCCTTCTCAACTCTCCGTTATTGAGATGTAACAAGTATGACATGACATTTAATCATTATTCTGATATCCATCCATATGTGCCTTAATTCTTTGTATTCTCCTGTTTAACTGATCTTGTGACCAGCATGTGCTTCTGAGGTCAACACATGACCCAGTACCTCCTTAGTTAAGAACCTGGTGCCAGTAAGTCTACGGGATGACCTTCGATGTGTCCGGGTACTACTGTGTTCTTGAATTATCTGTGCACTTGTTATGTCTTGTGATTCTGCTGACAGCGCAGACTGGTGCTTTGTGCATCTGTGATAGTCTTTTGTCATAGATTAGATATGTAAACAGTGGCATACAAGTCCAATGTCTCTGTCAGAATGTTTATGCACTTTCCAGTTGGTACTCCTGAGTGTGAAACTGTGTCACTGCATAGGAATAAACCCTTTTTCTCTTCGGATCGCAAACGCCATTGTCTCAGCTCTTTTTAAGTTAGAATTTCTCTAACAAATATGTTTAAACGGGGGGGGGGGGGGTCACTTTTTCCACACAGGGTCATGTAGGTTTGGATTTTTTTTTACCCTTAATAATAAACACCTTCATTTAAAAACTGCATTTTGTGTTCATTTGTGTTATCTTTGTCGAATATTTAAATTTGTTTGATGATCTGAAATATTTAAGTGTGACAAACAAAAAAAACGAGAAATCAGGAAGGGGGTAAACAGTTTTTCACACCTCTGTAGATGTGCTTGAATGATTTGAGTTAAACTTAAATGATTCAAGGCAATCGGTTTCCTCAAAAACTTTGAGCTGAGCAAACTCATCAGGTTTTACAGTGTGTGTATATACAGTAAGTCATGATATGGATTAAACTATTTCAGTTTTAAAAAAAACACTAAAAATGCACTCTGCTTTCATTAATGTAGTACTGTTCTTTTGTTTCCAACTCAGTTTAAGGGAAAATTGTTGCCTAGGTTACCTTCCACTACAAAGCCACATTCCAGATAATATCTTAGAGTCAGACGTACAAACGATGGCACACAATTGACTCACACATTGTAAACACACCAAAACAGAGTTGCCTAATCAAGCCTGGGGTTTCCATAAACAGAAAAAAAGCCCAAATGGAGTGAGAAAGAAAGCTGCTGAAATGAAAATAAACATACAATGGAGAGAATATATGCTTGAAAAATGTCTGCGACTGACAAGTCTGCATTAATATAGGTCAAAAGAAGTGATTTTGAAAAGAGCAGGAGCCGACATAACCAACAGAAATTTACACATCAGTCTTCTGATGAAAACTGCAGTGGACAGTCGAAATATGTAAAGAAGGTAAAAACATCTCCTTTCTATCCTTGTCTTTAATAAGAAAACAAAAGGCTAATGAGACCCTGAGATACTTAAACTCCTCTACTTGTGGCAGGAGCTTGTCCTCAACCCGGAGAGGACAATCCACCCTTTTTGGGTTGAGGACCATGGACTTGGACTTGGAGGTGCTGATTCTCATCCTAGCAGCTTCACACTCAGTAGCAAACCATCCCAGCAAGACCTGTAGGTCATTGCTCGATGAAGCCAACAGGACGACATCATCTGCAAACAGCAGAGATGAGATCCTGTGGTCACCAAGCATGACACCCTCTGTTCCTTGGCTGCGCCTGGAAATCCTGTCCATAAAAATTATGAACAGGATCGGTGACAAAGGGCAGCCCTGGTGGAGTCCAACTCTCACTGGGAATGAGTCCGTCCGAGTGATGGCAATACGAACCATTTCAGCTTCATTTTTATAAGGGACGCGTTTATCTTGTCAAAGGTTTCTACCATAAAAACTGTTTTACTGTTGTGCAACTTCTTATGAACCCGGACAAAACCCCAACAATCCCAACACTCATGAACATTCCTCAGCGCTGCTCCATGAGATACTACCATTAATTATACTTGTTACATACTGGTGTAATAATTAGTTCATTTGAATTAGCCACCCTTAATAAAAAGCCTTGGGGAAAGGGGGCAGTGAGAATGGTATTTACAGTCATGTGAAAAAAAATTAGGACACCCTGTATAAGCTTGTGTGTTTTTTTTGTTGTTTTTTTTACATATTTGGACATATGGATATTTAATATCAATGTTAAAAATACTGGGATATTCATGCAATACAACTAAACAATTAAAAATGAATTAAGGACTTTTTTCAAATGTTCTGTAAAATGTAATTCTAAACAAATAGTGATGAATAAATTAGGACACCCCCCATCTTTTTTAGGACACCCCCACATTCATTTCCACTTAAAATGGCTAAAATACATGTTAAAAAATGCAAATAAAAACAAGGTTGACATAGATATGGGAACATTTCTTAATAAAGAACTGAATATTTAAAGGGGTGTCCAAATTTTTTCACATGACTTTATTTGCTCTAAAATCTACTCTAAACTTGTAATATACAGTAATATCTCCTCATGATTACTGAAGCTTGGATAGAAAGGCTATAGAGCTACTCACCAAAAACGCTGTGAGAACATCGAGTCATCCAAGAATGAAAGCTCACAGAAGGACCTGTATTGATAATAATGCCACCATGTGTTTACATGTATGTCCACAACCAGCCTTACCATTTCCTCACAACTTGTTAATTTATGTAAAATGCTGAAGTAAGAAATAATCACAAACAGCTGTTGCTTCAGCCTGTCCAATTTAAAATTTAGGTCAGTCACATTCACAAACTGATGATGGGAGACATGCTGGGCCCACATCAGTAAATTACAAACCATGATGATGTCATGGTGAGGGAGTGAACACACACTAATTGCACTAATTGTTTGTGATTACCTGCAGCTGCACTTGATCACCCCACCTGCTGCTCGTTAGTGCTGCAACCTCAGGCAGTCACTCCAGTGTGGATTTGTCTCCACACTACAGCTATCATTTTGTCTCCAAAGATCTCCTGCCATCAATTCCTCCGTGTGTGTGCATTCCCATGGTCACTCACTAAACCTGCCCCTTCATGTTCAGGTTCGTCTTGGACTTCACATAAGACAAAACAACAATTCAACTTACCTGTTCTATAGAATCAATTATTTCTCTCCACCAGTGATGCCTCAGTCTCAGCCCAAACTGGGACCTGGATACTACCCTCTGTAACCATTGGAGTCAAGTAAGCGAACCTTCCTACCTCTGCCATCTCTGCCTCTCACCTAAAAATTCCACATTTCCATCTGAAGGCAGCAACTGTAACTCGCATACCAACCTACACATAAGCAGCTTAACATACCTAGACACAATTATTCATACTCACCAGTGCAGTCACTCAGCGTCTCTACCTTCTCCTCCCCTGCAGGGTGGCCTATCTCACTCAGCTGATTATTACCTGCTAAATACAAATACAGATCTTGCATTTCTTTCCTTGGTCTCCTTGTGGTTCCTGCATCTGGGTTCTGATTTGAAAAAAAACAAACAAACAAAACAAACAAAAAAACCCCAAAACATGTCAGATGATGTAGCCACCATGCTTAAAGTGGAAATAAAGAGTGTCGTTATGCTGGGACAGTTTTTGTTTGTTTTCTCTCATTTGTTCATAATTATGACTCAGTGAAAACAGAGGCATACAGTAATCACTCAGTGCATCACTGTGTGTGTATCTGTCTGTCCGCCTGTCTGTTTCAGCTCGCCCGGTCAAAATTAAGCGGAACAAAAGGCTTGTATCATTGTATTGCCATATTTTCTTGACTTTTAATTTGCCAGAATTGTGAGATGTGGCTTTGTTTTCAAAATCAACACAAATTTAACTCACCATTTCTGTCAATACAGCCGTGAAAAAAGGTATTGTAATAACTATGCTGGGCTACTAGAGACAGCAGTGTGACTTTTTTTTACAGCACATGATGGACCACTTCTGTGACATCACTAGGTTAGTTAGTATGGTGCTCAGAGGCCTGCATTCGCTACTGTGGAGACTTTTTACAAACACCAGGTTGGTGGGTGATTATGAGACCAAAATAAAAAACAGATGTAAGGGCGGTCATTATTATATTACCCTGACTGTAGTGGTATATTTTACATGCTCAAAATGAGGAGAGATCGCTCGCTTTATTTTGACATATTCAACAGCTGACTGATGTCTGTATTGAAATGATGGCGCTGCCGTTAGCTGCGATACTAATGTGTGCAACAATCTTCTATATTAATGACAGTTTTGGGTTTTTTTGTTTTTTTTTAAGTCAAAGGGACTGGTGGTTCATCAGATAAAAATGTCTCAAGTCTGATCCTCCTGTTCTGATTGATTTTTTTCTCTGATAAAGTCTGGTGTCCACAGATCACTGCCCAGATTGTAAGCAAAGAGATAATGAGTGCTAATGTCAGTTCAACTCTTCAACTAAACTGTTTTTAGGCTGAGCAGAAAGTACCTCTTCAGTGGCGATTTATGCAAAATAGATCACCACTGTTTTCTATTCTTTTTAAACGTAATAATTAGCTCATGTATGTGTTACAACTCATCAGTTAATAAACAGCTTTCTTACCTTTGATGAGGACTCCTAATGTCACTGCAATCTTTAGGATTAAAAAAACAGCTTTTTCTCCCTCTGGTAAAAACTGATCTCTTAAAAAAGCATTTGATACAGTGGATCATAATTTATTATTAAAGAAACTACAAAATTGTGGTATTAGGGGTAGCACTGTCCTGGTTATGTAGTTACTTAAAGAATAGATATCAGTATGTATGTGTTGGTAACAAAAACTCACAGTTACTGAAGGTTACTTGTGGAGTCCCACAGGGTTCAGTTTTGGGGCCATTGTTATTCAATATGTATATAAATGATATATGTAAAGTTTCAGAAAAAATGGATTTAATATTGTTTGCCGATGACACTAATTTATTATGCAGTGGAAGCAATTTGGAACAACTTTTGGATACACTCCGAAAGGAATTAGGAAAGCTTAAACTGTGGTTTGATTCAAACAAATTAACACTCAATTTAAGTAAGACAAAATTTATAGTTTTTAACAACCATCACAACAACTTAGTATCTAAACTCAGTGTAAATGGTGTAGAGATTGAAAGGGTATCCGAAACTAAATTTCTTGGTGTAATAATTGATAATAAACTGTGTTGGAAGTCACATATTAATTATATTAAAGGTAAAATATCCAAATCAATTGCAATACTACACAGAGTGAAATATTTGCTGAATCAACCCACACTATATACCTTGTATCATTCATTAATACTCCCATACATGACATATTGTACTGAAGTATGGGGAAATATATATAAAACAAACATATATCCAGTCTTTATGCTTCAGAAGAGAGCTATTAGAATAATAAACAAAGCTGCTTACAGGGAACCAACAAACCCACTTTTTCTTAAATTAAAAGCTCTCAAGTTGAAAGATCTGTTTGACTTTAAAACTGCAGTAATAATGTTTAAAGTGAAGAATCTATCACTGCCCGCAAATATCCAAAAGCTGTTCCAAATAAGGGAGAAACAATATCATTTCAGAGGAACATGTATATTTCAAAAACCTTCAGTGAGAACTACCACCAAGCAACACTGTGTTTCAGTGCAAGGAGTCAGATTATGGAACGATTTTGGACCTGAATTAAAATCATGTACAACGCTTGGACAATTTAAACAAAAACTAAAGGAAGAAATACTCCAAAGATATATACAAGATGACATATAAAATCACATAAGGATTGTCATATCCAGTCTGTGTTGTGTTGCCGCCTAGTTTTTTTTTGTCACATTTTGTCTTAGCTTTGTTCTGAATTGTAATCGCGCTTGTTTTGTTTTTCTTTTGAATTCTTGGATGGAATATGGGTGGGCAATATAAGCTGCGGCTTCAGCCATCACCCATTTCGGATAACTTATGTTGAACTGTATAATCAGAGGAGTTATTGTCTAATTTGACCTTGTTGGATTTTCTTCCCCCTTTGTTATATTATTCTGTTTCTTTTAATCTGTACTTTTAATCTATCCGAAATAAAGATTGATTGATTGATTGATCATTTTAACAGGAACTTGGGTTTTACTTCTATCCAGATAAATGAATTAGTTAAAAACATACTTCAACTAAATCCAGTTTACCAAGAACACAAACCAGTTATTCGATTGATGTCTACAATTCAAAGACTAGTACATAAAAATTACAGGACTGAATATGATAATGACACGCTTAAAATATTTCAAGGTGACAATCTATGTAAAATATACAACACATTTAAAAAAAAAAACTGAAGAGAGTGAGAGAAAATAATTAAAACCCATTGTCTTTGTCTTACTGGAGAAAAAAAATATGTCCATTACTATTTGAATGACCAGTTTGTTTAGCTTCAGTTATCAATTCAAAGAAAACAGACTGCAGTATACAGTATTTGGGTAAAAGGACTTCCTGTAAGGTTTTATTAGTTATTTCAAGCACAACACCCATCCTCAGCCTGCTTGTAAATAAGAGGCTTAAATCATGAGTAAACAGTTTAAAAACCCTTTCAGTTTGTGTCTCAATCTGGCAAAATTTCAACATACGGCTTTGTTATCAAAATACACTAACTCACCTTTACTGTCACTGCAGCTGGGAAAAAAGGGTACTGTAATAACTATGCCAGGCCAGTAGAGGTGGCAGTGTGCCTTTTTTCCAGCCCTCCCATGCAACAGGCACCGAGGCATCAGCACCTTGGTGCTTTCATTGTCAGAGAATTATTTGCTCCGTGACGCCCTTCCATGAACGCCATTTTGTTCAACGTTTTTTCCTCACAGTAGACACCAGGATTAGAAATGAGTATATTAGAGGGACAGCTCAGGTTGAGCAGTTTGGAGACAAAGAGAGGCACGGCTGTGATAGTTTGGACATTTGCCGAGGAGGGATAGTGGATATATTGGACAAAGGATGTTGAAGATGGAGCTGCCAGGCAGGAGGAAAAGAGGAAGATCACAGAGAAGATTCATGGATGTAGTGAAGGAGGACATGGAGAGGGTTGGTGTTACAGAGGAAGATGCAAGGGATAGGGTGAGATGGAGGCAGATGATCCGCTGTGGCGACCCCTAAAGCGAGCAGCCGAAAGAAGAAGACACCAAAACATAGCTGTTGTTGATATTCCTGTAGAAGTTCTGCTGCTATCTTTTTTTCCTCATCTCGGTGACAGTTTTTTGTAGTGTTCTTGGTTTGATCTTTGCAGGTTGCTCACTCATAAGCTGAACCTGAATTTCTTTCATTTGTAGACATTTTGTCTTCTCATGAAGTAATTAACCCTTTACAACTTTAGATTAAATATGAAGAAATCTGTTTGGACAAACATCTACAAGCAATATCATGTTAAAAAATGTTTAAAAAAAGTCTGGCTGTGGCCTAGGAATAGAAATAAATTCACAACAGAAATTAGCAACAGTGTTGGGGTTGACAGTCCAGTAACAACATGAATGGAAAGGACTTACACTTAAACAAGGTTATTGCATTGATGTTAAGGAGGACCGACTCAACTTTACAACCGTAGGTGAGGGGAGTGAGTTTGAGGACTCAGTTCTGGTTGAACTGTGTACAGCTGTGGAAGTGATCCAATAATAACCCAGTAATAATCCAATAATAGTTACCCACACAGTGAAAGTATGGTCTGAGGAGGCAAGGGACGCTCTAAAGGACTGTTATGGATCAAGTGTATGGGAGCAGCTCTGTGATCCACATGGGGAGGACATCGACAGCCTCACACACACCATCACAGACTACATCAACTTCTGTGTGGACAACACCATGCCCACCAAGACCATACGGTGTTTCTCAAATAATAAACCCTGGATCAACCATGAGATAAAGTCACTACTGAAAGAGAAGAAAAGGATCTGCCCCAACCTGACCCTCACTAAGACCCAGGTGAGGGCGGAGCTGAGGAAGATCAAGGCGAAGAAGGCCTCGGGTCCGGACTGCATCATCTCAAAGCTCCTCAAGTCCTGCGCAGACCAGCTGTGTGGGATTGTGGAGCACATCTTCAACCTGCGTCTGAAGCTGGGGAGGGTACCACTGTTGTGGAAAACATCCTGTGTGGTACCTGTACCAAAGACCCCTCACCCGAAGGACCTGAACAGTGACAGACCAGTGGCCCTCACATCACACCTGATGAAGACCCTGGAGAGGCTGCTCCTTGCCCACCTACACCCCCGGTGGGGCCAGCGATGGATCCACTCCAGTTCGCCTACCAGCATGGCATTGGGGTGGAGGATGCAGTGATCTTACTCCTACACCATTCTCTGTCCCACCTGGAGAAGCCTGGGAGCACTGTGAGGATCATGTTCTTTGATTTCTCCACTGCTTTCAACACCATCCAACCGGTGATCCTGAAGGACAAGTTAATGTGCGCAAGGGTGGACCAGCACCTGTCGTCGTGGATCCTAGACTACCTCACAAACCGACCACAGTTTGTGAGAACCCAGGACTGTGTGTCTGACACTATCATCTGCAGTACGGGGCCCCCCCAGGGAACAGTTCTGGCTCCCTTCCTGTTCACCCTTTATACTGCAGATTTTTCGCACAACACACCGCACTGCCACCTACAGAAGTTCTCTGATGACTCTGCGATTGTCAGCCTCATCTCTGATGGAGATGATGCGGAGTACATAGGACTTATCCAGGACTTCCTGGACTGGTGCCAATGGAACTGCCTCCAGATCAATGCAAGGAAAACTAAGTAACTGGTGGTGGACTGCCGCAGGTGCAGACAACCCCCCACTGCACCAGTAAACATACAGGGAATGAAAACTGAGATGGTGACATCCTACAAGTACCTGGGTGTTAACCTGAACAATAAACTGGACTGGTCACACAACACCAGCGCGCTCTACAAAAAGGGACAGCGCAGGCTGTTCCACCTGAGGAGGCTCAGGTCTTTTGGAGTGCAAAGGGCACTCCTGAAGACCTTCTATAATTTGGTGGTGGCATCAGCCATCACATCTGGAGTGGTCTGCTGGGGCAACGGCATCACAGCAGCCAACAGGAAGAGACTGAACAGACTGATCAAAAAAGCTAGCTCTGCTATGGGGTGGCGCCTCGACCCAGTGGAGGAGATAGGAGAGAGGAGGATGGTGGATAAGTTGTCATCTCTGCTGGAGTCCGAGTCCCACCCCATGCAGGACAAGCTGAACGCACTGAGGAGTTCATTTAGCAGTAGGCTGTACCATCCTAGGTGAGCGACCGAGAGGTTCCGCAGGTCCTTCCTACCTACGGCTGTCAGACTTTATAAACTAACCAGGGCTGTTCGTAGAGGTCATATTGAATGTACAAAATGTACCAGCCTTGCACAATAAATGATCCCCTCCTTTATACAACTAGGACAATATCAATCATTACTGAGGGTGACAACACGGCTGATTCAAGTATGAAATATACTGTATGAGTACATATTCATATTCTTTGGGGTGTGGCGTAACCCCCACAACAGACTGGGACAGACACAGCGCTTGGCTAGAGCAAATAACAGAACAGTGAAATGTGTGTATTAATGTCTACAGGCAGCCCCGCTTCTTCTGGCTCACTACTGTGATGTTAATGTGCCATTCATGCATTGTGTTCATGCGTCCTGTCCTTACTGTGATCTAGGGACTGATATCAATATGTAGATGTGCCTTGTAACCTCTTTGTCTTGCAGCTGGAGCAGAGGCCAGCAATCTCCTTATTGTTATGTATGTCTCTCATATGCAAATGCCCATACCAACTGCTGTGAATGCTCTTTCATGTATTGTTTGTAACTGGGTACATAAGCTGCACTACTCTGTAATTCATTCTCTCATTCCTTCAACTGCTGCTGACACACACACTCTGTGTCTCTCTGCCAAGAGCCTGAGGACCCCACTCCAGTCTGCTCACACTTGGGCTGGAGCGGAGTTCCTATGATGGCGGTATGATTTAATAAAACTACTTAAAACCTCTCATCGCTGCCTTTATTTTATCATCTGCCATATGGGGTAACATAACAGACTGTAATGCTGTCTATACCATCTAGCTGCAATGCTCCCGCACTGTGTATATACAGTATCTGTGTACATGTGTATATTCATTTGTTCTTATTATCTTATCTTATTAACTATTGCTCTGAATGCTGCTACCCCTGTGCTGCTGCAATCCTGGAATTTCCCCATCGTGGGACTAATAAAGTTTTGTCTTATCTTACAATTTTGTTGCTCAAATAATAGTTTAAGCGTCTAAAAGGGGATCTGCAATCAGGTCCTTCAGAACCACATGCAGTTCTTTTTCTCATAACCAATGGCTCCCTGTGATTTTGATGGAAAAAATAAAAACACACTTTATAAGAAATTGTTGCAAATATATGAGTTATAGCTTCATGGGAATAAAGTGGTAAATATATCTAAGTGCAAAGTTGCAAATATTCAAGAATCACATTGCAATTAACGAATAGTTACAAATTTCAGAGTAAACCTCACAAAGTTAGAGAAACAAAGTTTCAAATATACAAGAAAAGTTGTAAAATTTAGAAAACAAAAATCAAAATTTATAAAAAAAAAAGCTGCAACTTCAAGAAACAAAGACAAAAATTTGAACTATACAAGAAAGAAATAGAACATTTATGAGAGGAAAAAGTGCAAATCTGCCAGAAAATTTCATTTTTAAAAGTTAGAATTTCATGAGAAAAACATACAGTACCTATTACTAATGTTTACAGAGAAGTTTGTACATGTACTGTAACTGTACTCTGTTTCATCCATTTTAAATCTCACATGTTTTTAAGCTCCATGCATTTTTTTGGTCAAAATATTACTTGTTTCATATTCCGGTTTCTGAACCTCTTATTTAAACTACAGTAAGGCTAAATCTTTGTTGGGGAAAAGCAAGCAATAAGTAGTGCAGCTGTATTAGTTACAATAGTATCGGACATGCAATTCTGAAGTTTTGTGCAGCATAAACACAGAATACAGCAGTTTTAATATCACGATAAGAGATCAGAAAAGACGGTACCTGTCCTTGAAGAAGCGTCGGAAGCCAAAGGCTACCAGCTTTAGTGAAGCCTCAATCACAAATGTGGAGGTGAAGAAGTAGTTGCAGTACTTCAGTGCAGTCTCCAGAGACTGAAAAAAAACATTGAGGAAGAGAGAATGAAGTTGCAAAAAGATCAGTTTGTATTGCCTGTTTTGTTTTTTTTGTTTTTGTTTTTATTAGATAAGAACAAATTATTTACTTTTTTCTACCAATAAAAAATGTTGATGTTGTGGAGAAAGGAAGCAGGCCAGGCAACGAGCTGAACGACACATGAATTTTATTCCTTCTCCAACATACAGTACAGTAAAAAGAGCTCCCAGGTCTCTGTGCATTCCTCTTTTATACCTTTAATTCCATGCAATGACACCCGGTACTTCTGACCATAATACATTGTTTGGAACAAAGACCTGTGTGTCGCATTAACATAACACCGGCACCGCTGCTCACACCCTTCTCTCTTCCAGCAGCTCTGGCAGTTCCTCCTCTCCCCGGGGAGGGGGGGTGCATAGTCCATACTATCCCATCTGAGCCCCCCCCCCCCCCCCCTCGGTGGCACTTCCTCCTCCGGTCCGTTGTTCCCCCTTATCCCAGCTGCCTTCTCTGGGTGGAGAATCCCCCACCCGTGCCACCACACAGCCCCACCCCCACCGAATACCCAGAAAGGGCACTAACCCCCCCCCCCCCCGTCCTTTTGGCTTGAGCCAGCGCCCATAGCGGCTGTAGCAGGGGGTCGCTGATCCAGTCAAAGCACCCTGCTGGCGAGGTGTACAGGAGGGCATGTCAGTCTGTGGAAGGAAAAGGAGGGGGGGGACACAT
The DNA here is from genome assembly GCA_020510985.1 of Pholidichthys leucotaenia. Lineage (NCBI taxonomy): Eukaryota > Metazoa > Chordata > Actinopteri > Cichliformes > Pholidichthyidae > Pholidichthys > Pholidichthys leucotaenia. The sequence continues at coordinate 268,441,328 of CM035848.1, read as the reverse complement.
CAGCTTCATGTGCGCAGGTCCCTACTGAGGGAATAGCAACTTGCGGAGCCACCAACAGTGGACGTCCAAGCCGGGGAGCTTGGGCCAACGCAACCTGCTCGTCTGCCAACACAAAAGCTGGCTTCAGCCTGTCGAGGCAAATGTTTCACCCCAGGTTCCAACACCCTGAAGGTCCATCGTTCAGTGGGCACAGCAGGGTCCGGTGCGCATCGTGCCTGATGAAAACAAAGCTGGCATTCTGTAAACTCTTGGGGACAAATGTGCAGAGAAAACAATGGTAGGTCAGGCCTGGTACGTTAAAAGCCTTCATACTGTGCAAAAAGTTTGTGGGCAGATCGGCCTCGGGCGCAGGATTTTCCGGTAAAAACTCTCTGGGGATCCACAGCGGCTGAGAAAAAACGAGTTCTTCTGGGGACACTGCCAAATCCTCCTTAGGTGCGGCGCGCAACCCTAAAAGAACCCAGGGCAGGTGGTCGACCCAGTTTGTGTCCGTGAGCAAAGCTCTGAGCGCTGCTTTCAGCGACCTATGAAAACGCTTGCAAAACCCGTTAGCTTGGGGGCTGTACACGGTGGTGCGGTGAATTTTGACTCCCAGGCTCTGGGCCATCTTGGACCAGCGTTCCCAAACGAATTGTGGACCCATGTCGGAAGTGATGTCTGACGGGGATAGAAACCGTGCAACTCAAGCTGACAAAAAAGCATGAGCCACTTCTGCGGATGTGGTAGAAGCCAGCGGGACCACTTCAGGCCAGCACGTGGTGCGGTCTACGATTGTTAAAAGGTGCATGAAACCTTGCGACGGCGGGAGGGGTCCCAACATATCCACGTGGACGTGGTCGAACCTCCTGGCTGGGATTTGGAACGGCTCAAGGGGGGCTCTGGTGTGCTTGTGCACTTTGGTCCACTGGCACGCAACGCAAGTTGCAGTCCACTCCTTCATGTCCTTGCGCAAACGTGGCCAGATGAATTTTGCCCCCATTAGCTTCACCAAAGTGTGCACTTCCGGCTGTAAAAGGGAGTGGACCGACTCAAAAATGCGATGGCGTCAAGAGCTCGGAACCACCGGGCACGGGCGGCCGGTGGAGACGTCGCAGAGCAAGGGAGGGCACCCTTCTTGCACCACCCTGCTCTCCAGCCTTAACCCAGTAAGCGCAGACTGTAGCGCACAAATGTCCCCGTACCTGGCTTGCTTCGCGGCCATCATAGGGAAATCTATTCCTATGTAGACTGGGGAGACTATCGCACGTGACAGACAATCAGCCATGACATTGAGCTTACCGGCAACATGTTGAATGACGGTCGTAAATTCTGAGATCACAGGTTGCTGCTGGGCCGACCACAGTTCCGAGACCGCGGACATCGCATACGTCAGTGGCTGATGGTCCACGAACGCGGTGAACTCGCGCCCTTCTAGCCAAAACTGGAAATTTCGCGTTGCCAGGTGTAGAGCCAACAACTCCCTGTCGAACGTGCTGTATTTGCATTCGCTGTCACTCAAAGTCCAACTGAAAAATGCTGCCACGAACTGGAGACACTGCTCTACCGCTGCTCCTATGGCAATATCAGACGTGTCCATCGTGAGCGCTATCCATACCGACGGATCCGGATGAGCTAGCAACACAGCATCCGCAAGCTCTGCTTTGGCATTCATGAAAGCCTGGACTTGCTCGGGAGTCCAGTCGAAGTTTTCCATGGGCTTCTTTTTTTCAGCGCAGCATACAACGGCTGCATCAGCTGGGCTGCCCGGGGAAGGAAACAGTTATAAAAATTAACCGTTCCCAAAAACTGCTGTAGTGCCCTCACGGTCTGCGGACGCGGAAAGTCCAACACAGCTTGCACCTTATCAGGTAACAGAATCGCGCCCTCCGGCGAAATGCGGTGGCCAAAAAAAATCAATTACTGGCACACCGAGCTGGCACTTTGCCGGGTTAACTATTAGCCCCTGTGCTTCCAACCTCTGGAAAACTGTCTTGAGATGGGCAATGTGCTCCTCCTCGGGCACGGTGGCCACCAGAATGTTCTCTAAGTAGACAAAACGAAGGACAAGTCACAAAGCACTGCATCCATCATCCTCTGGAAAGTCTGTTTCGCGCCTTTTAATCCGAACTGCATGCGTAAAAACTCGAAAGGGCTGAAAGGAGTTATTACCACCGTTTTCGGAACGTCTTCCGCATGCATCGGGACCTGATGGTATCCGCGGACCAGATCCACTTTCGAAAAAACATGCGCCCCGGCCAGGTGCATGGAAAAATCCTGGATGTGCAGAATGGGATAATAATCGTGTTCCGTGGCATTATTCAAGCGCCGGAAATTGCAGCAGCACTGTTGCCACGACCTGTCGGCTTTAGGCACCATGTGTAGCGGGGATGCCCACGGGCTGTAGGAGCGCCTGACGATGCCCTACTGCTCTAAGTTGGCAAACTCCTCTCACACGCTGGCCAGTTTAGCTGTGTCCAAGCGCTGAGGTCGCATGAACACCGGCGGGCCTTTGGTCGTTATAAAGTGTTCGACCCCGTGTTTCATTATCGTAGCCAAAAAAGTCAGGACCGTGAGTGCTGGGAACTGTGCGAGCAAATGTTGGCACTTTTCCCCTGGAACTATAGCGTTAGCCAGTGTTGACGACCCAGCTCCTCGAGCTGTACAGGGCAGTAAGGTAAAAGAGACAGCATCTACTAATCTGCACCTAAAATGGGGGCGGAACATGCAGCTACCACAAAGTCCCACTGAAAGTTGCGTCCGTGTAAGCATATCGTCAGTGTCCGCTCGACAAATGTCCTGATGGTGGATCCGTTGGTGGCTGTGAGTTCGGGACCGCTGCCTCCTGCCACCCTGTCTGTGTTGACCGGCAGGATGAGGCTCTTCTGGAAGCTGGAGTCCACCAAAAACCATCTCCCTGAACATGTGTCCGTGTCATAAAGCAGTCTGTTCCTGTCGCCATCGGTTGCAGCTGCAACTGAATTCTGAATGTGCCGTCTTCCTGGCTTCTTGAATTGGCATGGCGACAGGCAGCATTTGGCATTCGAACCAAAATGGCGATGATAAAAACAGATCATCCTGTTCCTTTGTCTCCTGGTGTCTGTCCCAGCTACCACCAATGGCTCCTCTACCTCGCTGGAGTCCCTCATGGATGCCAGTGCCACTGCCTGCACGCTGAGAGCTCTAGTCGCCAAAATGATGCGGTCCGCTTCCTGTGCCAGGGCGCGGTAGTCCTTAGCAACCAACTGTGGTGAGTTGGCTAGGATTACCCTCACTGTAGCCGGTAGGTTCCTGAGGAACAAGTGGGCAAACAAGAAAGATTCATCGTCTTTCCCCATCAGAGCCAACATGCTCTCCAGGAGCTCCACTGCTGCTCTGTCACCTAACTCCAAACATGTTAGGAGCCTCTCTGCCCTCTCACTGTCAGAAAGGGTATAGCGCTGGAGAAGCATCCTCTTGAGTGCTTCATATCTTCCTTGGGCCGGCGGCTCCTGGAGCAGGCTCGTCACCTGTTGTGTGGCATGCGCATCCAGCACAGCGACCACGTAGTAATACTTGGTATCGTCCATTGTTATCCTGCGGAGAGTGAACTCTGCTTCTATGTGCAAGAACCACGCGGTCGGGTTGTGAAGCCAGAAGTCTGGGAGCTTGACTGAGACAGCGCACGCGGCGCTAGTGCTCTCCCTCCAGGTAGTCTCCGGGGTGATGCTCGGCTCGCTTTCCATGGCACGTCTTAGGGTCACCAATGTGGAGAAAGGAAGCAGGTAAGGCAACGAGCTGGACAACACACAAACTTTATTCCTGCTCCAACATACAGTACAGTAAAAAGAGTTCCCGGGTCTCTGTGCATTCCTCTTTTATATCTTTAATTCCATGCATTGAGACCCGGAACTTCTGATCATAATACACTGTTTGGAACAAAGACCTGTGCAGTGCATTAACATAACATAACGCCAGCACCACTGTTCACACCCTTCTCTCTTCCAGCGGCTCCGGCGGTTCCTCCTCTCCCCGGGTGTGCATAGTCCATACTGTCCCGTCTGAGCCCCCCCGGTTGCACTTCCTCCTCCGGTCCATTGTTCCCCCTTATCCCAGCTGCCTTCTCTGGGTGGAGAATCCCCCACCCGTGCCAACACAATGTGTTATTTAGTACCATCCAAGAAAAAAAAAAGTATCACTATATTTTAGGGATAAAGCTGCACTTACCTTTGCAGCTGTATTTAAAGGGGAATTAATAAGACCTTCAATGAGTCATATGCTACTGCACTTCATGACCCCATTTTGTAATTTCACTCAAGTGACCACAAACTCTGAAAGTCTCCTCACATGTGATCAATAGCTCTAGTTAATGGCAGCCCCAATAATTGTTGACTTGGAATGTCTGTGTTGATAAAACTGATAGAAAGTATACAGTTGAAATCAGAAGTTTACATGCAATGTATAAAAAGACACCTACTGTAACCTTTTTTCTCACTGTCTGGCATTAAATAATAATAATACATTTTATTTGTGTAGTGCTTTCCAAGGCACTCAAAGATGCTTTACATTAGAGAATAAAAATGCACAATTAAAATTAAAGATTAAAAGCAAGTCTGAACAGGTGGGTTTTGAGTAATGATTTGAAGTAGTTTAAGTCTGTGCAGTCACGGATGCGTTGGGGGAGAGTTCCAGAGGGAAAGGGTTTGCCGCCCCCCCCCCCCAGGTTCTGTGCTTGGTTCTGTGTGGTGGAGGAGGTTTGCATCAGAAGAACGGAGGGTACGGGGGAGGGGCGTGCTGGTGCAACAGGTTGGTAAGATAGGAAGGGGCCCGGTGATCAATCAGTACTTTCATCTTTACTGCTTATTCTACTTCACTATTTGTTATCCATCTATTTGTTTGTTTAATGTCATTCACCAACCAAATCTAGATGGTGCTGACAGGAGGTTGGTACATTCTGATCACTGCATTGCCTGCATACACTGCTGGATCCTTTTCTGAATCAGTCATGAGAAAAAGAGTTCTGCTTCTTCCTCAGGGAAGAAATGGTTATATAGCATATATAGCATTGAAAAAAGTGATCATTTTGTTTGATTGCATCGAAAAAAGATGGAACTTTAATCCATCAGTCACCGATGGACTTAATAACTGTCCTGTTCATTTGATATCAACCCAAAATTATGCAACTTTTTCACCCTTTTCTATTTTTTTTTTAACATGTACTACTCTGGTACATCATGAGTCATTTTACAAAAATAACACTTCAATGTGCCATATTGTTTATACTGCAGTGTGTGGATAAACCTCCTGGTCTTTGTTGCCTATTCAGAGCAGCGGGATGGCTGGCAGTAATTCCTTTTAATCATCACCACCTACAATACTCAGATTCTCTTTAATAAAACTCCGCTGTGTTGCCCGCAGTTTGACAAACCCCCCCATTTTGCTCAATTAAGAAGTATCACCTGTGGCTGGCTGTAGTGCTCCAAGGACATGGTGATCACATTGATGCATATAATAAAGGTGATGACGAGGTCCAAGTAGTGGCTGGTGCACAGAGTGTGGATGGCAAGCCGGACTCGACCGTAGGAAGCATAGTACGGCAGTTTCTGGGCCTCTGGGCAGAGAGAGATAGAAGATATAAAACGGAGAACAGAGAGAACAAGTCTGTGAAACAGTAAAAACATGGAAAAATGTAGAAAAAGGAAACTTAACTAACAGGGACTGAAAGGGGTAGGACAGCAGAGTAAAATGTATATGCAACCCAGTGAGAAAAGACGTGTTTAAATGAGAAGAAGGAAAACAAAACTGACAGATGGGTTCTTCCATTAATCCATGTCAAATCAGGGAAATATTGGGAGCGGATGAAGACAGCTGGCAATGGAGATGAAACTGCAAGATAATATGAAATGAAAAGGTTTGATAAATGTGAGAGAGGTTAAGGAGTTTTAAATGAGTTGAAATAATGACTCATTCACGGTCATAAGGTTGTGTGTAATATGGAATATCAAATTAGCAGTACTGAGTATACGTTACTTGGATCCTGCCCAGTCTTTTAGGGACCATCTATTATCTTAATTTTCCTGTAGATATTAACTCACTGCAAGAATTTTAATTTTAAAATAAAAAAAAAATCTGTCAACAGTATGAACACATATTTCATTTTTTGTCTGGCCGGCTTCATTTAAGTGTTTATAATAGCTGCGTTTCAGTGTGGTGACAGAAAAAAAAAAAAAAAAAGCCTGCCGACAGGTTTGTGCAACTGAGACTTCTCATGCAGGTAAACTGATTCAGCATATACTCCCACTGCTAAAAGTGCCCTTAAGATGTGGCGTGGTTTATGGTTTAATGTTTATTTGAAACAGACAATACATACTAATGAACATTAATACAAATGTAAGTATGCCAGATTTAGCAATATTGCTACTTTGCATCTGTAGTTCCCTGGCGGGTCACAAAAACACACAAACAATCATACACGAGCAAAACAACTGCAACAAAACTGTACAATGTGGATATGCTAAAGTGCAAGAGTTAAGGTGTTACAAAACAAGACATTCAAATGTGACACGAGTGAAGCACTGTGTATGCATACACACACATGCACCCAGGCACCTCACAACAACAAGAGGCGGGGCATATGTGTGTGATGCACGGACACATGTATATATGCATATGCCGCAGAGCAACTGCTAGTTACGGGTACAGTTTTGGTTGTTTAAAAGCCTATTTTTACAATGTGTCTTAAAAGTGTTTAGTGTGGTACGTTCTCTGATTGCAGGTGTTATGTTTTTCCAGATTTTGGTGCCCCTCACTGATAGCACAGATTGAGCAAATGTGGTGCGTCTGTGGGGGACCTATTGTATCAAATATTCTATATTTGATAAAGAATTAAAAAAACAAAAAATGAAACTCAAGCTGAGCTACTGTTTATAGACAGGAGAAATATTTTTGTTTTGTTACCTCTGCCAAGAGAGGAGGTAATGTTTTCACTGGCATTGGTTTGCTGGTTGGCTTGTTTGTCTGTTAGCAACATTACTCCAAAAGTTGTAATTGGATTTTGATGAAATTTTCAGGAAAGGTGGGTAATGGCATGGGGAACAGATGGTTAGATTTTGGTGGTGATCACCATCTGGATCCAGGATTTTTTTTTTTTTTTAAATTATTTTATATATTAATATTGAGCTTTTCATGTGCATCCTCTTTAAGATGTGTGTGGAGTTACATGTGTGGGCACCCATCTCTGTACCCCGGAAGCAGTGCACTCTTAACTCTTAACCAGTGTGGCTGCCTCCAGCCACAACCACCAAACACTGCAGAAAAAGAAAAATGGCCTGAAATGAAAAGAAATGTGGTCTCCATCCACATAGTATGTGATGACTGACATTATTTCATCTGAAGACGCCAACAAAAAGCAAGCAACATGTGCAGTTTAAAATGGGGTTTGGGGTGCCTGCGGACATAACCGGCAGACAAGCTGAGGACGTTGTTGCAGTCACGTCACCCACATGGTATGTAAATGCATTAAAGCTGGATTTATGCACTTGCATCACGTCTTCTTTTTGCAAACACAACTTCAAATGTCCCATATTGTGCATTTTCCAAGGACTAATATGTTTTGACATCCTCGAGGACATTATGTAATTTTAAATGCCAAAAAACAAGCTTGTTTTTCTTTCCTAAAAATCTGTCTGTAAAGATCTGTCAGAGATGGTGGGATTTTAGTCTGCTCATTCAAATTATTGAGCTCCAAATCTGATTGTGAAAAGGTTTTCTGAGTTGGCCAGTGACACACAAGGAGTGAGTTAGGGTGTGTTGGTTTGTGGTGTCATAAAATCCAGGAAGTGCAATTTCTTCTTTTCTTCTGGGGCTTACCTTAACTAAATAAAGACTGTGTGTTTCTTGGTAAAAATAGCCTTTTAATGGTATACATGTGACCCATGGTCATATTTTATAAGGTTAATGCTCACCAAAAAAAAAAAAAAAATCCACTGCACAATATGAGGATTGAATGTCTGCAACAGTATTTGCGTTTGACCCAACCTTTTCTGATTTGGTGCTGTAAGTCTTTCTTGTATTTCAATTTCAAAAGGACATTTTGAAATTAAATTCTATGGGAACACATGCGTTCGATTTAAAGAGAACCTTGTTTAATGTAATTTCTAACTCATGCATATACCTATTGTTTTAAGGCCAAACATTGGATTCGGTCTTAAATAACACAACATAACAAAACTATTTTTTTTGGAAGTTGTCTGTGTTTTTTCAACTGATTAAAGACAATTTTGCACCGCTGAATCCGAAACTGACATCCGTTTCTCTCGATCATGCCAGGTTTTTATGCTAAGTTGTACAGCAGTTGTACAGTTGTACTGTAAATTGAATAGTAGACACTGATAAAGGTAAGTACATGTAAATTGAGTGTTACATCATCATTGTTCAAAATTCAGAGAATTTCAAGAAATAAAAAAGAATTTTGCATCATATAAAGCGAAAATACCCGTACATGTAAACAAAAACGTAAGAAAACATGTAGCCATAGTTCAAAACGTTGACCTGATTGAGCAAAACCAATGTGATTTTTGGATTCAGCACATCAAAATTGTCCTAAATCAGCTAAAAAAAACTTAGACAATAAATTTGGTGTTGACCAGTGTAATCAGTCCAACATCTTCTACCCACTTGGTGTCAACCACAGTGATGGCTTAGTGCAATCATGAGCCATGGAGGGCTAAGGCCCTACATGTTTTACCTCCAACCACTGTCTTCAGCAGGTAATTTCAATAAATTTCTTCCCACTGACTGCTGATCATTGAAAACACCTGCTGAAGAGACAGGGCAGAATAGGAAAATCTGCATTGTCTTGGCCTTCTATGGCACATGATTGAACCTCCATGGTCTAGTGGTACAGCAGCCGCCCCATGGCTGTGAAGTTGTGAGTTCACGTCTTGGTTGCAGGTCATATAAATGCCAGGCCACATAAAAATTGTGCTTTTTACCTTTTATCTTGGTGCTCAGCATAATAAAATGGGGAAAGAAAAGTTAACAAACGGCTCTAAGATTGGACTAACTTTACAGTAGCCTTGAGGCTAAAGGGCTAACCCAGACAGCACCCTCCCTCGTGACGACGTCAGCAGAGGAACATAATTTCTACATTGCGCTCCATTTCAGGGCAGAGTATTTAAAGAGACTAGAGGTAGTTGTTATGTCCATAACCATCACTCCAATAATGAGGCCAGAGGTGCAGTAGAACGTAACTTTATTGTCCAACTCACAGTACCGCAGAGGTGAGGTCAAAAGAGACCGTGCCTCTTCGGCATCAGCCTGTTATACTGCGGGTGGCGGCGGAACTGGGAAGGTGGAGCCACCATCCATAACCACAATAATACATTATATTAATATCATAAACGACATCACAGTAGTGAGCGCAACTTGAACAGCTGATGCTTCCAAACGTCGGTAATGTGTTGCTTTCACATAAAATTCAGGAAGGGTTGCTGCTCCAGTATTCCTGCGTTCTCCAGGGTATGTAAACATTTAAACATGTAAACATTTCTTTTTCCAAGATGGCGCCCACAGTGGTCGACATGGTGCTACGCTGCCCTTTAATTTGTTTAATTTGTTTGTTTTTGTTCGTTGATTGTGTGTCTGCCAGCTCTTATACTCGTGAAGAGTTATTAAATATCAGGACTCTTACTCCCACGGACCTTCTCCCAGTATTTTTAGCTCCTGCCGCCGATCTGATTCATTGTTTGGCTCAAAGAGTAAGACGGCGAAAAAGAGGAAAGCGAGGGGGGATTCTCGCTCGGCTGCGAAGGAGAGGCATGCGAACAGCCTTGCCTGGCATATTTCTATCCAATGCCAATTCTCTCTTGAACAAGGTAGAAGAATTAAGACTGCTGATGTGATTTAAGGACCTCGCTTCCTCGTCTGTTATCTGTTTCTCTGAGACCTGGCTTAAAGGGAACATACCGGACAGCGCGATCAGCCTCGAGGGATTTCAGCTGTTTCGTGCTGATCGTGTCACAGAGCTCTCCGGTAAGTCTATTGGAGGAGGAGTGTGCTTCTACATTAACAGCAGCTGGTGCTCTGATGTAACGGTGGTTTCACAACACTGTTCTACCGATCTAGAATTTCTCTCTGTTAACTGCAAGCCATTTTATTCCCCGCGGGAGTTCGCATCATTTGTTTTGATCGCTGTGTACGCCCCTCCCGACGCGGACGCGCGCGAGGCCCAGCGCGCGCTTGCAGATCACGTCCTACATGCGGAGCGGAATTTTCCAGACTCCTTGGTTGTGGTAGGCGACTTTAACCAGAGCAATCTGAGTCACGAGCTCCCCCGATACAGACAGTTTATTAAATGTCCAACCAGAGGAAATAACACGCTGGATCACTGTTACACTACAGTGAAGGACGCATATCGCGCTGTTCCCCACGCTGCGCTCGGACTATCTGATCACGTGATGGTCCACCTCATTCCCACATACAGACAGAGACTGAAACTCACTAAACCTGTTGTGACCACCACGAAGAAATTGACCAGTGAAGCTGGAGAGAAACTGAACACATGCATGGAAATAACTGACTGGGACATGTTTAAAGGAGCCACACATGATCTTAATGAGTACACAGACACTGTGAACTCATATCAACTTTTGTGAGGAGAGCATTCTCCCATCGCACACCAGGGTGAGGTACTCTAATGATAAGCCCTGGTTCACTGCTAAGCTCAGACAGATCAGAAAGGAGAAGGAAGCTGCGTTGAAAAGTGGAGACAGAGACTGCTACAGGGAGGTTAAATATCGGTTTAACAGAGAGCTGAGGAGAGCTAAATCTGTGTATTCTGAGAGACTCCAGCAGCAGTTCACTGCTAATGACTCGGCTTCTGTGTGGAGAGGACTGAGGCAAATCACCAACTATCAGCCTCAGGCTTCTAAAGGTCAGGATGACAAAGCCCTTTGTCAAAAACTGTCCCAACATTACGCCCGTTTTGACACCTCGTCAGCTGTGTCCAACTCCCCCACTCCACCCAGCTCCACTGCCTCCTCGGCCCCTAATTCATCAAAAGCGGTCCCCCCCTCCTCCTCCTCCCCCCCTGCCCTTGTCATCAGTGAGCAGGACGTGCACAGACAATTCTCCAGACTGAACCCGCGCAAGGCCCCCGGGCCGGACGGTGTGTCTCCCTCCACCCTGAGACACTGTGCGAAAGAGCTGGCTCCTGTCTTCACAGACATTTTTAACACCTTCCTTAAGCTATGCCACGTGCCAACCTGCCTCAAATCCTCCACCATCATCCCTGTCCCCAAGAAGCCACGGATTACTGGACTTAACGACTACAGACCTGTAGCGCTCACCTCTGTAGTCATGAAGTCCTTTGAGCGCCTAGTCCTGTCTCACCTCAAGTCCATCACCACTCCCCTCCTGGACCCGCTGCAGTTTGCCTACCGTGCCAACAGGTCTGTGGACGACGCAGTCAACCTGGCCCTCCACTCCATCCTGCAGCACCTGGACTCCCCGGGAACCTACGCCAGGATCCTGTTTGTGGACTTCAGCTCTGCATTCAACACCATCCGCCCCGCTATGCTCCAGGACAAGCTGTCCCTGCTCGGCATGCCTGACTCCCTCTGCAGGTGGATCACCGACTTCCTGACGGACCGGAGACAGCATGTGCGGCTGGGGAAGTCTGTCTCGGACTCTGTTAGCATCAGCATCGGATCACCCCAGGGCTGTGTACTTTCCCCCCTACTCTTCTCCCTTTATACCAACTCCTGCACCTCCTCCCACCAGTCTGTTAAGCTGATCAAGTTTGCAGACGACACCACCCTCATCGGGCTCATCTCCAATGGCAACGAGTCCGTCTACAGGAAAGAGGTGGCCCAGCTGGTGTCCTGGTGCAGCCACAACAACCTGCAGCTGAACGCTCTGAAGACAGCGGAGATGATTGTGGACTTCAGGAAAGTCACAACCCCCCTGCCCCCCCTCACCATCACAGGCTCTCCCATCACCATTGCAGATTCCTTCCGCTTCTTGGGCACCACCATCACCCGGGACCTCAAATGGGAGCCAACCATCAGCTCCCTCATCAAAAAGGCCCAGCAGAGGATGTTCTTTCTGTGGCAGCTGAGGAAGCTCAAGCTACCCACCAAGATGTTAGTGCAGTTCTACACGGCCATCATCGAGTCCATCCTCACCTCCTCCATAACCGTGTGGTACGCAGGAGCAACTGCCAGGGACAGACTAAGGCTGCAGCGCGTCGTGTGCACTGCTGAGAAGGTGATCGGCTGCAAGCTCCCATCTCTCCAGGACCTGTACATCTCCAGGACCCGGAGGCGTGCAGGCCGGATCATAGCCGATCCTTCACACCCTGGTCACGTACTGTTTGCCCCCCTCCCCTCAGGTAGAAGACTTCGGTCCATTCAGACTAAAACCTCCCGGCACATGAACAGCTTTTTCCCCTCTGCCATCAGACTGCTGAACATTAAGTGACTTATTGACTCTCGTGCACTATATACAGCAGCTCATGTCGTTCATCACTGTTTTTCTGTTGCATTATCGACTGCACTGTGGTACCCCATATTATCTGCTACTTGCTAATTTATTTAAATCTGCCTTGACTAGTATTACTCATTATTATTATTATTATTATTACTTATTATTCTACACTTATTGCATGTTTTTAGTCTTTTAGTTTTTTTAGTTTATCTCTTTATCTCATCATGTTTTTAATGTTGCAGCATGGCACCTAGACAAATTCCTAGTTTGTGTACTACATAAACAATGGCAATAAATCTGATTCTGATTTAAGAATCTTTTCATCGCTTACAATGAGATCATTATTCCTTTTTTATTGCACAAAGTAAAAGGCACCATGGGCTGGAAATAACATGTATAGGCTTGAAACACGTAATTTACCTTTATTTATTTATTTTCATTTACTTAAAGCATCATTTTATTCTTCAGTCACAATATAGTGTTTTACTGTTGTATGTTGTTTCAATTTTTCTGCTTTTTCACTTTAGTGAAATTAATTACTCAAATTTGCTACTTCTTTCTTCTAAAGTTACCACTTTTATTTAATAAATTTTGCTTTTTTTCCTCTTCTGTGTGTCTTTATCATAAATTTTCAAAATTTTTTACTCAAATTTTTGAATTTTTTCTTATCCACCTTATTCCTAGTCCCATGATGGCTTGCATAAATTATGGGCGCAACTTCCGGTTCTAGTTTAAAACGTGTGGTTGTCACTGAAACAGGACACTTTTCCTTGTTAAAAAAGACAATGACTTCGGCATCAAAAATGCGGGAACACAGCCTTTTGCACCTCAAAAACAGTAATATGATCATACCACTTCCCATGACTATGGAGGCATGGGAAGATGACCTTAAAAAGTGGCCTGGTGTAGAAGAGCTTGGAATAACGAGGCGATGTGATTTATAAACCAAAGTTTAATATCAGCTTCGCTCCTCTAACAAGTCTCATCTCAGTGCAGAAGCAGAAAAAGAGGTCGAACACATTCAGACCTTCATACTTATACCTACACACAACAAAAGACATTGCATATCAAAGCTGACATCCCGCATTAACTTAATCCCCCCTCCTTTGTCTTCCGTCTCCTCCACCTGACCCTGGGTGGTCAGGGAGATCGATCTCCTCCATTGTCCTCTGTCTCCTCCACCTGACCCTGGGTAGTCAGGGAGATCGATCTGGTCTCCACCGCTGCGACTCCGTATGTTCTTTGATCTTCGCTGGCGGTCGAGACCTCTTGTCCTGTTCTGAGGCGTGAGGTCATTGCACATATGTAATCACTAAACATTCTAATATGTCTATACATATGTAGGTATGGAATATATGATTAATATAAACCACAGCCCCCCCCAAAAAAACGACTAAGAAAAGGACAATCAAAGTAAGTCTACAGTTTAAGATAATTTCTATGGCATACTATGCTGTTAAACCTCTTGACAAACAAGGAAGAATCTTTCCAGCAGTCATGCTCCTGTAGAGAATTCAGTGGTAACCATAACAGTATAGTAATATCACAAATCAGCCTTAAAACTGTCACGGCACAATCTGATAACATAGTTAATAACTCTTGGTTAATTTGCATCAGTCCCTGTGCCATCTGGGTTTTAATCTTCTCCCGAATCTGCTGTAGGTCCGCTTTGGCATCCTGGTGGGACCCTCCTGTAAGGAATCTGCAGCTTGGGGAGGAGAGTGGTTATTTGTTCCCTGCAGGGGGGTTGAGTCTTTTTTCTTGAGGGGTCTACCCCGCCGAGGTGCCCTCACCACCCGTGCAGGTTCGTCTCTCAACAAGAAAGCAGGTTTAAGTCTGTCAATGCTGACTGTTTCTTTTCTGTCCCCTAAATCAAGCACAAAATGCTTATCACCAGGTTCCAGCACTCTGAATGGTCCGTCGTATGGTGGACGGAAGGTTGATTTTAAAGCTTCATGCCTAACAAAAACAAACTCAGCGTTTTTTAAAGCTTGGGGGACAAAAACCAGTGGAAAAGAGTGATGTGCCGGTCCGGGGAGAGTGTCTGGTCCGTTACTACCTAAAGGCCTCAGGGTTGGAAGATGCCCAGGCTCTGGGTTCTCTGGTAAAAACTCACCTGGGAGTCTGAGAGGTTGTGCAAAAACTAACTCTGCTGGGGAGGCGTCTAGATCCTCTTTAGGCGCAGCACACAACCCCAATAAAACCCAGGGAAGTTTATTTACCCAATTTGTGTCCGTTAGCGAGGCCCTGAGGGCGGCCTTTAAAGATCTGTGAAAACGCTCGCATAACCCATTAGCCTGAGGGTGATAAGCGGTGGTGCGGTGAATTGTCGCCCCTAAGCTGCTGGCCATGGCTGACCAAAGCTCTGAGACAAATTGAGGCCCCCTATCGGACGTGATGTCCGATGGGACGCCGAAACGTGCCACCCAGTTTGTCAAAAAAACGCGAGCGACTTCCGCCGCTGTGGTTGACGCCAGAGGGACCGCCTCAGGCCAGCGCGTAGTATGGTCTATCATTGTTAACAGGTGTGTGAAGCCTTGAGACGAAGGTAGTGGTCCCACGAGGTCGACATGAGCGTGGTCAAACCTTCTAGCTGGGATCCGAAAAGGCTCTAGAGGGGCTTTTGTGTGTTTGTGTATTTTGGCGCGCTGACAAGACATGCAAGCTTTTGCCCATTCCTTTACATTTTTGCGCAGGCCCGGCCACACAAACTTTTCGGCGACCATTTTAACTGAGGCGCGCACACCTGGGTACGCGAGGGAGTGAATTGAGTCGAAAATACGGCGGCGCCATGCAGCTGGGACTACCGGGTGAGGTCGGCCGGTTGAGATGTTGCAGATTAGGGGGGGTACACCGTCACGTAAACCCCTTTCCTCCAGTCTTAACCCTGTTGGTTCAGACAGGAGCACGCGCACGTCCGCGTCACTGCTTTGCTCCTCTGCCATGGCTGCGTAATCTATCCCTACGTGAACTGGGGCCGCGTACGTGTCCGCGTTGGCGAAGAGTTCTGCGGCTGAGGTAGTATAATCTGTCTCCTCGTGCTCTGGCGATGTCACAGCGCGAGAGAGGCAGTCTGCTACTACGTTAAGTTTGCCTGCCACATGTCAAATGTCTGTGGTGAACTCTGAAATTGCAGCTAGCTGTCTTTGTTGCCTGCCGGACCATGGTTCTGAAATTTTAGCCATCGCAAAAGTGAGCGGTTTGTGGTCTACAAAAGCCGTGAAACGTCGCCCTTCTAACCAGAACTGGAAGTGGCGGATGGATAAATGAAGCGCTAGCAGCTCCCTGTCAAAAGTGCTGTATTTACGCTCGGTTTGGTTTAACGATTTGCTAAAAAATGCTAAAGGTTGCCAGGTTCCGCCAACGTGTTGTTCCACAACTGCCCCTATGGCCAGGTCAGAAGCGTCTGTGGTTAGCGCTATGCGGGCCGAGGGATCGGGGTGAACCAACAATGTGGCGTTCACTAGAGCACTTTTTACTTCCGCGAAGGCGCGTTCGCGCTCCGGGGTCCATTCGACCGCGTTGGAAGGCTTTTGTTTTCTGAGTGCGGCATACAGGGGCTGCATGAGTTGAGCTGCGCAGGGGAGGAAACGGTTGTAAAAATTAACCATTCCCAGAAATTCTTGCAGCGATTTGACCGTTTGTGTTCGTGGAAATTTTTTTACCGCGCGGACTTTGTCTGGCAATGGGACTGCCCCTTTCGGTGAAACTCTGTGTCCCAAAAAATCAATTTGTGACACGCCGAATTTGCATTTGGCTGGATTGATTATTAACCCGTGCTCTTCTAGTCTCTGAAAAACTGTAGTGAGGTGTTGTTCGTGTTCTTCCTCTGACGGGCTGGCTACCAGCATATCGTCGAGGTAGACGAACACGAAGGGGAGATTGCGTAATACCGCGTCCATCATCCGCTGAAAGGTTTGAGCAGCGCCTTTGAGGCCAAACGGCATCCGCAAAAATTCAAAAAGACCGAAAGGGGTTATTACAGCCGTTTTAGGAATGTCTTCCGCTCAAACGGGGACTTGGTGATAGCTGCGGACCAGGTCTATTTTAGAAAAAATGCGCGCACCCGCCAGATGTAGTGAAAAATCTTGGATGTGAGGAATTGGGTAGCGGTCATGCGCTGTCGCATTGTTTAATCTGCGGTAATCGCCGCACGGTCTCCAAGAACCGTCGGTTTTCGGGACCATGTGGAGTGGCGATGCCCAGGGGCTTTTCGAGAATCTAATAATGCCTAATTTTTCCAGGGTGGTAAACTCGTCCCGTGTTATGGCAAGCTTGGTCGCGTCTAAGCGCCGAGCTTTGGCGAATACGGGTGGGCCCGTTGTGGGAATGAAGTGTTCAACCCCGTGTTTCGCTACTGTTGCTGAAAATTTGGGAACTGTGAGTGCTGGAAATTGGGTGAGGAGTTGGTCAAACTTACCTCCTGCTGTTGTGACGTTGGCCTGCACGGATGGTGGAGAAACTCGAGCTGAGCAGGGGATAGAAGAAAATGACAATGCTTTAACCAAGCATCTCTTTGCTAGATCAACTAACAACCCATGTGCACACAAAAAATCAGCGCCCAACAAGTTAAAACTCACCGCCGCTACAATAAATGTCCATCTATAGTTGCGGCCGTGAATGCAAAGAGGCAGGCTCCTTTCACCGTAAGTGTCGATGATGGAGCCGTTGGCTGCCATCGCCCCATTACCCCGGGGACCCATGGCCCGGTCTGCGTGGGAAGGGGTGATAAAACTCAGTTGAGCTCCGGTGTCAATCAGGAACTGTCTCCCGGTGTGTCCATCAGTCACATAAAGAAGCTTATTTTTTTTCGCCGAGAACCGCAGCCGTTAACGGTTCTCGGCTTTGGCGTTTCCCGAACTTTTGAACTTGCAGTGGGGAATGCATTTGTACGCCCTCTCGGCGAAACGGTGGTGGTAATAACAGATGTCGTTCCGCCTGCTGCGTCTTGGTCATGTTGCCGCCATGGTGGGCGGGCTCTGCTCGGTTGTTTGTGGTTCTCCGCTGCCCTGAGTATCCGCGCTGAGATCTGCGGATGCTGCTGTGGCCATCTGTTCGCCGCAGGTGTTGATGAGTCGCTGCGCTTCGCGGGCCAGCGTGCAGAAGTCTTGCTGGGTGCTGCACCGCATGTTGACCAGCGTCCCTCTCATGTGTGGCGGCAGAGTACTGAGGAAGATGTGTTGGAAGAGGAAGTTGTCGTTGTCCTCTTCCTTGAGCTGCAGCATGTCCTCCATGAGGGCCTTGGGTCTGCATCCTCTGTGGCCGTAGATCGCCAGGATCTTCTCTGCTCTCTCTTCGGCTGAGGGGACGAAATTCTCGACGATGGTCGCCTTAAGTTCTCTATATTTGTCATGGGCGGGTGGCCGTTGGATTATGCTCCGCGCACATCTCGACGTGGCAGCGTCGAGTTTGGCGACGATGTGATAAAATTTTGTGTCGTCTGCCGTTATGCCCGCCAGTGCAAACTGAGCCTCAGCTTGCTGGAACCACCAGCCCAGGTCTTCTTGCCAGAAGTCTGGCAGCTTGACGGTGACGGCGCTTGTGTGGGCCGTCCCTGATGTGTCCGCCGGGTGAGAGCGCCTTTCTTCAGCTCTCACGGCGGGGCTGGTGTTCGGTTGAGCCCTCTCTGTGGCTTCTGCCGTGGGGGAACGTCGTCCATCTGTTCCCCTGTCTGCATGGGCGCCGGCGCTTGCCTGGGTCGCCTCTGATGAGTCAATCACGGGAGAACGTCTCTGTTCCATCCTCGCGTCAGGGTCACCAGTGTAGAAGAGCTTGGAATAACGAAGCGATGTGATTTATAAACTGTCACGACGGCCCTCACGGACCGTCACAAGACGCCTCAGTCACCAGTGAGTTTGCAGTGGTAATTTATTGTAGAGTAGGCAGAACACACACAGAACACATACAGTGGCTGGGTGACGTCTGAGCCGGGGAGCACCCGATGCGCCAGACGGACAACAGTGAGAGTGAAGTCTCAAGGGAACATACCTGAGCATAACAGGAGCACAATCGGAACGTAGATGAACACAACAGAAGAGCATAACAGGTGATCATAACAGAGCATAACAGGTGATCATAACAGAGCATAACAGGTGATCATAACAGAGCATAACAGAGACTGCCGCGTTGGAGGACATTTAGCACCCGCTTATATCTCTGGCGGCTAATGACCCCAACGCGGCACAGCTGCTCCTAATAACAGCGGAGCAGCAGCTGACTTTGACAGCAAGGAGCTCCCCCGGGCGCCTTCACAACAAGAGCCCGAGGAGCTGGAAGGAATCCTCAGCTGCCAAAGCCAGGGAAACAAAAGATATGAGACCCGAGTGTGGCCAGAACCGACACTCGGGTTATGACAGTACCTCCCCCCCAAGGCCGAGCTCTGAGCGGCCTGAGTAACACCCAAGCCCCCCCCCACCCCCCTAGGGTGGGTGGATGGGGCGCTGGCAGGAGGGAGAGAGACATAAGGTGGAAACCCCCCCCCCCACCAAACTCAGAAACAACATGGTGAGCCACAAAAACACAAAACAATCCCCCTCCCCCCCACACACCCCAACAGTCCCACAGACGAGATCAGAACCCTGGGAAGGGTGCAGTCCAGGCCCAGAGGGATGGGGGCAAAGGGTTCGGGGAGTCGTCCGGTAACAAGAGGCCACAGGACAGGGAGGGGAAAAGAGGACAGTTCGGGCGGCCTACCCCAGTCCCATGCTCGAGAGAAGAGAGTTTCAGGCGGCTGGAGCAGGTCGCCGCACAGGAAGACAAATAGGTCGGGGGGCCGACCCAGAGAACCAAACCGATGAGACAGTCCTTCAGGCGGCCGTCCCACGACACCAGCCCACCAGAACCGTTGGAAGGAAGCAGCCGGTGGTCCCGCAGAGAAGAGGAGAGGTGCGGGGGAACCGGACGGAGCGTTCGGGACCCCAACGGCCCCAGGTGGAGATAGGTAGTGCTCCTCAGGGAGACGAGGAGGATGACGGTGGAGATGAGGGTGACGAAGTAAATGAGCCTGTCCAGCATCCGGTGGCCGGAGATCTGCATCTCCCTCACCGAACCTAGGACCTGCTGGTGCAGCACCCACGGTGGACCCCGATTGGGCTTCCGGAACCAAACCCACGGTGGACCCCGATTGGGCCTCCGGAACCGCACTCCCGGTGGACCCCAACTGGACCGGAACAGCACTCCCGGTGGACCCGGTCGGCGTGGCACCAGACTCGACCTCCAACCCTGAAACCGGAACCTCTGGTGCAGCAGGCGAGAGCAGCCCCTCGCCGGCGACCCTGGGAGAAGACTCACACAAGAGAGAAAACCCGGGATCAGGATCACCGGTAGCACCAGAACCCGGCGAGATAAGCTCGGACGCAGCGGGTGGCTGCACCCGGCTCATCTCCCCTTGAGACAGGCAAAAGTGCTCTAAAAGGTGAAGAAGAAAGATAAAACAGAGCACTTGCCTGAGCTCGGGTTCTGACGCCGTCCAGGACTGCGATGATCCGGGCTCAGAAGTCAGGAGGTCGTCCTCAGGCTCCCACTCAGCTGCGTCGGGCTCTGCAGCTGGCATGATGGTGCGTGCAGCTAGAGAGTCCTCCGGCACCGATGTCCACGCCAGTGGCCCGCACGGCGTGGTGGCAGGAGAATCTCGCCCTGCTGGACCGGACCGCTCCTCCGTGGAACCCCGGGGACGCTTCTTCATCGGCGATGGCTCCATGTTGCAGTCCGCTCTCCTCCTCCGCCCATGATGTGGCTGCGGAACTGGAACCAGGCTCTCCAGAACTGCAGGCCCCCTCCTCATCCAGCGACGTTGGCCTGACGTCGAGGACCGCTCAGCGGGGGGAGACACAGAGGAAGCAGGGTTATTACTTTCGTCCACAGCGGGTGGAGGGAGCTCGGGGGGCTGCATACCCCGAACTCCACCCCCAGGAGTCAGACAAGGCAAAACAATATCAAAAGAAGAGAAATTATCATGCACTTGCCTTTCCCCTAAGGGTAAGATGGTTCTCGCTGTGGGGGACGTCGTTCCTTCCTCTCCCCGCTGGATGGCGACAGAGGGCCCTCTGGGAAGACGAGATGAGGCCACTCGAGGCGGATCCGGGATGAGGCTCGCCGAAACGGAGCTCTCGTGACACACAGCAGCCAGGATAGGCGACAAGGAGGAGGGGGCGACAGCCGGGGTCAGTCGGGCATGAAGCGCTGACGGGATAGCAGGCGAGGGCCCGGGAGAAGACGAGGCTGCGGGGATTCCCCTCTGACGAGGCGCAGGAGTGACAGCTGTGTGGGGGGTTGAGCCCTTGCGGCGACCCGGAACAGCATCCAGACGGGGTTCTAGCCGAGGTTGGAAGCCGGAGTGACGACGGTTCCTTGTAGGGGGTGAGGCGAAGGTGAGGTCCGGAAATCGCCGCTCCTGAGCTGAAACAGCGGCAAGCAAGTCCCCGAACTCAGGAAACTCACGCAGCGCTGGATTCCTCTCCACCAGTCTGACCGCCGCCACCACATGCTTCATACACGCTGGAGGATTCCTAGCGGAGCAAGCAGCAGCCACCCGGTCCCAGATCTTGTCTGCTGTCAGCTGCAGCTCCTCTGGGGGAATCCCGAGTGACGACATGCCCGATGGGAAAAGACCTCCGGATGGTACGAACTCCCGGGCCGGAACGGAGGCAGGAGCGGGATCCCGAAGCGAGGGGCGACGTCTCCTCCGCTTCAGCTTCCTGCCAGGATTTCCCTCCAGCCCTCGGAGTCTCTCACGCTGGGTGGCGATGTCATCTCGCCTCACGCTTACCTCTGGATGATTGGTGAAGCGGGGAAGAGAATCCAGAATCTCCTCGGCTAGGTCCAGGTACCTACGAATGTCGCTGGGAGCGTCCAACAGCGTAGCGGTGAAGATGGTGTAGTCTACCTCCTTCAGAACCTCTGCTTGCTGCCTGCCAAGGCGCCGACAACGGCCCCTGGATGACGACATACTCCCCGCTGCAGACACTCAGACAGGTAGGAACAAACAGTCCACTACTGCAAACTGCACGGTGAATGGCGTCTCGAAATAACGCCTCCTCTCCGGGCGTTAGGCGGCAGTCTACTGTCACGACGGCCCTCACGGACCGTCACAAGACGCCTCAGTCACCAGTGAGTTTGCAGTGGTAATTTATTGTAGAGTAGGCAGAACACACACAGAACACATACAGTGGCTGGGTGACGTCTGAGCCGGGGAGCACCCGATGCGCCAGACGGACAACAGTGAGAGTGAAGTCTCAAGGGAACATACCTGAGCATAACAGGAGCACAATCGGAACGTAGATGAACACAACAGAAGAGCATAACAGGTGATCATAACAGAGCATAACAGGTGATCATAACAGAGCATAACAGAGACTGCCGCGTTGGAGGACATTTAGCACCCGCTTATATCTCTGGCGGCTAATGACCCCAACGCAGCACAGCTGCTCCTAATAACAGCGGAGCAGCAGCTGACTTTGACAGCAAGGAGCTCCCCCGGGCGCCTTCACAACAAGAGCCCGAGGAGCTGGAAGGAATCCTCAGCTGCCAAAGCCAGGGAAACAAAAGATATGAGACCCGAGTGTGGCCAGAACCGACACTCGGGTTATGACATAAACCAAAGTTTAATATCAGCTTCGCTCCTCTAACAAGTCTCATCTCAGTGCAGAAGCAGAAAAAGAGGTTGAACACATTCAGACCTTCATACTTATACCTACACACAACAAAAGACATTGCATATCAAAGCTGACATCCCGCATTAACTTAATCCCCCCTCCTTTGTCTTCCGTCTCCTCCACCTGACCCTGGGTGGTCAGGGAGATCGAACTCCTCCATTGTCCTCTGTCTCCTCCACCTGACCCTGGGTAGTCAGGGAGATCGATCTGGTCTCCACCGCTGCGACTCCGTATGCTCTTTGATCTTCGCTGGCGGTCGAGACCTCTTGTCCTGTTCTGAGGCATGAGGTCATTGCACATATGTAATCACTAAACATTCTAATATGTCTATACATATGTAGGTATGGAATATATGATTAATATAAACCACACCTGGCAGACAGTAGCTCCGTTAGTTAGCGCCGCTGCTGAGATGCTAACGCTGTAAACAAATAAAAGCTCTGACATATATCAATGTCTCCACCGCAATAAAGTCAGATGCATTTTGTTAAAAGATGTTGGGCATAATCAGATTTACCTCAGAACAGACGTAGAATCTAGTCAGAGTCACAAAGAACCACAACACCGTGCTTGGGTGTTTTAATGTTGGGGTAAAACAGCTGTCTGTTTTACCCCAACATTAAAATGCTCATGCTGCTGTCATGCCCTGAATGCTTGTTATTTAACTTAACACATGCAGACCTTTTTCGACAATTGTTCAAAATTTTATTGATCTATATTTTGTGATCATTTAAAAATTAATGCATGCTGAAGCATGCTGAAGTACATATTGTTCCAAGGTAGGGCAACGAATGCCAAACCCCCCCCAAAAAACTGTTTGATACTGTATCTTTCTTAAATCATTAAACCTTAGGAAGCAAACTGTTACTATTTTTTATTTATTATTTTACTTCATGCAGCCTTCATTCTCGTGACATATATAACATAAATGTCAGATCTTCTCATGGATGGATGGATGGAAGGATCTTCATGTAAAGGCATCCCTGGCCTTTCAACAAAAAATTTATATTCAAAATGAGTAAGCTACTAGCAAGCATACTAGTGGCATGCTAGTATGCTACTAGCTAGCATACTAGTAGCATGCCAGTATGTTACAAGCTAGCTACTAGTTAGCATACTAGTATGCTAACAAGCATACTTTTGAGTATGCTAGCTAATATTGTTTAAACATTATTTTTAAATGAAGACATTTCTTTTTTTACATGTCATTTCAAACTTTAATTTAGTGAAATATGTCTTTTCTAACAGCAAAGTACGCCATCACTTCAGCCTGCTATTATGCCGCAACGTCGCTGTGCTGTCTGTGGAGGGTCATGAGAATGGAGACAGGAACCATAGGTGCCCCAAATGTTGTGGCAAAGAGGGGATTAACTCATCTTCACTTCCTTTTTAGCCACTTGAGTTAGCCCTCAGCTGTTCCTGTGTTTTAGAGCTTAACTCTACATTTAGCTGAATATACCATGTTGAACCCTTCCATGGATTGCCACCTTATCGTGGTGGAGGGGTTTGAGTGCCCAAATGATCCCTGGAGCTATGTTGTTGGGGGCATCTTGCCCCTGCTGGGGTCTCCCAAGGCAAACTGGTCCTGGCTGAAGGGCCAGACTAAGAGCGGTCCAGTGGATCTCCATGAAAAACGTTACATCAAGGACCTAGTGTACCCAAAGGATGCACGTGGGTCCACTTTCTAGTGGGCTCACTGTTGTGTTGTTCGTAGGACATATTATTGTGTGACACGGGTGGTGGCTCCACCTTTCCGGTTCCGCCGCCACCCGGGGTATAAGAGCGCTGTGCGGAAGAGGGGCGGTCTCTTGACCTCCTCTCAGCCTGACGGGAGCACTTTGTATATTGCCTGTGAGTCCGCAATAAAGTCGTGTTCAGTTCACCATTTGGTCTCATCCTTGGTTCACGCTTTACCGACATAACATTTGGTGGCAAGGATAAAAAGTATGGACGCGGGAGTTGCTTTAATTCGGCCATTTCTGGAGTTTCCCAGTGAGCTGCCAAGCCCTTGGGAGAGGTGGTTCGCCGCTTCCTAAGTTATGTAGTGACCACATTAGACCTTGGAAGACTGGAAAAGTTGCGGGCACGAGCACTGTTGGTTCATAGCTTAGGAATGGAAGGACAACGTATCTTTAGTACCTTTGACGAGGGTGATAGCTTTGAAGAAGTGGTTGAGCTAATGGCGCAACAGTTTCGCACCCCGGAAAACATCATTGTCTAGAGGATCCAGCTTCAACAGCGCCGCCAGCTGGCTGGTGAGTCAGTGCAGCAGTATGTAGCAGACCTAGGTTAGCTGGTCAAGAACTGCCAGTTTGGAGTGTTGGAGGAAGAGATGGTCCGTGACCAGCTAGCGAAACATACTGTTCACCCGGCGAAAAGGTTGAAGCTTCTCACACACTTGGGCGAGCTGATGTTAGACATGTCCGTTGAGTTAGCTCAGCAGGTTTGAGGCTGCAGACAAGCTATCACGGGAGCTCAGTGACAGAGCGGCACATTGCCATTTTGAGCCACGGTCAACGGCGCAAGCAGTGGATCCAGACAGCGACAACGGTGTGGAGGAGCACGCCAATGCCGTGAAGATAAGGTCTGTCCCGGGATTGCCCAGGTGTTTGGGTTGTGGGTCCACCAAGCACCGTTATAAGGCTAGGGAGTGTCTGGCAAGAGGACGACACTGCCGCACATGAGGACTCTTGCATCATTTTGCCAGGGCATGTTACAGGTTCGAGTGAGGGGATCAGAGATACATGGAGGATCTCCCCACTTCGCCTCCCACAGTTGTTTACAGTGTATCCCCAAGTGACAACAGCTGTTCTTGCTGTATGGTGGAACTGGACGGGGTAACAGTGCTGTTGCTGGCTGACACAGGAGCGGTGAGATTGGTGTTGGACTGGAAAACCATGTGGAGTTCCCTCTCACAGTCTCGGGTTGGAGAAGAGCGGTCGGGCTGTGGTCTGTGGGACTGGCCGGTTCCGCGAATGACGGACGGAGCTGTGTGGGACGAACCTTTGCCTAGTAATCTAGACAATGAGCAGGACCAATTCCGTTCAGGGCCATCGCGGGAGGGTCCTGGTGCCAGCACCCAAGTAACCCTAGTTGAGGGAACTGGGCGGTGCGGTGGGACACCCGTGACGGTGGGCAGCACCGAGTGGAGGGCCCATTCTGCTCCCAGATTTTAGCTGGAAGGAACCAGAGAGCAGGGAGTCACAACAGTGATGCTGGCGGCAAAAATGAAAGCGAGCGGGGAAGGACCGGCTGGCACGGTAAAACGACATGCCACTCAGGGACACTGGAAGCCGAGTCGTGCTCCTCTGGGGGTCGCTGATGTAGTCTGACCCGGAGAGGAGGCCTGGCCGAGAGGGGTACCAGGCAAACGACAAGCCGACAAGGGGCGGCTGCAAGTGTTGGCTGTTTGGGAGGATAGGTACCTTCAGCTGTCTGATGACTCATGGGGGCATCCTGACAAGCTGTGAAGAGAAGGAGGTGTTTGGGCTTCAGCGTGGACCACCCCTGGGCATGAAGACAAGAAGGTGCACCAGAAGGGAACCATCTGAAGGTTTTCCAGGGGGTGGTTCCTCTACTGGGGCAAACTGATGGTTGGGACAGTGTGTTTATTGCATGGTGTTGGAATGGAGGATAACCAGACTGTATATAAGTTTTATTAATGGGACTGTTTTATGTTTGATGTTATTTATTTTAGGAGCACGGCAATTTTCTGTTTAATGGATTTTATTTTAGCAGAGATGGCAGAATAATCCGTCTGGCCGTGTGGGGGTGGAACGGTAGTCCACCTATTTCTCCCTAGCTTTAGTTGTTTTGTGTGTCCCGCCTTTAGTTGTTTTGTGTGTCCAGCCTTCGTCAGAAGACTCTTCTGACAAAGGCTGCAGTGCACAGTTGAAACATGTAAAGAAGGTAAAAACATCTCCTTTCTAATTTTGTCTTTAATAAGAACAAAAGGTAAATAATTAAAAGAAGACAAAATGAACCTACTTGAGCTATTACTTGGTATAGTTCTGTTTAGTCGTAGTGCGTGATTCGGGTTCCAAATTGGGGAGGGTCTCGATTGTATGTGTGTGTTTTTGACCATTTTTGAAGGGGGAGGGAAATGTTGTCGTTCGTAGGACGTATTATTGTGTGACACGGGTGGTGGCTCCACCTTTCCGGTACCGCCGCCACCCTGGGTGTAAGAGGGCTGTGCGGAAGAGGGGCGGTCTCTTGACCTCCTCTCAGCCTGATGGGAGCACTCTGTATATTGCCTGTGAGTCCGCAATAAAGTCGTGTTCAGTTCACCATTTGGTCTTGTCCTTGGTTCACGCTTTACCAACATAACACTCACCACTTGCAGGAGGAATCACGGGGATCATGGTGCTATGTGAACCGGGTGGAAGTCTAGGCTACTCTGCCTGGATAAGCAGTAGAATATGGATGGATGGATTAATTTTTGTTCAGTTTTTTTTAGTCTTTGGTCTTACTTCTCCTCTTCTTCTCCATGCGACGTTGGCGTTTCTCCTCTCGCCGCCTGGCCTCCTCCACCTCCTGGTGTTGTCGACACTTGTGGAAGTTCTCCACGACCACTCCGACAAACATGTTGAGGACGAAGAAGCTGACGATTAAGAGGAAGGATATAAAGTAGAGCAGCATCCACGGGTTGTAGTTAGTTGTCGGCTGGGGGAGTGGAGGAAGAAAGAGACAAGACAGCAAAAAGATATTAGTGAAGTGAGAAATTTAAAATTCTACAATTAAAGTGATTAAAGATAACCTGGATAAAATGCTAAGATGAGATGCTGAAAATATCCAGAAATGTCTAAAAAAATAAGTTTTAAATTGTAATAAACAAAAGCCTTTAGAGATGAAGATGAGAAAAAAAGAAGACTGTATGTGTTGTAAAATAAGCAGAGTCTAAGTTGGGACTGAAAAGTAAAGTGTTTAAGATTGACCCAGGTCTGGAAATGTTCTTTTCCAAGACACCAGCACAACCTCAATCTCAACCCAAAGTACTGCAAATAGTTTTGATAAATCAGTTGTGACAGTTTAATGTTGAGCTGGAAAAAAAAAAAAAAAGGTTAAATTGTCTTTCAGGCATTTGAGGATAAATCCACCAGTTTTAAAATGGCTGTTTTAAATATTCCATTAACCCAGAGTATTACCTTCAATAGCTCATTACACAAATCAGTGCCAGCACTGGTTTTGGAAAGAAATCTCCATGTGTTAGAATTGCAGAAAAGAACAATGAGAAGTTTCCACAATCATTGCTAAAGCAATGCAGACATCTCTGCTCATCACTAAGGGTGCTTTCACACCTAAATTTGTTTACTTTTGTCTGAATCAGTTGATGAGTTTGCTACTTTGTATCATTTTTCTCCTTGGTTCGGTTCCCATTCACACAGGGAAACAAGACCACTCTGAGGCGAGGGCTATATCCCTCACCTCGGTTTTCTTTGACGGTCCCAATACTTACTGACGGAGAGCAGTTTTCAACTTTTCAATACAATTACTGTGGCAGAACCAAGTTATGATAAACCCAACATCCTTGAACATACAACAAAGTGTACAACCCATAGTTGTAGGGCAGGATCCCGAGGTGAACCCATGTAGCAACTATGGTGATCCTACATAGCTTTACAAGTTCTATAGTGAGAGAGCAGAGGGAGTGCAAACCTTGACTTTTGACCCTTTGACCCCAAACCTGTAGTCAGAGGTCATGGCCTCAGAGCGAACCTGTGTACCAGGTCTGGTGACCCTAGCATTCTTTGGTGTTGAGATATCGTTTATAAGCCATTTTGATTTTGACCTTTGACCTTGCGATCCCAAATCGATAGTGACCCTTCAGGGTTACAGGTTGAACCTGTGTACCAAGTTTGGTGACCCAAGCTTTACTCGTTGTACAGTAATAAGGCATAGGGAATGTTAAATTTGACCTTTGACCTTTTGACCCCAAACCCATAGTCATAGGTCAGGATCTCAAGGTGAAGCTGTCTACCAGGTTTGGTGGCCATAGCTTTACTTGTTTTATAGTAATTGTAAATTTAGCATTTGCCATTTACCATAGTGCAAATGGAATGTTAACTTTGACCTTGACCTTTTGACCCCAAAACCATAGTTAGGTCAGGGTGTAAGTCATCCAAGATGCATCTTACTCAACTCAACTCAACTTTATTTATAAAGCACTTTAAAAGCAACACTCGCTACACAAAGTGCTGTACAGCAAGAGAACATAAAAGCAGGGCACTAACACAAAGGGCGCTAACACAAGAACCACAGTAAAAAAAATTCATAAATAAAATAAAAGTAAAATAAATAAAAATCCATTTCATTCAATAAAATCAATGTCTCATACTGGGTCGAAGGCCAGGGAGCAAAAATACGTTTTAAGACGTGTTTTAAAAATGGACAGTGAAGGTGCTTGTCTAATGTCCAGGGGTAAATCATTCCATAACCTGGGGGCCATGATCGAAAAGGCTCTGTCCCCTCTGAGCTTGCGCCTCACCTTTGGTACCTCCAAAAGCAGCTGTTCAGCTGACCTAAGGGACCGGGTGGGAGCGTAGGGATGCAGAAACTCAGAGAGGTAAGGTGGAGCAAGACCATTCAAGGATTTAAAAACAAATAAAAGAATTTTAAAATGAACTCTAAAATACACGGGCAGCCAGTGGAGTGAAGCTAAGATGAGTGTGATGTGATCTCTTCCACGTGTACCTGTTAAAAGACGAGCAGCGGCGTTTTGAACCAGCTGCAGATGGGAAAGAGATGACTGTCTGACACCGGCGTAAAGTGCGTTACAGTAATCCAGCCGAGATTAAATAAAATCATGGATTACTGTCTCCAAGTGTGGTCTAGAGAGAATGGGTTTTACTTTTGCTAAACGCCTTAGATGAAAGAAGCTGGATTTTACCACTGAACAAATCTGCGTGTCTAATTTAAAATCATTGTCCATGATAAAACCAAGGTTCCTAGCTGTGGATTTAACATAAGGAGTAAGGGGGCCCAAGTATACAGGAAGGGACTCACAGGGGCGACTAGGTCCAAACACCATCACTTCGGTCTTCTTATCATTAAAATTTAGGAAGTTTAGGGCCATCCAAGACTTTATGTCTTCAATGCACGCCAGGAGTGAGTTTACTGTTGAAGCAGCTTTTTGTTTTAGAGGGACATAAATCTGACAGTCATCAGCATACAGGTGGAAAGAGATACCATGCTTTTTAAAAATGGAACCCAGTGGAAGTATGTACAGAGAAAAAAGCATGGGCCCTAGAATTGACCCAGGCAGAGGAGCAGAAGAGGATTCAAACCCAGACATGCTAACTTTAAAAGTCCTGTCTGACAGATAGGAACTAAACCAGTTGAGAGCAGTGCCCCAAACGCCCACTTGCAGCTTAGATACAACTACTGTATCGATTTGAAAGTCCTACATCATTTCTTTCAGTAGTTACTGTGTTTACAAGATTTAGGGAAAATTTGACCTCTGAACTTTGACCTCAAAGTCATCTGATGAGAATCAAATTGCAATGGACTACTTGTACAAAGACTTCTGTGTTTTACGAATTCCGGCTCTGTCATATCCGCTGTCTATGTTCTACACTGGCTGTCAATGACAGCTCCACAAAATTTAAGATCAGCAATTTTCTGTGGATTAGTAAAACAATAAATATTCACTGCTATAAAGGTGGAGAATGTGGCGGATAACTGTTGGGTCATTTTAAACTAATACTCAGTTTTATTTTGTTATAATCAACAGAAATTTAGCTTTTGTTGATGTGTTGCCATGGTAACTGAGTCCCGATGAAGGATGTGAAGCCTGTGGCAGGTTTGGATGTTTGGACATTTTTAACTGTCAGATATAATGGATGGATGGAAATAATAAAAGATAATTAGGTAAAAGTGATTGTTTCACTGTGTGGATTTGTTTTGTTGACATCATATATTTAAACAAAGCTGATTCGTGAATAACTTCAGCCTTTTATCTTATGGTTTATTATTTACTCAATGTAAAAAAAAAGTTTTTGCTGAAATTTCTATGCAGTATTATTTCCTCTGTTGACAGCTTTGCAGGAGTTGGAACTAGAGCTGTTTTCAATAATCAGTCTCGCTAAGGAGGGATTTTTTTAAAACATTTCTTTTAAGAAAAAAACTACCGTGTTCAAACAATTGCCTTCTGTAATATTATTATTATTATTAGGACAAGTTACACACTTCTAAGGGGTCGTTTTTGATGGCTTAATGCAGGTATGATTTCTTTTTATCATTTATATAATAATAATAATAATTACTTAGATTTATTTAGCCTGTATGAGTGAAGGAGGTTGTGTTCAAAGAAGACAAACTTGATGGACATAGCGTGGACAGTAAGGATTTAACAACAACAATGCACCTGATTAAAGCAGCAGCAAGCCGTGAAGACAGGGGGACAGAAAAAGAAGACCGTGTAAGAATCATTGCGGCATAGAGATGTTCTGAGTGAGGCCAGGAGTGACACAGTAATAACTACAGATAGAACAAAAAAAAAATCGCTAGTAATAACAGTTGAGCAACGGGGACAGGGAATCCACCCAGATGCCATGTGTAAACAGTCCCCAAACTGATAGGTAGAAACAGATTAACTAGTACTGATCTAATAATAATTGGTTAGATTTACAGTGGTGTGAAAAAGTATTTGCCCTTTCCCGATTTCTCATTTTGTTGTATGTCACACTTAAATCTTTCAGATCATCAAACAAATTTTAATATTAGACAAAGATAACACAAGTAAACACAAAATGCAGTTTTTAAATGAAGGTGTTTATTATTAAGGGTAAAAAAAATCCAAACCTACATGGCCCTGTGTGAAAAAGTGATTGCCTTCCCTGTTAAAACATAAATTTACTGTGGTTTATCACATCTTTGGAAAGCTGAGTTCAATTTCTCTAGCCACACCCAGGCCTGATTACTGCCACACCTGCTCTCAATCAAGAAATCACCTAAATAGGACCTGCCTGGCAACGTGAAGTAGACCAAAAGATCCTCAAAAGCAAGGTATCATGCTGCGATCCAAAGAAATTAAAGAACAAATGAGAAACAAAGTAGTTGAGATCTATTAGTCTGGAAAAGGTTATAAAGTTATAAACTTTTAGGTTATAAACTTTTAGGTTATAAACTTTAGGTTATAAAAGGTTATAAACTTTTTTTTTTTTTTTTTTTTTTTTTTTTTTTTTTTTTCTCTCGGCGCCACACGAGTCGGCTGCCTTTTGCAACAGCGGCTCGATTCCGAGTCTTTTTCCCTTCCTCTCTCTTTTGATCCGTCTTTTTTTTTCACCCCACTTATATCACGGACACACAGATCGTCCTAAATGTCTCCTGAGCCGGTGGACGGAGCCACTGTCTATAGCAGGATACGATACAGCAGAGAACAGCTGCTAGCATTCAACCGCCACCCGGTCCCATTGGAAAAACTCGACATACCGAGTGAACTGAGGCGAAAACGCCGCGGCTGCCGGGCTGGAGTAAGGCGGAGGACAAAAAATATAAGGTACAGACCCTCCCTTCCATCTGTTGTCATGGGAAATGTACGGTCGATACTGGGAAAGTTAGATGAGCTAGCGGCTATCTCCCGTTATGATAGCACATACCGGGAGTGCTCTCTCCTTTTGTTTACTGAGACGTGGCTAACTGAACTAGCAGCAGATGCTAACATTGAGCTGGAGGGTTTTCACATGATACGAGCTGACCGAACACCAGACAGTGGCAAGGCTAGGGGCGGTGGAGTGATCATGTATGTTAACAACAACTGGTGCAGACCGGGACATATCACTGTTAAACAACGACACTGCAGCAAAGACATTGAGTTGCTAGCTGTTAGCATGAGGCCTACATATCTCCCGAGAGAACACTCACACGTGATCTGCATTGTTGTTTATGCAAATCCGACGGCGAACGCTGGGACAGCACGTGACGTCATCCATTCAGTAACCAGCAGGCTGCAGACAGAACACCCAGATGCTCTTCTCCTCATCTCAGGCGATTTCAACCATGTTTCACTGTCTCCCATTCTACCCACGTTCACCCAGTATGTCACATGCCACACTAGAGACAATAAAACACTGGATTTATTCTACGCAAACACTAAGGAGGCGTACACCTCATCACAACTACCCCCACTCGGGAGATCGGATCACAACTTGGTTCATCTCCGGCCGGTGTACAAACCCCTAGTGCACAGACAACCTCCGGCCATGCACACTGTGGAGTTATGGTCTGAGGAGACAATGGACACCCTAAAGGGCTGTTTTGAAGCCACCGCCTGGAAGCAGCTCTGCGATCCACATGGTGAGGACATCGATGGCCTCATTCACACCTTCACGGGCTACCTCAGCTTCTGTGTGGACAAATCCGTTCCCACCAAGACCATACGGCGTCACTCAAACAACAAACCCTGGATCAACCCTGAGATAAAAACACTTCTGAGAGAGAAGAAGAGGATCTTCAGGTCGGGGAACAGGGAGATGCTGAAGTCCGTACAGAGGGAGCTGAGGAGAAAGATCAGAGAAGGCAAGGACAGCTTCAGGAAGAAGATGGAGGACAAGCTGCAACAGAGCGACATCAGCGGGGTCTGGAGAAACCTCAAAACCATCTCGGGGCTCCAGAATACCTCCCCCCAGGCCACAGGGGGCAGGGAGTGGGCGAACAACCTGAATCTGTTTTTCAATAGATTTGACCAACCGCCCTCCCCCCTGACTGCACAACAACCACTGCTGCCTCTAAAGAAATCAAGTCCTGCTGCCCACTCCCCACTCTACCAACACCCCCCCACTCCCAACACACAGCCCCCCATCCTGACCCTGACCAGGACCCAGGTGAGGACGGAGCTGAGGAAGATCAAGGCGAGGAAGGCGCCGGGACCGGACGGCATCAGCGCAAAGCTCCTCAAGTCCTGTGCAGACCAGCTGTGTGGGATTGTGACGTATATCTTCAACATGAGCCTGAAACTGGGGAGGGTACCACAGCTGTGGAAAACATCTTGTGTGGTACCTGTACCAAAAACTTCCCACCCCAAAGACCTGAACAGCTACAGACCGGTGGCCTTGACGTCCCACTTGATGAAGACCCTGGAGAGACTGCTCCTTGCTCACCTCCGCCCCCTGGTGGAACCAGCGATGGATCCACTCCAGTTCGCCTACCAGCATGGCATTGGGGTGGAGGATGCGGTGATCTTCCTCCTTCACCGTTCTCTGTCCCACCTGGAGAAGCCCGGGAATATGGTGAGGATCATGTTCTTTGACTTCTCCAGTGCTTTCAACACCATCCAACCAATGATCCTGAAGGACAAGCTGCTGCGCGCAGGGGTGGACCAGCACCTGTCATCATGGATCCTGGACTACCTCACGAACCGGCCTCAGTTTGTGAGAACCCGGGACTGTGTGTCCGACACGATCATCAGTAGCACGGGGGCCCCCCAGGGAACGGTGCTGGCTCCCTTCCTGTTCACTCTTTATACTGCGGACTTCTCACACAACACAACACACTGCCATCTACAGAAGTTCTCTGATGACTCTGCGATCGTTGGCCTCATCTCCAATGGAGATGAAGCTGAGTACAGAGGGCTTATCCAGGACTTCGTGGACTGGTGCCATCGGAACTGCCTCCAGATCAACGCGAGGAAAACTAAGGAGCTGGTGGTGGACTGCCGCAGGCATGGGCAGCCCCTCACAGTACCAGTAAATATACAGGGAACAGACATCGAGATGGTGACATCCTATAAGTACCTGGGTATTCATCTGAACAATAAACTAGACTGGTCACACAATACTGATGCACTCTACAAGAAGGGACAGCGCAGGCTGTTCCTGCTGAGGAGACTCAGGTCTTTTGGTGTACAAGGGGCGCTGCTGAAGTCATTCTATGACACGGTGGTGGCATCAGCCATCACTTTTGGAGTGGTCTGCTGGGGCAGTGGCATTACTGCAGCCGATAGGAAGAGACTGAACAAACTGATTAAGAAAGCTAGCTCTGTCCTGGGGCAGCGCCTTGATCCGATGGAGGAGATAGGAGAGAGAAGGACGGTGGCTAAACTGTCATCTCTGCTGGAGTCCGAGTTCCACCCTATGCAGGACATACTGAATGCACTGAGGAGCTCATTTAGCAGCAGACTACATCATCCCAGGTGCACAACCGAGAGGTTTCGTAGGTCCTTCCTACCAACGGCTGTCAGACTGTACAACCTAAGCAGGGCTGCTCGCAGAGATAGCAAAAAGACGTAACAAACTAATAGTTTTTTTGAATGCAAAAGATGCAATAGACTTACACAATGGTCCTCTCCGGCATACAACTAGGAACATACCGGTCGCTATGGAGGGTGAGAATATGTATGGGCATATAATCATACCATGTAGGATAACTAAGTAGACGGTTATGCTGTTTCATTCCATCTAGCAACAATGCTCTGCACTGTGTGTGTTTATATATTTGCATATTTATTCCATCTAGCTACAATGCTCCGTACTGTGGGTGTTTATATATTTATATATCTACATATTATTCCATCTAGCTACATTGCTCCGCACTGTGTGTGTTTATATACTTGCATATTTATTCCACCTAGCTGCAATGCTCCGTACTGTGGGTGTTTATATATTTACATATTTATTCCATCTAGCTACAATGCTCTGCACTGTGTGTTCATATATTCATATATTTATTCCATCCAGCTACAATGCTCTGCACTGTGTGTCTGTGTGTGTGTGTATATATATATATTTTATAGTAATACGTACATATGTTTATTAGCTGCTCTTGCTTGCTTGTTTTTTTTCTTGCCTTCTGATTGTTGCTCTGAGTGTTGCTATCCCTGTGCTGTTGCAATCCTGGAATTTCCCCGTTGTGGGACTAATAAAGGCTTATCTTATCTTATCTTATCTTATCTTATCTTAAGTAATTTCTAAAGCTTTGGAACTCCAGCGAAGCACAGTGAGAGCCATTATCCACAAATGGCGAAAACATGGAACAGTGGTGAACCTTCCCAGGAGTGGCCAGCCAATCAAAATTACCCCAAGAGCGCAGCAATGACTCATCCAACAGGTCACAAAAGACCCCATAACAACATCCAAAGAACTGCAGGCCTCACTTGCCTTAGTTAAGGTCAGTGTTCATGACTCCACCATAAGAAAGAGACCGGGAAAAAATGACCTGCATGGCACAGTTCCAAGATGAAAACCCGTGTTGAGCAAGAAGAACATAAAGGCTCATCTCAGTTTTGCCAGAAAATATCTTGATGATTCAAGACTTTTGGGAAAATACTCTGTGGACTGATGAGAGAAAAGTTGAAATTTTTGGAAGGTGTGTGTCTCATTACATCCAGCATAAAAGTAACACAGCATTTCAGAAAAGGAACATCATACCAACAGTAAAATATGGTGGTGGTAGTATGATGGTCTGGGGCTGTTTTGCTGCTTCAGGACCTGGAAGACTTGTTGTGGTAAATGGAACAATGAATTCTGCTGTCTACCAAAAAATCCTGAAGGAGAATGTTCGACCATCTGTTCATGACCTCAAGCTGAAGCACATTTGGGTTCTGCAGCAGGAAAATGATCTAAAACACACCAGCAAGTCCACCTCTGAATGGCTTAAGAAAAACAAAATAAAGACTTTGGAATGCCTTTGTCAAACTCCTGACCTGAATCCGATTGAGATGCTGTGGCGTGACCTTAAAAAAGCGGTTCATGCTTGAAAACCCTCCAATGTGGCTGAATTACACCAATTCTGCAAAGATGAGTGGGCCAAAATTCCTCCACAGTGCTGTACAAGACTCATTGCCAGTTATCACAAACACTTGATTGCAGTTGTTGCTGCTAAGGGTGGCCCAACCAGTCATTAGGTTTAGGGGGCAATCACTTTTTCACACAGAGCCATGTAGGTTTGGACTTTTTTCCCCTTAATAATAAACACTTTCATTTCAACACTGCATTTTGTGTTTACTTGTGTTATCTTTGTCTAATATTTAAAATTGTTTGATGATCTGCAACATTTAAGTGTGACAAACATACAAAAAAAATGAGAAATCACTTTTCACACCACTGTATATCGCACCTTTCAAGATAACCAAAGCACTTTACAATTACAATCCATTATTCATCCACTCCACAAACGGGCAATGGTAGGTTACTACTGTAGCCACAGCTGCCCTGAGGAAAACTGATGGAAACATGGCTGCCAATGCACGCTAACGGCCTCTCCGACCGCTATCAAACATTTACACACTTTGAAACCCAATGTCATGGACACTGGAGGAAAGGTGGGTAAAGTGTCTTGCCCAGGGACAATGGCAGAATGGCTGGGGAGAGCGGGATTTGAACCGCCAACACTCCGGTTATTTGACGACCTGCTCTACCTCTTGAGTCACTGCCACCTACAGTGAAAATGGGACTGATGAGTACAGAAAAATAAATCTTATCACAAACTGAGAACCTCGGACATACAGCATCCTCTCAGCATCAAGGTAGTCAAAATAATATTAAAGTGTGATCCTGAGAACAAGATGCATCTTGACATTATTAGCTTCCTTTTTAGCGTTGATCACGATCACTACAGTTAAAACAACATGGTTTTTTTTGTTTTGTTTTTTTCCAAGGTAAACAGTAGCCCTGTATTGGTCAAAATCAATGTGAAACTGTGAAAATGTACATTTCTGTCGTAAAATTATGATGCTGTGCAAAGCAGGGCAGACATTTTTGGAGCACTTTTTCCTCCTATCCTTGGAAAAGCTCCAAATTAAATATTTTTTTATGTCTATTTGTGATAAATCGCCGGCTAAACCTGGGTAAGGTACAGACAACACAGGTAAGAAAAATAGCTGATAGCTAAGGTGAGAGTATCGCCGGCTAAACCTGGAGAAAATTGGAAAAACACATAGCACCAAAAACAAAGGACTTACGTGAAGAGAGCAGAACGTAGGTAGTAGGTAATTTGAAGTAGGGTGCTGCACTGAACAAAAATGTGCAGCCCCTTAAATAGTGAACAGAACCATTAACTCAATTACCCACAGGTGTGGGTACCTGAACAGGCAGGAGAAAGTGAGGATACATAATTGGGATAAGCTGTGGCAGTGAGAGGGAAGCGAACCAAAACTGACAGCTGACAGGGCACGCCCACACAAGCTTCACACCCCTGACAGCTGTCAACAGTAAAAGGGAAAACATAATCAATTATAGACTAGATAATAATTACAAATGAAGCAAACCATGGCTGATACAAACTGAAACATAAACAGCACTAGAAAAGCACTTGGAGAGCGCAGACCTCCGCCAAGCACCACCGTTCCCCCCATACAGTGTTTAACATCATAAATATTAATCCTACATTTATTTTGTCTAACTTTATAGATTCCTTGACCATGAAAAAAAATGCCATTTGCAAGTGGCATATATTAGCTATACTGTGATACTTTTTTTTTTTTTCCCCCAAGTGTTCTGACGGATCACCACCAAAATCTAATCATCTGTAGGATACACCATTTGTGGCAATCTCTGAAAATTTCATGAAAATCCGTCCATAACTTTTTGAGTTATCTTGCTAACAAACAGACAGACAGACATACAAACCAATGCTGATGAAAAGATAACCTCCTTGGCGGAGGTAAAAATAGAAAGCAATATAACAACTCAAAAAGGCACAAAAATACAACAGATGAATAAAAATACAGAGAAAAGCCATGAGACTGAGTGTGGCAAAACATCCAGAACTCAACTTGTGACAGAGCCCCCCTCTCAAAGAGTGGATCCCAGACACCCCAGGATAACACCAAAAGAGAAAGACCCCCCCCCCTTCCCCAGCAGGAGCAAAACAATAACCCACCCAGGGTGGGTGGTGGGGGGAACAGGCTAGGAGGGAATGAAACAATACCCTGCTCAGGACCCACACCAGTCAAAGTCAGTGATTAGTACCCCACCCACCCCCGGACCAAAGAGCTAGAAAAAAGTTCAGGAGGGTGACCAAAGTCCCAGGCCTGGCAGACGGCAAGGTGATCCGATTCGGGTGGCCTGCCGGAGAATATGGGCCACCGAACCTGACTGCACCATCCATTAGACCAGAGTTCTTCAGCCACCTGAATGGTAAGGGTGGTCCAGGAGGTGGTTGCCCAACGGGAGGAACCAGAGGTGGGCAGGGTGGAGGAGTCAGGGAACCCTTGACAACGTCGGGCAAAAGATAGGGGACCAGGACGGCATCTGGCAGAGGAGAAGAAGTAGCACCTGTAGTGACTCCGGGCTGGAGCAATGCAGCACCCGCGGTGGTTCCGGACTGCAGCAATGCAGCACCCACGGTGGCTCCAGGCTGGAGCAATGCAGCACTCGCAGCGGCTCCGGGCAGGAGCGGAGCTGCACCCGCGGCAGCTCCGGGTAGGAGTGGCGCATCCTCGATGACCCCAGCTGGGGGAGCTGGACCCATGGCGGACCCGGCCTGGGCCGAGGACCCACAGAGGTCCCAGGCTTTGACGGAGTGCCCTCGACAACCTCAACGGGGGGAGCTGGACCCATGGTGATTTTGGGCAGTGAGCCTGGATCCACGGAGACATTTGGAACAGGTGGATCATTCTTGGCGACCCTGAAAGAGAACTCAGACAATACAAACAAAGAAGCAGGGTTAGGATCACTGGCAAGGCGGGCCCAGGCGCAGTGGGCAGCTGCACCGGCACCCGGCTGTCCTCACCAAGAGCCAGGCAAGATTTCTCCAAAACTGGCACAAGAGAAACAAAGGAGAGCACTTGCCTGAGCTCAAGCTCCACCGCCATCCAGGACTCCATCGATCCAGATGATGGTGCTCCGGGCTCAGTCTCCTGGAGGTCCAGCTCCAACTCTGCTGCAGTGGCTCCTGTAGCAGGCATGGTGGATGGTGCAGTCTTAAGATTCCCAGGCGAGGTGACCCACGGAAAAGGCTCATTTGGCGTGGCGGCTGGGGGTCGGCTCACAGTTGGCGCTGGACTCGGTGTAGTCGAAGCCCGGGGACTCTCCTTGGTCAGCTCGGGCATCGGCTTAGGTTCAGCGCCTTTCCTCTGTCCATAATTTGGCTGCGGGACTGGAACCAGGTCCTCTTGAGCCACAGGCTCCTCCATCGTCCGGCGGTTGAATTCCGGGTCCGGCAGACATTCAGGGGTGAGAGGAGGAGACACAGAGTGGGTAGGTGAGAAGTTAGTTGCTGCAGCAAATGGTGACAACTCAGAGGACTGCACCATATGAGCCTCACCACCGGGAATCAGATGAGGTGATTCATGTGTGAGAGATTAAGAATGAAAAAACACTTGCCTGTTTTCCCGGGGTGTGATGTCTTCTGCAGCAGCTGGTGTTGCATCAGCCCTCTTCGTGACTACGGTGGAAATAGGCCCTTCAGAGGGTTGTGGAAGAGCTGCCTCAGTGGACACGGAGGTGGGCGAAGCTGGAGGTGACTTCTTGGGAGTGTTCCTCCGGCGGGTCTTCCCAGAACAGCAGCGAGGAGTGGGAGGCAGAGGCTCTGGCTCACGGTGGAGAGGGAGAGGCTCCGGAGTCAGGGGACGTTCAATCATTGGCTCAGACTCCGGTTCCCTCGAAGAAATCTTCTCTAGTTCTTTGGCCAAATCTGGGAGGAGCCATGGTTTAGCCTCCAGGAGGAGGTCAGTCTCTTCCAACAAAACCTGCCTGCGCTCCTCCAGTTCCTCGGCCAATGGAGTGGGCCAAGGCTCGGGAGAAGGAGGCGGAGCTGCCCCCGGAGAGTGGCGAGAGGCTGGAGGTTTCATTTTGCGTGAGCACTTGCTCTTTGTCAGCGCAGGCACTGGCATCAGAGTTGTCTCCCCCGGTTCATTGCTCGATGGTGAGAGGAGGAATAAGGGGAGAAGTAAGTTGGTGAGCTCCGGGTGGTCCCACAGGCTGAGGCATGCCTCAAGCACCTGCGCCACGCCCTCCATACACTCTTGGGCTGCCTCGGGGGTACAAGAGGCTCGAGCCTTTAATAGGATGTCCTCCAGCATGCTCACTCTCCACCGCTCCATTTCATTTCATCCCGGGATCACAGAAACAGTACTCTCAGTATAGAGGAAGAGAGAAACCAATTGGGAAAAAAATGAAAAAAAACAAGCTTCGCCACTGATGAGTGACAAAAACAAAAAAAATCAACAAACTCACAGCTGCTGGTGCCTGCATGTGCTGCACCCTTCTGTCATAATCACCCTTTAGGGCAGGGAAAAGGCTCCAAGTGCAAGCTGTGAGTTTGTTATTTTTTGTTCACCCAATAAATTTGCAAAGTGGAGGAAATACAGGCAAGCAAGGACGGCTACAGCTAAGGCGAGGGCATTGCCGGCTAAACCTGGGTAAAATACAGACAACACAGGTAAGCAAAATAGCTGATAGCTAAGGCGAGTGCATTGCAGGCCTAAACCTGGAGAAACATGGAAAAACACATAGCACCAAAAACAAAGGACTTACGTAACAAGAGCAGAACGTAGGTAGTAGGTAGTTTGAAGTAGGGTGCTGCGCTGAACAAAAATGTGCAGCCCCTTAAATAGTGAACAGAACCATGAACACAATTACCCACAGGTGTGGGTACCTGAACAGGCAGGAGAAAGTGAGGATACATAATTACCTCCGCCAAGGAGGTTATGTGATCATCGGCATTGGTTTGTCTGTTTGTTTGTCTGTTTGTTTGTTAGCAAGATAACTCAAAAAGTTATAGACGGATTTTCATGAAATTTTCAGAGATTGTCAGAAATGGGGTATCC
Source organism: Pholidichthys leucotaenia (assembly GCA_020510985.1). Classification (NCBI taxonomy): domain Eukaryota; kingdom Metazoa; phylum Chordata; class Actinopteri; order Cichliformes; family Pholidichthyidae; genus Pholidichthys; species Pholidichthys leucotaenia. The sequence continues at coordinate 268,400,531 of CM035848.1, read as the reverse complement.
TGCAGATGATTAGATTTTGGTGGTGATCCAGATCACCGTCCAGAAGAAAACAGCCATTAAGGAAAATGCCATTTTCGTGAATAACTACTGAACCACTAATCCTATCATTGTGAATCCAATTGCTAGTAATATGTTTTCATGGTCAAGGAATCTGAAAACGTACACACAAACACTGTATGGGGGGGACTGTGGCGAAAACCGCCATTACGGAAAATGTGATTTTCTTGAATAACCACTGAACCACTAATCCTATCATTGTGAATCCAATTGCTAATCATATGTTTTCATGGTCAAGGAATCTGAAAACGTACACACAAACACTGTATGGGGGGAACTGTGGCGCTTGGCGGAGGTCTGCGCTCTGCGAGTGCTTTTCTAGTTGGGATAAGCTGTGGCAGCGAGAGGGAAGCAAACCAAAACTGACAGCTGACAGGGCACGCCCACACAAGCTTCACACCCCTGACAGCTGTCAACAGTAAAAGGGAAAACCTAATCAAATACAGACTAGATAATAATTACAAATGAAGCAAACCATGGCTGATACAAACTGAAACATAAACAGAAAAATAGAAAGCAGTATAGCAACTCAAAAAGGCACAAAAATACAAAAGATGAATAAAAATACACAGAAAAGCCACAAGACTGAGTCTGGCAAAACATCCAGAACTCAGCTCGCGACAATTATGTGAGAAAAAAGGAAAATTTACAATACAAAGCTACAAATTTAGCAGAAAAGAACTCTTAATCCTGATGTTGCCATGGCAGGTTGTGGGGGTGGGGGGTCAGAGAAAGCACAGGAAGGTTCACAATTGAGCAATGAAATAAATTTAGGACTAAAATAGCTACATAATTTATTTTTTAGTTACAGTTTTTGAAAGAAGTCTTTTGAAGGAAGAGAGGCCATGTGTGTGTCTCAATTTGTAGCTGATGCTCCCCCTCACTCACGCACAGATGAAGCACATCCCCCACACTTTTGAAAAGCTTGCAATGCCCCTGAACTGAACCATGGAGAAAATGATAAAGTAACAAACTCAACAACTTATTTGGACCAAAGTAAATGAATGTATGTGTGAAAGCACCCTAAAGGTAAAAATGAAATTGCCATAACTGAAATTGTCTTTTCTTATGCCCTCTTTTATTGGGTGAAATAATGCTAGACCATATTAATATATATACAGGTACATCTCAAAAAATTAGGATATCATGAAAAAGTTCAATATTTTTTGTCACTCATTTCAGAAAGTGAAACCCATATATTATATAGATTCATTACACAGAGAGTGAAATATTTCAAGAGTTTATTTATTTTAATTTTGACAGTACCCCATAGATTCTCTATGGGGTTTAGGTCAGGAGAGTTTGCTGGCCAATCAAACACAGTGATGCCATGGTCATTAAACCAGGTTTTGGTACTTTTGGCAGTGTGTGTGGGGGGCTGCCAAGTCCTGCTGGAAAATGAAATCAGCTTCTCCATAAAGCTTGTCAGCAGAGGGAAGCATGAAGTGCTCTAAAATTTCCTGGTAGACGACTGCGCTGACTTTGGTCTTGATAAAACACAGTGGACAAACACCAGCAGATGACCTCTGTTCAGATAAAAATATATTTTGCATTTCATTTGGAAATCAAAGTCCCAGAGTCTGGAGAAAGAGTGGAGAGGCACAGAATCTAAGGTGCTTGAGGTTAAGTGTGAAGTTTCCAGTCCGTGATGATTTGAGGAGCCATGTCATCTGCTGGTCATGAATCTATATAATATATGGGTTTCACTTTCTGAAATGAGTGACAAAAAATATTGAACTTTTTCATGATATTCTAATTTTTTTAGATGCACCTGTATATGTTATCATCCTGTATCATAAGGTTACCTCATCGTTACCTCACCTGCTGTTTCTTTTTCACAATGTTTTTGGTGTAGGGAACATGAAAAAGAAACAGCAGGGCGACTCACAAGAATGCAAAAAAGGAAAGGCAGAACAGGAAAACGTCAAATCAGCAATATCTGAACAATGGAAAATAAACAACCACATCATGGACTGGAACAATGCAAAAATAATTAGATCAGAGAACAACAATCACAAACGCTGGATCAAAGAAGCAATTGAAATCAGGAAGCAAGCAAACAGCACCATGAGCCGAGATGATGGAGCCTTCATGCTCTCACACACCTGGAACCCTCTCCTCCAAAGACCATTGCATGGCGGGGGGCATGACCGACCTGGCAGATCTGTCAAATCTGTCAGGTCGGTCGCGTCTACGGAAAGGATAAAACAGCTGGTGTGACACGTCATGGATGTCAGATGACGTTTTCTGAAGAAAACTACAGTTGACAGTCGAAACATGTCAAAAGTATGAGACATCTCTTTGCTCTGCCTTAATAGAAGACCAAGATCAGTTTCATCATTAAGAAGACAAAATGAACTTGTTTGAGATATAGCACTCTTGGAAAGCCTGTTGTCCAACCAATTTACTTGGGCAGAACTAAATATAGTACACGTGTTTTACCATGGTCTGGCTTGATACCTTTTTTTTGATTGGCTAGTACAGGTATGTTAAAATCCTTTAAAGAACACAGTCTGTACTTTGTAACCATAGCAACTGTAAATGGTAGTGCTGTGGAATCTTACTTACTAACTGAACAAAAGGAGAAGAAAAAAACAACCAAAGGTTGATTTTAACTTTTCATTCAATCTTTTTGGACAATACAATGCAAGAGGGAGATGTAAAAAAAAAAAATAATAACAATGGCAAATGCTTAACAGACCAACTTAAAATGAGAGAGGAAAATAAGGATGGCCTGACGAATGGAGTCACCTAAATCCTTCACATCTCTCTCTATAGTTGCACATTTACGTAGCCTAGACTTAACTATTGGCCTGAGCACAACCTGGTTGTAGATGCAGTTGAGGCTCATTGTAAGTTTGGTGGGCATCAAGGCAATTGCAGAGGACACATAGTGATTCTTGTAAATTATGGACAGATGGCTGGATGTTGGACACAGTGCCATGACATTATTCCATTTTGTCTCTACTAAAAATACCTTAAAAAAGAAAAAAAATGGAAAAACGGATTAGGATGATTTGTCATTCATTTCATTTCATTGGCTCCATCGATCTCGAAAGATCATGGGGGGGTTTGTGCCTTGGTTCATCATTCAGGGAGCTGCACCGTCGCGCGTGGCTGTAGAGGCCGATACGGGATCTGCAGATCCTGCCGCAGCCGCTGCAGATAAATTCTTCAAAGTGTAGTGGGGGTCTCGACAGTCTCCTCTGTCTGCGGAGTCTCTTCTCCCCCCAGCGAGTGTCTCTTCTCTCCTCTGCTGTTCGGATGACATCCTGGATGGTGGTCTGCCAGTTGGAGCGGATGGAGGCGGCTGACTCCAGGTCGGAGGGGTTGAAGCCTCCAGCCTTGTGGTCGCGCTTGCAAACATCCTTGAATCTGACAGTTGGGCGTCCCTTTGATCTAGTTCCAGTAGCCAGCTCCCCATACAGTAAGTCTTTGGGGATGCGGCCATCCTCCATTCGGTTGACGTGGCCAAGCCATCGCAAGCGTCTCTTTGTCAGGATGGCAAACATACTGGGCACATCTGCTCTGGCCAGGACGTCGATGTTGGAGACACGGTCCTGCCAAGTGATGCGCAGTAGTCTGCGAAGGCAGCGTTGGTGGAAGGCGTTCAGCCGGCATTCCTGGCAGGAGTAGAGGGTCCATGCTTCACTGTCATATAGGAGAGTACTCAGTATGCAGGCCATGTAGACTCTTATCTTGGTGTTGGTGGTTAGCATAGAGTTGTCCCAGACTCGCTTCGCCAGATGGGCCATCACCGTCGATGCCTTGCCAATACGAGCGTTCAGTTCGGCGTCTAGGGAGAGATTGCTGGAGATGATCGATCCGAGGTAGGTGAACTTGTCCACCACCGCAAGTGTGTGATCGCCGATGTTGATACTGGGAGCACTGCTGACATCCTGGCCCATGACCTCGGTCTTTTTAAGGCTGATGGTGAGACCAAACTCAGAGCAGGCACGAGCAAAGCAGTTGATGAGACGCTGGAGCGCTTCCACGGTGTGGGCAACAAGACCAGCATCATCAGCAAAGAGCAGCTCCCTGATTAGAACGCTCCGCACCTTGGTCTTTGATCTGAGGCATGCCATGTTGAAGAGGCCTCCGTCGCTCCTGGTGTGGAGGAAGACACCGTCTTCAGAGTCCCGGAAGGTGTAGCACAGAAGCAGGGAGAAAAAGATGCCAAATAGGGTAGGAGCCAGAACACAACCCTGCTTCACACCGTTCTTAATCAGGAAAGGGTCTGAGGATAATCTATCAAGCTGGACAATGCCGTTCATGTCCTGGTGGAACGACCTGATCATGCTCAAAAGCTTGGGGGGACATCCAATTCGTTGGAGGAGGGCAAACAGTCCATCCCTGCTGACCAAGTCAAAAGCCTTGGTCAGGTCGATGAAGTCCCAGCTGCCTCATAGAGAAGACCATATCTATGGTTGACCTGGTTGCTCTGAATCCACACTGCGCCTCTGGATACACACGTTCGGCAAGTAGTTGTAGTCTGTTGAGGACGACACGGGCAAAGGCTTTGCCAACTATGCTTAGGAGTGAGATACCACGATAGTTGTTACAATCGCTCCGCTCCCCCTTGTTCTTGTAGAGAGTGATGATTTTGACATCACGCATATCTTGGGGAACAGCCCCTTCCTCCCAGCACTGCAGCAGGAGCTCATGGAGATGTTTCAAGAGCGAGCTCTCCTTTGCGGTTTTGACGATTTCAGGGAGGATGTTGTCACTGCCTGGAGCCTTGCCGTTTGAGATGGAGTCTATCGCCTTGCTAAGCTCCTCGATGGTGGGTGGAGTGTCAAGCTCATCCATGACTAACAGTAGAGGGGCGTTCTCAAGGGCCGTGTTCGAGATGGTGGTTACTCTCGAGTAGAGCTCTTGGTAGTGCTCAGCCCATCTCTCCATTTGTTTACCGCGATCCTTGATGACATCTCCTGCAGCTGATTTAAGTGGGGCGGTCTTGATGACACTGGGATCGAAAGCCTTCTTCATGCCTTCGTACATTTTGCACATGTTTCCGTGATCTGCAGAAAGCTGTACGTCCTGGCAGAGGTTAAGCCAGTAGTTGTTGGCACATCGCCTTGCAATCTTTTGTGCATTGTTCCTCGCAGCGCGCAGTGTAGCAAGCGTCCGCACAGAGGGCTCCTTCTTGTGGGCAATTAGGGCTGCACATTTGACGGCGATTGCAGGTTCCATCTCAGCGGCTCCAGCTTCAAACCAATCCGCACTCTTCCCCACCTTTTTCCCAAAGGTACCTATGGCAGTCTCAAACACAGCCTCACGGATGTGGTTCCACCTTGCAGAAGCACAGTCGGTGGGACAGTCTGCCAGGGCTTCATTTATGACTTTAGCATAGCGTTCCTGCAGTTCAGGTACTGTAATCATAGCTGTGTTGATGCGGGGTCGGGGTTTCTGCTTGGAGCGGTTAACACGTCTGAGGCAGAGACGTACCTTGGTGGTGACCAGGGAATGGTCGGTGTCACAGTCAGCGCTGTGGAAACTGCGCGTGACCAGCACTCGGTTCAGCAGGGATCTCCTGGTGATGATGAAGTCCAGTTGATGCCAGTGGCGAGACCTTGGATGTCTCCAGGACACTCGGTGACAGGGCTTGGTGGAGAAGAATGTGTTGGTCAGACAGAGGTCATGAAAGGAACAGAGTTCAAGAAGGTTTTGACCGTTCTCGTTGAGCTTGCCGATGCTGAAGCGGCCAATGCAGCAGGGCCAGGAGTCATGATCTGCCCCATCTGTGCGTTAAAGTCACCGAGCAGAAACAGGTGCTCCTTGGCAGGGATCTGCTGGATTCTGGTTTCGAGCGCCTCGTAGAATGCATCTTTCACCTCAGTTGAAGAGCAGAGCATTGGAGCATAGGTGCTAAGGATATTAGCTGGTCCAGAGGAGGTTATGAGATGGAGAGAGAGGACTCGTGGAGTGCCTGAAGACGGCGGTTCAATAGAGGACAGAAGGGAGTTTCGAACAGCGACTCCAACACCGTACAGGCAATGCTCGTCAGGCTCCTGTCCCTGCAAGAAAAACATATAGTTCTTCTCCTTCAAGCTGCTGCTGCCCGAGAGTCGCGTCTCTTGCAGTGCTGCAATGTCAATATTGAGCCTCTTCAGCTCGCGGTCGATGATAGCAGTTTTCCTGGCGTCGTTGATTTGCTGGAGGTCGTCAGAGAGGCCAGGACACATTGTTCTGATGTTCCAAGTTGCCACACTCAGCGCTGGCGGCTTTGGTTTCTTGATATTAGCTGGTGCAGTGATTACAGTCCGTGATTCAGCTTTTGGCCTACACTTCAAGCACCCTTTGAAGTAAGCGGACCGTGACGGGCCAGCACCTTACTGACTGCGGGCTGCCCAGCTAAAGGCGGGCGGTAGCTGGCCAGTGGGACACGACGATCCCTCCCACCGTCGGGAGACAGCCCTAGGCGCCCGAGCTTACGCCAATTTGCTCTGGACTTTTAACCAGTAACTGTGTCTCCCCGTTTTGAGCTGCCGCAGAAGGCAGCACTGGAGTGACCTATCCAGGGCACAGGCCAGGGCGAAGTTGTGGAGAAACTGAGATGCCCAGTTGACAGATCCTCCTTCTCGGCCTTGCTGGTAGTGCCCAATGGAAGGGACTAGCCGATACAGTTGGTACCAACTTGGCTACAGGAGTTGCCAGGAGGTCCCGCTACGTGAAGACCAACCACCTTCGGGGCTCCACTCCGGATTTTCTGTAGGGGTTGTCTCCCTTAGCCTTTGTCACTCCCGTGACGACCACAAGGCAGTGGTGCTATTTGCCCATAGCTGGGGGTTGTTTTGTGTGGCACCAGGGCGTGTCCACGCGCGGGTGGGCCTGCGTGCCACACATTTGGGCCCAGCCCAAGGGGGACACACCTCCTCCCTTAATGCGACAGATTGTACTGGGCTACATCTTACCAGTAGAGGAGAGAGAAAACTTCCTCTCCCACCTGACAGGATGGTTTAATGTTAAACATATTAAATATTAAGGCAATTGATTTAATTATCTTGATCTTAATATTTAAATAGTGCTTTTATTTCATACTCTTAGTAATGACCATGGTATAAGTGGGTTAATCAACTTGGAGATGTGCGCTAAATGGTTTTAATGTGGTAAAATTAGATAAAAGTTAATCAATGATTAATCCTTACTCGTGCTGTATTTTGGCTAGAGATGTTATTACAGTGTCAGTTGATAGTAGTGGTAATTAAGCAAATAAAATAGAAATGGAGAGGTGCTGTTTGAAAATCAGTTATATGTCACGGTTATAAGTAAAAATATTAATGAAAAACTGAGCAGTGTTCAACTGGTTTGTAAAATTGAGACTCTAATTACATGACAGCTTTCTAATTAAGGAGGACAAGTCACACTCATTATAATACAAAAATCCTCAAGGTTCCACCTATCACAAAAGATGACAGGAAACAGAAGAGAGAAGGCAGAAGAGACAATGTGCAAAAAAGCTGAGGATGACTGGATGTGGTGGTGGTAGTTACGGGGGGAGGGGGGGGGGTCCATTACAAAACTCAAGCTCGGTTGCAATGAAACCGGAGATGAGAGCCAGATTTTCAATTTGAAGGTGCACTGATTGTTGAAAGTGCTGGGTGGAGTGCAAATGGGATTAGTCATTCAGTGCCATGTTGGACTGTTGCGAGGTTTCTCCCTGAGGCGAGGGAACTGAATCATGCAGAATAATGCCAGCTTGTTTTAATAGATTCCTTAATAGATTTTCAAATAAACCAATTCTAAGGGGAATGTTCTCTTCATAGGCACACAGAAGCCTAATTGGCATCATTTTATTGGACTTTGATGCGTTGATGTGTGCATTACAGGGGAGGTTAGGGAGATGTTACCTGAATGAAAACTTGTTTTTACTCATACATCTTCATCCATGGAGATATGTGCTTCTGTATGACTGCAGTATTTTCAATGGACCAATATTCCACTACCAATACTTAAAAAAATGAGAGCACACAGAACATTATTTTCTCAAATCAATTATGTGTCTTAGACAAGTAGTCTTTCGTTCAGACCTGTGACTCTCCATAGAATTGATCTGACACCATTTTTGACTCTTCCCTCTAACTAATGCTAATACGAGTGGGTGATGAGCTCTCAAGATCACCCACCCATTTGCCCTTCAAATCTTGTTGTTTTTTTTTTTGTTTTTTTTTAAAGGTACAGCCAACCAAAAGAAAGCTAGCTAAAAGGGAAAAGAGTGCTGATATGTGAATCATGCAAAGCTTCTCTAACTTAACAAGCCCAGTCTAAAAAGAAACTAAAGGTGAACATTTGGCAGTAAGCAGTTGCTTTGATGGTATGGGAGAAAGTTAAAGAGGTTTGGTGATGTAATCAGGATGTCTCCTACAGCAGAGGAGTTCTGAGGACATCCAACTGGAAAGTCATCCAGGGCACCAGGAGGAGGAACGTCATCTGCCATCTGGCTAAAGAAAGTGTGGGAATCCCAAAGAAGTGGGAGGGCGAAGACGGAGACACAGACAAGCAAGCAAGCAAGCTACACTTCTAAAATTGCTGTTAATCCATAGATCCATTTTCAGAAGAGGCAGCTCTGTTAATGAAGTATGAGGCAAGCACTTATTATTATTACCTGCTGGTCGATTCCCACTGCATCCAGGCCGTGGTACATGATGTTGACCCAGCCATCTTTTGATGCCAGCACAAACAGGGACATCAGAGCCTACAGAGGACAAACAGAAACAAACACAATATGTACACTACACACAGATAAACTATTGAAACTGCTTGGTCCAGAATACAATGATGGATTTGATAAAGTAGTGAGGCTCTCTATAAGAATAATATTCTAAATAATTTGGGTGTCTGGTGTTCTAGTGGTTTAAGAGGGACACATTGTGAGCATGCTGCTCATCTGTAGAGGTCACTGGTCTTCATGCCGTTTCCCATCTATCTACATATACAGTGGGGAAATAATTATTTGATCCCCTGCTGAATTAGTAAGTTTACCCATTTACAAAGAAATGAACAGTCCATAATTTTTATGGTAGGTTTACTTTAACAGAGAGAGAGAGAGAAGATCAGCAAAAGAAATCCAGAAAAAAAACAAGGGTTATAAATTAATTTGCATTTGATCAAGGGAAATAAGTATTTGATCCCCTACCAACCAGCAAGAATTCTGACCCGCACAGACCGGTTATGTATCCATGAGGCACACAAATTAGTCCTGTCCCTTTAGGACAGTGCTTCTAATCTTAACCCATTATATGTATAAAAGACTCCTGTAACAGAATCAATCTCTTCAATTCAAACCTCCCCACCACCATGGGTAAGACCAAAGAGCTGTCAAAGGATGTCAGAGACAAGATTGTAGACCCGTACAAGGCTGGAATGGGCTACAAGATCATCAGCAAGAAGCTTGGTGAGGAAGAGACCAGTGTTGGTGCGATAATTCAAAAATGGAAGCAACATAAAATAACAGTCAATCGCCCTCGCTCTGGAGCTCCATGAAAGATTGCACCACACAGGGTAAGGATGAATCTGAGAAAGGTGAGGGATCAGCCCAGAATTACAGTACACAGGAGGAGCTTGTTAATGATCTCAAGTGAGTTGGGACCACAATCACCAAGAAAACCATTGGTAACACACTTTGCCATAATGAACTGAGATCCTGCAGTGCTCGCAAGGTCCCCCTGCTCAACAAGACACATATACAGGATCATCTGAAGTTTGTCACTGAACACCTAAATGATTCAGAGAAGACCTGGCAGAATGTAGTGTGGTCAGATGAGACCAAAATTGAGCTCTTTGACATCGACTTGCCTCGCTGTGTCTGGAGGCAAAGAAGACCAGCCCCACTGTCAAACATGGAGGTGGAAACATTCTGCTTTTGGGACTGTTTCTCTGCTAAGGGTACAGGAAGACTTCACTACATTGAGGGACGGATGAATGGCGGCATGTACCGCAGAATCTTGGATGAGAACCTCCTGGCCTCAGCCAGAACACTGATGATGGGTTGTGGATGGGTCTTCCATATGACAGTGACCCAAAACTTTCAGCCAAGGCAACAAAGGAGTGGCTCAAGAAGCACATTAAGATCCTGGAATGGCCTAGCCAGTCTCTGGACCTTAATCCCATAGAAAGGCTGTGGCGGGAGCTGAGTGATATCCTGGAAACCTTCAGGATTTGGAGAGTATCTGTAAAGTGAAGTGGCCCAAAATCCCTCCTGAGATGTGCACAAACCTGGTGACCATCTACAAGAAATATTTGACCTCTGTGATGCCAACAAGGGTTTCTCCACTAAGTACTAAGTTACGTTTTTCTTCTTATTTATTTCCCCCAATCAAATGCAAATTAATTTATTACCCTTATTTAACATTTTTTCTGGATTTTTTAGTTGATGTTCTGTCTCTCTCTGTTAAAATAAACCTACCATAAAACATATGGACTGTTCATTTCATTGTGAGGGGGAAAACTTACAAATTCAGCAAGGGACCAAATACTTATTTCCCCCAATGCTCATTGTCATGACCCAATGAGCCTGACTTAAACACTGAAAAATAATTTTTAAATGATTCTTTACAGAGCTTTGTGGTTCTTCAGAGAGCCATTAGTTACCAAAGAACCTTTTTGTTTAGAGAATGGTTCTATGCATACCTTATATACAGCATCCCTAAATAGCGGCCTGTGGGCCACATGTGAGCCGTGAGACCCAAATTTATGTCCCCCCACCATCACTCTGGCATCTACCAGTATGTAAAATAGTGTTGCTCTGCAAATTTGAACAGCATTGCACACCACACACTTCACACCTGAGCATGGAGAAAGTATGTATACGTAACCACAGCACACATTCTGTGTCCCACCATCAGCTGTGCCAAGCTGCCTGACTGTTAACCCGGCCTTCTGTCAGACACACAGCTGCCTTCCTTCCCTCCGCATGTGCCAGTGAGCCGCATCCAGTTACCAAGAGCTTCTGTTTTACGATCCCTTCAATCACCTGCTGACACTCAAAAAAGCTTCTCAAACCTCCTTCTGGCTTGTTTCTGTGATGGACTGATCTGAGGTAGAGGAGTGGTGACTTTTATCAAACTTTATTAGAGGCTGAGGAGCAGGGCAAGTCCATATGTCACCGCTGTGAGAAAGACGCCCGTTTCCTCATCGAAGAATTTTCAGTAAGTCACATGATTACTAACTGGTCTTGAAACATCAGAGAGGGGAGACCAGGGCATGTTGTCCCACTTTTCACTCTTTCTTACACTGACTAGGCATCATACGTCGACATCATGGGTTTTCAGTACATATTCTGTGTTCATCATATTTTCATGTCTCATTTCAATACAGGGCTATAGATGGTTAAAAATAGTGTGTGCACTTGTGACAACTTGCCCCATCAACAGGTAAGCTGTCACATGATCAATAACAAATAAAAACACAGTAACTTAACTGTCAATATTAATCTTTTATTAAACAACGAACCAGTGCGTGTGTGACATTAACACTAGCATGCCCCCCCCCCCCCCCCCCCCCCCCACACACACACACCAGGTGCTAGGCACTTCGGGTGACGGTGTCTGGTTTTAATTAGCTCTCTCCATTAAGGAGCTTTTTTTTTTTTGTATTTTGTATACTTTATTAATCCTCAGAGGGAAATTCAGTGCATCCACCTGGATGATGAGGCAGCCACGGTACGGTGCCAATTCCTTCACCAGTCACACCCACATTCACATCTAGGGCCGCTTTAGAGTCTCCATTTAATCTAACTTGCATGTTTTTGGCCTGTGGGAGGAAACCGGAGTACCTGGGGAAAACCCACACAGACACGAGGAGAACATGCACACTCCACACAGAAGGGTCACTGATGGTCAGGGGGTGGGATCGAACCCATGACCACCTTATTGTGCTGCCACAGTGCTAACCACTGCTTTTCCGGGTTTTGGGTCACAGAGGCAGCAGTCCAAATAGAGAAGCCCAGACCTCCCTTTCCCCAGCCACCTCCTCCAGCTCAGACAGAGAGCAATATGAACCAAACTCTCACAATGGTCACATCGGGACTGGATAAAAAGTGAGAATTCACAATTGTTAAAAAAGCAAAAAAGTGGTCCAGATCACTGATCAAGTGGTCCACTGATCAAGATCTGCCTCAAAATGTAATGGGTTCATCAACTGTATACACTGATGAAAATTTCATCAAAATGTTTCCAGTAGTTTTTGCGTAACCCTGGAAACAGGCAAACAGAAAAACCAGTGGCAGTGATCGCATCACCTCCTTGTTGCAGGTATACTGAAGCAGTGAGAGAGACACAGAAACTAAGCATCACAGGGAAAGGGTGATGCGCTGATAGGGGGATGTAACAGTCAGTTACCTTTTCTTCCCCCCCGTCTAACATGTCATGTGTAACATAAAACTGAACTACAAGGTGGCCTACAAACCAATAATAATGGATTAGACTAATATGGCGCTTTACATGTCAAGTAACATCTCAAAGCCTTTACAGTGAGTCCATTATTCATTCACTCCAAACAGATACTGATAGTCGTAAGCTACTACTGCAGCTACAGCTGCCCTGGGGCAGACTGACGGAAGCGTGGCTGCCAATCCGCACCAGCGGCCTCTCCGACCACTACCGAACATTTACACACATTCATACCCAGTGTCATGGACACTGGAGGCAAGGCGGGTCAAGTGTCTTGTCCAGGGACACAACAGCAGGATGGCTGGGAAGAGCGGGATTCGAACTACCAGCTCTCCAGTTATTGGACTACCCGCTCTACTTCCTGACACCAGATCTGTCAGGAGGAATGGGCCAAAATTCCAGCAAACTACTGTGAAAAACTTGTAGAAAGAAACCCAAAATGTTTGACCTAAATCATACAGTTTTAAGGCAATGCTATTATATACTAAGGAAATGTATGTAAACTTCTGACTTTGAAGAAAAAAAAAAATTCTCAAAAAAAATTAACTAGCAAATATGTTTCCTCCCACATGCCAAAAACATGCAAGTTAGGTTAATTGGCATTGAACTTGGGATTCTAAATTGTTCTTAGGTATGACTGTGAGAGTGAATGGTTGTCTGTCTCTCTGTGTTGGCCCTGTGATGGACTGGCCATCTGTCCAGGGTGTACCCTGCCTCTCACCCAAAGATGCTGGGATAGGCTCCAGCCCCCCCTGCAACCCGAAAAGGATTAAGCGGAAGCAGATGGATGGATATAAAAAATATTGAGCAAATAGAAATAATTTTGGTAATCCTAAATGACCTAAAACAGGAAAAGTTATTCTTTTTAGTTTATATATGCTTCCGCTAGGCAACATTATTAGAAAGCACTGTATACATTTTCACTGTTATGCAGGTGACACACAATTATACCTGTCAATGAAGCAGATGATAGTAATCAACTAGCCAAGTTAGAGATCTGTCTTAAGGAAATCAAAGCTTGGATGACTTGTAATTTCCTGTTATTAAATTCAGATAAGACTGAAGTCATTCTAGTTGGTCCAAAAAACCTTAGAAATACCTTTTCAGATCAAACTCTTAGTTTGGAAGCAGTTACTCTTTCTCTTAATAGTTATTTTTGATCAAGATCTGTTTTTAATTCACATATTAAACTTGTTTCTAAGACTGCCTTCTATCATTTGTGTAATATTGCCAAGATAAGGAGCATCTCGTCTCAGTGATGCTGAGAAACTAATCCATGCTTTTGTTAGCTCTAGATTAGATTATTGTAACCCTTTATTATCAGGTTGTCCTCAAACGTCTTGAACAAGTCTTCAGCTGATACAAAATGCTGCAGCAAGAGTTTTAACAGGTACTAGAATGAGAGATCATATCTCTCCGGTTCTGGCCTCCCTGACCGGGGGACCTCCAGTAATGCATTGGGCCTCACTCCTTTCCTCACTCTCAATGAAATATTTTTTTTGCTGGTCATTAACATTTGTTTGGTCGGTCGCTATGGAGGGTGAGAATATGTATGGGCACATAATCATACCATGTAGGAGAACTAAGTAGACGGTTATGCTGTTTCATCCCATCTAGCAACAATGCTCTGCACTGTGTGTGTTTATATATTTACATATTTATTCCATCTAGCTACAATGCTCTGCACTGTGTGTTTATATATCTACATATTATTCCATCTAGCAACATTGCTCCGCACTGTGTGTTTTTATATATTTACATATTTATTCCACCTAGCTGCAATTCTCCGTACTGTGGGTGTTTATATATTTACATATTTATTCCATCTAGCTACAATGCTCCGCACTGTGTGTTTATATATTCATATATTTATTCCATCTAGCTACAATGCTCTGCACTGTGTGTCTGTGTGTGTGTGTATATATATATTTTATAGTAATATGTACGTATATTAGCTGCTCTTGCTTGCTTGTTTTTTTTTTCTTGCCTTCTGATTGTTGCTCTGAGTGTTGCTATCCCTGTGCTGTTGCAATCCTGGAATTTCCCCGTTGTGGGACTAATAAAGGCTTATCTTATCTTATCTTATCTTTGTTCTCTCCCATAGATTGAGTCCCCATCTTGCTGTTTGCTCTCTACATGTCTATTCTTTTCTTTTTCTCTATCCCCTCACCCCCCAGCCAGTCGCAGCAGATGACTGCCCCTCCCTGAGCCTGGTTCTGCTGGAGGTTTCTTCCTGTTAAAAGGGAGTTTTTCCTCTCCACTGTCGCCAAGTGCTTGCTCACAGGGGATCGCCTGATTGCTGGGGTCTTTCTGCAACTGTGGGGGTTCCCCCCTTCAGTTGATAGTGCTATGAGATGACTGTTGTTGTGAAATGGCGCTATATAAATAAAGTTGAATTGAATTGAATTGAACTTACAAAGCTCTAAATAATCAGGCCCCTTTTAATTTAAAAGATCTGATACTACCCTATCATCCTAACAGAGCACTATGTTCCCAAAATGCAGGATTACTTGTAATACCTAAAATCTCCAAAAGTTATCAAGCTCCTCTCCTGTGGACCCAGCTGATAATCTGAATTCGGGAGTCAGACTCAATCTTTGTTTTTAAGAATAGGGTTAAAACCTTCCTTTTTGATATTGCCTATAGTTAGGATGGGATCATGTGCCACTGAACCCTCCTTTAGTTATGCTGCTAATAGGTTTAGACAGCCGGGGGACCTGCATCAATGCACTGGGCTTCACTCCTTTCTTCACTCTCAATGAAGTATTTTTGCTGGTCATTAACATCTGTTTGTTCTGTCCCCTAGATTGAGTCCCCATCATGCTGTTTGCTCTCTACATGTCTGTTCTTTCTTCCTCTCTATCCCCTCACCCCCCAGCCAGTCGCAGCAGATGACTGCCCCTCCCTGAGCCTGGTTCTGCTGGAGGTTTCTTCCTGTTAAAAGGGAGTTTTTCCTCTCCACCGTCGCCAAGTGCTGCTCACAGGGCATCGCCTGATTGCTGGGGTCTTTCTGCAATTGTGGGGTCCCCGCTACAGTTGAAAGTGCTATGAGATGACTGTTGTTGTGAAATGGCGCTATATAAATAAAGTTGAATTGAATTGAAAAGTTTAGTCTGATTTAATGTCAGACAGTGAGACAAAAAAAGGTTACTTGTCATTTATACAGTGTGTGGACACATCTGGTTTCAACTGTATATAATGGTATTAATTAAACTCCATTCTTATGTGGACACACTGTAAATTAAATTAGTCAATCTTACTTAGAGAAAACATCCAACCCAATTGCCTTGAAAGAAAAAATAACAGGGTTACAAAAATAATTTTTTTTGTAAGTTGTCTGTATTTTTTAAACTGATTTAAGACAATTTTGCACCGCTGAATCCGAAAATGACATCCGCTTCTTTCGATCAGGTCAGGTTTTTATTTTATTCGAACCTCTAGAATGCTCAGCGGCAGGGATGTCTCTCTTCAGTGTCCAACAGTAATCAGCCATCATGACAATTTATGACATCATGTCATAAATTGGCGCATGCAAACTCTTCAGAGTTCGAGAAATTTCAAGAAATAAAAAAGACTTTTGCATCATATAAAGTGAAAATACCCGTATATGTAAACAAAAACGTAAAAACATCGTGTGGCCATAGTTCAACAAGTTGACCTGATTGAGCAAAGCCAATGGGATTTTTGGATTCAGCACATCAAAATTGTCCTAAATCAGCTAAAAAAAACTTAGACAATAAATTTGGTGTTGACCTCTTCACTTATCGGAATAAAAATTCTATGTTGTAAATAAGCACTAATCTGTACATACAATTTCTATTGCACTTAGTTTTCTTTTTTTTCAAGACAATCAGTTTACATGCTTTTTGAAACTATTAACTAATTGGAATTTACAGTGCAAAGCCATAATTTGCATTCTGTCTTCTATCTATACCTCTATATTTTCAGAATAAGAGTGTACAGAATATTTCACTTCACAATGCAACACACTTAAGTTATTTCCCTGAAGCAGAAGAACATTTCGACTACTGTGGTCTTGATGGTAATTGTTGGGCATACAGTATGTACACATTTTGTAGCCAGTAGGACACAAGGGTGTACTTATTATTTGTAGTACCTGTCCCAAGTTGTCAAAGTTGTATTTGTGGTGAACCCATCGATAGTTGGCAGCCAGGCAGTCAGATTTGTTAGTGATGTTCTTCACATCAAAACCCACGCAGTAGTAGAACTTTCCTTTGAAGAGCTTGGAACAAAAATAGAAAGAGTGAGAAACGAAAGATGGAAGCACACAAAGATAAAACGTCATAAAAACACTTCTCTGCATCGTCACTTCTTCCACTCAGTGTTTGAAGTAATTCCATAATTACTGTATGTAAGCAGTGTGTGGATGAAGTTTAACTGAAGACTCCAAAAGCACTTGATATAAACAGTGTGTTTTTTCTACTGAGGAAATATGTTTTCTACTGTCATATTAAGCACATCAAAGAGGAATATGAGTAAAATAATGCACATGAGGGGATCCAGAGAGAATATGAAGTGAAATGATGAATAACAGTGTGGGACTGACAAGTTGCAGCAAAAGAAAATCTGTATGGCTTTGATGACATCAGGAAAAGTCTTTGCTACATTTACAAGACTTAAGAATAGACTGTAGGATGCATTCTGCAAAATTTCTTATGAAGTTTTAGAGGCTCAAAGTTTACATTAATTTCTTTTTTTAACTCACTTCTTTATTTAACATTTACACAAATACATATAAAAAGTGAGCAAGAAACAACACAATAAATAGAACAAGAACAGAAACGCCATGGGTTTTAAGCAAAGCAAATTAAAAAAAATCCCATAAAGGATGCAGAAAATAAGCAATAAATACAAAGAGATTAAATTAAATTGAATTTGGAGCACAGATTTAGGGTTTTCATGGCTTTTCTATTACAAGAGGTAGATATTGTTTGAAAGTAAAACTTCATCTCTCTTTCAAAGGTACCAGAGTGGGGTTTGATCTTTAAGACTTTACATTTATGAATATAAAATATGGCTATTAATACAATAAGGTTACATAAATAAAATTAATTTACCAGTTCTCTTTTGTAGTTCACAAAACCAAACAGCACATTTTTCAAGTGAAGAACAAAACCATCATAAATGTTGCCCAAGACAAAGCGAAATATGTCAGATATGCTCACAGGTCCCAATCGCATGGAAGACGGTTTCCAGGTGTGTGTTACAGAAGGTGCAAGATACATTGATGTCCTTCTTGTACTTCACCAAGAAAGATTTGACAGGATAACAATGATGAAAAATCTTGAAAGAGATTTCTTTGACTTTGTTTTTAAGTATTTGTTGGGGAGAGTCCATGTTCTTTCCCAGCTTATGTTCTGAACAGTGGGCAGTGTCTTGTCTGGCATGGTGGCTAGTGATACGGGAGCTCCAAAGGGGACCGTGCTCTCTCCTTTTCGCTTCACCTTATACACCACTGACTTTCAGTACAACACAGAGTCACGCCACCTGCAGAAATTCTCTGACGACTCAGCTGTTGTTGGGTGTATAAGATGGGGAGAGGAGGGGGAGTACAGGGCACTGGTAGACAGACTTGTGGAGTGGACAGAGCAGAATCACCCGAGGCTGAATGTCAGCAAGACTAGAGAGATGGTGATTGACTTCAGGAAGAAGAGGATGCCCTCACGGCTATTGCAGATTAGGGGGGGGGATGTGGAGGTAGTTGAGGACTACAACTACCTGTGTCATGATCAGCAACGGACTGAACTGGAAATTGAACACTGATCTGCACACACGAAGGGGATGAGCAGACTTTACTTCCTGAGGAAGCTGAGATCCTTCAACGTGTGCAACAGGATGTTGGAGCTTTTCTACCAGGCCACTGTTGTCAGCGCCATCTTCTTTGCTGCTGTCTGTTGGGATAGCAGTATCAGGGCCAGTGACACCAACAGACTTGACAAGATTATCAAGAAGGCTGGCTCTGTGATTGGTCTCAGGCCGGAGACTTTTGAGACTGTGGTGGAGAGGAGAACACTAAATAAACTGTGATCCATCATGGACAATCCTGATCACCCCCTCCACCACACAGTGGACAGACAGCGGAGCACTTTCTCCAGCAGACTCCTACAGCTTTGCTTCCGAATGGTTAGGTACAGGAAATCTTTCCTGCTACATGCCATTTCACTGTACAGTAACTCACTCTGATGTTGTACTCTGGTTATAACTATGCTACCATACTGCACCTTACAGTGTAATTGGTGCCTCACATTTCACTCTGCACCTGATAGTCCTGAATTGTACAGCGGGTACGATTCATGTACCTATATGGGTCACCATCTATTCATCTATGATGTATATAAGTTTTTAGCAGTTTTGCTTTCCATGGGTAATGCCTTTGTCTATTATGCTGTGTGTGTTTGTTGATTTGGTCGTCTACTGACATGCTGCTGTTACTCTGTAATTTCCCAGTTTGGCATCCATCCATCCATCCATCCATCCATCCATGGCCTGTGGGAGGAAACTGGAGTACCCGGCGTAAACCTACCCAGAAATGGGGAGAACATGCAAACTCCACACAAAAGGGTCACTGATGGCTGAGATCTAGTTTGATAAGCCATTTTGATGTTGATCTTTGACCTTGTGATCCCAAATCCAGAGTCACCCATGTCAAGGTCATAGGTTGAACCAGGTTTGGTGACCCTAGCTTTCTCGTGGTACAGTAATAAGGCATAGGGAATGTTAACCTGACCTTTTGACCTCAAACCCACAATTTGAGGTCAGGGTGCCAAGGTGAACCTGTCTACCAGGTTTGGTGGCCCTAGCCTTACTTATGAGTGAAATTGCAATATGTGCATCATCAGTGTATATCAAATCATGGTACCAAGTTTCTAAACATTTGGAAGAAAACTGAAGGAGGAGTTGATTTCACAAGACAGTTAGGGTGTTTCTCAAAGCCAAGGATATATCCTTTCAAGGCCAAGGCAACAAAGCTCTGACAAAGCTAGTATTAAGTAACAGCTAGCTATGCTAACAACACTGTGTTAATGGATCTATGCTATTTGAACAGTCACGGTTGGATGTACAGTGGAAATATTCTTGTCACAACAGCCACGGCTGGATTTCAAGCACAGGTATGCATCTGGACAGTTTGTGACCCAACAAGAATTAAACCTGATTGCCAGATACAGTATGTTGTTACAGACTGAAGATGTGATAATAGTCACTTTCCATCAGACAGCTAAGACTGTGATCCACTGAAGTTAAAAAAAAAACAACAACAAAAAAAACCCCAAAACATTTACTTGCTACCTGGATAAGGATTATTCAAAAATGGATTTTGATCTCCAAAAGAAATTTGAGGGACTAGATCATGTCTCTGTCACAGCAGACATTTGGACTGTGGATAATGGACATTTTCTTTGGATCACTGCACATCAGATTAAATCCATAACATAAAGGTAAGTTAAACATGGACAGCTTTTATGCAGTGTTGCCAACTTTCACTCCAAAATGAGGAAATTACTGGGAATATCATGTTGATTTTTTTTCAGATTTTTCCCATAATAAGAGCTCTCAAGGCAGGATAAAGCAGACTGAACATGTTCTAAAAGCTCTGTCTGAAAGAGTCTGTTTTCAGCCTGACATTAAAAAGCCTGTAATGTAATCCATGAATTAAATTATCTTGCTATGTGTGCAAGGTGATTTAAACATGCATTTCAAAGTAATGTGAAAGTTACTTTTTCAAGTAACTAGTTACTTCAATTCAATTCAATTTTATTTATATAGCGCCAAATCACAACACAGGTCATCTCAAGGCATTTTACAGAAAAGAGTGGGTTTAGGCCACACTCTCAAATTTATAGAACCCAGCAGAGACCCCTAAGAGCAAGCACTGTGGCGACACAGGTGAGGAAAAACTTCCCTTTAACGGGCAGAAACCTTGAGCGGAACCATAGCTCATAGAGGACGGCCATCCGCCTCGACTGGCTTGACTTCAGTCATGCAGTAATTGGTACGTAACAGTCACTTTTGGAAAGAAGTAACTAGTAACTGTAATTAATTTCTATTTTTTAGTAACTTGCCCAACACTGTGCCTCACACAACCAAAAGTTGTCAGAAACTGTACTCAAGCTCAAGTTGAGTTACCTGATGTATGCAAAAACAATCATTTAGTTAGCAAAAAAGTACTTCCTACTTTCTGAAAAAAAAATGCTTGAGTACGAGGTTATGGCTTTTTTTTCCTAAATCCATGGAGCTATACAACCTTATTGCTAAAGCTGACTCTTTTCCTCACTGATGTGTGACTGTTAAACTTTGGATTTTCCTTTTAAGTTTTTTTTTCTTCCTTAGTTCATCAGTTTTTCTGTTCATTTCTGAGATAAATTTGTGGCTTATTTTATGGAAAATTTAAAGTTTTTACACTTAAAGTTATAAATATTATTGCAACTTTCCTCTTTTACATCTGTAACTATTTAGAAGCAAATTTACGATTTTTTCAATATTTTTTTTTACTTTATTCTAAAGATTTTTTTCTTCAGTGTGTCACTGTAATGAGAATAAAATCTAAGCATGTTTCTTTTAGAATCATCCAAATGCTTCTGCAAACTTTTGTCCTTAAATAGCAAAATTACTAAAATGATGCATATTATATTAATTATACCACACAATAAATTGCACTCTCTTAGATAAATTTTATATTTTATGTTTTTCACAGGTACAAAGGAACAAACAGCAAGAGGCCAGGAAGAGAGCTGACAAATGTTTTTCTTTGCTGAAAAGGGTAATTGAGAAATAATTGCTATTATTTTTGTTCTGGTAGTGTTGTTTGAAATGGCTGCTGCTTATACTGTTGAATAAAATGTTTTAAATCCAACTGTGTTACCTGATTTTTGTAATGTATTCTACAATGTGGACTGGTATGGAAAAGAAGCAAGACAAACAACAGACAATGATTTAAACTTTATATAAAAGGCACAGATACATACAGGTAAACAGTGGATATAAAAAGTCTACACATCCCTGTCCAAATACCAGGTTTTTATGATGTATAAAAATGAGACCAAGAGAAATCATTTCAAAACTTTTTCTACCACTAATGTGACCTATAACCTGTACATCCCAATTGAAAAAACAAACTGAAATCTTTTAAGGGAAAAAATAAAAAAAACTTTCAAAAACCTGGTTGCATAAATATGCACACCCTGTTATAACTGTGGATGTGGCTGTGTTCAGAATTAACCAATCACATTCAAACTCATGTTAAATGGGAGTCAGCACACACCTGCCACCATTTAAAGTGCCTCTGATTAACCCCAAATAAAGTTCAGTGGTTCTAGTAGGCTTTTCCTGGCATTTTTGAAGTCACATCTTACAGCACAAGCCATGGTCCACAGAGAGCTTCCAAAGCATCAGAGGGATCCCATTGTTCAAAGGTATCAGTCAGGAGAAGGGTACAAAAGAATTTCCAAGGCATTAAATATACCATGGAGCACAGCGAAGACAGTCTAACTAACTAACTAACTAACTAACCTGCACTTATATAGCGCTTTTCTAGTCACAAAGACCACTCAAAGCGCTTTCCTTAATACTAACCCTCTATTCTAAGGGCCTATAGGAAACAGATATCCAGGGACAATTCAGAACAGCCAATTAACCTAACAGTCCTCATCAAGTGGAGAAAATATGGCACAACAGTGACATTACCAAGACCTGGACGTTCCTCCAAAATTGATGAAAAGACGAGAAGAAAACTGGTCAGGGAGGCTGCCAAGAGGCTGACAGCAACATTGAAGGAGCTGCAGGAATTTCTGTCAAGTACTGGCTGTTTAGTACATGTGACAACAATCTCCCCTCTAGGATGGCAAGGACGAGAGTCTTATCTTACGAAGAAAAACATCCATGCCCAGCTATATTTTGCAAAAACACATTTGAAATCTCCCAAATGCATGTGGGAAAATGTGTTTTGGTCCGATGAAACCAAGGTTGAACTTTTTGGCCATAATTCCAAAAGGTATATTTGGCACAAACACAACACTGCTCATCACCAAAAGAACACCATACCTACAGTGAAGCATGGTGGCGGCAGCATCATGCTTTGGAGCTGTTCTCTTCAGCTGGAATTGGGGCCTTAGTCAAGGTGGAGGGAATTATGAACAGTTCCATATACCAGTCAGTGTTAGCACAAAACCTTCAGGCTTCTGCTGGAAAGCTTAAGATGAAAAGGAACTTCATCTTTCAGCACGACAATGACCCAAATCTTACATCCAAATCAACACAAGAATGGCTTCACCAGACGAAGATTAAAGCTTTGGAATGGCCCAGCCAGAGTCCAGACCTAAATCGGATCGAACATCTGTGCGATGATCTGAAGAGGGCTGTGCCCAGGAGATGCTCTCATAATCTGACAGATTTGGAGCATTTTTGCAAAGAAGAGTGGGCAAATATTGCCACATCAAGATGTGCCACGCTGATAGACTCCTACCCAAAAAGACTGAGTGCTGTAATAAAAGCCAAAGGTGCTGCAATAAAGTATTAGTTTTAGAGTGTGCATATTTATGCAACCAAATTATTGTAATTTTTTTTTTTTTCCCCCTTAAGAGATTTTAGTTTGTTTTTCAATTGGACTGTACAGGTTATAGGTCACATTAGTGGAGGAAAAAGTTTTGAAATGATTTATCTTGGTCTCATTTTTTTCACATCACAAAAACCTGGCATTTGAACAGGGGTGTGTAGACTTTTTATATCCACTGTATCTCCATAACTCGGCTCATTGAGCGCAGTAAAACCCCAGGGAATAATAACTAATGAACCTGCCTCACTCATGGACCAACAAGCACCGCTGTTAACTCGATCCTGTTTCTGTAAATGTATCATTTTGACCTGAAGAAAAAAAGGAGAGATCCTCTGAGTTAACGTTGGAAAAAAAGGAGGAACATGGAGAGTTCCGCGCTGCAATTTACCAGGGACCCTTAACAGATTTTCCCTCTGACATTTGAGCCTCCTCAGATCTCGGAAAGTGGGCTGGGGGAAACTGTTATAACACCTGCTGTCTTCGAGTCATTTTGACCTGAAGACAACAGGAGGACGCCCAGCTCAATACGTGCTGTACCTTGGAGGTTATAATTTGGAAATAACAGGCCTTCATATTGCACAGCTCCATGTGTTCCTCCTGGCTGTTGTGTCTAATTTGGATTCTGACACGGCTTTGGTTTGTAACTTGTATAAATTCAGCTGTAAGATTGGAGTGGTATTCAACAGTCTTTAATTACTTTATTTATTTGTTTATTTTACTCAGTAATATCACGTACATCTGTGCGGATTACCCAGGGCCTTTGTATATTTTTCCATAATCCTGGGCTATTTTATTCAATCTTGTGTTCAATTTTGTGTTCTGCACTCTGCACTTTAATGTACAGTATTTCTTCCGTGAAGCCACTATCATATCTGTGTATATTACCATAATCCTGGGATATTTTTTTTTATTTTTTAAATTTCAATTGTGTGTTTAACTGAGTGATGCTTAGCAGTCACAAAAGACACAGCTTGTCGCATTGCTGCTGAGCTGTAGGGACCGACCAACTACAGCGTGGGGGGGGGGGGGTCGTGGGGAGTACCATCAATTTGATCAGTTTCCATCCATCCAGAGACTATGCTGCAGTTGTAGGATGTGAAACATCAGGTGTACTTTAACCGTATGTTATTGGGTCATAATGATGTCACGTTTTTGTTTTGTTTTTTTTCCTGACCGGAACACCGGCCTAAGCAGTGAAGCAGCCTACATCTCCCAATGGGTCGCTTCCATGCCTGCAACTAGTAGTGAAGGAATCATTTTGAGCAATTTTTGGCTGCCCAGAAATCTGCTCGGAAGCACAAGATATACAGTATTTGAGTCTTAACAGCTGTTATAAGGCCTGGCCTGTCAACAGCACTGCCCTACAAAGACAAAACACAGCAACTACAAAACTGATGAAACTGACTGCAATGCCTTTAAATGCATTTGACTGGCCAAGCAACAGTGCTGTAGGAGAATATTCGTAATGCATTCATGTTAATTCTAACAAGGGTTAGGGTTCGTCTAAGTCTTAACTCACTTCTGACAAATTTGAAGGTACTCTGTTTTGTCTTAAGGCATAATAGTAATATGCATTTTTCCTTCTTAAATATCAAACTTCTCACTGAAATTTGCAACTTTCTGCTTTGTTACATTTCTTGTAATTTTGTGAACATACAGTCATTTTACTGTAAATCTGTGACTTACACTTTTCTTTCATAATTAACTCATAAATTTGCAGCATCTCTTGTACATTGATGCTATTTTACTCTCTTTAAATGTGTAACTTTTTGGGAGTATATATATTTTTCTTTGTCAAAGCCACTGTTTTTTGGCCAAAGTAACATCTTATATCATGCAAAAACTAGAATATTTTAATTCACATTTTATTCAGAGGGCTAAGTAATCATCAAAATAAAAAAAGGTTAGAAATAGCTCACTTCATGTGTGATAAATATGGAAAATACTAAAGTTTAACTTGTTAAAAACTGAATTCTTAACAAAACTTTAATACAACATTCACATTTTTTGAGATGTGCTAGTAATTTTATTTATTTCGGGGGGAGGGGTGGTGTTAGATTTTGCTCTCCATGGAAATTATTCTTTTGTAATATATATGATGTATTAAAAAAATCAAAAAATAAAAGTTAAGTAGAGAGCATAGTCATGCAAAAATGATTGTTTACCTGAACACCAAGAATGCCAAAGATGATGAAGAAGGCACAGCAGATGAGGACGATGTTGCCGATGGGTTTGAGAGAAGTGATGAGGGTCTCCACCACCAGCTTCAGCCCCGGAGCCCTGCTGATCACCCTTCACAACAAACAGCACACATTTTATGAGAATTTATAGTAGATGAAATAATATTAAGAAGGTTTTTTTTTTTTCTAAAAGCCTGTGGAATACGAGAAAAATGGGCTCAATATTCAATCTAGAATAGGAAAGATAAATATGAATGGCTTCATAATCTCCAAGTAACTCCAAATTAACAATTGAAATTTGTTTTGTTCTATTCTACCACCTAATAAGACCCTTATTGATCAAAAAGGATTAATATCTTTATTCATATCTTGTAGAGGGTAAAAGGGAAGGATGTGGAGGCGAGGCACAAGCGTAGGTCGACACAGATTCTTTATTAAACCTTCTAACATAAATGTACAGTCTGTGTGTCCCAGTGTGGCCGCTGAGGCCGAGTCTCTGTAAAGGAGCCTCCCCAGTCTCTCTGCGTTCTCTTTATATAACTTTATTGACCTCGCGTAGAGACTGGGGA
The DNA here is from genome assembly GCA_020510985.1 of Pholidichthys leucotaenia. Taxonomy (NCBI): domain Eukaryota; kingdom Metazoa; phylum Chordata; class Actinopteri; order Cichliformes; family Pholidichthyidae; genus Pholidichthys; species Pholidichthys leucotaenia. The sequence continues at coordinate 268,374,766 of CM035848.1, read as the reverse complement.
TGGCACGTATTGCATGGGGTTTGACAAAGGCAATGTGTGGCATGATCATCATAACACATGTTACCTTCATAACAATACATTCGCCTCCAAGCGCAGCAGCTTAGAGCAGCAGGTGGCGAAGGCGCCTTATAGTCTGGTCTAATTACCCCTGTGGGGGGCTACCACCCTCAGTCCATTATTCAGCCCCTCTGTCTACTTCTGGGTGTGAGATAATGTCCACCCGCAGTGTCTAGTGTCACCACACAGCCGCCCCCTCGGAACACCCAGAAGGGGCTGTGACCCCCAGTCGTTTGGGCTCAAGACGGCGCCCCTGGTGTCTGCAGCAGGGGTTTGCCGCTCCGGTCGAACTGTCCTGCTGGTGAAGTGTGTCGGAGGGCATGTCAGTCCGTGGGGTGAAAGGAGGAGGGGTGAAAAGCACTTGCTGCTCCGCTCCAAGTTCCAACACGTTGAACAGCCGTGGTTCATGTGCGCACGGGGTCCGGTGCGCGTCGTGCTGATGGAAGAAAGCTGGCAAACGACAGGTTTCTAGGATGGAGTTGCTGAATGATCTGGAGGATGTGGGGGGAAACAATGGAGTGCCGGCCCGGGACGTTAAAAGCATCTGAGCTCTGCAAAATTTGTGTGCCGATCAGTCTCGGGTGAGGGACTTTTCTGGTGAACCCTCCGGTGATTTGCAGCGGCTTTGAAAAAAATTAAGTCTCTGACTCCTCGTGCGGGCCCGGTCCTGCGAGGATGTGGGGAAGGCGATCGGCCTAATTCCCCGAGGATGCGTAGCGGCTGTGAAAAAACTTAAGCTGTGTCAGGGAAACTGGTGATCTTGCTTTGGGTGCAGGGGCAGTCCTAAAATTTCCAGGGGAAGCAATCGGCTATTTTCCCATTGATGCGCAGTGGCTGAGAAACAGATACATGTCCTGTGGGCGAGGTGGCCCGGCTGCTTTAGGTGCGATGCGCGAAGCCTAAAGTATCCGAGGATGGCGATTGGCCGTGTTCATCGGGAATGTGCAGTGGCTGAGGATGATGTATAAGTCTTTGGAGTCGGTTTGTCCTTGGTGCGTGGCGCACGCTCTGGCGCAGTGACCACAAAGCTGTAAGTTGCGCTGTCCTCGTAATCCTGCAGTGTGCGCATGGGGCATCTGTGAGCCAAAACTGTGCCGTCGGGAGGTGAGTCAGGGATGGGGAGCTTGACTCAATCGCGCAGACGGCGCCGATCTTCCCCTTTTAGGCTGTTTCTGTGCGATGCTCGTCTTGCTGATTCTGGTGCTTCTCGGTCCCCATGCCGCTCGCTCCCTCCTGCCCTTGAGGTCGCCATCATGGAGAGAGGCAGGCGTGCGCACTCCAGTGTGGATGAGGAGGATGCCGGCGGTCCCTGGTACTCCAGAGTCCACAGCGTGGTTAAAGGGAATGACAGTCCATCTCACGTCAGGTCACCAATGTAGAGGGTAAAAGGAAAGGATGTGGAGGCGAGGCACGAGTGTAGGTCGACACAGATTCTTTATGAAACCCTCTAACATAAATGTACAGCCTGTGTGTCCCAGCGTGGCTGCTGGTGCCGAGTCTCTGTAAAGGAGAATCCCCAGTCTCTCTTTATATAACTTTATTGACCTCGCATAGAGACTGGAGCTGGCGCTTATTGCATGGGGTTTGACAAAGGCAATGTGTGGCAAGGTTATCATAACACATGTTACTCTGTAAACTATGTAAACTTTCCCAACACATTTCTTTGTTGATTTAGCTATTAATTATCTCCACAACAAGGATATGCAAAATAAGAATAAAGAAAGATCAAAATAGCCACTACTGTGTGCTGTGGATTTTTCCCTAAAGAGGTATGGAGAGAAGCTGTCCAGCACTAATAACTGTGATCTGTTGTTCTTGGAGGAACATTTTAATAATCCATCCCTTTGTGAAAAAAACTAAATACATTATTTTTCCCTAGTGCTGTGGTTCATACATGAGTTAACGGTTCCTTGTCCATTCGGTGGGAAAGACAGCAAATCTTAAAAAAGCAAGCATTACAAAAATACAAAAGTGATGTATTGCAAAATCATGATAATATCGTACAGTGGCCCAAGAATGAGGATGATATTGTATAGTGGAGTTTCTGGTGGTTCCCATCCCATTTGTCCATCTGTTCAACCACTCCTGCAGATAATACTGTACATAAAAGATGATTATATGCCCCCACCCAGAAGGGACACGTTTGACTTTTTGTCACACCAATTAATTTAGAAGACAGTATGAACCCTTTTGGATTATAATTAAACTATGATAAATAAATACACTATAATTACTAAATATATACACTATACTTATAACTACTCTAAATATATACAATATACACACTAAAATCTACACTAGGTATCTCCTGGTTGGCTGTAGGACACCCCCCCCCCCAAACTTCTTAGGGAGGGACAACAGTAATGCAGTAGTTGACTGAAGGTTTCTCTATCAAACTCATTCCATGGAAGGCCAAGACCCTGCAGGTTTTAACTCCACCCAGTGTCTTCAACAGGTGATTTCTCTGAATTTCTTCCCACTGATTGCTGATCAGTGAAAACACCTGCTGAAGAGACTGGGTGGAAGTAAAACCTACAGGGTCTTGGCCCTCCATGGAATGAGTTTGACACCCCTGATTGAACATAAATGGCTTCTTTAATGTGTTTAATATTTAACTTTAATGTGTTTAATATGTCATTAAACGTGTCACTTGACAAAACCTTATACATTGTCAGTGCCTGTTTATTTTCAGGTTCCTAACCCTTGTCATGAACCTAACCCTAACTCTTTATTTTTCACGACATTAGCAAAAATCTACAAAGAAGCCCTGTCTCATACTATTCAAAAGAGGCGTAAAATTGATCCAGAATATGTATACTGATCTGAATGTGCCCAAAATTTAATAGATTCATCTTTGGTCAAATGGCCACATCTGATGAAAATGTCATCAACATTTGCCAAGTGGTTTTTTTTTGTTTGTTTGGTTTTTTTGCATAATCCTGGTAACAGACCAAAAACAAATGGGTATGATCACACTAATATATAAGATAAACCTTTATTAGTCCCACAGTGGGGAAATTACAGAAATTACCCCTTTGGCAGTAGTAAAACCTCTTCCCTCAAGCAAATAGAACAAGCATTTTAGGTTAGAACCATGATTGAAACTGCATAACCTAGATCCAGTGAAACAATATCTGTGTTCTTCCACTTTGAAAGCTTATATTATGTGAAGCGCAGTCATCTTTTTTTTGTTTTCAGCCAAAGCTGGAAAGAAAGGGCCTGACTTTAATATTTTGCTCAGTCCTATACTAAGCAAGGTGAACTGCCCTTTGTCTCCTTTTTAACATTTGATGTAAATAAACTATTCATTTCAGCCACACAAATGGTAACAGTGACAATGTGGCCATTTCTTTTTCTAACCTGAGGGGACGGAGCGTCCTGAGCAACCTGAGGACACGAAGAACTCCCAGGATCTTTGCGCCACCCGCCATGGACACCACAATATCAATCAGAGACACAAACACCAGGAAGCCATCTAAAATGTTCCAGCTGCTCCTCAGATAGGCCTTCTCCCCCAGGTACAGACCCATGGACACCACCTAGAGAGATGAAGGAAGACAGATACTAAAATCCTCACAGGAACCACAGCAGTGGCCAGATGGTCATATGCAAACACTTGGTCTTTGATATTCAAACGTGTCGTTTAGCTTCTCAAACAGATATCTTATTTCATATAGGCAGGGAGAAGAGTTATTTGCAAAAGGAGGAAGGTGAGTAATTGAAATTGCGGTTTGAATTCCATGAAGATGAACGCAAGGAAGGAGAAGGAAGACAATCAGTAGCTTATTGCCAATGCAAGAACGTAAATGAGCTAAAACAAGATGGTGCAAACAGAAACTCTTACAGCTGAGCAGCGCAACACATAGCCATGTGTTGTAAAAGCATGTACAGAGAAAATGGGTCCACTAGAATGATAAATCCACAGTGAAATCAAAGTCCTACAGACTTGTTTGTGCCATCAATCTTCTTTTATGCTAACAATGAATTTTGCTGAATGTGTTGAAAGTGGATGAAATGTCTATTATTAAAACTTTGTGGTGGCACTGAGTGGGGGGTTCTCCACCCAGAGTCGGAAGTCGGGGGGTGGGGTGGGGGGCTGAATAGAGGACTGAAGGAGGAAGTGGTACCGAGGGGTCTCAGATGTAACAGAAAGGATTGGCGTCACCCCGGGGAGTCAGGAGACACCGGAGTTCGCTAGAGTGGGAAAGGGAGTGAGAAGCAGGGTTTGTGTTCTGTTGTGGGACACATATGTGGGTTTCATATGCTTCACATGTATATTACTGTATGCTTACTGTATGCTTCACGTCTCAGATGAACAAAAGGACTGAGCCTCCTAGGAGATAACAGGAGGATGTGAAATGTGGCCTTTTGTATGCAAAGAGATGGCCTTGAGGGATTTCCTGGCCACCAGTGACTTTAGGTGGAGGTGAGAAGACCTGGAAGAAGACGCATTGTGACTTGGGATTAAATACAATGTGACTGTGTGCTTTGATGTCCTGGGGTATAAAGGGACGAATGTCTGGGGGTTTCTTTCGCTTTCTGTTTTTGATGATGTTGGAGAATGGAATAAATCTGACTCGTGAGATAAACTCAGCCTCGTCATTTCCACATTCTCCACACTGGTGACCCAAAGACGTATCATGAGTGAAAGAAATTCTCCTGAGCCGGACTCGTCAGGAGCCAGCCAAACGAATGCAGCCACAGTTCAGCTACCGGACTTCTGGCAGTATAATCCGCGCTCCTGGTTTAACGCGGTTGAGGCGCAGTTCAACCTCCGGAGGATTTCGGTAGATGCCACAAAGTTCTACCATGTGGTTGCAAAACTGGACAACCACACAGCCCAGCATGTGGAGAGCCTGATCAACCAGCCGCCGGACAGCGACAAGTACGGCGCGTTGAAGGCTGCACTCATCCGGTACTTCACCCCCTCAGTGGAGGAGCGAGCAGAGGGGCTCCTGGCGCTGACTGAATTTGAAAGCGACAGGCCTGTGGACCTGATGGAGAAGCTGTTGAGGTTGAAAGACTCTGACGATGATCACTTCATCTTCGCCCACCTTTTCCTCAGGACCCTACCGTCAGCGGTGAGAGTGACCCTGGCCAGTTCACCACTGTTGGCCCGACGAGACTACCGCGAGCTGGGCCATTAGGCGCAACGACTCGTCAACGCCACCAAATGGCACGCAGCCGCGGCCGCGGCAGCGGAGCTCGGCGCAACGTCCGGAGATGGTAGGGGGCCAGAGGCAGCAGTACCAGACTCACCGACGACGGCGGCGGCAGGGGCCAAGAAGCACGGAGCAGACGATGTCCTTTGTTTCTACCATCGCCGCTTCACAGAGAGGGCACGCAAATGTATACCACCGTGCCATTTCAAGCGCTCGGGAAACGCCAAGACTGGGGGTCGGTAGCAGCTGCGGCCCTCGGGGAGGAGAACAAGCTGCTCTACTTGAAGGATGCGCGCTCGGGGAGGCATTTCCTCGTGGACACAGGCTCCCAGCTGAGTTTCATCACACCTTCCTCTGCTGACCGGCTGGCGCCTTCCAGTGGTCCCGGGGTGTCAGCAGTGAACGGCTCGGCGATTAAGACCTTTGGTGAGAGGACTCTGCTTCTGTCCCTACACGGCCGTACATTTGAGTGGACTTTCGTCATAGCTGCAGTCAATTTCAATATGTTAGGGGCTGATTTTCTGTGCTCACATGGTTTGTTGGTTGATCTTGCTAACAGGCACCTGGTTAATGCACTCTCTTTTTATTCTATTCCCTGTACAGCTCAAGTGGCCCCGCCAACAGCACAAGCCAACGTCACAGCTGCAAGTGGTAAGTTCCACACACTGCTCACTCAGTTCCCAGCACTCACAGTCCCAACATTTTCGGCGACCGTGGCTAAGCACGGGGTGGAACATTTTATTACTACCACTGGACCGCCCGTTTTTGCAAAAGCTCGGCGCTTGGATTCAGCTAATCTGACCATAGCGCGCGAGGAGTTCGCCAACCTGGAAAAGTTGGGCATCATCAGGTGTTCGAAAAGCCCATGGGCTTCACCGCTTCACATGGTCCCGAAAGCTGACGGCTCGTGGCGACCTTGCGGAGATTTCTGCAGGTTGAACAACGCTACAGCGCACGACCGCTACCCAATCCCGCATATCCAAGATTTTTCAGTTCATTTGGCGGGGGCGTGCGTTTTTTTCTAAGATAGACTTGGTACGCGGTTACCACCAGGTCCCAGTGCGCGCTGAAGACATACCCAAAACAGCGGTAATAACTCCGTTTGGGCTATTCGAGTTTTTGCGCATGCCGTTTGGGCTTAAAGGTGCGGCGCAGACGTTCCAACGCATGATGGACGCGGTGTTGCGCGATCTCCCCTTCGTGTTCGTCTACCTGGACGACATACTGGTAGCCAGCGTGTCCGAAGACGAACACGAAAACCACCTCACGGCAGTTTTCCAGAGGTTGGAAGAGCACGGGTTAATAATCAACCCAGCGAAGTGTCAGTTCAGGGTGACGCAGATTGATTTTTTGGGGCATCGCGTCTCTCCAGAAGGAGCAGTTCCTCTGCCTGACAAAGTGCGCGCAGTAACAAATTTTCCCCAGCCACAAACGGTCAAAGCGTTACAGGAGTTTTTTGGAATGGTGAATTTTTATAACCGTTTCCTCCCCTGCGCAGCGCAGCTCATGCAACCATTGTATGCTGCACTAAAAAAACAAAAACCCACAAATAAAATCGAATGGTCTCCAGAGTGAGAGCGCGCATTCTCGGAAGTTAAAACAGCCCTGGCAAATGCTGCATTGTTAGCACATCCAGTCCCAACGGCCCGCATAGCGCTCACTACTGACGCGTCAGATGTGGCCATAGGGGCGGTCGTGGAGCAGTATGTAGCCGGAGCTTGGCAACCACTCGCCTTTTTCAGCAGGACCTTGCGCGATAGTGAACGAAAATACAGCGCCAGGGAGTTGTTAGCTCTCCACTTGGCCATTCGCCACTTCCAGTTCTGGCTGGAAGGATGCTGTTTCACCGCGTTCGTGGACCACAAGCCGCTGACTTTCGCGATGGCCAAGGTTTCAGAACCGTGGCCGGGCCAGCAGCAGAGACAGCTGGCCGCGATCTCAGAGTTTACTACCGATATCCAGCATGTGGCGGGTAAACTTCATGTAGTGGCAGACTGCCTCTCGCGCGCCGTGGCGGCTCCAGCCCGCGTAGGGGTGGATTTTGCAGCCATGGCCGCGGATCGGGTTAGTGACGCAGAAATGCGCGCGGCCCCAGTCCGCGTAGGGATAGATTATGCAGCCATGGCCGCGGATCAGGTTAGCGACGCGGACGTGCGCGCGCTCCAGTCTGGACCAACAGGGTTAAGGCTGGAGAACAGGGTGCTGCAAGACTGTATGCCCCCCCCCTAATCTGCGATGTCTCCACTGGGCGACCGCGTCCTGTGGTACCGGCCGCGTGGCGCCGCCGCATTTTTGACTCTATCCATTCTCTGGCGAACCCGGGAGTGCGTGCGTCGGTCAAAATGGTGGGAGAGAAATTTGTATGGCCGAACCTGTGCAAACAAGTTAGAGAGTGGGCAGCAGCCTGCATGGCTTGTCAACGAGCCAAGGTAGACAGACACACGAGAGCTCCCTTGGAGCCGTTTCACATCCCAGCTAAGAGGTTTGATCATGTTCATGTGGACCTCGTAGGCCCCCTCCCACCCTCACAGGGGTGCACACATCTTCTGACAATGGTTGACCGCACCACGCGCTGGCCGGAAGTGGTCCCACTGTCGTCAACCACAGCCAAGGAGGTGGCGCGTGCGTTTTTAACGGCATGGGTAGCGCGTTTTGGAGTCCCGTCGGACATTACGTCCGACAGAGGCCCTCAATTTGTTTCCGAACTTTGGTCAGCAATGGCCCGCAGCCTGGGGGCAACGATCCACCGCACGACCGTGTACAATCCACAGGCTAACGGGTTATGCGAACGTTTTCACAGGTCATTGAAGGCGGCCCTCAGAGCGTCGCTTATGGATGCAAATTGGGTGGACAAGCTACTATGGGTTTTATTGGGGTTGCGTTCTGCACCTAAAGAGGATTTAGAAGCCTCCCCGGCTGAGCTAGTTTTCGCACAGTCACTTTGGCTGCCCGGGGAATTTCTCCCAGATAATCTGGCGCCAGAGTGCTCCCCAGCTCAGCGGTTGCAGAGTAACACAGAATCGAGCATGCTGCCTGGCCCCGTTCACCACAGTTTTCCGCGCGTTTTTGTGCCTAAGGCTTTAAAAAATGCGGAGTTTGTTTTTGTCAGACACGATGCCCATCGCCCACCGTTGCGACCACCTTATGATGGACCATTTAGAGTGCTTGAGACAGGAGATAAGCATTTTCTGCTAGATTTGGGGGGCAGAAAAGAAATGACTGGCATAAACAGGCTCAAACCCGCTTTTGTGGTGGCTGACAAAGGTGTGCAGTTGGCCAAGGCTCCTCGGCGCGGCAGACCCCCTAGGGAGCATTCCCCAGAGCACCTACAGGGATTGACTAACAGTTCTCATCCTCAGACAGCAGCTCCCCAACAGGAGGGCGCCGCGGAGGTGGTAAAGCCTGCTTACAGCAGATACGGGAGAAGATTGAGGCCCAAGCAGCATGTGGACTGATGTGTGTGATTTTTCATGACATGCAGACTGTTATTACATTGTTCCATCTTACACGTTTGGGGGGGGGGGGTCATATGGGACACATGTGGGTTTCATATGCTTCACATGTATATTACTGTATGCTTACTGTATGCTTCACGTCTCAGATGAACAAAAGGACTGAGCCTCCTAGGAGATAACAGGAGGATGTGAAATGTGGCCTTTTGTATGCAAAGAGATGGCCTTGAGGGATTTCCTGGCCACCAGTGACTTTAGGTGGAGGTGAGAAGACCTGGAAGAAGACGCATTGTGACTTGGGATTAAATACAATGTGACTGTGTGCTTTGATGTCCTGGGGTATAAAGGGACAAATGTCTGGGGGTTTCTTTCGCTTTCTGTTTTTGATGATGTTGGAGAATGGAATAAACCTGACTCGTGAGATAAACTCAGCCTCGTCATTTCCACATTCTCCACACTGTAATGTTAATGTGCCAGACAGGCTCTGTGCACTGTGTGTATTGTCTTTGGCTCCCTGGGTCTCATGGGGCAGAAAGAAAGTGGTATAAAAGGAGGCACAAAGAGACTCCGGGAGTTTTTCTGTTTTTATTGCTGGAAGTTGAGTAAAGTGCTCTCAGCGTGCATGCAGCGACACCGGCATCCATGAAGGACTCCAGCGAGGTCGAGGATCCTCAGGTGGTGGCTGGGACGGATGCCAAGAGACGCAGGAGTGGGACGCTCTGTTTCTATCACCGCCATTTTGGCTCGAATGCCCAACGCTGTCTGCCGCCATACCAATTCAAGAAGCCAGGAAATGGCACGGCCAGCAGTCAGTAGCAGCTGTGACCGCTGGCGACAGGAACAAGCTGCTTTTCATCACAGACACATGTTTGGGGAGACGTTTCTTGGTGGACTCCGGCTAACAGAAGAGCCTGATCCTGCTGGCCAGCGCAGACAGCTCGGCAGGACGCAGTGGTCCCGAGCTCAAGGCCGCCAATGGATCCAACATCAGGACGTTTGGTGAACGGACGCTGACGGTATGCTTACACGGATGCAATTACCAGTGGGATTTTGTGGTAGCTGCATATTCTGTCCCCATTTTAGAGACAGATTCTTTTATGTGCTTATCGGTTGTTATTCGATGTTGCCAACGGATGTTTAGTGGATGCTGTCTCTTTTTCCTCCTTGCCCTGCACAGCTCGGGGAGTTGGGCCAACAACACTGGCTAACATTATAGCTCCGGGGGGTAAGTATCAGCATTTACTTTCACAGTTCCCAGCACTCACGGTCCAGACTTTTTCGGCTACAGTAACCAAACCCAGGGTCAAACATTTCATAACCACAAAAGGCCTGCTGGTGTTCATGCGCCCTCGGCGCCTGGATGCGGTTAAGCTGGCCAGCGCGGGCGAGGAGTTTGCTAACTTAGAGCAACTGGGCATCATTAGGTGCTCCAACAGCCTGTGGGCATCCCTGCTACACATGGTGCCCAAGGCCGATGGGTCGTGGCGACCGTGCAGTGATTTCGGCACTTGAACAATGCCACGTAACACAATTGGTATCCCATTCGGCACATCCAGGATTTTTCCTTGCATCTGGCCGGGACGTGTGTTTTTTCCGAAAGTGGATCTGGTCCACGGTTACCACCAGGTCCCGATGCGCGCAGAGGATGTTCCCAAAACAGCGGTAATAACTCCTCTTGGCCTTTTTGAGTTTTTACGCATGCCATTCGGATTAAAGGGTGCAGCACAAACCTTCCAAAGAATGATGGACACGATGCTCCGTGACCTGCCTTTCATGTTTGTCTACTTACTGTAGATGACGTTTTGATGGCTAGCACGTCCGAGGAGGAGCACCTTGCCCATCTCAAAATAGTTTTCCAGAGGTTGGAAGCACACTGGCTTATCATTAACCCATCAAAGTGCCAGTTCGGTGTGCCAATGATTGATTTTTTGGGTCACCACATTTAGCCGGAGGGTGTGATTCCGCTGCCTGAGAAGATACGCACCGTGTTGGATTTTCCACATCCGCAGACTGTGAGGGCCCTACAGAAATTTTTGGGCATGGTCAACTTTTACAACTGTTTCCTCCCCTGGGCAGCCCAGCTGCTGCAGCCGTTGTACGCCACACTCAAAAAAAGAAGCCCACAGAAAACATCGACTGGACCCCTGAGGGAATCCAGGCTTTAGCAGAAAGTTGTTTTCCCAAAACAGTGCTCGCTACCACCGCCTTGCTAGCTCACCCTGACCTGTCAGCATGGATAGCACTCACCACGGACGCATCTGATGTTGCCATAGGGGCAGTGGTGGAGCTGTACGTCTCCAGTTCGTGGCAGCCGCTCGCATTTTTCAGCCGTACTTTGCTCGACAACGAACGCAAATACAGCACTTCCAGTTTTGGCTAGAAGGGAGCGAGTTCACCGCGTTCATTGATCATAAGCCAATAATGTACACAATGGCCAAAGTCTCGGAACCGTGGTCAGCCCGGCAGCAACAACATTTGGCCGTGATCTCGGAGTTCACGACCAACATTCAACACGTAGCCAGTAAGCTTAATGTCATGACTGACTGCCTGTCGTGCGCATTAGTCTCCCCGGTCTACATGGGAATATACAGACGTGGACAAAATTGTTGGTACCCCTCTGTTAATGAAAGAAAAACCCACAATGATCATCGTATGGCGAAGAAATTTGTGGCCGATTCAGAGCACAGATGGGTTCGTGCAGATAAAGGCATAATGAGGAAGGTTTCTGCCAGACAAATTCATCAGATTAAGAGAGCAGCTGCTAAAATGCCATTAAAAAGCAGCAAATAGGTATTTGAAACTGCTGGTGCCTCTGGAATCCCATGAACCTCAAGGTGTAGGATCCCCCAAAGGCTTGCAGTTGTGCATAAACGGTTGCAGTGGGCCCAGAAATACATGAAGACTAATTTTTAAACAGTCTTGTTTACTGATGAGTGCCGTGCCACCTGGATGGTCCAGATGGATGGAGTAGTGGATGGTTGGTGGATAGCCACCTTGTCCCAACAAGGCTGCAACATCAGCAAGGAGGTGACAGTCATGTTTTGGGCCAGAATCATGGGGAGATAGCTGGTAGGCCCCTTTAGGGTCCCTGAAGGTGTGAAAATGACCTTGGCAGAATATATAGAGTTTCTGGCAGACCACTTTCTTCCATGGTACAAAAAGAAGAATCATGCCTTCCATAGCAAAATTATCTTCATGTATGACAATGCACATCTCATGCTGCAAAGAATACCTCTGTGTCATTGGGTCCTATGGGCATTAAAGGACAGAAACTCATGGTGTTGCCCCCATCCTCACCTGACCTCAACCTCACTCAGAACCTTTGGCGTATCCTCAAGCAAAAGATCTATGAGGGTAGGAGGCAGGTCACATCAAAACAGCAGCTGTGGGAGGCTAGTCTGACATCTTGCAAAGAAATTCAAGCAGAAACTCTCCAAAAACTCACAAGTTCAATGGATGCAAGAATTGTGAAGGTTATATCAAAGAAGGGGTTCTATGTTAACATGTAACTTGGCCTGTTAAGATGTTTTTGATTGAAACAGCTTTTGATTTCAGTAAATATGACCTCCTAATGCTGAAAATGACCATTTTCAGTTCTTTACAACCAATAAAATGTTTTGAAACTCTGTTGTGCATAATAATTTGGAAAAGTGAATTTTGATTTTTTTTTTATAATTTTTGCAAAAAAAAAAAAGTTAATCATTGGGAGGTTTGTTCAATAAAGTTTGAATTATGCTCCAATGGTTGATGACTTGAAAATTATACTGACTGTCATTTGCATTGACTATTTAGGAAAATCAGACACATACAGTATCATTTACATACATTTACATAACATAACATACATACATAACATACATACATTTACATAATAATTTGGAACATGGTGTTGGTACTGGACCACTCTGCTTAATATCCCAATAAAATGGTGCCAAAAAGTGTGACAGTATGGGTCAGTTATGTTGATGTGGACTTTCGGCTCAGGTAAGAAATCTTTTCAAACAGCAGCTCACTGTGGAAATTAAGGTATTCAGCACAGTACTGCAACTGTCACTGAGAGTTAGTTGATAGTAAATTAGTCTTAGTAATTAATGGTTACATGAAGTGGAAGCGGAGTGATACATATCCAGTGAAATGGTTGGAATGCATTTATTGTGGATTTTTAGTAACTCCTGGAATCTCTATTGTCCAACTAAATTGCTCTGTTGGAGCTAACTGTTGTATACAGCCGTGGACAAAATTGTTGGTACCCCTCTGTTAATGAAAGAAAAACCCACAATGGTCACAGAAATAACTTGAATCTGACAAAAGTGGTAATAAATAAAAATTCTATGAAAATTAACCAGTGAAAATCAGACAATGCTTTTGAATTGTGGTTCAGCAGAATTATTTTAAAAAACAAACTCATGAAACAGGCCTGGACAAAAATGATGGTACCCTTAACGTAATATTTTGTTGCACAACCTTTTGAGGCAATCACTGCAATCAAACAATTTCTGTAACTGTCAATGAGACTTCTGCACCTCTCAGCAGGTATTTTGGCCCACTCCTCATGAGCAAACTGCTCCAGTTGTCTCAGGTTTGAAGGGTGCCTTCTCCAGACGGCATGTTTCAGCTCCTTCCACAGATGTTCAATAGGATTTAGATCAGGGCTCACAGAAGGCCACTTTAGAATAGTCCAATGTTTCGCTCTTAGCCATTCTTGGGTGTTTTTAGCTGTGTGTTTTGGGTCATTATCCTGTTGCAAGACCCATGACCTGCGACTGAGACCAAGCTGTCTGACACTGGGCAGCACATTTCTCTCTAGAATACCTTGATAGTCTTGAGATTTCATTGTACCCTGCACAGATTCAAGACACCCTGTGCCAGATGCAAAGCAGCCCCAGAACATAACAGAACCTCTTCCATGTTTCACAGTAGGGACAGTGTTCTTTTCTTGGTATGCTTCATTTTTGCGTGTGTGAACATAGAGCTGATGTGCCTTGCCAAAAAGTTCCAGTTTTGTCTCGTCTGTCCATAGGACATTCTCCCAGAAGCTTTGTGGCTTGTCAACATGCAGTTTGGCAAATTCCAGTCTGGATTTTTTATGATTTGTTTTCAACAGTGGTGTCCTCCTTGGTCATCTCCCATGAAGTCCACTTTGGCTCAAACAACGATGGATGGTGCGATCTGACACTGATGTACCTTGACCTTGGAGTTCACCATGAATGTGTTTAGAGGTTGTTCTGGGCTCTTTTCTTACCATTCGTATTATCCGTCTCCTCCAGCGGCCACGTCCAGGGAGGTTGGCTACAGTCCCATGGATCTTAAATTTCTGAATAATATGTACAACTGTAGTCACAGGAACATCAAACTGCTTGGAGATGGTCTTATAGCCTTTACCTTTAACATGCTTGTCTATAATTTTCTTTCTAATCTCCTGAGACAACTCTCTCCTTTGCTTCCTCTGGTCCTTGTTTAGTGTGGTAAATACCATGTCACCAAACAGCACAGTGACTACTTGTCACCCTTTAAATAAGCCGACTGACTGATTACAAGTTTGTAGACACCTGTGAAGTTAATTAGAGGACACATCTTGGTTGAACATGTCCCTATGGTCACATTATTTTCAATCTTTTCTAGGGGTACCATCATTTTTGTCCAGGCCTGTTTCATGAGTTTGTTTTTTAAAATAATTCTGTTGAACCACAATTCAAAAGCATTGTCTGATTTTCATTGGTTAATTTTCATAGAATTTTTATTTATTACCACTTTTGTCAGATTCAAGTTATTTCTGTGACCATTGTGGGTTTTTCTTTCATTAACAGAGAGGTACCAACAATTTTGTCCACGTCTGTATTTCCCTGCCATGGCCGCGGAGCAAACCGGGGATATGGACATTTGCGCGCTCCAGTCGGCACCTGAGGGGTTAAAATTGGAGAGCAGGGTTGTGCAAGAAGTTACTCCCCCACCACCACCACGATATCTCCACCGGTCGCCCACGCCCAGTGGTTCCGAGCTCTTGATGCTGCTGCATTTTTGCTTTCACATCCCGGCGTGCATGACTCAGTTAAACTGGTGGGGGCAAAATTTTTCTGGCCTCACTTACACAGATATGTGAAAGAGTGGGCTGCAGCATGGGTCATATGCCAGCAGGCCAAAGTGCACAAGCACACCAAAGTCCCCCTCAAGCCATTCCAAATCCTGGCCAGGAGGTTCGACCACGTCCACGTGGAGTTCGTGGGACCCCTCCCGCCGTCGCAAGGTTTCATGCACCTTTTGACAATCATGGACCGCACCACACGTTGGCCTGAAGTGTTCCCACTGGCTTCCACCACGTCCACAGAAGTGGCTTGCGCTTTTTTGTCGGCTTGGGTTTCACGGTTTGGAGCCCCATCGGACATCACTTCCGACAGAGGTTTGCAATTCGTTTTGGAACTCTGGTCCGCAATCCTCGGGGAATTTTTACCGGAAAACCCCGCACCCGGGATCGACCCGCCCGCGCAATTTTTTTTACAGTACAGAGGCTGCTAGTGTGCCGGGCCCGGCCCACCTCTGTTTTCCCCACACTTTCGTCCCAAAGAGCTTACAGAGCGCCAAGTTTGTTTTTGTCAGGCACGATGCACACAGAACCCTGCTGTGCCCACCGCACGACGGACCGTTCAGAGTGCTGGAAACTGGGGCAAAGCATTTTGTGTTAGACATGGGGGGGAAGGGGGGAAGGAGACCGTCTGCTTTGACAGGCTGAAGCCCGCTTAGGTGTTGGCCCAAGCTCCCCGGTGCGGACGGCCACCGACTGTGGTTCTGCAAGTTAGTGTTCCCCCGGTACAGAACTGTGCTCGCGAAGCTAACCTGCCCCCCCCCCCCCACACCCTCTTCCCCTCCACAGACCAACGTGCCCTCCCACACACCTATGGGTGCTGGCTCAAGCTCAAGGGACCGGGGGGTTAGTCCCCTTTCTGGGTGTTTGGGGGGGTGGCACTGAGTGGGGGGTTCTCCACCCAGAGTGGGAAGTTGGGGAGGGGAGATGGAATAGAGGACTGAAGGAGGAAGTGGCACCGGGGGGTCTCAGATGTAACTGAAAGTACTGGCTGCACCCTGGGGAGTCAGGAGACATCGGATTTCGCTAGAGTGGGAGAGGGAGTGAGAAGCAGGGTTTGTGTTCTGTAATGTTAATGTGCAAGACAGGCTCTGTGCATTGTGTGTATTGTCTTTGGCTCCCTGGGTCTCATGGGGCAGAAATAAAGTGGTATAAAAAGAGGTGCCCAGAGACCCCAGAAGAAGTTTTTTCTGTTTTTATTGCTGGAAGTTGAATAAAGTTCAAGTGTTGTCTAGCTCACTGTCTCGTTTGCTTTCATCTTCCACAACTTCAGGAAAAGGGTTTACATTTCTGATTAGACACAGAGTATGTGTTAGGATGCTGACAGTACACTGTGCCACTTTTGCACAATCTTCTTATGTCAGGCACAGCACCCACAAACTGTCAGAATGAGGGCCACACATGCTGCTGCAAACATTTCACATTTTTTCTGGGCTACTGGTCTGTCGTCTGGTAGTTACTGCTGGAGGGAAGGTCAAGCTCGCTATCCTTCCAAAAGGGACTGAGCCAGAAATGAACCAGGAGGGAAAATCTACAAGAAGAAGTTGTGAGTGATGTGGGGAGATCAACAATGTCGAGCGATCCACCAGGTAGTGATCAGTTGGGTTAATAAAAGGCAGAAATCCGGATTGAGAAAATAGGCCAAAGACAAGAAAAACAAAAACTTTTGAAGATAAGAAGTCAGAGTTTCACAACAGATGGTTTTGTGCAAAATCCTTTGACACATGTCAAGTGCTTTTATGGCACAAGCAAATTCTGCTGGCTGTCAGGTCACGGCAGGACTTGTGAGAAATGTTTACTGTATTTTGCAGAAATTGTCCCTACAGTTTGTGGAAGGATGGAGCACTGCAGTAAAGTCGATACCCCTTTACACAGTGATGGATATCATTGAGAGCTCGTTGACAGATCTGGCCAATTTTTGATGTATAGATGATCTTCAGTGATCTCCACATTTGCCACGGTCTCCTCAAAGTTTTGATTCAGTCCAAGCTTTCCAAAGCACAGAGATTGTTGAGACTGGGCAAATTTTGGGGCATCATTTGGGAGATTCTTGTGTGTTTTAGACTGACAAATCAGTGTTGATATTCCACCATTACCAGGAGAATTTTCATATATTTTGTAAGGAATACAAGATATATGAAAGTTCCATCCATCCATTTTCTACCAATTTTCTGGAGGTTTAGGTCATGTAGTCAGCAGTTCAAGTACAGAAGCCCTCTCAAAAGTTTACTTTTGGAGTTATAATATTGTCAAAATAGATGCAATATTTCCCAATATTCTGATTTTTTTAGATGTACTGTACCTGTAGCTACTTCAATTCTTCATGTTCAGTTTGTAATAAACTTTACTCTCCATCAACTGATCAGTCCTTATTAAATCTTTATAAATCCAACAGTTAACTATACTTAACATATTTATCAGAAACCTGGGGAAATGTTTTTTTTACTAATGCAGCTCTACGTTTAAAAATAAATGGTTGGAACAGGATTAAACTCCTCAGTTATAAGTAGAATAAAGTCACTAAGATGTAGTCTCAGACCTTTTGCAGCCTTATGGGCCTTATAACAGTGATCTAAAGCGCATATTTGCACCCGTTTCTTGTTTTGTGCTGGTGGATAAGTTTATGACGGTGCATAGTCTGTTTTTCACGTTTTGCATCACACCTTCAAAGAAGAAGAAAGTCCAGTTTATTGCCATTCAGTCCATACAGCCAAGCATGCGCAGTAGAACCAAATTACATTTCTCCTACTGAAGGGGCCTCTGCAATGCAAGGGGCCACCATGACCAACTTCCCTTCTCTTATTCCATTATGCTAAGCACCAAGGTAGAAGGCTGGAGGTACCATTTTTATATGATCTTTGGTATGACCCAGTTGGGGCTTGAACACATGACCTCCCAGCTGTGGGACAGATGCTCTACCGCTATTTCACCACTCCAATTAAATCTAAATACCTGTAGACTGTAGATCCACTTTACTCGACAAGGTGTGCATGCTTTTAAAAGGCTTTTAAAAGAGGTGTGGCATTAGTATAATCCCGCCACATTGGTATTTTGGTGTATTTTTTATACTTTATTGATCCCCAGAGAGGAAATTCAGGGCATCCACAGTATGGCACTATCCCTTCACCATACACACCAAGGGCCACTTTAGAGTCTCCAATTAACCTAACCTGTATGTTTTTGGCCTGTGGGAGGAAACCGGAAAAATCCTGCTCAGACATGGGGAGAACATAGATCACTGTTTGTCAGGGGCTGGGATCAAACCCGGGATCCCATGGCCAAGGGTGAGTTGATGTGCTGCCACAGTGCTAACCACTGCTCCACCGCACCGCCACACCGTATTTTCAATGTAAAGCAGATCTACAGTCAGGAGTAAATTGTCCATCACTAATTAAGCAGTGTGTTTTAAAATCGTGAGCATGACTGTAGTTATGCAGGCACATGAGGAAACACTCAGCATACATTGGAATTTTCCATTATTTTTTTACGGATAGAGTTGTAGAAGTTATCTAATGCAAGGATTTTTACCTGTCATTTTAATTTTCATATGAACAAAAACTGAATAGCTTTATTAATTCCATCAACATTTTCTTTTTAATTATCAAGTCACATGAGGACTATTGCCTATAGATTAGGCAATACCTTATTTTATTAGGGGAATGAATGAATGAATGAACGGGGTGTGTGGGTTTCACTTTCCACCAAAGACTGTAACCCTCAGGAGAGGTGCGAAGGCAGTAGGGTCCACTTTCACTGAGCCTCAGCTGCTGTGGCCTCTCTAACTGGTTCTGGACAGATCGGTGGCTGGAGGCTCAGTGGGCGCAGTGGCTAGTGTTGATCCTGCAAATGGATGAGATGATTTCTAAAACTGCAGTGGGATGGGACTGTCAATATGAAGATTTCAAACTACAAAAAAAACCCCCTCAAGCCTCTGCTGTGACAACATATTCTGTTCACATACATAATCTGTTATGTCTGTGCCCTCAAGGTCATCTCCTTTGATCTTGTAAGGGAAATATGGACCTGTACTTTTTTTTTTTGAGTCAAGATGGTGGCACGTTCATATGCAGCGGCTAGACACTCCAGTCTACTGCACCACTTCTTGTGTCTTTTCTTCCTTTTTCTGTGTTCCTTCTGTGATGGACTAATAACCTACAGTCGCCAGGAACTTATAGACATCAGTCACCATCTCATCTCCAACATCTCTAGCGCCCATTCCAGTGACTACCACCACATCCCCGAGGAGATCGCCAGACCTCCGGGCGCTCCGTGATTCGTTATACCCTGCAAGCGGCGCAGACGACTATGGGAGAGGAAGCAGAAACGAGGCTGCAGGGCTGGTCTTCGTGCCCAGCTGCACAAACCTCGCCGCAAACCACGTTACCTTCAATTTTCCTCACCAACGCCAGATCCCTCGCCAACAAAATGAATGAGCTGCGCATGGAGGTCGCTTATAATTGCTACGTCTGGGACTGCTATATTCTGAGTGTGACTGAGTCATGGCTGACCAAACACATTCCGGCTGCCGCTGTGGAATTATCTGGCCGAACTACACACAGTCTCGACCGCAACATTAATTCTGGTAGGGGAAGGGGGAGAGGGATCTATGTTTATGTGGTTCAGACTTGGTGTAAAAACAGCAGAATAATTCATAGCCACTGTTCACCAGACTTAGAGGCCATGTCCTTCCTGTGTAGGCCTTTTTTATGTCCCCCGCCAGCTAACGGCAGTAATTTTAACAGCCGTTTACATTCCTCCTGATGCTAACGTTAGCTTTGCACTCAATCACCTCCAGCACATTGTCAGCAGGCAGCAAAGAGATCACCCCAATGCAGTCCACATTATTGCAGGGGATTTTAACAAAGCATGCTTAAAGATTGTACTCCCCAAATTCTACCAACATGTTAAGTGTCCCACAAGAGGTGAAAGAACACTGGATCATGTTTATAGCAACATTAAGCATGCCTACAGAGCCACCCCCCTCCCCTACCTTGGACAAGCAGGCCATCACTCTCCATTGCTGATTCCTGCCTACACCCCCCCTGAGGAAGAGTCCCCTCCAACCAAACAAACAATTAAAACCTGGCCTAAAAACACTCTTCTTCAGCTACAAAACTGCTTTGCTTGCAATGATTGGAGCATCTTTGAACAGCAGGACCGGGACTCCTACACCAAATCTATCCTTTTCTACATCAAATGCTGTGTAGAAAAAGTGACAGTCACCAAACGCATCTGGGTATTTCCAAACTGCAAACCCTGAAATACCAGTGAAGTCCAGGCTCTGATCAGAGCCTTCAGACAGAGGGACAGCTCTCTGTACAGCACTGCCAGAGCTAACCTGAGGAGAGGCATAAAACTCGCCAAAAACACCTACAGTATAGGAGGAACGTGGTGGGTTTGCTCACAGACAACAACCCCCAACAAATGTGGAGAGGCATCCAGGCCCTCACCAACTCCAGGGGCCAGGGCCCCCCAACATCAGCCAGCAGCCTCACTCTGGCAGAGGAGCTGAACAGCTTCTTTGCCTGGTTTGATTTGAGCACCCCCTCTCCAAACCTGCCTTCCCCCCCCTCACAGGTGCATGAGGTGAAAAGGCAACTGAGAGCAGTGAACCCCTGCAGAGCTGTTGGTCCAGACGGCATTTCAGGAGCGGCGGTTAAAGCATGTGCAGACAAGCTGGCAGGGATCCTCAGAGAGTTGTTGAACTTCTCCCTGATGCACGCCACTGTCCCCTCCTGCCTCAAGGCCTCCACCATCAATCCCAACCACAAAAAGGCTGCAACTGACAGCCTGAATGACGACAGACCCATAGCACTCACGTCTGTAGTCATGAAATGTTTTGAGCGACTGGTGTCCCAGCATATCAGGGACTGTCTTCCCCCCTCCTTCAACCCCCATCAGTTTGCCTACAAGGAGAACCGGTCGCCGGAAGACGCCATGGCCACCACTCTCCACAGAGCACTGAGCCACCTGGAGAACACAAGGAGCTACGTGAGGATGCTCTTTGTGGACTACAGCTAAGCTTTCAACACCATCATCCCAGACAGCCCGATCAACAAACTGTACCTCCTCCAGATCCCCCCCCCCCACCTGATCCTGTATAAGAAAAACTTTCTCACCAACCGCCCACAAACAGTCAGACTTGGACCCCACCACTCCTCCCCACTGTCCCTCAGCACTGGCTCCCCCCAAGGCTGCATGCTAAGCCCTCTACTGTACTCCCTGTACACCTCTGACTGTATTCCAACCCACCCAACCACTGTCATTGTGAAATACGTGGATGACACTACCTTGGTTGGGCTCATCACCAATGATGATGAGAAGGCATACAGGGCGGAAGTAGAGAATCTGCTGCTGTGGTGCCAAGCAAACAACCTGAAACTGAATGTCCAAAAAAAAAAGAACTCATTCTGAACTTCAGGAAGAACAGACAGGACCCCCCCCCCCCCATAAATGGCGACCACGTGGAAAATGTCCTTGCCTTCAGGTTCCTGGGCACCCACATCTACTCTGAGCTCTCCCGGACTGTCAACACCAAGGCCCTGGTGAAGAAAGCCCAGCAGCGGCTGCACTTCCTCCGTGTCCCGGGGAAGCACAACCTGGACCAGAAGCCGCTGCTGGCCTTCTATCACTGCTCAGTGGAGAGTGTGCTCACCTATTGTCTGGGTGTGTGGTACGCCAACTCCACGGCCGAGAACAGGAAGGCTGCACAGAGGGTCATCAACACCACTGTAGCATCAGCTTCTCCTCAGGCTAATTCAGGAAATCACTCTTCTTCATCTTAAAGAAACTCTTCACTCAACTCTGGTCAAAAATTGCTGTGTTTCTTCATCAGGACCCATTGTAAACAATTTCACTTTTGTATAGAAACCTGATAAGGACTTGCTTTTAAAGGCTTAAGTGGACCATAAACTCTTGGAGTCAAATCCCAACCAGACAGTTCATGCTGACAGTATCCGTTCATACCAGGAACTTATACTCTTAAAAAAATAATCATTAATTCCTTAAGCTGGCATATATATGGTTGCCTCCTTCTTTTGGACATATAGCAGAACCCTCTTGGCTGCTCCCTGCTCATATTCCAAGATCTAAAAATTATCTACAGCTCAACAGTACCGCCTAGTGGACATCTACGGAATGTGTTTCATTACTCGTGCAATCTGGGACTGTTAATTTTGATTAAACATTAACAATTTTCATAGCCTACATCCCACAGGATAACTCGGGGCACTGTGAAGATCATCGCCCTTTTGATCACCAACTCCTCGACTCGTCGGCCTCCGTCGGTCTATGATGACCATGGAAGAGAACCCTAAACGTCTACTCTGCTGGAACAGCATCGCCTGTGGCTGAACAGGCCGATGTGCACCGGTGCTCTACCTTCCAGCGTTGGGCGTTGGTAGGATTCAAGCCTGGGCAGGAAGATATGGAGGACAAGATGTTACTCATGCAGCATGTCCCCCCTCTCCACGTCACTGATGAATCCAAAGGAACAGCAGGGCTGCTATAGTTTGGCACCAGCACCGTTGCAGGAGCTGCCAGAACGATGTTGAGCACAACAGAGAACTGCCTTAGGGGCTCCGACTCCGGATTTTTCCTCAGGGTTGACTCCCGAAGCCTTTCCCGTGACCGGGTGTGCCGCAAGGCAGCGGAGGTTTGAAATCAGGGTTTACCTTCCCCTAGCTTCCCAGGTTGACGAGCCACCATCTACCCGAAGCATCTGGTTTTAAGGCGCCAGAGATCCGCCCTCGCCCCTTCTCCTATTAGTAAAAGCAGTTCCGCCGGGCTTAGAGACTAAACCACAAGGGCAGGCTAGGAGTTGGACTTAGTTGGTGTAGGCTTTTCGAGACACACACCGTAAGGAGCATTTTATGAGCACTGGGAGCTTAACCCCAGTACCGCTCCTGGCTATGACAACCTTGGAACCGACCAACAATGGTTTGCAATAGTTTATTAATCCTTGATTTAAATGTTAGTGCATGTCTTAGGAAAATTTTTGATTTTTTTTTTCCATGAGTGTTATTTAAATAAATGTTAAAATTATAAGTTATGGTATAAATGCTTGGTCACTGAATATTAGCCTTGAGTAACTTAATTTAATTAGATTTTATACTGAGTATATAATGAATTTCACAGGAACTGAATGTTTTCTCAATCTCTCTACGTCTTCTCACTCACAATAACCAATCACCAGGCTGCCTCTCTGTTAGATAACACCCTTGCATTTGATTGGCTGTTCACAGACAAAAAAAGGTTCCCTTATTGGACAAAAGCCCATTCAAGCTCCTCTTTATGGAAGATAATTGGTCCGTCTTGCTGCCCGTCCCCTGTTTTATGACACAGCAGCGTGCTTCAGTTAAATGCAACAGAGCCGCCCCAGCAATTCAGTTTTTCAGTTCTTCTGAAGTTCTTCTGTTTTCTTTTCAGTTGCTTTTCAGTCTTTGTCTAAGCTGTTCTGTCAGTTTTAAGAATTCTTTTGTGTGTGTGTGTCTGAACCTTGTCAAGTCCGGCTCTAGTTTTCTTAAATCGTCTTTTGATTAGCTTTGCCTGTTTTCTGGTTAACTGAGGAGAAACTGTTCTTTTCCTATGAGCTCGCCTTTAAAGAGAGTTAAACTCTCAAATCCTTTTTTCCTTCACCCCAGAAGCCGTTCTTATCCTATTTGAATGTTTTTTTCTTGAACTTTTTGACTTTTCCTCCAGTTAAAATGGATTTTTAATTTTCCTGTTTTAAAGTGAACTGATAGAGATTGTTGGACCTTTTTTTCCTGCCTCACCCATATCTGACAACATTAAGAAACCAGGAGCTCGTGGATGAAACTGACTAAAACATTTTTCCTTCGGCCTTTGGATTTGACCTGCGGGCCAGGGGACATACTAAATTCGGACTGGTTGCCAAAGGACGCCATGCCTGCTCCAGAGCCTGCCTTCACTCTGTCGCCGGATCCTCGCCGCACGCCCCGTTGGAGCCCCCAGCCAAGTCTACGCTTCTCACAGCTGTGAACGATCTGAAAGACGACCAGCAGTCGCTTTCCCCCTGTGTGCCACCTTACTGGCGCCGACCACCGCTGAATACCTGGAACCGGCTGTTCGTAAGTGAGACTCCCACTTCTCTATCTGCTGGGTTTAAACGAGATCTCCTAAATATCAATTTTAATTGAACATAACTAATATTTCATGGTACAATTTGTCCCTCAGCCGTAGGTCAAAGCTATAAACTGAAGGAAAATTCTTATTAATTTTTAAGTAACCTCCTTTCATTTTCATAGATTAATTCAGAAGTTCGTTTTTAGATAATCAGCTTATGGAATTTTTCCCCATAAAACTGCATTCTGATTTTGTTAGGCACCTCAGCCTTCCATTGCATTACAGTTGAAACACAAAATCTGGTTTCTTCTTGGTTCCACAAAGGTTTAACTATAGATTTTATGCTCAGGAATCCATTAGCAGTTGATGTCCCAACTCCCAGTTTGTTTCTTGCTTAAAACTCAGTTTAGAGCTAGCGTTTTGAGCTGTTTTTTTTTTTTTTTGTTACTACTGCTGGAGAGTGAACCTGCTCGTGCGAAAAAAGAGAAATTGCCAGTCTCATAACTTAATATTGTAGTGGCTGGTGAAGCAATCAGGCCCCTCACGCTCAGGGAGAACAAAGGGATTTCTCCCACATGTTTTTTTTTTTTCCTACGATCACAATCAACGATCATCGGCTGGGATCATGGGTCCCAAGAAAGCTCAGCAGACTGAGGAGGTGGACGAAATTAAAAAAGCGCTGGATTTCTTGGCTGAAGAGATATCTGCTGTTAAGCTGCAGCAAAGAAACATCCTGGACCTGATCGAGGAGGTGAAAGCGCAGCAGATCCAGAACACTGAGAAGGACAAGAGGCTGGCGTATTTGGAGAGCAGAATGTCGGAACTGGAGCAGAACACCCGGGTGAATGACGTGATCATCACGGGGCTCCACATTAAACCCCGATCATACGTGCGAGCGGTGGCCGCGGACAGCGGAGGGAGGCTCGGTGAGCTTGAAGATGAATCCACGGAGCAAAAAGTGGCGGCCTTCATGCAGTCCAAAGGAATTCAGCTGGACTGCAACACCATAGAGTCCTGCCACCCTCTGCCCAGGAAAAACGGCGACAAACCGGCTGTGATCATGAGGTTTGTCAACAGAAAATACAAGACTGCGCTGTTGAAACAAGGTAGGAAACTGAAAGGAACGAACATTTACATAAACGAGCACCTCACAAAAGAAAACGCAGAAATAGCTAGGGGCCCGGGGCCCCACCCTGGAGCCAGGCCTGGGGGAGGGGCTTGAAGGCTAGCGTCTGGTGGCTGGGTTTCCACCCATGGGACCCAGCCGGGCTCAGCCCGAAGGAGTTACATGGGTCCGCCCTCCAGTGGGCTCACCACCTGCAGGAGGGATCATGGGGATCCGGTGCTATGTGGATTAGGTGGCGGTCAAAGGCGGAGACCTTGGCGGACTGATCCCAAGCTTTCTAAACTGGCTTTTGGTACGTGGAATGTCACCCCTCTGGTGGGGAAGGAGCCTGAGCTGGTGTACGAGGTTGAGAGATACCGGCTAGATATAGCCGGTCTCACCTCAACACACAGTTCCGGTTCCAGAACCAGTCTCCTGGAGAGGGGCTGGAGCTTGGCCTTTTCTGGAGTTGCCCCGGGCGAGAGGCGACGAGCAGGGGTGGGTATTCTTGTATCGCCCCACCTTGCTGCCTCTATATTGGAGTTTTCCCCGGTGGACGAAAGGGTTGCTTCCCTGCGCCTTCGGGTTGGGAAACGGGTCCTGACCATCATTTGTGCCTATGCACCAAATGATGTTTCAGAGTACCCACCCTTTTTGGAGCCTGTGACTGGGGTGCTAGAGGGTGCTCCTCTTGGAGACTCCATTGTCCTACTGGGGGACTTCAATGCGCACGTGGGCAACGACAGTGAAACCTGGAGGGGGGTGATTGGGAGGAATGGCCTACCCGATCTGAACCCGAGTGGTGTTCAGTTATTGGACTTCTGTGCTAACCACAGTTTGTCCATAACGAACACCATGTTCAAGCATAAGGGTGTCCATATGTGCACCTGGCACCAGGACACATTAGGTCGCAGGTCAATGATCGATTTTGTTATTGTATCATCAGACCTGCGACCGTATGTCTTGGACACCCGAGTAAAGAGAGGTGCAGAGCTGTCAACTGATCACCACCTGGTGGTGAGTTGGATCCGATGGCAGGGGAGGAAGCCATTCAGACCTGGTAGAACCAAACGTATAGTGAGGGTGTGCTGGGAGCGTCTGGCTGAGGCCCCTGTCCGGGAGGTCTTCAACTCCCACCTCCGGAAGAACTTCAACCACATTCTGAGGGAGTCTGGAGACATGGAGTCTGAAGGGGCCATGTTCTCCACCTCTGTTGTTGAAGCGGCGGCCAAGAGCTGCGGCCGCAAGGTGGTCGGTGCATCTCATGGTGGCAACCCCCAAACCAAGTGGTGGACACCAGTGGTGAGGGGGGCCATAAAGCTGAAGAAGGAGTCCTATCAAGCTTGGCTGGCTTGTGGGACTCCCGAAGCAGCTGAGGTGTACCAGCAGGCCAAGCGGAGTGCAACTCGGGTGGTTGCTGAAGCAAAAACCCGGGTATGGGAGGAGTTCGGTGAGGCCATGGAACAAGACTTTCGGTCGGCCTCAAAGAGATTCTGGCAAACTATCCGGCGGCTCAGGAGAGGAAAGCAGCTCCCCGTCCGCACTGTGTATGGTGCGGATGGGACACTGTTGACTTCGACTGGGGATATCGTCAGCCGATGAAGGAATACTTCGAGGATCTCCTCAATCCCACTGATACGCCTTCCACAGAGGAAGCAGGGTTTGGGGACGAGGGGGATAACTCGCCTATCACAGGGGCTGAGGTCGCCAAGGTGGTTAAAAATCTCCTTGGTGGCCGGGCCCCGGGGGTGGACAAGATTCGCCCTGAGTACCTCAAGGCCCTGGATGTTGTTGGGCTGTCGTGGTTGACACGCCTCTGCAACATTGCGTGGAGGTCGGGGGCAGTGCCTTTGGCATGGCAAACCGTGGTGGTGGTTCCTCTCTTCAAAAAAGGGGACCGGAGGGTGTGCTCCAACTTTAGAGGGATCATACTCCTCAGCCTCCCTGGGAAGGTCTATGCCAAGGTACTGGAGAGGAGAGTCCGGCCGTTGGTCGAACCTCGGATTCAGGAGGAGCAATGTGGTTTTCGTCCTGGCCGTGGCACATCAGACCAGCTCTTTACCCTCTCGAGAATTCTTGAGGGTTCGTGGGAGTTTGCCCAACCAGTTTACATGTGTTTTGTGGACTTGGAGAAGGCATTTGACCACGTCCCTCGTGGATTTTTGTGGGGGGTGCTTCAGGAGTATGGGGTATCTGGCTTGTTGTTACGAGCTATTCGGTCTCTGTACGACCGTTGTGAGAGTTTGGTTCGTATTGCCAACACTCGGTCGGAGTCACTCCCAGTGAGAGTTGGACTCCGCCAGGGCTGCCCTTTGTCACCGATCCTGTTCAAAATGTTTATGGACAGGATTTCTAGGCACAGCCAGGGAATGGAGGGTGTCATGCTTGGTGACCACAGGATCTCATCTCTGCTGTTTGCAGATGATGTTGTCCTGTTGGCTTCATCCAGCAATGACCTATAGCTCTTGCTGGGATGGTTTTCCGCTGAGTGTGAAGCGGCTGGGATGAGAATCAGCACCTCCAAGTCCGAGTCCATGGTCCTCAGCTGGAAAAAGGTGGATTGTCCTCTCTGGGTTGGGGACAGGCTCCTGCCCCAAGTGGAGGAGTTAAAGTATCTTGGGGTCTTGTTCACGAGTGAGGGGAAAATGGAGCAAGAGATCGACAGACGGATTGGAGCAGCATCTGCAGTGATGCGGCCGTTGTATCAGTCTGTTGTGGTGAAGAGGGAGCTGAGTTCTAAGGCAAAGCTGTCGATTTACCAGTCAATCTACGTTCCTACTCTCACCTATGGTCACGAGCTTTGGGTAATGACCGAAAGAATGAGATCGCGGATACAAGCGGCTGAAATGACCTTTCTCCGTAGGATTGCTGGACTCATCCAGAGATGGGGTGAGGAGCTCAGTCATCCGGGAGAAGCTCAGAGTAGAACCGCTGCTCCTCCACATTGAAAGGAGTCAGTTGAGGTGGTATGGGCATCTGATTAGGATGCCTCCTGGACGCCTCCCACTTGAGGTGCTTCAGGCATGTTCCACTGGGAGGAGACCCCGGGGCAGACCCAGGACACGGTGGAGAGACTATGTCTCCCAGCTGTTCTGGGAACGCCTTGGTATCCTCTCTGAAGAGCTGGAGCAGGTGGCGGGGGAGAGGGAAGTCTGGGCTTCTCTGCTTGAACTGCTGCCTCCGCAACCCGGACCTCCGGAAAAGCGGTAGAAGATGGATGGATGGATGGATGGATGGATGGATGGAATAACTCACCTGTCTTTGCACTCCTCAATTTCACATATATTGACCCATCTGTGAAATCACTACTGTATATATTTTCCATAATCCTTGGACCATTTTACTCAATTACAGTATATGTTCTGCACTCCGCACTCTTATGTACATAGTTCCACCCGTGAAGCCACTACCATACCTGTGTCTACCTATGGGATATTTACTATTATTTTTACTTCAGTCGCATGGTTAATGTTGTGTTCTGTAACTGCTTTTTTCAAATTCTTCTCACTTACTCAATTGTGCAGTAGCGTTGTGGCGCACTGACAATTTTGTTCTACTGTACAACTGTACAATGACAATAAAGCCTATTCTACTTATATAGCACTTTTTCTAGTCTCAATGTTGGTTCCAAGGGTTGTTAAAGCCAGGGAGTTGGCAGTGGGGGTTGAGCCCCCCCACTGCCTATAAAATGCTCCCAGCTGGCATGCATCTCAAATAGCCTCTGACAACCCAAGTCCAACTCCTGGCCTGCTTGTGTGACTTAGTTCTTAAACCCGGCGGAACTGCTTTTACTGAAAGGA
The DNA here is from genome assembly GCA_020510985.1 of Pholidichthys leucotaenia. NCBI lineage: Eukaryota > Metazoa > Chordata > Actinopteri > Cichliformes > Pholidichthyidae > Pholidichthys > Pholidichthys leucotaenia. The sequence continues at coordinate 268,346,027 of CM035848.1, read as the reverse complement.
GAAGGGGCAAAGGCAGGCAAATGTCACCTTAAAACCAGTAGCTCTGGATAGGTAGGGCTTGACAGCCCAGGAAGGCAGCTCACCTAGGGGAAGGAAAACCTGATCTCAAACCTCCTCTGCCTTGCGGCACACCCGTTTACGGGAAAGGCTTCGGGAGTAAACCCTGAAGGAAAACCCGGAGCGGAGCCCCGAAGGTGGATGGACATCATTATTGACCTCCTTCTGGCTGCTCCTGCGGCCAATCTGGTGTCAGATGTATTGCTCCGCATTCCACTGGACTACACCAGCAAGGCAGAGAGGGGGACTCCGGAGTCTGGACAGCCCTGAGTCTCCTTGCACTTTGCACAGTCCTGCACCCCGGAGAGGCCACTTCGGTGCTGCTGCAAAGCAGGAGAAACAACATGGGAGGCAGCAGTTATGAGTGATAAGTCCAACCTGTTTGGCGAAGGGTAGGATGCTACGGGTTGTCTCCAACTGTGGGAGGGATCTTCATGTCCCAGTGGTCAGCTACCACCTGCCCCAATCCGGGCAGCCCCCAGTCAATAAGGTGCTGACCCGCCACGGTCTGCCTGCTTCAGTGGGTGCCTGGAGCTTAGAGTCATCGCTCAACAAGCAGACCGTAACACTGCACCAAGCAAAAGGAGAAAGAAGAAACTACCAGCCCTGCAACTCGCGAGCTGGAACATCAGCACTATGTGCCCTGGCCTGGTCGACGACTTGCGCCAGATCGATGATTTGAGGAAAACAGATATCATTGAACCAGAATTCTCCAGGCTAAATGTGGACATTGCCGCTCTTCAAGAGACCAGGCTTACAGGAAGTGGCACACTCCGTGAGAAGGACTACACCTTCTACTGGCAGGGCAGAGCCAAAGGTGAAGTACTTATGCACGGCGTAGGATTCGCTGTGAGGAATAGCCTCCTGTCAACTATCCAGCCACCTGACAGTACAGGATGCATTCTCGTCTTGCGACTTTTCACTTCCACGGGCTTTGTGAACATCATGAGTATCTATGCCCCAACCCTCTGCTCTGCCTTGGAGGTCAAACACCAATTTTACGAAGATCTCGACGCCACCATTGGCAGGTTACCGGAATCTGAGCCACTATTTCTGCTTGGGGACTTCAACGCCAGGGTGGGTGAGGACCACGACTCTTGGCCTGACTGCATCGGACACTTCGGTGTTGGCAGAATGAATGAGAATGGACAAAGACTGCTGGAACTTTGCTCCTACTGCAAACTCCGTATCAGTAACACAATCTTCAATACAAAGCCATATCACCGAGCATCCTGGATGCATCCAAGGTCCCATCACTGGCACCAGCTGGACTTAATTATCACCAGGAGAATCCAGCTAAAGAGCATACTAACCACATGTAGTGACCGTAGTGCAGACTGCGACACGGACCACACTTTGGTGCACAGCAAAGTACATCTCCAGCCAAAAAGAAGTTCCACCACTCCAAGCGTTCTGGCCCCCCACGCATTACCACTGCGATGATATCCAACCTCAGCCTCTGCGCTCAGTTTGCTGATGCCATTGAGAAGGCCAATGATTGCCAACCAGCAGCTGAAATCACCAAAGAGAGATGGAATTTTCTGAGGGATACCATCAATAGTGCAGCCTTGTCCACATTCGGCAAGAAAGAACGACAGAACCCAGACTGGTATGAAGCGAGTCTTTCAGAGATGTAACCCATCATAAATGCCAAACTTGATGTCTTGATGAACTACAAGAGGGAGCCATCGGCCAAGAACTTCGCTGCTCTGACACCAGCTAGGAGCAATGCTCAGAGAACCACTAGCTACTGTGCCAGCCAGTACTGGATGAAGCTTTGTCACAGAATTCAAGAGTCTGCAGACAGTGGGAACACATGAGGAGTTTATGAAGGTATGAGAAAAGCCCTCGGACCTAGTGCTAGGAAAACAGCCCCTCTAAAGTCATCCATCGGCGAGATCATCATAGATCACAGTAAACAGATGGATCGATGGGCAGAGCATTATCAAGACCTCTACTTGAAAGAGAATGTGGTGACAGAGGCAGCACTCAACAGCATCCCCAGACTCCCTGTCATGGAGGAGCTTGACTCATACCAACAAAGAAAGACTGAGCAAGGACATCGACTCCGTTGACCATGGCAAGGCTCCAGAAGGAGATGGTATCGCAGCAGAAGTGCTGCAGTGGACTAAGTCTACTCTCCTGCACCACCTCCATAAGCTCCTTTGTCAGTGCTGGGAAGAAGGGGGACTGCCCCATGATATGCGCAACACAAACATCCATCACCCTCTACAAGAACAAGGGGGATTGCAGCGACTGCAACAACTACAGAGGGATCTCGCTGCTGAGCGTTGTGGGGAAAGCATTTGCCCGGGTAACTCTGAGGTGACTGCAGCAACTTGCCGAACGGATCTACCCTTAATCGCAGTGTGGCTTCAGAGCACAGCGTTCTGCCATCGACATGATTTTCACCTTGTGTCAGCTGAAGGAGAAGTGCAGGTAACAGAAGTAGCCCCTGTACATCGTCTTCATCGACTTGACAAAGGCATTTGACTTTGTGACTGGGAAGGGCCTTTTCATGCTCCAAGAGAGGATAGGATGCCCACCAAAGTTGCTGAAGGTGGTGTCGTCATTTCACAAGGATATGAAAGGCACAGTGCTGTTTGATGGATCATCATCCGCGGCTTTTCCTATCAACAGTGGCGTGAAACAGGGCTGTGTCCTTGCCCCTACACTCTTCGGCGTCTTCTTCTCTCTGCTGCTGTCATATGCCTTCAATGATTCAGAAGATGGAGTGCTCCTCCACACTCGATCAGACGGCAAACTGTTTAATTTGTCCCACCTGAGAGCCAAGACTAAAGTGCATCAGCTACTGCTGCATGAAATGCTCTTCGCTGACGATGCTGCCCTGGCCTCCCATACGCAAGAAGGATTGCAGAGGCTTGTTTACCGCCTGGCTCATGCCTGCAGGGAATTTGGCTTAACCATCAGCCTAAAGAAGACGGATGTGATGGGTCAGGATGTCAGCGAGGTGCCAAGCATCACCATTGGGGATCACACCCTGGAAATGGTTGAGGATTTCATTTACCTCAGCTGTACTTTCTCCAGCAATCTGTCCTTCGAAGCCGAGATCAATAAGTGCATTGGTAAAGCAGCATCTGTCATGTCTAGACTGTTGTCCAGAGTGTGGGAGAACACCAAGCTGGCCACAAACACTAAGCTGGCAGTGTATTTTGCCTGTGTGCTCAGCACCCTACTCTATGGCAGTGAAACCTGGACAATGTACATCTGACAAGAATGCCGCCTCAACGATTTCCATCTGTGCTGCCTGCGACGCATGTTCGACACATGGAGGACAGTTGCCTGACAAAGGACATCCACTATGCTGAGCTCATGTCAGGCTCCAGACCAGTTTGTTGCCCAATGCAGCACTACAAGGATGTTTGCAAGAGAGACATGAAGTTAGCTGAGATCAGCTCGGACTCATGGGAAACAGCTGCAGATGATCACAGCAACTGGTGCCATGTAGTGCGGATCGACATAAAGACAGCCGAGGCCCTGTGGGAACAGCAGTGGCTTGACAGAAAGGAGCGACAGAGAGCAAAAGCAGTTACAGGACCCTTGCCACCAACACCCTACATCTGCAGCCACTGTGATAAAGACTGCAACTCCAGAATCGGACTCTATAGTCACAGCCAAGGCTGCCCCACCACGAACTGACATCTCCTGGCGCAGCCCATTGTCTCACAAGACTAGTTTCAAAGACCACTCAAAGCCCTTCACTAGTACCAAGCCTCAATTCTAAGGGCCTATAGGAGACAGATACCTAGGGAACAACCAACCTAACATGCATGTCTTTTGATTGTGGGAGAAAAGCGGAGCACCTGGTGTAAACCCACTCAGCACAGGGAGAACATTTAAGTTCTATACATAAAAGTTCCTACCCTTGCCAGCCTGGGGATTCAAACCTGGAACCTTCGAGTTGTTCGGCAACAGTGCTGATCACTGTACCACCGTGCTGCCAATTTGTGCACATTATTAACCTGCAGACTCCATTTGAAACTTTAATTGTCACTGGAGTATTCCTGGATCCCTTGCTTTAAATGGGACAAAAATAGCCTTGAAATGGCCATAAATCAAATCAAATCAAATCAAATCAAACGTTATTGTCATATTGCTGTACATACAACTGTAGTGCAGGCAAGATGAAATTGCGTTTCTCTCGGCATCCATATAAGAAGCAGCATGATTAAGACACACTCCCACATAGCTCCCACCCCCCCATCCATTCACACATCCCTGAGACATACTTGGGGAAAAAGAATAACTAACTATAATATACAAAATGTCCATAGGTGCAGTAGTGTGTATGTGAGATTCCGGGTCAGCTGTTCAGCATCCTGACAGCTTGTGGGAGGAAGCTGTTGATCAGTCTGGTGGTTCTGCCTCTGATGCTCCGGAATCGTTTACCAGATGGAAGAAGTTCAAAGTGTTTATGCAGAGGGTGAGAACGGTCCTTGACAATGTTCAGTGCCCTGCTCCTACAACGGTTCTGAAAAAGTTCTTGGACAGAGGGGAGGGAGACTCCAATTACCCTCTCCGCCCCCTTGACTATCCTCTGCAGGGCTTTTTTGTCTGACATACTGCAGCTGGAGTACCATGTAGCAATGCAGTACGTCAGAACACTCTCCACCACACCTGTGTAGAAGGTCCTGAGGATGCAGATGGGGAGAGAGGCCTGTTTGAGTTTCCTCAAGAAGTGTAGTCTCTGCTGAGCTCGCTTCCTGATCTCCAAGGAATTCTTGCTCCAGGTCAGGTCCTGCGAGATCTGCACTCCGAGGAACTTGATGTTCTCTACTCTCTCCACTAAACGGCCGCCGATGCTGAGGGGGACGTGCTCAGGCTGTGACCGCCGGAAGTCGATAATCATCTCCTTTGTTTTGTCCACGTTGAGCACCAGATTGTTCTCCCTGCACCAGCCCTCCAGGTCTCTCACTTCTTCCCTGTACAATGATTCCTCATCCCTCTGAATAAGTCCCACCACCGTGGTGTCATCTGCAAACTTAATAATCTGGTTCCCCTCGTGTTTGGATACACAGTCATGTGTTAGAAGTGTAAACAACAGTGGACTGAGTACACAGCCTTGAGGGGTTCCGGTACTCAGCGTGACAGAGTTGGAGATGTTGTTTCCAACCCGGACAGACTGAGGTCTCTCAGTCAGGAAATCCAGGATCCAGAGACATGTGGCGGTGTTCAGACCGAGAAGGAGTAATTTCTCTATCAGTCTCTGGGGAATAATGGTGTTGAATGCTGAACTGAAATCAATGTACAGGAGTCTGGCGTAGGTGTCTTTCTGGTCCAGGTGGGTGATGACAGAGTGTAGGGTGGTGACTATAGCATCCTCCGTGGAGTGGTTTGAACGATATGCAAACTGGAGCGGGTCGTGTGATGCAGGGAGGCAGGCTGTGATGTGTGGTTTGACAAGCCGTTCAAAACACTTCATCACAATTGGTGTAAGTGCAACAGGACGGTAGTCATTCAAACATGACACCACTGCTTTCTTTGCCACCGGTACAATGATAGAGGTCTTGAAGCATCTGGGAACGATGGCCTGACTCAGGGAGATGTTATAAATGTCAGTCAGGACATCCGCCAACTCGCTCACGCAGTCTCGGAGCACACGTCCCGGAATGTTGTCTGGACCTGCAGCTTTGCGTGGGTTGATTCTGGATAGGGTCCTCCGTGTGTCCGCTGTGTTAATGGTAAAAGCTGGTCTGACCGATGGTGGGAGTGGGCCGGCCCTCCCTCTGATTGTCGAGTTTGATGCTTCAAAACGTGCAAAGAAGTCGTTAAGCCTGTCTGGAAGCGAAGCGTCGTCATCATCGACCCCCTGCCTAGACTTAAAGCCCGTCAGTGTCCGAACTCCCTGCCACATCTGCTTGGTGTTCCTAGTGTCACAGAGGTGTCCCTGGATTTTCTCCGCATAGGCGCGCTTTGCCACCTTAATTCCCTTTGAAAGCGCAGACCTGGCTGAGCGGAGGGCGATCCTGTCCTTCGCTCTGAACGCTGCATCTCTGGCTTTAAGCAGCGAGCGCACCTCTGCAGTCATCCAGGGCTTATGATTACCCCGCATAGTGATGGTCTTCACTGTAGTGACATCCTCTGTGCACTTCGCGATGTAGCTGGTGACCGAATCAGCATACTCCTCCACATCTGTCCTGTCTTCCTAGGAGGCTGCTATTTTGAAGATCCTCCAGTCTGTGTGATGAAAACAGTCTTGCAGTGCAGAGGTTGCACTCTCTGGCAAAATCCTGATTTGTTTCACTGCTGGCCTGCTGCGCTTCAATAAAGGTTTGTAGGCAGGAACCAGCATCACGGACATGTGATCAGAACGGCCGAGATGGGGGCGGGGTAACGCTTTATATGCATCTGTGTTTGTGTACACTAAGTCCAACATATTCTCTCCTCTGGTCTTAAAGTCTACACATTGTTTAAACTTGGGGAGCACAGTCTTTAAGCTGGTGTGGTTAAAATCCCCCGCAACCACCACAAAACTGTCCGGGTGTGACGTTTGGATTTTACTGATTGCATTGTGCAGTTCCCCGAGTGCCTTCTTAGCATTAGCTTTAGCGTTAGCGCTCGGCGCTATGTAAACACCAACTACAAACACGTTGCTGAATTCCCTCGGCAGATAAAAAGGCCGACAATTAACAATAAGGAACTCCGCCAACGGAGAGCAGTGTTTAGACACTAATGCGTATAATAGACCTCTGTGGGGTGTACACCATAAACAAGTTTTCTATCAATCATTTTTTTCAGTCTATCAGTTTTCTATCAAAAGTGTTTTTATCAACATACCTAAAGTATTCTGTACACATAATGTTTTAATATTTACTGCAATAAGTTTTGTACTGTAAGCCTGGCTGAGACTTTCAGTGTGGAAAATATGTACTGAACACCTCAACATTTTTCAGGATGCACCTAAAATGCACTATAACCTTTACAGGTGAACTTAATTAGACCTTCTCTACCCTTTTGAATGCCCATGTCCAACTGTTTAGTGTTTCAGTACTTTTTACATAACTTGCTGTTCTCTACCAAGGTGCTCAATGGGGAAATTCACAACAGGTGTTTGATCCATGAATTGACTAATAGATTTTCTGGTTCAATTCAAATTGGTAATTAAACAGTCCTCTTCATCATGCTGTTCACATTTTGACATCATGAGATCAAGACGACACCTAACAATTGGTCATCAGTACCTTGCCATTGCGTGGCTTCAAACAGGATGTTCTCAGATAGAAGTGGCCACTGAGCTTACAATGTCACAGTGTCCTCAGCAGGTTGCAACAGGGATACAGAGAGACTCTAAGAGTCACAGAAAGGCATAGAAGTGGACGTCCTTTGGCCACATCCCACGCTGATGACCGCTTCATTGTGAACAGTGCCCTCTACAACCAGATTATTTATTTATTTAGCGAATGCAAAGTCCTTAAGCCAAGCAGTTGCCTCCTGGTTTGCTGTATGGAGGGTGTGTAATCCTCCTTCCAGTCTTTGGAGCGGGCAAGCCTCTATGATGTGTTCCATAGTTTGCTCCTCTCCACATGCGCACAGTGGGCTAGGGCTACTGCCCCATCTGTGAAGGCTGGCCAAGCAGGGGCCATGTCCAGTCCTGAAGCGATTGAGTGTAGACCACTGTCTCCTTGGGAGGTTGGTGCCCGGGACCTGTTGGTTGGGGTTTATCACCAGCTGTTTGTTTGGGACCTCCTTGGTTTCCCATTCCTCTTGCCAAGCTGTCTGGATGGTAAAGTCAGCTGGGGGAGGGTTTTTCCAAATCGGCCGTCTGGATGAAAGTCGGGCAGTGGGTGGGGTGTAGATATCTGCATGAATTGGTAAGTGAGGAAAATCTTTAACTTTTTGGAGCATCCTTTGAGTTAATGCTGCTCGCCGGATGTGTGGAGGGGCTATGTTTGACAGTACAACCAGATGATGAACGTCATTCAACTGCAGGTACATTTAAGGGAGGCAAGAGGCACCCAAGTGTCATGCCAGGCCATTGAAAAACCATTTATATCAGCGTGGTCTGCCTGCTAGATGACCTACAAGGGTACCTGGCCACACCACCAGGCACAGGTGTCATCGTTTGCATGGGCTAGGGAGCATTTACGCTGGATAAGGATCCAGTAGGCCCCAGTGCTGTTTTCTGATGAAAGTCAATTCACAGTGAGCAGAAATGATGGCCGCCAACGATGTTGGAGATGTCAAGGAGAGCGCTATGCATCAACCACTGTTGTCACCATACGAGCCTTTGGGGGTGGTGGTGGTGGTGTTACAGTCTGGTCAGGTGTATCTTGTCAATACAGAACTGCACTACACTTTGTGAATGGTATAGTGGCAAGCCGATACTACCTGAATAACATCATTAATCCAGTCATTGTGCCCCTGCATGAACAACACAGGCCTAATTTCATCTTCATGGACAGCAATGCTCCAGCTCATCGAGGTCACATCATTAGGCAATGGCTGCTGGAGGCTGGGGCACCTCAGATGGAGTGGCCTGTACTTTCTCCAGCCCTGAATCCCATAGAAAACCTATGAGATCAGCTGAGTCACCGTGTAGAGGCTCGTAACCCTGCACCCCACAACCTCAATGACCTGAGGGCCGCCCTTCAAGAAGAGTGGAATGTCATGCCTCAGCAGACAATAAGTCGACTTGTGAACAGCAGGAAACGTCGTTGTCAAGCTATAATTGATGCTCAAGAGCACATGATAAGTTATTGAGACATTGAGATTTTTTGTTGTGGTATACCCACCACTGTTGTTGGCTTTTGTTTCAATAAATTGTTTGAGACGAGGAAATCACCATTGCATGCTTCTACTTAAATGCCCTACTTTCATGATATAATATCACTGAAGCATGAACGTTTTACATTTTCAATGAATTTCATCTGAAAGCCAAATATCCTTAAGTTTTTATGAGTAGTTTAATTTGTTTTGTGAACACAGTTGCCTTGATTTCTTTGTATGTACAGATTACTTCAGTTGTCACTGACATCTGGTGAAAATCTCAGGTCAATGGCTCCATCAGAAATATGTTTAATGAGAAAATGATGCATTCAATACTTATTTTCCTCACTGCATTTGATAATCAGAAATTTCAAAACTGATGCATGTCATAAATTGCCCTTTTCAAGGGCAGCAGAAGATACCAGACGCCATCTGTGAATTTGCACATTTATTAACATAAACACGAGCACAATACAAAACACTACACTTACATATAAGGAGGGATGAGATGCACAGGAAGAGAACGGGGCTCTCGCCGAGGGGAGAAGAACAGTCTGGATGGAACACAGGTGGAGGTGTGTGGGAACGCCGGGGAAAAGGAGACAAAATCAGCCAGAGTCACACCCGAAAGGAAACGGGGCTCACGGCTGAGGGAACAGGGGGAAAGAGTCTAATCCTGGACAGAGCGCACCCATTCACCTCTGCAGGGAAAAACACTTTCACTCAGAGCTAGACTGGAGCTCTGAGGAAGCAACAGTAGGACAGGGAGATGGGGAAAATGTAGCCGTATCCTTAAATAGGTGAGTGGAAATGAATCAGAGAATGACAGGTGTGGATCACGAGGATGAGGAAATAATTACTGCAACCAGTGACAGCTGTGCAGCCCGTGAAACAGTTTGACAGCCGGACATACACTGGGTGCTGTCACAGTAAAAGCACCAGAGTGAAATAACTAACATTACAGGGACTGGGATGAAAATAATCCCACAAGCAGCAAATAAAACAGTACATACAAAATGAAACACAAACAAGACTACAATGACAAAACTAAGAATACAAGATAACTCATAAATAAACAGGCAAAATATGAAAATGCACAAAAACCCCAAACTAAGATAATCATAGTAAATACACAGAGATGCCCACATACAGAAAAAGACTTAAACTAAACCAGAGGCTGAGCACCGTTCGCAGGTGTGCTCAGGATCATGACAATACAATTCTGACTTAATACATGATCTCAAAGACTGTGCCGTCAGCAAATTTGAGTACATTTGTTAAAGTTATAAATGATATACTTTTAACTGCTTTTAGTAGACAAGTAGAAAAGACAGCAGTAAAGTTAATCATAACATCAGTATAGAAAAGAGGGTGGCAAAAATGTAGTACTGTTATGACCCGAGCGCCGATCTCGTCCGCGCTCGGGCCATGCATCATCTCTGCCGGCCTTGACAGCTGTGGATTACATTCTGGCTCCACCGGGCTCTTATTGTGACAGTGCTCGGTGGGGTTTCCGGCTGTCAAGGTCGATCAGCTGTTCGGCATCACCGCTCGTTAGCTGCCGGCTTTATTAGCAGGCGCTGACAGCTGGTTGATGCTGGAGTATCGTCAAACATCCGTCAATCATTCCTGGTCCTCGTTCATGTCAGGTTCATGCTTATTCTTGTTCATGTCTTGTTCATAGTTAAGGTCGTAGTGGCTGGGGTTAGCCCTATGACCCCTTGTACTCTGTAGTGTGTGTTTTTGCCCACAGCGGCTCATAGCTTTGTGTTCACGTCTTGTCTTGTTAAAGAAACATCAAATGCAAAACTCATTGGCGACTTTTGGCATCTTATGGTGGCCCGCGAGGGTCACCACATGACAGTATACTCCAGCCAGAACGTCTAAACGGAGACGCCACACTGAGATGCCTTTTCACCGTGAGTTTTTGCGTAAATTGGACTATTGTTCTTCCCTGTCTGGGAGTCACTTGCTGGGAGAATGCCGTCATCCAGGGGCCGCGGTCGGCGCCTGGGCAAGGAGCTAGCGGAGGCTCTGGAGTATGTGGATGGAACTCTATTCACCGCTACGCTATACGACACTCCCAGTGACATACGCTGGCACCTGGACTACGCTGAGGTTCTTCTCGACAGCCTTCCTCTCCACTACGACGATCACCTGGAGGTGATGACGAGGAGGGCTGAGCTTGCGGCACAGCGCGAGATACTCCGTGGGCTGGAGGTGGACTACGGAAGGAAGCAGAGGAGGAGGCATTCTCGCTCCCCGGGTTGGGAGACTGTTCCTGCCCCTGATCCGGTCCAGGAGTTCGCGCCATCTGGGGGCCATCGAAGACGTCGGTGCCACGGCCAAGGTGGACCTCAGCAGAATCCCTGGCTGGACCCGCTGCCGGCGAAGCCCGTCAGCAGACCTCCGAGAGCGGCCCCTCCTCGTCCTTCCAGTGGGCCCTCTGTCGCCATACAGCGGGGAGAGGGAGGAACTACGTCCCCTACATAAGGCACCATCCTCCCTCCGGGAGAAAGGCAAGTGCAAGTTCGTTCTTTACACCATAATTGTAACCTGCCTTGTCTGACTCCTGGGGGCGGAGTTTGGGGTTCGTAGCCCCCTGAGCTCCCGCCACCTGCTGTAGTTATAATAACCAAACTTGCTGCCTCTGTGTCTCCCTCTGCTGAGCGGTCCGCGACGCCAGGTCTACGTCGCGGGGTGAGGAGGGCGCCTGTGGTGCTGGAAAGCCTGGATCCGGCCCTGCAGCCACGTCGTGGACAGAGGACAAGAGCGGACTGCGGCTCGGAACCTGTGCCGACGATGAAGCGTCCCTGGGTCTCCTCGCCAGAGCGGTCCGAACCAGTGGGTCGAGGGTCCCCTGCCTCCATGCCATACGTTGGTATCAGCGCAAGAGGAACCTCAGGCTGCGGAATCCATCTTGCCAGCTGCGGAGCCCGACGCAGCTGAGTTGGAGCCTGCGTACGAACTTCTTTGCCCTGAGCCTGGATCGACAGAGTCCTGGACGGCAACAGAACCCGAGTGCAGGCAAGTGCTCCTTCTTGTGTCTCTGCCCCCTGCTTTGGAGCATTTTTGCCTGCCTCTCGGGGAGGAGAGTGAGAGGCAGCCGCCTGCTGCACCCGAACTTGTCTCGCTGGGTTCTGTTGCTGCCGGTGATACTGATCCCGGTTTTTCTGTGTGTTCTGAGCTTCCTTTCAGTATCACCGGCGCAGAGCCAGTCAGGGTTGCTGAGTTGGAGGTCCCAGGTTCGGGGGTGGAGGTCGTCAGAGGAGCTGTACCTACCCAGTTGGGGTTAGTTGTGGAGGCTGCTGTGGCCCAATCAGGGTCCGACGTGGGTGCGCCCGAGACCCAATCGGGGTCCATCGCGGGAGCTGCTTTGGCCCAATCGGGGTCCGACGTGGGTGCGCCCGAGGCCCAATCGGGGTCCACCGCAGGGGCTGTTCTGGCCCAATCGGGGTCCGACGTGGGTGCAGCCGGGACCCAATCGGGGTCCAGCGGAGGTGCAGCGCCGGTGTGGTCCACGGACGGTGGAGGAGCTGCAGACCCTTCGCCGCCTGACCCAGTTCGGGCTCATCCTTGCCTTCTGTCCCCTCTTCAGAGTCATCGCCCCTGCGCATCATCGCCGGGGGCCATGGGGGTCCCTTTTCGCTCGCCCGAGCTCTCCCAAGTTTTGTCCTCGCCAGGGAGGCCGCCGCTGGCTGTTCTCCCCCGGTACTGGTGGCTGAGGGATGCGGGTCGGCCGCCTGAGGAACTGTTTCGCCGGTTCGGCGCCTCGGGTCGGCCACCCGACATATTATGTGTTTCACTGGGTGATCTGGTTCGGCCACCGGAGGAGTGGACTTTCCGGGCCTGGGACTGTGGTAAGCCGCCCGGTCATGTTCCGCCCCCCATGACCACCCGTTGGCCGTCGGACGCGGGGAGACTGCCTGAACTGTTCCTGTGGTGCTTGGTCTCCGCCGCTTGGCATGAACTGTCGGGGGGGTAGAGGTCATTCCTTTGTGGTAGTCTAGCCCTGAAATTGTTCTGTTGTTTTTTTTTTCTGCCCTGTGTTGTATTTGCTTTTTGACCTGAGTGTGTGATATTTTTGTTTTCGTGCCTGGGTAATTGTGTTTCATGTATTTTGGAGTATAGTTTGGTCCTGTAATTGTTCTGTTTTTTTTTTTTTTTCTGTCCTGTGCTGTTCTTGCTTTTGACTTAAGAGTGTGGTATTTTTGTTTTCGTACCTGTGTAATTGTGTTTCATGTATTTTGGAATGTAGTCTAGCCCTGTAATTGTTCTGTGTTTTTTTTTTCTCTTCTCTGTCCTGTGTTGTATTTGCCTCTTGACCTGAGATTGAGGTATTTTTTTGTTTTTGTGCCTGGGTAATGGCATTTCATGTATTTTGGAGTATAGTCTTGTCCTGTAACTGTTTCATGTATTTTGAGTCGGTTTTTTTTTTTCCTGTCTGTGCTCTGGTTCTCTATCTGTGGTTTGATCCTCTCCTGCCCCATCCGCCCACCCTGGAGGGGGTGGGGGGTGGGATTGGATGTCTATGGGCGTTCAGGAGCCCGCCCTCAGAGGGAGGGTACTGTTATGACCCGAGTGCCGATCTCGTCCGCACTCGGGCCATGCATCATCTCTGCCGGCCTTGACAGCTGTGGATTACATTCTGGCTCCACCGGGCTCTTATTGTGACAGCGCTCGGTGGGGTTTCCGGCTGTCAAGGTCGATCAGCTGTTCGGCATCACCGCTTGTGAGCTGCCGGCTTTATTAGCAGGCGCTGACAGCTGGTTGATGCTGGAGTATCGTCAAACATCCGTCAATCATTCCTGGTCCTCGTTCATGTCAGGTTCGTGCTTATTCTTGTTCATGTCTTGTTCATAGTTAAGGTCGTAGTGGCTGGGGTTAGCCCTACGATCCCTCGTATTCTGTAGTGAGTGCTCATGTCATAGTTAAGGTCGTAGTAGCTGGGGTTAGCCCTATGACCCCTTGTACTCTGTAGTGTGTGTTTTTGCCCACAGCGGCTCATAGTTTTGTGTTCACGTCTTGTCTTGTTAAATAAACATCAATTGCAAAACTCATTGGCGACTTTTGGCGTCTTATGGTGGCCCGCGAGGGTCACCGCATGACAAGTACAGTATTCTGATTACAAAAATCTCACAGTGCAGGCCCTACTCACAGATTTACTTTTACTGCTTTTTGACCTAACTTCTCTGAAAAAAAAATTAGAACCAATATTTTTTCTAAAGACACTAATACAGTGGTGTGAAAAAGTGTTTGCCCCTTCCTCATTTCTCATTTTTTTGTATGTTTGTCACACTTAAATGTTTCAGATCATCAAACAAATTTAAATATTAGACAAAGATAACACAAGTAAGCACAAAATGCAGTTTTTAATTGAAGGTGTTTATTAATAAGGGTAAAAAAATCCAAACCTACATGGCCCTGTGTGAAAAAGTGATTGCCCCCCTGTTAAAACATAAATTAACTGTGGTTTATCATATCTTTGGAAAGCTGAGTCCAATTTTCTAGCTATTTCTAAAGCTTTGGGACTCCAGCGAACCACAGTGAGAGCCATTATCCACAAATGGTGAAAAATATGGAACAGTGGTGAATCTGAGTGGCTGGCTGACAAAAACTACCCCAAGAACACAGCGACGACTCATCCAAGAGGTCACAAAAGACCCCACAACAACATCTAAAGAACTGCAGGCCTCACTTGCTTCAGTTCAGGTCAGTGTTCATGACTCCACCATAAGAATGAGACTGGGCAAAAATTGTCTGCATGGCAGAGTTCCAAGACAAAAACCACTGCTGAGCAAAAAGTATATAAAGGCTCGTCTCAGTTTTGCGAGGAAACATCTCGATGATCCCCAAGACTTTTGGAGAAAATACTCTGTGGACTGATGAGAAAACACTTGAACTTTTTGGGAGGTGCGTGTCCTATTACATCCGGTGTGAAAGTAACACAGCATTTTAGAAAAGGAATATCATACCAACAGTAAAATATGGTGGTGGTAGTGTGATGGTCTGAGGATGTTTTGCTGCTTCAGGACCTGGAAGATTTGCTGTGGTAAATGGAACAATGAATTCTGCTGTCTACCAAAAAATCCTGAAGGAGAATGTCCAGCCATCTGTTCGTGATCTCAAACTGAAGCATACTTGGGTTCTGCAGCAGGACAATGATCCAAAACACACCAGCAAGTTTAACTCTGAATGGCTTAAGAAAAACAAAATGAAGACTTTGGAGTGGCCTAGTCAAAGTTCTGACCTGAATCCGATTGAAATGCTGTGGCATGGCCTGAGAAAGGCGGTTCCTGCTTGAAAACCCTCCAATGTGGCTGAATTACAACAATTCTGCAAAGATGAGTAGGCCAAAATTCCTCCACAGCGCTGTAAACGACTCATTGCCAGTAATCACAAACGCTTGATTGCAGTTGTTGCTGCTAAGGGTGGGCCAACCAGTTATTAGGTTTAGGGGCAATCACTTTTTCACACAGGGCCATATAGGTTTGGAATTTTTTTCCCTTAATCATAAACACCTTCATTTAAAAACTGCATTTTGTGTTTACTTGTGTTATCTTTGTCTAATATTTAAATGTGTTTGATGATCTGAAAGATTTAAGTGTGACAAACATGTAAAAAATGAAAAATCACGAAGGGGGCAAACACTT
This sequence comes from Pholidichthys leucotaenia, assembly GCA_020510985.1. Taxonomy (NCBI): domain Eukaryota; kingdom Metazoa; phylum Chordata; class Actinopteri; order Cichliformes; family Pholidichthyidae; genus Pholidichthys; species Pholidichthys leucotaenia. The sequence continues at coordinate 268,330,590 of CM035848.1, read as the reverse complement.
TTTCACACCACTGTAATTCTTTTATAGCTCAACCACTGCTTACTCGATCCATCACTGAAAATACTCTTGATATTTTTGTGAGGGTTGTTTTTTAAGGGAAGAAAACTTGCTGGAGGAGTATGTAAAGTTGGTAAAGCCAATTGTATATATGATTGTTTTTATACAAGGAGATTAACTGATTGAAGGAAGTTAATTCTCGATAAAAGCAAAAGAGACTGCAGATCCATTTAAAAAAGAATCCTTGACTTTGATTTTTATGCAACTACTACTGTTCACATGCACATGGGAAAAATTGTGTAACGGCATTTTCAAAGAGGTCATTAAGATACATTAAATATGAGGGGAAATAGCTGTCTTGGCAGAGGATGCACTCTCTTAAGGCATACAGTGTGACTGACGTTAGTCTGCCTTTATTCTTTAGCCAAGTTGGAAAAAAAGAGGAAATATAATCTCAGTAACTATATTTTCATTCTTTGCTTCCTCTAAAGTCATTTCAGTTTATAAAGAAGCCAAACGAAAGTTGCACAGCATGTGTTCAAAACCAAAACTGTATGACTGATATGAAAACAATATTGTATAGACACAGCCAGCATCAAAACTAAGAAGTGGGGAAAAAAATGTCTGAAACAGTGCAATCAGTGCATTCACACATTTGCCTTAAAGGGATTACCTGTAAATACGCTGAGCTCATCCTTTCAGTCGTCTGACAATTTTCGTGTCAGTTTTAAATGATTCAGGCAGAAATCTCAAAAGGTACAGAAAGCCATAGTCACCTAGTGAAGTTTCCATTGTTCATCAATGGAAGTTAATCATACAATTGTCACACATTCTATGGAGCTAAAAAAAAAAAAAAAAAACTGAAAATACAACATGTTGGCATAAATTGAAAATCTCTTTCACTTTGTTTTTTTTTTTTTTTTTTGTTTTTTTTTTGCTAGACTTTCTTACTGCACATCTCCAGCCACAAAACAATTTTTTTGCAGTCTCTGTACTTTTCTGCAGTGAAAGATGGATCTCATTGGAAGTGGCTGACAAGGTAACACCAGCTGTGATGATTCTGGAGTGCACTTTCCTAAATGGTATCACTACCCCTATGTTTGGAACAGAGCCGTGTGGAGTGTCTTACGTCTGGGTGCATCTCCAAAAAGCTGCTGGGTGATGCTACTTGAGTCTTCAAAAAGCAAGATATCAGACTTCATTTTGACATTATTTCTTTCATCTTTGCAACTGAGCTCCTGGGCAAGAGTTATAAAGGAGCATAAAAGGGACAAAAAGCATGTGGAAGACAAAGTATTACCTTAGCAATGAGCTAGTTGCTGAGTGATGACAGCCCCAGAGCTGAAAATGTTCTGAAAACAAACCAACGACCACGAGAAAAGTGGAGCCAAGTCTTCAATGAAAGAAAAGCTGTCCCTGTTAACTTTAAATTATACACCTCTTAAAATTGTCAGTTATAGCCAGCAAATGTATGGTAGGACAAAAAATATTTAGTGTATAAAGATGGGTCTGTGCATTTACATTTATGAATGTTCTTTTAATGCATTTTTAAGATAAGTGGCTAAACAGCACAAATTACAGTCTGTCCCACCCAGTGTGCAGGATATTATATATATATAAAAGATAACCTCATTCTGTATGTATTTTCTGTGAGTTTGGGTCGTCTACTGTGTCATGCTGCTGTTACACTGTAATTTCCAAGTTTGGGATCAATAAAGTACACCCATCTATCTATTCATTGCCTTCTGAAATGATGAAAATTAAACTGTTGGAGTGTGCATGTGTACGTGTGATAGAGGGAGATTCAGGGAGACATGGGAAAGGGGAAGGTGAAAGATAAGTGATCCATCCAGAGTTTCTAATTTAAGACTGATGCTCAAGGTCAGACGCGTAGAGTGCAGGTATTGCCGTTTACACTGATTGCTATTACTCACTTGCAGTTTGCTTGCATGTGCAAGTGTTTACGTGTTTGGAGGGTGGCCGTGTCTGTGATGGGTTGCATTCAAAGAAAAAGTGGATTCGTGCGGTTGCATGATTGGAGCCACCTCTGAGAGAGATCAGACTGACCAGTCTACCACAACAGCATTAAAAGCAAAAAGAGAATGGAGAAAAGTTGAAAAGCGGATGAAGCAGAATGAGAATAGATTTGTCTAGTAACGACTAAAAGGGAAAACAAAAAGCACAGCAGGGGATTGTTGTCCCGACTGGTGATTAAAGAACAGGCAAAACAGTAATCAAACACTGTGTGTGAAAATCCCCCTGCTATAATTCACCAAATACTGTTGATTTGTTCAAATCATTGGTGCCCTTTTGGGAATAATCACTACAGAGCTGCTACTCCAACTCATCACATTTACTGGAGTGATGCTGAGAAACTAATCCACGCTTTTGTTAGCTCTAGATTAGATTATTGTAACTCTTCATTATCAGGCTGTCCTAAAACCTCTCTAAAAAGTCTTCAGATGATCCAAAATGCTGCAGCTAGAGTTTTAAATGGTAAATGTCGTTCACTTATATAGCGCTTTTTCTCCTCTCTAGATGACCAAAGCGCTTCCTGCTATCCACCCATTCACACACACTGGTGGCGGAGGAGCCGCCATGCACTGGCGCTAGCCTGACCCACCAGGAGCAACTGGGGGTTCAGTGTCTTGTTCAAGGACACTTCGACATGCAGACTGAGCGGGAATCTCTCCTCACCTACAAATTAAATGGTTTAATTTGTGGTGCAATAAGAATGAAGATTTGGATTTTTTTAATATAGTTGTGCATTTTAATAATGGAATATACTTACACTATACTATGTTTTTTTAAGAATGTTTGTTAGATATCTTCCCTTTAGGATGGAGCATTCTAGAAGGCAATCAGTGGCAGGCTTTTAAAGGGACCAGTTAACATCTGAAGCTTGTTGCTAGAACATGCTGCTGACAGAGGGGGAAAGTCTTTTTAAAGTGGCTGTTTAAACTTTAATTACTTGTTTAAATAAATGTGTAAGTGGTCTGTAAGTCATCTCAGTCTCCAGACTCCTGCTTGCCTCCTACTGCAAAATGTGTAATTTTCTCAGAAATGTACAACTATTTTTCCCTGAAGAGTTTAGTGCATTTTTAAAATGTATTTCTGGTTTTCATATACATTTGCCGTGATTGTTATTCTGCATATTGGGCAGCTCGATGGCGCAGTGCTTAGCACTGTGGCAGCACAGTAAGAAGGTAACGGGATTGATTCCACCCCTGGCCATCGGTGACCCTTCTGTGTGGAGTTTGCATGTTCTTCCTGTGTCTGCGTGGGTTTACTCCGGTTTCCTTCCACAGGCCAAAAACATGCAGGTTGGATTAATTGGGGGTTCTAAAGTGGCCCTAGGTGTGAATGGTGAAGGGAATGGTGCCACACCATGGCTGCCTCATCCATCCGGGTGGATGCCCTGAATTTTTAGCAAGATGGCTGAGCGTTCACACGCTGCGGCTAGACGCGCTGGACTGCTGTGCTTGTTTCTGTGTTTTTCCTGTCTTTTTTTGTCCTCATTCTGCGACAGACTAATTACCTACAGTCGCCAGGAACTTCTATGCATTGGCCGTCAACTCCGATATCTCCAGCATTTATTCCAGCAATCAATACCACATCCCTGAGTAGATCGCCAGACCTCTGGGCGCTCCATGGACTGTTATCGGGCCCAGCAAGAGGCGCAAATGGCGCCGAGAGAGAAAGAAGAAACAAGGCTAATACGGGGGGGGGGGGTTCATCGCCCTGGTTATCGTTGATTACATATGTGCATATACCACTTTCAGCAAATCGTACAGTTTGAAAATGAAGCGCTGCTATGGGTGGAAAATAGCATGTTAAAGTTCATTAATCCTCCAGAACCGTGACATGCTCAGCCACAGATATTTTCAAAGATCTATCAGGTATGTACAGTGGCATAAGATGCTTTACAGTTTACTGCTGGTCCTGTTTTCGTGCGGTCGCTTTCTCACCTGCAGGACCACACCAGAGTTCACCATTTGATTCAAACTGAGACCACCTCTTTCAGGAGGTCTCGGTACGGTTGTTCTGTTATGCACTTGAGTGCGATTCCCGTGTTCTCACCAGACAAAACACGAATCGCACTAACAGAGAAAATGAACTTGAGTTTGATCAAAACAATCTAAAGCCTGCAGGTGTGAAAGCACCCTCAGAAAGAACAGACAGGTCTCCCCCACTGCCCCCAAAATGGCGACTGCATGGAAGCAGTCCCCACCTTCAGGTTCCTGGGCACCCATATCTACTCTGACCTCTCCTGGAGTGTCAACACCAAGGCCCTGATGAAGAAAGCCCAGTAGTGGCTGCACTTCTTCTGTGTCCTGAGGAAGAACAACCTGGACCAGAAGGTGCTGCTGGCCTTCTACCGCTGCTCAGTGGAGAGCGTGCTCACCTACTGCGTGGGTGTGTAGTACGGCGGCTCCACAGCCGAGAACAGGAAGGCTATACAGAGGGTCATCAACACCACCCCAAAAAATCATTGACAGCCCTGTGCCCTCACTGGAGGACATCTCCACATCCTCCTGTCTCAGAAAGACCAAGGCCATCACAGGAGACCCCTCACATCCCGCCCACCACCTGTTTGACCTGCTTCCCTCTGGACGACAGTTCAGCTCAATCAGGTCCCACACCTCCAGACTGAAACAGTTTCATTCCCTGGGCCATCCGAACTGCAAATAGTCAGAGGCCCCACCCCCTCCCTCCGAACGCTCACATGCACAGAACTGAGGACCTTATTAATTATCACTATAATACACCTGTCTTTGCAAGCCGCACTTTCATGTATATTGACCCATCCATGAAACCACTACCACACCCATGTGTATTTTTCATAATCCTTGGGCCATTTTATTCAACTGCGTGTTCTGCACTCCCCACTCTTATGTATATTGTTCCATCCGTAAAGCCAGTACCATACCTGTGTATATTTCCATGATCTTGGACTATTTTTATTTCACTTGTGTGTTCTGTAACCATGTTTTATCTAATCATTCTCTCTTACTTTATTGCGCAGTAGCCTGGTGGAGCACCCACAATTCCGTTGTACTGTACAACTGTACAATGACAATAAAGCCTATTCTCTATTCTCTGGTTATTGGATGACCCGCTCGACCTCCTGAGCCACTTCTGTCCTGAGCACAACCTTGATGCAGACACACCTGATGATCATTGTGCATGAATTTGTAAAGAATTAGGACAATTGCTGCTCCCCATCTGGTCTGGTCCATTTTGGAACGAATTGGGCTCGTCAGATTTGGATTGATCCTGTTAGGATCCGAGCATGGGCGGAGGACCATGCTCACGCTTTATGTTCATTCCTGTTATTTTCTGTGTTTATCATTATCATTGTTTTCCTGGGTTGTCATTTCTGCCTTGTATATTCATGTCTTTGTTGGTTTTCCTCTTAGTCTAGTTTATTAGTATTATTCATAATCAGTCATGTTATGTTCATTATTCTGATCTTGGGCTTGAGTTTAGTTTTGTATAAGTCTCTCTTTGCTATTATTATCATTATGATTGCCTTGGTCTTGTCTCCCTTAATCCTCTGTTCATGTTTCTGTGTGTTTCGTGTCAATGATTGTATGTGTTGCCCCGTCTGTCCTGTTTTCCCATATTTGTCATCTCTGTTCTTCCCATGTGTCAGTTGTTAGTCTTGATTAGCTTCTTCACCTGTTCGGTATTCACTGATCACCCAGTATCTTATTTAAACGAGTGTCTGCCTTTATTCTGTCTGGTGTCCTTGACTGTCATTTTGCATGATTACGCACTTCACGTCATGTATTTAGTTCCCATCTTGCCTCACCTGTATTCCTGCCAAGTCTAATATTATTTGGATTCTTGCCAAGCCTTGTGCAAGTGCAAGGCTGCACGGTGGCGCAGTGGTTTAGCACTGTGGCAGCACAGTTTTACCCTCGGCCGGGGGATCGCGGGGATCATGAGATCGTGGGTTCGATCCCAGCCCCCGACCAACAGTGAGCTGTGTGGAGTTTGCACGTTCTCCCCGTGTTGCACGGGTTTACTCCTGGATTTCTCCGGTTTCCTCCCGCACACCAAAAACATGTAGGTTTAGGGCGCTCGCGCACGCAGCGACCAGCAGCCGGTGGCTTGTCACCAGACTGCAAACCAAGTCTACCTACGGGTACAAATAAGTAACAAAAAAAAAAAAAAAGCCTTGTTTTTGAGCCTTCGAGCTGTGTCAGGGTTGACCAGCTCAAAATAAAACTTTAAAACACTAAGTCCAGCATTTGGGCCTTGAATTCTGCCCTGGAGGGGCATTCAGTGCTGACAGATCCTAGTTTGGGATCAATAAAGTACATCTATCTAATAAAGTGTATCTATCTACTGCTAAAAATACACAACAAGTCTATATTTAACAGATGCTGGATCCAGTCAGCAAGGAAATGCCTTGGTATCTACTTTATTTACTAACTTAGAACTTTATTCCAGATACACAAAGGGTCCATAATACAGATCAAACAACATTAAAATACATGAGGAGAAAGAAAAAAAATATAAAAAACACAATTAAAAATGCAGTTTATCATGCCAATGTGCTCTCAGCCTGGATAAGTAACGATAGCAACTCTTGCTTGGGTTGCTTATTAAAGCCAAAGTGATGCCATTCCTACTACAAGTGACATTTAAATCTGAACATGAAATTTCTTTAAAGAGCTTCTAAAGTTTGGACTCCAGATGACACAAACTACTGAGTGGCGCTGTGCCACCTAGGAACATGAAGCAGCAGCCGCATGCAGTCAATGTGTTGGGGGCATTTGGGGCGGCTGTGGCAAAGGTGTAGTGTGGCCGACTACTGATTGGAGGGTCAGGGGTTCAATTCCACAGCAAAAGCCCTATTGTATCTGCTTTGTTTATTTATTATTCTTATTATTTTTCCGCCTAAATGATGGCCTTTTTCACCCTCTGAACGTTAACCAAAACGCAATTTTTTTTGGCAAACCCCTCAGACCCGGCAAAAAATTTGATAAAGTGGAAAAGATATGTTACCTCCCACCCCTCATTTTTGTGGGTGGGGCCAAACGTACACAAATTTTCAAGGTCTATGGAAACTGGAGACCATAAACTTTGCCGTAGAGACAGAAAATTTGGGTGAGGTGTGCATCACCTCAAGATATGCATAAAAAGCCTGAAGCTGGGGAGGGTACCACAGTTGTGGAAAACATCTTGTGTGGTACCTGTACCAAAGACTTCCCGCCCCAAAGACCTGAACAGCTACAGACCAGTGGCCCTGACGTCCCACATGATGAAGACCCTGGAGAGACTGCTCCTTGCTCACCTCCGCCCCCTGGTGGGACCAGCGATGGATCCACTCCAGTTCGCCTACCAGCATGGCATTGGGGTGGAGGATGCAGTGATCTTCCTCCTTCACCGTTCTCTGTCCCACCTGGAGAAGCCCGGGAATGCGGTGAGGATCATGTTCTTTGACTTCTCCAGTGCCTTCAACACCATCCAACCGATGATCCTGAAGGACAAGCTGCTGTGCGCAGGGGTGGACCAGCACCTGTCATCATGGATCCTGGACTACCTCACAAACTGGCCACAGTTTGTGAGAACCCGGGACTGTGTGTCCGACACGATCATCGGTAGCACGGGGGCCCCCCAGGGAACGGTTTTGGCTCCCTTCCTGTTCACCCTTTATACTGCGGACTTCTCACACAACATAACACACTGCCATCTACAGAAGTTCTCTGACAACTTTGCGATTGTCGGCCTCATCTCTAACGGAGATGAAGCTGAGTACAGAGGACTTATCCAGGACTTCGTGGACTGGTGCCATCAGAACTGCCACCAGATTAACGCGAGGAAAACTAAGGAGCTGGTGGTGGACTGCTGCAGGCAAAGACAACCCCTCACAGCACCAGTAAACATACAGGGGACAGACATTGAGATGGTAACATCCTACAAGTACCTGGGTGTTCATTTGAACAATAAACTAGACTGGTCACACAATACCGACGCACTCTACAAGAAGGGACAGCGCAGGCTGTTGCTACTGAGGAGACTCAGGTCTTTTGGTGTACAAGGGGCGCTGCTGAAGACATTCTACGACACGGTGGTGGCATCAGCCATCACTTTTGGAGTGGTCTGCTGGGGCAGTGGTATTACAGCAGCCGATAGGAAGAGACTGAACAAACTGATCAAGAAAGCTAGCTCTGTCCTGGGGCAGCGCCCTGACCCAGTGGAGGAGGTAGGAAAGAGAAAGATGGTGGCTAAACTGTCACCTCTGCTGGAGTCCGAGTCCCACCCTATGCAGGACATACTGAATGCACTGAGGAGCTCATTTAGCAGCAGACTACATCATCCTAGGTGCACAACCGAGAGGTTTTGCAGGTCCTTCCTACCTACGGCTGTCAGACTGTATAACCTAAGCAGGGCTGCTCGCAGAGATAGCAAAAAAACGTGACGACCTAATAGTATTGAATGCAAAAGACGCAATAGACTTACACAATGATCCCCTCCAGTATATACAACTAGGACAATATTGGTTGCTACAGAAGGTGACAATATGTATGGGTACATATTCATACTATGTAGGATAACTAAGTAGATGGTTATGCTGTTTATTCCATCTTGCTACAATGCTCCGCACTTTGTATAGAGTAGACGTTTAGGATTCTCTTCCATGGTCATCATAGACCGACGGAGGCCGACGAAACAATGCTCCGCACTTTGTATATATAGTTATATATTTATGCGTATGTATGTATATCCACTGCTCTCATTTATATCTTCCGTATCTTCTTAATTATTGCTCTGAGTGTTGCTATCCCTGTGCTGTTGCAATCCTGGAATTTCCCCATTGTGGGACTAATAAAGGCTTATCTTATCTTATCTTATCTTATCTTATCTTATCTTATCTTCCCGCTCTGTCTGCAGTCTGCATGTCGACGTGTCCTTGAGCAAGACACTGAACCCCCAGCTGCTCCTGGTGGGTCAGGTTAGCACCTGTGTATGGCAGCTCTGCTGCCATCAGTGTGTGAATGGATGGATAGCAGGATCTGTAAAGCGCTTTGGTCATCGAGAGATGAGAAAAAGTGCTATATAAGTGAACGCCATTTACCATTGTAGGCCACTTTGAGCCTTCTGAAACTGCTAGTGCTATAGTTACACCACAAGTGAGCTGTATACATAGATCTACAAAAAGATTCAAAAAGATGACATTTCACAAGGTATGTGCACATACTCAACTGTCTATATAACATGCTGGCTTGGACATAAACTTAACAGCACTGTTTATATACAGTGGTGTGAAAAAGTGTTTGCCCCGTTCCTGATTTCTTATTTTTTTTAATGTTTGTCAAACTTAAATCAATCAGATCATCAAATAAATTTAAATATAAGACAAAAATAACAGAAGTAAACACAAAATGCAGTTTTGAAATGAAGGTGTTTATTATTAAGGGTAAAAAAAATTCAAACCTACATGGCCTTGCGTGAAAAAGAGATCCCTCCCCCCACGTTAAAACATAACTTAACTGTGGTTTATTACATCTTTGGAAAGCTGAGTTCAATTTTTTTAGCCACAGACTGAGGCCTGATTACTGTCACAATTGTTCTCAATCAAGAAATCACTTGAATAGGACCTGCATGACAAAGTGAAGTAGACCAAAAGATCCTCAAAAGCCAGACATCATGCTGCAAGCCAAAGAAATTCAGGAACAAATGAGGAACAAAGTAATTTAGATCTATCAGTCTGGAAAAGGTTATAAAACCATTACTAAAGCTTTGGGACTCCAGTGAACCACAGTGAGAGCCATTATTCACAAATGGCGAAAACATGCAACAGTGGTGAACCTTCCAAGGAGTGGCCAGCTGACCAAAATTACCTCAAGAGCGCAGCGACGACTCATCCAAGAGGTCACAAAAGACCCCACAGCAACATCCAAAGAACTGCAGACCTCCCTTGCCTCAGTAAAGGTCAGTGTTCATGACTCCACCATAAGAAAGAGAGTGGGCAAAAATGGTCTACACAGCAGAGTTCCAAGTCAAAAACCACTGCTGAGCAAAAATAACAGAAAGGCTTGTCTCAGTTTTGCCAGAAAATATCTTGATGATCCCCGAGACTTTTGAGAAAATACTCTGTGGACTGATGAGACAAAAGTTGAACTTTTTGGAAGGTGTGTGTTCCATTACATCCGGTGTAAAAGTAACACAGCATTTCAGAAAAGGAACATCATACCAACAGTAAAATATGGTGGTGGTATTGTGATGGTCTGAGGCTGTTTTGCTGCTTCAGGACCTGGAAGACTTACTGTGGTAAATTGAACCATGAATTCTGCTGTCTACCAAAAATCCTGAAGGAGAAAGTCCGACCATCTGTTCGTGACCTCAAGCTGAAGCGCACTTGGGTTCTGCAGCAGGACAATGATCCAAAACACACCAGCAAATCCACCTCTGAATGGCTTAAGAAAAACAAAATGAAGACTTTGGAGTGGCCTAGTCAACATCCTGACCTGAATTCAATTGAGATGTTGTGGCATGACCTTAAAAATACAGTTCATGCTTGAAAACCCTCCAATGTGGCTGAATTCCACCAATTCTGCAAAGATGAGTGGGCCAAAATTCCTCCACAGCGCTGTAAAAGACTCACTGCCAGTAATCGTAAACACTTGATTACAGCTGTTGCTGCTAAGGGTGGCCCAACCAGTTATCAGGTTTAGGGGGCAATTGCTTTTTCACACAGGGCCATGTAGGTTTGGATGTTTTTCCCCTTAATAATTAACACTTTCATTTAAAAACTGAATTTTGTGTTTACTTGTGTTATCTTTGTCTAATATATAAATTTGTTTGATGATCAGAAAAATTTAAGATTCGATTAGATTAGATTCAACTTTATTGTCATTACACATGTATGAATACAAGGTAACGAAACACAGTTTAGCATCCAATCAGAAGTGCAAAGGACAGCAGTGCAGTATATACGGTAATTAACAGTATGTGCAATTTAAGCAAATATATGCAGCAGTGCAGAAAGTTAAAAGTACTGTTATGTGTAAATAATGTGCAATAAGCTAGATGTAGTTTTGTAGTTATGCAGTTATGTACAGGTGAGGATGGTCAAAGATGATTGTAAGAGAGTCAGCGGGGAACTAAGTTCAATAACGTGACAGCTGTTGGAAAGAAACTGTTCCTAAACCTGCTGGTTCTAGTCCGAAGGCTTCTGAAACGTCTTCTGGAGGGGAGAAGCTGGAACAGTCCATGAGCAGGATGGTTGGAGTCCCTAAGAATGCTGCGTGCCCGGCGCAGACATCTTTTCCTGTAGACGTCCTCTATAGCTGGAAGTGGAGTCCCTGTGATGCGTTGGGCGGTTTTCACCACCCGCAGCAGCGCCTTGCGGTCAGCTACAGAGCAGCTCCCATACCAGAGTGTGATACAGTTGGTCAGGGTGCTCTCTATCACGCAGCGGTAGAAGTTGCCCAGGATGTCAGTTGACAGATGGTTCTTCTTCAATGTCCTCAAGAAGAAGAGGCGCTGATGGGCCTTCTTGATCAGGCTGGTGGTGTTCACTGACCAGGACAGGTCCTCTGAGATGTGGAGTCCCCAGGAATTTGAAGCTGGGGACACGTTCAACAGCTATGCCATTGATATGGATGGGGTCATGTGTCTCTTCCCTCTCCTTCCTGTAGTCCACTATGAGCTCCTTGGTTTTGCTGGTGTTAAGGAGCAGGTTATTGTCAGCGCACCAAGTAGCCAAGTGCTCAACCTCTGCCCTGTAATCTGACTCGTCGTTGTCCCTGATGAGTCCAATCACCGTGGTGTCATCTGCGAACTTTATGATGGAATTGGATCCATACATAGGCCTGCAGTCATGGGTGTAGAGGGAGTAGAGGAATGGGCTGAGCACACAGCCCTGTGGTACACCAGTGTTGAGTGTGATGACGGAAGAACGGTTGGGGCCTGACCTAACATGCTGGGGTCTGTTGGTCAGAAAATCCATGATCCAGTTGCAGGTGGAGGTACTGATTCCCAGGTCCCCAAGTTTGGTGAGCAACTTGGAGGGGATAACTGTGTTGAATGCTGAGCTGAAGTCAATAAACAGCATTCTTGCGTAGGTGTTCTTGTCATCCAGGTGTGAGAGTACATAGTGCAGCGCTGTAGAAACCGCATCCTCTGTACTCCTGTTGCTCCGGTAGGCAAACTGATGAGGGTCCAGTGTAGGGGGCAGGCCTTTTTTGAGCTGTGCCAAGACCAGTCGCTCAAAGCACTTCATGACTATGGGCGTCAGTGCCACAGGGCGATAGTCATTTAGGCACGATGGTGTTGAATGTTTTGGCACTGGTACTATTGAAGTGGTCTTGAAGCACGCTGGTACCACAGCCTGGGCCAGGGACAGATTGAAGATGTCTGTGAAGACCCCTGCCAGCTGCTCAGCGCATGCCCTCAGCACACGCCCAGGAATGCCATCAGGGCCAGCAGCCTTACGTACGTTGACATGACTCAGTGCAATACGGACGTCGGTGTGGGTGAGTGTGAGGTGGTGGAGGTCATCAGAGGGTGGGAAATTGATATTCTTTTCATTGTTGTCCTTGTCAAAACGAGCATAGAAGTTATTTAGCTCATTGAGAAAGGGCACAGTCATGGCTATAGGTATGGAGTTGCTGGGCTTATAATCAGAGATAGCTTGAATGCCCTGCCACATACGTCGGGGGTCAGAGTCCCCAAAATGTTCCTCCACCTTCAGCTTGTAGCTGTGCTTGGCCTTCTTGATGCCCCTCTTCAGATCTGCCCTGGATGAACTGTAGGCCTGTGCATCACCAGATCTAAAGGCATTGTTACGTGCTTTTAGCAGAAGTCGCACTTCTCTGTTCATCCACGGCTTCTGATTTGGGTACGTGGTGATCTGTCTTTCCGTGGTGACACTGTCAATAGTGGTGTTGATATGGTCCAGGACTGAGTGGGTGTAAGAGTTGATGTTTATGTGGGAGCCACATAAGTGTGACAAACATACAAAAAAGTGAGAAATCACAAAGCGGGAAAACACTTTTTCACACCACTGTACACTTCTGTCATCAGTCACATCATCAGTGATAACATGGCCAAAATATTTTATTTCTTTATGTGTCAGAGCATTCTCACATAGGTAGAAAGTAGGAAAAACTATTTAATAAAAAAAATAACTGTTTGTTCATTAAAAACTATTTAAGGATCGGCCATTATTTTCTGAAGTCTTCTTCTCCACCACTGTGTCAGAGAAGAAAAATACTTTGGCATAACATATAAACACTTCACAGAATTAAAATTAACAGCCTACATACGTATTATTGGAGCACATGAATCCAGGTGGTGAGCCAGTACATCACACTTCCTTGTTGCTGTCACGTGATCCCAATCGGTCCTCCTTGATCTCTCTCGGATCTTTCTCGAGCTCTCGCATGAGTTTATATAATTCTCACATGAACTAGTAATTCGAATGCTATTCTTGTCCGTGCCACTTCAAAACACAAACAGAGCTGGTAGCGATGGCCACAAGACTCCATATCGTTTCAGTGATGTCACAGACCGCATCCGTAGTCAATAGATATCCAAGATTAAAGAAGTAGTTGTTGGAAAGACAGCCGAAATCACTCTAGAGAAGCTTGTTTGAGGGTTCTGTTGAGTGGTTGCAGCTGTTGTCATGGGCACAGATGAAGAACTTAAACTGAAGTGACACACTGTGGTGTCACTGTGAGATTCTTAGGATGTCAGAATGTTATAGAAGATCAAAGGACAGCAAGTTTATACAAGGAGAAGTTTGGATGTTCATTTTTTCTTTCTTCTCTCCCTTCTTTTGCTTAACACGCGTTACACACATCCCTTAGAGATAAGATAACCAGAGAAAATAACTCAAGACCACATACACACCTCTGAAGTTAGTTAACCTTAGGACTGCATACATCCTCTCCTGTGTGTTCTAACCGACAACCCAGGAAGACACCCATCTTACAGAGCCACCCTACTTACAGTCTCAGCCCCCACTATCCAACACTGATCCTTCGAGCTATCCAAGAGTAGTGATTTTTCTGAAATCATAAGTCCCTAGATTGCCCGATCTTTCACTGTGACCTGGACTCTGAGCACAACCTGGATGCAGACCCACCTGAGGATCATTGTCAGTGAGTTTGGTGACCATTGGAGCAGTTGCCTCGGAGGAGTAGTGATTTTGCTGAAATTATGAGTGCCCAGATCTCCTGACCTTTGACCTTGACATTGACCTAGAGCACAACCTTGATGCAGACCCTCCTGAGGATCACTGTCTGTGACTTTGATGAACATCGGGGCAAATGCCTAGGAGGACGAGTGATTCCTATGAAACGCAAATAGATGGACGGGCAGACAGACGGACACTGCATCATCGCATTAGCTCCTTTTGACTTCACTGGAATGAGCTAAAAATGAATAAGTGCATACGAGAGACGATATGGGAGGTGGTAATTAAACAACAGAAGATTTCAAATGAAAGTGTATTAGCAATTTACCTTTAGAGTCATTTCCCCAACAAATATTGCAGTAAAGATGTAGTTGGAAATGGTAAGAAAAACTCTTTCCTGCAACAGAACAAAAATGGAAGAAGGAGAAGGAATTAAGCAAAACCAGAGCTTAGCAGTATTAGAAATAAGGAGAGAAGATTTATCATATACATCGCATCACAAGTGCATTAAAGATGCTTCTTCAGAAGCTTCTAACCACAGCAAGAAATAATCAATTTTGGTCAATGCTTGCAGCATGCTATAAATATAATTAATCAGATCTGTTTGCTTAATTAAATGCCAAAAGGAAACATGATCCTCTTTAATGTGAACGTTTTAATTTTCTGTTGATTGTTTGCTTTAAAAAGTGCTGACTATTCAGTCATTTCCTGCATTGCGTAATTGCAGAAAACTGTCTTGGTACCAGACTACAGTGAGGGTGGGAGTGGGAATCTCATGTCAGTTTGTAATTGCTTAGACAGCTGCTCATTGTTAGGAGATGAAAGTGTTTTCTTATCACAATCTATTCAATTTCTTAGAAGTTTTCTATCTAATTAAGTACATTATATAAATGTGCCGATGATATGCTTGCATTAAAAAACAAAGTGTTAAACTGTAACATTTAGACTGGAGTGAAATACCACAGTGTGTCCAGAACACATGGGAATTATGTGACTCAGTGCACCCACCAGGCTGCCATGGAGAATCTTCGGCCTTTCCAGAGCCACCGTGATGCAGTTGAGAAAGATAAAGACGAGAACCACGTAGTCAAACAGCTTATGAGCAATGATGGACTGGCAGAGGAGTCTGAACCTGATGACAAAGAAACAAAGGGGGCGCAGAAGGAAACGGATGAAATGAGGAGAGAAAATAGTTTAAGAATGCTCTTGAAGTATATGTTGTTTTGGTAATCTCCAAAGAAGTTAAACATTTTCTATAATACAGTAAACTTGATAAGCTAAGATAAGATAGGATAAGATTTTATTGACCTCATGGGGGAAATTCAGGCATCACAGCATTAGGGAGTTAGAAACAGAAAATATAACAGAAAAAGCAATAAGTGTGCTAAATACTGTACATGAATGATAAAATAAAAAGAAACAAACACCACTACGGATACAGTTGAATCGATATTATGATGGTGTTAGAAAATAACAAGATTACAGACACAGTTGTAGCAATATTAGGCTGCATGTCCACAAAGTGTGTGTTACGTTTGCTCCTCCGGGGCGTATAAATGGACTCAAGCGGTGGGCAAATGTGGTGTATCATTTATTCAATTCAACTTCATTTATATAGTGCCATTTCACAACAACAGTGATCTCATAGCACTTTCAACTGTAGGGGAAACCCCCACAATTGCAGAAAGACCCCAGCAATCAGGCGATCCCCTGTGAGGAAGCACTTGGCGATGGTGGAGAGGAAAAACTCCCTTTTAACAGGAAGAAACCTCCAGCAGAACCAGGCTCAGGGAGGGGCAGTCATCTGCTGCGACTGGCTGGGGGGGTGAGGGGATAGAGAAGATGAAACAAACAAACATGTAGAGAGCAAACAACACGATGGGGACTCAATCTATGGGACAGAACAAACAGATGTTAATGATCAGCAAAAAAAAAAAAAAAATCATTGAGAGTGAAGAAAGGAGTGAAGCCCAGTGCATTATTGGAGGTCCCCCGGCTGTCTAAACCTATTAGCAGCATAACTAAGGGAGGGTTCAGAGACACATGATCCCTCCCTAATTGTAGGTTATATCAAAAAGGAAGGTTTTAACCCTATTCTTTAAAACAGAGATCGAGTCTGACTCCCGAATCCAGACTGACAGCTGGTTCCACAGGAGAGGAGCTTGATAACTGAAGGCTCTGCCTTCCATTGTACTTTTGGAGATTGTAGGTATTACAAGTAATCCAGCATTTTGGGAGCATAGTGCTCTGTTAGGATGATATGGTGGCATCAGATCTTTTAAACAAAAAGGGGCCTGATTGTTTAGAGCTTTGAAAGTGAGAAAGATTTTAAACTTAATTCTAAACTCTATGGGAAGCCAATGAAGGGAGACCAGAACCGGAGAGATATGATCTCTCTTTCAAGTACCTGTTAAAACTCTTGTTGCAGCATTTTGGATCAACTGAAGACTTTTTAAAGATGTTTTAGGACAACTTGATAATAAAGAGTTACAATAATCTAATCTAGAGCTAACAAAAGCGTGGATCAGTTTTTCAGCATCACTCTGAGACAAGATGCTCCTAATCTTGGCAATATTACGCAAATGATCGAAGGCAGTCTTAGAAACAAATTTAATATGTGAATTGAAAAACAGATCTTGATCAAAAATAACTCCAAGGTTCCTCACAGAGTTATTAAGAGAAAGAGTAACTGCATCCAATCTAAAAGTTTGATTTGGAAAGGTATTTCTAAGGTTTTTTTGGACCAACAAGAATGACTTCAGTCTTATCTGAATTTAATGCAGGAAATTACAAGTCATCCAAGCTTTGATTTCCTTAAGACAGGCTTCTAACTTGGCTAATTGATTACTATCATCTGGCCTCACTGACAGGTATAATTGTGTGTCATCTGCATAACAATGAAAATGTATACAGTGCTTTCCAATAATGTTGCCTAATGGAAGCATATATAAACTAAAAAGAGTAGGGCCTAGCAAAGATCCCTGTGGAACTCCATGACTGAGCTTTGAGTTGAAAGAAAACTCATTACTGACATGAACAAACTGGAACCTATCAGATAAATAAGGTCTAAACCACTGCAACAAAGTTCCATTAAGTCCAACATAGTGTTCTAATCTATCAAGTAGAATATTATGATCGATAGTATCAAAAGCCGCACTAAGGTCTAAAAGGACAAGTACAGAAACAAGTCCATTATCATATCTGATAAGGAGGTCATTAGTGACCTTCACTAAGGCTGTTTCAGTACTATGATGGATTCTAAACCCAGACTGAAACTTTTCAAATAAACCATTTCCGTGCAAGTGGTCAAATAACTGCATAGCAACAACTCTTTCTAAGATTTTTGAAATGGAAGGCAGATTAGAGACTGGTCTATAGTTAGACCTTAAGGGGATCCTCGAATCCCCAGGCTGGCAGGGGTAGGAACCTTTCTGTGTGGAGTTTGCATGTTCTCCCTGTGCTGCATGGGTTTACTCTGGGAGCTCCGGTTTCCTCCCACAATCCAAAGACATGCATGTTAGGTTAACTGGTTGATCTAAATTGTCCCTAGATGTCTGTCTCTTATAGGCCTTTAGAATAGAGGGTTAGTATTAGTGAAGCGCTTTGAGTGGTCTTTGAGACTAGAAAAGCACTATATAAGTGAAGGCCCTTATCCCTTATCCCTTAGCTAAAACTCCTGGATCCAGCATTGGCTTTTTGACTAAGGGTTTAATTACAGCAGTTTTAAAAGCCTGCGGTACATGGCCTTAAAGTTAATGAAGAATTAATTATTTGAAGAATAAAGCTATCAATAAATGGGAAGACTTCTTTAAATAACCTGGTAGGAATAGGGTCTAAAAGACAAGGTGGAGGCTTGGATGAGGAAATTATTTTCCATCCATCCATCCATCCATCCATCTTCTACCGCTTTTCCGGAGGTCCGGGTTGCGGAGGCAGCAGTTCAAGCAGAGAAGCCCAGACTTCCCTCTCCCCCGCCACCTGCTCCAGCTCTTCAGAGAGGATACCAAGGCGTTCCCAGACCAGCTGGGGAACATAGTCTCTCCACCGAGTCCTGGGTCTGCTCCGGGGTCTCCTCCCAGTGGGACGTGCCCAAAACACCTCAAGTGGGAGGCGTCCAGGAGGCATCCTAATCAGATGCCCATACCACCTCAACTGACTCCTTTCAATGTGGAGGAGCAGCAGTTCTACTCTGAGCCTCTCCAGGATGAATGAGATCCTCACCCTATCTCTGAGGGTGAGTCGAGCAATCCTACGGAGAAAGCTCATTTCAGCCGCTTGTATCCTCAATCTTGTTCTTTTGGTCATTACCTAAAGCTTGTGACCATAGGTGAGAGGAGGAACGTAGATTGACTGGTAAATCGACAGCTTTGCCTTAGAACTCAGCTCCCTCTTCACCACAACAGACCGGTACAACGTCCGCATCACTGCAGATGCTGCGCCGATCCGTCTGTCAATCTCTCGCTCCATTTTCCCATCACTTGTGAATAAGACCCCAAGATACTTAAACTCCTCCACTTGGGGCAGGAGCCTGTCCCCAACCCAGAGAGGACAATCCACCTTTTTCCGGCTGAGGACCATGGACTCAGACTTGGAGGTGCTGATTCTCATCCCAGCCGCTTCACACTCAGCGACAAACCGTCCCAGCAAGAGCTGTAGGTCATTGCTGGATGAAGCCAACAGGACAACATCATCTGCAAACAACAGAGATGAGATCCTGTGGTCACCAAGCATGACACCCTCCATTCCCTGGTTGCATCTAGAAATCCTGTCCATAAAAATTATGAATAGGATCGGTGACAAAGGGCAGCCCTGGCAGAGTCCAACTCTCACTGGAAATGAGTCTGACCGAGTCTTGGCAATACGAACCAAACTCTCACAACGGTCATACAGAGACCGAATAGCTCGTAACAACAAGCCCAATACCCCATACTCCCGAAGCACCCCCACAAAAAACCACAAGGGACACGGTCAAATGCCTTCTCCAAGTCCACAAAACACATGTAAACTGGTTGGGCAAACTCCCACGAACCCTCGAGAATTCTCGAGAGGGTAAAGAGCTGGTCCGATGTACCACGGCCAGGACGAAAACCACATTGCTCCTCCTGAATCTGAGGTTCGACCAACAGCCGGACTCTCCTCTCCAGTACCTTGGCATAGACCTTCCCAGGTCAAAATAATTTCCCTCCCTGGGAAATTATTTTGTCTAACTCTAAAAAGTCAGTTGGAGTAAACTCATGCAAACAGATATCAATTGAAGGAGTTGTAGTAGTTACTGGATTTAAGTTGACGGTGGAAAGAATCTGATTGATTTTATCTCTGATAGATGAAATTTTATTATTGAAAAAGTTCATAAAGTCCTGACTAGTAAGCTCTAAGGGAATGCTAGGATTGACAGAGTCCTGACTCTTTGTCAGCCTGGCTACAGTGCTGAAAAGAAATCTGTGATTATTCTTTTCTCTTCTATTAATGTAGAATAATAAGTTGTCCTAGCTTTTCTAAGAGATTTTTTATAAATTAAAAGATGATTTCTCCAAGCTAAATAGATTTCATCTAAATTAGTGGAACACCATTTTCTTTCTAATTGACAAGTCTTCTGTTTTAAGCTACGAGTTTGTGTGTTGAACCAAGGAGTTAGAAATCTCTCATTAGACCTTTCTTTTTTAAAGGGGCCACCATGTCTAGAGTCTGATGCAGAGAAGCTGTAACAATATACCATGCTATCAATTACAGAAGGAGCAAGCTGTCTATAGCTTATTTCCATTGTGTTAACACGTGGCATAGAGGAAACAATCTGCATAAATTTGGTTACAACATCATCTGAGAGGCATCTACTGTAGTAATATTTTTCTTTAGGTGCCAAATAGTCAGAAATAGTAAAATCAAAGGTTAACAGACAATGGTCTGACAGTACAGGGTTATGAGGAGAATCTACCAGCTTTTCTTGTTACAACCCGAGCGCTGGGTTATGGCCGCGCTCGGGCTACACACAGCTCGCTGCCGGCCTTGACAGCTGTGGGTTGTATTCTGGCCTCTCCGGGCTCTTATTGTGAAGGCGCTCGGTGGGGCTTCCGCCTGTCAAGGTTGGTCAGCTGTTTGTCATTACTGCTCGTTAGTGTTCGCCTTTATAAGGCGGGCACTAGCGGCAGTTAAATCGCAGGAGTATCGTCAAACCTCGTCAAAACGTCTGACATCGTCAGACATCGTCTAAACCTCATTAGACCTTCATGTCAGGTTCGTGTCCTTTTGATCTTGTCATAGTTTAGCTCGTAACGGCTGGGGTTAGCCCTACGAGCCCTTGTATTGCTTAATGTA
The DNA here is from genome assembly GCA_020510985.1 of Pholidichthys leucotaenia. Taxonomy (NCBI): domain Eukaryota; kingdom Metazoa; phylum Chordata; class Actinopteri; order Cichliformes; family Pholidichthyidae; genus Pholidichthys; species Pholidichthys leucotaenia. The sequence goes on along the minus strand of CM035848.1, from coordinate 268,310,123 downwards.
TGTTTTTGCCCTGAACGGCTCATAGTCTTGTCTTGTCTTGTGTTATTAATAAATCACCATCACTGCAAAACTCACTAGTGGACTCTTGGCGTCTTATGGTGATCCGCGAGGGTCACCGCATGACAGTATACTCCTGCCAGACGTCTAAACGGAGACGCCACACCGAGACGCCTTTTCACCGTGAGTTTTTGCTTTAATTGGACTATTGTTCTTCTCTGTCTGAGTGTCATGTGCTGGGAGAATGCCGTCATCCAGGGGCCACGGTCGGTGCCTGGGCAAAGAGTTAGCGAGCGCGCTGGAGTACGTCGACGGGACGCTCCTCGCCACTACCTTTGACGTCAACTCCTGCTATATGTGCTGGCACCTGGACTATACAGAGGTTCTCCTGGACAACCTTCCTCTCCACTACTACGATCACCCGGAAGTGATGATGAGGAGAGATGAACTCGCCGCGCAGCACGAGATACTCCGCGGGCTGGAGGTGGAGGGAAGCAGGAAGCAGAGGAGGAGGCATCCTCGCTCCCTGTGATGGGTTCCTGTCCCTGACCCGGTCCAGGAGGTCGCGCCATCTGGAGGTCGTCGACGACGTCGGTGCCACGGCCAAGGAGAACCTCGGCAGAATCCCCGGCTGGACCCGCTGACGGGCTTCGCCGGCAGCGAGCCTCTGAGAGCAGCTCCACCTCGTCCTTCCAGGGGGCCCTCTGTCGTCATCCAGCGGGGAGAAGGAGGAACAACGTCCCCTACAGCAGGAACCATCTCTTCTCTGGGAGAAAGGCAAGTGCGTGTTAATCTATTACATCATAATTGTAACCTGCCTTGTCTGACTCCTGGGGGCGGAGTTCGGGGTTCGCAGCCCCCCGAGCTCCCACTACCTGCTGTAGAAATAACGATTAAACCTGCCGCCTCTGTGTCCCCCCCTGTTGAACGGTCTGTGACGCCAGGCCAACGTCGTCGGATGAAGAGGGGGCCTGCAGTGCTGGAAAGCCTGGATCCGGCCCTGCAGCCACGTCGTGGATGGAGGAGAAGAGCGGACTGCGGCCCGGAGCCTGAGCCGATGATGAAGCGTCCCCGGGTCTCCTCGCCGGAGCGGTCCGAGCCAGTGGGTCGAGTGTCCCCTGCCCTTATGCCATACGGGTCATCGGCGTGGACAGCAGCGCGGGAGGAACCTCAGGCTGCAGACGACATCTTGCCAGCTGCGGAGCCCGACGCAGCTGAGTTGGAGCCTGCTGACAAGAGTCGCCGCCCTGAACCTGGATCGTCGAAGTCCTGGGTGGCAACAGAACCCGAGTGCAAGCAAGTGCTCCCTCTTGTATCTCTGTCCCCTGTTTTGGAGCATTTTTGCCTGCCTCTCGGGGAGGCGAGTGAGGAGCAGCCGCCTGCTGCGCCCGAGCTCGTCTCGCTGGGTTCTGTTGCTACCGGTGATTCTGATCCCGGTTTCCTTCTTGTTTGTGAGCCTCGTTGCAGTGTCGCCGGCATGGAACCAGTCGGAGTCACTGGGTTGGAGGTCCCAGGTTCGGGGGTGGAGATCGTCAGCGGAGCTGCACCGAACCAGTAGGGGTCCGTCGTGGAGGCTGCTGTGGCCCAATCGGGGTCCGACGTGGGTGCCCCAGAGGCCCAATCGGGGTCCACCACAGGGGCGGTTCTGGCCCAATCGGGGTCCGACGTGGGTGCGCCAGAGGCCCAATCGGGGTCCACCGCAGGTGCGATTCTGGCCCAATTGGGGCCCGACGTGGGTGCAGCTGGGACCCAATCGGGGTCCCGCGGAGGTGCAGCACCGGTGTGGTCCGCGGACGGGGAGGAGCTGCAGACCTTTCGCTGTCGGACGGACTACGGGCTCATCCTTGCCTTCTTTCCTCTCCACTGAGTCACTGCCCCTGCGCATCATCGCCGTGGGCCGTGGGGGTTCCTGTTCGCTCGCCCTGGCTCTCCCGAGTTTTGTCCTCGTCAGGGAGGCCGTCGTGGGCTGTTTTTCCCCGGGACTGGTGGCTGAGGGACACGGGTCGGCCGCCTGAGGAACTGCTTCGCTGGTTCGGCGCCCCGGGTCGGCCACCCGACGTGTTGTGTGTTTCATTGGGCGACCTGGTTCGACCACGAGAGGAGCAGACGTGCTGGGCGTTGGACTGTGGTGAGCCGCTTGGTCATGTTCCGCCTTCCATGACCACCTGCTGGCCGTTGGACGCGGGGAGACCACCTGAACTGTTCCTATGGTGCCTGGCATAAACTGTCAGGGGGGCAGTGGTAATTTTTCCTGGTGATGATCTGCCCCAGTGATTGTTCTGTTTTATTTTTTTCCCTTGCTATCCTGTGTGCTTTGTGTTATGGTTATGTCTTGAAGTTGCCTTAGTTTGTATTGTGTGTAGTCAGGTATGAGCCAGTAAGTGCTGTTTTTTGTATTTGGTTATTTGAAAATTCACATGAGAATTCACACAGGTGGGAAGTCATTTCCTTGTGTAACATGTGGGCCAAGATTTTATTTTCTTGTGCTGTCCTGTTTTCTGTAACTGTTATTTGGGGATCCTTGGCAATTTGTGTTATGTCCTATTGTTGCCTTATTTTCCTCCACGTGTTTTTTTTTTTTTTTGATCTGAGTAGTTGGTATTCTTGTCATCGTCCTGTATTTTGTTGTTCTTGCCGGGTTTTGATTGTTTCTGGGTTTGGTCTCTCTCCCTCTGCACCTACCCCCAGCCACCCACCCTGGGGGGTGGGTGGCTGGGGGTTGTATTCTGGCCTCTCTGGGCTCTTATTGTGAAGGCGTTCGGTGGGGCTTCCGCCTGTCAAGGTTGGTCAGCTGTTTGTCATTACTGCTCGTTAGTGTTCGCCTTTATAAGGCGGGCACTAGCGGCAGTTAAATCGCAGGAGTATCGTCAAACCTCGTCAAAACGTCTGACATCATCAGACATCGTCTAAACCTCATTAGACCTTCATGTCAGGTTCGTGTCCTTTTGATCTTGTCATAGTTTAGCTCGTGACGGCTGGGGTTAGCCCTACGAGCCCTTGTATTGCTTAATGTGTGTTTTTGCCCTGAGCGGCTCATAGTCTTGTCTTGTCATGTGTTATTAATAAATCACCATCACTGCAAAACTCACTAGTGGACTCTTGGCGTCTTATGGTGATCTGCGAGGGTCACCGCATGACTCTATTTCTATGCCATATGTCAGAACAAGGTCCAACGTATGGTGGAGATAATGGGTAGAATTTCCTACTTTCTGAGAAAACCCCATCAAGTCTAATATTGAATTAAATGCCATATTAAGGCAATCACTATCTACATCTACATGCATATTAAAGTTATTAACAAATAAAAGCAGCTTGTGGGCTGAAAAACACAAAATAAGCCATAACGGCAGATAACCTCCAATTGGTACATGATGCCAAGGTAGTGGCATGGAAAGAACGTGTAGCAACACACAGGGAATAACAAAGGGCACCGCACTGAGATCAGAAGAAATAAGAGGAAATGTAACTGAACAGGAAAATGAATTACACTAAAATGGATGTAAACAAAGAGCACCACCAAAATAAGAGACAGCTCAGAAATGATGATAAGGTACAAAATAAACAATACATAAACCCTACCAAAGTAACCGAGGATGAAAAAGACAATAATTATAATAATGATAATAATAGTGAAAAGATGATGCGTAACAAAAAGCTTGGACATGGTCACAAACCATGTCCAGTTCATGGTAGTGTGTTAAAATGCTCTAAACCTGTTCTTCTCAGAGCTTCACAGGCACTTTAAAAAAAAAAAAAAAAAAAAGGTCTCTGTCCGGTGTCCTAGCAAACGTTTGACCTGTCATTCAAAGGTTGCCGCCGTATTTCACATATTTTGCACTGAAACTCTCTATTAACTGGACTAAACTGCATCAAACTGGTAAGGAGACACACATCCTTTTAGCTGTTAAATATTGATCATGGTATCCTTTCAGCCTTATTCTAATTGACTGATTAGAGAGGTGTGGCACTGATGAGTGCTGCAGCTCTCCAAAAGTTGAACTTTTTTCAATTTTCAGTGCCCTGACTGCATTGACTAAAAACACTCACCAATGAGAACGTTTTTTGCGCAGAGGGAGCCGAATGCATTAAACGCTGGATTACGTAGAAAATAAACAGAAAAGAGACACTTAGTGGACACACAGCCTTATGATGTTGCAAGGTGTCCATTGTGGACACTAAATCCTTGTTAAGACAGTACTACCTATAGTTTATGGTAATGAAAGCAGCAAGTCAGCATGGCAATTAACCAAGTCAAAAACATAGGGAGTGATATAAGGTAACACATCGTTTATCAGTACAACATGGTCACAAAAATATAATATGCAAGGAGCATTAACTGAGTGGTAGCAGCTTTAACATAGTTCTAGCAGTGATCACTGAATCAATAGACCAAGAAGTCCAAGTACAGAGGCCAATTAATGTCACTGAGGGTTGAAGTGTGTGTGGGGGAGGTGTGGGGTGGGGGTGGGGGTGTCAGTGCTGTGTCTCTCGCTGTAATGCAGTCTAATGGCAGTGGGCACAAAGGAGCGCTGGAAGCATCCACTTTTGCACCAAGGTGGAAAGATGTGATGGCTGAATGGGCTGCACATCTGCCACACCTCATCATGGAGAGAATGTGAAAGGTTATCCAAGATGTATTTGATTTTGTCCCTCATCCCCCTCTCAGCCACAACGTCCTGGCTTTCCAGCTCCAGTCCTACTACAGAATGAGCCAGTCTGTTCAACCTGTTGATGTCACCAGTCACAATTCCACCCCACCAGCACACCACAGTGTAGACGAGTGCGCTGGCCACCACAGACTGGCAGAAGATCTTCAGGATGTTTGAACAGTCTGCTCTGTCCTTTCCTGAAGAGGGCGTCTGTGTCATCCGTCCACTTAAGTTTACAGTTAATGAAGGCCCCAAGGTACTTGTAGGTGTCCACCCTCTCTACCTCCTCACCCTGGATGGTGATTGGGGCGGGGGGGGGGGGGTGTTCTGTTCCTCCTCATCACCAACACTGATGCAGCCAACAATGGAGGAGTCATCGGAAAACTTTTGGAGAAGCCTTAAGAAACCGTATTACGGAGGTGTAAAATCCTGGCTCTAGAAAGTAATAGCCCCATCCTACATTTGCTCCAGCCATTCACTAACCCAGCTGATTCTGATAAGGACAGCTCTACAACCAGGTAAATGAGGTCATTACTTCCACCTTTGACAGCACAAAGTATGCAGTAGGATTTTACTTTCTGGAGCAGGATTTTACACCTCTGTCATTTGGTGTCTGTCATGTTAAAGGAATGTTAAAGGAAATTATGTAAATGTAGGTTTTTACTGTAATTATGAAGAGGGCAGAGTCCATTCTGTACATAAATATTTATGATGAAAAGGCATAATCTGTAGAGCTAATAACTACTACCTTTATTTTGATTGCACTTATGCTTCCTTAAACGAAAGTTCTGAATTTAAATGGATAACAGGAATTCCAGGACTTACTAGATTTCCCGATAATTGTATTCAGATACTTCCCTGTAACTGTCTGTAGGTTCTTATATTTGAGAACTGTAATGTGCTGTGTACCTTAATTTACACAGTGAGTGGCTGTTTGTTTCATAACCATATTGTGTTGTTGTGTTCCAGGTTCATTTTAGTAGTTAGTCCAGGTTATCTTTCTTTTCAAATTAGTTACCCCAAAGTTTAGATTGAAACCTCATAGCATACATTTTCTACTGAAGCCTCAAAACATAATGTGTGCTTCCAACCCTTTACTTCACCAGAAGATGCCTGGAAGAAGGTGGAAAAGGGAACTTGAACAGAAGCAGTAATAACAACTGAACACTAGCTAATTATCAGGCAGCTCAACTAAGAGAACAAACTAATGGACTCTGGAAAAAGCATGTATATAAACAATGACAGTAGTAAAGTGTGTTGGATATATTTAAATGTAACTTATACAACAGTTAGTTCAGACTGAGCAATTTGATTGGACAATAGGTATTCCAGGAATTACTATAATCCACGATAATTGCACTCCAACATTTCACTGGATATGCATCACTCCGCTTCAAAAGTGTTCTAGTAACTGTTAACTACTAACAGTATTTTACTGTCAACTCTGCAGACTTGAGAATTGCAATACTGTGTTGGATACCTTGATTTCCACAGTGAGGCACTGTCTGAAAAGCAACTACAGTCTCAGCCATCTCTGATCTGGAAGTCCTGTCCTTTTAAACATCCAGCGATATATTTTACGTTTGTTTAAACAAAATAGACAGGCTGCAGTTGAATTTATTGACTCGATTAGAAAACCACAATACCTTTGTGGTGATGGACTCTTTGTTTCATCTGAAAATGCTAAGAAAAAGTGAGCAAAGTGTGCTGAAGCCAAATTGCTAGCATGCCAATGAGCCACTGGCATTGATCTCAGCCCTTCTGCCGTACCGACTCAACATGTGACAGGTATGTATATAGGTGCTTAGCAACAGTTACTGGCTGCATTTAGAAGGGACTATTTTTTTTCAGCTGTGCAAAATAACTGGTTAAACAAATATATGATAATATTCTGTCTAGTATTGCTGTCATTGAATAAACTGTGCTTGCGGAACTGTTGTATAAAAGCAATATTATACTCAAGGTTGTACGGTATCAATAAATACAGTAACTGCAGGTGTGATATGTCTAATGCCCGACGCGTACTCCCTCTTGTGTAATATTGCTTAATTAAAATGATATCCGCCCCACACCCGGGAGGCAGGGGTTCAAATCCCGGCTGGGTCATGCCGAAGACCATATAAAAGCGGAACTTCCTGCCGTCCAGCTTGGTGCTCAGCAATAATGGAATGGAGGAGGGAAATCTGTGGCGGCGCCTTGCATGGCAGCGGCCCTCTGACTCTACTATGGGGTGTGTGTGATTTACACTGTAGATATGATAAAGCATAATTTCGTTCTACTGTACATGATTGGTTGTATGGTTGAATGACAATAAAGGGTGATTTTTTTTAATATTAACGCTATCACATTTTATATGCTTAGTGATTGTGTAGTCTTGGCAATAAATAAACCAAAACCCTTATCTATTGTTGATTATTACTGTCAACTTAGTTTTTGTTAAGCTGTTGAGTAAAAGCACTATTTCACTCAAGGGCATGCAGTATTATGACTATAGCATTATGTCTTTGGCCCATCGCACATGGAGGGCCTATAATAGAATCCACTGTGGTGCTATATCCAGTGTTACTCCCTCTCTTGTAATAGTGCTTAATAGAGGGTATGTGCATGATGTCACAAAACAGAAATCGTGGCAGTTGGAATTCACTGAGTAGCAAAAATGAGCTGCAACATTATTAGGGTGTACACAGTAAAACACAAAAAAACACACATTCACTCGCAGCAGTACACAGAGTACCTGCTTACATTGTGGAGAGTTAATCATTCCACCTTGTATTAATAGAAAAAAAATAGATAAATAAAGGCCCAGAAGCAGTTCTTCACTTACAGTCATGTGAAAAAATTAGGATACCCTGTGTAAGACTGTGTGTGTGCTTTTTTGTTTGTTTGTTTTTTTAACATATTTGGACATATGGATATTTAATATCAGTGTTTAAAATACTGGAAGATTCATGTAATACAACTAAACAATTAAACATAAATTAAAGACTTTTTTCAAATTTTCTGTAAAACGTAATTCTAAACAAATAGTGAGGAATAAATTAGGACACCCCCCATCTTTTTTGGGACACCCCCACATTGATTTCCACTTAAAATGGCTAAAATAAATGTTAAAAATGCAAATAAAAACAAAAACAAGGTTAGACATAGATATATGAACATTTCTTAATAAAGAACTGTATATTTAATGGGGTATCCTAATTTTTTCACGACTGTATGTGTGCTCTTGCAAACACATCATTACAGTCAAGTAGGGATGTTAATGATTAATTGGGATGTTAATGATTAATTGACTTTTGATTAATTGTCAATAAAAATTTAGTCAACTAAATTAAATTAGTTGTCAATTAATTGATAACTCAGCAGTCCTTTTCAATGAAAGATTATTCTATGAAATGTAGTGGTGTTGCTGTCCAGGCGGGGGCGGACGTGGCCACCCATTGCCGCCTTTCAACCGAAACTTAAGAAAAAGCAACACATGAAGCCACCAGAGCGCATGCACTGTGCAGAGCGAAAAGCTTATCTTTCCGGGATATGTCGGAAAGCCAAAACAAGTTCCAATGGCACGCAAGCTTGAAGATCCACCCGCCTGCTTCAAATCCGCAGGGTGGAGGAATTGACCGGAGCAAGGAACAAGACTACACGAGCACAAAAAAAACAAAAAAAAAACCATCCCCGCTACCTTCAACCAGCCACGAGATGGGAAAGCAGACGGGATCCAAGTTACCACTAAGGTAGCATTTCAACACACAGCAGCAGAGGAGCCCAGCGTGGACTCAAGCTGGGTTCATGCTGCACCTCCGCTGTCTGCGTCCGCTCAACCGCGAGGCTTGGGTGGCAAAAATTACACCATCATCTCCAGTCCGTTCACTGTGGTTCTCCAGGCCAGATGGTACTGTGTTTTCCTGGATTGCTGTGGTGCACTGATAATGTTTAACATGCAACAGATGAAGCAGCTCACAATTTATTTTCCTGTTAAAAGTCTACTAGTGCATCTCAGTTAATTAAAACAATGTGAAAGTTCTTTCTTTTCGTAATATAACTAAAAAAAGATCAATTTCATGAGATTGGTAATAGTTTTTAAAATAAATTAAAAATCATGACACACTAGCACATAGTTCACACTATACAGTACAGAATTTGTTAAACTATAGAAAATGGTGTTGTCTGTAGTAAAAAAAAAATGCAAATGGAACAATAAATCATTAAAGGATTTTCATATTTTATTCAGTATGTCAAAAACAGTAACTTTTTATATGTTAATGATAAAGACCTTTTTGTACCGAGGAAAATTCTGATTCTCTGGAAAATTGCAGCTTATCAATTAATCATTAATCAATCAATAAAGTAAATCACCTAATGATTAAATTAATTAATCAATAACTTGCATCCCTACTGTCAAGTAAACAGGGTGATATTAAAAAACTAAAAAAAAAAAATCACTCCGTGTACTGCTGTAACTAAAGATTTTGTGTGATTTTTATATTTTGCTGCATAAAAACTAAAGCTGCCACATGTATTTGCCTCTTGTATAACTATGGTAACTGACCTGTAACTGCCAAAAGTTCTGCTCCAGTGCATCCCCTCTATTCTACTGGACTGACCTCCTGTGTTTTTTTCTATGTTTACCTCATCTTCACTTTCCTGCTGTTTTGACCTCATAGATTTGGCCAAAATTAAAGCTCTACAAAATTCGAAAGGATGCTACTCACTCCGAGTAAACTAGTTAAACTTCCTCTAAGAGGTCACAGATCTATTGTAGCTGCTTACATGAGTGGTGTAGGCTGGTGTTCTCAGGCATCTGCAGTGCTGTCAAATAGTTGCCTTCAGAGCCAGAGAGCAGCTCTCGAATACAGGCGTCACACATCTCATTTGGCAGCTATGAAGGGAACAGAATATGCCCACTGCTGCACCTGCTCTCTGGGTGAGAAATTGATGTGCTAATCTAACTGCTGTTCTTCAAAGCCTGGCAACTCTCTCTCTTTACCTACAGAATTAAACTGGCAACCCTGTCCCCTGATATTGATCATGACCATCAGCTGTGTTAGCACTCATCCCACCTGAGACACAAGATTAATATTCAATCGTTTAGCTTAACTGTTTCCTTTTGTTTGATGCGGCTTTGGTGCACTTATTAGAGTGAAGAAAAATACACACATATGTTTACCCACATGAGCATAAAGGGGAAAAAGATGCGCATATGCTCACACACTCCCACACTGCAATATGCAAAGTCATCCAAACACATGTACAACTACACAGCACAATGTTACTACGGAAGTGGCCTAACACTAGTTCACACATCCACTTTCAGCTCTCGCCTGACAGATGGCACCTTCCAAGATGCCAAAGCATAGTCCAGGGGCCGTGGTTCCCTTAAGTGGCTATCAGCATACAAAGAACCAGGTCCTTTCATGTTGTTTTCAGGGGAGTTTCTACGCAAGGAACTGAGGGCTGTGAGAAAACCTAGTCCAGACTATTGCTATGCTGAGGAAGAAAAAAGTTGGGGAGAAACACAGTGACATGAGTTTAATAAGGCATTTGAAAGAAAAAAATTCTAGATACCAGCAGTTTTCAATGTGGTGCAGACAAATGGAGGTTTTCTCATGTGTCACAATATAGAGATTGGGGGTCGTCTTCTTCATCTGCTTCTTCGTCTTTCCTCCTTTAGGGGTCACCACAATGGATCATTTGCCTCCATCTCACCCTATCCCTTGAATCCTCTTCTGTCACCAATCCTCACCATGTCCACCTTCACTACATCCATTAATCTTCTTCTGTGGTCTTCCTCTTTCCCTCCTGCCTGGCAGCTCCATCTTCAACATCCTGTGACCAATATATCACGATCGCTCCTCTGCACATGTTCAAACCATCTCAGCCTTGTCTCTCTTACTTTGTCTCCAAACTGCTCAACCTGAGCTGTCCCTCAGATATACTCATTTCTAACCCTGTCTCTTCTAGTCACTCCCAGTGACAATCTTACCATCTTCAACTCTGCCACTTCCAGCTCTGCCTTCTGCGTTTTTGTCAGTACCACTTTCTCCAAACCATACATCATAACAGGTCTCACTACTGCCTTGTAAATCTTCCCTTTCACTCTAGTTACTATCCTTCCGTCACAAATCACCTCTGACACTCTCCTCCACCTACTCTACCCTGCCCGCACTCTCCTCTTCACCTCCCTTGTGCACCGTCCGTTGCTTTGTTTTTTAGTCCCCAGATACAAGGGGACTGAAAGGTTCACAGTGGTCAAATTTGACCAAATGTGGTTTATTTTTCAACCACAGAGAGCCAAGTGCTGCAAAACCGATGGAAGAAGTGTATGTACCGAAGCGGAGACGATGTTGAAAAATAAACCACATTTGGTCAAATTTGACCACTATGGACTTTTCAGCCTATGACATTTTCAGCCCCCCCCCCCTATTTAAACTGATCTACCTTCACCTCTACACCTTGTATCTTCACAGTTACACCTGCCTTCCTTTCATTCACACATGTATTCTGTCATCCTTCCACTGACTTTAATTTTTCTGCTCTCCAGAGCATACAGTACCGCCACCTCTCCAGGTTCTCTTCTATCTGCTCCCTACTCTCACTACAGATCACAATGTCATTTGCAAACAGCATAGTCCATGGAGAGTCCTGCCTAATCTTGTTTCTCAGCCTGTCCATCACCATTGCAAACAAAACGGGGCTCAGAGCCAATCTCTGATGTAATCCCACTCCCACGTTGAATCCATCTGTCACTCCTACTGCACACCTCATCACTGTCTCACTGTTCTCATACATGTCCTGCCCCACCCTCACATACTTCTTTGCCACTCCTGACTTACTCATACAGTACAACTGTTCCTCTCTTTGCACCCTATCATATGCTTTCTCTAGATGTACAAAAATACAGTGGAACTCCTGCCTACCTTCATACTTCTCCATCAGCACTCTTAAAGCTAACACTGCATCTGTAGTAGTCTTTCTTGGCATGAAACCATACTGCTGCTCACCTTTCTTCTTAAACTGGCTTCCACAACTCTTTCTCATATCTTCCAAGTGAATGTCAAGGAGACTATATGGCCTTCATCTGGATGGACCACATCCTCTTTGCTGATTTGCTGCAACGTGTCTCAATCCGCATAACCAAGGGACCAAAGATAGTACAATGTTTATTTCATTTTGAGTTTGGTGTTGTCAGTTTTCAGAATTGAGAAAAAAAATATTACATTGATGTACTGTACACCCATCCAAGTACATCAGCATTCTCCGGGACCTCTACTCCAACACCACGTGCAGAGTATGCGCCGAGGATGACATGCCAGACCCTTTTGTCACCACCTCTGGAGTTCAGCAGGGATGCGTTGCCATGCCAAACCGCTTTAATGTTGTGGCTGACTACTGGATCAAGACTTCCACTCCCACTTCACAGACCTATGCTATGCAGACAGCAAGGTGCTTTTTGCCACGCATACAGACATAATTGCTGAGGCACTGAAGCTGCTTGCAGAGGAAGCATCACCCCTGGGCCTTACCATCAGCTGGGCAAAGACAAAGATCCAGTCGCTGTCAGACTTCTTGCCACCACCACCACAAGTCATCACCATCAACAAAGAGCCGGTTGAGATTGTCAATGACTTTGTCTACCTCGGATCTAAGATCACCAGCTCCTGCTCATCAGACCCAGAGATTACTCGCTGCCTGCAGAGAGCCTAGCAAAGTGGGAAGAGCCACATGACCACAAAGCTGTGAATCTTTAACACCTGTGTGATCCCCGTCCTCCTTTACGGGTGCGAGACCTGGACCCTCTCCACCACAACCACCCACCATCTGGATACATTCCATCGGACCTGCCTCCGTAACATCCTCGGCATCTGATGATTCCACCACACCACAAACGATGAGGTCTACAGGAGAGCTGGCTGCCCTATCACCATCTGAGTGGTGGCCTAATGGTTAAGGATGTGGTCTGGTCAGTGGAGGATTGTGGGTTCGATCCATGGACCAGCAGGATTAGATCTGGGTGGGACAGATAACATAGCAGTGTTTGCTCCACCCTTCTTAACCAAACTGTGGTGCCCTTGAGCAAGGCTCTTAACCCCAACTGCTCCAGTGGAGCTGCTCAGTGGCCACAGGTCAGTCTGTGGTTGGACTAGGCAGCTTCCTGAGTGAATGTGTAACTGTGTGAGTGTGAACAGGGTGTCCTTGAAAAAGAGAGGTTGCCTCTCAGTGGAACTACCCTGTATAAATAAAGTTTAAATAATAATAAATAAAATAATAAAAATCTCCACCGTCATCAGAAGAGGGAGGCTGCAGCTCCTCGGCCACGTGGCCAGGTTGGAAAACGGGACACCGGCCAAGCAAGCCTTTTCCGCCAGCACTTGTCCGACCCCCCCACTGAGGCTGGTATCACCCCCGAGGTCGGCCCAGACTGTCCTGGATGACTCAGGTTGCAAAGATAAGATCTCTGGCCAAGCTCATTGCCCTAGCCCAAGATCGCCCTGCCTTCAGAAGATTGGCCGCAACGGTCACTTAAGTGGCCAGACAAGGATTAAGTAAGTAAGTAAGTACTGTACACTCAGTGTTATGTGCTATAGTATTATAACACATTATACAGTAACACATATTTAAGCAATATTACATGAGAGGGAGTACGGTAACAATGAATATAGTAACTGCGGGTGTGATACGTCATATGTCTGACGCATAGCGGAGGGCATTTCAATAGGCCTACTAACAGACTGTGTCAGTGGACAGTGATCTTTTATTCACAGAAGTTCAGGCTCAGAGTCTGTTAAGAGTTTTTCTCTATCCATATTTGTTTGTTGCCATTTGAGACCAAACGGTCTCTCAGACTGTCTAGCGGTTCTTTGCTAGTGTTCACTCTTTGGCAAACCAAAAAGAACTGTAGCAACATGTGTTACAACCATTCACAAATGCTTACAACTATTCTGGAAACATTTACAACTGTTTGTGGAAAAAATACATTCGCCAAAAAATTTGACCATTTTCAGTATGTTATTAGCAACAAGAAAAACTGTTTGGGAACTTAAAAACTGTTTGCAAACTGTTTGGCAGCCTTTGACGAACCCTGACAAAGCCCAACAATTACCACCTTTGCCAGCATTTGCCACTCCATGAGATACAGGAGTAAGGCACAAGCTTGTATTTGTGCTGACAGGTCTAACATCAAGCAGACTAATGCTCAGAGTAAATTAATAAATTTTGCATGGACCTTATTGACATTATGCTATTTGGGTTTAGCAGACAATCTAGTGTAGTACAACATATAATACAGTCATCAAGACTGTTGCAAATTTTAATGCTATAAAGCATGAGTGCTTTTCCTGTATACCTGATGAATACATTCTAACTCCAGGGCATTAATATATTGCCATTTAGACACAACTATTCCACATCAATGTTAGATGCTCAATGCCTTAAAGAGTCACATAAATTGAAGGTTTGTTATGCAGAGAATGTAAGTTTGTGTTTCGCCCCTCCTCTTTCTTTCTGTAATTTCAGTTTCACATGTTCATTAGGTTTAGGCATCAAACAAATACTACTAGGGATAGGGGAAAATTGTGTTTACTTTAAATGCATTCCTTCCCAGGCATATCCCAAGGTATTGTGCGGTCTACTGACAATTGTTTAATGCCACAGGCTGCTGTGTAACAATGTGTAGCTAGTGAACACCTCTCACTGTATACAGTCGTGGCGCCAAGTCGTGGTGCTGGGACTGAGATAGGGCTTGATATACTGTAGTTCGGAGGTTTCACACCTGAAAAGTGAGGTTAATGAAGATGTACCTTAAACATGTATTCTTTCTAAAGACCAGCAGATGGCATGCCCTTTGGCTTCAAAAAATGTTCCCTTTCCTAAAGACATAAGGACACTTCCTAATACTCTCAATTATCTCAAGATTTACATCATCCAGCATGGCCATCCATTAAGTAGCGTACACCTGAGAGCTGGCCTCCTTGAGACTGACCAGTTACTACCCAATGATTGTGGAGTGTCTCTCAGCATATCATTGATAAACACCTTCATTGTCAAAACAACATTCAGTTCAAGTCTTCACAGTGGGATCTAACAAATCAGTGAGTGATGTGACAAGTGGATAAATCATTCATTTGTATGCAATATATGTACATGTATGTGATGCCTTGACAAATCTTTTTATTGCTTTTAACAGAGAATGCAAAAGCAATTTCCCTGCATACAACCCCCACCCCATCTCACCCATTTACAGTTTCTGATGTGAAACCAGTTAAATTCCAACACACTGTGTGATACGATAATTAATTAGGGTAGCTAATGCTTATTCACTAGGACAACCCACACTTGAAAATACACCAATTTTTTACCAATGGGTATCCAGGCTCCAGTTCATTATTATACACTCTTAACAGACATGCAGTAGTTCTGCAGTGATGCTAAAATATTTGTGCATCATATATGGCTGTTTAAGCAAACGTTAATTGTAACCCATCACATTTACAACATGGAAAAAAAAACAGAGTGCATTTTTTTTTTAATCAGTCATAGCAGTCTTGCATTCAAACTCAAAACAGGCTCATGAGCCAAGAACATAAATGCATGTGGGGAGTATCTGAAGTGGTACACTTACTTGTTCTGAGGGGAGAACAAGTACACAGACCAGTCTTCTCTGGATTCACACCAGTCTGGCTTGTACACCTCCATCATCTTCTGGATTCGAAAACACAAACTCTTTGTTGGAGAGGATGGAAAAGGGACACAAATAATTAGGGGCGGAATCACCAGAGGCCACATGATAAAATACCATCACAATACTTAGTACTGCAATATCATATATTGCAATTTCCCATCCTGAGCTTTGTCTTGTTCAGCTCCCAGCTAGATGTCCCGAGTCACCCCTTTGCTGTGCTGAACTAACTATACAATAAACATTTACATAGTACCATCTAATGGACTGAAAAGTCAATTTATTTTATTACTCTGGTACCTAAATAGTTAAGTTTGTGTTTGCAACATTTATTAATTTTTCTTAATAAATTATCACAACACAAGCGTCTCTGAATTGATACAGTATAAGCACTACAAAGTGTCACGATATTACGATGCATCGATTTTTTTCCCACCCCTACAAATAATGAACATCATTAGAGCCTACTCTTGATGTACAGAACAACAGAAATTAGTAATACCAAACAGTAATATGTACCATATAAATAAATTTGAGGTAAGAATACATCTTAAAGGTGTCCTAGCATGAATCTAAGGGTGACAGCTTGCGACTAGTTGGAGAATGGCATTTGCAAGGGAGTTTCCAAAATCTCTCCAAACGTTTGTGAGAGTTCACAGTTTCCTTTTGTGAGTTGCAGGGCTTCGCTCTTTGAACCTGTTCAAAAAATTTGTGCAACTACTTTTCTCTCACAATAGTCACAAAGTCATCAGGGTGTCTCAATCCAGTCTCGAACCCTTCTCAACTTAGTTTCCACGAGTCAGAAAGTGTGTGAAAAGTTAGCCAACTTTGCAAGGGGTTGAGGACATACGAACCTAACTCGTGACTAATCGGAGACAAAAAGCAGCTACACAGGGAGGGATATTACACACAGCAGCCTGGCACCTCCCAGTACTGAAGTGGTATTTTACGGCAGCGGCAGCAGCCTGGCATGTTTCAGCAGCTCAACACCTGTCAGCAGCAGAGTGGTCAGAATGGTGCTTGACTGCAGCAGCAGCAGCAAGGAGACATGCAGCAGTCTTCAGCATGTCAGCCTGATCTGCATCCAGCATTACATGAATAAACAAGTTTAGATAAAACTTATGCAGGACTTGATTCAGCAAAACTGTGAGTATTGGGCGGAAATGTACGGTCCCCTGACAACTGGGGAGTAGAAATTGGGCATTGTTATGGCATTATATTAGTTTATATAATCAACTGAAATGACATTTTATTTGGTCCCAGTTGCATACGAATAATTGTCATGTGAGTGTTGCATAGGATTTGGGTGGTCCTTGAGGGGCAGTCGTAAGTGCAAACAAATTTTCAATTATGTTTCACGCGTATTGCAAGAATGATTTGCAACACTCATATGACATATGTAGACTTCTGGTGAATTTTGGGCCAAAGTTCACCAGTGGATTGTGTGACATTAATGCAATATTCATGACAAATACCAAATGCACTGTATGTGCCAGTTCAGTGTCATTCTAAATGAAAATTGTCACAAATTTGAGTATTTGTTGCACTTTTTTTTTTAATCTCTAACTAGTCACATACTGTTGCAGCCTAGTGAGGTACTACTCTAAACACCGCTAAAAGGAGTAAATATCCTCACCAGTGCACGGGTATTATAAGTAAAAGACAGAGCAAATAAACAGAACTTAAATCGATATGATTAAATACAGGTCAATATCAATAAATTAGAATGTCATCAAAAGGTTGATTTATTTCAGTAATTCAGTTCAAAAAGTAAAACACACATATTAAATAGATTCATTATTCACAGAGTGATACAAAAATCAAATTTGTTTATTTTATGTAGTGTTCATATTTTTTGAGAAACTGCATTTGGGGTTTTCATGAGCTATAAGCCATAACCATCAAAAATAAAAGAAATAAAGACTTGAAATATATCACTCTGCATGTAATGAATCTACAGCAAGGAAAATAAGTATTGAACATGTCAACATTTTTCTCATTAAAACTATTTCTGATGGAGCCATTGGCCTGAGATTTTCACCAGATATCAGTAACAGCCCAAGTAATCCACACATACAAAGAAATCAAGGCAACTGTGTTCCCAAAACACGCTATATTTCATAAAGTGGAATGACACAGGGAATAAGTATTGAACACACTTGGGGAAATTCATTTAATATTTAGTAGAAAAGCCTTTATTAGTAATACAGCTTCCAGACATCTCCTGTATGGAGAAGCTAGGTGCAGGCATTGCTCAGGAGTGATTTTAGCCCATTCTTCCACACAAACTGTCTTCAGATCTTGAAGGTTTGTGGGTGTCTTCTATGAACTCTGATCTTCACTTCATTCCATAGATTTTCAATTGGATTCAGGTCAGGTGACTGACTGGGCCATTCAAGCAGCTTTATTTTCCTTCTCTGGAGCTAGTTGAGAGTCTCCTAGGCTGTGTGTTTGGGATCATTGTCTTGCTGAAATGTCCACTATCGTTTCATCTTCAGCATCTCGGTAGATGCTGAGAACAGGCAGATACAGAGAATAGGTTCTTGTCAAGAATGTCTCTGTACATTTGTTCATTAATCTTTCATTCAATTATATGAAGTCTGCCTGTACCATGTGCTGAAAAACACCCCCACACCATGATGCTCCCACCTCCAAACTTCACTGTTGGTATGGTGTTTCTGGGCTGATGTACAGTGCCATTTCTCCTCCAAACATGCTGTG
This sequence comes from Pholidichthys leucotaenia, assembly GCA_020510985.1. Lineage (NCBI taxonomy): Eukaryota > Metazoa > Chordata > Actinopteri > Cichliformes > Pholidichthyidae > Pholidichthys > Pholidichthys leucotaenia. Next base: position 268,292,084 of record CM035848.1, on the reverse strand, counting down.
TTGTGGCATCCAAAAAGTTCAGTTTTGGTCTCATCTGACCAGACTATATTCTTCCAGTATTTTACTGGCTTGGCAAAATGTTGTGTAGCAAACTGTAAACAAGCTTCAACATGCTTTTTCTTCAGCAAAGGAGTCTGGCGAGGTGAGCGGGCATAGAGCCCTTGTTGGTTGAGTGCATTACTTATTGAAACACCAGTACCTGCTAACTCCAGGTCTTTCTGGTGCTCTTCACAAGTGGTCTTTGGCTCTTGGATAACTCTTCTGATAATTCTTTTCACTCCCCTGTCAGAAATCTTGGGAGGACCTCCTGGTTATGGTCATAAAATGATGTTCTTTCCACTTCCAAATGATGGCTCCAACACTGGTCACTGGAACATTCAGCAGTTTAGAAATACACCAGTAACCAATGCCATCATTATGTTTTGCAATGAGGTTGCAAAGCTCTAGAGAGAGCTGTTTGCTTCTACCCATCATGAGTTCTTTATGATGTGACAATCTGGTCACATACCTTTTTAAAGGCTATCAGTCAGGACTTAACCATCTGAAATTAATTTGCATTGATGAGGGATGGGATGGCTTCCTAAATTCTTGGCTTTCTATACCTTTTTGCACCTCTTTTTCTTCATGTGTTCAATATAGGGCTGTGCGATATGACAAAAAATTCTTATCACTGTATGTCATCTTATATCACGATAACGATATATATCACAATATACATTTTCTGCGAATTCTACAGTTTAGATAATCACATAAAAAGGACCATCATTTTTTTTTTTTTTTTTTACATTTTTTACATGTACCGTTTTCCCTCATAATTTTGCAGTGTTGTTATAAAATAGTTGTGCATCTGAGATTTGATTCTCATAAATTTCAGGTTTTTCTTCTAAATCATGTATGAATAAAAAGTAAATATCAATATGTTAAATATTTACTGAGTCAGAGGAGAATAGCAAAAAACAAACAAAACAAAAATAACAAAAACAGATAACATTAAAGAAATGCCTGAAAATGAGAAAATTACTGATGGCCATCACCCACAGATATAAATTAGCTGTTAGTTTTAATCAGTGAAAATTTAAGTGTAGACCTGCAGACTGCTATTCTGGCCAGATTTAACCAACTTGCTTCTTAGTAAAAATATTTCAGACATCATGATCTGAAAATCAAAGACACAAAAGGTAATGTAATAAAATACATCTGATTACTTTAATTTTATTCATTTTCACTCAAGTAGGTTCAATTTATCTTCTTTTAATTATTTACCTTTTTTTCTTATTAAAGACAAAAATAGAAAGGAGATGTTTTTACCTTCTTTACATGTTTCGACTGTGCACTGCAGCCTTCGTCAGAAGAGTCAATAATTTATTCATTATCAATACTTGACTAATTAAAATGATTAGAAATCAAATGAATTACATTAAGAGCCAACTTGCTCCTCCGACCCTTTTTAATGTATTTATTATTTATTTTGTGTGTATGTGCCACCATCATGCACTTTTGCAGCTTTAATAAATTTTTTCAGACAAAACTAAGAAACTCAGCAGTAATTTCAACCAAAGAAACGATGGTCTGCTACATGTTTCTAGTTAGCACTACTTAGCATCATCATTTAGCATTTTATAGTTAGACACGGTGTTAATGTTACTTACCTCCTATTAAAACAAGGCTAGCAAACTATCCTAGCTAAACTATCATTGTTGTATTGTTTTGATTGCATAACTTAATTATAAGATGCATTATATATTATGGTATTGTATAATGAATGTAATTATGGGATGGATAATGACTAGAATGATATTATAATTTATTGGGTATGGAGAAGGGGTGGGACTATATAAGCGTTGGCTTCCTCCCACTGCTTTTGAACAAAGCATTTTTTTTGTTATGTTTATTTTTTTGGTTTTGATTCCTTGTTCTTAATTTTCTTTTTGTCTTGATGTTCAAATCAATCAATCAATAAATAAAATCCTCTCTGATGCAGCATGATGGAAAAAAGTCCCACATTCCTGGCAAACAGGAGTAGCAGCGATCTGAACCGGTAGTTTGGAGTTAGCATTAGCATCCACCGGACTGAAGCCTAGCCACCTACGACACACCTGTTCCGTTGTGCACACTGCAGAGGAGAGACGGGGTGCTGACAAGTAGTGGTGAGGAGCTTTACTGAATAAATGGGAGTATGTATGTATGTACGTATGTATGTAACAAATCTACCTACGGGTACAAATAAAGTAACCTGAACCTGTATGTGCATTTTAAATAATGATCCCTCTTTATCTCCATTTGCACTATGGGAGGTCTAGGTCTATCTTCTGTCACCATTTGCACTACGGGTTGCATTACTGTACATAGACTGCTGTTGTTTTCTTTTTTTTTCAGCCTTATTCCTTTTTTCCTTTTATATTACGCACCCCAATGAAGAGAGAAACGACATTTCATTTCTCCTGTATGCCCTTTACGTATAGTAGTATTGACAAATAAAATCTTTGAATCTTTGAATCTTGAATAAATGATAGAGTAAGTTTTTATATCGTCATCCGATATATATCGTCATATCGCACAGCCCTAGTTCAATACTTATTACCTGTGTCATTACACTTAATTAAATATAATTTTTTTTGTGAACACAGTTGCCTTGATTTCTTTGTATGTATGGATTACTTGGGATGTTACTCATATCTGGTGAAACTCTCAAGTCAGTGGCTCCATCAGAAATGTGTTTAATGAGGAAAAATGTTGATGTGTTCAATACTTATTTTCCCCACTGTACATAATATACAAGTTTCATTTTTTGAATTGAATTACTGAAACAAATCAACTTTTCGATGGCATTCTAATTTATATAGATGCACCTGTACTTGCGCTTACTTGTCTTTGGCCTTGAAATTCATATAGGAAATCATATCATAGGAAAATTGCTTCTAGAAAAAAAAAACAACTGTTGATAATGATTTAGGCTTAATTTTGGTTTTTAATATCATCAAAGGTCTAAACATTGCCCTACTGGCACTCTCTTAATTTTGGAATGAAACAACAAACAGTGCATAATTATGATTGTTTTAATCACTTTTTTTTCTTGAACCTTGAGCATTTTATCACCTGATGTTGTACAACAAACTAAAGAGAAATGTCACTCACATAGTCTGTTTCTTCGTCAAGATCGGCTCTGTCCTTGCGTGCATTGACTTGTGGGAAAACCTCAACCATCAGCTGAGTGTGGGGAGTTGGTGCTTTGCCATTACAGTCCCTGTGGTCCATGCCTAAACTGCTACTAGTCACGGAACCTCCAGTGAGGGACGCTCCTGCTCCTAACCCGCTCCTCCTCCCATGTTCAGAATGCGAGGGAGGCTGGCCTGGAGGTTGTCCACCTGCCCGAAACAGTTCTGGGAGCTCCAGCGAAAGAGCCCGCCGATCTCGCCTTGCCCCAAAATGCCTGGAAAGGAAAAACGGGAGCGGAGGTGGATGGTGAGGTGGAAGAGGGTGGTGGGAGTTGGATGGGTGAGAAAGCAGGGACTCTTGCTCTGTTGCATAGGTGTAGGAGTGAGGCGAGCAGGTGCTATGCACACGGAGGCTCCCTCCAACTCGTGGTGCCCCGCCAAAACCGTAGCTCCGCCGACCCAAGCTGTGTGAGCTTGACCTGCAGAGCAAGAAGCACAATTAAATGTATTAAATATCGATGAATGAATGAAAAGTATAATAAAAAGAAGATGAACACAGTTTTGTACAGTGCATCCTGAAAGTATTCACAGCGCTTCACTTTTTCCATGTTTTGTTATGTTACAGCCTTATTCCAAAATGGATTAAATTCATTTTTTTTTTCTCAGAATTCTACACACAACACCTCATAATGACAACATGAAAAGTTTTTTTTTTTTGAGATTTCTGCAAATTTATTAAAAATAAAAAACTAAGAAATCACATGTACACAAGTATTCACTGCCTTTTCTCAATACTTTGTTGATACACCTTTGACAGCATTTACAGCCTCAAGTCTTTTTGAATATGATGCCACAAGCTTGGCACACCTATCGTTGAGCAGTTTCGCCCATTCCTCTGTGCAGCACCTCTCCAGCTCCATCAGGTTGGATGGGAAGCGTCGGTGCACAGCCATTTTCAGATCTCTCCAGAGATGTTCAATTGGATTCAAGTCTGAGCTTTGGCTGGGCCACTCAAGGACATTCACAGAGTTGCCCTGAAGCCACTCCTTTGATATCTTGGCTGTGTGCTTAGGGTCATTGTCCTGATGAAAGATGAACCGTCCCCCCAGTCTGAGGTTAAGAGCACTCTGGATCAGGTTTTAATCTAGGAGGTCTCTGTACATTGCTGCATCGATGTTTCCCTCTTTCCTGACTAGTCTCCCAGTTCTTGCTGCTGAAAAACATCCCCACATCATGATGCTGCCACCACCATGCTTCACTGTAGGGATGGTGATGAGTGGTGCCTGGTTTCCTCCAAACATGACACCTGGCATTCACGCCAAAGAGTTCAATCATTGTCTCATCAGACCAGAGTATTTTGTTTCTCATGGCCTGAGAGTCCTTCAGGTACCTTTTGGCAAACTCCAGCTGGGCTGCCATGTGCCTTTTATGAACGAGTGGCTTCCGTCTGGCCACTCTACCATACAGGCCTGATTGGTGGATTGCTGCAGAGATGGTTGTCCTTCTGGAAGGTTCTCCTCTCTCCACAGAGCAACGCTGGAGCTCTGACAGAGTGACCATCGGGTTCTTGGTCACCTCCCTGACTAAGGCCCTTCTCCCTCGATTGCTCAGTTTAGACGGCCGGCCAGCTCTAGGAAGAGTCCTGGTGGTTCCGATCTTCTTCCATTTATGGATGATGGAGACCACTTTGCTAATTGAGACCTTGAAAGCAGCAGAAATTTTTCTGTACCCTTGCCCAGATTTGTGCCTCGAGACAATCCTGTCTCCAAGGTCTACAGACAATTCCTTTGACTTCATGCTTTGTTTGTGCTCTGACATACACTGTCAACTGTGGAACCTTACATAGACAGGTGTGTGTCTTTCCAAATCATGTCGAGTCAACTAAATTCACCACAGGTGGACTCCAATTAACCTGCAGAAACATATCAAGGATGATCAGTGGAAACAGGATGCACCTCAGCTCAATTTTGAGCTTCATGGCAAAGGCTTTGAAGACTTATGTACATGTGATTTCTTCGTTTTTTTATTTGCAATAAATTTGCAAAAACCTAAAAATAAAAAAACAACTTCTTTCACGTTGTCATTATGGGGTATTGTTTGTAGAATTTTGAGGAAAAAATGAATTTAATCCATTTTGGAATAAGATTGTAACATAACAAAATGTGGAAAAAGTGAAGCACTGTGAATACTTTCCGGATGGACTGTATATTAAAGTTTAAGTCAAAAAGCTCCCAGGAGCATGGCTTCATGTAAGTAATGAAGCTTTAAAACAAATAAAACTGAATTGCAATTCAGATGTTGAAAGTAAGCCTTAATACCTGCGATTCCATCCAGACTGTGGAGGGAATGGGCGTCCCCAGTTGTGATAGTTGGAATTGCGACCATGACGCTACAATAAAAATATAGCAGTTTATGACAGTTAATGATAACCAAGAACCAAACTGAACACACAGTTAAAAGTTGGACATAAGCAAGGAAACATTTCCTAAAATGAGCATAATCTTTGATCAGTTTGGGAAAATGCCAGTTGACTGACAATGAGGGTCAGTTAAATTTGATTCATTTGTTTGACCATACAGTTTAGCACATTTTAATGAAATATAGAGTATTCTAATGAGGAGTACCTAACTTTACTCAACCCGATTGCGTCATCTCTACCACTTGGCTGAAATATGTTATTAGTCTGTGGAAGCTTCTTCATTCACTCTCCAACCACAGGTGAAAAACAAGAAAATCAATCAAGACATTTTAGCTGCGCTCGACATGAACTGCAGCTGACTGCATCTGACTTGAAGGTCTAACGTGATCTGCGTGTGTCTGCAGGAGTGGAGGGTAAATGCAGTGCAGCAAAGTGGGACAAGTTCTAATTCTTGCACCACCATCTTGGTTTTTTGGAAACATTACACTGGTCAACACCAAATTTATTGTCTAAGTTTTTTTAGCTGATTTGGGACAATTTTGATGTGCTGAATCCAAAAATCACATTGGTTTTGCTCAATCAAGTCACGTTTTTGAATTATGGCCACATGTTGTTTTATATGTTTTTGTTTACATGTACGGGTATTTTTGCTTTATATGATGCAAAATTCTTTTTTTATTTCTTGAAATTCTCTGAATTTTGAACAATGATGATGTAACTTTCAATTTACATGTACTTACCTTTATATAACGGTAAGTACATGCACAGTACTAAGTAAGTACAAGTTTTTACTTAGCACCTGATCGAGAGAAACGGATGTCATTTTCAGACTCAGCAGTACAAAATTGTCTTAAATCAGCAGAAAAAACACAGACAACTTACAAAAAAAATATTTCTGTAACCCTGTATTATTTGTGAAAAAGATTTTTAGAACCCTAAATAATTACATACACAGTACAATTATAAAAAAAAAAATCACAAGTCAATAAGTGACCCTTTTTTAAACTTTATTTAAAGCATTTTCACAACAGATCAAACACTCAGTGCTTCAACTAACTGGCTTTGCCATGAAAGCACATATACAGTACATATAGTAAGGAAAAAATATATACAGTCACTCTTATCTGCAATATAGAGTTCCTAAGCATAGCAACAGAGTACACATCTATTCCATTATTCACCTTCCCTTTTTAATATGCTCCAAAACTGGGCTCCAAATATTGTCAGATATTTGGATCTTGTCCTTTTGACAGAATCTCAATCACTATAAATGTAGCACACTACATCACTATTTTGACAGTCATCAGCAGACTTTTGCATCAGACTTCCCGCCACACACCAGTGGTTTGGTTAGTTTCTGCCAGTGCAATGTCTGTTTTTTATGCTTTGCGTCATGCCATCTAATTACGAGTAGACAGTGCGCCCGTTTTGCATTGGTAGGTGGAGATTATCCAAAAAATGTCAATTCATTTTGATTTTAAAGGCCAGTCAAGTTGTACAGTTTCTCTTTTGCATGTAACTTTGGGTTTAACTTGTGATGTAGTTGTTACATCCACAAAACCTGGTATCGAGGAGACGGACGAAGAGGTTGCACTTAAACTCGGCTTTATTAATAACTATGTACAATACACCTTATGCGGTAAATGGCAGAGCCATCGGGGCAAGAGAAAGCCTTTATGATGGATGCCCCGTAATATAGGGCGGTGTGATGACACAATCAGAAGGTGGCGTCATCACACCGCACTTCACAACAAAACCCCACACAACATCCTTACTCCCCTTTAAAAAATAGAAAAACATGCCTAATTAAAACCCACATAAACACACTAAAATAAAGCAGTAAACATTTAACCATAACGGACCTTCAAAACAGCATAAACTAAACCTAGGGCCTGTGGGTAGACTGTCACACAACCCTGTACAGCAAAGTGGGTTATTCTGCCACTTTTTTTTTTTTTAAATAGTCCAGCCATGTTCCTATCTTGTGTGATTTTTTTTTATCTGCACTGTGGCGCCATGAGACGGCTTTTGTTGTGATGTGGCGCATTATAAATAAAGCTGAATTGAATTGAATTGAAAAAATGAATCTAAAAAGTCCCCTGCCACTCCTTTACCATCTTCCATGGTAAGGGTGGGTTGGGTGGGGAAAACAGTTCAGTCTGAGGGGCTTTGAGGCGGCCCTGTGGTGGCCTCCTCCCTGGAGCTCTAAAACGTGCTCGTGGCAGCCGCCTTCCTGGAGCTGTCGGACCCTTGGGGCCAGTCTTCATGACGCCGGGGCCTGGGTCCCATACTGCGGTAGCTGACTCCAACGGAGCCCCGCCATTTGGAGCTGCCACCCGAACACACCGTAATCTGTTCGCGTGCCATAACGAATCGTCGGTCAGCCAAAAGCACGCTGTTCCCAGCTTCGCCACGATCCTCAGCAGCACCCTTTGTTTTGCTGGCTGCAGCCTGGTCATTCACCGTCCTGGTCTCCTGCCGGCGCGAACCCGAACCCAGTCCATAACTTGAAGCGGCACCTTGCTTGGTTTTATGCATTGTTGTTGTGCTCCTGCTGGCTCTGCATGCTCATTCAACTCGGCACCTCCGTCATGCTGCAGCAGTTTCGTTGTCACCGTGTTCGCTGCGGACCCTTCACCCCTCATCTCTGTCGATGGCCAAAACTCAACATGAGCACTGAAGGTGTCTGGTGCCTCCCCGGCGTCGTTTGTTGAAATGGACCCTCCACCCGCTAACTCGGTTGCTCCTACTACAACCGGCCGAGCGCGAGCACTGAAGCTGTCAGATTCCTCCACTGAGCTGCTCTCCTCCCGAGAACATGAAGTGTGTGCTCCTGTGTCGGTTGCTGAAACTGACTCTTCACCCATCCGCTCGGTTGTAACCTTCGCAGCTTGCCAAGCGAGGGTACAAAAGAAGTCTGGCTCTTACCCTCTGCCGTCTGAAGCATTCTGCTGTGCCGCGTCGTGCATTGTCTCTGCACCCTGCTGCTGCTGCTGTGCCTCGGGGCTCTCCACATGCTCGAGCCCACCCTCTTCTGCCGTGTTCACCGTGCCAGGTAATTTCTGTGCTTGGTGCCCATTTAGCTCCGCAGTTAACTTCTCCGTTGCTACTAGTTGGGATGTTAGCTCTCCTGTGCTAGCTAGCTTCATATCTTTTGGCACCATTAGCATCTAAACCTACAGCTTCATGCTACGTGTGTGTTTTGCAAAGTAGCTAGCAAGAAGCTCGACAGCATCTGCATACGACTCCGTCTCCCCTAACATATGGAAAAAGTTTGTGAACAAGAACCCCGTCGAGTTTACCCAGTGCCAATGCTGCAATATGCATCTCGAACGCGGGCAGCCAACATGGCCACACGACTGCTGGTTCCCCGGGTACTCAAGAAACGGCCGTAGTGGCATCCCGCACGCCTCCATGAGTTAATCCTCAGTTGCCAAATGTTATATCCACAAAACCTGTTACTGGGGAGATGGACGAAGAGGTTGCACTTGGACTTGGCTTTATTAATAACTATGTACAATACACCTTATGTGGTACATGGCGGAGCTGTCCAGCCAAGAGAAAGCCCTTATGGCAGATGCCCCGTAATATAGGGCGGTGTGATGACGCAATCGGAAGGCGGAGTCATCACACCGCACTTCACAACAAAACCCCACACAACAGTAGTGATTCAAATTTGATGAAACTTCACATTCATAATCACAACAGTATTCTTCAGCAAAAGGCAGAACTTCATGCAATTCTGTTAATGTTCCAAAAATTATGTTTATAAAATGTCTATCTGGCTTTGTGTCTTACCAATGGAACATTTTGTTAGTGTGTGAGGAAGTCAGTGTGTCACCCAAAGCAAGTGTGTGGTGTAGGGCTTAAGACACTCATCTGCTATGCTGGTGTAGCATCATCGTCCTCCTCAAAACCAAGACAGAAGATCACTTCTCTCCAGTTTACAGGAATTTCATTTTATTCATTGCACAGAAATATCACCTTTCTGCCTTTTCAGGAATATCACTGGCTTTTATGTCGACTCATGCAGGCTTCTTCCAGGCCTGACCAAAGATGCTTGCTTTCCCAGGACTCCAATGTAAACAGTTGCCGCTTGCAGAGATTGTAAGGATCAGAGTTTGCTTTTAAAGGCTCAAAGGAACATAAAACTCAGGAGACCAGACCTCTCAACATGAACACTGCATTTGATAACGTACCTTTTCACAGGAAACCAATGTTTTTAAAAGAGTCATAAACCACTTAATCTGACGGTTTTATAGCCTATGCTGTCCAGGTACCTTCGCCAGATACTAAAGGAAATCATCTACAGCTCAACAATACCTCCTAGCGGATACCTACGGAATGTGTTTTCAGTACGTAGGATGACTTTTAATTTGTTCTAAATATTAAGTTTCTTTCAGCTTATCCTCTGGATCCTAAGGACACTGAAAATCATCCCTCTTATCACCAACCATGGTTTGCTGCATGTTCTGCTGTTCTAATCTTGATCTAAATGTGAATGCATGTATTATAATTATGTATAAGAAATGTTATATTCATGAGTGTTATTGGAGTAATGGTATAAATGCATGATCACCATATATTAGCCAAGTCATTTAATTTAGTTAGATTTTATATTGAGCATTTATCTCATAAGAACTGACTGAGTGTTGATTTTCCCTCTGAAATTTCATGGGATGGTGTCTTCATTTGATTGGCTGCTCTCAAACAAAGAAGTGTTCTCACATTGGATAGCAGCCATTTCAAACTGCTTCTGAAAAAGCCGATTGGTCAGTCTTGTGACTACATCATCAGTTTTACGACCCGGCGAGGTAACTTTAAAAGAGAGGAGTTAGATTTGAGTTTAGTTAAGAGAAAAGAAAAAGTCAGAGATCAGCAGAGTTAGAAAAAAAAGAGAGATCAGAAACAGAAGAAGAAAAAGGGTAGACAAAGAACAGGCAGGAAGATTAGGTAGAAATAGAATTAAGAATTAGAAACACAGAAAGAAGAAAGAAAGAGATTTTGAGAAAGATTAGGAACTAAATTAAGATTAAAGAAGCAGAATAGTAATCTAGATCTCAGAAGAAGATTTTATTCCACCGTTTCAAGGCCCTGTGAAGTTTTATTTTATTCTCTGTGTGTTTGTCAAGTCTTTTCTTATATTCTGGAAACTGAGGAGGAACCCTTTTTCTTTAGAGCTCGTCCCTTTTTAGAGAATCAAATTCTCAAACTTTTTCCTTCACCTCAGAAGCCATTCTTATCCTAGTAAATGTTTTTCTAACACTTTTTTTTATGACTTTTCACGCCATTAAAGTGGACCTTTAATTTGCCTAGTTTAAAGTGAACAGAGACTGAGAAGATTTTTCTTCAGTTTTCGGGTCGATCCCACTACAAGAGACCCCAAATTTGGACTCTTTTTCAAAGGACTTTTCACGCCGCTCTGTGACAGACCACCCACTGCTGCCATTGTCTGGAGAGCCCCCAGCTGAGTTTACACTTCCACGGCTGTGAGGAGGCATCTTGCAGCCGCTTCCTCCCGACGTCCTAACTTCAAAACCCAGCGGTACCGACCCGCAGAAACTTGGACCTACGGCCGTGTGTGAGTGAAACTTTTATTTCTCCTATTTCCTGGGTTAAAACGTGATGTCCTAACAATTAAATTACAATTGAATATGACCCGTATTTCAGGGCTCAATTAGTCTCTCAGCCGCAGGATGGAATTGTAAACTGAACGAAAACTTTCAGTCATTTTTAAGTAACTGCCCTTAAATTTTGTAGATTAATTCAGGAGTCATTTTTAGATAATTAGCTTATGAATTTTCCCCATAAAATTGCGATGTTTTGTTAAAACATTCCAGTCTCATTTACCGTTGAAACATAAGTCTAGTTTCTCCTTGGTTCTGCAGAGGTGTAAAGCTGGATTTTATGTTCAGGAACCCACTATCAGTTGATGTGATATTTTACGCTGTCATCATCTGAATCTGTTTATTCATCATTTGAACGCCATGCCATGTAACCTGAATGATTTTAATAAAAGAGTGAATAAGAGCAGTAGAAGCGTTTTCCTTTCGCATATACAGGTTTCCTAATCACGGCAGGACAAAAACTGACTGAAACTTTGAGACTGATTCATTAAGTAATTTAAGGTACAAAATTAAATAAAATTAAAGTTAATTTTATTGTCCGTTAGGACTGGTGCCCCTTTTACGAGTGCTTTTATTTAATTTAGCGGGTGTAGAAGTGACGGTTTAACTCCGCCCCTTTCACACCCACTATTAAATAAAATAAATAATTCCTGTACCTTATGACAAATAATTTTATAGGCACTTTGTACAACACTGGAGACCCAGGTTCAAACCCTCACAGTAATGTAACATTCTTCTTAAGTACAATACACCTTTTCTGTGCATTTGAAAACAGTCTGTATGTCACATTAAGTTTTAAATGCTGTACTACTGCTACTGGGAAATGTACACCAACGTTTGAGCGAGTGAATATCACTTCCCCCATAGCCTGAGAGGACCCTCATTGCCTTCAATAGCTCTTTTTTGTGGGATTATTGAGGGGGGGACAGCAGCTGTGGCCTCGGTCCCAGTAGTTTATCACAGGACATGACTTTAGACACCAATGAAAAGCCCTGTGGTTGACTGTTGGGACTGGGGTCTTGGTGACTGTGGTTGTGACCTTTTCAGTGTTCCCACAAGGAACAAGAAAGAAAGAAACTGGAGTCCCCCAGTGGTCACTACTGTGTAAGATAACTGACATTGTAAATATTATACTGTTTGCAGGTGATACAAATGTTTTTTGTTCTCAGGACAATTTAAGGGAGTTGTGGAATACTGTGATGACAGAAATGTGTACAATGAGAAAGTGGTTTAACAGGAATAAACTATCATTAAATTTAAGTAAAACAAAATTTATGTTAATTGGAAATTATAATAAAAACATACAAGTGCAGTTGGGTATAGATGGTGTGCAAATTGAACGGGTGCATGAAAAGTTTCTGAGTGTGATATCAGATGACAACATTAATTGGAAATCTCATAAAACATGTACAAAATAAGGTTTCAAGAAGTATTTCTGTTCTATCTAAGCCAAACACTTCCTGGACTACAAATCGCTACACATTCTTTACAGTTCACTGGTCTCACTTTATTCAAATTACTGCGTAGAGGTTTGGGGCATCACTTATAAACGTTCATTATCATCACTTTCCATATTGCAGTAAAGGACCATCAGGATAATTCATAATGCTGGTTAGGGAGAACACACAAATCCACTTTTCTTAAAATCTCAAATATTGAGGTTTACTGATTTGGATCATTTTAACACTGCAATAGTCACGTATAAAGCAATAAATAACCTGCTCCCAGTTAATATAGTGAATATGTTTAGTAAAATAGATGGTGATTACAATTTCAAGGGACAGCTAAAACTCAAACAATTTCATGTACAAACAACATTGAAATCTTTTTGTATTTTAGTTTATAGTGTGAAACTGTGGAACTCATTAAGTGACGATCTAAACCAATGTTCAAACATGAGCCAGCTTAAAAAAACTGTGCAAAACAAAGATTTTGCAAGATATAAAGAGGATGCCAGTTTAGGAAGCCTGGGATCAGACCGCCATGGTCTGTGCCTTCGACCGTCACCTGATCCACATAGCACCGGAACCCCATAATCCGTCCTGCAGGTGCTGAGCCCACTGGAGGGTGGACCCACATAACTCCTTCGGGCTGAGCCTGGCTGAGTCCCATGGGCGGAAACATGGCCACCAGGCGCTAGCCATAGAGCCCCTCCCCCAGGTCTGGCTCCAGGGTGGGGCCTCGTTAACCCCATACCGGGTGGGGTACATTGAATCCTTGCTCTTACTTTCATCATGGGAGTCTGTTAGATCGTTCTTAGTCTCACCCTTCACCCAGGAACAGTTTATCTTGAGTGACTCTACCAGAGGCAAATTGCCCCAGACAATACAGCTCCTGGGATCACGAGAGCATGCAAACTCTGCACCACGATAACGCGATGATCCATGAGCTTTCTCCGTAAGATTGCTGGACTCACCTTTAGAGATAGGGTGAGGAGCTCAGTAATCCAGGAGAGGCTCAGAGTAGAACTGCTGCTCCTTCATACTGAAAGGAGCCAGTTGAGGTGGTTTGGGCATCTGATCTGGATGCCTCCCACTTGAGGCGTTTCGGGCACGTCCCACTGGAAGGAGACCCTGGGGCAGACCCAGGACTCGCTGGAAAGACTATGTCTCCTAGCTGGTCTAGGAACACCTTGGTATTCTCTCTGAAGAGCTGGAGCAGGTGGCTGGGGAGAGGGAAGTCTTGGCTTCTCTGCTTGAACTGCTACCTCCGTGACCGGACCTCCAGAAAAGCAGTAGAAGATGGATGGATGGATGGATAAAGAGGATGAAGGGTTTTGACTGGAAGTTCACACTACTTTTAAGTGTGAATTACAGGGGTGGAAATAAGTATTGAACACGTCAACATTTTTCTCAACTATATTTCTGATGGAACCATTGATTTAGGAAGGCATCCCATCCCCCATGTGTGCAAATTAGTTTCCGCTGGTTAAGTCCTGACTGATAGCCTTTAAAAAGGTCTGTGAATATCAGATTGTCACACCACAAAGAACTCATGATGGCAGAAGTAAAGAGCTCTCTCTAGACATTCGCTCTCTCTAGACCTTCGCAACCTTATTGTTGCAAAATATAATGATGGCATTGGTTACAGGTGTCACAACTCACTCTCGCCTGTCTCCTGCTCCAGCTGTGCGCACACCTGCGCCTCATCAAGCTGGGGCTATTTAGTCTGCTCCGCCTGGAGCCTCGGTCTGGAGATGCCTGCTCACCAATGCTCTTGCATTCCAGCACTCGTCTACTCCTTCCAAATATACGCGTCTCTGAGTCCTTCCACGCCAACCAAGTAAGCCATCACCATCATCATCCTTACCTTTTTCTCCAGTTTCTCTCCCCTGTGCACAGGTGGATTTCCTGGCAGCGGATTTCTCCCTCCTCATCGCCATCTCCACTCGCCCCGCGCCGAGCGCACACTGGAGCGCTGTCTTCCAGGTAGGAAACCTTCGGCTAAGCCAACGCCAGCCACCAAACCACCTGCAAGTAAGCACCAGTCAGAGTGTAAATTCCACTGAGTGTACTCCGGCAATTAACCCTTGTGTTTGCTATGCCCATAGGGTTGCCTGGCTGTACGGCGCACTGCTTTGCCCTCAGCGCATCCTGTCCTTCAACAATGCATTCACACCCCGCACTCACGCACTCATTCACCAATTGTTGTTTAATAAAACCATTGAATCTTGCTCGAGCCTGTGTGCGTGTTCCCTGGGTCCGAACTCATGTCAGTACGGCTCCAACAGAGCGGCCCAGCAAACAGGGGGCTCGCACACCGGTTAAACATCATTGAGGCTCGAGTGGATCAGCTCACTCATCAGCAACAGGTGATTTTAAATCAGCTTACCCAAACTGACAGTGTGCTAACCACCCTGCTGCTAAACCTTCGCCAGGGTAGCCGGTCGGCCGCCGACTACGCTGTCGACTTCCGGGTGGTAGCAGTGGAAGTTGGGTGGGGAGATGCTGCTCTCTGCAGCATTTTCACCCGTAGCCTGAATCCAAGTCTTCGGGATGAGCTGGCCTGCTGGGATCTGCCGGAGCGGCTCTCCGAATAAATTTCCCTCACTATTAGCCTCGATAACAGGTTGAGAGAACGGGCCGCCGAGCGAAAGTCGTCTAGCCGCTCGGGCGGTGCGTTCCCCCGTACCTCTCAACCTCGCCCCCTGGCGCTGCCTGCACCAGAGTCCGGTGACGAGTTGGAGGCGATGTTGATTGGCCGGGCCAAGCTTCCGCTGGCGGAGAAACAGCGCCGCAAGGAGCTGGGTCTCTGCATATATTGCGGAGACGACCAGCACTCCGTGGAGTCTTGCCCGGTGAAGTCAAAAGGGGGAGTCCGCGAGTCACTGTAGGGGGCCTCGCGGATGCATCCCAATCTAACGCCCTATCCAAGTGCCTTTTACCGATCAGATTCTGCCATAACTCCACTGAACACCTCACACATGCACTGGTGGACTCGGGGGCGGAGTAGAGCTTTATTTCTAGGAGCCTGGCAACCCACCTGGGCATCCCGTGCCAACCCCTGCCAGCTCCTCTTAGTCTCGTCACCCTCTCTGCTACCCCCCTGGAAAAAGTCATGCACCGGACTGTCCCGGTCCCTGTCATCATCTCCGGAAATCACCGAGAGGATCTCAGCCTGTTTGTGCTGCCCACCTCTGCTGCCTCCATTATTCTGGGTTACCCCTGGCTGCACCTGCACAACCCAGCTTTTGACTGGCGGTCTGGAAGTGTTCTCTCCTGGAGCACCTTCTGCTTGGGCGCCTGCCTCCAGTCCGCTGCCTGTGCCCCGTCGCTTCCTCCTTCCTCCTCTGACTCACCCCCTCCGGACCTCTCCACGGTGCCTCCGGAGTTCCATGATCTGGGAACCATTTTCAGTAAGTCCAAAGCGCTGTTTCCACCCCACCCCCCCCACCGCCTCTTTGACTGTGCCATCAACCTCCGCCCGGGGGCGCCCTTACCCTCCAGTCAGCTGTACAGCTTGTCGGCACCGGAGCGCGAAGCCATGGACACCTACATCAAGGAGTCGCTCAGCGCCGGCATCATTCGCCCCTCTTCGTCTCCGGTCGGGGCAGGGGTTTTTTTCGTCGGCAAGAAGGATGGGTCCCTTCGGCCTTGCATCGACTTCCGGGCGTTGAATGATATCACGTTCAAGGACAAGTATACGCTGCCGTTGATGGACTCCACATTCGACTCACTCCAGGGAGCTTCCTGGTTTACGAAGCTGGACCTCCGCAGCGCATATCACCTTATTCGGATCCGGGACGGCAACGAGTGGAAGACGGGGTTCCGGATGCCCAGCGGCCATTTTGAGTACCTGGTCATGCCGTTTGGGCTCACCAACGCTCCGGCCGTCTTCCAGCGACTAATTAATGATGTCCTTTGCGACTTCCTGGGGGTATTCGTCTTCGTCTACCTGGATGACATCCTGATCTTCTCCCGGTCTTGGGAGGCGCATCGGGTTCACGTGAGGCGGGTCCTCCAACGTCTCCTGGAGAACAGACTCTACGTGAAGGCGGAGAAGTGTGTGTTCTATGCGGACAAGACCTCCTTCTTGGGCTTTATCGTTTCCCACAACCAGATCATCCCCGACCCTGCCAAGGTCAAGGCGGTAGTCGAGTGGCCCCTCCCCTCATCCAGGAAACGGGTCCAGCAATTCCTGGGGTTTGCCAACTTCTACTGCCGCTTCGTCCCGAAGTTTAGTACTATCGCTTCTCCCCTGACCCGCCTCACCTCCCCCAAGGTGCAGTTCCGGTGGACTGAGGAAGCCACAACGGCCTTCCCTGCTCCGAAGACGGAATTTTCCTCCTCCCGGGTCCTGTCTCAGGTGGACCCCGCACTGCAATGCCTCGTGGAGGTGGACGCCTCCGATACAGGGGTGGGGGTGGTGTTGTCTCAGCGCTCTTCAGTGGATGGGGTGATTCGCCCCTGCGCCTTCTTCTCCTGGCGCCTGTCTGCGGCGGAGAGGAATTATGACGTCGGCGACAGAGAACTCCTGGCGGTTAAGCTTGCGCTGCAGGAGTGGCGTCACTGGCTCGAGGGGGCAGCTCAGCCTTTTGTGGTCTGGACAGACCATAAGAACCTGGAGTACCTGAGGACGGCTAAGCGCCTGAATGCCCACCAGGCGCGTTGGTCCTTGTTCTTTGGCTGCTTCAGGTTTACCATCACCTACCACCCCGGCTCCAAGAACGGGAAGCTGGACGCTCTGTCCAGGCAGTTTGCCCCAGAAGCCCCTGAAGACCAAGATCACACCATCCTGCCGGCCTTGTGCGTCATGGGCGCTGTCTCGTGGTCCATCAGGGACAAGGTCCGGAGGGCACAGGAAACCGAACCCAATCCTGGTGGCGGCCCAGCTGGGAGGCTGTGCCATCGGCGGTCTGGGGTGATGTCATCCATTGGGCTCATACCTCTAAGCTCGCCTGTCACCCTGGGATCTCCCGGCTGGTTGAGCTTCTCCAGAGGTCCTTTTGGTGGCCGGGCCTCCGGGACGACGTTGCCAATTTCGTCCGCGCCTGCCCCCAATGCACGACTGGTAAGACGTCGACCTCTCCCCCTGCGGGGCTCCTCCACCCCCTGCCAGTCCCTGGAAGACCCTGGTCCCATGTAGCCGTAGATTTCGTCACCGGTCTCCCGACGTCCAACTCTTTCGACACCATCCTGGCCATCGTGGACCGGTTCTTGAAGGCTGCCCACTTCGTGCAGCTCCACAGCCTTCCTACGGCGCGGGAGATGGCGGATTTGTTGGTCCAACACGTTGTGAGGCTGCATGGGATTCCAGTGGATGTAGTCTCTGACTGGGGGCCTCAGTTCATGTCCAGGGTCTGGAAGTGTTTCTGTAACGCCTTGGGTGCTACGGTGAGCTTTTCGTCCGGTCACCACCCCCAGTCTAACGGGCAGTGCGAGCGGACAAATCAGAAGCTGGAAGCTGCGCTGCACTGCGTCACCTCCTCCAACCCCTCCTCCTAGAGCATCCATCTGCCCTGGATAGAGCACGCGCATAATTCCACCTTGTCTTCGGCCATCGGGATGTCTCCCTTCCGGGCGTCTCTGGGCTATGACCCTCCGCTGTTCCCTGAAGAGGAGGGGGAGGTGGCAGTACCATCCGTCTGGGCTCATCTCAGGCGCTGTCAGCGCTTTTGGACCGCTACGTGCCAGGCACTTTTACGCATGGCAGCGCGCAACACCAGAACGGCTAATCATCACAGGAGGGCCGCTCCCCGTTATCAGGTGGGTCAGCAGGTTTGGCTATCCACACAGAACATCAACCTGAAGGCCGAGAAGAGGAAGCTGGCCCAGCACTTCATTGGACCGTACTCCATCACTAAGATAATCAATCCGGTGGCTGTGCGTGTGGCTCTCCCCCCCTCCCTCCGCATCTGTCTGACGTTCCACATCTCCCAAATTAAGCCTCTGGTGTCTAACCCTCTTTGTCCTCCTCCTAGGGCTCCACCCCCTCCCGTGATGATCGATGGCGACCCGGCGTGGAGGGTCAACTCCATCCTGGACTCCCGCCGCCGGGGTCGCGGATTGTAATACCTGGTGGACTGGGAGGGGTATGGCCCTGAGTGGAGATCCTGGGTACGCCCGTCATTTGTGCTGGACGAGCGCCTCATCACGGAGTTCCACCGGGCGCACCCAGGTAAGCCAGCGCCGGGAGGCGCTGCTCAGAGGGGGAGTACTGTCACAACTCGCTCTTGCCTGTCTCCTGCTCCAGCTGCGCGCACACCTGCGCCTCATCAAGCTCGGGCTATTTAGGCCGCTCCGCCTGGAGCCTCGGTCTGGAGTCGTCTGCTCACCAATGCTCTTGCATTCCAGCACTCATCTACTCCTTCCAAATATACGCGTCTCTGAGTCCTTCCACGCCAACCAAGTAAGCCATCACCATCATCATCCTTACCTTTTTCTCCAGTCTCTCTCCCCTGTGCACAGGTGGATTTCCTGGCGGCGGATTTCTCCCTCCTCATCGCCATCTCCACTCGCCCCACGCCGAGCGCACACTGGAGCGCTGTCTTCCAGGCAAGAAACCTTCGGCTAAGCCAACACCAGCCACCAAACCACCTGCAAGTAAGCACCAGTCAGAGTGTAAATTCCACTGAGTGTACTCCGGCAATTAACCCTTGTGTTTGCTCTGCCCATAGGGTTGCCTGGCTGTACGGCGCACTGCTTCGCCCTCGGCGCATCCTGTCCTTCAACAATACATTCAAACCCCGCACTCATGCACTCATTCACATTTCTAAAGTGCTGAATGTTCCAGTAAGCACTGTTGGAACCATCATTTGGAAGAGGAAAGAGCATCATTTTATCATAAACCAGCTGTGACCAGGAGCTCCTCCCAAAATTTCTGACAGAGGAGTCAAAAGAATTATCAGAAGAGTTATCCATGAGCCAAAGACCACTCGTGAAGAGCACCAGAAAGACCTGGAGTTAGCAGGTACTGGTGTTTCAAAGACAACAATAAGTAGTGCACTCAAGCCCACATGGGCTATATGTCTGCTCGCCTCCCAAGACTCCATTGCTGAAGAAAAAGCATGTTGGAGCTCATTTACAGTTTGCTGTACAACATTTGGGCGAGCCAATAAAATACTGTCATGGGATGAATAGCCTGGCTAGATGAGACCAAAATTGAACTTTTCAGATGCCACAACATACAGCATGTTTGAAGGAGAAATGGTACTCCATGTCAGCCCAAAAAGACCATACCAGCAGTGAAGTGTGGAGGTGGGATCATCATGGCGTGGGAGTGTTTTTCAGCACATGGTACAGGCAGACTTCATATAATTGAAGGAAAGATGAAGGGACAAATGTACATTCTTGAGAAGAACATATTTCCATCTGCCAAGATGCTGAAGATGAAACGATGGTGGACATTTCAGCAAGACAATGATCCCAAACACACAGCCAAGGAAACTCTCAACTAGCTCCAGAGAAGGAAAATAAAGCTGCTAGAATAGCTCAGTCAGTCACCTGACCTTAATCCAATTGAAAATCCATTGAATGAAGTGAAGATCAGAGTTCATAGAAGACACCCACGGGACCTTCAAGACCTTGAAGACAGTTTGTGTGGAAGAATGGGCTAAAATCACTCCTGAGCAATGCCTGTGCCTAGTTTCTCCATACAGGAGACGTCTGGAAGCTGTTATTACTAACAAAGGCTTTTTTACTATACATTAAATGAATTTCACCAAGTGTGTTCAACACTTTAGTCCGTGTCATTCCACTTTATTAAATATAACTTGTTTAGTGAACACTCTTGCCTTGATTTCTTTGTATGTATGGATTACTTGGGTTGTTACTGATATCTGGTGAAAATCTCAGGCCAATGGCTCCATCAGAAATATGTTTAATGAGAAAAATGTTGACATGTTCAATACTTATTTATGCCGCTGTATGTGTAGGCTGTATGTGTAATATTATAATACAATTATTATTATAATTAATTATTTTAATTAATTAATTAATAAATATAATAATAATTATATAATTATTATTATAATGTACAATATGTGTACATTATTATAATATGATGTAGCATTCGTAAACAAGGATTTGCAGCCGTGGACAAAATTGTTGGTACCCCTCTGTTAATGAAAAAAAACCCCACAATGGTCACATAAATAACTTGAATCTGACAAAAGTGGTAATAAATAAAAATTCTATGAAAATTAACCAATGAAAATTAAACAATGCTTTTGAATTGTGGTTCAACAGAATTACTTTAAAAAACAAACTCATGAAACAGGCCTGGACAAAAATGATGGTACCCCTAGAAAAGATTGAAAATAATGTGACCATAGGGACATGTTCAACCAAGATGTGTCCTCTAATTAACATCACAGGTGTCTACAAACTTGTAATCAGTCAGTCGGCCTATTTAAAGGGTGACAAGTAGTCACTGTGCTGTTTGGTGATATGGTGTATGTCACACTAAACATGGACCAGAGGAAGCAAAGGAGAGAGTTGTCTCAGGAGATTAGAAAGAAAATTATAGACAATCATGTTAAAGGTAAAGGCTATAAGACCATCTCCAAGCAGCTTGATGATCCTATGACTACAGTTGCACATATTATTCAGAAATTTAAGATCCATGGGACTGTAGCCAACCTCCCTGGACGTGGCCGCAGGAGGAGACGGATAATACGAATGGCAACAAAAGAGCCCAGAAAAACCTCTAAACACACTGAAAGCGAACTCCAAGGTCAAGGTACATCAGTGTCAGATCGCACCATCTGTCGTTGTTTGAGCCAAAGTGGACTTCATGGGAGATGACCAAGGAGGACACCACGGTTGAAAACAAATCATAAAGAAGCCAGACTGGAATTTGCCAAACTGTATGTTGACAAGCCACAAAGCTTCTGGGAGAATGTCCTATGGACAGACGAGACAAAACTGGAACTTTTTGGCAAGGCACATCAGCTCTATGTTCACAGATGCAAAAATGAAGCATAACAAGGAAAGAACACTGTTCCTACTGTGAAACATGGAGGAGGTTCTGTTATGTTCTGGGGCTGCTTTGCTGCATCTGGCACAGGGTGTCTTGAATCTGTGCAGGGTACAATGAAATCTCAAGACTATCAAGCTATTCTAGAGAGAAATGTGCTGCCCAGTGTCAGACAGCTTGGTCTCAGTCGCAGATCATGGGTCTTGCAACAGGATAATGACCCAAAACACACAGCTAAAAACACCCAAGAATGGCTAAGAGCCAAACATTGGACTATTCTAAAGTGGCCTTCTATGAGCCCTGATCTAAATCCTATTGAACATCTGTGGAAGGAGCTGAAACATGCCATCTGGAGAAGGCACCCTTCAAACCTGAGTCAACTGGAGCAGTTTGCTCATGAGGAGTGGGCCAAAATACCTGCTGAGAGGTGCAGAAGTCTCACTGACAGTTACAGAAATCGCTTGATTACAGTGATTGCCTCAAAAGGTTGTGCAACAAAATATTAAGTTAAGGGTACCATTATTTTTGTCCAGGTCTGTTTCATGAGTTTGTTTTTTAAAATAATTCTGTTGAACCACAATTCAAAAGCATTGTCTGATTTTCATTGGTTAATTTTCATAGAATTTTTATTTATTACCACTTTTGTCAGATTCAAGTCATTTCTGTGACCATTGTGGGTTTTTCTTTCATTAACAGCGGGGTACCAACAATTTTGTCCATGTGTGTATTTATGGGAAGTATGATTTTGTTTTTCTGAGGAGAAGGGGTGGGATTAAATAAGCTTTAGCTTCTTCCCACTCCTTTTGAACATGTTTATAATCATGATTGTGTTCATGTATTATCATTATTAATTTCATTTATGTATTATTTATCTATTTAAATTAATTCTTGTACTGATGCAACATGTTCAAATAAAATTCATTCGTTCATTCATTCAGTCATTCATTCAAACCCATAGTGTTGCTTTAAAAACTAATGTGTAGCACCCATTTGTAAATTGTTTTAAATGCTGTTGTTAAACAATATAAGACCTTGAAGTTTGTATCTTGTCTTATGTTATCTTCTCTTCTCTTATAAAATAACCCCAACCAAGTATTGAGAGTACATAATGATTACACTTTTCGAAATCTGGACATTTCTCTATTTACTTTTGGAAATAAATCATGAAAAACAAATAATAAATAGACACCTTACTGTGAAACAGAGCAACAAGACTCAGCTATCTTTCACTCAAGCTGCACAGACATGCAAAACCACAGAAGTTGTTCGACCTAGCACTTCCGTCATGTCAATACAGCACAGAGTTTAGGAAAGTCTAAAAACGTGGCATCGCTACAGCCTCTATATATAGTACTTGAATGAGACAAGTGAAAGATTACAGCCAAACCACGGACCATTGGTGAATGGATATTTGCTTAACTGATGGTAAAATTATCATGTTCATCTAGTCATTTTTTTAACCTTAGCTCCACAAACTCTCGGAATCTGAATATCAGTAATCTGTTGCAGTAGCTCAGACAAATTAACATTTACAATAACTGTTAGATTCAATTCAAGTTCACGTAAAAAGATAAATAACCAAAAATACAAAATTTGCTGATGTTTATATTTTGTTGGAGGCCACATTATGCCTGATACTATTAAAAAATGATAATGGCAAAGATTTCACAGTCCAAGTTGGACAAGAACTAAGCAAAATACATGTGTAGTTTGATTCCCTATTTTTTATTCAGTTAGACAATACTTGAACTGTTTAAAAATACTGATAAGTAGTGTGTTCCCTTTCTAGGCAAAAATCATGTTTGGAGTGTGTCCAAGAAATACCTTTGGACCAAGAAGACAGTTTTTGACTTAATAATAACCAAGATAGCTGTGCTCCTGCGCCACGCATCAACAATAGTATTGACTGCGTCTGTTTTACTATATGACACTTCTAGTCAGTCATATACACAGTACTGCCCAACTTCTATCTCTAAACATTTCTACAGTGTATTTATACACAGATTACAGCATACCATGTAGTTTTTAGAGGGTGTTTTCTAGCAGGAGCTAATGGCTACTCATCGACATTTGACTGATTTCCCCACCTTGTACAATGAAAAATAAAAGAAAAAGAAACAAATATGAAGTACAAATTATAAATCCAAAGTATAAGATAAGATAAGATAAGATAAGCCTTTATTAGTCCCACAATGGGGAAATTCCAGGATTGCAACAGCACAGGGATAGCAACACTCAGAGCAACAATCAGAAGGCAAGAGAAAAACAAGAGCAGCGAGTATACATATGTACATATAAATTAGTGCTGTCCAGCGATTAAAATATTTAATCATAATTAATCACACGATCTCATAGTTAACTCATGATTAATCACATTTTAGTTGCGTATTTTTGTCTCATGAAAAACCATTGTAATTCTCTTAACAGCACAAAAAGTGAGTGGGCTTGCTTTGTACAAATGTTTTTTATTATTATTATCATTGCAAAGCATCCATATCTTCCATATTAGACCGAGAAAACAAAACAGGACATATTACTCTGAAAATAAAAAAATGTTTTCTTTTTTTCCTTTTCATTAGTTTAGTAACCCTGCCACTGATATCTGCGATAAAAAAAGATACATACAAATAAAAAATATATAGGCACAAAAGCAGCCCCTTAAATACAAAATGAAAACAAGAGGAGAGTGTCCCCTGAGAGGAGTAGTACAGTCTAATGACTGTATAGTAGCCCAACTGCTGCAGTTTTAAACTTACCAACACAGCCTCTTGAACATGAACATAATGTAACTGCTAGCACGTAACAGGTGAGTCAACCTAAAGGCCTACTTTCTGTCTTTGAGCCAGTTGCTCAAACAGACAAGCCACTTAGCTATGGCAGCTGTTAGCTTCATTTTAGTAGCAGCATCCATGGGCCGCTGTCGGAAGCCATCCAAACTTGTTTGGTTCTGACGCGGAGGAGGCGAAGCTACATCACTGGTGTGTTTGGCCATCAAATGGTATTTTAAACTGGATGTGCTTCGATGGTAGCTAAGTTCACATCGACAATAAGTGCAAATAACTTTAGTTTTATCGATCGAACCATCCTTTCCTATTTTAAATGTAAACTTTCCGTTCAGAAGTGTCCCTGGTGCGTCCATTACTGTGGCTGACTAGTGCCGCCAGTGCCGCGCGCTTTAGTCGTTGGGTTCTTCTTTGTTTGATATTTGAAATCGTATCCTTCGTTCCGCCACCATGTGTACGTGCGTAGTATTACAGCCAGTACACTGTGCTTATGAAAAACTACGGTCACAGCATTAATCTCGCGTTAAAAAAAATCTCGCCATTAAAAAGGCGCTTGAGTTAACGCGATAATAACGCGATATTTTGACAGCACTAATATAAATATATATATATAGACACACAGTGCGGAGCATTGTAGCTAGATGGAATAAATATGTAAATATATAAACAAACAGTGTGGAGCATTGTTGCTAGATGGAATAAATATATAAATATATAAACACACAGTATGGAGCATTGTAGCTAGATGGAATAAATATGTAAATATATAAACACACACAGTGCAGAGCATTGTAGCTAGATGGAATAAAACAGCACAACTGTCTACTTAGTTATCCTACATGGTATGATTATGTACCCATACATATTCTCACCCTCCATAGAGACCGGTATTTTCCTAGTTGTATACCGGAGGGGACCATTGTGTAAGTCTATGCGTCTTTTGCATTCAATACTATTAGGTTGTCACGTCTTTTTGCTATCTCTGCAAGCAGCCCTGCTTAGGTTGTACAGTCTGACAGCCGTAGGTAGGAAGGACCTGTGAAACCTCTCGGTTGTGCACCTAGGATGATGTAGTTTGCTACTAAATGAGCTCCTCAGTGCATTCAGTATGTCCTGCATAGGGTGGAACTCGGACTCCAGCAGAGATGACAGTTTAGCCACCATCCTTCTCTCTCCCATTTCCTCCACTGGGTCAAGGCGCTGCCCCAGGATAGAGCTAGCTTTCTTGATCAGTTTGTTCAGTCTCTTCCTATCGGCTACTGTAATGCCACTGCCCCAGCAGACCACTCCAAAAGTGATGGCTGATGCCACCACCGTGTCATAGAATGACTTCAGCACCGCCCCTTGTACACCAAAAGACCTGAGCCTCCGCAGTAGGAACAGCCTGCGCTGTCCCTTCTTGTAGAGTGCGTCGGTATTGTGTGACCAGTCTAGTTTATTGTTCAGATGAACACCCAGGTACTTGTAGGATGTCACCATCTTGATGTCTGTTCCCTGTATATTTACTGGTGCTGTGAGGGGTTGTCCTTGCCTGCGGCAGTCCATCACCAGCTCCTTAGTCTTCCTCGCGTTGATCTGGAGGCAGTTCCGATGGCACCAGTCCACAAAGTCCTGGATAAGCCCTCTGTACTCAGTTTCATCTCTGTTGGAGATGAGGCCAACGATCGCAGAGTCGTCAGAGAACTTCTGTAGATGGCAGTGTGTTGTGTTATGTGAGAAGTCCGCAGTATAAAGGGTGAACAGGAAGGGAGCCAAAACCGTTCCCTTGAGGGCCCCTGTGCTACCGATGATCGTGTCGGACACACAGTCCCGGGTTCTCACAAACTGAGGCCGGTTTGTGAGGTAGTCCAGGATCCATGATGACAGGTGCTGGTCCACCCCTGCGCACAGCAGCTTGTCCTTCAGGATCATCGGTTGGATGGTGTTGAAAGCACTGGAGAAGTCAAAGAACATGATCCTCACCGCATTCCCGGGCTTCTCCAGGTGGGACAGAGAATGGTGAAGGAGGAAGATCACCACATCCTTCACCCCAATGCCATGCTGGTAGGCGAACTGGAGTGGATCCATCGCTGATCCCGCCAGGGGGCGGAGGTGAGCAAGTAGCAGTCTCTCGAGGGTCTTCATCATGTGGGATGTCAGGGCCACTGGTCTGTAGCTGTTCAGATCTTTGGGGTGGGAAGTCTTTGGAACAGGTACCACACAAGATGTTTTCCACAGCTGTGGTACCCTCCCCAGCTTCAGGCTCAGATTGAAGATGTACTCCACAATCCCACACAACTGGTCTGCACAGGACTTGAGGAGCTTTGCGCTGATGCCGTCCAGTCCCGACGCCTTTCTCGACTTGATCTTCCTCAGCTCCGTCCTCACCTGGGTCTTAGTGAGGGTCAGGTGGGGGGTTGTGTGTTGGGAGTGGGGGGCTGTTGGTGGAGTGGGGAGTGGGCAGCAGGACTTGATGTCTTCAGAGGCAGCAGTGGTTGTTGTGCAGTCAGGGGGGAGGGCGGTTGGTCAAACCTATTGAAAAACAGATTCAGATTGTTCGCCCACTCCCTGCCCCCTGTGGCCTGGGGGGAGGATTCAAAGTCTATGGGCTCTATTTTGATAATCAACAACAGGCTTTTGCACCACACTTCCTGACTTGTGCCAGTACTTTCATTAGTGTCTGTCAGTGCACTGTCTGGTTTTTAGACTTTGCATCACGCCATCTAATTACCTGTAGAAAGTGTGCCAGCTTTGCGCTTTGAAGAAGGGTGTGGCTTATATTGTTCATATATCCATACCTACATATGTATAGACACAACAGGAATGTTTAGAGATTGCATATGTGGAACGACCTCACGTCTCAGAGCAGGACAATAGGTCTCGACCACCAGCAGAGATCAACGAGCAGACGGAGACGCAGCGGTGGAGACCTGAATGGACTTCCTGACCCCCCAAGGTCAGGTGGAAGAGAGAGAGGGCAATGGAAGGAGATAACACGGATGTGTGATGTCGGCTTTTGTTATGTGATGTATAAGTATGAAGGTCTGACTGCGCTCAGCCTCTTTTCTGCTTCTGCATTGAGATGAGACATGTTAGGGACTGGAAGCCGACAATAAACCTGATTTAGAAAAACACTTTGCTTCCTTATTTCAAGCTCCCTACATTGGTGACCAGACGTGAGAATGGACGAAAGACGTTCTCCCGCTACAGGCTCGTCAGAGGCGACCCAGACAAGCGCCGTCGCCAACCCTGACATGGGAACGGATGAAAGGCGTTCCCCCGCAGCAGACTCGGCGGAGACGGCCCAAGCAAGCGCCGTCCCCAACCCTATCGTGAGAACGGAGGAAAGACGTTCTCGCACTGCAGACTCGTCGGAGGCGGCCCAAGCAAGCGCCGTCGCCGTCAAACTCCCAGAGTTCTGGCAGAATGACCCAAACTCGTGGTTCAAGCAGGCTGAGGCTCAGTTTGCACTCGCGGGGGTGACGGCTGACGAAACCAAATTCTACCACATCGTCGCCAGACTCGATGCCGCCACAGCACGATGCGCGCGGAGCGTGATACAGCAGCCGCCCGCCAACGACAAGTATAAGGAACTGAAGGTGACCCTCATCAAGAGTTTCGTCCCCTCGGCCGAGGAAAGGGCCGGGAGGATACTGGCGATTTACGGCCACGGGGGGCGCAGACCGATGGCCCTCATGGAAGACATGCTGCAGCTGAGGGAGGCAGACAACGACAACTTCCTTTTCCAAAACATCTTCCTCAGCACTCTGCCGACGCACATGAGAGGGATCCTGGCCAACATGCGATGTAAGACCCAGCAGGACTTCAGCGCGCTTGCCCGAGAAGCGCAGCGGCTCATCAACTCCTGCGGCGAGCAGATGGCCACAGCAGCATCGGCAGATCTCGGTGTGGAAGCCCAGAGCATCGGGGAATCAGAGGCGATGGAGCAGAACCCGCCCACCATGGCAGCGACGCGACCAAGGAGCAACAAATGAGACGACCTCTGCTACTACCATCGACGTTTCACCGAGAGGGCATACAAATGCGTGCCCCCCTGCAGTTTCAAGAGCTCGGGAAACTTCAAAGCCGGGAACCGTTAGCAGCTACGGCTCTCGGCGAGACAAACAAGCCTCTCTATGTGACTGACGGACGCTCCGGGAGACAGTTCCTCATTGACACCGGAGCTCAGGTGAGCTTCATCACCCCGTCCTACGTAGACCGGGCAACGGGACCCCGTGGAAACAGAGCGACGGCAGCTAACGGCTCCATCATCAACACTTTCGGTGAAAGAACCCTGCCTCTGTCCATACACGGCCGCAACTATAGGTGGACCTTTATTATAGCGGCGGTGAGTTGTAATTTGTTGGGTGCTGATTTCTTATGTGCACATGGGTTGTTAGTCGATCTTGCAAACAGATGCTTAATCAATGCACTGTCATTTGCTTCTATCCCCTGTTCAGCTCGAGTGTCCCCACCACCCGTGCAGGCCAGCGTCGCCACAGCAGGAGGTAAGTTTGACAAACTCCTCACCCAATTTCCAGCACTCACAGTTCCCAAATTTTCGGCAACAGTAGCGAAACACAGGGTGGAACACTTCATTCCCACAACGGGCCCACCTGTGTTTGCTAAAGCTCGGCGCTTAGCCGCGACCAAGCTCACCATAGCACGCAACAAGTTCGCCAGACTGGAAAAACTGGGCATTATTCGGCGCTCGAAAAGCCCATGGGCCTCGCCACTGCATATGGTCCCAAAAACCGGCGGTTCCTGGAGACCTTGCGGTGATTATCGCAGATTAAACAATGCTACAGCACATGACCGCTACCCAATCCCTCACATTCAGGATTTTTCACTACATCTGGCAGGTGCGCGCATTTTTTCTAAAATAGACCTGGTCCGCGGCTACCACCAAGTTCCGGTCAGACCTGAAGACGTCCCTAAAACGGCCGTAATAACCCCTTTTGGTCTTTTTGAATTTTTGCGAATGCCTTTTGGCCTCAAAGGCGCTGCACAAACTTTTCAGCGTATGATGGATGCTGTGTTATGTGACCTCCCTTTTGTGTTCTTCTACCTCGACGATATTCTGGTAGCCAGCACGTCTGAGGAAGAACACGAACAACACCTCACTACGGTTTTTCAGAGGCTGGAATAGCACGGGTTAATAATTAACCCGGCCAAAAGCCGATTCGGCGTGTCACAGATTGATTTTTTGGGACACAGAGTTTCACCAGAAGGGGCAGTTCCATTACCGGACAAAGTGCGTGCAGTAGCAAATTTCCCCCGACCACAAACGGTCAGATCGCTGCAGAAATTTTTAGGAATGGTAAATTTTTACAACCGTTTCCTCCCCCGCACAGCTCAACTCATGCAGCCCCTATATGCCGCGCTCAGAAAACAAAAGCCCTCCAACGCGGTTGAATGGTCCCCGGAGCGGGAACGCGCGTTCGCGGAAGTAAAAAGAGCACTAGCGGATGCTGCATTGTTGGTCCACCCCGACCCCTCGGCCCGCATAGCGCTTACCACAGACGCTTCAAACCTGGCCGTAGGGGCGGTCGTGGAACAACATGTTGACGGAACTTGGCAACCGCTAGCATTTTTTAGCAAATCTTTAAACGAAACCGAGTGCAAATACAGCACTTTTGACAGAGAGCTGCTAGCGCTTCATTTATCCATCCGCCATTTCCAGTTCTGGCTGGAAGGGCGGCGCTTCACGGCTTTTGTCGACCACACACCACTCACTTTTGCGATGTCAAAAATTTCAGAACCGTGGTCAGGCCGGCAAAAAAGGCAGCTGGCCGCAATTTCGGAGTTTACCACAGACATTCGACACATAGCAGGCAAACTTAATTTGGTGACAGATTGCCTCTCCCGCGCCGTGACATCGTCAGGGCACGCGGAAGCAGATTATACTACCGCAGCCGCAGAGCACATGGCCAACGCGGACGCGTACGCGGCCCCAATTCACGTAGGGATAGATTACGCGGCCATGGCAGCAGAACAAAGCAGTGACGCGGACGTGCGCGCGCTCCAGTCTGGACCAACAGGGTTAAGGCTGGAGGAAAGGGTTTTGCGTGACGGTGCGCCCCCCCCCTACTCTGCGACGTGTCAACCGGTCAACCTCACCCGGTAGTCCCAGCCGCGTGGCGCCGCCGCGTTTTTGACTCGGTGCACTCCCTCGCGCACCCAGGGGTGCGCACCTCAATGAAAATGGTCGCGGAGAAGTTTGTTTGACCAGGCCTGCGTAAAAACGTAAAGGAGTGGGCGAGAACTTGCATGTCTTGCTAACGAGCCAAAATTCACAAGCACACAAAAGCCCCTCTGGAACCCTTCCGGATCCCGGCCAGGAGGTTTGACCACATGCACGTCGACCTCGTGGGCCCACTACCGTCGTCCCAGGGGTTCACACACCTTTTAACAATGGTTGACCGGACCACACACTGGCCAGAAGCGGTCCCGCTGGCGTCAACCATGGCCGCGGAAGTCGCTCGCGTTTTTTTCACGACCTGGGTGGCGCGTTTCGGCGTTCCGTCGGACATCACATCCGATAGGGGGCCTCAATTTGTCTTAGAGCTCTGGTCAGCCATGGCCAGCAGCTTAGGAGCGACAATTCATCGCACCACCGCGTATCACCCTCAGGCTAACGGTTTATGCAAGCGTTTTCATAGGTCTTTAAAGGCTGCCCTCAGGGCCTCACTGACGGATGCAGATTGGGTAAACAAACTTCCCTGGGTTTTATTAGGGTTGCGTTCTGCACCTAAGGAGGATCTAGACGCCTCACCGGCAGAATTAGTTTTCGCACAACCTCTCAGGCTCCCGGGTGAGTTCTTACCAGAACATCCAGAGCCCAGGCGCCTCCCAGCCCTGAGGCCCCTAAGCAACACGGGACCGGACACGCTCCCCGGACCCATACATCACTCTTTTCCGCGGGTTTTTGTTCCCCAAGCTTTGAAAAACGCAGAGTTCGTTTTTGTTAGTCACGAAGCTTTAAAACCAACCCTCCACCCACCATATGATGGACCATATAGAGTGCTGGAACCTGGTGATAAGCATTTTGTGCTTGATTTAGGGGACAGAAAAGAAACAGTCAGCATTGACAGACTTAAACCTGCCTTCATGTTGAGCGACAAACCTGCACGGGTGGCGAGAGCACCTCGACGGGGTAGACCCCCCAAGAGA
Organism: Pholidichthys leucotaenia; assembly: GCA_020510985.1. Taxonomy (NCBI): domain Eukaryota; kingdom Metazoa; phylum Chordata; class Actinopteri; order Cichliformes; family Pholidichthyidae; genus Pholidichthys; species Pholidichthys leucotaenia. The sequence continues at coordinate 268,260,532 of CM035848.1, read as the reverse complement.
CACACCTCAACCCCCCCGCAGGGACCAAATAACCACTCTTCTCCCCAAGCTGCAGATTCCTTACAGGATGGCCCCGCCAGGACGCCGAAGCGGGCGTACAGCAGATTTGGGAGAAGATTGAAACCCAGACGACACATAGACTGATGTAAAATTGACAAGGGGTTGTAAGCTATGCTGTCGAATTTTGCCGTTGCAGTTTTAGGGCTGACATATGACATATGACATAGACTATACTGTTGCTGTATCACTGAAATTTTAACATGATCATGCCGTATAGCTTGAAGGTTGGCATGGCTGCTGAGGATATTTTTCCTCTTTTCCTGTTGATGTGAATAACGGTATAATATGTCATGGATGTTACCTTAGGCTGTGAACTTAATTTTATTGTCCTTTTCTTAGACGTTTGGGGGGGGGGGGCTGTGGCTTATATTGTTTATATATCCATACCTACATATGTATAGACACAACAGGAATGTTTAGAGATTGCATATGTGGAACGACCTCACGTCTCAGAGCAGGACAATAGGTCTCGACCACCGGCAGAGATCAACGAGCAGACGGAGACGCAGTGGTGGAGACCTGAATGGACTTCCTGACCCCCCAAGGTCAGGTGGAGGAGAGAGAGGACAATGGAAGGAGATAACGCGGATGTGTGATGTCGGCTTTTGTTATGTGATGTATAAGTATGAAGGTCTGACTGCGCTCAGCCTCTTTTCTGCTTCTGCATTGAGATGAGACATGTTAGGGACTGGAAGCCGACAATAAACCTGATTTATAAAATCACTTCACTTCCTTATTTCAAGCTCCCTACAACGGGCTCATTTAAAAGAGGTGTGGCAGCAGGCAGCCTTATGTGCATTGGTATTTTGGTGCATTTCATGACAATGCACTTTTGATCAGAAACATGGAGGTCTGTCGTCAGAAGCACATTGTTAATGTTATTTCAGTGGCATGTTTTGAAATTGCACAGCTCCCAGTGACAGGAGCTTGTGAGGAAATGACATGTGCTGGGATAATCTGTTATTTTACTGGACAGAGTTGGTACAGTTACAATCTAATCACCCATCATTTTAATTCTAACATGATGATATACTTAATATATTTTTTTAATTCCATCCCAAAGTTGTTGTTTTTTTAATCATCTTGGACTTACGGTATGAGTATAGAATAGCCATTAATTTAACTTTTAGGTGAATGAATGAATGAATGAATGAATGAATGAATGAATGAATGAATGGGGAGTGTTTGCAGTTTACTTTTTCACCACAGACTTGTATATGTCTAGGAGAGAAGTTAACGCAGGAGGTGCCTCAGCTGGTGCCCCCTCTGTGATCTGGTCTGCACACAGACTGTGGTGCGTTGGCTGCAATGAGTCAGTGTTTGATCGTCTCAGCTACTCCCCGGGGAGAATGGAGGCAGCGGTATGACTGTTAGTCTGAAGCAGACAGGTGCAGGGCAGCAGATGACTGCCCCTCCCTGAGCCTGGTTCTGCTGGAGGTTTCTTCTTGCTAAAAAGTTTTTCCTCTCCACCATAGCCAAGTGCTTGCTCACAGGGGATCACCTGATTGCTGGGGTCTTTCTGCAATGGTGGGGCTTTCCCCTACAGTTTGAAAGTGCTATGAGATGACCTGTTATTGTGAAATAGAGTTATATACAGTGCAGTGAAAAAGTATTTGCCCCCCCTCCTGACTTCTTATATTTTTGCATATTTGTTACACCTAAATGTTTCAGATCATCAAACAAATTTTAATATTAGACAAAGATAACCTGAGTAAATACAAAATACAGTTTTTAGATGATGATTTATTAAGGGAAAAAAGCTATCTAAACCAACCTGGTCCTATGTGAAAAAGTAATTGCCCTCTAACTGTTCCCCAAACCTAATAACTGGTTGTTGCCACCATTGGCGCCAACAACTGGCAATGAATCTTTTACATCACTGTTGAGGAATTTTGTCCCACTCTTCTGTGCAGAATTGTTTAAATTCAGTCACATTGGAGGGCTTCATGAACTGATGACTGGACATTCTCCTTCAGGATTTTTTGGTAGAGAGCAGAATTCATGGTTCTGTCAATTAGGGCAAGTTGTCCAGGTCCTGAAGCAGCAAAGCAGCCCCAGACCATGACACTACCACCACCATGTTTGACTATTGATATGATATTCTTTTTTATGAAATTCTGTGTTAGTTTTATGCCTTATAAAACAGGACACATGTCTTCCAAAAAGTTCAACTTTTGTCTCGTCAGTCCCAAGGATATTTCCCCAAAAGTCTTGAGGATCACCAAGATGTTTTCTGGCAAATGTGAAATGAGTCTTTCTGTTGTTTTTGTCTAGCAGTGGTTTTTGTCTTGGAACTCTCCCATGGATGCCATTTTTACCCAGTCTCTTTCTTATTGTTCCATCATAGACCAGTGTTCAAACTGAGGCATCTGAGGCCTGCAGTTCTTTAGATGCTGTTCTGGGTTTTTGTTTCTCATCTGTTCTTGAATTTATTTAGATCACAGTGGGATGTGTTGCTTTTTGAGATATTTTAGCCTACTTCAGGTTGTCAGACAGGTTCTGTTTAAGTGATTTCTTGATTCAACAAGTCTGGCAGCAATCAGGCTTGGGTGTAGTTACTGAAACTGAACTCAGCTTTTGAAAAAATGTGGTTACTCACAGTTAATTCATGATGTAACATGGGGGCAATTACTTTTTTCACATAGGGCCAGGTAGGTTTGGATAGTTTTTTTTCCCCTTTAATAAATGAAATCATCATTTTAAAACTACATTTTGCATTTATTCAAGTTGTGTTTGTCTGATATTAATTTTTTTTTGATGATCTGAAACATTGAAGTGTGATAAATATGGAAAAATATAAGAAATCAGGAAGGGGACAATATTTTTTCACAGCAGTGTAAATAAAGCTGAACTGAATTGAAAAAAATTAAAGTACAAACCTCTCTGCTGTGACATTCTGTCCACATATAGTACAATATGTATAATTTCAGTCAGAGTTATCTCCTTTGATCTTCTCCATTCCCGTGCAAAGAAACACATACACCACACACTCAGCTGTTATTTGTCTGTTTAATGTATTGATCTGAGGACAATTAAATATTAACTAAAATATAAATAGAATAGAATAGCTCTTTATTGTCACTGTTACATGAATAATGAAAATTGGTTTAGCATGTAAAAATGACAAGTGATGTAACAACTACCCACATAATATAGCCTATTGCAAATCATTTTACAAAGCGGTAGACAGAGTTTTTCATTGCACAAAGAAAAACATGTGTGAAGCACAGTGAGGGCTGCATCCCTGTGTGCTACATTAAACCGAAATTAATTTAAATTCAGTTCCTGTTCAGTCCATTTGTGTAATCATATCACCCTCTTACTTCCAAAATAACTTACTGGGCATCAACTATAATTAATGACTGGCTTAATGCCAAACAGTGTTACTATCACACATATTTTTGCTCATGCGTTCACCTTTTTGCAAGCGTAAAACCAATCTTAAACAAGTCATAATGATCAGAGATCACATTTGATTATGCACCTCTGTGCATTAAAGGGTTGGGCGGGAATGCTTTGGATTGGGTTATCCAAAACACACCTCTGAACAGTAAGACCAGCATGTTTGCACTTTGTGCATGGCACTAAATTCACTTTTGTGCTGCTGTAATGCCTTAGACAATTGACTGTGGACTGCATAGTTGTAATATAGCTCAAAATGTCATTTTAACCCTGAGTTAGATCAGAGAAATTATGATACATTGAATTAAATTTGCCTTGTAACATCAATTATGGCCCCTTTACAAAGCACAGAGATTGCTGGGTGACCAATAAGAGATCAAAAATTGGTCCAATCTCTGAATGGTATCCTAAAGCCTTGAAAACTCGGTTTTTGTGTAAATATTTGGGAGATTCTTGTGTATTGGACTGAGTCAAAACTTTGAGAAGACCACCAAGATCACTGGAAGATCACTGAGCGATCTTGCCCTTTTTTCCCCCCATCGACATAGGATGTCCACCCCGTGCAAAGGGGGTATTACGTGATCTTGGTTTTCTGGGTTGTTGTTATGAAAAGCCGTAGACTCAGACGTGACATCATTTCATCAGATGGCTTTAAACCTCAAGCAGAAGTGAATGCACCTTTGATACCAAATAATGAACAGTGTAGGAATAAAACCTTTATGCAGCATACTTTTACTGAGGATTATATTTTGATACCTTCAATTGATATCTGTTTGGATAAGTTTACTCCAATTGACCTTTGAGAGTTGGATAAAATAATGTCCTCATCCAAACCTTCAACTTGTCTTTTAGACCCTATTCCTACCAGGTTATTTAAAAAAGCCTTCCCATTTATTGATAGTTTTTATTGATAGTTGAACATTAGGCCATGTACCACAGGCTTTTAAAACTGCTGTAATTAAACCCTTACTCAAAAAGCCAACGCTCAATCCAGGAGTTTTAGCTAACTATAGACCAATCTCTAATCTGCCATTCATTTCAAAAGTGTTAGAAAGAGTTGTTGCTATGCAAATATTTGACCACTTGCAGGGAAATGGTTTATTTGAAGAGCTTCAATCTGAGTTCACAATCCATCATAGTACTGAAGCAGCCTTAGTGAAGGTCACTAATGACTTCCTTATCGCATCTGATAATGGACTTGCTTCTGTACTTGTCCTTTTAGATCGTAGTGCAGCCTTTGATACTATCAACCATGATATTCTACTTGATAGATTAGAACACTATGTTGGACTTAATGGAACTTCGCTGCAGTGGTTTAGATCTTATTTGTCTGATAGGCTTCAGTTTGTTCATGTCAGTAATGAGTTTTCTTCCAACTCTAAGCTCAGTCATGGAGTTCCACAGGGATCTGTGGTAGGCCCTACTCTTTTTAGTTTATATATGCTTCCGTTAGGCAACATCATTAGAAAGCATTGTATACATTTTCATTGTTATGCAGATGACACACAATTACACTTGTCAATGAAGCCAGATGATAGTAATCAATTAGCCAAGTTAGACGCATGTCTTAAGGAAATCAAAGCTTGGATGATTTGTAATTTTCTGGTAGTAAACTCAGATAAGACTGAAATCATTCTTGTTGGTCCAAAAAAACCTTAGAAATACCTTTCCAAATCAAACTCTTAGTTTGGATGTGCTTGCTCTTTCTCTGAATAGTTCTGTGAGGAACCTTGGAGTTATTTTTGACCAAGATCTGTTTTTCAATTCACATATTAAACTTGTTTCTAAGACTGCCTTCTATCATTTGCGTAATATTGCCAAGATTAGGAGCATCTTGTCTCAGAGTGATGCTGAGAAACTGATCCATGCTTTTGTTTCTAGATTAGATTATTGTAACTCTTTATTATCAGGTTGTCCTAAAATATCTTTAAAAAGTCTTCAGTTGATCCAAAACGCTGCTGCAAGAGTTTTAACAGGTACTAGAAAGAGAGATCATATCTCTCCGGTTCTGGCCTCCCTTCATTGGCTTCCCATAGAGTTTAGAATTAAGTTTAAAATCCTTCTTCTCACTTTCAAAGCTCTTAACAATCAGGCCCCTTTTTATTTAAAAGATCTGATATTACCCTATCATCCTAACAGAGCACTACGCTTCCAAAATGCTGGATTACTTGTAATACCTAGAATCTCCAAAAGTACAATGGGAGGCAGAGCCTTCAGCTATCAAGCTCCTTTCCTGTGGAACCAGTTACCAATCTGGATTCTGGAGTCAGACTCGATCTCTGTTTTTAAGAATAGGGTAAAAACCTTCCTTTTCGATATAGCCTACGATTAGGGAGGGATCATATGTTTCTAAACCCTCTCTTAGTTCTGCTGCTAATAGATTTAGACTGCCGGGGGACCTCCAATAATGTACTTGGCTTCACTCCTTTAATGTTTGCTCTCTATATGTCTGTTCTTTTCATCTTCTCTATCCTCTCACCCCCCAGCCAATCGCAGCAGATGACTGCACCTCCCTGAGCCTGGTTCTGCTGGAGGTTTCTTCCTGTTAAAAGGGAGTTTTTCCTCTCCACCATTGTCAAGCGCTTGCTCACAGGGGATCGCCTGATTGCTGGGGTCTTTTTGCAATTGTGGGGGTTTCCCCTACATTTGAAAGTGCTATGAGATGACTATTGTTGTGAAATGGTGCTATATAAATAAAGTTGAATTGAACCTTTCTTGATCATACTGACAAAAGGATAATACTGTAAATGGTGCTTTATTTAAGTTGTCAGGGAAGCAGATGTCTGTCTGTTGATGTGGGAGTCCAGCCTTTGAATAAAGGACATAAATCGCACTCAGCCTTATTTTTTTTTAATTTGCAAACTTTATCACAAAGACAATCACAAGCTTCATAAATGTTCTTCTGATGTGTTAAAAAAAAACAGTTCACTATTGCAGAGACAAACTACAAAGACTTTGCCAGCAGGTGACAGACAATGCTGTTTTCTTATTGGCACCAATGCTCTTTTCTTCTTCTGTGGACCTGTGCTAGCTGGCCATTTATAAGACACCCATCATTTCTATGCTGGGGGTAAAGTTGGACAGAGATTTTAAATCTGACAATCAAATACAATCAGTTCTAAGAGCTTCCTTTTTTTAATTTTTATCGAGGCAGCTTTCAAAAATGAAACTCATTTTATCAAAGAAAGACTTAGAAACTGTGGTCCACGCTTTTATAACTTCACACCTAGACTATTGTAATGCACTGTATGTTGTGATCAGCCAGGTTTCTATTGCCCACCTACAATTGGTGCAAAATATGAAAAAAATAGGATACCCCCATTAAATATTCAGTTCTTTATTAAGAAATATTCACATATCTACCGTATGTCTAACCTTGTTTTTGTTTTTATTTGCATTTTTTTTACATTTATTTTAGCCATTTTAAGTGGGAATGAATGTGGGGGTGTCCTAAAAAAGATGGGGGTGTCCTAACTTATTCCTCACTATTTGTTTAGAATTACATTTTACAGAAAATTTGAAAAAAGTCTTTAATTCATTTTTAATTGTTTAGTTGTATTGCGTGAATCTCCCAGTATTTTTAACATTGATATTAAATATCCATATGCCCAAATATGTTAAAAAACACACAGGCTTATAGGCTACAGGGTGTCCTATTTTTTCACATGACTGTACATGTAAATAAAAGCACAAAACTCTTATTTTCGCTTCTCTTCAGTGTACGCTGAAGAGAGCACATCACCCTTATTTGAGCTTCTCTTCAGGGTACGCTTTCAGATTAATTTTAAAATCCTTTTATTTGTTTTTGAGTGGTTAGTTGGCCACGCCCCTCTGTACCTCACAGACCTGCTGCATCCTTAAACCCTGTCACATGTTCTCAGGCCTGTTGACCAGTTGCTTTTAGCTGTTCCTAAGACACGGCATAAGCACAGAGGTGATTGCGCCTTTCAACTGTGGCTCCAAAAAAGTGGAATGAGCTGCCATTACACAGTAAACAGGCTCCTTCACTTACAGTTTTTAAATCTTATTTAAAAATGCACTTTTACTCTTTGGATTTTGACCCAGTGTCTATTTATGCTTTTTCTATTTCTGACTTATCTCTTTTATCTTGCATTATTCCCATGTGTTTTTGTTTTGTTTTAGGTACAGCTTTGTTGTTTGTTTTTTTTTGTTTTTTTTTAAGTGCTTTAGAAGTAAAATTGGATTGGAATTTTCAAAAGAACTAACCTGGACACAAACACTTGCTGCATACTGCATATGATCGATCTCACTTGGACCAAAAATCCATTCCATATAAACAAATAAATTATTGTATTTTTGTAGTGTCTAGTCAGACTGATATTTCAAAATGCAAGTTCATGCAAAAATAAAACAATGGCTATACCCTTTTGTGATCACAATATAAGGTTAGTGATAGAAAAAAATCCATATAATTGTTATATTATTCTTTTCCATGACTTTTCTCTTTTTCATGTCTGATGTTTATATGTGCATTCCATGTAGCCCCCAGTCTGAATGCATGAGTTAGCAATTACATAGTTATAATAAAAATATCCAGTTTGTGAGTGAGTGTGGTGTGAGTGTTCAGATATCCGTTAAGACACAGCTGTTTTCAATCCATCATGTTCAGATCTGTGTGTCTGTGGGAATGAGATTTACACTGGCTCCGTACTCCCTGACAACATCTGATTAGGACTGCGTGTTTCGTGGACTCAAGGACAGGACTGTTCGTCTTCGGGACAATCACTCTCTCTCTCTCTCACTCCCCATGGATAAGACAGCTTTAAAAGTTTGACTGAAATGTGATCTAACTCAGAAGTTCGGTGTGTGTGGACTGGGGGCTACACTCATGTAACTTCTCCCTCATTGGCCATGAGAAAATAAATCTATTTACATTTAAATATTCTGCCTGGTTTTTGACTCGGATTAATTATGCTGAAAATTATCCTAACATCTGGCGCAACGAACAGGGACCAAGATAACTCTGTCCTGCTAACGGCTCCTCTGCACGATTTCAGTGAGTGCACAGCTGACAAAAGACCTCCCCAGGCTGAACCCAATGGCTCAGTGCTACTACAGTGGAGGCATTTGGAGCCGAGGTGCTGGAGTGGACTGGGTGACGGGTCTAGAACTTTCCAGGTGGGATTTGGATGTAAGTACGTTTATGTGTGTTAAGCTTATTGACCCTGGGTTGGAGTCCCAGGGGGTAAATATGCGTATGTTGTGTCGGTTAAGCTGAGCGTTTGACACTGCAAAGTCTGATGTACGTTTCTGCTGGCTGTAGCCGTAAGTTTAGTTCGGTTCAGTCTGGGGCAGTTTGGGTTTGATGAGGTGGAAGCTCAGTGGTGTCGTTAACGTGCGGAAACATGAACGTGAGAGTCTCCAAAAGATTGTAGTGAGCGTTGATGAAATCGGTGTAAGAGTCTCCAATAACATCGCAGAGATCACTGATTAAAGTGGACCGGTAGAAGAAGGGTTTACCTTTAAGTAATAGCGCTGGTTTAAAAATTATTGCAGTTTTGTTTGTTTGTATGACTGATTGTTCTGTGTTATATGGTTTGTCCTGGCAAGAAAAAGTTTCCACGGAGGTGGAAATAGAAGCGCCACAAAAGGTTGAAATCATGTTTCTCCATTGTTTTTCTGGTTATTGTCAAGTGCAAAAGCACGGTTATGTGATTATTGTTCCACGGGGTAATGATGAAAATTGTGAATCAGTCTATGGGAGTTTGCAGATAATAATTTTGGGGAGAAAACAAATTGTGTTCTCACAGTGGTGAGGAGAAAAAACAAGAAGGGTTCATGTTACAGTGTGAGGTTGCCAAATTTGCTCTTTTTCCGCTGAGGTTGCCATTCCAAGCTTATTTTAAGTGATTTGTAATTGTGTGTGTGTGTGCAGCTGCCCAGCTGTGACCTTGAGTGAATCAGGGAGTGAAAGAGAGCTGCGTGTGTGTCTATGAGGGCCTGTGTGTCTGAGATTACTGCTGAATGGGTGATCTGAGTGAGTGAGAAGAAAGGAGGGAAAAAAAACATAAAAAAAAAATATATATATATATATATATATATATATATATATATATATATATATATATATATGAATGAATGAATGAATGAATGAATCTTAATTTCGGATATATTAAAAGTACAGCTTAAAAGAAACAGAATAATATAACAAAGGGGGAAAGAAAATACAATAAGGTCAAATTAGACAATAACTCCTCTGATTATACAGTTCAACATAAGTTATCCGAAATGGGTGATGGCTGAAGCCGCAGCTTATATTGCCCACCCATATTCCATCCAAGAATTCAAAAGAAAAACAAAACAAGAGCGATTACAATTCAGAACAAAGCTAAGACAAAATGTGACAAAAAAACTAAGCTACAACACAACGCAGACTGGATATGACTGTCCTTATGTGATTTTACATGTCATCTTGGATATATGTTTGGAGTATTTCTTCCTTTAGTTTTTGTTTAAATTGTCCAAGCATTGTACATGATTTTAATTCAGGTCCAAAATTGTTCCATAATCTGACTCCTTGCACTGAAACACAGTGTTGCTTGGTGGTAGTTCTCACTGAAGGTTTTTGAAATATACATGTTCCTCTGAAATGATATTGTTTCTCCCTTATTTGGAACAACTTCTGGATATTTGCGGGCAGTGATAGATTCTTCACTTTAAACATTATTACTGCAGTTTTAAAGTCAACCAGATCTTTCAACTTGAGAGCTTTTAATTTAAGAAAAAGTGGGTTTGTTGGTTCCCTGTAAGCAGCTTTGTTTATTATTCTAATAGCTCTCTTCTGAAGCATAAAGACTGGATATATGTTTGTTTTATATGTATTTCCTGGATATATGTATATTTATATGTATTACTTGTATGGGAGTATTAATGAATGATACAAGGTATATAGTGTGGGTTGATTCAGCAAATATTTCACTCTGTGTAGTATTGCAATTGATTTGGATATTTTACCTTTAATATAATTAATATGTGACTTCCAACACAGTTTATTATCAATTATTACTCCAAGAAATTTAGTTCCAGATACCCTTTCAATCTCTACACCATTTACACTGAGTTTAGATACTAAGTTGTTGTGATGGTTGTTAAAAACTATAAATTTTGTCTTACTTAAATTGAGGGTTAATTTGTTTGAATCAAACCACAGTTTAAGCTTTCCTAATTCCTTTCCGAGTGTATCCAAAAGTTGTTCCAAATTGCTTCCTCTGCATAATAAATTAGTGTCATCGGCAAACAATATTAAATCCATTTTTTCTGAAACTTTACATATATCATTTATATACATATTGAATAACAATGGCCCCAAAACTGAACCATGTGGGACTCCACAAGTAACCTTCAGTAACTGTGAGTTTTTGTTACCAACACATACATACTGATATCTATTCTTTAAGTAACTACATAACCAGGACAGTGCTACCCCCCAATACCACAATTTTGTAGTTTCTTTAATAATAAATTGTGATCCACTGTATCAAATGCTTTTTTAAGATCCAGGAATACCCCAACTGAATACTCTATTTTCAACGGCAGTTGATATTTTTTCAGTGAATTCCATTAGAGCAGATGCAGTTGTCCTCTTGTGTCTGAACCCATATTGCTGCTCACACAATAAATTATTCTTCAGTATGAAGTTGTCAGTTCTCTCATAGAATATTTTTTCAAGTATCTTGGAAAATTGTGGCAATAGTGAAATTGGTCTATTGTTTGAGAACTCCCCTCTGTCACCCGCCTTGTAAATCGGAATTACTTTAGCTATTTTCATTGCATTGGGAAATATACCTGTTTGGAGAGACAGGTTACAGATATATGTCGGTGGTTTCACTAAGCATTCAATAATAGTTTTGACTAAGAGCATGTCAATACCATCACAGTCCGTAGATGTTTTACTTTTAAACGATTTAACAATTTCAATGACCTCTCTCTCATCTGTGTTCTTTATGAAAATGGAGTCTTTTGTAGCAGTGTTTTTGCTTATTGTATCACCTGTAGGTGCCGTAATGGGTATTTCTCGAGCCAAATTAGGACCAATGTTAACAAAAAAGTTATTAAATTCATCTGCAGGTGAAGCTCCATTCACACTCTGAGTTGTTTTATTATTTTTTGAAAAATCGGTTGGGTAGCTTGTATTTCTGTTTTTATTTCCAAGAATATTGTTAAGTATTGTCCATGCATTTTTAATATTGTCTCTGTTTTTCTCCAGTTCTTTACTGTAATAGTCTCTTTTACTACATCTTATTATATATGTTAACTTATTTTTGTATGTTTTATACCGCTGCTCTGCTTCTTTTGTCCTTTTCTTTAGGAACGCTTTATATAATATTTTTTTCTTTTTACACACCTTTTTTAATCCTTTGGTTAACCATGGCTTATCGGCAAATTTATGTTTAAGCTTTTTCTTTACTATTGGACAATTTTTTTCATAAAGAGTGGTTACAAAGTTTATAAATGTGTCATAGGCTTCATTTACATCTGATACATAGACTTCTGTCCAGTCTTGCTTCAGCAAGTCCTCTTTAAAAGAGCTGATTGCATTTTGTGATTTGTATCTGAACGATTTTAAAATTTTTTCTGTATTGGCCCCGGTGTGGCCATGGATAAGTGCAAAGGTTGGCAAGTGGTCACTTATATCATTTATCAATAATCCACTTTCTATTTTCTTATCAATAATATTAACAAACAGGTTGTCAATAAGTGTAGCAGTGTGAACTGTGATTCTACTGGGATATGTTATTGTGGGATATAGACTCATGCTGTACATAGAATTCATGAACTATGTAATTACATTTTGTTGATATGGATTTAGTAGATCAATATTGAAATCTCCACAAATTACTACCATTTTCTTACTAGTAATATTATTGTACAGCTCGACTAATTTATCTCTGAATGTCTCAATGCAAGTTCCCGGCGTTCTATATATATAACTTATAATTAGATTTTTTGTTTTATCTTGGTCAATCTCAACAGTAACACATTCCAAAATCCCTGGTAGTGCAAAGGACATTCCATTTACAAGCTTACACCTATACAGGTCATCAATATACAGTGCAACACCACCACCCTTTTTTTTGAGATCTGTTAATATGAAACATCTGATATCCCTCTATTGCCATCAAGGGAGCCTGCTCTTCATTAAGCCAAGTTTCAGAGACTGCGATAGCTGTAAATTTTCTGTCTAGCTGTTTTAAATAGTCCTGAATCTGTGGAAAGTTTTTGTTAAGACTTCTGCTGTTGAAGTGTATTATTGATAGTTTACCATCTAGTTGCACTTGACTTTTGAATTGCTTTTCAGTATAATATTCACAATGGTTATGAATATTATTGAAAAAATGGTTATCAGGATCAATATCATTCTCCATCTCTTGTTGTTTATGTTCAGCATAATGGGATATTTTCAGAGTTTGAATTTGCTCACTCTGTGTCAAATGACTTCCTCCAACTAGGGATAATTGATGTCTACTCAAGTCAGTCCTAAGATTTTTTTGTTTGTTTTGTTTAGTTTTTTTTTGTTTGTTTGTTTTTTGTTTTTTACTAAAGTACATTGACATGGTATGTCAAAATATCTATTCTTGCTGTGTGTGTGGACATGGATTATCATTGTCTCTTAATTTTCTTAATCAGTGTTCATCTCTATTTATTTAAGTCAGTAACATCTCTGATCATTATACTCTTTGCTTCCTCAGGTGTTCGATTTAGTTTGATCCAAACTCAACAATTTCTTGTCCATGTTGTCTGTATCTTATTCTGTCTTTTCAGCATCCGTGCTTGTCGTGCTATTTCAGCATTAGTTTTTGTTAGATGTTCATTGAGGTAAACTTCTGTTCCCCGTAGTTTTCTGGCCTGCCTCAGTATGTCATTCTTTACCCTTCTGTTGACAAAGTGCATCACAATTGATTTCTTTGTTTTATTATCCTTTCTGGGTAAAGCATAACAGGCTGAAATTGCATTTGCTTCGACCTTTATATCTCTACTATCAAGGAACTGAAGCACCTGGTTTTCCAGGGAGACTGATTCACTTGTGGGAGCCTCCTCACCTCTCAATCCTGTTGTAGCATGAGCATATGATTGATATTTGATGTCTAGTCCACATATAATTAGATCATCCATACGAGAACATTGTTCAAGATCCTCAACGTGTCACTCCAAGTCCGTAAGTTTTTTGTCTTTTTGTTGAATTGTTAATTTTAATTCTCTGACTTCTTCCATTAGCCCTAATATTTTGGACTGCTGGCTAACCATTTTGGTCACTTCTTCTGACAAGAAGTTCAGAGATTTTTTGATCTCTTCCATTTCCTCCTTCTTTGGTGGCATTTTTACTGACCTGGGGATAGTAAAACAATCTCTGCTGGTGTCACTGGTATCCAATCCGACCGACCTCGAATCCAGCTGGACCTCAGCTAGCCCCCTCCGCAGCTAGTCCCGCTGCTTACCGCCGCCATAACCGAGCTCCTGTCCAGCCGGGGTACCGGCAGCTCCTCCATCGAGTCCCGCCGCCCACTGCCGCTGTAGCCGAGCTCCGATCCTGCTTCTGTCCGGCTGGGGTCCCGGTAGATCCTCCACTGAGCCCCACCACCTACCGCTGTCTGCCTCAGTAGTTCCTCCGCCGAGCCCCACCGCTGCAACTGGGCTCCGACTCTGGCTGGGGCCCCGGTGGTCCTCCACTGGTCCCCTTCTCCCACAACCGCTGGACTTGAGCTCCGATCTGGCTCCCGTCCAATTGCTGCCTCGGCTTGTTCCTCCAGCGAGCCTCAATCACCGGGGACAGAGTCGCTTCTCTCTCTCTCTCTCTCTCTCTCTCTCTCTCTCTCTCTCTCTCTCTCTCTCTCTCTCTCTCTCTCTCACTGTTACTGTGGAGGAGGTGCTTCTGGCTGTGGCCGAGCAGGTGGGCCATGATGCGATCTGCTTTGCGTCCCGAATGAATAGAGCTGCGTTTCTGGCTGCTGAAGAGGATGTCCACACACTGGTTGCCAGCGGTGTTGTTATCGGGGAAACGTATGTACAGGTGTCCCCCTTATCTGTCCCATCAACGCGTATCACTGTCTCAGGTGTTCCACCTTTCATCACTGACGAGCAGTTGGCGACGGAGCTCCGCGGATTTGGGAAGTTTGCGGGCCCGTTTAGAACTCTTGCTTTGGGATGCAAGGAGACCAAGTTAAACCATGTGAAATCACTCAGGCGACAGGTGTTCATGTTTTTGGACTCGCCAACTGCGACTCTGGAAGTGTCCTTCTGGGTCAAACACGGGGACGGCTCCTATATGGTGTATGCGAGCTCAGGACAGATGAAGTGCTTTGAATGTGGTGACGTGGGCCATAAACGGTTCGCTTGTCCGCACAGGCAGCGGGCGGGGAGCTCTGATGGAGCCGCGGCTGGTGCCGGCGGTGCGCCCTCCGCTCACGTTGCTGCTGCGGACGGCGTGGCGGGGCCTTCCGCCGCAGCTGAGGCTGCCGGCGCGGCCTCCACTCCCGCCGCTACTACGGATGATGTTGCGGGGCCTTCCGCCGGTCCTTCTCTGGAATCTGCCGCTGTGTCTGTGGACAGCCCAGCTGTGGGGCCCGCAGCCCAGCTTACAGCCGGGAGCATCGCTGGTGATGGCGCCCAAACTGTCACTGATGGTGCATCAGAATCTCGCTGTGTGACATCAGCGGCTGTGCTTCCGGAGGCTGCTACCATTTCACAGCAGGGGACGGAACAGAGACAGTCAGCTGCTGTGGGTGGCGTCCAGGAAAATGTGGCCCATGATGAATCCACTGGCCCAGAAGAACCAATCAGTCAGCTGAGTTGTGCTGACGAGGAAATGGAATCTGATCCCCACACTGTGTCTAATACTGAGTCTATTGAGGCAAAATGCAGTACAAACACGAGTTTGTATTCACTGGAAGAAATAAATGCTTTTCTGGATGAAACCTATAACAAGGCCATTAAAGTCACTGACTACTTCAGTGACACTGATAAATTCATTAAGTCTGTTAATATGCTAAGGAGGCAGGTTGGTCTTGACCTCCTGGATGAAAGGAAACGTTTTCGCCTCAAGAAACACCTGACAGCCCTGCGTAAAGCAGCAGGGGGAACAGGGGTCAAGCGCGCCCGACAGGAGGAATAAATGGCGGTCGTTCCTCTGCCTGTTTTACACATTTTTTGGGATATTGTTTGATCAGACTTTTATATGACATTTCTAATTGACTGTAATTGACTGTCACGGAACTGGATCTTTACCTGCAGGGCATGCATGCCCCAACGTTTTCTTTGTACAATCTGGACGAGCCTGCTGCAAAGATGACTTGCTTCAAAATCCCGCATGGTCTAAGGACTACAATCCATCTGAGATGAGGAAAATGTCTCTGGGACGTACAACGGAACTGGCTGCGGCCGCACAGCACTGTCTCTGCTGCCGGAGGAAGGGGAATTGGCTTTGCTTAAGAACTGGAGGCCTCTGGCTCGTCTTTGCATGGACTACGAGGAAGACTCGCACTACTGCCACTGGCAATGTGGAATAGGTGGACTGCAAGGAATACTCTGTGTTGTGTGGGGGGGGACTTATGTTTGCACTTTTCCATTGTGAGACACTTGGTGGAATGATATTGGTGCTCTTACATTTTCTTGAATTGTGCAATAAAGGCATTTTTAAAAAGTCAAAGTCTCTCTCTCTCTCTCTCTCTCTCTCTCTCTCTCTCTATATATATATATATATATATATATATATATATATATATATATGACCAACATGGAATTTACCATCTGCGTGCACTGTAGAGAGATGGACTCTACCGGACATGTTCATCTGTGTTTAGAAGGGGAAACATCTGGAGTCGCTTCGTGCTCTCCAGGGAATGATATGAATTTAAAGCCAGTGAATATTAATTTGAAATGTAAGCTCAGAATATGACAATAGGGAAATCCTATACTCTGTCTGAGCAGATTCGGCCTTGATCGGCGCCCCTGGATAACTCACTCCTCCAGAGTTGAGATAAGCGGATGTGTCAGCTGGCTTGCTAACCCAAACACCGCTGCTGTGCAATAAACAGAACTCTTCAGGGACAGCGTTCATGGACTATAATATCTATCGTTGCCTAGGAGACTATTTGTTGTGCTCCAGTAACTGATACACTCAACACTGCACACACACTGATATCATCATACTGATATACATACACTGCTCTCCCCCTGCTGTGTGATTTGTCTACTAAATGTCTGCTAAATAAGCTTTGAGGGTTTTTTGCCTGCAATCAAAATTTTGCTTACTTACTTAAGCGTCAATTTGATAAAACATGTTTTTTTTCTCTCGCCTACTGTGTCATATCCTCTCTTTTTCTTTTTTTTTCCTTTCTTCTTTATGACTGGCGCCTAGCGGCTGCCCCGGCCTTGGATGCGCTCTGCAGAGCGTGCCCAAATGCCAAGTCACGTTTCGTTACCTTGTATTCATACATGTGTAATGACAATAAAGTTGAATCTCATCTCATCATATAGGGGTATTTTTGCAAAGCTTGCCTTTATTTTTTTTAGGGAGTTTTTACAGTTTATTTTGTGTGGGTTTTGGGCTATTGGCAGATATTCTCCTATTTTTAAAGCCAACATTTTCAATTGCCAGATTTTTTCCTTATTTTGGGTTAAAATGCCTGCTAGCAGGGCAGAGAGACATTTGGGTTTTTACTTTTATTTTTTGGGGATGCCTGAGGGCAGATAAACAGCATTGGGCTACTTTATTAAATTTTTTGAATTATCAGTGTAATTTCTATTAACTCAGTGTCATCATCTCTCTGAACGAGGGACAACAGTGAACTTTACAGGGAAAAAGGGCAACAAACTAACGGTGTGACATGACAACGGGGGCCGCACCTTGGTCCCTCCCTTCCCCTGCTCCTCGCTTTTCTGCTGCTCAGCCATGGCCCTGCCCCAGGAGTCCAGTGAATGACATCACCTCACCTGCTCACCCCACCCCTCCTGCCCACACCAAGTCATGTCGGACACCAATGAGTTAAGTAAAAGTGCACACATATTAATCACTGTGACCATCATCAATATGATAAATTAAACTGTAGATTATGGAATGATGCTGCCATTTAATAATACTCAATAACTGAAAGCTTTAAATACAGCTTATATGACATGACTCAAAGCACAAACAAGGTGATAATGACAATGTTCATGTATGTGATTTGCCTGAGGCTGTTGATTATCAAACAGAGGCTTTAATGTTTCTTTGCCATATTATTGTTCTTTTGGAAATAGAAAAGTCTCTCTTAATGAATGACTATGTGATTATAACAGGTTTAATCCTTTTACTGCTCATGACAAAACAACACAGCTCTGAAGCTCTGAAGGATTATAGGATTTAGAAAAACAGAGGAAAAAGTCCCAATACTGGGCTCTCTGATTACATTTGATTCTGTTGACATGAAAAAAAGACCAGTTGGTTGGTTTACTGTCTTGTCAATTAAAAAAAAAAGACTATGTGAAAGTTGACATTGTAATATGCAGTGTATAGGTTAAGGGACATTATGAGGACAGACAAATATGCAAATCACTACTGGAATACAATAAAATCATGACTTTTTCTGTCTTGCTATTTATATGGGTGTGCTTGAGTAAAAGGAACTTATTTATTCTTTAACCTACTGAATATAAATTACCAAAATTAAAAATAAAAAAAAAATATCATTTATGGTATTTACTTAGAGGAAATGACTAAAATATCCAACAACACAAAGATGTTGCTTCTGATGAGTTTTTGGATTAAGTAATGCAAAGAAAATAAGTTCATGTTACTCCTTGAAAAACTATAATGCTTAAAATTTAAAATCTAGAAAAGGAACTCAGAAGGTTCCAGTCTAAGTTTCCCATTTAAACAATATATAGTCTGTGAATTTTTTTCCCTTTAATGAAATGGAATACGCTGAATGGCTCGGTACAAGAGATAGCAGTCGTTGCACTAAAACATTTTTCTAGAATGGCCTAGTGCATGGGAAGCACCTTGTGGAATTTAAGCCCTCAAATTCCATCCATCAATCCTTTACCACTTATCCAGTCACAGGGACAGCCGGCTAAACAGAGGAGATGGACTGCTGCCCGGCTGACTTATCACTTTGACCTCTTCGACAGATAATTGGGAAGAGTTCAAAAGATTTAACATGAGGAGAGAAAATATCAAAAACATTACCAGCATTACAATAAACACTGTAAAAACTTAAAAGGACAAAAGTTGAATGACTATAACAGTAACACTTACAAACATTTATGAGAAGAAAAATTTAAACTCCTGTTTGTGTGATTTCTGACGCGGGGGGAAGGGGGGGCGCGCTACGGCTTCCCCCGATTTTATTTTTTCAGGATGGCACCCACATTGGATTCTTGTGGTGGACGGGAAGACTGAGAGAAGTGTGGGGCAGGCTGGCTGCGGCAAGGGGAATATGACGTTTGTCATCATATTGAACATCAGGGCCATCGGCTGGGGATGGCGGCAGTGTGGGGGGAGGAGGACCTCACAGGTGGACCACAACATGTGACAAGCAGAGCCGAAGCTAAGTAAAACAAATGACAGTGATAATGACATAATGCATATCAATTTACCTGACTCTGACTTTGAAAATGCAGTGTTTACCTGAAATGACATTGCAGGTCTTAGACATTGCAATGATGCCTCTCACCAGATAATGGTATGGCAGTATCACATTTCAGAAATGTGACAGGAATAAGGAATAATTGTGTTGTACGATTTTGATGTGCTAAAGAGCTGGGCTGTGTTCCCGGTGCTTGGCTTCAGATGAGCCATGCCCCGGGACTACAGACAACATCAAAATTTAGGAAGAAGCATAGGAAATAAAGCATTCCTTGTGCAGAATGAAGCCAAGTTCAAATTAAGCAATATGCCCACCCTTCCATTAACAAAAGGAGTGGGACAAAACCTTTCACAAATATGCACTAACACAAATTCAAATTTTCTGTGGACAACAGGACAGGCAGATGTGGCCTTAATGAATAATTCAGAATTGGTTACAATAAATGCTAAATCACATTAAATGCACAGACAGCTGGGTTAATTGTTGTAACTGACATTTGCAAATTAGGCCAAGGGAAGACACTCACAAAAACAGGCATATCACAGAGACCTCATTTTAAGGGTGTTAAACTATCAAAAAAACCCCATCTAAATAAACCATATGTAAATGTGCCACACATATTACTGGCACAGACTGTATCTCAAAGAAAAACACTAAAACAGAAAAAAAAAATCACATTGTTTCAGCAAGCCACCATTTTGATGCATGGCCATCTCCACGCATCAGGGGGAGGGGGGCACAATAATTAATTAGCTCAAAAATCACCAAAAAAATAGATAACGAATAAAAATTATCAATAAAAGATCATTAATGTAGGAAAGAAAAAATATAGGTGAAACAGCTTGGTAATGGGATCACAACATTCAATAGGAGAAGATAAATTTATATAAATAAGTTTGCAGGTATTTAAGAAAATTATGTGCTGAAAAAATTTTTGCAGATTATTGTGGGAAAAAGATCCTAAGACTTTATAAGAAATACAGTAAAATTAAGAAGAAAAAAGAAAACACATAAAGGAAGGGAAAATATCATGTTTACAAAAAACAATAAAGTAAACTAATAAGGAAGCAGAAAAAACGTGCAAATTTATAAGATAAGCCTTTATTAGTCCCACAACGGGGAAATTCCAGGATTGCAACAGCACAGGGATAGCAACACTCAGAGCAACAATCAGAAGGCAAGAAAAAAAAAAAAAAAAAAAAAAAAAACAAGCAAGCAAGAGCAGCTAATATACATATGTACATATTACTATAAAATATATATATACACACACACACACACACAGACACACAGTGCAGAGCATTGTAGCTGGATGGAATAAATATATGAATATATGAACACAGTGCAGAGCATTGTAGCTAGATGGAATAAATATGTAAATATATAAACACCCACAGTACGGAGCATTGCAGCTAGGTGGAATAAATATGCAAGTATATAAACACACACAGTGCGGAGCAATGTAGCTAGATGGAATAATATGTAGATATATAAAAACACAGTGCGGAGCATTGTAGCTAGATGGAATAAATATATAGATATATAAATATAAACACACCCAGTGCTGAGCATTGTAGCTAGATGGAATAAATATATAGATATATAAATATAAACACACCCAGTGCTGAGCATTGTAGCTAGATGGAATAAATATGTAAATATATAAACACACACAGTGCAGAGCATTGTTGCTAGGTGGGATGAAACAGCATAACCGTCTATTTAGTTATCCTACATGGTATGATTATGTGCCCATACATATTCTCACCCTCCATAGCGACCAGTATGTTCCTAGTTGTATGCCGGAGAGGACCATTGTGTAAGTCTATTGCGTCTTTTGCATTCAAAAAAAAAAAAAAAAAACTATTAGTTTGTTACGTCTTTTTGCTATCTCTGCGAGCAGCCCTGCTTAGGTTGTACAGTCTGACAGCCGTTGGTAGGAAGGACCTACGAAACCTCTCGGTTGTGCACCTGGGATGATGTAGTCTGCTGCTAAATGAGCTCCTCAGTGCATCCAGTATGTCCTGCATAGGGTGGAACTCGGACTCCAGCAGAGATGACAGTTTAGCCACCGTCCTTCTCTCTCCTATCTCCTCCATCGGATCAAGGCGTTGCCCCAGGACAGAGCTAGCTTTCTTAATCAGTTTGTTCAGTCTCTTCCTATCGGCTGCAGTAATGCCACTGCCCCAGCAGACCACTCCAAAAGTGATGGCTGATGCCACCACCGTGTCATAGAATGACTTCAGCAGCGCCCCTTGTACACCAAAAGACCTGAGTCTCCTCAGCAGGAACAGCCTGCGCTGTCCCTTCTTGTAGAGTGCGTCAGTATTGTGTGACCAGTCTAGTTTATTGTTCAGATGAATACCCAGGTACTTGTAGGATGTCACCATCTCGATGTCTGTTCCCTGTATGTTTACTGGTGCTGTGAGGGGCTGCCCATGCCTGCGGCAGTCCACCACCAGCTCCTTAGTTTTCCTATGGGGAAAAGTTCCAAATGTCTAAGGAACGTCTAATTTATGCTGATTAAGCTTACTGTGGGACTCAATATAAAATTCACTACAAAGACAAAACAGATATTTACTCAACTATGTGAGAAGAAAATAATGCTTAAGGGAGCTCAAAGCAAAAATAATTTGACCTTCCCTGCATAAACTTATTCTTTTCAAAACCTTTGCATGGATCTCATTGAGTTAAATAAGTGTAAAGGCAAATATGTTGTTTAGTAATTACTGACATACTTACTAAACAGACAAAGGCCTTCCCTTGCACTAATCCAAATACTGCTATGGTAGCACAGAAACCCTTAACCGAAACAATATCAGGAGTTAAAATAGCTGAAATGATTTACTTAGATAATGGAACACATTTGATGGAATACACTTTGTAAATCAAATCATATCACATTTAGGTATGGTATTCAACATTTACATAGGAAACCACTTAGCTTACCATCAACAATCTATAGGATTAGCATAATGCACAAATATGATTATGAAAGATGGCTTAGGAAAATAGTGACAAAGAAAAATAGGAAAATTATGAATGACAAACCCTACTATTATAGCCATTTAACTTAGGAGGAAGGGTTTCTGGTTGATTACATGCAAAGGATGTCGACTGACAGAGATATTATCCACGCCACCTTCCCAGGAGGGACCATGTGACGGAGGAACCACGGGGGGGTGCATCTTTTGGCCAAACCAGGGGATCTGGTCATCAAAATGAGGAAAACTGGACCAATACTCCCTGGCAAGGACAACACAGAGGTTATCCTGGCGACACCAACAGCTGTGAAAGGTGAAGGACTTGACTCTTGGGTGCATCTAACTGTTTTAATACACACTACGAACACACACACACACACACACACACACACAAAAAAAAATCCTCAGCACGTGACTGTTTAACTGTTTATGCAAGTGTTGGCTGACGGCGCCCCTGGCGTCCAGTAACGGCTTTACATAGCAAAGCAACTGTTTGTTTATCATGGAGGGGCAAAAATGCAAGGGAAAGAAGGTCAGCAACTGAAGGCGGTTGGTGTTGTTGCCTTTTCATCCTCATCTTTCTCATAGTAACACTTTTGTTCTGGTTTTTCTTAGCTGCTCCAAAGCCTACACACTGTATATTTATTACACACTCACCATGACTGGCTGAAAGCTCCAGGTTATTATGATCCTGTTTATGCTAACAATGTCAGGTGGAGATATGTTAATCACACAGCTAAATCAGCTAATTGTTGAAATTGTTATGTTTGTTCCTTAATGCCACTATCAGCTGGACGAATTATCTGCTACTGCTAAAATAATGCAGCTACCACAGGCTGTCTGTTTCTTAACAGAGGCTATATACAGAAATAACACAGCAAACATTATTTTGTATCACACCTGTCACAACGCTTGCCACTCCACTGATCAGAGATGTGATGACGCTCCTTGCTCTGCAAAGGCAAGGTTAATTTTATCAGGGAAATTCTCCTGGGCAGCTTACTACTCTCAAAGTGTGCAACGGCTTACAGTGCGTCTCTCCCCTGTACTGCTACCTGCTTGACCAACAAAGTGGGCAAGTGTTATCCTGAAGATCTACATCGTCAGTACAGGGGGATGGTGGTCATTGGGCGTACCCACCCCTGGCCAGGAATTGGGCAGGGTTGTGTACCCCGTTCTGGCAACTGACCGTACCCTCATTATGTTGGCAGACCAGGTGGGCAGGCTGAAGAGAGATGCTTTCTTACCACAGGATGCCATTTGGGGTACGGATGTACCAGAGCAATTTCAGATGGAAAGCACAGGAGTGAGAATCCTTCATTCACTGTCTCCCTGGGTGAGAGTGGACAAGAACACCTTATGGATTGAAACACTTAATTATAGGCTACAATCATTTGTAAAAATTTCCTTTTCTGTTTTGTCGGGTGAAAGGAAGAGATGACAGCTATGAGGCTTATGATGACACAAAGTAGAATGGTCCTTGATAAATTAACTGCCACCCGTTGGGGCGTGTGCCCTATTATAGGATGTTATTGTTGTACTTTTATCCATGGAAATGATGCAGATAGTCATATTATTACTTTGGTTTTACACAGCTTCATTGCCTTGCAGGCTGCTGTGGCCAGGAATGATGTCACTGATGCACAGAATTGATTACATTAGTTGATAAGTTTGATCTTTTCCTGTGTCATTCCTTGTGTCCATAGTATGATGATGAGGATGGTAAAGTGGGCAATACCAGCCTAAGGTGTGGAGTTTGAAAAATTATCTTAGTTTGTTTTGAGTTTTTCCATGTAATTCTCACATTACTGTTTCTATCACATTACACTTGTTTTTATATCATTAACCGCTACATTCTTATCTTACACAGTTTAATTGATTCCGATTACGTTTACACTTATCATTACACATATTCACTTTTATTGCTACACATTTTATCATAGCTTTGTTTTAGTTTAAACTACCTCATGCAATTGCTGCTAATCTGTAAAGACACATAAGAACATATACATCCTTGCATATATGAATCCTTATATCATTATTTATTATTATTCAATTCACTTTTCTTTATTCGATTATTTCTTTTGTTGTTTTTCTTTTAATTGTGATGCTTTATTAAGCATCAAGGGGAGGATATGATAGAAAATTTCCATATAATTGTTATATTATTCTTTTCCATGACTTTTCTCTATTTCATGTCTGATGTTTATATGTGCATTCCATGTAGCCCCCAGTCTGTATGCATGAGTTATCAATTACATAGTTGTAATAAGAATGTCCAGTTTGTGAGTGAGTGTGATGTAAGTGTTCAGATATCCGTTAAGACACAGCTGTTTTCAATCCATCATGTTCAGTTCCGTGTGTCTGTGGGAATGAGATTTACACTGGCTCCGTACTCCCTGACAACATCTGATAAGGACTGTGTGTTTCTTGGACTCAAGGACAGGACTGTTCATCTTCAGGACAATCTCTCTCTCTCCCAATCCCCATGGATAAGACAGCTTTAAAAGTTTGACTGAAATGTGCTCTAACTCAGAGATTCGGTGTGTGCGGACTGAGGGCTACACTCATGCAACTTCTCCCTCATTGGCCGTGAGGAAATAAATCTATTTACATTTAAATATTCTGCCTGGTTTTTGACTTGGATAAATTATGCTGAAAATTATCCTAACAGTTAGGGTTAGTGAGTTAATAAGTTAATAAGTGTCTCAGTCAAATTTACAGCACAAGAAAAGGGGTACTTAGGGGGAGGCATTAATGTTTAAATTCAATGTGGACTTGCTTCGGTGCTCTGGTTTCCTCCCACATTGCAAAAAAGACAAAAAACAAAACAAACAAACAAACAAAAACCATGCAAGTTAGGTTTATTGGAGATACTAAAGTGGCCCTAGGTTTGAATGGTGCAGGGATTAGCGCTGCACTATGGCTGCTTCCTCAAGGTGGATGCCCTTGAATTTCCCTCTGGGATTAATAAAGTATAACAAATAGCAACAATATTCCAATTAATAATGTAACAGATGGACCCTTTGCATATTCAACAATATGATCACCAGTGTTGGGAGTAATGTGTTGCTAAGTAACGCGTTACTGTAACACATTACTGTAATGCCACTACTTTTTCAGTAACATGCTGTGTAATGAAATTGCTGTTTAAAAATTCAGTAATGCTTTACAGTTACTGAAATCTGATCAGATGCATTACTCATTACTGGTTTTATTAATATGGATTGATATTTTAAGCACAAATAAATGACTATACAAACTGACCCTACCTAGCTGACTCAGCTGTCAGCTGATGTGACCTGTTGCAAAGAGCCTGAGTCTTCCCTACTGAGTGGAGGAAAAGATGAAGCTACTTTGTTTTTGTGGAAACAGATTATTTTTCCTTTGTTGCAGTTGAAGACAAAAGTATATTGGTGGGTTGCAAACTAAGTGGTGATTGAGACCTACTGCACTCTCCAGCAGTACCTGAAAACAGCAACAAGCTCTGAAAAAGCTAGTGCTAAGTAACGGCTAGCTATGCTAACAACTAACACCGTGTTAGTGGAGCTGTTGTATTCTGAACAGCCACGGCTGGATGTAAAGTGGAAGTACTCTTGTCTCAACACCCACGGCTGGATTTCAAGCACAGGTATGCATCTGGACAGTTTGTGACCCAGCAAGAACTAAACCAACTGATTGCCAAATACGTTGTTACAGACTGAAGATGTGGTATAAACAGTCACTTTCCATCAGACAGTTGAGACTGTGATCCACTGAAGTTAAAACACAATTACTTGCTACATGGATAAAGATTATTCAAAAATGGATTTTGATCTCCAAAAGGAATTTGAAGGACTGGATCATATCTCTGTCACAGCAGACATTTGGACTGTGGATAATGGACATTTTCTTTGGATCACTGCACATCGGATTAATGCATAACATAAAGGTAAGATAAACATGGAAAGCTTTATACAGTGTTGCCAACTCATTCTCACTCCACAAACCCTATTTCTCACTCCAAAATTAGGAAATTACTGGAAACATCATGTTGATTTTCTTCAGATTTTTCCATAATAAGAGCTCTCAAGGCAGGATAAAGCAGACTGAACATGTCCTAAAAGCTCTGTCTGAAACCGTCTGTTTTCACCCCGACATTAATAAGCCCGTAATGTAATCCATTAAC
Organism: Pholidichthys leucotaenia; assembly: GCA_020510985.1. Classification (NCBI taxonomy): domain Eukaryota; kingdom Metazoa; phylum Chordata; class Actinopteri; order Cichliformes; family Pholidichthyidae; genus Pholidichthys; species Pholidichthys leucotaenia. Next base: position 268,234,334 of record CM035848.1, on the reverse strand, counting down.
TAAATTATCTTCCTGTGTGTGCAAGATGATTCAAGTATGCATTTAAATGTAATGTGAAAGTTACTTTCTCAAGTAACTAATTACTTTAATCATGCAGTAATTGGTAAAGTAACCCAATTACTTTTAAAAAGAAGTAACTAGTAACTGTAATTAGTTCCTATTTTTCAGTAACTTTCCCAACACTGATGATCACATCACAGAACAAACACCGGGGGGCTGTTCAGTAAACTTCAGCAAAAACTTGAAATTCTTCAACAACTGCTTATTATTTCAGTGTTTGAGCTCAGAGTGATATAACTGGTGCCAACTGACATGAATAAACCTGGAGTGCTGACAGAGAAGAGAAGGAGACTTCACAGTGGAGTGGATCTCACACACCCACTTTGTTTAACATTATAACCTCTACGGTGAGAGCATCGCCAAAATCCAGCCTTTCATCTGGAAGGATTTCACTCTGCACATCTTTTCTGTTACTGCACCCCCCCCCCCAAAAAAAAAAAAAAAAATACTGTTGCATCATCATGTCTCTGTTGTTTTCCTCCTTCTTCTCTTCCGTTTCTTGCTCTCTTTCTCCTATACTTTGTTCAGTGGATAACCAGAAGGGGGAACAGTCAATTAAAGGAAGTTGCCATGGTAACAGCATGCTGAACAAACCCTAGTGGAACCGGTCTGATTCAATGTTTTTGTTTCAGCAGACACAACACTGAAGGAGTTCGGTGTGACTATGAACATATGAACAAAGTCTATACTGTATGTACAATATCTATATGCCATGTGGAAATAAACATCCTGCCAAGCTTAACCAGAGCTAATTTTGGTGGACAAGGATGTTAGGGTTACAATCAACATGAATCAAAATCTGCACAAGGCGTCCCATTCAGACAATGTGCAATGCATACAATGTAGTTTATGTAAGGAGTTTAAGAGGAGCTGCCCAAACCTCCCTCTGTGTTTATTTCAGCTGAAGTTTACCCTCTCTCTGCTTGGCCAGAAACCGTACACCCAGCTGCTCTGTGCTGGATCAGTAGCTCTTCCTTGTCCCATTCCAGACTTTAATGAATATTAATGTTTTGTCTAATTCCAGACCCAGACCTGTATATGTGCAATATCTAAACGATCCCTGCGTCTCAGCATGACAGCCTGCTTAATTAAATTAAGTCTAAACAAAACCCACAGAGATTATAGTATAATTAATTTCCTAGATAATTAATAAAGCTATTTTAGGAAAATTCATAAAAAGTGCATTATTTTAAAATTCGACACATTTAGGCACTGAAAATGCCAGAGGGCCATCTTGAATACTTGGAGCCCTATTACGACAATCAACAGTCTATTGTCTAAGGCGCAGCACGCATTTATGGGTGTGTCCAAGGCCATTTCGATATTACAGCAGCACAAAAATGTATTTCATCCCTGGTGGAAAGCATGAAAAGGCTGTACTAATGCTCTTAATTACACAACATAACAAAATAATGTTTTTTGTAAGTTGTCTGTGTTTTATCAACTGATTTAAGACAATTTTGCACCGCTGAATCCAAAAATGACATCCGTTTCTCTCAATCAGGTCAGGTTTTTATGCTAAGCTGTAAGCAGTTGTACAGCAGTTGTACAGGTGTACTGTAAATTGAATAGTAGACACTGATAAAGTTAAGTACATGTAAATTGAATGTTACGTCATCATTGTTCAAAATTCTGAGAATTTCAAGAAATAAAAAAGAATTTTACATCACATAAAGTGAAAATACCCATACATGTAAACAAAAACGTAAAAAAACATGTGGCCATAGTTCAAAACGTTGACCTGATTGAGCAAAACCAATGTGATTTTTGGATTCAGCACATCAAAATTGTCCTAAATCAGCTAAAAAAAAAAAACTTAGACAATAAATTTGGTGTTGACCAGTGTTATTCAGAGGTGGGTTTTGGGCATAATGTGCAATAAACCAATGGCTGTCTTTGTTGTCATTCCCTTTAATAAACACACTGCAAAAAATGAAATCTAGTAAGAAAAAAATATCTGAAATCAAGGATATAATTCTTGTGCATTTTCCTGTATGAAAATTTTACTTGTACTGAGATATTTTTACTTATTTTAAGCAATTTAATCTTGTTTTAAATAAAAAAAAAATCTGCCAATGAAGCAAGAAAATGTTACTTATCAAATTGCTTGAAAACAAGTGAAAAATTCCTGGCAAAAAAATTATCCTTGCTTTAAGCAATTTGATAAAATTTTTATTGCTCCATTGGCAGAAATAATTTTACTTAAAACCAGATGTAATTTGCCTAAAACAAGTAAAAAGAACTTATAACAAGTAAAATTTTCTTACAGAAAACTACACAAGAAAAAATACCTTGCCAGACAGAATACATGAATTATATCACTGATTTAAGATATTTTTTCTTACTAAGATTTCATTATTTGTAGTGCAGAGGCACAAGAGCCAAGGCGTAATATGAATATGACAGTATTTAAATGTGAGAACAAAGACTGCAGGCTTGTTCACAAAGTGAAAATGCCTTTAAGCACCACCCAAAGTATGGAGCTTAAAAGGAGCTTTTATGTTACAGGATACTGATAGAAAGGGGAGTCAAGGGTTGCTGGTGAGTTGCATAAAACATTTGGCAGTATGTAAAACTAGAAACCATGCAGAGGCCCTGAAAGGCAAATCACAGCAAGTAACATAAACACTGGAGCAAATAACAAATCAATCAGTAAATAATAATTAGAGCAGCATAGCAAAATCATGATTTGCTGTTGCAATTTTTTTTATTGCGTTATTTGTTGTGATTTGTCCTTCAGTGCCACTATAAAATCCTTCACAGAGAGACAATGAAAAATTGCTCGTAGACAACATCATTTACAAGCCTTGTATACAGATTTGCACAGAAAAGACAGGGGTGTGTTGACTGGCCTGCCTGAGTGTCTGTGTGTGATAAAATACCAGAGAGAGGGAGCGTCTCTCCAGGCTGCTCTTGCCCAGGCTCATGACGCTGCTCTTTCGGGACTCCAGGGTGAAGCTTCGCCTCTCTGAGGAGTACGAGCCCTTTGGTGCTGAAAGGGCACCCAGTTCCAGATGGCCATTTGGTGTCAGTGTGCAGATCCTTGGTTCTGGAGAGAATTAAGCAGAGTTGGTGCTTAAAAGTTGTTTGGGTTTTTTTTGTTCTACATCTTCTGAAATAATATTTTTCACCCAACAATCTACATTTTTACTTTTGCTGTCCATTTTTATTAAGTTCTCTTCCAGGTCTAAATTTCATGTAATTACTGTAACTCTTCTTCTTTCGGCTGCTCCCTTTAGGGGTTGCCACAGCAGATCATCTGCCTCCATCTCACCCAATCCCTTGCATCTTCCTCTGAAATGCCAATTCTGTCCATGTCCCCTTTCACTACATCCATTAATCTTCTCTGTGGTCTTCCTGTTTTCCTCCTGCCTTGTATCTCCATCTTCAACATCCTTTGTCCAATATATCCACTATCCCTCGTCTGCGCATGTCCAAACCATCTCAGCCTTGCCTTTCTTACTTTATCTCCAAACTGCACAACCTGCGATCTCCCTCTGAAATACTCATTTCTAATCCTGTCCCTCCTAGTCACTTTCAATGAAAATCTTAGCATCTTCAACTCTGCCACCTCCAGCACCATCTCCTGTCTTTTTGTCAGCACCATCGTCTCCAAACCATATATCATAGTAGGTCTCAGTACCGTCTTATAAATCTTCCCTTTCATTTTTGCTGCTACCCTTCTGTCACAAATCACCCCTGACACTCCTCTCCACCCACTCCACCTTGCCTGGAATCTTCTTTACCTCTCTTGTGCAATTTCCATTGCTTTGGATGGTTGACCCCAGGTATTTAAACTCATCTACTTTCACTGCCGCTATGTCTTCCACTTTCACTGTTACACCTGCCTCCCTCTCATTCACACTTATGTATTCTGTCTTGCTTCTACTGACTTTTATTCCTCTTCTCTCCAGAGCATACCGCCACCTCTCCAGGTTCTCTTCCACCTGCTCCCTACTCTCACTACAGATTACAATGTCATTGACAAACATCATGGTCCACAAAGACTCTTGCTTGACCTCATCTATCAGCCTGTCCATCACTATGGCAAACAAGAAGGAGCTGAGAGCCGATCCTTGAGGTAACCCCACCCCCACCTTGAATCCATCTATCACTCCTACAGCACACCTCACCACTGTCTTGCTGTCCTCATAAATGTCCTACACCACCCTTACATACTTCTCTGCCTCTCCTGACTTTCTCATACAGTACCACACTTCCTCTCTTGGCACCCTATCATATGCGTTCTCTTGATCAACAAAGACACAGTGCAACTGCTTCTGACCTACCCTGTACATCTCCATCAAGACTCTTAGAGCAAACGTTGCATCTGTAGTACTCTTTCTTGGCATGGAACCGTACTACTGCTCACTGATTGTCACCTCTCCTCTTAACCTGGCTTCAACAACTCTTTCCCATATCTTCATAGTGTGTCTGATCTGTCATGATTCCGAGCATGGGTCAGTGCTGTGCTCGGGTCTCTAGGTTTCGCTGGTGATATTCTGTTTATGTATTTGTTCTTGATTTTAATCCATTATGGTTTGTGCTTCTATTCTGACAGCACTGTTATGTTACTTCCTCCTGTCAAATCTTTTTGCAGGTTGTCACAGCTGTTTAGTTGTCTTTAATTTCTCTCTCATGTATCCACACCTTATTCACATTTAGGTTTCCCCCTTATTATTATTTAATTTCGCTTGTGGGGTTCATTCCTCGCTGCAACCTCACCTTGTGCTGACAGGAATCCCCCCGTCTGATTCCTGTTGATTCTCAGCTCAGTTCTCAGCCTTATCAAAGAACTGAGAACGTCTTGGTGGGGAAGGCCAAGTGCAGCTGTCAGCTGCACCTGAGCTCACCTCACCGGGCTCCACTGCCACTGGAGACCCTGACTCTGTTTCCTTGTCCTTCTTGTCAGAGCCTCTCCTCAGGGTCACTGAGGGTCATCTAACATCACCAGAGATCTCGTGGGTCCAGCCTCATTGCCCAAGGTCTCCGTCGGTGCTGCCCCTACGGCTGAGGTCTTCACAGGTGCAGCTGTGTTCCAGTTTGGGTCCACCATGGGGGCTGCTATGCCTCAGTCCAGGGCCACCGAGGATGCAGCTAAGCCTCAGTCCGGGGCCACCGAGTGTGCTGCCATGCCTCAGTCCGGGGCCACCGAGTGTGCTGCTATGCCTCAGTCCAGGGCAACTGGGGGTGCAGCTACACCTCTGTCCAGGGCCACCAGGGGTGCTGTTACGCCTCAGTCTGGGGCCACCGAGGGTGTCGCCACTCCCCTGTCTGGGGACACCGAGGGTGCTGCGCCTATGCCCAAGGTCACTGTGGGTTCGTACTCTACATCTGGTTCCATCGTGGTTCCTTCTCCGCCATTCCCTTCATCAGGTGCCCATCTCCTGGCTTCTGGAGTCCGCGATAAGCATGGATTCCAACTGCCACCTCTGGGGGGAGGTATGTGGTGTTCCATGACCCGTTGGCCCAGAGATGCAGGGAGACCACCCAACGAAATCTCTGGGTTGCTTGGGTGACTTCAGAATTGTGGAATGAATGAACTCAATGAACCCAATGAACTCTCTCCTCCATTTTGGTGGCTCAGGAGACCTGGTAGGTTGCCCGACCTTTTCCACCTGATGGTCGGGTGGAACCGGGACTTTGGAAGGCCACCTGAACTGTTTCCTTGTTCACCCGGTATTGCTTGGTTTTCTTAGCACCTTATTTGATCAGTGTTGTGGGACATGTGTGTTTTTGTTTTGATTTTGTTTGTTTTCGTGTCTCTCCCTCCAGGCCTGGATCCCCCCCACCACCCTCCCAGGGTCTGTTTTTGAGGTTATTCCTGTTGGGGGGGGGTGCACTTTCATCCCTTTTTGATGTTACGTGAGGGTGTCTTGGATTCACCCCTTAAGGGAGGGGGCACTGTCATGATTCCGAGCACGGCACTGACCCGTGCTCCGGTCTCTAGATTTTGCTGGTGATTTTCTGTTTATGTATTTGTTCTTGATTTTAATCCATTATGGTTTGTGCTCTTATTTTGACAGCACCGTTATGTTACTTCCTCCTGTCAAATCCTTTCACGGGTTGTGACAGCTGTTTAGTTGTCTTTAATTACTTTCTCTCTCATGCATCCACACCTGATTCACATTTAGGTTTCCCCCTTATTATTATTTAAGTTTGCTTGCGGGGTTCATTCCTCGCTGCAACCTCACCTTGTGCTGACAGGAATGCCCCATCTGATTCCTGTTGGTTCTCAGCTCAGTTCTCAGCCTCGTCTGACTAACTGTAAGTTACCCTTCATGGCTCTCTTTTTTCACCTTTTCTGTATGTTACCCCTCGTGGTTATTTCTGTTCTTTATCATTAAATGTGCAAACTCACAGCTGGCGAGTGGTGTTTTGATTTCTGTCCTGAAAGGGCCGAATATGACATGATCAACTTTATGCTACTGTAGTTACTACAGCTCTGAGCATCACCTTTCTCCTTGAAAATTGGTACCAAACTGGTATCAAAAAACTTCTTTTCCACTCTTCAGACATCCTCTCACTCTCCAAGATTGTGTTAAACAATCTGGTTAAAAAGTCCACTGCCATCTCTTTCTGTAACTGCTACCTTCTAAAAATGGCTCTTGACAATCCTCAGACAACAGGCTTCAAATTACTATTGTGAAGGTGATGAAAGCCATCATTGAATAATAAAAAAAATAAATAAAAATGGGAAAACTGTCAACATTTGAAAGGTTGGGGAACATATGAAGATTTTAAACATTAGAAGGCAGCTGTCTGAGACTACAATAGATGTGGAAAAAATATCAGACAATTTAATTTTCCATCAGTGCCAATCAATTTCAAAATAGATAAACTGATAAAAATCTTAATATTTCGGAGATGGCTTCCTGCAATAGAGCATCTGTCAAAAACAGCTTATTTCTATGTGACACTGGGAGTGGATATGGGCAGTACAGTGGTTATGTGGTTAACACATCTGCCTCATAGCAAGACAATCTGGGACTTAAGTCAGGTTTGATCCCAGGTCAAGTCTATCATGTGCCCATCTGTGTGGAGTTTGCATGTTCTACCCATGCTGCATGGGTTTCCTCCCACAATCCAAAGGCAAGGTGCCTTACTGGGCACAAGCTATTCCAATCCTAGTTGTGATCATCACTGAAGAGCAGAAACATAATATTGCTCTACAGCACATGCTTTGCTGCGTATAGACTGAATGTTGATGAACTTGGCTTTCTTTCTTTCTTGTGTTTAGATCATCATATGATCAACTACTCTAGCCCCAAAGATAAGTCAGTTTTGTCAGTGTAAGAAGATAAACTTAGTAAACTTGATAGGTTAAAAAAAAAAAAGGTGTACAACTGGGATAAAACAGTAAGGCAGAGGCTAAATACAGATGCAGTTTAATCAGTGGGTGTAGCTTCATTACTTAAGTAATTAACACTTACTGACTTGCGTTAAGCAAATGGTTTTTCAGTGACAGCTGTAGAAAGTAAGTAAAATGCAGGCAATTTTCTTAATTATTTTCTTAGAAGGACCACAGTTGAGATTCCCATTGCTTTGATGCTTGGCCATCAAAATCAACCCAGTTCCCACTGAAGTCCAAGTTAGCAGTAGGTCACATATAGTGACTTCTTTTTCTTGGAGAACACCCACAATTACTTCTGGGCCATATAGCAGGTTTGAAGTTCAGTCAGCCTGAGACTGACTAAACTGATTCCATTGCTATATCTGAAGATGTTGCTATAATGATTTTATACTGTGTACTGTGGTGTTTTCTGTGGGCCTTGCTATTAATAAGTAATGGCTAATTGGTTAGAACAGACTAATTCCCTCACTGTGCACAATGACATAAAATAATAGCTAAATAAAATGAAGTGCAAAATACAACTCAGAAGTTGAAGAATTAAAATCTTGTTTATGTTGGGTCAGATCAGTCTAATGATAAGGTATTTTGATTAAATTTTCCTGAAAACACCAGTCACTTTTTTGCTTTGGAACCCAGATGACTTGGATGTTACATACATGTCACTCAAGACCAATTAATGCAAGAAAATAATCTCAAACAGTATGGAGCAATTACCTAACTTTACCCTTATAGAAAATACTCACATAAATTTTACTTCTTTAAAAATGTGACTCACATATTTCACAGCAAAATGTTTCAAAAGAACACGCTTCCATGTGCAGAAACATGGAGAAGGTGTTTTTGTGTAAGGGTGAGAGCAGGGAGGTAGGAACCTGTGAATGCCAACAGACTAAAGCCAAACAACCACAGGTAACGCCTCTGAGTCTGAAGTCTTTCCATTTATAACTGCTCAGTTCCAACTTTTGCTTAAACCACAATGTAAAGATGCTATCTCCTCTGCAGCAGTTGCTCCACTCCAATCTCTTCAGATTGTAGAGAAGTGACTCCACGGTCTCTGAACTCCTGTTTAATCCTCCCAGAATCTTATTGTTGTGAGTCTGCTGAAGGAGAATGCATGGATGGGATTATTGTGAACTTGGAATGATGTAGCGCTCATTCAACACTCCTTACTATTATCTGAGATGCACATCTACTGTATGTATGGTGTTTGTTTTACTTTACGGTTTTGAGCTACCCAGCCTTCCTTGAAGATATACCCAGTGGAAAACAATAATGACAAGTATGAAACAACAAATCTGAAATCTGTCATTTGAGTTGTAGATTTAGGGCTAATTATATCGTGTGAAATCTCAGAAAATCTGAAGAATTTTACACTTAACTCTCAACCAGAAAGTATGTGTATATTTTCTTGTTCATTTTCTCAATGTATTAAAACATGTCTTAAAATGTCTTAAAACCAGAAATGATTTAAATACCTTCTCAAAAGACATATGCAAACTGGATACAGCATTTCTAAAGCAATATAACAACATCATAGTTCAGCTCCTCACACACATGATCAATTTCCCAAACTGGGAAATTACAATGTAACAGCAATAGACTTGACAAGATTATCAAGAGGGCTGGCTCTGTAATTGGTGTCAGGCCGGAGACCTTTGAGACTGTGGTGGAGGGGAGGACCCTAACAAAACTGCGATCCATCATGGACAATCTTGATCACCCCCTCCACCACACACTGGACAGACAGCGGAGCACTTTTTCCAGCAGACTGCTACAGCTTCGCTGCCGAATGGTTAGGTACAGCAAATCTTTCCTGCCACATGCCATTTCACTGTACAATAACTCACTCTAATGTTGAATTCTGGTCATAACTATGCTGCCATACTGCACCTTGCAGTCTGTAGCCTGTGCCCTGTACTCTCCCTCCTCTCTCCCTCTTATAAACTCAACAACAGCCGAGTCATCAGAGAATTTCTGCAGGTGGCATGACTCATGTTGTATTGAAAGTCGGTGTATAAGGTGAAGAGAAAAGGAGAAAGCATAGTCCCCTGTGGAGCTCCCGTATCACTAACCACCACATCAGATAGGACACTGCACAGCCAGACAAACTGTGGCCTGCCTGTCAGGTACTCAGTAATCCAGGAGATCACAGAGCTGTCGACCCCCATTACCCGCAGCTTCTCATCCAACAGCTGTGGCTGGATGGTGTTAAAGGCACTGGAGAAATCAAAGAATGTGATTCTCACATTGTCTCCTCCGCCATCAAGGTGCAGATCGTTGCAGCAGGCAGATGACAGCGTCTTCAACTCCTACATGGGGCTGATATGCAAACTGCAGAGGGTCCACCCATGTCTTCACTTGCAGCCTCAGGTAGGCTAAGACCAGTCTCTCCAGGACTTTCATCATATGAGATGTGAGGGCAACTGGTCGATAGTCATTCAGGTCAGATGGAGACAACTTCTTGTTGGAGAGGAACCAAGCAGGACATCTTCCACAGCACTGGTACTCTCTCTAGACTCAGGCTGTACAGGTGTTTCAGTACTGGAGCTAGATGGTTGGCGCAAGTCCTCAGGATCCTGGTGGAGATGTCATCAGGGCCCGCAGCCTTCTGCTGACGGAGTCTCTCCAGCTGTTTCTTAACCTGGTCTGCAGTCACAGTGATGGTGGGGTTGGTGCTGATGTCCTCGGGGGGGGGGGGGGGGGGGGGGGACAGAGAGGGAGAGGGAGGTGCTGCACAGGAGGGGGAGGGGGAGGGGTGTGTGGGGGTCTGGCTGTGTTGGTGGGGTGACAGATGGTGAGTTGAACCTATTAAGAAACAGATTCAGCTCATCAGCTCTCTCAAGGCTCCCTGATGTCTGTCTGTCCCTCCCCTTACACCCAGTGATGCGTTTCATCCCCGTCCAGACATCCTTCGTATTGCTTTGCTGGAGTTTATCCTCCAACTTCCTCCTGTAATTGTCTTTATACCTCCTCAGCATCTCTCTCAGTTCACACTGTACTCTCCTCAGTTCCTCCCCATCTCCAGACCTAAAAGCCCTCTTCTTCTTGTTAAGAAGTGCCTTTAGGTCACTGGTGATCAGTGGTTTGTTGTTGGGGAAACAGCGCACGGTCTGAGCTGGCATGGTTGTGTTTTCACAGAATCTGATGTATTCTGTGATGCAGTTGATCATATTGTCTATGTCCACCCCATGTGGTTCACAGTGTCTGTCGGTCGGACTCTGTCCCAGTCCCAGTCCGTCATCTCAAAGCAGTCCTGTAGTGCACTAGCAGCCTCCTGTGTCCACCTCCTCACAGACCGTGTGTAAGCAGGCTGCCTTTGCACAAGGGGAACATACAGTGGGGCAAAAAAGTATTTAGTCAGCCACCAATTGTGCAAGTTCTCCCACTTAAAAGATGAGAGAGGCCTCCAATTTTCATCATAGGTATACCTCAACTATGAGAGACAAAATGAGAAAAAAAATCCAGAAAATCACATTGACGGATTTTTAATGAATTAATTGGTAAATTCCTCAGTAAAATAAGTATTTGGTCACCTACAAACAAGCAAGATTTCTGGCTCTCACAGACCTGTAACTTCTTCTTTAAGAGGTTCCTCTGTCCTCCACTCGTTACCTGTATTAATGGCACCTGTTTGAACTCGTTATCAGTATAAAAGACACCTGTCCACAACCTCAAACAGTCAGACTCCAAATTCCACTATGGCCAAGACCAAAGAGCTGTCAAAGGACACCAGAAACAAAATTGTAGACCTGCACCAGGCTGGGAAGACTGAATCTGCAATAGGTAAGCAGCTTGGTATGAAGAAATCAACTGTGGGAGCAATTATTAGAAAATGGAAGGCATACAAGACCACTGATAATTTCCCTCGATCTGGGGCTCCACGCAAGATCTCACCCCGTGGGGTCAAAATGATCACGAGAATCGTGAGCAAAAATCCCAGAACCACACTGGGGGACCTAGTGAATGACCTGCAGAGAGCTGGGACCAAAGTAACATCAGTAACACACTACGCCGCCAGGGACTCAAATCCTGCAGTGCCAAACGTGTCCCCCTGCTTAAGCCAGTACATGTCCAGGCCCGTCTGAAATTTGCTAGAGAGCATTTGGATGATCCAGAAGAGGATTGGAAGAATGTCATATGGTCAGATGAAACCAAAATAGAACTTTTTGGTAAAAACTCAACTTGTCGTGTTTGGAGGAGAAAGAATGCTGAGTTGCATCCAAAGAACACCATACCTACTGTGAAGCATTGGGGTGGAAACATCATGCTTTGGGGCTGTTTTTCTGCAAAGGGGCCAGGACGACTGATCCGTGTAAAGGCAAGAATGAATGGGGCCATGTATCGTGAGATTTTGAGTGAAAACCTCCTTCCATCAGCAAGGGCACTGAAGATGAAACGTGGCTGGGTCTTTCAGCAAGACAATGATCCCAAACACACTGCCCGGGCAACGAAGGAGTGGCTTCGTAAGAAGCATTTCAAGGTCCTGGAGTGGCCTAGCCAGTCTCCAGATCTCAATCCCATAGAAAATCTTTGGAGGGAGTTGAAAGTCTGTGTTGCCCAGCGACAGCCCCAAAACATCACTGCTCTAGAGGAGATCTGCATGGAGGAATGGGCCAAAATACCAGCAACAGTGTGTGAAAACCTTGTGAAGACTTACAGAAAACGTTTGACCTCTGTCATTGCCAACAAAGGGTATATAACAAAGTATTGAGATGAACTTTTGTTATTGACCAAATACTTATTTTACCGAGGAATTTACCAATTAATTCATTAAAAATCCTTCAGTGTGATTGTCTGGATTTTTTTTTTCTCATTTTGTCTCTCATAGTTGAAGTATACCTATGATAAAAATTGGAGACCTCTCTCATCTTTTAAGTGGGAGAACTTGTCACAATTGGTGGCTGACTAAATACTCTTTTGCTCCACTGTACTCAGGCGATAACACAACCAGGTTGTGATCTGATCTGTCAAGTGGGGGTACAGCTGTGGCACTGTATGCATCTCTGACACTGACATACAGTAGATCCAGTGTTTTATTTTCTCTGGTGGGACAGTCAACAAACTGGTGGAAGTTTGGTAATGGTTTACCCAGTGAGATGGTTAAAATCACCCGTGATGGCCATAGTGTAAATGTGTCAGGGTGCTGCTCCAGTAAAGTGGCAGTAGTGGAGCTGATGATGTCACCAGCCACCGCTGCATCAGCTGATGGAGGGACCTAAACAGTAATCACAGTGGCACACGTGCACGCTTGCAGCATATAGTAAGGTTGCATACTTACAGCCAGCATTTCAATGTCTGGGCTGCAGTGACGTTTCTGTACATAAATATAGCATGATTATTCAAAACAAGTAATGAACTGGTGCATCAGGTGACCTACTGGCTACGATACATACCATAAGACCATGCTGCTTAAATGCAACCCTGGTTTGATTCCTGGCCAGGGAGATCATTTCTGTGCATCTCTCCCCACTCTTCACCCCATTTCCTCTCTCTGTCCAATAAAGGCAAAATGCTGAAAAATAAATCTTTAAAATAATGAGCCTATTTTGCTAAATCGTGGTGTGGCACAAGCAAAACTCCAGTAGATTTAGAATCAGTATCTTCCACCAGAAATTTTTCAAAGAGTTCCAAAGGGGGAAATTTGCTGCTTGTCCCTGGGTCTTTTGATGTCCACCTGCAGAGGACACTGTCTTATACAAACAAAAAGAGAACCTCGCTGTACATGCATGTCTAGAAGTATCAGTTACAATATCTTACCAGACATTTGTAATCTCCCAGTGCATGTAGAAAGAGTTCAGTTAATGAAAATTTATAAAACAGCTTCATGCCTGAGGTGAAATCATAACAGTGGAAACAGAAATCAGGTCTCACCGGACAACTTTACAGAGTCGTGTTTCTCACTTTCTTCATAACCAGAAGAGGAGCGATCATCATCAGAATAAGAACGATTTGCATCCCCCTGGAAATAAAGAAAATGCAGACAGAGAAAATGTCAAGGAAAAGAAGGAGCTTTCATAACATGCCTCACACTGGACTCCAAAAGGGTGCTGAAGCATATTTTTTTTTTTTCAGATGTTGTTATCCTCAGAACCTTTTATATCCAAGACTGTGTTCTCTCCATCCAGCCATCAAAGACATTTGATTTAATCAGAGGGCCTTAGTTTTTAAGACTTTTAAAAAGTCAGCAAAACCCTGAAACTACTGACACACTTCTCCAGAAACCCTCACATGCTCTGTCAAGGCCAACGGGATTTCCCCTGTAGTCTTCAGTAAGGGAGTAAACTGGCTCAATAATCCCCAGTGGGTAGCAATAATAGACCAGAATGCTTCAGTGGAGGGAAGGGAGAGAGCCAGAGGAGAGAAAGACAGCAGCGAGAGAGAGAGAGAGAGAGAGAGAGCGACAGAGAGAAACGGGTTGAAAGACTGATGGCTGTGTTTTCTTCTGGCATTTCAGAAAGATCAATCAAAAGCCTTGTGATTTGTGTCAATGTTTCCCTCCGACTCCCCACATCACAGCTACATGCCATGAATATGGTAATGCTGTGATTTCCGTAAGAAAACTCAACTGACTTACTCAGCTGCACTACAATTCTTCAATGATATCATCAGAGCATTTGACAGCTGAGGCCAGTTTGACAGCATCATTTCACGGTGTTTTTCCCCTGAGAAAAATGCCTTCAGAAATTTTTACTGCATTGAATATATCATTGTTCTGTTTGGACTGCTGCTGGCAAATATCATAATTACATCCAGTGCTCAGAATTATTTCTATGGCGTATCAAACTTCAAACTCTTTTTTCTTGGTTTTAATTTTCTTTAAAGTATTTAGAGGCTATGACAACTGGAGCCTAAAATGAGGAATTTATTATTTTTAATAATAGTGTAGATGGATTTGATCAGATATAGCAGTAATACACATGAACTAAAGACAATGAAAAAATAAAATACATTATTTGAGGGACTTTTGCCTACATGACCACAGGCTTTACTAAACCAATGTTTATGAAATAGAGGGAGAATGAGAGTCCTTTGGCAATACTGTAATGCATCGCTCATGTTTTCTTTTTTCCCCAAAACCTTGCTGCTGCCAACAATGTTTTAGCATGTTTATGTAATACCATCATTGAGTAGCTGTAGGCTATAGACAAACTGTTTTTAATTTAATATCATTTCTATTCTGGCAATCCTGAAACACTGAAGGCTATTTATCACATATCATACGAGAAGGTCCAGTTGTAATAATGAGTTTACAGAAAATTTTTACAAAGAATTTTTATAAGACATTTAAGTCATAAAATATATATTTTAATTTCATTTTTTTACAGGCATGAAATACCTCCATCCATGTTTCTCAAAGATGTGATCTTCAAGGGACAAGTTGGATTGATTATGACATTACTGTAAGAAAATGGGAAAGGAGAACCAATAAAAACTACTACAGTCAAATCCTTTTCAACCTGTATTCATCTGAATATGCCACAAATGCAAGATATTTAATGTTGAAACTGATAAACTTTATTGCTTTTTGCAAATATTTACTCATTTTGAATTTGATACCTGCAACACATTCCAGGGGCAAGTTAACCACTCTGTTACATCACCTTTCCTTTTAACACTCAATACGCTTTTAGGAACTGAGGACACTGATTGTTGAAGCTTTGTAGGTGGAATTCGTTCCCATTCTTCCCTGATGCAGGACTTCAGTTGCTCAACAGTCCGGGGTCTCTGTTGTTGCATTTTGCCCTTCATAATGCACCATACATTTTCAGCAGGAGACAGACCTGTACTCCAGGGAGGCCAGTCTAGCACCCATACTCTTTTACCAAGAAGCCACGCTGTTGTAACATGTGCAGAATGTGGCTTGGCATTGTCTTTCTGAAATAAGCAGGGACCTTCCTAAAAAAAAAAAAAAAAAAAAAAAAAAAAAATGTTGCTTGGATGAAAACATACGTTGCTCCAAAACCATGATGTACCACTGAGTATTGATGGTGCCTTCACACATGTGTAAGTTACCCATGAAATGGGCACTAACCACCCCCTCCCCTCATACCATCACAGATGCTGGCTTTCGAACTTAAAACTGATAACAATCTGGATTGTTTTCTTCTTTTGTTAGTTGTTTTCTTCTTTAGCCCAGGGGATACAATGTCCAAGATTTCCAAAAACAATTTGAAATGTGGTCTCCTCAGACCACAGCACACTTTTCCCACTTTGTGTCAGTCCATCTCAGATGAGCTTGGGCTCAGAGCAACCAGCAGTGTTTCTGGGTGTTGCTGATACATGTATGTGGCTTTCACTTTGTATGGTAGAGTTTTAACTTGCACTTGTAGATGTAGCGACGAACTATGTTAACTGACAATGGTTTTCCAAAGTGTTCTTGAGCCCTGGTGGTAATATCCTTTACAGAATGACTCCTGCCTTTTAAAGCTGGTTTCAATCTTTTCACTTATGTGCAGAAATTTCTCCACTTTCTGTGAATCTATTGATGATATTATGGACTGTAGATGATGAAATCTCTAAATTCCTTGTAAATGAAAAATGTTGTTCTTAAACTGTTGGACTATTTGCCCACGCAGTTGTTCACAAAGTGCTGAACCTCACTCAAACCTTGTTTGTGAATGCCTGAGCCTTTTAGGGATGCTTCTTTTATATGAAATCATGACACTCACCGGTTTCCGGAAAAATGTTTTTTTGAGCATTCTTCAACTTTCCCAGACTTTTCTTATCCCTGTCCCAGCTTTTTTGGAATGTGTTGCGGGCATCAAATTAAAAATGAGTGACCATTTGTAACAAAACAATAAAATGTATCAGTCTGAACATTAAAAATCTTGTCTTTGTAGTGCATTCAACTGAATATAGGTCCCAAAGGACTTTGAAATCACTGAATTTTTTTATTTACATTTTACGCAACATCACAACTTCTCCGGAATTGGAGTTGTATAAACAAGAAATACTGACACACAGCAACAGTACAGA
This sequence comes from Pholidichthys leucotaenia, assembly GCA_020510985.1. NCBI lineage: Eukaryota > Metazoa > Chordata > Actinopteri > Cichliformes > Pholidichthyidae > Pholidichthys > Pholidichthys leucotaenia. The sequence continues at coordinate 268,217,944 of CM035848.1, read as the reverse complement.
TTAAAGCTACAATATAGAACTATGGGAGAAAATTAAGTTTTAGCAAAACCTTGTGGTCACAGAGGGAACTATGATGTCATTCATGCCATTCATTTATGTTACAGCCAAAGGTTTTGAACCACAGTCCTGGTCATAAATCAAGGGAGTGAATGGAGCCGCAGCTACGTCGTAAGTAAAATGTAAGACCCTTGACGTCCGTGCGAACAATTGGACTCATTAAAATAGAAATGCAGCCAATCTGTCAGTCCATAAAATGTGTGAAAACACATAAATCTGAAACAATCTCTATGTGTAGCCCCCCTGTAAACATCTAAATCTGCTCAGTTCCATGATTATGAAAATCTGCGGAACACAAAGGCTGGGCTCATTTTAGCAGCAAAGGCCTCTGCCAGAGGTTAAAATCTCCACACTGAGAAACACAGATAGATTGATGTGAGCTGCCCACAGGAAAGGACACCGTGCACAGGATGAGAGGATGGGGGGGAGGGGGGGGAGACGAGCTGAAGGACTTTCAGTCTTCAGAAATATATACAAATCAGAGACAGTAATGACTGAGAATTTACAGCCATGCTAGTGTCGATAACAATTAATTTTCACAATATTGGAATTCTGGCACTTGTCTGGAGGGCATTTTTTTTTTCAACTGAGAAATAAGTGCTGCTAAGGTAATTAAAAAAAACCCTCACATATCATGAGGTACAAATTTGTTGATTTATTAACCTCAATTAACAACAATTACAGATCCCATTTATTGCCATTTTCAGGGATTAATTGTCAATTTTGATATTCTCAGTGACACACACACACACACACACACACACACACATGTACACCTACACACACAAATACAGTATACATATAGTATATAATGGCATGCCTTCCATAGAGAAAGCAGAGCCTGAGGACGAGGGGGATTACTCACCCATCACAGGGACTGAGGTTGCCAAAGTTGTTAAAAAATAGCCCTGAGTACCTCACGGCTCTGGATGTTATAGAGCTGTCCTGGTTGACATGCCTGTGCAACATGGCATGGAAGTTGGGGACAGTACCTTTGGCATGGCAAACTGGGGTGGTGGTTCCACTCTTCAGAAAGGGTCACCAGAGGGTAGGGTTGTGTGATATGACCAAAATTTCATATCACGATACAAGTAATCTTATTTGACGATCAGGGGCATCGGACTGGGGGGAAAGGGTACTCTTTACCCAGGGCCCACTGCAGGGATGGGGTCCTCAAAAAGCCTGGAATGAAAACATTTTTCTGTGCTGCATTCTTTTAATTTCTAATTAATGTCATAGTAAACTTCACCCCGGCTGAGTGCAGTGTTTGGCAGACTGAATTTTGCATTAACAGTAATGATGGATGTTGCCTGAGGCTCCTATCACCCCTTTAAAAAGGTGCAAAATAGTTTAGTCCACACACTTGCACCCAGTTGTTTCAACTGCAGCACAGCAACCTGCAGTCTATTCCTGCAGCACATCTGCTTCCTCAGCCAGGTTAGTGAATCATTACCCTAAGCCTTGGCTTTTATTTATTATTTATGTATTGCTTTGTGAAAGTACATGTAGTAGGTGATTTGTTAATTTTTAACAAGGGGGTTGTAGGTGATATTCATAAAGTTGGCATTTGGTAGAACTACAAAGGTGTAAATGTAGTTTCAGTACAAATTTGCAAGAATAAAGGTGCAGAAATATGATAAAATATGACAATTAACAACTTAAATAGTCACATATTTATTATAAGCAAGTCCCAAAAACTTGCGATTTTCCTGAGGAAAAAACAAAGCTTCCAAATGGCGACCCCCCCCCCCCACACACACACACACTTCTAACAAAAAAATCTGAAACTTACAACAGTAAAGTCACAAATTTACAAAAAAAAAAAAGTTTTTTCTGAAATATTTTGATATACTGTCTTTATTTATTTATTTAACCTTTTTCTCTCAAATGTCCAATTTTTTTTCACCAATAAGTGAGGTTTTCGATGTAAACATTTTTCTAGGAAAGTTAACTTTTTAAAAATACACTTTCAAGTTTTTCCTGATAAATGTATTACTCTTTTTCCTATAAATTAACCATGTTTTATGATAAACATGCTACCATTCTTATAAAGTTTTTCTATAAAATTTGCAACTTTTTTGTTGAATTTTCATGATTTTCTTGTCCTTGTGCTCCTATCCTCTCACTGACCCTATTTACATGGTCACGAGTAAACCGATTATAATCAGCTTTCTGGAGTTACCCGATTATTCAAACTGTCATGTAACCAGAAAATCCGATTACCTTTATCAGTTACAGGCCATTGGTTTATGAGAAAAAGGATTAACACACCTAGTTCATTTGCCTAATAAACCGTTTACTCGGTGCATGTAAACACCATAAGCCGTTTATTACCTTTATCAGTTTACTCCAGTAATCAGTTTACTTGTGACCATGTAAACAGGGTCACAAACTGTTTCCCTGTATAAACTATCCTTAAAGTCTTTATGGGGATGGAGGGTGGCAGGTTAACAGAGGGGAGGATTTGGGCTCATTTTGCTGGCAAGAGGAATACACTTTTAAAAAAAATGCAAATATTTATTTATTTGAATGGAGGTTTAATATTTTATTGGCAATGGCTATGGATACGGAAGCTGTATTCCTATACAAAATGTCTATTGCTACAGAAGAGTTGACAAGCCGACCAAACCCTTTCAGATCAACTTCAAGCCAGCTGCCACTGTGGCTTAGGTAGATATGCCCCTGATCAGAAGGTTGCTGGTTCACTTCCTGCTATCAGCACTTTGCTCACAACATTTTACTTGATATGAAATTCAGAGGTAAAACTAAGAGCTAAGACCTAAGGATCTGGGAGTGGGTAAGGTTAAAAAGGTAGTAAATAGGTATTAACCCTTTGAGTGTGAGAGTCCGCATGCCCCTAGTGGCAGAGTGTGGTGTTGCGCCTGTCAACCATCATCCCTTTAACTCCCCAGCTATACTGATGACTTGTACTGATCGTGCCAGTTCAGAAGGTGGCAGGCACGCATTGGAGGACTCATGGATGACACGTAATACACCCAAGAAGAAGAAATCCTTATTTCCTTTTCCTGTTTTCTTTCTTTGAGCCCAGAAAGCAAATATGGCCGCCATGCACCGTCATGTACCGTCACATAAAACTGCGTCATACTCGAAAAATTGCCAGGGAATACAAACAAAATTGATGTGGGATAATCATAGGAGTGTCTAGATGTGGGAGAGAGTGCAAATGACTGACAGAATGGAAATTAACAACCACGATGGATGAAAATGGACCGACCACGCAAGCGAGCGAGTCTCCTTCATCACCTTTAAGTGACAAATTTCTTTGTTTCTTCACATTGTGCTGATTTTCTTGTTCATATACTTTGAAGATAAGATGACAATGTACCTCTGTACAAAAAAACGGTGTCAAAAGACTGAACCATTCTTTGTGTAAATATGTCCAAAGTCTGCTTTTGACTGAGTTATGTAATTCAATATAGCTGCCACAGCATTATGCAAATTAGATGTGTAAATTCACTCCTATCTGAAACTCTGGATCATATTTTACATCTTTCTAATTGACAGTAAGCCATTATCTCTTTCCACTTTAAAGTTATAGCCTTGGAAAGTTCTGACATCTGATCTGACTAGTTTCTTGAAAAAAATCTTTACCACTGTTGACCACTTGGGGTTATGTCGCAGTTTGGCGACAGTCACACTCAAACGGTTAAATTTTTCCATACCTGTAGCCTGCTGCTTTTAAGATACTCGTAAAGAGAACGTACTGGCCAATCAGATTTGAGCCATAACTGTTGCAAGAATTCTATGGGTATGGCTCCGTATCAATAGCCACTGCCGCTTTTTCATATTTTTGCAAAGATTCTTTTGTATTTTGAATGGATATTTATTTTTCAGTGGAAGCTGCCCATTTTTATTATTGATGAAGATCATGGTCTCTGCGTGAAGTGATAATTTTGTAAAAATTTATTGGGTAATAAATACAGTATGTCCATGAGTGTATAGTTATTAAAATAAAATGGATGTGCCAAATAAGTATAGTGTAATTTGTGCTACTGTATGTAAATTTCCTTTTTGCATTATTTAGGGGTGCTTTTTTGGGGTTGACCACCTGCCCCTCAAAATGACAAAAATCAACATTTTACTGATCTCAGTTGGAAACTGGGTTTATTAAAGATGCTCTACCAGCCAAAAATTGAAAGTATACAAATGAATAAGACCAACTGAATAGAAAATAGAACATTTAATCTTTATTTATACAGGGGAAGTCAATTGAGAGGTGAACTCTCTTTTTCAAGGACGTCCTGTTCACACTCACACCTGGAAGCTGCCCAGTACAACCACAGACCTGTGCCCACAGAGCAGCTCCAATGGAGCAGGTGGGGTTAAAGGCCTTTGCACAAAGGAATCACAGTGGGGTTAATGAGGGTGGGGCAAACACTGCTATGTTATCTGTCCCACACAGATCGGATCCTGCCGGTCCAGGGATTGAACCGGCGACCCTTCAGCCACCAGTCCACACCCTAACCATTAGGCCACCACACACACACACACACACACACACACACACACACACACACACACACACACACACACACACACACACACACACACACACACACACACACACACAGAGACAGAGTGGTGTGAAAAAGTGTTTGCCCCTTCCTGATTTCTCATTTTTTTGAATGTTTGTCACACTTAAATATTTCAGATCATCAAAGAAATTTAAATATTAGACAAAGATAACACAAGTAAGCACAAAATGCAGTTTTTAAATGAAAGTGTTTATTATTAAGGGGAAAAAATCCAAACCTACATGGTCCTGTGTGAAAAAGGGATTGCCCCCTAAACCTAATAACTGGTTGGGCCACCCTTAGCAGCAACAACTGCAATCAAGCATTTGTGATAACTGGCAGTGAGTCTTTTACAGCCCTATGGAGGAATTTTGGCCGACTCATCTTTGCAGAATTGTTGTAATTCAGCCACAGTGGAGGGTTTTCAAGCATGAACCGCTTTTTTAAGGTCATCCCACAGCATCTCAATCAGATTCAGGTCAGGACTTTGACTAGGCCACTCCAAAGTCTTCATTTTGTTTTTCTTACGCCATTCAGAGGTGGACTTGCTTGTGTGTTTTGGTTCATTGTCCTGCTGCAGAACCCAAGTGCTCTTCAGCTTGAGGTCACAAAAAGATGGCCGAACATTCTCCTTCAGGATTTGTTGGTGGACAGCAGAATTCCTGGTTCCATTTACCACAGCAAATCTTCCAGGTCCTGAAGCAGCAAAACGGCCTCAGACCATCACACTACCATCACCATATTTTACTGCTGGTATGATGTTCATCCATCCATCCATCTTCTTCCGCTTAACCTTTTTTGAAATGCTGTGTTACTTTTACGCCAGATGTAATGGGACACACACCTTCCAAAAAGTTCAACTTTTGTCTCGTCAGTCCACAGAGTATTTTCCCAAAAGTCTTGGGGATCATCAAGATGTTTTCTGGCAAAACTGAGACGAACCTTTATATTCTTTTTACTCAGCAATGGTTTTCGTCTTGGAACTGCGCAATGCAGGCCATTTTTGCCCAGTCTCTTTCTTATGGTGGACTCATAAACACTGACCTTAACTGAGGCAAGTGAGGCCTGCAGTTCTCTGGATGTTGTTGTGGGGTATTTTGTGACCTCTTGGATGAGTCGTCACTGTGCTCTTGGGGTAAATTTGGTCAGCCAACCACTCCTGAGGAGGTTCACCACTGTTACATGTTTTCGCTATTTGTGGATAATGGCTCTCACTGTGGTTCACTGGAGTCCCAAGCTTTAGAAATGGCTTTACAACCTTTTCCAGACTGATAGATCTCAATTACTTTGTTTTTCATTTATTCCATAATTTCTTTGGATTCTAGCAAGATGTCTAGCTTTTGACGATCTTTTGGTCTTCTTCACTTTTTCAGGCAGGTCCTATTTAAGTGATTTCTTGATTGAGAACAGGTGTGGCAATGATCAGGCCTGAGTGTGGCTCGAGAAATAGAACTCAGCTTTCCAAAGATGTGATAAACCACAGTTAATTTATGTTTTAACAGGGGGGCAATCACTTTTTCACACAGGGCCATATAGGTTTGGAATTGTTTTACCCTTGATAATAAACACCTTCATTTAAAAACTGCATTTTGTGTTTACTTGTGTTATTTTTGTCTAATATTTAAATTTGTTTGATGATCTGAAACATTTAAGTGTGGCAAACATACAAAAAAATGAGAAATAAGGAAGGGGGCAAACACTTTTTCACACCACTGGTGTGTGTGTGTGTGTGTGTGTGTGTGTGTGTGTGTGTGTGTGTAAACACACACTTGCACTACTCAGTAGACTCCTCAATGACACCAACTATGGATATGAAAGTAGAGGGAAAAACATCAGCTACGTATCTTTTCTATATGGATGACCTGAAGATGTTCAGCAAAAGCGAAGAACATCAACAAGGACTCTTGGATTTTGTCAATAAGTTCATAAAAATGGAATTTGGCCTTGACAAGTGTGCCAAAGCCTGTTTCAACAAAGGTAAGCTAATACCTACTGTTACCCTCAAATTAGATACAAAAATCAAGGTAAAAGACTAGGAACAAGCGGATATAATAATATTATTATTATTATTATTATTATTATTATTATTATTATGCATGCTAGACTTTTGTTTTAATGATGTAAAAACTGTAACTTGGTATTGCACTGGGTTCTATCTGAGTGTATTATTTCAAAGTGGCGAGACAATTTTATATTTTGTTTAGTAAACATATGACCCAAGAAATCATTTTGAAGGTAACCCCCCCCCCAAAAAAAACACAGTATGTTTCCATAAACAGGACCTTTAAAGATGCACAGATTAAATCAAACTAGCATTTTTCAAATTGGAGCTATTCCACTGTATTGGGAGTGAGCTTACCTCAGCCTGAAAGCCTTCAACCAAGATGGCCACCAGCAGATTGAAAAGAACGTAGTTTCCAAAGGTCATTAGGGCCACAAAGTAAAGAGCAGCAATAGGTGAGGTGGCAGCCATACCATTGTACAAGACCGCATTCCAGTCCTCTTGGGTTAGGATCTTAGAAAATTACAGCAACACACACATAGTTTTTATATTACAAGTGATGACATTGTTTTTCCGCAATGCAAAACTATTCTTAAGCAATTAAGAAATATAGTATGTGTAAATCACAAGTCAAGTCACACTTATTTATAAAGCACTTTTAAAGCAACTAATGTTGACCAAAGTGCTGTACAGTTTAGGGACAACATAAAACAGAACAAAGGATAATTCAAACAAACACAAGAACAATAAACCAATCAATTAACTGAACAGCAACATGATGAACTCAAAAGACTGGATTAAAAGGCCAGAGAATTAAAATAAAGTTTTAAACAAGATTTAAAAATGGAAAGGTTAGGGCCCAGCCTCACATGCAGGGGTAGCTGGTTCCACAGCCTAGGGGCAGCAACTGCAAAGTGCTGGTCATCTTTGTGAGAATCAACCTTGACCTTGGGAAAGCTAAAAGCAGTTGAGCTGTAGACCTCAGTGAACTCACCGTGGCAAGGGGGAGTAAAAGGTCAGAAAGGTACGATGGGACAAGTCTGTTTAAGAACTTTAAAAGACAAAAATAAAATTTTAAAATCAATCCTAAAATGAACAGGGAGCCAGTGAAGGGACACAAGGACAGGGGTGATGTGCTCACGTTTCCAAGTCCTTGTAAGGAGACAGGCAGCAGCATTCTGGACTAACTGCAAACGAGACAGAAACTTGGCTGACACCAAAATAAAGGGAAATACAGTAGTCCAGTTGAGATGTAATAAAAGCATGGCTCACTCTTACAAAATCCTCAAAAGATAAAAAAGGACTTGACTTTTGATTAAAGTCTCAGTTTAAAAAAGCTATGTTTAACAACAGAAATGATCCATTTGTCAAATTTAAAATCATTGTCCAGTAAAACACCCAGGTTTCTAGCAAGAGGTCTGACATAGTCACCAAGGCCACACAGATCAGTCATGGGGAAGTTGCAGGGACCACTCGGGCCAAAGATAAGGATCTCAGTTTTGCTTTCATTAAAATTAAGGAGATTAAAAGCCAACCAGGGCTTAAGCTCCATTAGGCAATCATGTAGAGGTTTGAAGGACAGTGAACTGTTGGATTTAAGGGGCATATAGATTTGTGTGTCATCCGCATAGCTATGAAAAGAGATGCCATATTTTCTGAGGATTGAGCCTAGAGGGAGCATGTACAAAGAAAACAACAGTGGACCAAGAACTGACCCTTGAGGGACTTCACAAAACACAGGGGAGGATGAGAAGACAGTAACCAAGACTGACACAAAATGTTCTGTTGGACGAATAAGACCTGAACCAATCCAGGGCCGTGCGTTTTTTATACCAACACAGTGCTCAAGCCGAGAGATGAGGACGTTGTGATCAGCTGTGTTGAAGGCAGCTGTGAGGTCTAAAAGGATTAAAATGGCATTGACACCAGAGCCTGTTGCTAATAAAAGGTCGTTAAAATCTTTTCAAAGTGTTGTCTCAGTGCTGTGACAGGCCTTAAAACCAGACTGGTACACCTCAAGAATGTCCTGGTCATTTAAAAAAGGTTTGTAGTTGCATGAATTGCAACTGCATTGTCTAATATTTTATGTAGATAGAAAAGGGAGCTTAGAGATGGGTCTAAAATTTGAGATTAATGAAGAGTCCAGGTTGGGCTTTTTAAGCAATGGTCGGACAGTTGCCTAAAAACAGAAGGACAACACAAGAAGTTAAGACTACTGTTAATAATCTGATGGATATTCGGACCAGCGGTTTCAAATATCTCCTGCAGAAAATGGGAACGTATCATCACTTCCTGTGTCTGGTGTGGTTTGCTTTGTGCTGAGCTCTCCTCACTCTCCTGAGGATTATTGCCTTTAATTGCATTTTAATCTCTTTTTTCCATCTACTGTCACCTCACTACTGTTTAACAAGTCTCTTGCACCTGTGTGCGCACTGAGTGTCACCTAATCATCCTCTTCAACCTTCTGTTCACCATTCATCGGTGTTTGTGTTAGCCTCAGGTTAGCCAGTAGCTATGGCTACTAGCTTTCCTTCCCCTTCTCCTCTGGTGTGCTCTCTGTGTCAGATGTTTAGCTACACCTCTGCCTCTTTTAGTGATAATTGTAAATGTAATAAATGTTGTCTTTTTGAGGCGCTTGAGGCAAGGTTGTGTGATTTGGAATCCTGGCTCCGCTGCATTGAAACACCATCGGCGCCAGTTAATAATGACGGACTCCCTTTAGCTGCAGCGGCGCATCGTAGCATAGGGCCTGTTAGCCATTCCCCAGCTTCCACCTTTCCTGAGCAGCCAAGAGAGAATTGGTGGGTGACGGTGAGAAGGAAGCATAGTCGCAAGCCCCTGGTTCACCACCAACCTGTTCATGTTTCTAATCGCTATTCCCTGCTCAGCGACACACCCACTGAGGAAAAAACTATGATCATTGGTGACTTTATAGACAGAAACGTGAACCTAGAGACTCCAGCGGCCATAGTCAAATACATTCCCGGGGCCAGAGCAGGCGATATCGAGTCAAATTTGAAAATGCTGGCTAAAAGTAACTGTAAATTCTCCACAATTGTTATCCACACCGGCATTAACAACATCCGACTCTGGTAGTCGGAAGTTACAAAACAGTGTGGAATCGGTGTGTCATCATCATCATAGCAGTCTGTCGGTGGCGACAATGACCGTTTCATTGAGGTCTGCTCTGATTCCTCCACGCAGCTCTGTCCTTTGTCACATGGTCTGGGCGCCCATGCCATCCACGCTCAGACCATATTCCTCCTCAGCCCGGCTCTCATTTTGACAGCGTCTCAGCGGGCCTCCAGCTGTCAAGCTCTATGGGACGGCTGGAGGCCAATTACCTCTCATCAGCTGAGGCGCTGTCAGCTACTATAAAAGGGAGCAGTCGTGATCATTCAGTGCTGTGACCTTGCTCTATTATCCATGCTCTTCTCCGGTGTGGGTAAGGCTGGAACCCCTTCGTCCGGCGCCAGCCCCCCTTTCGTCATTCATCATCGTTTGTAAGTGTGTACCATTGTATGATCGTTTGTGTTTTGGCCCCACGAGGCTCTGTTCTTTTGTTCCTTTTCCTTATTGTCAATAAACAACGCAAACTCACCAGTCAGCCCTTGGCTCTTATTTATGGCTCGCAAGAGCCATACGTAACAGTAGGTCACAGCCCGTGAGTTGCCGGCTGCCGTGAGTTTGCTTTATTGGACTTTGGTCTTCCCTGTCTGGGTGTCAACTCTGGGAACATGCCGTCTCCCAGAAGCCGCGTTCAGCACCTGGGTAATGAGCTAGCGACCGCCCTGGAGTATGTCAATGGGACGCTCCTCACCACCACCTTCTACGACAATCTCAAACGACATACGCTGGCACCTAGACTACGCTGAGGTTCTCCTGGACAATCTTCCTCACTACGCTGACCACCCTGAAGTCTGCGCGAGGAGAAATGACATTGCCTCACAACGTGAGTTACTCCGTGGGCTGGAGGGAAATCCTGGCAGGAAGCCGAAGAGGAGGAGTCATCACCCCTCGCTTCGGGATCCCGCTCCTGCCTCTGTTCCGGCCCAGGAGTTCGCACCATCCAGAGGTCTTTCCCCGTCGGGCATGACGTCACCCGGGAATCCCCCGGAGGAGCTGCAGCTGACAGCTATCAAGATGCGAGACCGAGTGGCTGCTGCTCACTCCGCGGTACATCCATCTGTCATCATTAAGCATGTGACGGCGGCAGTTCGACTGGTGGAGAGGAATCCAGAGTTGCGTGAGTTCCCTGAGTTTGCCGACCTGCTCGCCTCTGTCTCTGCACAGGAATGGCGATTCCCGGATCTCACCTTTGCCTCGCCCCCTGCAAGAAACCATCGTCACACCGGCTGTCCACCTCAGCACGAATCCCGTCCGGATCCAGTTCCGGGTCACTGCAAGGGCTCAATTCCCCATCCAGCTGTCACTCCTGCGCCTCGTCAGAGGGGAAACCCCGCAGCCTCGTCCCCCGAGCCATCTTTTCCTGCTGTTACATCAGCGCTCTGTGCCCGGCTCGTCTCGGCTGTCGCCCCCTCCTCCTCGACGCATTCCCCGGCTGCTGTGTGTACTCAGAGTCCTGACTTGGCGAGCTCCATCCCGGAACCATCTCGAGCGGCTCCCTGTCATCCTCCCAGGGGGTCCTCTGTCACCGTCCGGCGGGGAAAGGGAGGAGCAACGTCCGCCACAGCGGTCACCACTCAGCCTCCAGGAGACAGGCAAGTCCAAGTTCATTCATACTCTCATTGTGATTTGCTCTGTCAGACTCCTGGAGGTGGAGTTCGGGGTTCACAGCTCCCCGAGCTCCCACCACCTGCTGTGGCTATAATTATTAATCCCGCATCCTCTGTGTCTCCCTCCGCTGAGCAGTCCTCGACGCCAGGCCAACGTCGCTGGATGAGGAGGGGGCCTGCGGTTCTGGAGAGCCTGGTTCCGGTTCCGCAGCTATGCTGTGGGCAGAGGAGGAGAGCGGACTGCAGCGCGGAACCTGCGCCGACGAGGAAGCGTCCCCGGGTCTCCACGGAGGAGCGGTCCGGTCCAGCGGGTCGAGGTTCTCCTGCCACCACGCCGTGTGGGCCATCAGCATGGGCACCGGTGCCGGAGGACTCGCAAGCTGCACGCACCATCATGCCAGCTGTGGAGCCTGACACAGCTGAGTGGGAGCCTGATGACGACCTCCTGCCGTCTGAGCCCGGATCTTCGCAGTCCTGGACGGCGTCAGAACCCGAGATCAGGCAAGTGCTCTGCTTTGTCTTTCTCCTTCATATCTTAGAGCATTTTAGCCTGTCTCTTGGGGAGATGAGCCGGGTGCAGCCGCCCGCTGCGTCCGAGCTTATCTTGCCGGATTCTGGCGCTGCCGGTGATCCTGATCCCGGTTCTTCTCTCTCTCCTGAGCCTTCTCCCAGGGTTGCCGGCGAGGAGCTGCTTTTGCCCGCTGTGCCAGTGGTTCCAGGTTCGGGGTTGGAGGTTGGTTCTGGTGCGGTGCCGACCCAATCGGGGTCCAACGCGGGTGCAACCGAGACCCAATCGGGGTCCATCGCGGGAGCAGCCGCGACCCAATCGGGGTCCGGCGAGGGTGCAGCACCAGTGGCATCCAGGTTCAGTGAGGGAGTTGCAGATCCCCTGCCATCGGACACTGGACCGGCTCATCTTCATCTTCATCTTCATCCCCCTCTTCACCGTCGTCATCATAGTCACCCTCATTATCCCCCCAAGCTTTCTCCACCAGGGCCCATATGGACCTCTCACTGTCGGCCCGGCTCGCCCTCGCTATTTCTCTCCACAGGGAAGCCATTGCCTTTCTCTCCCCTACGAGCCTGGTGGCTGAGCGATGCGGGTCGGCCGCCAGAGGGACTGCCGTACCCATTCGGCTCTTTGGTTCAGCCGCTCGACTCATTGGACTCTCTGTTCGGCGGTCTGGTCCAGCCGCCCGAAGTACTGTTTTTCCTGGCCTGGGATTCGTGTAGGCCGCCTGAACGTTTCCCGTCACCCCTGTTGGCGGTTTGGACGCTGGGTGCGGGGAGACCCCCCGAACTGAATTATTTCTGCCGTTATTCCTGTGCCTAGTCCTTTGTTGTTTTGTGAGTGCAGGTATATAACTTCTTATAGTCGTATCACGGTTAACGTGCCTTTTTTTTTCTCCCCCTCCTGTTTGAGGGATGCCCTGTATCTGGTGGATTTCGCCTTAGGAGCCTCTGCTCTCATTTTAAGGTCTCCTGGGTTGTTTTTCTTTGGGTCTTGTCAACTTGTTGTAGCATTTTATGGAGTATTGTGCCTTTTTTTCCCCCCAAACACTGTAATTGCTTCATTTGTCCCCTGCCAATGGTGTCTTTTTTTTTTCTCTCTGGCTGCACATTATTAGCATTTTATGGAGTATTGTGCTTTTTTTCCCCCCATACTCTGTAATTGCTTCATTTGTCCCTTGCCAATGGTGTCTTTTTTTTTTCTCTCTGGCTGCACATTATTAGCATTTTATGGAGTATTGTGCTTTTTTTCCCCCCATACTCTGTAATTGCTTCATTTGTCCCTTGCCAATGGTGTCTTTTTTTTTCTCTCTGGCTGCACATTATTAGCATTTTATGGAGTATTGTGTTTTTTTTCCCCTCATACTCTGTAATTGCTTCATTTGTTCCCTGCTAACGTTGGGTTTTCTCTTTTCCCATTCATGCTCTCCTGGCCTACACCCCATCCGCCCACCCTAGGTGTGTGTGTGTGTGTGTGTGTGTGTGGGGGGGGCTTGGGTGTTACTAGCCGTTCGGAGCCCGGCCTTGAGGGGGGGGGTTTCTGTCACATGGTCTGGGCGCCTATGCCATCCACGCTCAGACCATATTCCTCCTCAGCCCGGCTCTCACTTTGACAGTGTCTCAGCGGACCTCCAGCTGTCAAGCTCTATGGGACGGCTGGAGGCCAATTACCTCTCATCAGCTGAGGCGCTGTCAACTACTATAAAAGGGAGCAGTCCTGATCATTCAGTGCTGTGACCTCGCTCTATTATCCACGCTCTTCTCCGGTGTGGGTAAGGCTGGAACCCCTTCATCCGGCACCAGCCCCCCTTTCGTCATTCATCATCGTTTGTAAGTGTGTACCATTGTATGATCGTTTGTGTTTTGGCCCCACGAGGCTCTGTTTCTTTGTTCCTTTTCCTTATTGTCAATAAACAACACAAACTCACCGGTCAGCCCTTGGCTCTTATTTATGGCTCGCAAGAGCCATACGTAACATCCTTTGCCTTCTGCTGCCAGGAACTCCTGACCTTGTTAACCCATGCAACGTCCAAGCCGGTATGAGTTGCTTTCTGACTGACCTTTTCTTGATGACTGCTTGCACAGTATTTGAGTACCGCTGCCTTTTGCTGGACTAGCACCACATTCTTGGGAGATAGAGGTATTATCAGTGGCAAGGAGAGGCCAAGACAAACTGACTCCAGTATCTGTTGCAGTGACTTTGCAAAAATGATGTCTGCATCTGTAGTATTCTCTGGGCCCCTCCCCAATCTGACCAGTGATGACATGTTTAGCCACATGTCATCCTTCAACCACTGGCTGTCTGTGTGGTGTCCTGCAAACAATGTGGGCTACATAGACAACTGGAGCTCATTTTGGGGTAAACCTGGTCTTATTAGATGAGACAACATCCAATCCACTTTGGATGGTGCGTCTCTTTTATCTAACAATCTGGCATCGTTTTTATCCAAAGTTCCAAAGCCTTGACTACTCAGAGTTGGGACCAGGAAGCGGAGTTGCAGTCTTGCATGCCTCTCTGCAGCTTCTCTCCATCCGCCGCCCCTCAACTTAGCCCCTGTCTTCCCCATCAGAGAATCACTGTCTGCTCCCTCTAAAGCAGGGGTGTACAATCATGTGCCATGGAGGGCCAAGACCCTGCAGATTTCCTCTTCTACCCAGTCTCTTCAGTAGATGTTTTCACTTAACAGCAATCAGTAGGAAAAAAACTCAGTGGAATCTGCTGTTGAAGACACTGGTTGGAGGTAAAGCCTGCAGGGTCTTGGCCCTCCATGGCACATGATTGGACACCCCTGCTCTAAAGTAAATAAAAATGTAATGTATAAGCATCCCAAAGTGATTAAACAAAAAGTTGGTAAAACTCAAACATGTAGCCTCTAAATCTAATGACTTGGCCTCTGCTCCTCCTCATAATTTAAAAATTAAATGTGGTTTGTTAAATATTAAGACTAACTCCCAAGTCTCTTCAAGTCCATGATATATTAATTGATCATCAGATTGATTTAATATATCTTACAGACTTGGTTAGGACAAAAGGATTGTGTTGGTTTTAGTGAATCAACTCCTTCTGGTTATCTAAACTGTCAAAATCCCAGAAGTTCTGGTCATGGAGGAGGAATAGCAATAATTTACCATTCCCAAATTGCTAGTTAATATAAAGGAAAAAATTATGTTATAATTCCTTTGAGGGTCCGGTCCTCAGTATTGGGCATGCTAGCAATTTTAGGCTAAACCCATTTTTTTTTTTTTGCCATAGTTTATCATCCTCCCTCAGCCTACTTGGAGATTTTATCTGAATTTGCTGAGTTCTTAGCAGATTCAGTGCTGAAATCACATAGAATAATTAAGGTAGGGGACTTTAATAAACATGTAGATGTAGATAGTGATTGCCTTAATATGATATTTAATTCAATATTAGACTCAATGGGGTTTTCTCAGAAAGTAGGGAATTCTACCCATTATCTCCACTACACGTTGGACCTTATTCTGACATATGGCATAGAAATAGAAAATCTGGTAGTGTCTCCCCATAACCCTGTACTGTCAGACCATTATCTGTTACCTTGCGATTTTACTATTTCTGACTATTTGATTCCTAAAGAAAAATATTACTACAGTAGATGTCTCTCAGATGATGGTGTTACCAAATATAAGCAGATTGTTTCCTCAATGCCATGTGTCAACACAGTGGAGATAAGCTATGGAGAGCCTGCTCCTTCTGTAATTGATAGCATGATAGATAGTGTGACAGCTTCTCTACATCAGACTCTAGACATGGTGGCCCCTTTAAAAAAATAAAAAGTCTAATAAGAGATTTCTAACTCCTTGGTTCAACACGGAAACTTGTAGCTTAAAACAGAAGACTTGTCAATTAAAAAGAAAATGGTGCTCCACTAAATTAGATGAAATCTATTTAGCTCGGAGAAATCAACTTTTAATTTGTGAAAAAATCTCTTAGGAAAGCTAGAACGAGTTATTATTCTGCATTAATAGAAGAGAACAAGAATAATCCCAGGTTTCTTTTTAGCACTGTAGTCAGGCTGACAAATGTTCAGGACTCTGGCAAATCTAGCATTCCCTTACAGCTTACTAGTCAGGGCTTTATGAACTTCTTCAATAATACAATTTAATCAATCAGAGATAAAATCAGTCATTCTTCCCACCATTAACTTAAATACAGTAACTATTACAACTCCTTCAATTGACATCTGTTTGGATAAGTTTACAATAACAATGCATCAGATTTATATATATAGTGCTTTATCGTAGACAATCAAAGACGCTTTTACAAATATTCATTCACTTCAGGCAGACAATGGTAGTGGTGGGCTACTATTGTAGCCACATCTGCCCTGGGGCAGGCTGACGAAAACGTGGCTGCCAATCTGCACCAACAGCCTCTCCAGCCACCACTGAACATTTATACACATTCATACCCAGTGTTATGGACACTGGAGGCAAGGTGGGTAAAGTGTCTTGCCCAGAGACACAATGGCAGGATATCTGGGGAGAATGGGATTCAAACTGCCAACCATCCGGTTATTGGACGACCTGCTCTACCTCCTGAGCGACTGCCACCCATAATTGACCTTTTAGAGTTAGATAAAATAATTTCCTCATCCAAGCCTTCAACTTGTCTTTTAGACCCTATTCCTACCAAGTTATTTAAAGAAGTCTACCCATTTTTTGGTAGCTCTATTCTTCAAATAATCAATTCTTAATTAACATTAGGCCACGTACCGCAGGCCTTTAAAACTGCTGTAATTAAACCCTTACTTAAAAAGCCAGCGGTGGACCCAAGAGTTTTAGCTAACTATTTTTTGATCTTTTTTGTGTACTTTATTAACTATAGACTATAACTATAGACCAATTTCTAATCTGCCTTTCATTTCAAAAATTGTAGAGTTGTTGCTGCACAATTATTTGACCACTTGCAGGGAAATGGTTTCTTTGAAGAGTTTCAATCTGGGTTTAGAGTCCATCATAGTACTGAAACGGCTTTAGTCACTCATCATCATCACCATCATCATAGCAGTCTGTCGTGGGCGACAATGACTGTTTCATTTAGGTTTGATCAGATTCTTCCACACAGCTCTGTCCTTAGCCTTCTGCTGCCAGGAACTTCTGTCTGTATCCAACTTCTTCAGGTTTCTTTTTACAGTATCTTTAATTCTGAGCCTTGGTCTACTCTGATTGCATTTGCCCTCGCATAACTGTGAGTAGAGTAACTGCCGAGGGAGACGCTGGTTGTCGATCCTCTCAACATGTCAGAGCCATCTCAGGTTCATCTGTATTAGCATGTCCTCCACTGATGGTAGACCAGCTCGTTTCAACACTTCTATGTTGGTTATCTTGTCTTTCCATGAGATATTCATTATGGCTCGAAGGTGTCTCATCATGTACGCGTGGAGTTTCTTCACCTGCACTCTGTAGACAGTCCAAGTTTCAGCACTGTACAATAGAGTAGCCAGTACTGTCGCTCTGTACACTTTGCATTTCACACGATAGACACATGTCGATTGTTCCACAGTCTCCCTCAAATTTCCAAACACAGCGCTCGCTCTTTCCATTCTGAGAGATAGTTCATCCTCCAGCCTAGCATTCTCTGAAACAGTACTCCCTAGATACTTGAAAGTCTTGCACTTGGCTCTGTACCAATGCTGATCTCTTCTGGTAGTGATGTTGATGATTGGAACTTTGGTGATTGATAAAGGCACTCTGTCTTCTTGATGTTGATTTTGAGGCTGAATTGGCTAGCTGCACGTACAAATTTCTCCACTATAGATTGCATATCTTCCACACTGTGTGCAACTAGAGCACTGTCGTCGGCAAATTAGCACTTCTCTTACTAACTTTATCAATGTTTTACTCTTGGCTTTAAACTGTGCCACACTGAACAACTCTGCTTCTCTCCTTGTTTGAATATATACTCCTTCTGAAGTGTCTTTGAAGGCCACCTCAAGCATGGCTGCTACATATAGCGAGAACAGTGTAGGTGCCAGCACACACCCTTGTTTCACCCCGTTGCTTACTGAAAAGTCTTTAGATACTGAACCACTCATTGCCACGTTTGCTTGCATACCTGTATGGAGTGCCTCGATCAGGCTGACAAACTTCTCTGTACAGCCATATTTCTTGAGTACCTGCCAAAGTCCTTGTCACAAAACAGTATTGAAGGCTTTACTGAAATCTATGAAGACTACATAAAGCAGCATGTTCTGTTTGATACACTTTTCTTGACCCTGTTTCAAGCAGAAAATCATGTCCATTGTGCTTCTTCCGCTTCTAAAGCTGCACTGGGTTTCCGGTAGTACATTCTGCGAGACGTGTTCATTGAGTCTGTTCAGTAGCACATGTGAGAGAATCTTACCAACAGTGGCTAGCAGTGATATTACCTTGGTAATTTCCACAATCTGTCCTGTCACCTTTCTTGAACAAAGGCACAATACTTGCATCCTTCCAGTCTTGAGGTACTTTCTGGGCATCCCATATCTCTTGGATGAGCTTGTGCATGACTGCTGTTAGTTCATCAAGATTTGGTGGTTCATCCAGACTTGATACAGCTGGTCACTGCATGAGAGCTTCTTTAGCCTCTTCAGTGAGATATCCAGGGTTGTTTAGTAGTTGGTCAAAGTGGTCTGCAAATCTGTCCAGGATCTTGTCTTTCTCCTGCAAAAACGTTTCACCATCCATAGCCTTTAGTTGGATCAATCCTCTTGGTTTAGGGCCGTAGACTTCTCTCAAACCTGTGAAGAATGTTTTCATGTCCTTCCTGTCTGCTGCAGTATGAAGTTCCTCCACTTTTTCATCCCACCAGTTGGACTTCATCTCTCTGGTGTACTTCTGCAGCTCACTCTGATCCTTTGAGCATTTCTTCTTCTTCGACCTTGTATTACACTGTAGGTTTTCCTGCCTAGCTGTATTCCTCGCTTCTAGTAGTTTCTTCAGGTGTTCATCATGCTCATCAAACCAATCTTGATGTTTCCTCTCAGGGTGGCCTAATACATCACTCACAGTCTGATACACCGTGTCCTTCAGTGTTGCCCATTTCTCTTCTGTCATTCTCTGAGTTGTTGTTGTCCCAGTCTTTCAAGTTTTCATCCATTTCCTGTGTAAGTTCTTCCTGCTTCTTTTGGCCTTTCAGTGCACTAGTGTTTAGCTTCCGTGGTGGCTTTGCACCTGTCCTGCAGTGCTGTTTTCGTCTCCAAATCCTTAATCTAGATCTCAGCATAATATGATCAATACCACAGTCCACGCCTCTCATTGCTCTGGTGTCCAATACATCCCTTACCGTATGTCTCTCTGCCTGACTATGATGTAGTCTAATAAGTGCCAGTGCTTGGATCTTGGGTGCATCCATGTCTTCTTGTGTGTGTCCTTGTGCTTAAATAGGGTGTTGGTTATCACAAGGTTGTACTCTGAACATAGTGCAAGTAGAAGTTCTCCATTAGCATTGGACTTGCCTACTCCATGACTGCCTAGCACTCCTTTCCATTTCTCAGTGTCCGAACCAACCCTGGCATTAAAATCTCCGAGTATCAGCCTGTCATCAGTCGGTACACGCCTGATAGTCTCACGTAAATCACTGTAGAACTCTTCCTTCACCTCCTCTGTGTTGGCCATTGTTGGGGCATATACACTGATGAGTGTGGCATACATCTTCCGCTGTAGTGGGACTCTCATAGTCACTATCCTGTTGTTGATTGGCCCCGGTTCATCAAGCATTGCTGCTATCTCCTTTCTTACTGCAAAGCCTACTCCTGTTTCTCTCCTTTCTTGAGTTGATCTCCCACTCCAAAAGAAGATATACCCATGGTCTTCAAAGCTATCATATCCAGGCAATCTTATTTCACTAAGTGCAGCTATGTCTACATTGTATCTGTTCATTCCCAGGGCCACAGGCGCGGTATGTCTTTCTGGGCGCTGTGATGTTGTTCTGTCCAACAGAGTGCGTACATTCCATTCTGCTACACACAAGGCTGCTGTTTTCCTCTTCTTTTGTCTTCCTGCTCCTAGCTTACTTTTTGCTGCCTGTCAGAGTGTGAACAGATCACCTCCTTATTGCATCTGATAATGGACTTGTTTCTGTACTTGTACTTTTGGACCTTTGCTTGCTACCAGATAACCATGAAAACTGGTACTATCTGTCTCATGGGTCTGGCCGTTGGCGACTCAACCAGCAACCCCGCCCTTCCGAGGGCATGGAGGGTGAAACTGGGCATCCTTGCAGAACTAAAAACAATATCTGTCACAGGTCTGTGGTGGACCACTCCCAGTTACATGGGGTGAGACTGGAAATCCTGGCAGATAAGCACATTTGTCGCAAGGTTTGTGGTGGACTTTTGCCAGTCGGTGCATTGTGACATGCACTACACAAAGAGCAGAAATAAACAAACCTATCATCTGGTCCAACACAGCAACAGATACTACAGTCAGTTTGTCTTGGCCTGTCCTTGCCACTGATAATACCTCTATCTGCCAAGAATGTGCTGCTCGTCCAGCAAAAGCTAGCGGTACTCAAATACTTTGCAAGCAGTTTCATGAAATGGTCAGTCAGATTGCAACTCATACCAGCTCGGACATCGCCCAGATTAACAAGGTCAGGACATCCTGATCCACACTTTAGTTAGCTTTAGATTAGATTATTGTAACTCTTTATTATCAGGCTGTCCTAAAAAATCTTTAAAAAGTCTTCAACTGATCCAAAATGCTGCAGCAAGAGTTTTAATAGGTACTAGAAAGAGAGATCACATCTCTTTGGTTCTGGCCTCCCTTCATTGGCTTCCCATAGAATTTAGAATTACAGCCATGTGAAAAGATTAGGACACCCTGTATGAGCGTGTGTTTAACATATTTGGACATATGGATATTTAATATCAATGTTAAAAATACTGGAAGATTAATGTAATACAACTAAACAATCCAAAATGAATTAAAGACTTTTTTTTTTCAAATTTTCTGTAAAATATAATTCGTAAAATATAATTCTAAACAAATAGTGAGAAATAAATTAGGACACCCCCCATTTTTTATGACACCCCTACATTCATTCCCACTTAAAATGGCTAAAATAAATGTAAAAAATGCAAATAAAAACAAAAACAAGCTTAGACATAGATATGTGAACATTTACTGTATTAATAAAGAAGTGAATATTTAATGAGGAGTCTAAATTTTTTCACATGATTAAGTTTAAAATCCTTCTTCTCACTTACAAAGCTCTAAATATTCAGGCCCTTTTTACTTAAAAGATCTGATACTACCCTATCACCCTAACAGAGCACTACGTTCCCAAAATGCAGGATTTCTTGTAATACCTAGAATCTCCAAAAGTACAGTGCCTTCAGTTATCAAGCTCCTCTCCTTTGGAACCAGCTGCCAATCTGGATTCGAGAGTCAGACTCGATCTCTGTTTTTAAGAATAGGTGTTATGATCTGAGCACGGGGGATTCTGCCGTGCTCAGTCTCATGGTTCTTTTTCTATATTTGTATATTTGTTCTATTTTATGTTCTTTGGTTGCTATCATTTTATCTGTGGTTGGTTTCCACATATCTCATATTGTTTCTTATTTTTTTCATCCCCTTGTTTATGTCATCATAGTTTTGCTACTCTTTTATTTGGTATTGGTTTGTATTTATTTCTCAGTCTTTATTTGTTGGCATTTAATTCTTTATAATCGTACTGTTGTGTTCTCTCTCCAGAGTGACAGCTGTCAGTGGCACTTCCGGGTTTTTGCTCTGTTGTGGGCGGTGTCCCTGTCAGCTGTCAGTCATGTCTTCTCCCCTCCCATTACACTCAGCTGACCTCAGTTGGTAATCATTGTCATCTCCTGCCCGCTCATGTGATCCACACCTGCAATCATTTGTGTTCATTTGTTTCATGTTCTATTTTAGGCCATTGTTTCTTTCAGTCATTGTTGGAGCCTCAGCTAATCAGCATCAGAATCTTTTTCCCGTTCTGGTGCTACGCCTGTGTTTGTCAGCCTACTTCCTTGCCACTTCAGTTTGTAAGTTTATTTTGTGCACTGTTTGGACTTTTATGTTTCCTTATTAAATACCACAAACTACAGTTCAGCATTTGGATCTCTCCTGTCTGCCCCAAGGGGAAAATTATGACAATAAGGTTAAAACCTTCTTTTTTGATATAGCCTATAGTTAGGGTGGGATCAGGTGCCCCTGAACCCTCCCTTTGTTATGCTGCTAATAGGTTTAGACAGCCTCCAACAATGCACTGGGCTTCACTCCTTTCTTCACTCTCAATGAAATATTTTTGTTTGTCATTAACATCTGTTTGTTCTCTCCCATAGATTGAGTCCCCGTCGCACTGTTTGCTGTCTACATGTCTGTTCTTT
Organism: Pholidichthys leucotaenia; assembly: GCA_020510985.1. Taxonomy (NCBI): domain Eukaryota; kingdom Metazoa; phylum Chordata; class Actinopteri; order Cichliformes; family Pholidichthyidae; genus Pholidichthys; species Pholidichthys leucotaenia. The sequence continues at coordinate 268,195,755 of CM035848.1, read as the reverse complement.
TCCTCTTCTTCTCTATCCCCTCACCCCCCAGCCAGTTGCAGCAGATGACTGCCCCTCTCTGAGCCTGGTTCTACTGGCGGTTTCTTCCTGCTAAAAGGGAGTTTTTCCTCTCCACCATCGCCAAGTGCTTGCTCACAGACCTGATTGCTGGGGTCTTTCTGCAACTGTGGGGGTTTCCCATACAGTTGAACGTGCTATGAGATGACTGTTGCTGTGAAATGGCACTATATAAAGTTGAATTGAATTAAAATATTCCAAGAAACTTGCAGTTTGTTTTTTATCCACTTGTGCTCTGCTCTTCTACATTCGCATCTAACAGCACAACTTATCATTAAGCCAAGGCTCAGAACTAAGTTTCAGTCTCCTAACTTTTAGAGGAGCAACAAAGTCTAGGACAGTTTTACCACTGCGATAAAAAAAAAAAGTCTTATCTCCTCAGTGGAAGAGAAGAGGGGAAACTCTGGAATACTGGTGAAGGCAGCAGAGAATAGTGCAGCTGATGTAGAACTAAAAATATGTTGACTGCGAGCAGGAGTAGAAGACTCAGCTCTATAACAAGGCAGATGTGTCTCAAACAAAACAGGACAGTGATCAGGGAAGACAAAATCACCTAATAATGTTTAAAACTGGGAGACCACAAATTAAAACAAGATCCAAAGTGTGGTTGTGCTCCTGAGTTGGTCCCACAGTGGATTGCTCAAGGAAGTAAGATATGATAAGATAAGATATGTCTTTATTAGTCCCACAATGGGGAAATTCCAGGATTGCAACAGCACAGGGATAGCAACACTCAGAGCAACAATCAGAAGGCAAGAAAAAACAAGAACAGCTAGTAAACATATGTACATATTACTATAAATATATATATATATATATATATACACTACCGTTCAAAAGTTTGTGGTCACTTAGAAATTTACTTATTTTTGAAAGAAAAGCACTTTTGTTCAATGAAGATAACTTTAAACTAATCAGAAATACACTCTATACATTGCTAATGTGGTAAATGACTATTCTAGCTGCAAATGTCTGGTTTTTGGTGCAATATCTACATAGGTGTATAGAGGCCCATTTCCAGCAACTATCACTCCAGTGTTCTAATGGTACAATGTGTTTGCTCATTGCGTCAGAAGGCTAATGGATGATTAGAAAACCCTTGTGCAATCACATTAGTTCTGCAATGCTGTAATTGCTGCAAATGGAGGATTCTTTGACGAAAGCAAAGTTTGAAGGAAAAAATTATTATTTCAAATACAAATCATTATTTCTAACCTTGTCAATGTCTTGACTATATTTTCTGTTCATTTTACAACTCATGGTGGTAAATAAGTGTGACTTTTCATGGAAAACACAAAATAATTGTCTGGGTGACCCCAAACTTTTGAACAGTAGTGTATATATATATATATATATATATATATATATATATATATATATATAGACACACAGTGTGGAGCATTATGGTTGGTGAATGTGCAGCAGAAAGTCTAAGCTCTCTCTTTGCGGATGCAGCGGGCCAGCTGGAAGTCTTTGGGCATGATAGTGACCCTCTTAGCGAAGAAGAGACCCACCAGGTAGGCCTCGCTGGCCTCCTGCAGAGCCATGACAGCGAAGCTCAGGAAGCGCAGGTCGGTCTTGTAGTCTTGAGCGATCTCCCTCACCAAGCGCTGGATGGGCAGCTTACGGATGAGCAGCTCCGTGGGTTTCTGGTAGCGATGGATCTCTCTCAGAGCCACGGGCCTGTGACGGTGAGGCTTCTTCACTCCGCCGGTGGCCGGAGCGCTTTTCCGAGCAGCCTTGGTGGCTAGCTGCTTCCTGGGGGGCTTTTTCCTCCAGTAGATTTTACGGGCAGTCTGCTTGGTTCTTGCCATCGCTCTTTATTATTCTGTCTTATATTTCTTGCACGCCGCCTAAACTCCAGCCCGGCACCCGCGTCGTTTTCGCTACAGTTCCCGGTATGTCGAGTTTCAATCCGTTAGCACCGGGTGGCGGCTGAGTGCTAGCTAGCACTAGCTCTTCCTGCTGTAACGTCTCCTGCTGTAAACAGTGGCTCCGTCCGCCGACTCGGGAGACCTTTGGGGCGATCTCTGTGTCCGTGATATATATATAGAGTGAAAAGTGTAGAAAGAAGAAGGAAGATAAAAAAACGGCTGTTGCAACGGGCAGCCAACTCGTGTGGTGCCACCGGTCCGGCGGAACCGGAAAAAAAAAATAAAGTATATATAAGAGTCAGAAAGTGGTGGCTTTGAGGTAGAGTATCCGCCCCACAACCCGGAGGCTGGGGCTCAAGTCCCGGCTGGTTCATGCCAAAGACCATAAAATGGAACTTTCTGCCATCTAGCTTGGTGCTCAACAATAATGGAATAGAGGAGGGATGGTTACCCAGCCACAGTGGGTGCACAAGTCAGTGTACTTCCTGTGCTGGTCCCAAGCCCAGATATAAATGGGCAGGGTTGCGACAGGAAGGGCATCTGGCGTAAAACCTCTGCTCCAATCTATAAGGCTACGGCAGATACACTGATGTCTGCCATAGTGACTCCTCCAAACCCACTTGGTAGTGGAAAAAAGGGACATTAAAAGAATTTAAAAAAAAGTCTCAGAAACAATTTACCCAGATGCAACCACATCTCCGTCACACACAAAATATCCAAATCTTGGTTGGTGAAAAAGTCATTAAGGATAAACATCTTGTTAGCTAGTGATCTAGCATTGACCAAGGCGATCCAGGACTGGAGCCATCCAGAGTGCCAGGCACAGCGGACAAGGCATCGAAAGATTCACTCCAACTGAGCGCAAATACGAGGAGGCCAGGCAGGTGTTCTATTCAATTCAATTCAATTCAACTTTATTTATATAGCGCCATTTCACAACAACAGTCATCTCATAGCACTATCAACTGTAGGGGGAACCCCCACAGTTGCAGAAAGACCCAGCAATCAGGCGATCCCCTGTGAACAAGCACTTGGCGACGGTGGAGAGGAAAAACTCCCTTTTAACAGGAAGAAACCTCCAGCAGAACCAGGCTCAGGGAGGGGCAGTCATCTGCTGCGACTGGCTGGGGGGTGAGGGGATAGAGAAGATGAAAAGAACAGACATGTAGAGAGCAAACAACACGATGGGGACTCAATCTATGGGAGAGAACAAACAAATGTTAATGACCAGCAAAAAAAAAAGTATTTCATTGAGAGTGAGGAAAGGAGTGAGGCCCAGTGCATTACTGGAGGTCCCCTGGCTGAATAAACCTATTAGCAGCATAACTAAGGGAGGGTTCAGAAACACATGATCCCTCCCTAATTGTAGGCTATATCAAAAAGGTAGGTTTTAGCCCTATTCTTAAAAACAGAGATTGAGTCTGACTCCCGAATCCAGATTGGCAGCTGGTTCCACAGGAGAGGAGCTTGATAACTGAAGGCTCTGCCTCCCATTGTACTTTTGGAGATTCTAGGTATTACAAGTAATCCTGCATTTTGGGAGTGTAGTGCTCTGTTAGGATAATACGGTAGTATCAGATCTTTTAAATAAAAAGGAGCCTGATTGTTTAGAGCTTTGTAAGTAAGAAGAAGAATTTTAAACTTAATTCTAAACTCTATGGGAAGCCAATGAAGGGAGGCCAGAACCGGAGAGATATGATCTCTCTTTCTAGTACCTGTTAAAACGCTTGCTGCGGCATTTTGGATCAGCTGAAGACTTTTTAAAGATGTTTTAGGACAGCCTGATAATAAAGAATTACAATAATCTAATCTCGAGCTAACAAAAGCGTGGATCAGTTTCTCAGCATCACTCTGAGACAAGATGCTCCTAATCTTGGCAAAATTACGCATTTCTGAGGAATTGTGCTGACCACAGGTATCAGTCAGGTGGACATCGGATCCAGAGAGTGACAATGAAATGTGTGATGGTTATCCCAGCCAAGTTCACCCAACACCAAATGACGATTAGTCCCAGATAGAGCCAACAGTCACCAGCCGTCTGCTACGTTTTACCCGGCGTCAGTGGCATCTCCTCCGAGGTGGATACACTTGGGCACGACAAAGGTGAGATGGTATCTCTGACAGGAACCATGGGAATGGGATTTTGTGGTTACCCAAGTTATGGTCCACCAATGTTTGGGTGGATAAGCAGATTTCTAGGAGAGTTTGGTGATCATAAACCAGCAGAGTTTGCAAAATGGCTGATGAGCAGTAAAAATAACACAAACATACAGAAATTTGGCAGCGACAAATGGCAGACCACATACACTGGCACCATCATGGACATCATCCCATTATTAAGAAATAAATGTTCTAAGTAAAAATTTGTTGAGTACCTGAAAAACTGTGACGATGGCCCAGAGCAGAGAATCAAAGTTCTTTCTGTCAGGTACAGTGTCTCCGGTCTCTGTTTTCAAACTGAATTTACAGCCAAAGATGTGCATTCCAAGGATGCTGCAATATCAAATAAGAAAGAAAGAAAATTTATCATCAGGCAGGCATAACTGCTTATTAAATACAGATCTTTCCTGAATATTGTTGGGATTTTACTGTCTAAACTGTGTTCATCACTGCCTTTTCCTGAAACTGTTTCTAAGTTGAGATTAACACTGAGGAGTGTTCACCAGTTTCATTTGGGGCATCGAGGTCACGCAAAATAAGCTAAAGGAGGGGTCATCTAATATGAAATTACCTCAACAAAGTTTTTATTGAATAATATTGTTGTGCCACAGCCTTTGTCTTTGTGCACTCCCACAATGAGTAACAGCAAAGCCAGCGAATACCTAACATAGAATCTTAATGGATAAAGGTTAAATATTATTTTATCAAGATGAAGATGAAAAGTATATGTCTAAATTTCAGAGAAACTCAATTTGTCAAGAGTGGAGACATTACTGACTACTCAGGAGTCATTTTTTATTTTATTGCTTTTATTTTACTTTAGTACTCTTACTAAAGTCATTTTTGGTGACTACTCTGACTTGTATTATCATAATATAATACTACTTTCACTTGAGTGCAATTTTTGGCTACTCTACCCACCGTGGTGCTCAAACAATCAACTACTATACTATATTCAATATATGCATCCAAATGAGAAATTTGAAATGATGATGGCACTTATCACTTGACGACCAGTCGTATTGATTACTGTAATGCCCTGCTCGCTGGTCTTCCCAAAAAGACAATTTCAAATCTGCAGTTATTATAGAATTCAGCTGCACATGTTCTGATGAAGACCAGACAGCAGGCTCACATCACGCCGGTTTTAAAGTCACTGCATTGGCTCCCGTGTCCTTTAGGATTGATTTTAAGGTTCTGTTACTGGTTTATAAATGTCTGCATAGTCCTGGGCCTTCTTATTTATCAGAATTACTTTTAGCATATGAGCCCCCACGGCCCCTAAAGTCCTCTGGCACTGGCCTTTTAATTATCCCTACTGTCAGAACACGCTCCCATGGCGAGGCTGCTTTTAGTTACTACGGCCCACGTCTGTGGAACAGGCTGCCGGAGAACATCAGGGCTGCAGAGAATGTTCATGTTTTTAAAAGCAGGCTCAAGACCTACCATTTTAACCCTGCTTTTGATTAGTTTCCTATTTTAATTGTCTCAATTTATAATTTTGAACCTACTTTATGTTGCACTGGTGAAAAATGATTTACTGTATTGTACTACTAACTATTAATGCTTATGAAATGATGTCTTTTCGATTGCATTTAAGTGTTGTTTTATTCTTCTCATCATCTTAACTGCCTAGTGTTTTTATCAGCAAATTATCTTGTAATTATTTATCAGTGATTGTTTTATTTATTTATCACTCTGTCCAAGCTTCAGCGTTCCCTCATAGGGAGCCCTCCTACCGGGAATGGTGCCTGTTTTCTGGCTGCAGGGTGGTGGCCTGTGATTGCCCTGGTCTGCTCGGCTAAGGGGATTGTACACTGCGGCACCATATCTGCAGTATCGACCCCTCGGATTGAACTTGGCTGGTCTCAGAGGTGGTGTTCCTGCAGCCGTGGACTTTGCACTTTCCCTGCTAGTGATGGCTCCCTAGTGATGGTGCTTCCACACTTGGATCCTCGGTGCCCAGCCATAAGTGTTACACAGACAAAAGTTTCTTTGCGTGTGTTTGCATTTGTGTGTATGTGAGTGTGTGTGGGGGTTAATTGTGTTTTATTTGAATGTTTGAAGCACTTTGTGTTACATCTTTTTGTATGAAATGTGCTATATAAATAAAGCTTTTATTGATTGATTGATTGATTATGTCTGTCTGAACACACAAAAACAGGCTTTCAGCATTCATCAGATTAACACGGCCATTTTTTTTTTCCAGTGGAAGTTACAAAACCCTATTACAGGGATTAATTGATTGTCACAAGAAGCTGAAAAAAGGCCAACAAAACAGAACCACTATGGTGGACACTGAACATTACCAAGAGCCATTAAGCCCTCAGATCATTTCAGCATTGCTCTTTGAGTGTCAACAAATGTGTCCTACTTGCACCGCTTCTTTTAAGTGTCTGCTTGTTAGAATCTCAGCAGATCTACAAGTGTCTGCCTGTTATTTTGCACCCAGGGTTAATAGATGCTGCTGCTGCTGCTGGAGTAAACACGCTGACCTTCTGTGCTTCAATGGCAGCTGTTAAGCAGGTGCACGGAGCTTAAGCCAGCAGATGCAGACAAACAACCACACAGTGGTCAGAAGGTATTAACACAGAATAGCTTGTCTTCCGTACCCCCGGAACAACTAAAAACAAGGTTAAAGCAAACATTTTGAGAACAAGCAGGAAGGCATGCAGTGACTGCCTTTAAATCTCTAATCATAAGTAGTCCCCTACCTATGTATATACAGAAAGACCTTACCTAAAGATGAAAATGAAGAGCATGAGTAGCATGCAGAATGTGGCCACGTTGTCCATAGTCTTCATGAGGACCACAAGCTGTCTCCTGAGAGCTGGCATGAACCTCACCAGCTTTAACACCCTCAGCAACCTGAAGGTCCTCAACACAGACAGGCCGCCGTCAGACTGGCCGATGATCTCACACACACTGAGGGAAGAGAGAGACCACGCAGAAAAAGACGCACTGTCACAGAAAAAGTTGATACTGTCTGCAATGAAACTCAAGTTAAAGGAAATCTCAGAATCTCTTTTTTTTTTAATACATCCTGTGGGGAGACTTGAATAACGAAACCGAATTGTCTTTCATTTCAGTTTATTCAAGAAATCATTCCACTGTCTGCTCTTATTCTTGAGCAGCGAACAAAGAGAGTGAACACACCAAAGTTCTCTCATTTAAACCTTCTCACATCAAACCATTTCCCTCGCGGGGGAAATCACACATCTATATCAAAGTCTCTTTATTCACATTCATTAGCCTTTTATTTACATAACTCCCCCTTCTCTCTTCCCGAGCCTCAGTGGTCAGGAAGTCTTCTGTCCCCTGTCCTCCGCAGGGGGTCCAGGCTCTGTGGCTCCGCACCGCAGGGGGCTGGCTCTCCTTCATCGTGGTTAAATCACATATGCAGTGTCCAACATATACATGTCTCACAACACAGCCATATAACCCCCCCCCAAACGATGAAGAACAGACTAATTCCCAAAATTTAATAGCACCTTACTCACTACTGAATAATCAACACCAACATTCAGTCTGTGCGCCGCTTGGGCTTCAGCCGTCTGCCGAATCTGCTGTGCGTTGGCCCCGCCTTGCCTGCGGTGCTGTTCTGCTCCGGGTCTGTTGACTGAGGAAGAGAGTGGTTAATTGCCCTCTGCGGGGGCCTGCCTCGTCGAGGCGCCACCGCGACCGGTACAGACACGTCCTTCATGACAAAAGCAGGTTTTAGTCTGTCAATACTGACTGTCTCTTTTCTGTCCCCAAAATCTAGCACAAATTGCTTATCACCTGCCTCCAGCACTCGAAATGGCCCTTCGTAAGGTGGTTTGAGCGTTGCTTTAAGGGCTTCGCGCCTGACAAAAACGAAATCGGCATTTTTCAAAGCCTTGGGGACGAAAACTCGTGGAAAAGCGTGATGAACCGGACCCGGGAGCGTGTCTGCCCCCGTGCCAACTAACGGTCCCAGAGCAGAGAGAGGTGGGGGCTCTGGGTGCTCTGGTAAAAACTCGCCCGGCAGCCTCAGAGTTTGTGCGAATACCAGCTCCGCTGGGGAGGCGTCTAAGTCCTCTTTAGGCGCAGAACGCAACCCTAATAAAACCCAAGGGAGTTTATTTACCCAATCTGCATCCGTGAGCGACGCTCTGAGTGCTGCCTTCAAAGACCTATGAAAACGCTCGCATAAACCATTAGCCTGAGGGTGGTAAGCCGTAGTGCGGTGAATTTTGGCTCCTAAGCCGTTGGCCATCGCTGACCACAGCTCAGAGATGAATTGCGGTCCTCTATCGGACGTAATGTCCGACGGAACCCCGAAGCGCGCCACCCAAGCCGTTAAAAAAACGCGAGCCACCTCCGCGGCCGTGGTCGTCGCAAGTGGGACCACTTCCGGCCAACGTGTGGTGCGGTCCACCATTGTCAAAAGATACGTGAACCCCTGTGATGCCGGTAGGGGGCCCACAAGGTCGACGTGCACATGGTCGAACCTTCTGGCCGGAATGCGGAACGGTTCTAACGGGGCTCTTGTGTGCCTGTGAATTTTGGCCCGTTGACAGGAAATGCAGGTTTTTGCCCATTCCTTCACGTGCTTGCGCAGGCACGGCCAAACAAACTTTTCCGCCACTAGTTTCACCGACGCGCGCACCCCCGGGTGCGCCAGTGAGTGGACCGAGTCAAAAACACGGCGGCGCCACGTGGCCGGAACCACCGGACGCGGGCGCCCCGTCGACATGTCGCAGATCAGGGGGGGCATACCGGTTTGTAAACACTTGCTCTCCAGCCTCAACCCTGTTGGTCCAGACTGGAGCGCGCGCACGTCTGCGTCCGCCCCCTGGTCCGCTGCCATGGCTGCGTAATCTATACCCACGTGCACCGGGGCTGCGCGCGCCACCGTGCCGCTCTCCTGCGGCGCGGTCACGGTGGCCCGTTCTGCCTCTGCGCGTGTCGGGGTCGTGAACGCGCGTGAGAGACAATCCGCTACTACATTGAATTTGCCCGCGACGTGCCTAATGTCAGTGGTAAATTCCGAGATTGCGGCCAGCTGCCTCTGCTGCCTGCCGGACCACGGATCTGAAATTTTGGCCATGGCGTATGTGAGCGGCTTGTGGTCCACATAAGCGGTGAAGCACCGTCCTTCCAGCCAGAACTGGAAATGACGAATAGCCAAATGCAGCGCCAACAGTTCTCTGTCAAACGCGCTGTATTTTCGCTCAGCCGCGCTTAAAGATTTGCTAAAGAAAGCCAAAGGCTGCCAAACTCCGGCTACCTGTTGCTCAATAACGGCCCCTATGGCTAAATCTGAAGCGTCTGTCGTCAGCGCGATACGTGCTGCCGGGTCTGGGTGGGCCAGGAGCGCAGCGTCAGCCAAGGCTTTTTTAACCTCTGTGAACGCGCGCTCCCGCTCCGGGGACCATTCGACCGCCGGGGTCGGCTTTTGTTTTTTGAGCGCGGCATATAACGGTTGCATGATTTGAGCTGCGTGGGGCAGGAACCGGTTATAAAAATTCACCATCCCCAAGAATTCCTGTAGTGATTTGACCGTTTGTGGACGGGGAAAATCCGCTACCGCGCGTACTTTCTCTGGTAACGGAACCGCTCCCTCCGGGGAGACGCGGTGACCCAAAAAATCAATCCGCTCAACGCCGAACTGGCACTTGGCTGGGTTAACTATTAAGCCGTGCTCTCCCAGCCTCCTAAAAACTGCTGTGAGGTGCATTTCGTGTTCGTCCTCTGAAGTACTCGCGACCAAAATGTCGTCGAGGTACACAAACACGAAAGGGAGATCGCGTAACACGGCATCCATCATCCGCTGAAATGTTTGCGCCGCCCCTTTGAGACCAAACGGCATGCGTAAAAATTCGAAAAGTCCGAACGGGGTTATTACCGCTGTTTTAGGAATGTCCTCCGGTTGGACCGGGACTTGGTGATAGCCGCGAACTAGATCAATCTTTGAAAAAATGCGCGCCCCCGCCAGGTGCACCGAAAAATCCTGAATGTGCGGGATGGGATAACGATCGTGTGCCGTAGCGTTGTTTAGCCTGCGGTAATCTCCGCACGGTCTCCAGGAGCCATCGGCTTTCGGTACCATGTGCAGCGGCGAAGCCCACGGGCTCTTCGACCTACGAACGATGCCCAGCCTCTCCAGGCTGGCGAACTCCTCGCGCGCAATGGCGAGCTTAACTGCATCCAAGCGCCGAGCTTTTGCAAACACGGGAGGACCAGAAGTGGGGATGAAGTGTTTCACCCCGTGCTTCGCGACCGTCGCTGAAAAAGTGGGCACAGTGAGCGCTGGAAATTGGGTGAGGAGTGTGTGAAACTTACCACCTGCTGTAGCGACGTGGGTCTGTACTGGTGGCGGGGACACTCGAGCTGAACAGGGGAGAGAGTAAAAAGAGAGTGCATTTACCAGCCGTCTATTAGCAAGATCAACTAACAGATTGTGTGAACACAAAAAATCCGCGCCCAACATGTTGAAACTCACCGCCGCTACTACAAAAGTCCATTCATATGTGCGGCCATGTAAGCATAAAGGCAAGGTCCTTCTCCCGTAGGTGTTGATGTTCGAGCCATTTGCCGCTGTAGCTCCGTCACCGTGGGGTCCAGCTACCCGGTCCGCGTATGTTGGGGTGATGAAGCTCACTTGTGCTCCGGTGTCAATGAGGAACACTCGTCCGGAGCGCGCATCCGTGATGTAGAGCAGCTTGTTGCGTTCTCCGAGGGTCGAAGCTGCTAGCGACCCCCGGTCTTGCCGTTTCCCGAACTCCTGAAGATGCAGGGCGGCACACACCTGCGTGCCTTCTCTGCGAACCTCCGATGGTAAAAGCAGAGATCTTCTCCTCCGCTGTGTCGTGCCCGCGCCTCTGTCGCCGGGCTATTGGCTCCCCCTCGTCGCGGCCGTGTTGCCGCCATCGTCGGCCAGTCTGGTTCTGCCGCCTCTGGCTCCCCGCTGTCTCGGGTCGCTGCTGTGGTTGCTTGCCCGCCGCAGGCGTCCAGGATCCCGTCTGCCTCCTGGGCCAGCTCCCGGAACTCCTCCAGGGTGTGACACTTTTTGCCGGCCAGCGTGCTTCTCGCATGCGCCGGGAGGTTGGAGAGGAAGATGAACTGAAAAATGAAATCATCGTTGTCCAACCCTCTCAGCTGTATCATCTCCTCCATCAGGGCGCTCGGCCTGTGTCCACCTTGGTCTAGCAAAGACAGGATCCTCCTCGCCCTCACTTCAGCCGAGGGGGTGAAAAACTTGATGAGGGTGGATTTCAGCTTGCTGTACCTGTCGGTCGCGGGTGGCTGCTCCACCAAGCTTTGCACGCACCGAGCTGTGCTGTTGTCCAGTTTAGCGATGACATGGTGGAACTTAGTGTCGTCCACCGTTACTCCTGCGAGCGCGAACTGCGACTCTGCTTGCAGAAACCACGACCGTGGGTTATCCTGCCAGAAATCAGGCAGCTTAACGGCCACTGCGCTCGCCAGCTCTGAGCGCTGTGAGTCCGGGACCCTGAGAATTTCTTCGTTCATTCTCAACGTCGTCAGTCACCAATGTGGGGAGACTTGAATAACGAAACCGAATTGTCTTTCATTTCAGTTTATTCAAGAAATCATTCCACTGTCTGCTCTTATTCTTGAGCAGCGAACAAAGAGAGTGAACACACCAAAGTTCTCTCATTTAAACCTTCTCACATCAAACCATTTCCCTCGCGGGGGAAATCACACATCTATATCAAAGTCTCTTTATTCACATTCATTAGCCTTTTATTTACATAACTCCCCCTTCTCTCTTCCCGAGCCTCAGTGGTCAGGAAGTCTTCTGTCCCCTGTCCTCCGCAGGGGGTCCAGGCTCTGTGGCTCCGCACCGCAGGGGGCTGGCTCTCCTTCATCGTGGTTAAATCACATATGCAGTGTCCAACATATACATGTCTCACAACACAGCCATACATCCCAGCTTTTTCTGACTTGAGCTTTTTAACAACTATCATTTTGTGTCTGTACTTTTGGGGCTATTCGTTTGAGGAAAACCTCACATTAAAGCTGTCTTCGAACGGTGACATGTTTCAAAGCTTTCACTCAGCACATCAGAAATGTGTTGGCTCTAAATTAGCAAAGGTTGAATGGGGGCACGGTCGCAATTCAGCTCTTTATAAATAGCAGAGGACATTCAGATATGCCGAGAGAGGGAAAATGGCACTGGAGCAAGTGATAAGAAGAGCGATAAAGATATGTTCAATCACCCTCTGTCTTCTGTGATGGGCTGTGCATTTGATCTTCTTCAGCTATAGACGCTTTGATGTGTATTTGATCTGGGGGTTATAATGGAGATCACAGACAAAAGCGCAGTAGATCAAAGCCACAGATATCCACCTGACACTCTAGACACACAAAATAAAAGACTAAATCTGTTTGTTGCCGTCTGATGCTTTGGCATCCAAATCAATACAGGTGTTATATTAGCCGCAGGTAATTTTTACATGGCACGGGCTAAATAATTTAGGTATTATGATAATGTTTTTTCAAACCCCCAAAAAGCACAGCAGCAGTTAGTTGGAAGAAAGGGCATAAACAAAGCAAACATTTTGTCCTGTATTAGATCAGAAATATTCAGATTACTTAGCTGTACAATCAGGGTTGAATCCACTTATTTTGTCTACTCATGTCAAGTAATTGCTGGATATGGGAATGCAGGACATCTGTACAACAGAACCAAATAAAGTTTTTGAAAGTTTTGAAACGGTTCTTCCTGCTGTCTGAAAAAAAAACCTTAACAGTAACAGTGCTGTAACATCTCACATTTCAAAGTTAAAGTGACACTCTGCCAAAAATCAAGGGTTTGTTCCATGTCAACATGTCTGTAACATGTTTGTTATGACTTACAAGACAAATCAAGAGCAAAATCATTCAAATGTCACATGTCTGGTGGTTTTTTTTTTGCATTAAAGTTTCACTTAAGCCCCGCCCCCTGAAAAAAGGCACAAAGACGGAGCATTTTTGGTGATGTAGCTGTATATAGCACTGGCACATCTGTAGTGTTGAGCCAGTCAGGACTCTGGCTTAACTGCAGTTAGCATATTTGGGCAGTTGCTTTGAGAACTTGATCCAAATTAAGATGGGTTTTACCATTAAACTGCTTTTAAGGACTGATGCAGCTTCAGTCATTATCCTGGGCCACCGTGCATACAACTGGGCGTGCCTTTCAACTGGTCAGTCTTTATCACAGGATTTACGCTGTTTAATGTAGCACTAGCCACTATTACCCTTGTGGTATGTGGGTTGGCCCTATTCACCAATTCTGCCGTTTGAAGTGCGGGGAGTGAAAAGATTCTAACACAAAACTGTAAGACAACGAAAGGTTTTGTTTGTAGAAAAAAGCGCATAATATACCATTACAGACAATGTAGATTTGTTTTTTATAGGTGATTTATAGCCACTGGAGTGTGTTTTAACACAACCTTTATTACAGTAACAATACAGACAGCATTCAGTGGCATTGTTTTCGTTATCATCATCACAAGCACCATTATTTTACTATTATTCCTTCAGTTATATCATTCATCTGAACCAAGAAAAGAGGAGCCACCTCATTAAGTTCCTCTGCTGAATGCAAAATTCTTGTTTTAACTCAAAACACCTGTCAGATATTTTCATTTTGAATTATTATGTTAAAAGAATGACAATGAATTAGGTGAAAAATTGTAAAAACTGTCATCTGCTGGCTCATCTGCTTGGCTGGGTGACTGTTCTTTTCTTGGTAGGGCAGAGTGGTCCTTCAAAATACTGATGCGCATGAGACTGCTGGCTGCCACACCCCTTTGAAATGAGCCTCCTCCTCTCAGCGCAAAGTTGATGCACTTTTTACCGGCAATTAGAAGGCGTGATGCAAAGAGTAAAAAAAGCACTTAAATCTCAAATAAGGCAGGAAACATGTCATAAAAACACACCGTTGGTCCTCATAATAGGGCCCAATGTGTGAGGGCATGTATATGCACCTGCCAGCACACATAAGCATGCATAGGGCCCACATATGCACATAAAACAGACAATCTCTTGCACTTGTATTACTGTGAGTATTTCTTACTGCAAGTACACAGTATAGTTGATATACTGTATTTGTCAGACTTGCTCCAGTTTGTTCTTACTTTAGGTAAGATAAAATTCCCTCCCATTGCATGTCTGGTTGAGTAATTATGTGTATCTGAACTACAAGTTAAGTTCTTGAAAGAAAATAAACTGGGTTTTTGTAACCAAAGTATTCTTCATGCAATGTAAACAGTGACTATCTTAAACTGTTTTAACCAATAACCAAGTCGACTGATTATGCACTGCTGTACTGCATTGCATATGCATTGTTCGAGGTCCACAGTGGAGTGTAATATGTGCTGCCTTCGTTTTTTACCATTTGCACCTAATCATTTTTACCTGCCGTGACACTGGATCAAACCGCTTGACAATAATTGAGGTGAGAAAAGTATCAACGCCTTGATCACCTGTCTATTCAAATCTGCTGCTAAAAACTTTGCACAACTTTTAATAACAGAAACACCATAACCCGTCTTTGCAATTATGCTATTGATATGATTTTTTCCATGACACCGGAGTGGTGGTCTAGGGGTAGAGTATCAACCCCACAGCTGGGAGGCCGGGGTTTAAATCCTGGCCAGGTCAAGCCAAAGACCATGTAAAAGTGGAACTTCCTGCCGTCCAGCTTGGTGCTCAGCAATAATGGAGATAGATTCCATTATTCTGCATTCATAACACCTCAGCAGTGCCACAGGCTGATCACCTCCATGACACGCCACATTGATACAGTAATTAATCCAAAAGGAGTCCCGACCAAGTATTGAGCGTGTACATGGACATACTTTTCAGTCGGTCCACATTTGTATCACAAAACTATTTTTTAAATTAATTTTATGTAATATTCTAATTTTTTGAGAAACTGAATTTGGGGTTTTAAAGAGCTATAAGCCATAATCATCAAAATTAAAATAAATAAACACTTGAAACATTTCACTCTCTGTGTAATGAATCTATATAATATATGGGTTTCACTTTCTGAAATGAGTGACAAAAAATATTGAACCTTTTCATGATATTCTAATTTTTGGAGATGTACTTGTACACTATGTGGTCAAATGAACAGCATTTTTTCTATATTTCAATTCAGTTGTTGATAAATAATAAGTTCAATGTTCTGTGAAAACATGTCAGGTTTCCTCCCACAATCCAAAGACATGCATGTTAGGTTGATTAGTGACTCTAAATTGTCCCTAGGTATCTGTCTCTGATAGGCCCTGAGAATCGAGGGTTAGCGTAGCTACTAGTGAAGAACTTTGAGTGGTCTTTGGGACGAGAAAAGTGCTATTTAAGTACAGGTCCTTATCCCTCAAAAGTCTGTTTTATCATCATAACCTATTTGAACATTTTTTCTTAAAAACAGTAAATTACCATTTCTGTTTTCATGAGTAAATGTTTTTCATATTTATGTCATAATCTACAATTAAAAGTAATGAATTTATCCAACCCTGCTACCCTAATTTCAACCCTGTTAATCAAATAGTTTTTTGTCAAAATAATCATATTTTGTTTCATCAGCTCATAGTAATTTAATCTGTTTTCTTTGTAATAGTTTGATTCATTATATGCATAGTGTATTTGAGCAAAGATTTTAAAATAAATAACAAAATTACTAAAAACGGCTTATGTGACTGTTGAAAAGTTGGGTGAGGTTAAGTTTCAAAAGTTATTCAAATTAATATATCAAGGCTTATTACAAAATCAGATGGTTAGTTATTATGAGTATGAATACTTTTAACTTAACAGTCAAAGACTGATTTAACAGTATTTTTCAGATCTACTTTTTAGTTCCCAGAGTATTGGTAACAGGGTTGCATTAAATCCAGCACACTATGACTAACATGCGTCATAAAAAGTGCACCATTGATGGCTGAGCTAGACCAATCAAAATTTTTGGTGGTTTATTATTTGTTTTTTTCTTAAATATGTATCAGAAAAGTATAAAATAAAATGTTGATTTTTTTTTTTTTTTTTACCATTTTTGGGGCCTAAATTGTAATCCAATTATAGGAAGGATAGATAGATAGATAGACTTTACTGATCCCAAACTGGGAAATTACAGATGACCCATATACTGTAGAATCATCAGCAAATATAGCTATTTCAGCCATATTTATATATTTGTGTTTTGTATACTTTATTAATCCCAGAGGGAAATTCCAGGCATCCACCTGGACGATGAGGCAGCCACGGTACAGTGCCAATCCCTTCACCATTCACACACACATTCACACCTAGGGCCACTTAGTCTCCAATTAACCTAACTTGCATGTTTTTGGCCTGTGGGAGGAAACTAGAATACCCAGGGTAAACCCACGCAGACACGGGGAGAACATGCAAACTCCTCACACAGAAGGGTCACTGATGGTCAGGGTGTGGGATCAAACCCACAACCTTCTTACTGTGCTGCCACAGTGCTAACCACTGCTCCCCCGAGCTGCCCATAGTATTTAAAACTACCTTAAAAATGTTTGTAAAAATGGTGTACAGTAAGACAGCTCCCCTGGGGCACTTCATAGCATACCTGTCTCACATCAGAATAGCTACAGTGGTGTTTGAAAGTTTGTGAACCCTTTAGAATTTTTTACATTTATGAATAAATAAATATGACCTAAAACATAATCAGATTTTCATTCAAGTCTTAAAAGTAGATAAAGAGAACCAAGTTAAATAAATGGGACAAAAATATTTTACTTTTTTATTTATTTATTTATTGAGGAAAATAATCCAATATTACATATCCGTAAGGTGCAAGAGCTTGTGAGCCTCTACGATTAGCAGGTAATTTGAAGGTGAAATTACAGTCAGCTGTTTTCAATCAGTGGGATGGCACTCAGGTGTGAGTGGAGCCCCTATTTTATTTAAAGAATCTTTTATTTAAAGATCTATCAAAGTGTGGAAGTGTATCCTGGCACAAACAAAAGATATTTCTGAAGACCTCAGACAAAGGGTTGTTGATGCTCATCCGGCTGCAAAAGGTTACAAAACCATCTCTTAAGATGCTGGACTCCAGCAAGCCACAGTAAGACAGACTGTGTACAACTGGAGGAAATTTAAGACCATCGTTACCCTGCCCAGGAGTGGTCGACCAATTAAGATCACTGCAAGAGCAAGGCATGTAATAGTTAGCAAGTTCATGAATTACCCGAGGTTAACTTCTAAACAACCAAGGGCCTGTCTCGCATTGGCTAATATTAATGTTGATGAGTCCACCATCAGGAGAACACTGAACAACAACGGTGTGCATGGCAGGGTTGCAAGGAGAAAGCCACGCTTCTTCAAAAAGAAGACTGCTGCTCCTTTGCAGTCTAAAGATCACGTAGACAAGCCAGAAGGCTATTGGAAAATGTCTTGTGAACGGATGAGACCAGAATAGAACTTTATAGTTTGAATGGGAAGTGTTATGTTTGGTGAAAGGAAGACACTGAATTTCACCATAAGAACCTTATCCCATCTGTGAAACATGGTGGTGGTAGTATCATGGTTTAGGCCTGTTTTCCTGCATCTGGGACAGGACTGTTTGCCATCATTGATGGAACAATGAATTCTGAATTACACCAGCAAATGCTAAAGGAAAATGCCAGGACATCTGTCCATGAACTGAATCTCAAGAGAAAGTGGGTGATGTGGCAAGACAACGATCCTAAGCACACAAGTTGTTCTACCAAAGAATGGTTAAAGCGTACCTGTGGTGGTCGTGAAGACGCATTTGACTTGAAAACATTATGAAAAAGTATTTCTTATTTTGGTAAATAATTTTTGCCAGCCATATACCACCAGACATATATTCAAATAGGACCTTGGCCATGGGCAGCCAATGAAAACTGTGGGCGCAGCCATGACACATGCGGATGTGACGTCACTTCGCTGATACTCAACAGTCAATGCTCCGCCTGTATGAGAGACTAGGGTGCTGTTGTGAGTGTTTTTATTCTATTATGGCTGAATTGTCGGACTCTGAGGAAGAATTCTTCCAACATGGCTACAGGTTTGAGCCAGAAAGGTCTTCTGAGGGTTAAAGTGACGAAGTGGTCCTCACACACAACGCAATTTCGTCTGAAATTATTCGTCTGTGCCCTGTTTCCGCTCCGATCTTCTGACAAGGTGAGCTGGGTTTGGGTACACAAAAAAAGTGTTTTTGTTTTTTTCGCTTATTATTCAGACATCCAAAGGCTTTACATTTCGCCATGTTGCAATATCCATATCGCATTGTATGTTTTTGTTTTTACAAGAGCACCGAGTGTCTGCTGCTCTGTATATAGTTGTAGAATCATCTTCCGTGTTGCGGCAGTTACGAGATCAGATGAGACAAGCAGCTGAATTTAAGCATTTATTTATTTTCTACTCGTTTCAGTTCTGCATTTAATATGAACCTTGAGTTTGAAATAAACGTTTGAATTTTGGTCCTCACACAACGCAATGCACTGTCTGCCGCTCTTTATAGCGGCGAGGGAGGAGCTGAATTAATCTGCCGTGTTGCGGCTGTTAACGACCTCAGATCAGACAAGAGGACCCGCCGAATTTAAGCATTTATTTATTTATTTTCTACTCATTTTAGTTCTGCATTTAATATGAACCCTGAGTTTGAAATAAACGTTTGAATTTGAATTTGAATATCCCCAAAGCCGCTGCACATCCGGGTACTCGAGGCTCAGCCAATACTGATCCAGATCGCGGTAGCCACAAAATTACGTCACAGGAAGCGTCCTGGAAGGCCATGTAGCCGCTAGTATGGCTGTACCCTTGTTTTGCTGACATAGCTGAACCAGCACATCAGCAATGGATTTATATCAAATTGCTTTGAACGTGAATTTCAACTTAAACTTGAACTAGAACGTGAGACAGGGGCTCAATATAATATCTTTTTTTTCACGACCACCACAGGTACACTTTAAAGAAGAATGAAGTTAATGTTTTGAAATGGTCAAGTCAAAGTCCTGACCTTAATCCAGTTTAGATGTTACGGAAGGACCTGAAGTAAGCAGTTCATGTGAGGAAACCCATCAACATCCCAGAGTTGAAGCTGTTCTGTACGGAGGAATGGGCAAAAAATCCTCCAAGCCGATATGCAGGACTGATCAACAGCTACCAGAAACATTTAGTTGCAGTTATTGCTGCAAAAGAGGGTCACACCAGAAACTGAAATCAAAGGTTCACAAACTTTTGCTATTCACAGATATGTAAAATTGTATCGTTTTCCACAATAAATAAATGAAAAAGTATTTTTTGTCTTATTTATTTAACTGGGTTCTCTATCTATTTTTAGGACTTGTGTGAAAATCTGATGATGTCTTAGGTCATATTTATGCAGAAATGTAGAAAATTCTAAAGGGTTCACAAACCTTCAAGCACCACTGTACCACTAAAGAAGACTTTCTACACCCTGTTGGTTAAGTAGCTCTTGATCCAATGCAATGCTGACTCATCAAAACCACAGCGGTGTGGTTTTTCAAGAAATAACTCATGATCAATAATATCAAAGGCAGCTCAGTCCAGTAGGAACATACCAACTATTCTCCTGTCTTCAGTTGCTCTTAGCCAATCATCTGTTGCCTGAGTGAGAGCAGTGGTTGTTGAATGCCCATCCTTATAATCATGGTTATAATCAGTGATCAAATTATTTCTGCAAAAGTAATCTTCATTTGGTCATAAACAATGCACTCCACTATTTTGCTTTACATGGGCAATAAACTTATTGGATGACTGTTTTGTCCAGAGAAAGGTAACCTGTGGGCAAAGCTCTGAGTTATGATAGGGCAGACAGCTGGGACAGTAAGGCTAGCCACTGGACGAAGGAGCCTCCACTCGAGAGTGTCAACACCTGGTGGTTTGTTTTTACAAGAATGCAACATATCTTCTATCTTCTTTGTTACTGACACTTTAAAATGTAAATTCTTGATCTTTTCCTTTCATATTTTTTTATTAATAAGGAAGATATATTATCATCTGATGTTGGCATTTCTTCTTAAACTGTCTATTTTAAATGGAGTGACATGTTAGCTCTTTCATGGATTTAGCTAATTAGTCTCTGTTGGTTTGCCATTAAATCATTTAATGTTTTCCACAATTTGTGGCTGCCATTACTAACATCCTTAATTCCATTTCCCCAATATACTGTAGATTACTGTTGTTTTTATATTTTCAATTTTGTTGCACAGTTCCTCAAATAGCAATAATAGCTATAGTGAAAAAAGCTATTTTTCTAGTAGTACCTTATGATAACGATGATTCCATCGAAGACATTGTAGGGGTTTCTCAGGTAGCTGAATGAGCCAAAAGCCGTAAGCTTGAGGATCATCTCCAAGGAGAACATGCTAGTGAAGACGATGTTGCAGATCTCTAGGACATTCGTGAGTTCCTCTGGCTGACAGAATACAGAAAAAATAGAAAGTGACATTGGGAAATAATGAAGAAAAGGGAAGACAATGAAAAAAGAAAGTGAAAAGGGCACAGAAAAGGTGATGGGGAAAAGATAAAATTTACTTTGTTGCAGTAAAACTCAGGCATGCAATACAAACATTTTTATATGTGTTGAAAGCTAATTTTGAGTAAACATTATTTTAAAAATAGCTGCTGTATTATTTATTATCAGGATTAGCATTTGAACTGGGATGCCTCTTAAAACTATCTTATCTGACTGTCTATGGCAGCCTTGTTAACAAAAGACAGTTGAGCTTTTATTTACTTATGCTTTGGCAGGTTAAATCTTGCCAAATTGTTATGCAGTCAAGATGATAAAAACTGGTAAAAGCATCAAAGTAAACATTTAAAGTTTACATAGGGTCAGTTTTCTCCTTCACTGAATTATCAGCAGCTGAGCAGAAATACCTGAACTCTTGTTAATGTGATTGGCATCACAGGACGCCTATGCCTAAAATCATAGATCTATCTCAAAAGTCACACATTTAAGCAGAAATCTCTTAAAAATGTGTAAGAAAAAAATAGCAAAAATATGACAAAATTGTTTTTAATTGTAAAATTTCATGAAGGAAGTTACAAATATTTGAGCAAAAAATGCTGGCAGCTGTCAGTGGTACCCCATCCACCTGCTGGCATTAAATGTACTGACGGGCTGAATTTTTGTGTGAAGTCGCACAAAAACAAAATTGTTCCAGATTTGTCATGCAACTATGGGGTCAATATGAAAAGCCTATGTAATTTCATTCACAAGTTCTCACATTGACAGAGGTTTTTATTTTGAGAGAGAGTTGACCTCTGACCTTGACCTTGGGTCAAGGTCATCATAATTCAAACTCATCCCAGATTTTTCAAAGTGGTATCAATGTGAAACATGTACACAATTCCCTTTGGGAGTTATCATATTTACAATATTTTGAAAATAAAAATCAAAAACCTTGAGCTTTGACCTTTTGACCCCAGACCCATAGTTTGAGATCAAAATCCCAGGGTGAACCTGTGTACCAAGTTTGGTGACCTTATCTTTACTTGTTCTATACTAATAATATACATATATGGAATGCAAACATTGACATTTGACCTTTTGACTGCCACACCTATAGTTCAAAGGCAGGATCCAAAGGTGTGTACCAAGTTTGGTGAGCCTAGTTTTCTTTGTTTTTGAGATACAGTTTATAAGGCATTTTGACCTTGACCTCTGACCTTGTGCTCCAAACCATAGTCACAGTTCAGGGTCACAGGGTGAACCTGTGTACCGAGTTTGGTGACCCTAGCTTTACTCATTCTATAATAATAGGGCATACAGAATGCTAACTTTGACCTTTGACCCCAAACCCTTAGTCAAAGGTCAGGGTGAACCAATGTAAACTGCATTCACTTATACACTGCTTTTCTCATCCCTGGATGATCAAAGCCCTCTACACATTCAACTATCTACCATTCACATAAATTCACACGCTGCTGGCGGCGGAGCTGCCATGATCAACCAGGAGCAACTCAGGGTTCAGTGTCTTGCTCGAGGACACTTCGACATGCAGACTGCAGAGAGAGCAGGAATCGACCCAACGGCCCTCCAATCAGATCTAAACCTGTGCCACTCAACACCTGTGGGGCACCTTTGACCTCAAGCATTTTTTTTTTGACCAATTAACAAGTGAAATTTGATAATTTCCCACAGAAACTTAAACATACCAGGGCACCCTGGTTGGAAAAACTGGTCTATTCTATTGTTATACCTGTAGTGTTTTACCTTCATTTTAATACTCAAATATGTATTGTTGCTCTTTGCAGATTTCTGTGGGCCAGAAATTCATCAAAAAGACTCTATACACGATAAAAATTGACATTCCCTAATCTAGCATTACTGAATAGAGTGAGCATATTGAGAAGCAATTATTTTATGTATTTCAGTGTTGGCACTGTCATTGTTTCCACAGTCATCATCATT
This sequence comes from Pholidichthys leucotaenia, assembly GCA_020510985.1. Lineage (NCBI taxonomy): Eukaryota > Metazoa > Chordata > Actinopteri > Cichliformes > Pholidichthyidae > Pholidichthys > Pholidichthys leucotaenia. Next base: position 268,173,252 of record CM035848.1, on the reverse strand, counting down.
AAATTGATTTTTCTTATTAAAGAAACAATCAACTTAATCCACCTTGAAGATAAAAATACTTCATTCCACAAGCATTATGTGAAGAACTACAGTGTCACATCTACTCAGTCCTGGGTGGTTAATTTTCACAGAGAGTAATAATTAGCACTTAAACACGCTGCCAGTTTTTAAATAAGTTCACTCACTTGACTAATGATGGTAGGAACATTTTTTCTCTCACTTCCTTCCACAGTATATCGTTAAAATATTAGAATTCATTTTACTTGCTGTCATTCTTCTATTGCTGATGGCTTTCTTTTCAACTCTTAAACTGAGCTAATCACTATCCTTTAAGTCTCTCCATCTGACAGTTGCCAGTATAAGAAAGGACTTGTCCACACACATGCAAAAGGCTAAATTTGGCACACAGTCACAACTCCATGCACGTCACTATTCCCCCGAGTTCCTCTGAAACTTCAGCAGTGACACTTCTGACATTTCCGCCATTCCAGAATCAATGACCACTGTGCGTATTGTATTTACATGTCTGTCAGTGTGCATGCGTACAGCTCAATGATGTGTGCGTGTCGGTCACTCCTAATGAGTGTTTGCAGTGTGAAAACATGCGCTAATGATGTATGCCCACCCGTGTCCCGACCAGCCGAACAGTGCTGGCAACCCCTGGAGATCCATTACTGTGTCTCATTACTGCAGACCTGAGAACAGATCTGAAGAACTGTGTTTTTTGGTCTGCTGATATATGGGGGGGGGGGGGTAATTTAAATCACACCAAGTACCTATAGGTGAATTTAGGAAAGTATGCAGTTTACACATATGAAGGGAGGCAAAAAATGGTACTGTTAGAATATTAAAGGCTAATATTAGTGAAAGCTCATGGCTCCAATATGCAGAAAATTGGGAAAAGAAGGTACTGACAGATTTTTTTCCCTTTAAAAATGTATTTATGTTGCAGCGGGCCTTATGGTGAGCAATTTGCATTGCTATTTAATAATAAAATATAACCACTCCAGATTTTACCAATCCATCCGTCATCTACTGCTTATCCAGGGGTCTGTGTCATGGAGCAACAGTCTAAGCAGAGAAGTCTGAACTGCCAACCAATTCACATAGCACCATGATCCCTCCTGCAGGTGGTGAACCCACTGAAGGGTGGACCCATGTGGCTCACTTGCGCCACGCCCAGCTGGGTCCTATGGACAGAAACCCGGTCACCAGGCGCTTGCTCGGAGCACTGGTAACCACAAAGTGGGTGCTGTACACTGGATCCTTGGTTTGACTTCTTCATGGGGATCCACTGGGCCGCTCTTAGTCTGGCCCTTCACCCAGGACCAATTGAATCGGTGAATTCAAAAGGGGCCCAAGTCCAAGAAATATGTTTTTGCAGGAAATCAAATAAATTGCATATCTCAAAGGTAGTCTATGCCAGATGGTCCATACTTTACTCAGATATAGCACAAGGCCATAGCTTAGAAATGCTATAATATGAAGCATTTCACTTTTTTAATTTCAGAGGATTGGCAAACTAAAGTCCCTGGACTTGGGCCCTTCTTGAATTAAACAATAAGAACATATGAAAAGAAGCGCATAACATCTATTTATCATATGTTGAAAACGTTTTTTTTTAATTATGCCATGTTTTGAACACCTTTTATGATCACATTATATTCAAACTATTGTTTTGATAACTGCCAGCAAATGAGATTTTCATCTAAAAGTGGGCAGATTAACATAGAGGTCCATCTACTGGTAACTAATCGTCAAAGTCAGACTCCTCTTCACACCTAGCATCACAAACTGTTAAATTACTGAGGAGCTGCTGAGCCTCTGGTGAAAGATATTTCGCCAATTTCTGAACATCCTTTAATTTAGCTGCCTTTACACCAAGTTGCTCGCTGTAGAGTGGCTCCTCTGGGTATGTAACAACCCTGCACGATGGCTTTAGAAGGCGGAATCTGGATGTGACCTGAGAAGACATATTTACGGAATCTTCTATATCATTTCTGAAATCTGTGCTGCCACCTATGACTTTAAGTTTAATCCATGCAGGAAGGGCCCAAGTCCTGGACTTGGGTCTCTCTTGCACTCAATGCATAAACAATGCTGTGAATACGCAATGCATTAAAGTTGACTTGGGACGTTTTTGCACATAATCAGATAGCTTGTCTCTTAAAGTTCATTAAACATGTAATATCTGGGTTTTGAAAAAGTGTGGACTTGGGCCCTTTTGGAATTCACCGATTCAATTTGGCTTGGGAGACCCTACAAGGGGTATAAGCTGCCCCCGACAACATAGCTCCAAGGATCATTAAAGCACACAGACCCCTCCATGACGATAAGGTGGCGATCCACGGAGGGGTGATACCCTAATTTAAAAAAAATAGTAATAGTATCGCAGACATTTCTGTACGCACAAAAAGCATATTTTTATTAAATTTTGAGCTTTTTGCTTCTAAACAGGACTTGGCCACAATTCATTCATCTTTTTAACCGCTGGATGCTATTTGGGTTGAGTGAGGCTGGGGCCTATCTTAGGGTCTTTGGTCGAGAAGCAGGGTACATCCCGGACAGAACGCCAATCCATTGCAGGGCCAACACCCATTTGATTCCCCAGCTGATGCCAATTAACCAATCATGCACGTCTTTGGACTGAAATCGGAGTACCCAGTGAAAGCCCACACAGACACCGGGATTACGTGCAGACTCCACCCAGAAGGGTCACCACTGACCAGGAGTGAGGTCGAACCCACAACCTTCTTGCTATGAAGGCAGCAGCGCTAACCTCTGCACCACTAAGCTGTCTCTTTGCCACAATTCACTCTAAATAAAATGTGCAGCATTATTTTGACAAAAATACAACAACTGGGCATTGAACAGCTGGATAATCCACCTGACAGGATGTCAACTGTCCATCCATCCATCAATCTTCTACTGCTTTTCCGGAGGTCTGGGTCACGGAGGCAGCAGTTCAAGCAGGGAAGACCATACTTCTCTCTCCCCAGCCACCGGCTCCAGCTCTTCAGAGAGGATACCAAGGCGTTCCCAGACCAGCTGGGAGACATAGTCTCTCCAGTGAGTCCTGGGTCTGCCCCGGGGACTCCTCCAAGAGGGACACCTCCCGCCTCAAGCGGGAGGCGTCCAGGAGGCATCCTGATCTAATGCCCATACTACCTCAGCTGGCTACTTTCAATGTGGAGGAGCAGCGGTTCTACTCTGAGCCTCTCCTGGATGACTGAGCTCCTCACCCTATCTCTAAGGGTGAGTCCAGCAATCCTACAAAGAAAGCTCATTTCAGCCGCTTGTATCCATAATCTCATTCTTTTGGTCATTATCCAAAGTTCGTGACCATAGGTGAGGGTAGGAACATAGATTGATTGGTAAATTGACAGCTTTGCCTTTAAGCTCAGGTCCCTCTTCACCACAACAGACCGGTACAACGTCCGCATCACTGCAGATGCTGCTCCGATCCATCTGTCAATCTCTCGCTCCATTCTCCCCTCACTCATGAATAAGACCCCGAGATACTTAAACTCCTCCACTTGGGGCAGGAGCCTGTCCCAAACCTGAGAGGACAATCCACCTTTTTCCGACTGAAGACCATGGACTTGGACTTGGAGGTGCTGATTCTCATCCCAGCCGCTTCACACTCAGCGGCAAACCGTCCCAGTAAGAACTGTAGGTCATTGCTGGGTGAAGTTAGCAGGACAACATCATCTGCAAACAACAGAGATGAGATCCTGTGGTCACCAAGCCTGACACCCTCCGTTCCCTGGCTGTGCCTAGAAATCCTGTCCATAAAAATTATGAACAGGATTGGTGACAGAGGGCAGCCCTGGCGGAGTCAAACTCTCACTGGGAATGAGTCCGATCAAGTGTTGGCAATATGAACCAAACTCACAGCGGTCGTACAGAGACCGAATAGCTCGTAACAACAAGCCCAATACGCCACACTCCTGAAGCACCCCCCCACAAAAAACCATGAGGGACACAGTTGAATGCCTTCTCCAAGTCCACAAAACACATGTAAACTGGTTGGGCAAACTCACACGAACCCTCGAGAATTCTCGAGAGGGTAAAGAGCTGGTCTGATGTGCCACGGCCAGGACGAAAACCACATTGCTCCTCCTGAATCCAAGGTTCTATCAACGGCTGGACTCTCCTCTCCAGTACCTTGGCATAGACCTTCCCAGGGAGGCTGACGAGTGTGATCCCTCTAAAGTTGGAGCACACCCTCCGGTCCCTTTTTTTGAAGAGAGGAACCACTACCCCGGTTTGCCATGCCAAAGGCACTGCCCCCAACCTCCCCACAATGTTGCAGAGGCATGTCAACCATGACAGCCCTACAACATCCAAGGCCTTGAGGTACTCAGGGCGAATCTCGTCCACCACTGGGGCCCGGCCAACAAAGAGATTTTTAACTACCTTGGCGACCTCAGCCCCTGTGATAGGCAAGTCGTCCCCCTCATCCACAAGCCCTGCTTCCTCTGTGGAAAGCGTATCAGTGGGATTGAGGAGATCCTCGAAGCATTCCTTCCACCGCCTGACGATATCCCCAGTCGAAGAAGCAGCGCCCCATCCGCACCATACACAGTGTGGACACAGAGCTTCTTCCCCCTCCAGAGTCACCGGACTGTTTGCCAGAATCTCTTCGAGGCCAACCGAAAGTCTTGTTCAATGGCCTAATCGAGCTCCTCCCATACTTGAGTTTTTGCTTCAGCAACCACCCAAGCAGGACTCTGCTTGGCCTGCCCATACACCTCAGCTACTTTGAGAGTCCCACAAGCCAACCAAGCTTGATAGGACTCATTTTTCAGCTTAATGGCCCCCCCTCACCACTGGTGTCCACCACTTGGTTTGGGGGTTGCCACTACGAGATGCCCCGACGACCTTGCGGCTGCAGCTCTGGGCAGCTGCTTCAGCAATGGAGGTGGAGAACATGGCCCATTCAGACTCCATGTCTTCAGACTCCCTCAGAATGTGGTTGAAATTCTTCTGGAGGTGGGAGCTGAAGACCTCCCGGACAGGTGCCTCAGCCAGACGTTCCCAGCACACCCTCACTATACGTTTGGGTCTTTCAGGTCTGAATAGCATCCTCCCTTGCCATTGGATCCAACTCACCACCAGGTGGTGATCAGTTGACAGCTCTGCACCTCTCTTTACCCGAGTGTCCAAGACAAACGGTCGCAGGTCTGATGACACGATAACAAAATCAATCATCGACCTGCGACCTAGGGTGTCCTGGTGCCAAGTGGATATATGGACACCCTTATGCTTGAACATGGTGTTCGTTATGGACAAACTGTGGTTAGCACAGAAGTCCAATAACTGAACACCACTCGGGTTCAGATTGGGCAGGCCGTTCCTCCCAGTCACCCCCTTCCAGGTGTTACTGTCGTTGCCCACATGCGCACTGACGTCCCCCAGTAGGACAATGGAGTCTCCAAGAGGAGCACTCTCCAGCACCCCAGTCAGAGACTCCAAAAAGGGTGGGTACCCTGAACCATCATTTGGTACATAGGCACAAATGATGATCAGGACCTGTTTCCCAACCCGAAGGCGCAGGGAAACAACCCTTTCATCCACCGGGGAAAACTCCAATATAGAGGCAGCAAGGTGGGGGGGATACAAGAATACCCACCCCTGCCCGTCGCCTCTTGTCGGGGCAACTCCAGAGTAGGCCAAGCTCCAGCCCCTCTCCAGGAGACTGTTCCAGAACCAGAGCTGTGTATTGAGGTGAGGCCGACTATATCTAGCCAGTATCTTTCATCCTCATGCACCAGCTCAGGCTCCTTCCCCACCAGAGAGGTGACAATCCACATCCCAAAAGCCAGTTTAGGAAGCTTGGGATCAGACTGCCAAGGTCTCTGCCTTTGACCACCACCTGATCAATTCAATTCAGTTCAATTCAACTTTATTTAAATAGCGCCATTTCACGACAACAGTCATCTCATAGCACTTTCAATTGTAGACGAAACCCCACAGTTGCAGAAAGACCCCAGCAATCAGGCGATCCCCTGTGAGCAAGCGCTTGGCGACGGTGGAGAGGAAAAAACTCCCTTTTAACAGGAAGAAACCTCCAGCAGAACCAGGCTCAGGGAGGGGCAGTCATCTCAGAACTCAGAAAGGATTTATTGCCAAGTACATTAACAGTAAACAACTGATAACATACGAGGGATTTGACTTGACACTGAAAACAACATGCATTTCCGGTGACACGGCAGCGTCGATAACGCGCCTGTCAGCAGACTAGGAACAGGAAGCATGGGGAAGAAAAGGATAAACACAATAGGAGAGAGCAAAAAAGCATTGATTGTCAGAATACCAGTCATAAATGATCAATATTATGATTACAAGAAAAAAAGCCCTCAATGCACAATTAGCAGACATAGAATGTATACAAGACACAAAGAGAGCAGTGAGTGAATGATCTTCTCATCAGTTTATTGAGTCAGTATGAGTGTAGTGTTGAGTGAAGGTGTTTATATCAGTTAAGAACAACAAAGTCTCTTCAGCAGGAGTTGTTGTGTCTAGCGTTTGGCACTTTGTCCTTGAGCCAGGCAGCTGGCTGTTCATAAGAGTCAATGCAGCTCAAATGTTTTGAAAACAAAAAAAAAATCAACAGCACGATGAGGACTCAATCTATGGGAGAGAACAAACAGATGTTAATGACCAGCAAAAAAAAAAAAATATTTCATTGAGCGTGAAGAAAGGAGTGAGGCCCAGTGCATTATTGGAGGTCCCCCGGCTGACTAATCCTATTAGCAGCATAACTAAGGAAGGGTTCAGAAACACATGATCCTTCCCTAATTGTAGGCTATATCAGAAAGGAAGGTTTTAACCCTATTCTTAAAAACAGAGATTGAGTCTGACTCCCGAATCCAGATTGGCAGCTGGTTCCATAGGAGAGGAGCTTGATAACTAAAGGCTCTGCCTTCCATTGTACTTTTGGAGATTCTAGGTATTACAAGTAATCCTGCATTCTGGGAGCGTAGTGCTCTGTTAGGATAATATGGTAGTATCAGATCTTTTAAATAAAAAGAGGCCTGATTGTTTAGAGCTTTGTAAGTAAGAAGAAGGATTTTAAACTTAATTCTAAACTCCAGGGGCAACTCCGGTCCACATAGTACTGGACCCCCATGATCCCTCCTGCGGGTGGTGAGACCACTGGAGGGCCACTGGACCACTGGAGGGCGAACTCATGTAACTCCTTCGGGCTGAGCCTGGCCGGGTCCCATGGGTGGAAACCTGGCCACCAGACGCTAGCCATCGAGCCCCTCCTCCAGGCCTGGCAACAGGGTGGGGCCCCAGCAACCCCATACCGGGCGGGGTACACTGAATCCTTGTTGTAGTATTTATCATGAAAGTCTGTTGGATCGTTCTTAGTCTGGCCCTTCACCCAGGACCAGTTTGTCTTGGATGACTCTACCAGAGGCACATTGCCCCGGACAACATAGCTCCTGGAATCACTAGGGCATGCAAACCCCCCACCACGATAAGGTGACGATCCATGAGACTCCATAATATCTAAAAAATCCATAATATCTAAAAAACAAAATTTCAGAAAAAGTCCACTCTACTCTATTTTAGTATAAAAAAAAAAAACAACTGTTTTAACTGTGAGCCTAAAAAAGGACAAAAAATATAATTCCATACTACAGAATTCCTCTGACTTTTTCCCTCCCCCAAACAGTAACACTCTGTTTCAGCACGGATGGAGCTTTAGCTCCATGGTTACAGGGATTGGTGAGGTGGAACTTTTCATGTTCAGTAGCTTTTACTGAGCTTTTAGGTGATATCCTGCACCAGATTATGGCAAGGGTTTACCGGGACAGTAGCCCAGGGCCCTGGTTTATTTGGGGCCCCGAAAGAAACTCTATTTTTTTTTTTTTGTCTTGCAAATTCTGCTGTACCCAACGTTTACTAGAGGATTTGTTTTGGTGTATCAACTTTTATTTGCTGAGGTGTAGATTTGTCCCACCTGCTTAATTTAAATGGTTTAGAGTTGACATTTGACCTGATTAAAATTGGACGTGGGCCGGTAGTGAATCCATGAACGAATGGATGAATGAATCGTAATGGCGGACTTTAGGAATTACGATAGTCTTGCCCAAAAGAGAAAAAAGAAGAAAAAAACACAAATTTGAGAAGGTGGTTTCAAAACAATCCTAAATTGACAGGACTTTTTTTTTAAGTAGCAATACAGCCGGAGTGTCATCAACTTTACAGTCACAACAAGATGTTTGTCAAACTGTTAGGATTACAAATGCTAACATGAGATGCACTGGTGGAGCCACTGTCTGAAAATCCATCAGTCACAGAGGGCATAACTTTTCAAGCCACCGAAGCTCTGAGTCATTGAATAACAATTTCCTCCAATAACCAGAAAGTTGGCAGTTCAAATCCTGCTCTCCCCAGTCATCCTGCTGTTGTGTCCCTGGGCAAGATGCACTCATAACCAGTGTCCATGACACTGGGTATGAATGTGTATAAATGTACTTTAATACAATTAATTTAATACAATTTCTAATTAGTGGTCGGCGAAGCCGTTGATGTAGATTGGTGGCAAGGTTTCCATCAGTCTCCCCCAGGGCAGCTGTGGCTACAGAGGTAGCTTACCACTATTGATGTCTGTCTGGAGTGAATGAATAATGGACTAATTGTAAGAGCTTTGAGATGTCACTTGACATGTAAAGTGCCATATAAATCTAATCCATTATCATTACTGAAGTTGTAAAATACATGTTGGACATGTTAAAAATTTGTACTGGGCCAAAAAAGGACTGGAGAGCTGCCAGAATAAGGGTGTTGATATCAGAGCATCTGAGCATTCTCCAAGTGTCATTTCAATTGCAAACTTGCAAATGGTGACTATGTTTCAAGACAATGGCTTCTATATCCTCCTTCCACTGGCTGATGAAACCCTAAAATTGATACATTTGCCAGCATTCATGGCTCTGTGGGATACAGGGGTGAGCAGTATTGGATGACCTCCATCCATCCCTGTCAGATCTCCAAAGTACCCGTCATGCTGAAGCATCACTAATTCCAAAACTGCAGGTGAATTCTCTGAAGTGTTGTCTCACTTGAGCAGTTTGTCCTGTTCAGTGAGGAATACAGGCTGTTAAAGAAAGAGCCAAATCATGTGGGATTATCGAATTTGAGTGATGCCCTAGGTTTATTACAAAGCTTACATTTAGAATGTTGTTTTAAAAAAGTGAGTACATTTTTTACAGTGTTGGACCCATGGTATGGGGGATTTGACAAATTTGGAACTTGAACTGTGATCTGACATGGTAGTGTCCATATGAAGGAAACAAGGAAGCAGGTACAGGAGACCTTTTTCCCAGAAGGGCTAACGGAGTGAGTAAAAATAATGGAAATTCTGTGACAAAAAAGGAACTTTTGTGGGGCAGATAAGACGATGCGTTTTCTTACTTTATTCATTTGTTTTTTGCAGTCTGTAAATCTCCTGATCTGTAACATCCATTTCAGCTTTGTTTTTTTTGTTTTTTATAAGCTGCCTGGCCACGGTGTAAAAGGCCTGCTTATCAGGAAAATATTGTTCTATATCAGGGGTCGGGAACCTATGGCTCGCGAGCCAGATGTGGCTCTTTTGATGGCTGCATCTGGCTCGCAGACAAATCTTTAAACTTTAAAGATTTTGTTTTTACAAGAGCGCCGAGTGTCTGCTGCTCTGTATATAGTTTTAGAATCATCTTCCGTGTTGCGGCCATTACGAGCTCAGATCACACGAGACGGCCCGCTGAATTTAAGCATTTATTTATTTATTTTCTACTCGTTTCAGTTCTGCATTTAATATGAACCCTGAGTTTGAAATAAACGTTTGAATTTGAATACAGTATCCCAAAAGCCGCTGCACATCCGGGTACTCCAGGCTCAGCCAATATTGAGCACCAGAAGTCGCATTAATGGTAAGAAATACTCATCATTGATTAGCAACAGCATAACAATGTTATTAAAAAAAATTCAGAGACTTATTGTACTTTAAAAGTGTTGAAATTACATAAAATGCACACATTTACTTGTATTTTTAGTTTTAAACATATTGTATGGCTCTCACGGAATTACATTTAAAAATATGTAGTGTTCATGGCTCTCTCAGCCAAAAAGGTTCCCGACCCCTGTTCTATATGGAGACCCTTCATGCCCTTAGTCTGCTGTAAAAACAATTTAAACATTTTGGTCAGATAGACAGCTCTGGAAAAAATTAAGAGAACAATGACACCAATGCAAAATTATCACTTTATCTGGTTTTACTATACTTTTACTTATATGTATGTATTTGAGTAAAATGAACAATTTTGTTTTATTCTCTAACCTACTGAAAACAACTCACCCAAATTGTAAGTCAAAATATCATCATTTAGAACATTTACTTACAGAAAATAACAACTGGCCAAAACAGCATGTGCTTTTACATGTGATTGTACATGTGATTTTCGATCAAATAATGCAAAGACGGCGCAGTGTGAACACGAACTGTGGCACAGGTGTAGTGTGGCCAACTATTGATCGGAGGGTGAGGGGTTCAATTCCTCTGCAGTCTGTATGTCGAAGTGTCCTTGAGCAAGACACTGAACCCCCAGTTGCTCCTGGTGGGTAAGGCCAGCACCTGTGCATGGCAGCCCCGCCACCATCAGTGCATGAATGTGTGGGTAGCAGAATCTGTAAAGCACTTTGGTCATCTAGAGATAAGAAAAAATACCATATAACTGTATGCCATTTACCATTCTTAAGACTACAATACTTAAGTTTAAGTAAAGATTTTGCAGTGGTCCTTTATCTTTTTTTTTCTCCAGAGCTGTATATTGTCAATGGCATTTTAAAGTCCTTCTTCTCTTATGTTTAATAGCATAAAGATTTTATGGACAAAGAAAGGTCTACAAACTAATGCAGAGCATTTTCAGAATTTCCATTTTTTTCCAAACTTTTTTTATTTATTGGTGGCTGATGGCTCGTTCAGGTGAGATTGCCAGTGAGCTACAGGACTCACAGTCTATTTTTAGATTTCAAGTATCTCTTGTAACCCTAACTTTCAAATATTTTAACCAAATACCTTTTAAAATACTCACAGTTGTCTACAATAAGGACAACATGAATGTCACTGGGGATATTATCACTGGTAGTAGGCACTCTATATGGATTTAGTACCATAGAAGAACAGATACACTGCTGTGAAAAAGTATTTACGCCTTCCTGATTTCTTATATTTTTGCATATTTGTCACACTTCAGTGTTTTGGGTCATCAAACAAATTTTAATATCAGACAAAGATAACCTGAATAAATGCAAAAGGCAGTTTCCAAATGATGATTTCATTTATTAAAGGAAAAAACTATCCAAACCTACCTGGCCCTATGTGAAAAAGTATTTGTCCCCCGTGTTACATTATGAATTAATTGTAATTAACCACATTTTTTGGAAAGCTGAGTTCAATTTCAATAGCTACACCTGAGCCTGATTACTGCCAGACTTGTTGAATCAAGAAATCACTTAATAGAACCTGTCTGACAACCTGAAGAAGGCTAAAAGATCTCGAAAAGCAACACATCCCACTGTGATCTAAAGAAATTCAAGAACAGATGAGAAAAAAAAACAAAACAAAACAGAACAACGTCTAAAGAACCGCAGGCCTCACTTGCCTCAATTTGGACACTGGTCTATGATGGAACAATAAGAAAGAGACTGGGCAAAAATGGCATTCATGGGAGAGTTCCAAGACAAAGCCGCTGCTGGACAAAAAGAACACAGAGACTCGTCTCACATTTGCTAGAAAACATCTAGATAATCCTCAAGATTTTTGGGAAAATATTCGGGACTGACGAGACAAAAGCTGAACTTTCTAGAAGACATATGTCCTGTTTTTTCTGGCATAAAACTAACACAGAATTTCATAAAAGAACATTGTATCAACAGTCAAACATGGTGGTGGTAGTGTCATGGTCTGAGGCTGCTTTGCTTCTTCAGGACCTGGACAACTTGCCCTAATGGACAAAACCATGAATTCTGCTCTCTATCAAAAAGTCCTGATGGAGAATGTCTGGCTATCAGTTCATGAAGCCCTCCAGTGTGACTGAATTTAAACAATTCTGCACAGAATAGTGGGTCAAAATTCCTCAACAGTGATGTAAAAGACTCATTGCCAATTGTTGGCACAATGGTGGCAAAACCAGTTATTAGGTTGAGGGGCAGTTAAGGGGCAATTTTTCACACTGGGCAAGTTAGGTTTGGATAGCTTTTTTTCCCTTAATAAATGAAATCATAATCTAAAAATTGCATTTTGTATTTACTCAGATTATCTTTGCCTAATATTAAAATTTGTTTGATGATCTGAAATATTTACACTACCGTTCAAAAGTTTGGGGTCACCCAGACAATTATTTTGTGTTTTCCATGAAAAGTCACACTTATTTACCACCATGAGTTGTAAAATGAATAGAAAATATAGTCAAGACATTGACAAGGTTAGAAATAATGATTTGTATTTGAAATAATAATTTTTTCCGGATACTCAACCTGCTCAAAGGAAGGTCAGTTTTATAGCTTCTCTAACCAGCTAAACTGTTTTCAGCTGTGCTAACATGATTGCACAAGGGTTTTCTAATCATCCATTAGCCTTCTGACGCAATGAGCAAACACATTGTACCATTAGAACACTGGAGTGATAGTTGCTGGAAATGGACCTCTATACACCTATGTAGATATTGCACCAAAAACCAGACATTTGCAGCTAGAATAGTCATTTACCACATTAGCAATGTATATTAGATATTAGAGTGTATTTCTGATTAGTTTAAAGTTATCTTCATTGAAAAAAACAGTGCTTTTCTTTCAAAAATAAGGAAATTTCTAAGTGACCCCAAACTTTTGAACGGTAGTGTAGGTGTAACAAATATGATAAAATATAAGAAATCAGGAAGGGGCAAAAACATTTTCACAGCACTGTATTTATATCATTACATAGGTAAATAGTCTCATGAATGGTCATACACTCTGAATAAAAGATTTTTAATGTAATTGTGCTGCAGTGTCAGAACGCTCATTTGTCTTGCATACTATTCCATCTGACCACTTGAATCCACCCTTCATGCTGAATACTTTTCTTTGGAAATACATGAAAGATGTCTTCTCACCCTGCTTCATGTTGTTATTTGAACAACTGAAAGCTACACATGGTTTGGCATGTTTTTGATGATTTTCCTCACTTCATTGTCCCTTTTCAAGCTTTTCGTCACTAACCAGGTCCATTTGTTTTCACCGAGTTCTCCTAAACTGGAAGTAGGCCCGATGTTGAGAATTGATATCTGTGTACTATTATGTCAAAACACACTGCTGTCAGACACACAGTTTGCTGTTGCTACTGAAAGACAGAGCTACGCTGCCTCTGTCTGACCGTCAGACAGTCAGCTTTACCACCTGCAGGCACATTGAGTGTGTATCTCCTGCAGCGCTTGAGAGAAATGGCCTACAACCCGGACTCACATGGCTCCACCTCTTCTGCATCAACTGCACTGCCATCCTCTCACAGACCTCTTAATGCTTTACCGTTCTGATACCACTCACTTGTTCCTTCACCTGTCAAGCTCTCCTACTACTTTATCTCCCTCGCTCATGTCTCTCACTTACTGCCCAAATCCCCAGCTTTGCCCAACTCACCCGTGACCCCAGCTGCCTCAACTGTTTCTCCGACCAGATTGCCATTTGCTTCACCTGAAACAATAGCCACCACCTCATCCACTTTGCTTTGCACTTCACCTGTTTCCCCAACCCCCTCACCTGCTTCACTCACAAATGTCCCTCTCACCACTCACCACGGTACTATTTTTGTTTAGACTCAGTCCCACCTCCTGCAGCTGCTCAGCTGAAAGTCCCGATACTGGCATCCCCAACCAGCTTCACAATGCTGCATTGCCCTTCCATGTCAGTCCCTCTGATATACTCCTTTCTAATCCTGTCCCTCCTAGTCGCAGTGAGAATCTTAGCATCTTCAACTCTACCACCTCCAGTACTGCCTTGTGTCCTTTCATCAGTGCCACAGTCTCCAAACCATACATAGTAGCAGGTCTCATTACCATCTTATAAATCTTCCCTTTCACTCTAGCTGCTATTCTTCTGTCACAAATCACCCCTGACACTCGTCTCAAACCATTCCACCCTGCCTGCCCTCTCTTCTTCACCTCTCTTGTGCACTGTCCATTGCTTTGGTTGGTTGACCCCAGGTATTTAAACTCATCTACCTTCACTAAGGGCGCATTGAGACGGCCACTGTTTGGTCCGGACCAAAGGACCAAACAGTGGATTCCTCAGATAGTTCGGTTCATTTGGTGCCATCTGAACCCGTGTTGGAACTCTAGTGCACACTAAACAAGCAAAGTCTGGACCCTCTGAAAATGGGGGTCTCGGTTCTCTTGCAAAAAAAGTCTGGTGCGCTCCGCCTGCAGTGTGAATCCAAACAGAGTATCCAGCGGACCAAAGGGCAGAAGTGCCCCTTGGCATTTGTGTAACCATAGCAACATGCAGTCTGAGAAGAGGAAGTGGCATTTACCGTAGTACATTTTGGGTAGAAAATAATAAAGACAACGGTGCAAATCCGAGAAATCCTTTTAGCGGTGAAAGCCAAGGAGAAAAGTTAAAAAATGTCTCGTTTGTTGCAGACAAACAACCTGGCTGAAGGGAATGGATTTCCGTTTTCGGTCCTGGCTAATCAATGAGCCTGTTTTTTCTTCTTCGCCGAGATTTTTCTTCCTTTTTAGTGGTGATTTTGGCTACAGCACCCCAAATGAGCAGTTGTTGTAACTGTGTGACGTTGTCCAGGCAGTTTGGTCCACTACAGTGTGAATGCAAACCAAACCAAACGAAGATGAGAAAATTCTCGGCATTCCCCGCCCAGATGAACCGATCCCCCAGACTACCCTGGTCTGAATGCAGCCTAACTCTACTCCTTGCATCTTTACCTCACACGAGTATTAAACATTTCTGCTATCCTGAGCAGTTTTTTGTCACATTTATGTCATGATCTAAAGTGAAAACTAAAGTATCCATTCAATCAAGTGTGGCGGATGATAAAATAGGCAGCGAACTGAGGGTTTTAAGTAGGTTTTATTCATCATACCGCCATCACGGAGCTCGCCCCGGTGCCGTGTATGCGCGCCAGAGCGAGCCCAGAGGCTCTTCAGCAGATAGGCAATGCGTGCAGTAGAAGAGAGAGTGAGCTACAGAACATATGCAGTTTTTATACCCAGGTACAGACAAAGCATTCACAGCAGTAGGTATGGGCATTTGCATTTGAGAGACACACATAACAATAAGGAGATTACTGGCCGGAATTCGCCTCTGCTCCGGAGCTGCAGGACAAAAGAGGTTACAAGGCGCATCTACATATTGTTATCAGTCATTGGATCACAGTAAGGGCAGGAAGCATGAACACAATGCATGAATGGCACATTAACATCACAGTACTGAGCCGGAAAAAGCCAGAAGAAGCGGGGCTGCCTGTTGACATTAATACACACATTTCACTGTTCTGTTAATTGCTCTAGCCGAGCGCTGTGCCTGTCCCAGGTGGCTGCACGGTGGAGCAGTTGTTAGCACTGTGGCAGCACAGTTTTACCCTCGGCCGGGGGAGCGCGGGGATCGTGGGTTCGATCCCAGCCCCCGACCAACAGTGATCTGTGTGGAGTTTGCATGTTCTTCCCCTGTTTGTGTGGGTTTACTCCGGGATTTCTCCGGTTTCCTCCCACATGCCAAAAACATGCAGGCTAGGGAGTTAAGGGGCGCTTGCGCATGCAGCGACCGGCAGCTGGTGGCTTGTCACCAGACTGCAAAACAAATCTACCTACGGGTACAAATAAGTAACAAAAAAATAAATAAATAAATCCTGCTATACTGTGTAACACTGTTACTGTCATAAGTGGGTTATGATCAAGAGGTTCTGATCATAATTTATACATTTTTGCTTTAAGTATCTTGGTCTTTATCTTGCAATCATTTGCTTTGTGTTTTATTTTGGTTACTTCCTGTCCTGAGTTTTGCTTTAGTTTGCAATTATTTCTGTTTGACTTTTTGCCTTTTTTTTTTTAACTAATCGTACAACTTAAGTTTAGTGCTTGATTCTGGTTTATTTCTGTTTATGGTATTATTCCTGCGAGGTTTTCCCCATGCTATCCAGAATCCCTGAGTTTTGATTTTGTATTGTGCTCCTATTTCATTGTGTCCATCTATGTCTGTTCCTCTGTCTGTTTCCTTCATTTTTGTGATTATCACCATCTGTGTCTTGTCCCAGGTGTTTCCACTCTCCCATTACCACCTGCTTTCTTCCCTGTGTGTCTTGTTGGTACATTGCATCAGTATTGGCAATGGATGGATGGCAATGGATCAGCGTTCTCGTCGCGCCCTCCGCCAGTACCCGGGCTCGCCTGGGGAAGCTAATGATCCTACCAGCAGACTAAATTCGAAGAGACGACGCCTCTGTGCCAAGTCAAAGAAGAATCCTAGTCACAGTCCTAAAGCCGAAAGCAAACAGCCCCAAGAGCACTTTGTGGTAGGATCTGCCCTTCGCATATTACAACTAAACGTTGAAGGCCTATCTGCAGCCAAGCGAAGCCTTATCGAAGTCCTCGCCTTCCAACATTCGATTGATGTAATCTGCCTCCAAGAGACTCATATTGGCACAGAGGAAGCTGGCCGCTTCACCATCAAAGGCTTTGACCTCCTGTGCTATGTTCTACATGCTAAACATGGACGTGCCACCTATGTGCGTTCTGACATAGTTGAAGCAAATCACCTGATAACAACACATTTCTCAGACACCATAATCATTGGTGGCTTCCATATTGTCAATGTGTACAAGCCCCCTAATGCCAACTGGGATCTGCAGGTCTTACCCACCCTACCCCACCCTGCCATCTATGTGGGGGACTTTAACAGCCATCACCCTGACTGGGGGTACCCAGCAGTGGACAGTGATGGGGAGGCACTTTCAGACTGGGCATCCAGAAATGACCTTGCTTTGATATACGACCCCAAACAAAGAGGAACCTTCCACTCTGCTAGGTGGAAGAAGGACTATTCTCCTGACCTGTGTTGGGTCAGCTCTTTGAATGGGGAGCCATATCCTACACAGATCCTCATTCTTGATGATTTTCCACACAGCCAACACCGGCCCCTGCTTGTACACATTGGCCTACAACTTCCAGTTATATACAGCCCAAGGAAGATGCGCTGGAACTTCCGCAAAGCCAACTGGAAGAAATTCAGTGAAACTCTGGACCGGAGCGTTGTTACCATCCCACTCCACACCATCACTGTAGATGAAGCATACAACCGCTTCTGCAGTGCAATCTTCAAGGCTGCCCATACTGCAATCCCACGAGGCTACCAACCCCTCTATGTCCCATGTTTGGACGGAGAAAGTGCTGCCCTCCCACAATCCTATCAAACATCAGGGGACCCAGAGATAGCAGACCATCTCATTGAATCGCTAAATACAGCCCGGCGAAAGAAATGGGAGGAGACAGTTGCTGACCGGAGCTTTACCCACTCTAGCAGGAAATGTTGGAGCCTCATCCGTCGCCTAGGAGCTGCACAGAAGCCCCCTAGCCAAAGCCGAGCATCCGTCACACCCAACCAAGTTGCATCCCACCTACTGACTATCGCCAAAGCACCCCAAGACAAAGACACCAGAAGAGCAGTTACAACTGAGCTAAAAAAAACACCAAAAAATGCCTGTAGAGGAAACGAACCCTGAACCCTTCGAGGCTGCTGAACTGGAGAAAGTCCTACAGGGCCTGAAATGTGGAAAGGCAGCAGGATACGATAACATCTTCCCAGAATTCATGAAAAATCTTGGCCCCCAAGCCCTAACCTGGTTGACACAATTCTACACAAGTATCACACAAACAAACTCGATCCCAAAGAAATGGCGGACAGCAAAGGTCATTGCCATCCCAAAACCTGGCAAAGACCACAAACTACCAGCAAGCTACCGCCCAATCTCCCTACTCAGCGTTCCTTACAAAATCATGGAGCGCCTAATACTGCAACGCATTTCCCCAGAAATAGAGGATATTCTAAGTGTGGATCAAGCAGGTTTCCGCAAGGACCGCAGTACAGGAGAACAAGTACTGGCCCTAACCACCTTCATTGAAAATGGCTTCGAGAGCAGACTGAAGACAGGGGCTGTGTTTCTCGATCTTACAGCCGCCTATGATACGGTCTGGCACAAAGGCCTCCGCCTGAAACTTAAAAAGGCGATCCCTGCTTGGGCAACAGCAATTATAAAAACCCTGCTGACCAACCGAAGGTTCAGCGTCCACCTCAGTCAGAACACAAGTGCATGGAGAATGCAGAAAAACGGACTCCCACAAGGCTCAGTTCTAGCTCCAACTCTGTTCAACCTCTACATAAACGACCTGCCTATTACAAAATCCCACAAATTCATCTATGCAGACGACATCTGTTTGGCATTCCAAGCACCAGACTTTGAACCACTGGAACGGGTGCTCACGGAAGATCTTGCTAAACTGGACCAGTTCTGCAAAATCTGGCGCCTAAAACCAAGCCCAGCAAAAACCATCTCCAGTGTATTCCATCTCCACAATGCAAAAGCTGCCAGAGAACTAAACATCCACCTGAGCGGACTCAAGCTTAAGCATGCCCCAAATCCAACTTATCTTGGAGTGACCCTTGATAGGACCTTATCCTTCAAGGAACATCTAAAGGGGACGGCTGCTAAGGTGAAGGTACGAAACAACCTGCTCTGCAAGCTCGCTGGTGCAAAATGGGGGGCGGCAGTCTCCACCCTGCGCACCTCAGCACTGGCCCTTTCATACTCTGTAGCAGAATATTGTGCCCCTGTCTGGTCCAGGTCATCTTACACACACCATGTAGACACCCAGCTCAACTCAACCATGAGAACTATAACTGGAACAATCCGCTCAACACCACTCCCCTGGCTCTCTGTACTGTCAAACATAGCCCCTCCACACATCCGGCGAGCAGCATTAACTCAAAGGATGCTCCAAAAAGTTAAAGATTCTCCTCACTTACCAATCCATGCAGATATCTACACCCCACCCACTGCCCGACTTTCATCCAGACGGCCGATTTGGAAAAACCCTCCCCCAGCTGACTTTACCATCCAGACAGCTTGGCAAGAGGAATGGGAGACCAAGGAGGTCCCAAACAAACAGCTGGTGATAAACCCCAACCAACAGGTCCCGGGCACCAACCTCCCATGGAGACAGTGGTCTACACTCAATCACTTCAGGACTGGACATGGCCCCTGCTTGGCCAGCCTTCACAGATGGGGCAGTAGCCCTAGCCCACTGTGCGCATGTGGAGAGGAGCAAACAATGGAACACATCATAGAGGCTTGCCCGCTCCAAAGACTGGAAGGAGGATTACACACCCTCCATACAGCAAACCAGGAGGCAACTGCTTGGCTTAAGGACTTTGCATTCGCTAAATAAAATAATCAGTATTGGCGTTCCTACCCACTTTCCTTGCTTCCAGATCTCCTGCATTCCTGTATATACATTGGTTCATGTTAGTTTTCTAGTTAGTCTAGTTCATTTGTTTATTCTGCTCCTGTGCAGTACTTTATTTTGTATCCTCAGTGTTTATTTTGTGGTGTGTTTTATCTAGCCCTGTGCTACGCTTTATGTTCCAATTTGGAAATAAATTACCACCAGATAATTCACCATGATGCCTATGATTGGGTCCTAGTTAATCCATGTCTTGCCTCCACCATGACTGTACTGTTATCCCTATGTGTTATATACACGGTGTATGTGAACGCAGATCAACAGCAAGCCAAACTTGTTTGTCACGAGCCAGGAAACCGAGCGTCCTGCTCCTTTATTCAGTCTTCTAGACAGCTTACAGTTCTTTACAACTGTGGCTTGAAGAGCTCAATGAAAAGCTGAGTGAAACTAAAAAATAAAAACAGAAAATAAATACATTTAACTCTTTGTCAGATGGAAAATAAATACACCAGAAAAATAGCTAACGTTAGAAAACTCACACAGAAATTAACTCTAGCTGCTACTAAAAATAAACAACACATTTTCGCTATCTTTTCATATGTTAATTAAATCGCTAGTAGCAGCGTTACTCATGCTAATACATGACACTCTCAGTGTAAAACAAGCTAGCGAGCTCCTGGGATAAGACTAATTCCTGGCGACAACACACTCTTAAAACGATACCAAGTTCACATTTTATAAACCCTATAAAATTAACAAAACACTAATTAACTCACAGCCATTGTTTTCGAAGGTGTAGAAAGGGATTTAACACACAGGAGGAGCATTTCAGACATTCACGGGCAGGTTATACTCTTCTCCTTTTTTTTCCTTTCTCTCTCTTACTAACGTTCGCTTCTGCTACCCATAAATCATAGCGGCTACTGGCTGCGCCTTCAAAATGAAATGCAGGTAAATTACTACTAACTGTATAGAAATTACTTTTAACACAATGACTATTTTTTAGCATGAATTATTACAAAGGAATTATGACATTTATTATGAACTTGCGAACTATTCTTAACTTCTATAAAACACACTCTACTATGGGCAGAACAATGACAGTTACTTTAATTTCAACTTTATAGTCATATCAGTTCACAAGGGTTTAATATGTTATCTTCGTAATAACATTCAAAGATTTAAAAATAAGTACTGAAATTCCAAAACATAATGTGCAACTATTAAAAAGTTGAATGAGCTTGGTTTCAAAAGTTGTTTAAATTAATACGACAAGTCTTTTTTGAAACAGAGTATTCAGTATAAGTGTGAGTATTTCTCACATAGTAGTCAAAGAGTTAAAAAAAAGTTTCAAATCTACATAGCATCAGGGCTGATTCAAACGTATCACACAGCATACCTCATAAAAGTATGTCTTTGATGCTGAGGCTGGGAAAATTAGTTAGTTTATTTTTTAAATATAACTATAAAGAATTATTTTATTATATTTTTACCATTAATGAAGCCTAAATTGTCCTAAAATACTAGAATGACCCACATAACACTCTCCAGCAATTGTAACCTAAATCACTAGCTTTTACCTTCTGTAGATTATGTCGTCTATCATTATTTACTTGTTCTCCAGCAACTATGCCTCTATGACCGCTCCTGAGCTGTAGTTGACACAAATTCACGACAGTGTTTGCTGGAACTATGGTTTTAAGAAACAGCTGTGTTGTTCAGTGATGCATCGGACTGTGTGAGTTGTACCACTGTAGTTTGATCATTGGTTTTGGGAAGCACTTGTGTCACCACTGCATAGTTCATATCACGTAACTTGCTACCATAGTTACCAACTCCAGGTTTACAAGACCACCAACAACATACACTACTCACAAAAAGTGAGGGATATTTGGCTTTTGGGTGAAATTTCAGGATGCACCTAAAATGCACCATAACCTTTACAGGTGAAGTTAATTTGACCTTCTCTAACTTTTTGAATGCACATGTCCAACTGTTCGTTGTTTCAGTACTTTTTGTATAACGTGCTGTTCTCTAACAAGGTGCTTAACGGCAAAATTCACAATAGGTGTTTGATCCATGAATCAACCAATAAATTTTCTGGTTCAGTTAGAAGTGGTATTTAAACAGTCCGCTTCATCATGCTGTTCACATTTTGACATCATGAGACAAAGACAACACCAAACAATTGCTCAACAGTACCTCATCATTACGAGGATTCAAACAGGATGTTCTCAGAGGGAAGTGGTCACTGAGCTTAGAGTGTCACAGAGTGTCATCAGCAGGTTGCAACAGAGATACAAAGAGACTGGAAGAGTCACAGAAAGGCATAGAAATGGACGTCCCTTGGCCACATCCCACGCCAATGACCGCTTCATTTTGAACAGTGCCCTGTGGAACTGGATGACGAATGCCACTCAACTCCAGGTACATTTAAGGGAGGTGAGAGGCACCCAAGTGTCACGTCAGACAATTCAAAACTGTTTACGTCAGCATGATCTGCCTGCTAGATGACCTGCAAGAGTACCTGACCACACCATCAGGCACAGGGGTCTTGCATGGGTCAGGAAGCATTTATGCTGGACAAGGGACCAGTGGGCCTCAGTGCTGTTAAAAGTCAATTCACGTTGAGCAGAAATGATGACCGCCAACGATGTTGGAGACGTCAAAGAGAGTGCTATGCATCAGCCACTGTTGTCACCAGATGAGCCTGTGTGGTGGTGGTGTTACAGTCTGGGCAGGTGTGTCTAGTCAATACAGAACTGCCCTACACCTTATGAATGGTACTGTGACTAGCCAATACTACCTGAATAACATCATCAATCCAGCCATTGTGCCCCTGCATGAAAAACACAGGCCAAATTTCATCTTCATGGACAACGCTGCAGCTCATTGAGGTTGCATCATTAGGAAACAGCTGCTGGAGGCTGGGGTACCTCAAATGGAGTGGCCTGCACTTTCTCCAGACCTGAATCCCATAGAAAACCTATGGGATCAGCTGAGTCACTGTGTAGAGGCTCGTAACCCTGCACCCCACAACCTCAATGACCTGAGGGCTGCCCTTCAAGAAGAGTGGAATACCATGCCTCAGCAGAAATTAGGTCACCTCATAAACAGCATGAGATGTTGTTGTCAAGCTGTAATTGATGCCCAAGGGCACATGACAAGTTATTGAGACAATGCCATTTTTTGTTGTGGTATAGCCACCTCTGTTGTTGGCTTTTGCTGCAACAAATTGTTTGAGATGAGGAAATCACCATTGCATGCGTCTACTTAAATGCCCTACGATATAATACCACTGTAGCATGAACTTTTTACATTTTCCATAAATTTCCCCCAAAAGCCAAATATCCCTAACTTTTTATGAGTAGTGTATATGGCAACAATACAACCAAGATTACAGATACTGTAAAGGAAGCAGTTCCCATTGAAGCTGGAAGACTCAACACATCTTACTGGTACTAACTGTGGGCAGGCAAGGCCTTTTCCTGGTTTTTGGGGGCCCTACGCAAGATTTTGTCAACCCACTGAAATTCCTCCACCCCAGTTTGTTTGCGAGTATAGATTTGCAAACAGTACACACCACATCTAGTCTATCATGCATAACACCTGCAGAAAATAAGTAAATGCACAAAAGAAAAAAATAATTAGACAGCCTAAGAGCAAAATTTTCCAAATAAATAAACCTAAACACAGTTTTAAAAACATAGCAGATTTATAAAAACAGTAACATTTCCTCTTACCTTCATGCTTATTCAGCCATATGTCAGCCCATAAATTATCTACAGAGCCCTCAACTTAAAGGTGATAGAGACAACATTCTGACCTCATGGCCTGTAGGTGTTGCACTTACTCTTGCACAAAGTGCTTGGTAAAGACACGTGACATAAACCCAGTTATGCTATTGGCTGTGACCAGCTGTGACATTTCTATCAGCCATAGACATGTAAACACGAGAAAAGACATGGGTAGTAGCGTTAAGCTAGTCACATTCCATATACATACTGTAGCTTACTTATATGATTACAAAAAAATACAATGTATTATTGTTTGTATATTCTGTTATCACAATGCTGTGGGTGCTGTCAACCATTATAATTACCTACAGAATATGGCATATCTGTTTGCCATGAAAATGTTAGTCAAATCCAATTTAGGGTATCATATACAGTGGTGAGAAAAGTGTTTGCCCCTTCGTGATTTCTCTTTTTTTTTGTATTTTTGTCACAATTAAATGTTTCTGATCATCAAACAAATTTAAACATTAGACAAAGATAACACAAGTAAACACAAAATGCAATTTTTAAATGAAGGTTGTTATTATTAAGGGGGGAAAAAATCCAAACCTACATGACCCTGTGTGAAAAAGTGATTGCCCCCTAAACTTAATAACTGGTTGGGCCACCCTTAGCAGCAACAACTGCAATCAAACGTTTGCGATAACTGAAAATGAGTCTTTTACAATGCTGTGGAGGAATTTTGGACCACTCACCTTTGCAGAATTGTTGTAATTCAGTCACATTGGAGGGTTTTCGAGCAAGAACCACCTTTGTAAGGTCATGCTACGGCATCTCAATCGGATTCAGGTCAGGACTTTGACTAGGCCACTCCAAAGTCTTCATTTTGTTTTTCTTAAGCCAGAGGTGGACTTGCTGGTGTGTTTTGGATCATTGTCCTGCTGCAGAACCCAAATGTGCTTCAGCTTGAGGTCACGAACAGATGGCTGGACATTCTCCTTAAGGATTTTTTGGTAGACATCAGAATTCCTGGTTTCATTTACCACAGCAAGTCTTCCAGGTCCTGAAGCAGCAAAACAGTCCCAGACCATAACACTACCACCACCATATTTTACTGTTGGTATGATGTTCCTTTTCTGAAATGCTGTGTTACTTAAACACTGGATGTAATAGGACACAAACCTTCCAAAAAGTTCAACTTTTGTCTCGTCAGTCCACAGAGTATTTTCCCAAAAGTCTTGGGCATCATCAAGATGTTTTCTGGCAAAACTGAGACGAGCCTTTAAGTTCTTTTTGCTCAGCAGTGGTTTTCATCTTGGAACTGTGCCATGCAGGCCATTTTTGCCCAGTCTCTTTCTTATGGCGGACTCATAAACACTGACCATAACTGAGGCAAGTGAGGCCTGCAGTTCTCTGGATGTTGTTATGGGGTATTTTGTGACCTCTTGGATGAGTCGTCGCTGTGCTTTTGGGGTAATTTTGGTCGGCCGGCCTCTCCTGGGAAAGTTCACCACTGTTCCATGTTTTCGCCATTTGCGGATATTGGCTCTCACTGGAGTCCCAAAGCTTCAGAAATGGCTTTATAACCTTTTCCAGACTGATAGATCTCAAATACTTTGTTTCTCATTTTTTCCTGAATTTCTTTGGATGGCAGCATGATGTCTAGCTTTTGAAGATCTTTTGGTCTACTTCATTATGTCAGGTGGAGCCTATTTAAGTAATTTCTTGATTGAGGACAGGTGTGGCAGTAATCAGGTCTGGGTGTGGCTAGAGAAATTGAACTCAGCTTTCCAAAGATGTGATAAACCACAGTTAATATGTTTTAACAGGGGGGCAATCACTTTTTCACACAGTGCCATGTCGGTTTGGATTTTTTTTTTTTTACCCTTTATAATAAACAGCTTCATTTAAAAACTGCATTTTGTGTTTACTTGTGTTATCTTTGTCTAATATTTAAATTTGTTTGATGATCTGAAACATTTAAGTGTGACAAATACACAAAAAAAAGAGAAATCAGGAAGGGGGCAAACACTTTTTCACACCACTGTATCGATGTTATTGTGGAAGCAATTGATAATTGTGCTCGCTGCCAAAATAAAAATCCAACCTCATGAATGACTTTCAACCCATCACCTTAACTTTACTGATAATGAAAGAATTTGAGAAACTTGTCAAGACAGAGCTCTTGGCAAAAACTGAACATCTATTAGACCCTCTTCAATTTGCATATAGAACCAAGAGAGGGATGCAACATGCCATTATTACCTTGCTCAACCTTCTCCTTAAACATTTGGAGGGGAATAAAAATCATGCCAAAATGCTCGTCATTGACTTCTCATCAGACTTTGACACAATCCAGCCGCATGTGTTGGTCGAAAAACTAATTAATGACTTTAATATAGACAGATCTCTTACAGGCTGGATTTCTGACTTTCTTACGAACAGACTACAACAAGTAAAAGCAAATGGTACATTGTCTAGCCTTTGGTCATCTTCCACTGGCTCACCCCTAGTTTGCGTGTTTTATCAGCCTTTTAATATATTTTATATCCTAATGATTGTCAGAGCCGCCATGCAAACAGATGGGGACAACTCTGTAATCATTAGCCTTTTTAACAAAGACAACAATGAGCATGGCCAAGTTTTAAGTGATTTTACATTTTGTTGTGACAAAGCTTTTATTTATTTATTGATTTTAATCAATGTTTCTAAAACAAGAGATGCACATTGATTTTAGAAGATCCCCTTCAACTCCCGGGTGCAGTGTTGTTTATGGTCAGTCTGTTGAAATTGTAACCCATTACCAGTATCTTCTGAAATTCAAACTGAAATTCAGCCGAAACTGTGAACTTTTATGTAAAAAAGGTCAGCAACAGCTTTTTTGTCTGAGAAAGCTCGCAAAATTCCAGGTTGATAAGACTCTTATGAAAATGTTTTGTTGCGCTTTTATTGAGTCAATTATCACCTTTTCTATTATCTGCTGATATGGTAACTTGCCACTGAGAGACAAAAATTTATTTGGGAAAATTGTTAAAATGGCTTCAAAGACAGCAGGTGTCAACTTCAACAGTCTTGACCACATATATAAAAAATTTGTGTTGGAAAAGGCCAAATTCATTTGTCTGGACACATCTCACCCTCTGCACACTGAGTGCAAGTTGGTTCCTTCTGGCCGTCGCCTTATCATTCCTTCAGCAATAAGAAAAAGATATAAATTTTCCTTTGTGCCTGTCTCTATTCAGTCACTAAATGCTGAGGTTAAGAGGAAATGACCGCAACTGGTTTTGTTGTCATGAAACTTGATTTTTTACATATTCTATTTCTCGTGATCTTAAAATTTTTAACTATTTATTGTCATTTTTAATCTATCTTACATAGTCACTTTTTTAGTATTGCTATCTTTTATTTATTTATGTATGTACATTTTAGTGCACCTACTGCGACATGCTCCTCTGTGAAATTTTATGATGATCTGCAATAAATACTTATGAGTGTGTTTCCCTGTGGTTTAGGTTGTTTTGAAAGTTTTATCTTACTTGTATGTGTGGTTGTGTTCCTTGTTGTTGCTGCAAACCAAATTGCCCTTATGGGACACCAAATAAAGTGAATCTGAATCTGTTATGTAGTCTCATCATGCAACTGCTGAGATGTAAATATGATTGTTTTGGACCCATAAAATGTGTTACTGCTATGCATAGGTCCAAGCTGTTTCTGTTGGCTATATTTGTAACTTAACTTTGCGACCACCATCTGTGTACATGTTATGGCTGGGATAGACCCCCCTTTGATGTCGCCCCCGAGTGAAATGTGAATGACAGTTTAAGTTTCGGAATATTATTATGTCAGTGAAAACAGCTCTTAATGCTATGATGTGTGATGATTCGCTCTGCCTGATTATCGTCCTCAGCTGCGCGCACACCTGTGCTTCATCATCACCAGAGCTATTTAGACTGCGCTGCCCTCAGATCAGCGCGGAGTCATCTGTCACCTTGGCCGGATGAGACCTACACACACCTTCTCTGCAAACAGTAAGCACTGGACATTTCTGTACATCCCCTCCGGGGTCAAACACTAATCTGTCACGCCGCGCCGTTCATCAGCGGCGCCACCTGCTCACACACCTGATCCTCATCAGCGGCGAGGGATAAAAGCCGCCTCGCCCGGAGGCTCGGCCTGAAGCCGTCAGACTTCGTTTCCTCACCGCCGTGAGCATACCTTTCTTCAGCATCGCTATTTTGGGTAAGAACCCTTACCTCCTTCTCCAGTCTGCTCCCCTGTGCACAGGTGGATTCCCCGGCGGCGGACATCTCCGTTCCATCGCCCATCCTTCGCCGCTGCATGGAGCTCTCCAGGTGGCTGTCTCCCGGGCTACGTTCCCTTTGCTGTGCCAGCTATCCTGACAACTCAAGTAAGATCCTCTCTTGCCATAATTCATCCTGTGTTGGTGTATGCCCGTCACCCTCTCCCTGCGCTCTCTCCATAGGGTTGCTCGGCCGAACGGTCATCTGCCTCTGTGCCTGAAGCAGACGCCACCACCAACACATCTGCATCCCGCAGACACACACTCATTCACCCCTGCTGTTAATAAACTCTTTGAACTACTCTAAGCCTGTGTGTGCGTGTCTCCTGAGCCGTGCGTTATGTCAGTACGGCTTCAGCAGAGCGGCTCGGCGGACGGCGGGCTCGCACACCGGCTTACCACTCTCGAGGCTAGAGTGGATCAAATAGCTTATCAACAGCAGGTGATCCTAAATCAATTGATAATTATCACTGGCCGATTGGACCGCCTGGACCCCCAGCAGCCGTTCCCCCCGGCTCCTCAGGGTGGCGCAGCTCCTGCTGTTCCGGTGGCCGTCCAGCCAGCTCCAGTGGCACCGGTCCGACTCACACCAATTCCGACCCCCGCCCGCTTTAGCGGAAAGCTCGGCGGAGCGCGGGGGTTTGTGATGCAGTGCGAGTCCGTGTTTGACCGTGTGCCCGGAGACTTTCCCTCAGATCACAGCCGGATCGGCTACATAGGGAACCTCCTGGAGGGGCGTGCTTTAACTTGGGCCTACGCTATTATGGCGAGACCCAGTTATGCCACCCTCACCTATGCCGAGTTCGTGAGGCGCTTCCTGGAGGTGTTTGATCACTCCCGTTCCGAGGCGGTCCAGGTTGATCGGCTTCTCGCTCTCCAGCAGGGGAGCCGGTCGGCCGCGGATTATGCCATCGAATACCGGGTAGCGGCGGAGGAACTGGGCTGGGAGGAGCGCTCCCTCTGCGGCCTGTTTCTCCGCAGCCTCAATAGTGATCTGAGGGATGAACTGGCTGGACGGGATATCCCCGGAACGTTAGCGGAGCTAACCTCATTAGCAATCAGCTTGGACAACAGGCTGCGCGAGCGCTCCTCAGGACGGAAGCCGTCTGCTTCTTGCCCTCGAGGAGTTCCGCTACGCCTGCCCCAAGCTCGCCCCCTGGCGGCGCCGCCACCATCGTGCCCCGAGGAGTCGGAGCCTATGGTGACGGGCTGGGCAAAGCTCTCCTTGGCAGAGAGACAGCGCCGCCGTGAGTTGGGTCTCTGCATGTATTGCGGAGACAATCAACACACGGTAGAGCTTTGCCCACAAAAGCCAAACGGTGGGGTCCGCGAGTCACTGTAGGGGGCCTCGCGGACGTCAATCGGCAAAGTCCCCTCACTCAATTAAAGCTGCCCATCCGTTTTTGCCACAATTCCACTGGGCACCTCACCCACGCACTGGTGGATTCGGGCGCAGAGGGCAGCTTCATTTCACAAGGCCTGGCAACCCGATTGGGCATCCGCTGTCAGGCGCTCAAACACCCCATCTCCCTGGTCCATCTCTCCCGTGCCTCCCTTGGGAGAGTTACCCATCAAACCATTCCTGTCCCAGTCATCATCTCAGGGAACCACCGGGAGGAAATGGTTTTCTACGTCCTGCCCAACTCTGTGTCGCCCGTCATCCTGGGGTATCCCTGGCTACGCCTCCACAATCCTGTCCTGGACTGGAGGTCAGCTGGGGTGTCGGCGTGGAGTACCTTCTGCATGGGCACCTGTCTTCAGTCCGCTGCCTGCTCCCCGTCCGCGGCTCCTCCTGTGGCGGATACAGCACCCCCGGACCTGTCACTGGTGCCCCCAGATTTTCACGACCTGGGTATGGTATTCAGCAAGTCAAAAGCTATGTCTCTTCCCCCGCATCGACCATATGACTGTGCCATCAATCTCCGCCAGGGGGCTCCCCTGCCATCTGGTCGGCTCTACAGCCTGTCGGCGCCGGAGAAGGAGACTATGAATATGTACCTGAAGGAATCACTGAGCGCTGGGATTATTCGCCCATCGTCATCACCCGTGGGGGCGGGGTTTTTCTTTGTAGGGAAAAAGGACGGTTCCCTCCGTCCCTGTATTGACTACCGAGCTCTTAATGACATCACTGAGAGGGACCGTTACACCCTGCCCCTCATGGACACTGCCTTCCACTCCCTCCAGGGGGCGACCTGGTTTACCAAGCTGGACCTCCGCAGCGCTTACCACCTCGTCCGGATCCGGGAGGGAGATGAATGGAAAACAGCTTTCCGTACCCCGAACGGCCACTTTGAGTATCTCGTCATGCCGTTCGGGCTGACCAACGCTCCTGCCGTCTTTCAGCGCCTCATCAATGACGTCCTCCGGGATTTCATCGGCCTCTTCGTGTTCGTCTACCTGGACGACATTCTGATCTTCTCTCAGTCCAGAGACGAGCACCGGGTCCATGTGAGGCGGGTCCTTCAAAGACTGCTGGAGAATCGTTTGTACGTGAAGGCTGAGAAGTGCGAGTTTTACGCTAGGACCACATCCTTCCTGGGATTCATCATCGCCCAAGACCAGGTGCTCCCGGACCCAGAGAAGGTGAAGGCGGTGGTGGAGTGGCCTACTCCCACATCTCGGAAGCAGGTGCAACAGTTTGTTGGCTTCGCCAATTTTTACCGCCGTTTTGTCCCGAATTTCAGCGGGATCGTCGGACCACTGACCCGCCTCACGTCCCCGAAGGTCCCGTTCCGGTGGACCGACGAGGTCGATGCTGCCTTTAAGGCGCTGAAGGCGGAGTTCTCCTCCCCCCGGGTCCTTCGCCAGGTCGACCCCGCGCTGCAGTGCATTGTGGAGGTGGACGCATCGGACACGGGAGTGGGAGCAGTATTATCCCAGCAATCACCGGACGATGGCGCCAAGCGACCGTGCGCCTTCTTCTCCCGGCGCCTGTCCCCGGCGGAGAGGAACTATGATGTGGGGGACAGAGAGCTCCTGGCCATTAAACTCGCCCTACAGGAGTGGCGCCACTGGCTAGAGGGGGCGGACCTGCCGTTTGTGGTCCTGACGGACCATAAGAATTTAGAGTATCTACGATCTGCCAAGCGCCTGAATGCCCGCCAGGCGCGCTGGTCTCTATTCTTCGCCAGGTTACGGTTTTCTATCACCTTCAGGCCAGGCTCCAAGAACGGCCTGCCTGACGCCCTCTCTAGACAGTTCACCCCCGCGGGGGCTGAGGAGACGCCCCACACTATCCTGCCCAGGTCGTGCGTCGTGGGAGCTATCTCTTGGGACATTGTGGACAAGATCCGGAAGGCACAGGAGGTGGAACCTGATCCTGGCGGCGGACCGGAGGGAAGACTGTTCGTTCCGTCTGCGGTCCGAGGAGAGGTCATCCACTGGCTCCACACCTCCCGGCTCACCTGTCATCCCGGCACCTCTCGGATGATCAGCCTCCTCCAACGGTCCTTTTGGTGGCCGGGCCTGCGGAGGGATGCAGCCCGCTACGCCCGGGCTTGTCCAATTTGTGCCACCAGCAAGTCGGGAAACGCCCCTCCAGCGGGTCTGCTCCAGCCTCTGCCCGTCCCTGGCAGGCCATGGTCGCACATCGCACTGGATTTCGTCACCGGGCTCCCAGCTTCCAACTCATTCGACACCATCCTGACCATCGTGGACCGTTTCTCCAAGGCGGCACACTTCGTCCCCCTGCGAGGTCTCCCTACCGCCCTGGAGATGGCGGGCCTCCTCGTCCAACACGTGGTCAGGCTGCATGGGATCCCGGTGGATGTGGTCTCGGACCGGGGTCCCCAATTTTCATCCGAGGTTTGGAAATCCTTTTGTAACGCCATCGGAGCCAAGGTGAGCCTCTCCTCCGGCCATCACCCCCAGTCTAACGGGCAGTGTGAGAGGACCAATCAGGAGCTGGAGGCTGCGCTCCGCTGTGTTGCAAGATCCAAGCCGGCATCATGGAGCAACCATCTCGCCTGGGTGGAGTACGCCCACAACACCGCCCGCTCTTCTGCAACGGGGATGTCCCCCTTCAAGGCGTCCCTGGGTTACGACCCCCCGCTGCTTCCAGCGCAGGAGAGCGAGGTAACTGTCCCGTCAGTTAGGGCGCACGTGAGGCAGTTCCGCTCCACCTGGGCCGCCGCGCGTCATGCGCTTTTACGCACAGCGGAGCGCAACAAGACCGTGGCGGACCGGCGTAGAAGACCTGCCCCAGCGTACAGAGTTGGGCAACTTGTCTACGTTTCCACCCAGGACGTCACCCTAAAAGGCGAGAGGAGGAAGCTGGCACAGCGCTTCATGGGTCCCTTCCCCATCACCCGGATCATCAACCCGGTGGCTGTGCGCGTGGCTATTCCCCCCTCCCTCCGCATCCATTCCACCTTCCACGTATCAAAGGTGAAGCTGGCAGTCACGACCCCCTTTGCCCTCCTCCTGCAGCGCAACCCGCGCCCCGGATGATTGCTGGCCACCCGGCCTGGTCCGTCTCCTCCATCCTGGACTCCCGGCGCCGGGGTCGTGGGTTGCAATACTTGGTGGACTGGGAGGGCTATGGGCCCGAGCATCGACAATGGGTGCCCCCGTCGTTTGTGTTGGACCCATCGCTCATCGCGGACTTCCACCGAGCGCACCCGGATAAGCCATCGCCAGGAGGCGCTGCTAGAGGGGGGAGTACTGTCACGCCGCGCCGTTCATCAGCGGCGCCACCTGCTCACACACCTGATCCTCATCAGCGGCGAGGGATAAAAGCCGCCTCGCCCGGAGGCTCGGCCTGAAGCCGTCAGACTTCGTTTCCTCACCGCCGTGAGCATACCTTTCTTCAGCATCGCTATTTTGGGTAAGAACCCTTACCTCCTCCTCCAGTCTGCTCCCCTGTGCACAGGTGGATTCCCCGGCGGCGGACATCTCCGTTCCATCGCCCATCCTTCGCCGCTGCACGGAGCTCTCCAGGTGGCTGTCTCCCGGGCTACGTTCCCCTTGCTGTGCCAGCTATCCTGACAACTCAAGTAAGATCCTCTCTTGCCATAATTCATCCTGTGTTGGTGTATGCCCGTCACCCTCTCCCTGCGCTCTCTCCATAGGGTTGCTCGGCCGAACGGTCATCTGCCTCTGTGCCTGAAGCAGACGCCACCACCAACACATCTGCATCCCGCAGACACACACTCATTCACCCCTGCTGTTAATAAATTCTTTGAACTACTCTAAGCCTGTGTGTGCGTGTCTCCTGAGCCGTGCGTTATGTCATAATCCTCCCTGTCTCTGCTTATTCATAGGGTTGCCAGGCTGCATGGTGCTCTGCTTGCCCCCGGCTGCTACATCTACACACACCTGCATGCACACACACACTCTGAACATAATAAGGATAACTGAATCTGCTTTGAGTCTGAGTCTGTTCACTGGGTCTTAAAACCACGTCATGATATTGAGATTTGCCTTATAGCTTTGGGGCCTCCTCAGACGGTGGGATCCCTTAGCATGTGTTTACTTTGCTCAGTGGAGGAAACGGCTATGTGGACAGGTAAAGGCATAACAAGAACAGGGTGGTAGAGAATGTACCGTGTGTCTTTGAAGGTGGGTGTTCTCATCAATTACAAATTTCTCAAAGGTCATGGCCTATATTATCACAAAGACCCAATCAATCATCCCAAAAAAGCAGTTTGCTCTCAGAATGCAATAATAATGATGGATTAGATTTATATGGCACTTTTTACATGTCAAGTGACATCTCAAAGCACTTACAATGAGTCCATTATTCATTCATTCCAGACAGACATTGATAGTGGTAAACTACTTCTGTAACCACAGCTGCCCTGGGGCAGACTGATGGAGCCATGGCTGCCAATCTGTGCCACCGGCCTCTCTGACCACTACCGAACATTTACAGTGCATTGCGAAAGTTTTCACAGTGCTTCACTTTTTCCACATTTTATGTTACATACAGCCTTATTCCAAAATTGATTAAATTCATTTTTTTCCTCAAAATTCTACACAAAATACTTCATAATGAATAAGTTTTGAGATTTTTACAAATATATTAAAAATAAAAAGCAAAGAAATCACATGTACATAAGTATTCACAGCCTTTGCCATGAAGCTCAAAATTGAGCTCACGTGCATCCTGTTTCCACTGATCATCCCTGAGATGTTTCTACAGCTTAATTGGAGTCCACCTGTGGTAAATTCAGATGATTGGACATGATTTGGAAAGGCACACACCTGTCTATATAAGGTCCCACAGTTGACAGTGCATGTCGGAGCACAAACAAAGCATAAAGTCAAAGGAATTGTCTGTCGACCTCCAAGACAGGATTGTCTCGAGGCACAAATCTGAGGAAGGGTACAGAAAAAGTTTCTGCTGCTTTGAAGGT
Source organism: Pholidichthys leucotaenia (assembly GCA_020510985.1). Classification (NCBI taxonomy): domain Eukaryota; kingdom Metazoa; phylum Chordata; class Actinopteri; order Cichliformes; family Pholidichthyidae; genus Pholidichthys; species Pholidichthys leucotaenia. The sequence continues at coordinate 268,139,357 of CM035848.1, read as the reverse complement.
CCCAATGAACACAGTGGCCTCGATCATCTGTAAACGGAAGAAGTTCAGAACCACCAGGACTCGTCCTAGAGCTGGCCGTCCGTCTAAACTGAGCGATCAGGGGAGAAAGGCCTTAGTCAGGGAGGTGACCAAGAACCCGAGGGTCAATGTAAGAGCTCCAGCGTTCCTCTGTGGAGAAAGAAGAACATTCCAGAAGGACAACCATCTCTGCAGTAATCCACCAATCAGGCTTGTATGGTAGAGTGGCCAGACGGAAGCCACTCCTTAGTAAAAGGCCCATGGTAGCCCACCTGGAGTTTGCCAAAAGGCACCTGAGAAATAAACCATGAGAAACAAAATTTTCTGGCTTGATAAGACAAAGATTGAACTCTTTGGCATAAATGCCAGGTGTCATGTTTGGAAGAAATCCGGCACCGCTCATCACCAGGTCAATACCATCCCTATAGTGAAGCATGGTGGTGGTAGCATCATGCTGTGGGGATGTTTTTCAGTGGCAGGAACTGGAAGACTAGTCAGGTAGAGGGAAAGATGAATGTAGCAATGTACAGAGACATCCTAGATGAAAACCTGTTCCAGAACACTCTTGACCTCAGACTGGGGCGACGGCTCATCTTTCATCAGGACAACAACCCTAAGCATACAGCCAAGATATCAAAGGAGTGGGTTCAGGACAACTCTGTGAATGTCCTTAAGTGGCCCAGCCAGATCCCAGACTTGAATCCAATTCAACATCTCTGGAGAGATCTGAAAATAGTTGTGCACTGACGCTTCCCATCCAACCTGATGGAGCTTGAGAGGTGCTGCAAATAGGAATGGGGGAAACTGCCCAAAGATAGGTGTGCCAAGCTTGTGGCATCATATTCAGCAAGACTTGAGGCTGTAATTGCTGCTAAAGGTGCATCAACAAAGAATTGAGTGAAGGCTGTGAATACTTATGTACATGTGATTTCTTAGTTTATTTTTAATAAAGTTGCAAAAATCTCAAAAAAAAAAAACTTTTTTCATGTTGTCATTATGGGGTGTTGTGTGGAGAATTTTTAGGAAAAAAATAAATGTATTCCATTTTGGAATAAGGCTGTAACATAGCAAAATGTGGTAAAAGTGAAGTGTTGTGAATACTTTCCGGATGCACAGTATACACATTCATACCCAGTGTCATGGACACTGGAGGCAAAGTGGGTAAAGTGTCTTGCCCAGGCACACAACAGCAGGATGGCTGGGGAGAGCGGGATTCAGACTGCCAACCATCCGGTTATTGGAAAACCCACTCTATCTCCTGAGCCACTGCCACCACAATGCAGGATTTCTTGCAGTGCCTACAGTCTGTAGAAGTATTACAAGTGGTAAACATGTTAGCTTGTGTTTCCACCTCAGTTTGTGTAAACCAGATCACGATAGCTGCATCAGCTATGTAATAGAGAGCCTAAGTCACACCCCCTCTACTTCCGCATATGGGATCTTATTTTAAAAAAAAAATCTCAAATGAATGGCAAGAGAGAAATTATCTTTCGATCCTGAATGAATTTTGTCACGAGTTACACGTATGATGTTTGTCAATTTAAAAGATAATTTTCCATACAATTAAAGTTGTCAGTTGTTGTATAATAAAACAGTATTTAGTCTTAACAATATTTAATCTTAAAACAATATTTAAAACAATAAAAACAATAGTAAAACAATAGTAAAACAATATTTAGTCTTTGTGAAACCGCTTAATGAACTACATCCTCTTGTCTCGGACTATACACGTCATCAAACACGATTATGGCAGTTCCCTCTCAAAGCTCACCTTCTGTTTTCTGACTGATGAAAGAAGGATCTAAAGAGGAGAAAAACATCATAAATGTATTTTATTGTATACTGCAAGCTGGAGCTGATCCTATAAGTTATTTCCCCCTGGGCGCTCTTTGAAAATGATTATGTAGCTTACGTGAGTCTGTGTTTGTAGTCTTTCTATTTACATATTTTCACAGCCTTATACCTTAAAAGTTAGACAACAACCCACACCTTTATTTATGTGGACAATTGTCTTTTAAATTGGCAAACATCATATGTGTAACCTGTGGCACAATTCGATCGGGATCAGAAGATAATTTCTCTGTTGCCATTCACTTCATTGGAGATTTTTTCCAATTTAAGGTCCCATATGCGGAAGTAGAGGGGGCGTGACTTAGGCTCTCTATAGCATGTTGACCAATCAACTAACTCCAGCATGTAACTGCACCCTTTACACCATGTTCCAAATTATTATGTACATAGGATTTTAGTGTCATAAACATTCAATTTTTTGTTTTTCAATTAAACCCATCCAAAGAACCCTGAGACACAATATCATCTATTGTGTCTCAGGGCTCTTTGGATCACTGATATCAGTCTCAGACACCTGTCATAATTAGTTTGCCAGGCAAGCCTAATTAACGGAAAACTACTTAAGAAGGATGTTCCACATTATTAAGCATGTCAAAGGTTTCAAGCAATATGGGAAAGAAAAAGGATCTTTCTGCTGCCGAAATGCATCAAATAGTGCAATGCCTTGGAAAAGGTATGAAAACATTAGATAGTTCACGAAAACTTAAGCATGATCATCATACTATGAAGACATTTGTGGCCGATTCAGAGCACAGATGGGTTTGTGCAGATAAAGACATAATGAGGAAGGTTTCTGCCAGACATTTTTTTTTTTTTTTTTTTAATTTTGTATACTTTATTGATCCCCAGAGGAGAAATTGAGGGCATCCACCTAGATGGATGAAGCAGCCACAGTACGGCGCTATCCCTTTACCATTCACACACACATTCACACCTAGGGCCACTTTTAGAGTCTCCAATTAACCTAACCTGCATGTTTTTGGCCTGTGGGAGGAAACCGGAGAACTCCCAGAGTAAACCCACACAGACACGGGGAGAACATGTAAACTCCACACAGATCACTGTTGGTCAGGGGCTGGGATCACACCAGGGATCCCATGGCCAAGGGTGAGTTGCTGTGCTGCCGCAGTGCTAACCTCTGCGCCACCGCACCGCCCAATTCATCAGATTAAGACAGCAGCTGCTAAAATGCCATTACAAAGCAGCAAACAGGTATTTGAAGCTGCTGGTGCCTCTGGAATCCCACGAACCTCAAGGTGTAGGATACTCCAGAGGCTTGCAGTTGTCCATCAACCTACTATTCAGCCACCCCTAACCAATGCTCACAAGCAGAAATGGTTGCAGTGGGCCCAGATATGAGATGAGAGAGATGAGATTCAACTTTATTGTCATTACACATGTATTATACATGTAGATATACATGAAGACTAATTTTTAAACAGTCTTGTTTACTGATGAGTGCCATGCCACCTGGATGGTCCAGATGGATGGAGTAGTGGATGGTTGGTGGATAGCCACCATGTCCCAACAAGGCTGCAACGTCAGCAAGGAGGTGACAGTCATGTTTTGGGCCAGAATCACGGAGAGAGAGCTGGTAGGCCCCTTTAGGGTCCCTGAAGGTGTGAAAATGACCTCGGCAAAGTACAAAGAGTTTCTGATAGACCACTTTCTTCCATGGTACAAAAACAAGAATCATGCCTTCCATAGCAAAATTATCTTCATGCATGACAATGCATATCTCATGCTGCAAAGAATACCTCTGTGTCATTGGCTCCTATGGGCATAAAAGGAGAGAAACTCATGGTGTTGCCCCCATCCTCACCTGACCTCAACCCCACTGAGAACCTTTGGCGTATCCTCAAGCAAAAGATCTATGAGGGTAGGAGGCAGGTCACATCAAAACAGCAGCTGTGGGAGGCTATTCTGACATCTTGCAAAGAAATTCAAGCAGAAACTCTCCAAAAACTCTCAAGTTCAATGGATGCAAGAATTGTGAAGGTTATATCAAAGAAGGGGTCCTATGTTAACATGTAACTTGGCCTGTTAAGATGTTTTTGACTGAAACAGCTTTTGATTTCAATAAATATGACCTCATAATGCTGCAAATTAAAAAGAAATGACCATTTTCAGTTCTTGACAACCAATAAAATGTTTTGAAACTCTGTTGTGCATAATAATTTGGAAAAGTGCATTTTGATTTTTTTTTTAATTTTTCAAAAAAAATAGTTATCATTGGGAGGTTTGTTCAATAAAGTTTGAATTATGCTCCAATAGTTGATGACTTGAAAATTATACTGACTGTCATTTGCATTGACTATTTAGGAAAATCAGACACATATCATATACGTAATAATTTGGAACATGTTGTAGGTACTGGACCACTCTGCTTAATATCCCAATAAAATGGTGCCATAAAGTGTGACAGTATGAGTCAGTTATGTTGATGCTGTTTAATCTTGTGTACTTTATTGACTACTGCATGCTGAATACTGGTGTCTGAACCTTGCTTCCAGTAATCACATCTGTCTGTGCCTCTTGGTACATATCTGCATTCCACATAGCATGAACATACCATATCATGAACCTGCGCAATTCCTCTTCAGTCATGTAAAAACAACTGCAGAAAATGGTTTAGACGGTCTGATGCACAGGCCAAGTGTTTACTCTTGAGCCATTACATGTAAGCAGAGCTATCTCAATACAATTCACAAGAATGGTGAAGTACTGTATTTGGGAAAAATTCTTGTTTACCCTTCAGCAATATAGAGGGAGAAGGAAACTTGGCTAAGTACAGAGGAATTGGTTAATGCAACTGAAAAGGAGAGATGATCATGCTTTGGTATGGAGTGGAGCAACTTTGTAACCTTGGACAATGAAAGTGCACCCCATTAGCTATTATGCCTGAAAACTAGGTCCACAGTCTAGCTAAACTGAGTTTTGTTTTTTGTTTTTTAAGTAAAAGGGACTAACTCAAGCGTAGAGACTACAAATGAAGGTTGACTTAAAACTATGTTTGAGAACTTCATTTCAAACATTCTGGATTAAAACAAGGCAGAATATCCTCACGATTCCCAACCAAAAAGCATCCCACTGATTCTGCACAATGGTGAGCTGTATTTATTACTATTATTATTAAAATGCATTTGGGTCTGTGACTAATTTTCATGGATGAAACCAACCCATGACAGAAAAAAAGCAGATTTAGAAGAATACCAACTAATTAGACAATGACTGACAATGCATGCTGCAAACCTTTGTTGCCTGTTACAAAAGATCAGAAAAGTCTAAAAACTCCAGGATATTGGGCTGTAGTAGGGGTGTGCCATTCTGCATCGTTCACGATAATACTGGCATAAATTTTGATACCGCTGTAAAAATGAATATCACGATATTTGGGGTCTGCTGCATGATGATGTCACATTGTACAGAAACGGCAAAACAAACATGGAACGGGAGCTGCAAGCTACAAAGACAGACTGTCTCCAGTTGACTGGAAATATTTAAGTTTCACTGTTTCAGACTGCTGTCAGTTTAAAAAAAAACAAAACGGTGCAGCAGTGTGGATAATCTGCCTGCCTTTTTTTCCGCACGTCCACAACGCCACTGGAGCAGTATTCACGCTGTAGATCAGGGGTGTCCAACCATGTGCCATGGAGAGCCAAGACCCTGCAGGTTTTCTCTTCTACCCAGTCTCTTCAGCAGGTGTTTTCACTTATCAGCAATCAGTGGGAAGAAGTTCACTGAAATCTGCTGTTGAAGACACTGGTTGGAGGTAAAACCTGCAGGGTCTTGGCTCTCCATGGCACATGGTTGGACACCCCTGCTGTAGATTTTTACTTCCATTTTGGACACTTCATCTTGAGTTTATTCAACCACTCAAAGAGAGAGAGAGAGAAAAAAAAAAAAAAAAAAAAAACATCAGTTCAGTGCAATGAAAGCCAAAAGCCCAAGGACAGGTCCAAGCAACGGGAGTAATGCAGATAAAGTGATTCAGCATAAACCCGACCTCTATGTGCAGTTAAGATGTAATGGTTTATTTTATTTTATTGGGATATTCAATTCACAGCTAAAACATATTTTAAATTAAATCTGAGCTGCTGTTTATAAAATGGAGAAATAAGAGTTTGTGTTTTGTTTTTCCTGAATATGTTGAAGGTAAATAATGCTGGCCTGTGAAATTGTCCTTTTTGCATAAATTTAAAAGGAAAAAAACTGTACTCTGTAATATCTTGAAAAATATTGTTATTGTGAAAATTCACAGAAACATCGTGATATCATTTTTAGGCCATATTGCCCACCCTGAGCTGATAGCATGTCCTGATATTAGTTATACTTTTTTCAATCTGTAATAATAATCTTTATAATATAGTTACTTACTTACTACTCCTGCGGGGTGAGGGTTGCTGGCCATCACCATGCGTAGAGCCAGTCAGGTTAACCAGAGCATGCCAACATTGCCAGTTTTGGGCCAGCTCCTTTGCATCGTCAACAGCGACTCTGAACTGTCGGAGGTCTATCTCCACTACATTGAACCATCTGGTGCGTGGCTTGCCCCGAGGTCTTTTCCACCCTGAGGCCCTGGGGTTGAACATGAGGATGGCTTTTGTCGAGTGTTCTGGAGGGAGGCGGAGGACATGGCCAAACCAGCAGATACGCCACTGTGTAATAAGGTGGGATGCTGCAGGCTGATGTGTGCGGGCTCGGAGCGTGTCATTAGAAGTGCGCTGGGGCCACCTGATGTTCTCAGTGGTTCTGAGGGCCCAACTATCAAACCCATCCACTCTCGAGGCCAGAGTCTTATTCAATGGCCGTGTCTCTGACCCATAGAGTAGAATGGAGAGGATGACGCATTGTATATACGGAGCTTCATCTTTCGGGAGATTGAATGATGGCTCCATAGAGGTTTCCATAGTGCCTGCACGGCTGATGAAGCGAGGCCATGTCTGTGTCACGCGCGGCTCTAGGGAGCCACGCAATAAGAGCCAAGGGCGAGCCAGTGAGTCGTGATGTTTTATTAAAGGAAGGGGGTGAGGGATGAGGAAAGCACAGATACTCGTACAGAGGTTCACTCACAAGTTGCGCAGCGCAGGAGCAGGGAGCTCGTACCGGACATAGGGGTAACAAGACATACATACTCACAGCGGGTTACAATCACAGGAATGCTGTAAGGGGAGTAGAGGCTGACACCAGACGAAGGGGCTTCAGCCTAGCAGTGCTTATGTCGCAGCCCCGAGTCATCGAGGCTGCTCCTATTTATTCTCATTGGCAGCGCCCCAGCTGATGAGGATTAATTGGCCCCAGCCGTCCGTAATGCTGCCAGCTGGGAGCCTGCTGAGACGCTGCTCAATGAGAAGCAGGGGTGAAGGGAAACATGGGCTGAGCGCTGAGACGGCATCTCACCCCATGGTGACAGAGCCTCCCCCTCAAGGTCGGGCTCCTGAACGACCAGGAACATCCCAGCCCCCCCCCTCCCCCCCACCTGGGGTGGGAGGAAGGGAGGCAGGACCGGAGGGGGGGGAAGCAAAGGGAAGGACAACACCAATGGGACAATGTAGGGTAGCAGGGAAAAAGAAAAAAAAGAGGAAAAAACCCAAATACAATACTGTACAAAACAGGGAACAATTAACCCAGGGTACAGATGGGGAGAAAACTGATTCAGAACGCCGGTTACACACTACTCAGAGAGTACCAACAATGCGTGACCCAGAGCAAGGAAAAAACCACTAAAAAGGTAACAGGGCAAAAACGCTGAGTATGGTTAATAAGGGGAAAACACAATACACAGCGCTAAATCTATGGGAGGTCCCCTAGGGAAATACTGGTGACAGGTACATAGGAAAACAATGAGATAAAAAGCTGAGTATGGTCAATAAGGGGAGAACGCAATACACAGCACTAATATATATACTGTATATATATATATATACACACACACACACACAGTCACCTAGAGAAGTGAAGGTGACTGGGACAAACGGACAATTACAGAGCATGGTTTGATGGAAAACAAAGCGCATGACTCTATAACGAACAGACAAAGTTACAAACAAGGTACAAAAAGGAAATGCTGAGTACAGGCAAAGGAAAACCCACAGCACTACGAATATATAAATACACAGTCACCTAAAGGAGCGAAAGTGACTGTGACAAACGGACAATTGCAGAGTATGGTTAGATAAGAAACAAAACGCATAACTCTATAATGCAAGGACAAGGCTAAAAACAAGGCACAAAAAGGAAAATGCCGAGTACGGGAAATGGAAAACACACAGCACTATGAATATACGTATATCCACCAACAGGACAAAATATTACACCCGAGTGACCTTAATAATGATAAAAGAAAAGCGACACCCGAGGAGTATGGCAGGCAGAGTCCAAAATGGCCGAGGTGGCTCCGGAGGTCTCCCCGCCCATTGTCCAGTTGGCGAACCGGGGAAAGGGAAATGTTCGGACGGCGAACTCCGGACCCAGATCCCAGGAACCCAGTCCACCGGCAGCCGAACCAGGCCACCCAGAGGCAAACACAGATCATCGGGGGGACCCAGATCACCGAACCGAAAGTCTTGCGGGTCGGGTCGTCGACCCGCATCACTCAACCACCAGGACCGTTGAGACGGACGAAGGGTCAAAGCGGGTCCCGGTGGAAGAGGCTCAGGGGAGAGCCAATGATGAGGGCGACGAGCGTCAGGCCGCAGGGAAGCGACCACCTCCTCACTGGACCTGGACAACACTGGGGCAGCACCCACGTCGGACCCCGATCGGGCCTTAGGCGAACCCACGTCGGACACCGCTGGAGCAGCACCCACGTCGGACCCCGATTGGGTCTCGGGCGAACCCACGTTGGACGCCGCTGGAGCAGCACCCACGTTGGACCCCGATTGGGTCTCGGGTGAGCCCACGCTGGACACCGCACCAGAACCGACCTCCACCGTTGAACCTGGACCCTCCAGCACCACGAGGAACAGCAACTCCTCGCCGGTGACCCTGGAAGAAGGCTCAGAAGAAAAAACAGAACTGGGATCAGGATCACCGGCAGCACCAGAACCCGGCGAGACGAGCTCAGACGCAGCGGGCGGCTGCACCCGGCTCGTCTCCCCTAGAGACAGGCTAAAGTGCTCAAAGATATAAAGGGAGAAAAGAAAGGAGAGCACTCGCCTGATCTCGGGTTCTGATGCTATCCAGGACTGCGAAGATCCAGGATCCGTCGTCAGGAGGTCGTTGTCAGGCTCCCATCCAGCCGCATCGGGCCCCGCAGCCAGCACGATGGACAGTGCAGCTTGAGGTTCCTCCAGCTCTGGTAACCCCGCCGACGACCCACTCGGCGTGAAGCCAGAAGAATCTCGTCCCGCTGGACCGAACCGCTCCTCCGTGGAGACCCGGGGACGCTTAGTCATCGGCGCAGACTCCACGCAGCAGTCAGTCCCCCTCCTCCGTCCGCAACGTAGCTGCGGAACCACAGGCCCTCTCCTTACCCCACCACGTTGACCCGGAGCCGGGGATCGCTTGGCGGAGAGAGACACGGAGGATGCAGGATTAGGAACACAGGTTACAGCAGGTGGGGGGAGTTCAGGGAGCTGCGAACCCTGAACTCCTCCTCCAGGAATGTGACAGAGCAAATCATTAAGCAGATGTGGAAAAACTATGACTTGCCTGCCCCCTGGAGGTTGAATATCGCCTGCTGTGGTGGATACTGCTTCTTCCTCTCCCCGCCCGACGATAACGGAGGACCCCCCGGGAAATCGTCTGAGGATCGCTCGCATTGTCTCCAGCAGAGAGCTCACCAGGCCGGAATTCCAGGCACACACAGCAGTCAGGAAGCGCGTCGAGGAGGAGGGGGAAACAGCCGGGGTGAGCCAGCCCGAATGTCCAGGAATGACAGCGGGGGAACGAGGCTCAGGGAACGAGGCTGTGAAATCTCCACACTGACGAGACGAGGAGGTGACAGCTGCGTGGGGGAACGGTCCTGGCGGCAGCCCAGAACTGGATCCGGACGAGGTTCGTGCAGGGGTGACTCGGCGATGTGATGACGGCTATTCCCAGGGGACGAAGCGAGGGGGGAACCCAGGAATCGCCGCTCCTGATCGGAGATCGAGGCGAGGAAGGCGTCGAGCATGGGAAAGCTTCGTAGCCCTGGAGTCCTCTCCACCAATCTCACTGCCGCCGCCACATGCCTGAAGATGGTGACAGGACACACAGTGGAGCTTGCGACAGCCACTCGGCCCCAGACGTAACTGCTGTCAGCTGCGGCTCCTTGAAGGGAATCCCGAGTGACGTGGCGCAGGTCGGGGGAAGCCCTCTGGTTGGCGCGAACTCCCGGACTGGAATGGCAGCAGGAACGGGATCCCGAAGCGGGGGGCAACGTCATCCACTTCGGCTTCCTGCCGGGATTTCCATCCAACCCGCGGAGCTTCTCTCGCTGTGTACCTGTGGCGTCTATCCTGGCACTGTCCTCAAGATGGAACACAGAATGAGGGTAACAGTCCAGGAGTTCCTCAGCACGGCCTGGATGCCAGCGTCTCTCATTGGAGGCGTCGTGCAGGGTGAAGAGCGTCCCGTCGACAGCCCCCGAGATGGACCTCAGCTCGTCACCCTGGCGCCGGGAGTGACTCCTGGGAAACGGCATGCTAGCAGCACTGACACCCGGACAGAAAGGTACAATACCACAGCGACTCACGGCCGCCGGTAACTCGTCTGGCTGCGACATACTGTCACGCGCGGCTCTAGGGAGCCACGCAATAAGAGCCAAGGGCGAGCCAGTGAGTCGTGATGTTTTATTAAAGGAAGCGGGTGAGGGATGAGGAAAGCACAGATACAGAGGTTCACTCACAAGTTGCGCAGCGCAGTAGCAGGGAGCTCGTACCGGACATAGGGGTAACAAGACATACATACTCACAGCAGGTTACAATCACAGGAATGCTGTAAGGGGAGTAGAGGCTGACACCAGACGAAGGGGCTTCAGCCTAGCAGTGCTTATCCCGCAGCCCCGAGTCATCGAGGCTGCTCCTATTTATTCTCATTGGCAGCGCCCCAGCTGATGAGGATTAATTGGCCCCAGCCGTCCGTAATGCTGCCAGCTGGGAGCCTGCTGAGACGCTGCTCAATGAGAAGCAGGGGTGAAGGGAAACATGGGCTGAGCGCTGAGACGGCATCTCACCCCATGGTGACAGTCTGCGGTTGAACTCTAGTTTCATGTCCCTGTTGTTGGTCACTGTGGAGCCCAAATACACTAAGGAATTGACAAACTCAACGGCATCATTCCTGAGCTGTAATGGGGGTGGATCTGGTCCGCTTCCTACATGCATTAGTTCAGTCTTCCTCCAGCTCACCTGGAGGCCCAGCTTCACTGCCTCTTGGTGGTAGACAACTAGAGCATCTCTCAGCTGACTGTAGGATGGGCTGAACAGGATGGTATCGTCAGCATATTCAAGGTCATCCAGATGGTAGTTGCCAAATTGCATGCCAAGGACCCGGTTTTAATATACATTTTTTTTAAAAAGTTTTTCTTTTTCTGTTAATGGAAAAAAAACTTCTACAGAGGCTCACAAACACCTTATTATATATCCTCTAACAGCAAAATAACTGGTTGTACTGTCAAACATACCCATTTAGTAGTGCTTTATTTATAAAACAGATGTTCTTGAAGGACAGAGAAATTGCCGTTATGTAAGTAAGGTGAAACAAAAGGTCAAAAGAGCTAGAGGTGTAGTCTGTGCAAACAACTTCAAAGTTGGACATTTTAACCCTGTGAAATTTCATGCCAGAGGAGCCACGTCTATTCCAAAATGTGTACACTATGAGACAAAAATGACAAAGATTTGGTGTTTGTAAGCATGATTGTATCTTTTTACCCGAGTGCCAAATTTTGATTGTATATAGAAGCCACTGCTTACAGCTTGTATTAGTCTCGCTCTCTTTCAGCGACGATCCCTTTACTTCCCTGCTGTTTCCCTTCTGTCTGTGGATTGGTACAGTCTTGCCAAAATGAGGTTTTGTGTCTATTGATTTCATTTACTCTGTTTCAGTACTACCTCTGTGTGGCACCTACACACAGCCCTTTCGTCCATGTGTGACTGGAGTTAAAGTGGAGCCAAATGGTTTATAGATTTTGATAAAAGAAAAGAGGTGGGGAGTCAAAACAGTGATTTGTTTGTCTCTTCTTCTTTCAGCTGCTCCCTTTAGGGGTGACCACAGCAGATCATCTACCTCCATCTCATCCTATCCTTTGCATCCTCTTCTGTCACACCAACCCTCTCCATGTCATCCTTCACTATGAATGAATATTTCATCCTTCACATCCATGAATCTTCTCTGTAGTCTAATCATTTCTAATCCCATTCCTAGTAGTCACTCCCAGTGAGGCGCTTAGTATCTTCAGCTCTGCCATCTCCAGCTCTGCCTCCTGTCTTTTTTCAGCCCTACCATCTCCAAACCATACATCATAGCAGGCCTCATTACCGTCTTGTAAATCTTCCCTTTCACTCTAGCTGCTATCCTTCAGTCACAAATCACCCCTGAATCTCGCCTCCACCCACTCCACTCTTTTCTTCACCTCTCTTGCTCACTGTCTATTGCTGTGGATGGTTGCCTTAGGTATTTAAACTGATCCAACTTCACTACCTCTACTCCTTGCATCTTGACAGTTAAACCTTCCTCCTTCTCATTCATACATGAGTGTATCCCACCTGACCTTGACTGTCAGTCTGTCCATCACCATTACAAACAAGAAGGGTCTCAGAACCGATCCCTGATGTAATCCCACCCCCACCTTGAATATATCTGTCATTCCTACGGCACACCTCACCATCATACATGTCCTACACCACCCTCACATACTTCTCTGTCAAGCCTGACTTTCTCATACACGACTGCACTGTACTGTATGAGTACCACTGACCATTCCACTGACCATTGGAATGGAATGGTCAGTGTATCCTATCTGACCATTTCATTCCACATCTCCTACATTTCCTCTGTCCAGCTGATGCATCACATGCAATAGCTTTCTACCCGTTTCCCTCAATGCTTTTACTGTATTTTCCCAGTCCTCTGGTAATTCTTCCCTACCACCCACAGCCTGTATCAAGTCCTTCCAGAACTCTGTACAACCTTCCCTCTGTAACTTCCCCCATTTAATCCTTGGCTCTGCCTTCAGTCTCCGTGCTTTCCAGAGTCATCCTCCAGACCACCATCTGATACTGTCTACTTACATTCACCCTGACACAATCTAGCAGTCTCCTATCTCTTTCAGATTTCTCTTTCTACATAAGATGTAATCCACCTGTGTGCACCTTCCTCCACTCTTGTATGCCACCCTGTGTTCCTCTCTCTTCTTGAAATATGTGTTCACTACAACCATTTCCATCCTTTTAGCAAAATCCATAACCATCTCTTCTTTCACATTTCTCTCTGAAAGACCATACCTACCCAGCACCCATTTTACCGACAAGCCCATTAAAGTCTGCTCCAATCACCACTCTTCCCATTCTGGGAACACTCACTACCTCTTTATACAACTTACTCCAGAACTCCTCTCTCTTCTTCCTGATACCCATCTTGTGGGGCATACGCACTACAACATTCAACATCTGGTTTGTTTCCACATTCCAAAAGTACATAAATATAGACTGAAAGATATCCGTCTCTTTCAAAGTAGCTATATCTGTTAAAACACATACATTCAAACAACAATAGACTACACCTGTATTGGGGTAGATGAAAGCGTGTCTTTACAGGAAGAAGATCACAATGATGAGGAAAATGAAGCCTCTGATTTTGTTGCTGTTCAAACCAAGGGAGACATGACTCTAGTTTGTGCAACAATCAGTGAAACCACAGACTTCCCAGCTCACTATTTCTTCCCCATTAAAGCAGCAAAGTCTCTCTCTGCCTCTCTTGCTCTGTCTCTATTTTTAGCCACCCCTCAGATGAGAGACGACCCACCACTGCGGCGGTGGCAGGCGTGAGTGGGCGATGGTATACTGAGAGCAAGAAATATTGATAGAAAGAAAAAGAGTTCACAAAGCAGACCAACAGAAAGAGACAGGAAACTGTGAAAGAAGGTGGGATAAAATGAGTGAAAGTTAAAAGAGATCACAAGGCATCAGTTTTATTGCTTGGAGAGCTTGGTGAATATGATCTGAACTGAAGTTCAAGTGATGATATTTTTCTCACCACTACCTGTATTCCACTGCCTAACCTGAATACCAGTCTATCCTGTACGCTGGAAAATCAAATTTTACAGGGATGTAAAAGACCAAAAGGAAAGAAAAGGCTTGCAAAGTTGAGAGATAGATATCAGGAGATAGAATATGAACATCTTTACATTTTACACAGAGGAGAGTCACAGGAAGAGAAATTTGAATTGACATGGTGAGTGGTTGCTCCATGACAATTGTAGACAGAAAGAGAGATGCTGTACTTGTGCATCTAAAGTATTAATCTCAACTCAACTACATGAGATTTGATCTTTCATAAATTTAGGTGTCATGATCCGGTGCACGGGCAGGGGACGTGCACAGTCTTCAACTTAGCTTAGTCTTTTTCTGTTTGTTTGTTTTTCTGTTCACCCTGTTTGCTGGATTGGGTTGCTGTTATGGTTAGCTCATTATTGGTTTCTGTATTTTCTGTTATGGTTTGTAATTCTGTTCATTACAGGCGCTGTGACAGCTCATGCGTCACTTCCGGCTGTCAGATTCTGTTCGCGGGCTGTCACGGCTGCCAATAATGATCATCACTCATGATCCCATAGGTGTTGTCAATCCGAGGTTCCCTATTTAAGCCGTTTGTGCTATTTCCCTGGCACAGCAGAATAAAAACCTGTCCAGTCGGGAATCCCCCAGACAGCACAGTAGTAAGTTATTGTTTCCCTGCCTTGTTGCTCGCGTGCGCACCACACATCCCCTTGTTTTTCCTGGTGTTCATTGCTCCAGCCTCAGAGCTGTGTTTTTCATTTGTTTGTGTTTAGTATTTTGTGTTTCTCTTCTGTTTATAAATTTGCAAATTCACAGTCTGCGATTGGCATCCCTGATTGCTCTCACGGAGGACAATTCATGACTGCTCGCTGCTACCAGCAAGATGCCAGAGGACTGTGAGTTCTGTTTTTTTTTTTTTTCCCTCTTGTGTTTTTCTTTAAAATCTGTGTTTTCCACTGGCATTGCAGCATTTCCCGACTACAGTCAGTGTGGGTTTAGTGAGGAGGAGTGCTGGACTGTTAACATTGTACATAACATCTTATCGGAGGCTTGTGATTCCCGCATTCCCGAGGCGGCCTGGGAGTGTCTGGTTTTGAGCCGCACAAGTGCTGGAAGCATGCCCCAGCCTGTAGGGACATCCGGAGCTCACAGACCTACTCCTCTCCATAACCAATCCATCATCCATGCTCCACGGGCTGGGGGAGACCTCCTCCATACCCCAGCCAGTGTCAAAGAGGAAACGGCACCGGCACCGGCCGCAGAAGCCCCGAGCCTCTCGCTGCTCTTCAGCAGCAGCAGCCCTGCCTTCTCCTGCCAGACAGTGGCCCGCACCATCACAGGAGGAGCAGGAGGAACGCCGGCAGGCTTTGGCAGTGGAAGCAAAGCTACTCTTGGTTTATAAGCCATGGCTATTCGCTGAACTCGCAGCCCAAGTAGGGGATGGATGCCCAGCTTCGCTTGCCACCTTGCCTACGGGGCCAGACTGACCAGAAACTGCATTGGTGCCCTCGCCTGCTACAGCTATAAGGGAGGAGCCCTCGGGGTCATCTGCAGCAGCCGACACTGCACCGTAGGAACAAAGGCAAATACCTTTTTATTTTACTACACCTGAAAATGAATTATCTTGCTTTGTTCCCACTGGGGAAGGAAGGGGGGGGTGCTCAGCTGCAATTACCCACTTTGGTTGAGCCTCCCCTGCCTGCTGCTGCAATTCTCTCCCCACGCTCACCTGCCTCCTCCGTGTCCTCCCCTGTTCTCCCTGTCTGTCCGGTGGTCCTGGGAGGGAGCTGCCGGATGAAGGGGAGGTCAGCAATTCTGGAGGATCCAGTCCCCGCCATTCCCCGTACCCTAGATGGGAGAGGAGTGTCCCCCCCATGGCCTGAAATCTGGGCCGAAGAAGATTCCCCTGGTTTCGGCATCGCGGGACCGGGTACCATCAGTGAGGCAAGTCCTGGCTCCTTCACGCCGCACTGGAGTTCCCCCTGCATCAGCCGTCATGTCGGAGGGTCCACCAGTGTTAGCCACCATCCCTGGAGGTCCACCAGCGCCTGTCGCCTCATCTGGGGTACCGCCAGTTTCTCCCACCATGCCTGCTGCCTGGGCCACCACAGCAGAGTTGCCGGAGTCCTGGATGGCAGTGGAGCATGAGTCCAGGCAAGTGCTCTGTTCAGTTCTAACATCTTCAGATTCAGAGAATTCTTGTTTGGCTCATGGTGGGAGGAATCAGTTGAAGACGTCCCCTGCTCCTGAGCTCTCCTCACCGGGCTCCACTGCTGCAGGAGATTCCTCTCCAGTGTTGGACTGTTCTCCTTTTCCCAAGGTAGCTGTGCCAGAAGAAGTGGCCCAGATGGTGGAGGCCGAGACGTCTCAGCTGGTGTCGCCGGCAGTGTCCGTGGATCCTACCTTGTCACCAGAGGTCTCCGTAGGTGCTGCGCCCCAGTCTGGGGCCTTTGTGGGTGCTGCTCCACCGTTCGAGTTCGCCGAGGGTGCGACGCCCCTGTCCGAGGCCGCTGAGGGTGCTGCACCTCCATCTGAGGCTGCCGAGGGTGCTGTGCCTCAATCCGAGGCCGCCGTGGGTGCTTCCGCCTCCATCTGAAGCCGCCGCAGGTGCTGCGCCTCCGTCCGAGGCTGCCACGGGTACTGCAACCCTCCGTCCAAGGCCACCGTGGGTGTTGTTCCCCTTCTGCCTGAGGTCTCCGCAGGTGTAGCCCCTCCTCCATTTGAGGTCTTTGTGGGTGCTGCTCCCCCCGTCTGAGGTCTCCGCGGGTGCTGCTCCTCCCCCTGTCTGAGGTCTCCCTGGGTGCTGCACACCATCCGTCTGGGTCTTCCGTGGGTGCGTCGCCCCAGCCCGGGTCTGTCACAAGTACTACACCTTTGTCAAAGGTCCCTGCCGAGCAGCCGCTCCCCACCTGGGTTCCCTGCCGGTTGGTCACTGCGGCCTCCGGGGGGGGGGGGGGGTCCTGTGGTCCGTTGGCTCATGAAGTCTGGGAGGCAACTGACGGACCATTCCTCCTGCTGTGGTGGTTATGGAGTTCAGGGAGGCCACCTGACTTACTCCATCACAAGCGCCAGTGGCCTTGGGACTCGGGTAGACTGCCTGAACTGCCTTTTTCCACCGCCTAGTTCCCCAGAGTTCAGGCCACCATATCTGTGGCAGTATTGTGAGTCTTAAGCGTTTTTCTTTTTTTTGGTTTGGTTCGGTCCCTCCATGCCTGGTTCCCCCTCCTCCCCCATCAGGGTGGGTCATGTTGTCTTGTTTTTGGTGGGGTAGGATTTCTGTGTGTGTGTGTGGGGGGGAGGTCTTCCACCCCCCCCCCATTCTTTCTCTATTTTGATGTTACCCTGGGATGTCTGGGTCCACCCCTTAAGGAGGGGGCTCTGTCACGATCCAATGCATGGGCAGGGGCCGTGCTCAGTCTTCACCTTAGTTTAGTCTTTTTCTGTTTGTTTGTTTTTCTGTTCACCCTGTTTGCTGGATTGGGTCTCTGTCATGGTCAGTTCATTATTGGTTTCTGTATTTTCTGTTATGGTTTGTTATTCTGTTCATTGTAGGCGCTGTTCAAGGGCTGTCACAGCTGCCATTAATAATCATCACTCATGATCCCACAGGTGTTGTCAATCCGGGGTTCCCTATTTAAGCTGTTTCTGCCATTTCCCTGGAGCAGTGGCATAAAAACCTGTCCAGTCGGGAATCCCCCGGACATCACAGTAGTAAGTTATTGTTTCCCTGCCTTGTTGCTCGCGTGTGCTCCACACGTCCCCTTGTTTTTCCTGGCGTTTATTGCCCCAGCCTCAGAGCTGTGTTTTTCGTGCATTTGTGTTTAGTATTTTGTGTTTCTCTTCTGTTAATAAATTTGCAAACTCACAGTCTGCGATTGGCGTCCCTGTTTGCTCTCAGACAGGACGGTTCATGACAGTAGGTACATTTTAGCTAACACAATGGACCATGTGCAGCTACGCCCCTGGTTAAAGGTCAAACTCTCATCATCACCATGTTGGATACCATGTTATGAGTCACCTGTGTGATTAAAAAAAGCTGTAATTGTTAGCAACATTTTATGTCATCATCGTGTCTTGTGCTGCTTTTGGATGCTCTAATCATTCTAGCACCAAGGGAGTTTCATTTTATCGCTTTCCCAAGGAAGTTTAAAGGAGAAAGCTATGGAATGCAGCTGTCAAACATGAAAACCGGCTGCCCAGTGAGCATTCAAGAATTTGCAGTCAACATTTCATATTTGCTCACTGCACCTCAATAGATGGAAAGTTTAAGTTGATCCCCTTTACAGTGTAAGGCTGCATAGAGCACAGAGTGCGTTTTTTTCAGGTTTGTCTCAACAACCACTGGGACCAAACGGAATACTAAATGCCCAAATAATGAATTAAATTGTGGGGGGACACAGAAGTGACTTCCTCCATCCAGACAATGGACAGTCAAGTGGAGGCTGACCGGGGAGGTCGAACCGAGACACTTGGGGGCAGACGCTGGCTGGAGCGAAGAAGAAGAGGCAGCATGCCAGCAAGTGTTATGATAATGTAGGGGGATATACTATGTCATGCTAATGTGCCGCACAGACTGCTGATTGAATGTGGATTGTGGTGTGAGTCCCCAGGTCACTAGGCAAGGGATTAAAGTATAAAAGAGGGATCTGCGACCTGGGTTTCATTCTTATAAGCTCGACTTGTGGAGAAAGGAAATAAAGTCTGTGCTGTTCAGCCCGTTGCCACGCCTGCTCCTTTCCCTACACTGGTGACCCCTAGACGAATAATGGAACACGAGGTGAACACCCCGGAGATGGCCCCGTCTGGTAGTGCCAGCACTGCCTGTGCTGTTTCGGTCAAGCTCCTGGATTTTTGGCTACATGACCCCACCGCTTGGTTCCTACACACAGAGGCCCAGTTTGTGCTTCGGGGAGTGACAGCAGATGACACAAAGTATTACCATGTCGTAGCAGCACTGGACACACGCACAACGCAGCAGGTGGCAAGCCTGCTCAAACGGCCCCCAGCTCATGGCAAGTACGACGCCATCAAGACCGCGCTGATCCAGGGCTACACACTGTCAGACTCTGAGAGAGCGGGAACGACTCCTGATGCGCTCCGAGTTGGGAGACGGCTCGGCACTCGAATTGATTGAGAAGATGCTGGCGTTGATGGGCATAGATGGCAAATCGTTCCTGTTCGCACACCTTTTCCTCCGTAACCTCCCGACAGCAGCCTGGGCAGTCCTCGCCAACTCACCGCTGCTGGCCACGCAGGACTCCGGGCACTGGCACAAGAAGCAAACCGGATTATCCTGGCAACCAGAACCTTTGTGGTGAATGCTGCGGCGCCGGAGCCCACAGAGACAGCCACCGACAGCTAGGAGCCTCCCATGGTGGCCAGCACGGAGGCCAAGAAGCACTGGCAGGGAGTGCTCTTTTTCTACCGTTGCCGTTTTGGAGACAACGCACACCAATGCATGCCACCCTGCCAATACAGGAGGTCAGGAAATGCCAGGACCGGCAGTCATTAGCAGCTGCGGCCGCTGGTGACACGAACAAGCTGGTCTACATGACGGACTCACGTTCAGGGAAACGATTCCTCGTGCACTCCGGTTCACAGAACAGCCTCATCCTGCCTTCAAATGCAGACTGCTTGGCTGGGAGTAGTGGCCCAGAGCTGGCAGCTGCCAACGGCTCAGACATTAAAACTTTTGGTGAGAGGAGACTAACCATATGTTTGCATGGCAGCAGCTACCAATGGACTTTCATCATTGCAGCCTGTAACTACCCCATCTTAGGCACTGATTTTTTGTGTGCACACAGACTGTTAGTCAATGTTGCCAATAGATGTCCTGTTAATACTCTGTCTTTTTATTCTCTGCCCTGTACAGCTCAAGAAACCAGGTCCACATCATTCGCCAACATCACAGCTCCAGGGGTAAGTTCCAACAACTTCTCACACAGTTTCCAGCACTTATGGTTCCTACGTTTTCGGCGGCCATCACTAAGCATGAGGTCGAGCACTTTATCCCCACTACGGGGCCACCCGTTTTCGCGCACCCTCGCCACCTGGACACAGCTAAACTGGCCAGTGCGCATGAGGAGTTCGCCAATTTAGAGAGACTCGGCATCGTCAGGCGCTCCTATAATCCATGGGCGTCCCCGCTGCACATGGTTCCTAAAGCCGAGGGTTGTGGCGACTTCCACCGGTTAAACAGCGCTACTGCACACAATCGCTACACCATTCCCCATATTCAGGATTTTTCTGCCCACCTCACCAGGGCACACAATTTTTCCAAGGTGGACCTGGTCCGTGGGTACCACCAGGTCCCAGTGCGCGAGGAAGACGCACTCAAAACGGCAGTGATTACACCGTTCGGACTTCTCAAATTTTTATGCATGCCGTTCGAGTTAAAAGGCGCAGCACAGACCTTCCAACACATGATGAACGCTGTGCTGCGCGACCTACTGTTTGTCTTCGTCTAAATTGATGACATCCTGGTGGCCAGCGCGTCCAAGGATGAACACTTTGCCCACCTCAGAACGGTTTTTCAGAGGTTGGAGGAGCATGGGTTGATAATCAACCCAGCAAAGTGCCAGTTCGGGGCTGCGACAATTGATTTTTTGGGCCACTGCATCTCCCCGGAGGGCGCAATCCCGTTACTGGACAAGGTGCACGCGGTTTCCAATTTTCCACATCCTCAGACCGTAAGGGTGCTCTAGGAGTTCCTAGGGATGGTGAACTTCTACAACCGTTTCCTCCCTCACACAGCCCAGCTCATGCAACCGCTGTATGCTGCGCTAAAGAAACGCAATCCCGTGGACAGCATTGACTGGACACCCGAGCAGGTCCAGGCTTTTGTGGATGCCAAGGATGTGCTGGCTAAGGCCACGTTACTGGCACACACATACATTGCACTCACTACTGACGCATCGGATGTGGCCATAGGGGCCATCGTTGAGCAGTGCGTTGCAGGGTCTTGGCAGCCGCTCGCCTTTTTCAGCAGATTCCTCCGCGACAACGACCGTAAATACAGCGCGTTTGACAGGTAGCGGCTGGCCCTCCACCTGTCCATACACCACTTCCAGTTCTGGCTGGAAGGGCGCAGTTTCACAGCGTTCGTGGACCACAAGCCGCTGACATACGCCATGGCCAAGGTTTCAGAACCATGGTCGGCCCGGCAGCAAAGGCAGCTAGCCGCAATATCGGAGTTTACCATCGATATACGGCATGTGGCCGGTAAACTCAATGTGGTGGCGGACTGTCTCTCGCGTGCGCTCGTAGCCCCCATCCATGCAGGGATAGATTACATGGCCATGGCCGTGGAGCAACCCAGCGATGCCAATGTTTGTGCACTGCAGTCTGGACCAACAGGGTTAAGGCTGGACAGCAGAGTACTGCAAGCCTGGAGCCTGTCCCTACTCTGTGACGTCTCCACAGGCCGTCCGCGCCCGGTCATCCCGTGCACTTGGTGCTGCCATATTTTTGACTCCATTCACTCCCTGGCGCATCAGTCAAGCTGGTGGGGGTGAAATTCATCTGGCCAGGTCTGCACAAACAGGTGAAAGAGTGGGTGGCAGCTTGCATCGCCTGCCAGTGGGCCAAGGTGCGTAGGCACACAAAGGCCCCCCTAGAACACTTCCACATCCCGACTAAGAGGTTTGACCATGTCCACGTGGACCTGGTGGGGCCCCTCCCACCTTTGCAAGGGTTTACTTACCTCCTAATGGTAGTGGACCGCACCACGCATTGGCCAGAATCCGTGCCGCTGGCATCCACAACGAAGTAGCACGCACTTTTTTTGACCACTTGGGTGGCACATTTCAGCGCTCCATTCGACATCACGTCTGACAGGGGCCCCCAGTTCGTTTCCGACCTCTGGTCTGTGATGGCCCGGAGCCTGTGGGTCAACATCCACCGCACTACCGCATGCAACCCTCAGGCCAATGGGTTATGCAAACATTTCCACAGATCGCTCAAAGCAGCGTTCAGGGCTTCGCTTACCAACGTCAATTGGGTGGACCGACTGCCGTGGGTTTTGTTGGGGTTGCACGCCGCACCGAAGAAGGATTTGACAGCCTCCCCGGCAGAGTTCGTTTTTTCACAACAGTTGCAGCTCCCCGGGGAATTTTTGCCAGACAACCCAGCGCCTGACTCCCAACCACCCCCACATTCCCCACATGCTGCGGAACCGGGAAGAGTACCGGGCCCGGCGCACCACTGTTTCCCCCACGCTTTTGTCCCCAAAAACTTGCGGAATGCATTGTTTGTCTTCGTCAGGCATGACGCACACCAGACCCCATTGCGCCCGCCGTACGACTGGCCGTTCAGAGTGCTGCAACCTGGGGAGAAACATTTTCTGTTAGACTTGGGGGGACACAGCAAAACCGTCTGCAATGACAGGCTTAAACCAGCATTTGTTTTAGCAGACGAGGAAGTGGTGTTCGCATGGGCTCCCCAGCATGGATGTCCCCTGTTGGGGGCCCCGCAGGTAAATGATTCTGCAACAACAATGCCTTCTGAGGATGTGCCCCTCCCCCTGTCCCCCTACAGACGGACGTGCCTCCCACGGTGCCGCGCCGCCACAGCAGTGCATGTCAGCCAGCGACCCCCCGTTACAGCCGATACGGCCACCGGCTGAAGCCCACAGGACGGTCAGGTTGAAGCCCATTCTGGGTGTACGGGGGGGGGGGGGGCACAGAGGCGACTTCTTCCCCCCAGACAATGGACAGTGAAGTGGAGGCTGACCGGGGGGTCGAGCCGAGACACTTGAGGGCAGACGGTGGCTGGAGCAAAGAGGAAGAAGCAGCACACCAGTGAGCGTTATAATAATGTAGGGGGATACACTATGTCATGCGAATGTGCCGTACAGACTGTTGATTGAATGTGGTGTGAGTCCCCAGGTCGCTAGCCAAGTGATTAAAGTATAAAAGAAGGAGAGCCTGCGACCTGGGTTTCATTCTTATAAGCTCGACTTGTGGAGAAAGGAAATAAAGTCTGTGCTGTTCAGCCCATTGTCACCCTGCTCCTTTCCCTACAAAATCTTTTATTATTTTTTTTTCCACAATATCTTTATTGAACCTTTTTTTTTTTTTTTTTTTTTTAACAAACATGATACAAACAGTCAAACACTAACACTAAAGTACTACAAAAAAAAAAAAAAATGCCCTAAAAACACCAACAACCACCAACAAAATCAAGTCTTCAACAATGCTCCTCTGTTTAGTCTAGACAATCCAATATATTAGTATACATATTATGTTCACCAGTTTGGAATTTACAAGGTCCACACACATCATTCACCTTCTTCTTCAAGAGTTATGTTTAAATTTTTTACATAATCAATAAAAGGTCTCCATATATTCTCAAACACAATTTCCTTTGATTTCAGTATATATGTTATTCTTTCTAATGGAAGGTTTGTTAACATCTGTCTTAACCACTGAGTCACATCTGGTCTATGAGTCTTTTTCCATAATAGTGCAATACATTTTTTGGCATTAAGCAAACTGAGGTCTATGAATGTTCTTTCACTTTTATTGAAATTATGCTTTTCTGGGTACAGACCCAACAAAAACAGTTTAGGATTCAATATGATTTGTTTTGAGATTATTTTTTCAATTGTTACCCTCACCTCCTCCCAAAACATTCTTATTAATCTACATTCCCATAAACAATGAAATAGGGTTCCTTTACTTTCCATGCATTTTGTGCATGTATCTGGTATATTTTTGTTATATCTATTTAACTCCTCCGGTGTAACATACATCCGCATTAACCATTTGAAATGTATCAATTTAAGGCGTGCATTTATTGATTTGGTTTGAGCTTCTGTACAAGCCAATTCCCATTGTTCCTCTGAAATTTCAATTTGCAGATCTTCTTTCCAGTAGTTTAATCTTTTCAGTGAATTTTCACTTGAAGATAGTGTCAATGAGTTATAAAACTCTGAAATAATACCCTTTCTTTTACTATCTTTCATCATCATTTTTTCCAAGGATGAATAAATAGGTCGAGTGAGAGCTTTATTTTGATTTGATCGAATAAAGTTTCTAAGTTGAAGATATTTAAAAAATGTGTTCTATTGAGATTAAATTTGATCCTCAGCTCTTCAAAAGACATTATGTTGTCTGCACATGGCAAATATAAATCCTGAATCTTTTGTATCCCTTTTAAATTCCATACTTTAAATACAGCGTCCGCTCTCCCTGGTTTAAAATATTGATTACCCCATATTGGACTAAATTGTGACAATAACTGTGGTTCTTTTAAATAGTTTTTAGCTTCACACCACATTTTGATCATATGCTTTACAAATGGATTTTTAACTTGTTTTTGTAATTTTTTTGCCGAATCTGAGTATATGAATATGGGAAGAGGTAAAGGTAAATTGTATGATTCCATTTCAGTCCAGTGAGGGAGATCATTTGATGAAAAATAATATGTCATAGACCTCAGTTGTGCCGACCAATAATACAACATAAAATTTGGACATTTCAGACCTCCACGATCAAATGGTAAATATAATAAAGACAAACGTAATCTAGCCCTCCTGTTGTTCCATATAAATTCCACTAACTTTTTTTTTATTCTTGAGAATAGATCTAAAGGTGGTGATAAGGGAATGTATTGAAATAAATAAAGTATTTTAGGTAAAATATTACTTTTAAGTATATTGATTCTCCCGATCATCGACATTGGTAGTGACATCCATCTCTGAGTTAACTCATTGATATCTGACATTAAGGCTTCATAGTTGACACTGGCGACTGATTCTAGCTTAGGCATAATTTGGATTCCTAAATATTTAAACTGATTTACAACATTGAATTGATTTACCTCAGGGGCTGGGTAATTTCTCTGGGTCTCATTTAGCATTAAT
This sequence comes from Pholidichthys leucotaenia, assembly GCA_020510985.1. Classification (NCBI taxonomy): domain Eukaryota; kingdom Metazoa; phylum Chordata; class Actinopteri; order Cichliformes; family Pholidichthyidae; genus Pholidichthys; species Pholidichthys leucotaenia. Next base: position 268,114,430 of record CM035848.1, on the reverse strand, counting down.
ATTGAAGATTTAGTTTTATTTATTTTATATCCTGATATTTCCCCAAAATTCTTTATTAAATTCAACAAGGTTGGAATTGATTTTTTTAGATTCGACATAAACAAAATTATATCATCGGCGTACAGGGAGATTTTATGTTCTGTTGGTCCAACTTTAATTCCATATATTTGTGAATGTAAACGTATCGCTATCGCTAAAGGTTCAATTGCCATAGTAAACAGTAAAGGTGAAAGTGGACAGCCTTGTCGACATCCTCTATTGATTTTTATTGGTTTTGAAATATTGTTATTTGTTAGGATTTCTGCTGTAGCATTATTGTATATTATTTGAACCCATTTTATGAAATTATTTCCAAGTCCAAACCTTTGTAGGACTTCAAAAAGAAAGGGCCATTCAACTCTATCAAAGGCCTTTTCGGCGTCCAATGATAGGAGAGCTGTATCCGGTGCTTCTTTATTAAAATAAATAATATTAAATAGTCTTCTTACATTATGGAAGCCTTGTCTACCCTTTATAAAGCCATTCTGATCTCGATTAATAATATTTGGTAAAATTTCTTGTATTCGTCTTGCTAAAATTTTACAGATTATCTTAAGGTCGGCGTTTAATAGGCTTATTGGTCTCATATTTTCACATTTATTAGAGGGCTTACCTGGTTTTGGCAGCAGTATAATTAAGGCATTATTTATGTATGATGGTAAATTATTATTTTGAAATGCTTCTAAAACCATTTCCAAAAAAGGTTTTATTAATTTATTCTTGAATTTTTTATAAAGGTCAACTGGAAGACCATCTGGTCCTGCACTTTTTCCTGATTTCATATTATCAATGGCTAGCCCAACTTCTTCTTGACTAATTTTAGACTCCAATATCTCCCTGTTTTCATTTGGAATACACGGTATAGATAGTTCGTTCAAAAACCCATTTAGTTTTGTTAAATCAGGTTCATTTTTGGTATCATATAATTTTTCATAGTAATCTCTAAAGGCTCTATTAATTTCTAAAGGATCTATAACTACCTGTCCGTTACTTATAATACTGGTAATTGGTGTTTTAATTTCCAATTGTTTAATCTGCCATGCTAATAATTTTCCTGATTTTTCACCTTGTTCATAAAAAGATTGTTTCAATCTTAGAAGACTCGAGGCAGCTCTATTCGCTGATTTTTTGTCGTATTCAGCTCTCAAAATCAGTAATTCATTCTCCAACCTTGGGTCACTTCCTGCATACACTTTTTCCTGAAGACTTTTTATTTTATGTTCCAATTTAGCTCTCTCCTCTCAAGTCTTCTTAGATTTTGATCCTGTATAACTAATAATATGTCCCCTAATAAAAGCTTTGAAAGCCTCCCACTTTACACATGCTGATGTTTGTGTAGTATTGATGTCAAAGAACTCGTCTATCTGTTTTTCTATATACTTGACAAATTCCTCATCCTGAAGCCATTTATGCTGAAATTGCCATCTACCTGATTCCTTTGTCAATTTTTTATCTACATATATTAGACAACAGGGTGCATGATCAGAAATCACGATGTTATCATAAAAGCAGTTTTGAATCTTGGACCTTAATTCTGTGGAGATCAAAAAATAATCAATACGTGAGAATGTCTTGTAGGTACTGGAATAACAAGAATAGGCTTTAACTTGTGGTTTCATTTCTCTCCATATATCTAACAATCTCAATTCTTTCATAAAATGATTAATAGTCATCCTACATCCAATGTGCGTACAATCCAGTCCTGTTGATCTATCCACACCTGGATTCAATGTACAATTAAAATCCCCTGCTATTATATGTTGCCCTGTAAGTGATGATAAGATGAGAAATAAATTAGCAAAGAACTTCTGATCATCTATATTGGGACCATATAAGTTCACAAGATTTATATTTTCTAATAGCAAAGAACCTTGAATGATTACATATCTTCCAAATTTGTCTCCAATTACATTTTTCACCTGAAAAGGAACTGATTTATGTATGAGAGTCATAACTCCCCTGGCTCGGGATGAAAATGAAGAGGTGAATACACTTCCCTGCCATCTACTCCTAATTCTTTTAACATCCTCCTCTATCAGATGAGTTTCTTGTAAAAACACAATTCTTGAACCCATGTCCTTTATTTTATTCATAACTTGTTTAAGTTTTTTTAAATTTTGTAGACCTCTGCAATTCCATGAAGTTAAATTAAGATTAACACTTTGGTCCATGATCAATAGAGAGTTTGGGGTTACCTTGCAGTGTAAACATGCTCATACAGAGAAGCAAAAACATGAGTGGTTGAACATTCATCCTACAAACTACACACAAACAAATTTCCCCTTCCCACACTTGTGGCAAACCCCCCAAAATCAAAAGAAAAATTCTGTCTCCCGATATAGCCATCGACCGTTCCACACCCACGGGGAACAGCCTAAGCCACTCCTTCTTCATCCTCCCAATCACCCTAACTCTACTGCTTTTAATGACGTAACATTAACTCTCCTCTGTAGTTTTCCAACTTAACTCCAAAATTTTTTAACAACTTTGTACATCATAGTTTTTTGTTTTTTTTGTTTTTTTTGTTTTTGTTTTGTTTTTTTAATATATAATACAATCTATATTTTGTAAACTTACTATTTACTTCAAGTCAGTCAGATGCCTGTGCAAATGCTTAATTATTCTACCTTATATTTTGTTCATGCTTAGCTCCCACCAGTCTCTTCTTCTTCTTTGATCTTCTTGATGAACTCCTGCGCCTCCTCTGGGGTCTTGAAGATGTGGGTTCTGCCCTCATACGTGGTCAGCAGTCTCGCAGGATAGATTACACCATGACGAATCCCAAGGTTGCGCAGCTCCTTACGTATGGGATCAAACTGCTTCCTCAATTGCTGGATTCCTGTGGCCAAATCTGGGTAGAACCGCACCTGCTGGTCCTGGTGTTTAATCTCTCCTTTAGCACGTGCAGCGTTGAAGATCTTCATCCTGTCTCTGTTGCTAAGAAACTTCATAATTAAGGTCCTCGGCGGTCCCTTGTCTCTCCGTGGGCCAATACGATGTGCTTTTTCCAGAACCACTGCTGATTGCAACTCCTCGCTGCCCAGCACCTCCGGAATCCACTTTTCCAGAAAGGAACATACGTCCCGACCTTCTGATTCCTCTGGAAGACCCACCAGCCTCAAATTATTCTGTCTCGACCGAGATTCCAAATCCAAAATATTATCTTCCAGAGATTTATTTTTTTTTTTCCAAAGTGCGCACCTTTAATTGAAGACGGGTGACGTCATCTTCAGCACTAGCGAGACGGAGCTCCATCTGCGCCGTTCGTTCTACACAGTCACCCAATTCCTTTCTTATTCCTTCCAACGCTGTCATAATCCCATCAAATCTAGAGGAAAAGTCCGCTCTCATTGAACTCATGGCAGCCATCAGCGCATCTGCGCCATTCCCCGCAGACATCGCACCGCCGCCAGCCTCCTCCGCCATATATGGAGTTTTGTTTGCTGCGTCACAGACCTGAAAGTCCGTTAATTTGGACTGTTTCGGCGGCTTGCTTTTTCCTTTTCCTGGTTTTCCAGCCTTAGGCTTCGCCGACATATCCTCGCCCAAATGCTGGGATACGTTCTGTCCCAAATGAGAGAGTTATTTGCCGATTTTTTTTCTCCAGGAGCAGAGCAGAGCGAGACACGTCTGTCCTACGTGGCAGCCATAACCGGAAGTCAAATCTTTTATTTTAATATTTATTAGTGCACTGGACACAAAATGCCCCGATAAGGCAATTAGCCATACCGAAGAGACCAAATGGGACATCAAGTCAACAACTGGGACACTTTTACAAAATATGAGAGCCATTATAATGTACTCCTTTTACAATTTAGCCATATTTGGTCATCAAAAGCTTTTTGAAACCTTAATCAGTCAAATTAATGACAGAAGGAACATTTGGCTGCTACTGGCATGTCAACGGTGCCCATTTGGCAGTAAATATTAAAACAAAAATGATTTAATCCACGATTTTCTGTTAATTTTCTATGTAATTCAGCTATTTAATGTGCTCAGCACCCTCAGTGCAGAAGTGCTCTCAGCTACGAGTGTTTTTTGTTGCTGCATGCATGATGCTGAAAGTTAAAAAAAGTTCAACTTTTGGAGCTCATCAGCAACACACCTCACTAATCACCCTTGTGCATGGGTTGTGGGTCTGCGAAACACCGATACAAGGCTAGGGACTGCCCGGCAAATGGGAAGTGGTGTGGCAACTGTGGACGCTGGAACCATTATGCCAAAGTGTGGCATGCATCTGAGCCAGAGAGCCCACGGAAGAAATCATTCCACCCGTCACTGACAACTATCCATATGGTGTCCCCGAGTACCAATGGGTACATGTTTTGCAGAGTAACACTGGACGGCATGGAGATGCTGCTGCTGCTTGACACGGGGGCGGAGGGATTGCTGCTTAATTGGCCCTCGGTGAGGAAATTTTCCCCCCACTACAGGAAAAAAGGTAACCCAGCGCTACTTTACGGTTATGGAGGTAGCAGGCTGTGCATGGTTGGAACGTTGGAGTAAACTGTTCGGTACAAATTGGCGGTGATGGCTGATTTCACGTTCCATGTCACAGCCTGAGGCAACAACATCATGGGCTGTGACCTGTTTTATGGACTTTGTTTCACCATCAAAGATGACGCTGGGGAAGAATGGTCTGCTTGTGGTCAGTGGAACCATCCAGTTCTAGTGGCGGAGGATGATGCTGTGTGGGACGAAGACCTAACGGACACCATGGCGGTCAAGCAGGACCAGCCTCACTCAGGTTTGACGCAGGAGGGTCTCAGTGCCGGTGCTCGGGGAACGGTAGGAGAGGGCACCGTGCGTGGCAACGAGGCGCCTGCGTCGGCGAGTGACACCAGTGTGCTAGCCCCAGACTCCTTTGGAGCTTGGCCGCAGAGGGCTGGAGGAGCTGCAGCTACCATGGCGACCGCTGCAATGGCTTTAGAGGAGGTCGGGACCAGACCGACAGGCACGGAGAGACCGCGTGCCAAACAGCACCATTGTAGGCAAAGCAGAGCCCCTCTTAGAGTTATGGACTTTGTCTGGGCTCGAGGAGAGGAACGTCCACGGCGGGTACGGGCTAAGCGACAGCCAGTGGAACACCAAGGACACCTGCGCATCGTGGCTAAGTGGGGTGCAGCTTACGTCGAACTGTTGGATGGCTTGAGGAAGCACGCTAACGAGCTGCGGCATGTCCGGGAGGAGGCTTCTGATGATGGGTCTGGATGAGAGAGGTGGTCAGTGACGATGAGAAGAGGTGCTTTCATCCATGAGGTCAGCTGCAACCCTGGGGGCATGCTGCTTCCAGGGGCGGGTCTGCTGAGGGGCTGCCCTGGGCCCCCCACAAGCCGGTTCTACCCTTTCCTGCCAGGAGGACAGTAGTGTAAATTTAGCAGTTAGTTCTGTGTTTATGTATATGTTTGTGCACGTTTTAAAACAAAAAACAAAAAACAAAACAGAATGTTATGATCTTGGATGCTTTGGTTAGCACAGGAACATGGCAGTAATTATGAGTTATTAATGGACTTCAGTTTACAAGTGGCAGAATAATCCACCTTGCCGTGTGGGGCAGGACGGTAGTCCACCCGTCATGCCTAGTTTAGGTTTTGTTGTGTGAATATGGAAGGCCATTTAGTAATTTCAATTTAGTTTTCTTAGTGCATGATTCGGGTACTAAATTGGGGAGGGTCTTAATTGTGTGTGTGTTTTTTTGAACTTTCTACAGGGGGGCGGAAAATGTGATGTTTTGTTTGGTGCCTTTTGTGTGAAGTGCAGTGTAGTGGCGGCCACTTACTCTTCCGCCACTGCACCACCCTATAAATACCAGGGGGCATCCATTTAAGGCTCTCTTGCCGATGCCCCTGCCTGGTGGCTGTATTGTGTGTCTGACCTTAAGTAAAGCTGAGTTTGACTGTTCACCCTGTCTCCTCATTGCATCAAGGTATTTACAGACACAACAGTAGGCCCACCAGAGCAGAAGGGATCATAAACTACCTTTAGACACCAAAGCTACATAATTATTTTAGAGCAAACTTTTTGGGGTTGCTCCAAAAATGCACCCTTATCGCAAGTTATAGTCTTTCAGTTTATATGACATGCAGGATATGCAGTGTACTATTGGGATGGGGAGTGAGACACATCACTTTTGTCGACAATGCAAAGATCTCATACTCCAATCTGGTTCAGCAGCCGCTCTATGAGTTTGAGGACTGTCTGGGAGGTGGGAAGTCCACAGCCATAGCAGCTGTTGATCGACTTATGAAAATCTTTCCTGGTGTGGTGAGTCAAATCGTAACTGGCCAGCTGGGACAAATGATATCTTTACTTCTATTTATATGTGAGGATCACATCCAGGCCTGTTTCATGGTTTTTTTTTTTAAAGTGGTTCTGTTGAACCACAATTCAAAAGCGTTGTGTGATTTTCGTTGGTTAATTTTCATAGAATTTTTATTTGTTGCCACTTTTGTCGGATTCGGGTTGTTTCTGTGGCCATTGTGGGTTTTTCTTTCATTAGCAGAGGGGTACCAACAATTTTGTCCACAGCTGTAGGCTAAACCCAATTTTATTTGCCATAGTTTATTGCCCTCCATCAGCCTACTCAGATTTTATCTGAATTTGCCAAATTCTTAGCTGATTTAGTGCTGAAATTAGATAGAATAATTATAGTAGGGGACTTTAATATACATGTAGATGTAGATAGCGATTGCCTTAATTTGGCATTTAATTCAATATTAGACTCGATGGGGTTTTCTCAGAAAGTAGGAAATTCAACCCATTATCTCCATCATACGTTGGACCTTGTTCTGACATATGGCATAGAAATAGAAAATCTGGTAGTGTCTCCTCATAACCCTGTACTGTCAGACCATTGTCTGTTAACCTTTGATCTGTCAGACCATTGTCTGTTAACCTTTGATTTTACTTTTTCTAACTATTTGGCTCCTAAATAAAAATATTACTACAGTAGATGCCTCTCAGATGATGATGTTACTAAATTTATGCAGATTGTTTCCTCTATGCCATGTGTCAACACAATGGAAACGAAAAAAGCACTCAGAGAGCACAGACCTCCGCCAAGCGCCACAGTTCCCCCCATACAGTGTTTGTGTGTACGTTTTCAGATTCCTTGACCATGAAAACATATGACTAGCAATTGGATTCACAATGACAGGATAAGTGGTTCAGTAGTAATTGAGGAAAATGTCATTTTCTGTAATGGCGGTTTTCTTCTGGACGGTGATCCGGATCACCACCAAAATGTAATCATCTGTAGGATACCCCATTTCTGACAATCTGTGAAAATTTCATGAAAATCCGTCCATAACTTTTTGAGTTATCTTGCTAACAAACAAACAGACAGACAGACAAACAGACAAACCAACGCCAATGAAAACATAACCTCCTTGGCGGAGGTAATAAGCTATAGACAGCTTGCTCCTTCTGTAATTGATAACATGGTAGTGTTACAGCTTCTCTGCATCAGACTCTAGACCTGATGGCCCCTTTACAAAAGAAAAAGTCTAATCAGAGATTTCTGACTCCTTGGTTCAACACAGAAACTCGTAGCTGAAAACAGAAGACTCATCAATTAGAAAGAAAATGGCGAGATGATTTTTTTCTGCGGTGAGAGCCAATGCTGTGATCGCGAGATGTCCCGAGACAATTTGCGCAATAATCCAAACGGTGACTGCTGTCGACCGAGCTTAAAAACACTTTTCCACAGGTAGTTTTTTTTTTTTTTTTTTTTTTTTTTTTTGAATTAAGTCATTAACTTCGTGGACTGGTGCCATCGGAACTGCCTCCAGATCAACGTGAGGAAAACTAAGGAGCTGGTGGTGGACTGCCGCAGGCAAGGACAACCCCTCACAGCACCAGTAAATATACAGGGAACAGACATTGAGATGGTGACATCCTACAAGTACCTGGGTGTTCATCTGAACAATAAACTAGACTGGTCACACAATACTGACGCACTCTACAAGAAGGGACAGTGCAGGCTGTTCCTACTGAGGAGACTCAGGTCTTTTGGTGTACAAGGGGCGCTGCTGAAGACATTCTATGACACAGTGGTGGCATCAGCCATCACTTTTGGAGTGGTCTGCTGGGGCAGTGGCATTACTGCAGCCGATAGGAAGAGACTGAACAAACTGATCAAGAAAGCTAGCTCTGTCCTGGGGCAGCGCCTTGATCCGGTGGAGGAGATAGGAGAGAGAAGGACGGTGGCTAAACTGTCATCTCTGCTGGAGTCCAAGTTCCACCCTATGCAGGACATACTGAATGCACTGAGGAGCTCATTTAGCAGCAGACTACATCATCCCAGGTGCACAACTGAGAGGTTTCGCAGGTCCTTCCTACCAACGGCATACAACTAGGAAAATACCGGTAGCTACGGAGGGTGAGAATATGTATGGGCACATAATCATACCATGTAGGATAACTAAGTAGACGGTTGTGCTGTTTCATCCCATCTAGCAACAATGCTCTGCACTGTGTGTGTTTATACATTTACATATTTATTCCATCTAGCTACAATGCTCCGCACTGGGTGTGTTTATGTTTATGTTTATATTTATATATCTATATATTAATTCCATCTAGCTACAATGCTCCGCACTGTGTGTTTATATATCTACATATTATTCCATCTAGCTACATTGCTCCGCACTGTGTTTATATATTTACATATTTATTCCATCTAGCTGCAATGCTCCGTACTGTGTGTTTATATACTCATCTATTTATCCCATCCAGCTACAATGCTCTACACTGTGTGTCTGTGTGTATATATATATATTTATAGTAATATGTACATATGTATATTAGCTGCTCTTGCTTGCTTGCTTTTTTTTTCTTGCCTTCTGATTGTTGCTCTGAGTGTTGCTATCCCTGTGCTGTTGCAATCCTGGAATTTCCCCGTTGTGGGACTAATAAAGGCTTATCTTATCTTATCTTATCTTATCTTAACTAATGACTTTCTTTTTTTGTACGGAGCTGGAGGAACTAGAGAACTACATCGACGAGTTCTATTACCGTTGCTGTGTCATGGAGCAGGCGAGTGTGTGTTCCGCCACTGCTTCTCAGTCTAAACAACCGAGACCCGCAGATTAGCCAAAAATAACGCCCGAGAAATCACAGCAGGGCACCGAGGTTAGTGACATCCTTTTTCTCCATTGAGAACAAACTTACCAGCATGGATGGTAGACTGGCGCTGGTCGAGCTCTCATCAAGAGTTCCAGAGTTTGCGTGAGAGTTTAGAGTTCAGTCAAGCACAGCTCGTCTCTCTCGTAGAGGAAAATAACAGCCTGAAAAAGTCAGTAAACACACTAACCACGTGGCCTGGCGTTGTTGAGGGAGAAAACCGGAAAATGAAGGAAACAGTTCTCAGTTTGCAGTCACGCAGCATGAGAGATAACCTTGTTTTTTTTGGAATTGTTGAAAAAAATAATGAAAATCCAGAATCCCTGAAGTCACAAATTCAATTACCTTCCACCATGTCCACCGAATTGGGCAAAAAGATTCCCAGAATAAACGTCCCAGACCTATTGTTGCCAAATTTGAGCATTTTAAGCAAAAAAATTTGGTACAGAGGCAGGGCAGACAGCTTAAAAACACCAGTTATGGTCTAAATGATCAATTTCCACAGGAAATTTTGGAAAGGAGAAGGAAGCTTTTTCCCGTTAGGAAACAAGACATCCAAGAAGGTAAACGAGCTATTGTTTCTGTGGATAGACTGTATATATTCCATAACCTACATATGTTGAAGCATGTGAGAATGTTTGGTGATTACATATGTAAGGCAACTTCACACCTCAGAACAGGACAAAGAGTCTCAACCGCCAGTGAAGATCAAAGAGCTTCCCAGGCACTGCGGTGGAGACCGGATGGGTTGCCCTGACCCCCCAGGGCCAAGAGGAGGAGTACGAAGACAAAGGGGGGATTAAGATAATGAGGGATGTCAGCTTTGGATATGCATGTCTTTTGTTATGTGCGAGTATAAGTTCATAGAGCCAAAGGTGTTCGGTCTCTTTCCTTCTTCTGCTGCTGCACTTAGATGAGACTTGTTAGAGGAGCTGATAATAAACTTTGGTTTATATATCACATCGCCTCGTTCTTTCAAGCTCTTCTACACTGGTGACCCCGACGCGAGTATGGACCAGAGGCGTTCCCCCGCGATCGACTCATCTGTGGCGACCCAGGCAGACGCCGGCGCCCATGCAGACAGGGGAACAGATGGACGACGTTCCCCCACGGCAGAAGTGATAGAGAGGGCTCAACCGAGCACCAGCGCCGCGGAGAGAGCCGAAGCAAGGCATTCTCACCCTGCGGACACAGCAGTGACGGTCTACACAAACGCCGTCACCGTCAACCTGCCGGACTTCTGGCAGGAAGACTCCGCCTCGTGGTTTCAGCAAGCTGAAGCCCAGTTTGCACTTGCGGGCATCACGGCTGACGATACAAAGTTCTATCACATCGTCGCCAAACTGAACGCTGCCACTTCGAGATGTGCGCGGAGCATAATCCAACGGCTGCCAGCCCAGGACAAATATGAAGAACTGAAAGCGACCATCGTGGCAAATTACGTCCCCTCGGCCGAGGAGAGAGCCGAGAGGATCCTGGCGGTTTACGGCCACAGAGGAGGCAGACCCAAGGTCCTCATGGAGGACTTGCTGCAACTTAAAGAAGAGGACAATGACAACTTCCTCTTCCATTTCATATTCCTCAGTACGCTGCCGCCACACATGAGAGGGACGCTGGCCAACATGCGATGCAGCACCCAGCAAGGCTTCCGCACGCTAGCTCACGAAGCTCAATGGCTCGTCAACGCCTGCAAGGAGCAGACACCCACAGCAGCATCCGCAGACCTCAACGCTGATGTCCGGAGCCACGAGGAGCCATAAATTACTGAGCAGAGCCAGCCCGCGGTGACAGCGACACGGCCAGGATGCAACAGACGGAGCGACATTTGTTATTACCACCACCGCTTCGCCGAGAAGGCTTACAAATGCGTTCCCCCCTGCAAATTCACAATTTCGGGAAAACGCCGAAGCCGAGAGCCGTTAACAGCGGTGGTTCTCGGCGAAAAAAGCAAGCTTTTATATGTGACAGACGGACACACCGGCAAGCGGTTCCTCATCGACACGGGAGCTCAACTAAGTTTTGTCATGCCCTCCCAAGCAGACCGGGCCATGGGCCCCCGGGGCAATGGAGCGGTGGCAGCCAACGGCTCCACCATCGACACTTTTGGCGAAAAGAGCCTGCACCTCTGCATCCACGGCCGCAACTACAGATGGACATTTGTTGTAGCGGCGGTGAGTTTTAACTTGTTGGGCGCAGATTTTTTTGTGTGCACATGGGTTATTAGTTGATCTAGCGAACAGGCGCTTGGTTAATGCACTGTCCTTTGCTTCTATTCCCTGCTCAGCTCGACTTTCTCCACCACCCGTGCAGGCTAGCGTCACCACAGCAGGAGGTAAGTTTGATCAACTCCTCACCCACTTTCCAGCACTCACAATTCCCAAATTCTCAGCCACAGTGGCTAAACACGGGGTTGAACATTTTATTCCCACAACGGGCCCACCCGTATTTGCCAAAGCTCGGCGCTTAGACGCGGCCAAGCTCGCCATAGTTCGGGACGAGTTTACCACCCTCGAAAAATTAGGCATTATCAGACGCTCGAAAAGCCCCTGGGCCTCACCACTTCACATGGTTCCGAAATCCGACGGTTCTTGGAGACCGTGCGGCGATTACCGCAGATTAAACAATGCGACAGCGCATGACCGCTACCCAATTCCTCACATTCAAGATTTTTCACTGCATCTGGTGGGTGTGTGCATTTTTTCAAAAATAGGCCTGGTTCGCGGTTATCATCAAGTCCCAGTTCGAGCAGAGGACATTCCTAAAACAGCTGTAATAACCCCTTTCGGCCTTTTTGAATTTTTGTGGATGCCTTTTGGCCTCAAAGGTGCGGCTCAAACCTTTCAGTGGATGATGGACGCAGTATTACGCGACCTCCCTTTTGTTTTCGTCTACCTCGACGATATGCTGGTAGCCAGCCCGTCTGAGGAAGAACACAAGCAGCATCTCACTATGGTTTTTCAGAGGCTAGAAGAGCACGGGTTAATAATCAATCCAGCCAAATGCAAATTCGGCGTGTCACAAATTGATTTTTTAGGACACAGAGTTTCTCCGAAGGGGGCAGTCCCACTTCCAGACAAAGTTCACGCGATAAAAAGTTTCCCACGGCCACAAACGGTCAAATCGCTGCAAGAATTTTTAGGAATGGTTAATTTTTACAACCGTTTCCTCCCCCACGCAGCTCAGCTCATGCAGCCCCTATATGACGCGCTCAGAAAACAAAAAGCTTCCAACGCGGTCGAATGGACCCCGGAGCGCGAACACGCCTTTGCGGAAGTAAAAAGCGCCCTAGCTAATGCCACATTGTTGGTTCACCCCGATCCCTCGGCCCGCATTGCGCTAACCACAGACGCTTCGGACCTAGCTATAGGGGCAGTTGTAGAACAACATGTCAGCGGAATCTGGCAACCTTTGGCATTCTTCAGCAAATCGCTAAACCAAACCGAGCGTAAATACAGCACTTTTGACAGGGAGCTGCTAGCGCTTCATTTATCCATCCGCCACTTCCAGTTCTGGTTAGAAGGGCGGAGTTTCACGGCTTTTGTAGACCACAAACCGCTCACCTTTGCCAGTTCACCACAGACATTCGACATGTGGCAGGCAAACTTAACGTGGTAGCAGACTGCCTCTCTCGCGCTGTGACATTGTCAGAGCGCGAGGAGACAGATTATACTACCTCAGCCGCAGAACTCTTCGCCAACGCGGACACATACGCAGCACCAATCCATGCAGGGATAGATTATGCAGCCATGGCAGAGGAGCAAAGTAGTGACGCGGACGTGCACGCACTCTTGTCTGGACCAACAGGGTTAAGGCTGGAGGAAAGGGGTTTACGCGACAGCGTGCCCCCCCTAATATGCGCTATCTCAACCGGCCGACCGCGCCCGTTAGTCCCAGCTACATGGCGCCGCCGTATTTTCGACTCAATTCACTCCCTCACGCACCCAGGTGTGCGCGCCTCAGTTAAAATCGTCGCCAAAAAGTTTGTGTGGCCTGGCCTGTGCAAAAACGTAAAAGAATGGGCAAAACTTGCATTTCTTGTCAGCGCACCAAAATACACAAACACACAAAAGCCCCTCTGGAGCCTTTTCCAATCCCTGCTAGAAGGTTCGACCACGTTCATGTCGACCTCGTGGGGCCACTACCTTCCTCCCAAGGTTTCACACACCTGTTAACAATGATAGACCGCACCACGCGCTGGCCAGAGGCAGTCCCTCTGGCGTCAACCACAGCGGAGGAAGTCGCTCGCGTTTTTTTGACAAACTGGGTGGCACGTTTCGGCGTCCCATCGGACATCACGTCCGATAGGGGGCCTCAATTTGTCTCAGAGCTTTGGTCAGCCATGTCCAGCAGCTTAGGGGCAACAATTCACCGCACCACCGCTTATCACCCTCAGGCTAATAGGTTATGCGAGCGTTTTCACAGATCTTTAAAGGCCGCCCTCAGAGCCTCACTAACGGATACAAATTGGGTAAATAAACTTCCCTGGGTTTTATTGGGGTTGCGTGCTGCACCCAAAGAGGATCTAGACGCCTCTCCAGCAGAATTAGTTTTTGCACAACCTCTCAGGCTCCCATGTAAATTTTTACCAGAGAACCCAGAGCCAGGGCATCTTCCAGCCCCGAGGTTTTTAGGCAGCAACGGACCGGACTCTCTCCCTGGACCGGCACATCACTCTTTTCCACGGGTTTTTGTCCCACAAGCTTTAAAGAACGCTGAATTCGTTTTTGTTAGGCATGAAGCTTTAAAACCAACTTTCCGCCCACCATACGATGGGCCATTCAGAGTGCTGGAACCTAGTGATAAACACTTTGTGCTTGATTTTGGGGATAGAAAAGAAACAGTCAGCAGTGACAGACTTAAACCTGCCTTCTTGTTGAGAGACGAGCCTGCACGGTTGGCGAGAGCACCTCGGCGGGGTAGACCCCCCAAGAGAAAAGACTCAGCCCCCCTGCAGGGAACAATTAATCACTCTCCTTCCCAGGCTGCAGATTCCTTACAGGAAGGTCCCAGCAGGACGCCCAAGCAGACCCACAGCAGATTCGGGAGAAGATTAAAACCCAGACGGCACAGAGACTGATGCAAACTACTCAACAGTTGTTCACTAATTGTGCTGTAACAGTTTAGGACTGACTTGTGATTTTACTATGCTGTTATGATTACCACTGAACTCGCTTAGGAGCATGGCTGCTGGAAAGTTTCTTCTGTGGCAAGAGGTGTAGCAGTTAGTATGTCATAGTAATTATCTTAAACTGTGAATTTTTCTATTGTCCTTTTCTTAGTCGTTTGGGGGGGGGGGGCTGTGGTCTATATTAATCATATATTCCATAACCTACATATGTTGAAGCATGTGAGAATGTTTGGTGATTACATATGTAAGGCGACTTCACACCTCAGAACAGGACAAAGAGTCTCAACCGCCAGTGAAGATCAAAGAGCTTCCCAGGCACTACGGTGGAGACCGGATGGGTTGCCCTGACCCCCCAGGGCCAAGAGGAGGAGTACGAAGACAATGGGGGGATTAAGATAATGAGGGATGTCAGCTTTGGATACGCATGTCTTTTGTTATGTGCGAGTATAAGTTCATAGAGCAGAAGGTGTTCGGTCTCTTTCCTTCTTCTGCTGCTGCACTTAGATGAGACTTGTTAGAGGAGCTGATAATAAACTTTGGTTTATATATCACATCGCCTCGTTCTTTCAAGCTCTTCTACAGGCAAGCTGTTTATGGATGAAACTACAATGCCCTGGTTATTCTAGAGATTATTTTGTTTTTTGTTGAGTTATTTTTATTTATTTTTTTTTAGCTACAGGTGGAAAAAGAGTGCGATTGTGCGCAGGTCTCTTACTCGAGCTCAGTTTAATTTGTTAACATTTGTCAATGTTTATTTCTTTGTTGCTGAGGTTGTTGTTTGTCTGTTGTAGTTAATTTTGTTGAAGTTCTTGGGTCATTGTTGTATGTTATCTGCATATTTTCACCACTTACTAACCTTTATGTTTGTTTTTTCTCATACTTCTGGTTTATAGGAAATAACTTGAAATACATGCACCCCATTTTCTTGCAATTGCAGGCAAATGGAACAGAGACATCATGCGCGCACACCCAATTATATATGCGTAGGTGTATACTTAACACACAACATATATATACACATGTCTGATGAGGGAGTCGACTGTCTTGCGCATCTCAGAGGGAGAAAAAAGCCTCGTGGGTAAAACCAGGTCTTTGGTAGACCACTCCCAGTTACACGGGGTGAGACTGGACATCCTGGCAGATAAGCACATCTGTCGCAAGGTCTTTTGCCAGTCGGTACATCGTGACATGCACTACACAAAGAGCAGAGATAAACAAACCTATCATCTGGTCAGTCACTGCAACAGATACTGGAGTCAGTTTGTCTTGGCCTGTCCTTGCCAATGATAATACCTCTGTCTGCCAAGAATGAGTCGCTAGTCCAGCAAAAGCTAGCAGCACTCAAATACTTTGCAAGCAGTTTCATGAAATGGTCAGTCAGAGAGCAACTCATACCGGCTTGGACGTCGCCCGGGTTAACAAGGTCAGGAGTTCCTGGCAGCGGAAGGCGAATTACAGAGCTGCATGGAGGAATCTGATCAGACCTAAATGAAACAGTCATTGTCGCCTCCGACAGACTGCTATGATGATGATGATGATGATGATGATGATCACATCAATGGCCATGTTTTCATGTACACAAATAAACCGGTTATGATTGGATTTCTGGAGTTATCTGATTATTCAAGTGGCCACGTAAACAGAATAATCTGACAAAGGCCATGTACCCAGCATCATTAACTCAATTGGTTTACCCTCCAATAATCAATTTATTCAGTGCATGTAAACACTACATGGCTTTTACGTCTTTCTAGATATTCACCACACAAATGTCCACAATCTCTAAGTGCCACAAGGCAAGATAGGACTTGCCTTCTGGTGCTGTACACTACCAAAAAAATGCATAATGATATCAGGATGGTCTCAAGAAGTTTGAAAGAAAGATCTCTGCTGTGAATGCTTTCATAATGGAAATGTTTTCTTTCTTCCAAAATGCCAGTCAATAGAAATGTGAAACTACCAGCTATTCAAACACAACCAGAAGAGAAAAGGGTCAGCCTTTCACTGTGTTTAGTAGCACATCGTATTCTGGTTAAGGTCCAAATTCTGGTTAGGTTAATATTATGAATAAGTTGCTTAAATGTGTAACAGCTATAGGAATTTTCCTGCTGACATGGTAGCCAGCATATTTTGAATAAACCATCAGTAGTAGTGCTGTCAGATTTGTTCCATGGAAAAGAAGCCCAAACCAAGTACTGTAGTATATAAAAGGTGTTTTGATAGGTTTTAATCTAAAATACATCTATGGGTCACATACATGTATCTTCTTTGGGCTGCTCCATTTAGGGGTCACCACAGCAGATCATCTGCTACCATCTCACCCTATCCTCGTATCTTCCTCTGTAACACCAACCCTCTCCATGTCCTCTTTCACACCATCATAACTGATGAACCACACAGAAATGGCTTTTGGTCTTTAAAATGAATATCCATTCGTCCTTGAGGATGCCAAAACTTAAAATAAATCTCTGGATAGTGCACTGTATGGGTCCTTTAAATCCAAAAATAAAATGCTGCACTAACACATAATCTATGTCCAGCAGAAAATAAATAACTCCAAGAATCAAGAAATACTTAATTATGAATTGAAAGAATTATATAGTCTTTTAAATAAAATGACATATTTAAAATAATAAATGACACATTTAATTAATTGACAATTATTTTTTTTCCATTTCTGAAACTCCATATAACCCTACTTAAAATGTAAAAAAAAAAAAAGAAAAAAAAGTTGCAACTCCAGATAGCTCATATTTACAAGAAACTTTCTGATAAGATAAGCACAATGTTACGGGAAATAAGGGTGGCTGGCAAACACTGAAAAATGTTGTGCAAACCCATTTAGGAATATTTAATCAGAGTAGGATATACAAGTCTGAATAACTTGACTGACCTAAGAGTGATCTACTCCATGTCTTAACTCAGCTGTTGCTTACACCAGATGTGACCTTATTCCAGCTAAACAGTCCAAAAGCTGCTGTACATTGTCGTGTGCACCAGGCGAAGTTCAGAGTGTTTGTGTGCTTGTAAAAGCACTGAATATTTACATCTTCTTATGCTTTCATGGTTGACAGAACTTGTCCATCTTCACAGTGAGTAGTGGTTCAGTCCCAGTGTGTGAGATGTGCGAAGAGATCCTTTTAGTTTTAAGCCTTTTTTGGTGCATTTCTGCATCTGTTATTCTGTGACAGTGAAAATCTATTTATTTTGAATCCATTTGGATAACACTACCTGCCATATGCCTGTTAGGTCAGTGTTGATGTTCAAGGATGTCCTTGTCAGGTCAGGAATTGGTTTGCTTGCTACCAGATAACCATGAAAACTGGTACTACCTGTCTCATGGGTCAGGCCGTCGGTGACTCAAATGGCAACCCCGGGTGAAGGGTAAAACTGGGCATCCTGGCAGAACTAAAAACAACATCTGTCACAGGTCTGTGGTGGACCACTCCCAGTTACACAAGGTGAGACTAGACATCCTGGCAGATAAACACATCTGTCGCAAGGTCTGTTGTGGACTGTTACCAGTCGGTGCATCGTGACATGCACTACACAAAGAGCAGAGATAAACAAACCTCTCATCTGGTCAGTCACTGCAACACATACTGGAGTCAGTTTGTCTTAAGATAAGATAAGCCTTTATTAGTCCCACAATGGGGAAATTCCAGGTCTTGGCCTGTCCTTGCCACTGATAATACCTCTGTCTGCCAAGATATGTGCCACTAGTCCAGCAAAAGCTACAGGTACTCAAATACTTTGCAAGCAGTTTCATGAAACTGTCAGGCAGAAAGCAACTCATACCGGCTCGGATGTCAACCGGGTTAACAATGTCCGCGCTGATCT
Organism: Pholidichthys leucotaenia; assembly: GCA_020510985.1. Taxonomy (NCBI): domain Eukaryota; kingdom Metazoa; phylum Chordata; class Actinopteri; order Cichliformes; family Pholidichthyidae; genus Pholidichthys; species Pholidichthys leucotaenia. The sequence continues at coordinate 268,096,300 of CM035848.1, read as the reverse complement.
GTTCACACTCCCACAGGCAGCGAAAAGTATGTTAGGAGCAGGAAGAGAGAAGAAGAGGAAAACAGCAGCATTGTGTGTAGCAGAATGGAATGTACACACTCCGATGGACAGATCATCATCACAGTGCCCAGAAAGACAGACCGCGCTTGTGGCCTTGGAAATGAACAGGTACAATGTAGACATAGCTGCACTTAGTGAAACAAGATTGCCTGGATATGACAGTTTGGAAGATCGTGGATACATCTTCTTTTGGAACGGGAAATCAATCCATGAAAGGAGAGAAGCAGGAGTAGGCTTTGCAGTTAGAAAGGAGATAGCAGCAATGCTCGATGAGGAACCGGTCCCAAACAACAACAGGATAATGACTATGAGACTCCCACTACAGCGGAAGATGTATGCCACACTCATCATTGTATATGGCCAGACAATGACCAACACAGAGGAAGAGAAGGAAGAGGTCTACAGTGATTTACGTGAGACTATCAGGCGTGCACCGTCTGATGACAGGCTGATACTCATTGGAGATTTTAATGCCAGAGTTGGTTCAGACACTGATAAATGGAAAGGAGTGCTAGGCAGTCATGGAGTAGGCAAGTGCAATGCTAATGGAGAACTTCTACTTGCACTATGTTCAGAGTACAACCTTGTGATAACCAACACCCCATTTAAGCACAAGGACACACACAAGAAGACATGGATGCACCCAAGATCCAAGCACTGGCACTTGTTAGACTACATCATAGTAAGGCAGAGAGACATAAGGGATGTATTTGGACACCAGAGCAATGACAGATGTGGACTGTGGTACTGATCATGTTATGCTGAGATCTAGATTAAGGATTTGCAGATGAAAACAGCACTGCAGGATGGGTGCAAAGCCACCACGGAAGCTAAACACGAGTGCACTGAAAGGCCAAAAGAAGCAGGAAGAACTTACACTGGAAATGGATGAAAACTTGAAAGACTGGGACAGCAACAGCTCAGAGAATGACATAGAAGAGAAATGGGCAACATTGAAAGATATGGTGTATCAGACTGCTAGTGATGTTTTAGGCATCCCTGAGAGGAAACATCAATATTGGTTTGATGAGCATGATGAACATCTGAAGAAACTACTACAAGCGAGGAATACAGCTAGGCAGGGAAATCTACAGTGTAACATAAGGTCGAAGAAGAAGAAATACTCACAGGCTCAGAGTGAGCTACAGAAGTACACCAGAGAGATGAAGTCCAACTGGTGGTATGAAAAAGCAAAGGAACTTCAAAGTGCGGCAGACATGAAGGACATGAACAGATTCTTCACAAGTCTGAGAGAAAGCTACGGCCCTAAACCAAGAGGATTGATCCAACTAAAGGCTATGGATGGTGAAACGGTTTTGCAGGAGAAAGACAAGAGCATGGATAGATTTGCAGACCACTTTGACCAACTACTAAACAACCCTGGAGATCTCGCTGTAGAAGCTAAAGAAGCTCTAGTGCAGCGACCAGTTGTATGAAGTCTGGATGAACCACCAAATCTTGATGAACTAATAGCAGTTATCAGGACAACACAGGATGGTAAAGCTCCAGGAAGGGATGGAATTCCAGCAGAAGTGTGGAAATTTGGTGGTGTTCAGCTGACCAACTGCCTGCACAAACTCATCCAAGAGATATGGGATGCCCAGAAAGTACCTCAAGACTGGAAGGATGCAAGCATTGTGCCTTTGTTCAAGAAAGGTGACAGAATAGATTATGGAAATTAGATAAGATAAGATAAGATAAGATAAGCCTTTATTAGTCCCACAACGGGGAAATTCCAGGATTGCAACAGCACAGGGATAGCAACACTCAGAGCAACAATCAGAAGGCAAGAAAAAAAAACAAGCAAGCAAGAGCAGCTAATATACATATGTACATATTACTATAAAATATATATATACACACACACACACACACAGACACACAGTGCAGAGCATTGTAGCTGGATGGAATAAATATATGAATATATGAACACACAGTGCAGAGCATTGTAGCTAGATGGAATAAATATGTAAATATATAAACACCCACAGTACGGAGCATTGCAGCTAGGTGGAATAAATATGCAAGTATATAAACACACACAGTGCGGAGCAATGTAGCTAGATGGAATAATATGTAGATATATAAAAACACAGTGCGGAGCATTGTAGCTAGATGGAATAAATATATATATATATAAATATAAACACACCCAGTGCTGAGCATTGTAGCTAGATGGAATAAATATGTAAATATATAAACACACACAGTGCAGAGCATTGTTGCTAGGTGGGATGAAACAGCATAACCGTCTATTTAGTTATCCTACATGGTATGATTATGTGCCCATACATATTCTCACCCTCCATAGCGACCGGTATGTTCCTAGTTGTATGCCGGAGAGGACCATTGTGTAAGTCTATTGCATCTTTTGCATTCAAAAAAACTATTAGTTTGTTACGTCTTTTTGCTATCTCTGCGAGCAGCCCTGCTTAGGTTGTACAGTCTGACAGCCGTTGGTAGGAAGGACCTACGAAACCTCTCGGTTGTGCACCTGGGATGATGTAGTCTGCTGCTAAATGAGCTCCTCAGTGCATCCAGTATGTCCTGCATAGGGTGGAACTCGGACTCCAGCAGAGATGACAGTTTAGCCACCGTCCTTCTCTCTCCTATCTCCTCCATCGGATCAAGGCGCTGCCCCAGGACAGAGCTAGCTTTCTTAATCAGTTTGTTCAGTCTCTTCCTATCGGCTGCAGTAATGCCACTGCCCCAGCAGACCACTCCAAAAGTGATGGCTGAGGCCACCACCGTGTCATAGAATGACTTCAGCAGCGCCCCTTGTACACCAAAAGACCTGAGTCTCCTCAGCAGGAACAGCCTGCGCTGTCCCTTCTTGTAGAGTGCGTCAGTATTGTGTGACCAGTCTAGTTTATTGTTCAGATGAATACCCAGGTACTTATAGGATGTCAACATCTCGATGTCTGTTCCCTGTATATTTACTGGTGCTGTGAGGGGCTGCCCATGCCTGCGGCAGTCCACCACCAGCTCCTTAGTTTTCCTCGCGTTGATCTGGAGGCAGTTCCGATGGCACCAGTCCACAAAGTCCTGGATAAGCCCTCTGTACTCAGCTTCATCTCCGTTGGAGATGAGACCAACGATCGCAGAGTCATCAGAGAACTTCTGTAGATGGCAATGTGTTGTGCTGTGTGAGAAGTCCGCAGTATAAAGAGTGAACAGGAAGGGAGCCAGCACCGTTCCCTGGGGGGCCCCCGTGCTACTGATGATCGTGTCGGAAACACAGTCCCGGGTTCTCACAAACTGAGGCCGGTTCGTGAGGTAGTCCAGGATCCATGATGACAGGTGCTGGTCCACCCCTGCGCGCAGCAGCTTGTCCTTCAGGATCATCGGTTGGATGGTGTTGAAAGCACTGGAGAAGTCAAAGAACATGATCCTCACCATATTCCCGGGCTTCTCCAGGTGGGACAGAAAACGGTGAAGGAGGAAGATCACCGCATCCTCCACCCCAATGCCATGCTGGTAGGCGAACTGGAGTGGATCCATCGCTGGTTCCACCAGGGGGCAGAGATGAGCAAGGAGCAGTCTCTCCAGGGTCTTCATCAAGTGGGACGTCAAGGCCACCGGTCTGTAGCTGTTCAGGTCTTTGGGGTGGGAAGTTTTTGGTACAGGTACCACACAAGATGTTTTCCACAGCTGTGGTATCCTCCCCAGTTTCAGGCTCATGTTGAAGATATACGTCACAATCCCACACAGCTGGTCTGCACAGGACTTGAGGAGCTTTGCACTGATGCCGTCCGGTCCCGACGCCTTCCTCGCCTTGATCTTCCTCAGCTCCGTCCTCACCTGGGTCTTGGTCAGGGTCAGGATGGGGGGCTGTGTGTTGGGAGTGGGGGGGGGTGTCGGTGGAGTGGGGAGTGGGCAGTAGGACTTGATTTCTTAGAGGCAGCAGTGGTTGTTGTGCAGACAGGGGGGAGGGCGGTTGGTCAAATCTATTGAAAAACAGATTCAGGTTGTTCGCCCACTCCCTGCCCCCCGTGGCCTGGGGGGAGGTATTCTGGAGCCCCGAGATGGTTTTGAGGTTTCTCCAGACCCCGCTGATGTTGCTCTGTTGCAGCTTGTCCTCCATCTTCTTCCTGAAGCTGTCCTTGCCTTCTCTGATCTTTCTCCTCAGCTCCCTCTGTACGGACTTCAGCATCTCCCTGTTCCCCGACCTGAAGATCCTCTTCTTCTCTCTCAGAAGTGTTTTTATCTCAGGGTTGATCCAGGGTTTGTTGTTTGAGTGACGCCGTATGGTCTTGGTGGGAACGGATTTGTCCACACAGAAGCTGAGGTAGCCCGTGAAGGTGTGAATGAGGCCATCGATGTCCTCACCATGTGGATCGCAGAGCTGCTTCCAGGCAGTGGCTTCAAAACAGTCCTTTAGAGTGTCCATTGTCTCCTCAGACCATAACTCCACAGTGTGCATGGCCGGAGGTTGTCTGTGCACTAGGGGTTTGTACACCGGTCGGAGATGAACCAAGTTGTGATCCGATCTCCCAAGTGGGGGGAGTTGTGATGAGGTGTACGCCTCCTTAGCGTTTGCGTAGAACAAATCCAGTGTTTTATTGTCTCTAGTGTGGCATGTGACATACTGGGTGAAAGTGGGCAGAATGGGAGACAGTGAAACGTGGTTGAAATCGCCTGAGATGAGGAGAAGAGCATCTGGGTGTTCTGTCTGCAGCCTGCTGGTTACTGAATGGATGACGTAACGCGCTGTCCCAGCGTTCGCCGTCGGATTTGCATAAACAACAATGCAGATCACGTGTGAGTGTTCGCTCGGGAGATATGTAGGCCTCATGCTAACAGCTAGCAACTCAATGTCTTTGCTGCAGTGTCGTTGTTTAACAGTGATATGTCCCGGTCTGCACCAGTTGTTGTTAACATACATTATCACTCCACCGCCCCTAGTTTTGCCACTCTCTGGTGTTTGGTCAGCTCGTATCATGTGAAAACCCTCCAGCTCAATGTTAGCATCTGCTGCTAGTTCAGTTAGCCACGTCTCAGTAAACAAAAGGAGAGAGCACTCCCGGTAAGTGCTATCATAACGGGAGATAGCCGCTAGCTCATCTAACTTTCCCAGTATCGACCGTACATTTCCCATGACAACAGATGGAAGGGAGGGTCTGTACCTTATATTTTTTGTCCTCCGCCCTACTCCAGCCCGGCAGCCGCGACGCTTTCGCCTCAAATTACCAAGGTTTATCACTGCTAGCCACTGTTGGTAAGATTCTCTCACATGTACAACTGAACAGACTCAATGAGCACATCTCGTAGAATGTACTACCGGAAACCCAGTGTGGCTTTAGAAGTGGAAGAAGCACAATGGACATGATTTTCTGCTTGAAACAGGTTCAAGTAAAGTGTATCGAACACAACATGCTGCTTTATGTAGTCTTCATTGACTTCAGTAAAGCCTCCGATACTGCATTGCGTCAAGGACTGTGGCAGGTACTCAAGAAATATGGCTGTACAGAGAAGATTGTCAACCTGATTGAGGCACTCCATACAGGTATGCAAGCAAACGTGGCAATGAGTGGTTCAGTGTCTAAAGACTTTTCAGTAAGTAACGGGGTTAAACAAGGGTGTGTGCTGGCACCTACACTCTTCTCGCTATATCTGTCAGCCATGCTTGAGGTGGCCTTCAAAGACACTGATGACAGTGCTCCAGTTGCTCACAGTGCAGAAGATATGCAATCTTTAGTGGAGAAATTTGCAAGAGCAGCTAGCCAATTCAGCCTCAGAATTAACATCAAGAAGACAGAATTCCTCTGTCAACTGCCAAAGTTCAAGTTATCAGCACCCCTACCAGAAGAGATCAGCATTGGTAGAGAGCCACTAGTCAAGTACAAGACTTTCAAGTATCTCAGGAGTACTGTTTCAGAGAATGCTAGGCTGGAGGATGAACTATCTCTCAGAATGGGAAGAGCGAGTGCTGTGTTTGGAAACTTGAGGGAGAGACTGTGGAACAATCGACATGTGTCTATCCATGTGAAATGCAAAGTGTACAGAGCGACAGTACTGGCTACTCTATTGTATGGTGCTGAAACTTGGACTGTCGACAGGGCGCAGGTAAAGAAACCCCACGCATACATGATGAGACACCTTCGAGCCATAATGAACATCTCATGGAAAGACAAGATAACCAACATAGAAGTGCTGAAACAAGCTGGTCTACCATCAGTGGAGGACATGCTAATACAGACAAACCTGAGATGGCTCTGAGATGTTGAGAGGATGGATCACCAACAACTCCCTCAACAGTTACTCTACTCACAGTTATGCGAGGGCAAATGCAATCAGGGTAAACCAAGGCTCAGATTTAAAGACACTGTAAAAAGAAACCTGAAGAAGTTGGATATAGACTGGAGTTTCTGGCAGCAGAAGGCAAAGAACAGAGCTGTGTGGAGAAATCTTATTGGCAGCAGAAGGCAAAGAACAGAGCTGTGTGGAGAAATCTTATCAGACCTAAATGAAACAGTCATTGTCGCCCCCGACATACTGCAATGATGATTTTCATTTGCATATAATAATAATGATGCATCAGATTTATATAGCGCTTTATCATAGACACTCAAAGACGCTTTACAAGTAGATACGTTATTCATTCACTCCAGACAGACAATGGTAGTGCAAGCTACTACTGTAGCCACAGCTGCCCTGGGGCAGGCTGACGGAAACGTGGCTGCCAATCCGCGCCAATGGCCTCTCCGGCCACCACCGAACATTTATACACATTCATACCCAGTGTTATAGGCACTGGAGGCAATGCGGGTGAAGTGTCTTGCCCAGGGACACAACGGCAGGATATCTGGGGAGAGTGGGATTCGAACCGCCAACCATCGGGTTATTAGATGACCTGCTCTACCTCCTGAGCCACTGCTGCCCCGCATATATCCATCCATCCATCCATCCATCCATTTTCTACCGCTTTTCTGGAGGTCCTTGTCACGAAGGCAGCAGCTCAAGCAGAGAAGCCCAGACTGTCCTCTTCCCCACCACCTGCTCCAGTTCTTCAGAGAGGATACCAAGATGTTCCCAGGCCAGCTGGGAGACATGGTCTCTCCAGTGTGTCCTGGGTCTGCCCCGGGGTCTCCTCGCAGTGGGACATGCCCAAAATACCTCAAGTGTGGGGCATACAGGAGGCATCCTGGTCAGATGCCCAAACCACCTCAACTGGCTCCTTACATTTACATGTTTGAATATAAATGTAGATGATTTTTAAAAAAGCCAAATTATCATGAAACAATAGCTAACAATTATAAGATGGGCTAAAGAATAAAACCATAATGAAGAGGCTTTATTTAGAAGGTCTGGATAAATACTCTTATCTGAGTGACTTGGAGGTGTGCACCAATTTCGTTTAATGCACACATCACCTCACATCAAGTTAATAAACATTCTGAAATTACTCCGCAACTCTGTAACCACAGCAACTATAAACAGAATCACTGTTATTTTTTAAATGGGCATGGGGGAGGAAAACTGTAGGGATGACTGATTTTTTTTCCACAATATTTTTTTATTGAACCTTTTTTTTACAAACATGACACAAACAATCAAACACTAACACTAAAGTAATTTAAAAATAAAAAAAATAAAAAAAAATGTACTAAAAACACCAACAACCACTAACAAAGGCAAGTCATCAACAATGCTCCTCTGTTTAGTCTAGGTAATCTATTACATAAGTATACATATTATACATTCACCAATTTGGAATTTACAAGGTCCACACACATCATTCATCTTCTTCAGAAGGTATGTTTAATTTCTTTACATAATCAGTGAAAGGTCTCCATATATTCTCAAACACATTTTCCTTTGATTTCAGTATATATGTTATTCTTTCTAGTGGAAGGTTTGTTAACATCTGTCTTAACCACTGAGTCACATCTGGTCTATGAGTCTTTTTCCACAGTAGTGCAATACATTTTTTGGCATTAAGCAAACTGAGGTCTATGAATGCACTTTCACTCTTATTAAAGTCATGCTTTTCTGGATACAGACCCAACAAAAACAGTTTAGGGTTCAATATGAATTGTTTTGAAATTATTTTTTCAATTGTTACCCTCACCTCTTCCCAAAACATTCTAATTTTTCTACATTCCCATAAACAATGAAATAGGGTTCCTTTACTTTCCATACATTTTGTGCATGTATCTGGTATGTTTTTGTTATATCTATTTAACTCCACCGGTGTAACATACATCCGCATTAACCATTTAAAATGTATCAATTTAAGACGTACATTTATTGATTTGGTTTGAGCTTCTGTACAAGCCATTTCCCATTGTTCCTCTGAAGTTTCAGTTTGCAGGTCTTCTTTCCAATAATTCAGTCTTTTCTGTGAATTTTCACTTGAGGATAGTGTCAATGAGTTATAAAACTCTGAAATAATACCCTTTCTCTTACTATCTTTCGTCAAATTTTTTTCCAAGGATGAATAAGTAGGTCGGGTGAGAGCATTATTTTGATTTGATCAAATAAAATTCCTAAGCTCAAGATATTTTAAAAAATGTGTTCTATTAAGATTAAATTTGATCCTCAGTTCTTCAAAAGACATTATGTTATCTGAACGTGACAAATATAAGTCTTGAATCTTTTGAATCCCTTTTAAATTCCACACTTTAAATACAGCATCCGCTCTCCCTGGTGTAAAATATTGATTACCCCATATTGGGCTAAATTGTGACCATAAGTGTGGTTCTTTTAAATATTTTTTGGTTTCAGACCATATTTTGATCATGTGCTTTACAATTGGATTTTTAACTTGTTTCTGTAATTTTTTAGCCGAGTCTGAGTATATGAATAAGGGAAGAGGTAAAGGTAAATTGTATGATTCCATTTCAGTCCAGTGAGGGAGATCATTTGATGAAAAATAATATGTCATAGACCTCAGTTGTGCTGACCAGTAATACAACATAAAGTTTGGACATTTCAGACCTCCACGATCAAATGGTAAATATAGTAAGGACAGACGTAATCTAGCCTCCTATTGTTCCATATAAATTCCACTAACTTTTTTTTAATTCTTGAGAATAGATCTGAAGGTGGTGGTAAAGGAATGTATTGAAATAAATAAAGTATTTTGGGTAAGATATTACTTTTAAGTATATTAATTCTCCCAATCATCGACATTGGTAGTGACATCCATCTCTGAAGTAACTCATTAATATCTGTCATTAAGGCTTCATAGTTGGCAATGGTGACTGATTCTAGCTTAGGAACAATTTGAATTCCTAAATATTTAAACTGATTTACAACATTGAATTGATTTACCTCAGGAGCTGGGTGATTTCTCTGGGTCTCATTTAGCATTAATATTGAAGATTTAGTTTTATTTATTTTATATCCTGATATTTCCCCAAAGTTCTTTATTAAATTTAACAAGGTCGGAATTGATTTTTTAAGATTCGACATAAACAAGATTATGTCATCGGCATACAGGGAGATTTTATGTTCTGTTGGTCCTACTTTAATTCCATATATTTGTGGATGTAAACGTACTGCCATCGCTAAAGGTTCAATTGCCATAGTAAACAGTAAAGGTGAAAGTGGACAGCCTTGTCGACATCCTCTATTGATTTTTATTGATTTTGAGATATTGCCGTTTGTTAGGATTTCTGCTGTAGCCTTATTGTATATTATCTGAACCCATTTTATGAAATTATTTCCAAGTCCAAACCTTTGTAGGACTTCAAAAAGAAAGGGCCATTCGACCCTATCAGAGGCCTTTTCGGCGTCCAATGATAGGAGAGCTGTATCCAGTGCTTCTTTATTAGAATAAATAATATTAAATAGTCTTCTTACATTATGGAAGCCTTGTCTTCCCATTATAAAGCCATTCTGATCTCGGTTAATAATATTTGGTAATATTTCTTGTAGTCGTCTTGCTAAAATTTTACAGATTATCTTAAGGTCAGCATTTAATAGGCTTATTGGTCTCATGTTTTCACATTTATTAGAGGGTTTGCCTGGTTTTGGCAGCAGTATAATTAAGGCATTATTCATGTATGGTGGTAAATTACTATTTTGAAATGCTTCTAAAACCATTTCCAAAAGTGGTTTTATTAATTTATTCTTAAATTTTTTATAGAGGTCAACTGGAAGACCATCTGGTCCTGCACTTTTTCCTGATTTCATATTATCAATGGCTAGCCCAACTTCTTCTTGACTAATTTTAGACTCCAGTATCTCCCTGTTTTCATTTGGAATACACGGTATAGATAATCCGTCCAAAAACCCATTTAGTTTTGTTAAGTCAGTTTCATTTTTTGTATCATATAGTTTTTCATAATAATCTCTAAAGGCATTATTAATTTTTAAAGGATCTACAACTGCCTGTCCGTTACTTATAATACTGGTAATTGGTGTTTTAAATTCTAATTGTTTAATCTGCCATGCCAATAATTTCCCTGATTTTTCACCTTGTTCATGAAAAGTTTGCTTCAATCTTAGAAGACTCGAGGCAGCTCTATTCGCTGATTTTTTTTGTCATACTCAGCTCTCAGACTCAGTAATTCGTTCTCTAACTTTGGGTTACTTCCTGCATACACTTTTTCTTGAAGAATTTTTATTTTATGTTCCCATTGGACTCTCTCCTCTCGAGTCTTCTTAGATTTTGAACCTGTATAACTAATAATATGCCCCCTAATAAAAGCTTTGAAAGCCTCCCACTTTATACATGCTGATGTTTGTGTAGTATTAATATCAAAGAACTCATCTATCTGTTTTTCTATGTACTTAACAAATTCCTCATCCTGAAGCCATTTATGCTGAAATTGCCACCTACCTGGATCCTTTGTCAATTTCTTATCTACATATATTAGACAGCAGGGTGCATGATCAGATATCACAATGTTATCGCAGAAACAGTTTTGAATCTTGGACCTTAATTCTGTGGAGATCAAAAATTAGTCAATACGTGAGAATGTCTTGTAGGTATTAGAATAACAAGAATAGGCTTTGACTTGTGGTTTCTTTTCTCTCCATATATCTAGCAATCTCAATTCTTTCATAAAATGATTAATGGTCATCCTGCATCCATTGTGCGTACAGTCCAGTCCTGTTGATCTATCTATACTGGGATCCAATGTACAATTAAAATCCCCTGCTATTATATGTTGCCCTGTAAGTGATGATAAAGTAAGAAATAAATTAGCGAAGAAGTTTTGATCATCTATATTGGGACCGTATAAGTTCACCAGATTTATATTTTCTAACAACAAAGATCCTTGGATGATTAGATATCTTCCTAATTTGTCTCCAATTACATTTTTCACTTGAAATGGGACTGTTTTATGTATGAGAGTCATAACTCCCCTGGCTCGGGATGAAAATGATGAGGTGAACACATTTCCCTGCCATCTTCTCCTAATTCTTTTTACATCCTCCTCTATTAGATGAGTTTCTTGTAAAAACACAATTTTTGAACCTATGTCTTTTATTTTATTCATAACTTGCTTAAGTTTTTTTTAGATTTTGTAGACCTCTACAATTCCATGAAGTTAAATTAAGATTAACACTTTGGTCTATGATCAATAAGGAGTTTGAGATTACCTTGCAATATAAACATGCTCATACAGAGAAGCAAAAACATGGATGGTTGAACATTCATCCCACAAACTACACAAAAACAAATTTCCCCTCCCCACATTCGTGGTAATCCCCCCAAAATAAAAAAAAAAATCTGTCTCCCGCTATAGCCAGTGACTGCTCCACACTCGCGAGGATCAGTCAAACCACTCTCTCTTTCTCCTCTCAATCACCCTGACTCTGCTACTTTTTAATGACATGACATTAACTCTCTTCTGTAGTTTTTCCAACTTAACTCCAAAATTTTATAGCAACTTTATACATCATAGCTTTTTTTATTATTATTTTTTTATATAATACAATCTATATTTTGTAGACATGCTATATGTTTCAGATCAGTCAGATGCCTGTGCAAATGCTTAAATATTCTACCTTTATATCTTGTTCATGCTTCATGCTTAGCTCCCACCAGTCTCCACTTGGATCTGCTTGGTAAGCTCCTGCACCTCCTGAGGGGTCTTGAAGATATGGGTTCTCCCTTTATATGTGACCAGCAGTCTTGCCGGATGAATCACTCCGTGACGAATCCCGAGGTTGCGCAGCTCTTTACGGGCGGGGTCAAACTGTTTCCTTAATTGTTGAATTCCTGTGGCCAAATCTGGGTAGAACCGCACCTGTTGATCCTGGTATTTAATTTCTCCTTTAGCTCGCGCCGCGTTGGTGACCGTCATCTTGTCTCTGTAGCTGAGGAACTTCATAATCAGCGTCCTCGGTGGTGTCTTATTATCTCTCGGTGGGCCGATTCGGTGAGCGCTCTCTAAGACGACCGATGACTGCAGATCCGCGCTGTTCAGCGCTTCTGGAATCCACTTTTCCAAAAAGGAACATGTATCCCGTCCCTCCACTCCCTCCGGGAGGCCCACCAGCCTCAAATTATTCCGTCGAGACCGGGATTCTAAGTCCAGGACATTATCTTCCAGACGTTTATTTTTTAATTCCAATGTTTGCACCTTTAATTGTAGGCTGGTGACGTCATCTTCAGCACTGGAGATTCGGAGCTCCGCCTGCGATACTCGCTCCATACAGTCGCTTACTTCTTTTCTCATTCCTTCTATCGCTGCTATAATCCCATCAAATTTAGATGAAAAGTCTGCTCTCATGGAGCTGATGGCAGCAAGTACCGCACTCGTGCCCTCCTCAGCAGTCACCGCTCCGCCGCTAGCTCTCTCCTCCGCCATTGTCTTTGGAGATTTTTCTGCTTCGTCACGAGCGTGGAAGTCCGTTAGCTTGGATTGTTTCGACGAATCACTTTTTCCTCCACCCAATTTCCCAGCCTTGGTCTTTACCATATCCACGCCTAAACGCTGGGATAGGTTTTTGTTCCAATTGAGAGAGTTTTAGCCTACTTTTTATTTTTAGGAGCAGAGCAGAATGAAACACGTCTTCCTACATGGCCGCCATAACCGGAAGTCATGATGACTGATTTTAAAATTCAGTTCAATAATTTTTGGAGGCATCGTGCTGTGACTGCCGGCTTGAGAAAGGGTCAAGCTTGATTTGTCATTACAGGTGAGCCCTTTGTTAATTAATTAGGTTAATCAACTCGAAGGTGTGCATTAAATGGCTTGAAGATGCTTTACATGGGGTTGGTCTTGGCCTCCATGTTGTGACTTAATCCATTATTGTGCACCTCCTTGTTGATTAACCTTACCATGACTCACATAATATGCTTACAGAGATTCTTTAACTGACAGGGGTGCTGACACAGCTATAACAGTTTTGATTTAAGTCTGAGTTGTGGTGGAACCTTTTAGAATATTTGATTTAGTTATAATCAGAAACACATGTGAAATTAGAGATGTAACAAATGTCACCACTACCTGTTCATGGTGCTCGATCCCCATGCTGATAGTGTTGATCAAGATGGCAATCATGATGCCTCGATTAAAGTATTTGCTCTCCACAATGCCCCACAGCTTCATCCTCATCTCGTGCCATATCTCCTTGCATCCCTTCCTAGGACTGCAGCTCACACAGGTATCTGTATCTCCACCAGCTTCTTTGTCCTTCTCTTTACAGCCAGATTGTGCAAAGTCCCTGTCTGTCTCTTCAATGGCCTCCTCTTGTGCTTCACCACTGGCTCCACTGCAAACTGGTCCCGCTCCATCAGCGAGCGACTTCGCTGCAGCACATTGGGGGCAGCCATGATCTGGTTTAATATGATGGGGGCAAGAAGAACCTGACAAGATACAAAAGAAAGGGACCGAAGTGTGAGAGGATAAATCATGTGCATAAATACTATTCTATTTTGGAAATGTTTACCATTAACATACCGTGCCTTGAGACCGCTTTCCGCTCGCGACCTCCTTTTCCATTAGCCTTCTTCTCCCTCCCTTCTCCTCTTCCTCTGCCTCTTCCAACACCCTGGAAGCCACGGGGTTTCCCACGCAGGTTGTTAAAAAAGGTCACAGTTTGTCTCCTGGCCTTGCGGAGGAAGTGGCATACCAGCTGGAATAGCTCCTCATAGCAGTCCCCAGGTTCACTCGCCAGCGTGGAGGAGGATGAGCACTGAGCTCTCTGCTCCTGCATCAGCTGATGCTCCCTCTGCTTGGTTTCTGAGAACTGGGTGGCAATGACCACGAGGCACAGGTTGATCATGAAGAAAGAACCCACCTGGGAGGATTAGAGGTTAGCAGATGTTAAGCAAACAGTTTGCAGGTGAATCAGGGTTTGTATCGCTCAATAAGGACACTTATTGAACATTGTGAGTGCATTTTTTCCCCACAGTACTTTTGTTGATGTGTCTCTTCTGTAATAATGGCCTAGTTTGAATTTTTTCAATACCCAGCAGCCAGTAAACAAGAAATATTTCATTCCTAACTGAAATGTACTGAAAAGCTTATAAAATGTACTTTTAAGTTATCCAAGAGTCCTAATATCATTGCTTGATCCCAAAGATGTCCATAAGAAAAAGCTGACAAGTTCACAAGTTCTCACTTGTTTTTTTGCCATAGAGATTTACTATACTTCATAAATATACGTATGTATATATGATTTGCTCTAAGATTGACCAATATTCATGTTAATTTTAAAAATAAAACCAGTCTGAAACTTAGTACCAATATTCTTTATGTGTATGAGAGTCAGTGGTAAAAAAAATTTCAAAGCTGTCATCAATTGTCAACATGTAATTTTTGTAGTGTGAACATTGCTCATTTTAGAAAAAAATGAAAAACAGTTCTTTTGATTGCAAATTGTGGCTAAAGTTTTATGGATGTAATGCTGGCCACTGTATGGACATGTTAAAAAGAACAAGATAAAATAATAAAAACATTTTAAGCACTCATTATTGAGTAATTATCCTGCAGAAGGGCTCCAAATTTAGAAGTCAACTTTATTGTCATTCAATCCATACAGCCAATCATGTACAGGAGAACAAAATTACATTTCTCCTATCTGCAATATTAATCACATCTAGAATCAGAAGGGGTCACTGCCATGCAAGGCACCACCACAAACAACTTTTCCTTCCCCCATTCTATTTTTGGTTAGCACCAAGCTAGAAGGTGAGAAGTACCATTTTATATGGTCTCTGGTTTGACCCGGCTGGGGCTTGAACCCACAACCTCCTGGTTGTGAGGCAGATGCTCTATCATCTATCTCTATCATAGTGTACACAAACACAGATGCATATAAAGCGATACCCCGCCGCCATCTCGGCCGTTCTGATCACATATCCGTGATGCTGCTGCCTGCCTACAAACCTCTATTGAAGCGCAGCAGGCCAGCAGTGAAACAAATCAGGATTTGGCCAGAGAGTGCAACCCCTGCACTGAAAGACTGTTTTCAGCACACAGACAGGAAGGTCTTCAAAATAGCAGCCTCCCAGGAAGACAGGACAGATGTGGAGGAGTATGCTGATACGGTCACCAGCTACATCGCGAAGTGCACAGAGGATTTCACTACAGTTAAGACCATCACTATGCGGGGTAATCATAAGCCCTGGATGACTGCAGAGGTGCGCTCACTGCTCACAGCCAGAGATGCAGCCTTCAGAGCGAAGGACAGGATCGCCCTCCGCTCAGCCAGGTCTGCGCTTTCAAAGGGAATTAAGGCGGCAAAGCGCGCCTATGCGAAAAAAAATCCAGGGACACCTTTGTGACACTAGGAACACCAAGCAGATGTGGCAGGGAGTTCGGACTCTGACGGGCTTTAAGTCTAGGCAGGGGGTCGATGATGACGACGCTTCGCTTCCAGACAGGCTTAACGACTTCTTTGCACGTTTTGAAGCACCAAACTCGACAATCAGAGGGAGGGCTGGCCCTCCCCCACCATCGGTCGGACCAGCTTTTACCATCAACACAGCGGACACACGGAGGACCCTAACCAGAGTCAACCCACGCAAAGCTGCAGGTCCAGACAACATTCCGGGACGTGTGCTCCGAGACTGCGCGAGCGAGTTGGCAGATGTCCTGACTGACATTTATAACATCTCCCTGAGTCAGGCCATCGTTCCCAGATGCTTCAAGACCTCTATAATTGTACCGGTGGCAAAGAAACCAGTGGTGTCCTGTTTGAATGACTATCGTCCTGTTGCACTGACACCAATTGTGATGAAGTGTTTTGAGCGGCTTGTCAAACCACACATTACAGCCTGCCTCCCTGCATCACACGACCCGCTCCAGTTTGCATATCGTTCATACCGCTCCACGGAGGATGCTATAGTCACCACCCTACACTCTGTCATCACCCAACTGGATCAGAAAGACACCTACGCCAGACTCCTGTACATTGATTTCAGTTCAGCATTCAACACCATTATTCCCCAGAGACTGATGGAGAAATTACTCCTTCTCGGTCTGAACACCGCCACATGTCTCTGGATCCTGGATTTCCTGACTGAGAGACCTCAGTTTGTCCGGGTTGGAAACAACATCTCCAAGTCTGTCACGCTGAGTACCGGATTCCCTCAAGGCTGTGTACTCAGTCCACTGTTGTTTACACTTCTAACACATGACTGTGTATCCAGACACGAGGGGAACCAGATTATTAAGTTTGCAGATGACACCACGGTGGTGGGACTTATCCAGAGGGATGAGGAATCAATGTACAGGGAAGAAGTGAGAGACCTGGAGGGCTGGTGCAGGGAGAACAATCTGGTGCTCAACGTGGACAAAACGAAGGAGATGATTATCGACTTCCGGCGGTCACAGCCTGAGCACGCCCCCCTCAGCATCGGCGGCCGTTTAGTGGAGAGAGTAGAGAACATCAAGTTCCTCGGAGTGCAGATCTCGCAGGACCTGACCTGGAGCAAGAATTCCTTGGAGATCAGGAAGCGGGCTCAGCAGAGACTGCACTTCTTGAGGAAACTCAAACAGGCCTCTCTCCCCATCTGCATCCTCAGGACCTTCTACAGAGGTGTGGTGGAGAGTGTTCTGACGTACTGCATTGCTACATGGTACTCCAGTTGCAGTATGTCAGACAAAAAAGCCCTACAGAGGATAGTCAAGGGGGCGGAGAGGGTAATTGGAGTCTCCCTCCCCTCTGTCCAAGAACTTTTTCAGAACCGTTGTAGGAGCAGGGCACTGAACATTGTCAAGGACCATTCTCACTCTCTGCATAAACACTTTGAACTTCTCCCATCTGGTAAACGATTCCGGAGCATCAGAGGCAGAACCACCAGACTGATTAGCAGCTTCCTTCCACAAGCTGCACGGTGGCACAGTGGTTTAGCACTGTGGCAGCACAGTTTTACCCTGGGCCGGGGGATCGCGGGGATCATGAGATCGTGGGTTCGATCCCAGCCCCCGACCAACAGTGAGCTGTGTGGAGTTTGCATGTTCTCCCCGTGTTGCGCGGGTTTACTCCGGGATTTCTCCGGTTTCCTCCCGCACACCAAAAACATGTAGGTTTAGGGCGCTCGCGCACGCAGCGACCAGCAGCCGGTGGCTTGTCACCAGCCTGCAAACCAAGTCTACCTACGGGTACAAATAAGTAACAAAAAAAAAAAAAAAAAAAAAAAAGCTGTCAGGATGCTGAACAGTTGACCCGGAATCTTTCATACACACTACTGCACCTACGGACATTTTGTATATTATAGTTAGTTATTCTTTTTTTTTTTTTTCCCCCAAGTATGTCTCAGGGATGTGTGAATGGATGGGGGGATGGGGGTGGGGGGGAGCTATGTGGGAATGTGTCTTAATCATGCTGCTTCTTATATGGATGGCGAGAGAAACGCAATTTCATCTTGCCTGCACTACAGTTGTATGTACAGCAATATGACAATAAAGTTTGATTTGATTTGATTTGATTTGATTTGATCAACTAGGCCACCCCTCCGGTTAACTGCGGAGTTGATATTTACTGCACATTAATTTTTGGAGCTTTATAACAAAGTAAGGAGAGCAGATAGGTCCATTTTGACCTCAGAAATGAAAAATTCAGGAAAAGTTGGGCTAATACAAAACATTTACTGCCTGTATTGACAATAGAATGTTGTACATGCGGCTTCAAATGTGGACCAAAATGTATTTCGCAAAAAAATTTAAAAATTGCTGCAAAATACAAATGGCCATATCTCATAAACTACTGCATAGATTGACCTAAACTTTTGCACATGTGCATTACTCAGGTAGTACTACACTCTATATATAATTCAAGAAATCTGTCTTTGTGTCTGTCTGTCATGATCATAAGACTTTGTGTTGCCATGGTAACTGTGACAAAGATCAAAGGCAGGCATCACTCACGATCATAGGACTCACATAGGACTCACTATGACAATATCAAAGCTCATAGGACTCGCAATGACATCAAAGATCATAGGACTCGCTATGACATCATCAAAAGGCAGGCATCGCTCACGATCATAGGACTTGCATAGGACTCACTATGACAACATCAAAGATCATAGGACTCGCTATGACATCATCAAAGATCAAAGGCAGGCATCGCTCATGATCATAGGACTCGCGATGACATCAAAGATCTCAGGACCCACTATGACATCTCAAAAAATCAAAGGCAGGCATCACTGAACAAGTGGTGACATCAAAAATTAAAGGCAGGTTTCACCAGGGTTACTGTTGCCATGGTAACCATGCCAAAGATCAAAGGCAGGAATGCAGAAATACTTGCTTACGCTTGGTTTCTACAGGCATGCACGGGCATGCACAGGTATGCACCTGTCTATGAAATTTTTCAAAATTTTCTGAGATGGTGACCCGGGAAAGTCGGTTCATTCTGGCTGATTGGGCATGGAATGGCCCACTAGTGATTCTGCCAGTTAACCAGTTATTAAACACTAAGTACTGGCAAGACAGACAAAATTCATCCATGGGTCATTTGCTTTTGTTCCTCTGGCCCAGTATATGAATTGTTCAATGACCCAAGTCTGGCCCACATACAATACAGTGTAACTATCAATGGGCCTTGTCTGGGTCAGTCAACCCGTTGTTCGGTCAACATTGTGGTCCACCATTAAAAACACAGCTGAGGGCTCTAAAGTGTGAAATAACGGACTATTAGTTATATTACAAGATTATCAATGTGCTCCTTCCATTTCTGGACAAATTTTGGCCCATACAGAGATAATTTGACAGTCTGTCGAATGACACGGCCCAAACTCTGACAAAACTGGCCTAGACTTGATTACTGTCTGGGATAATATCAGACCTAACAAGTTGCACAATACCTGTAAATACAGCTACTGCATTCAGTGACACTTTGATAACCCTGAATTGTCAGTCTTTTTTTTTTTTTTTTCTTTTTTGCGTTTTCTCTCTCTTGAGAGTATGGATGTATTCGGTAAAATCAAGCAACAAACCAGTCAGTGTCAAGGCGGCCTCAGCCAAGCTGCACGCCTTGCGGTCCAATCTTCACAGTCGAGCATACAGGCGGCAAGTTTGCCAGTGTTGGCCACCCCAGTGACTCCCTTCAGAGTGTCCATGAATGATGTCAGTGGCTGTCCTGGGTGGTGAAAGCCATGTGTCATTTACCAGAGTACCAGGTGGCCTGCTGGGAGCTCTTGGTGATGGTAACAGTGCCCCGCGAGGCTATGTTTTCGCCAAGCAACAAACCATATCAGTATGAAAAAATAAATAAACTTAGACTACAACAAAAGGAGAGCGAACACCTGCTGACGATTAATTACTATTCCCATGGGACCAGTGTTATCTGGTGACCTCATGATTCCAGAACTCACTGCTTTCTCTCTTATCAAACACCATTCTGTAAAGCCAGCCATTATCACAGAGGGGCAAAGAAAGAAGATTTAAAGTTGTTTTTTCCCCCGAAGATGATAGAAGACTAACAGTTTGACTGACTCAAAACTGTCTTGGGTGGTTTTTTGGTACACAAGATTAAAAGTATTAGCTTCTATAAGCCAATTAAGCCTGACAAAATTCACATCCAGTTATTGAATTTGTTTATTTTAAAATGAGATAAGCCTGATAGCGCTGCTTAGACTTGTAAAGATTTAATCTGAATCCCTGCAGCTATCTTCTTCCTTTTGCCTTCAGTGAGAGCAGTCGCATTTTTTTTTCCTCCCTCCTCCTATCCTGCCTTCCTGACCTAATCCCAGCTTGCTGCGTCTGAGTGAGTGTCTGTGCCGTCTCACCATCTTGCTGATCTCAACCCAAATGGAAAATACGGAAAATGGATATAAGCTGGGCTTTAAACGCAATTGACACCACCTTTTCAAACAGAAAATTGGGCCCGGGGGAGCCCAAATGTGGAGAGACCCATGGATTGGAACTCATGTGTCTGTGTGATTTGACTGAGGATGTGGAAAAACATCTACCTGTTTTGGCTACGATCACAGGATTTCTGCCGATTGGGCTTTGGAGTTCTCCTGGTGTATCGAAAATTTAACTGGAGAAGCTAATCAAAATGTGGACCCGGCGGAGCTGCTTCTCAATAATTCGACCAGATGGGGAGTGCACGAAGTAGCGGCAAATGACCAACATGGAATTTACCATCTGCATGCACTGTAGAGAGATGGACTCTTATCGGACATGTTCATCTGTGTTTAGAAGGGGAAACATCTGGAGTCGCTTCGTGCTCTCCAGGGAATGATATGAATTTAAAGCCAGTGAATGTTAATTTGAATTGTAAGCTCAGAATATGACAATAGGGAAATCCTATACTCCTATACTCTGTCTGAGCAGATTCGGCCTTGATCGGCGCCCCTGGATAACTCACTCCTCCAGAGTTGAGATAAGCGGATGTGTCAGCTGGCTCGCTAACCCAAACACCGCTGCTGTGCAATAAACAGAACTCTTCAGGGACAGCGTTCATGAACTATAACATCTATCGTTGCCTAGGAGACTATTTGTTGTGCTCCAGTAACTGATACACTCAACACTGCACACACACTGATATCATCATACTGATATACACACACTGCTCTCTCCCTGCTGTGTGATTTGTCTACTAAATGTCTGCTAAATAAGCATTGAGGGTTTTTTTGCCTGCAATCAAAATTTCGCTTACTTACTCAAGCGTCAATTTGATAAAACATGTTTTTTTCTCTCGCCTACTGTGTCATATCCACTCTTTTTCTTTTTTTCCTTTCTTCTTTATGACTGGCGCCTAGCGGCTGCCCCGGCCTTGGATGCGCTCTGCAGAGCGTGCCCAAATGCCAAGTCACGTTTCGTTACCTTGTATTCATACATGTGTAATGACAATAAAGTTGAATCTCATCTCATCTCATCTCATCTCATCTGCCTGACATCATTCTATCTACCAAGACTGCATACTTTACTAAAAAGACAATAGCTTTACAGTCTCAGTAGATAATTTACTCACAAAGCAGGAGAAATATAGCCTTCTAAAGCCACGAGTCGGGCAGATGTTACCGACTGGATGATGCATATCAGCATGGGCAGGCTGTTCTGGGATTTCTGACTTGTTCAATGTGGTGTCTCAGCAGTGAACTTTCTCTAACCCTTGAACACAAAACAATGAAAGCATTTGAGGTATGAATGAATTAAATAATTAGTTCTCCACAACTTCTGTGATTATTTCTGGCATAAAAAATAATAGCAGTAATAACTATAGATCAAACAACCTATTCTGATTATCAGACATACCATACAGAGAGGAAAATAAGTATTCAACACATCAACATTTTTCTCATTAAACATATTCCTGATGGGGCCTTTGACCTGAGATTTTCACCAGATATCAGGAACAACCCAAGTAATCCATGAAATCCATAAATGAATTTCCCCAAGCATGTTCAATATTTATTCCCAGTGTCATTCCACTTTATCAAATATATCTTGTTTTGTGAACACAGTTGCCTTGGTTTCTTTGTATGGATGGATTACTTGGTTTGTCACTGATATCTGGTGATAATCTCAGGTCAATGACGCCATCAGAAATATGTTTAATGAGAAAAATGTCATTGTGTTCAATACTTATTTTCCCCGCTGTATCTAAAATGTTTGAGAACATACAGCAACTCTATTGAGGAGCTGGCTTTGGGCAACTTAAATCTGTCTTCAAACAATGTTATGCTTGATTTTATAATAAAAGGATTGTGAGAAGAAGAAAAGCAGGTGAGATTAAAAGGTACAAGAGTCTACTGAACAAATTAAAAAGAACAAAGCAGAGAGGTCTGAAAATTAAAGAATTTGTTGTTTTCAGCTTCTTCTTTCTGATTCTACAAATAAGTGAAGGGTTATGCACTCCTTGTCTAAAATTTAATAATGTTTTCTCCTAAAATTGAAAAGCAAGCAATGTTTCACTTCTACATTCCTAATGTTTTGGGCTCACTTTTTTTTTTCTCGTACATAAACCAAGCAAACAGAAGACTAAATGCCAAAGTCACCATGAGAAATTGGGCTGGTCTAGATAAAAGAAGAAGAGAGAAAAAACTAAAATGGAATAGAATAATGTTTTCTGTTTTGCAGACTGTGATTGATACTGATTATGAAGTCTACTCTAACCCTTACCGGTATCCATTTGAAGTTCTGTGACAAAAATCATGGAGGAGCACGAGTGTGTGTCTAGGTGTGTCAGTGTATTTTGAGTGTGAAGGTGCCTTTTTCCACTGAATCAAAGCAGACATTTGTGGTGAGGCAGGTACATGCCAGCTCATTGGACTCGACAGAAAGGGAGGCAGACAGTCCCAGCACCCGTTCAGCCCCCACATTGATCCCATCAAATATTTATACTCACTCTCAGCTGGATTTTCTAAAATATAATTACGTTAGTGAGAAAGTGTGTGTGTGTGTGTGTGTGTGTGTGTGTGTGCGTGCACGCGCGCGCGTGCGTGCATGTGTGTGTGTGTTTGTGTGTCTAAGTGGACAATTGGAGCCTCTCCAAAAACAGGTGCAATAATTAATGTTTTTTTTTTTTTAATGGAATTGAGAACTCATACCCCCTTTACACAGGGGTGGAGATCAATGAGAGATCTGGCCAATTTTTGGTCTATCAATAATCTTTAGTGGTCTCCACAGTGGGCATGGTCTCCTCAAACTTTTAACTCAGTCCAAAACAGATAAGGATCTCCCAAACGATCCAAAAGGTCAAAAGTTGGTTGCTGTGTAAAGGGGTCCTTGCTGCATAACCTGATATTAGCCCTTTGGAACCTTTAGATAACATTCTGTAAAAAATAAGCACCCATCTGCAGACATCCAGTATAATTACTAATGTGTGAAAATGAATCTAACAGCTGAAGAAGGGCCCTATTTTTTCAATATAATAACTGTATATGGAGGGTGCTTTCACAAAATTGTAGTTATGTTTTCTCTCTTAGTGTCGTTCATTTCACTAGGGCCCGTATTCTCAAACAGTCTGAAAGTCCTCAAGGAGGGCTCCTATCTTAGCTTGAAAATTCCTATCAAGCAGTCTTATCTTAAAAAGGATTAAGGAGCACTCTTACAGCCACTCTGAGCAAGGAAGATGCAAAACGTTTATCTTTGTGAAGGGGTGTGGTTGACCCTGTGCTGTGATTGGTCAATATGTGGGGTGGGGGGGGTGGTAGTAGTTAAAGCTCATATATCACAGCAACAATGCCTTGGACATATGTACAACAGTAACACAGTATTTTTCCGACTTTTAACTTGTCCCATCAGCAACAAGGGCTGCTTGAACACCCATTTAATGTTCATCACGGGGCATTTAATGTTAATGGGCAGCATGGTGGTGCAGTGGTTAGCACTGCTGTGTAACAACTAGAAGGTTCCAGGTTTGAATCCCTAGGCTGGCAGGGGTAGGAACCTTTCTGTATGGAGTTTACACGTTCTCCCTATACTGTCTGGGTTTACTCCAGGAGCTCTGGTTTCCTCCCACAATCCAAAGACATGCATGTTAGGTTAATTGGTCATTCTAAGCTGTCCCTAGATATCTGTCTCCTATAGATCGACCAAATGTCTCCTGAGTCAGCAGACGGAGCCACTGTTTCTGGCAGGAGGCAGTATAACAGGGACCAACTGTTAGCACTCAACCGGCCTATGATGCTAACGAAAAAACTCGACATACCGGGGGAATTAAGACGAAAACGACGTGGGTGTTGTGCTGGTGTAAGACGGCGGGCAAGGAATATAAGGTACAGACCCGCCCTCCCATCTGTCATTATGGGGAATGTACAATCGATACTCGGAAAGACAGATGAACTAGCGGCTATCTCCCCCTACGATAGCATGTACCGGGAGTGTAGCCTGTTCCTATTCTCAGAGACGTGGCTAACAGGACTAGCAGCAGATGCTAACATTGAACTGGAGGGTTTCTACGCAATACGGGCTGACCGAACACCAGACAGTGGAAAGGCACAGGGTGGTGGGGTGATGATGTACGTCAATAACAACTGGTGCAGACCGGGACATATCACGGTTAAGGAACAGCACTGTAGCAAAGACATTGAGTTGCTAGCTGCTTGCATGCGGCCTATATATCTCCCGAGGGAATACTCACACGTGATCTGCATTGTTATTTATGGAAATCTGACGGTGAACGCTGGGACAGTGCGTGACTTCATCCACTGAGTAACTGGCAGGCTGCAGACAGAACACCCAGATGCTCTCCTCCTCATCTCAGGCGATTTCAACCATATTTCACTGTCTCCCATTCTACCCACGTTCACCCAGTATGTCACATGCCACACTAGAGACAATAAAACACTGTACTTATTCTACGCAAACACTAAGGAGGCGTACACCTCATCACCACTCCCCCCACTCGGGAGATCGGATCACAACTTGGTTCATCTCCGACCGGTGTACAAACCCCTAGTGCACAGACAACCTCCGGTCAAGCGCACAGTGAAGTTATGGTCTGAGGAGGCAATGGACGCTCTAAAGGACTGCTTTGAAACCACTGCCTGGGAGCAGCTCTGCGATCCACATGGTGAGGACATCGATGGCCTCACTCACACCATCACGGACTACACCAGCTTCTGTGTGGACAACACCGTACCCACCAAGACCATACGGTGTTGCTCGAACAACAAACCCTGGATCAACCCTGAGATAAAAACACTTCTGAGAAAGAAGAAGAGGATCTTCAGGTTGGGGAACAGGGAGATGCTGAAGTCCGTACAGAGGGAGCTAAGGAGGAAGATCAGAGAAGACGAGGACAGCTTCAGGAAGAAGATGGAGGACAAGCTGCAACAAAGCGACATCGGTGGGGTCTGGAGAAACCTTAAAACCATCTCTGGGCTCCAGAATACCTCCTCCCAGGCCATGGGGACAGGGAGTGGGTGAACAATCTGAACCTGTTTTTTAATAGGTTTGACCAACCGCCCTCCCCCCCGACTGCACAACAACCACTGCTGCCTCTAAAGACTTCGAGTCCTGTTGCCCACACCCCACTCCACCAACAACCCCCCACTCCCAACACACAGCCCCCCAACATGACTTTCACTAAGACCCAGGTGAGGACAGAGCTCAGAAAGATCAAGGCGAGGAAGGCGTCGGGACCGGACGGCATCAGTGCAAAGCTCCTCAAGTCCTGTGCATATCAGCTGTGTGGGATTGTGGAGCATATCTTCAACATGAGCCTGAAGCTGGGGAGGGTACCACAGTTGTGGAAAACATCTTGTGTGGTACCTGTACCAAAGACCTCCCACCCCAAAGACCTGAACAGCTACAGACCAGTGGCCCTGACGTCCCACATGATGAAGACCCTGGAGAGACTGCTCCTTGCTCACCTCCGCCCCCTGGTGGGACCAACGATGGATCCACTTCAGTTCGCCTACCAGCATGGCACTGGGGTGGAGGATGCGTTGATCTTCCTCCTTCACCATTCTCTGTCCCACCTGGAGAAGCCCGGGAATGCAGTGAAGATCATGTTCTTTGACTTCTCCAGTGCTTTCAACACCATCCAACCGATGATCGTGAAGGACAAGCTGCTGTGCGCAGGGGTGGACCAGCACCTGTCATCATGGATCCTGGACTACCTCACTAACCGGCCACAGTTTGTGAGAACCCGGGACTGTGTGTCCGACACGATCATCGGTAGCACGGGGGGCCCCCAGGGAATGGTTTTGGCTCCCTTCCTGTTCACCCTTTATACTGCGGACTTCTCACACAACACAACACACTGCCATCTACAGAAGTTCTCTGACGACTCTGCGATCATCGGCCTCATCTCCAACGGAGATGAAGCTGAGTACAGAGGACTTATCCAGGACTTCGTGGACTGGTGCCATAGGAACTGCCTCCAGATCAACGCGAGGAAAACTAAGTAGCTGGTGGTGGACTGCCGCAGGCAATGACAACCCCTCACAGCACCAGTAAACATACAGGGAACAGACATCGAGATGGTGACATCCTACAAGTACCTGGGTGTTAATCTGAACAATAAACTAGACTGGTCACAAAATACCGACGCACTCTACAAGAAGGGACAGCGCAGGCTGTTCCTACTGAGGAGATTCAGGTCCTTTGGTGTACAAGGGGCGCTGCTGAAGACATTCTATGACACGGTGGTGGCATCAGCCATCACTTTTGGAGTGGTCTGCTGGGGCAGTGGCATTACAGCAGCCGATAGGAAGAGACTGAACAAACTGATCAAGAAAGCTAGCTCTGTCCTGGGGAAGTGCCTTGACCCAGTGGAGGAGATAGGAGAGAGAAGGATGGTGGCTATACTGTCATCTCTGCTGGAGTCCGAGTCCCACCCTATGCAGGACATACTGAACGCACTGAGGAGCTCATTTAGCAGCAGACTACATCATCCTAGGTGCGCAACCGAGAGGTTTCGCAGGTCCTTCCTACCTACAGCTGTCAGACTGTATAACCTAAGCAGGGCTGCTCGCAGAGATAGCAAAAAAAAACGTGACGACCTAATAGTATTGAATGCAAAAGACGCAACAGACTTACACAATGGTCCCCTCCAGTATATACAACTAGGACAGTATCGGTCGCTACGGAGGGTAACAATATGTATGGGTACATATTCATACTATGTAGGATAACTAAGTAGACGGTTATGCTGTTTATTCCATCTTGCTACAATGCTCCACACTTTGTATATATATTTATATATTTATGGGTATGTATGTATATCCACTGCTCTTATTTATATCTGCCGTATCTTCTTAATTATTGCTCTGAGTGTTGCTATCCCTGTGCTGTTGCAATCCTGGAATTTCCCCATTGTGGGACTAATAAAGGCTTATCTTATCTTATCTTATCTTATCTTATCTTATAGGCCCTTAGAATAGAGGGTTAGCACTAGTGAAGTGCTTTGAGTGGTCTCTGAGACTAGAAAAAGTGCTATATAAATACAGGTGTCATGCGGTGACACTCGCGGGCCACTATAAGACGCCAGAAGTCGCCGGTGAGCTTTGCATAGATGTTTATTTAACAAGACAAGATGAGAACATAAAGCTATGAGCGACTGTGGGCAAAAATACACTACACAGGATACAAGGGATCGTAGGGCCAACCCCAGCCACTACGACCTTAACCATGACATGAACACACGCTAAAGAATACGAGGGATCGTAGGGCTAACTCCAGCCACTACAACTTTAACTATGACATGAACAAGACACAAACCTGACATGAGCGTGCTGACACACCAGGAATCTCTCAGGATGTTTCGACGATACTCCAGCATCAACCAGCTGTCAGCGCCAGCTAATAAAGCCGGCAACTAACAAGCGGTGATGCAGAACAGCTGATCGACCTTGACAGCCGCAAACCCCACCGAGCGCTGTCACAATAAGAGCCCGGTGGAGCCAGAATGTAATCCACAGCTGTCAAGGCCGGCAGAGATGATGCATAGCCCGAGCGCGGACAAGATCGGCGCTCGGGTCATGACAGTACCCTCCCTCTGAGGGCGGGCTTCTGACCACCCATAGACATCCAATCCCACCCCCCACCCCCTCCAGGGTGGGCGGATGGGGTAGGAGAGGATCAAACCACAGATAGAGAACCAGAGCACAGACAGGGGAAAAAAAAGACTCAGAATACATGAAACAGTTACAGGACCAGACCATACTCCAAAATACATGAAATACCATTACCCAGGCACGAAAAAAAAAAAAAAAAACCTCACTCTCAGGTCAAAAAGCAAATACAGCACAGGACAGAGAAAAAAAAAAAAGAATAATTATAGGGCCAGACTATACTCCCAAAATACATGAAACACAATTATACTGGCACGAAAACAAAGATACCAAATTCTCAGGTCAAAAAGCAAATACGACACAGGACAGAGAAAAAAAAAACAGAACAATTACAGGACCAGACTATATTCCAAAATATGTGAAACCCAGGCACAAAAAAAAAATACCAAATTCTCAGGTCAAGAAGCAAATACAACACAGGTCAGAAAAAAAAAAAAAAAAAACACAGAACAATTACAGGGCTAGACTACATTCCAAAGTACATGAAACACAATTACCCAGGCACAAAAACAAAAATACCACATTCTCAGTTCAAAAAGCAAATACAACACAGGACAAAAAAACAAAACAAAAAACAAAACAGAACAATTGCAGGGCTAGACCACCACCAGGAATGACCTCTACCCCCAACAGTTCATTCCGACCGGCGGAGACCAAACGCCACGAGAACAGTTCAGGCGGTCACCCCACGTCCAACTGCCGACGGGCGGTCATGGGAGGCGGAACATGACCGGGCGGCTTACCACAGTCCCAGGCCCAGAAAGTCCACTCCTCCAGTGGCTGAACCAGATCGGCCAGTGAAACACACAATATGTCAGGTGACCGACCCGAGGCGCCGAACCGGCAAAACAGTTCCTCAGGCGGCCGACACGCATCCCTCAGCCACCAGTACCGGGGGAGAACAGCCTGCTGCGGCCTCCCTGGCAAGGACAAAACTTGGGAGAGCCGGGAGAGCGAAAAGGGACCCCCACAGCCCCCGGCGATGATGCGCAGGGGCGATGACTCTGAAGAGGGGACAGAAGGCAAGGATGAGCCCGAACTGGGTCAGGCGGCGAAGGGACTGCAGCTCCTCCACCGTCCGTGGACCACACCGGCGCTGCACCTCCACTAGACCCCGATTGGGACCCGGCTACACCCACGTCGGACCCCGATTGGGCCAGAACAGAACCTGCGGTGGACCCCGATTGGGCCTTGGGCGCACCCACGTCGGACCCCGATTGGGCCAAAGCAGTTCCCGCGATGGACCCCAATTGGGTCTCGGGCGCACCCACGTCAGACCCCGATTGGGCCACGGCAGCCTCCACAACGGACCCTGACTGGGTCGGTGCAGCTCCGCTGACGACCTCCACCACCGAACCTGGAACCTCCAACTCGGTGGCCCCGACTGGCTCCGCGCCGGTGACACTGCAAGGAGGCTCAGAACACAGGATCAGTGTCACCGGCAGCAACAGAACCCAGCGAGACGAGTTCGGGCGCAGCAGGCGGCTGCCCCTCGCTCGCCTCCCCGAGAGGCAGGAAAAAATGCTCCAACACAGGGGACAGAGACACAAGAGGGAGCACTTGCCTGCACTCGGGTTCTGTTGCCGTCCAGGACTCTGTCAATCCAGGCTCAGGGCGAAGAAGTTCGTGGGCAGGCTCCAACTCAGCTGTGTCGGGCTCTGCAGCTGGCAAGATGGGTTTCGCAGCCTGAAGTTCCTCTCGCGCTGATGCCCACGCCGATGACCCATGTGGCGTGGAGGCAGGGGACCCTCGACCCACTGGCTTGTAACGCTCCGGCGAGGAGACCCAGGGACGCTTCATCGTCGGCACAGGTTCCGGGCCGCAGTCCGCTCTTCTCCTCTGTCCACGACGTGGCTGCAGGGCCGGATCCAGGCTTTCCAGCACCGCAGGCGCCCTCCTCACCCCGCGACGTAGACCTGGCGTCGCGGACCGCTCAGCAGAGGGAGACACAGAGGCAGCAGGTTTGGTTATTATAACTACAGCAGGTGGTGGGAGCTCGGGGGGCTGCGAACCCCGACCTCCGCCCCCAGGAGTCAGACAAGGCAGGTTACAATTATGATGTAAAGAACAAACTTGCACTTGCCTTTCTCCCGGAGGGAGGATGGTGCCTGCTGTAGGGGACGTAGTTCCTCCCTCTCCCCGCTGGATGGCGACAGAGGGCACCCTGGAAGGACGAGGTGGAGCCGCTCTCGGAGGTCTGCTGACGGGCTTAACCGGCAGCGGGTCCAGCCGATGATTCTGGTGAAGTTCACCTTGGCCGTGGCGCCGACGTCTTCGTTGGCCCCCAGATGGCGAGAACTCCTGGACTGGATCAGGGGCAGGAACGGTCTCCCAACACGGGATGCCTCCTCCTCTGCTTCCTTCCGTAGTCCACCTCCAGCCCACGGAGTATCTCGCGCTGTGCGGCGATGTCATCCCTCCTCGCGCCAACTTCAGGGTGGTTGACATAGCGGGGGAGATGATTAAGGACATCCTCAGCGCAGTCCAGGTACCAGCGTACGTCGCTGTGGTAGTCGAGGAGGGAAGCAGCAATAAGCGTTTCGTCCACGTATTCCAAAGCCTCCGCCAGCTCGTAGTCCCAACTCCGAGCATGGCCCCTCTGCGACGGCATTCTCCCAGCACGCAGTTACCCAGACAGGGAAGAACAAATGTCCAATTAAGCAAAAACTCACGGTGAAAAGGCGTCTCGGTGTGGCGTCTCCGTTTACACAACCTGGCTGGAGTATACTGTCATCCGGTGACCCTCGCGGGCCACCATAAGATGCCAGAAGTCGCCGGTGAGCTTTGCATAGATGTTTATTTAACAAGACAAGACGAGAACATAAAGCTATGAGCCACTGTGGGCAAAAATACACTACACAGGATACAAGGGATCGTAGGGCCAACCCCAGCCACTACGACCTTACGAGGGATCGTAGGGCTAACCCCAGCCACTACGACCTTAACTATGACATGAACAAGACACAAACCTGACATGAGCGTACTGACACACCAGGACTCTCTCAGGATGTTTCAACGATACTCCAGCATCAACCAGCTGTCAGCGCCCGCTAATAAAGCCGGCGACTAACAAGTGGTGATGCAGAACAGCTGATCGACTTTGACAGCCGGAAACCCCACCGAGCACTGTCACAATAAGAGCTTGGTGGAACCAGAATGTAATCCACAGCTGTCAAGGCCAGCAGAGATGATGCATAGCCCGAGCGCGGACGAGATCGGTGCTCGGGACATGACAACAGGTCCTTATCCCTTACAACAGTTTACACCTTATATCAGGGATGGGCAACTTTGGTGGTAGTGAGGGCCACAAAATGTTTTCCTCACTTCCTGAGGGCCAGATTTACACGTAAACCTTCGTGGTGGTGGTGGTGGGGAGGGGGGTTTATTTCTTGCAAAGTCAAAAGTTTCACAATTAAAACTGAAAATACAAATGAAAATAAAAGCTACTCAGTGTTTTATCATATTAGTATTAAAATCACAGTTAAAATTCTATCTGACCTGCAATGGATTGGCGATGTGTCCAGCATGTACCCTGCCTCTCACCCAAAGATGGTGGGACAGACTGCACCACCCCCCCACCAAAAAAAAAAAAAAAGATTAAGCAGTAGAAGATGTATGGATGGATAAAATTACATCATGACCTAAGTTTTAAAACTCTCGCCATCAAAATGATGAGCAAAGAGAAATTCCGGATGATAATTAACAAAAAAAGCCAAGAAGAAAAGGGGCTTGATAATCATCTGGATCCCCAAAATGGGGAATTTAAAAAAAAAAAGTTTAAGAGCCGCTGGTATAAATGAACAACAACAACAAAAAAACCAGCAGATTAAAATGACCACAGTCTGTAAACCTTTATTGCTGACATGGGATTGAAACAGAGTCAGTGCTATAGTCACACTCTCTAGAGAAGAACCTCAAAACTTTGAATCTACTTCTGCACAATTAGAAAGAAAGCCTCCAAGCCCATCACTTTATCACAACAAATAATAAACCCTTACAGAATGCAACCTTGTTTGGACCAATTGAGAGATTTATAATGAACTTTAAATTAAATAAAAGGCCACATACCATACTTTTATAAATGCCTGCAGAACTATAAAGAATATGATAAGGAAAAATTAGTTTAAAGATAGGAGGAAGACCTTCGAAGTAGTTTTGATGAAGAGGCATGGGAAAAGTGTATTCAAACTATCCATTCACTATTTATCAGTAATAAATTCAAAGAAATGCAGTATAAAACACTACATAGACAACACAGTGTCATGAATGCCCCTTTGGGGCAGAAACAAACCCACTCGCTTGACTGCAGTGAAGCAATTTATTGGCAAAAACTGACAGTTCAAAATAACCAGTGCAGGCAAAAACAGGAAAATGAGGAACACTTACACTGGTAGAATCACAGGAAGACAGGAGTGGGAGACTGACCATAGTAATATAGTCTAGCTTGAACATAAACGTGGCTGCGACAATGCAGGAAGGAAATGCTGGGTTTAAATACTTAACAGTGATGGGACACAGGTGTGTGAGGCGGGCTGGCAGACACTAATGACTAACTGCTCTCAGCTGCTCGAAGAGACCCCAGAGAACAGAGAGAGAGAGAGGGAAAAGGGCAAAAGACAGAAAGGAAACATAATTACTCGCAGCTGAGAAGCAAACACAGAATGTGAGTGAGAGAGGTGGCTGACTGGAATGAGGGGCTCAAATCATAAACATGACAAAACAGAAAAATAATGAACAGAGCAAACACTCACAACAACAAAGGAAAGTCTGAGTGCTGAGGACAGGTGCTCAGACATAGGTTCAACCCCCTTCCCCCACATGGGTGGATTCCAGACACTCAAGGTAACATCAAAAGAACCCCCCCTCCTCCCTCCCCAAAGAAGGAGTACAGCAAGAAACCACCCCGAGAGGGAGGTGGGGGAACGCGGCCAGGAGGGAAAAAACAAACCAGCCCCAGACTCACACCTGTTCCTCAACAACCCCTAAGCCCCCAAAGCCTCAGAGCTCAAGGGTTCGGGTGGCCAGCCAGAGTCCCAGGCCAAGTAGATGGCCCGATGAATAGAATCAGGCGGCTTGCCGGAGAAAATGGGCCACCCGACCCAGAGACCCAATACTTCGGGCAGCCGACCAGCGCTGTTGAGCCACCAGGACC
Source organism: Pholidichthys leucotaenia (assembly GCA_020510985.1). Classification (NCBI taxonomy): domain Eukaryota; kingdom Metazoa; phylum Chordata; class Actinopteri; order Cichliformes; family Pholidichthyidae; genus Pholidichthys; species Pholidichthys leucotaenia. The sequence continues at coordinate 268,063,196 of CM035848.1, read as the reverse complement.
GGAGGGGTGAATCAGGAGGCAGCTTGCCCACCGGAAGGTTCAATTGTGGGAAGCGGGACCGGAGGAGAGGAACCCCCATGGTGACTGGTGGCGTGGAAAGGGGAACCACAATGGTGTCCAGCAGAGGGGTGAAGGCCTCGGCGTTCATAGGCTGGTCGGCAGCACCCTTGGTGGCTCCGGCTTGGGACACAGCTCCACCCACGGTGGTGCCAGCTTGGGACACACCTGCACCCGCGGTGGCTCCGGGCTGGAGCTCAGCAGCACCCGTGGTGGCTCCGGGCTGGAGCTTTGCAGCACCTGTGGTGGACCTGGGATGGGCCAACGCTGCACCCATGGTGGGCCCAGGCTGGGCCAATGCTGCATCCATGGCGAACAGGCCGACCCATGAGAGCACCCAACCCAGGAGGCGGTCACCCTCTGGAACTCCAGATAAGGATGACGGAGGTAGGACCACTATGGCCTCGGGCAACGACACCAGAACCACGGAGACCTCTGGTTGTACTGGACATTCGCCAGTGACCCTGGGAGAAGGCTCGGAAAACAGAAACACAGAGGCATAGTCAGGGTCACCGGGAGTGGTGGAGCCCGGCAAGACGAGCTCGGGTGCGGCCACCCCTCACCAAGAGCCAGGCAGGATCTCTCCAGACTTGAACAGAGGAAAACAAAAGAGATCACTTTCCTGAACTTGAGCTCCACCGCCACCCAGGACTCTGTCGATCCGGCTGGAGGCAATGTTTCGGGCCTAGTTCCGTGGTGGTCCAGCTCAGTGGCTGACACTGCTGCAGCGGCCCCTGCAGCAGGCATGGTGGTAGTTGCAGTCTCTGGACTCCCAGGCAAAGGGGGGGGCACATCAGTGATGTCTCTGCCATAGCAGCTGGGATTCAGCTCACCATAGGTGCCGGAACAGGAGTCTCCTGGGCCATGGCCTCCTCCATCGACTGAAAGTCAAGTTTCGGGGCCAACAGACACTCAAGGGGAATAGGATGAGAAACGGATAGGGCTGGTGAGTGGAGGGTGACTGCAGCAGGGGGATAGGTCTCTGGGGACTGCATACCCAGAGACTCTCTACCAGGGATCAGGAAAGATTTATTATCAATATTAGAGACAGAATGGGAAGAAACTTACTTGTTCTCTTGGAAAACAATGTTCCCTGCTGCAGCTGGCGAGGAGTCGTCCCTCTATGTGGCTAGGATGATTCTGGGCCCCCCTGTGGATCATAGAGGAGCCGCCCCTGTGGCAACAGGAATGAGAGAAGCTGGTGGAACAATGAAACACCCCTCAATATCAGGAGGAAGCACCGAGGGGAATGGCCTTGCAGCAGAAGTTGAGGGAATTCGGGCAGGCGGGGCTGCCGGAGAAGGAAAAGACAACTAGAGTCTGCTGCAGGAATAGCTGGGCTCGGTGCACAGGGAGCAGCTGTCAACAAGGCGGGATTGTTCTTCCAGTGATCCGGGACTCGATGCCGCTGCTGCCGTGGAACTAGTGGTGGGCAGTCTGGAACTGGAGGTGAGGCGGGAGGAGAAATGGCCGCAGGCTGTGGAGAGCATCTTCGCTTTGGTTCCGCCAAGAGCGCCCCCCCTCCTCAGGTCAGGAAAGGCTTGCTGGAGTGCGCAGACTGAGGATAACAGCTCCGTGTACTGCGAATAATTCCAGAGGCCAGGGCGCACCTCCAGAATACCCACAGCACCGTCCAAGCAGCTCCACTTCACCCCGGGTCCATAGGCTTTGAGGGCTTCATCCATGAAGTTTTGCTGCCCATTACTCCTCCACAGTCAGATGCCCCGCTGCCCATCCACCTCTGCCAGTATGGGATTGGCACATCGGGGACATCATGCTCCAGGAAAAGGTAAGTGGAAAAAGATACACAAAAGGGTGAAAAAATGCCCCACTGCAGAAGCTGGGCTCTTAATTCTGGTCATGATTCTACCACTTCCACTGGTAGAATCATGGGAATACAGGAGGGGGAGACTGACCATAGCAATATAGTCTAGCCTTAACATAGACGTGGCTGCGACAATGCAGGAAGGAAATGCTGGGTTTAGCTCAAGTAGGTTAATTTTGTCTTCTTTTAATTATTTATCTTTTGTTCTTATTAAAGACAAGAATAGAAAGCACTGCAGCCTTCGTACAGTCGAAACATGTTAAGAAGGTAAAGACATCTCCTTTCTATTCTTGTCTTTAATAAGAACAAAAGATAAATAAATGCTGGGTTTAAATACTTAACAGTGATGGTGTTACGTGTGGCTCTGGGGAGCCACACAGTGAGAGCCAAGGGCGAGCCAGTGAGTTGAGATGTTTTATTGAAGGCAAGGGGTGAGGGATAAGGAAAGCACAGATACTCGTACAGAGGAACACTCACGGGTTGTACAACACAGGAGTAGAGAGCTCGCACCGGGCGTAGGGGTAACAAGGCATACATACTCAAAGCGGGTAATACTCATAGGAATGCTGCAAGAGGAGTAGAGGACTGACACCAGACGTAGGGGCTTCAGCCTAATAGTGCTTTAAGTCGCAGCCCTGAATAATCGAGGCTGCTCCCTTTTATCCTCATTAGCAGCGCCCCAGCTGATGAGGATTAATTGGCCCCAGCCGTCCTGTAACACTGACAGCTGGGAGCCTGCTGAGACGCTGCCCAATGAGAGGCAGGGATGAGAAGGGGCATGGTCTGAGCGCCGGGACCCGGCGTCTCATCCCATGGTGACAGAGCCTCCCCCTCACGGTCGGGCTCCGAACAACCAGAAACATCCCAGCCCCACCCCCCCACCTAGGGTGGGCGGAAGGGAGGCAGGACCGGAGGGAGAGAAGCGGAGAAAAAGAAAGGGGGGAAAAAAAGAATCCATGAATAAATACAGAGTACCAGAGAGAGAAAACTCAAATACAATACTCTAAATCACACAGGGAATAATTAACCCAGGACACAAATGGGGAGAAAACTAAGTAAGGACGCCGGTAAAAGACCCTACTCAAATAACACACAAATAATGTGCAGACCGGGGCAAGGAAGAAAAAAAAAAACCACCATGAAGGTGACAGGAACAAATGAGACCATCACAGGGTAAGGTTAAGTGGGAAACAAAACACATTACTCCAAAAGGCACAAACAGAAACACATGAGGCAATTACAGAGTACGGTAAGGGAAACAAAACACACTACTCCATAATGCCCAGACGAGGCTAAAGACAGGACAAGGATAAAGAAAAATGCTGAGTACGGATAATAGAAAAAATAACAAAATACACAGCGCTATATATATATATACAGAGTCGCCTAGAGGAGTGAAGGCGACAGGAACAAATGGGCAATTACGGAGTACGGTTGGGGAGAGAACAAAACACATAACTCCATAATGCACAGACAAGGCTAAGAGCAAGACAAAAATGAAGAGAAATGCTGAGTACGGGCAGTAAAAACACAATACACAGCACTATAAATATATATTCACCAAAAGGACAAAAAATTACACCCGAGTGACCTTAATAATAACAAAAGGTAGGCGACACCTGAGGAATATGGCAGGCAGAGTCCAAAATGGCCGGGATAGCTCCGGAGGTCTCCCCGCCCATTGTCCAGTTGGTGAACCAGGGAAAGGAAAATGTTCGGACGGCCAACTCCAGACCCAGGTCCCAAGAAACAAGTCCGCCGGTAGCCATGCCAGGCCACCCAGAAGCAAACACAGTTCGTCGGGGGGTTGGCCCAGATCGCCAAACCAAAAGTCTTGCGGGTCAGGCCACCGACCCACATCACTCAACCACCAGGATCGTTGAGACGGGCGAAGGGTCAAAGCGGACCCGGTGGAAGAGGCTCAGGGGAGAGCCGATGACGAAGTAGACAAGCGTCAGGCCGCAGGGAAACAGCCACCTCCTCACCGGACCTGGACAACACTGGTGCAGCAACCGCGTCGGACCCCGATTGGGCCTTAGGCGAACCCACGTCAGACACCGCTGGAGCAGCACCCACGTCGGACCCCGATTGGGTCTCAGGCGAACCCACGTCGGACACCGCTGGAGCAGCACCCACGACGGACCCCGACTGGGTCGGCACCGCACCAGAACTGACCTCCAACGTTGAACCTGGACCCTCCAGCACCACGAGAGACGGCCATTCCTCACCGGTGACCCTGGAAGAAGGCTCAGGAACGAAAACAGAACCGGGATCAGGGTCACCGGCAGCGCCAGAACCCGGCGAGATGAGCTCGGACGCAGTGGGCGGCTGCACCCGGCTCATCTCCCCTAGAGACAGGCTAAAGTGCTCAAAGATATGAAGGGAGAAAAGAAAGAAAAGCACTCGCCTGATCTCGGGTTCTGACGCCGTCCAGGACTGCGAAGATCCAGGATCCGTCATCAGGAGGTCGTTGTCAGGCTCCCATTCAGCTGCGTCGGGCCCCGCAGCCAGCACGATGGTCAGCGCAGCTTGAGATTCCTCCAGCTCAGGTAACCACACCGACGATCCACATGGCGTGAAGGCAGAAGAATCTCATCCCACTGGACTGAACCGCTCCTCCATGGAGACCCGGGGACGCTTAGTCGTCAGCGCAGACTCCACGTAGCAGTCAGTCTTCCTCCTCCGTCCACCACGCAGCTGCGGAACCAGAACTGCAGGCGCTCTCCTGGTCCCACGACGTTGACCCGGGGCCGGGGACCGCTCGGCGGAGAGAGACAGAGAGGATGCAGGATTAAGGATACAGATTACAGCAGGTGGTGGGAGTTCAGGGAGCTGCAGACCCCGAACTCCACCTCCAGGAGTATGACAGAGCAAATCACAAAACTGATGTGAAAAAACTGGGACTTGCCTGTCTCCTGGAGGTTGGATGGCGCCTGCTGTGATGGAAATTGCTTCTTCCTCTCCACGCCGGGCGATAACGGAGGACTCCCTGGGAAGTCATCTGGGGACTGCTCGCGTTGTCTCCAGGAGAGGGCTCACCAGGCCGGGATTCCAGGCACACACAGCAGTCGGGAAGTGCGTCGAGGAGGAGGGGGTGACAGCCGGGGTGAGCCAGCCCGAATGTCCTGGAGTGACAGCGGGGGAACGAGGCTCAGGGAACGAGGCTGTGGAATCTCCACTCTGACGAGACGAAGAGGTGACAGCTGTGTGGGGGGAAAGGTCCTGGCGGCAGCCCAGAACTGGATCCGGACGGGGTTCGTGCAGAGGCGACTTAGCGATGTGATGACGGCTATTCCTAGGGGACGAAGCGAGGGGGGAACCCAGAAAACGCCGCTCCTGAGCAGAGACCGAGGTGAGGAAGGCGTTGAACTCGGGAAAGCTTCGTAGCCCTGGACTCCTCTCCACCAATCTCTCCGCCGCCGCCACATGCCAGATGATGGAAAATGGGTGCACAGCGGAGCGCGCAACAGCCACTCGGTCCGGGACTTTGACAGCTGTCAGCTGCCACTCCGTCGGGGGAATCCCAAGTGACGTTGTGCAGAACGGGGGAAGCCCTCTGGGTGGCGCAAACTCCCGGGCTGGAATGAAGACAGGAACGGGATCCTGAAGCGGAGGGCGACATCTCATCCGCTTCGGCTTCCTGCCGGGATTTCCATCCAACCCGCGGAGCTTCTCTCGCAGGGCAGCCATAGCGTCCCTCCTGGCACAGGCCTCGAGATGGTATGAACGGCGAAGGTGACTGTCCAGGAGACTCTCAGCACGGCCCAGATGCCAGCGTCTCGAGTTGGAGGCGTCGTGCGGGGTGGTGGTGAAGAGCATCCTGTCGACAACCCCCGAGATGGATCTCAGCTCGTCGCCCTGGCGTCGAACATGACTCCTGGGAGACGGCATGCTAACAACGCTGAGCCCCGGACAGGAAGGTACAAATCCAAAACAGCTCACGGCCGCCGGAAACTCGTCTGGCTGCGACTTACTGTTACGTGTGGCTCTGGGGAGCCACACAGTGAGAGCCAAGAGCGAGCTCGCACCGGGCGTAGGGGTAACAAGGCATACATACTCACAGCGGGTAATACTCATAGGAATGCTGCAAGAGGAGTAGAGGACTGACACCAGACGTAGGGGCTTCAGCCTAATAGTGCTTTAAGTCGCAGCCCCGAATAATCGAGGCTGCTCCCTTTTATCCTCATTAGCAGCGCCCCAGCTGATGAGGATTAATTGGCCCCAGCCGTCCCGTAACACTGACAGCTGGGAGCCTGCTGAGACGCTGCCCAATGAGAGGCAGGGATGAGAAGGGGCATGGTCTGAGCGCCGGGACCCGGCGTCTCATCCCATGGTGACAGATGGGATGCAGGTGTGTGAGGTGGGCTGGCAGACACTAATGACTAACTGCCCTCAGCTGCTCGAAGAGACCCCAGAGAACAGAGAGAGAGAGGGAAAAAGGCAAAAGACAGAAAGGAAACATAATTACTCGCAGCTGAGAAGCAAACACAGACAGAGAGAGAGATGGCTGTCTGGAATGAGGAAAAAGGGGCTCAAATCATAAACACCATAAAACAGGAAAATAATGAACAGAGAAAACACTCACAACAACAAAGGAAAGTCTGAGTGCTGAGGACAGGCACTCAGACATATGACACACAGGACACCTCATATCCTTCCTGTGTTGCTGGCTGTCGATGTGGCTTGCTCTGTGGTTAGCTCTCCTCACTCTCCTAAGAATTATTGCCTTTAATTGTATTTTAATCACCTTTTTTCCATCTACCGTCACCTCTAACTTCTGTTTAACAAGCCTCTTGCACCTGTGTGTGCACTCAGTGTCAGCGAATCACCCTCTTTAACATTCTGTTCACCTTTCATCTATGCTTGTGTTAACTTCAGGTTAGCCACTAGCTATGGCTACGAGCTCTCCTCCCCCTTCTCTGGTATGCTCTCCATGTCAGACGTTTAGCTACACCTCTGCCTTTTTTGGTAATAATGGTAAATGTAATAAATGTTGTCTTTTTGACGCACTCGAGGCGAGGGTGTGCGATTTGGAATCCAGGCTCCGCTGCATTGAAACACCGTCAGCACCAGTTAATAATGACGGACTCTCTTTACCTGCAGTGGAGCACCCAAGCATAGGGCCTGCTAGCCGTCCCCTGGCTTCCACCTCTCCTGACCATCCAGGAGAGAATGGGTGGGTGACGGTGAGAAGGAAGCATAGTCGCAAGCCCCTGGTTCACCATCAATCTGTTCATGTTTCTAATTGTTTTTACCCACTCAGCGACACACCTGCTGAGGAAAAAAAACTCTGATTATTGGTGACTCTATAGTCAGAAACGTGAACCTGGACACTCCAGAGGCCATAGTCAAATCATTCCCAGGGTCAGAGCAAGTGACATCGAGTCAAATTTGAAAATGCTGGCTAAAAGTTACTGTAAATACTCCACAATTGTTATCCATGCCGGCATTAACGACAGCCAACTCCGGCAGTCGGAAGTTACAAAACTTAGTGTGGAATCGATGTGTAACTTTGCCAAAATGATGTCTGCCTCTGTAGTATTCTCTGGGCCCCTCCCAATCCTGACCAGTGATGACATGTTTAGCTGCATGTCATCCTTCAACCGCTGTTTGTCTGTGTGGTGTCCTGCAAACAATGTGGGCTACATAGACAACTGGAACTCATTTTGGGGAAAATCTAGTCTTATTAGACGAGACGGCGTACATCCCACTTTGGATGATGCGTCTCTTTTATCTAACAATCTGGCATCATTTTTATCCAAATTTCCCAAACCTTGACAACTCAGAGTTGGGACCAGGAAGCAGAGCTGCAGTCCTACACGCCTCTCTGCAGCTCCTCTTCATCTGCCAACCCTCAACTTAGCCCCCGTCTTCCCCATCAGAGAATCAATGCCTGCTCCTTCCAAAGTAAATGAAAATATAATGTATAAGCATCCCAAAGTGATCAAATAAAAAGTTGGTAAAACTCAAATTAAACATGAAGCCTCTAAATTTAATGACTTGGCCTCTGTTCCTCCTCATATTTTAAAAATTAAATGTGGTTTGTTAAATATTAGGTCTCTAACTCCAAAGTCTCTGATAGTCCATGATCTGTTAATTAATCATCAGATTGGTTGAATATCCCTTACAGAGATTTGGCTCGGGCAAGAGGATTATGTTGGTTTTAATGAATCAGCTACTCTGGTTATTTAAACTGTCAAAATCCCAGAAGTGCTGGTCGTGGAGGAGGAGTAGCAACAATTTACCATCCCAAATTACTAGTTAATGTAAAGCAAAAAAAAAAACATGTTATATTTCCTTTGAGGGCCTGTTCCTCAGTATTAGGCATTTTAGCAATTTTAGATTAAACCCAATTTTATTTGCCATAGTTTATCGTCCTCCCTCAGCCTACTCAGAGTTTTTATCTCAATTTGCCGAATTCTTAGCAGATTTAGTGCTGAAATCACATAGAATAATTATAGTAGGGGACTTAAATATACATGTAGATGTAGATAGTGATTGCCTTAAGATGGCATTTAATTCAATATTAGACTTGATGGTGTTTTCTCAGAAAGTAGGAAATTCTACCCATTATCTCCACCACATGTTGGACCTTGTTCTGACATATGGCATAGAAATAAAAAATCTGGTAGTGTCTCCTCATAACCCTGTCCTGTCAGACCATTGCCTGTTAACCTTTGATTTTACTATTTCTGACTATTTGGCTCCTAAGGAAAAATATTACTACAGTAGATGACTCTCAGATGATGCTATTACCAAATTTAAGCAGAATGTTTCCTCTATGCCATGCGTCAACACAACAGCAATAAGCTATGGAGAGTTTGCTTCTTCTGTAATTGATAGCATGGTAGATAGTGTTATAGCTTCCCTGCATCAGACTCTCGTCATGGTGGCCCCTTTAAAAAAGAAAAAGTCTCATCAGAGATTTCTAACTCCTTGGTTCACCACAGAAACTTGTAGATTAAAACAGAAGACTCGTCAATTAGAACGAAAATGGCGCTCCACTGAATTAGATGAAATCTATTTAGCTTGGAGAAATCATCTTCTAATTTATAAAAAATCTCTTAGGAAAGCTAGAACAAATTATTCCGCATTAATAGAAGAGAACAAGAATAATCCCAAGTTTCTTTTCAGCACTGTAGCCAGGCTGAAAAAAGAGTCAGGACTCTGGGAATCCCAGCATTCCCTTAAGCTTACTAGTCAGGACTTCATAAACTTTTTCAATAATAAAATTTCATCTATCAGAGATAAAATCAATCAATTATTCTCACCGTTAACTTAAATACAGTAACTACTACAACTCCTTCAATTGATATCCGTTTGGATGAGTTTACTCCTACTGACCTTTTAGAGTTAGATAAAATAATTTCCTCATCCAAGCTTTCAACTTGTCTTTTAGACCCTATTCCTACCAGGTTATTTAAAGAAGTCTTCTTAATTATTGGTAGCTCTATTCTTCAAATAATCAATTCTTAATAACATTAGGCCATGTACCGCAGGCTTTTAAAACTGCTGTAATTAAACCCTTACTCAAAAAGCTAACGCTGGATCCAGGAGTTTTAGCTAACTGTAAACCAAACTGTAATCTGCCTTTCATTTCAAAAATCTTAGAAAGAATTGTTGCGATGCACTTATTTGACCACTTGCAGGGAAATTGTTTATTTGAAGAGTTTCAATCTGTGTTTCAAATCTATCAAAGTACTGAAACAGCTTTAGTGAATGTCACCAATGAGCTCCTTATTGCATCTTTTAATGGACTTGTTTCTGTACTTGTCCTTTTAGACCATAGTGCAGCTTTTCATATTATCGATCATAATATTTTACTTGATAGATTAGAACACCATGCTGGACTTAATGGAACTTTGTTGCAGTGGTTTAGATCTTATTTATCTGATAGGTTCCAGTTTGTTCATGTCAATAATGAGTTTTCTTCCAACTCTAAGCTCAGTCACGGAGTTCCACACAGATCTGTGCTAGGCCCTATTCCTTTTAGTTTATATATGCTTCCACTAGGCAACATTATTAGAAAGCACTGCACACATTTTCATTGTTATGCAGATGACACACAGTTATACCTGTCAATGAAGCCTGGTGATAGTAATCAGTTAGCCAAGTTAGAGGCCTGTCTTAAGGAAATAAAAGCTTGGATGACTTGTAATTTCCTGCTATTAAATTCAGATCAGACTGAAGTCACTCTAGTTAGACCAAAAAACCTTAGAAATACCTTTCCAAATCAAACTCTTAGCTTGGATGCAGTTCCTCTTTCTCTTAATAGTTCTGTGAGGAACGTTGGAGTTATTTTTGATCAACATCTGGTTTTTTTTGTTTGTTTGTTTTTTTAATTCACATATTAAGCTTGTTTCTAAGACTGCTTTCTATCATTTGCGTAATATTACCATGATTAGGAGCATCTTTTCTCAGAGTGATGCTGAGAAACTAATCCATGCTTTTGTTAGCTCTAGATTAGATTATTGTAACTCTTTATTATCAGGTTGTCCTAAAACGCCTTTAAAAAGTCTTCAGCTGATCCAAAATGATGCAGCAAGAGTTTTAACAGGTACTAGAAATAGAGATCATATCTCTTCGGTTCTGGCCTCCCTTCATTGGCTTCCCATAGAGTTTAGAATTAAGTTTAAAATCCTTCTTCTCACTTACAAGGATCTAAATAATCAGGCCCCTTTTTTATTTCAAAGATCTGATTCTACCCTGTTATCCTAACAGAGCACTACGCTCCCAAAATGCAGGATTACATGTAATACCTAGAATCTCCAAAAGTACAATGGGAGGCAGAGCCTTCAGTTATCAAGCTCCTCTCCTGTGGAACCAGCTGCCAATCTGGATTCGGGAGTCAGACTCGATCTCTGTTTTTAAGAATAGGGTTAAAACCTTCCTTTTTGATATAGCCTATAATTAGGGTGGGATCATGTGCCCCTGAACCCTCCCTTAGTTATGCTGCTAATAGGTTTAGACAGCCGAGGGACCTCCAGCAATGCACTGGGCTTCTCTCCTTTCTTCACTCTCTATGAAATATTTTGCTGGTCATTAACATCTGTTTGTTCTCTTCCATAGTTTGAGTCCCCGTCGTGCTGTTTGCTCTCTACATGTCTGTTCTTTTCTTCTTCTTCTTCTCTATCCCCTCACCCCCCAGCCAGTCACAGCAGATGGCTGCCCCTCCCTGAGCCTGGTTCTGCTGGAGGTTTCTTCCTGCTAAAAGGGAGTTTTTCCTCTCCACCATCGCCAAGTGCTTACTCACAGGGGATCGCCTGATTGCTGGGGTCTTTCTGCAATTGTGGGGTTTGCCCTACAGTTGAAAGTGCCATGAGATGACTGTTGTTGTGAAATGGTGCTATATAAATAAAGTTGAATTGAATTGAATATACTGAATAAAAAAGACCCTAGTAAATCATCACTATGTCTTAAATGTAAACTGACAAAGGGGACATATATACACTGTTTTTGGACTTGTCCAAAAATTTCTATGTTCTGGTTGTATGTATCTAAAGAGATCAGTGCTATATTAAAGCATAAGATATGTAAAGATCCGGGGAAATTTCTATTGGGGCTGCCGACTAAAGAAAGAAGCATGAATGCTAAACAATCTAAACTACTAAATAAACTCCTTGGTTTAACTAGAAAATGTATACTATTTAATTGGATCCACGAGAAACCACCTACTGTAACCCAATGGTACAAAGAAATATTTAGTGTTTCCAATGGAAAGGCTCAGCGCCAAACGAAAAGGAAACAACAACGTTTTTATGCATATCTGGCAGCCTGTAATAAAATACTTGCCAGCAGAGCTATGTGAAATTATCATGAAGGGGAACGGCACACTGGATTTGAAGACCTCATGCTGATATTACATTGTACAGATGGAACTGTACAGATGAAACAGAATGATACCCTCAGTATATGGGCATTTATAGTATGAAAGGATGTTTAGAGTACAAATGCATTTGTGATAAAAATGTCTTTTTTTCTTTTCTTATTATTTAATTAGTTTGTCCAATTTTTTTTTCATTTTTACACTTATTAGCAATTTCATTGTTTGCATTATTATTTTCTTGCACTCTCTTTCTTTGCATAACTTTGTGTTTGTATCATAAGAAAGAAAAATAAAATGTGTTTAAATAAAAAAGAAGGAAAGCCTCAGAGGTCCGTGTCACTTGCCAAACAAGAATAAATGCCACAGCTGAGGAGCAGCAGCATTTATTCTTCTTAAAAAGCAGCCTACTTATACATTTACTACTGTTTACAGCCTATTGATGTGGACTTAGCAGGCAACACATACCTTAAACACATTCTCTGGCACATTGCACTCTCCCTCTCTCTCTCTTGCTTGACCACTGGTGCCTAGGTTTCGATTAGCATTCCCTCTGCTGGCGAACTCTATAATTATATTTAAGAATGTGGTTCCAAATACGGCAAATGTGATTTAAATAAAAAATTGATTTTTGGAAATGGACTGGCGGGCTGCAACAGATGAGGGAGTGGGCCGCATGCGGCCCACGGGCCACCAGTTTCCCAACCCTGCCTTATATGGTGGAAATCATTTTTCTAAACCTTGCCATACATCATGTGTGATTTGCTGCAGATGAGCTGCAGATCGAGAGGCGGGGTGTGTGCACACGTGTGATTTTAATATGGTTGAGCAGATCATTCATTCATTCTTCAACTGCTTAATCCTTTTTGGGTTACAGGGAGGCTGGAGCCGATCTGACCGTCTCCCTCCTCATGGCAAAAACACTTCCATCATATGAAGGAATCTTGTTAAATAGATGCACTCCACTGAACACAGTGGGAGTGTAGGGCTGCAATGATTAGTCGACGTCATCGATGACGTCGATCATAAAAATTTGTCTACGCAGATGCAGATGAATCGTTTAATTTTTAAGTTTATATGCGTGAAGCAGAAATGTTCAGTTTAACTGTTCCGAAGAAGAAGAGGAGCGCATCATGGCCACACAAAAGAGAGAAAATCACGGCGAAGAGGCCAAAACTTTCCATAGTATGGGAGCATTTTACCGAAAATAAACTAATGAAACAAGTTAAATGCAAATTCTGTAAAGCAGATCACAGCAGCACTACAGCAACACATCCATCCTCCTCCCTGTCCGCCAGCTTGGGTGCCTGTCAGCGGGTCTCTGCTTTGCTCCGCCCCGGTGATGATTGAAGTTGGGCCACTTCTAAACACCGCGCCGGTAAGGTTAGTGAGTAAAGTTGGTGCTTCTTATTTTCAATGAGCGATTGTCAGATAGATAGCTAGATAGATAGATAGATAGATAGATAGATAGCTAGCTAGATAGATAGATAGATAGATAGATAGACTTTATGAATCCTCAAGGGGAAATTGATTTACCTTAGCAACACACAAACTCATACACACAAACTCCCCCCACAAATAAAAAATATCCCTAAACAGTTTGAAAACAATCACTAAATTTCAATATAATAAATAATAAAATACAGTTCAGTGCATAGAAAACTGATTAAACTGTGCTGTTTATGTTAGTTTACCTGTCGCACAATCACCTCTCTTAGATGGTGGCTGCTGACGGCTGAGCTGTTTCAGTTCTGCTGCCCAACATGTTAAATGCACTAAATCAGTAAATTACAGGAGTGGCTTATTCATTTATCTTCCCTCTTTTTGTTGCGGTATTCAGCCCTCATTCTGAATATTAGTGCATCTCAGTAAATTACAATACCATGATTTGTAATTTAATTTATAAAAACCGTAACCATAATCATCCAAAATAAATTAAAACGGCTTAAATATTTCACTGTATGTGTGGTGAAGGCTCACATTCCTAGCTTGGTGCTCAGCATAATAGAATGGAGGAAGGAAAAGTTGGTTGTGGCAGCGCCTTGCATGGCAGTGGCCCCTCTGATTCTAGATGTGATTAACAACGTAGACAGGAGAAATGTAATTTCATTCTCCTGTACATGATTGGCTGTATGGATTAAAGACAAAGTTATCTTCTTCTTCTTCTTCTAAAGGATTTTGCAAAGTTATTTTGGGCTGCTTTTTTAATTTTCATCTGAAGTCTAATTGAACTTTTAAACTTCCAAACCCAGAAAAGGTTATAATAACTAGCTTTTTATTTTTAAATAACTTTAAAAACTAATAGTTTTTAAATGCAAAAGATGCAATAGACTTACACAATGGTCCCCTCCGGCATACAACTAGGAAAATACCGGTCGCTATGGAGGGTGAGAATATGTATGGGCACATAATCATACCATGTAGGATAACTAAGTAGAGGGTTATGCTGTTTCATCCCATCTAGCAACAATGCTCTGCACTGTGTGTGTTTATATATTTACATATTTATTCCATCTAGCTACAATGCTCAGCACTGTGTGTGTTTATATATTTACATATTTATTCCATCTAGCAACAATGCTCTGCACTGTGTGTGTTTATATATTTACATATTTATTCCATCTAGCTACAATGCTCAGCACTGGGTGTGTTCATATTTATATATCTATATATTTATTCCATCTAGCTACAATGCTCCGCACTGTGTTTTTATATATCTATATATTTATTCCATCTAGCTACATTGCTCCGCACTGTGTGTGTTTATATACTTACATATTTATTCCACCTAGCTGCAATGCTCCGTACTGTGGGTGTTTATATATTTACATATTTATTCCATCTAGCTACAATGCTCTGCACTGTGTGTTTATATATTCATATATTTATTCCATCCAGCTACAATGCTCTGCACTGTGTGTCTGTGTGTGTGTGTATATATATATTTTATAGTAATATGTACATATGTATATTAGCTGCTCTTGCTCGCTTGTTTTTGTTTTCTTGCCTTCTGATTGTTGCTCTGAGTGTTGCTATCCCTGTGCTGTTGCAATCCTGGAATTTCCCCGTTGTGGGACTAATAAAGGCTTATCTTATCTTATCTTAATAAGATGGACTAGTTTGTTTTCTTTTCTACTTTTATGGATTTTAATGTTACTCTAGTTTGTTTTGAATATGCAAAATTACAACAGCTTTCCATGGTGCCGCAGAAGCTGCTATTTGAGTTTTTGCACTTTATTTTTGGGTTAAAAGACTGCATTTTACTTTCTGTTACTAAAGTCTGATGTTCCAAACACTTTTTATAAAGCTGTCAAGTTCAAGTTTCCAACTTGTTTCATGGATCATTATTTTATGGCAGTGGCTATGGATACGGAACAGTACCCACAGAATTCTTATTACAGATATGGCTTAAATCTGATTGGCCAGTATGATCTATTAATGCGTATTTTAAAAGCGACAGGCTACAGGTATGGAAATCTGAGGCATTTATTTGTTTCAAAATTTTTAATTAATATCTATTTACTACCTTTTAAAGCTCACACACTCCCAAATCCTAAGGCTAACCTCTACACTTTAAGTGTAAATTTCATCTCATATCAAGTTGTGTGACTGGACTGGTCACACAACCCCAACACGCTCGGCAAGAAGGGGCAGCGCAGGCTGTTCCTCCTGAGGGAGACTCCAGTCTTTTGGAGTGTGGGGAGGCACTCCTGAAGACCTTCTGTGATTCTGTGGTAGCATCAGCCTATATGTATGGAGTGGTCTGCTTGAGCAGTGGCATCACAGCAGCCAACAGGAAGAGACTGAACAGGCTGATCAAATAAGCTAGCTCTGTTCTAGGGTGACACCTCAACCCAGTGGAGGAGATAAAAGAGAGGAGGATGGTGGCTAAGCTGTCATCTCTGCTGGAGTCTGAGTCCCACCCCATGCGGGACACGCTGAATGCCCTGAGTAGCTCATTTAGTGGTAGGCTGTGCCATCCTAAGTGCACGAGGGAGAGATTCCGCAGATTCTTCCTACCTACGGCTGTCAGACTGTATAATCTGAATGCTTCTCATAAAGGCCGTATTAAATGTCACAACTCTGCACAATAGAGATCGTCCCCTCCAAAACACAATTAAGACAATTACAATTATTATCGAGGGTGGCAACAACACTGTTCATTTAATGTGAAATACACTGTCTGGGTCGGTATTTATATTTTGCCTGGTAATTTCATCAACTGTAATGCTACTGATACATCTAACTGCAATGCTCCTGCACTGTATATATAAATATGTACATATGTATATTTATTTACTGCTTTGGGTAACCTGTTCTTATCTTATCTTATTTACTATTGCTCTGAGTGCTGCTATCCCTTTGCTGCCGCAATCCTGTAATTTCCCCATTGTGGGACTAATAAAGGCTTATCTTATCTTAAAATGGTTTTGACAAGGTGGCGATAGCAGGACGCAAACCAGCAACCTTCAGATCACAGGCCCAATGTACCATTTACCTAAGCCACAGCGGCAGCTGAAAGGGTTTTGTTGGCTTGTCAACTGTTCCGTACCAATAGACATTTCGTATAGGGATACAGCTTCCATATCCATAGCCACTGCCTTATTTTATTGAGCTATGGAAACTTTGTATAATAGGCTACATTATATTAAGGCAGAGACTAAAGTAGTTTCAGTAAAACTACAGGTGTAAATTGGTAAGAACGGTGAAATATTGGGGTAACATTTTTTTTAAATAATTGCAGGGTGCGTTCTGTGTACTTTCATTGAAAGTGCATGGAAAGTACTGTAGCTTCAGGCTGTATTTTAAAGTCTTACACATTATCCAACACGATCCAACATATAACATTTAATAAGCTCGCCATCATTCATTGTTGCAAGAAAATTTCTCTTTTGTCTCCATCTTTCTTCCATGTTCTCCTCCTCTAAAGAAACTGCTAAGCCCTTTAAAGTCCTCCTCACTGCCCCTAACACGTTTTTGGTTTAGGAGTACTTCTCAGGGCTAAGATGCTTTCAAAATAACTTTTGTTTTTACTCGGGGTTTCTCCTAAATTTAGGGGGAAAAGCTTAGGAAATGTCATAATTCTGATAATTTTCTAAGAATTATTTCACTAGGAGCAACTCTTTACACTAGGACAAAAGAAGGCACAGCTAACTAGCAACTGTGCTAATGGCAGTGTGAGCCTAGTATTCATGTGAAAATCCTGTCAGAAGAGGAAGAAGAGAGCCCAGAAAAAGTTAATTAGCCAGTATGCGAGGGTTTTTTTTGTTTTCTGAGAAAGCAAGGGCCACCCACAAGGGAAAGCACAAAACCCAGTGTTACTCCCTGTGCTGGTGACAAGCTTGAGTAAATGAGGAAGGTTGTGTCAGGAAGGGCATCCGGCATAAAATCCTTGCCAAATAAATGTGCGGACCCATTATCCGCTGTGGCAACCCCGAATAAGGAGCAGCTGAAAGTGTGTGTGTGTGTGTGGAAAAGTAAGAGCCAGTTAACATTCGAGGCTCCAGTCTTCAAGCACTGCATCATTCCCTTCTAAAAATACCCAAACCAACCTTTTCATCCACCTTATAAGGCATTGCTGATGGTCAGTCATCTTTTCTGCCCTGTGTCCTTGGCTAACCAGCCAGGATGGCTGAGTTATCATCAGTTATCACAATACATTTTCATATAAAAACTGAAAAGAATCAACTTTTGTAGTTGAGAATATAGGGGAAACTGGGGCATGTTGTCACACTTTTCACTCTTTCTTACATTGACTGAGCAGAACACATTACAATGGAATAAATGTAAAACAAAATGAATGATATATGTCTTAGGTACATATTTCGTATTCATCACATCTTAATATCTCATTTCAGTTGAGAGCTATAGACAGTTAAACACAATGAGTTCACCTGTGACAACTGGCCCCATCAATGGGTAAGTTTTCACACGATCAATAAATAAAAAACACAGCTACTTAACTGTCAGTATTAAAATATATATATACAGTATATATATATATATATATATATATATATATATATATATATATATATATATATATATATATATATATATATATACAGTGGGGCAAAAAAGTATTTAGTCAGCCACCAATTGTGTAAGTTCTCCCACTTAAAAGATGAGAGAGGTCTCCAATTTTCATCATAGGTATACCTCAACTATGAGAGACAAAATGAGAAAAAAAAATCTAGAAAATCACAGTGAAGGATTTTTAATGAATTAATTGGTAAATTCCTTGGTAAAATAAATATTTGGTCACCTACAAACAAGCAAGATTTCTGGCTCTCACAGACCTGTAACAACTTCTTTAAGAGGCTCCTCTGTCCTCCACTCGTTACCTGTATTAATGGCACCTGTTTGAACTCATTATCAGTATAAAAGACACCTGTCCACAACCTCAAACAGTCAGACTCCAAACTCCACTATGGCCAAGACCAAAGAGCTGTCAAAGGACACCAGAAACAAAATTGTAGACCTGCACCAGGCTGGGAAGACTGAATCTGCAATAGGTAAGCAGCTTGGTGCGAAGAAATCAACTGTGGGAGCAATTATTAGAAAATGGAAGACATACAAGACCACTGATAATCTCCCTTGATCTGGGGCTCCATGCAAGATCTCACCCCGTGAGGTCAAAATGATCACGACAACGGTGAGCAAAAATCCCAGAACCACATGGGGGAACCTAGTGAATGACCTGCAGAGAGCTGGGACCAAAGTAACAAAGGCTACATCAGTAACACACTACGCTGCCAGGGACTCAAATCCTGCAGTGCCAGACGTGTCCCCCTGCTTAAGCCAGTACATGTCCAGGCCCGTCTGAAGTTTGCTAGAGAGCATTTGGATGATCCAGAAGAGGTTTTGGAGAATGTCATATGGTCAGATGAAACCAAAATAGAACTTTTTGGTAAAAACTCAACTTGTCATGTTTGGAGGAGAAAGAACACCATATCTACTGTGAAGCATGGGGGTGAAAACATCATACTTTGGGGCTGTTTTTCTGCAAAGGGACCAGGACGACTGATCCGTGTGAAGGAAAGAATGAATGGGGCCATGTATCATGAGATTTTGAGTGAAAACCTCCTTCCATCAGCAAGGGCATTGAAGATGAAACGTGGCTGGGTCTTTCAGCATGACAATGATCCCAAACACACCGCCCGGGCAATGAAGGAGTGGCTTCATAAGAAGCATTTCAAGGTCCTGGAGTGGCCTAGCCAGTCTCCAGATCTCAACCCCATAGAAAATCTTTGGAGGGAGTTGAAAGTCCGTGTTGCCCAGCGACAGCCCCAAAACATCACTGTTCTAGAGGAGATTTGCAAGGAGGAATGGGCCAAAATACCAGCAACAGTGTGTGAAAACCTTGTGAAGACTTACAGAAAACATTTGACCTCTGTCATTGCCAACAAAGGGTATATAACAAAGTATTGAGATGAACTTTTGTTATTGACCAAATACTTAATTTACCGAGGAATTTACCAATTAATTCATTAAAAATCCTTCCATGTGATTTTCTGGATTTTTTTTTTCTCATTTTGTCTCTCATAGTTGAGGTATACCTATGATGAAAATTGGAGACCTCTCTCATCTTTTAAGTGGGAGAACTTGCACAATTGGTGGCTGACTAAATACTTTTTTTCCCCACTATATATATATATATGTGATAGAAAAATTCCATATTTTGAGAAGTATCATGCCTTTCATATGCCATGTTTAATATTTATATGTGCATTCCATATAGGATAAGTTTATATATTCTTGGCCTGTTTCTGTGAGTAGTTTCAGAGAGTTCAGACTGAGGATCAGTACATGCGTAAGGAATTATCTAAGCCATTTTATTATAATCTCTTTGACATAGCTTGTTTTGGGTCACAGGAATGCACAGGAACTCCTTAGCCTGTACAGATCAGTGGTAGATGGACATTCTTCTTCTTCTTCTTCCGGCTTTCAGAGAGAGCAGACGCATTTCTCCTCCTCTCCTGTCCTCCTCCCTTGATACTGATCCCAGCTTGCTGTGTCCTGTCTGTGTCTCGCTCTTCTTCTGCTGCATCTCGATCCAAACGGAAATTATGGAAATTATGGAATTTTTGGGCTTTAATGCTATTGACACCACTTCTCAACGGGGAATAGGGCCAGGGGGAACCCAAGGGGAGAGACTCATGGAACAATTGGAACTCATGTGTCTGCGTGATTCGATCTGTTTTGGCTTCATGATCACAGGATTTCTGTTGTTTGGCCCTGGAGTTTTCCTGGTGTATCGAAAATTTAAGAAATTGGGAGAGCTAATCAAAATGCGGACCCGGCGTAGCTCTTCCAACAAATTCGACCAGCTGGGGGGAGCACTGATAGCGGCAAATGTGACTAACATGGAATTTACTATCTGGCATGCACTGAAGAGAGATGGACTCTTGGACATGTTTATCTATGTTTCGGAAGGTGGGAAACATCTGGAGTCGCTGGGTGCTCTCCAGGGAATGGTTTTAAAGCCTGTGTATGTAAATTGTGATGCACAGATTCACATAAGAGAGGAAATTTCTATGCTCTAAGTGAACTGTGCTTATCAGGCCTTGATTCGGCGTCCTTCCTCCAGGAGAAGAAATAAAGCAGTAGAGAGTTTTGGCTTCTTCTCTAACCCAAACAATTAACAAACAATTGCTGTTGTGCAGCAACCTGAACTCTTCAAGGACAGCGTGATCATGTGTCTAATATGGAACTTTACCATCTGGCATGCACTGAAGAGAGATGGACTCTGTGGACATGCTTATCTATGTTTAGAATACATAAACATAACATCCAGCCGTTGCCTAGGAGATGTCCTTTGTTGTGCACCAGCAACTGATACATTCACACTGCATTCATACTGATATCTCATGACTGATACACACACTGGTCTCTCTCTTGCTCTTGCTTTGTAACGTGTGTATTGTAACTTGTCTGCTAAGTGTGCATTGAGGGTTTTTTTTCTATGTGATCATAATCTTGCTCATTCGAGCGCTATTCTGATAAATATGTTTTTTTCTCTCTGCCCAATGTGTTCCCTCCCCCTCCCCCTTCCCCTCTTTACCCCCCACTGTATGACAGGCGCCTTGCATGGCTGCCGCGTCATTAGGAAGCGCTTATCGAGCGCGCCTAATGTCATGTCAAATTCCTCGTATGTTTACAATGTATAGATGCTTGGCAATAAAGCTCATTCTGATTCTGATTCTGATTCTGTTAGTTTTATGGATCTCATGTCTTCATGACCCATGTCTCCAGAGTGTCTGACGTCCGCCTGAATAAGCTCAGTTATCAGGACTGTCCCATTCTGTCCCTTCCCTTATCCTCATCCTCCCTCTGCTTTCTCCTACCTATATATATCAGACTTAGAAGAATGGATCCTTTAGAGATTCTAGGTGTGTCTGAATGTCATGCCTTGTAACCTCTCCCCCATAGTGGCCAATGGGGTGATTTGGTAATAAATGTACATAAATTCAGCTTTCCGCCTGATTATTTGACTTTGAATAATTTAAGCTCAAAATTATTCTAACCCTAACTGAAATTTGTTCAAATGCATTCATTACTCATTTTATTACCGTATTTTTTGGACTATAAGGCCCACTTATCTTTCCATGCACGCAAAAAAAAATTTTTTCCCGGCTCCGACTACCTCGCTTTAATGCGCCTTATAATCCGGTGTGCCTTATGTATGAAAATAGACCATCAAATAGACCGTTCATTGATAGTGCGCCTTATAATCCGGTGTGCTTTATAGTCCCAAAAATACGGTAATATAGATAGATATTTTTAGCACAAATAAATAAATATACAAACTGACCCTACCATAGCTGAGATGAACAGTCAGTTGACGTGACCTGCTGCAAAGAGCCTGAGTCTTCACTACTGAGCGTGTCACAGTACTGAGCACGGATGGGGAGCCGTGCTCAGCCATTACGTTGTTTAAGTCATTTTCTGTATTGTCTCATATTTATTTTCCTGTTTATATTTGCCTTTATCCTCAGTTTTTTTTTTTTTTTTTCGTGGTCATTAGTATTGTGCTATGAATACCTTTTGGGTTTTGTATTCCTTCTTGTTTTTGTCTTGGTTGTTATTATTTCTTATGGCATATTTTGGTCTGTTCCTGTTAGAATTATAGTCAGTTACCTTTTTGTTTCCTGCACTCCGTAGTCATCTGTTACTTTGTTTCTCCCTGTGTGACAGCTGTCAGCGCTACTTCCAGGTGTCAGTTCTGTTGCGGGCTGTCACACCTGTCAGTGTTTTTTGATTATTTTGTCACTCATGCACCCACACCTGATGCCAATTGTTTACACCTATTTAAGACCGGAGGCAAGACTTTACCCTTGCAGCAGTCTTCTGGTTTTGTCAGACTCTAATTCTGCGTCTCTCTCTGCTCTGATGCAAATGTTAATTCTACGTTTCTCCTCACTCCCGGTGGACTCCCCATCTGGTAGAGTCCTCCGGGCATTTTCCGATTGCCTACTTAAACTGTGTGTATTTTCGTTCGTGTGTGTTTTTCTGTTAATAAATATGCAAACTCACAGTCTGCATTTGGTGTCTTCAGTCAGCCCTTGAAAAGGGCGATTTATGACAGAGCGGAGGAAAAGATGAAGCTACTTTGCTTTTGTGGAAATAGATTATTTTTCCTTTGTTGCAGCTAAGGACAAAAGCATATTGGTGGGTTGAAAGCTAAGTGCCGGTTGAGACCTGCTGCAATCTTCAGGAGCACCTGGAAACAGCAACAAAGACCCGACAAAGCTAGTGCTAAGTAACTGCTAGCTATGCTAACAACACTGTGTTAGTAGAGCTAGTCTATCTGAACAGCCACGGCTGGATGTAAAGTGGAAATATTCTTGTCTCAACACCCACGGCTGGATTTCAAGCACAGGTATGCATCTGGACAGTTTGTGACTCAGCAAGAATTAAACCAACTGATTGCCAGATACGTTGTTACAGAATGAAGATGTGTTATTAGCAGTCACTTTCCATCATACAGCTGGACTGTGATCCATTGAAATTAAAAGGCTTTCACTTGCTACATGGATAAAGATCATTCTAAAATGGATTTTGATCTCTAAAAGGAATTTGAGGGACTGGATCATGTCTCTGTCACAGCAGACATTTGGACTGTGGATAATGGACATTTTCTTTGGATCACTGCACATTGGATTAATCCATAACATAAAGGTAAGATAAACATGGATAGCTTTATACAGTGTGGCCAACTCTTACTCTTTTGGACTGAGTCTCACTCTTTTTCCCTCTCCCTCACTCCACAAACCCTATTTCTCACTTCAAAATGAGGAAATTACTTGTAATATCATGTTGATTTTTTTCAGATTTTTCTCACAATAAGAGCTCTCAAGGCAGAATAAAGCAGACTGAACATGTTCTAAAAGCTCTGTCTGAAACCGTCTGTTTTCAGCCTGACATTAATAAACCCATAATGTAATCCATTAATTAAATTATCTTGCTATATGTGCAAGATGATTTAAGTATGCATTTAAAAGTAACATGAAAGTTATTTTTCCAAGTAACTAATCATGCAACTTTAGTCATGCAGTAATTGGTAAAGTAACTTAATTACTTTTGAAAAGAAGTAACTAGTAAATGTAATTAGTTTCTATTTTTTAGTAACTTGCCCAACACTGGTATTAATGCTTACGAGCCCCAGTGTATGTATTGTTCTCCTACGTCATGTATAAAGTCTTGTGGATTATCTACCGCATATCTACCACAGCTTAAAATTTCAAGTGTGTTCTGCTCTTGACTCTTTTTTGCTGAATATTATATTACATTTATGTCACATAAATTAATGGATAGGCATAGCCACATTGCCATATGGAACACATGTTCATATCAGGTGTTAGGACCCGCAAACAGCAAGATTTCTCAGTGTCAAATCAAGAGGCTTACTACTTTGAAACAAAACAGGTGGAGTCTGGCATCTCTGGTTCTTAAAACTTAATTTCAAGGGGCCAGGCTATATTTCATGCAAAGCCTTTAATTCCACTGAGCCCCCTTGTCTAAACTGTTCTACATGATGGTAATCACTGTAAAGCATCTCTCTAACTCTCTCCATCTTTATCTCACTTTTTCATCTGTCTCTCCATCTGTCTCTCTCTCATCTAGCTTCCTTCCAGCACTTTCTCATATCAGTCGCTCATCATCCTGCTCCACCTGTCCTTCTCAATTGAGTTTAACACACTTAATGTCCATGAATGTTGTGCAAGTGAAACTGTCAGAGTATCTGAACACATTCTGAACTTCTGTCTCGCTTTCTGTCTTTGTTTTTGTTGCTGATTCTCGTTGCCTTCCATCCTCCGAGTAGATCGTGTCAGGCACTATTAAGGTAAACATGATGAAAAGTCTCCTCATCTGTTTGCCAGTCAGATGAGGACAAGCTGGGATGTGAGCAGAACTTTTTTTTTTATTTAACATGTGAATAGTGAATCACTTCCCTCCACTAAGTCTGTTTGAGAGACAACCCTTGAAACATGCTGTATCAAAGCCGACAAAAGTCCGTCTTTCAAACATTTTCTCAGAGGGGAGAAAAAAGAAGGGCACGCAACAGCTGCAGGAAGGGAAATCCAATTAAGATGCTTAGTCTACGACATGATGAATTATATCATATTCGTCTTGAGCAACCTTAATTATTGCAGATTTGCCTCCTCATTTAGATGGTGTTTAAAGCACTGTTGCTTTTGTAAATGCTTAGAGGAAAGACACAAGTGACTATGTTTACATTTGAGCAATGAAGTTCATTTTGATGTTTGCTTTTCATTCCTTGGTGTGAAAAAGGGATCCAGTGTGTCATGTTCGGGGTTGTTTTCAACCCCATCCATGGCCTGTGGCTGTAGGTTTTGATCCTTGCTTATCAGTTCCAGCTGGCAGATTGAGCCTTGCTCTTTGCCAGTCCTACGGCCACGCCTTCCTCCTCTCACCAGACATTGACTAGCAGTTTGGATCACCCCATGCACACATGTACACACACTCACACATGCACACACACTCACACACGCATACACACATTCATCCAATTAATTACGCATCTGCTTGCCACATGGCTGTGTCCACTTGCCTTCGTTAGTATAATGTGTACTTATAGGGAGGCAGTGTACGCAGTCAGTGTGGCAGCTTCAGTCAACCAAGCATGGACATCCTGACTCACCGGATTATTAGCTGTTTCCTTTGGACTGATCACATTGTTGCTTAGAGCCTTTCCGCTCCAACATTTCTGTAAGTCCTCATTTTTGTGCCTTTTACCTCCGCTCCTGATTGTTTGGAGCGCATTAGGCACTTCCTTAAGCCAACTAGGTTTGCAGTGGGTTGTCTTCCCCATTCTCATCTGTAACTGTTATTTGGACATTCTGTGTACATTTTCCCTGTAATAAACATGCTGTGGGTAACCCCCACAACATACTGGGACAAGCAGAGCGCTCAGCTGGAGCAATTAGCAGAACAATGAGATGTGTGTATTGACATCAATGGGCAGCCTCTCTTTGTCTAGTTCAGGCGCTAGTGTCCTGCTGTTGATATGTGTGACTCAAATGCAGGTGTTCATGCCTTCCTGCCCTGTACTGTGATGCAAATGTCCCATGCCTTCCTGCAGTTACTGTGATGTTAATGTGCCATTCATGCATTGTCTGTAGTGAGGTATTTAAACTGCATATCGCTCTGTAACTCTCTCTCTCTGACGACTGCTCAACTGACCACACGATTGCCTGAGAGCCTGAGGGCTCACTCTAGCCCGCACCCACTGGGGTGGAGTGAGTTCTGTGATGGCGGATAATAAATTCCCTTAAAAACTCTCAGTTCGCCCTTATTATTTCATACCGCCACAATGTCTACTTTACTGCACGTTGGGCTCGCTCCTATTTCATATGTTCGCTGCAAGATCACGCAGTGGACATGACACAGTGTGGAAATTCCTTCAACATGCATTCTCTCTGTTCATTTTTGAATAAATGACCATACAACTACTTAACTTAATTGTGGTTAACTATGTTCATTATGTTTTCAATCCATATTTTTGAGTCTTATTCTCCTTGATGTTAAATTCCAAGATGTTGAATGAAAAACTAACAGCCATATTTTCAGAAAATGACAAAGTAATTCAACCTTTTGCATACTATAAGGCTTTAACCAAAATTACATTTGCATATAGTATTATAAACAAGAGGTGGAATAAATAAATAAATAAACTCAAGCTGAACTGTTACAGCAAAGTTGTGTATGTTGTGGCCTCCAGAATATGCCAAATAAATACAAGTAAGTAGCGAAGATACTATAGACAGGCAAACACTGTAGACAGTCAGATAGACAGACAGATAGATAAGACAATTTTGATTATTATAATTTTTGTTGAGGACCATTAGTGCCAAGAGAAACATACAGTATATACAGCTCTAAGTGGACAAATTGTTAAAGATGCACGCCGGTGGATACAAATCTCTTACAAAAACAAATATACACTGTCTAAAACAGTATTTGATGCCCTTTTTTCTACAAACAAAACCTTTCATTGACCATGTTTACATGCACATGGATAATCCAGTTATGACTGGATTTCTGGAGTTATCTGATTATTCAAGTGGCAATGTAAACAGAATAATCTGATGAAGGCCATGTAATCAGGGTCTTTAACTCAAGTGATTTACCCTCCAGTAATCCATGTACTGGGGCTATTGTCTTACAGTTTCATGTCAAAATCCAGGATTTCCACTGGTAACATTTCTGCATGGCAATCTACACACCAAAAACTGAACTGCCACGCTGAGAAAAAAGTATAGATTTTTTTTTTTTTTTTTTTAAAGAGCAACACAAGAGCCAATTTAAAAAATGAGAAAAGAGCCACATGTGGTGCGAGAGCCGCAGGTTTGCCACCCTTGACATATATCGCTAAGTAAATAAATGAAAGACTATTACTCTGGAAGCACGCACACTAACAGCACAAGTCAAAACAGTCATAGCATCGGGACGGTCAGAGTGTGCCGCTCTTGTGAAAGTTCAGCCAGCAGCCAAGTGTATCTCGTATCACTGTCTGAGAGACAAAACTGAATCTGTGTACTCGCTCAACTGATGTCAGAGTAAAGCATGAGCGTCCATTCAAGAGAAAAAAAGCAGAAGAGGTATGTAAGCAGTGGAGGAGGTGATGGGCAAATGATACCGAGGCTTGGAGCTTCTCTCACTCTTCCTGAAGTGGACACTGGGTCAAATCTTGTATCAAAACACCAGTGGGCTTCACTTCATGCTTCGGCTCAAAGTGTCCTGTTGTTTGTATATACTTAATCCAGGTTTTAAATATAGGTTTCTAAATGAACCTGAACCAACATTTTACCTTTCTTATTCTGTCATTTATTTCTGTCATTTATAGCAGCGACAGAAAAAAACTAAAAGCCATCCGCTATTTTGAAAGATGTTTCTGCCGTTATTAAATAGCAATTATCAAGCCCATCGTCTCCTTTTATTTATTTATTTTTCCATCTTGTAACATCTTGTAGTGTTCTCCGTCTGCGCATAGCTGCACACAGTCTCCTCAATATGCATCCATCGGTATCACATTTTTGGACTATTTCACTCCTTATTCACTGTCATTGTTTTAACAGGGTGATTTTAATTAAACCAAAATGTAACAGAAACAGGAGTTATTTCATCACATCCACTGAAATCCCAACAGTCTTTTTTCCCCCCCGAGCAGAGGTTGTGTCTGCTGATGCATAATCTGTGTGTAACAGGATGGGCATAATCGGTGTGCCCATGCTGTAAATTCACAGATAAAACTGAAAATGCAAATGACAATAAAAGCTACCAAGTGTTTTTTCATACTAAAATTAAAATGATGATAAAATTAGATCAAAATTTGATCATAATAATAATTTTTAAAACTCTCTCCATCAAAATGATGGGTAAAGATAAATTCCTGATGGCAATTAACCAAAAAGCAAGGAAGAAAAGGAAACACAAGGCTTAGCTTGGCAGCTCGGTGGCACAGTGGTTAGCACTGTGGCAGCATAGCAAGAAGGTCATGGGTTCAATCCCACCCTTTACCATTGTGAGTTCAATCCCACCTCTTGACCATTGGTGACCCTTCTGTGTGGCGTTTGCATGTTCTCCTCGTGTCTGTGTGGGTTTTCTCCGGATATTCTGGTTTCCTCCCACATGCCAAAGACATGCAGGTAAAGTTAATAGGCATTAACTGGAGATTCTAAATTGTATTTAAGTGTGAGAGTGAAATGTTGCTTTTCTCTCTGTGATGGCCCTGCCACGGACTGGCGATCTGTCCAGGGTGTACCCTGCCTCTTGCCCAAAAATGCAGAGATAGGCTCCAGCCCCTACTCCCCCGCAACCCGAAAAGGATTAAGCAGTAGAAGATGGATGGATGGAAGGCTTAGCTTGCTTTTGGAATCATTGTGGATGTGGAGGGGGCAGAGAAAGACCTGTGTGTGTAGGTGGGCTTGGTAATCACCTCCTTCCTCAAAGTGGGAAAAAAGGTTTAAGATCATTGGCTCCATCGATCTCGAAAGCTCATGGGGGGGTTTTGTGCCTTGGGTCATCATTCAGGGAGCTGCACCATCGGGCGTGGTTGTAGAGGCCAATACGGGATCTGCAGATCCTGCTGCAGCCGCTGCAGATAAATTCTTCACAGTGTAGTGGGGGTCTCGACAGTCTCCTCTGTCTGCGGAGTCTCTTCTCCCCCCAGCGAGTGTCTCTTCTCTCCTCTGCTGTTCGGATGACATCCTGGGTGGTGGTCCACCAGTTGGAGCGGACGGAGGCGGCTGACTTCAGGTCGTAGGGGTTGAAGCCTCCAGCCTTGAGGTTGCGCTTGCAAACATTCTTGAATCTGAGAGTTGGGCGTCCCTTTGATCTAGTTCCAGTAGCCAGCTCCCCATACAGTAAGTCTTTGGGGATGCGGCCATCCTCCATTCGGTTGACGTGGCCAAGGCATCGCAAGCGTCTCTTTGTCAGGATGGCAAACATACTGAGCACATCTGCTCTGGCCAGGACGTCGATGTTGGAGACACGGTCCTGCCAAGTGATGCGCAGTAGTCTGCGAAGGCAGCGTTGGTGGAAGGCGTTCAGCCGGCGTTCCTGGCAGGAGTAGAGGGTCCATGCTTCACTGCCATATAGGAGAGTACTCAGTACGCAGGCCATGTAGACTCTTATCTTGGTGTTGGTGGTTAGCATAGAGTTGTCCCAGACTCGCTTCGCCAGATGGGCCATCACCGTCGATGCCTTGCCGATACGGGCATTCAGTTCGGCGTCTAGGGAGAGATTGCTGGAGATGATCGACCCGAGGTAGGTGAACTTGTCCACCACTGTAAGTGTGTGGTCGCCGATGTTGATACTGGGAGCACTGCTGACATCCTGGCCCATGACCTCGGTCTTTTTAAGGCTGATGGTGAGGCCAAACTCAGAGCAGGTACGAGCAAAGCAGTTGATGAGACGCTGGAGCGCTTCCATGGTGTGGGCAACAAGACCAGCATCATCAGCAAAGAGCAGCTCCCTGATCAGAACGCTCCGCACCTTGGTCTTTGATCTGAGGCGTGCCATGTTGAAGAGGCCTCCGTCGCTCCTGGTGTGGAGGAAGACACCGTCTTCAGAGTCCCGGAAGGGGAAGCACAGAAGCAGGGAGAAAAAGATGCCAAATAGGGTAGGAGCCAGAACACAACCCTGCTTCACACCGTTCTTGATCGGGAAAGGGTCTGAGGATAATCTATCAAACTGGACAATGCCGTTCATGTCCTGGTGGAACGACTTGATCATGCTCAAAAGCTTGGGGGGGACATCCAATTCGTTGGAGGAGGGCAAACAGTCCATCCCTGCTGACCAAGTCAAAAGCCTTGGTCAGGTCGATGAAGGCCAAAAAGAGGGGTTGTCTCTGCTCCCGGCACTTTTCTTGCAGCTGCCTCATAGAGAAGACCATATCTATGGTTGACCTGGTTGCTCTGAATCCACACTGCACCTCTGGATACACACGTTCGGCAAGTAGTTGTAGTCTGTTGAGGACGACACGGGCAAAGGCTTTGCCAACTATGCTTAGGAGTGAGATACCACAATAGTTGTTACAATCGCTCCGCTCCCCCTTGTTCGTGTAGAGAGTGATGATTTTGACATCACGCATATCTTGGGGCGCAGCCCCTTCCTCCCAGCACTGCAGCAGGAGCTCATGGAGGTGTTTCAAGAGCGAGCTCTCCTTTGCGGTTTTGACGATTTCAGGGGGATGTTGTCACTGCCTGGAGCCTTGCCGTTTGAGATGGAGTCTATTGCCTTGCTGAGCTCCTCGATGGTGGGTGGAGCGTCAAGCTCATCCATGACTGACAGTAGAGGGGTGTTCTCAAGGGCCGTGTTCGAGACGGTGGTTACTCTCGAGTAGAGCTCTTGGTAGTGCTCAGCCCATCTCTCCATTTGTTTACCGCGATCCTTGATGACATC
This sequence comes from Pholidichthys leucotaenia, assembly GCA_020510985.1. NCBI lineage: Eukaryota > Metazoa > Chordata > Actinopteri > Cichliformes > Pholidichthyidae > Pholidichthys > Pholidichthys leucotaenia. Next base: position 268,033,062 of record CM035848.1, on the reverse strand, counting down.
TCCTGCAGCTGATTTAAGTGGGGCAGTCTTGATGACACTGGGACCGAAAGCCTTCTTCATGCCTTCATACATTTTACGCACGTTTCCGTGATCTGCAGAAAGCTGTATGTCCTGGCAGAGGTTAAGCCAGTAGTCGCTGGCAAATCGCCTTGCAATCTTTTGTGCATTGTTCCTCGCAGCGCGCAGTGTAGCAAGCGTCCGCACAGAGGGCTCCTTCTTGTGGGCAATTAGGGCTGCATGTTTGGCGGCGATTGCAGGTTCCATCTCAGCGGCTCCAGCTTCAAACCAATCTGCGCTCTTCCCCACCTTTTTCCCAAAGGTACCTATGGCGGTCTCAAACACAGCCTCATGGATGTGGTTCCACCTTGCAGAAGCACAGTCGGTGGGACAGTCCGCCAGGGCTTCATTTATGACTTTAGCATAGCGTTCCCGCAGTTCAGGTACTGTAATCATAGCTGTGTTGATGCGGGGTCGGAGTTTCTGCTTGGAGCGGTTAACACGTCTGAGGCAGAGACGTACCTTGGTGGCGACCAGGGAATGGTCGGTGTCACAGTCAGCACTGTGGAAACTGCGCGTGACCAGCACTCGGTTCAGCAGGGATCTCCTGGTGATGACAAAGTCCAGCTGATGCCAGTGGCGAGACCTTGGATGTCTCCAGGACACTCGGTGACAGGGCTTGGTGGAGAAGAATGTGTTGGTCAGACAGAGGTCATGAAAGGAACAGAGTTCAAGAAGGCGTTGACCGTTCTCGTTGAGCTTGCCGATGCCGAAGCGGCCAATGCAGCGGGGCCAGGAGTCATGATCTGCTCCTATCCGTGCGTTAAAGTCACCGAGCAGAAACAGGTGCTCCTTGGCAGGGATCTGCTGGATCCTGGTTTCGAGCGCCTCGTAGAATGCATCTTTCACCTCAGTTGAAGAGCAGAGCGTTGGAGCATAGGCGCTAAGGATATTAGCTGGTCCAGAGGAGGTTATGAGATGGAGAGAGAGGACTCGTGGAGTGCCTGAAGACGGCGGTTCAATAGAGGACAAAAGGGAGTTTCGAACAGCGAATCCAACACCGTACAGGCGATGCTCGTCAGGCTCCTGTCCCTGCCAGAAAAACGTATAGTTCTTCTCCTTCAAGCTGCCGCTGCCCAGGAGTCGCGTCTCTTGCAGTGCTGCAATGTCAATATTGAGCTTCTTCAGCTCGCGGTCGATGATAGCAGTTTTCCATGCGTCGTTGATTTGCTGGAGGTCGTCAGAGAGGCGAGGACACATTGTTCTGACATTCCAGGTTGCCAGACTCAGCGCTGGCGGCTTTGGTTTCTTGATATTAGCTGGTGCAGTGATTACAGTCCGTGATTCAGCTTTTGGCCTACACTTCAAGCACCCTTTGAAGTAAGCGGACCGTGACGGGCCAGCACCTTACTGACTGGGGGCTGCCCAGCTAAAGGCGGGCGGTAGCTGGCCAGTGGGACACGATGATCCCTCCCACCGTCGGGAGACAGCCCTAGGCGCCCGAGCTTACGCCAATTTGCTCTGGACTTTTAACCAGTAACTGCGTCTCCCCATTTTGAGCTGCCGCAGAAGGCGGCACTGGAGTGACCTCTCCAGGGCACAGGCCAGGGCGAAGTTGTGGAGAAACTGAGATGCCCAGTTGACAGATCCTCCTTCTCGGCCTTGCTGGTAGTGTCCAATGGAAGGGACTAGCCGATACAGTTGGTACCAACTTGGCTACAGGAGTTGCCGGGAGGTCCCGCTGCGCGAAGACCAACCGCCTTTGGGGCTCCACTCCGGATTTTCTGTAGGGGTTGTCTCCCTTAGCCTTTGTCACTCCCGTGACGACCAAAAGGCAGTGGTGCTATTTGCCCATAGCTGGGGGTTGTTTTGTGTGGCACCAGGGCATGTCCACGTGCGGGTGGGCCTGCGTGCCACACATTTGGGCCCAGCCCAAGGGGGACACACCTCCTCCCTTAATGCGACAGGTTGTACTGGGCTACATCTTACCAGTAGAGGAGAGAGAAAACTTCCTCTCCCACCTGACAGTAGATCATTGGCTCCACCGATAAGAAGAACCACTGGCATAAATGAACAAAAACATCAGCAGATTAAAATGACCACAGTCTTTTCTGAATTTCTATTGTTGATATGGGATTGAAACAGTGTCAGTGGTTCAGTCACATTCCTGAGAGGTTCTTATGGCTTCAGTTGGCCACCAGATGTCACTGTTCTTAGTTACACTGAAGCCTTGATGCTTTGAATCGTTTTTGGCACAATTAGAAGGAAAGCCTCAGAGTATCATTGAGGCTTCACCTGCCCATCACTAAGTGGAGGCAATTATAATGGTTTCAACCCACTAATAGGGACAACGAGTCATTAAGCTAACACGTGCAGTTAAGCTTGATATGCAGGCTAACTGAGGCAGATACATGGACGACTGAACTGCTGAGAATTTAATTCATCAACCACTACAATATTAACTAATCTATGTTCATTATTATGTACCTTGTAAGTTAAAATGATCGAAATTCATGAAGTCATTGACTTAAATCTGTTAACATCCTCCAGCCTTCAGATCAACTAAACCTACCAACATTTGGATTTCAAAATATGGGAGGTTTTTCCTGCTGTCTGACTGGCCAGGAGTGTTCTAAAAACTGTAAATATTTAGAACTAACATGAATAAGTAGGCGTGTCGTGGTAAATAAGTAAATAAGTAAATCTTTGGTCACTTTAGTTAATTTGATTTCATTCAATATAGCTTTATGAATATTTTTTTTTTTAAATCAGAGTTGAAATTATTGTTCTATTCTAGCTCTGCAAAATTATGATTAAAAGTTTTAATTATATAAGGAAAAAAAATCAAAATTTTACCATTAATTAAAAACCAGTAAACTTGCCAGTAAGGTATGCAATAATTTCATTATAAAAATAGACAAAAAATGAGCAATAAAATAATCCACAAATCAATGATAATAAAGTTTCAAATGTACAAGAAAAGTTATAATTTTACAAGATTTTACAAATTCATGAGAAAAATAGTTGCAAATTTAGGTAAAAACGTTTACAGAGTAAACTACAAGAAAATGGTGATAAATTTGGGAGAAAACCCTCAGACCTTCAAGACTAAAGTCATTACTCAAGCATTTTTCAGGTGGGCGCTTTTGTACTCTTATTCAACTCAACTAGCAATTTTTTGGGTGTCTAATCTTAATTATTAATTTCATAAGATAACACTGCTTTTACATGAGTGCAATTTGTGGCTACTACACCCACCTGTGATCATATAATTTAAGTACGCCTAAGTTAATTACTACAGTATTATGAATGTTTTTCCTTTCGAGTGTCATGTGTTTTCTCATGTTTGCACATGCTTTACGTTCAACCCCTCCCCTATCCCAACCCCCCAAAAATATGATGCCGCCATGCCAAAGTCTTTAAGGAGGAAACACTGAAATCTTTTCCCTTTCCCCCCTCCTTCAAATGTGATTACTAGGCCCACCAACATCCCACAAAGCTAACAGTGGCTAGCACTAAATTATCAGAATACATTCTGTGATAAAAAGACTTACTAACTGTTTACTTTCTTTTCTTTTTATGTTGTTATTCTTTTGTTATTCTGTTAAATTGATCGAATCTGATGAATAAAATGTTACAAAAATAAAGACTGACCTGTTGAAGGACATGCCCAGTTGTATGCACAGTAGCCCAGGATAATGACTGAAACCGCACTGGACCTTGAAAGCAGTTTAATGGTAAAATGCATCTTAAATTTGGGTCAAGTTGTCACGATCTGAGCATGGGGATATCCCGCCATGTTCGGTCTCTTTACTTTTTTTCATATTTGTATGGTGTTGTATTTTTGAGTTTTTAGTCCTGTTATTTCACCTTTGATTAATTGCCACTTATCCTGTATTGTTTCTTAGTGTAGGTTATTTTCTCGTTGCATTCATTGTAGTGTTATTCTTGTTTATATGTTTGGGTTTATTTTTGTTATCTCATTGTACTTATATTCTCTTGTATCTTCTCTCTTCCTGGGGCTGCAGCTGTCAGTAGCACTTCTGGGTTTTTTTTTGCTCCGTGTGGGCGGTGCTCCTGTCAGCTGTCAGTCCCAGATCTCCCTCTCACTGCTCCCAGCTGATCCCAGTTGCACTCATTGTTACCTTCTGTCCGCTCACGTGACCCACTTTCTGTTATTCAGTGTGCACAGCTGCACTGAGTTTTTGATTACTGACTGTTCATGGGTGTTGGTAATTGGTTGCAGTATTTAGACACGCCGCGCACTGCCCTCAGCGTGGCGATCTACTGTGTTGTCATGTCATGTCTTGCAAAGTTTTTGTCACCTTTGCCAAGTTCTTGTCACGTCTTTTTTTTTTCTCTCGTTTTCACTCTTGTCTGGAATTTAGTTTCTGTTTAATAAATCCTGCCGTGGAGGATAAAGCCTGTGCATGGGTCTAATTCTTTGCCCCAGAGGGCAAATCATGACATATACTATTTGAGCCCCCTGCTTTATAGGCAGAAACATTGCACTTTTGTTCTCAAGGTTGGGAGACAAAGACACACTGTTTGATCTGCTGTGACTGACACCATGATCAGTGTGAAAGTTACGACCACGTGAATCCGGGGTGACACGCTGAGGGATCCACTCTAATTATCAAGATTCCATTTAAGATCAAAGAAAACCAACACGTGGTTTCCTCCCATCGCTCACCCACCAATCCTCTCTGTGATTTCATGCTGACACTCCACTACATCACTACCACCGCCGTGCGGTTTCCTCCTTCATCGATCAGTCTTCTGCCTTTTCCTTTTTTGCTCATCTTAAAATCACTGGGAACCTTGCATTCCACACCTCATCTCTAACCATCTGCACCCTCCTCCCCTCCCAGTATTCTCCATCTCCTCCATTTCTCACTTTGCACCGACCCTTTCCCCAGTTTAATCGTTCATCAGTGATGTGTTTGCATTAAAAGGTGACCATTTTATCAAAAAGGCGTGTTGCTAGGCAATTTCTCTGTGTGTGTGTGTGTGTGTGTGTGTGTTTCTGCATGACTGAGAATAACGAGTGGTGTCACATATGTGAATGATGCCCAGTTTATGGCTTGGTGAGAATAAAGAGATGGAATGAAGGTGCCAGGGGAGTGTCAGAAGGGTACCAAGAGGTGGTAGATGCATAACAAGGAAAGGAGGAATGGAGAGTCAGAGGGGAATGGGTGTATGGAAGCGTGGAGGGAAGAATAAGTTAAGAGTCATAGATTGATCAATGGCAAAAAGCAGGTGAGGAAAAAAACAAACAAACTGAATGCAGGGAGGAGAGACTGACAAAATTAAGGACCCAGAAGCATGTGCAGACTAATCTCAGAAGAGATAAAGAAGCTGAGGAGCATGAGTGTGAAGAGGTGTAAAGCTGGTGTCTGAATCTTAAGGCAGGCAATTAAAAGCAAAACAGAGAGACAAGACAGCCTCTGGATTGCTGAAGCAGCTGTCTGAGACTAGTGGTCATAATATAGTACAATAACATTTTCACACACATCAGACACAGTGACAGGCTGAGGAGGAAATTCCTTCCGACGCCGACTGCGTGGCAGCCTTTTACAGCAGCTCCGCTCACTACTCAGCTTTGTCTCACCTCTATTTTATTATTCATTTTCTTGTACGACTTTTTTCTTGCTTGTGTTAATTTACATTCATCGCGTGCACCATAGACACTAATGCAGCCACTCTGGCGCTGATATCAATGCTCGTTTTCTCCACTTCATCTGTGTCTGGGGATCCAGTGTGCTGGGTCCCTATTGTTTACACGAGAGACCAGCGGCTAGCTCGCCGCCGCTCAGTGGTGCTTCCGGAAGGAAGACCCGAGATTCTCTGTAAGCTGAGGTGGAAAAAATGGGCTTGTCATGCAAGGAGGAGAGGGACAAGCCCATTCTCCCATCCACAGTCATGGGGAATGTGAGGTCTCCCCAAAATAAGACGGGCTAGTTAGTGGCTCTGGCCCAGCATGACAGAGTCTACTGGGAAGCTAGCCTCATGATGTTCATGGAGACTTGACTAATTGTGCTAACCCCAGATGCTAATATCAGGCTAGATTGTTTTAAGCTGCTGTGGGCAGACAGAATAGCGGAATGCGGCAAGAGGAATGGAGGTGGGGCAGTGTTTGTGAATGATAGATGGTGTAACCCTGGGGACATCACGATTTAAGAAAAGCACTGTTGGAAGGACTTAGAGTTGTTAACTATTAGCATGAGGCCTTACTACCTACCGAGGGAGTTTTCACACGTTACTGTGATCGCTGTGTATGCGATCCCTCCCCCTTCTCTGCTAACGTTGATGCAGCCTTTGACATCATCCACTCAGTCAGCTGCAGACACAGCACTCCATTGCCCTCGTGCTCATCTCTGGGGATTTTAACAATGCTCCCCTGTCCTCCACCCAGCCCACTTTCACCCAGTATGTCACAAGCTACACCAGGGAGAATAAAATACTGGACTTTGTCATGAATGCTGAAAACAGGATCCACTTGCAGGACTCAAGTCCAAAAGTTTAATTTGAGCTGGTTACCCAAACACAGCTCGAGGGCCAAAAATGAAGACAACCAAGCTAGCAGGCAGGCACAGCGAACACAAACTTGGTAGGCAAAAAACATGGCAGGATACAGGCAGACTAGACACGGTACGTGTTGATCACACAGCATGACTGTAGGACACCTGACAGAACAAAGGGAGACACAAGGTTAAATAGGGCAAGGGCTAATCAAAGAATACAAAACAGGTGAGGACGCTAATCAATGCCAACTGTCACGCCGCGCCATTCATCAGCGGCGCCACCTGCTCACGCACCTGCTACTCATCAGCGGCGAGGGATAAAAGCCGCCTCGCCCTGAGCTTCGGCCTGAAGCCGTTAGACTTCATCGCCTTCCATGCGAAGCATCAACTCTCTCTTCAGCGTCACGCTAAGCGGTAAGAAGATTCCTTTCCTTACCTCTCCCAGTCTGCTCCCCTGTGCACAGGTGGATTCCTCGGTGGCGGACAACTCCGTCCCTCGTCCTTCCTCGCTGCTGCACCGAGTCCTGCAGGTGACTGTCTCCCGGGGTTCCGTCCTTGAAGTGCCTGCCATCAGTCTAACACAAGTAAGCTTCTCTCCCTCGCCTATTCTCCTCCTGTATTGGTGTGCGCCCGTCACCCTGTGTCTGTTCTTTCCCATAGGGTTGCCGGCTGAACGGTCTCCTGCCTCTGTGCCCGAAGCAGACGCCACCACCAATACATTTACATTCCGCTGACACACACCCATACACCCCTGCTGTTAATAAACAGTTTGAACTACTCTGAGCCTGTGTGTGTGCATCTCCTGAGCCGAACGTTATGTCAGTACGGCTTCAGCAGAGCGGCTCGGCAGATGGCGGGCTCGCGCACCGGCTTACCACTCTCGAGGTTCGGGTGGATCAAATTGCTTATCAGCAGCAGGTGATTCTAAACCAACTTATTAACATCACTAACCGATTGGACCGCCTGGACCCCCAACAGCCGTTCCCCCCCGGCTCACCAGGGTGGCGCAGCTCCTGCTGTTCCAGCGGCCGTCCAGCCGGCTCCAGCGGCACCGGCTCGGCTCACGCCGATTCCAACCCCCGCCCGCTTTAGCGGAAAGCTCGGCGGAGCGCGGGGGTTCATTATGCAGTGTGAGTCCGTGTTCCACCGTGTGCCCGGAGACTTCCCCTCGGATCACAGCCGAATTGGCTACATAGGGAATCTCCTGGAGGGGCGCGCGTTAACTTGGACCTACGCCATAATGGCGAAGCCCAGTTACGCCACCCTCACCTATGACCAGTTCGTGGCACGCTTCCTGGAGGTCTTTGACCATTCCCGAACCGAGACGGTCCAAGTCGATCGGCTTCTCGCTCTCCAGCAGGGAAGCCGGTCGGCAGCGGACTATGCGGTCGACTACCGGGTAGCGGCGGAGGAATTGGGCTGGGACGAACGCTCCCTCTGTGGCCTGTTTCTCCGCAGCCTGAATGATGATCTGAGGGATGAACTGGCTGGTCGGGATATCCCTGGGACGCTAGCTGAGCTAACTTCTCTCGCCATCAGCTTGGATAACAGGCTGCGTGAGCGCTCCTCTGGACGGAAGTCGTCTTCTTCTCGCCCTCGGGGAGCCTCGTTGCGCCTGCCCCAAGCTCGCCCCCTGGCGACGCCGCCGCCATCGCACCCCGAGGAGTCGGAGCCGATGGTGACGGGCTGGACAAAGCTCTCCCCGGCAGAGAGACAATGCCGCCGTGAGTTGAATCTCTGCATGTATTGCGGAGATAATCAACACACGGTGGAGCTTTGTCCACAAAAGCCAAACGGCGGGGTCCGCGAGTCACTGTAGGGGGCCTCGCGGACGTCAATCGGTTAAGTCCCCTTACCCAATTGAAGCTGCCCATCCGTTTTTGCCACAATCCCACTGGGCATCTCACCCACGCACTGGTGGATTCGGGTGCAGAAGGCAGCTTTATTTCACAAAGCCTGGCAACCCGTTTGGGCATTCGCTGTCAGGCACTGAAGAATCCCATCTCCCTTGTTAACCTCTCCCGTGCCTCCCTTGGGAGAGTATCACACCAAACCATCCCCGTTCCGGTCATCATCTCGGGAAATCACCGGGAGGAGATGACCTTCTACGTCCTTCCCAACTCTGTGTCGCCCGTCATCCTGGGGTATCCCTGGCTTCGCCTTCACAACCCGGTCCTGGATTGGAGATCAGCTGGGATATCGGCATGGAGTACATTCTGCATGGGCACCTGCCTTCAGTCCGCTGCCTGCTCTCCGTCCGCTCCTCCCCCTGCGACGGACGCTGCACCCCCGGACTTGTCTCTGGTGCCCCCAGAATTTCACAACCTGGGTATGGTGTTCAGCAAAGCGAAAGCTATGTCTCTCCCCCCTCATCGGCCCTATGACTGTGCCATCAACCTCCGCCAGGGGGCTCCCTTACCTTCTGGTCGCCTTTACAGCCTGTCTGCGCCGGAGAAGGAGACGATGAACGCCTACCTGAAGGAGTCATTAAGTGCTGGGATAATCCGCCCATCATCGTCACCCGTGGGGGCAGGGTTCTTCTTCGTGGGAAAGAAGGATGGGTCCCTCCGCCCTTGTATCGACTACCGGGCCCTCAACAATATCACGGAGAAGGACCGTTACACCTTGCCTCTCATGGACACTGCTTTCCACTCCCTCCAGGGGGCGACCTGGTTCACCAAGCTGGACCTACGCAGCGCTTACCACCTCGTCCGGATCCGGGAGGGAGATGAGTGGAAAACGGCCTTCCGTACCCCGAACGGCCACTTTGAATACCTGGTGATGCCGTTCGGGTTGACCAACGCTCCTGCAGTCTTCCAGCGCCTCATTAATGACGTCCTCCGGGACTTCATCGGCCTTTTCGTGTTCGTCTACCTGGACGATATTCTCATCTTCTCCAAGTCCAGGGACGAGCACCAGGTCCACGTGAGGCGGGTCCTCCAAAGGCTGCTGGAGAATCGTCTGTACGTAAAGGCAGAAAAGTGTGAATTTTACGCCAGGAGTACGTCCTTCCTGGGGTTCATCATCGCCCACGATAAGGTGCTCCCTGACCCAGAGAAGGTAAAGGCGGTGGTGGAATGGCCTACACCTGCATCCCGGAAGCAGGTGCAGCAATTTGTTGGCTTCGCCAATTTCTACCGCCGCTTTGTCCCCAACTTCAGTACCATCGTTGGACCACTGACCCGCTTCACGTCCCCAAAGGTCCCGTTCCGGTGGACCGAAGAGGTCGCTGCCGCCTTTGAGGCGCTGAAGGCGGAATTCTCCTCCTCCCGGGTCCTTCGCCAGGTCGACCCCGCACTGCAGTGCATCGTAGAGGTAGACGCTTCGGACACGGGAGGGGGAGCAGTGCTGTCCCAGCGGTCACCGGATGATGGCGCCAAACGGCCCTGCGCCTTCTTCTCCCGGCGCTTGTCCCCGGCGGAGAGAAATTACGATGTGGGGGACAGAGAGCTCCTGGCCATCAAACTCGCCCTGCAGGAATGGCGTCACTGGCTGGAGGGGGCGAACCTGCCGTTTGTGGTCCTTACGGACCACAAGAACTTAGAATATCTGCGATCTGCAAAGCGCCTGAACGCCCGCCAGGCGCGTTGGTCTTTGTTCTTCGCCAGGTTCCAATTTTCAATCACCTTCAGGCCTGGCTCTAAGAACGCCCTGCCTGACGCCCTCTCCAGGCAGTTCACCCCCGTGGAGTCGGAGGAGGCGCCCCACTCCATCCTGCCCAGGTCGTGCGTCGTGGGAGCCATCTCGTGGGACATCAAGAGCAAGATCCGGAAGGCACAGGAGGTGGAACCTGACCCTGGCGGCGGACCGGAGGGGAAGCTGTTCGTGCCATCCGCGGTCCGAGGAGAGGTCATCCACTGGCTCCACACCTCCAAGCTCACCTGTCACCCTGGCACCTCCCGGATGATAGATCTCCTCCAACGGTCCTTTTGGTGGCCAGGCCTGCGGAGGGATGCAGCCCGCTACGCCCGGGCTTGCCCAATCTGTGCCACCTGCAAGTCGGGAAATGCCCCTCCAGCGGGTCTGCTCCAGCCCCTGCCCATCCCTGGCAGGCCCTGGTCGCACATCGCTTTGGATTTCGTCACCGGACTCCCTGTCTCCAACTCCTATGACACCATCCTGACCATCGTGGACCGCTTCTCCAAGGCCGTGCCCTTCGTCCCCCTGCGAGGCCTCCCTACTGCCCTGGAGACGGCGGACCTCCTCGTCCAACACGTGGTCAGGCTGCACGGGATTCCGGTGGACGTGGTCTTGGACCGGGGCCCCCAGTTTTCATCCGAGGTTTGGAGGTCTTTCTGCAACGCCATCGGAGCCAAGGTGAGCCTCTCCTCCGGCCATCACCCCCAATCCAACGGGCAGTGTGAGAGGACCAACCAGGAGCTGGAGGCTGCGCTCCGCTGTGTGTCCAGATCCAAACCCACGTCCTGGAGCAACCATCTTGCCTGGGTTGAATATGCCCACAACACCGCTCGCTCTTCTGCTACAGGGATGTCCCCCTTCAAAGCGTCCCTGGGTTACGACCCCCCGCTGTTTCCGGAGCAGGAGAGTGAGGTAACTGTCCCGTCAGTTAGGGCCCATCTCAGGCAGTTCCGCTCCACCTGGACTGCCGCGCGCAATGCGCTATTACGCACAGCGGAGCGCAACAGGACTGTGGCGGACCGGCGTAGAAGACCTGCCCCGGCGTACAGAGTTGGGCAACTTGTTTACATTTCCACCCAAGACGTCACTTTAAAAGGCGAGAGGAGAAAGCTGGCACAGCGCTTCATGGGTCCCTATCCCATCACCCGGATCATCAACCCGGTGGCTGTGTGCGTGGCAATTCCCCCCTCCCTCCGCATTCATCCCACTTTCCACGTGTCGAAGGTGAAGCTGGCAGTCACTGACCCCCTTTGCCCTCCTCCTGCAGCGCAACCCGCGCCCTGGATGATTGGTGGCCATCCGGCCTGGTCCGCCTCCTCCATCCTGGACTCCCGGCGCCGGGGTCGTGGGTTGCAATACTTGGTGGACTGGGAGGGCTATGGGCCCGAGCATCGACAGTGGGTGCCCCCGTCGTTTGTGTTGGACCCATCGCTCATCGCGGACTTCCACCGAGCGCACCCGGATAAGCCATCGCCAGGAGGCGCTGCTAGAGGGGGGAGTACTGTCACGCCGCGCCATTCATCAGCGGCGCCACCTGCTCACGCACCTGCTACTCATCAGCGGCGAGGGATAAAAGCCGCCTCGCCCTGAGCTTCGGCCTGAAGCCGTTAGACTTCATCGCCTTCCATGCGAAGCATCAACTCTCTCTTCAGCGTCACGCTAAGCGGTAAGAAGATTCCTTTCCTTACCTCTCCCAGTCTGCTCCCCTGTGCACAGGGGCCTGTGGGGTGTCCCTCGTCCTTCCTCGCTGCTGCACCGAGTCCTGCAGGTGACTGTCTCCCGGGGTTCCGTCCTTGAAGTGCCTGCCATCAGTCTAACACAAGTAAGCTTCTCTCCCTCGCCTATTCTCCTCCTGTATTGGTGTGTGCCTGTCACCCTGTGTCTGTTCTTTCCCATAGGGTTGCCGGCTGAACGGTCTCCTGCCTCTGTGCCCGAAGCAGACGCCACCACCAATACATTTACATTCCGCTGACACACACCCATACACCCCTGCTGTTAATAAACAGTTTGAACTACTCTGAGCCTGTGTGTGTGCGTCTCCTGAGCCGAACGTTATGTCACCAACAACCGACACATGGGTAGAACAGCGACGACGGACATGGGAAAACAGGATGGGCGGGGCAGCACACAGAAACATGAACAGAGGATCAGGGGAAACAAGACCAAGACAGTCATGATACACAACAAGTACACAATACTGAAAACACAAAAGAACAAGACAAAACATAGAAAATCATATAACAATAAACTCAAGGCGAGGACGTGGGTCCAACCCACGACTTGACAGACTCATTTTATGCAAACACCAAACAGGAATACAATTCATCTCCCCTCACTCTGCTAGGAAGACTGGGTCACAGTGTGGTTCACCTGCTGCCTGTGTACACACCTCTTGTTCACAGAAAAAAACAAAACAAAACAAACTCCTGTTTCCTACAGAGTGAGGAGATCATCCGATGAGGCGGAGGATGGTCTGAAGGATTGTTTTGAATCCATTGTGTGTGAGCAACTTTGTGATCCACATGGTGAGGACATCGACAGCCTCACACACACCATCATGGACTATACAAACTTCTGTGTGGAGAGCACCATGTCCACCAAGGGCAAACGGTGTTTATCCACCAACAAACCATGGATCAACCATGACATTAAGACCCTGCTGAAGGAGAAGAAGAGCGTTTTTAGGTTGGCTAGTCTGTAATGTTAAATTAAAATAGTGACCAAGAACTGGCAGTTAGTAACTAATGGTTAGTAATTAATGGTTATTAGAACACCTGTGAAATGGAACGATACATATTCAGCAAAATTCCCGAGCGTGGGTATCATGGAATCTGCCTTCTGGAGTCCCTATTGTCCAATCAATTGCACTGTATGAACCAACTGTTGTGCATGTATAATAATAATAATAGCTTTATTGTCATTTTGCACATATGTTCAGTGGAATTTGCTATCGTTCACCAATCACTGTTTATTTGCATCACTTTATCTAGTCACTTACCTTTATCTCGAGACTGCTCAACCTCATTGCTCTGTCTGATCTGATATGCTCATTTCTAATCCTGTACCTCCTGTTTTTTTTTTATTTGCATCAAGACATGCCACAAGTCTTTATACTACTAGGAGATTTCAAGGTTAAATACAGTAACTCCCCCTTCATGTTAGAAATTTTACTGAAATCAGCCATCTTTTTATCACAACCTCACTCTTTTATTTATGGCATTGTCTGTGAATCTGGTGTAAAAGACCACATAATACTGAGGAAAAAATAGTTACTGTGGCAACCCAGTTGAAAATTTTGTGTGTAATTGCTGTCACTTCACCCTCCATTGCTCAAAGGTCCCATACTGTGCCAATTCCAGGGATTATTTAGTCTGGCATCCTCAAGGAAATACATTTGTAGCATTAAAGATGAAAAACTATTTCTAAGTTGTTTTACAGCTCCTTAAACAGCTATGTACAGAGTTCTGTCTAAAATAGTTGGTTTTCACTCTACTCACAAACATTATTAAACACCTAATCTGATCGGGTAGGTTTTTGAGCGGGACGAGTAAGCAGGTAGTCAGCATGTATTTGTTTAGCTAACTTGGAGTACTACAGGGGTGGCTTGTTGGTTTGCAACATCATAAAAATCCAGGAAGTGTAATCCATTCATTTCTTTAAGGCTATAACTAAATAAAAGCAGTGTGTATTTCTTTGTGAAGCAAATGTTTTATTAGTTTAATTGTATACCTGGGACCCATGTCTGTATTTTGTAAGGCAAAAACCCAAAGCTTTGTCTAATGACAATTTTTCTTTTGTCAACTCTCCTCTAATTGTTATGTCTAGCTGCAAGGGAGGCAGAGATGATGGAGTCATGCAGGTAAGAGTTCAGTAATTTTTTACAAACCAAGGGCACAGTACAGGGGCTGGAAACATTAAAACTAAATGTAACACAAGAACAGACTCGAAAGTACAAAGCAGACTGGAATGTGGTGGAAGCCAAAACAATGAAGAACATAATGCGGGTTTATCTCTCGATGGGGAACAAAGGAATGAGGGGAGTTAAATACAAATACTAATGAGGGCAAATGAGGAAAAGCTGAAGCGAATTAAGGAACGAAACATAAATAGTAAATCAAGATGTTGAACTGGAAGGAGAACTAGAACAATAAAATTATAAGAAATGAAACAGGACTGATTTCAAAATAAAGGCAAACACAGGAACTCAGAATAACTAAGAAGAGAGAGTCATCATTATCATCATTATCATGGTTGTTTCTCGGGATCCAAGGAAGACGATGCGTTGTGCTGTCATCGGTGGATGCGCATATGGCTTTGGAGTCCAAAGTGAGAAGCACACATGCGGTTGCAGGTAGGGCATGGAATACCAGTGGTCAGGGCAGAGGCGGATGCAGCTTGGTGGCGCCAATCCAATGCAGCTGCAAGGCACTGGCGGTGGTCATCTTCGAAGGAGTTGACTGCCATCCTTGTTAGGGCATACCAGCTGTTTTTTTTGGGTGCTGCAGTCTCGAGCTGTTGGGGTTGAAGGCCAGCCCATTTGATTTTGGCTTCTCTTGCTGCTACCTTTCTGTCACAAATCACCCCTGACACCCGTCTCCACCCACTCCACCCTGCATGCACTCAGCAGGCTTCACCTTCACCTCTCATGCATTTTCTTTTGCTTTGGATGGTTGAGCTCAGGTATTTAAAATTATCTACTTTCACTACTGCTACTCCTTCCATCTTTACTGTTGCATCTGCCTCCCTCTCATTCACACTAATGTATTCTGTCTTGCTTCTACTGACTTTCATTCCTCTTCTCTCCAGAGCATACCTCCACCTCTCCAGGTTCTCTTCCACCTGCTCCCTACTCTCACTGCAGATCACAATGTCATCTGCAAACATCATGGTCCACAGAGACTCCTGCCTGACCTCGTCTGTCAGCCTTTCCATCACCATGGCAAACAAGAAGGGGCTCAGAGCCAATTCCTGATGTAACCCCATCCCTACCATGAATCGATCCGTCACTCCTACAGCGCACTTCACCACCGTCTCGCTGTCCTCATACATGTCCTGCACCACCCTCACATACTTCTCTGCCACTCCTGACTTTCTCATACAGTACCACACTTCCTCTCTTGGAACCCTATCATATCCTGCAGTGCAACTCCTTCCTACCTTCTCTATACTTCTCCATCAGCACTCAGAGCAAACATTGCATCTGTCGAACTCTTTCTTGGCATGAAACCTTACTGCTGCTCACTGATTGTCACCTCTCCTCTTAACTTGACTTCAAACACTCCAATAAGTGTAGCTTATTCTTAGTCTTCATAGTGTAGCTGATCAACTTTATGCCTCTGTAGTTACTACAGCTCTGAACATCATCTTTGTTCTTGAAAATTAGTACCAAAACACTTCTTCCCGACTCCTCAGGCATCCTCTCAATCTCCAAGATTGTGTTAAACAATCTGGTTAAAAACTCCACAGCCATCCATCCATCCATCCATCCATCCATCCATCCATCTTCTACCGCTTTTCCGGAGGTCAGGGTCGCGGAGGCAGCAGTTCAAGCAGAGAAGCCCAGACTTCCCTCTCCCCTGCCACCTGCTCCGGCTCTTCAGAGATGATACCAAGGCGTTCCCTGATGAGATGGGAGACATAGTCTCTCCACCGAGTCCTGGGTCTGTCCCGGGATCTCCTCCCAGTGGGATGTGCCTGAAACACCTCAAGTGGGAGGCATCCAGGATGCATCCTAACCAGATGCCCATACCACCTCAACTGATTCCTTTCAATGTGGAGGAGCAGCGGTTCTACTCTGAGCTTCTCCCGGATGACTGAGATCCTCACCCTATCTCTGAGGGTGAGTCCAGCAATCCTACGGAGAAAGCTCATTTCAGCCGTTTGTATCCGCGATCTTGTTCTTTCGGTCATTACCCAAAGCTCGTGACCATAGGTGAGAGTAGGAACGTAGATTGACTGGTAAATCAACAGCTTTGCCTTAGAACTAAGCTCCCGCTTCACTACAACAGACCAGTACAACGTCCATATAACTGCAGATGCTGCTCCAATCCGTCTGTCAACCTCTCACTCCATTTTTCCCTCACTCGTGAACAAGACCCCAAGATACTTAAACTCCTCCACTTGGGGCAGGAGCCTGTCCCCAACTCAGAGAGGACAATCCACCTTTTTCCGGCTGTGGACCATGGACTCGGACTTGGAGGTGCTGATTCTCATCCCAGCCGCTTCACACTCAGCGGCAAACCGTCCCAGCAAGAGCTGTAGGTCATTGCTGGATGAAGCCAACAGGACAACATCATTTGCAAACAACAGAGATGAGATCCTGTGGTCACCAAGCATGACACCCTCCAATCCCTGGCTGCGCCTAGAAATCCTGTCCATAAAAATTATGAACAGGATCGGTGACAAAGGGCAGCCCTGGCGGAGTCCAACTCTCACTGGGAATGACTCCGACCGAGTGTTGGCAATACGAACCAAACTCTCACAATGGTCGTACAGAGACCAAATAGCTCGTAACAACAAGCCTGATACCCCATACTCCCCATACACGCCTCTGCAATGTTGCAGAGGCATGTCAACCATGACAGCCCAACAACATCCAGGGCCTTGAAGTACTCAGGGCGAATCTCGTCCACCCCCGGGGCCCGGCCACCAAGGAGATTTTTAACCACCTTGGCGACCTCAGCCCCTGTGATAGGCGAGTCATCCCCCTCGTCCCCAAACCCTACTTCTTCTGTGGAAGGCGTATCAGTGGGATTGAGGAGATCCTCGAAGTATTCCTTCCACCGCCCGATGATATCCCCAGTCGATGTCAACAGTGTGCCATCCGCACCATACACAGTGTGGACAGGGAGCTGCTTTCCCCTCCTGAGCTGCCGGACAGTTTGCCAGAATCTCTTCGAGGCCGACCGAAAGTCTTGTTCCATGGCCTCACCGAACTCCTCCCATACCCAGGTTTTTGCTTCAGCAACCACCCGACCTGCACTCCGCTTGGCCTGCCGGTACACCTCAGCTGCTTTGGGAGTCCCACAAGCCAACCAAGCTTGATAGGACTCCTTCTTCAGCTTAATGGCCCCTCTCACCACTGGTGTCCACCACTTGGTTCGGGGGTTGCCACCACGAGATGCACCGACCACCTTGCGGCCGCAGCTCTGGGCCGCCGCTTCAACAACAGAGGTGGAGAACATGGTCCATTCATGGCCCATTCAACTCCACTGCCATCTCTCCTAAACATCTCCATACCTCCACAGGTATGTCATCTGGACCAACCGCCTTTCCATTCTTCATTCTCTTTAAAGCTGCCCTCACCTCTGCCTTGCTAATCCTCAGGACTTCCTTGTTCACTATCTTTCCTTCATCCATCCTCCTCTCTCTCATTTTCTTTATTCATCAGCTCTTCAAGGTACTCTTTCCACCTTCTCAACACACTCTCGTCATTTGTTAGTGCCTTACCATTTCTGTATTTAATCAACCTAACCTGCTGTACATCCTTTCCAGCTCGATCTTTCTGTATAGCCAGTCGATACAATTACTTTTCACCTTCCTTAAGGTGGATTTACACAACAATGTTTTGACCGACTTTTATTGACGTTTTGGAAACGTCTGGCTCTGCTGGCGAAAGTTAATGATTGCTGGTGTTTGTTGGCAAACGCTGACAAAAGTTGTGCACTTTGACAATTTTCAGCCTGCTGAAAATTTGCCGATGTTTGGAAATACATGTTGGTGAAAGTTGTGCTCATTTTGTTAAAGTTCCTGAGCGCTGGGCAAAGTTATGCAGAGTTTACCTAAGTCAGCCTAAGTAAAAGCTGGGTTCACTCTATAGCGTTTTGACTGACTTTTACAGGCGTTTTAAAAAATCAGAGAAATAGTCAGCACAGGTCAGCTGACATCAGTGTCAGGCGACGCTCATATAAAGATCAGTGTTTGTGGAGGCTTCCTGCAATTCTGGACCTTCTTCTGGAGTGAACACATCTCCTTTGGGCATACGTTTCAGTAACTCTACCTCACACATGAGGTAGAGAGTGAGCAATGTACTCCCTGATTGGTGGGTTTGCAGCAAACTTTGCCCATGTATGTCAGTCTGCTCCCCTTTTCAGAAACTGTGAGCTGAGACTGTAGCTCTTTTTTCCCTCTGGCTTCTGGGGCCTTCAGGCTCATTCACACAGCTCCTATTTTTACTCAAGGTACAGTAAATACAGCACTTTGTTGTTTAGAATTCTTGCTTCACTTAAATGTTTACACTTTCTAAATTTTTCCTTAATGTTTTGCTGCTTTTAGTAGAAAGCAGTGACCAATTAAAGTTAATCCTCAATTTTTTCTCCGAAGTCTCTAAATTTTTTTTCCTTTTTTTAAATTTTTTTCCCAATTTTCAAAGTCTTTTCTGTAAATGCAAGCATGCCTTTGTGGAGAATGGAAGCAGACGAGACACGAGCTGATGACACAGAGGTTTATCTCCTCCAATACAGAACAGACTAACTCTGAGTGCCAAAGCGATCTGCTTTATACATACACAACACATTTACATACCTGTTACCAAGTGTGAACACACATCAACATACACATGAACACATTTGCGCCCCTGCGTCCTCAGGTGTGAGCCTGGCACAGTGGGGGCAAATGGCACATCTTTATTTACGACATACTCCCCGGTGCTCTGGCTCCCCTGGCTAGCACCCTCAACACCCTGAAGTACTGGGTGGAGTGTCATCTCCTTTGTGTCACCACACCTTCACACTTTAAAGCGGGCCTATTTAACCTAGCTTAAGGCCTCTTTTAGGGTTGTCCTACAACCTCAAAATGGCATCATAAAGCAAACAACCCATTGTTCCCAGAAGAGGCAAGCAGACCAAAGCCACAGGCCCTAAGTTGGGCCCTCACCTGTGAGAAGGGTCTCAGGTGAAGACCCCGGGCGCAGAACCACAGGAAGGACCCCTGCCGTCAAGGCCCTATCTCCAACCCAGGTTTGACCAGCCAGGCTGCCAGAAGCCCCAGTCCTCCAGTGTCTGCGACCCAATGAGGTTTTATTATTTTCTTCTGATCTTGGTCTGAGTCTCTTGAGAACCCCAGCCATTCCAAGAAAGTAAGGCCACCAACAGCATTAGTTTCAGGAACAGACTTTTATTCACCTCAACCCTAACTTTTTCTGTAACTGCCGTTCCCTTTTGAGCATAATGTAAAGTTAATCTGTTTTTCTTTATCAGAACATTTTTCCCAAATTATTTTTCATTAGCTTTGTGTTATACTCAGTTTTTCTATGGTTGTTCCACTAATTCTCCACTCTGATACACAGTCCCATTCCAGACATACAGTATTTCACATATGAAAAATCTGTTAATATGTAAATGTTGTTCCTTTCTCATATATGCAAAATTACCACTGTCATTATCATATCTGATTATCTCTACATTTTACAAGCTATACAAATGTCTTTTGTCACTCTGGTTTCTTCATTAAAACTACTCGTTTAAGGTGTGGCTTTCTTTGTCCAGATTTCAGAATCGCTCAGCGTCAAGAACTGATGCCCAGGTTATGAGACTGATCACATAATTCTCAATTAAATTATAAATTAAACTTTGCTTACTGACTGCCTAATTCTTCAGCTAAGTATCTATCCACAGAGTTCTTGTACCTCCAGATAAACTGCAAGAGGTGCCATCCTAGTGTTTGAACGAGGTAATGTAATAATCATTAATAATTATTAATACCAGTTTTTAATAATTAATAATCATATTTTTATAATTGTATGCTTAATACTGCATACTTAATCTTGCTATCATATGATGCTACAACTTCCAATATCTTTTTGGATCATAGCCCCATTACAGTGGGGCTCCTCAAATAGTGGACTCCGGTCCACATCTGGACCGTGATGGTCTACCAACTGGACCTCGAAGGCTTTTAATACAATTTGAAAAAAAAAAAAAGTTTCATTTTGATGGAATGAAAAAAAAAAAACATGAACTCCAACATTCTAATGGCTGCCAGATGGACAGTTTATGGTGTAAGTACAGCCCTGGATGGAGTGAGACTCTGAGGCCCCATCAAACTAGGGCAAAATGCTCTGTGAAGACAGGCAAGCATGAGAAACCACACCGTGCACCCCACAAAATGAAAAAAAAAAAAGTGATGCAAAAATGAAAGCCAGGGAGCCACTGTCAGACAGCAGTAGGGTTGTTTCCAAGTTTTAAGTCTGATATATATATATATATATATATATATATATATATATATATATATATATATATATATATATATATATATATATATACACACTACCGTTCAAAAGTTTGGGGTCACTTAGAAATGTCCTTATTTTTGAAAGAAAAACACTTTTTTCAATGAAGATAACTTTAAACTAATCAGAAATACACTCTATACATTGCTAATGTGGTAAATGACTATTCTAGCTGCAAATGTCTGGTTTTTGGTGCAATATCTACATAGGTGTATAGAGACCCATTTCCAGCAACTATCACTCCAGTGTTCTAATGGTACAGTGTGTTTGCTCATTGCGTCAGAAGGCTAATGGATGATTAGAAAACCCTTGTGCAATCATGTTAGGTCTGCAATGCTGTAATTGCTGCAAATGGAGGATTCTTTGACGAAAGCAAAGTTTGAAGGAAAAAATTATTATTTCAAATACAAATAATTATTTCTAACCTTGTCAATGTCTTGACTATATTTTCTATTCATTTTACAACTCATGGTGGTAAATAAGTGTGACTTTTCATGGAAAACACAAAATAATTGTCTGGGTGACCCCAAACTTTTGAACGGTAGTGTATATATATATATATTGTAGCATCATCGTCCTCCTCAAAACCGAGACAGAAGATCACTTCTCTCCAGTTTACAGGAATTTCATTTTATTCATTACACAGGAATATCACCTTTCTGCCTTTTCAGGAATATCACTGGTTTTTATGTCGACTCATGCAGGCCTCTTCCAGGCCTGACCAAAGATGCTGGCTTTCCCAGGACCCCAATGTAAACAGTTGCCGCTTGCAGAGATTGTAAGGATCAGAGTTTGCTTTTAAAGGCTCAAAGGAACATAAAACTCAGGAGACCAGACCTCTCAACATGAACACTGCATTTGATAACGTACCTTTTCACAGGAAACCAATGTTTTTAAAAGAGTCATAAACCACTTAATCTGACGGTTTTATAGCCTATGCTGTCCAGGTCTTCGCCCAGATACTAAAGGAAATCATCTACAGCTCAACAGTACCTCCTAGCGGATGCCTACAGAATGTGTTTTCAGTATGTAGGATGACCTTTTAACTTGTTCTAAACATTAAGTTTCTTTCAGATTATCCTCTGGATCCTAAGGACACTGAAAATCATCCCTCTTTTATCACCAACCATGGTTTGCTGCATATTCTGCTGTTCTAATCTTGATCTAAATGTGAATGCATGTATTATAATTATGTATAAGAAATGTTATATTCATGAGTGTTATTGGAGTAATGGTATAAATGCATGATCACCATATATTAGCCAAGTCATTTAATTTAGTTAGATTTTATATTGAGCATTTATCTCATAAGAACTGACTGAGTGTTGATTTTCCCTCTGAAATTTCATGGGATGGTGTCTTCATTTGATTGGCTGCTCTCAAACAAAGAAGTGTTCTCACATTGGATAGCAGCCATTTCAAACTGCTTCTGAAAAAGCCGATTGGTCAGTCTTGCGACTACATCATCAGTTTTACGACCCGGCGAGGTAACTTTAAAAGACAGAAGTTAGATTTGAGTTTAGTTAAGAGAAAAGAAAAAGTCAGAGATCAGCAGAGTTAGAAAAAGAAATCAGAAAAGAAGACAAAGGGTAGACAAAGAACAGGCAGGAAGATTAGCTAGAAATAGAATTAAGAATTAGAAACACAGAAAGAAGAAAGAAAGAGATTTTGAGAAAGATTAGGAACTAAATTAAGATTAAAGAAGCAGAATAGTAATCTAGATCTCAGAAGAAGATTTTATTCCACCGTTTCAAGGCCCTGTGAAGTTTTATTTTATTCTCTGTGTGTTTGTCAAATCTTTTCTTATATTCTGGAAACTGAGGAGGAACCATTTTTCTTTAGAGCTCGTCCCTTTTTAGAGAATCAAATTCTCAAACTTTTTCCTTCACCTCAGAAGCCATTCTTATCCTAGTAAATGTTTTTCTAACACTTTTTTTTAATGACTTTTCACACCATTAAAGTGGACCTTTAATTTGCCTAGTTTAAAGTGAACAGAGACTGAGAAGATTTTCCTTCAGTTTTCGGGTCGATCCCAGTACAAGAGACCCCAAATTTGGACTCTTTTTCAAAGGACTTTTCACGCCGCTCTGTGACAGACCACCCACTGCTGCCATTGTCTGGAGAGCCCCCAGCTGAGTTTACACTTCCACGGCTGTGAGGAGGCATCTTGCAGCCGCTTCCTCCCGACGTCCTAACTTCAAAACCCAGCGGTACCGACCCGCGGAACTTGGACCAACGGCCGTTGTGTGAGTGAGACTCTTATTTCTCCTATTTCCTGGGTTAAAACGTGATGTCCTAACAATTAAATTACAATTGAATATGGCCCGTATTTCAGGGCTCAATTAGTCTCTCAGCCACAGGATAGAGCTGTAAACTGAAGCAGAAACTCTTAGTCATTTTTAAGTAACTGCCCTTAAATTTTGTAGATTAATTCAGGAGTCATTTTTAGATAATTAGCTTATGAATTTTCCCCATAAAATTGCGATTTTTTGTTAAAACATTCCAGCCTCATTTACCGTTGAAACATAAGTCTAGTTTCTCCTTGGTTCTGCAGAGGTGTAAAGCTGGATTTTATGTTCAGGAACCCAATATCAGTTGATGTGATATATTACGCTGTTATCATCTGAATCTGTTTATTCATCATTTGAACGCCATGCCATGTAACCTGAATGATTTTAATAAAGAGTGAATGAGAGCAGTTGAAAATGTTTTCCTTTCGCATATACAGGTTTCCTAATCACGGCAGGACAAAAACTCACTGAAACTTTGAGACTGATTCATTGAGTAATTTAAGGTACAAAATTAAATAAAATTAAAGTTAATTTTATTGTCCGTTAGGACTGGTGCCCCTTTTACGAGTGCTTTTATTTAATTTAGCTGGTGTAGAAGTGATGGTTCAACTCCGCCCCCTTTCACACCCACTATTAAATAAAATAAATAATTCCTGTACCTTATGACAAATATTTTTATAGGCACTTCATCCTACAATATATATATATATATATATATATATATATATATATATATATATATATATATATATATATATATATATATATATGTGTGTGTGTGTGTGTGTGTGTGTGTGTGTGTGTGTGTGTGTGTGTGTGTGTGTGTGTTAGAAATTCTATGTATTTTTGACTGAAGGACTGCATTACTTGTTTATTATATTTCATCTTTATTTAATATATGAGCTTCTCTGTGCTTACCAACTTTGCTGCGTTGCCTGTGTGTGACTGAATCAGCGGTGTGTACGCACATTGAGCAACACCTATGCTTGCAATCACTCCGTTCCCAACACAGCCGCCTGACGGCTACTAGCAACTTGGCCTTGCTGCTACCAAAGCTCGACGAGCATGCTCACTGCCCACGTGTGGGCACGTCCATCACTGGTTCAACTATGTGCACTGAAGTTCAGCTAACTGCCACTGAAAGTCGCTGCATTCACGTGCCTCCTCCCACAGCACGACAGCCTGGTGATATCGGTGTGAATCAAGGTAGTCCTGGGGGGCCAATTTTTTTTCTTTAAAATCTACTGCTTATCTCATAAGTTTGTAACTTTTTCTCATTACTTCACTACATTTATTTGTAAATGTAAAACTTTTAAATTTGTTTATAATCGTTTTGCATATTAAACTGGCAAATTTTTTTCTCATAAATTTGCCCCTTTTTTCTGTAAATTTGCAACTTTTTCTTGTAAATTTGTCACTTTTTCCTCATAAATGTGCCATTTTTGCATCTTTAGTCTGGAATTTTTTCTTGTAAAATTGTAAACTTTTTCTGATAAATGTGTGAATTTTTTCTTGTAAATTTGCATTTTTCTCATGAATTTGCAACTTTTTTCTAGTAAACAACTTTTCGTAAATTTGCAACTATTTCTTCTAAATTTGCAGCTATTTCTTCTAAATTTGCTATTTTCTTTCTCATAAATTTACAACTTTTTTTTCTTTTAAATTTGCAGCTTTGTTCCCCATAAGTGTACATTTGCACATTCTCATAAATTTGTGACTGACTACAATAATGACAACAAACAACTGGTAGAGCATCCGCCCCACACCCGGGAGGCAGGGGTTCCAAATCCCGGCCGGGTCATGCCGAAGACCATATAAAAAAGTGGAACTTCCTGCCGTCCAGCTTGGTGCTCAGCAATAATGGAATGGAGGAGGGAAATTTGTGGCGGCGCCTTGCATGGCAGCCGCCCTCTGATTCTACAGTTGGGGTGTGTGTGATTAACACAGTAGATAGGTAAAGCACAATCTCGTTCTACTGTACATGATTGGTTGTACAGTTGAATGACAATAAAAGGGTGATTTTAATACTAACAGTGCCCCCTCAATATTTACTCTGGAGAAAATGTTCTGTTTATTGCCCCTCCAAACACGTAAATGAAATATCCACCCATGCAGCATGTTGCCATTGCTACAGACTCATATCACTGTACATAAACCTTAAAGCAGCACTGTGTAACTTTCTTGATCCAGTTAGGAATGCTGAAAGGACTACAACTATGGAAACTATGACCTCAGTCCCAACAGCCAATCACAGGGTGCCTAGTTGTTAGTGGGTAAAGTTGGCTGTTGGACCTCAAGTCATAGTCGCCATAGCTGTAGTCCTTTCAGTGTCAAGAACAGAGCGGTTGCAGGTAATGTCAGCCCACTCAGGCTGTGGTTGAAGTGACATTCACAAATTTAAAGGGTGATTTAACATCCAAATATATTTTTTTATTAATAATACTAATAATGTTGCTTTAATTTTGAAAACTTTAATATGAGCATTCATTATTGCAAAAACTAAATGCAGGTGTGTGTGTGAATACTGACATGCGTTACTTACAATTATAAGCAGGATGAAATAGATGAAGTTATAGAAGGAATGTGCATCCATCACATAGTACATGATCTCCACCCAGCCCTCCAGCGTGATCACCTACAGTTAGAAAACAGGGGTCTCATTTCACTAATATGAACAGTTAATAGAAAGGCAGGCCTCAAAATAATAAAACATAATAAAATAAAAAAATTATACAGAAAAAAATAACATTAAAATGATTTAGTCTTCAGTGTTCAACGTCTACTGATACTGTATGATTGCAAGGATGCTCACCTGGAAAATGACAATCCAGGCAAAGGCAATGTTGTCAAAGTTGATGGCACCTTTGTGGGGGTTGGTGTGCCCAGTATGACACCTGGTGTAATACCGGTTCCAGTTGACACACAGACCTGCTTCACTGATGCTGCTGTTGAACACGGGCTCTGGGCTCAGGCCAATCGACTGCCGATACAGAATGTCATCTTTGTCCAAACAGCACGTCTTGCCTCCTTCGCGGCGGGCTGGCACATCGGCGCAGGACATGATGCCGTTGTCGATGGGTAGAGAGCAGATGAAGGGTCGCTCGTCATCCTCATCTGCCATATAGTATGGCCGAGGGAGAGTGATCCCCGTTGTTCTGGAAGCAGGGAAGAACAGGACATCAGGTATGATATGGTATTTCCACTGTGATATTTAAGGCTCACTCCCTTCCGGGCAATCTCCCTCTCCCGGCCAGTTCTCCCCTGGCAATTTCTCCCCTCAGAACCAGTTCCTCCTTGGAAACAGATGAAGATAATTTTGGAAACTGCTGTCAAGTTAACCTTATGAAAACATTTGAATTTACTTTTAGACACTTTTTTTTTTTCAGATTCAAATGCCCACTGTGGGTTTGACACTCTTCATCTACTACCAAAAAAAAATCCTTCCATCTCTTTCACGGCCTGACTTTTAGCATTCCTAGGTGGCAGCAGAAAATTTGAAACACCCTGTGGGCAGAACACCAAAATTTTAAGAGGTTAACGTTTTAAACAAATACTCTGCAATTCTAATCTATCATATGATGCTATCATAGCAAGAGTATCATTTTTTGATAAGAGATTACTGGGAGTAGCATATTGTTGACCTTTAATCACCAAAATGTGTGAGGACATAGGTGCACAGGACTGAACTGACACCCCTCCCCCCCCCCAAAAAAAAAAAACATTTCCAGCCATTTCCAGTACTGAAGCATAAATTATTATTTGGGAAAATCAGGAAAAAGTTTCAGCCAGCTGGAGGGGTGTGACAGTATCACAGTGACTGACAGCAACTGGCAAGCAGCCAATATCCCACAGAGTAAATTAGAGGCAAAACTAACTTGTTCTGCTGCCTACTTGCAATGGAACACAGTGAGCCGTTTGTGGCACTAATCAGTGGACACCAAAACAGCATCCAACCGAACCAAAGTGTCACTTTCAGGTACATTTTCATGCTGCTTAGTGTTTAATGTGCTGAGCAGCTCATTATCTAGACTGCAAACTGACACCAGCGGTGCACATTTTCACAGTTAGTGTTTGTTTGGTTACTTGACCCAAAGTAGAAGGGTTTAGAAGCTAGAGTGGGTTGGTGTTCAGAGTCAGTGGCGCTGATGTTGAGCAGAAGGCTGCTGGCTACCGTCTGCTTTGCTTATTATAGGACGCTGATGTCACTGAGATACCAATCTTCAATATATGTACACCTGAATTCTGTCACCAAATTTTGTGGAAAAAAATGTCAGAAATCTGCCCACTGATTTGAACCCACAATAAAGAGTGAACACTGTGTTCACATTAGCACCCTGAACCAAGTGACTCAAAACTATTTTTCCTACCCTAATGTGACTCTGATCCTGTCTCAGCGCAAAATTCTCATTTAAAATCTTTTAGACTGGATCTAAGGGTGCTTTCACACCGGCAGACTTTGGTCCATTTCAATGGAACTGTCGTCCATTTTCTCCTTCAGTGCACATCCTTTTGGCTGGTGAAAACATAGTAATCACACTCAAGTGCACACCAAAACAACTGTACTGTGACCCCCAAAAAGGGAGTGGTTTCAAACTGAACATCAGGCAAAATCCAGTGCAGTCCTCCAGGTGAGAACACACAACGAACTAAAACAAGACCAAAAGCTTCAAACCACGTGACTTGAAGGAATTATATTAAGTTGAAGCTAGTGAGTGTGTGTGTGTGTGTGTGTATGAATGCTCAAAACATGCATCAATCATGCATAAACAGGTAATTAGGAGGAGGTAAATACTGGTCAGATGATTCCATACCCACTCAAATACAAACCCCAATTGCAATGAAATTCAGACATTGTGTGAAATGTAAATAAAACTGAATCCAATGATTTGCAAATCATTTTCAACCTATATTCAATTGACTGCACTTCAAGGACAAGATATTTAATGTTCAAGCTGACTTTATTGTTTTTTTGCAAAAACACTTTTATTGTTTTTTGCAAGTATTTGCAAATTCTAATTTGATGCCTGTAATATATCTGGAAAAAAGCTGGGACAGGGGCTGGAGATCAGATCGCCAAGGTCTCTGCATTCGACCGCCACCTGATCCACATAGCACCGGACCCCAAGAGTCCCTCCTGCAAGTGGTGAGCCCACTGGAGGGTGGACCCCCTAAGGGTTTCCATATGTGTACTTTGTACCAGGACACATTAGGTCGCAGGTCCATTATCAATTTTGTTATCGTGTCATCAGACATGTGACTGTATGTCTTGGACACTCGGGTAAAGAGAGGTGCATAGCTGTCAACTGATCACCACCTGGTTGTGAGATTGATCTGATGGTAGATGAGGATGCCATTCAGACCTGGTAGACCAAACGTATAGTGAGGGTGTGCTGGGAACATCTAGCTGAGGCTCCTGTCCGGGAGGTCTTCAACTCCAACCTCTGTAAGAACTTCAACCACATTCCGAGGGAGTCTGGAGACATGGAGTTTGAATGGGCCATGTTCTCCACCTCCATTGTTGAAGCAGCTGCCCAGAGCTGCGGCTGCATGGTCATTGGTGCATCTCATGGTAGCAAGCCCTGAACCAAGTGGTGGACACCAGTGATGAGGGGGGCCATCAAGCCGAAGAAGAAGTCCTATGATGCTTGGCTTGCTCGTGGGACCCTAAAAGTAGCTGAGGTGTACCGGCAAGCCAAGCAGAGTGCAGCTCGAGTAGTTGCTGAAGCAAAAACGGGTGTGGGAGGAGTTCAGTGAGGTCATGGAACAGAAGGGGGAAGCAGCTACCTGTCCACACTGTGTATGGTGCGGATAGGGCACTGCTGACTTTGACTGGGCATATCATCGGGTGGCTGAAGGAATACCTTGAGGATCTCCTCAATCCCACTGACACACCTTCCACAGAGGAAGCAGAGCTTGGGGACGAGGGGGACGACTGGCCTATCACAGGGGCTGAGGTCGCTGAAGTGGTTGAAAAACTCTTCGGTGGCTGGGCCCTGGGGGTAGACAAGATTTGCCTGAGTACCTCAAGGCTCTGGATGTTGTAGGGTTGTCATAGCTGACACGTGTCTGCAACATTGTGTAGAAGTCGGGGAGAGTACCTTTGGCATGGCAAAGCTGAGTGGTGGTTCCTCTCTTTAAGAAGGGGGACCAAAGGGTGTGTTCCAGCTTTAGAGGGATCACACTCCTCAGCCTCCCTGAGAAGGTCTATGCCAGAGTGCTGGAGAGGAGAGTCCGGCCGTTGGTCGAACCTCAGATTCCAGAGGAGCAATGTGGTTTTCGTCCTGGCCGTGGCACATCAGACCAGCTCTTTAACCTCTTGAGAATCCTCGAGTGTTTCTGGGAGTTTGCCCAACCAGTCTACATGTGTGTTGTAGACTTGGAGAAGGCATTCAACCGCGTCCCTCGTGGTTTGTTGTGGGAGGTGCTTCAGGAGTATGGGGTATTGGGCTTGTTGTTACAAGCTATCCTATCTCTATATGACCATTATGAGAGTTTGGTTCATTTTGCCAACACTCAGTCAGACTTGTTTCCAGTGAGAGTTGGACTTCGTCAGAGCTGCCCTTTGTCACTGATCCTGTTCATAATTTTTATGGACAGAATTTCTAGGAGCAACCAAGGAACAGAGGGTGTCATGTTTTGTGACCACAGGATCTCATTTCTGCTGCTTGAAGATGATGTCGTCCTGTTTGCTTCATTGAGCAATGACCTACAGGTCTTGCTGGGAGGGTTTGCTACTGAGTGTGAAGCGGCTGGGATGAGAATCAGCACCCCAAAGTCTGAGTCCATAGTGTTCAGCCGGAAAAGGGTGGATTGTCGTCTCCGGGTTGTGGACAAGCTCCTGTCCCAAGTGGAGAAGTTTAAGTATCTGGGGGTCTTATTCACAAATGAGAGGAGAATGGAGCAAGAAATAGATACCACTGTTCAGATAAAGGCAAATGTTGCATTTCATTTGTATATCAAAGTCCCACAGTCTCAAGAAAGAGTGGAGAGGCAGAGAATCTAAGTTGCTTGAGGTTAAGTGTGAAGTTTCCACAGTCAGTGATGATTTGAGGAACGATGTCATCTGCTGGTGTTGGTCCACTGTGTTTTATCAAGACCAAAGTCAGCACATTCGTCTACTAGGAAATTTTAGAGCACTTCATGCTTCTCTCTGCTGACAAGCTTTACGGAGAAGCTGATTTCACATTCCAGCAGGACTTGGCACCCCCCCCCCCCCCAACACACACACACACACACACACACACACTGCCAAAAGTATCAAAACCTGGTTTAATGACCATGGCATCACTGTGTTTGATTGGCCAGCAAACTCTCCTGACCTAAACCCCATAGAGAATCTATGGAGTATTGTCAAGAGGAAGCTGAGAGACACCAGACCCAACAATGCAGACGAGCTGAAGGTCACTATCAAAGCAACCTGGACCTTCATAACACCTCAGCAGTGCCACAGGTTGATCACCTCCATGCCACGCCACATTGATACAGTAATTAATCCAAAAGGAGCCCGGAGCAAGCATTGAGTGTGTAAATGAACATACTTTTCAGTTGGCCAACATTTCCATTAAAAAACATTTTTTTTAAAATTAATTTTATGCAATATTCAAATTTTTTGAGAAACTGAATTTGGGGTTTTCAGGGGCTGTAAGCCATAATCATCAAAATAAAAATAAATAAACATTTGAAATATTTCACTCTGTGTGTAATGAATCTATATAATATATGGGTTTCACTTTCTGAAATGAGTGACAAAAAATACTGAACTTTTTCATGATATTCTAACTTTCTGAGATGTACCTGTATTATCTCTGGATGCAGAAAAAAGCCTTTGACCATGTTAACTGGAAATTCCTTTCTATGGTGTTAAACAAGTTTGGGTTTGGTTCATCTTTTATACATTGGATTAAAACACTGTATAGCTGTCCAGCTGCATCTGTCTGAACAAATGATCAAACTTCTCAAAGCTTTAATCTCCAGAGAGGCATGAGGCAGGGTTGTCCACTCTCTCCCTCACTTTTTACCATCTTTATCAAACCATAAGCAGCAGCCATACAACAAAATGTGTTACGATCCGAGCGCCGGTCTTGTCCGCGCTTGGGCCACGTATAGCTCGCTGCTGGCTTTGACAGTTGTGGGTTATATTCTGGCTTCACCGGGCTCTTATTGTGAAGGCGCTCGGTGGGGCCTCCGGCTTTCAAGGATGGTCAGCTGTTTGTCATCACTGCTCGTTAGCGCCCGGCTTTATTAGGCGGGCGCTGACGGCAGTCTAGTTGAGGGAGTATCGTCAGACAATCACCAAGCTTGGGTCGGCGTACAAGCCTCGTCAGACCTTCATGTCAGGTTCGTTCATTATTCTTGTTATGTCATAGTTTAGCTCGTAGTGGCTGGGGTTAGCCCTACGAGCCCCTGTACCTCGTAGTGTGTGTTTTTGCCCTTAGCGGCTCATAGTCTTGTGTCATGTCTTGTCCTGTCTTGTAAATAAACATCATTGCAAAACTCACCGGTGACTCCTGGTGTCTTATGGTGATCCGCGAGGACCACCACATGACAAAATGTTGATTTTAGAGGTATCCAAACTGGAGTTAAAGAACACAAGATAAGTCTTTATGCTGAAGATGGATTAAATTTCTTTGAAAATTCACAAAGAACTCTTCTTCAGACAGTGGCGCTCATTGATAAATTTTCATCACTATCAGACTACTCTATTAAATGGGGTAAATTAACAGTCTTACCTATAAATTGTAATTTTTCAAATATATCCACTATCCCAGTACAATCAGCTAAAATTAAATATTTAGGAATAGATATTTCCAGCAGGCTTTCAGAGTTACTGCAACTAAACTGGAGAGACTGCTCCTTGCTCACCTCCGCCCCCTGGTGGAACCAGCGATGGATCCACTCCAGTTCGCCTACCAGCATGGCATTGGGGTGGAGGATGCGGTGATCTTCCTCCTTCACCGTTCTCTGTCCCACCTGGAGAAGCCCGGGAATATGGTGAGGATCATGTTCTTTGACTTCTCCAGTGCTTTCAACACCATCCAACCGATGATCCTGAAGGACAAGCTGCTGCGCGCAGGGGTGGACCAGCACCTGTCATCATGGATCCTGGACTACCTCACGAACCGGCCTCAGTTTGTGAGAACCCGGGACTGTGTGTCCGACACGATCATCAGTAGCACGGGGGCCCCCCAGGGAACGGTGCTGGCTCCCTTCCTGTTCACTCTTTATACTGCGGACTTCTCACACAACACAACACACTGCCATCTACAGAAGTTCTCTGATGACTCTGCGATCGTTGGCCTCATCTCCAATGGAGATGAAGCTGAGTACAGAGGGCTTATCCAGGACTTCGTGGACTGGTGCCATCGGAACTGCCTCCAGATCAACGCGAGGAAAACTAAGGAGCTGGTGGTGGACTGCCGCAGGCATGGGCAGCCCCTCACAGTACCAGTAAATATACAGGGAACAGACATCGAGATGGTGACATCCTATAAGTACCTGGGTATTCATCTGAACAATAAACTAGACTGGTCACACAATACTGATGCACTCTACAAGAAGGGACAGCGCAGGCTGTTCCTGCTGAGGAGACTCAGGTCTTTTGGTGTACAAGGGGCGTTGCTGAAGTCATTCTATGACACGGTGGTGGCATCAGCCATCACTTTTGGAGTGGTCTGCTGGGGCAGTGGCATTACTGCAGCCGATAGGAAGAGACTGAACAAACTGATTAAGAAAGCTAGCTCTGTCCTGGGGCAGCGCCTTGATCCGATGGAGGAGATAGGAGAGAGAAGGACGGTGGCTAAACTGTCATCTCTGCTGGAGTCCGAGTTCCACCCTATGCAGGACATACTGAATGCACTGAGGAGCTCATTTAGCAGCAGACTACATCATCCCAGGTGCACAACCGAGAGGTTTCGTAGGTCCTTCCTACCAACGGCTGTCAGACTGTACAACCTAAGCAGGGCTGCTCGCAGAGATAGCAAAAAAGACGTAACAAACTAATAGTTTTTTGAATGCAGAAGATGCAATAGACTTACACAGTGGTCCTCTCCGGCATACAACTAGGAGCATGCCGGTCGCTATGGAGGGTGAGAGTGTGTATGGGCACATAATCATACCATGCAGGATAGCTGGGTAGACGGTTATGCTGTTTCATTCCATCTAGCGGCAATGCTCTGCACTGTGTGTGTTTATATATTTGCATATTTGTTCCGTCTAGCTGCAATGCTCCGTACTGTGGGTGTTTATATATTTATATATCTACATGTTATTCCATCTAGCTACATTGCTCCGCACTGTGTGTGTTTATATACTTGCATATTTATTCCACCTAGCTGCAATGCTCCGTACTGTGGGTGTTTATATATTTACATATTTATTCCATCTAGCTACAATGCTCTGCACTGTGTGTTCATATATTCATATATTTATTCCATCCAGCTACAATGCTCTGCACTGTGTGTCTGTGTGTGTGTGTATATATATATATTTTATAGTAATACGTACATATGTTTATTAGCTGCTCTTGCTTGCTTGTTTTTTTTTTTCTTGCCTTCTGATTGTTGCTCTGAGTGTTGCTATCCCTGTGCTGTTGCAATCCTGGAATTTCCCCGTTGTGGGACTAATAAAGGCTTATCTTATCTTATCTTATCTTATCTTATCTTAAATCACATTCCCCTTCTAAAAACAATACATAATGACCTTACACGCTGGAGGACATTACCAATATCACTAATGGGAAGAGTCGCAATCATTAAAATGATGGTCCTTCCTAAAATCAACTATTTATTTTCAATGATTCATACCCAACCATCTATGAACCTGGTTTAAGTCTCTAGACTCAAATATAAGTAAATATTTATGGAAGGACAAATCATCACAGATCAGTTTAAAAACTCTTCAAAAAGCAAAAGTGTGTGGAGGGTTAGATTTACCAATTTTTTAAAATTAGTTCTTAGCCAATAGACTGCAGTTTGTTTCAAAATGGACAAAATCAACTCCACTAGGAAACCCATGGTTAGATGCTGAACAGGCTCTCTGTGGGTCACTAAATATCTCTGACTTACCTTTCATGAGTCCCTGTATCAAACCCCATGACTGTTTTAAAAGCATTAACATTAGCTCCTCTCTGACAGCCTGGAGGAAATTTTTAAAAATAACGGGGTCTACACTTGTCCCTTGCAAACTCACGCCCATTTGGGATAATCCTGATATCCCGCAACAAAAGTGGATGTTAAATTTTCCACTATGGTATGAGAAAGGAATAAAACACTTAGAGCATCTTATTGGAGGTGGAAATTTTATCCAGTATCACAAACTGGTGTCACAGTATGACATCAGTGATAAAAGGGTTCTTGAATACCAACAGCTTAAATACATACTAAAAGCAAGATTCAGTTTCATTCAGACAGATTTAGAGGTACCAGTTAGAGTTTCTAAATCTTAATCTTTGTTCCCCCAAATTGATATTGAAAATACATGGACTATTATCAAAACTGGATTAGTCAGTATCTCTCCAAAAATCAGAATGGGAGACAGACTTATCGATTAATAAGGATGAAAGCTTCTGGACACAAATACGTTTAAACACTTAAGATGACTAAAAACTCTAATTTACAACTCATACAGTACAAAATTCTACATAGAACTCATTACACAGGACAAAGGATATTCAAAATGGGCCTGAGTCACACAAATATCTGCTCCCATTGCATCAGCAACATCCCAGATAGTTATATGCATGCTATGTGGTCCTGTGCACTGGTCCAAAAGTTCTGGAAGAGGACATGTGAAGACTTGTCGGCATGGCTTGGATATCATACCCCATCCTCTCCCACGCTTTGCATACAACTAACTAACTAACTAACCTGCACTTATATAGCGCTTTTCTAGTCACAAAGACCACTCAAAGCGCTTTCATTAATACTAACCCTCTATTCTAAGGGCCTATAGGAAACAGATATCTAGGGACAATTTAGAACAGCCAATTAACCTAACATGCATGTTTTTGGCATGTGGGAGGAAACCGGAGAAATCCCGGAGTAAACCCACGCAACACGGGGAGAACATGCAAACGCCACACAGATCACTGTTGGTCGGGGGCTGGGATCAAACCCACAATCCCATGATCCCCACAATCCCCCGGCCAAGGGTAAACTGTGCTGCCGCAGTGCTAACCACTGCGCCACCGTGCAGCCCCTGCGCCACCGCAGGTGGCGCAGGGGCGATTTAAGTGATTTAAGTGAAATGAATACAAGGTGATACAAGGTGATTTAAGTGAAATGAATATCAAGGTAAGGATGTCACACATGGTTCTCACTGCCTTATGCATCACAAAGAAAAACTATCCTCATGAATTTGAAATCAAAAAATAATTTGTGTACAACTCACTATAATAACCTACTATTAGATTATATTAGCCTGGGGAGAATGTCTGCCTCCTCAAAAAAAACAACTGGCTGAATTCAATTCTCTCTGGTCCCGGTTTATTAATTCCATAACCTGAGGGGTGGCAGGCAGTGGCTTACTCTACTTGGCACCTTAGGCTGCTGGCTGAGCCCTGACCATGAGGGGTTTCTGTGACCCACTGGGGCCAGTGTCTGAGAAGCCTGTTCTGGAGTGGCTGTGTATCTAGTCTGGGGGGGGGGGGGGGGGGCTGCGAGGGGGGGGGGGCGTGGCCCCAGGCCCACTGGCCTTGCTTCCCGGGTGGGCCTCGGTCTGGCCCTGGGCCCCTGGTGCTTGGGGGAGCAATATTCCCCCTCTGGGTCAGGGTCGGGTGTGCGGCGGCGGTGCGGGCCGGCCCTGGCGCCTCCTTGCGCAGTGAAGTTGTGCCCTCCTCGGGGCCCTGGCAGCGCTTCGGGGCCCCTGTTCTCTGGGGCCTGCCATAGTGGATGTGCATATGGATGTGTGTGTGCGTACGTTTGTGTGTGTGTGTGTGTGTGTGTGTGTGCAGATGTACATGAGTGTGTGTGTGTGTGTGTGTTCATGTGTGTGTCTGAGGGTGCGGATGTGGGTGCATGCACGTGTGTATTGTATGTGGGCATGTGGGGCTGTGTGTAGGTGTAGGTAGGCATGTCTGATGGTGAGTGTGTGTTTGCACGAGGGTGGTCGTGGGTGTGTGTGTGTGGGGTGATACCTGTGGATTGACATGTGGGGGTGGAGGATGTGTGTGTGGGCGGGGAGACCTCGTTAGGTGGTGTGGGCCATCTGGTGACCTGGGAATTGGTGGTTCGGGGCCTGCTTTTCCTGCCCACCCTGCCGTTGTGTCATGGGTTGGGGCGCTCTGTCGCATTGCCTCTGGTGTCCTTGGTGCCGGGTGTGTGTGGGTGCTCGGGGGTTGCTGGGGGGGCTATTGGTGTGGGTTGATGGCCGTGCTGCCAGCTGTTTGCACCGGGGTGGCTGAGGCTGTGGGGTGGCCAGCCACTGTTGGTGTGTGTCTGAGGTGGGTGGTTGATGGGCTTGTGGTGGGCATTCTGGGGTGTTGTTTGGCGTGTGGGTCGAAGTATGGATCTGGCCCATTGTTAATTATTGTTATTATTGTTGTGCATGTTCATGTGTGCAGGATGTGTGGGCGTGGGTGTGGCTGCTCCATCATGCCTGTGGTGCTGGTAGCGCCACGGTGCAATGCTGGCAGGTCCTGGCCTGCTCGGCCTTGTGGCCCTTGCCCTGGGTTGGAATCTGGGGACAGTGGGTGGCCTCCTGAACCAGTTTGCGAGCTGGCTTCTGGGGGGGATGGGCTCCCTTTTGGACCACCCCTCTCCCAGTCTCCCACATTTTACATGTGCTCTGAAATACAAATATGTTTTACTTTATAACAAAAATGTAAGCTGTCATGTTCATAAATATAAGGATACAACTCACTGGGGTCCCCCATCTCTCCAGCCATCTTGCACTCACATTAGCCCCATATTCATCAGAGGAACTGCAGGTAAAACTTAGGAGATGAGAACTTTGTTAAAGGCCATTCCTGTCGCTTGTCTTCTCACCCATCATGTCTCCATAGTGGGGCTTGGACCAATCTGTCTCCAGAGGTTTAGTTTGTGGCATAGCTGTGTGACAGTTTTGACTGCTAAGCAGAACATAAGTGCTAATACACTGATCTGGACAAATTCCTAGTTTGTGTACTACATGAACAATGGCAATAAACCTGATTCTGATTCTGATTCTGATCTGTTTAAAAGATCTTTAAATCATGATATGTTTAAACCAGACCGTCAGTTACGGAGAAGCTCATTCCAGCTTGATGAAATCACCCCAAGAGTACTCAGATCTCCTGAACTTTGAAATTGACCTGAAGCACAGACTAGATGCAGACCCAACTAGGATGTGCTTAAAGTCAAGGTCAATGGCCAAGAAGGAGTAACGTTTTTTTATGACAGATAAGATGCTGATTGGTCTGTAGTTGTTTATATCAGTTTTACTCCCTGTTTTGAAAATTGGTCTGACCACTCCTACCTTCCAGGCAGTTGGGACGACAGCATGTTTGATTGACAGATTGATTAAATGAGTAATTGGAGAAATGAGAGATTCTTTATTTTCTTTGAAATATTTGGTGTTGAGACCATGTTCATCTGTTGCTTTTGAGCTATTTAATGAGCTGATTATATTTACGACTTGATTTTCAATTATTTCTAATATATCAAAACCTGGTTGTGAGGGGTTAATAGGACTATAATTATGATCAGGTGGATTAAATGAATTGGATATTTCTAGCAGAGAGTTTATGAAAAAGTTGTCAAACTCTGTATCAATTACCGTGGGATTCTGTACCAATTTGTTATTAACATTAAGTTCTATGTCTCCATTATCTTTTTTGTTCTGTTTATTAGTCAATTTGTTAACATTATTCCCATTTTTTTTTGCCATCTCCTTTTGCATTTTCAATAATGGTTATAAAAAAGATTGCCTTCACCTTCATCAGAGTTTGTGTTACCTTATTTCTAGCAGACGTAAATTTTTGTGTCTCTGTTGTTAAACCTGTTTTTAGAGCTATTTTAAGAAGCTGATGTCAGGTCAGGCACTGGTTTGCTTGCTACTGGATAACCATGAAAACCGGGACTACCTGTCTCATGGGTCGGGCCGTTGGCGACTCAACCAGCAACCCTGCCCTTCCGAGGGCATGGACGGTAAAACTGGGCATCCTGCCAGAACTAAAAACAATATCTGTCACAGGTCTGTGGTGGACCACTCCCAGTTACATGGGGTGAGACTGCACATCCTGGCAGATAAGCACACCTGTTGCAAGGTCTGTGGTGGACTTTTTTGTGGTGGTCAGTCACTGCAACAGATACTGGAGTCAGTTTGTCTTGGTCTGTCCTTGCCACTGATAATACCTCTATCTGCCAAGAATGTGCTGCTAGTCCAACAAAAGCTAGCTTTGCAAGCAGTTTCATGAAATGGTCAGTCAGAAAGCAACTCATATCGGCTCAGACGTTGCCCAGGTTAACAAGGTCAGGAGTTCCAGGAAGCGGAGGGCGAAGGACAGAGCTGCGTGGAGTAATCTGATCAGACCTAAATGAAACAGTCATTGTTGCCCCCGACAGACTGCTGTGATGATGATGATATATATTTCTGTGTGCTTTGCCGTACCCATAGCCACTGCTTTTCGGCCGGCAGCGGTGAGGCAGCCTCTTGGGCTCACGCTGGAGTGAGCACTGTCTAACATTCTGCTGGTCAGACCACGCCCCCTCTCTATTACTGCCAGCTGTTCCCACTCCCATGTGCCATCTCCCCGCTCCTCGCCCAGGTGTGCTCAATTTGTGGAGCCAGCAATGCATGTACTTTAGGAGCCTTTTTCCAGTCATGCATTGCTGGGTCATTGTGCTTCATGTGGTCGTCGTTCGCCATTTGAAGCCAAGGTCAACTAAGGATTGTGTTCCCTCAGAGCCTTATTTGGACTACTTGGACTGCCCCGACCCTGTGAATAAAAACTGTCAGCGTTTCTGTGCATAGTTGTGTTGCTACGCTTTATTGTAGTGTTTCCCCTGTGCAGCACAACTGCCACGCTTTGGCTGTTGTCCGGTTTTATTCCTCCCGTGTCTGTTGGGCAATCTGGAGGACTCTTTATTACTCTGAGGGCTAATGTCTGTTGGAACTGTTGGTCTGTGCCTGTGTCTAATAAGCGTGTGTGGTGTAACCTGCCCTTAAATCCTCATCCTTTCTCCCCTCCTCTGTGTGCTGTGGAGAAGCGCACGAGGAGTTCATGACAATTTCTTTTTTTTTCTGTTCCGGGAGTTTTGTAGGCTATGATTGTTAATATTTGAAAATGTATAAATAAAGAATTGAGAAGATTTGAAGACAGTTTGTGAAGAAGAATGGGCTAAAATCACTCCTGAGCCATGCCTGTGCATAGTTTCTCCATACAGGAGGTGTCTGGAAGCTGTTATTACCAACAAAGGCTTTTTTACTAAATATTAAATGAATTTCACTAAGTGTGTTCAATACTTATCCCCTGTGTCATTCCACTTTATTAAATATAACTTATTTTGTGAACACAGTTGCCTTGATTTCTTTATATGTATAGATTACTTGTGTTTTACTGATATCTGGTGAAAATCTCAGGTCACTGGCTCCATCAGAAATATGTTTAATGAGAAAAACGTTGATGTGTTCAATACTTATTTTCTCCACTGTATTAATATTGATCAATATGAAAAAAAAATATTGTGACTGGAATTTTTTCATATCACCCAGGCCTAGCCCCACCCTTTCACCAAATATGTTTCAACACTACTGTGTCTGCTTTAGAGTGAGAACTGACTCTGACAAAGACACATTGGTGTCATTGCACCATTAAAGGCTGTGAATCTGACTGTGTGCTCCTGTCTCTCAAATCCATTTTTATTTTGTTGTTCTTGAGCAGAGAAGCACCCATTATCATTATATTGTTTTAGGATAAAGCACATAAACTTCTTTTTCCAACAAATATGTAATATTTGCATAACCTTGCTAACAGACAGACAAACAGCACTAATTTAAAAAACAACAACAAAACAAACAACAACAAAAAAAAACCTCCTTGGCTGAGGGAACAAGAAAACCTAGTCGCATAATCCAGAAACACACTAAAGCAATATTACACGAGAGTGAGTTAGGTATCATGAATATACCAACTCCGGGTGTGATGCGGTGGGCACAAGAGTATCACACCTGGAGTTAATATATTCATGATATCATAATGAAGTTGAGTGTAATATTGCTTTTATACAACAGTTCCACAAGCACAATATATTAAATGACAGCAATACTGGACAAAATGTTATGATTTGTTTGTTTAACCAGCTATTTTGCACAGCTGAGAAAAAAAATAGTCCCTTTTAAAATGTAGTCAGCTGTTGTTAAACATCTCAATCAGCATGAAGACATCTATTGTCATTTCACACACATTTAAACAAACTGAATATTGTCAAGTGCAAAAGTAATATGTTTATAAAACATATACCTGTTGAGTTGGTACTGCAGAAGACCCCAGAACCGCAAAGGGGGTGCGTTCTGCAGCAGACATGGTTTTCTCGGCATGACACTTGTCGCCAGAACACCGTAGCTAGCCAGTAACTAGTAGTTAGCATGCTAGCGATTAGCAGAACTTTGCTCACTTTTCTTGGTATTTTCAGATGAGACAAAGAGTCCATCACCACTGGTGATGGGATGGCAGGCTCCTTTGAGGGTACTCCAAGCTTGTCTAGGAAATATTTGGTGAAGTGCGTTTCGAGGCGTGTGTTGCCAACATCATACCACATGACTGGGTCTGGAAGCCATTCATGATTTTGCATGCAACATGAAATAAAGTGAGCAGCGATACACAATGGAAATCCCCGTCCCTCACGTTTTGTGTTGTCAGTGTTTGACTGTGTAAGGGATTTGTCACAGCCAATTTTCAGATGGAGTCAGCACCAAAAACACAGACTTCTCCCGTTTGGGAACAGTTTGATCTAATTTCTCCCACTGATACATTTTTCACAAATAGTGAATGCTTACTGTAACTGGAGTGATAGCCTAGTGGTAAAACATCTTCCCATACAACTAGGAGGCTGGGGTTAAAGTCCAAGCTAGGTCATTCTTGTAATTTTATTTTTATTTGCAAGGTGAAGTGTCTGTTGTGTTTCAACGAGCTTGGATCATTATGCTGAGGCACTATTGTGCCCTCCATGACAATAAGGAGAGAGGTGAATGTACTGGGAGAGACAAAAACTTGTCTACCCTACATTGTACTCATTGATATTTCTTAAAAGACAGTGTATTTATTGAAATGGAAAAAAATACCCATTAAACCAATAATGTCCTTGTAAAAATCTGCATGTTGTATACGTTTTGCTCTCTAGATGGCCTAGTGGAGAAAATGACGTTTCACATGAGGCCTCGTCTATATGATCCATTTTGAGGAAAGGCCTCAAGTCCCCTAGAAATCCTCATCTGGCCATCACTAATCACCCCAAAGGCATTATGGTTTGTTAATAAAGACAATAAATCAAACTCTAACACTGCCTATGTTTTTAAACAAACGTGAAATGACTTAATGATGGGCAGAAGGAAACAGTTGTTTTCAAAAGGGTGGGACTTGCGGGTCACGGATGTATAAGTCCTTGTCAAACAGCGCCCCACTGTGGAAATTAAGGTATCCAAAACAGTACTGCAATTGTCAAAGAGTTGATAGAAAATTATTGTTGGTAATTTAACCGTTACTAGAACACCTTTGAAGTGCAATGATACATACCCAGTGACATTGGAATACAGTTATTGTGGATTATAGTAACTCCTGGAATCCCTATTGTCCAATCAGATTGCTTGGTCGGAACTAACTGTTGTACAACAGGATACAAAGCAGGAACTACATTTCAGTTTGAATGCAACTGATGGGAAAAAGCATGAAAAACAATCTGCCATTCTGTACATGTGTGACAACAACACCAACCCTAAACAAATAAAACAGTTCAATTTTGAGCTCAGCACTCGCTTTCAAAGATGTGGCCAGAAAATGACATTATATACCAGGAGGAAGCTATACGAAATGCACCTTATGAAAAAGTGCCATCTGTGAATAAAAGAAAGAAAATCAACAAAAGAAGGAAAATAAATCGTGTGAGAAAGTGGGAAAAATACTGGAGCATTCAACCGAACCTGAACAGACAAGTAGATAGAGGAGTGGGGTAAAAGAATTAGCAACTACCCAGCCAGCGTGCCCATGTGGGCCCCACAAGAGGTTTAACTGGGCTGTCTTATGGGTCTCATGTGGGTTTGTCCGTGGATTCCATGTTGGCCCCATCTGTGTTTGCCCACATGGACTTCACCTGTGGTGCAGATGAGCAAGTGATCTGTTCACGCACTTTAAACCCACTGGGCCCCATACGGCTTCAGTATAGGTGAGCATCTTTCAGTACACTTGTGCCATAGACAAAACTATGCAAACACATCACAAATTTATGAGAAAAAGTGAAAATTTAGGAGAAAAAAACTGCAAAAAAGTAGCAAATACATATATGAGTAAATAAATTGAAAATTTATGAGGAAAAGTTATGTTTACAGTAAAAAAGCAGAATTTTGCAATGAAAAAAGTAACAAATCTGTGAGGAAAAAGTTGCAAGATTACAGTAAAAAAGTGACTCATTTATGAGAAAGTTCCAAAATTACAAGAAAAAGTTAACAAATTTGCGAAAGAAGTCACGATTTTTGAAGAAAAAATAACATTCATTCATTCATCTTCTTCTGCTCAATCCTTTTTCGGGTCGCGGGGGGGCTGGAGCCTATCCCAGCATCTTTGGGTGGGGGCAGGGTACACCCTGGACAGATCGCCAGTCCATCGCAGGGCGACATTTGAGAAAATTTCAAAATTACAAGAAAAAAAAAATCACAAATTTTTGAGAAGTTGCAAGTTTAGAGTTAAAAAAAAGGTGGAAAAATTCATGAGAAAATTTCAAATTTTCAAGAAAAAAATTATCAAATTAGGGAGAAAAGTCACAAATGTACAAGAAAACAGCAACTTCATGAGAAAATAAGTTGAAAGTAGGTAAACAGGTAAAGTCCATGTGGGCACACACAGATGGGGCCAACATGGAACCTGCAGACAAACCCACATGGGACCCATAAAAGAGCCCAGATTTAACCTTTGGTGGGGCCCACATGGACATGCTGGCTGGGTACGAGAGGAAGACAAGACAGGGAGCAAAACCAGATGACAAGGAGGACAGGAAAGGTGTTTGTCTTGACATTAGAATTAAAGAAAGGTGTGGGCTTAAATAATAGAGCAGCAAAGCTCAGTGGAAGTTTTTACAGTTTTTTTTCCATCTGAGAGTAGGTTGCTATTTAAAGGGCAGACCACTGAAAGGAATAGAAATGGAAGCAGTCTCTGGTTACAGCAATTACGTCTGACCTGGTATCTGAGAAGGCTCGATGTTAGCATCATTGTACAACCCTATCTCTCACTCTCCGCCGTTATCAACCTCTTTGTGTCTCTTTCATTGGCTGTGACTCTCTGTATTGTGCTCTTCTCAATTGCGCTATTACCAAGCCAATGTGCCAAATCTGCTGTGCTTTTTTGAACATCAGTTTTCATATCAGAGCTCTTTTTCCACACACGTATTGCAGGCTTCAACTTTATATTTTAACATCACTCTCCAGCCACTACAGCTATTTTTCATAGGAGACACATCCCTACTCAGTTCCAGACTGTAAACATGTTTGTTTCGCTAAACAAGATTAAGCATGACTTGAATGGCAGAATTTCTTTTTTCAACAGGTTCAGG
Source organism: Pholidichthys leucotaenia (assembly GCA_020510985.1). NCBI lineage: Eukaryota > Metazoa > Chordata > Actinopteri > Cichliformes > Pholidichthyidae > Pholidichthys > Pholidichthys leucotaenia. The sequence continues at coordinate 267,989,645 of CM035848.1, read as the reverse complement.
ATTATGGACATTGCTATTGTGAGCAATTGTTGGCCCTCAACTGGCCCAGATCATCAAGAGGGCTTACCGGGCTAGAGGGCAGTAGAAAGAAATGCTTTTTTTTTTAAATAATGGACTCACTGTAAGCGTTTTGAGATGTCACTTGACATGTAAAGCTCCATATACAGTGGGGAAAAAAAGTATTTAGTCAGCCACCAATTGTGCAAGTTATCCCACTTAAAAGATGAGAGAGGTCTCCAATTTTCATCATAGGTATACCTCAACTATGAGAGACAAAATGAGAAAAAAAAATCCAGAAAATCACATTGAAGGATTTTTTAATGAATTAATTGGTAAATTCCTCGGTAAAATAAGTATTTGGTCAATAACAAAAGTTCATCTCAGTACTTTGTTATATACCCTTTGTTGGCAATGACAGAGGTCAAACATTTTCTGTAAGTTTTCACAAGGTTTTCACACACTGTTGCTGGTATTTTGGCCCATTCCTCCATGCAGATCTCCTCTAGAGCAGTGATGTTTTGGGGCTGTCGCTGGGCAACATGGACTTTCAACTCCCTCCAAAGATTTTCTATGGGGTTGAGATCTGGAGACTGGCTAGGCCACTCCAGGACCTTGAAATGCTTCTTACAAAGCCACTCCTTCGTTGCCCGGGCAGTGTGTTTGGGATCATTGTCATGCTGAAAGACCCAGCCACGTTTCATCTTCAATGCCCTTGCTGATGGAAGGAGGTTTTCACTCAAAATCTCACGATACATGGCCCCATTCATTCTTTCCTTTACACGGATCAGTCGTCCTGGTCCCTTTGCAGAAAAACAGCCCCAAAGTATGATGTTTTCACCCCCACGCATCACAGTAGGTATGGTGTTCTTTCTCCTCCAAACACGACAAGTTGAGTTTTTACCAAAAAGTTCTATTTTGGTTTCATCTGACCATATGATATTCTCCCAGTCCTCTTCTGGATCATCCAAATGCTCTCTAGCAAACTTCAGACGGGCCTGGACATGTACTGGCTTAAGCAGGGGGACACGTCTGGCACTGCAGGATTTGAGTCCCTGGCGGCGTAGTGTGTTACTGATGTAGCCTTTGTTACTTTGGTCCCAGCTCTCTGCAGGTCATTCACTAGGTCCCCCCATGTGGTTCTGGGATTTTTGCTCACCGTTTTCATGATCATTTTGACCTCACGGGGTGAGATCTTGCGTGGAGCCCCAGATTGAGGGAGATTATCAGTGGCCTTGTATGTCTTCCATTTTCTAATAATTGCTCCCACAGTTGATTTCTTCACACCAAGCTGCTTACCTATTGCAGATTCAGTCTTCCCAGCCTGGTGCAGGTCTACAATTTTGTTTCTGGTGTCCTTTGACAGCTCTTTGGTCTTGGCCATAGTGGAGTTTGGAATCTGAGTCTTTGAGGTTGTGGACAGGTGTCTTTTATACTGATAACGAGTTCAAACAGGTGCCATTAATACAGGTAACGAGTGGAGGACAGAGGAGCCTCTTAAAGAAGAAGTTACAGGTCTGTGAAAGCCAGAAATCTTGCTTGTTTGTAGGTGACCAAATACTTATTTTACCAAGGAATTTACCAATTAATTCATTAAAAATCCTTCAATGTGATTTTCTGGATTTTTTTTTTCTCATTTTGTCTCTCATAGTTGAGGTATACCTATGATGAAAATTGGAGACCTCTCTCATCTTTTAAGTGGGAGAGCTTGCACAATTGGCGGCTGACTAAATACTTTTTTTCCCCACCGTAAATCTAACCCATTATTATTATTAAATTTCCCTTCCAACATCAAAATGGGAGACAGATTTATCCAAGCTTTACATTTTTTATAGTAATAGGACAAAGGGAATGCTAACCTTGTCCAGTGACCTTTTGACTCCAAACCCATAGTCAGAAGTCAGGGTCGAAGCTGCCCAAGATTTGTCTTAGATATAATAACAAATCTACCTAAGGGTACAAATAAAGTATCCTGAACCCTAGATAGACAGATAGATACATACTTTATTTCGAACAAAAAAGTAAAACAAAAACAAAACAAATGACAAATGCAATAAAGTAACAGAATACAGTGTTCGAAAGGGAGAAGGAAGAAGTGAACACTTATTAATTCCAACTCCTCTTTTCCATAAATACACCCATGTGAATTATATACAAATTACCACATTTAAGACCCCAAGTAAACAATTAACTGTATTTTGTACATATCAGCATTAACACCCATCCATCCTAACATACATTGATGTCCATACATCAAAACCAGCCTCAAACAACACAGATATACACAGTACTGTCCCACCCACCATTCCATAGTGTCCCAGAGTGAGCATAGTGAATCGTACATATAAATACTACCCTTCTAACATATATCCTTTCAGCAAATAATGTTAATACCTCTTTTTGAATTGATTTCTGTTTGTACATAGTTTCAGTTCCGGTTCCAGACTGTTCCACAAATCCACCCCACAGACAGATATGCACATACTTTTCTTGGTTGTTCGCATCTTGGGTTTTGTAAAGTTTAAGTCTCCTCTCAAATTATAATCATTGTCTCTTTTTTTTTTTAATTTTTTTGTATATTAGTTGGGAGTTGATTATTAATTGCCCTGTACATGACTTGTGCTGTCTTAAATTTAACTAAATCCATGAACTTTATGACATGTGACTTTAACCTCTTGCACTCCGGTGTACCGCGGGCAGGCACGTCTCTGCGTCCTAGAGCGCACGAGGGCGCACGAGTGCACATGAGGGTGCTGCGTCCTAGGAGGCACTGAAAAAAAAAGCTGCATTTCCATTCTTCCACTACAGACACAGTCACGAACAGAAAGCCAAAGGAGTGCTTTGATTGGTTTAGATGTGACTGACCTCTCATTCTACTAATAAGAGCCTTGAATTGGGTTTCTGAAACCTTGAAGAACCAATGACTGAAAACCTAGCAAGAAGGACCCGCCTACCAACGGCTGCGAATGCAGCGAGCCAATTGAAGCACAGAAGTTCGCAAGCTGTTTTGTGTAAGGCTGGGTGAAGAGAGACTGACTGCTGCAGCAGATGAAAAAAGGACCCGCAGGAAGAACCGCCACAGACCCAGCAGCACGGAGACCACCCACAAGTGCGACCTGTGTGACAGGGACTGCCATTCGCGCATCAGCCTGTTCAGCCACAGGCGGTGCTGTCCCAGCAGAGTAGACGTTTAGGATTCTCTTCCATGGTCATCATAGACCGTCCACATGCTGTTGTGGACAGGTGAGTGTTATAAGCTAAATTATTCTTTATCCCTGAAAATTGTAATCAAAAATGACTTTTGACCGATCGGTAAATTACAACTGTGCGGCGCACGAAGTCCAAAGTCCGTGCGCCACGTCCGGACCGTGAACGCCCCCCCCCCCCCCCGCTACTCTCCTGTAGCAAGGGGGGGCCGCGGGGACCGCGGGGACTGTGCGCCGCGGTCGCCACATCGCCACATGACTGTTCCGTCATGTGCCGATGGGCCGATGTCCATCCTCTGTAACGGGGGGGTGGGAGTTGTTATCTTCTACATTACAAATATTTTAGAATAATTTTTAGTGCACTGTAGGTTATTTTTTCTTGTAAAAAAAAAAGCCACACATTTTTTACGTGGCATGCTTCTTTGTGTGTGGGGGCTTGTTTGTTCATTCATTCATTCATGAATGAATAAACAACCCCCCCCCCACACACACACACACACACAGAGCCCTGAGTGTCACCTTTCATTAGAGCCCAAGATGAAGCTTCTATATTGAATCATTCAAAAGTTACAGACGTTTTTCCAAACTGTGCCATTTGGCACAATTTGGCACAGTTCAAAAACGCCTGGGAACTACCTGAGAACAAAGCTGTGTAATATATTCAGTTTTTGTGGTATTGTTACAAAATTTTGACCTCAGCTGAATAACACTTCGTTCTACATTTCTGTTGCATTTTCCAGCCCGGATCTGAAGCTGTGTGTTATTTGCAAGCATTTGTATCCAAAAAAGCACCCAGGCGAAATTTATTTTCTTCAAGTTCACTATGTTTAGATGACTGTTACTCAGTGGCCGGAGCACTTAGAGAGATTATGACTGTTTTGCCAAAAAATTCAAAGTGTTTTCTTTTAAATGAGACCAACCCCATGAAGATGCTGCAAAGGAGTTGAAGAACAGCTTTTGATTTACTTTGGGCACGTTATTTTTTGCCGTTTTTAGGGAAATTGACCAGAGTGCAAGGGGTTAAAAACAACGAATTGGTATGGTCTCTATATCCTACATTATTTATTATCCTTATAGCTCTTTTTTGTAATGTGCATACTGGCTGTAGGTTGGTCTTGTAGGTGTTTCCCCAGACTTCTACACAGTAGTTAAGATAAGGTAGAAACAGTGAATTGTACAGTAAGAACAATGATTTATAGTCCAAGATGTGTCTTGTCTTCTCCAGTATCCCTATACATTTTGCCAACTTGGCACGGATGTGATTAATGTGAGGTTTCCAGCAGATTTTATTGTCTAGCGTCACCCCCAGAAACTTATTTTTCTGTACTGTTTCTATTCTGGTATCATCTATCGTTACCATTATTTTATGATTTATTTTTATAATTTCCAAACAACATAATCTTTGTTTTTTTTTCAGATTTAGAGATAATTTATTTTTGTTGAACCACTACGTTAACTTTTTCATTTCAGTTGTGACCACCTCTAAAACCTGCTGCAAATTCTCACCAGTACAAAGGATATTTGTGTCATCCGCAAACAAAATAAATTTCAGAATTTTTGATACTTGGCATATGTCATTTATATACAAAATAAAGAGTTTGGGTCCCAAAACTGACCCCTGGGGCACACCATAAGTGATGTCCATGAAGGGTGATTTGTGCTCTCCAATTTGTACAAATTGTTGTCTGTTACTTAAATAACTTTCCACTCAACTCAGTCCGACCCCTCTTATCCCATACTTTTCCAGTTTCTTTAGTAGTGTTCTGTGGTCAATGGTGTCAAAAGCTTTCTTTAAATCTATAAATACTCCTACAGCAAACTTTTTTTTATCTATACAACTAGTAATTTCTTCAGTAAGTTCAATCAGTGCCAAAGATGTAGATTTATCTGCTCTAAAACCATACTGGCTGTCTGTAAGGAGGTTGTGTTTTTCAATGAAGTCATCCAGTCTCTTAGTGAAGAATTTTTCAAGTATTTTGGAGAATTGTGAGAGTAAAGAAACTGGCCTGTAATTTGTGAAACAATGACTCCTGTTTTGTATAGAGGTATTACTTTTGCTATTTTCATTTTGTTTGGAAATTTACCAGTTTGAAATGATAGGTTACAGATGTGGGTGAGTGGCTTAACAATTCCTTCAAATACTTTTTTCACTATTGTCATGTCAATTTCATTCCAGTCAGTTGATTTTTTGTTCTTAAATTTACTCACAGTTTCGATAATTTCCTTTTCAGTAACTGCACCCAAAAAGGTTGTGTTTGGATTTCTATCTTCTATTTCATTTACAGAACCACTGTTGTTTGTTTCTGGTGTCACTATTGATTTTGCTAATTCAGGACCAATGTTTACAAAAAATTATTGAAACCACTGACCACATCCCCCATATTATTTATCAAATTGCCATTTTCAATAAAACATTCTGGATAATTAGCATTCTTAGGTCGATTACTAATAATCCCATTGAGTACTTGCCATATTCCTCTTAAGTTATTTTTATTATCCTCTAATATTCTGTTGTAGTATTCTTTCTTACAGGTCCTCATTATATTAGTAAGCTTATTTTTATATCTTTTATATTTGATCTCAGCCTCCACTGTTCTGCACTTCATGAATTGTTTATATAATGTATTCTTCTTTTACATGCATTTATTAACCCCTTGGTGACCCAAGGAATATTTTTCTTTTGTTGTCTGTCACTGTATTGTTTTATAGGACAGTTTTTATTGTACAACGATACAATATTTTATTGTACAACGATAGAAATATTTGTAAAAAATTATCATATGCTTTATTTATATCATTTTCATCATAAACTACAGTATCTTCCAGTCTTGTATTAATAATTCCTTTGTCAGTACGATGGACTGGCAAACTGTCCGGGGTGTACCCTGCCTGTCGCCCAAAGATGCTGGGATAGGCTCCAGCCCCCCCGCGACCCGAAAAGGATTAAGCGGAAGAAGATGGATGGATGGATGGTAAATACATAGATTCTTTGGTTCTTATTCTTTTACATTTAATATTTTTGGTATACTTTTTCTTCCTATAATCACATTGATAGACAACAAAAATCGGCAGGTGGTCACTGAAATCATTCAATAAAAGCCCACTCCTGATATTATTTTCCATAATGTTTGTGAATATGTTATCTATTAGTGTGGCACTGTGTGACGTGATTCTGCTAGGTCCGGTAATTGTTGGATGTAAGCCCATACTGTACATTGTGTTGATAAATTCTTCTGTCAAACTATGTTGTTTTGAATTCATCAGATCTATACTGAAATCCCCACAGATGAATACAACTTTATGAGTTAGTTTTGCATACATTTTTTCCATCCAGTCCTTAAATAAGTCAATGTTTGATCCAGGTGTTCTATATACACAGCTCACTACTATATTCTTCACATTGTCCAGACAGATTTCTATTGTAATACATTCAAATAAATCATCCACAGTTACTGACAGATTTTCAACAACCTTGTATTGCAAGCTCTTGTCAACATAAATTGTAACTCCTCCTCCTTTTTTCACTTTTCTATTTCTATTTCTATTTAACGGAAAAACTCAACATACCGGGAGAACTGAAGCAAAAACGACGTGGGTGTCATTCTGGAGTAAGGAGGAGGGCAAGAAATATAAGTTACAGATCCACCCTCCCATCCATTGTTATGGGGAATGTACGATCGTTACTGGGAAAGGTAGATGAGCTAGCGGCTCTCTCCCGCTACAATAGCATATACCGGGAGTGTAGCCTGTTTCTATTCACAGAGACTTGGCTAACTGAATTAGCAGCAGATGCTAACATTGAACTGGAGGGTTTCCACTCAATACGGGCAGACCGAACATCAGACAGTAACAAAGCAAGGGGCGGTGGAGTGATAATGTATGTTAACAACAACTGGTGCAGACCGGGACATATCACTGTTAAACAACAACACTGCAGCAAAGACATCGAGTTGCTAGCTGTTAGCATGCGGCCTACATATCTCCCGAGGGAATACTCACACGTGATCTGCATTGTTATTTATGCAAATCCGACGGCGAACGCTGGGACAGCGCGTGACGTCATCCATTCAGTAACTGGCAGGCTGCAGACAGAACACCCAGATGCTCTTCTCCTCATCTCAGGCGATTTCAACCATGTTTCACTGTCTCCCATTCTACCCACGTTCACCCAGTATGTCACATGCCACACTAGAGAAAATAAAACACTGGACTTATTCTACAAAAACACTAAGGAGGCGTACACCTCATCACAACTCCCCCCACTCGGGAGATCGGATCACAACTTGGTTCATCTCCGGCCGGTGTACAAACCCCTAGTGCACAGACCACGTCCGGCCATGCGCACAGTGAAGTTATGGTCTGAGGAGGCAATGGACACTCTTTTTTTTGTTTTTTTTTTGTTACTTATTTGTACCCGTAGGTAGACTTGGTTTGCAGTCTGGTGACAAGCCACCGGCTGCTGGTCGCTGCGTGTGCGAGCGCCCTAAACCTACATGTTTTTGGTATGCGGGAGGAAACCGGAGAAATCCCGGAGTAAACCCGTGCAACACGGGGAGAACATGCAAACTCCACACAGCTCACTGTTGGTCGGGGGCTGGGATCGAACCCACGATCTCATGATCCCCGCGATCCCCCGGCCGAGGGTAAAACTGTGCTTCCGCAGTGCTAAACCACTGCGCCACCGTGCAGCCAACCCACTCTAAAGGGCTGTTTTGAAACCACCGCCTGGGAGCAGCTCTGCGATCCACATGGTGAGGACATTGATGGCCTCACTCACACCATCACGGACTACATCAGCTTCTGTGTGGACAACACCGTTCCCACCAAGACCATACGGTGTTGCTCAAACAACAAACCCTGGATCAACCCTGAGATAAAAACACTTCTGAGAGAGAAGAAGAGGATCTTCAGGTCGGGGAACAGGGAGATGCTGAAGTCCGTACAGAGGGAGCTGAGGAGAAAGATCAGAGAAGGCAAGGACAGCTTCAGGAAGAAGATGGAGGACAAGCTGCAACAGAGTGACATCAGCAGGATCTGGAGAAACCTTAAAACCATCTCTGGGCTCCAGAATACCTCCCCCAAGGCAAGGAGGGGGGGCAGGGAGTGGGTGAACAATCTGAATCTGTTTTTCAAAAGGTTTGACCAACCGCCCTCCCCCCTGACTGCACAACAACCACTGCTGCCTCTAAAGACATCAAGTCCTGCTGCCCACTCCCCACTCCACCAACACCCCCCCACTCCCAACACACAGCCCCCCAACCTGACCTTCACTAAGACCCAGGTGAGGACGGAGCTGAGGAAGATCAAGGCGAGGAAGGCGTCGGGACCGGACGGCATCAGCGCAAAGCTCCTCAAGTCCTGTGCAGACCAGCTGTGTGGGATTGTGGAGTACATCTTCTATCTGAGCCTGAAGCTGGGGAGGGTACCACAGCTGTGGAAAACATCTTGTGTGGTACCTGTACCAAAGACTTCCCACCCCAAAGATCTGAACAGCTACAGGCCAGTGGCCTTGACGTCCCACATGATGAAGACCCTGGAGAGACTGCTCCTTGCTTACCTCCGCCCCCTGGTGGGACCAGCGATGGATCCACTCCAGTTCGCCTACCAGCATGGCATTGGGGTGGAGGATGCGGTGATCTTCCTCCTTCACCGTTTTCTGTCCCACCTGGAGAAGCCCGGGAATGCGGTGAGGATCATGTTCTTTGACTTCTCCAGTGCTTTCAACACCATCCAACCGATGATCCTGAAGGACAAGCTGCTGTGCGCAGGGGTGGACCAGCACCTCTCATCATGGATCCTGGACTACCTCACAAACCGGCCTCAGTTTGTGAGAACCCGGGACTGTGTGTCCAACACGATCATCGGTAGCACGGGGGCCCGCCAGGGAACGGTTTTGGCTCCCTTCCTGTTCACCCTTTATACTGCGGACTTCTCACACAACACAATACACTGCCATCTACAGAAGTTCTCTAACGACTCTGCGATCGTTGGCCTCATCTCCAACGGAGATGAAGCTGAGTACAGAGGGCTTATCCAGGACTTCGTGGACTGGTGCCATTGGAACTGCCTCCAGATCAACGTGAGGAAAACTAAGGAGCTGGTGGTGGACTGCCACAGGCAAGGACAACCCCTCACAGCACCAGTAAATATACAGGGAACAGACATCGAGATGGTGACATCCTATAAGTACCTGAGTGTTCATCTGAACAATAAACTAGATTGGTCACACAATACTGACGCACTCTACAAGAAGGGACAGCAAAAGCTGTTCCTACTGAGGAGGCTCAGGTCTTTTGGTGTACAAGGGGCGCTGCTGAAGACATTCTATGACACGGTGGTGGCATCAGCCATCACTTTTGGAGTGGTCTGCTGGGGCAGTGGCATTACTGCAGCCGATAGGAAGAGACTGAACAAACTGATCAAGAAAGCTAGCTCTGTCCTGGGGCAGCGCCTTGACCCAGTGGAGGAGATGGGAGAGAGAAGGACGGTGCCTAAACTGTCATCTCTGCTGGAGTCCGAGTTCCACCCTATGCAGGACATACTGAATGCACTGAGGAGCTCATTTAGCAGCAGACTACATCATCCCAGGTGCACAACCGAAAAGTTTCGCAGGTCCTTCCTACCAACGGCTGTCAGACTGTACAACCTAAGCAGGGCTGCTCGCAGAGATAGCAAAAAAGATGTGACAACCTAATAGTTTTTGAATGCAAAAGATGCAATAGACTTACACAACGGTCCCCTCTGGCATACAACTAGGAAAATACCGGTCGCTATGGAGGGTGACAATATGTATGGGCACACAATCATACCATGTAGGATAACTAAGTAGACGGTTGTGCTGTTTCATCCCATCTAGCAACAATGCTCTGCACCGTGTGTGTTTATATATTTACATATGTATTCCATCTAGCTACAATGCTCCGCACTGGGTGTGTTTATATTTATATATCTATATATTTATTCCATCTAGCTACATTGCTCCGCACTGTGTGTGTTTATATATCTACATATTATTCCATCTAGCTACATTGCTCCGCACTGTGTGTGTTTATATATTTTCATATTTATTCCACCTAGCTGCAATGCTCCATACTATGGGTGTTTATATATCTACATATTTATTCCATCTAGCTACAATGCTCCGCACTGTGTGTTTATATACTCATATATTTATTCCATCCAGCTACAATGCTCTGCACTGTCTGTGTATATATATATATATATATATATATATATATATATATATATATATATATATATATATATATATATAATAGCTGCTCTTGCTTTTTTTTCTTGTCTTCTGATTGTTACTCTGAGTGTTGCTATCCCCGTGCTGTTACAATCCTGGAATTTCCCTGTTGTGGGACTAATAAAGGCTTATCTTATCTTATCTTTATTATTAAGGGTAAAAAAAAAAATCCAAACCTACTTGGCTCTGTGTGGAAAACTGCTCCCTAAACCTAATAACCAGTGCTGGAAGTACAAAGTAACGCATTACTGTAATACCACTACTGTTGCAGTAAATTACTGTTTAAAAATTCAGTAATGCATTACAGTTACTGAAATTTAATCAGACGTGTCACTCGCGTTACTCATTTTATTAAAATAAATATTTTTAGTGCAAATAAATATAAAAATAATCCTACCGTGTTTGCAGCTGTCAGTCTCCTCAGTTGGTGTTCTGCCATTTTACCATACTTATCAGAACAGCCATACCCTGGATTACTACGCATGCACGGCATGCGCACGCATGCGTAGTAACAGGAAATATGCTTCCGCTCATAATTTCAGCATACCATACAGCTGACAGAAACAGCTTACGGCGCTGCACTGTGATTGGCTGATCCAAAAATTTGGCGTGTTTTCAGTTTGTCTATTTATATATACTATATATATTTCCTGCCCTTAAAAATTAATCAATACAGCTGACGGTAGGTAAACAATAGCATACCGCAGCCCAGCTGAACACCGGTCGGTTTCCTGTCCTGCTCACACGCAACCCAGTGGGAGGTAATGCCATGGCAACTTCTCATCTCGAACCCTGATCACCTGTTGTCCCAGCGTAAGTAGCCCCCAACAGCTCCTACCTCTGTGGTTAAGCACAAGTATTTTTTGAGCAAGAAGCTCGCATTTAATGTCTGCAATTGTTTAAATGTGTAAGTAACTGTAATAATTTTCTTACGCACAGAGAAAAAGTGACTGTGATTTGTTGCAGTGAAAAGCTTCTTGTAAGCAGTGAACTTTCATTTATCTGTGTTTTTTGTTTTATCTCTTTCATTTACATGCTGTTGTGATATGCAACTATTTTGTGGAAGTAAATCTTCTAAATAAGCGTTTTTAATGGGATGGTTCAGGGGTGTTAAATATATGGCTCATGGGACAAAAACAGCCCACAAGAGGCTCCAAAGTGTTCTGTGAATTTACAGCTTTATTTGCTCTTGATCTTGTTATGTATGTGTGCAAGAGGATTTAAGTATGCATTAAAAAGTAACGTGAAAGTTACTTTTCCATGTAACTAGTTACTTTAATCATGCAGTAACACAAAAATAACTCAGTTGCTTTTGAAAAGAAGTTACTAGTAACTGTGAAAAGTTACTATTTTTTAATAACTTGTCCAACACTGCTACTAACTGGTTGGGGCACTGTTCTGCCCACAGTAGAGTGTGTTTCATAAAAGGTTAAAAATGGTTCACAATAAGTTAATAATAAAATGTCATAATTCATCTGTAATAATTCATGCTAAAAAACGATCATTGGATTAAAAGTAATTTCTATACAGTCAGTATTGGTTTACCTGTATTTTATTTTGAAGGCGCAGCCAGTGGTCGCAATGCTTTATGGGTAGCAGAAGCAGAAGTCAGTCAGAGAGAAAAAAAAAAGAAAAACCCTGCCTGTGAATGTCCAAGATGCTCCTCCTGTGTGCTAAATCTTTTTCTACACCTTCGAAAGCAATGGCTGTAAGTTTAATTAGTGTTTTGTTAACTTTATAAGTTTTATAAGACGTGATTTTGAGATTGTTTTGTAAATATGTTGTTACCAGGAATTAGCCTTATCCCAGGAGCTTACTAGCCTGCCTTACACCGAGAGTACTGTGTATTAGCATAGTAATGCTGCTACTAGTGATCTAATTAGCATATGAAAAGATAGCGAAAACGTGTTGCTTGCCTTTAGTAGCAGCTAAGGTTAACTTCTGTGCAAGTTTACTGGCGTTAGCCATTTTTTGGTGCATTTATTTTTCACTTGACAAAGAGCTAAAACACATTTTATTTTCTGTTTATATTTTCAGTTTCATTTGGGCTTTTCATTGAGCTTTTCAAGCCACAATTGTAAAGAACTGTAAGCTGTCTAGAAGACTGTAATAAAGGAGCAAGACGCTCAGTTTCCTGGCTCATGAAAAACGAGTTTGGCTTGCTGTTGATCTGCGTTCACATACACAGTGTATACAACACGTAGTGATAACAGTACAGTGAAAAGCCATATCAGCAGTTGGTGAAGATAAAATTCACGACACAGTGATGGACGACACTCAAGACAAGGAGGCAGAAGAAAAGGCTAACTCTGAAGCCAAAACATCATCCAAAGGTAGCTCCAGCTCCAAACATTCTAGCTCCAAACACTCATTCTCCAAGTTATCCTCAAAGTCCAGCGTACTGGAAGCAGCCATCATGGCACGAGCCTCTGCTGAAGCTGTGAATGCTAAAGCCTTGTACAGTAAGAAACAACTAGAAATTAAAAAGCAACAAGCAAAGCTAGAACTGAATCTAGAGATGCTGGAGATAGAAAAGGAAGCAGTGGCCGCTACAGCAAAAGCAGAAGTTCTAGAAGCTGCTGCAGCTGCCGAGCAAGACAAAGAAGAGAGTGTAAAGAGTGCAGTTCCATTACGTCGTCAGACAGATAACTATGGAGTACGTGCAACACCAAACCCAGCTAAAGTCACAGGTGCGACCAGCCGAAGAAGAAGAACCTTGAGTTGAACCTGCACAAAAGGCGCAATTATTCACTCCAAGGAGACCCGAACAAACTCCCTCTTCACCAGCATTCAAGAAAATGAACCCCTACAGTTGATAGTGCTATGAGATGACTGTTGTTGTGAAATGGCGCTATATAAATAAAGTTGAATTGAATTGAAAAATGTACGTAAAAAATGAATCCATCGACATACCAAGAGACTATGTCAAGCCAAACAGTTACCATGCTTCCCACAATAGTGACTCACCTATAGCAGACTTTGCTAGGTTCCTCGCGCGCAGAGAGTTAATCACAACCGGGCTCTTTAAGTTTGACGACACCCCCAAAAACTTTAGAGCATGGCAGTCGTCATTCATAAATGCAACTGAAGACGTTGATCTCACATATAGCCAGGAGTTAGATCTCCTAGTCAAGTGGCTTGGTAAAGAGTCCTCAGAGCATGTTAAAAGAATCAGAGCTGTCTATGCCACTAACCCCAAAGCTGCCCTCCAATTGTCATGGGACAGGTTAGAAGAATGTTATGCTACGCCAGAAGTAGTAGAAAACGCCTTGTTCAAAAAAACTAGACAACTTCCCTCGCCTTACAAACAGAGACAAAGTAAAACTCAGGGAACTTGGAGATTTGCTCTTAGAGCTGCGGGTCGCTAAAGATGAAGCTTATCTCCCAGGCCTCGCCTACCTCGCCACACCCCGTGGTGTTAAGCCCATAGTCAAAAAGTTACCTCCAAGTTTACAAGATAAATGGCTGCACACAGGCTCAAAATACAAACAAAAATATGATGCAACCTTCCCTCCCTTCTCATATTTTGTAAAGTTTGTCCAAGACGAGGCTAAAGCAAGAAATGACTCAAGTTTTGCGACATGCAGCAGCCAACCCTTCAGCAAAGGTGAGAGACCACCATTCAAACAAACTAGCTACAGAACACCTCTAACTGTAAACAAAACAAGAGGTCAACACAACTGCTCCCGCTAGTACTAAAGAGGATGATTTAACACGCTACTGTCCAGTCCATAAGAAAATGCCTCCTCTAGCCAAATGTAGGGCTTTCCAGATTAAACCACTACAAGAAAGGCGAAACATACTCAAAGAACACAAACGATGTTTTCGCTGCTGCTCTCCCTTACACGCAATAAAGGACTGTGACATGAAACTCAAGTGCGAGGAGTGCCAAAGTGAAAAGCATTACTCTGCCATGCCTCCCGATTCAAGTCAGCAACCTCAGCCAGAAAACACACCTGAACCAGAGCCTCAGCCCCGAGACAACACGCCACCCGAGGTAACGTCACGGTGCACTGAGATCTGCGGCGAAGGTTATCCCCCACGTTCTTGCTCAAAGGTATGTCTAGTTCGAGTTTTCCCTAAAGGCCAACCAGAATGCTCCGTTAAGATGTATGCAATCCTTGACGATCAGAGTAATAGATTGCTGGCCCGTCCTGAATTCTTTGAGCTGTTTGGGATCAAGGGTAGCCCTCTGACGTACCATATGAGAACATGTGCTGGTCTAACCGAAATGCTTGGCAGGGAAGCAGCGAGGTTCCAAATCGAGCAAGTAGGTGGAGACCCACGCTTAGACCTCCTCCTCTCATTGAATGTGACGAGATAGTGTTCAATAGAGATGAAATATCTACGCCTGAAGTCGCTCTTGCTCACGCACACTTAAAACACCTCGCTCCTCTCATTCCCAAGTACGACCCAGATGCTCAGATAGCAATTTTACTGGGCAGAGACATCATACAAGTCCACAAAGCAAGGCAACAAGTCAACGGACCCCACAATGCTCCCTTTGCTTAACACCTGGACCTAGGCTGGGTAATTGTGGAGGAAGTGTGCCTTAACGCTCATAAGCCAACCGTCAATGTTTATAAAACTCACATGTTCTCCAACGGACGCCCATCTTTCCTCACTCCTTGTCCTAACAGCATCAACATCAAAGAGAAACCATGCTACGGCGGGGAGCACAAGGACGGCCTCTCTAAATGCAGCTCAAAACCTATTGCAGTGGAAGAAAAGCTTGGGGACAAAGTTTTTGAGTGCACATAGAATGATAACAAGTGTGCCGTGTCCTTCGAGGATGAGACCTTTCTAAAGATAATGGAGGAAGAAGTCCACCAGGATGGAAATAACAACTGGATCGCTCCTCTGCCATTCAAATTTTTTCGCTTGCCACTCCCAAATAACAGGGACCAAGCATTGTCTAGACTTGGCTCACTAAGATGCAACTTAACGAAAAACCCTCAAATGAAAGAACAGTTCTCAGAGTTTATGGACAAGCTGTTCGAGAACAATCATGCAGAGATCGCTCCACCCATCACTGATAACACTGAATGCTGGTACCTGCCCATTTTCGGGGTATATCATCCCCAGAAGCCCGGTCAGATACGGGCTGTCTTTGATTCAAGTGCCGAGCAATTTGGTGTGTCACTCAACTCAGTACTGTTAACAGGCCCAGATCTTAATAATACCCTCCTCGGTGTGCTGATTCGGTTTAGGAAGGAGCTTATCGCAGTCACTGCCAATATCCAGCAAATGTTTTACGAGTTCCTAGTCAGACCAGACCATAGAGACTATTTGAAGTTCTTGTGGCACAAGGGAAATGACTTGTCAAAAGAGGTGCAGGAGTACCGCATGCGGGTGCACGTTTTTGGAAACAGCCCGTCGCCAGCGGTAGCTATCTATTGCCTAAACAGGGCTATCCAGAAAGGCGAGCCAAAGTTTGGAGCAGACACAAGACACTTTGTTGAGAGACACTTTTATGTAGATGACGGGTTGATTTCGCTCCCCACTGAATCTGCAGCCGTAGACTTGCTCAAGCGCACATGTGCATCCTTGGCCGAGTCCAATCTCAGGCTCCACAAAATCGCCTCGAATAGTGTCTCAGTCATGCAAGCCTTCAAGCCAGAAGACCTGGCCACTGGTATTAAAGACTTGAGTCTCAGCGATGACACTCTACCAGCTCAGAGAAGTCTAGGCCTGTGCTGGGGCATAAATACTGACACTTTCACATTCAAGGTTGCTGTTAATGACAAACCCTACACCCGCCGCGGGGTTCTGTCAATAATTAACAGTATCTTCGACCCCTTGGGACTAGCATCACCAGTGACAATCAAAGGCAGTCTCTTGTTATGTGAACTGTCAAATGGTGTCCAAGGTTGGGATGCTCCTCTCCCTCAGGACAAAATGGACACATGGGAAACATGGAAAATGTCCCTCCAAGATCTTAGCAGTCTTAAAGTGCCACGGTGCTATGTACCAGCTTCCCTCTCTAAGTCCACTTACACCGAACTGTGTATCTTTTTCAACGCCTCAAGCTGGGCTATTGCGGCAGTAGCATACTTGAAGACAGTCAATGCAGAAGGACAATGCGAAGTCGGGTTTGTGCTTGGGAAAGCAAAACTTTCACCACAACCAGAGCCCACGATACCTCGCCTTGAACTTTGCGGAGCAGTTCTAGCAGTTGAGATGGCGGAGCTCATTCTGGACGAACTTGATCACAAACCAATTGCTGTCAAATTCTACTGTGATAGCAGGGTGGTTCTTGGGTACATTTGCAATGATTCAAAGCGCTTCTATGTTTATGTGCATAATCGCATTCATCGTATACGTCAGTCCACATCCCCTGAACAGTGGCACTACGTCACATCAGAGCAAAACCCAGCTGATCTAGCCACCAGGTCAATACCTGCCTCACAGCTCATGGACACTATGTGGTTTAAGGGACCGGACTTCCTTTACAAACTACCTGAATCCGGGACACATGAATCTTTTGAGTTAATTGAGCCTGAAGTAGACTCTGAAATCATACAAGTCGCTACTTTTGCTACTCACATTCAGAAAAACGGGCCCTTACCAATGCTTCCAGCGCTTTTCAAGCTGGAACTCATTAATACGTGCCATTGCATTCCTAATTCACCAAGCTCGTTCTCACTCATCAAGCAACTTGTCAGACCATTCATGCAGGGGCTGGCATCAATGTAGCAAGCCAAGCACTCCAGAGGAGCTGGATGCTGCCAGTAACCTCATCCTCCAGTTTGTTCAAAAGGACGCTTTTCCCGACGAATATGCTGCTCTCCATGCCAACCAAACCGTCCGCAGTTCAAGTCCCATCGTAGCTCTTGATCCCTATATGAGTGAAAGCCTCATCAAGGTTGGAGGTCGCCTCAAACATGCTTCATTGAACACAGCATCCAAGAATCCAATCATTCTCCCAAACAAGCATCACGTAACTCAGCTGCTTGTCCGTCACTATCATGCCAAAGTTGTGCATCAAGGAAGGCAGTTCACAGAGAGTGCAATTAGGCAAGCCGGACTGTAGATTGTAGGTTGCAAAAGACTGGTCTCGTCCATTATCCACCATTGTGTAACCTGCAGGAAACTCAGGGGAAAACTAGAGACTCAGAAAATGGCAGATCTCCCACCTGAGAGACTCAAAACACGCCCTCCATTTTCATATGTCGGGTTGGACGTATTTGGTCCGTGGTCAGTAGTCACTCGACACACACGAGGTGGCGCTGCACAAAGTAAAAGGTGGGCAATACTCTTTACGTGTATGACCACAAGAGGCGTACATATTGAAGTCATTGAATCTATGGACGCTTGCAGCTGCTTAAATGCAATACGCAGATTCTTTGCAATATGAGGCCCAGCAAAGCAAATGCGATCTGACAGAGGCACTAACTTCATTGCAGCGAGTGTGGACTTAGGCATGGCACAACCAAACAAGAACCCTCCCAACACTGTCAACTATCTTCATGCCAACGGATGCACATGGGAGTTCAATCCCCCACATGCCTCCCACATAGGGGCCGTCTGGGAAAGACTGATTGGGGTCACTCGCAGAATATTGGACTCTATGCTTTTGCGAAACAAACACACTCGTTTGACGCATGAAGTGCTTTGTACTTTAATGGCTGAGGTATCGTCTATAATCAATGCAAGGCCCTTAGTCCCCATCTCAACGGACCCTTCCTCACCATTCCTACTCTGTTCCGCAATGATCTTGACCCAAAAGCAGCATGTCCCCCCTCCACCGGGAGACTTTTATGGAAAAGACTTGCTCAAAAACCAGTGGAAACAAGTGCAAGCACTCGCCAATGAATTTTGGAGCCGCTGGAGAAACGAATATCTCAACACCCTCCAATCAAGGCGCAAGTGGCATACAACACACCGCAACCTCCAGACAGGTGACATAGTGCTGTTGAAACAAAATCAAGCACCCAGAAATGAATGGACAATGGCCATCATCACATCCACCTTTCCAAGCAGCAACGGAAAGGTCAGAAAGGTCGAAGTGAGGACATCATCCCAGGGTGTTTCAAAGACTTACTTGCGTCCCATCTCAGATGTTGTTATGCTCTTAGAAAATGAAGTGATTGATAAAAAGCAGTAGTGGCATTAGTAATGCCAGGCGGGGAGTGTTCTGCCCACAGTAGAGTGTGTTTCATGAAAGGTTAAAAATGATTCACAGTAAGTTAATAATAAAATGTCATAATTCATCTGTAATAATTCATGCTAAAAAATGGTCATTGGGTTAAAAGTAATTTCTATACAGTCAGTATTGGTTTACCTGTATTTTATTTTGAAGGCGCAGCCAGTGGTCTCAATGCTTTATGGGTAGCAGAAGCAGAAGTCAGTCAGAGAGAAAAAAAAAAAAAGAAAAACCCTGCCTGTGAATGTTCAAGATGCTCCTCCTGTGTGCTAAATATTTTTCTACACCTTTGAAAGCAATGGCTGTGAGTTTAATTAGTGTTTTGTTAACTTTGTAAGTTTTATAAGACGTGATTTTGAGATCGTTTTGTAAATATGTTGTTACCAGGAATTAGCCTTATCCCAGGAGCTTACTAGCTTGCCTTACACCGAGAGTACTGTGTATTAGCATAGTAATGCTGCTACTAGCGATCTAATTAGCATATGAAAAGATAGCGAAAACGTGTTGTTTGCCTTTAGTAGCAGCTAAGGTTAACTTCTGTGCAAGTTTTCTGGCGTTAGCCATTTTTTGGTGCATTTATTTTTCACTTGACAAAGAGCTAAAACACATTTTATTTTCTGTTTATATTTTCAGTTTCATTCGGGCTTTTCATTGAGCTTTTCAAGCCACAATTGTAAAGAATCGTAAGCTGTCTAGAAGACTGTAATAAAGGAGCAAGATGCTCGGTTTCCTGGCTCATGAAAAACGAGTTTGGCTTGCTGTTGATCTGCGTTCACATACACAGTGTATACAACACGTAGTGATAACAGTACAGGCACCCTTAGCAGCAACAATTGCATTCAAGCATTTGCAAAAACTGGCAATGAGTCTTTTACAGCACTGTGGAGGAATAGTGGCACACTCATCTTTGCAGAATTGTTGTAATTCAGCCACATTGGAGGGTTTTCGAGGTTGAACCGCCTTTTTAACACTAGAAGTCCCAGAGAGGGGCCATTTGGTCTTTTTACCTAGAAAACCCACAAGAGGGCCAATTGGCCCCAAGTCCCCCCTGTGGTCACTCATTTTGTTATGGTAATGAGGCTGTTAGTGGCAGTGTGTGGGGTGAGGGGGGTGTGGGGTGAGGGGGGTGTGGGGTCATGTTGGCTACTTCTGTGAGAATGAGGAATAAAAACACATTCTCTACATGTAATTATGAGCAATGGGAAAGTCAAATGATATGTCAATGATACGTATAGAGATTGAAAGGGTATCTGAAACTAAATTCCTTGGAGTAATAATTGATAACAAACTGTGTTGGAAGTCACATATTAATTATATTAAAGGTAAAGTATCCAAATCAATTGCAATATTACACAGAGTGAAATATTTGCTGAATCAACCCACACTATATACCTTGTATCATTCATTAATACTCCCATACATGACATATTGTAATGAAGTATGGGGAAATACATATAAAACAAACATATATCCACTCTTTATGCTTCAAAAGAGAGCTATTAGAATAATAAACAAAGCAGCTTACAGGGAACCAACAAACCCACTTTTTCTCAAACAAAAAACTCTCAAGTGGAAAGATCTGGTTGACTTTAAAACCGCAATAATAATGTTCAAAGTGAAGAATTTATCACTGCCCGCAAATATCCAAAAGTTGTTGGATGGTTGTATTCCGGCTAAGTAGTCGTTTTGCAAGTGACAGTGATGTAAAGAAATTGTCCGTGGTAACATTTCTGCCCTTGTCCAGGAATGGTTCCATCAGCCTCATGACTACACTCTCAGACACTCTCTCCCCACGAGGCCGAGTGGGGTCCTTGCCAAGATATGGGAGGATGTTGCAGACGTATTTGGTTTTCAAGTCACACGCCACCCAAAACTTGATCCCAAACTTGTCTGGTTTAGATGCAATGTACTGTAGGAAACTGCAGCGAGTCTTGGACGGGAAAAGTTGTTCGTCGATGGTGATGTGTCGACCAGGGATGTAGGATGTGATGCAGTTGGTGACAAACAATCCCCATATGTTCGAAATTGCAGCAAACTTATCGGTCTGTGCTCGCTCGCTGCGGGTGTCTCTGCCATCAAAGCGCAGGTGATGCATGATGTTTTGGAAACGCCCTCGGGACATGGTTTCAATGATCTGTGGGCTTCCCAGGTTTTTCGACCAGCAGTCACGCAGTGATGGCACCCTGATGATTCCCCGCATAATGGTGATGGAAATAAATGCCATTAGTTCAGGGAGGCCCATGAACCAATCCACATGCTCCGTTTGCTTTGCATGTTGAACTGTACATTCTTGAATGATACCAAGCATGTCCAGAGTGATGAAACACAGGAAGCTCTGAAGACGACTTGTGATTGACCTCCTGGCTTTAGCTGTTGGCTCTCCATCTGCGTTGTATGGTGATGGCGGGGTGAAATGTGGACCCGTTCCCACCTGTTCTTCATGCCATACTGTGCCGTCTTTCGCAGTCTCCGTCACATCAGTCCCCAGCCGAGCTCTCTTTTTTGGTTGGGGAGTCTCCTCATCTGTAGTGTGAAAAAAATGTAATTATGAGCAATGGGAAAGTCAAATGATATCACAAATGCAAGCATAGAAGCTAATAATAATAATCCCAGAACATCTCAAATAGGTTGGCTAAGGTGCAGACACCTCAGGAGAAGTAGAATCAAACAAAACTGACGGCAGTCCGCACTCAGAAACAAAATGGAGGCTCTATTCACATGGTGCTATATTTTCCAACTTCCTCACTGAAATGAAATGTAAAATAGGAAATAATATGAAATGAAATCTTACCTGAAGACGACTGAGACAGCTCGGAGTCTGAATCCACCTGAAGGTTGATGTCTTCTCCATCCGAGTCGCAAGGGTTTGCTCCATCCAGGATCATTTCCAATACCTGTTGAATGTTGAATGTCTGCATCTTCGTTCCTTGGAGAGGAGCTTCTTTCACCACAAAGTTCTTGAGGGAACTGAAGCGATAGTCCATGTGCACTGAGGTATTTATCCATCAAACAATTGTCTGGTTGCAGTCACATGAGTCGTTATGGTCACATGGGACATTCACATGTTCACATTTTAGAATAGAATGTGTTTTTGAATGAATGAATTTATTTTATTTATTTCGGATAGTACAGTGCAGGTTAAAAGAAACTGTATAATATAACAACAAGGTCAAATTAGACAAAGACTCCTTCTTCTATACAATTCCACGTGAGTTATCCGAAATGGGTGATGGCTGAAGCCGCAGCTTATATTGCCCACCCATATTCCATCCAAGAATTCAAAAGAGAAAAAAGAGAAAACAAGACAAGAGCGATTACAATTTAAAACAAAGCTAAGACAAAATGTGACTGAGAGAAAAAAAAAAGAAAACTGAGCTAAGCTAAGTTAAGCGGTTACTATTCAAAACAAATCTAAGACAAAATGTCACAGAGAAAAAAAGAAAAAAAAACAAAAAACTAAGCTACAACACAACACAGGCTGGATATGTCAATCCTTATGTGAGTTTACATGTCGTCTTGTAAATATGTTTGGAGTATTTCTTCCTTTAGTTTTTGTTTAAATTGTCCAAGCGTTGTACATGATTTTAATTCAGGTCCAAAATCGTTCCATAATCTGACTCCTTGCACTGAAATACAGTGTTGCTTGGTGGTTGTTCTCACTGTAGGCTTTTGAAATATACATGTTCCTCTGAAGTGATATCGTTTCTCCCTTGTTTGGAACAACTTTTGGATATTTGCGGGCAGTGATAAATTCTTCACTTTGAACATTATTATTGCGGTTTTAAAGTCAACCAGATCTTTCAACTTGAGAGTTTTTTGTTTGAGAAAAAGTGGGTTTGTTGGTTCCCTGTAAGCTGCTTTGTTTATTATTCTAATAGCTCTCTTTTGAAGCATAAAGAGTGGATATATGTTTGTTTTATATGTATTTCCCCATACTTCATTACAATATGTCATGTATGGGAGTATTAATGAATGATACAAGGTATATAGTGTGGGTTGATTCAGCAAATATTTCACTCTGTGTAATATTGCAATTGATTTGGATACTTTACCTTTAATATAATTAATATGTGACTTCCAACACAGTTTGTTATCAATTATTACTCCAAGGAATTTAGTTTCAGATACCCTTTCAATCTCTACACGTATCATTGACATATCATTTGACTTTCCCATTGCTCATAATTACATGTAGAGAATGTGTTTTTATTCCTCATTCTCACAGAAGTAGCCAACATGACCCCACACCCCACACCCAACACCCCCCTCACCCCACACACTGCCACTAACAGCCTCATTACCATAACAAAATGAGTGACCACAGGGGGGACTTGGGGCCAATTGGCCCTCTTGTGGGTTTTCTAGGTAGACAGAAAAATGCTGGGACTTCTAGTGTTAAGGTCATGTCATAGCATCTCAATTGGATTCAGGTCAAAACTTTGACTAGGCCACTCCAAAATTTTCATTTTGTTTTTCTTAAACCATTCAGAGCTGGACTTGCTGGTGTGTTTTGGATCATTGTCCTGTTGCAGAACCCAAGTGCGCTTCAGCTTCAGGTCATGAACAGATGGCCGGACATTCTCCTTCAGGATTTTTTGGTAGACAGCAGAATTCATGCTTCCATTTACAGTATGTACCACAGCAAGTCTTCCAGGTCCTGAAGCAGCAAAACAGCCCCAGACCATCACACTACCACCACCATATTTTATTATTGGTATGATATTCCTTTTCTGAAATGCTGTGTTACTTTTACACCGGATGTAATGGGACACACACCTTCCAAAAAGTTCAACTTTTATCTCGTCAGTCCACAAAGTATTTCCCAAAAGTCTTGGAGATCATCAAGATGTTTTCTGGCAAAACTGAGACAAGCTTTTATGTTCTTTTTGCCCAGCAGTGGTTTTCGTCTTGGAACTCTACCATGCAGGCCATTTTTGCCCAGTCTCTTTCTTACGGTGGAGTCATGACCACTGACCTTAACTGTGGCAAGTGAGGCCTGCAGTTCTTTGGATGTTTTTGAGGGTCTTTTGTGACCTTTAGAATGAGTCATCGCTGCACTCTTGGGGTAATTTTGGTCGGCCGGCCACTCCTAGGAAGGTTCACCACTGTTCCATGTTTTTGCCATTTGTGGATGATGGCTCTCACTGTGGTTCACTGGAGTCCCAAAGTTTTAGAAATGGCTTTATAACCTTTTCCAGACTGATAGCTCTCAATTACTTTGTTTCTCATTTGTTCCTGAATTTCTTTGCATCACAGCATGATGTCTAGCTTTTGAGGATCTTTTGGTCTACTTTATTTTATCAGGGAGGTCCTATTTAGGTGATTTCTTGATTGAGAACAGATGTGGCAGTAATAATAATAATAATAATAATACTACTAATAATAATAATAATAATAATAATAACAAGTTTATTTATAGAGCACTTTTCACAGACAGAGTCACAAAGTGCTTAACATGGTAAAAAACAAAATAAAAACACAGGCACATAAAACAGTAAAAAATAAAAACAAAGTAAACAGTAAAAGCACATAAAAATGCAATCAACACATAGTTAATTAAAAAGCCAGGCTAAGAAGGTGGGTCTTTAGTTACTTCTTAAAAACATCAATGGAAGGTGCAGATCTAAGTTCGAAAGGTAAGGAGTTCCAAAGTCTGGGAGCAACAGCAGCAAAGGCTCTATCGCCTTTGGTTCTGAGCCTAGTGCTAGGGACTACCAATAGATTCTGATGAGAAGACCTGAGAGACCTGCTGGGCTGGTGTAGATGGAGCAAGTCACTAATATAAAAAGGCGCCTCTTCATGAACGGCTTTATAAGTAAGAACAAGAACTTTAAAATCAACTCTATAATTTACAAGAAGCCAATGCAAGGAGGCCAAAACGGGAGTGATATGACAGAATCTACTGGATCTAGTTGGTAATCTTGCAGCAGAGTTCTGGACTAACTGTAGGCAGTGTAAAGAGGATTTGCTAAGACATGTGAAAAGAGCATTACAGTAGTCCAAACGTGAAGAAACAAAGGCATGAATAATGACTTCTGACTGTAGGAAACCAATGACCTAATTTTGGATATATTCCTAAGTTGGAAAAAACAACTCCGGGTCAGAGATTTGACATGCTGATCAAAACTCATCGATTGATCGAAAATGACACCAAGATTTTTTAGATTAGACCGTACATTAGAGCTTAATGAACCAATGCTATTAACCATCTTATTTGAATTGAATTGAATTTATTTATTTCGGATAGTACATTACAGGTTAAAAGAAACTGTATAATATAACAACAAGGTCAAATTAGACAAAGACTCCTTCTACTATACAATTCCACGTGAGTTATCTGAAATGGGTGATGGCTGAAGCCGCAGCTTATATTGCCCACCCATATTCCATCCAAGAATTCAAAGGAGAAAAAAGAGAAAAACAAGACAAGAGCGATTACAATTTAAAACAAGGCTAAGACAAAATGTGACTGAGAGAAAAAAGAAAACTGAGCTAGTCTAAGTTAAGCGGTTACTATTCAAAAACAAATCTAAGACATAATGTCACAGAGAAAAAAAGAAAAAAAAGAAAAACTAAGTGTCACGCCGCGCCATTCATCAGCGGCGCCACCTGCTCACGCACCTGCTACTCGTCAGCGGCGAAGGATAAAAGCCGCCTCGCCCTGAGCGTCGGCCTGAAGCCGTAGACTTCATTTTCCTTGCATGGACTTCTACCACACTCTCTTCAGCATCCTCTTTACCGGTAAGAAGTTCACTTACCTCATCTCTCCAGTCTGCTCCCCTGTGCACAGGTGGATTCCTCGGCGGCGGACAACCCCGTCCCTCGTCTCTCCTCGCTGCTGCACCGAGCCCTGCAGGTGGCTGTCTCCCGGGCTTCCATCCTTGAAGCGCCAGTCATCTGCCCAAACAAGTAAGCTTCTCTCCCTCGCCTATTCTCCTCCTGTGTTGGTGTGTGCTCATCACCCTGTGTCCAATTTCTCCCATAGGGTTGCCGGCTGAACGGTCTCCTGCCTCTGGGTCCGAAGCAGACGCCACCACCAACACATTAACATTCCGCAGACACGCACCCAAACATCCCTGTAGTTAATAAACAGTTTGAACTACTCTAAGCCTGTGTGTGTGCGTCTCCTGAGCCGAACGTTATGTCAGTACGGCTTCAGCAGAGCGGCTCGGCAGACGGCGGGCTCGCACACCGGTTTACCATCCTCGAGGCTCGGGTGGATCAGATTGTTTATCAGCAACAGGTGGTTCTTCATCAATTATTAGAACTGACTAACCGATTGAACCGCTTGGACCCCCAACAGCCGTTCCTCCCGACTCACCAGGGTGGCGCGGCTCCTGCTGTTCCAGCGGCCGTCCAGCCGGCTCCAGTGGCACCGGTTCGGCTCACGCCGATTCCGACCCCCGCCCGCTTTAGCGGTAAGCTCGGCGGAGCGCGGGGGTTTATTATGCAGTGTGAGTCCGTGTTCCACCGTGTGCCCGGAGATTTTCCCTCGGATCACAGCCGAATTGGTTACATAGGGAATCTTCTGGAGGGGCGTGCGTTAACTTGGACCTACGCCGTAATGGCGAGGCCCAGTTATGCCACCCTCACCTATGACCAATTCGTGAGGCGCTTTCTGGAGGTCTTTGACCACTCACAAACCGAAACGGTCCAGGTCGATCGGCTTCTCGCTCTCCAGCAGGGAAGCCGGTCGGCAGCGGACCACTCGGTCGACTTCCGGGTAGCGGCGGAGGAATTGGGCTGGGAGGAACGCTCCCTCTGTGGCCTGTTCCTCCGCAGCCTCAATAGTGATCTGAGGGATGAACTGGCTGGTCGGGATATCCCTGGGACGCTAGCGGAGCTGACATCCTTAGCGATAAGTTTGGATAACAGGCTGCGCGAGCGCTCCTCGGGGCGGAGGTCTTCTTCTTCTCGCCCTCGTGGAGCCTCGCCGCACCTGTTCCAAGCTCGCCCCCTGGCGGCGCCGCCAGCATCGCGCCCCGAGGAGTCGGAGCCGATGGTGACGGCCTGGACTAAACTTTCCCCTGTGGAGAAACAACGCCGCCGTGAGTTGGGCCTCTGCATGTATTGCGGAGGCGACCAACACACCGTGGAGCGTTGTCCACGGAAAGCCAGTCGGTGGGGTCCGCGAGTCACTGTTGGAAGCCTCGCGGATGTCAATCGGTTAGGATCACTTTCTCAATTGAAGCTGCCCATCCGTTTCTGCCATAACTCTACTGGGCACCTCACCCACGCACTGGTGGATTCGGGCGCAGAAGGCAGCTTCATTTCACAAAGCCTGGCAACCCGATTGGGCATCCGCTGCCAGGCACTCAACACTCCCCTCTCCCTGATCCACCTCTCCCGTGCCACCCTCGGGAGAGTGACACATCAAACTGTTCCCCTACCGGTCATCATCTCGGGAAACCACCGGGAGGAGATGACCTTTTACGTCCTTCCCAACTCTGTGTCGCCCGTCATCCTGGGGTATCCCTGGCTCCGCCTTCACAATCCGGTCCTGGATTGGAAATCAGCTGGGATCTCGGCATGGAGTACGTTCTGTATGGGCACCTGCCTTCAGTCCGCTGCCTGCTCTCCGTCCGCTCCTCCCCCTGCGACGGACGCTGCACCCCCGTACCTGTCTCTGGTGCCCCCAGAATTTCACGACCTGGGCATGGTGTTCAGCAAAGCGAAAGCTATGTCTCTTCCCCCTCATCGGCCCTATGACTGCGCCATCAACCTCCGCCAGGGGGCTCCCTTACCTTCTGGTCGCCTTTACAGCCTGTCTGCGCCGGAGAAGGAGACGATGAACGCCTACCTGAAGGAATCATTAAGTGCTGGGATTATCCGCCCATCATCGTCACCCGTGGGGGCAGGGTTCTTCTTCGTGGGGAAAAAGGATGGGTCCCTCCGCCCTTGTATCGACTACCGGGCCCTCAACAATATCACGGAGAGGGACCGTTACACCCTGCCTCTCATGGACACTGCTTTCCACTCCCTCCAGGGGGCGACCTGGTTCACCAAGCTGGACCTACGCAGCGCTTACCACCTCGTCCGGATCCGGGAGGGAGATGAGTGGAAAACGGCCTTCCGTACCCCGAACGGCCACTTTGAATATCTGGTGATGCCGTTCGGGTTGACCAACGCTCCTGCAGTCTTCCAGCGCCTCATTAATGACGTCCTCCGGGACTTCATTGGCCTTTTCGTGTTCGTCTACCTGGACGATATCCTCATCTTCTCCAAGTCCAGGGATGAGCACCAGGTCCACGTGAGGCGGGTCCTCCAAAGGCTGCTGGAGAACCGTCTGTACGTTAAGGCGGAAAAGTGTGAATTTTACGCCAGGAGTACGTCCTTCCTGGGGTTCATCATCGCTCACGATAAGGTGCTCCCCGACCCAGAGAAGGTAAAGGCGGTGGTGGAATGGCCTACACCTGCATCCCGGAAGCAGGTGCAGCAATTTGTTGGCTTCGCCAATTTCTACCGCCGCTTTGTTCCCAACTTCAGTGCCATCGTGGGACCACTGACCCGCCTCACGTCCCCGAAGGTCCCGTTCCGGTGGACCGAAGAGGTCGCTGCCGCCTTTGAGGCGCTGAAGGCGGAATTCTCCTCCTCCCGGGTCCTTCGCCAGGTCGACCCCGCGCTGCAGTGCATAGTAGAGGTAGACGCCTCGGACACGGGAGTGGGAGCAGTGCTGTCCCAGCGGTCACCGGACGATGGCGCCAAGCGACCGTGCGCCTTCTTCTCCCGGCGCTTGTCCCCGGCGGAGAGAAACTATGATGTGGGGGACAGAGAGCTCTTGGCCATCAAGCTCGCCCTGCAGGAGTGGCGCCACTGGTTGGAGGGGGCAAGCCTGCCGTTTGTGGTCCTCACGGACCACAAGAACCTGGAATACTTGCGGTCTGCCAAGCGCCTGAACGCCCGCCAGGCGCGCTGGTCCCTGTTCTTCGCCAGGTTCCGATTTTCCATCACCTTCAGGCCTGGCTCTAAGAACGTCCTGCCTGACGCCCTCTCCAGGCAGTTCGCCCCCGTGGAGTCGGAGGAGGCGCCCCACTCCATCCTGCCCAGGTCGTGCGTCGTGGGAGCCATCTCGTGGGACATTGAGAGCAAGATCCGGAAGGCACAGGAGGTGGAACCTGACCCTGGCGGCGGACCGGAGGGGAGGCTGTTCGTGCCATCCGCGGTCCGAGGAGAGGTCATCCACTGGCTCCACACCTCCAAGCTCACCTGTCACCCTGGCACCTCCCGGATGATAGATCTCCTCCAACGGTCCTTTTGGTGGCCAGGCCTGCGGGGGGATGCAGCCCGCTACGCCCGGGCTTGCCCAATCTGTGCCACCTGCAAGTCGGGAAATGCCCCTCCAGCGGGCCTGCTCCAGCCCCTGCCCGTCCCTGGCAGGCCCTGGTCGCACATCGCTCTGGATTTCGTCACCGGACTCCCCATCTCCAATTCCTATGACACCATCCTGACCATCGTGGACCGCTTCTCCAAGGCCGTGCACTTCGTCCCCCTGCGAGGCCTCCCTACTGCCCTGGAGACGGCGGACCTCCTCGTCCAACACGTGGTCAGGCTGCATGGGATTCCGGTGGACGTGGTCTCGGACCGGGGCCCCCAGTTTTCATCTGAGGTTTGGAGGTCTTTCTGCAACGCCATCGGAGCCAAGGTGAGCCTCTCCTCTGGCCATCACCCCCAATCCAACGGGCAGTGTGAGAGGACCAACCAGGAGCTGGAGGCTGCGCTCCGCTGTGTGTCCAGATCCAAACCCGCGTCCTGGAGCAACCATCTTGCCTGGGTTGAATATGCCCACAACACCGCTCGTTCTTCTGCTACAGGGATGTCCCCCTTCAAAGCGTCCCTGGGTTACGACCCCCCGCTGTTTCCGGAGCAGGAGAGTGAGGTAACTGTCCCGTCAGTTAGGGCCCATCTCAGGCAGTTCCGCTCCACCTGGGCTGCCGCGCGCCATGCGCTATTACGCACAGCGGAGCGCAACAGGACTGTGGCGGACCGGCGTAGGAGACCTGCCCCGGCGTACAGAGTTGGGCAGCTTGTTTACATTTCCACCCAGGACGTCACTCTAAAGGGCGAGAGGAGAAAGCTGGCACAGCGCTTCATGGGTCCCTACCCCATCACCCGGATCATCAACCCGGTGGCGGTGCGCGTGGCTATTCCCCCCTCCCTCCGCATTCATCCTACTTTCCACGTATCGAAGGTGAAACTGGCGGTTACTGACCCCCTTTGCCCTCCTCCTGCAGCACAACCCGCGCCCCGGATGATTGGTGGCCATCCGGCCTGGTCCGCCTCCTCCATCCTGGACTCCCGGCGCCGGGGTCGTGGGTTGCAATACTTGGTGGACTGGGAGGGCTATGGGCCCGAGCATCGACAGTGGGTGCCCCCGTCGTTTGTGTTGGACCCATCGCTCATCGCGGACTTCCACCGAGCGCACCCGGATAAGCCATCGCCAGGAGGCGCTGCTAGAGGGGGGAGTACTGTCACGCCGCGCCATTCATCAGCGGCGCCACCTGCTCACGCACCTGCTACTCGTCAGCGGCGAAGGATAAAAGCCGCCTCGCCCTGAGCGTCGGCCTGAAGCCGTAGACTTCATTTTCCTTGCATGGACTTCTACCACACTCTCTTCAGCATCCTCTTTACCGGTAAGAAGTTCACTTACCTCATCTCTCCAGTCTGCTCCCCTGTGCACAGGTGGATTCCTCGGCGGCGGACAACCCCGTCCCTCGTCTCTCCTCGCTGCTGCACCGAGCCCTGCAGGTGGCTGTCTCCCGGGCTTCCATCCTTGAAGCGCCAGTCATCTGCCCAAACAAGTAAGCTTCTCTCCCTCGCCTATTCTCCTCCTGTGTTGGTGTGTGCTCATCACCCTGTGTCCAATTTCTCCCATAGGGTTGCCGGCTGAACGGTCTCCTGCCTCTGGGTCCGAAGCAGACGCCACCACCAACACATTAACATTCCGCAGACACGCACCCAAACATCCCTGTTGTTAATAAACAGTTTGAACTACTCTAAGCCTGTGTGTGTGCGTCTCCTGAGCCGAACGTTATGTCACTAAGCTACAAAATAACACAGGCTGGAAATGTCAGTCCTTATGTGAGTTTACATGTCGTCTTGTAAATATGTTTGGAGTATTTCTTCCTTTAGTTTTTGTTTAAATTGTCCAAGCGTTGTACATGATTTTAATTCAGGTCCAAAATTGTTCCATAATCTGACTCCTTGCACTGAAAGGAGCAACTTGTGTTGCTTGGTGGTTGTTCTCAATGTAGGCTTTTGAAATATACATGTTCCTCTGAGGTGATATCGTTTCTCCCTTGTTTGGAACAACTTTTGGATATTTGCGGGCATTGATAGATTCTTCACTTTGAACATTATTATTGCAGTTTTAAAGTCAATCGGATCTTTCAACTTGAGAGTTTTTTGTTTAAGAAAAAGTGGGTTTGTTGGTTCCCTGTAAGCTGCTTTGTTGATTATTCTAATAGCTCTCTTTTGAAGCATAAAGAGTGGATATATGTTTGTTTTATATGTATTTCCCCATACTTCATTACAATATTCAATTCAATTCAATTCAACTTTATTTATATAGCGCCATTTCACAACAACAGTCATCTCATAGCACTATCAACTGTAGGGGGGACCCCCACAGTTGCAGAAAGACCCCAGCAATCAGGCGATCCCCTGTGAGCAAGCACTTGGCAACGGTGGAGAGGAAAAACTCCCTTATATGTCATGTATGGGAGTATTAATGAATGATACAAGGTGTATAGTGTGGGTTGATTCAGCAAATTTTTCACTCTGTGTAATATTGCAATTGATTTGGATACTTTACCTTTAATATAATTAATATGTGGCTTCCAACACAGTTTGTTATCAATTATTACTCCAAGGAATTTAGTTTCGGATACCCTTTCAATCTCTACACCATTTACACTGAGTTTGGGTACTGGGTTGTTGTGATGGTTATTAAAGACTATAAATTTTGTCTTGCTTAAATTGAGCGTTAATTTGTTTGAATCAAACCACAGTTTAAACTTTCCTAATTCCTTTCCGAGTGTATCCAGAAGTTGTTCCAAATTGTTTCCACTGCATAGCAGATTAGTGTCATCAGCAAACAATATTAAGTCCATTTTTTCTGAAACTTTACATATATCGTTTATATACATATTGAATAATAATGGTCCCAAAACTGAACCCTGTGGGACTCCACAGGTGACCTTCAGTAACTCTGAGTTTTTGTTGCTAACACATACATACTGATATCTATTCTTTAAGTAACTACTTAACCAGGACAGTGCTACCCCTCTTATACCACAGTTTTATCTTAGAAAATTAGATTATCTTAGAAATCTATCTTAGAATCTTAGAATTCTAATCTTAGAAATTAGATTATCAGGAGCTACAATAAGGACTTCAGTTTTATCAGCATTAAGTTACAAAAAGTTACTAGACATCCAGTCCTTAATTGCGGACAGACAATCATGAGTAATTTTTAAATTGTCAACATGATCAGGTTTAAAAGAGAAAAGTATCTGTAAATCATCAGCGTAGCAGTGATGACACACCTTTAAATTTGCTGATGATAGAACCAAGTGGCAGCATATATAGGGCAAATAAAAGTGGACCCAGAATAGAACCCTGAGGCACCCCACAGGTTAAAGGAGCAGAATCAGATGAATAAGAGCCAACATGGAAAAAAAAAAAAACATGGAAAAACTCCTACCAGAAAGGTAGGAGAAAAACCAATCCAGAGCTTTTCCAGAAATACCTACCCAATTTCTAAGCCTTTGTAACAAAATACAATGATCAATAGTATCAAATGCTGCAGTAAGATCTAATAACACTAAAACAGAGCATTTGCCAGAGTCTGATGACATTAAAATATCATTCGACACCCTAAGAAGAGCGGTCTCTGTCGAGTGGTTCTGACGAAAACCTGCCTGAAATTTGTCAGATATTGTGTTCAATCAGAAAGTCAGTGAGCTGCTTGGCAAGAACTTTTTCTAAAAGCTTAGAAATAAAAGGAAGCTTAGAAATTGGCCTGGTTTTTAAAAACAGATGGATCAAGGTTAGTTTTTTTTTAAAAGTGGCTGCACAACTGCATGTTTAAAATACGAGGGTACACAACCAGATTCAAGTGAACTGTTAATGATATTAACCAAAGATGCACCCACTGAGCCAATTACCTCTTTTAACATTGAGGAAGGCAAAATATCTAAAGTGCAGGAGGAGGATTTCATGGAGCTCACCAACACTAACAAATCCTCAAAAGAAATTGGGGTAAAATCACTTAAAAAGGCCTGTCTGTTAGGACGATCAAGGATTAGGGGAAAGGAATGAGTAAAACTAGCCCTGACAGCAGTGACCTTATCAACAAAGAAGAAAAGAAATTTGTTACAGTCATTAATTGAATAAACAGGGGGAGCAGAACTGACAGGATTAACTATACTGTCTATTGTGTTGAAGAGGATCTTTGGATTGTTACTATTGGAGGAGATGATGTTGGAAAAATAAGAAGTTCTTGCCATTTTAATCATATTGTTAAATTCAATTAACAGTTCCTTAAGGTACAATCGACGCACCTCAAGTTTAGTGGACTTCCACAGTCTTTCCACTCTCCGACATTTACGTCTAAAACAACAGAGATCATCATTTAACCAGGAGGATAAATTAACAGCAGGTACAGTCCTGGTTTTAAAGGGAGCAACTACATCTAAGATGCTTGAACAGTGTGAGTTAAAAGAGCAGACCAAGCTCTCAGTGTCGTCATCAGAGGATAAAACCACACTGCTGTCAAAGGCAGCAGAAAATTTCACAGCTGAAAACTGGTCAATGACACGAGAGTGTTTTACCCGCTTGCCAGTGTAACAGACTGATTTAACTGATAAATTAAAAAGAACACAAAAATGGTCTGACACATGAAGCTCCTTAGTCTGAACATTATTCACATTAAGACCAAGTGTAAAAACAAGATCAAGTGTATTTCCTTTTACATGCGTAGGGCCAGATAGACACAAAACAAAATTAAATGATTCAATCATACCCAACAAATTAACTGCAAAACTGTCACTTGGATCGTTAATATGCAAAGTAATAAAATCCACTCAAATTTAATAATAGAAGTTAAAAAAAATCACTAAACTCAGATAAAAAAAAGAGGCATAAACTCCTGGAGGGTGGTAAATTAAAACACAATAAAATGGGTTTGAGGACCCAATTTTTAAAATCATCAGTTCAAATGATGAAAAAGTTCCATGGCTCACTGTCCGTGTAACGAAGCGGCGCCGGTTCATGATGGCCAGACCACCGCCGCGGCCTGTCAATCTCGGAGCACAGGAGAAGGTACAATCCGGTGGACAAAGTTCAATTCAGGAGGTAAATTCCTCACTTCTCTGCCAAGTCTCGACAAGAAATAAAAAGTCCAGCCCTGCAGTAATGAATAAATCGTTCAAAAAGAATGATTTATTTGCGATGGAACGTTAAGCAATGCCAGCTGGATGGGCTCTGTAACAGCAGCAGTCTCACCAGGAATGGGGGCCGGTGAAAGTTGACGTAGGCACTCGCTAGCTGCAGGGGATTTGCTGGCTCGGAGCAGGGAGAAGGCCGGTTGACACGGTAGAACAGGGAAAACAGGCCGGAGAAATGATGGCCTCACTCCGGGCACACCCGAGGGCCAGGATCCAGGAAAGAGGCCAGCTGCAGCATTAGGAGAAGATGAGGTGGGGCGAGCAAGACGGCGAAGCCGAGCAAGCCTTCTGGATTTCACCGCGGCACCTGCACGTCTTCCCCGAGGTTTGGATCGCTTTCTGCCAGTATAACCACAGCAGGGATCCCAGGTACCATCGGGAAGTTGCAAACGCAGAGACCGATGGAAGAATCTTCCCTCCTGATTATGACAGCCAAACCCCATCATGGAAGATCGAATATCCAGCAGCACTTGGCGATCATAAACAATGGCTGATTGCACATAATCCAGACACAATAACACAATCAAAAACAGGACAAACAAGCGGAGACGACCAGCAGCTAGAAACACAGGCGGCGCGGCCATCTTGCTGTCATAAGGCATGGGTGTGGCTAGAGAAATTGAACTCAGCTTTCCAAAGATGTGATAAACCATAGTTAATTTATGTTTTAACGGGGGGGGGGTGTCACTTTTTCACACAGGACTATGTAGGTTTTGATTTTTTTTTCCACTTAATAATAGACACCCTCATTCAAAAACTGCATTTTGTGTTTGCTTGTGTTATGTTTATCTAATATTTAAATTTGTTTGATGATCTGAAACATTTAAGTATGACAAACATACAAAAAATGAAAAATCAGGAAAGGGGCAAACACTTTTTCACACCACTGTAAATATGTGCCCATGCATCACACACATATGCCCCGCCTCTGGTTTGTTGCTGTCTCTTGTTACTGTGAGGTGCTTGGGTGTATGTGTGTGTACGCATACACAGCACTTAACTCATTTGACATTTGAATAGTTTGTTTTGTAGCACCTTAACTCTTGCACTTTAGCATATCCACTTTGTACAGTTTCTTTGCAGTTGTTCTGCTTGTGTATGATTGTTTGTGTGTTTTTGTGACCCGCTGGGGGACTACAGATGCAAATTAGCAGTATTGCTAAATCTGGCATACTTACATTTGTATTAATGTTCATCCATCCATCCATCTTTTTCCGCTTGTCTCTTTCAAATAAACATTAAACAAGATTTAGGGAAAAACTGAACCAAATTTGAACTCCAAGATTTTTCCTCGATACAACTATGGTATCAATTTGAAAAGCCTACAGCATTTCTTTCTCTAGTTATCGTGGTCACAAGAATTTGGGAAATTGGCCTCTTACCTAAACCTAAAGGTCAGAGGTCACCCAAATTTGAACTCGTCTGAGATTTTTCATAGATACAACTATCGACTTGAAAAACCTACATCACCTCTTTCTCTAGGCATTGTGTTCACATGGTAGGTGTTGACGCTGCCGAGGTGATGAAAATACCCCTTCAGCCTTTTAGAGGCTGAGGGGAAATAAAAAGTAGCACCTTGATGATAATCAAAAAGTTATCAAAAGAATAATTCTGCAATTTTTTTTTGCATTTTTTTTCATTCATTCATTCATCTTCTTTTGCTTAATCCTTTTCGGGTTGCGGGGGGACTGGAGCTTCAGCCCTGCTCAAAACTACCAAATATTCATATTTTGAAAAATTTAACCCTTTAAATGCCAGTTTGATTACTTGATGTCACTGTTGTTATTTAAAAAATTACAAAACATGAATTATTTTCCATAAAAGTAATGTTGGGTAACTGTTTTTTTTTTTTTTTAAATCAGTCTTAGATATGTCATAGATTATCTAAAATATTGACTTTGATGCATTATTAGTTTTTGTGTAGCATCAGATTTAAAATTTACTCCCCTCTTGAGTCTTTAAGGACAAAAACGTCCACCTACAAAAATTGGTATAAAAAGAGTATAGATTCATATTTTTTCAACTTTTTGGGTTAATTCTTTTGATCAACTTCAGTTCTGATCAAAACTATCAAATATTGAATAATTATCAAGATTTTAAGCCTTTAAATGCCAGTTTGATTATATGATGCTAATATTTTTTTAAGAAAAAAAAATGCACAAAAATCAGTTATTTTCCATATAGCAAATGTTGGGAAGTGAGTTATGCACCAGCACAGCCAAAATGATGAGCAAATGAAGAGGAAAAAATTGCCCAACTGGGCAAAAATGTCCATAGTGGTGCCTGAGGGTTCGTATAAATATACAGTTTTTCCCCATGTAAACATATTTTATCCTTAAATTTGCACTTTTTCGGAAAATATTAGTATTTTTCTTTAAAATTTGCAGTTTTTGCTAAGTAAATTTCAGCCTTTTGTTACATATTTCGGTGATCCTTCTGTGTGGAGTTTGCATGTTCTCCCAGTGTCTGTATGGGTTTACCCCAGGTACTCCGGTTTCCTCCCACAGGCCCAAAACATGCAGGTTAGGTTAACTGGAGACTCAAAAGTGGCTCTCGGTGTGAATGGTGAAGGGATTGGCGCCGTACCTTGGCTGCCTCATCCATCCAAGTGGATGCTCTGTAATTTCCCTCTGGGATTAATCTGTAAAATCTTTATAACAGTTTTTTGGAAGTGGACATTTTTGTCCTTAATGACTCTCAAAAGAGTAATAAATGAAAGTGGTGGCTGAGGGTTAAAAATGGGTCCTTTACAAGAAAAAAGTCTTACATTTAGTAAAGCAGCAAATTTATGACAAAAAAAATGTTGCACATGCTGAAGGTATGTATTTATTAGAAAAGTCAAATTGCTAAAACAAACAAACAAACAAAAACCCAACGTTAACGCTTTACTGAGATAGCGTGGACAAAATATTTGGAGTCCTCAAATTAATACATTTTCGGTTGTTTTCTATGAACTTTTTGTTGTCCAATTGGGTGTGCGGTTGCATTTTTCTATTAAATTTAACATGCAATAATTTCTCAACTTCCAGACAGAAAAAAGTCCCCCCACTTCCCCCAGTGATCTCTGGAGCCAACTCAGGGTGGGCCTGGAACCCAGGTTGGGAACCACTGATCCAGCTGTGTGTTACCGTACACACTGAGCTGATTATGTTCATCAGCAGAAGGTGTCAAGCAGGCAGCAGTCATTTCACACCTGAAGACACACTGGACTTCAGACAGCAGAGGCATGAGCCAAAGGTTCCCTCTGTTCTTGCTCCTGGAAACTCATATTTACAACTGTCACACACTGATTGCATCACTTCTAAGGAAGGAAAAAAAATAAACAGGTGCACATGGTTTCCCCGCACTGGACAGTGGCTGTTACTAAGATTAACTCAGGTGGATCAGGGCATCTATTGATTACATTCCCCCTCTCTATCTCATTTCTGAATCGGTTACTATGGTGATGACCTACCCCCAAAGCTTCTCATCAGATCATTATTTTCTCTCCAGACTCAGCAGTGCGAACCACCATGCAGCCAAATTGGTTTAATCAAATGTTTGGCCGCAGATTTTTATCTCCCCAGGTGCTAGCTCATGACTCACAGAACCCCAGTTATTGTCTGAGCTCTGTATTTACACGGCGGTATTAGCTGTTCTCTTAATCACAGACATATTTGGAAACAAATACCATCACTTAAAACTATTGGCTTCTATTTTTGACTTGCTATCCCATATCACTGTCACCAGAGAATTTCACACCACCATCATTATTAATTAGATATAGATTACCACAAATTATTAAAAGTTTATAGCTAAATTTCGCTAATTTGAAACTTACCTCAGAAAAGTTGTGGGCAATACTCACAAAAAATAAAATAAAAACTGAGTGCAATTGCACTCTAGCTTGCATTAAAGTTGAGATTATTTTACTGTAGCTTTCTCTAACATTACACAAAATTATTTGGGCGATGAAATTTACACGGAAATTCCAAGAAACTCTAAACACTACAGCAACCAATGAGCCCAGTCTTGGATATTTTCCCCTTCTCTGTAATTTTGTTTCAGTATTTGTGTTTGCAAATCTCTGACTTTGTCTGATGGTGTGCAAAAGTGTGTTTAGATAACTCCGAATGACCAGCTATATCTTTAATCAACAGTGGTTAAAATTTGCCCCTAAATAGGTTAGGGATGGATGCTTTAAAATACAATTTGCTTGTAAGTGCATATTATCCTACACTTTTACAAACTCATCCCGATTTCAAATAACACTACATTAGGTTGAAAAGATGGCTTTGCGAACCATCTAAAAAAATGTCTGGATTTGGTTGAAAAGTGAAAACCGGAGCCGTGGCTAGAGGTAGAGAATCCACCCACAACCGGGAGGTCGTGAGTTCAAGTCTCAGCTGGGTCATACCCAAGACCATATAAAAATGGTACTTCCCGGCTTCTAGCTTGGTGCTCAGTAAAACTAGAATAGAGGAAGGACAGTTGGTTGACCAGCTACAGGGGGTGCACAAGCCAGTGTACTGCCTGTGCTGGTCCCAAGCCTGGATAAATGGGCAGGGTTGCATCAGGAAGGGCATCAGGGGTAAAACAAAAAAAAAAAAAAAATCCTTGCCAAATCAACATGCAGATCATCGCGTTATACTGTAAGGTGATCATTTAGACATCTCTGTTTGGTCTAAATTTGGTTGAAAGATGAAAAGCCGCCTTTTTAAGGTTGTTAAAAAAACATGTAGAAACCAACATCATTTATCTTCTAATTCTTTTTGGGTTGTGTGAGTGGGCTTGCACCTGTACCAGTGATAAGGACCTGTACTTATATAGCACTTTTTCTAGAGTCAAAGACCACTCAAAGCACTTCACTAGTACTAACTCTCTATTCTAAGGGCCTATAGGAGACAAATACCTAGGGACAATTTAGAATGACCAATTAACCTAACATGCATGTCTCTGATTCTTCTCTGGTGAGAAGAAACCAGAGCTCCCAGAGTAAACTCACAGCAAAGGGAGAACATGCAAACTGCACACAGAAAGGTTCCTACGCCTGCCAGCCTGGGGATTTGCACCTGCAACCTTCTAGCTGTTAGGCCACCGTGCTAACCACTGTACCATCATCTTTGGGCAAAAAGTATAGTATATCCTGAACAGACCACAGCATCTAGTATTCCCAGACAGTTTCTCATCCAAGTACTAACCATAATAGTCCCTGCTTAGCTTTCAAGATCAGACAGAACCAGGGATGCATGGGGACACCTGTAGCCCAAGGTTTGAGCATCAATAAAAAGACACAACAGAGAGAAAAATTTGTATAAGGTATTCAAATAGTACTGGAGTGGTGGATTAAAGGTAGAGAATCCGCCCCACAATCGGGAGGTTGTAGGTTCAAGGCCAGGTCATACAAAAGACCATATAAAAATGGTTCTTTCCACCTCTAGCTTGGTGTTCAGCATAATAGAACAAGGAAAGGAAAGTAAACGCACAAAGCTACCAGAGGACTGACCCCCCACTGTAGCTTTCACTACTCGCAGTAGCTCTGTGGCCTAGGGTCAGAGAAACGGAGATGGGCGCCGCCCCACACACCACATGGTGTCCCACATGAAGTGGAAGGGAATTAACTTAGGACCGGAGTGGCGGCCTAGTTGGTAAAGCATCCACCCCACAACCGGGAGGTCGTGGGTTCAAATCCTGGCCGGGTCATACCAAAAACCATATAAAAATGATACTTTCTGCCTTCTAGCTTGGTGCTGAACAGAATAGAATGGGGAAAGGAAAGTTAACGCACACACCTACCAGAGGACTGACCCTCCCACTGTAGCTTTCACTACTCACGGTAGCTCTGTGGCCTAGGGTCAGTGAAACAGAGATGGGCACCACCCCGTACACCAAATAGTGTCCCACATGCTGTGGAAGGGATTAACTTAACATTCAAATAGTGCCTTTTAAGTGTATAGCACAATAGCATTAGCACTGTTTTCAGACTGTTCCAGATATTATGTAGCAAACATTATTCCAAATGTTAAACTTAAAAAAAAGCTATTAAGAATCTGCATTTTTATAAATAACTTTTAACAGAGTCCAAGTGATTGCAAAAAGTATATTTGACTTTTGAGAGACAGACGCCCACCACCATCATCAACTGCCAAAAACTTTGACAATAAATTTGGGCCAAATCCTGCTGGCTAAACAGCACAATTATTGGACTGCGACCCGGGCCACTGGAAAAGTGGTAGAAAATCGATGGATGGATGGATGGATGGATGGTTTATGTGGTCAGGCACATCCAATTTTTAACAACTGTTTTCTGGTTAAATATGGTATGTAATAGATGGACTAAACACAATACAATTGTCAATGTCTATTTGTAGATTAAATTAAGGCTTGGACTGATTGACTTTTAGCCCAAAGAACAGCTTGTGCTGGGGGAGGGGGGTAGTAGCACTTTATAATACAGTCAGCCAATTACATGGAAGCACAGGTTAAGTGTTAAGTCTAACTTACTGGAGAAATAGGGGAAAACAAGTGATATGAATCAAAACTGGGTAAAAAGAGGATAAGTAAAGGGTAAGTACTTGGACACAGGCTGTATTGTGCCTCAGCATTCATCTGATGTAAGTGCAGTAGAAACCACAGGATAAAAACATGGGAAAGCATGGGGAAACGGGGGGAGGGGGGCAATTACTAGGGCAGTGTCTGTATTATGCCTTGACATTCATCTAGCCTTACCCTACAAGAAGAGGGAATACTTGCTAAAATTTGTAATTAGTGGACTCTGTCATGAAGTGGTAGTAGGTTACTCAGGAGGCTCAGGAGGTAGAGCAGGTCATCTAATAACAGAAAGGTTGACGGTTCAAATCCTGCTCACCCCACGCTTAACTCACCTTTCCTCCAATGTCTTTGACACTGGTGTGTGAATGCGAATAAATGTTCGGTGGTGGTTGGAGAGGCCGTTGGCACAGATTGGCAGCCACGTTTCCATTAGTCTGCCCCAGGGCAGCTGTGGTTACAGAAGTAGCTTATCACTGTCATTGTCTGTGGAGTGAATGAATAATGGACTTACTGTAAAGTGTCTTTGGCTGTCATGAAAAGCAATATACAAATGCAATCCATTATTATTAAGATAAGATAAGCCTTTATTAGTCCCACAGTGGGGAAATTCCAGGACTGCAGCAGCAAAGGGATAGCAGCACTCGGAGCAACAGTAAATAAGATAATAAGATAAGAATTGATTAGCCAAAGCAGTAAATAAATATACACATGTACACACATACTGTATATACGCAGTGCAGGAGCATTGCAGCTAGATGGTATCAACAGCATTAAAGTTAGTTAAATTACCCAGCAAAATATAAATGTAGACCCAGACAGTATATTTCACATTGAATGAACAGTGTTGTTGCCATCTTCAATAATAATTGCAATTGTTTTAGTTGTCTTAGTTGTGTATTGGAGGGGTCGGTCTCTATTGTGCAAAGCTGTGACGTTTACTATGGCCTCTATGAGCAGCACCGGTTAGATTATAAAGTCTGACAGCCATAGCTAGGAAGGACCTGGGGAACCTCTCCCTCGAGCACCTAGGATGGCACAGCCTATCGCTAAATGAGCTCCTCAGTGCATTCGGTGTGTCCCACGTGGGGTGGGACTTGGACTCCAGCAGAGATTACAGCTTAGCCACCATCCTCCTCTCTCCTATCTCTTCCACTGGGTCGAGGCGTCGCCTTAAACAGAGGCAAACTTACTTTCCAAACAGCGATGCAATCAAGTATATCTTGTGTTTTGATAAACATCCTGTTTTCTACAACTATATGCGTCTGTCAGTCGATGTCGATCATAGATGATGCGCCCTCTTGATTTGCCATCATGGAGCTGTCTCAGCTGGTACTGCGTCGGCTGTGGCTGATCAGTCCAATGCGAGAATGGCAGTGTCTACTGCACCTGGTGCAGGTGTGGGTGGCCACAGTATTTACCTCGCAGGCGTGCGCCTTCCATCTGGCTCACTTTTCTTTGGCCACGGTCTAGAGTTCTTCCTCTACTGCCTTGAGTTGTTTCTGGAGAGTGCTGCGCCATTTACTGCTGTCAGCTGCTATAACCTCCCAACTCTCAGTGTTGATGCCCAGGGCTTTCATGTCACGCTTACAGACATCCTTGTAGTGCTACAGGTACAACTAGCTACAACTATAGTGTTGCAAAAATAAACTGCAGTATACAGTAAGTCACAGATTAGCATCCACTATGGATAACAGTGCTGTGAAAAAGTATTTGCCTCATTCTTGATTTCTTGTGTTTTTGGATATTTCTCATTCTTAAATGTTCCAGAATGTCAAACAAATTTTAATATGGGACAGAGATAGCCCAATTAGATACAAAATGCATTTTTTTTAATGATGTTTTCATTTATTAAGGTATTAAAGCTATCCAAATCTACCTGGCACCCTAAGCCTAATAACTAGTTGTGCCATCCTTAGTGGCAACAACTGCAGATGTCAGATGCAAGATGGCACCAGTGTGCACGGCTTGTCGTCTCTCTCTGTTCAGATGTCTCCTGTTTGTTTTCGTTTGTCTCCTGATAGGTTGTCCTGATGGTTCTACTCTACTTGTATATGATTGCCATACAATTTTGAGCCTTCAACCAGCAAAATCACAAATGTTTGGCCTGGGTTTTAAATCAGCAAGCCCTCCGCCGCTTTTGGTGAACATACCTGGCTGCTTATGCCACCCACCACTAATCTTTCCCTGTAAGAAACGTTCGAAGAGACGGGGAAAGTGAGGTGGCTTCCTGGTACGTATTAAGACCTACCTGAAATTTAGTGGTCTAACTGATCGATGCACCGCTACCAATGCTTTGTTGGCTTCGTCTCGGTGGCTTCATTGGCTTCGTCTCGGTGAGTTTGCTCCCTTTTCAGAACTTCTACCTTCTGATTGTTTGATTTTTAGCTCTCCCCATACCACTGGAAAAGGTAGAGGGATAGCCTCTGTGTTTAAGTCAGCTTTTCGCTGTCGGGAGCTGTCACCGGCATCCTACTCCAACTTTGAGTGCAGCTTTTTGTATTGAACTCTTCTCCCTCAATCCTCTGTGCTGTGGTTTACTGTCCACCCAAATATGTGAAGGATTTTATTAGTGACTTTGCTAATTTATTAGGGAGTTTCATATTGGGATATGACCAAGTTTTAATTGTTGGTGATTTTAACATCCACCTTTGCTGTGAATCTGGACCTCTTCTGAAAGAATGTGTTGCCCTTATCAACACTTTTAATCTCACCCAATGGGTGACAGCTCCGACTTATGATGAAGGGCATTCATTAGATCTGGTACTGTCATATGGCCTGGATGTTTGTATCACAGAAATTAAAGATTGTGGGATTTTGGACCATTTTCTGGTTGTATTCAACATTGTGGTGGGCAATACAGGACTGAAACGTGACAGACCTGTGCGGCATTTGCACACACTTAACCCTTTGACTGTTGCTCACTTTTCCTCTGCTTTTTTAGATTCTTTTTTTAGCGATGCCGGTTTTTATGCCAAACTAGGAGCAGATGAGTTAACTTAGGCTGCGCGTCCACCAAATGTGTTTTTTCCGCTGTGGGTGGCTATTTTCTATTCATACTCTATGTAGTTCAGCGTCTACAGTGCTGAGCACCCTTGGTGCTGAAATGCTCTCGGCGGTGGCCGCTTTTTGTCCCAGCGCTCAGAGCGCTCAGAACTGAAAAAATTTCAACTTTTCAAACTACAGCTGAGCTCGTCAATGTCAGACCTTTCTAAGCAGCCAGTCAGAATAAGGAAGGGTGGGACATAGTGCTATGTTGGTAAACGAGAACCAAGGATGAGGCTGGATGCAGAACAGAACAGGACTTTATTGTCGACTCACTATTACAGTATAGGCGCTCCTGTCAGGCAGAGGTGCAGTCAAAGACCCCACCCCTCTTCTGCACAGCCCTCTTATACTCCGAGTGGTGGGGGAACCGGAAAGGTGGAGCCGCCACCCGAGTCACACAATAATATGTCCTAATAACAACATAACACTTTCCCCCCCTTCAAAAAATGGTCCAAAACACACACACACACACACACACACACACACATCATCAACCTCCCAAATTTGGAACCCCGACACATGCACTAAACTGAACACAAATAGCTGAAGGCCTATAGCATACACACAAAACAACTAAAGCTAGGGGGACAAATACCTAGGGACAATTTAGAATGACCAATTAACCTAACATGCATGTATCTGGATTGTGGGAAGAAACCAGAGCTCCCAGAGTAAACTCACAGCAAAGGGAGAACATGCAAACTGCACACAGAAAGGTTCCTACGCCTGCCAGCCTGGGGATTTGCACCTGCAACCTTCTAGCTGTTAGGCCACAGTGCTAACCACTGTACCATCATCTTTGGGCAAAAAGTATAGTATATCCTGAACAGATCACAGCATCTAGTATTCCCAGACAGTTTCTCATCCAAGTACTACCCATAATAGTCCCTGCTTAGCTTTCAAGATCAGACAGAACCAGGAATGCATGGGGACACCTGGAGCCCAAGGTTTGAGCATCAATAAAAAGACACAACAGGGAGAGAAATTTGTATAAGGTATTCAAA
Source organism: Pholidichthys leucotaenia (assembly GCA_020510985.1). Classification (NCBI taxonomy): domain Eukaryota; kingdom Metazoa; phylum Chordata; class Actinopteri; order Cichliformes; family Pholidichthyidae; genus Pholidichthys; species Pholidichthys leucotaenia. Next base: position 267,945,018 of record CM035848.1, on the reverse strand, counting down.
TAGTAGCGGAGTGGTGGATTAGAGGTAGTGAATCCACCCCACAACCGGGAGGTCGTAGGTTCGAGGCCGGGTCATACAAAAGACCATATAAAAATGGTTCTTTCTACCTTCTAGCTTGGTGTTCAGCATAATAGAACAAGGAAAGGAAAGTAAACGCACAGAGCTACCAGTGGACTGACCCCCCACTGTAGCTTTCACTGCTCACAGTAGCTCTGTGGCCTAGGGTCAGAGAAACGGAGATGGGCGCCGCCCCATACACCAAATAGCGTCCCACATGGTGTGGAAGGGATTAACTTAACATTCACATAGTGCCTTTTACAGAACAGTACAGAACAAGAGCATTAGCACTGGTTCCAAATATTATGTAACAAACATTATTCCAAATGTTGAACTTAAAAAAAAAGCTATTAAGAATCTACATTTTTATAAAGAACTTTTGACAGAGTCCAAGTGATTGCAAAAAGTATATTTGACTTTTGAGAGACAGACACCCACCACCATCACCATCACCAGCTGCCAAAAACTATTTTGATAATAAATTTGGCCCAAATCCTGCTGGCTAAACAGCACAGTTATTGGACTGCGACCCGATCCACTGGAAAAGTGGTAGAAAATGGATGGATGGATGGATGGATGATGGATGGATGGATGGTTTATATGGTCAGGCACATCTAATTCTTAACAACTGTTTTCTGGTTAAATATGGTATGTATTAGATGGACTAAACACAATCCAATTCTCAACGTCTATTTGTAGATTAAATTAAGTGTTACAACCCGAGCGCCGGTCCTGTCCACGCTCGGGCTATGTATATTCGCTGCCGGCTTTGACAGCTGTGGGTTATATTCTGGCTTCACCGGGCTCTTATTGTGAAGGCGCTCGGTGGGGTTTCTGGCTGTCAAAATCCGTCAGCTGTCTGTCATCACTGCTCGTTAGTGTTCGCCTTTATAAGGCGGGCACTGACGGCAGTTAAATTGCAGGAGTAATTGCAGGAGTATCGTCAGACATTGTCTAAACCTCGTCAAACAATCCTCATGAGGCCTCTTTAGACCTTCATGTCAGGTTTGTGTTCTTTCTTGTCTTGTCATAGTTTAGCTCGTAGTGGCTGGGGTTAGCCCTACGAGCCCTTGTATCGCTTAGTGTGTGTTTTTGCCCTTAGTGGCTCATAGCCTTGTGTCTTGTCTTGTTTTGTTAATAAATTACCATCATTGCAAAACTCACCGGTGGACTCTTGGCGTCTTATGGTGATCCGCGAGGGTCACCGCATGACATTAAGACTTGGACTGATTGACTTTTAGCCCAAAGTACAGCTTGTGCTGGGGGGAGGGGGTAGTAGCACTTTATAATACAGTCAGCCAATTACATGGAACAAGTGGACTACCATTCCACCCCCACATGGCCAGATGGATTATTCTGCCATCTCTGCTAAAATACAGTCCTTTAAACAAAAAATTGCCGTGCTCCTAAAACAAATAATATAAAACAATCCCAGTAACAAAACATATATACATACTGGTCATCTCCCATTCCAACATCATGCAATAAACACATTGCCCCAACCATCAGTCTGCCCAGTAAGAAACCACCCCCCGGAAAACCATCAGGCAGTTCCCTGCCAGAGCACCTTCTTTTCTTCATGCATGGGGATGACCCACGTCGAAGTCCAAACACCTCCTCCTTGTCTTTGATGCACCGCAGTTCATTGGGATGCTTCCATGAGCCATCAGACAGCTGAAGGTAGCCATCCCCCCTAACAGCCACCACTTGCAGGCGCCCCTGGTCCTCCTGTCGCTTGCATTTGCCTCAAACCCCTCTCAACCGTGCCTCCTCTCTGTGTCAGACCACATCAATGACCCGTAGAGGAGCCTGACTTGGCTTCCAGTGTCCCTGTGTAGCACGTTGTTTTACCGTGCCAGCCGGTCCTGCCCCGCTCGCTTTCATTTTTGCCGCTGGAGAAGTCGTTGTGACCCTTTGCTCCTTGGTACCTTCCAGCCGAACTCCAGGAGAAGAATGGGCCATCCACTTGGCTACACCCACCGTCACGGGCGTCCCACTGAGCCGCCCAGTTCCCTCAGCTAGGGTTACTTGGGTACTGGCACCGGGACCCTCCTGCGATGGCCCTGGGTGGGAGTCTTGCTTATCATCCAGAATACTAGGCAAAAGTTCATCCCATACAACATCGTCTACCACTCGCGGAACCGGTCGGTCCCACAAACCATGGCCTGACCATTCCTCTCCAACACCGCTGGTGATGGTGAAGCCCAGTCCACAGAAAAGGTCACATCCCATGATATTCTCGCCACTGGCAGTCACTACAAACTTCAGGTTGGACACCTCCGCCAACTTGTACCAAGCCGTCAGTTCCACCGATCCCACCGTGGCCAATCTTCTTCCACCATACCCACACAGTGGCGTTGAATGACCTTTTACTTGGTAATATGGGAAGAAACTCCTCACGGTAGGCCAATTCAACACGGACCTCACCCCACCCGTGTCAGTCGGCAGCGGCACCCCCACCCCGTCCAATTCCACCATACAGTACCTATGACCATCGGTGCTTGGAGAAACAGTGTGGATGACCATGGGAGTTGGAGTGGGGGGATCCACTTTGCGTCTTCGGTCTCCAAGCTCAAATCTATTACATGCCCTGGCAAAATGATGCAGGAGTCCACACTTGCCGCAGCATTTTCCTCTTGCCAGACACTCTCTAGCCTTATTACGGTATTTGGTGGACCCACAACCCAAATACTTGAGCGATCCCAGGGCGGACCTCATCTTCACAGCATTAGTGTACTCCTCCTTATCCTCCATGTGATCATTGCTGTCCCGATCCACTGCCTGCACCATTGACTATGATTCGAACTGGTGAAGTGTCGCTCTCTCACCGAGGTTTCGAGATAGCTTCTCTGCTGCTTCACACTGTTGAGCTAACCCAGTGGCCATGGCAAATGTCAGCTCGCCCGCGTGTGTAAGGAGCTTTGACTGAGCCCCTGAGCAAAGAGTGTACTCCGCCAACTGGTCACGGACCATCTCCTCCTCTAACATTCCAAACTGGCAGTCCCCACAAGTTGACGTAGATCCGCAACATATCGCTGCACTGACTCAGCGGTCCACTGGTGGCGCTGCTGAAACTGAATCCTCCAGATGATGACATTTTCCGGGGCGTGAAAATGATGTGTTATAAGCTCAACCACATCCTCAAAGCTATCTCTATCACCCAAGGTATTAAGAATGCGTTGTCCTTCCATGCCCAAGTTGTGAACCAACACTACCCTTGCCCTTAACTTCTCCAGTTTACCAAGGTTCAACTCCACCAAATAGTTCTGGAATGCAGCAAACCACCATGCACAAGGGACTGGCAGCTCACCGGGGACCTCCAAAAATGGATGAATACTGGACACTCTCGCATCCATACTTTTATCCATCCATCTTCTACCGCTTCTCCGGAGGTCCGGGTAATGGAGGCAGCAGTTCAAGCAGAGAAGCCCAGACTTTCCTCTCCCCAGCCACCTGCTACAGCTCTTGAGAGAGGATACCAAGGAGTTTGCAGGCCAGCTGGGAAACAGTCTCTCCAGCGAGTCCTGGGTCTGCGCTGGGATCTCCTCCCAGAGTGACATGCCCGAAACACCTCAAGTGGGAGGCATCCAGGAGGCATCCTGATCAGATGCCCATACCATCTCAACTGGCATTGGCATCTCAACATTGCTGGATGAAGCCAGCAGGACAACATCATCTGTAAACAACAGAGATGAGATCCTGTGGTCACTAAGTATGACACCTTTCGATCCCTGGCTGCGCCTAGAAATCCTGTCCATAAACATTATGAACAGGATCAGTGACAAAGGGCAGCCTTGGCAGAGTCCAACTGGGAATGAGTCCGACCGAGTGTTGGCAATACAAACCAAGCTCTCACAATGGTCGTACAGAGACCAAATAGCTCGTAACAACAAGCCCGATACCCCATACTCCCGAAGCACCCCCCACAAAAAACCACGGGGGACGTGGTCAAATGCCTTCTCCAAGTCTACAAAACACATATAAGCTGGTTGGGCAAACTCCCATGAACCCTCAAGGATTTTCGAGAGGGTAAAGAGCTGGTCTGATGTGCCACGGCCAGGACAAAAACCACAATGCTCCTCCTGAATCTGGGGTTCAACCAACGGCCGGACTCTCCTCTCCTCAGTCTCTTGGCATAGACATTCCCAGGGAGGCTGAGGAGTGTGAGCCCTCTAAAGTTGGAGCACACCCTCCGGTCCCCTTTTTTTGAAGAAAGTAACCACCACCCCAGTTTGCCATGCCAAAGGCACTGCCCCTGGCCTCCACACAATGTTGCAGAGGTGTGTCAACCATGACAGCCCTACAAAATCCAGGGCCTTGAGGTACTCAGGACGAATCTCATCCACCCCCGGGACCCGTCCACCAAAGAGATTTTTAACCACCTTGGCAACCTCAGCCCCTGTGATAGGCGAGTCGTCCCCCTCATCCACAAGCCCTGTTTCCTCTGTGGAAGGCGTATCAGTGGGATTGAGGAGATCCTCGAAGTATTCCTTCCACCGCCCGATGATATCCCCAGTCGAAGTCAGCAGTGCCCCATTCTCACAATACACAGTGTGGATAGGGAGCTGCTTCCCCCTCCTGAGCCGCTGGACAGTTTATCAGAATCTCTTCAAGGCCGACCAAAAGTCTTGTTCTATGGCCTCACCAAACTCCTCCCATACCCGAGTTTTTGCTTCAGCAACCACCCGAGCTACACTCCGCTTGGCCTGCCAGTACATCTCAGCTGCTTCGGGAGTCCCACAAGCCATCCAAGATTAATAGGACTCCTTCTTCAGCTTTATTGCACCCCCCCACCACCACCACTGATGTCCACCACTTTGTTCAGGGGTTGCCACCACGAGATGCCCCGACGACCTTGCAGCCGCAGCTCTAGACAGCTGCTTCAACAATGTAGGTGGAGAACATGGCCCATTCAGACTCCATGTCTCCAGTCTCCCTAGGAATGTGATTGAAGTTTTTCCAGAGGTGGTAGTTGAAGACCTCCCAGACAGGGGCCTCAGCCAGATGTTCCCAGCACACCCTCAATATATATTTGGGTCTATCAGTTCTGAATGGCATCCTGCCCTGCCATCGGATCCAACTCACCACCAGGTGGTGATCAGTTGACAGCTCTGCACCTCTCTTTACCCGAGTGTCCAAGACATACGGTCGCAGGTCTGATGACACAATAACAAAATCAATCATCGATCTGCTACCTAGGGTGTCCTGGTGCCAGGTGCATATATGGACACCCTTATGCTTGAACATGGTGTTTGTTATGGACAAACTGTGGTTAGCACAGAAGTCCAATAACTGAACACCACTCGGGTTCAGATCGGGGAGGCCATACCTCCCAATCACCCCCCTCCAGGTTTCACTGTCGTTGCCTACGTGCGCATTGAAGTCTGCCAGTAGGACAATGGAGTCTCCTTGAGAGCACTCTCCAGCACCCCAGTCAGAGACTCCAAAAAGGGTGGGTACTCTGAAACATCACTTGGTGCATAGGCACAAAGGATGGTCAGGACTCGTTTCCCAACCCGAAGGCGCAGGGAAGCAACCCTTTTGTCCACTGGGGAAGACTCCAATATAGAGGCAGCAAGGTGGGGGGGATACAATAATACCCACCCCTGCTCGTCGCCTCTTGCCCAGGGCAACTCCAGAGTAGGACAAGCTCCAGCCCCTCTCCAGGGGACTGGTTCCGGAACCAGAGCCATGTGTTGAGGTGAGGCCGATTATATCTAGCCGGTATCTCTCAACCTCATGCACCAGCTCAGGCTCCTTCCCTACCAGAGAGGTGACATTCCACATCCCAAAAGCCAGTTAAGGAAGCCTGGGATCAGACTGCCAAGGTCTCCGCCTTTGACTGCCACCTGATCCACACAGCACCGGACCCCCATGGTCCCTCCTGTAGGTGGTGAGCCCACTGGAGGGCGGACCCATATAACTCCTTTGGGCTGAGCCCAGCCTGGTCCCATGGGTGGAAACCCGGCCACCAGACGCTAGTCATTGAGCCCCTCCCCCAGGCCTGGCTCCAGGATGGGGCCCTGGTAACCCCATACCGGACAGGGTACACTGGATCCCTGTTCTAGCGTTCATCATGAGAGTCTATTGGATCGTTCTTAGTCTGGCCCTGGACCAGTTTTTCTTAGGTGATCGTACCAGAGGCAAATTGCCCCAGACAACATAGCTCCTGGGATCACTAGGGCATGCATCCCCCCCGCAATGATAAGGTGACAATCCATGAGGGGCATACTTTTATCCTTGTCACCAATTGTTATGTCAGTAAATGAGAATCAAGGATGAGGCTGGATGCAGAACATAACAGGACTTTATTGTCGACTCAATATTACAGTATAGGCGATACCGTCAGGCAGAGGTGAGGTCAAAGGTACCGTCCCTCTTCCGCACAGCCCTCTTACACCCCAAGTGGCGGCGAGCCACCACCCATGACACACAATATGTCCTAATAACAACATAACACATAGGACACCGGTACAGACTGTACTCAGACTCCTGCTTTCCGTGTCATATTTTGCATCCAGCGCTTCTAACAATGCCAGAATATATTTCCTGTCCATTGTTATTTAGAGACTGCTATTTAAAAAATAAGAAGAAAGTCTAACCATAGGAAAAGCGGAAGTGCTGAGCTGTGAGTGACAAGCTGTAGCTGGGCTACAGGGCAAAGACTTTTTTTTCCGCACACAAGCACTGAAAAAAGACTTTCAGGGCTGTCAAAAAAGACATTTGGTAGACACGCAGTCTTTATCTTTTTTAGTCTACATGTTCCGGCATCCTTGACTCTGTGGCTCCACTCAGGGCTAAATACAACAATTTACCATGTCAGCCTACGTTAAATGAGACCACTCGCGCTCTCAGATGCAAATGTTGGAGAGCAGAGAGACAGTGGAAAAAGGACAAACTCCAAGTGTCTTTTGAGATCCTGCGTGATCGTCTCTCTGAGTACCAGAATACTGTAAAAGTTGTCAAATCTATTTTTCTTTTGAATATGATCTCGAGAAATTCGGTCATGTGAAAAAAATTAGGACACCCTGTATAAGCCTCTGTGTGTGTTGTTGTTGTTGTTTTTTTAACATATTTGGACATATGGATATTTAATATCAATGTTAAAAATACTGGGAGATTCATGTAATAAAACTCAACAATTAAAAATGAATTAAAGACTTTTTTTTCAAATTTTCTGTAAAATATAATTTTAAACAAATAGTGAGGAATAAATTAGGACACCCCCACATTCATTCCCACTTAAAATGGCTAAAACAAATGTTAAAAAATGCAAATAAAAACAAAAACAGGGTTAGACATAGCTATGTGAACATTTCTTAATAAAGAACTCAATATTTAATGGGGTATCCTAATTTTTTCACATGACTGTAGTCACAAGCCCCAAGTTCTTTTTAACATTTTTAATTCTGTTGTAAATCCCAGTGACATTGTTCCTATGGGGGCTTCTACTGTGTTGTGTGATAGCTTTTTAAACTTTTTTTATTGATAAAATCTTTGCGCTCAGGTCACCACACACCTTAACTATTCCACTTCCACCCCTTGAGTGCCCAGCTGTCTTTCAGTAGTTTGGTTAGGTGGTGCATAAACACGCAGCAGTCTGTCTTCTCTCTTCGTGTTTTGTGCCACTTAGTGTTGTTTAAATTACGCCTAAGTGTATATCCATATGTTTAATGTCTGTATATGATGCTGTGCACAAGCTACAGTCGCCACTGCCTCCTGGAGATAAGGAACATGACCAAACACTACGTCCTGGATCAGAGCGTAACAGAGGAACTCTGTAGCCTTGGTCTTCTCCACCAGACCTCCATACCCCTGGACTTGACTGCCGTGTCTCATCCAAAATGGAGATGCCAAAGACAGTGTGAGCGGTGACAAAACAGGTAAACATGGATGAATCTGAATGAAGCTAACCGCTAGCTCGCACAGACTGTCGATTCCTTTACTCATTCTGGCCAATGTACGCTCAATAGACAACAAAATAGACCACATACAGCTCCTGAGAACTACACAACATGATGTGCAGAACTGCTGTGTTTTTATCTTTATGGAAATGTGGTTAAATGACAATATACCGGACTCTGCCATTCAGTTAGCTGGGCTAAAATGCTACCGCAGCAACAGAGTGTTCACGCAAGGAGGGAAAACCCACGGGGAAGGACGGGCGAGGGGGGGGTGTACATCAGTGACGCCAGGTGCAGAGATGCAACTGTTGTATACAAACACTGTTCTCCATTGGTGAAGTTTATGATCATCAAGTGCTGACCGTTTTACATTCCGAGAGAATTTTCATCTATCCTTCTAGCCGCCGTGTATGCCCCACCCACTGACACCAGCAACAGGAGCAAAGCACTAAAAGAACTCTATCAGGCCATCTATGAGACACAAACAGCGCATCCAGACAGATTCCTCATCACAGCAGGAGATTTCAACCATGCAGATTTAAAGGCCCTCCAACCAAACCTACACCAACATGTACACTTTCCAACAAGGAGACACTTTGCTTGACCTCGTGTACACAGCTCACAAGAAAGCGTACAGAGCCTCAACCCTTCCTGACTTGGGTCTCTCTGATCACATCACCATCCTGTTAAGTCCGGCATACAAACCCAGAGTGAAAACAATCAGACCAACAAAAAAGCAGGTACGTGTGTGGCCAGAGGGGCCCTCTGATGCTCTGAAAGACTGCTTCAACACTGCAGACTGGGACACTTTCAAGTATGCAGCCACTCACAATGGACACACAAACCTAGAGGAGTACACTGAGGTTGTTGTAGCATACTTAGCAAAATGCATTGATGATGTCGCTCACCACAGAACCATCACTGTTTGTGCCAATCAAAAGCCATAGATGACAGCAGAGGTCCATTGGCTCCTGAGGGCTCGGGATGCAGCCTTTAGGGCTGGTGACACTGTAGGACTAACAACAGCTAGGGCCAAACTGTCCTGTGGCATCGAGGAGACAAAATGACAGTACAGAAAGAAAATATCCAAACACTTCAGCAACAACAGAGATGCACGTTCCGTCTGGCATGGCATACAGACCCTCACCAACAACAAACCTCCACCTCAGACCAGTGCGAGTGACCCCATAATACTCATCAACCTAAACGACTTCTTCGGCCACTTTGAAGCACAAAACAGCACATCAGCACAGAAGACCACTCCTTCTCCAGATGAGCAGGCCATGAGTCTGGATCAAGCTATCATGAAGAGGACCCTCTGCAGGATCAACCCACACAAGGCAGCTGGTCCAGACAACATACAGTGTTGCGTCCTGAAGGACTGTGCAGAGGAGCTCAAGAATGTTCTGTCCGACACCTTCAACATCTCCCTGACTCAAGCTGTTGTCTCCACATGTTTCAAAACTGCCACCATAATACCAGTCCCGAAGAAGCCCATCCCATCCAGCTACAATGATTAATGGCCCGTGCACTGACCCCCATCGTAATGAAGTACATCCAGCGGCTAGTCATGCAGAACATCAAGTCCATCCTCCCCCCCTCCCACGACTCATGTCAGTATGCATTTTGGTCAAACAGATCCACAGAAGACACAATTGCTGTTGCTCTCCATCTAGCCCTCAACTACCTGGACTCAAAGAACTCCTACATGCGAATGCTGTTCTTGGACTTCAGTTCAGCATTCAACACAATCATCTCCCAGCACCTGATACAAAAACTCAAAACCTCTCGATGTAACTGGGTGCTGGACTTTCTCACAAGGAGACCACAGAACGTGCAGGTTTGCAGCAACAGCTCCCAGACCATCATAATGAGCACAGGGGCCTCACAAGGGTGCGTGCACAGCCCGCTGCTCTTCACCCTACCGACCCATGACTGTGTACCAGCCTACAACATCAACTACATCATCAAGTTTGCAGATGACACAACGGTGGTGGGCCTCATCACCAACAATGAGGAGGCCAACTACAGAAATGAGGTGAGGAAACTGGTCCAGTGGTGTAAAGACAATAACCTCTTGATAAATGTGGGAAAAACCAAGGAAATTGTGGTCGACTTCAGGAGGGGTCGCACACAGCACCCCCCTTTGATCATCGATGGTGCAGCTGTGGAGAGTGTGAACAGCACCAAGTTCCTGGGGGTGCACATCTCTGAGAACCTCTCCTGGTCCAACATCACTGGCCAAGAAGGCTCAAACTTGCCTCCATTTCCTCAGCAAACTGAGGAGAGCACGAGCTCCCCCCCCCCCACACACACACACCACCATCATGTGGTCATTCTACCGGGGCATCATTGAGAGCATCCTAACCAGCTGCATCACAATGTGGTATGGAAGCTGCTCCGCCTCTGGTTGGAAGACACCACAACGCACAGTGAAAGCATCCAGCAAGATCATTGGTGCCCCCCTGCCCTCTCTCTCGGACATCTACCTCACCCGCCTCACCCGTAGAGCCATCAACATCGCAAGCAACACCTCCCACCCCTCACACTCCCTCTTCAGCCCCCTGTCTTCGGGTAAAAGATACTGGAGCCTCAGGACTCGCTCCACAAGACTGCTAAAAGCTTCGTTCATCAGGCCATCAGGACCCTGAACTCTGCTTTGTGTCTGTGTCACATGCGCACACTGTGATCCTATGATTTCACATGACCATATAAGGAGTTCTGAACAACTCCTCCTGTGATGTCATATAGACATCATAGGCACATTGTGAGGTCATAACACTTTCTACGGGCATGCTGAACTGCTTGCTTACACTTGCTTTTGACGGGCATGCAGAAATACTTGCTTAACCATGTCAAAGATCAAAGGCAAGCATCAACGTGGTAACTGTTGCCATGGAAACAGTAACTTCCGATGGCCAAGCAGAAATGCTTGCTTACACTTGCTTTCTATGGGCATGCAGAAATACTTGCCTCTATTTGGTTTCTACGGGCATGCACGGGTATGCACTAGTATAATTAAATTATGCAATAGAAATAATACAGCAATGATAGTTTACGTGACAAAAATACCAACATCTAATAATAATTGTAATAATAATAAAAAAAATCTTCTGATATGTTTAGTATAATTATAGACAATATTATCATCATCATAATCACCATATATGCCACCATATACAGTACGCCCACATGGCTTACAATACTTAGACGCAATAAGTAACCATATAATAATAACCATAATAATAGGTAGCCACATAGTAGTTACAATAACAATAACAATAATAATAATAATAATAATAATAATAATAATAATAATAATAATAATAATAATAATATCACCTGGCCTATATAATACTTTAAATAATTCCATCCTAAACAACAATCATAATACTATAATACCGTTGTAATATTATAGTAATAATGATATCATTAATAATAGTACTCAGCATATTCAACAATAACTCTGTATATATACAGTATATTCAACAATAGCAACAACAACAACCTTTCTTCATTGAAGACACATTGTAGTATTACTGTCCTTTATTTTTATATTGTTCAAAAATCATTTCTTTATATGTTGATTTAAATATATGGATGTCTGGACATTGCTTGTGTTTCTCCCCCAGCCCATTCCACAGTTTTACCCCACACACAGACACACAAAAACTTTTCCTAGTAGATCTTACTAGGGCATTTTAAATTTTGTATTCCCCATAAATTGTATTTCCCTCCTCTCTGACTAAAAAGATTTTGTATATTGTGTGGCAAAAAGTTTTTACTGACTTTAAACATTAACTGTGCTGTCTAATAATCAACCAGATCCTGTAATTTCAATAACTTTGAATGTAACAACAATAAATTAGTATGTTCAAGATACCCGACTTTGTGTGTAACACGGACTGCCCTTTTTTGTAATATTAGCAAAGAATTAAGTGCACTTTTATAATTGTTACCCCAGACCTCTATACAATAGGTCAAGAATGGAAGTACTAATAAGCAATACAAGATATGAAGCGATTTGTAATCTAGGACTTCCTTAATTTAATTTATAATTGCAATGTTTTTGCCACTTTTTTTTATATGTATCTGATGTGTAGTTTCCAACTAATTTTATCATCTAGTATTACACCGGAAAATTTGATCTATATGAATATGTATTGTATGCAATTACCAAATATCATTACCTTCGTTTTTTCTATATTTAGCGATAATTTATTACTTTCCATCCATTTTGTAAGCCTTTTTAATCCATTATTTAGTGTATAGAGTAGTTAATTATTTTCAGAATAAAATATATTAGTATCATCAGCAAATAATATAATTTTTAATAATTTAGAAACTTGGAATATATATATATATATATATATATATATATATATATATATATATATATATATATATATATATATATATATATAATTTGGGGCCCAATACTGACCCCTGGGGGACCCCACAGGCAATTCCCATACATCCAGACAGATATTCTCCCATCTTCACAAACTGTTGTCTCTCAGATAAATAACGTGTAACCCAAGTCAGTGCCATTCCACTAATACCATACAATCGCAGTTTATCAAGAAGTATTGAATGATTTATTGTATCAAATGCTTTTCTAAAATCTATAAATACACTAATTGCATATTTTCCTTGATCTAATGCATTTATTATTTCCTCTGCTGCTTCCATTATTGCTAATGATGTTGTTGGCCTACTTCACTTTGTCAGAAAGGTTCAATTTAAGTGATTTCTTGATTCATCAGGTCTGGCAGTAATTAGGCCTAGGTGTGGCTAGTGAAAATTAATTCATTTTTCAAAAAACGGTGGCTTCTCACAGTTAATTCATGATGTAACTGGGGGCGGGGGCAATTACTTTTTCACATAGTGTCAGGTAGGCTTGGATAGCTTTTCTTTCCACAGCAATAAACTCTGAATGTGGTTGCGGAAGGCTCTGTTACTAAGAGGCCTGTCCTCATTTAATTCAGGAATAAATGGGTGACTATCTGAAAGGTTTGGTGTTATAAATGGGCAACATGTCAACTTACAAAAAAGGAGAGAGACTTATAGGATAACAATGTTAAGGTTTTACTGTGAAATTAGATGTTGAACTTTTTTTATATGGGTCAATCAACATCATACTTATGGGGTTAAAGCCTGTAAACCAGTCTATACACTACACTGTACATTCATATATAGTTATTGATCAAAGTTTAATGTAGAGATTTAATTTAATGTAGAAAACTGTTATGAAATGCTTGAATGGTGATCATAACAGCAATACAAGCTGCATTTGACTAATCAAATTAGCTTTAATTATGAATATGAAACCTTTGAAAATCACTGCATTGTAGGGACATTTTATCAGTTGGTGATTTTAAAAACCTGTTGCAGTTGTAATGTTAATCACAAGGTATACATGTCAACCTCAAGCCATGGCAAAGTTATATGGGGCCGCAGTCGTGATATAAGACTAAAATAACTAGACTGCCAGTCTAGCACACACAATCACCACCAAGCAATGATTCAAAACAAATTAATCAAAAGAATAAGAATTTGATTTCCACAAAAAAGGAGGCAGTTCTTTCCATGATTTTTCAAACATTGTTTGGGTTTTAAACTCCTTAAACTAGTATAATATTACTGTGGAGTGAGCACTAATTGACAAAGGACCTCACAGAAGAACCGCATTAAAGTCAGTGTCTCTTTTGCTGTTTGATATGCTTGCTATCTTCTTTCTTTTTTTGATGTAGCTATTGAAGGTTCCTGACATATGAGTGACAGGCTGTGCTTCTGCAACAGTGCACAAGTGTATGCAGTGCACAGTCTAATGCACAGAAACTAAAAAAAAGCATGCACTTCCTGTGATAGTCAAGAACACGAGCAGAGATTTTGATTTGGAAGCAACATGACAGAAGGGTAATTGAATTTCTGATACTTCTACCAAAATAAACAGCCCACGGCCACTGAGGTACAGAAAATTACCCCTGCAAAATACCACAATATATGGAGAGAAAAAAAAACAAACTGTATAATGTAATCAAACTGTAAAGGTTACAAATGACAGAGGGATAAAGCCACAGTACACTAGGTTTAAAATGTTTGTCTCCAAAAGCACGCTGCTGGAGGTACTGAATTCTAACAGCAGGAACATTTCAGATTAGTTGTGCATTGTGTTTTCCCAAAGAGCATAAAAATGAGCATACTGTATGTGTGACTGCATGTGTGCAGAGGGGGTGATTTGTGGCATACACGGTCACTTTGCTTACACATGTAAAGCAAAAAGCATGCAGTGCAGAGTCAGTTTTCAAATTGTAGTATTTAATTAAGTCATAGTTTGGTAAAGAAAGTCATAAAAATAACATGCACTGCAGTATATTAGCTGATCTGAAAGGGAGCTACTGTATAACCTGGTAAGTAGTGGAAAAAACAAAAAAAGATGCTGCTATACCAGCACTGCAAACAACTACCTACAGTACGTTTTTATGCATACATTATCCATTCATCAATTCATCCTCTACCGCTTATCCAGGGGTCAAAACTGCTGCCCATTTCACATAGCACCATGATCCCTCCTGCAGGTGCACTGGAGGGTGGACCCTTGTGGCTCCTTTGGGTACACTGGGTCCCTTGATGTGACTTTTTTCATAGGGATCCACTAGACCGCTCTTGGTCTGGCCCTTCACCCAAGACCACTTTGTTTAGGGACACCCTACCAGGGGCAAGTTGCCCCCGCCAACATAGCTCCTGGGATCATTAAGGCACCCAAACCCCTCCATAATGATAAGGTGGAGATCCACTGAGAGGACAGTACACTCTTAGTCAAACTAGAAAAGAAAAAATCTAGAAAGAAATGAGGCAAAACAATAGTATGAGAACTGGAGGAACAAAACCTGAGTCAACATCAAGAAGCCTTTATAGGGATGGAAAAACTTTGTGACTCAGTCGATCAAAATTTAACTAGGACATATTCTTCTGGATGGCAGCGCGGTGGCGGAGTGGTTAGCACTGCGGCAGCACAGCAACTCACCCTTGGCCAGTGCATCCTGGGTTCGATCCCAGCCCCCGACCAACAGTAATCTGTGTGGAGTTTGCATGTTCTCCCCGTGTCTGCGTGGGTTTACTCCCGGAATTCTCCGGTTTCCTCCCACATGCCCAAAACATGCAAGTTAGGTTAACTGGCATCAAAACTGTGGATTCTAAATTGTCCTTAGGTATGAATGTGAGAGTGAATGGTTGTCTGTCTCTCTGTGTTGGCCCTGTGATGGACTGGCGATCTGTCCAGGGTGTACCCTGCCTCTTGCTCAAAGATGCTGGGATAGGCTCCAGCCCCCCCGCAACCCAAAAAGGATTAAGCTGAAGAAGATGGATGGATGGATATTCTTCTGGATAGTTGAGAAGCAACTGTAACTGTTGCAGTTGTTGTTTGGATTGTGTAGCTAGATTATGTGGTAAGATGACAGGTTTATAAAAGTTAAGCATTTTGCATATTTGAACTAAAATGCACAACAGCAACTATAATGTAACATTTCATAATACTGCTCGTAAATTACAGGGTAAGTACAGGAAAACACATGGAAAAACAGGGTATTTGGCCTTCTATCGCTGCTCAGTAGAGACCGTGCTCACCTACTGTCTGGGTGTATGGTATGCCGGCTCCATAGCCGAGAACAGGAAGGCTGTGCAGACAGTCATCAAGACTGCCCAAAAAAAATCATCGGCGGCCCTGGGCCCTCCCTGGAGGACATCTCCAGATCCTCCTGTTTCAGAAGGAGGCCATCACAGGAGACTCTCACATCCCACCCACCACCTGTTCAACCTGCTTCCCTCTGGATGACGGTTCAGATCAATCAGGTCCCACACCTCCAGACTGACAAACAGTTTCTTCCCTTGGGCCATCCAAACTGCAAACAGTCAGAGGCCCCACCCCCCTCCCTCCGAACACTCACATGCTCAGAACTGAGGACCTTTAAGTGATCACAAGAACTCACCTGTCTTTGCACTCCGCACTTTCATGTTCACTGACCCATCCGTGAAACCACAACTGTGTATATTTTCCGCAATCCTTGGGCCATTTTACTCAATTGTATGTTCAATTGTGTGTCTGCACTCTGCACTCTTATGTACATAGTTCCACGTGCGTAGCCACTACCATACCTGTGTATATTTCCATAATCCTGAGTCATTTTTATTCTTATTTTATTTTTATTTCAGTCGCATGCTTAATCGTGTGTTCTGTAACCATGTTTTATCTAATCCTTCTCTTCTACTTTATTGTGCAGTAGCCTGGTGGAGCACCCACGGTTTTGTTGCACTGTACTACTGTACAATGATAATAAAGCCTATTCTATTCTGTTCTATTTACCAAACAAAACAAAACTGGGTAAAACAGAGCAAAAACATGGTCAAAAGAGGGAAGAACATAATTAAACAGTGGGAAAAGCAGTGGAAGTACTGGGAAACACATGACAACTGCCGGAAGAAAACAGCAGAAAAAGTACTGGGGGAAAACAGTAAATCCAGAGAAAAAAGTGTAAAAGCAGGGTAAAATGGAATAAATGAGCTGTAGGTACTGGGCTTATCTCAACTTTCATCTCACAGCGCAAATGCTTTGTAAAAACATGAAAAAGATGGTTAAAAACAGCATAAAAACAAGGTAAAAATAGATGAAAAAAACACCTATTTACTTTTCCACCATTTTTCCAGTACTTTGTTTTTCCATCCTTTTTTTCCCACGTTTTTTTCCCCGATTTTACCATGTTTTTTTTTTTTTTTGTCACTTAAAGGGCTGTCCAAACCAAACACAGTAAAGATAATAACTATAAAATTAACTCTAATGAATATTAAAGTCCAAACTACAGCTAATAAAACTGGAACTGATTTTCTTTTAGTAAAGTTTTTTTTAAAAAAATAATTATTGTCCTTACAATTGCCACCATTTTTAATAATAACTTTTATAAATATTCTTCCCAGTGTGGTTTCATCATTTTGTGGTTCCAAATGTGTGAAAACCTTTTATGCTGTCAGGAATGTAGCATCAATCCCTTTGGCTCTAATCTATAAAATCACGCTTCACCTTAAAGAAATTGTTTCACCCAAAAGTCTGGTAAAGAATCATTTCCTTCACCTAAGGACCACAATTTGAAAACACATTCCATGGTAAAAGGGCCGATAAGGATCCCATTTCGTGCCAGGAATGGATTAAGTTGCAATCATAAATCTCGGAACTTCCTCCCCAGCCAGGCAGTTTTATGCTTGGAGTACTGTTTGAGACATTCCAGATCCATTGAACAAATTCCACTGGTCTGTAGGAATCATCCACAGCTCAACTCTACCCCCTGGTGGACAACTATGGAGTATGTTTGCATTACTTCTGTCAACTACTGGACTGTTTTTTTTTTTTTTTTTTGACTGAACATTAACTCTCTCTTCAAGTTTTCATTCCTAAGGATAATTCTCAGGACACTATTTGAAAAGATGACCAACTCTGTGTCGGACAATGATGGGTTTGCAAAGTTTCATTAATCACTGATGTTAAATGTGTTGCATGTTTGAAAAAGCTTAAATGAACCTTATTCTAATGCATGTTAATTATAGAAGGACAAATTTATGAACGTGCATGCTTACTGAAAGTTAGTCATGAATCACTGAAGTTAGCTTAGATTTTATTTATATATAAGTATAATATCAATTTCAAACTTAATATGTGATTGCCTTCTAAAAAATTGTGCCAGTCATCTGACTGGTACCAGCCAATCACCAGGCCATCTCTGTTGGGCAACGCCCCTTTCATTCTATTGGTTGATTACAGACAAAGGACTGCTTTCTTATTGGACCAGAGTTCATTCAAATCTCACGCGATGGGATACAATTGGTTCCCTTTCATGTCAGTCAAGTTCTTCCCCTGAAAAACTTACTCAGTTCAAGTGTGGAACACCGTAGTCTAGCTCAGAGAGTTGTTCTGTGTGAAAGTTTTTGTCTGTGTGTCCTGCCTTGAATTTGCTTTCCTTTAAATGTCTGGGAAAAATACTTTTTCTTCTGCTTTAAGCTCAAACTTCTCTTTTATATGGAGTGAAACTATGTTCACAGACGGTTTTATATTTTATTCTGTTAAACTTTTTCTATCGATTTTTCTAACTTACCGTGTTTTAAAGTGGACTGATCGTTTTTCCTCACACTGGAAGCTGTTCTCGCCAACCACCACGACATCTGCAGAACTCAGATTTTGTGGCTTGAAATTTTTTTTAATCTTGTCTCTCCAATTCTGTGACTTTGATCAGATTTTGAACTATCTCCAATTTATTTCAGAATCAGCTTTATTGGCCAAGTATGCACAACACATACAAGGAATTTGACTTTGGCTAAAAACTTGCTCTCATTGTTCAGGTGGAGGATTTAAATAAGGATTCAATGACAACAGAGTATGTACAGTAAATTACAGTCTGTCCACGTTTCTATAAAAGGATGCAAATATATACAGGAATATATGTAGTTATTTACTAAGACTAACCACACTTGCAGAAATATATGAAAAAATATACAGTCACACAGTATTTCAATGTGAACTCAGATTCAGTGATATAATGTGAATGAAGTAAAAAGCAGTGTGAGAGTTATGTGCAATGTAATAATGAATGAAAAGTCATGAGTACAGCAACAGGTAGGACTAGGTGAATGTTAGGAGTTCATCAGAGTGATGGCTTGAGGAAAGAAACTGTTCCTGTGACGGGTGGTTTTGACCTTCAGTGATCTGTAACGACGACCAGAAGATAGAAGTTCAAACAGTTTGTGGCCGGGGTGTGATGGGTCAGCACAGATGTTTCCCGCCCGTTTCCTGGTTATGGACCGATATAAGTTCTCAATGGAGGGTAGGTCAGTACCAATGATCCTCTCCGCAGACTTAATGATCCGCTGCAGTCTGGTCTTGTCCTGTTTAGTGGCAGATCCAAACCAGACAGTGATGGAAAAGCAGAGGACAGATTGGATGATGGCGGTGTAGAAGACAACCAGCAGCTCCTGAGGCAAATCAAACTTCTTGAGCTGACGCAGAAAAAACAACCTCTGCTGGGCCTTTTTCCGGACAGTGTCTATATGGGAGGACCACTTCAGGTTCCGGGAGATTGTGGTTCCCAGAAACTTGAAGGAGTCCACAGTGGACACTGTGCTGTTGAGGATGGTGAGTGGGGGGAATGAAGGGGGGTGTCGCCTGAAATCCACAGTCATCTCCACCGTTTTGGCTGGGTTAAGTTCAAGATGGTTCTGGCTGCACCAGAGGATCAGCTGCTCCACCTCCCGCCTGTATGCAGACTCATCATCATCCCGGATCAAACCGATGACTGTGGTGTCATCTGCAAACTTCAGGAGCTTCACCAAAGGGTCCTCTGAGGTGCAGTCATTGGAGTAGAGGGAGAAGAGCAGTGGGGAAAGGACACATCCTTGGGGGGCGCCAGTACTAATTTTTCGGGAGCTGGATGTAAATCTCCCTAGCTTCACCTGTTGCCACCTGTCAGTCAGAAAGCTGGAGATCCACTGGCAGGTGGAGGGGGGCACCTTGAGCTGGAGGAGTTTCTGATGAAGAATGCCTGGGATGATGGTGTTGAACGCTGAGCTGAAGTCGACAAACAGGATCCTGGCGTACGTCCCTGGGGAGTCGAGGTGTTGCAGGATGTAATGTAGTCCCATATTCACTGCATCATCCACTGACCTGTTTGACCGGTAGGCAAACTGCAGTGGGTCCATCAGGGGGCCTGTGATGACCTTCAGGTGGTTCAGCACCAATCTCTCCAAGGATTTCATGACCACAGAGGTCAGGGCAACAGGTCTGTAGTCGTTTAATCCTGTAACAGAGGGTTTCTTGGGAACTGGAATGATGATGGAGCGTTTGAAGCAGGAAGGCACTTCACGCAGCTCCAGTGATCTGTTAAAGATCCGGGTGAAGATGGGGGCCAACTCGTTGGAGCAGACTCTCAGGCAGGACGGAGACACACCATCAGGTCCTGCAGCCTTCTTGGACGAAATTTGGACCCAAGAACGCCACTGAAAAATTCTCGTGTTGTCCACACAGCAAACTCCACAGCCAGCAGCCTCATCAGCATCACCAGACCTCAACTTCTGACTGTTGCCCTGGGAAGAAATATCTGCTGGCAGATATTCTCTAGTATAATCTTCAAATAAAGCTCAGCTCCTGGATCCTGCTGAAGAAAACCCCAACGCAAAGGCCACGTGAGCAAGATTCCTTTGTTTCATCTGCTGAATAATGCAGTGTCCATTGCCTTAAAGTATGACCTAATTTGTCTCAGGTTTAAAACTAGTTCATAACTCTGATCAGAGCTATAAAATTAAAGAGAAATAATATTCCTCTTTTCGTTAAATTCCATTTTATTTTTAGTGTAACTCAGAAGTTCTGTTCCATATAATCAACCTTTATAATTTTCTTCATAAAATTTGCATCCAATTTTCTTCATATTGTGGTTACTGTTATTTTGGGCTCCATTTTCATCACAGTTACAAATTCATACTAAGGGTTCCTTGGTTCCACAAATGTGATTACACTCGTTTGCTCAATAATCAGTTACAAGTTGAATGTAATGCTTGATAATTGATCATTTCACCTTACCATCAAGTCTGTTGACTGTAATGTCATTTAATCTGAGTCTGATCATTAAAACTGTAAACGGTATATGGAAGTTTCTGTGATTTCTTTTTCATGTGTCTGTTTGTGAAGTCACCCAGTAGAATTCACAAATATTTGAGACTGATTGATTGAAGGCATAAAGATTAGATATTAATAAATTGTTCAAGTTTTGGACTGGTGCCCCCAAACGAGTTTTTCTCCCGGTGTGTGCGTGAACCCGAAGAAAACCTTCGTTTTTACACACACCTCTAGGTATACAGTAAATTAAATAATCTTTGTACCTTATAACCAATTGTTCCTACATATATTTATGAAGCCCCTGCATGAGCCTGGGCACACTCTGAAGCAGACACAAAAATGAATATTAAGCCATAAGCTGTGTGTGTGTTTTGGTCACATCTGATCCCCTTTAAAAAAAAAAATATGGTGGAGGTTTTTTTTGTGTGTGGCTCCTGTGTTACAGGGGTCTGATGTCAGTGTCTCTGTGTCTCGCTGATCACGAGGGGGAGGAGGGAATTTGCCAACCCCATCCTGATCAGTCATTTCGGTTTTTGTTTAAAGCATACTTCAGAAAAGTGTAATCATATGCTGAATTAATTAGGATAAAGAACTGGAGAGGCGAAACTGAGAAGAAATCCAATTCACCTTTTGTTGATTCAATTCACCAGTAAAAAAAAAAACCTCAGTGAGGTAAATTGAATTAACCATTTTTTTTCCCTCAAGTGTTCAGTGACGAATTTGAGGCTCACTAGACATGCAGCCTGATAAAAGTTACTGGGAGGAAATTGTTTTGAGGTAACAGTGCTGAATTGTACCCGGAGTTAAAGTTGTAAGATTATTCTTGCATGAATCAAACCAAACTAAGGAGATTAACTCTCCAGTTTTGAAAAAAAAACAAGGTGTGACTAGTGGTCGGTAGACCACGTCGCAATTCATGGGACACATGTGCGCTTACATTCACGCGTGACCAAAATGGCTACATGCACGAGAACTGTGCATGTGCAGATTAAGCAGTGCAGATACCATTTTGAAAGCCTCTAGGGTGAGTCACCCTAGACGCCATTTTGAAAGCCGAGACAGTAACCGCCTCTGAGTAATCTCACTGTGTCTCCTCCTCCTAGAGTGCAGAAGGAACTGCCTCCATCTTGTGGTCAAGTATAAGAATTGCATTCCTTTCATTAATTTGCACCCAGATTAAAACAAAGTGCTAATCTATTAAGCCGATTTATAACCAAATCAATCTTCCAAATTAACTTTAAAGCAATCTGTATTAGTCAAAATAACCTAAATTTAAAACCAATTTTACGTTTCTATGCCAAAAGCAACGAAAGAGAAACTTGTTGGCTGTTGAAGGTTTATCCTCATTGGTGGACCACATTCTACTGCAGATAAACACAGTAGAGGCGTATAAAAGCATATAATTTGTATTTAATCACTTATTTTAGCCACACATTTTAATCTTTAAAGTTAAAAGCCCATATATTTACACATTTTATGCAACAATTGCAAACTGATGAAGCTATATATATGTGTGCTTTATCATTATTATTATTTTTTTTTAATGCTGCAGTGTGTGATTTCTTTCACAGGAAGCCCATTTTAGTTTAAGGATTCTAATAAATGACAATGTTTATTCAAAAGTGATCTTAAAGTAGGGTTAACCCTGTGCATGCTGGTAAAGGATTTAGTGATTCACTGAACATTTACCACACTTATTCAAAATTAGGAAACCAAATTAATCAATTAACACTTAAAAGCTCTAGAAAAGATAAGCCTTTATTAGTCCCACAATGGGGAAATTCCAGGATTGCAACAGCACAGGGATAGCAACACTCAGAGCAATAATTTAGAAGATAAGAAAATAAGAGCAGTGAATATACATATATATATGCACATAAATATATAAATATATACTGTATACACAGTACAGAGCATTGTAACTAGATGGAATAAACAGCATAACAGTCTATTTAGTTACCCAACATAGTATGAATATGTACCCATACATATTGTCACCCTCCATAGCGATTGATATTATCCTACTTGTATACTGGAGGGGACCATTTTGTGTAAGTCTGTTGTGTCTTTTGCATTCAATACTATTACGTCATCACATTTTTTTATTTTTTTTTTGCTATCTCTGAGTGCAGCCCTGCTTAGGTTATAAAGTCTGACAGCTGTAGGTAGGAAGGACCTGCGAAACCTCTCGGTCGCGCACCTAGGATGATGTAGCTTACTGCTAAATGAGCTCCTCAGTGCGTTCAGTATGTCCTGCATAAGGTTGGACTCAGACTCCAACAGAGATTACAGCTTAGCCACCATCCATCCCTCTCCTATTTCCTCCACTGGGTCAAGGCACTGCCCCAGGACAGAGCTAGTTTGTTCAGTCTCTTCCTATCGGCTGGTGTGATGCCACTGCCCCAGCAAACCACTCCAAAAGTGATGGCTGATGCGTAGAAGGTCTTCAGGAGCACCCCTTTTACACCAAAAGACCTGAGCCTTCTCAGTAGGAACAGCCTGCGCTGTCCCTTCTTCTAGAGTGTGTCGGTATTATGTGACCAGTCTAGTTTATTATTCAACTGAACACCCAGGTACTTGTAGGATGTCACCATCTCAATGTTTGTTCCCTGGATGTTTACTGGTGCTGTGAGGGGTTGTCCTTGCCTGCAGCAGTCCACCACCAGCTCCTTAGTTTTCCTCGCGTTGATCTGGAGGCAGTTCCGATGGCACCAGTCCACAAAGTCCTGGATAAGTCCTCTGTACTCAGCTTCATCTCCATTGGAGATGAGGCCGACGATCGCAGAGTCAGAGAACTTCTGCAGATGGCAGTGTGTTGTGTTGTGTGAGAAGTCCGTGTTATGACCCGAGCGCCGGATCTGATCGCGCTCGGGCTAAGTGTTACTCGCTGCCGGCCTTGACAGCTGCGGGCTGTATTCTGGCCTCACCGGGCTCTTATTGTGAAGGTGCTCGGTGGGGCTTCCGCCTGTCAAGGTTGGTCAGCTGGTTGTCATTACCGTCGTTAGTGCATCGCCTTTATAAACCCAGCACTAGCGACGGTAAGACGCAGGAGTATCAGTCAACATCCCGTCTGTATTGTCTGAGTGTCTTCGTCTTGCCAAGTCTGGGTCTACGCCTCGTCTTGCTTGTGAGCGCCGTAAGACCTTCATGTCAGATTCGTTTATGTAGCTTTGTCACAGTTTAGCTTGTAGTGGCTGGGGTTAGCCCTACGAGCCCAAGTCTCGTTTTTGTGTGTTGCTCTGAGGGGTTCATAGCCTTGTTGTGTCTGGTCTGTAAATAAACTAACATCTTTGCCAAACTCACTGGTGAACTCTTTGGCGTCTCTTGGTGATCCACGAGGATCACAACATGACAGTATACTCCTGCCAGGTCGCCTAAATGGAGGCGCCACATCGAGACGCCTTTTCACCGTGAGTTTGTGCCATAATTGGACTGTTTGTTCTTCCCTGTCTGGGTGCCTGTGCTGGGAGAATGCCGTCATCCAGGGGCCGCGGTCGGTGCCTGGACAGAAGGCTAGCGGAGGTTCTGGAGTACGTGGACTGCACGTTATTCACCGCTACGCTGTGCGTCGCTCCCAGCGACGTGCACAGGCATTTGGACTACGCTGAGGAGCTTTTGGACAACCTTCCCCTCAATAGTTGAGACCACCTGGAGGTGATAACGAGGTGGGAGGAACTCGCCGTTCAGCGCAAGGCACTTCGTGGGCTGGAGGAGAAGAGCAGGAAGCAGAGGAGGAGGCGTCTTCGCTCCCCGCGCTGGTGTCCTGTTCCTATCCCGGAGTAGGTCCAGGAGTATGCGCCGTCTGCGGGCCAACGACGACGTCGGCATAACGGCGCGGGTAACCCTCAGCAGAATCCCCAGCTGGACTCGCTGCCGGCGTATCCCGTCAGCGAACCTCCGAGAGCGGCCCCGCTTCGTCCTTCCAGGGGGTCCTCTGTCGCCACCCAGCGGGGAGAAGGAGGAACAACGTCCCCTGCAGCAGGAACCATCTCGGCCCCGGGAGGAAGGCAAGTGCACAATAATTTGTTACACCTTGACCTTGTTCTGCCTTGTCTGACTCCTGGGGGTGGAGTTCAGGGTTTGCAGCCCCCCGAGCTCACTCCACCTGCTGTGGATGAAATAACTAAACCTGCTGCCTCTGTTTTCTCCCCCGCTGAGCGGTCCACGACGCCAGGCCAGCGTCGTCAGATGAAGAGGGCCCCTGCAGTGCTGGAAAGCCTGGATCCGGCCCTGCAGCCACGTCTCGGTTGGAGGAGAAGAGCGGACTGCGGCCCAGAGCCTGAGCCGACGGAGAAGCGTCCCCGGGTCTCCTCGCCGGAGCGGTCCGAGCCAGTGGGTCAAGGGTCTCCCACCCCCACGCCATACGGGTCATCGGCGTGGACAGCAGCGTGGGAGGAGCCTCAGGCTGCTGATAACATCTTGTCAGCTGTGGAGCCCAACGCAGCTGAATCCGAGTGTGCTGACGAGAGTCGCCCAGAACCTGGATCGTCGGAGTCCTGGGTGGCAACGGAACCCGAGTGCAGGCAAGTGCTCCCTCTTCTGTCTCTGTCCCCTGTTGAGCATTTTTGCCTGCCTCTCGGGGAGGCGAGTGAGGAGCAGCCGTCTGCTGCGCCAGAGCTCGTCTCGCTGGGTTCCGTTGCTACCGGTGATGCTGATCCCGGTTTTCCTGTCCTCGAGCTTTGTTTCAGTGTCGCCGGCGTGGAACGGGTCGGTGTCACCGAGTTGGAGGTCCCAGCTTCGGGGGTGGAGTTCGTCAGCGGAGCTGCACCGGAGGCCCAATCGGGGTCCACCGCGGGGGCGGTTTCGGCCCAATCGGGGTCCGACGTGGGTGCGTCGGAGGCCCAATCGGGGTCCACCGTGGGTGCGGATCCGACCCAATCGGGGTCCAACGAGGGTGCACCGGAGGCTCGATCGGGGTCCACCGCGGGTGTGGTTCTGGCCCAATCGGGGTCCAACGTGGGTGCACCGGGGGCCCAATTGGGGTCCACCGCGGGGGCGGTTCTGGCCCAATCGGGGTCCGACGTGGGTGCGGCGGAGGCCCAATCGGGGTCCACCGCGGGTGCGGATCCGACCCAATCGGGGTCCAACGAGGGTGCACCGGAGGCTCGATCGGGGTCCACCGCGGGTGCGGTTCTGGCCCAATCGGGGCCCAACATGGGTGCAGCTGGGACCCAATCTGGGTCCAGCGGTGATGCAGCGCTAGCGTGGTCCATAGGCGGAGGAGGAGCTGCAGACCCTTCTTCGCAGAGCGGATTTCTGACTCGCCCTGCTCATCTGCCCCCTCAGAGTCACCGCCCCTATACATCATCGCCGGGGGCCGTGGGGGTCTCTGTTCGCTCGCCCCGGCTCTCCCGAGTTTTGTCCTCGTCAGGGAGGCCGCTGCGGGTTGTTGATGCCTTGGACTGGTGGCTGAGGGACACGGGTCGGCCGCCGGAGGGACTGTTTCGCCGGTTCGGTGCCTCGGTTCGGCCACCCGACCTGCTGTGTGTGCCTTGGGGCAACCTAGTTCGACCACCGGAGGAGCAGACGTACGGGATTTTGGACTCTGGTGAGCCGCCTGGTCCGCCTCTTTTGACCACCGGCCGGCTGTTGGACGCGGGGAGACCACCTGTTCTGTTCCTGTGGTATTTGGTCTCTGCCGGTCGATATAAACTGTCAGGGGGGTAGTGGTCCCTGGGTTTGTCTGTCAGTGTTTGTGCTTTTTTTTTCTCTTCGTCCTGGTTGTATTTTGTATTTGGCGTTTCATGTCTTGCAGTAGCCTTTGTATGTATAGTCTGGTTTGAGCGAGTTATGCTCTGTTTTTTGTATTTAGTTTTTTGGAAACTCTCATGACAATTCACACAGGTGAGAAGTCCTTTTTTTTCTGGTTGTAACTTTTGGGTCAAGACCTTTTTTTTTCCCTCGTAGTTATCCCTTGCTCCCTGTAACTGAGTTGAGACTTTTTGGCAAATGGTGTTATGTTCTAATGTTGCCTTATTTTCCTGAGCTTTATTTATCTGATTTGAATATTTGGTATTTCGTCATAGTCTTGTATTTTTCTGACCCTGTAGTTCTGGTTTTTGTTCTTTCCCTTGTGCATTTTCTTGTTAGTCTTGTCATTGTCCTGTATGTTTTTTTTTTTCTATCTGTGTTCCTGGATTGGTTGTTCTCCCTCCGCACCTGTCCCCAACCTCCCACTCTGGGGGGGTGGGGGGGCATGGTGGTTCCTTGGGGCGTTCTGAGTCCGCCCGTGGAGGGAGGGTACTGTTATGACCCGAGCGCCGGTTCTGATCGCGCTCAGGCTAAGTGTTACTCGCTGCCGGCCTTGACAGCTGTGGGCTGTATTCTGGCCTCACCGGGCTCTTATTGTGAAGGTGCTCGGTGGGGCTTCCGCCTGTCAAGGTTGGTCAGCTGGTTGTCATTACTGTCGTTAGTGCTTCGCCTTTATAAACCCGGCACTAGCGACGGTAAGACGCAGGAGTATCAGTCAACATCCCGTCTGTATTGTCTGAGTGTCTTCGTCTTGCCAAGTCTGGGTCTACGCCTCGTCTTGCTTGTGAGCGCCGTAAGACCTTCATGTCAGGTTCATTTATGTAGCTTTGTCACAGTTTAGCTCGTAGTGGCTGGGGTTAGCACTACGAGCCCAAGTCTCGTTTTTGTGTGTTGCCCTGAGGGGTTCATAGCCTTGTTGTGTCTGGTCTGTAAATAAACTAACATCTTTGCCAAACTCACTGGTGAACTCTTTGGTGTCTCTTGGTGATCCGCGAGGATCACCACATGACAGTCCGCAGTATAAAGGGTGAATAGGAAGGGAGCCAAAACCGTTCCCTGGGGGGCCCCCGTGCTGCCGATGATCGTGTCGGACACATTTAAAGTCATTGGGTTATTCTTGGTTTGTATTTTTCTCCACAGGAAAAGGAAAACATTAACTAACCCACTACCTTTCACCAGGATTTAAAAGAGAAAAGTCAAAAGGTGGGCAGCGCGGTGGCAGAGTGGTTAGCACTGCGGCAGCACAGCAACTCACCCTTGGCCGGGGGATCCTGGGTTTGATCCCAGCCCCCGACCAACAGTGATCTGTGTGGAGTTTGCATGTTATCCCCGTGTCTGCATGGGTTTACTCCGGGATTTCTCCTGTTTCCTCCCACATGCCAAAAACATGCAAGTTAGGTTAATTGGCATCAAACTGGGGATTCTAAATTGTCCTTAGGTATGATTGTGAGAATGAATGGTTGTCTATCTCTCTGTGTTGGCCCTGCGATGGACTGGCGATCTGTCCAGGGTGTACCCTGCCTCTCGGCCAAAGATGCTGGGATAGGCTCCAGCCCCACCCACCCCCACCCCCCATGACCCAAAAAGGATTAAGCGGAAGAAGATGAATGGATGGATGGATGGAAGTCAAAAGGTGAAAACATTGATTATTCTGTAAATGATAAAAAAAAAAAAAAAACTTTATAGACAACAAACAAATCACCATTAACTTTAATCCTAAGAAATCCTTGGTATCAAAATACACAAAAAACAATTCACTTGTGTTTCCTTATCTGTAAATATTAAACATTTAAAAAGCTTTAAATGAATATTTGCTTTAACAATAAAGACAAAGTCAACCTTAACTTGAAAAGGAAGTGAAAACTTACAACCTTAAATCTCTAAAGCATTTAACCTTTTCTATTTTTGTTGTTCCCTTTTGTAAATAAAATCATTACTTTAAAGTGACATTCAACAAAAATTCCAAAGTTAGTTTTGATGACAATTCCAATACTAGGCTTTGGAAATTTAAGTAAAGAAGTCAATCCACACAGTTTTTTTTGTGAACTATAAATCAAAAGACAGTTTCAACAAACAAATAAATTGAAACATCTCCACATTTCTCAACAATTTCAAAATTCTACCTCCCTTCTTACAAGCCTGTAAGTTGCCTCACAGCAACTTGCTGTGTTAAAGGTTGACTATGCTCACACACAGCTGGTGTTTATGTTACTCTCAGATGTAGCTAGGAACATTAGCTTGCCAGTTAACACTTAAGCGATGAGCCTGTTTCCACCTCATCTTGCCCTTTTTCAGTGGTCACAAATTTACTCTTTGTTGCCATTCAAAGAACAATGATGACTTTCCCTGTTCGCCAAGTTTTCAAGAACAAAGTTCTCAAACACTCTATGACTCAGACATCTGTTGAGCCATGGTTTAGTCCAGCTAAACCAGTCCAATCTGAACCTCCTTGAGTTACCTCGATATCACTTAGCTGAAACATTTACCTCAAGTATGTAAAAATTACGTATTATTTATTTTTGAACTTTGGTATCCAGAAGTTTCTTTTTGTACTTGGATACCCATAATTTTTGAGTCTTTGCATGCATATTCAGTATATTTGAGTATATTTTAGACAGTTTTACAAGTTTTATATTTGTCCATATTCATATTATTTGTTTTAAATTTTTAGAAGTTTGTTTTTTCTGTAAACCAAATCCAAAGATCTATACTCAGGAATAGATCCAGTTTACAAGCTAGTGCTTATGTACATCAGAACCGTTAGCTCAGCAGCTGAGTCAAGGGTCTTCCACTGAAACCAGCTGTTAAGGATGTGTACCAAAGATGACCGGAGCTCACCGTTGATACAGAGGGGGGAAATATGTAGCATTGACCCTGGGTTCCATCCATCAATCTATCCATCCATCTTCTACCACTTTTCTGGAGGTCCGGGTTGTGGAGGCGGCAGTTCAAGCAGAGAAGCCCAGACTTCCCTCTCCCCAGCGACCTTCTCCAGCTTTTCAGAGAGGATACCAAGGCGTTCCCAGACCAGCTGGGAGACAGTCTCTCCAGCAAGTCCTGGGTCTGCGCTGGGGTCTCCTCCCAGAGGGACATGCCCGAAACACCTCAAGTGGGAGGCATCCAGGAGGCATCCTGATCAGATGCCCATACCACATCAGCTGTCTCCTTTCAATGTGGAGGAGCAGTGTGTTACGTGTGGCCCTCGCGAGCCACACAGAGAGAGCCGAGGGCGAGCCAGTGAGTTGTGATGTTTTATTTATAATAAAGGATAAGGGATAAGGAACACGGCCTTGTAGACCGAAAGCACAGATACTCATACAGGGTAACACTCACGAGTAGTACAACAGAGGAGTAGAGAGCTGGCACCGGGCATAGGGGTTCCAAGGCATAAATACTCACAGCAGGTAACACTAACAAGAATGCTGCAAGATGAGTAGAGAGCTGGCACCGGGCATAGGGGTTCCAGCCTACACAGTGCTTAAGTCGCAGCCCCGAACGATCGGAGCTGCTCCTTTTTATCCTCATTAGCAGCGCCTCAGCTGATGAGGATTAATTGGGCCCCAGCTGTCCCGTAACACTGACAGTTGGGAGCCCGCTGAGAAGCTGTCCAATGAGAGACAAAGATAAGGAGGGATATGGTCTGAGCGCCGGACGACCCGGCGTCTCATCCTATGGTGACACAGTGGTTCTACTCTGAGCCTCTCCCGGACGATTGAGCTACTCACCCTATCTCTGAGGGTAAGTCCAGCGATCCTATGAAGAAAGCTCATTTCAGCCGCTTGTATCAGTGATCTCTTTCTTTTTGGTCAATACCCAAAGCTCATGACCATAGGTGAGGGTAGGAACGTAGATTGACTGGTAAATCGACAGCTTTGCCTTCAAGCTCAGCTCCCTCTTCACCACAACAGACTGGTACAATGTCCGCATCACTGCAGATGCTGCTCCAATCTGTCTGTCAGTCTCTCACTCCATTCTCCCCTCACTCATGAATAAGACCCCAAGATACTTAACTCCTCCACTTGGGGCAGGAGCTTGTCCCCAACTTAGAAAGGACAATCCACCTTTTTTCTGGCTGAGGACCATGGACCCCGGGTTCCAATTTTTAAAATCATTCTTTGCTGAGGAAACATCGTTTCACACCAAAAGTCTGGACATTGACCTGCATTTCTCATCCAAGCACCAGAGCTGTAACACAACCCATTGGCCATAAAGTGGAAGCTAATCCCTTCTCCAGGACATAGAGTCATTTTTCCCTATTTGCCAAAGGAATACCCCAAATTAACAGTTATGGTTGATATTTTCCAGACTGGAAAGTCAAGAGTCCTCATTAAACTCAAACAGTCTTACATTGCCCTCTTGTGGACAACACAGGAATAGTTTTCTCTCTCTGCAGTTGAAGTTATAAATTGTGGACAATAAATTAAATATTTCTGTTCTCAAGAGTCTGATTTTCCAGGAAATATTTCTCAGGACACCATTGGAGACATTGCTGAACTCTGGGATGGACAATTGTGGTTTGAAATGCTTTTATTGATATGACTTGATATGTGTTGCTCTATTTTCAGGAAGATTTATTTATTTATTTATTTATTCTTACCATCAAGAAATTAAGCTCATGTACAATGTAGAGACCTTGTGTGTTCCTTTATCAAGTAGGATATGTTAGTCACTGAAGTTTAAATAATTTATGTTTTCATCAGCAGCACATAAGTGTTTTAGGAGAACTTCACTTTTCATATCAAATTTCTCTCCTTCTCCCTCTGGGAGACCCCCACCTCAGGAATTTGAACTGACTAATGGGTTTCCAAACCTATCTTCATTGCCTTTTTTAGTCTGGTTCATGACTTCTGCTGAACAAAGAAGCTCACTGTAATTGGTCCAGCTCAGTTTTCATGAAATTCAGTGAGATCCTGCACGGTGGCGCAGTGGTTTAGCACTGTGGCAGCACAGTTTTACCCTCGGCCGGGGGATCGCGGGGATCATGAGATCGTGGGTTCGATCCCAGCCCCCGACCAACGGTGAGCTGTGTGGAGTTTGCATGTTCTCCCCATGTTGCGTGGGTTTACTCCGGGATTTCTCCGGTTTCCTCCCGCATACCAAAAACATGTAGATTTAGGGCGCTCGCGCACGCAGCGACCAGCAGCCGTTGGCTTGTCACCAGACTGCAAACCAAATCTACCTACGGGTACAAATAAGTAACAAAAAAAAAAAAAAAATCCTGCCACACCTGAGGAAAAAAAAAAAAACTTTTTCTTTTGTCTCTCAGTAGTTGGGTGGTGGTCAGCCTGGAAGGAGCAGAATTTCCTGCTCTCTCATTTTTTTCTCTCCTTTAAGTAGGTCCAGAGCCTCCCATGCTCTGTGAAAATTATTTTTCTTTTCTTTAAAGTTGGCTTTTCCTTATTTTAATCCTGTTCCTTAAATTACCATGTTAAGATTTTGTTTGATTTTTGCTGAGCCAACTTATTCAAACCACAGTACATCAGAAGAAACGGATCTGCGGTGTGTTTTGTCTCAATTTGACTTTCTGATTGGACATTGAACAATAAATAAATATCATCAAGAATTTGGCAACTGGGCCAAATTCCTTTTTCAGTCCATAGAGAAGACCTCACCCAGCTTGCTGAAGACCCAACCCGGTTGTGATCTCAGGAGCACGACCTCGTGGTAGAACCTGTCTACCAGTATCTCTATCAACAGAATCCATGGACATCCAGCTGAATCAAGGTTGGCACGTGGGGGCCCTGCTGCCACCAGGGATGTGATCAGATGGCTTGGCTGATGGTCTGTTGTTCAATTTAAACTTAATTCTTCAGAATATTCCTGGTATAGGTTCTTTAAACCTAAGATTTGCAAACTCCTTTCAGAATGTCAAATGCATTTTGTATTTTCATTAATCTATGTTCCTTTTCAGAGTAACACCAATTTTCCTTTTTATAAATAGTTTACTCCTCATTTTCTACATAAAATTGCATCCACTTTTCTTAACCAGTGCTATTTTATGGTTTTCCAATTTCCAGTATATTGGCCAAGTTAAACTATGGTTTGGTTCCACAAATGTTTGATTCACAGGTTATGCTCAGTAATTCAGTAACAGTCTGTGGTGCTCATGATTACATGTTGAATTCCCTGTTTTAAAGTCATCCAAATGTGTTAAACTATTCTGACATTTCTTATTAAACTATTGAAAGACATGAGAGTTAATGTTTGATTTCATGTCCATCTTCTTGATTATAAGCAGGTAAGAACTCACGGAGTTTTTTTTAAACTGATTCATCATTGGTACAAATAAAGAATTGCTTATAAAATTGACCATTATTTGGACTGGTGCCCCAAACGAGCTTCTGTGTGTGTAATGAAAGGAAATCTTCATTCCTACTCACATTCATATTTACATTAATACTTGTATCAACAATATAAAACACCTATTAAACTAGAAACCCATAAATCTGTTACACCAACAACACTCCTAAAGCAAACATTGCATTCATAGTACTCCTTCTTGGCATGACACCATGCTGGTGCTCACCTCTCTTCATAACCTGGCTTCAGCAACTCTTTCCATATCTTCATAGCGTGGCTGATCAGCTTTATGCCTCTGTAGTTACTACAGCTCTGAGCATCACCCTTGTTCTTGAAGATCGGTACCACAACACTTCTTCTCCACTTCACACCTCTCACTCGCCAAAATTCTGTTAAACAATCTTATTACAAAGTCTACTGTCATGTCTCCTAACCATCTCCATACCTCCACAGGTATGTCATCTGGAGAAACCGCCTTTCTACTCTTCATCCTCTTCATTGCTGTCTTCACTTCAGCCTTGATAATCCTGTGTACTTCTTATACACCATCTTTTTTTCATCCAACTTACTCTCTCATTTTCTTCATTCATCAGCTCCTCAAAGTACTCCTTCCATCCTTCCAACAGACTCATTACTTGTTAGTCCATTACCACCTGTCCTTAATCAACCTAACCTGCCACACATCCTTTCCAGTTTGATCTCTTTGTATAGCCAATCGATACAAGTCCTTTTCTCCTTCCTTCATGTCTAGCTTCTCATTAACACTCATTATGTACAGTATATGCCTTTTCCTTTGCCTTTGCTAACTCCTTCTTTGCCATGTGCCTGGATGCCAAGTATTCGTGTCTACTTGCTTGATTTCCTTGGCTATCCCACTTTTTATTTTTCAGCCTCTTCCTTTGAATCCTTTCCCATACCTCCTCATTTCACCACCTCCTTGTCTTCTTTCCTCTGTCCAGAGGATGCACCAAATATCTTTCTAGCAGTTTCCCACAACAGTTAAGTTGTACATTGTTACATCTGCAATAATGGAAACCAGACTCCGCTTATGCCAAGCAATGGAATCTCACTTTATTGAGAATACAACACAAGATATAGTGGTGCCGCAGCCCGCCTGACGTCACCACCAGCACGGCTATGGTAAGCCGTAAGGGACACACACACACACACACACACACACACACATACACACACACACGCGCACACCACATTCTACTGACAACATTCCCCTCCCCCTTACAAAAGTCCAAAACACATACACACAATTCAGACCCACCCCAATTTAGGACCTGAATCATGCACTAAAAAAAACAACAGGGAACAATGAACTAAAATGGCCTAACACATTCACCCAAAACAACCAAAATCTAGGGGGAACAGGTGGACCCACCCCACACAGCAAAGCAGATTTGTCTGCCACTTGTGCTAAATAAAATAAAGTCCATATATAACGAAAATTACTGCCGTGTCTCTACACTAAACAATGCAAAAAATAATCCCATATAGCAAAACACATTCATAAGTACAACCGCACTCATATCAAACACATATTTAAAACACATGCACATATATAAACATATTCACATTTGAATTTTCAGGTGATACCACAGTCCATGGGCAGCCAAGGATAAAACTGGCTCGGAGGCCCAGGGCAGCCCCACGGCGTGTGGCCCCCTGGAAGCTGTCTGTTCCCAGAGTCAAAGCTAACCTCCCCGGTGAGAATGTTTCTTCTCCTCACCCTCGACCACTTCTCTCATCTGGACCCACCATCCGACACCTTTCTCATGGACCCAAACCCGGTCCGCAACTCTCAGGGGGTCCCGCTCGACTTGTGGTGCTGCTGCCTGGCACGCAGTCCTTCTGTGTGTGTCGGTCCGCCCCTGACCATTTTCGGAACCGCTGCAGCTGCCGCCGTTGTAGCCCCAGAAACTCCGGCCCCCTGTGGCCGAGCTAAGGGGAAAACTGAAGCTCGCCCATCGGCTTCACTCGTTGACTCGGGCACCTCACCGTTACCCCCAGCACCCTCGTCCAAGGCGCTTTGAGCTTCGGCACTGAGGTCCTGCCCGACCTCCATGGCGCCCGACACCTTTTCTCTGTTGTCTGAGGCCCTTGGCTGTGCTGTCTCTGTGCCCGGCTGTCGCTGCTGCTTCCCGGGGCTCCCAGCCTGCTCTCACCCCTTCTCCCACTGCTCCAACTCTAGCTGTGGGAAAAACTGAGCCTAGTGTGGTCGCTGCTCTCCTCCTGTGCTGTCTTTGCTCACTGCGCCGCCCTCACCACCAGCGCTGCGGCCACTCACCGCACTGAGCTCTTCGGCTGGCTTGCCATCTTCGGTGACCGGGGGCTCCCTCACTTGTGGCTCCGGTCCTACCTCGATATCTGGCTGGTTGCTTGTAGCTTTGTTTTGGTGCACACCTAGCTTTGTGGCTAACTTCACCATTGCCACTAACTGGGCTGCTAGCTTCCCCGAGCTAGCTAGCTTAGCTTCTTTTGACACCAACAACTTCACCACCCACAGCTTCGTGCTTCTCGTATGTTTGGCAAAATATTCAGCCAGCCGCCCAACAGCATCCACATAGAACTCCGTCTCTCCCAACATGCAGAGAATTTTAAGACCTTCTACGCTGAGATGGTGGACCAGGAGCGCTCGTCTCTGTGTTCCGTTGAGTCTACCGAGGCCCAGCGCCGTGATGTATCCCTCAAACATGGCCAACCAGTTAGGCCACACGATCGCAGGCTCTCCCGGGTACTGAAGAAATGGTGGTAGAGGTGGAGGTAGCCCATACACCTCCATAGTTTCTCCTCATTGCCAAAATGTTATGTCTGCAATAATGGAGACCGGACTCCACTTATGCCAAGCAACGAACTCCCACTTTATTGAGAACATAGCACAATATATACTGGTGCCGCAGCTCGTCTGATGTCACCACCAGGGTGGCTACGGCAATCCCTAAGGGACACACACACACACACACACACACACACACACACACACACACACACACACACACACACACACTCACACACACACACACACACACACACACACACACACACACACACACACACACACACTCTACACACAACATACATGCCCAGTCCTCTGGTAATTCTTCCCTACCACCCAGAGCCTCCACTCCTTCCTGAACTCTCGGTAACCTTCTTCCTTCTGTAATTTCCCCCATTTAATCCTTGGCTTTATGTTAACTCTCTTCCTTTTCTTTCTTTCCAAAGTCATCCTACAGACTACCATCTAGTGCTGCCTAACTACATTCTCCCCTTATACCACCTTGCGATCTCCTTTCTCTTTCAGACTGCTCCTTCTGCAAAAGATGTAGTACACCTGTGTGCACCTTCCTCCACTCTTGTAAGTCACCCTATGTTGTTTTCTCTTCTTGAAATATGTGTTCACCACAGCATTTTCATCCTTTATTGCAAAAGCCACAACCATCTATACTTCCACATTTCTCTCCTTAGCACCATGACCTACCCGGCACCTCCTCATCACCTTTGTTCCCTTCACCACATACCCATTAAAGTGTGCTCGAATTACAACTCTCTTTCCCTTGGGAACACTCCCTACAACTTAATCCAGCTTACTCCAGAATTCGTCTCTCTCTTCTACCTGACATTTAACTTGTGGAGCATACATACTGACAACATTCAACATCACACCTTTGGCTTCTAGCTTCAAATTCGTGATCCTGTCTGACTCTCTCTTTACCTCCTGAACTCTCTTCACATACTCTTCCTTCAAGATTAGTCCTACTCCATTTCTCTTCCTATTTACACCATGGTAGAACAGTTTGAATCCACTTCCAATCCATCTGGAGTGGTGGCCTAGAGGTAGCGCATCCACCCCACAACCGGGAGGTCAAGGATCAAGTCCTGGGCAGGTCATGCCAAAGACCATAAAAAAATGGAACTTCCTGCCGTCTAGCTTGGTGATCAGCAAAAATGGAATGGAGGAGAGAAATGTGGGTGGCAGTGGCTCAGGAGGTAGAGCAGGTCATCCAATAACCGGAGGGTTGGTGGTTTGAATCCCGCTCTCCCCAACCATTGCGTCCCTGGGCAAGACACTTTGCCCACCTTACCTCCAGTGTCCATGACACTGGGTATGAATGTGTATAAATGTTCGGTAGTGGTCGGAGAGGCCATTGGCGTGGATTGGCAGCCATGTTTCCTTCAGTTTGCCCCAGGGCAGCTGTGGCTACAGTAGTAGCTTACCACTATCAATGTCTGTCTGTTGAGTGAATGAATAATGTATTCATTGTAAAGCACTTTGGGTATCTTGAAAGGTGCTATGTAAATGCAATGCATTATTATTATTATTATTATTATTATTATTATTATTATTATTATTACCTCCGCTAGGCCGAAGGCCACAGGAGGAGGTTATGTTTTTGCCAGCGTTTGTCTGTTTGTCTGTCTGTTTGTTTGTCTATCTGTCTGTCTGATGGTTAGCAAGATAACTCAAAAAGTTTTAGACGAATTTCGATGAAACTTTCAGGCCTTGTTGGAAATGGTACAAGGAAGAACTGATTAAATTTTGGGGATGATCTGGATCACCGTCTGGATACAGGAATTTTTTAAAGGATTCTTTAACATTGTGAGATACGGCCATTTTCAACATGTGTGCAGGGGCAATAGAGGGCACTGGTCGTCGTGTCTGATGAACACAAACTCCGCCTTCTTCAAAGTTTTAGGCACAAAAGCACGCGGAAAACAGCGGTGGGCAGGGCCCGCCAGTGTGCCTGTGTTTACGCTACACTGCAAAAGCTGAGACGGGCAGCTGTCCGGCGCCAGATTATTTGGCAGAAATTCCCCGGCCAGCCATAGGGGCTGCGCAAA
The DNA here is from genome assembly GCA_020510985.1 of Pholidichthys leucotaenia. Lineage (NCBI taxonomy): Eukaryota > Metazoa > Chordata > Actinopteri > Cichliformes > Pholidichthyidae > Pholidichthys > Pholidichthys leucotaenia. The sequence continues at coordinate 267,907,506 of CM035848.1, read as the reverse complement.
AACCAGCTTTCTGCCGGGGAGGCTTCCAAATCCTCTTTTTTCCGCGGAGCGCAAACCCAATAAAACCCACGGCAACCATTATCGCACCTTCTTTTGTCCTGCGGCTCCAGAACAGAGAGGAATCCCAGCGCCAGTAATGCCGCGCCTGATATGTGTGACTCTAATGCTAAAAGTGACTGCATCAGGGATTTTCCACCTGAAGTCACACTTTGCTACACAGGGCCACAAAAACTGTGTAGCCAAATTCGATCGATGGATGAACATTTTCAGCCAGTGAGAGAACCGATGCCTTCCAAATCCAATGCATCACTAGCAGAAGTGATGTTTTGTCATTTTGTGGCAGAGCACAATCTGGTGCCAACATTGTTTTCTGACAGCAAGAGCACTCAATTTTTTTGTGCTACTTGGCTTATTATTTTCACATTACCAAAAAGTTATGGCTCAAGATTGTGTCCATATGAGTGTACATTTGAATAAATATGTTTGAAATACTTCATGTTGCAGTTGCTGTTTGCTTAGTTTTTGTTTGTTTGTTTGTTTGTTTTTGCTTCAGTTTTCTTTCATCTGCCGATAAATACAGTTTTTAAGTACTCAGTACAGGTGTGAAAGCCCCCTCCCCCAGTAAGGGAGGCATGAGGTCAGTACAGGTGTGAAAGCCCCCCCAATAAGGGATGCATGAGGTATGCCTTGACAGGTCGCAGCCTGGCACTTTGCAGATGGAGGAGATGGACACAACAGCAACACTTCAGTTTATTACCTCCGCCAAGGAGGTAATGCTTTTACTACTGAACCATTAATCCTATCATTGTGAATCCAATTGCTAGTCATATGTTTTCATGGTCAAGCAATCTGAAAACGTAAACACAAACACTGTATGGGGGGGAACTGTGGCGCTTGGCGGAGGTCTGCGCTCTCCGAGTGCTTTTCTAGTTATTATTATTATTATAATATCTAGCCTTGTTTTCCTTCCATCTGGCTTCTTGTACACAAAGTATATTTACTTTTCTTCTGTCCATCATATAGTATATGTTTATATGATGATACATATTGTCTGTTTTTATTGCCACAAGTCAAAACTTGTGCTCATTTCACAACATGACTGTGAAACAAACAGAAACAAACGGCGAATGATAGAGCATGTGATGTGCATGTGATGTCTCCTCTTACAGTCAGATTTACATGAGGAGAGACAGACTAGCATGTCGCGAATCATTGTGTGCCTCGACTTGCAATCTTTTTTTTTCACGCACACACATGCATACAGAGGGCAGGCGGTGACTCACAGTGTGAAGTTTTCGTCAGGGTAGCAGCGGTTCCTCAGCAGCCCTGCCCACAGCTGCACCCCAATGATGCCGAAGATGAAGAACACAAAGAAGCAGAGGAGGAGGACGTTACCCAGCATGGGCAGAGTGTCGAGCAGCAGGTTCACCAGGATACGCATGCCTGAAGAGAAAGGAAGACATTTATGCGATTAGACATTCCATATGCTTCAAGTCTTTAAACTCTGACTTGACCTTGATCTTAACTTTGATAAAGGTGTGCATGCAAGTGAACTTGATATCCACATTAATCCTCCTGTTGTATTCCGGTCAAAATGGCCCACTCCTGTGTTTAACAGGAGAAAAAAAATCCTCTTAATATTTTTCAACTTGAAATTTGATGATTTTTTCCTAGAGTGACACCCACATTGGAAAAAATGAAATGTTGCCTTCATTCATATCCCCATGTAAGCTGTACAAACAATAAGTGACAAATATTATCTTTGGGTCAAAATGATGTAACACTTGAAATCACAGCCAAAGAGTCAGTTACACACCATAGAAATGTGAGAATGCTTTAGTTTCGTCTAAGATTAGTTAGCAGCACACAAACATGGCAAGACCTGTGGTTTTCACCAGTGGAGTGTATTGTGTCTGACCTGTTCTATAAATGAGTGTCTAGGACTGTGGGAACAGACAGGTTCTCATGATCAAAATGTAACAATACTGCCACCTTGTCTGCGTGCATGCAGTTTTACACCCTACTGACAGTAAAATGTGTGGGAAAGCAGGTGTGGAAACAGAGAGGCTCTCAGAGGGATCCTCAGGATCCAGCTGCCCAAGTCAAGCCCTCAGCCACTGTCCCAACTGGGGGAAGTAATGGTACATGTTCATCTTCGCGTCTTATGATGCTATATTCCTGTGCTGCCTCCACTTAGGGCATCCATCAGGAGTGTGAATAGCACGTAACCACCTGATCCACATATGCATATATGCATGCACTGCTTGGAAAAATACACAAGCTGCACATCATTGGTCGATGCATCCAGTGGCGTTTTTAGATATGGGTCATATTGTCAGCCGCCCAGGTCAGCATTCTCTTGGGAGTGCCATGAGAATCAGAAAAATTAAACATAATAATAAAAGATTCATAATTATTTGTGCTGAGTGTGTATTTGTGGAAAATGGGTGCCCTCTACAGGTGGGATGCCAGCACCGTATGTGTCTACGGCTGGCAGACTCCACGTCAAACTACAGTATGGCAGCCATTCAAAGCAGAGCATAGGAGGAAAAAATGTTAAAAGTAAGTTTTGTGCTTAGTTTATGCAGCGGTGTAAATTTTAAAACATTGATGAGACATAAAAACATTTCTATTACAGCTTATGTGACAATCTTTTTTTTTCCAGTGTGCTGTGGTTTGCTTCAGTTTACAGGCCACATGAATTGATTTCAGGGCTGTGCAAACACCGTTTGAGGGACAGGGTCTCAAATTTAAAAAAGGGCACATGGAATGAAATTTGCAAGCAATATATGTCAACTTTATATCTCACTTTGTTGGTATATTTATTTTACATTAATAACTAAAGCAGGGAAAATAAGTATTGAACGTGTCAACATTTTTCTTATTAAACATATTTCTGATGGAGCCACTGACCTGAGATTTCACGAGATACCAGAAACAACCCAAGTAATCCATACATACAAAGAAATCAAGGCTATTGTGTTCACAAAACAAGTTATATTTAATAACGTGCAATGACACAGGGCATATTGAACACATGAAGAAAAAGAGGTGCCAAAAAGCACAGAAAGCCAAGAAACCAGCTGAAATCCATCAGAATTTAGGAAGCCATCTCATCCCCCATAAGTGCAAATTAATTTCAGCTGGTTAAGTCCTGAATGATAGCCTTTAAAAAGGTCTGTGAATATCAGATTGTCACACCACAAATAACTCAGATGGATAGAAACAAAGAGCTCTTTCTAGATCTTTGCAGCCTTATTGTTGCAAAACATAATGATGGCACTGGTTACTGGTGCATTTCTAAAGTGCTGAATGTTCCAGTGAACACTGTTGGAGCCATCATTTGAAAGTGGAAAGAACATCATTTTATCAAACTGGCCACGACCAGCAGCTCCTCGCAATATTTCTGAGAGAGGAGTCAAAAGAATTATCAGAAGAGTTGCCCGCTCACCTCGCAAGACTCCATTGCTGAAGAAAAAGCATGTTGAAGCTCATTTAAAGTTTGCTGCACAACATTTGGGAAAACCAGAAAGAATATAGTCTTGTCAGATGAGACCAAAGTTGAACTTTGTGGATGTCACAACACAGCATGTTTGGAGGTGAAATGACACTGCACATCCCATCATGGTGTGTGGATGTTTTTCAGCACATGGTACAGGCAGACTTCATATAACTGAAGGAAAGATGAATGGACAAATGTACAGAGACATCCTAGATAAGAACCTGTTGCCATCTGTCAAGATGCTGAAGATGAAACGAGGGTGGACATTTCTGCAAGACAATGATCCCAAACACACAGCCAAGGAAACTCTCAACTGGCTCCAGAGTAGGAAAATAAAGCTGCTAGAATGGCTCAGTCACTCAGCTGCCTGAATCCAATTGAAAGTCCATGGAACAAACTGAAGATCAGAGTTCATAGTCACCCAAAGAACCTTCAAGATTTGAAGACATTTTGTGTAGAAAAATAGGCTAAAATCACTCCTGAGCAATGCCTGCACCTAGTTTCTCCATACGAGAGGCGTCTGAAAGCTGTTATTACCATCAACGGTGATTCAACTAAATATTAAGTGAATTTCACCAAGCGTGTTCAATACCTATTCCCTGTGTGATTCCACTTTTTAAATGTAACCTGTTTTGTGAACACAGCTGCCTTGATTTCTTTGTATGTATGGATTGTTTGCATTGCTACTGATACCTGGTGAAAATCTCAGGACAATGGCTCCACCAGACATTTTTAATGAGAAAAATGTTGATGTGTTCAATACTTATTTTCCCGATTGTATGTGTTTGCATTATTATATTATACATATTTTATAAATAGCTAATCAGTCACTAATTCCCTCCCTAACTGTGATCCCACAGTCCATCTCTTGGGTCTGATCTTGTTTGGGGAACTAAACTAGGGGTTAATTTCTACCTGTAAAACAGGTAGTAAAGATGGATAGAGCATTTAACTGATCTGTGGCAAATGGTCCGGCACATATCTTTCACGGATTTACTTACACACACACACACACACACACACTGGTTTGAAAATGTGATTGCCCCCGTCCTAATTTCTCTTTTTTGTGTGTGTGTGTGTGTGTGTGTGTGTGTGTGTGTGTGTGTGTGTGTGTGTGTGCTTGTCACACTTAAATGTTTCAGGTCATCAAAAAAAAATAATTATTACACAAAGATAACACAAGTAAACACAAAATGCAGTTTTTAAATGCAGGTGTTTATTATTAAGGGTAAAAAAAAAAATCCAAACCTATATGGCCCTGTGTGAAAAAGTGATCCCCCCAGTTAAAAAATAAATTAACTGTTGTTTATCACATCTTTGGAAAGCTGAGTTCAATTTCTCCAGCCTCACCCAGTCCTGATTACTGCCACACCTGTTCTCAATTTAAAAAAAAATCACTTAAATAGGACCTGCCTGACAAAGTGAAGTCGACCAAAATATCCTCAAAAACTAGATATCATGCTGGAATCCAAAGAAATTCAGGAACAAATAAAGTAATTGAGATCTATCAGTCTGGAAAATGTTATAAAGCTCTTTCTAAAGCTTTGGGACTCCAGCGAACCACAGTGAGAGCCATTATCCACAAATGGCGAAAACATGGAACAGTGGTGAACCTTCCCAGGAGTGGCCAGCTAACCAAAATTACCCCAAGAGCACAGCAACAACTCATCCAAGAGGTCACAAAAGACCCCACAACAACATCCAAGGAACTGCGGGCCTCACTTTCCTCAGTTAAGGTCAGTGTTCATGACTCCACCATAAGAAAGAGACTGGGCAAAAATGGTCTGCATGGCAGAGTTCAAAGACGAAAACCACTGCTGAGCAAAAAACCTCATAAAGGCTCATCTCAGTTTTGCCAGAAAACATCTTGGTGATCCCCAAGACTTTTGGGAAAATACTCTGTGGACTGACGAGACAAAAGTTGAACTTTTTGGAAGGTGTGTATCCCATTACATTTGCCGTAAAAGTAATTCAGCATTTCAGAAAAGGAACATCATACCAGCAGTAAAATATGGTGGTGGCAATATGATGGTCTGCGGCTGGTTTGCTGCTTCAGGACTTGGAAGACTTGCTGTGGTAAATGGAACAATGAATTTTGCTGTCTAACAAAATATCCTGAAGGAGAATGTCCAACCATCTGTTCGTGACCTCAAGCTGAAGCACACTTGGGTTCTGCAGCAGGACAATGATCCAAAACACATCAGCAAGTCCACCTCTTAATGGCTTAAGAAAAACAAAATGAAGACTTTGGAGTGGACTAGTCAAAGTCCTGACCTGAATCCGATTGAGATGCTGTGGCATGACCTTAAAAAGACGGTTCATGCTCGAAAACCCTCCAATGTTGCTGAATTACAACAATTCTGCAAAGATGGGTGGGCCAAAATCCAACCACATCCCTGTAAAAGACTCATTGCCAGTTATCACAAATGCTTGATTGCAGTTGTTGCTGCTAAGGGTGGCCCAACCAGTTATTGTAATGAACGGGGTTGAGGTCTCAACCCCGTTTCTTGATTTGTGGCTGTAGTTCCTGTTTGATTGGTAATTGCTCCCAGCTGGCAGATTGTTTGAGCCTCTGAGCTGGGCCCCCTGCCAGTCTACAGCTACGCCTCTCCCTCTCCCGGCACCCACCTTTTGTCTATTATTGTTATTTATCCTTTTCCTTGTTTTCCTACTCACTTGCACTCAGGCGTGCACACACACACATTCATCCTGACACACATGTTTACATGCACACACAAAGCCATTCATTCTCATTCATGCATTAGCTTCCACCACACCTGCATCCACTTGTCACTCAATGGCACTTAGAGTATTTATGGGTGACGGTGTGAGCATTCGGTGTGGTGGCATTAGTCTAAGCTGGATTTCCAGGCTCCTCAGTTGGTTTCTCCTCCCTTTGGACTGTGTAAGGTGTTATTGTTTCCAGAGCTAATTTGCGCCAACCCTGCATGTAAGTCTTCTCCTCATTATTAATTGCCCTTCCTCTCCACTTCAGTCCAGTCTGGATCGCGTGGGGCTTGCCTATGGAGTTATAGCCGGTCACCTTCATTATTACTTACTTTGGACAGTTGTTTGGACTCTTGTATGTATGTTTGTTAATAAAACACATTCACTTCACCAGCGATTGGGCTTAACTCTTTTCACCTGTGCGCTGCAGCGCACATACATGACAGTACGCCACCACCAACAGAATAAGCCCAGCAGTGAAGTAGCATGTAATTTTTTCATTTTTGTATGTTTTTTCCTACCTGTCCTGGAGCATGAGGTCCTCGGCGTGTTGTCCCCATGCTGGCAGAAGCAGGCGTGCGGTGGGGCACCCGAGCGTAGAAGAGGAACGGGCAGCTAGGTTCATCCATGGTTTTATCGACAATGCCAACGCAGCCTACAGCCCCGGAGAGAAATGGGACTGCCTGAACGGGGCTCTGGGTATTCTGGAGGCTCACCCCGGCCTCTGGAATGTTCACCAGTATGCTGAACTGTTGTCCTCGGTCTGCATGCTCCAGCAGTCATTCCCTGGCCTGAGGAGAAGGGCGTTCCACACTAAGTCCAAATAGAGACACTCTTATCAGCCAGTGGCCATCCCTTCCTAAACTTCGTCTCCAGCTCCAACATGGCTGTCATCAGGTCAGCGGTGACAGTGTCATCCGGTCCCGGATTCCCAGAGGAATAATCCAGCCCCTCCAACTGTCTCCTTCCCCACACCGAGCCCGACTATCTCTGCAGCGGACCCTCATTCATGTTTCTCCTCCCAAGCAGTCCAGTCTGCAAAATCTCCCTCCACATCCGCTGCGAAGTCTGCTCCCTCGATGTTTCCGCAGACTGGAAGGGGGCCTCTGATTTCCTCACCAGCAGCTTCCGTTCCCATGGCCAGATGGGCGGCTCCTCCATGATCCTCAGGGGGGCCTGGAAATGTCCTTATCATGGAGAGGGACGACGAACTCACTACAGCAGCAGGCAACATCCAAATCCCGGAGTACAGGCAAGTTTTGTTTCATTCTATTCCTATTAATAATGAAAAATCTTGCCTGATTCCCAGTAGGGAGACTCAGGATAAGCAGTCCCCTGAGTTCTCGCCACCTGCTGCTGTTATGAACTGCTCACCAGCCCTTTCTACACTCTCTCCTGTCCTTCCTGAATGTACGCCGGTGCTGGAGCCGAACTGCCGGGACCAGGAGGAGCCATAGGTCCGGGAGGATTGTTCCCCCTCAGCAATGGTGAGCAAGACCCCAGCTGCCACACCGGAGCTGTCACCGGTGTGGGTCACGATGGCTGGGATAAGAAGGACTGTTGTTATCATCATGCCTGCTGCGGAGGCTGCCGCAGCAGTGTTAGCACCCAAGCTGAACCTCCAGGAGGCCGAGTCCATGGGAACATCGCCTGGATCGTCAGAGTCCTGGACGGCAGTGGAGCTCGAGCTATGGGTCGTCGGGGAAAGTCCATCAGTGCCGGATGAGTCCGTGGATCCAAGCTCACCACTGGAGGTCATCATGGCTGCTGCTGCTCCCATGGAAATCACCATGGGTCCTGCCTTCCCCGATGAAGAGGTCAGCATGGGTGCTCAGCTCCAGCCTAGGGTGCCCGTAATCGACCACCTCCTGGCTCGGGTGCTAATACGGGTCGGCTAGCCCATGGTTAAAGCGGCGTTGGGGTCAGCAGTGGCCCAGCCAGGTCCCACTGTGGGTGCAGCAGGGGCCCAGCTGGGTTCCATCATGGGTGCAACCATGACTCGGTCGGGGTCCTCCGGGGGTGCAGCAGGGGCTCAGCTGGGCTCCACCGTGGGTGCAACCATGGCCGAGTCGGGGTCCTCCGGGGGTGCAACCATGGCCCAGCCGCGGATCACGCCAGGAGCAATGAGGTTCCAGGCTGGGACCACCACTGGTGCAACGTTATCCCAGGCTGGGACCACCGCGGGTGCAGCCATGGCCCAGCCTGGGCCTGCCGCGGGTGCGGCCGAGCCTCTGTCCCAAGCCGGGACCACCGAGGGTGCAGCCGGCCAGTTTGGGGACACCGGAGTCTCCTTGTTCCTTCCGGAGGCCTGCTGGGTGTTCCTCCTTTTCTGCTGGGCACCTCCATGTCCACCAGGTCCTTCCACCAGTAGCCACAGGGGTCCCCCTTCCCTGGTCCGGCCGCCCACCTCTAAGCCCCCCGGTGGGTAGGCTGCCTCTTTGCTCACTCCTCCGGTCCTGGTGGCTCAACTATGTGGCCAAAGGACTGGGTCTTCTTGTGGGGGGGGGGGCACCTCCTGGCCCTTCTCCCCTGGCCTGGTGGCTGGAGAACTCCAGCCAGAGTTCTTCAGAACTCCTTATACAAAGATATAGAGTGATGATAATCAAGACAGGTTCAGGTTCAGGTTCAGGTTACTTTATTTGTACCCATAGGTAGATTTGTTTTGCAGTCTGGTGACATCCATATTTACAAGCCACAAATTACATTCAACATAGACACAAACACAGGCACACATGAAATTGACTATGGACATGATAAAAATACTCAAGGCTCCATCAATCAGGGTATAAAAAGGCAAAGAGATGGGAGAAAAACCAGAGGTAAGAGAGAATAGTCATATTAAAAGTTAAAAACTAGTCAAAGGGGTTAAAAACTCAAAGGTCTAAAACCCAATAAGATATTTAGAACCCAAGTAACATCCTACAAAAATAAGTAAATATAAAATGGAGTTAATAAATAGGTACCTAAATTATGTGCAATATATTGTTACAGCTTGTTCAACTCTTTGACAGCAGCAGGAACAAAGCTGTTTTTGTAGCGCTAGGTTTTACTTTTTGGGACAGCAAACCTCCGTCTTGAGGGAAGAAGCTGAAAGTTGCAGTGCAAAGGGTGGGAGTCATCATTTAAAATGGAGGTAGCCATCCTCTGTACTTGTCTGGCGTACAGTGATGTCAGGCTCAGCTGTGACTCACCAAGCAAACGACTGGACCATCTAACTACCTGATCCAAGGATTTCCTCTGTTTCAGTTTTATCTGACCAAACCATGACACTAAAGAAAAGGATAAAACAGATTCAATAAAAGCCCGATAAAACATTGTCATTATGGTTCGGTCAGTTTGGAAGCGTGCAAGTTTTCTCAAGCAATGCAAATGTTGCTGACCCTTTTTGCACACCCTTTCACAGTTCTCTTCAAAGTTTAAATTACTATCAATAATCGTCCCAAGACATTTGTAGGATTGTACACATTCGGTGGTCTGGCCTTTTAGTACGGTGACTTTGTGCCTGGGAATTTTCCTCCTAAAGTCAATAATCATGTCTTTAGTTTTTGTCGTATTCAGCTGCAGGTAGGAATCCTCACACCAGTGAACAAAATCATCAACTACTGGGCCGTGGCCACTCTCACCATCCTGGAGGAGACTGACAATAACTGAATCATCAGCATACTTTATAATGTGTCTGTTGTCATGTCTGCTCCGACACATGTTTGTGTACAGGATGAAGAGTAGTGGTGACAACACACACCCCTGAGGAGAGCCAGTAGAAGAGCACTTTAGGTCAGACAATGTACCATTGACCCTAACTCTCTGCGTCCTGTTGGTTAAGAAATCCAGAATCCAACCCACCAGATTACTGCTCAAATCAAATTGTTGCAGGAGCCTTTCAACTAAGATATGAGGTTAATTGTACTAAAGGCGGAGGAAAAGTCCACAAATAAAAGCCTGGCGTGTGTCCCATTAAAATCCAGATGTTTAAAAAGCATGTTAAACAGAGTGACAGTGGCATCCTCCACTCCTCTGTGAGGCCTATAGGCAAACTGCAGAGGATCCAATGCATGCTCAGTCTGCTTTAGGACCTCACATCTGACCAGTTTTTCAAAAATTTTCATTAAAATTGAAGTCAAAGCAACTGGTCTAAAGTCGTTTACCATTTTAGGACAGCTGGATTTTGGAACGGGAACAACCACGGCTTCTTTCCAAACCTTAGGCACATGTTGTGTCTGTAAGGACTTATTGAAAATGTAATGAAATATAGGACTCAGTTCATGTGCACAGGACTTTACCAAGCGCCCACATATATTATCAGGGCCCTGACTTTTGTTCACTTTTACAGCACAGAACTCCCTTTTAACATCCTGCACCTCAATATTAAAGTGCTGATTGTCTTTGAGTTTCTGTTTCAAATCTTGGGTTTCTGTGCTAAAATCAAGGGAGTCAAAACGACCATAAAAACAATTAAGAAAATTAGCCAGCTCTGTGTCTGAATTAAAACCATCTAAAAACGCACGATTACTGTGCTCTGTGATCTGAAGGCCTGCAATAGTTTTCATACTGGCCCAGGCTGAACCAAGTTTCTTTGTTCCCATCTTGCTTTCCAATTCTGATTTATAATTCTGTTTTGCTCTTAAAATTTCGGACTTCAGCTCTTTTGTGGCAACCCGTAGCTCAGAAACAGACCCCTGTTTAAAGGCAAGTGCTTTCCTCTGTAAGCAGGATTTAACTGATTTTGTAACCCATGGTTTGTTGTTGGGATATATTTTGACACGATTACGTGGAACGATCTTATTTTTACAGAAAGCCATGTATGAGCATGTGAGGTCCACCAAAGAGTCCAAATCATCCCAGCAGGACAGTGTGAACATCTCCCAGTCTGTACAGTCAAAGCATTCCTGGAGGCTGTGCACTGAATCTTCTGTCCACACATCAATGTCTCTTGTCTCCACCTTGCCTCTTTCTGAGAGCAGTTTTATATGTGGGCAGCAAATGTACACAGTTGTGATCTGAGGATCCTACAGGAGGAAGGGGGAGTGATTTATAGGCCCTCTCTATGGATCCATAGCACAGGTCCAATGTCTTTTTTCGCCTGGTTGGGCAGGAGACATACTGATAAAAGTTTTTAAGTGTCTTCTTTAAAGACACATGGTTAAAATCCCCAAGAATGAAGTTTGGCGCCTCTGGAGAAATTGATTGCAGCCACTAGATCACATCAAAGATGGTGCTGGAGGCGGAGTCAGCGTCTGCCCTCGGGTGAATGTACACAGTTTTGATGAAAAGCTGGGGGAACTCGCAAGGCAAATAAAAGGGGCGTAGTGACACAGACAGCAGCTCCACATCGGGTGTACAGATGCGCTCTCTGACCGTGACAGATGTGCAGTACTGCTTATTAATGTATAAACATACGCCACCCCCCTGATGTTTCCCCGTTACCTCTTCCTGCCGATCCAAGCGCAGCGGGGCTCCAAAACCGTCAATCCACAGGTCTGCGTCTCGGTCATGCGCAGTAAGCCAAGATTCGGTGAAAGCCATGACACAGCAGTTCTTAAAGTCCTTCTGGTAGCGTACATTCCCTTGAATTTCATCCACCTTGTTTCACAGAGACTGTACATTCCCAAAAATTATAGAAGGAAGAGGAATGTTACCAAACTGATGTCTTCTCAGGTGCAATTTCACACCTCCACGCTTTCCACGTTTCCTTCTCCCGTCTCTCCCGTCTCTCTTTTCACCGCTGTGTCCGTCTCTCAAAATAAAGTCCGGCAGTTGCGGCTTAGGCTCAATCACAGCCGCTGCATCAACCGTGTTTAAATGCAGCAACATGTCCCTGGAATAATGTATTCTGCCCGCCATGATGCCGGTCGCATTTACCTCATAGACAAAGAGCTGGAGGAAAAGACAGTGGCGGTAATGCACCGGTAAGCTGGTTGCCAACCACCAATCAAATCAAAAAGAAGAAGAGCAAGTGAGAGAGAGAGAGAGAGAGAGAGAGAGAGAGAGAGAGAGAGAGAGAGAGAGAGAGAGAGAGAGAGAGATGTGAAAATGTTTTATTTTAAATGAAAGGAGTTATAAATCCAACACTCTACTTTCTGAGGAAGCTGAGATCCTTCAATGTGTGCAACAAGATGGTGGAGCTTTTTTACCAGGCTGCTGTGGCCAGCACCATCGCCAGCGCCATCTTCTTTGCTGCTGTCTGTTGGCATAGCAGTATCAGAGCCAGCGACACCAGCAGACTTGACAAAATTATCAAGATGCTTACCTTATTAAGCATCAAGGTAATCTACGCTGCAAGAATTGCAGTGTTCGGGTGTGATTTGGACATTCTACGCCAGCATGGAATACTATCGGGGGTTAGGCTGGCAGCTACCCGGGAGAGAAGGAAGCGTAAGAGGCGCAAACGTAAACAAAGGAGAGGAAAGAGGGCCGGAATTCATGCTAGGCTAAAGGCTAACCCCTCCAGACCAGCAGTACCGTCGCTCCTTCTTTCCAATGTCTGCTCCCTTGACAACAAGCTGGACGAGCTGCATCTGCTAAGAGAAACCCGGAGAGTTGAGGGACTGCTGTGTGTTTGTGTTCACAGAGACATGGCTCCACGACAACATCCCTGACGCGGCCATTCAGCTGGAAGGGATGACATCGTTCTGGGCGGACAGGGAGGCTGCTAACTCTGGTAAGAGCCGAGAGGGGGGGTCTATGCATCTATATTAACAAGAACTGGTGCGTTAACGCCACGTTTGTATCTAAACACTGCTCTCCGTTGGCGGAGTTCCTTATTGTAAATTGTCAGCCATTCTATCTGCTGAGGGAATTCATCAACGTGTTTGTAGCTGCTGTTTACATAGCTCCTAGCGCTAATGCTCAAGCTAATGCTAACGAGGCACTCGGAGAGCTGCACGATGCTATTAGTGAATTTCAAACTTCACACCCGGACAGTTTTGTGGTGGTTGCGGGGGATATTAATCACACCAGTTTAAAGACTGTGCTCCCCAAGTTTAAACAATGTGTAGACTTTAAGACCAGAGGAGAGAATATGTTGGACTTGGTGTACACAAACTTTTCAGATCCTTATAAGGCAACATCTCGCCCCCACCTCGGCCATTCTGACCACCTATCCGTGATGCTGGTGCCTGCCTACAAACCTTTACTGAAGCGCAGCAGGCCAGTAGTGAAACAAATCAGGATTTGGCCAGAGGGTGCAGCCTCAGCACTTAAGGACTGTTTTCTGCACACAGACTGGGAGGTCTTCAAAATAGCAGCTTCCCAGGGAGACAGGACAGATGTGGAGGAGTATGCTGAAACGGTCACCAGCTACATCGCGAAGTGCACAGAGGATGTCACTATAGTGAAGATTATCACTGCACGGGGCAACTATAAGCCCTGGATGACTGCAGAGGTGCGCTCGCTGCTCACAGCCAGAGATGAAGCCTTCAGAGCGAAGGACAGGATGTCAAACCACACATCACAGCCTGCCTCCCTGCATCACATGACCCACTCCAGTTTGCATATCATTCAAACCGCTCCACGGAGGATGCTATAGTCACCACCCTACACTCTGTCATCACCCACCTGGATCAGAAAGACACCTACGCCAGACTCCTGTACATTGATTTCAGTTCAGCATTCAACACCATTATTCCCCAGAGACTGATGGAGAAATTACTCCTTCTTGGTCTGAACACCGCCACATGTCTCTGGATCCTGGATTTCCTGACTGAGAGACCTCAGTCCGTCCGTGTTGGAAATAACATCTCCAACTCTATCACGCTGAGCACCGGATCCCCTCAAGGCTGCGTACTCAGTCCACTGTTGTTTACACTTCTAACACATGACTGTGTATCCAGACATGAGGGGAACCAGATTATTAAGTTTGCAGACGACACCACAGTGGTGGGACTTATTCAGAGGGATGAGGAATCAATGTACAGGGAAGAAGTTAGAGACCTGGAGGGCTGGTGCAGGGTGAACAATCTGGTGCTCAACGTGGACAAAACGAAGGAGATGATTATCGACTTCCGGCAGTCACAGCCTGAACACGTCCCTCTCAGCATCGGTGGCCGTTTGGTGGAGAGAGTGGGGAACATCAAGTTCCTCGGAATGCAGATCTTACAGGACCTGACCTGGAGCAAGAATTCCTTGGGGATCAGGAAGCAGGCCCAGCAGAGACTGCACGTCTTGAGGAAACTCAAACAGACCTCTCTCCCCATCTGCATCCTCAGGACCTTCTACAGAGGTGTGGTGGAGAGTGTTCTGATGTACTGCATTGCAACATGGTACTCCAGCTGCAGTATGTCAGACAAAAAAGCCCTGCAGAGGATAGTTAAGGGAGCTGAGAGGGTAATTGGCGTTTCCCTCCCCTCTGTCCAAGAACTTTTTCAGAACCGTTGTAGGAGCAGGGCACTGAACATTGTCAAGGACCACTTTCACCCTCTGCATAAACACTTTGAACTTCTGCCATCTGGCAAACGATTCGAGAGCATCAGAGGCAGAACCACCAGACTGATTAACAGCTTCCTTCCACAAGCTGTTGGGATGCTGAACAGTTGATCCGGAATCTCTCACACATACTACTGCACCTTATGGACATTATGTGTATTATTTGTATATTATAGTTCTAGTTAGTTTTCAAGTATGTCTCAGGGATGTGTGAATGGCTGTGCTGGGGTGGGGGGTGAGGGTGTGTGTGAGTGTGTCTTAAATTATGTTCTTTTCACTTATACGGATGCCGAGAGAAACACAATTTCATCTTGCCTGCACTACAGTTGTATGTACAGCAATATGACAATAAAGGTTGATTGATTTGATTTTGATTTGATTTGAAGAGGGCTGGCTCTGTGGTTGGTCTCAGTTCAGAGACTTTTGAGACAGTGGTGGAGAAGAGGACACTAAATAAACTGTGATCCATCATGGACAATCCTGATCACCCCCTCCACCACACACTGGACAGACAGCAGAACACTTTCTTCAGCAGACTACTACAGCTTTGCTGCCGAACGGATAGGTACAGGAAATCTTTCCAGCCACATGCTATTTCACTGTACAATAACTCACTCTAATGTTGAATTCTAGTCATAACTATGCTGCCATACTGCACCTTACAGTCTAACTGGTGCCTCACATTTCACCCTGCACCTGATAGTCCTGCATTTTACAGTGGATATGATTCATGTACCTATACGGGTCACCATCTATTCATCTATGATATATACAAGTTTTTAGCAGTTTTACTTTCCATGGGTAATCACTTTGTCTCTTATGCTGTGTGTGTTTCTGTCGTTTTGGTTGTCTACTGACATGCTGCTGTTATACTGTAATTTCCCAGTTTGGGATCAATAAAGTACATCTATCTATAAAACCTTAGGCAGTCATGGAAATGTGAGGCATACTTATAAAGGTAAAAACTATGACAATGAAAAGTTAAAGCATTATTTTCAATTCTGTGCACCTTCATTCTAAATATTAAAGAATCTACCCTATTTGGAATGGATATCTTCTTTTTTCTGATCTCCACATGGGAAGCCTTTGGTGCCACATGCAGTGGCCAGTCACATCAAGAAAATGCCCATTCTTCACAAAGCTTTAAATTCCACTTTAAAGGAAAGATTTGCTACCTTTGAAAATAAAAATATATCTAGGAGTTTTCCTTCATTTCACATACTTTGGTGTAACCCCAACACATGGCCTTTGGTAAACCATTTCCTTGACTGAGTTTGCTTTTTAGATGTCAATAATTAATGGTGTGTGTGCTCTGAATTCCCAAATAGTAAAACAGCTTGCTTACATCGTTGGTTAGAAAAACTGATTTCATATCCTATATAGTGCAAAATTGTGTTTTTGTGGGGTTTAACCTCATAAAATACATACATGGGTCAGGTGACATGTATACTGTTGAAATATTAAAATGCTCCTCTCTCAAAGAAAGATGTTGCCATTTATGTAAACTCTATAAAAAAAAAACAAGCTGGTGGTTGTTTTATGATGTTGCAAACCAAAAAGCCCTGCCTATAGTCCTCCAATGTCCTGAGATGTCAAAACTTAAAATTATTCCCTGGAAAATGCACTTGATGAGATATTTAAAAGGGGCCAATAAAGCTTTTCTTAATCTGATGCATGTCTGTTTTTTGATTAGTGTAATTACTGGCTTCAGTTCCTAAGCACATTTTGATGAAGTTCACTGAATGATATTAAATCAGTTGAACTACAGTGGCACTGAAGTCTAACTGGCTGTGCATGCATGGTGCCGGAAAATAAAACATCAGAGAGCCTGATTTCTTTTTGAGAAAGTTGAAACAGACGTCTCCTTTCATCACGCTGATTAAGTCTGCTTGAAGTCACTAGCACTTTTAGCGCTGCCATACCGAGCTAGGCACCCCAGTGTGAAAATATTAACCATTAATTCACATTTAATGAATCAATGGGAAATTGTGCAAAATGCTAAGCATTTACGGGTAAACACATAAACAAGAATCTTGCCATTAAACAGCCCCAGAAACGAATATTTTTTTTTTTACAAGTTTGAGATTTCATTAAAAGATGAATGGCTTGAGCATGGTTTATAATTAAAAGTTAAACAAAAAATCTGCCAAATCATATAAAGGACAAGTATTATCCAAGCAATACTCAGACTCAGGTGAAGAGGAGTATTTGGTGCAAAGACAGAGGAAATAAGAACAGTGAAGGCTACACTGGGATTTAAAATGTCAAGAAAACATTATGATGACCATTAGCTTGGCTGCTAATACATCATCTCCCAGAAGGATGGAGAATAATGCAATGAACAGACCCAGCCTTTAAAGCTGAAGCCAGTGGGAACTCGATGTGAAAGATTTCCATTAGCACCATTAACTGACTTCTTGTGCAATTACTGAATCAGACAGGATGTGTCTGGAGGAGTTTGTCATTTTGTCTTGGATGTCATTTTGTGGTATTACATGTATTGCTTGTGCAATTGCTGTTGTGTAAGTGTGTGTTTGCATGAGCAAAGCACTCTGGCACGTTATAGTTTCACCTATCCCACTGCAAGGAGATTGAACAGCCCTGAGATGAGTTCTGTGGTAAATTATCTTTAATAAAAAGAGTCAATTGCTTTTTTCTCCATGGCGCAAACAAAGAACAGTGAAATAACGGTCTTTAACTAGCTGATGCTTGTGATTTTATACCTGACCTTTCACATGCTGTAGCCTCTGTGGTGTTGCACAAAGCGTTGTTGGTATTTATGTTGGTAGCCGTCGTGTTATAAAAGTGTGTAGATCAGTAATGAAATTCCACATCAAGCTTTCAGCATGTCTTGACCTTCAAAGCCATAACTCTTCAAACTGCTAATTTCTATACAAACATTGAACAATTATGGATTGAGTTCACAGTTTACATGCATGCTTTATAAGTTTTTGGGATATTACTGAACAAAAAGGACATGTGAAATGTAAATTTCCAACTTAATCATCTGCCAGCTCTCAAGTACAAAGTCTGTGATTTTAGATTGCCATATTGTGCAAAGGTGGCAAGTCATTTTCACGGAAGATGGAGCTCAACAGTAGATACTGCTTTAATATTAGTGATGTGTGGTCAGGGGAGGCAGGTGAGGCTCTAAAGAATTATAAATACTATGTTATTTGTCCACTAATTTGTCTTGTAGATCTAAATGTAATTTTTGAATAATTGCAATCATTTCAACAATATTTATACATTTAAAATCGAGTCAGTGCCTCACCACCCATAAACCTCACCGCACGTCACTGTTTAATATTCCAACATCATTTTCCCCTATTTGTCCAGATTTGTCAAACCAAGTATCATTTTTTATGTGTATTTTTTGACAATTGCAATACATGTGCCACATCTTGCTCTTATGTTGTCCAACAAGACCTCATATTAATAGGTGAGCAAGGGTCATTTGATGGATCATGACCCTGGATGTCATCAATCTGCTTGAGTGCTGCATGATCTTGTCCCATTCAACTCTTTGTCTGTTAAGCAGCTTTCTCATCAAGAGCCAGGGAGGCTAAGTGGACAGGGTTGGTGAAACTCCCATACTCAGCTGATTGCCTGATGTTCCGCACCTCCTTGAGGCACTCAGTGTGTGGATAGACCGGGGACCGTCATGTTGACATACAGTCATGTGAAAAAATTAGGCCACCCCAATAAAAATTCAGTTCTTTATTAAGAAATGTTCACATATCTATGTTTAACCTTGCTTTTGTTTGCATTTTTTGAACATTTACTTTAGCCATTTTACAATGGTGTGAAAAAGTGTTTGCCCCTTCCTGATTTCTCATTTTTTTGTATGTTTGTCACACTTAAATGTTTCAGATCATCAAGCAAATTTAAATGTTAGACAAAGATAACACAAGTAAACACAAAATCCAGTTTTTAAATGAAGGTGTTTATTATTAAGGGGGGAAAAAAATCCAAACCTACATGGCTCTTTGTGAAAAAGTGATTGCCCTTCCTGTTAAAACATAAATTAACTGTGGTTTATCACATCTTTGGAAAGCTGAGTTCAATTTCTCTAGTTACACCCTGGCCTGATTACGGCCACATCTGTTCTCAATCAAGAAATCACTTAAATAGGACCTGCCTGACAAAGTGAAGTCGAACAAAATATCCTCAAAAGCTAGACATCACGCTGCGATCCAAAGAAATTCAGGAATAAATAAGAAACAAAGTAATTAAGATCTACCAGTCTGGAAAAGGTTAAAGCCATTTCTAAAGCTTTGGGACTCCAGCAAACCACAGTGAGAGCCATTATCCACAAATGGCAAAAACATGGAACAGTGGTGAACCTTGCCAGGAGTGGCCGGCCAACCAAAATTACCCCAAGAGCGCAGCGACGACTCATCCAAGAGGTCACAAAAGACCCCACAACAACATCCAAAAAACTGCAGGCCTCCCCTGCCTCAGTTAAGGTTACTGTTCATGACTCCACCATAAGAAAGAGACTGGGCAAAAATGGTCTGCATGGCAGAGTTCCAAGACGAAAACCACTGCTGAGCAAAAAAAAAAACCCAAAACATAAAGGCTCGTCTCAGTTTTGTCAGAAGACATCTTGATGATCCCCAAGACTTTTGAGAAAATACTCTGGACTGATGAGACAAAAGTTGAACTTTTGGAAGGTGTGCGTCCCATTACATCTGGCGAAAAAGTAACACAGCATTTCAGAAAAGGAACATCATACCAACAGTAAAATATGGTGGTGGTAGTGTGATGGTCTGGGGCTGTTTTGCTGCTTCAGGACCTGGAAGACCTGTTGTGGTAAATGGAACCATGAATTCTGCAGTCTACCAAAAAATCCTGAAGGAGAATGTCCACCCATCTGTTTGTGACCTCAAGCTGAAGTGCACTTGGGTTCTGCAGCAGGACAATGATCCAAGACACACACCAGCAAGTCCACCTCTTCATGGCTTAAGAAAAACAAAATGAAGACTTTGGAGTGGCCTAGTCAAAGTCCTGACCTGAATCCAATTGAGATGCTGTGGCTTGACCTTAAAAGGGTGGTTCATGCTCGAAAACCCTCCAGTGTGGCTGATTTACAACAATTCGGCAAAGATGAGTGGGCCAAAATTCCTCCACATCCCTGTAAAAGACTCATTGCCAGTTATTGCAAACGCTTGATTGCAGTTGTTGCTGCTAAGGGTGGCCCAACCAGTTATTAGGTTTAGGGGGCAATCACTTTTTCACACAGGGCCATGTAGGTTTGCATTTTTCCCCCTTAATAATAAACACCTTCATTTAAAAACTGCATTTTGTATTTACTTATGTTATCTTTGTCTAATATTTAAGTTTGTTTGATGATCTGAAACATTTAAGTGTGACAGACATACAAAAAAAATGAGAAATCAGGAAGGGGGCAAACACTTTTTCACATCACTGTAAGTGGGAATGAATGTGGGGGTGTCCTAGAAAAGATGGGGGGTGTCCTAATTTATTCCTCACTATTTGTTTAGAACTACATTTTACAGAAAATGTGAAAAAAGTCTTTAATTTTTAATTGTTTAGTTGGATTGCATGAATCTCCCAACATTTTTAACATTGATATTAAATGTCCATATGTCCAAATATGTTAAAAAACAAACCCACACAGGCTTATGTAGGGTGTCCTAATTTTTTCACATGACTGTACCTACTCCTTGTGACCTCCAAGATGAGTAAGCTCTGCAGCCTCTTTCCTCTCTCGTGGATTCCCTGTCATCTGGACTCCCTGTCTAAAGATCAACCCCCAAGTAAAGACTTTGCGTCATCATATTTCCTCTAATGAACTTTACCTCAAGACCCTCTGTGGCCTGTGACCTACAGGTTTGAAACCCTACCTGCTCCTTGCTGCCAACTCCACATTTCAAACTCCACCTGCAAGTAAGCTCACCCTCTGCAATATTAATCAATTAATACTGAAAGTCATTGCTCCAAGTAGTTACCAGTCTTCTCTGTGTGCCCCCAGGAGTCAAACCTCCCGCGCTGTGGGAAGCATTCACACTTGTACAGAGTTTAATAAAAGTTCATTCTCTTGCCTCACCTGTTGTCTCTGTGTGTACTGTCCTGCTATTGGGTACAAACCTTTCTTAATCATGACATAAGAGGTCTATAACATCACTTGCTTTAATATGTTTTTACCCACTGAAAAGTTTTTTTGAGAAATTAATTTTAATTTCCAATTATTTCAAAGCTGCTGTAATTCTTAAATTGTTTTATTTCAATTAATGTACTGAGAGGCAGACTGAGTTTATGGGCCCTATTTTGACTGTCACCCATGCACTTTTCAGGACAGACTTTCCTCCGTACGGCAATGTTTTGTTAGTTTCTGTCAGCGCATTGTCTGTTTTTTACATCTTGCGTCACACCATCAAATTACCAGTAGACAGACTGGGAGGAGGCGCCTCGTTTAAGAGGGGTGTGGCAGCGCACAATCTAATGCAGTCTAATGCAGTCTTCTGTCAATTAGTCTTCTAATTGACAGAAGACTCGTCAATTAGAAAGAAAATGGCGCTCTACTAATTTAGATGAAATCTATTTAGCTTGGAGAAATCATCTTTTAATTTATAAAAAATCTCTTAGAAAAGCTAGAACGAGTTATTACTCTGCATTAATAGAAGAGAACAAGAATAATCCCAGGTTTCTTTTCAGTACTGTAGCCAGGTTGACAAAGAGTCAGGACTCTGTCAATCCTAGCATCCCCTTAGAGCTTACTAGTCAGGACTTTATGAACTTTTTCAATAATAAAATTTCATCCATCAGAGATAAAATCAATCAGATTCTTCCCACAGTTAACTTAAATACTGTAACTACTACAACTCCTTCTATTGATGTCTGTCTTGATGAGTTTACTCCAATCGACCTTTGTGAGTTAGACAAAATAGTTTCCTCATCCAAACCTTCAACTTGTCTTTTAGACCCTATTCCTACCAGGTTATTTAAAGAAGTCTTCCCACTTATTGGTAGCTTTATTCTTCATATAATCAATTCTTCATTAACTTTAGGCCATGTACCGCAGGCTTTTAAAACGGCTGTAATTAAACCCTTACTCAAAAAGCCAACGCTAGATCCAGGAGCTTTAGCTAACTATAGATCAATCTCTAATCTCCCTTTCATTTCAAAAATCTTAGAAAGAGTTGTTGCTTCGCAATTATTTGACCACCTGCAGGGAAATGGTTTATTTGAGGAGTTTCAATCTGGGTTTAGAATCCATCATAGCACTGAAACAGCCTTAGCGAAGGTCACTAACGACCTCCTCATTGCATCTGATAATGGACTAGTTTCTGTACTTGTCCTTTTAGATCTTAGTGCAGCTTTTGATACTATTGATCATAATATTCTACTTGATAGATTAGAACACTATGTTGGACTTAATGGAACTTCGTTGCAGTGGTTTAGATCTTATTTATCTGATAGGTTCCAGTTTGTTCATGTAAATGATGAGTTTTCTCTCAGCTCAAAGCTTAGTCATGGAGTTCCACAGGGATCTGTGCTTGGCCCTACTCTTTTTAGTTTATATATGCTTCCGTTAGGCAACATTATTAGAAAGCACTGTATACATTTTCACTGTTATGCAGATGACACACAATTATACCTGTCAATGAAGCCAGATGATACTAATCAATTAGCCAAGTTAGAAGCCTGTCTTAAGGAAATCAAAGTTTGGATGACTTGTAATTTCCTGCTATTAAATTCAGATAAGACTGAAGTCATTCTTGTTGGTCCAAAAAACCTTAGAAATTCCTTTCCAAATCAAACTTTCAGTTTGGATGCAGTTACTCTTTCTCTTAATAGCTCTGTGAGGAACCTTGGAGTTATTTTTGATCAGGATTTGTCCTTCAATTCACATATTAAATTTGTTTCTAAGACTGCCTTCTATCATTTGCGTAATATTGCCAAGATTAGGAGCATCTTGTCTCAGAGTGATGCTGAGAAGCTGATCCACGCTTTTGTTAGCTCGAGATTAGATTATTGTAATTCTTTATTATCAGGCTGTCCTAAAACATCTTTAAAAAGTCTTCAGCTGATCCAAAATGCTGCAGCAAGAGTTTTAACAGGTACTAGAAAGAGAGATCATATCTCTCCGGTTCTGGCCTCCCTTCATTGGCTTCCCATAGAGTTTAGAATTAAGTTTAAAATCCTTCTTCTTACTTACAAAGCTCTAAACAATCAGGCTCCTTTTTATTTAAAAGATCTGATACTACCGTATCATCCTAACAGAGCACTACGCTCCCAAAATGCAGGTTTACTTGTAATACCTAGAATCTCCAAAAGTACAATGGGAGGCAGAGCCTTCAGTTATCAAGCTCCTCTCCTGTGGAATCAGCTGCCAATCTGGATTCGGGAGTCAGACTCGATCTCTGTTTTTAAGAATAGGGCTAAAACCTACCTTTTTGATATAGCCTACAATTAGGGAGGGATCATGTGTTTCTGAACCCTCCCTTAGTTATGCTGCTAATAGGTTTAGTCAGCCGGGGGACCTCCAGTAATGCACTGGGCCTCACTCCTTTCCTCACTCTCTATGAAATATTTTTTTTTTGCTGGTCATTAACATTTGTTTGTTCTCTCCCATAGATTGAGTCCCCATCGTGCTGTTTGCTCTCTACATGTCTGTTCTTTTCTTCTTCTCTGTCCCCTCACCCCCCAGCCAGTCGCAGCAGATGACTGCCCCTCCCTGAGCCTGGTTCTGCTGGAGGTTTCTTCCTGTTAAAAGGGAGTTTTTCCTCTCCACCGTCGCCAAGTGCTTGCTCACAGGGGATCGCCTGATTGCTGGGGTCTTTCTTTTCTAGTGCTATGAGATGACTGTTGTTGTGAAATGGCGCTATATAAATAAAGTTGAATTGAATTGAATTGAATTGAACATTACTATTATAGTGCATTCCATGAGAATCCATTTTTGATCAGGAAAAAGGCGGTTTGTCATCAGAAGCGCATTGTTTAATGATATTTCAGTGGTGTGTTTTGAAATTGCGCAGCTCCGGAACTCAGGAAACAGCATGTGCTGGGATGTTATTTTAATGGGGGAGCTTGGTAACGCAGTGGTTAGCACTGTGGCTGCACAGTAAGAAGGCCGTGGGTTCGAGCCCATGCCCTGATCATCAGTGACCCTTCTGTGTGGAGTCTGGATGTTCTCCCTGTGTCTGCGTAAAGTTTACCCCGGGTAGTCTGGTTTCTGTTCACAGGCCAAAAACATGCAAGTTAGGTTTACTGGAGACTCTAAAGTAGCCCTAGGTGTGAATGTGTGTGTGAATGGTGAAGGGCTTGGCGCTGCACTGTGGCTGCCTCATCCATTCACATGGATGCCCAGAATTTCCCTCTGTGATTAATGAAAGTATGCAAAATACAAAAAAATAATAATAATAGAGAGAGTTGTAACAGTAACCCATCATTTTATTTATATGATGATCAAACACTAGTTTTTTTTTTTAATTCCATCTACACTCGCATTTTAATTTTATTTTATTAATTAATTTATTTAACCTTTAACCTTTATTTACCCCCTCATGGATCGTCACCTTATCGTGGTGGGGGGGTTTGCGTGCCCCAGTGATCCCAGGAGCTATGTTGTCCGGGGCAATTTGCCTCTGATAGGGTCTCCCAAGACAAACTGGTCCTGGGTGAAGGGCCAGACGAAGAACGATCCAACAGACTCTCATGATAAATTGTATATCAAGGATTCAGTGTACCCCGCCCGGTATGGGGTTACCGGGGCCCCACCCTGGAGCCAGGCCTGGGGGAGGGGCTCGAAGGCTAGCGTCTGGTGGCCGGGTTTCCACCCATGGGACCCGGCCGGGCTCAGCCCGAAGGAGTTACATGGGTCCGCCCTCCAGTAGGTTCACCACCTGCAGGAGGGATCATGGAAGTCCGGTGCTATGTGGATTAGGTGGCAGTCAAAGGCGGAGACCTTGGCGGACTGATCCCAAGCTTTCTAAACTGGCTTTTGGTACGTGGAATGTCACCTCTCTGGTGGGGAAGGAGCCTGAGCTGGTGTACGAGATTGAGCGATACCGGCTAGATATAGTCGGCCTCACCTCAACACACAGCTCCGGTTCCGGAACCAGTCTCCTGGAGAGGGGCTGGAGCTTGGCCTTTTCTGGAGTTGCCCCGGGCGAGAGGCGACGAGCAGGGGTAGGTATTCTTGTATCGCCCCACCTTGCTGCCTCTATATTGGAGTTTTCCCCGGTGGACAAAAGGGTTGCTTCCCTGCGCCTTCGGGTTGGGAAACGGGTCCTGACCATCATTTGTGCCTATGCACCAAATGATGTTTCAGAGTACCCACCCTTTTTGGAGTCTGTGACTGGGGTGCTGGAGGGTGCTCCTCCTGGAGACTCCATTGTCCTACTGGGGGACTTCAATGCGCACGTGGGCAACGACAGTGAAACCTGGAGGGGGGTGATTGGGAGGAACGGCCTGCCCGATCTGAACCCGAGTGGTGTTCAGTTATTGGACTTCTGTGCTAACCACAGTCTGTCTATAACGAACACCATGTTCAAGCATAAGGGTGTCCATATGTGCACCTGGCACCAGGACACCCTAGGCCGCAGGTCGATGATCGATTTTGTTATCGTATCATCAGACCTGCGACCGTATGTCTTGGACACCCGAGTAAAGAGAGGTGCAGAGCTGTCAACTGATCACCACCTGGTGGTGAGTTGGATCCGATGGCAGGGGAGGAAGCCATTCAGACCTGGTAGACCCAAACGTATAGTGAAGGTGTGCTGGGAGCGTCTGGCTGAGGCCCCTGTCCGGGAGGTCTTCAACTCCCACCTCCGGAAGAACTTCAACCACATTCCGAGGGAGTCTGGAGACATGGAGTCTGAATGGGCCATGTTCTCCACCTCTGTTGTTGAAGCGGCAGCCCAGAGCTGCGGCCGCAAGGTGGTCGGTGCATCTCGTGGTGGCAACCCCCGAACCAAGTGGTGGACACCAGTGGTGAGGGGGGCCATTAAGCTGAAGAAGGAGTCCTATCAAGCTTGGTTGGCTTGTGGGACTCCCGAAGCAGCTGAGGTGTACCGGCAGGCCAAGCGGAGTGCAGCTCGGGTGGTTGCTGAAGCAAAAACCCGGGTATGGGAGGAGTTCGGTGAGGCCATGGAACAAGACTTTCGGTCGGCTTCAAAGAGATTCTGGCAAACTGTTCGGCGGCTCAGGAGGGGAAAGCAGCTCCCCGTCCACACTGTGTATGGTGCGGATGGGACACTGTTGACTTCAACTGGGGATATCGTCGGGCGGTGGAAGGAATACTTCGAGGATCTCCTCAATCCCACTGATACGCCTTCCACAGAGGAAGCAGGGTTTGGGGACGAGGGGGATGACTCGCCTATCACAGGGGCTGAGGTCGCCAAGGTGGTTAAAAATCTCCTTGGTGGCCGGGCCCCGGGGGTGGACGAGATTCGCCCCGAGTACCTCAAGGCCCTGGATGTTGTTGGGTTGTCATGGTTGACACGCCTCTGCAACATTGCGTGGAGGTCGGGGGCAGTGCCTTTGGCATGGCAAACCGGGGTGGTGGTTCCTCTCTTCAAAAAAGGGGACCGGAGGGTGTGCTCCAACTTTAGAGGGATCACACTCCTCAGCCTCCCTGGGAAGGTCTATGCCAAGGTACTGGAGAGGAGAGTCCGGCCGTTGGTCGAACCTCGGATTCAGGAGGAGCAATGTGGTTTTCGTCCTGGCCGTGGCACATCGGACCAGCTCTTTACCCTCTCGAGAATTCTTGAGGGTTCGTGGGAGTTTGCCCAACCAGTTTACATGTGTTTTGTGGACTTGGAGAAGGCATTTGACCGCGTCCCTCGTGGATTTTTGTGGGGGGTGCTTCGGGAGTATGGGGTATCGGGCTTGTTGTTACGAGCTATTCGGTCTCTGTACGACCGTTGTGAGAGTTTAGTTCGCATTGCCAACACTCGGTCGGAGTCATTCCCAGTGAGAGTTGGACTCCGCCAGGGCTGCCCTTTGTCACCGGTCCTGTTCATAATTTTTATGGACAGGATTTCTAGGCGCAGCCAGGGAATGGAGGGTGTCATGCTTGGTGACCACAGGATCTCATCTCTGTTGTTTGCAGATGATGTTGTCCTGTTGGCTTCATCCAGCAATGACCTACAGCTCTTGCTGGGACGGTTTGCCGCTGAGTGTGAAGCGGCTGGGATGAGAATCAGCACCTCCAAGTCCGAGTCCATGGTCCTCAGCCGGAAAAAGGTGGATTGTCCTCTCCGGGTTGGGGACAGGCTCCTGCCCCAAGTGGAGGAGTTTAAGTATCTTGGGGTCTTGTTCACGAGTGAGGGGAAAATGGAGCGAGAGATCGACAGACGGATTGGAGCAGCATCTGCAGTGATGCGGACGTTGTACCGGTCTGTTGTGGTGAAGAGGGAGCTTAGTTCTAAGGCAAAGCTGTCGATTTACCAGTCAATCTACGTTCCTACTCTCACCTATGGTCACGAGCTTTGGGTAATGACCGAAAGAACGAGATCGCGGATACAAGCGGCTGAAATGAGCTTTCTCCGTAGGATTGCTGGACTCACCCTCAGAGATAGGGTGAGGAGCTCAGTCATCCGGGAGAGGCTCAGAGTAGAACCGCTGCT
Organism: Pholidichthys leucotaenia; assembly: GCA_020510985.1. Taxonomy (NCBI): domain Eukaryota; kingdom Metazoa; phylum Chordata; class Actinopteri; order Cichliformes; family Pholidichthyidae; genus Pholidichthys; species Pholidichthys leucotaenia. Next base: position 267,880,257 of record CM035848.1, on the reverse strand, counting down.
CCTCCACATTGAAAGGAGTCAGTTGAGGTGGTATGGGCATCTGATTAGGATGCCTCCTGGACGCCTCCCACTTGAGGTGTTTCAGGCACGTCCCACTGGGAGGAGACCCCGGGGCAGACCCAGGACTCGGTGGAGAGACTATGTCTCCCAGCTAGTCTGGGAACGCCTTGGTATCCCCTCTGAAGAGCTGGAGCAGGTGGCTGGGGAGAGGGAAGCCTGGGCTTCTCTGCTTGAACTGCTGCCTCCGCGACCCGGACCTCCGGAAAAGCGGTAGAAGATGGATGGATGGATGGAACCTTTATTTATACGGGGTAGTTCCATTGAAAGGTAACCTCTCTTTTTCAAGGACACCCTCTTCACACTCACACAGTTATGCATTCATACCTGGAAACTGCCCAGTACAACCACAAACTGACCTGTGGCCACTTAATTGCAGAATTACCATGAGAGTCTATAGATTAGGCATTAATGTAAGATTTTTTTAGGGGAATGAATGAATGAATGAACAGGCAGTGTGATGTGTGGCGTGGGGGAGGAGTGCCTTAGTCTGATGAGTTGTCTTTCATTCACATTTTCATTTTCATCATGGACTTATTAGGGATTAATGTGTTTATTTTTAGGGAATAAATGAATGAACAAGGCCACACCAAGGGTTGTGGTTTTCCCCAGCAAGCCCACGACTGCCACCTGTTAGGGGCCGTCAGAAGCTGCCAAAAGCGGGCTTGTTTCATGGCTGGAGTTGCCGCGGTCAGAAAGCTGTGCCAGATCTCTTCCTTTCCTCCATCTCCCGTGAGATGGAGGAAAAGAAAGAAAGAAAAGATGACATGGAGCGACTTCCGTGCCATTGTTATTGAAAGTTTATGAAAGTTAATGAAAGTTTATGAAAGTTTGCAGGGGCATCATTCTCTTTTCTTAAAGATTCAAACCCATTCATGTCTGTGTGTTGCAGCCGTGTGCGCTACATCAAACCATTCAGCTGATTTTTCAGCCCATTCTTACCCGTTTGTTCTTTCCAACATAATTAATTGCACTGCACTGGGCTTCACTACTTCAACTCCAGGGGGTTTTCTGTGACCTACTGGAGCTGGTGTCTTGGGCACCTTTCCTGGGGTGGCTGTGCGTCTGTCCTGTGCGTCAGGCCCTGGCGGTGCTCCGGGGGTTGGTGCCTGCATCCCAGGGTGGGAGTGGATCATCGTATTATTATTCTATATGTTTGTGTACGTGCATACAGGGTGTGTACAAGATGCATGAGAGCAAATATGAGTGTGGCTTCCCCACCATGCCTTTGGTGCTGGTGGGCACAGGGGTACAACATTGGCGGTCCTGGGTTGCACGGCCTGGTGCCCCTCACCCTGAGATGGGATCTGGGGGCAGTGGGTGGCTTCCAGAGCCAGTTTGGGGGCTGGCTTCTGGGGGGGGATGGGCTCTCTCTGTGACAGCCCCCCTCCCAGTTTTACCTCCCTGCAATTCTGGGTGCATCATACATCTTATTGGATACATTTAGGTTTGGGGTGGGGGTGTGCCGTATGGTGTTGGTGAAGAGGATCCCACTGCCTACTACTGTGCCATGGGGCCACCCTCACCTCACTTTTAATTGCACTGTAGACACTGAGGACTTTGGGGGATGGAAGCTGTGCTGCCAATAGCAATGGGTAGCGGTGCCCTATCACACTATCCGCCCAATTTTAACTGCACTTTGGTAGTTCACACACCTGCACCCAATCACACCACACAAATAACATTCACCCATCACGATTCGTGCATGGGGAGTGAGGGGTGGGGGTCTTCCTCCACCCCTGCTGTTGTCCTTCTGCCGGGGGCCTGGGGCCTGGCTGGTGACCTGGGGCCCATCATGTTGTCGTCATCCCACGGCGCTACCGCGAGTGAATAGGTGCAAGCAAGGGAGTGAGCGAGAGAGAGAATGAGTGAGCAAGTGAGAGAGAGCAAGTGAGTAAGTGAGAATGAGGGAGTGATGAGCAACGATGGTGATGATTGAGGTGGCTTGGATTTGTGTGGTGCTTTGTATGTCGGGTGGCGTCTCTGGGCGCATGTGAGTACATTGATTGTTCACTCCAGGCAGGCATTGGTGGCGGTGGGCTGCTTCTGTGGCCTCAGCTGCCCTGGGATGGGTTGACGGGGGTGTGGCTGCTGATCTGTGCCGGCAGCCTCCCCAGCTGCTGCTGGGCATTGGTGCACATTCGTGCTTACTGCATCTACTCCACGGCCACCCCAAGTGTTAAGGCTGAATAAAGCTGGATTCATGCTGCATTTCCCTCTGGTCCGCTTTGGTCTGCATGCGCTTTGGATGAGCCTGGCGTGCACGCAGCACTGTACATGCTCACTTTTTTTTGTCTACCAGGCCAAGCAGTTGACGCATGAGCACAACTGTTATTTGTAGTTTTGCCCAGCCCTATGGGTAGTGCAAATGCGTTAACACGCCAGTTTGTTTACCAGCTATAAACATGAGAGCGATGCACATTTTTTTGTAGCAACAACAGTTGCATCATTTCTGTCATAACCAGAGTGTCGGTTCTGGCCACACTCGGGTCTCATATCTTTTTTTTCCCTGGCTTTGGCAGCTGAGGATTCCTTCCAGCTCCCCGGGCTCTTATTGTGAAGGCGCCCGGGGGAGCTCCCTGCTGTCAAAGTCAGCTGCTGCTCCGCTGTCATTAGAAGCAGCTGTGCCGCATTGGGGTCATTAGCCGCCAGAGATATAAGCGGGTGCTAAATGTCCTCCAACGCGGCAGTCTCTGTTATGTTCTCCTGTTATGTTCTCCTGTTATGTCCACCTGTTACGATCTTCTGCTATGATCATCTGTTATATTCAGCTACGTTCTGATGGTGCTCCTATATGCTCAGGTATGTTCCTATTTGCCTAGCTCATCTTTGTTAACGTTGTCGTCTGGCGCATCGGGTGTTCCCCGGCTCAGACTTCACCCAGCCACTGTATGTGTTCTGTGTGTGTTCATCCTTCTCTACAATAAATTACCACTGCAAACTCACTGGTGACTGAGGCGTCTTGTGACGGTCCGTGAGGGCCGTCGTGACAATTTCAAGGAAAAGGAGGAATTACAGTTTTCAAATGCTCTTTTCTGCTCAAGCTGCTGCTGCTGCAAAATGATTCATGTATGTTTATTGTCATCTTCCACTTGCTTGTTGTCTTCTTCATCTCCTTTGTCTTTGTATGCTGTGTTAGTTCTACCTCGTAAATGGGATGTTCTGTCTTGCGCATGCGCTGTCAATGCGGGCAGGTCATGGGCAGGCCACACAAACATAAAATTTGGGCTGCACCATGGCACCGTGGAAAACAAGAAGGGGCTAAGAGCTTATCCCTGATGTAACCTCACCCCCACCTTGAACCCATCTGTCACTTCTACAGCACACCTCACCACTGCCTTGCTGTCCTCATACATGTCCTGTACCACCCTCACATACTTCTCTACCACTCCTGACTTTCTCCTACAGTACCACACTTCTTCTCTTGGCGCCCTATCATATGCTTTCTCTAGATCAGACCTGGGCATTGTACGGCCCTTTGGTTGACTCCAACCAGCCCGCGTGAGGTTAATTCTGAATTTCTAAATAAACACATTCTCTATTTTTACCTAATGCATGGACTAAAGCTGCGCTGCTTTTATTTTGAAGTTGGTTTTTTTTTTATTCACGTGCATAATGACGCAATACGTAAATCAATACTGCGCATGATTGAATCTACCTTGTCACAAGCAGACAACTTTAGCCCTCAAAAATGCCCGCGCACGCTAAAAAAAGAAAGGTAGATGCCGAATGCGGGGTTTTCAACAAAACATGGACTGCTAAGTATTTATTTACTTGGCTATGGACGAGGGTCGTGATGTCCGTGACACAGCCCAGTTACTCGTATATGTCCGTGGGATAACGGGCTTCAAAATTATGGAGGAGCTGGCAGCAATGCGGTCAATGAAAGGGACGACGGCAGGGAGCAATCTGTTCACGGAGGTAAATGCATGCATGGACATGCTGGGGCTGAAATGGGACAGATTGGTAGGTGTCACAACGGACAGTTGTCCAAATCTGATGGGGAAAAATGTTGGACTTTTGAAACGTATGCAGGATAAAGTGACTGAAATTGACACAGATCAGAAATTGGCATTTTTGCATTGTATTATACATCAGCATGTGTTCAAGTCAGTACTAAAAATTAACCATGTTATTGATGTTGTAACTAAAATAGTTAACTTCATCAGGGCACGAGCATTGAATCACAGACAGTTTGTTGCACTTTTGGAGGAGCATGAGACTGAACATAGTGACATCGGCTACCACACAGCTGTCAGATGGCTCAGCCTGGGCAAAGTGCTAATAAGAGTTTGGGACTTGAAAGCAGAGATTTGACAGTTTTGTGAGAAGAAAGGCAAAGGAATCCCTGAGCTCTCAGATGAGGACTGGATGGCAGATTTTACATTTGCTGTTGATGTGACTGCACTGATGAATGAACTGAACACCAAACTGCAAGGCAAGGGCCTTTTTGTTTATGAAATGCACAGCCTGGTGAAGGCTTTCATGAGAAAGTTGCAGTTTTTTTCAAGCCAACTGGAGAGCAACACTATCACTCACATGCAAACCCTGAAAGAAGTCACACCGTCAGCTGATCACCTCTGCAGGTACTCATCCATGTTAGTAGCACTGCATGGTGAGTTTTCAAAGCTATTTGAAGATCTCAGAACAATCGAGGATGAAATGCACATGATTTCCTCTCCCTTTACCTGCAGTGTCGATAATGCACCCAGTGATGTTCAGCTGGAACTAATTGACCTGCAGTCTGATGCGATACTGGCACTTTAAGTCAGGATCACTGCTGGATTTTTACTCTTCTCTCAAGGAAGAGAACTTTCCAAACATGAGGAGACATGCTCAGAAGATGTTGGTTCTCTTTGGCTCTACCTACATATGTGAACAACCATTCTCAGTGATGAAGTTTACCAAATCCAGCTATAGATACTCTCTCACTGATGATCATCTGTCAGCTGTGCTTCGCATCTCCACCTCAGACATTCAACCTGACTTTGATGCACTCGTTAAAGCCCAGCCGAGACTAGATTTCTCTCACTGAACAAGAAAAAAGAACTGAAAAACACCAAGTGAGGTGGTTAGACTACAAATGTAGGCATGTAAATGCACCAACTAGCAGTGAACTGGGACACTTTCTTTGGAGGCCTTTTTCTCACAATCACAGTTCAGTGACAATCATTACTATAATATGATGTATCTTGCCTAATATTTGGAGTACAAAGACAATATTATGATGTCTTTAGAAAGCTAAGAACCTCTTTCCAACAGTATATGAAACTCAAAATGTGTTTTGGGGTGAATGTGACTGAAAATGATCACTAATATAATGAGTCACAATGGTAAAAATTTTCACATTTTGTTTACCATTGTTTTGTGAAAACTGATTGAATAAATGACACATTTTGTAAGGCAACTTCACTTTTTCACTGCTTAATCATAACATATACTCTTACCAGTCTTACCAGCTTATCAAAATAATGCTATGTGCTGCTTTTTATAAAGAAATACAATTAATATTATGCAGAATTGAGTTCAACCTTTTGGTCCGGCCCTCCACAATATTTTCTGTTTCTCATGTGGCTCCATGGAAAAAAATAATTGCCCACCCCTGCTCGAGATCCACAGAGACACAGTGCAACTCCTTCTAACCTTCTCTATACTTCTCCATCAACACTCTTAGTGTAAGCATTGCATCTGTTGTACTCTTTCTTGGCATGAAAGCATACTGCTGCTCACTGATTGTCACCTCTCCTCTTAACCTGGCATCAACAACACTTTCCCATATCTTCATAATGTGGCTGATCAACTTTATGCCTCTGTAGTTACTACAGCTTTGGGCATCACCTTTGTTCCTGAAAATTGGTACCAAAACACTACTTCTCCAAACCTGAGGAATCCTCTAACTCTCCAAGATTGTGTTAAACGATCTGGTTAAAAAGTCTACTGTCATCTCTCCTAAACATCTCCATACCTCCACAGGTATGTCACCTGGATGGACCAAATGCCTTTCCATTCTTCATCCGCTTCAAAGCTGCCCTCACTTCTGCCTTGCTAATCCTCGGGACTTCTTTGTTCACCATCTTCCCTTGATCCATCCATCCATCCTCCTCTCTCGCTCATTTTCTTTATTCATCAGCTCTTCAAAGTACTCCTTCCACCCTCTTAACACACTCACATCATTACCTCCGCCAGGCCGCAGGCTGCAGGAGGTTATGTTTTTGCCAGCGTTTGTCTGTTTGTCTGTCTGTCTGTCTGTCTGTTGGTTAGCAAGATAACTCAAAAAGTTTAGGATGGATTTCCATGAAACTTTCAGGCGTTGTTGGAAATGGTACAAGGAAGAACTGATTAAATTTTGGGGATGATCCGGATCACCGTCTGGATACAGGAATTTTTTAAAGGATTCTTTAACATTGTGAGATACGGCCATTTTCAACATGTGTGCAGGCGCAATGGAGGGCGCTGGTCGTCGTGTCTGACGAACACGAACTCCGCGTTCTTCAAAGTTTTAGGCACAAAAGCATGCGGAAAACAGTGGTGGGCCGGGCCCGGCAGCGTGCCTGTGTTTGTGCTACGCTGCAAAAGCTGAGACGGGCAGCTGTCCGGCGCGGGATTATTTGGCAGAAATTCCCCGGGCAGCCGTAGGGGCTGCGCAAAAACAAGCTCTCTGCCGGGGAAGCTTCCAAATCCTCTTTTGCCGCGGAGAGCAACCCCAATATAAAACTCACGGCAACCTGTCTACCCAATTTGCATCCGTCAGTGAAGCCCTGAGTGCTGCTTTCAGTGATCTATGAAAACGCTCGCATAACCCATTGGCCTGTGGGTTGTACGCAGTTGTGCGATGAATTGCAACGCCCACAGCCTGGGAGTTTGGAGATGGAGGAGATGGACACAACAGCAACACTTCAGTTTATTACCTCCGCCAAGGAGGTAATGCTTTTACTACTGAACCACTAATCCTATCATTGTGAATCCAATTGCTAGTCATATGTTTTCATGGTCAAGGAATCTGAAAACGTACACACAAACACTGTATGGGGGGGGAACTGTGGCGCTTGGCGGAGGTCTGCGCTCTCCGAGTGCTTTTCTAGTTTGTTATGACATTACCATTTCTGTCCTTAATCAGCCTAACCTGCTGCACATCCTTTCCAGCTCAATCTCTGTCTAGCCAGTTGATACAAGTCCTTCTCTCCTTCCTTAGTGTTTCGCCTCTCAAACAACTCACCATATGCCTTTTCCTTTGCTTTTGCCATCTGTCTCTTTGATATGTGTCTAGATTCCAAATACCACTGTCTACTTTCTTCACCCCTCTGATGATCCCATCTTTTCCTTCCTAACTTCTTGCTTTGAATACTTTTCTGTACCTCCTCATTCCACCACCAGGTCTCCTTGTCTTCCTTCCTCTGTCCACTGGATACACCACATACCTTTCTACCTGTTTCCCTAAATACTTTTGCTGTACTTTCCCAATCATCTGGTAATTCTTTCCTACCACTCAGAGCCTGTATCAACTCCTTCCTGAACTCTCTGCTACCTTCTTCCTTCAGACTCAGAGTCACCTCTGGCAGCTTGACCTCAGATTGGCACCAGTTGGAGAAAGGGATTATAACAGGTTGTACCATTTCTGTTATCCTTTTTACCCTGTCCATGAACATGCTGGTTAAAGCAGCGGAGGTAGAATGTAGAGGACCCCTTTCAAGGTCAGGAATCCGGCAGCCCCCCATTTGAGCTTTCATGGATGACCTGACAGTTATTACTACATCAGTGCCTGACAGTAGGTGGATTCTTCAAGGTCTGGAAAAACTTATTTCCTGGGCAAGAATGAACTTTAAACCTTCAAAGTCTAGATCTATGGTCCTGAAAAGAGGGAAAGTGGTGGATAAGTTCCATTTCCATCTGGATGGCATTGTGATACCATCTATCACAGAGAAATCAGTCACAAGCCTAGGGAAGGTCTTTGACTGTAGTCTCAGGGACACAGCATCCATCCGAACTACCATCAGGAAACTGGAAACATGGCTGTTGACTGTGGATAAGTCTGGCCTTCCCGGCAGGTTCAAGACTCGGTTGTACCAACATGGCATTTTGCCCCGTATTCTCTGGCCTCTGCTGGTGTACGAGGTGCCTCTGTCTACAGCGGAGACCTTGGAAAGGAAGATCAGCTCCTACCTTCGAAGATGGTTGGGTTTACCACATAGCTTCAGTAGTGCGGCGCTTTATGGCAGAAGCAACAAACTCCAGCTTCCTATTAGTGGTTTGGAAGAGGAGTTCAAGGTTTCCCGCACAAGAGAGGCACTAGCCTATCGTGACTCTAGAGACTTGAGAGTGGCAGCAGCAGGCATTGTGGTGAGGACAGGTCGGAAGTGGAGAGCTCAAGAGGGGTTGGAGCTTGCAGAATCTCGGTTGAGACACAAAGCTCTGGTGGGCACAGTGGCAATAGGACGTGCAGGGCTGGGCTCCATCCCACAGCCGCGCTATGATAAAGTCTAGGGAAAGGACAAACGCAAGTTAATCCTGCAGAAGGTGAGAGCAGGTGTTGAAGAAGTGAGGACTGGTAGGATGGTAGGCATGCGGCAGCAGGGGGCATGGACAAAATGGGAGGGAGTAGTGGACAAGAAGCTGACCTGGAATGACATCTGGCATGCAGAGCCTCAGCGCATCCAATTTATGCTCCGAGCAGTATATGATGTGCTACCCAGTCCGGCAAACCTGCATACCTGGGGTAAGAACGAGCTGCCAACATGTCCTCTCTGCTCAGGAAAGGGCACGCTTGAACACATCCTTAGCAGTTGCCCAACAGCTCTTGGAGAGGGCCGATATCGCTGGCGCCATGACCAAGTGCTAAAGTGTGTAGTGGAGACCATCTCCAGCGCCATGGCAAACAGTAAGCAGGTCGGTAGTCAAAGGAAAATTACATTCGTTAAAGCTGGAGAGAGGCCCCGACCACAGCTTAGACCATCAGCCAGTCTGCTCTCTTCAGCATCAGACTGGGACCTGCGAATTGACTTGGGAAAGCAGCTTAAGTTCCCCGACTATGTAACATCAACATCTCTTAGGCCAGATGTAGTACTTACATCTTCCTCTTCCAGGCAGGTCCTGTTAGTGGAGCTCACAGTTCCCTGGGAGGAGCGCATAGAAGAGGCCAATGAACGCAAACGGCTCAAATACCGAGAACTGGTAGAACAGTGCCAGAGGAATGGTTGGAGAGCACACTGTGAGCCCATAGAGGTGGGATGTCGAGGCTTTGCTGCCCGCTCCCTGTGCAAAATGTACACTCTCCTTGGTATCAAAGGAGTTGCTAAAAGGAAGGCCATCAAATCTGCCACTGAGGCTGCAGAAAGAGCTTCTCGGTGGCTATGGATTAAGAGATCCGAATCGTGGGCCAATGTTGCCAGGACACAAGTCAGGGTCTGATCAACCCTGGCTGGGTCGCCTGATTGAGGGTGTCTGATGTTGTGAGACCCGAAACACCCGAAGACATCAGGAAACATCACTGATGATGTGTCCCGGCACATCCATGGATGCATCTATTCATCTTCATCTTCTGTAACTTCCCCCACTTAATCTTTGGCTCTGCCTTCACTCTCTTCCTCTTCTTGCTCTCCAAAGTCATCCTACAGACTACCATCCGATGCTGTCTAGCTACATTCTCCCCTGCCACCACCTTGCAGTCTCCTGTCTCTTTCAGATTTCTCCTTCTGCATAAGATGTAGTCCACCTGTGTGCACCTTCCTCTACTCTTGCAGGTCACCCCATGTTCCTTTCTCTTCTTAAAGTATGTGTTCACCACAGCCATTTCCATACTTTTAGCAAAATCCACAACCATCTGTCCTTCCACATTTCTCTCCTTAAGACCATACCTACCCAGAACCTCCTCATCACCTCTGTTCCCTTCACTTACAAGTCCATTAAAGTCCGCTCCAATCACCACTCTCTCCCCATGGGAACACTCTCTAGAATTCCTCTCTCTTCTACCTGACATCCGACTTGTGGGGCATATGCACTGTCAACATTCAACATCACACCTTTGACTTCTAGCTTCAGACTCATGATTCTGTCTGACTCCCTCTTTACCTCCTGAACACTCATCACGTACTCTTCCTTCAAAACTACTCCTACTCCATTTCTCTTCCTATCTACACCATGGTAGGACAGTTTAAATCCACCTCCAATGCTCCTAGCCTTGCTTCCTTTCCATCTGGTTTCTTGAACACACAGTATATCCACAGTACTTTCCTTTTCTTCATATCTGCTAACTCTCTGCCTTTACCAGTCATAGTCCCTACACTTAACATCCCTACTCTCACCTCCACACTTCTACCGTTCTTTTTCTCTCTCTCCCTCCTAACATGCCTTCCCCCTCTCCTCCTGCTCGATCTTCGACCAACAGTAGCCCAATTTCCACCGGCACCCTTTCAGTTAACAGCACCGATGGCAGCCGTTGTTAACTGGGGCCTCGACCGACCTGTTATGGAAGTCTCATTCGTCATGGTCCACATGTTTGATTTGGCAAAGGTTTTACGTTGGATGCCCTTCCTGACACAGCCCTCCCCATTTACCCAGGCTTGGGACCAGCACTAGGAGTACACTGGCTTGTGCACCCCCTGGGGCTGGGTTAAATTCCAACACAAGGACACCCCAATCTATTTAAAGGAGGTACTGATTAGGTGATCATCTAAGCATGGTAAGACAGATGAAAGATGTGAATTAAAATCAGTGTTATTACAGAAATACAGATTTCTGAGCTCCTCCAGAGTTAAAACTTAAGTATTGTTGTGTTTGAGAATGAACATGAACTTGTTTTCTTTGCATTATTGGATCAAAAAGCAAATCTAAAACCAACATCTTTTTTGTTGTGTTGGCAAATTTAGGTTTTCTATAAATAAATGTTCTAAATGATGACATTTTGACTCTGAATTTGGGTGAGTTTTACACAAACCCACACGTATAAATAATAAAACCAGATAAAGTGATACTTTTGCAATAGTGTCTGTGGACTCTGACCTTTTTGTAGAGCAGGATATTTCTTTCACCTGCAGCAAACAGTTTTTCAAAGTTTGGGAAATTTTTAATTATATCCCCACCCTGATTTGTACTCCTCTCCAACTTTGCCCCTGACCAGGTTGGAGAACTCACTTGCTCGGTGGTCCCTTTTGATTAGTGGTGTTGCAGACTCGAGCATCCCAGAATCAGTCTATATGTATTGAGATCATGTGACACCCAGATTGTATACAGATGGATTTTTTATTTTAAGAGCAAACAGGATGAATACATGCACCACTTCTCAGTTGTTGTTTTTTTTTCACTTCACTAATTTGGACAGTTTTATATAGGTCCATTACAGACAGTGAGTAATGATGAGGTGCGACCAAGAGTTGTAACTGACAGGGAGCTAATATGCAACACAAGAACCAAGCAGATGAGATTTTTGGGACATGTGCTGAGAAAGGATGGCTTGCAAAACCTGCTGACACTGAGTGGAAAGTCTGAAGGCAAAAGGAGCAGAGGAAGGCAATTGATGCTGTGGATGGTTCACCTAAATGAGTAGTTAGGGTTGAGAGCGTGAGAGAGGTGTAACACATCAGGAAGTGGAACGTCCCAAACACTTGCTCATGATTTCAGCAACTCACTCACCTTCTGTGGAAATAAAGACCTATTTATACAGAAATATTCAAACCAATTACAGACAATGCATAAAATCTCCTCCTTTTTAACTTTTTTTAGATGCTTTAAGAGCCAATCCTCACCATCCTTTCATTATATTCCCCCTCCCTGCTGGTCTTTTTTATGTCCCTGGTCCCTTTTTTTTCTCTATTCCTCCAAGTACCTTCATCCCTTGCAGTTCCTCAGCTGTATCTATCATCATAATAGTGTCCTCATCTGAGGATTCCTCCTCTCATCATCCCTCTCTTTGTCTCGTCCATCTTCCCCGTCCCTCATGTGGCTGGATAATCCCCTCTCCCCTTCTTCATTTATCTCCCCCATTGCATTTTTACCTCCTCTCTCAGCTCCTTCCCTTTTTCTTTATGATCCTTATTTAACCCCTATCCCATCATACTTGATAAAATGATGTTGAATAGACCACAAAGAAAGCATGGGTGTGGTGTGGGTGATTTGTTTTCCGCACTGTAGAAAGTATCGTGATGACTTTCCTGTTCTGCGTCTGTTCTTGCTTGTTGCTAAACAAAACATTCTCCATCACATCATACAAATGAAGTACCCTGAAAAAAAGAAAACTCTGTGAATAGAAAGATCCCCTCCACTCTAAGGTGTAAACGTGGCTTACAGTGACTTATCATTTGCATTTTCTGCCAACTGAGAAGCTTTCAATTAAAAAAAAAAAATCATTACAATATTAAGTGCAATAAATACACAAACACTAAAAGCCATTATCAAAGAAACAAAAGCTGAAACACAAAGTTTTTCTAAGTTAAACTTGGAACAGTCTCTAATGTTTAACATTTCTTGTGCTTCATGACAACAAAGGGGGATTTCTGTGATCAGCTTTTCTGGAAAAAAAAATGGAAAGGTGTAGAAAAACAGTAAAGACAGAATATGCAGTATTTTCTACTTTAAAATTTCCAGAAATACCTAAAAATATAATTCGGGTGAAGAAACATCTCTTTTACTGCACTTTTTTTAATACTTTTACCAGCTTTTTTTATCCTCCAGCACAAGCCGTAATTTAGACGTATTTGGGGCTAAATCATGTCCATCGGTCCGAGCCTTAATTTAGCCCACAAATAGATGTTGCAGATTGGGCTTTGTTAGTGCATTTAATATGGACCATATTTAACCCAGAAATAGATGTTGAATATTGGGTTCTGTTTAGTCCGGCCAATACGGGCTGTATTTACCCCAAAAATAGATGTTGAAAACTGGGCTGTGTTAGGTCCATTTACCACAGACCATATTTAATCAGAAAAAAGTCAACTCTGACCATGACCACTACATGCATAGTGGAAGGTTGTCATAATAGTCAACTTTCCTATTATTTACTGAGTATAAATTAATTATAACGTGAGTACAGGAGAACCACTTGTAGCTGTGTTTCCTGAGCACTGTGGAAGAGGCTGAAGCTTAAGTTTTTTCTTCTTCACCATTGTGTCTTCCTCTTATTGGGCTTCATGGATTAATTTCCTTGTGTAATCTATTCGTCATATCTGTAGGGCCAGACAAGTTTGTTTATCTATGGTACGTCACGTACCTGACGTGATGATGTCATTCCCTTGCACCTCTGGAAAAGCGTAACGTCACAGCCCAGCATCACTCCTGACTAGCCACTGTAATACTATTGTGTCGGCTGTCAATATTATTTTGCCGATGGCGATAAATAATTTCAAAATGCTTTATCTGCAGATAATAGTATGCTGATATATATTGTGTATCCATAAATAAAATATCACTTTTTTAGCTTTATTTGAGAAAAATAAATCATTTTAATGTTAATAACTAGGATTTTTTTTTTAGGTTTTCAAAAAATTTTCTTTTCAACAAGGAGAGCAGTTATACCTTCTCAATATCCCTTAACTCTTAGTTCCAGTTCTTATATTTCAAGTCACAAAACACATGTCAGGAAGGGGCCATGTACAGATTCAGTATGTGAGGTGAGTTTGGCTTTGGGGAATCATGGCACAAGGGGTTACTGTGTGGTATAAGAGACCACAGGGTTAAATGACACCGGTGTGATGATGCAACCGTTTGGTGATGCAACCGTTTGGTGATGTCATCACGCGAGCCGATATAAGGGGAGAGTCGGCCATCTTAGCTCTCTTGGCTCTCTCCTCTCTCATAGCTCAGCCTCCCGTAACAGATGCCAATACTGTAAGTTTATACTTTGTTGTAATAAAGTTTGTATTCCAAAACAGCACCACTCTCCACTGGTCATTCCCAGGTTTCCAGACATAACGTTTGGCGACAAGAGTTAAACCATGGAAGTGTGCATGAGGCCACCACAGCCATTTCTGGGAAACTCTGGTGAGCCCCCCATACCGTGGCCACGCTGGTTCGATGCTTTTACCACCTACATGTCGGCGTTGGAACTGGGCAAGCTGGACAAGGTACGGAAGCAAGCTCTACTGAATCACGATCTGGGCATAGAAGGCCAATGTATTTTCCACATGCTAGGACCAACGGAGTCGTTTGCTGATTCAGTCGAACTGCTAGCTAGCTTCTTTGCTACAATCGACAACGTGTTGTTGCGACGCATTAGGTTTTGCTAATGACGACAAAAGCCTGGAGAGATGACTTTACAATTCATTGTGAACCTTCACAACCTAGCTAGCATGTGCAGATTTGGTTTGTTGGAGGACAAAATTGTGTGGGACCAGTTGGCCGAGCACACTAGCAACCCACAGCTGCTGACGAAGATGCTAACTTGCCAAACGACATGATGCTAGCTAACACCATCGAGCTAGTATTTCAGCTGGAGTCCACCGACAAGTTAGCATCAGAGCTAGGTGAGCAGCAACAACAACAACAGCCGAGCCACACACTGCTTGCATACGCAATAAGCACAGAAGAACCCGCTGAGGAGGCAGAAGAGGCCGAGGTAAACACTGCGAATCAGAAGAACACCACAGGGCATTTCGCATGTGGCAACTATGGCTCCCCAACGCACCGAGAGAGAGCACGTTTCTGCCCAGCAAGAGGGCAACGATGTAAAAGATGTTGAAAATTCAACCACTTCACCAAAGTCTGTTGGTCAGCACCACTGCCGAACCCGCTGGCCAACTTAAGTCACTGGCCCGCAACAACCATTCACACGGTGAGGTCCGGAGGTGCGGCATACGCTTTCTGCATGGTGGAGCTGGATGATGTCAACTTGCCACTCCTGCTCGACACCGCTGCAGTGAAATCAATGTTTAACTTGGCCACGGTGAAAAAGTTCTTTCCCAACCACCCTATCGCAAAAACCCAGTGGTGCTGTATGGGTATGGTGGCTGCCAAGTCAGCAATGTAGGGACCATCACACTAACGGTCCGCTATGCGTCAAGAGTTGTTACTGACTTTGTTTTTGAAGTGGTCATGGATGGAGACAACATATTAGGATGTGACCTATTTTATCAAATGGGCTTCTCCATCTGCGACAGTAACGGACTCCGTGTGACAGATGGCGATGAGTGGGATGCAACACACCCAGACAACAATCATGAGGATACAGCCATCCCGTGCTCACAAGAGGAGCACTGCCCGGAGAAGGGGCAATGACCGGACTCGTCTCAGATCCTTGCCCAGCATGAGCCTCCAGGAGCCACTGCAGAATTGCAGGAGAAGGAGCCTGCATCTATTGGGAACCCTGGGGCACAACAACCCGGCACAGATTCTAAC
This sequence comes from Pholidichthys leucotaenia, assembly GCA_020510985.1. Taxonomy (NCBI): domain Eukaryota; kingdom Metazoa; phylum Chordata; class Actinopteri; order Cichliformes; family Pholidichthyidae; genus Pholidichthys; species Pholidichthys leucotaenia. Next base: position 267,864,879 of record CM035848.1, on the reverse strand, counting down.
AACGACAGTGACACATCACCACGACCGGACAGAAAGGGCTGGACTACTTCCGAATCCACGCACAGCATCAGTCTACAGGAGCCACCACTGAAACGCAGGATGAAGAGTCTGTGACCCACAGGACACAGCAGAACCTCCACAACCCTGTGGATGCCCCGCAACAGACGTAAGAGTTACACCAGCACAGTTTCAACGCCATGTACAGCTGAACAAAATGTCGCTTGCACTGATGGACTGGGTTTGGGCCTGCAGAACCGAACATTCAGACCCACAGTTGGCCCCAACACAGCCCCCATCACCACAGACACCCGTCAGGACCATTGCGCATCTGGGCCCAGCGACCCTCAAACTGGCAGATGACTTGGTGTGGCACGCCAACCATCTTGATCGGGTTCAAACAGCAACCCCGGACAACAGGGCTTCATGGGAGATGATTTGCACAGTGTGGGACCCAGCCTGTGGCTTTGTGAGAGACGATACCGGTCCGTGGGCCCCTGCATCCCCAGAGGCGCATCCACCATGGGCTTGATACAAGGCCTCTCTGACCGGACTGCCTGAAGAACTGTTTAGCTAGGGGCACAGCTGCCTATAAACAGTGGCAGAATAACCCACTCAGCCATGCTGGGCTATGCGGTGGTCTACCCGCTAGTCCTAGCTAGTTTGGGGTTTTCTGATACCAAATTGGGGAGGGTTGATTTGGTGTTGCATGCTGTTCTTTTTTTTTTTTTTCGGGGGGGGGGGGGGGGGGTGTAAGAAACCACAAGGTTAAATGGCACCAGCGTGATGATGCAGCCGCTTGGTGACGTCATCACACCAAGCCGATATAAGGGGAGAGTCAGCCATCTTAGCTCTCTTGGCTCTCTCCTCCCTCATAGCTCAGCCTCCCGTAACAGACGCCAATACTGTAATAAAGTTCGTGTTCCAAAACAGCACCACTCTCCGTTGGTCATTCCCAGGTTTCTGGACATAACATATTGGAGCTGGTAGAGCTGAGGAACCAGGGTAGAGGTGCTTGGGCAGTCAAACTGTACCAGGCACAGAAATCAACAAAGAAAACTGGACTATCAATAGAGATCCAAGGAGTGGTCAGGGTCATAGTGAACACAAGGTCTGAGTATGGGACAATACTAGAGTAGAATCAAGTTTATCAATGGATAGCCCTTGAGATGATCATCTCATTACCAAGGGGGGCCAACACAAGGGGGCCAACACAAAGAAACAAAAAAGAAACAACAACAACAAAGTACATATCACAAAAAAAATAAATTAGAAAAGCACTCAGAGAGTGCATACCTCCACCAAGGATCCTTCTGTCCCTCATGGATCACCTCTAAAATATAATGGGCTCATGTGTAGGCCATGACTCAGTTCTGGTGAAAATTGCATCAAAGTCTATTCACTAGCTTTGGAGGATTCTTGCAAACACACTGTGAGAAGATAAGAGTCTTGGTGGAGGTATGCATTCTGGGATCATCACCAAAACGTCATGGGTTTGTCTCTAGCCCAAGGACCACCTCTAGTGAAAATTTCATCCAAATTCATGCAGTAGTTTTTGCAGTAGTTTTAATCCTGCTGCACAAATAAAAACAAGGTCCTTGGTGGAGGTATGCACTCTCTGATCATTACCAAAATTTAACTATTTCATCCTTTGGCCCAAGGACTACCTCTGGTGAAAATTTCATCAAAATCCATCCAGTAGTTTTTGCATAATCCTGCTAACAGACGGACGGACGGACAAACAGACCAACCACGCGGATTATATTACCTGCTTGGGGGAGGTAATAACCACCACTCAAACATACGTATGCTCTCATTTTACACACCCAGGCACCAGTATCACCAGCTGAAAGGTTAATTGTTTTTTTTTAGGTGTTTTTATACAAATTATGTGTCATCAGGAATGATGTTATTTGTAGTACATAATGACATGTCTGAATTTGGTTGCTAGTGCCAGGAACTGGGCTTGATATGCTGGCCCAGTTCTGTGACACGGTGGCTGCCTACTCGATTTGTCTACTTTTTGTTGTTTATTTTTTTATCAGGCACTCTCTTAGAGCCCTGGGGTCCTTTTGGCCCTTTGACAGCTCAGCCAAGCTTCCCTCTCCTGTCAAAGTGATCAGCTGTGTGTGATTATTGGGTTTTTCGTGACACACACCGGCAATCTCTTTCCTCATTAGGATTGATGTTATTTAAGCCTGATTTCTGTGGAAAGAGATTATCGGATCAATTTCCTACACTGCGGTTAAGCTCCCGGTGTTTACTCCCCATCACGCTTCACTTGTTGCCCTGCCAGTTTATTGGTACAGCATCGCTCTGCATGGCGTCTTCACCTTGTTCATATTGGTTTTGTGTTTGCCGGGGTTTATACTTGGATGGAGTCGGACTGTTCCAGCCTTGTGAGTAATAACTGCTTCACCCTCTCCTTACAGTGCTACCTGTTAATGTTGAAGGACATTCTGGCTGAATTATTCTCACCCGAGTCCTGTTGAGCATCTTAGTAGTTTCCCCAGTATTTCCTGTGCTCCTTGTTGATTGTTTGGATTGTTATTTTTTAAGATAAGATAAGATAAGATAAGATAAGATAAGATAAGCCTTTATTAGTCCCACAATGGGGAAATTCCATTTTGTGTTTCCATTAAAACTACGCACAATTTACTCCAGCGAGTGGGCTTCCTCTTTTCCTCCGTGCGCTGCATTATAGCGCATGGGGAAAATCATAACAGAATGATCCGACCAGTGTAAAGTCCAGCGTAGAGGTTGTATGTGAATGCTTCTTTTTTTTTTTCCTCTTTTGTGTTTTTTTCCCCCACCTAATCATGGACTTTTCTGTTTATGGACGGAGTCCTGAGGAGTGTGGAGTGGCCAATCGAGCTGTGGTGTTTGTTTCCCGGGCTCAAGCCACCAACTATCCGGAAGTCAATTTTTGTCTTTTTGACATCGCTGTCAGGGTGCTCCAGATATGCCCCAGTCTTTGGAAATACCCGATGCTGATGCCATTCCTCACCCTGATTTTCGAGTCATGACAACACTTGGACGAGGTGACAAGAGAGACCGTTGGAACGCAACCACTACTTTCCATGGAGCGCTCCCGGAAGACCTGAGCCTGCTGTTCACCTCCCAAGCCTGGGTCCTCCTCCTCCCGCCAGATGTCCCGTCCTACTCCTGGGAGGACGAAGCAGGACACTGAGACAGCAGCGGACACCGTCACCAGTCAGGAGCTCAGGCAAGTACTTCTTCGTTCTCTTGCAATGTCTCCCGAGGTGATTAACCAGATTCCTGTGGAGGAGCTCCAGAGTTTGCTATCGGTTGGGGCTCCCCAAACTGCTGCTGTTACAGCTCTGCATTCCCTGCTCTCTGTCTCCCTTAACTCTCCATCAGCCCCGGGAGGGAATCGTCAGATGCTGGAGGAGCCAGAGGTCTCAGAGGAGCCAACCACACGGCATGAGGGTAATCCTGAATCTAAGCACTGGAAAAGGCCCACCACCTCATCGGCAGCCAAGTCCCGGACGTTGTGCCCAACCGCTGCTGTGGCAAAGCCCCCCTTTGTGCCAGCCGTGCTGCCAGCTGGCGCCTCCTCTGCTTCAGCCACAGCCTCCGCCGTTGGGTTGTCCTCCTCAGCCCCCAGAGGGATTGTGAGCGCCTCTCCTGATTCGGCCACTCCCTTGTCGTTCGAGTCGGCTCCTCCATCAACCTCCGAAGGGCCCAGAGGAACCTTGGGCATGGATGGGAATGACAGCGCACCGTCTGCAGCAGCCAACACCCAGACCCGAGAGGCCAGGCAAGTGGGTTGTCATTCTACTTCAGTTTATAATGACAAACCTAGCCCCAGGCTAGGCAGTCGCCTGAGCACTCTCCCCCTGCTGTTTCTATTGTGAACTATTCTATTCCTTCTGTGTCTCCATCCCCTGCTTCTGAGTGTCCGCCAGCCCTGGAGCTTGATCATCAAGGAGGGAGGAGCACGTGGCCCTGGAGGATGCTGCCCCAGCCCCGCAGAATCTCTATAACCAGAGGGAGAGCGCTGTGGTTGACCTGAAGCCTGTGCCGATGAAAGAGCGTCCCCTGGCTTCAGTCTCCTCGGACTCAGTGCCATCTGAAACTCCACCTCCAGACTCCACACCGGGAGAGTTACCTGCGTGGGAGGCCTCACTGGAGGAGACAATGACTACCGAGACCATCATGCCTGCTGCAGGGGCCACCGCAGCAGAGTGGACGCCGACGCTGAATCGCCTCGAGACTGGGCCCAGGACACCATCATCTGAATCAACGGAGTCCTGGACGGTGGTGGAGCTCGAGCCCAGGCAAGTGCTCTCGTTTGTCTCTCTTTCTGTTGCATCTGAGCAAACTTGCCTGGCTCTTGGGGGGGGGGGAGTCGGGTGCTGCCCGTAGCTGTACCTGATCTCACCCTGCCGGGCTCCGCCACTGAGGGCAACCCTGATTATGTCTCTTCCCCTATTATTTCTGAGCTTGCTCCCAGGGTCGTCAGAGAGGAGTCGGCACTGCCTGACGTCTCCGAGGATCTTGGTCAGCCGTCGGAGATCCCAGCTGCTCCCGCCGTGGGCTGCTCCTCCGCCGGTGTAGTAGAGCTCCAGCCGGGGTCCACCGCGGGTGCAGCAGAGCTCCCGCCGGAGTCCACCGTGGCAGCAGCAATGCTCCCGCCGGAGTCCACCGCAGGTGCAGCAGAGCTCCTGCCGAAGTCCATCGTGGGTGCAGCAGAGCTCCAGCCCCAGTCCACCGGGGATGCAGCAGAGCTCCAGCCGGAGTCCACCACGGGTGCAGCAGGTGTCCAGCCGGAGTCCACCGTAGGTGCAGCTGAGCTCCAGCCAGAGTCCACCGCAGGTGCAGCAGGTGTCCAGCCAGAGTCCACCGCGGGTGCAGAAGGGATTCAGCTGGACTCAACCGTAGGTGCAACCATGGCTCAGTCGGGGTCCACTGTGGGTGCTACGCAGGCCCAGTCGGGGCTCACCATGGGAGCAATGAGGTCCCGGGAAGGGGCCACCGCTGGTGCAATATTGTCCCAGGCTGGGACCATCGCGGGTGCAGCTTTGACCCGGTCGGGGTCCACTGCGGGTGCAGCTGTGTCCCGAGCCGGGTCCACCGAGGGTGCTGCTGGTCAGACTGAGGATGCCGGAGCCTCCACCTTTCAGCTGGATGCTGTCGGGGCCTCTTCATCCTCCTTGTCTGACGCCGTGGGGGTTCCCTCCCTACAGTCCGGTCACCCACCTGTGAGCTTCCCGGTGTGCAGGCCACCTCCTGCTTCACCCCCCCGGTCCTGGTGGCTCAACTGCGCTGGCTGACCGGAGGGACTGAGTCTCTGGGCCGGATGGCCCGTGTTTTCCGGCAGGCCACCGGACGCGGTTCACCGGATCACCTGCAGGGCCTGGGACTCTGGTCAGCCAACTGAACCTTTGGACTCCTGGAGATGGGGGATATTGTTCTTGGTTGGGGTTGGGAGGAGGTGCATTTCATTTGTTGTATTTTGTTATGATTTGCTTGTTGGTTCCCACCTAACTTGTTCCCCCCTCCGCCCACCCTGGGTTGTTCATTTGCGTCACCGGGGGGAAGGGGGGGGGTCGTCTTTTTCCTTTTTGATCTCACTAGGGGTGTCTGGGTCCACCGTTTGAGGGGGAGGCTCTGTCACGAACTGGGCTTGATATGCTGGCCCAGTTCTGTGACGCAGTGGCTGCCTACTCGATTTGTCTACTTTTTGTTGTTTATTTTTCGTCTGGCGCTCTCTTAGAGCCCTGGGGTCTTTTCGGCCCTTTGACAGCTCAGCCACGCTTCCCTCTCCTGTCAAAGTGATCAGCTGTGTGTGATTATTGGGTTTTTCGTGACACACACCAGCAATCTCTTTCCTCATTAGAATTGATGTTATTTAAGCCCGATTTCTGTGGAAGGAGATTGTCGGATCATTTTCCTACACTGCAGCTAAGCTCCCGGTGTTTACTCCCCATCATGCTTCACTTGTTGCCCTGCCAGTTTATTGGTACCGCATCGCTCTGCATGGCATCTTCCCCTTGTTCATATTGGTTTTGTGTTTGCCGGGTTTAAACTTGGATGGACTCGGACTGCTCCAGCCTTGTGAATAATAACTGCTTCACCCCCTCCATACAGTGCTGCCTGTTAATGTTGAAGGACATTCTGGCTGAATTATTCTCACCTGAGTTCTGTTGAGCATCTTAGTAGTTTCTCCAGTATTTCCTATGCTCCTTGTTGATTGTTTGTATTGTTATTTTGTGTTTCCATTAAAACTACGCACAATTTACTCCAGCGAGTGGGCTTCCTCTTTTCCTTCATGCACTGCGTTATAGCGCACAAGGACAAATCATAACAGCTAGTGTTATAGATCAGATTACAAGGTGGGTGCATGTGTAGTCTTCAGTGAGGAGACAAAGCAAGCTGAGTCGGTTCTGAGGCTTTGATAACAGACTTGCAGCTGTGAAACAGTGATGTGAGTCATTGCAGTAAGTTTAGGTGTGACATAAATTTGCAATATTAGTACTGTGGGACACATATGCACAGATGTATATTACTTTATGCTTCATATGTATACCACTTTAGGCTTCACATCTTAGATTGAACAAAGGTGAGTCTCTTTGCTGATGACAGGAGGATGTGAAAGTTTAGGCTTTGGTACGCAGAGAGACGGCCTTGGGGGATTTTCCTGGCTGCCAGAGATTATGGGTGGAGGTGTAAAGATCCGGAAGAAGATGCATTGTTACTTGGGATTAAATACAATGTGACTGTGAGCTTTGATGTCCTGGGGTATAAAAAGGACGAATGTCTGGAATTCTTTCTCTTTTCTGTTTTTGCTGATGTTGGAGAATGTGAATAAACCTGACTCGTGAGATAAACTCTGCCTCGTCACTTTCACATTTCCACACTGGTGACCCTAAGACGTATCATGAGTGAAAGAAATTCCCCCGAGCCAGACTCGTCAGGAGCCAGCCAAGCGAATGCAGCCACAGTCCAGCTATCGGACTTCTGGCAGAACAATCCACGCTCCTGGTTTAATGCGGTTGAAGCGCAGTTCAACCTCCGGGGAATTTCGGTAGATGCCACAAAGTTCTACCATGTGGTTGCAAAACTGGACAACCACACAGCCCAGCATGTGGAGAGCCTGATCGACCAGCCGCCGGACAGCGACAAGTAAGGGGCGTTGAAGGCTGCACTTATCCGGTACTTCACCCCCTCGGCAGAGGAGCGAGCAGAGGGGCTCCTGGCGCTGACTGAATTTGAAAGCGACAGGCCCGCGGACCTGATGCAGAAGCTGTTGAGGTTGAAGGACTCGGACAATGATCACTTCATCTTCACCCACCTCTTCCTCAGGACCCTACCATCAGCGGTGAGAGCGACCCTGGCCAGTTCGCCACTGTTGGCCCAACGAGACTACCACGCGCTGGGCCAGGAGGCGCAACGAATCGTCAATGCCAAAAAACGGCGCGCAGCCACGGCCGCTGCAGCAGAGCTCGGCGCGGCGTCCAGAGATGGCAGGGGGCCAGAGACAGCAGTACCAGACTCACCGACGATGGCGGCAGCAGGGGCCAAGAAACACGGATCAGACGACGTTCTTTGTTTCTACCATCGCCGCGTCGCAGAGAGGCCACGCAAATGTGTACCACCGTGCCAGTTCAGGTGTTCGGGAAACGCCAAGACCGGGAGTTGGTAGCAGCTGCGGCCCTCGGGGAGGAGAACAAGCTGCTTTACTTGTTGGACGCCCGCTCGGGGAGGCATTTCCTCGTGGATACAGGCTCCCAGCTGAGTTTCATCACACCTTCCTACGCAGACAGGCTAACAGGTTCCAAAGGTCCCCGGGTGGTAGCAGCGAACGGCTCGGAGATTAAGACCTTTGGTGAGAAGACTCTGTTTCAGTTTCTGCAGGGCCGTACATTTGAGTGGACTTTTATCATAGCAGCAGTGAATTTCAATATGTTGGGGGACGATTTTCTGTGCTCACATGGTTTGTTGGTTGACCTTGCTAACAGGAGCCTGGTTAATGCACTTTCTTTTTATTCTATTCCCTGTGCAGCCCGAGTGACCCCGCCCACAGCACAAGCCAACGTCGCAACGGCAAGCGGTAAGTTCCACACACTGCTCACTCAGTTCCCAGCACTCACGGTTCCCACACTTTCAGCAGCCGTTGCTAAACACGGAGTGGAACATTTTATTATTAACACCGGACCGCCCATTTTTGCAAAAGCTCGGCGCTTGGATTCAGCTAAACTGACCATAGCGTGCGAGGAGTTTGCCAACCTGGAAAAGTTGGGCATCATCAGGCGTTCGAATAGCCCATGGGCTTCCCCGCTTCACATGGTCCCTAAAGCTGATGGCTCGTGGTGACCTTGCGGAGATTTCCGCAGGTTGAACAATGCTACAGCGCACGACCGCTACCCAATCCCGCATATCCAGGATTTTTCCATTCATTTGGCGGGGGCGTGCGTTTTTTCTAAGATAGACTTGGTCCACGGTTACCACCAAGTCCCAGTGCGCGCTGAGGACATACCCAAAACAGCGGTAATAACTCTGTTTGGCCTCTTCGAGTTTTTGCGCATGCCGTTTGGGCTTAAAGGCGCTGCGCAGACGTTCCAACGCATGATGGATGCAGTGTTGCGCGATCTCCCCTTCGTGTTTGTCTACCTGGACGACATCTTAGTAGCCAGCGCGTCCAAAGACGAACACGAAAACCACCTCACGGCAGTTTTCTGGAGGTTGGGAGAGCACGGGTTAATAATCAACCCAGCGAAGTGTCAGTTCAGGTTGACGCAGATTGATTTTTTGGGGCTTCGCGTCTCCCCAGAAGGAGCGGTTCCGCTGCCTGACAAAGTGCACGCGGTAACAAATTTTCCCCAGCCACAAACAGTCGAGGCGTTACAGGAGTTTTTGGGAATGGTGAATTTTTATAACCGTTTCCTCCCCCGCGCAGCGCAGCTCATGCAACCATTGCATGCCGCACTAAAAAAACAAAAACCCGAAAATAAGATCGAATGGTCTCCGGAGCGAGAGCGAGCATTCTCGGAGGTCAAAACAGCCCTGGCAAACGCTGCGTTGTTAGCACATCCAGACCCAACGGCCCGCATAGCGCTCACTACTGACGCGTCAGATGTGGCCATAGGGGCGGTCGTGGAGCAGCATGTAGCCGGGGCTTGGCAACCGCTCGCCTTTTTCAGCAGGACTTTGCGCGATAGTGAGCGAAAATACAGCGCATTCGACAGGGGATTGTTAGCTCTCCACTTGGCCATTCGCCACTTCCAGTTCTGGCTGGAGGGACACGGTTTCACCGCGTTCATTGACCACAAGCCACTGACATTCGCGATGGCCAAGGTTTCAGAATCGTGGTCAGGCCAGCAGCAGAGGCAGCTGGCCGCAATCTCAGAGTTTACTACCGATATTCAGCACGTGGCGGGTAAACTGAATGTAGTGGCAGACTGTCTCTCGCGCGCCGTGGCAGCCCCAGTCCGGGTGGGAATAGATTATGCAGCCATGGCTGCGGATCAGGGTAGCGATGCGGACGTGCGCGCGCTCCAGTCTGGACCAACAGGGTTAAGGCTGGAGAACAGGGTGCTGCAAGAAGGCATGCCCCCCTTAATCTGCGATGTATCCACGGGGCGACCGCATCCTGTGGTACCGGCCGCGTGGCGCCGCCGTGTTTTTGACTCGATTCATTCTCTGTTGCACCCGGGAGTGCGCACGTCGGTCAAAATGGTGGGAGAGAAATTTGTATGGCCGAGCCTGCGCAAACAAGTTAGAGAGTGGGCAGCAGCCTGCATGGCTTGTCAACGAGCCAAAGTACTCAGACACACGGCTAAGAGGTTTGATCATGTTCACGTGGACCTCGTAGGCCCCCTCCCGCCATCACAGGGGTGCACACACCTTCTGACAATGGTAGACCGCACCACGCACTGGCCGGAAGTGGTCCCACTGTCGTCAACCACAGCCGAGGAGGTGGCACGCGCGTTTTTAACGGCATGGGTAGCGCGCTTTGGAGTCCCGTCGGACATTACGTCCGACAGAGGCCCTCAATTTGTTTCCGAACTTTGGTCAGCAATGGCCCGCAGCCTGGGGGTAACGATCCACCGCACAACCGCGTACAATCAGCAAGCTAATGGGTTATGCGAACGTTTTCATAGGTCATTGAAAGCGACCCTCAGAGCGTCGCTTACGGATGCAAATTGGGTGGACAGGCTACCGTGGGTTTTATTGAGGTTGCGTTCTGCACCTAAAGAGGATTTGGAAGCCTCCCCGGCTGAGCTAGTTTTTGCGCAGCCACTTTGGCTGCCTGGGGAATTTCTCCCAGATAATCCTGCGCCGGATTGCTCCCCGGCTCAGCGGTTGCAGAGTGGCACGGAATCGGGCATGCTACCTGTTCCCGTTCACCACAGTTTTCCGAGCGTTTTTGTGCCTAAGGCTTTAAAAAATGCGGAGTTTGTTTTTGTCAGACACGATGCACATCGCCCACCATTGCGACCACCTTATGATGGACCATTTAGAGCGCTGGAAACAGGGGATAAGCATTTTTTGCTAGATTTGGGGGGCAGGAAAGAAAAGATTGGCATAAACAGGCTCAAACCCGCCTTTGTGCTGGCAGATGAGAATGTGCTGTTGGCCAGGGCTCCTCGGCGCGGCAGACCCCCTAAGAAACATTCCCCAGAACACCCACAGGGATTGACTAACAGTTCTCATCCCCAGACAGCAGCTCCCCAGCAGGATGGCGCCGCGGAAGTGGCAAATCCCGCTTACAGCAGATACGGGAGGAGACTGAGGCCCAAGCAGCACGTGGGCTGATGTGTAATGATGTTGTCATGACATGCAGACTGTTATTCTGTTGTTCCATCTTAGACGTTTGGGGGGGGGGGGGTCATGTGGGACACATATGCACAGATGTATATTACTTTATGCTTCATATGTATACCACTTTAGGCTTCACATCTTAGATTGAACAAAGGACTGAGTCTCTTTGGAGATGACAGGAGGATGTGAAAGTTTAGGCTTTGGTATGCAGAGAGACGGCCTTGGAGCATTTTCCTGGCTGCCAGAGATTATGGGTGGAGGTGTTAAGATCCGGAAGAAGATGCATTGTTACTTGGGATTAAATACAATGTGACTGTGAGCTTTGATGTCCTGGGGTATAAAAAGGATGAATGTCTGGAATTCTTTCTCTTTTCTGTTTTTGCTGATGTTGGAGAATGTGAATAAACCTGACTCGTGAGATAAACTCTGCCTCGTCACTTTCACATTTCCACAGTACGGCCTTTTTCAGTAGTAAATGTTTGTATTACATGAGAGTAATCTTTAAGACTGGCAAACTGTTCGGCGGCTCAGGAGGGGAAAGCAGCTCCCCGTCCACACTGTGTATGGTGCGGATGGGGCACTGTTGACTTCAACTGGGGATATCGTCGGGCGGTGGAAGGAATACTTCGAGGATCTCCTCAATCCCACTGATACGCCTTCCACAGAGGAAGCAGGGTTTGGGGACAAGGGGGATGACTCGCCTATCACAGAGGCTGAGGTCGCCAAGGTGGTTAAAAATCTCCTTGGTGGCCGGGCCCCGGGGGTGGACGAGATTCGCCCTGAGTACCTCAAGGCCCTGGATGTTGTTGGGTTGTCATGGTTGACACGCCTCTGCAACATTGCATGGAGGTCGGGGGCAGTGCCTTTGGCATGGCAAACCGGGGTGGTGGTTCCTCTCTTCAAAAAAGGGGACTGGAGGGTGTGCTCCAACTTTAGAGGAATCACACTCCTCAGCCTCCCTGGGAAGGTCTATGCCAAGGTACTGGAGAGGAGAGCCCGGCCGTTGGTCAAACCTCGGATTCAGGAGGAGCAATGTGGTTTTCGTCCTGGCCGTGGCACATCGGACCAGCTCTTTACCCTCTCGAGAATTCTTGAGGGTTCGTGGGAGTTTGCCCAACCAGTTTACATGTGTTTTGTGGACTTGGAGAAGGCATTTGACCGCGTCCCTCGTGGATTTTTGTGGGGGGTGCTTCGGGAGTATGGGGTATCAGGCTTGTTGTTACGAGCTATTCGGTCTCTGTACGACCGTTGTGAGAGTTTGGTTCGTATTGCAAACACTCGGTCGGAGTCATTCCCAGTGAGAGTTGGACTCCGCCAGGGCTGCCCTTTGTCACCGATCCTGTTCATAATTTTTATGGACAGGATTTCTAGGCGCAGCCAGGGAATGGAGGGTGTCATGCTTGGTGACCACAGGATCTCATCTCTGTTGTTTGCAGATGATGTTGTCCTGTTGGCTTCATCCAGCAATGACCTACAGCTCTTGCTGGGACGGTTTGCTGCTGAGTGTGAAGCGGCTGGGATGAGAATCAGCACCTCCAAGTCCGAGTCCATGGTCCTCAGCCGGAAAAAGGTGGATTGTCCTCTCCGGGTTGGGGACAGGCTCCTGCCCCAAGTGGAGGAGTTTAAGTATCTTGGGGTTTTGTTCACGAGTGAGGGGAAAATGGAGCGAGAGATCGACAGACGGATTGGAGCAGCATCTGCAGTGATGCGGACGTTGTACCGGTCTGTTGTGGTGAAGAGGGAGCTTAGTTCTAAGGCAAAGCTGTCGATTTACCAGTCAATCTACGTTCCTACTCTCACCTATGGTCACGAGCTTTGGGTAATGACCGAAAGAAGAAGATCGCGGATACAAGCGGCTGAAATGAGCTTTCTCCGTAGGATTGCTGGACTCACCCTCAGAGATATGGTGAGGAGCTCAGTCATCCGGGAGAGGCTCAGAGTAGAACCGCTGCTCCTCCACATTGAAAGGAGTCAGTTGAGGTGGTATGGGCATCTGATTAGGATGCCTCCTGGACGCCTTCCACTTGAGGTGTTTCAGGCACGTCCCACTGGGAGGAGACCCCGGGGCAGACCCAGGACTCGGTGGAGAGACTATGTCTCCCAGCTGGTCTGGGAACGCCTTGGTATCCCCTCTGAAGAGCTGGAGCAGGTGGCTGGGGAGAGGGAAATCTGGGCTTCTCTGCTTGAACTGCTGCCTCCGCGACCTGGACCTCCGGAAAAGCGGTAGAAGATGGATGGATGGATGGATGGATGGATGTTTAAGACTTAAGTGTGTGTAGGAAGAAACAATTCCTTTCAGCCTATGTGGGGTGATATTTAATAAGTATGATTACAGCTTTCCCTTTAGTCAAAGTGGTATCTATTCATAAAAAAAAACAATATTTCAATAAAAACAACATGCTTTTTGTCAGCAAATTGTTACTAAAATGCTATGTATTTGTTGCAGTTTCATTAATTGTTTTTTAAATGATTAATGGTTTGGCCTTCTTATTTATCTCAGCTCAGAACTTGTGGAGAACTTTTTCCAGTGGTGGCACCTAAACTGCGGAACAGCCTGCCTTTTCAGGTTAGAGCTGCACCGACATCAGGGCATATTCTGTTTACTCCAGCTTTAAATATGGGTAATAAGAAAGAGAGATGGGACAAGATGAGCAGACATGCAACAGACAATGTGATGCAACAGATCTTAACAATTATGATAACTTATGCCTGTTCTGTGCTGAACCTCGATGTTAACATGCATGTCTCTATAACCAGCCAAAGTGGCTGCTGTGACAAAAGAAATGAATAAATTGCTGAGTGTGTGTTTGAGATTTATAAGCAGTGGGCGGTTTAGCAATCATGAAAGAAGCAAAACAGCATTAACTTGAAGCACCCGCATATCTGACTGAGAAAGTACTCATAACTTTGGAAATTTATTGCCTGCTAGGCCTAATTTAGTCACAAAGTACAAAAGCATCTCATGGCAAAACTGATTATTCCCATCAAGGAGGATGGTGAGTAAAGCAACTCCCTCAGGGTCGAAATGAAGGCTGAAAGTGTTCTGTTGGAAGGCTCAGAACACTTCAATGTTGCCCGATCATTTCAGGGACAGCTTCGGTTGCCGGGGAGTTATTTTGTGAGGATTAGCACAGCTTGTAGTGGATGACGTTACTTTCAATGATTTGAAATAGCCCTGCGCACTTCAAGAATTTCTGTTCTGACAAACTACGCATGAGGGAAATGCTTCACAGCATCCAATGCTGAAACAGATGAGAACCAAATTTAATTCATTCCAGACTGTTATTTTGTTGTTGTACGGCTGTATATCTGTTTGAAAGACAAAATCCATCTGCCCAGAGGTATAACTGCAGGTGTAAACCACCAGCAGATCAAAAAAAATCAACAAATAAGCTATAGAAATTGAATGGCTACATTTGAGACGAGGCATTTGGGCTGCATTTAACAGCGTTGTTTGTGTTATATACAGCAGGGAAAATAAGTATTGAACACGCCAACATTTTTCTCATTAAACATATTTCTGATGGAGCCACTGACCTGAGATTTTCACCAGATATCTGTGACAACCCAAGTAATCCATACATACAAAGAAATCAAGGCAACTGTGTTCACAAAACAAGTTATATTTAATAAAGTGGAAGGACACAGATAATAAGTGTTGAACGCGCTTGGTGAAATTAATTTAATATTTAGTGGAAAAGCCTTTGTTGGTAATAACAGCTTTCAGACGCCTCCTCTATGAAGAAACTAGGTGTAGGCATTGCTCAGGAGTGATTTTAGCCCATTCTTCCACACAAACTGTCTTCAAATCTTGAAGGTTCCATGGGTGTCTGAACTCTGATCTTCAGTTTGTTCCATAGATTTTGAATTGGATTCAGGTCAGGTGACTGACTGGGCCATTCTAGCAGCTTTATTTTCTTTCTCTGGAGCCAGTTGAGAGTTTTCTTGGCTGTGTGTTTGGGATCATTGTTTTGCTGAAATGTCCACCCTCATTTCATCTTTAGCATCTTGGCAGATTTCAACAGGTTCTTATCAAGGATGTCTCTGTACATTTGTCCATTCATCTCTCCTTCAATTATATGAAGTCTGCCTGTACCATGTGCTGAAAACACTCCCACACCAGGATGCTCCCACCTCCAAACTTCACTGTTGGTATGGTGTTTTGGGGCTTTTGGGGTGTTTTTTTTGCCATGCCATTTCTCCTCCAAACATGCTCTGTGTTGTGGTACCCAAAAAGTTCAGTTTTGGTCTTATCTGACCAGACTATATTCTCCCAGTATTTTACTGGCTTTCCCAAATGTTGTGCAGCAAATTTTAAACGTGCTTCAACATGCTTTGTCTTCAGCAATGGAGTTTTGTGAGGTGAGCGGTCATAGAGTCCATGTCGGTTGAGTGCATTACTTATTGTTTTCTTTGAAACAGCAGTACCTGCTTACTCCAGGTCTTTCTGGTGCTCTCCACGAGTGGTCTTTGGCACTTGGATAACTCTTCTGATAATTCTTTTGACCCCTCTGTCAGAAATCTTGCAAGGAGCTCCTGGCCGTTGCCAATTTATGGTAAAATGATGTTCTTTCCACTTCCAAATGATGGCTCCAACAGTGATGGCTCCAACAGTGATCACTGGAACATTCAGCAGTTTAGAAATCATTATGTTTTGCAACAATAAGGTTGTTAAGGTCTAGAGAAAGCTCTTTGTTTCTATCCATCATGAGTTCTTTGTGGTATGACAATCTGATATTCACAGAGCTTTTAAAAGGCTATCAGTCAGGACTTAACCAGAT
Organism: Pholidichthys leucotaenia; assembly: GCA_020510985.1. Classification (NCBI taxonomy): domain Eukaryota; kingdom Metazoa; phylum Chordata; class Actinopteri; order Cichliformes; family Pholidichthyidae; genus Pholidichthys; species Pholidichthys leucotaenia. The sequence continues at coordinate 267,849,313 of CM035848.1, read as the reverse complement.
GAAATTAATTTGCACTGATGGGGGATGGGATGGCTTCCTAAATTCTGATGGATTTCAGCTGGTTTCTTGGCTTTCTATGCCTTTTTGCACCACTTTTTCTTTATGTGTTCAATACTTATTCCGTGTCATTCCACTTTATTAGATTTAACTTGTTGTGTCAACACAGCTGCCTTGATTTCTTTGGATGCATTAATTACCTGGGTTGTTACTGATATCTGGTGAAAATCTCAGGTCAATGGCTCCATCAGAAATACTGTATGTTTAATGAGAAAAATGTTGATGTGTTCAATACTTATTTTCCTTGCTGTATGTGGCGATCCAAACTTTCTGGTTTTGTGTTTGCTTCACACTGTATAATGGTGTGGCATGTTGTCCATATTGGCTATGTACACAGACAATAGCAAACAGTCATCTGTTAGCAAAATAGAGCAATAGTCACAGTTACAATAACACAATACAGAAGGTGCTTTTGGATATATTTAAGCCAGACTTTAGCCGATGAGGTGTGTTAAACAATCAAAGAGGATGACACATGGTTAGTCTTTCTCAGGAATCACAAACTTCAACTATGGAATGAGTCACGGAAATCTTCATGTAGCTGGTAGACATATTAAAGTGTTAAAATAAAGGTAAAACAGAGTTTAAAGTATACATGTATTTCTGTTCTGCACATGCAAAGAGCAGCAAAACCCACACACTATAAAGTCAAGCAGTACCAATAACCTACAACCGCAATTCCAATGAAGTTGGGATATTGTGTAAAATATAAATAAAAACTAAATACATTGATTTAAATATGCTTTTCAATCAATATTCAGTTGAATACACTACAAAGACAAGATATGTAATGTTCAAACTGATAAACTTTTTTTGTTGCAAATATTCACTCATTATGCATTTGATGCCTGAAACATGTTCCAAAAAAGCTGCAACAAGAGGATATTTACCACTGTGTTACAGCACCTTTCCTTTTAACACCACTCAATACGCATTTAGGAGCTGAGGACACTAATTGTTGAAGCTTTGTATGTGGTTTTCTTTCCCATATTTGCGTGATGTACAAATTCAGTTGCTCAGCAGTCCAGGGTCTCCATTCTTGTATTTTGCACTTCATAATGTGCCACATATTTTCAATGGGAGACAGGTCTGGACTGCAAGGAGGCCAGTCTAGTACGCCCACTCTTTTACCATGAAACCCCGTGGCTGTAGCACATGCAGACTGTGGCTTAGCAGGGACATCCCTGAAAAAGACATTGCTTTGATAGCAGCATGTGTTGCTCCAAAACCTGTATGTACCATTAAGCATTAATGGTGCCTTCATAGATGTAGAAGTTTCCCATGCCATGGGCACTGACACACATCCATATCATCATAGATGCTGGTTTCTGAACTTAATGCTGATAAAAATCCGGATGGTCTTTTTCCGCTTCAGCCCAGAGGATACAACGTCCATGATTTAAAGAACTATTTGAAATGTGGACTCGTCAAACCATACACTTTTGTCATGAGGCTAAGCGCAGTGTGTCACAGGGCTCAGGCTCTTAATTTTCCTCTAAGTATTTTCTGTATTTTTCCAGTGTTGTTGTTTTCCTGTGTGTTGATTTAAGATATGTTCTTGGTGGTTTATTGTTCTGTTATTAATGTCCCTAGTATTATTGTTATTTTGTTAGTCTCTTTAGTTTAGGATTTATATTTTGCTTCTTTGAGACATGAGTTCTTTACCTCCTCTTCTAGACACTCCCACCCTGTCATCATCTCGCATGGGCTGTGTATGTTGTTTCTGTTCCCCAATCGTCTCAGCTGTGAGCTGTTTCGGTAATTAGGTCAACCTGCCCGCTCAGAGGACTGCACCTGTCATCAATTGTGTCATTTTGTTTTCAGTTATATAAAGACTGTTATTTTGTTCCATGATTGCCGGGGTGTTAAGATTCTCTCCCTCACCAGAATTATCCCCCTGTGCTGGTGTTCTTTGTAAGTTTGCTTTGCCTTCAGTTTGAACTTTGTGTTGTGCACTGTTTTGGACTTTTGAATTTTCATTAAATATTGCAAACTAGCAGTTCAGTGAGTGGGTCTTCCTCTCTGCCCCCGGAGAGGCAATTTATGACAGTTCATGACAGAAGACTCTGGCCAATGAAGACCCAGCTGCTGCTAGTTTGTGGTTTTTTGGTTCACCCACCTGTTTTTCTGGAGCGGTCAATATGTCGCCAGCCCCCATGGACTCTGCAGGTGGGCGCGGGTACCCAATGAGCCTGGGGTGGGAGTGCTGCAGAACACTCATGGAGATTGATGGGTTAATCTCCGCTGCTTGTATTGCTCCTACCCCTAACAATGCATTGTGGTACCTGGGTCTTGCAGAGGCAGCTTCTCTCCGATGCCTTCAGCTTAAGGAGCATGCTGAGGGAGTGTAAAGGATTTCTCTGGTGGCAGCTCTGCAATGCGATAATGGAGAGACGGTAAAGAATTCCCCAAAAAGACTGTGGCCCGAGCTGAAGGGGAGGTGTTCCCAAACCTCTGTATTATTGGCTTCTCACCATTCTCCGGCACCTGTTCCTGCTCCAGCAACTCCAGGCCACTGCTGTCAAGGGAAATATAACCAAAAGAATGCCTCCACCTCCTCGTCAGCAGCCCTTCCTTCATCAAGGCCGAAAACTCCCGCAGCAGTTTTTTTTATCTGGTTTTTCTTCTCCGGTCTTCCCGTCAGCTCTTCCTCCCATTGCTGCTGCCTCTTCCTCCTCCTTGATGATTCCTCCCGCTGCTGAGGGGTTGGCAATTTCTTTCCGTGTCTCCTCCTGTCCCCCTTGAGTGTCTGCCAGCTGCAGGATTGAGCCGCCGAGCTATGGAGGAGCCTGTAGCCCTAGAAGACCTGGTTCTAAGCCCGCAGCCACGTTTTGATCGGAGGGAGAGTGCTGTGACCATGCTGAAGCCAGTGCCAACAATAAAGCGTCCCCTGGCCTCAGCAGAACAGGATCCAGCGCCAGCAGGAAGCAGACCTCCTGTGTCCATGCCGGACAAGCCACCTGTGTGGGTCACATCACTGGGGGGTCCCAGGACTGCATCCACCACCATGCCTGCTGCTGGGGCCACCGCAGCAGAGCCAGAATTGGACCTCCAGAGGGTCGGGCCCGAGACATCGCCATCTGGATCAACAGAGTCCTGAACGGTGGTGGAGCTTGAGCTCAGGCAAGTGCTCTCCTTTGTTTTCATTGTTTCAATTTTGGAGAGATTTTGTTGGGCTCATGGTGGGGAGAGCCAAGTTCAGCCATCAGCTGCACCTGAGCTCACCTCGCCGGACTCCAACGCCGCCGGTGACCCTTACCCTGTTTCTTTGCCTGTCTTGCTTGAGCTTTCCCCCAGGGTCACCAAAGATTGTCCGGCTCCACCAGAAGTCTCCGAGGGTCCAGGCTCCCCGCCCGAGATCATCATGGGTCCAGCTCCTTCCACTGAGGTCGTTGTGGGTGCTCCGTCCCAGCCCGGCACCTCCATGGGTGCTGCCTCCCCATCAGATGAGGTTGTCCCGGGTGCTCCGTCCCAGCCTGGGACCTTCGTGGGTGCAGCTCCTCCTCAGTCCAGATCTCCATGGGTGCTTTGTCCCAGTCGGGGACCATCATGGGTGCTGCACCCCAGCTTGAAACCAACTTGGGTGCTGTGCTCCAGCGTGGGCCCGCCATGGGCGTTACGGTCCAGCCCGTGGGCCGCCACAGATGCGGCTCTGCCCCAGGCCAGAAGCCACTGCAGGTATGGCTCTGCCCCAGGCCAGAAGCCACCATGGGTGTGGCTCTGCCCCAGGCTGGAAGCCACCGCAGGTGCTACAAGCCAGCTGACGCCATCGGGGTTCTCCCTCCTCTGCCTGACGCCATCGTGGTTCCCCCTCCTCTGCCAGACGCCGTCGTGGTTCCCTCTCCTCTGCCGGATGCCGTCATGGTTCCCTCTCCTCTGCCTGAGGTTGTCGTGGTTTCCTCTCCTCTGCCAGATGGCATTGTGGTTTCCTCTCCTCTGCCCAAGGCCGTTGTGGTTTCCTCTCCTCGGCCTGACATTGTCGTGGTTCCCCTAACTCCTCTTCCCCTTCCGTCATTGGGCTTCACCGTGGGCAGCCGCCTCCTGGGCCACCCCTTCTGTTTAGTTGGATGAAGAACCCTGGCCGACCGTCTGACAGACTGTGCCGTCGGGTTGGGTGGCTTATATTCTCCGGCAGGCCACCTGACTCGTACCACCTTGTTGTTTGTCAGGCCTGGGACTTTGGCCAGCAACCGGAACTGTTTAGTTCTTTGGCCTAGGGGCCACGGCCCTATGGTCACAAACTAGCAGTTCAATGCGCGGGTCCTCCTCTCTGCCCCAGCGGGCAATTTATGACAGTTCATGACAACTTTCCCACTTTCTGTCAGTCTGTCTCAGGTGAGGTCTTGTCCAGAGCAACCTGCAGGGTTTCTCAGTGTTGTTGATACATATATGGCTTTAGCTTTACATGGTACAGTTTTAATTTGCACTTGTAGATGTAGAGGCAAATTGTATTAACTGACAATAGTTTTCTGAAGTGTTCCTGAGCCCACATGGTAATATCTTTTCCTGAATGATGTAAAGGATCAAAGGTCATGGGCATTCAATGTTGGCTTTTGGTCTTGTCACTGACATGCAGAATTTTCTGCAGATTCTCTGAATCTTTTGATTATTTTATGGACTGTAGATGATGAAATCCCTAAATTCTTTGCAATTGTACATTTAGAAATGTTGTTCTTAAACTGCTGGACTACTTGTCCACGTAGGTGTTCACAAAGAGGTGAACCTCATCCTACCCTTGCTTGTGAATGACTGATGCTCCTTTTATACCCAGTCATGACACTCACCTCTTTCCAGTTAACTTGTTCACCTGTGGAATGTTCCAAAAAAGGTGCATTATGAGCATTCCTCAACTTTCCAAGTCTTTTCTTGCCCCTCTCCCAGCTTTTTATGGAATGTGTTGCAAGCATCATTTTCAAAATGAGTGAATATTTGCAACAAAACAACAAAATCTAAGTTAAAACATTTTTTTTTCCAATTTTTAAATATCTTGTCTTTGTAGAGTATTTAATTGAACATACAACTAGGAAAATAAGTATTGAACACATCAACATTTTTCTCCAACATATTTGTGATGGAGCCATTGACCTGAGATTTTCACCAGATATCAACAACCCAAGTAATCCATACATACAAAGCAATAAAGGCAACTGTTCACAAAACACATTATATTTAATAAAGTGGAATCACACAGGGAAAAAGTATTGAACATGCTTGGTGAAATTCATTTAATATTTAGTAGAAAAGCTTGTTTTAATAACAGCTTCCACATGCTTCCTGTATGGAGAAGCTAGGTGCAGGCATTGCTCAGGAATGATTTCAGCCAATTCTTCCACACAAACTGTCTTCAAATCTTCAAACTGTTTCTTCTTCAAATCTTCAAACAGTTTGTGTGGAAAAGACATACTTTACCTGCCTTTAAACTGTATGACTTGGGTCAAACATTTTGGGGATCCTTCCACAAGCTTCTCACAATAGTTTGCTGGAATTTTGGCCACTTCCTCTTGACAGAACTGGTGTAACAGAGTCAGGTTTGAAGGCCGCTTTGCTCACACACATCTTTTCAGCTCTGCCCACAAATTTTCGATGGCATTGAGATCATGGCTTTGTGATGGCCACTCCAAAACAATGACTTTGTTGTCCTTAAGCCACTTTGTAACTAAATTGGCGGTATGCTTTGAGTCATTGTTCATTTGGAAGCCCTATCTCTCACCAAGAGATGATGCTTCATATATTTTCACATAGGGCTGTCGTGGTAGAGGAATTTCCCCTGCGGTGACAGTAGATAGCTCAACACTGTGATATGCGGTATTATTGCAAATGTTTTTAGGACCCTGTGGTCTTGTATTTTAAACAGGGTTCATAACTTACGTGGCAAAGGATAGAAGCTGTGAGAAACTCGTTGCAGCTCCACTTTCAACTTTATGTGCGTGTGTGACAATTGTGCAGCGCTCCGGTCTTACTAGGCATAAACTGCTGCTTCTGTTAAAAAAAAAAAAAAAGATAATTTTCATAAAGCAGTGGCGGGAACTCCAGTATTTCAACTACGGGGTGTGTGGACTGGAGATTGCAGTGACATTCAGCTTATTTAAACAGGACAGCCTTTGCACAGGACTCTGCGTGGCTCTTGTCTCTGTGATTTTTGGATTTTTGCCGCTGTCCGAAAAATCAAACAATCAATGCACTATGCAGTAGTTGTTTTGCTCTCGGAGCTCAATTATAAACACTCTATTCAGAAAGAAATAACACACTTTGTGCCCTTTCAGTGCTCACTGTCATGGCTGTATTTAGCAAGGAGTCCAAAGACTTCCAACCACTAACTGCCTGCTGGAGTCTGTCTGGAGAGAGAGTACTCCACATGGTGCTGACGCCACTAGCACCCGGTGCCATGAGAGCTTGCACAGTACCGGGTGCTGACGCCGTTAGTACCAGGTGCAAGCATGCTGCTGGCAATAAAAATACACTGAAGATTAAACCATTTATTTATTAATCAATAGGGGCACATAAGTGAACAACGAGATTTAGTCTCACACACACACAAAAAAGTGAAAACTGTGGTTGTTGCGGTTGCCCACTACCCTCTGCGGTAGGCTTGTCCATAGCCTGGTACTACATAATTGTGGTTATCGTGACAGCACTATTTCCACATAATTTTCTTTCCTCTTAATGCCATCTATTTTGTGAAGTGCACAGTCCCTCTTGCAGCAAAACACCCCACAACATCATGCTGCCAACCCCGTGCCTCACAGTTGGAATGGTGTTATCAGGCTTTCAAGCTCCCTCCTTTTTCATCCAAATGTAACAATGGTCATTACGGTCAAACAATTAAATTTTAGTTTCATCAAACCACAGGACATATCTCCAAAAATTAATGTCTTTGTCCCTCTGTACATTTGCAAACTGTAATCTGACTTTTTATGTTGCTTTTTGAATAATGGCTTCTTCCATTATAAGATCACTGAAGGTCAAAACCACCCGTCACAGGAACAGTTTCTTTCCTCAAGCCATCACTCTGATGAACTCCTAACATTCACCTAGTCCTACCTGTTGCTGTACTCATGACTTTTCATCCATTCTTACATTGCACATAACTCTCACACTGCTTTTTACTTCATTCACATTATATCACTGAATCTGAGTTCACATTGAAATACTGTATGACTGTATATTTTTTATATATTTCTGCAAAGTGTGGATAGTCTGAGTAAATAACTGCATACATTCCTGTATATATTTGCATCCTTTTATAGAAATGTGGAGAGACTGTAATTTACTGTACATACTCTGTTGTCATTGAATCCTTATTTAAATCTTATTTAAATCCTCCACCTGAACAACGAGAGCAAGTTTTTAGCCAAAGTCAAATTCCTTGTATGTGTTGTGCATACTTGGCCAATAAAGCTGATTCTGATTCTGATTCTGATTCCTCGCTGAGTGGTCTTTCAACCCATGACAGTACAGGACTTGTTTCATTGTGGATAATGACACAGTTTTACTAGCTTCATCCAGCATCTTCACAAGGGCTTCTGGTTTTGTTCTGAGGCTGATATGAACATTTTGCACCAGAACACATTCATGTCTAGGATACAGAACCTGTCTCCTTCCTGATCAGTATGATGGCTGGACATTCCCATGGTGTTTATACTTGTGCATGATTGAACAGATGAACATGGCACCTTCAGGCATCTGGAAATTGTACCCAAGGATGAACCAGAATTGAGGAGGTCCACAATTCTCTTCCTGATTTCTTGGCTGATTTCCCCATGATGTCACACAAGGAAGCAGTGTGTTTGAGGTGTGCCTTAAAATGCATCCACAAGTGTGCCTCCAATTAACTCAAATGTTGTCAGTTAACCTATCAGAAGCTTCCAAAGCCTTGACATCATCATCTGGGCTTTCCCAAATTGTTTAAAGGCATAGTAATCTTAGTGTACAGTAGTGTGAAAAAGTGTTTGCTCCCTTCCTGATTGTTCATTTTTTTGGATGTTTGCCACACTTAAATGTTTCAGATCATTAACCAAATTTAAATATTAGACAAAGATAACACGAGTAAACACAAAATGCAGTTTTTAAACAAAAGTGTTTATTATTAAGGGAAAAAAATCCAAACCTACATGGCCCTGTGTGAAAAAGTGATTGCCCCCTAAACCTAATAACTGGTTGGGCCACCCTCAGCAGCAACAACTGCAATCAAGCGTTTGCAATAACTGGTAATGAGTCTTTTACAGCGCTGTGGAGGAATTTTGGCCCACTCATCTTTGCAGAATTGTTGTAAATCAGCCACATTGGAGGGTTTCGAGCATGAACCGCCTTTTTAAGGCCACAGTATCTCAATCAGATTCAGGTCAGGACTTTGACTAGGCCACTCCAAAGTCTTCATTTGTTTTTCTTAAGCCATTCAGAGGTGGACTTGCTGGTGTGTTTTGGATCATTGTCCTGCTGCATAACCCAAGTGTGCTTCAGCATGAGGTCACGAACAGATGGCCGGATATTCTCCTTCAGGATTTTTTGGTAGACAGCAGAATTCATGCTTCCATTTACCACAGCAAGTCTTCCAGGTCCTGAAGCAGCAAAACAGCCCAAACCATCACACTACCACCACCATATTTCACTGTTGGTAGGATGTTCCTTTTCTGAAATGCTGTATTACTTTTTTGCCAGATGTAAACACACACCTTCCAAAAAGTTCAACTTTTGTCTCATCAGTCCGCAGAGTATTTTCCCAAAAGTCTTGGGGATCATCAAGATGTTTTCTAGCAAAGCTGAAATGAGCCTTTATGTTCTATTTGCTCAGCAGTGGTTTTAGTCCTGGAACTCTGCCATACAGTTCCTTTTTGCCCAGTCTCTTTCTTATGGTGGAGTCATGAACACTGACCTTAACTGAGGCAAGTGAGGCCCGCAGTTCTTTGGCTGTTGTTGTGGGGTCTTTTGTGACCTCTTGGAAGTTGTTGCTGCACTCTTGGGGTAATTTTTGTCAGCCAGCCACTCCTGGGAAAGTTCACTACTGTTCCATGTTTTTGCTATTTGTGGATAATGGCTGTCACTGTGGTTTGGTGGAGTCCCAAGGCTTTAGAAATGGCTTTATAAACTTTTCTAGACTGATAGAGCTCAGTTACTTTGTTTCTCATTTGTTCCAGAATTTCTTTGGATCGCAGCATGATGTCTGGCTTTTGAGGATCTTTTGGTTGACTTCACTTTGTCAGGCAGGTCCTATTTAAGTGATTTTTTGATTGAGGACAAGTGTGGCAGTAATCAGGCCTTGGCATGGCTAGAGAATATGAACTCAGTTTCCAAAGATGTGATAAACCACAGTTAATTTATGTTTTTATGGGGGGGGCACTCACTTTTTCACACAGTGTCATGTAGGTTTGGATTTTTTTTTTACATTTAATAATAAACACCTTTATTTAAAAACTGGATTTTGTGTTTACTTGTGTTATCTTTGTCTAATACTTAAATGTGTCTGATGATCTGAAACATTTAAGTGTGACAAACATACAAAAAAATGAGCAATCAGGAAGACAGCAAACACTTTTTCACACAACTGCATGTAAGCTTCTGACTTTGAAGAAAGTAGTAAAAAAAAATATTGAGCAAATATAAAAAATATTTACCAAATAGAAATAATTTTGGTAATCCAAACCGACCTAAAACAGCAAAAGTTTAGTCTGATTTAATGGCAGGCAGTGGGAACAAAAAGGTTATGTGTCTTTTTTATACAGTGCATGTAAAGTTCTGGTTTCAACTGTATAGTTAATTTTTATTTGTATATGTAAAAAAGGCTGACTTTTACCAACTGTTTCCATGGGATGCATCATTGTTGAAAGCCGTGCACACTATTTACTGTGTGTCAAGTCAAATTATTGAGGCAACTTGAGGCTGTTGGTCATGCTTACAGAGTGGTGCAGCCATCAGGAGGTAAAATGGGTAAAACAGTGATCTTCTCCTCTTGAAACCTTTCGTTTGAACTCACGTATTCTAGTTTAAATTTTCGGCATTAAAGGAACATTTTTAGGGTTAGGCACTTTCAGATGCTGGACCAGCTGGCAGCTGTCCATGATGCTGAAGATGAGCCAAAGATGGAAATGCATAACAGGATTTTCTCCCCTCTCGATATCTTTCCTCCGCTACTCTTTCCAATATATTAAACAGTTCTTTCCAGGAAAGAAAATTACAAAGCACTTTACAATAACCACTTGTTTAACTTTGATGAACGTGCAAGCTGGCGGCCACCTATTATGTTCAGGCAGCCCATCAAACTCTATTACGATACTTTTGATGGGTTTTGGCAACAGGCCTGAAGCACTGTGTTTACTTACTTGGCACCCTGTTAATTGCTTTAAGAGGCCTCAACACCCGCACTGTTCTGATGGCAGTGAAGTTGATGTTCTGCAGGTCCAGGGAGTATTCCACCATCCTGAAAAAATGTTCAAAAACAAGCAGGAAAGTTAGAAGTAAAATACATATTGTAAAATTTACTGTGACATAGTGTATCTCTTTTGTAAAAGCAGGGATTGGCAGTTTATACTATTGAGTAGAAACTCCCAACTGCCTCATCTTAGCCAATTTAGAGAATGTTTTTGGCAATGCATGCAGCTCCAAAAAATGTAAAACAGCTTGAGTCAGTGTTACTAGGGAGTGAGATTTGTCCTCTCAAATGTGTAAGTTTGATCTCATATTTTTAATCACCTTTTTTGTAAATGCGCCACTGTTTTATTGAAAAATTATGGGACTTGTCCCTCCTAAATTTCTGACTTTTTCTTGTTAATATGATACTTCTATTGATTATATTTTCAGATAAATGTGTGTCAAATAAATATGTTGCTTTTTAAACTACTTTTCTACAAAGGAACAACAAATGTTTTATTTTTTTATTGCAAAATTGCATATTTTCTCTCAAATTTAAAACTTATCTTGTGAATTTGTGACTTTTCAGGTCAATCTGTAACTTGTTAATGGGCTTATACTCCTTTTATAAAAGGCCTCAAAGAGCTAAAACAAATTGCACAAAAAAAGAAGAGAAAAAAACCCTACTATTTAAATTATGGCAGAGAAGAAATTTCACAAAAACAGCTGATTTCATGCACTCCTTCCTCCAGCTTTGTTCTTGTTCTTTAAAAAAAAAAAAAAAAACACCCTCACAATTACTCTCCTGCTGAGCTGAGCCTGATACAAATTAATGGGCTGCAATTTATGTTCATAATAAAGTGAGAAAATCAAAGAAACCTGGGTCAAAGCAATAGAATAGAATTTTGTTTAAATAGGGACAGTGTACATTTTAGCCAGGGGCTTAAATCTCGGGGGGGTCACAGGGGTCATGTCCCCCACTTCCATAAAGCTGTCTCCCCAAAAAATCACATTGTAAACACAACCATGTTTTATTTGAACAGCACAATAATGTTCGTTGACGGCATAATACAAGTGGTGCAACATTGACATTTATAACTATTGAAAGATTAGAAACACACACCCCCCCATCCTCACAGTGGTTTAGTCCAATTTGTTTCTCCCCCGCAGGTGGGGCTGCTGCGTCTCCTTACACACACGCTGACAGAGAGGCAAAGAGCAGTTAGGAGTAAGTAAGTGAATTGAAAGCTTAATGAGTGAAGGGTTAATAAGTTATTTATCAGTTCATGTTTTCAACAGTCACATACAGAACATGAAAAGCGATATTTCATCTCATTTGTCCAAAGTCTGCCGGCATGTTTTACATAAACTCAGCATATAGCATGTTAAGCTAATTAGTAGGGATGTAATGTGATGATGCATCACGACACGGATATACTGTGTTATGAAGTTTAGACCGGACCATAAATCTGAATCTGAAGTCATGTGTTTTATACTGGATATTTAGTTCACAGTGTTCTGGACTTGTAGCCGACACATTTATGCCAAAACATTTTTCTTTTACTTAAGGAAAAAATAAATCTAGGCTAATTATGCACATTATTATTAATATTATTAATATTAATAATATTAATATTATTGTTTTAGGGAGCAGTATCTCAATTTCGTTGCATTGTCTTTTTTAGCAATGGAATGACAATAAAGGCACTTTGACTTTGACTTTGACATTATCTGTAGTTGGGTGTTGCATCTCTCCTAAATCTGAAAATAACGTGTGCTTGTGCTTATCCAGTTAAGGCAGAGAAAAGAAAACTAACAGACATCCGGTCATTTTTCAGTGCACCGAAATGACAAGGAAGTAGAAGGATCCCAATAAGATTAAGGCAGTTTGTTGTAAAATGTTCATATAAAGGAATGAGGAGTTTATGAAAATGTTTTATAGTTGTTTCATTCGGGACAGCAAAGTCAGGGCAGAGAGCTGGGCACAGAGAGACGGTCAGTCAACCAGAGATACAGAGTCTCAGAGAATTCTCTTAGTTCTCCTTATTTCTTAAACTACTTTCTTAGACTATTTCTTCTCCTTACTCTTAGACTACTGAAAAAATACAGTGCCTTGCAAAAGTATTCCCCCCTTTTGCTTTTTACCTATTTTGTTGCATTACAACTTGTAATATATATGTATTTAATGGTGATTTTATATAATATTTTGCAAAAAAAATGTCTACATTTGTGAAATGAAATGAGAGAAATATGAAAATAAAAAAAAAATAAAAACATACATTGGCATGTACATATGTGCAGTATTCACTCCTTTGCTATGAAGCCCCTAAACGTTCTGGTGCAACCAGTTACCTTCAGAAGTCACAAAAATAGTAAAATAAAGTCCACCTGTGTCCAATCTAAGTGTCACGTGATAATTTTGCATAAACTGATAAGGCACTGTATATGTGTATTGGGTAGTAGCGAGTTTGAATGAATGAATGAATGGATTTGTTTATTTCGGATAGTACATTACAGGTTAAAAGAAACTGTATAATATAACAACAAGGTCAAATTAGACAAAGACTCCTTCTACTATACAATTTCACGTGAGTTCCACGTGAGTTTGAAAGATATATTATTTCTATTCTAGGAGGCAGACAGTTCACACTCAGGGACTGTGGGGGAAGGGCCAACCAGAGAGCTGGAGACTTCATCTGACAGCCCAGGGGACAGGGATACAGCAGGTCAAGATCAGAAACGTTCTACCAGCAGCAGCACCAGCACAGGGACAGGGTACAGAGGCACAGCAGGGAAATCAGACCTCAGTGAGTGTACCAAACCATATCAACCACATCCACAATTTATGGAACTACAAACTCTTGCTCATAGAACACTTACATTCCAAGACAAATGGTTTCGGGATTTTCCATGATTACATTACTGTCCATCACTTGAAGGGGTCTTGTGTTTTTACTGCAGCAAAGACTACTCTCACCAGTCCTCTTTTGGACAAAGAGCTGATGCTGCATTCATCAGTGCAGGCTTCAGAAACTGGAAAAAGGCCATTGAAAAATTCACAGTACACCAAAACTCTCAAGCCCACCACAACTATGTGTGAGTGCACATCAGCCGAATCCAATCAGTGCCCAGTTATCCAGCACATGGGGTAAACAGCAGGAGGTAGCAAGACATTGCTTAGCGAAAATTGTTAGTTCTGTGCGGCATGTAGCAAGACAGGGACAAGCCTAAAGAGGCCACACTACTGAAAGTGGTAATCTGTATCAGCTCTTGAAACTTAAGGGATAAGAGGATGACCCAGTGTTGCAAAAGTGGTTAACAGAGTGCAGCACGATGTACACAAGCCCCAAATCTCAAAATGAAATTCTGAATATCATGGCCAATACCATAATTTAAGGCATTGCAGCTGAAATTAGGTCTCTTCTCGTTGTTCAGTTTTCAGTGATCGTTGATGGTACTCAGGATGTTTCTAGTGCTGAGCAGGAGAGTGTCTGTCTGTGCTATGTGGACCATGATCTCGTCCCATAAGAGGAGTTTGTTGGGCTGTATGAGGTGTCTGAGACAACAAGCCAGGACATAGCAATGGTGGTAGTTGATGTGTTGTTGAGGCTTAATCTATCTATGTCTTGTTTACGTGGGCAGACTTATGATGGCACCTCAAACATGGCAGGACGGTTCACAGGCACACAGGCAATATTGAAGAGGCAGCAGCCATTAGCCCTCTATGTGCATTGTGGTGCTCACTGTGTAAATCTAATTACACAGGTTAGCTGCATGTCCTCCCCACTGATTCGGGACTGCCTTTCTTGGTTCCACCAGTTAGGTGTCCTCTTTGGCCAGTCAGGCAAGTTCAAGAGCATGTTTGAAAACATTGCTATGTGTGAAGATATGTGCAGGTATTAACAAGCCTAGAGGAGATGGCAGAAAACACATCCAAGACAGGTTCAACTGCCAATGGCTTATTTGAGCACTTCAGTAAAGGCAAGACTGTGTTGGGCCTCACACTTGCCACTGCTGTTGTTGGAGAGCTGGAATGCCTGAACATTTCTCTACAAAAGAAAACCCAGACTGTCTCAGGAATGAAGGCTGCAATTAATTGTGTGAGGTCTTCTCTTGAGGGAAAGAGAATTGACAAGAGCTAGCTTGCACTATATGAGAAAGTCATTGAAGCCACTGAGTCTATTGAGTTGAAACATCCAAGACGCCTTTTCTGGGAAACCAATAGATTACTACAGGGCAGAGTTCTTTAAAGTGTTGGACAGTGTGGAGGTTCAGTTTGGTGACCGCTTTGACCAGGAGACTGTAAAGCTTCTGCAAAAGGTGGAGAGTGCACACCTCACTGGGGAATAAGATGACTCTCTAGATCAGTACCCTGAGCTGAACAGACCTGTCTCCGTTCAGCTTCCTGTCTTTCACAACAAATACCCCTGTAGCAGCAGTGATTCTCATGGGGTTGCCAGTGGAGGTGAGGGGGTTGTTCGATCAAGTGGAGGTACTCATCAGAATCTTGTTGATAGTGCCAGTGTCTTCATCTGAAGTTGAGGAGTTTTAGTGCACTGCACAGACTTAAGAGTTGGCTTCGTACTACTATGGTCCAAGACAGAGTGAACAATGTGGTTGTCTGTAATGTCCATAGGACAGACTGGACAAATTGGGCATAAAATGATCTGCCAGGAGTTTGTTGGATCCAGTAACACCAGAATAAAAACATCTGGTTCTTTTGTTTAGAGAGATGGAGACCAGTTTGTTGTGACATGGTGTTCCAAAGAGTGTGAAGATAGTTCCCCCCTCTGTTCAGAGCCAAAGAGTGCATTTACTTCAAGATACTTGACCCATTTCCTGTATAATTGCTACTATATGAAAAACAGCCAAATAAATAAGTAAAATGTTGCAAATGTAATAAAAATGCATAGATGACCCTTTAGATAGTTAGGAGGATGTGTTTAAGTGCACATTCCCTCATTGCAGACACAAACTGTTTTCCTATCTGGCATTAATGATGATGAAAAATCATCAGGAAAAAAAAAACCAGGAGTGGGACATTTCTGTTTATATTGTAAATAATACATTTTGTATGATAGAGTAATAGTTTTAGCATTTTTCACCGTAGAAAAGTGGTTCAAATACACTGTTGCCCAAAAAGTGTGTATATTTTGTTAATTTTTTTCTAGATTTTGCTGCCAATTGTGTTTGTTTTCTTTGCTTATTTTGTTTATTTTGATACATTTTTGTCTATATTTGTTCATTTCTTCAGTAATGAGTCTTTTTGCCTCCACAAAAAGAAACATAAGTAATAATGAGGACTTCCAGTTGAGCATGCAAGCACGCTAGCTTGCACAATTTGATATTTAAAAGTACTTTTGCAAACTCCTTTAACAATTATTTCCATTCCTCCATGACTAAAGACTCCAGGGACTGCTACCATGCCAAAGAGAGGTCAAAAAAAAAATGGATGTGTCATCTTTTTTGACGGCTAACTCTGCAGCTAAGTTCGCTAGCCAACCTGCACAGCTTCTCTCCTCTCCTTCAGCAGAGTCAGCCACTGCTGACTTTCAGGCCACTATTGACAAACTAAGGAAGGAACATCTTGAGTCGATGGCAAATTTTCAGAAAGAATGTGGGGCAGCTATTTCAGCTCTGCAGCAAGATGTTGATGGACAGGGGAGAAAAAATTTGAGAGGTAGAGGAATCCCTCACCAACACCTGTGACAGACTCACGGGGCTAGATGAGATGGTGATTTTGCTTACAAAGGAAAATGAGGCAATTAAGAAACAATTGGACTACTTGAGCAACTACACATGAAGAGAGAATATCTGCAATATTGGCTTACCTGAGTCTGCGTAATTGCCCAATCTAGCTAACTTTATCAGTGGTCTCCTTCGTGAATTTTTTGGTCCAGCTGCTTTTGAGATGCCAATTTTCATTGACCGCGTCCACCGGACTGCCGCACCCAGACCTTCAGCGGCAAGAGACAGGCCAAGGCCACTTCTGGTCCGGACGCACAGCTACAGGGTCCGAGAGCTAATACTGCGTCTCGCCAGCCGCCACAATGGACCGATTTTGTACCAAGGCAAGCAGATCCACTTCTTCCCAGACCTCAGCCCAGAGGTGGCCCGGCTCTGCTGCACCTTTAACAGGGTGAAGCGCAGGCTCCATCAAGCTAACATCTCTTTTCGTCTTTATCACCCAACTTGTCTGGTTTTCATGTGGAACAACAATTGTGTCAGCTTTACAAGCCCTTCAGAAGTGCTTGTGTTCATTAACGAACATATACCGACTTTGACAACCACGGGGGACTCTGCCGATACTTATGATTGATGACTGACTCTCAGGTACTGCAGATACTTTTTACACCAGAAGCTCAAAGTGTTTTGAGCCTAGAGTTGTTGTTAAACGTTAAATATGTTAAGCTTCAGTGCTCTGATTGTTAGGGTGATTTTATTGCACATTTTATTGTAATGGTGTCCCTCGATAATTGGATAACTGGAACATTGTTAATGTGCTTCCACTTATCCCAAACTATTTGGGGTTTGGACTATTTAGAGATTTTTCACCCCCTCTCTTTCTTTAGTCCATAATAGCCTTACTATTACAGGACTGTCTTTGAGGGTGTCCTGGTTTCATTTTTAGTTTTCCACGCCCCATTGTTCTTAATCTTTTTTATCCCGCCCCTTTTTCCCCCCTCATTGTGCTTCTTGTAAGATTATTTTGTTTGATCACCAGGATGACTTGTAACCTAATCAGTCAAGGTTTTTTTTTCCTCGACTCCTTTATTTTTAATTTCTTTATAAGTGACTGTATTTTCTGTTACTATTCATAGATTTGCATGAGTTTGCATCCTTTTTTTAAGATATTATTTAGCAGGATGCTGTTAAGCATACGTCCTACTATGCACAAGCATACAACTACTGTGTTTTACAGGGTGGGTGACCTTCACCTCACTGAAGGAGGTGAATGGCTTGGAGGTTTTATTTTTGTTGTTTTGTTTTTTTACTTCTTTGAATGTGTGTGTGTGTGTGTGTGTCCCCCAAAAAATCCCCAATCCCCAGTCGTTATTCGTGCTTTTCCCTGGTGAGAGGCAAAAATGTCAATTAGCGACCCTGTAAGTAACTTGTATACAAATTTTATTAGCTGGAATGTTAATGGTCTAAATAATCCTGTGAAAAGAGAATGAGTTGTTGACCATCTTCATCATCTGAATGTGGGCATTGCCTTTTCACAGGAGACACACCTTCGCACTCTTGACCACTTTAGGATCATGAAAGAATGGGTGGGGCAGCTCTTCCTTTCAAACTTCCACTCCAAAAGCAGAGGTACCTGTCATAAACTGGCCCCTCCAGGGCAAAAGACAGGCCCAAGCGCTGAACTGTAGTGTGACATTTATTAACAAAATACAAAAACAGTGCACAAACACAAAAATACAAACAAAGCAACTTACAGAAATGGCACCCCAGAGCTGAGATCACTCTGGAGGAGATGAAAGATGAGGAAAGAGTCCAATAACACCAGAGCTAGTCCTTAGACATTGGACTTCAGACAATGCTGCCACACTGAGAGAACAACCAGCAGTCCTTAAATAGTGGGCAAATCAGCGGCAGGTGCGGGGAGCTGAGTGAGCAGGTGACCTGATTAATCAACTACTCACAGCTTGAGATTGCAGGAAGGCAGCGTGAGTAGTTGGTGGGAGTGTCTGGGCAAGAGGATATACAAAGAACTGACAACATAATAATAACAGACATACCAAACTCAGAAAATAAATTGAGTCTGAGCTCAGAGGGGAAATTAGAGCTCAGACTCATGACAGTACCGCTATCCTCATCCATAAAGATGTTCCCTTTCTTGTCTCCAACTCTATTTTAGGCCCTAAGGGTCGTTATGTTATGGTCTTTGGTACTCTTTATAATACTGCCCTGGCACTTGTTAACATTTATGCTCCGAACTGGGATGACATCAATTTTTTTAACCATCTTTTCAGCTCCATCTCAGATTTAGACAGACACCACCTAATTCATGGTGGTGACTTTAACCTAGTTTTAGATCCTAGTCTCAGCCGTTCTTCGAACAAACCCTGTCCCATCTCAACATCAACCGAAGGAATTAACTTATTTATGAATGATCATGAATATGTTGACCCTTGGCATTTTAAATTCCCATCCTCAAAATCCTATTCTTTCTTTTCACATGTACATAATTCTTTTTCTCAAATAGATTATTTTTTGATGCCTTTTTACTTGGCTCAATGAAAGTCTGTGACTATGAAGGCATTTTTATCTCAGACCACATACCCCTTAAACTTCAGCTTGCTATACAGGAAAATATGTCACCTAAACCCTGGCGCTTCAAATCCCCTTCGTCTTTCAGGCCCTTATTTTGTATCTTATTTAACAGACAAAATTGATTTATTTCTTGAAACCAATTCTATTTTGGATACTTCAGCATCTATTCGCTGGGAAGCGTTAAAGGCTTATTTGCATGGGCGTATAATCTCCTTTACTTCTCAAACTAACAAGCATTGCAAAAGTAAAATTTCTGAGCTCATCTCCTCTATTCTCCACCTGGACCATTAGTATGCAGTAAGTCCCACACCAGGGCTCCTTGAGGAAAGGACAATAAAAAAAAAATTGTTTAAAAGTTTTTACTCTAAGTTATATACAGTACATCTGATTCTCAACGTGACCCAAATCTATTTACTAACTTTTTTTAATAATTTGAACATTCCTCAACTTAATCCAGATGATGGATGATGGATGATGAAGAAACAGTCACCCCTGAAACAATAAAAAGTTCAATCTTATCTTTGTAGAGTGGGAAGACTGTGGAGCTTGATGGCTTCCCAGCCCAATTCTATAAGAAATTTTTGTAACAAGTTCGTGACTCTCCTACACGCATTGTAAATGGAGTCATTTCAGGTAAAAGTGCTCCCCCCAACTTCATATCAAGCCACCATTTTGCTTTTATTAAAAAAGAATAAAGACCCCCTGTACTGCTCTTCTTATCGACCAATAAGCCTTTTTAATCGGGACTTCAAAATTCTGACCAAAGCTCTTGGTCAGAGTTTAGAATTAATCCTCCCTTTTATTATCTCTGACGATCAGACTGGCTTTATCCGTAACAAACAGTTAATTTCCAATGTGTGCAGACTACTCAACATTTTACACACTCCCTCTGTGCACTCTGCTCATGAGGCTGTCATTTCACTCGATGCGGAAAAGGCCTTTGATCGCGTCAAGTGGGATTACCCCTTCTTCACATTGGGCAAATTTGGCTTTGGCCCTAATTTCATCTCATGGGTTAAGCTGTTATATGCATCACCTATGGCCTTCATTCTTACCAGCCAACTAATGTCTGACCATTTCCACCTACATAGAGGCACGAGACAAGGGTGCCCTCTGAGACCCCTCTTGTTTGCTATTGCTATAGAACCTCTTACTATAGCATTGAGATAGCACAGTAGGATAGAGGGAATTGTCTGGGGTGGTCAGGTACATACAGTCTCTCTTTAGGCGGATGACCTCCTTCTTTTTATCACAAACCCTACCACGACTCTCCCCCATGTCTTTTCGACACTGAGTGCTTTTGGAGCCATTTCTGGCTATAAGCTTAATTTGCAGAAAAGTGAATATTTCTCTTTAATTTCTTCCTCCACTCTCCTAATCAATGTACCTTTTAAAATTGTGAAGGATTCTTTTCATTACCTTGATATAACTATCACTTGGTCATATTCAAAACTTTTCCAAGCTAATTTCACCCCCTTCTTGAACGCTGTAAATCCGACTTTGCAAGATGGGCTGCCCTTCCGCTTTCTTTAATTGGCAAACTTAATTCAGTGAAAATGAATACCCTCCCCAAATTTCTTTACCTCTTTCAATGTCTTCCTATCGTTCCGCACTCATCTTTTTTTTAAAACACTGCAACAATTAATCTGTTTTTTTTTTTTTGTTTGTTTTTTGTTTGGTGGGGGGGGGGGGGGGGGACCAGCAAGGATACGTAAAGAATTTCTTGAGAGGCCTAAACACCTGGGAGTTCTTTCCTCGCCTAATTTTCAATACTACTATTGGGCATCTAATCTGAGTAACATGTCTTTCTGGCTTCTTCCTCCAGATAATGCAAACCATCCTGCGTGGGTTAACATTGAGGCCTCACTGTCGTCCCTACTCTCAGGCAGCTCTCCTCAGTGCTTTGCTTCCTCTTCCGGTCTCCATTTCCAAAAAGAACGTGGTGTTGTGGCATTCGTTAAAGATTTTGAGGCAGTTTAAGTTGACCCTTGGGATACATGGCATTTCTCTATTCTCCCCTATTCTGGATAACCCCTTATTCCCTCCTGCCAATCATTCCTCTTCTTTTTTTAGCTAGGCTGCCGGAAGAAGAAGCAACGCTCCGAGGAGAGCTGCCTGAGAGTAGGGACGACAGTGAGGCCTTAATGAATGCAGAATCTCCAGCACTTGTACATAAATAAAACTTTCACCAGTTTCACCCAACTTGCAGTTAAGTTTAACCTGCCGCGCAGTCACTTCTTTCAGTATCTTCAGAGAAGGGACCTGATCAGAAAGAAGTTTCCCAATTTCCCACTCTACCCACCTGAAACTCACCTGGACCAGGTCATGACCAAGTACTTGCAATCTCAGAGGAGGAGGCTCGCTAAAATATATGAATATAGTATTTCAATTAAAACACCTTTGTTAGTTCTCATTGAACAACACTGGGAAGATGAGCTTGATTTTGACATTGTGGATGATATTTGGGACACAGTCCTTAAACGTGTACACTCTTCATCTATTTGTGCACGTCGCAGTTTGATCCAGTTTAAAGTATTGCTTTGTCTCCATTATTCCAAATCTGCCCTATCTAAAATATATGTGAACACAGACCCCCTGTGTGATAGATGCAAACTAGTGCCTGCGACCCTTTATCATATGTTTTGGGGATGTTCTGAGTTAGACCATTTTTGGTCCTCATTCTTTAGTTTATTCTCTAGAATATTTAAGAAAAGTATCTCCCCTTCCCCCCGACTGCTATTTTTGGTGTACCTCCAACAAACACAACAAACACATCTAAAACTTTCCAACAGAATAAGGCTCTTGCTGTTGCATCCTTACTAGCACAACGATTAATATTGTTGAACTGGAAAAACGCTGCCCGGCCCACCCACACTCACCTCATTCGTAATATTATGTCTGATCCCAAAGTGGAAAAGATTCGATACATGGTAAATGGTGCCCTCCAGGACTTTCACAGCATGTGGGACTGCTTTATAAACCTTGTGAAGGAGCTGGATGGTCTACAATTAGACTGAAGGACATTCAGCAGTCTGTTTACTCTGATCTGCTCTGGTTGACAATATTTCACCTTTGTTCATGCAACTGGCAACCCCCCCCCCCCCCCCATGTGTGTCCTGTCTTAAGTGGTGTTGATTGTTTTTATGAATGAGTGGTGTGTACAGGGGTTTTGTTTTTTGTCATTATTTTTTTTTGTTTCATTTTATTATTTTTCTCTTCTCTGTTTTGTTCAGGGTTTACCAATGTTTGGGGTGTTGATACATTGTGGATTCTCTGTTTTACATTCAGGCTGTGTCTTTGTCATATGAATGTAAAGTACTAATCCTGTATGTACAGGCAAAAAAAAAAAAAAAAAAAAAACAAACTTAAAAAAAGAAACATAAGTAATAATGGACGGGTATTAATCATGATTACTGTAAATGAATCCTCAGTATCACTATGATTAATCAGATTAAAAAATGTTATTGTTTGACAGCCCCAGTTTTAAGACATTGAGATTTTGTTTTGTTGTTGCTTGTTAATAAATACATATTTTTGAAGAATAGTTTGATGTAATTTAGTTATTCATTAAGGTATTTCTTCTAGTTTTAGAACTTAATTTGCGCTTTAAATTCTTGTAAAGCTGCTGTGGTGGGGATCAGACCAGTGCTCATGGTGAGCAAAGACATTTTGTTAGATCATATATGGTGTAACTGACACCGACCACCCAATACAACTTTTGGTATTGCTGGCTGACCGTGTAAAAACCTGCAGACAGGTAGGATATGGACTAATAAGGAACAATGACATAATTATCTAACATCATTAGATAAGACATTTCAGAAAGTATCAGACAACACAGCAAAAATGGAATTTTTTTATGTCCCCTTCAAAAATTAAGCTCTCAGCTTTTCCTGTTTATTGTCCCCCTAACAGTGAAATGCGATTTTCACCCCTGATTTTAACATTACAAAAAATGCAACTCATGTGCTGTACAGAGAGTTTTATAGCTATTGCTAATTTTAAACTCATGTCCCTAGCTGGGCTTTTACATGAACAATTTAATCAACACAATACAATTAAATGATCAACAAACCAAAACTACACCATGCTGCACAATAAAATACATATATGCGATAATCACAACAAGCATTAAAAGACAAACATACTAAAACTACATTACACAGTAGGGCTATGCGATATGACAATATGTATCAGGTGACGCAATTAAAAACATCTATCATTTCATATAAAACTATCGTTTATATTGGGATTTAAAAGACACATACCTCGTTTCTACTTAACACCGCCTTGCCTCTCCCCCGCATTGCGCCAGGTATGTGGGTGCGGTAGCTAATTGTGTTTGCCCGGGATGTGGGGCTGTTTCCCACCATACTGCGTCAGAGAGGATAGTCCTCTAACCTAACTAACTAACTAACCTGCACTTATATAGCGCTTTTCTAGTCACAAAGACCACTCAAAGCGCTTTCACTAATACTAACCCTCTATTCTAAGGGCCTATAGGAAACAGATATCTAGGGACAATTTAGAACAGCCAATTAACCTAACATGCATGTCTTTGGATTGTGGGAGGAAACCGGAGCCCCCGGAGTAAACCCACACAGCACAGGGAGAACATGCAAACTCCACACAGAAAGGTTCCAACCCCTGCCAACCTGGGGATTTGAACCAGGAACCTTCTAGCTGTAAGGCAACAGTGCTAACCACTGCACCACCGTGCTGCCCACGGTGCTGCCCACGTGCTGCCCACGGTTACCTCCAATTAACCTCATTTTAATTGGAGGTAAGTAATGTTAACGCCATCTCACTCTAATTATAAAACAGCAATTGTTAAATGACAATGCAAACTTACCTCTAATACGAAACATCGTGCATCAGACAGTTGTTTCTTTGGTTTAAATTACTGCTGAGTTTCTTAATTTTTGTCTGAAAAAAATATTACTAAGGCTGCAAAGGTGTGTGACAGCGGTTTCATACACACTAAACAATAAATAAATTAAAACATGGTGGAGGAACAAGCTGGCTCTTAATGTAACTTACTTGATTTCAAATAATTTTTAATTAGTCAAGTAGCAATAATGAATAAAGTTGAAGTCATCTCAAATGCACATTAAAAACAATTTCATAAAACTGCAAATTTAAGAGGGATAAAGGTGTATAAAGTAATAAAAGTGTCATGACGGCTGTTGGGCCGTCATCTGCCTCATCATCTCCAGCTGTGCGCACACCGGCAGGTGCTAATCAGCGGCTTTTAAAAGCCAGTGTTACTGACGGCTCGGCACGGAGTCGTCGGTCTACTCTGCCTGGTTATGAGCCAAGACTACGCTCTCAAGCCAAGCCAAGATCTTCACGTCTGGACTGCTCACGTAAGAGCTCTCTGCACTCATCATCTCCTAGCGTTCTCCCCTGTGCACATGTGGACCTCCCTGGCGGCGGACCAGCCTCCCCAGCCAACGGGGTATCGCCTCCTCCATCATGGAGTTCCTCCTCACCCCCACAGCTACGAGCACTATCACCACCACGTTGCATGGGCACTCGGAGCCAGCAAGACACAACCTGTGGAACTCAAGTAAGCTTCTCCATCTGCAATTACCCACTATCGCTGAACAGCTGTAATTGTTTCTGCTTGTGTGTTCCAGGGTTGCCAGGTCGTCATCAGAATTGCTCAGCTCCAGTGACCGGACAGCTATACTCGCACTCACACATGCACTACACTCACTTTCCCTTCAATAAAGAATAATTGTCTATATCTACTCGTGTCAACGTCTGTCTCCTGGGTCTGAAACATGTCAAAAAGATGAATTTGTACAGTTGATTTTTTCAATAATTCAAAATGTAAAAAAAGAGATGATCATTTTTATGTGATTATTATATCAAAGCTATAGAATTTACAGAAAATTAATATCATGATCTATATATCCTTGTTATTAAATAAGATTACTTACATCGTGATATGAAATTTTGGTCATATTGTACAGCCCTGTTACACAGTAAACCAAAATACATTCATACCACAAAGTCAGCACTACTTATCATCAACCAGAACATCCTATAAGTCAAATATAACCCCCATGGAGACACAAGGAGTTAATGGGTAAAGCTTTGTTTTTCTTTTAGCCAGCACTTAACCTTTGTTGTAAGCAATTTTATATCTGGAATTAATTTAATTTCAGTTGGTAATGTATCCCAGAGTCGACAGCCCTTAATGGAAAAAGTGGACTATCCAAATGTAGATTTGCAATGCATTTTACAGTTATCATTCACCATGCCCCTGGTTACGCTGTCACCGTCATGTCACTGGATGTGCCTGAAAAAGGCTCTGGGGTAGACTCTGGAAATATTTGAAAATTTATTAGAGAAAACAAAGATAAGTGAAGCTCTCAGAGTTAAGTAAATTATATCTTTTTTAGTATTTGACAGTGATGCCAACGGATGTACTTTTTATCCATGATTTTCAAGGCCTGGTTGTACAGGGATGAGATATGACTGGCTGTAGATGGTGATTCTTGGGCCCAAACCTTGAGAAAAATGTGGAAAAAAATCATAGCATGTATAAATGTCAAAGCTGTCTGGATAGGTGTTTGATTTTTTTTTATTAGCTTAAAATGGTTGAGGTTTTTAATGCTTTAGAAAGTTTCTTTATGTGTTTGTCAAATTTAACTTGTGGGTCTAGGATTATCCTTACACACTTAAATTCAGTGACCTCCGGTATTTCATTATTTTGGAAAATTATTTTAATGTCCCAGGTGTACTCTGTTTTCTGATTGATAAACACATAGAAACAGTCTTTTTCAAACTGAGTACAAGATGATTATGTTGCAGCCATTGATGGGAAATCATTCAGGCATATCATTAGCACCTCAGCACCCTTGCTAGGTGACTTGACAGGTGTATACTGTATATTGGGGGGGGGGTGAAAAGTTCATAGGCTGAAAAGTTCATAGTTGTCAAATATGACTGAATGTGGCTTATTTTTCAACATAGTCTCCCCTTCGGTCCACACACTTCTTCCATCAGTGTTTCAGCGCTTGGATCCATGTGGTTGAAAAATAAGCCACATTTGGTCAAATTTGACCACTATGAACTTTTCAGCCCCCTCCTCGTATAATAGCGTCATCTGCATACAGCTGACATTTGGCTGCTGGGCAACTTAAAGTGAAGTCATTTATAAAAAGACTAAATAACATAGGACTAAGTATCGAACCTTGGGGTATTTCCATTTTTCTCTTCAAGAACGATGACTGTTCTTTGTTACCTTTAACACACTGTTCTCTAGTTTGAAGATATGACCCAAACCAACCCACT
Organism: Pholidichthys leucotaenia; assembly: GCA_020510985.1. Lineage (NCBI taxonomy): Eukaryota > Metazoa > Chordata > Actinopteri > Cichliformes > Pholidichthyidae > Pholidichthys > Pholidichthys leucotaenia. The sequence goes on along the minus strand of CM035848.1, from coordinate 267,823,330 downwards.
TCTTGTTTTGGAAAATTTAATGTGGACATCTTAGATAATAATAGAGAATAATATAATAATTTACAAATCAAAAATATTACATATGTAAACCCAAATAATTACAATTCTCATTGAGGGTGGCAACAACACTGTTCATTCGAATGTGAAATATACTGTCTGGGTACATATTTATATCCTGCCGGGTAATTTAACAAAGTGTAATGCTGTTGATACCATCTAGCTGCAATGCTCCTGCACTGTGTATATAACTGTGTACATATGTATATTTATTTAGTGCTTTGGCTAACCAGTTTTTATCTTCTTATCTTATCTGCTATTGCTCTGAGTGCTGCTACAATGGGGGAAAAAAGTATTTAGTCAGCCACCAATTGTGCAAGTTCTCCCACTTAAAAGATGACAGAGGTCTCCAATTTTCATCATAGGTATACCTCAACTATGAGAGACAAAATGAGAAAAAAAAATCCAGAAAATCACATTGAAGGATTTTTAATGAATTAATTGATAAATTCCTCAGTAAAATAAGTATTTGGTCACCTACAAACAAGCAAAATTTCTGGCTCTCACAGACCTGTAACTTCTTCTTTAAGAGGCTCCTCTGTCCTCCACTCGTTACCTGTATTAATGGCACCTGTTTGAACTCGTTATCAGTATAAAAGACACCTGTCCACAACCTCAAACAGTCAGACTCCGAACTCCATTATGGCCAAGACCAAAGAGCTGTCAAAGGACACCAGAAACAAAATTGTAGACCTGCACCAGGCTGGGAAGACTGAATCTGCAATAGGTAAGCAGCTTGGTGTGAAGAAATCACCTGTGGGAGCAATTATTAGAAAATGGAAGACATACAAGACGACTGATAATCTCCCTCGATCTGGGGCTCCACACAAGATCTCATCCCGTGGGGTCAAAATTATCACGAGAACGGTGAGCAAAAATCCCAGAACCACATGGGGAGACCTAGTGAATGACCTGCAGAGAGCTGGGACCAAAGTAACAAAGGCTACATCAGAAACACACTATGCCACCAGGGACTCAAATCCTGCAGTGTCAGACGTGTCCCCCTGTTTAAGCCAGTACATGTCCAGGCCCGTCTGAAGTTTGCTAGAGAGCATTTGGATGATCCAGAAGAGGATTGGGAGAATGTCATATGGTCAGATGAAACCAAAATAGAACTTTTTGGTAAAAACTCAACTTGTCGTGTTTGGAGGAGAAAGAACACCATACCTACTGTGAAGCATGGGGGTGGAAACATCATACGTTGGGGCTGTTTTTCTGCAAAGGGACCAGGACGACTGATCCGTGTAAAGGAAAGAATGAATGGGGCCATGTATCGTGAGATTTTGAGTGAAAACCTCCTTCCATCAGCAAGGGCATTGAAGGTGAAACGTGGCTGGGTCTTTCAGCATGACAATGATCCCAAACACACCACCCGGGCAATGAAGGAGTGGCTTCGTAAGAAGCATTTCAAGGTCCTGGAGTGGCCTAGCCAGTCTCCAGATCTCAACCCCATAGAAAATCTTTGGAGGGAGTTGAAAGTCTGTGTTGCCCAGCGACAGCCCCAAAACATCACTTTTCTAGAGAAGATCTGCATGGAGGAATGGGCCAAAATACCAGCAACAGTGTATGAAAACCTTGTGAAAATTTACAGAAAACGTTTGACCTCTGTCATTGCCAACAAAGGGTATATAACAAAGTATTGAGATGAACTTTTGTTATTGACCAAATACTTATTTTACCGAGGAATTTACCAATTAATTCATTAAAAATCCTTCAGTGTGATTTTCTGGATTTTTTTTTCTTATTTTGTCTCTCATAGTTGAGGTATACCTATGATGAAAATTGGAGACCTCTCTCATCTTTTAAGTGGGATAACTTGCACAATTGGTGGCTGACTAAATACTTTTTTACCCCACTGTATCTCTGTGCTGCTGCAGTCCTGGAATTTCCCCATTGTGGGACTAATAAAAGCTTATCTTATCTTATCTTATCTAGGACTGAGGCAAATCACCAACTATCGGCCTCAGGCTTCTAAAGGTCAGGATGACATAGCCCTTTGTCAAAAACTGTCCCAACATTACGCCCGTTTTGACACCTCGTCAGCTGTGTCCAACTCACCCACTCCACCCAGCTCCACTGCCTCCACGGCCCCTAATTCATCAAAAGTGGTCCCCCCCTCCTCCTCCTCCTCCTCCTCCTCCCCCCCTGCCCTTGTCATCAGTGAGCAGGATGTGCACAGACAGTTCTCCAGACTGAACCCGCGCAAGGCCCCCGGGCCAGACGGTGTGTCTCCCTCCACCCTGAGACACTGTGCGAAAGAGCTGGCTCCTGTCTTCACAGACATTTTTAACACCTCCCTTAAGCAATGTCACGTGCCGGCCTGCCTCAAATCCTCCACCATCATCCCTGTCCCCAAGAAGCCATGGATTACTGGACTTAACGACTACAGACCTGTAGCGCTCACCTCTGTAGTCATGAAGGCCTTTGAGCGCCTGGTCCTGTCTCACCTCAAGTCCATCACCACTCCCCTCCTGGACCCACTGCAGTTTGCCTATCGTGCTAACAGGTCTGTGGACGACGCAGTCAACCTGGCCCTCCACTCCATCCTGCAGCACCTGGACTCCCCGGGAACCTACGCCAGGATTCTGTTTGTGGACTTCAGCTCCGCATTCAACACCATCCACCCCGATCTGCTCCGGGACAAGCTGTCCCTGCTCGATGTGCCTGACTCCCTCTGCAGGTGGATCACCGACTTCCTGACGGACCGGAGGCAGCATGTGCGGCTGGGGAAGTCTGTCTCGGACTCTGTTAGCATCAGCATTGGATCACCCCAGGGCTGTGTACTTTCCCCCCTACTCTTCTCCCTTTATACCAACTCCTGCACCTCCTCCCACCAGTCTGTTAAGCTGATTAAGTTTGCGGACGACACCACCCTCATTGGGCTCATCTCCAACGGCGACGAGTCCGTCTACAGGAAAGAGGTGGCCCAGCTGGTGTCCTGGTGCAGCCACAACAACCTGCAGCTGAACGCTCTGAAGACAGCGGAGATGATTGTGGACTTCAGGAAAGTCACAACCCCCCTCCCCCCCCCTCACCATCACAGGCTCTCCCATCACCATTGCAGATTCCTTCCGCTTCTTGGGCACCACCATCACCCGGGACCTCAAATGGGAGCCAACCATCAGCTCCCTCATCAAAAAGGCCCAGCAGAGGATGTTCTTTCTGCGGCAGCTGAGGAAGCTCAAGCTACCCACCAAGATGTTAGTGCAGTTCTACACGGCCATCATCGAGTCCATCCTCACCTCCTCCATAACTGTGTGGTATGCAGGAGCCACTGCCAGGGACAGACTAAGGCTGCAGCGCGTCGTGCGCACTGCTGAGAAGGTGATCGGCTGCAAGCTCCCATCTCTCCAGGACCTGTACATCTCCAGGATCCGGAGGCGTGCAGGCCGGATCATAGCCAATCCTTCACACCCTGGTCACGTACTGTTTGCCCCTCTCCCCTCAGGTAGAAGACTTCGGTCCATTCGGACTAAAACCTCCCGGCACATGAATAGCTTTTTCCCCTCTGCCATCAGACTGCTGAACATTAAGTGACTTATTGACTCTCGTGCACTATGTACAGCAGCTCAACCAGACTCATGACATTCATCACTGTTTTTCTGTTGCATTATCAACTGCACTGTGGTACCCCATATTATCTGCTACTTGCTAATTTATTTAAAACTGCCTTGACTAGTATTACTCATTATTACTATTATTATTATTATTATTATTATTATTATTATTATTATTATTATTATTACTTATTTTTCTACACTTATTGCATGTTTTTAGTCCTTTAGTTTTTTAGTTTATCTCTTTATCTCATCATGTTTTTAATGCTGCAGCATGGCACTGAGACAAATTCCTAGTTTGTGTACTACATGAACAATGGCAATAAATCTGATTCTGATTCTGATTCTGATCTTATCTTAAATCGGGAGAAATTAGTTTGCAACTGCACTGCAATATAAATGCAGGTGGATTTCTTCATATGGCAATGTTACAAAATTATATTGCAGTGAAATTTTAAAGCAAGTAACGCGGTAAAGTAATTTTAAAAGGCAAATGATGTAACTAACTATGCTAACTATTAGCATTAACCCAGAACTCAACAACACAATTTCTGGCCTGTGAAATGCATCTCTTATCAAACAGCACCTCATTGTGGAAATTAAGGTACACAACATATCACATTCCTCACATAATGTAAGAAGGCACCAACAGTCGCTGTGGTTAAAGATTATCAGAACACTGACGAAACGGAATGATACATATCCTGTGAAATATCCAAGTCCATTTATCTTAGAATATAGTAACTTCTGGAATCCTTATTGTACAATGAAATTGCTTAGTCTGACCAAACCGTTATCTAACAAGGAATGATGGAGATAGAGGTGAGATCAAAGTGCAAGAATATTGCTAGTTGACCTATTTCTGACACTTTTATTTCAGGGAAAGTACACTATGCCTGAAGGAAGGCTAGAAGAGAAAGAGCATATAAAAGTAAAGATGCTTAAAAAAGCAGCAATGTCAAGAGATGTGAAAGTGAGATACAAGGAGGGAGAGGTCAGAAATCAATGTGAATAAACCTAAGTGGGTTGATTAAGTGCAATATAATGAAGGCAATAAAGCGGGAGGGAGATGGGGAGAGCCTGAGGGTTTTATCAAGTGTTGGAGATAATTATAAAGTTGGGAGCAGAGAGACAAGGGAGCGAGAGCAATATGCATGCACCTGACTGCACAGAAGAAGGCTGAGATACAGGAGGGAAGGTGCTTGTCAAGCTGTAGAGAAGAGAAAGTACAAGAAACCAGGGCAGGTTTCAGGCTTTTGACACAAATATTCTTCTCCTACTGAGGTATTCATTCCTTTTTATAAAACCAAGCTCCTTCTAGCAAGAGGTTAGAGCGCTTACCAGGTGGTGTTTCAAGTGATTGAAAAACCCCAGGCAATTTCTTACGATTAACTTCTTGACTTGTGCACATGGAGATGACTCTATAAAAAAATGACAGAAATGTAAATATAATCTCATTTCCAAGTGTTCAAGGGGGAGTTTCACAGGTAGAAATAGTTCCTTCTGAGGTCGGAAGTTTTCCAAATTCTGCCTCTAAAGGACATAAAATTGAACCACTGTCCAGCTGACAAGCTAAAATTGTTCATTGTACATCATATGCCTTTCTGAAGCAGGATAAGCTTGACTAGACAACAGTTTGAAACCTTCAGCGGTGTCAGGATTCCATATTTGGTCAAACCAGTGAACAAACACTTTTTCTTTATTCTATTCAGTCCAGAAGCCTAACTTCACTCCAGTCATCAGGCTCAGTGAACCATGAAATAAGAGTCTTGACTGTTGTCGGCACATTACCGTAACTTGACAGGAGCCAGGGGGGGCACCATTTCTGCCACAACCCACTGCACAAATTAAACAGAAAATGCACAAGTGATACAGTCTGACCATGAAAAGTGTGGTCAGAGTTCACAGAATATCTGGCAATGTCTGTCTCTGGTCACTCAGTGTGTGGCTGTGATCTAATATGGTGGGTGTGGGCTGAGGGAATTCACTTTCAACAGCTTTGGGTAGAGTGGTATTGTCCATGTTTGTGAAATTTGAAACAGCAATCTTGGTTTTTTGATGAGATGATGCAAAGTAAAAATAAAAGGTTAAACTCTGATGGTTAAAATGGATATGAAGTTATTCCAAATCGAGGCATCTGTGTCATTTTTAAAAGCAGGTGTTGATTGTGCTGTAGCAACAGTGTGAATTTCTTAAGCACTGATTAAATCAATTTTGCTGTATTAATTTCAAAAATAAAATACAATGTTAAGTCCACAATTACAATGAGAACATGGATGGAATAAAAAAACAACTATTTAGTGTGTGATCATATTATAATTAAAATGACGAGCGATTATATTATGACTGTTACAACTCTCCCCATTAAGATAACAGAAAAACCCAGCGTCTGCTGTTTCCTCATGAGCTCTGGAGCTGCGTGATTTGAAAACATGCCACTGAAATAGCATTAAACAATGCGCTTCTGACAACAGACTACATTTTTTTCTGATCAAAAGCACATTAGCATAACATGCACCATCATAGTGATGCACCTGAGATTGTGCGCCACCACACGTCTTTGAAATAAGCCTCCTCCTCCCAGTGCACAGAGGACACACTGTCTGCTGGTAATTAGATGGTGTGAAGCAAAGCGTAAAAACAGACAATCCACTGACAGAAACTAACAAAAACACTGGCCATGTTTACATGCACACAAATAAACAGGTTATGATAAGATTTCTGGCATTGTCTGAGTATTAAGTGGCCATATAAACAGAATAATCCAATTAAGGCCATGTAACCAGGTTCAATATCTGATTATGCACAATGGTTACATCACGGCTTGGTGTTGTGATGTAACCGTGACACTGCAGGATTAAAAACAGCTAGGGCCAACCTGTCCCACAGCATCAAGGAGGCAAAACGACAGTACAGCAAGAAACTATCCGGCCAATTCAGCAACATCAAAGATGAATGTTCCCTCTGGTGCGGCATACAGACCCTCACCAACCACAAACCTCCACCTCAGACCTGTACGAGTGACATCACATTGCTTAACAACCTCAATGACTTCTTCGGTCACTTTGAAGGACAAAACAGCACATCAGCACATAAAAGACCACTCCTCTGGAAGAGGAGTGGTCTTTTATGTGCTGACCACTCCTAACAGGCCATAAGTCTGGATCCAGCTAGCGTGAAGAGGATCCTCTGCAGGATCGACCCATGCAAGGCAGCTGGTCCAGACAGCATACCGGGTCGCGTTCTAAAGGACTGTGCAGAGGAGCTCAAGAATGTCCTGGCTGACATCTTCAACATCTCCCTGACTCAAGCTGTTGTCTCCACATGTTTCAAAGTTGCCACCATAATACCAGTCCCAAAGAAGACCGTCCCATCCAGCTACAATGATTACCGGCCTGTAGCACTGACCCTCATCATAATGAAGTGCTTCGAGCGGCTGGTCATGCAGAACATCAAGTCAATCCTCCCTCCAACGACCCATCTCAGTTTGCATACAGGTCAAACAGATCAACAGAGGATGCCATTGCTGCTGCTCTCCATCCAGCCCTCACCCACCAGGACTCAAAGAACTCCTATGTGCGAATGCTGTTCTTCGACTTCAGTTCAGCATTCAGCACAATCATCCCCCAGCACCTAACACAAAACTCAGACAATTGGGACCAAAAACCTCTCTCTGTAACTGGGTACTGGACTTTCTCACAGGGAGGCCACAGAATGTGCGGGTTGGCAGCAACACATCCAAGACCATCACACTGAGCACAGGGGCCCCACAAGGGTGCGTCCTCAGCCCGATGCTCTTCACCCTGCTGACCCATGACTGTGTACCAGCCTACAACAAAAACCACATCATCAAGTTCGCTGCTGACACGACGGTGGTGGGCCTCATTACCAACAATGAGGAGGCCAACTACAGAAATGAAGTGAGCCAACTGGTCCAGTGGTGTAAAGACAATAACCTCTTGATGAGTGTGGAGAAAATCAAGGAAATTGTGGTCGACTTCATGAGGGGACACACAAAGCATCCCCCTCTGATCATTGATGGAGCAGCTGTGGATAGGGTGAGCAGTACCAAGTCCCTGGGGGTGCACATCTCTGAGGACCTGTCCTGGTCCAACAACACCATACCACTGGCCAAGAAGGCTCAAACTCGCCTCCATTTCCTCCGCAAAATGAGGACAGCATGAGTCCCACCCACCATCATGTGCTCATTCTACCAGGGCACCATTGAGAGCATCCTCACCAGCTGCATCACCGTGTGGTATGGAAGCTGCACTATCTCCTGCCGGAAGACACTACAACGCACAGTGAAAGCAGCCAGCAAGATCATCAGTGCCCCCCTGCCCCCCCAGACATCTACCTCACCCGCCTCACCCGCAGAGCCATCAACATTGCAGGTGACACCTCCCACCCCTCCCACTCCCTCTTCAGCCTCCTGCCCTCAGGGAGAAGGCACCGGTGCCTCTGGGCCTGCTCCACAAGACTACTAAACAGCTTTGCTCACCAGGCCATCAGGACCCTGAACTATGTCCACTCCCCCCCCCCAGATCTTAATGTACTCCCCACAATAACCACCTCAGCTGTTGGCACAGAAAGACTGGCACACAAATAGTAATACATTTGCTGCTGTATGTCTCTGCACTTTACTGCAACCATTTGCACAAATGTGATATCTGCTGCTGTCTGTCATTGCAATAATGATCATGTGCAGTCTTATCTGTCACTGTCTGCACCTATACTACCGCACTGAACTTGGCACTACGAGTATTACTGCTCAACTTTTCTGCATATAAGATTACTGGGTCTCATCGTTCATCATTTATCTTTATTTGCACGATGGGAGGTCTGGGTCTATCTTTGTTGCCATTTGCACTATGGGTAGCATTACTGTACATAGACTGCTGTTGTTGTTTTTTCTGGCCTTATTCCTTTTTCTTTTTTGTATTGTGCATACCACTCAAGGGAGAAAGAAACGCTATTTCAATTCTCCTGTATGTCCTGTACATACAATAGTATTGACAAATAAAATATTTGAATCTTCCATTTTGAATTAAGTGGCCATATTAACAGAATAATCCAGTAAAGGCCATGTAACCAGGGTAATTAAGTCAAGTGCTTTACCCTTCAATAATCTGCTTATTCAGTGCATGTAAATGTGACAAAACTGATTATTGCCATCATGGGTTTATTCGCATTAATCAGTTTACTGTGACCATGTTACCAGGGTCACTGGCATATGGTAGAAAGTCTGGTAGAAAAGTCCGCTGATGACGGTCAAAATATGGCCCTGTATGTGAAATAGGCAAAAATTTACCACAAGCTTTTTAGATTTTGTGACGAAAAACATAGTAAATTGAATTTAAAATAGACAGAACTTTTGTGGAAATAATCAAGATTGATGTGGGAAAAAGTAATAAATTCACAAGAAAAATGTTTGAAATTTATGGGAAACCCCTTACAAATTTATGAGAAAAAAATCGCAAATGCAAATTAATTATTTATTATTAATTCATTCAATTTTTTTTGCAGCAAAAAACAAATAATAAGGAAAAGTTCACAATTTGAATGACAAAAATCTCTCACATTTACAAGTCCTTAATTTACAAGAAAAATGTCAGAAATTTATGAAGAAAAAGTCCTCAAACTGTCAAGAATATAATCATGTCTCAGATTAGTTTTTAAGTACATGTTTTCTTGGTCTTTCTCATATTTAAAAACTTAAATTAATTTGGAAGGAAAATTACTTTATCAAATAACAATATATTACTTAGGATTATTATTAGTTTTAATATTAATTTTGTTTTAAGTACAAGAGCATTTCACCCTCACAGAAAAAATCTGGCCCTCAGACAAATGTAGCTGATGACCCCTGGTCTACACCTTTTAATAAAAACCATGTGTGAGCCTTGAATGACCAGTGCAGCACCTGCTGTACACTACCTCATCACGCCTGTTTTGGAAGTGGTGAAAGTGTCCATGATATATGGCAGGTTTACGTTCATGTAGTTTATTTGCTGTAAATCTGCCACTTCTTTAAGATATAAGAGGCTCTTCAAGGCTTAAGATCTGAGGCTGGAACCTGACATTGAGTGACTTCTTGGTTAAGGGCTCTCTTGGAAGCACTGTCTGCCTGCTCACTGCCTGAAAGGCCATCAAGGCTGGGGATCCAACAGATGATGATGATAACATTACGTTTCTGTTCAAAAACAAAACAAAAAACAAATTATAGTTTCTCTAAAATGTGAATAATTATGAGGCCATTAGTCTTTAAAAAGGACGATTGAAGGCGTAATCTGGAATCAATAAAAAAATTCAGTTGTTTTGTTCTTTCAATGTGTTCTACTGTTTAAAGCAAAGCACCAGCCTGAGCTGTCAAAATTAAACACTGGGAATGTGCAAACCATACTGACTGTGTCCAGAAACAGCTGCAGTCAGTGCCGAGCCAGCCACTTTAGATCCATCACAGAGACAGCAATACACACAGCATAATAGAAGAAGTAGTTACCCAGGGAAGTTAAAAAAAAAAATGCTTAGATAACTTTATATACTACATAGGCTACTACCAGGTTAAATAGGTGATGGTCCTTATGAATCTAGTGTCTGCCTTCTTGTTCTGGCTCAGATCCAATATGACAGAGGGTTTCCTCAAAGTCCATGAATGAAAGGGACTCATATCAGTTGCTCATATCGGTGCTTAGTTTCACCAAGTGAGATTTTATACGGAATCCAAAAGGAGTGATGCTTTTAGGTCTGACCTTATACAGCTGCTGAAATAAGATAAGATAAGATAAGATAAGCCTTTATTAGTCCCACAACGGGGAAATTCCAGGATTGCAACAGCACAGGGATAGCAACACTCAGAGCAACAATCAGAAGGCAAGAAAAAAATAGAAGAAGGAAACTGCTGAATATGCTGGATTTCCTTAGTTTAAGGTCAGAACTTGGCTAGAGAGCCAATTTCAGGCACCTGTTTTGAAGTGAACGTGCACTTTGGGCTGAGCTGGAGCAGGAACATGCATTTCAGGGACAGCTGGAGCTGTGGTGTGCGTTTCAGAGACAGCGAGGGCCGTTATGTGCACCTCGGGGATGGCTGAAGCTGTTGCACGCACCTCAGAGTCAGCTGGAGCTGGGAGGTGTCGTGGGGCTGGCATTGGCAGTGCAGAGTGGCATGGAGCCAGTATTGGCAGTGCAGAGCTTCGTGAAGCTGGTATTGATGGTGCAGAGTGGTGTGTAGCCGGCATTGGTGGTGCAGAGCTTCGTGAAGCTGGTATTGATGGTGCAGAGTGGTGTGGAGCCGGCATTGGTGGTGCAGAGCTTCGTGAGGCAGGAGCGGAATGAAGAGGGGTGAAGAGCCGAGAAGCCGGAGCCAGGAGACGCCTCCTTGTCGGCACAGGCTGTGGCGTTGGCAGGGGGCGCTCCACCAGTTCGTGTGGTGGCTGCGAAGCTGGGGAGAGTTCAGGGGTTGGTGAGTGAGGGGAGGTTGCAAACGTCGGAGCCAGGGAATGCTGACTCGTCATCACAGTCTCCGGTGTCTTAGGCAAACACCTCTCTTGCCCATAGTGTCTCTGTGAGGATGATGAGCGGTGAGGAGAAGACGACAGCAGTCAGGGGATGCTGTGTCATCGGCACAAACTCCGGTGCCCCAATTAATTCCTTCACCAGCTTGCGATATGCACTGCGGAGGTTGCGGACGATGGTGAGCAGCCTGGTCTGCTTGGGGTAATTCTACAGGGTGGGGAATGCTCCTATTACCCCGGCTGCGGCATCCAAACACCCCAGGGCCTCCTGTGGCGTGTGAGAGACGTGGGCATCTGAAACATAGTCCTTAATCAGCTGGACTGCCCAACGCTCATCTGCATCAGGGCCACCAAGCACTAACCTCCACCTGCCTGCTGAGTCCAGATATGGCTGTCATTCTGTCATAAACTGCCTTCCAGGCAGTGAGGGTGAAGGGAAGACTCAGGGTGCAGACAGGCTTAAGTGCAATGATGATTTAATAAACAAACACTTAACTTAAAACAAAGCAAAGCAGCACATGGGCTGAAAACCAGGCAGAGCAAAGCTTATATAAATTCAGAGGAGCATGGCTGTGGGTCATAGCAGGATAGAAACAACAAATGACACAACACAGAGCACAATCCAAGACTCACATAAATAGGGTAACTAATAATGAACTTAACGTGAGACAGTTGGGCAGACAATCAAGGGCAGGAGGTGAAGGAAACAGGATGGGCGGGGCCACACAGACACTCATAGACAGGGGATGCACAAGAGACATGACAAAGAACATGCAGGGCACAGCACAGAGAGGGCAGCGGCAAAACATGACTACAGATGCAGGACAAAAATACCAAACAGCATAACAAATCGGGATCATAGAATATAATGAAATGCAAAAGACAAGCACAAGACACAGAACAAGGGATGACATGACAGACTAACAAGAACACTGAAATATAATGATAATCATAACCGTAAACAATAATACTGTGAAAAGCAGAGACCAAAAATGAACACAAAACATGGGCAGGATCCCTAGCCATGCCCCTGATCCTGACAAAAACCTTAATCTTCTTCTGGTGAAGTCATTCTTTTGTTGATTTGGATGTGTGCATTGGGTCATTGTTGTGCTGAAAGATGAAGTTCCTCTTCATCTTCAGCTTTCTAGCAGAAGCCTGAAGGTTTTGTGACAACACCGACTGGTATTTGGAACTGTTTATTATTCCCTCCACTTTGACTAAGGCCCCAGTTGCAGCTGAAGAAAAACAGCCCCAAAGCATGATGCTGCCACCACCATGCTTCACTGTAGGTATGGTGTTCTTTTGTTGATGAGCAGTGTTGTGTTTGCACCAAATATTCCTTTTGGAATCATGGCCAAAAAGTTCAACCTTGGTTTCATCAGACCAGAACACATTTTCCCACATGCGTTTTAGAGATTTCAAATGTGTTTTTGCGAAATGTAGCCAGGCTTGGATGTTTTTTTCTTTACAAGATAAGGCTTCTGTCTTGCCACCCTACCCCATAGCCCAGATATATGAAGAAGACGGAGATTGTTGTCACACGTACTAAGCAGCCAGTACTTGCCAGAAATTCCTGCAGTTTCTTCAGTGTAGCTGTTGGCTGCTTGGCAGCCTCCCTGACCAGTTTTCTTCTTGTCTTTTCATCAATTTTGGAGGGACAGCCAGCTCTTGGAAATGTCACTTTTGTGCCACATTTTCTCTACTTGATAATGACTGTCTTCACTGTGTTCCATGGTATATTTAATGCCTTAGAAATTCTTTTGTATCCTTCTCCTGACTGATACCTTTGAACAATGAGATCCCTCTGATACTTTGGAAACTCTCTGCGGACCATGGCTTGTGCTGGAAGGTGTAACTACCAAATTGTCAGGAAAAGCCTACTAGAACAGCTGAACTTTATTTGGGGTTAATCAGAGGCATTTTAAATGGCTGCAGGTGCGTGCTGACTCCCATTTAACATGAGTTTGAATGTGATTGGTTAATTCTGAACACAGCCAAATCCCCAGTTATAACAGGGTGTGCATATTTATGCAACCAGGTTATTTTGATTTTGTATACTTGTAAGTTTTCTATTTTTTAATTTTTCCCCTTAAAAGATTTCAGTTTGTTTTTCAATTGGGTTGTACAGATTATAGGCCACATTAATGGTGGAAATAGTTTTGAAATTATTTATCTCGGTCTCATTTTTTTACATCACAAAAACCTATCATTTGAACAGGGGTGTGTAGACTTTTTATATCCACTGTAGGTAGCTTATACCAACAAATGCTTAGTGTATTGCCGGCGTTCCCAGTGATAGTCTAACTTACGCATTTTATTCACCTCTTCTCCTGGCTCTATTGGCACGCAACTGGTACATATCATCTCAGCCTTTCCGGATCCTCCATCTCTCAGATGACATGAACATCTGTTCACCACGGAGTCTTGACGAGTACTGACGGGTTCCTCTTTTGAACCCCATTTTTATATACCAATTCCCCTAAATGCTGCCAAAATGCCATTATACAGTAGTTGTAGGTTAGAAACACGTTCAGTAAGTTCTGTGTTCGTCTGGAAAACATCAAATACATCTACATATGTCAATATGCGTTGGAGATAAGTTCAATGTTAGTTACATATAGGTTCAAAGCATGTAATTCATAGGTTAGAAATACGTTTTGGGCATGCTAGACATGATCTCAATGTAATTCGACTTATGAGTAACTTACAAGTAACGTGTGTGCATGCGTGTCAATGATCGCATAACTTACCTATAACTTATGGCCCAGTTATACGGGCCGTAAGAGCCATGTGCTGTATTACGTCAAAAATTCTGTGCATGCGCAAAATTTTTCAACGACCTTGCCGTACTATGACGTACATATACCAGCGTGCTCTTAACTTGTACAACACTTACCCATAACTTATTTGACGTATGCCAGCATATTCACCAATTTTTTCATACATCAACATACACTGGCTAAATTGTCAAGGTGTGACAGGGGCTTAATGAAGTCGCATCATAAGAGGGCACAAGACAAACATTACGGGTATAGAGATGCCCAGTAATAGTAATGCCCAATGAGAATCTTAAGTTCTGTCATCTCCATTTCCATCTCTGGTCTTGTTGTCAGTGCAACTGTCTCCAAATTACACATCATAGCAGGTCTTACTACTATCTTGTAAAGCTTCACTTTTGCTGCTATCACCTGTTTTATTCAACAAGGTAAAATAATCACAACTTGACTTACTTAGCTACTGATAAGTAGATGGGGCAAGGTGCTACCATCGAAGAGCTGACAGGCCATTGAAATTTGATGCTTTACCACAGTCTGTTGCTGTTAACAAAGACAAAGTTATGTTTCTGTTATGAATTTCTCAGCAAAGGACATACTGAACTAGACTGAGAAAAAGCATAATTGTACTGCAAAGCTTTTACAGCTGCTATAATCACAGGTGTGTGTGTGGGGGGGCATATTGGGAATGTATCATTTTGCTGCAATTCTGTGCAGCAATTTCTGATGAGAGGCATATTACACACAAGAGGCTCACAAAGGAAAGATAGCACCCTGATGCATCCTGGTTTTTCCCACACAGAGAGCAGATGTACAGACGGCCTGACACCCAAACTCAATCACAAAACACACACGAACGCACATAGTGGGGAAAGTGCCAAAGGCAGGCTTTGTTTTTTTGTAAAGCTGAGTTAAATAAGAAGACAGGAGCTACACAATCTTAATTCACACACTGAAACACACTCGCTGTTGCTCCTGAAGTATGCAGTTACATAAGCCGTGAACCGCGACACTTCTACAGCAAACACACAAACTGGCTATCACTCTCACAGAAACTTTCACACAAAATACATTTAGTGTCTGTCTGAGTTTGGCTGAGGACTGCTCTCCAACCAAACAGCTTCATGAATATTTGAAAGGAGAAACTGGATTACTTCTGTTCCTAAATGGTCTCAGACTGGCAGGAATGTGGATTATCGTAACAGGTTCTTAAACCTCGCCCTTTTTGTATTTTTTCTCTCTGGTGCCTCTCCTCCTCCTCTGCCGTTTAAGGTAGCATTATGAAATATTCTCTGAGGAGCCATCCGAGTGAAACAGTGGGAGTGATTTTCTCCAGGCTTGCCCTTCCATTTGATGTGATAGAGCTGTAAATATTCCAGATAATGCAAGACAGAGCCTGGTGGAATTCTACACAGTTTTGTTTGATTTTTTTAGTTTTTTAAAAAAACCCAAGCAACATTTCTTTAAGGAAACTGCAGTGTTTGCAGAGCCTCAGATATTAATTTTTATAAAATTTAATTCTAAGCATAAAGTTTAAATATATGGTAAGATAAGCCTTTATTATTCCAACAGTGGGAACTAATTAAGGCTTATCTTATGATGTGCAAAAGGAAAAAAAATCACTTATTAACCACATACTTCCTGAGGAATAAAGTGAAGCCTCCACCACCCCCCACCCACCCACACAGGGAAGTTAGGACACGATGAAGAATAAAAAAGTTAAAAAAAGGACACTATGAAGGTTATTTGTCTGCTTAGCACCCGTCTTCACAGCACTTTCCCCCCCCCCCCCAATTTTTTTTTGTTCTTTCACTTTAATCTTATGACCATGGTGTTCCCGACAGTGGTAATTATTCTGTCACGACACAGTGGTCTTCAAAAGTCGTATTAACATTGGACAGTGTCAAACAATGCACTACATCAACGGAGCGTGACTCATACATAAGCTGTTCTTTAACAAGCAGTCTGATAAATTTTAGACTAACAAAGTAATAAACTACTTTTGAGGAGCAATTAATTGTTCCATTCAATTCCATTTTCTGCCACTTTTTTGGAGATCCGGGTCGTGGAGGCAGCAGTGCAAGCAGAGAAACCCAGACTTTCCTCTCCCCAGCCACGTCCTCCAGCTCTTCAGCGGGGACACCAAGACATTCCTTGGCCAGCTGGGAGACATGGGGCTGTATTACAAGGACACGATCAGTCATCAGTTGTTGGTGACGCAGAACGTGCTTTTCATTTACTTATCACAACAGTGCAGAAACCAATTTTCTGCCAGGCGCAAGGTGCAAAGAGGCCAGTGTAATTATTCAGAGGTGTGTTTTAGATAATCCGACCCAATGCACTCCTGTCCATCCCTTTAATGCAAAGAGGTGCATTATCTAAAGTGAACTCTGATCATGATGGCTTGTATAAGATTGGTTTTGCTCTGGCCAAAGCCCACGCATGTGAGAAAAATGCACGCCATAGTAACGCTGCTTAGTAATAAGGAATACATCAGTCACAGTTAATGTCCAGTTAGTTATTTTAGGGAGAACAAACTGGGAAGAATGCAAACCTGAAAAATCAGCTGAATAGTTTAATGTAGTTTGCACGGATGCAACACACAGACTGTTACGACAAACTTTCTAAGGCCGGAATTACCTACTAATCGTGGGATTGCAAAAGTCTGTTTCGATCGTTAGTCAAGGTGGACAGACCCAAGTAATTTTTCACCCCACAGGCAAGGAAGACTAGCACCTAGTAAATCTTGTCAACACCTATGCAAGGTAGACTTAACAACTATGATGTCTTTTTCACCTCTCAGGCAAGCTAGACTAACACCTAGTATTCCAGGCCGAGATTCAAACCCATGACACCTTGATGTGAAAACCTCTTACACTGTCGCTGAGCGCCACGCGGCACTCTAGAATTCTTTCGCTAAACGGCCCTAAACAGTTTTCCATTGATTTTCAATGGTAGTGCTGAATCACTATGGATGTAATATATTTTCTGCCACTACGACTTTTGTGGCGCTGTTGTCAAAATTTTCCTTTGGATAACTTCTGCCGGGGGAGAGAAGACAGACCAACTACTGCACTTTCAACACTCCCTGTTCATTTAAAGGCAAGACATGTTGTTTGAAATATAAGATGACATTTGAAATAAATATACAGTCGTGAAGTAACACAGTTATTGCTGTTAATTAATTTAGTTGAGTCGTTTAAGTTTTATTTTTCACTTTTTAGAGACACTGCAAGTTATATTTTGAAATGGGGTGAATATGTATATGATTGTGGTGGTGAAATGTTAAATAACTTTGTTGGTTCATTCTTCATACTGTTATGTTAATCTCTTACTAACGTTAGCAAAGCTCACTTGCACTGAGATCATATAGTGGCCATATTTCAGTAGCCGTGAAATGGCATGCTAAAATATGAATGAGCATGTTGATGACGAGTTAATAACTTGCCATTAATTTTTTATTTTTTTTGTCTGGTCAAACACTAGAGCTACTGGGTTTATACTGGGCTCCACTGTTAAACAACTGTTACCAGGCACTACAGACTGAACCATAAATGAGTGCTTTATGATGTTTGGAGAAAATACTTGTCGTTGCAGAATGTTCTTTAATCTGATATATATTAATCTGATATATATCAGATATATTTTAACTTGTTTTTATATCTAAAAGACTTCTCCTGAAACCTCACCCTTCTCCGTTTTTTCTGAATAATGTATGACATATCAGTATTTGTATGAGATAACTCTTTAAAGCTAAATAATTTTCTCTTCTCTCGCTCTTTTTTAAATACTAGGTGGATTAAAGATGACACCACCCTGCTGGACAAATCTGCTCCCATGAGGAGGACCTTGTTCTGTAAAGTGCTGTTGCTGTGCTCTGACAGAGAAGATGTGACAGACATGATGATGGTGCTGGGAGAATACATCCTCCAGTTTGGAAAGTTTAAAGGGAACTCCTTCAGATGGCTGCTGAAAAATGATATTAAGTACATTGTGTGTCCTATCAAGGATCTTCAGAAGGAGGAGGCTTCAGGTATCAGCATGGCTGAAGGTAACAGGAGGAATAGCCTATAGTCATTGATTGACTCTACCTTCAGCTTCCCAGAAATCAAGTCTCTTTTGGACGTTGAGGCCAGTGGAGTGAGTGTTGTTACTGAAACAACCCCAGAAGATGATCAGCTGGCTGGCTTTGGCCCACATGCCAAGAGCACCTGGAAAGAGATCTGGGGAAGCAGAGAAGATGGCTATGCAGATTTTATGATGAGGAAGACCTGCACTGAAGGAACCCACATGTACAGCATACAGCAGCACCTGCTGGAGAAGAAGCAGCAATCAGCTTCTGCCACCACACCTGCAGGACACGCCTCAAGCAACGCTCAGAAGCACCTTGGTAAGTTTTTATCCCAATGAATATTAACATTTATTAAAAATGTGAGTTTAATGTTTATTTTTTTACTGGCTATATGAATTTACATTTCAGACATCCTATCTGACATGTGAAAAATGTTTTTATTCACCTTAAATCAGATTTACTAATTCTTGTTTTTGTACATTCTATTTCTGATGCAATTCTATTCTATAATTCTATAATTCTATTTAAGACGCAATAGACTTATACAGTGGTCCCCTCCAGCATACAACTAGGAAAATACTGGTCGCTATGGAGGATGAGAATATGTATGGGTACATAATCATACCATGCAGGATAACTAAGTAGACGGTTGTGCTGTTTCATCCCATCTAGCAACAATGCTCTGCACTGTGTGTGTTTATATATTTACATATTTATTCCATCTAGCTACAATGCTCCGCACTGTGTGTTTATATACTCATATATTTATTCCATCCAGCTACAATGCTCCGCACTGTGTGTCTATATATATATATATATATATATATATATATATATATATATATATATATATATATATATATATATATATATATATATACAGTGGGGTAAAAAAGTATTTAGTCAGCCACTAATTGTGCAAGTTCTCCCACTTAAAAGATGAGAGAGCTCTCCAATTTTCATCATAGGTATACCTCAACTATGAGAGACAAAATAAGAAAAAAAAAATCCAGAAAATCACATTGAAGGATTTTTAATGAATTAATTGGTAAATTCCTCGGTAAAATAAGTATTTGGTCAATAACAAAAGTTTATCTCAATACTTTGTTATATACCCTTTGTTGGCAATGACAGAGGTCAAACGTTTTCTGTAAGTCTTCACAAGGTTTTCACACACTGTTGCTGGTATTTTGGACCATTCCTCCATGCAGATCTCCTCTAGAGCAGTGATGTTTTGGGGCTGTCGCTGGGCAACACAGACTTTCAACTCCCTCCAAAGATTTTCTATGGGGTTGAGATCTGGAGACTGGCTAGGCCACTCCAGGACCTTGAAATGCTTCTTACGAAGCCACTCCTTCGTTGCCAGGGCAGTGTGTTTGGGATCATTGTCATGCTGAAAGACCCAGCCACGTTTCATCTTCAATGCCCTTGCTGGTGGAAGGAGGTTTTCACTCAAAATCTCACGATACATGGCCCCATTCATTCTTTCCTTTACACGGATCAGTTGTCCTGGTCCCTTTGCAGAAAAACAGCCCCAAAGTATGATGTTTCCACGCCCATGCTTCACAGTAGGAATGGTGTTCTTTCTCCTCCAAACACGACAAGTTGAGTTTTTACCAAAAAGTTCTATTTTGGTTTCATCTGACCATATGACATTCTCCCAATCCTCTTCTGGATCATCCAAATGCTCTCTAGCAAACTTCAGACGGGCCTGGACATGTACTGGCTTAAGCAGGGGGACACGTCTGGCACTGCAGGATTTGAGTCCCTGGCGGCGTAGTGTGTTCCTGATGTAGCCTTTGTTACTTTGGTCCCAGCTCTCTGCAGGTCATTCACTAGGTCCCCCCATGTGGTTCTAGGATTTTTGCTCACCGTTGTCGTGATAATTTTAACCCGATAGGGTGAGATCTTGCGTGGAGCCCCAGATGGAGGGAGATTATCAGCGGTCTTGTATGTCTTCCATTTTCTAATAATTGCTCCCACAGTTGATTTCTTCACACCAAGCTGCTTACCTATTGCAGATTCAGTCTTCCCAGCCTGGTGCAGGTCTACAATTTTGTTTCTGGTGTCCTTTGACAGCTCTTTGGTCTTGGCCATAGTGGAGTTTGGAGTCTGACTGTTTGAGGTTGTGGACAGGTGTCTTTTATACTGATAACGAGTTCAAACAGGTGCCATTAATACAGGTAACGAGTGGAGGACAGAGGAGCCTTTTAAAGAAGAAGTTACAGGTCTGTGAGAGCCAGAAATCTTGCTTGTTTGTAGGTGACCAAATACTTATTTTACCTAGGAATTTACCAATTAATTCATTAAAAATCCTTCAATGTGATTTTCTGGATTTTTTTTTTTTCTCATTTTGTCTCTCATAGTTGAGGTATACCTATGATGAAAATTGGAGACATCTCTCATCTTTTAAGTGGGAGAACTTGCACACTTGGTGCCTGACTAAATACTTTTTTGCCCCACTGTATATACAGTATATACTTGCTGCTCTTGTTTCTTTTTTTTTCTCTTGCCTTCCGATTGTTGTTTTGAGTGTTGCTATCCCTGTGCTGTTGCAATCCTGGAATTTCCCCATTATGGGACTAATAAAGGCTTACCTTATCTTCTTTCTTCATCACAGGGATGGATGAGGATCAACAGCTGGAAGCAGCAATGTTGAGCATCTCAGCTGCAAAGCTACAAGTGAAGAGCTGTAAGTCCACGTTTATCATTCTGACTAAATGACAGCATTGGTCATAGCTGAGTCTATCTGTATCTGATGTCAGTACCTCTCTATTGTCTCTGTGTAACCAGTTGTCATGCCAGCAGCAGCAGCAGCCACTGCCCGAGTGTCACCAGGAGCAAAAACAGATTTATAAATGAAAGACATTTTATCATTTCCCAGTGGTGCAGAACCTGGACCAGCACCATCTGACCTTCACCTTCTTCTGTTGGCGTATTTCTAAATGACGATATGCTGTCAGAAGAAATCCAAGGACCTCCAACACTTAGTCGTAAAGCAATACGGTGTTCTGAACTAACAGTTCTGCATTATAATGTCATGTATTAACATGATCAACTGATGAACTCTTTTTGTTTTATTATTTCTTCCAGAAGTCTCTGATGTTCTACCGTTGGCCCTGTGACCCATAAAGACAGGTGGAAGGATCTTCGTGTTGGACCACACATGTTGGACACCACCAATGAAAAAGGCCATCGACAGCCTGCTGCAAAAACTGCATGGGACGAAGGATTTCCTACAGCTTGGAGATCACAATTACAGTGGAGGAATAAGCATTTGATCCCCAACTGAATTTCTAAGTTTACCCCCTTACAAAGAAATGAACAGTCCATAATTTTTATGGTGGGTTTATTTTAACAGAAAGAGACAGATCAACAAAAAAAAAATCCAGAAAAAATATTAAATAAGGGTTATAAATTAATTTGCATTTGATCAAGGGAAATAAGTATTTGATCCCCAAGCAAAAAATGATTTAGTACTTGGTGGAGAAACCGTTATTGACATAACAGAGGTCAGACGTTTCTTATAGTTGGTCACCGGGTTTGTGCACATCTAAGGAGGGATTTTGGTCCACTCCTCTTTACAGATACTATCCAAATCCTGAAGGTTTCCAGGCTGTCGCTTGGCAACTCAAAGTTTCAGCTCCGTTCACAAATTTTCTATGGGATTAAGGTCCAGAGACCTTAATGTGCTTCTTCTTGAGCCATTCCTTTGTTTTCTTGGCTGTATGTTTTGGGTCATTGTCATACTGGAAGATCCATCCATGACCCAGCATCAGTGTTCTGGCTGAAATTAGGAGGTTCTCATCCAAGATTCTATGGTACATCACCCTATTCATCAGCCCCTCAATGTGGTGAAATCTCCCTGTACCCTTAGAAGAGACACAACCCCAAAGTAGAATGTTTCCACCTCCATGTTTGACAGTGGGGATGGTGTTCTTGGGGTCATATTCAGTGTTTCTCTGCCTCCAAACACAGTGAGTCGAGTTGATTCCAGAGCTCAGTTTTGGTCTCATCTGACCACACCACATTCTCCCAAGCCTTCTCTGAATTATTCAGGTGTTCTTTGACAAATTTCAGATGTGCTTTCATGAGCAGGGGAGGTGCTTATATAGTGCTGTATCCAGTCTCAAAGAGCACTCAAAGCGTTTCATTAACATGGACCCTCTATTCTAAGGGCCTATAGATAGACAGATACCTAGGGACAATTTAGAAAGGCCAATTAACCAAACATGCATGTCACTGGTTTGTGTGAGGAAACAGGAGCTCCCGGAGTAAACCCATGCAGCACAGGGAGAACATGCAAACTCCACACAGAAAAGGTCCTACCACTGCCAGCCTGGATATTTGAACCTGGAACCTTCTAGCTGTCAGGTAACAGTGCTAACCACTCCACCACTGTGCTGCCCTAACCTTGCAGGCACTGCAGAATCTCAATCCATTATGGCAAAGTGTGTTACCAATGTTTTTCTTGGTGACTGTGGTCTCATCTCCCTTGAGATCATTAGCAAGCTCCTCCTGTGTAATTCTGGGCTAATCCCTCAGCTTTCTCAGAATCGTTCTTACCCCATGAGGTGAAATCTTGCATGGTGCTATGATTTCTTTCCTATTTGAGGCAGGAAAGAGTAAAACACAAATGCAGGAGGTAGTTGTGTGAATTTTACTGCACAAAAACGTGATACAGTCCAAAGAAAAACCAACAGAAGAATAGTACTAGGCGTACGAGGAAGACTACAAGGACGCTCAACAGAACACAGGTGAGTACAAACAGAGAAAAAATCCCAAAGCGCTGCAGGCGAAACTGGAGTAGGGGGAAACAAACAACGAGCCAAAAGTCTCTCCAGGCATAACTGCAAGGCAGGGGCGAAATAAAACCGTACTCACAAGGCTGGAGCTATCCGAGTCAGTCCAGGTAACAGTCCCAGGGAAACAAAAACGACTAACTACACTGGGTAATGCCAAGCAGGAGCTGAGAGTGCATCAGGCGGCGTAGAACAGTGCAAAACAGAACAGAGAGGTATAAACAGTTCAAACAGAACAAACACACAGTTCAAACATTAATCCGGCAATGCACCCAAGCGGAGACAGGGCTTAAATAATGCCATACGCAATGAGGAGAGTAATTGCCAGTGTGTAATGTGAGTGAGTGCGTAGGAATGTGTGGGCTGAACAAAGTGGAAACAGGTGTGTGTGTGTGTGTGTGTGTGTGTGTGTGTGTGAATGAACAGAGGAGTGGACACAAACGACAATGACCAACAGCTGGCAGGTGCTGGCAGGAGAGGGGGCGTGGCTGTCAGCTGTCAGGAAGCCAAGCCAACCTCAAAGGCTCCCAGCCGGCTGCCTGATGGCAAATAAGGAACCAAAATAAATTGGAGACTAAACAGCCACCGTGCCATGGAACTGGGTTGGAAGGTCCAACCCAGTTCATGACGCATGGAGCTCCAGAACAAGGGCAATTGACTTTTATTTTTCTTCCACTCTTGAATTTTCTCACCAACAGTGGTCTCTTCCTCATCAAGCTTCTTGCTGATGATCTTGTAGCCTGTTTCAGCCTTGTACGGGTCTACAATCTTGTCTCTGACGTCCTTTGACAGCTCTTTGGTCTTGCCCATAGTGGTGAAGTTTGAATTGAAGAGACTGATTCTGTGACAGGAGTCTTTTATACACACAACGAGTTGAGATTAGGAGGACTTTCCTAAAGGGACAGGACTAATTTATGTGTCTCATGGATACATAACCGGTCTGTGTGGGTCAGAATTCTTGCTGGTTGGTAGGTGATCAACTACTTATTTCCCTCGATCAAATGCAAATTAATTTACAGTATAACCCTTATTTGATGTATTTTATGGAATTTTTTGTTGATCTTCTGTCACTCTCTGTTAAAATAAATTTACCATTGTGGAGGAATGAGTTCAGGCGAGGTACGACGAGCTGGAAGGTTGCAGAGTTTTATTTCCTCCATCAAAATGGGATGCACTTGTAGCGCTGTGCGCTACAGTGGTCTGTGTCTGCTGTGTGTGCAGAGTTTTTGAGGCATGTCACAGAAGCTCTTTTATCAGTGATACAGGAAGAGAGAATGCATGGCACATTAGCATAACAGTCAATACACATGATTAGCATGACATTGGTTGGCTCTATGTCCATCTGTGCATTGTCCTCTGTATGCAAATTGTGTTCCGGACCTTTTGAGTGTGAGGATGAATGTCCCTGTAGATTGTGGTGGGTCACCACACCATAAAAATTATGGACTGTTAATTTCTTTGTAAGGAATAGACTTATGAATTCAGCAGGGGATCAAATATTTTTTTTCCCACAGTGTATGCAAACATGACCCATCAGTCTGCTGCAGGTCCACACAGTTTGCTGCACCCCACATCCAAGACGCACATTTCCTGCTATGTCAAGCACATAGCAACACTTGTCAACACCAGTTCTTCGGCTGCAGAATTTTTATCAGACACCTAGTGTTTCTGTGGTCACCATCCAGCCTGCTACCTTTAACCCACCTCCACCTGCCAACACCTCTGTCACAAGACTTTATTTAGAAAATTGTGGAGGGCATTTTAGACAGCCACAGCAGCAGCAGCAACAGAACCAGCCAGAGCATAGAAGAAGGCAGACTAAGACCTGTCTTGGACTCCATTTGTGTCAGATTTCCGTAGTCATCTGATGTTGAAAAAAGTTTTACAGTATGAGTACTAGCTGTAATTAATGTACTGTCCAATCTGTTAGTCCTTTTCCCCACCATGTAGTGTGTAGTATGGCACCTGTCTTCATTTCTAGGACCGTACACTCTGCTCACAGCTACTGTAACTGGTGTGGAGGGATTCTGCAAATCTTACTATTTCAAAAATTTACTCAGTGACACCTTGATGAGTTTGTATGTTCTTGTGTCTTTATGATTTCTCTTAGGTTTCTCCCGCTTCTTCCCACAGTCCCAATACATGCACATTAGGTTAATTGGCCTGAACAGAGAATTCTAGATTGTCTGTAGGTGTGAATAGTTACGTGTCTTTGTGTTGGCCCTATGATGCACTGGCAGTCTGTCCAGGTGTACCCAGCCTCTCTAAGTGTAAG
Organism: Pholidichthys leucotaenia; assembly: GCA_020510985.1. Taxonomy (NCBI): domain Eukaryota; kingdom Metazoa; phylum Chordata; class Actinopteri; order Cichliformes; family Pholidichthyidae; genus Pholidichthys; species Pholidichthys leucotaenia. The sequence continues at coordinate 267,798,276 of CM035848.1, read as the reverse complement.
TAAGCTGCCTATTTTTTTTTTTTTTTAAGAAGACGTCATCATACAGAATGGCCAAAGCACGCAACCATTACTTCCTCTCTATTTAATACAGTACAGGTTAAAAAAATATCCTATGAATATGGCTACTACCTCAAGTTAATTCTGTGGGACTGTAGAGCCTGTAAAGTATGTAACTAGTTACATCAAGCACATTCATTCAAGTAACGTTTTATAACATTGTCCTTTCATGAGGAGTTTTATTGAAAAATACTTTATACTCTTGCTTGAGTAATTTGTTAAAAAAAAAGCATTAATTCATCTGTTTGGTTGTACTCTTTGAATAACTTTTGACTTCACTGATTTGAAATGAGTGTCAGTCCACATTTGAAATCAATTACTTTATTACCGCTGCTACAGTATGATTTGTATAACATTACATGGAACATGTTTCTAGTTTGTTTTGTTTATATTTTGCTTTGTCTACCACATGTACACATAAACTGTAAAACTGCAAATTTTCAAGAAAGGAGTTGCAAATTGTGAGTAAAAAGTTGCAAATATGCATGAAAAAGATCACAAATTTATCACAAAATGTTGCAAACGCATTTTATAAGTTGTGAATTTAAGAAAGAAAACTAATTTGTAAAAAAAACGTACATTTCTGACAAAATTTCATAAATTCAAAAGAATAAATGTTACTAGTTTTCAAGGAAAAAGGTTAATGAGAAGAGTAAAGTTATTACTTTGTACTCAAGTAACTTTCTTTTCTTTATACTCCTACTTATTGTGTTGGTGTCATATGTATTGGCCTTGATAGGTTTCGATATACAGTTTGTCCACAGTACTTTCGTGCCTTCCTTGTAATTTAAAAAAAGATACATTGTGCATATTAATCAGATTCCCCTTTGGTAAAAGTTTGTGTTTTCCTTGTTTTGTTGTCCTTGTTTATAACTACTTGTCATCAGCAAGTCTGACTTTGTTGTCAAAGAAAATAAGTTAATAATTAAAGGTTATTCAAAATCTACCTTTCCCACTTTCAAGTAGTTTCTGAACAATTGCTTTTTTTCAGATTCTGACTCTGTAACATTTGGATGTGTGATGAGTGTTTCAATTTTAAACTGACTTGGAAGAATTTAACTTATAGAAAAATATACACCGTTGTTCAAGGTAAGTCTTGCAATAAATTGTTTATCAGCTAAAATTATCAAGGTGAGTTAATGCAAATATAGTTTTAAAAAGTAGAAAATTAACAGTCAAACTCAAACATTTAGCTAGAATAAAGCTTTTTCTTTAACAAATACCTATCGGTACCTTTGACAGCTGCTCCAACTCAGCAGTGTTGTTCAGCACCTTGGACAGTGACCTGCTTTTTGACTGGCTGTCACTCTGTTACAGCTATTCACAACTGGCCGCCGCGAGCCAAAGAGGGATTCCTCACTAGCTCTCAGCTAGCAACGGAGGTGTACTCTGAGGCGTCAGGGACTGCACCCACTGACTAATTTGTTATGGAGGGGTGCATAACACAGATGTGAATGGGTTTGAAACTTCAGGAAAAGAGGATGATGCCTGTGAAAATTTTTATGAACTTCCATTAACTATGGCGCAAAAGACATGACATGCACCTCTCCAGAGAAGAAGAGGAGCATGTCGGCAAACGCAGGCCGTAAGAGCTGTGATTGGTCCGCTTTGTCTCCTCCTTCACAGTTCCTGGTTCTTGCCGCTGCTTCGCTCTGTCTGTTCATGGAGGCACAACTTCCAAAGCAAGTTGGTTAAACAACTGACCAAATTTAAAAGAATATTGAGGAAGCGCATACAGAGCATTTTGTGGCTCATCATAACCCCAGTAATTACACAGATTGTCAAATAACGGCAGCGGCGGTGGTTGCACCCACCGCTTTCTCCGACTTCTCTTTTTCTTTGTCAACGACTGTATTAAAAGTTGCTTTTTCTTGACATTTTTTGCTCCAACTCAATCACAACCTGTTCTTGTCCATCGCCATTTCATAAACAAAAACACAGGACGGCCATAAATTACTACACACATTGGCTGAAACCCGTTCTGGCAACGGAAAAAAGCATTTCACCCAACACACAAGAAAAAACTGCTTAGTCGCCGCATCTGCAACGAACGTTGGTAATGTTGTCGACGTGAAGTGGGTGCATAAATCCAGCTTTCGTTCTCACTAACAATGTGTTTACAGCACTTGAACAACTGAGTGTGGGACATGGGTGGGCAGATGTTTGCATGCCCAGTCACCTTTTTTTTAAAAAAAAAAAAAAAAAAGAAAGAAATGGCATCACTTATTAACTTACTGGATACACAGTTTAAGTAAACTTTAGCAAGAAAAGATGAAAACTCCAAAGTGCTTGTCAGTACATAATGAATAAGTCAAGTTAAATCAGGTAATAAAGCAATATAGAGACACAAATGGGGTGACGGGATAGATATCACTACGAATATACACTAAGCACAAAGAAAAGGCGAGCACATTTCCAGCAAATTACAGAGACAGCACAGGAGACAAAAGAAATTGCTGTGAAACAACATGACAGGTGATTCCAGTCAGAAAACAGCAGGAAATCACAGTCCATGAAACAAAGGATGATGTGATTATATCACAATAAAGGAAAACGTGTGGCAACAAGGAGTAACATGATCTACATATGCTGGAAACTATGTCTTTTAATTATTTTTTTTTTTTTTTTGGGGGGGGGGGGCAACTGCTCAAAGGAGCCAACTTTGTTTTACTGGATTTGCTGTTTGACTTAGCGCACTGCCTTCTGATTATAGCCGGCTGAAGCACAGAAGCACCAGACTCATTTAAATTGTAAATATTGTAAACACATTAGGAGGAGAAAAACAAACCTGGGGAAATGTGGAAGTCGGTAATAATTATTGAGAAAATGTAGCAAGTCGGTAAATATGCAGGCATATTAGCAGCTCTGTGGAGATGAGAATTAGCGCAGCAACAGCAGTGCATTGAGTTTAAATTAACCTGAAGAGGCTAACATAGAGCAATGTAAAATACTGAACACTGCGGTTAACTGTTAACCATTCCTGCTCATAATTTTTATGGACAGGATTTCTAGGCGCAGCCAGGGAACGGAGGGTGTCGTGCTTGATGACCACAGGATCTCATTCTTACTTGGTGACATGATTTAGCAGACCCAGAGAGCAGACTCAGACTCAGGAGTAGATGCAGTTATCTTTATTGTGTTAATGTGTGTGTGTGTGTGTGTGTGTGTGTGTGTGTGTGTGTGTGTGTGTGTGTGTGTGTGTGTGATGAAGTAGTAGCTGGGGGTGAACAGAGCGCCATGCAACCTGGCAACCCTATGGACAGAGTAGAGACAGAAGGCGTTAGTGATGACCCTGGAGGGAATATACGAGAATGGCCAAGGCTTACTTTTTGCAGAGGTGGAATGGAGCTCAGGTTGGCCCAGGAGGACAGCGCCTGCTGACACAACGCAGCTGGAGAGGTGAAGAAGATGTGAGGTGGAGTGCGCTGCTTGGTCCGCCGCCAGGAGGGATAGAGGTCCGCCGCCACAGATCTCCTCCTGTGCACAGGGGACGAGTGCAGATAATGGTGAGTAGATAATTGGGCTTACGTGGTGTGGAAAAGATGCTCCCTCCAGGAGGTAAAAGGCAGGAGGCGAGGTTAGCTCTGGAATGCCGGCAGTGGCTAGGAGATTCTTTGATGATGACGAAGATGAGTGTTGGTCTCATTCAACCAAGGAGACAGACGGCTCTGCATTGATCTGAAGGCGGCGCAGTCTAAATAGTCCGAGGGTGATGGAGAGCAGGTGTGCGCGCAGCTGCGGATGATAATGAGACAGAGCGAGTCATCACACTTGGATGGTTTACCGCTGAGTGTGAAGCGGCTGGGATGAGAATCAATACCTCCAAGTCCGAGTCCATGGTCCTCAGCCGGAAAAAGGTGGATTGTCCTCTCCGGGTTGGGGACAGGCTCCTGCCCCATGTGGAGGAGTTTAAGTAGCTTGGGGTCTTATTCACAAGTGAGGGGAGAATGGAGTGAGAGATTGGCAGACGGATCGGAGCAGCATCTGCAGTGATGCAGATGTTGTACTGGTCTGTTGTGGTGAAGAGGGAGCTGAGCTCTAAGGCAAAGCTGTCGATTTACCAGTCAATCTACGTTCCTACTCTCACCTATGGTCACAAGCTTTGGGTAATGACCGAAAGAACGAGATTGCGGTGGCTGAAATGACCTTTCTTCGTAGGATTGCTGGACTCACCCTCAGAGATAGGGTGAGGAGCTCAGTCATCCGGGAGAGGCTCAGAGTAGAACTGCTACTCCTCCACATTGAAGGGAGCCAGTTGAGGTGGTATGGGCATCTGATCAGGATGCCTCCTGGATGCCTCCCACTTGAGGTGTTTCGGGCATGTCCCTCTCGGAGGAGACCCAGGGCAGACCCAGGACTCGCTGGAGAGACTATATCTCCCAGCTGGTCTGAGAACACTTTGGTATCCTCTCTGAAGAGCTGGACTAGGTGGCAGGGGATAGGGAAGTCTGGGCTTCTCTGCTTGAACTGCTGCATCCGCAACCCAGACCTCTGGAAAAGCGGTAGAAGATGGATGGATGGATGGCAATTAACTGTGACAGCTTGCTTTCAGTTACAACAGTTCTTCTGTGGGACACTGGAAACACAGAAATAATTAAAAGTGTGGCTAATGCTTCGTGTGAGGAGGTTAAAATTTTCTTATAGAGTACAGTTTGTTAGTAAGTTAGTAGGTAGCAATTATACCTTGAATCAAAGTATACAATCTTGTCAACTAACTATTAAGTTTATAGCATTTGCACTCATACTTTATTCAGACATAAAATATAGAGCCATTTAGTGAAAACTAAGGTTATAATAACAGCAAATATTTATTGAAATCTCTTACAACACTTGTAAATTTTGTTTCAAGATACTAACAGATTGGTGAATCCCACAAATTAATGTAGATTCATTGTACGTCACATTTATGAGCAAATCTGTTAAAACTAACATTCATAACTGTTTCCCCCATAGGGCTGTGTAAACCAATGCTGCACAGCAATACCACCAGTAATACTTGTTGCTGCCATAACACTTATGTTGCACAACTCAAGAACTCAAATATCACAGCATCATGACCTTGCACATACAGTGGGAGAAAAAATTATTTGATCCCCTGCTGAATTTGTAAGCTTACCCACTTAAAAAGAAAGGAGCAGTCCATAATTTTTGGTAAGTTTATTTAAACAGAGAGAGACAAAATATAAAAAAAAAAAATCCAGAAAATTATTAAATAAAGGTTATAAATTAATTTGCATATGATCAAGTGAAATAAGTATGTTCGTAGGACGTATTATTGTGTGACATGGGTGGTAGCTCCATCTTTCCGGTTCTGCCGCCACCCGGGGTATAAGAGGGCTGTGAGGAAGAGGGGCGGTCTCTTTGACCACCCCTCTGCCTGACAGGAGCGTCTGTATTATCATTGTGAGTCTGCAATAATGTCTGGTTCAGTTCCATCTTCAGCCTCGTCATTGACCCTCAGTTATAGACATAACATTTGGCAACGAGGATAAAAGTGTGGACGTGGGAGTTCGGCTGTTTCGGCTGTTTCTGGAACATTCGGCTGTTTCTGGAACTTCCCGGTGAGCCGCCAGTCCCTTGGGTGAGATGGTTCACCGCGTTCCAGAATTACCTAGTGGCTCCGAACCTTGGTGAACTGAAGAAAATGCGGGCTTGGGCAATATTGGTTCATAATTTGGGTATTGAAGGACAACGTATCCTTGCTACCTTAAGTGCTTGTGATAGCTTCGAGGACATTCCTGAGCTAATGGCGTGACATTTCCACGCCCCCGAGAACGTCATCGTCCGGAGGATCCAGTTTCAGCAGCGCCTCCAGTGGATGGGCGAGTCAGTACATTATGTTGCGAACCTGTGTCAGCTGGCCAGGGACTGCCTGTTTGGAGCGTTGGAGGAAGAGATGGTTTGCGACCAGTTAACAGAGCACACGCTTTGGTCAAAGGCGAGGTCGAGGCTCCTCACACACTCCGGCGAACTGACATTAGCCATGGCTGTCAAGATAGCTCAGAAATGTGAAGCAGCCAACAAATTGTCATGTGACCTCGGTGAGAGAGCTACACGTCTAAGTCACAGTCAGTGGCGCAGGCTGTGGACCCAGACAGCAATGACAGTGTGCAGGAGGAGGAGGAGTACACTACCGCTGTGAAGATAAGGTCCACCCCAGGATCGCCCAGGTGTTTGAGTTGTGGGTCCACCAAGCACCATTACAAGGCTAGAGAGTATCCGGCGAGAGGAAAACACTGCGGCAAGTGTGGACTTCTGCATCATTTTGCCAGGGCCTGTAATAGGTTTGAGCAGGGAGAACGGCGATGCAAATTGGACTCCCCCGCTCCAACTCCCATGGTCATCCACACCATTTCTCCGAGAACCGATGGTCGTACATAGTGTATGGTGAAATTGTACGGGGTGGAGGTGTTGTCGCTAAGTGAAACCGGTTCGGTGAGATCCGTGTTGAATTGGCCCACTGTGAGGAGTTTCTTCCTGTATTACCGTAAAAGAGGTCATTCAGCGCCGCTGTGTGGGTATGGTGGAAAGAAGTTGGCTACGGTGGGTTCGATGGAACTGACGGCAAGGTACAAGTTGGCGGAGGTGTTCAACCTGAAGTTTGTGGTGACTGCCAGTGGCAAGAACATTATGGGTTGCGACCTTTTTTATGGACTGGACTTCACCATTACCAGTGGTGTTGGAGAGGAGTGGTCGGGCTGTGGCTTGTGGGACCGACCGATTCCACCTGTGACGGCGGGTGGAGCCGAGTGGGTGACCCATTCTGCTTCCGGAGTTCAGCTGGGAGGTACTGAGGAGCAAGGGGTTACAACAGCTTTGCAGGCAGGCAAAATGAAAGCGAACGGGGCAGATCGGCAGGCATGGTGAAACAACATGCCACTCAGGGACACTGGAAGCTGAGTCGGGTTCCTCTAGGGGTCGCTGATGTGGTCCGACCCAGAGGGGAGGCCCAGTTGAGAGGACTGCTGGGCAAACATCAGCAACAGAATGAGCAGGGGCAGCTGCAGGTGGTAGCAGTTCGGGATGATGGCTACCTTCAGCTGTCTGATGGCTCATGGCAGCATCCCAACAAGCTGCGGTGCGCCAAGCAGGAGAAGGAGGTGTTTGGATGGCGGCACGGGCCAGCCCTGGGTGTGAAGAGAAGTAGGTGCTCTGGAGGGAAACTGTCTGATGGTTTTCCGGTGGATGGTTCCTTTACTGGGGCAGACTGATGTTTGGGGAATGTTGTGTTTATTGTATGTAGTTGGTATAAATAATAAGTTGTTTATTGGGTTTCTTAACAAAGTATAATCTGTTTGTATATAGGTTCTGTCATGAGTCTGAGCTCAAATGTTCTATCTGAGCTCAGACTCAATTTATTTTTGAGTATTGCATATCTGTCATTATTATTTTGTCTGTTTATGTATATATTTTGGGTTTTTGTTTTTTGTGCCCCCCCTCTCTCCAGACACTCCCACTTGCTGCTCACAGTCTGCTCTCCTGTCAGCTGTGAGCAGTTTTGTAATTAGGTCACCTGCCAGCTCAGCTCCAGCACCTGCCGCTCATTTGTGTATCCATTATTTAAGCTCTGTCAATTCACTGTTTCCTTGCGGCAGTATTGCACTATATGGACTTTATCCCTCCCAATAACTCCTCGTCTCCTCCAGAGCTATTCTGGCTCTGGAGTGCTTCTCTATGTAAGTTACCCTCATTTGTATTTATGTTTCACTTGCATAGTTTTGGAATTTTTGTTCTTTTCTTCGAATAAACGTCACAACTGCAGTTCAGCGCCTGGGACTGTCTTTCTGCCCTGAAGAGGCATTCATGACATGTTCATTCTGATAATGGGATTGTTTTGTATTTTGTTATTTCTGTAGGAACATGGCAGTTTTAGTTTAATGGACTGTATTTAGTTGAGATGACAGAATAATCCGTCTGGCTGTGTGGGGGTAGAACAGTCGTCCTCCTGTTTCCCCCTAGCTTTAGTTGTTTTGTGTGAATGTTATAGGCCCTGATATATTTCTGTTTAATTTTAGTGCATGATTCGGGTTCTAAATTGGGGAGGGTCTTGAACCTCTCTGAAGGGGGGGGGGGGGGATGTGATGTTGTTCATAGGATGTATTATTGTGTGACAAGGGTGGTGGCTCCACCTTTCCGGTTCCGCCACCACCTGGGGTATAAGAGAGCTGTGAGGAAGAGGGGCAGTCTCTTTGACCACCTCTCTGCCTGACGGGAGCGTCTGTATTATCATTGTGAGTCCGCAATAAAGTCTGGTTCAGTTCCATCTTCAGCCTCGTCATTGTCCCTCGGTTAAAGACAAAACATGATCTCCTACCAACCAGCAAGAATTCTGACCTGCAAGATTGTTTATGTATCCATGAAGCACATAAATTAGTCTTGGATGTGAATACCCTCAAATTAAAGCTGAGACTGCACTTTAAGCCCGTATTGATTAGAAAACTGTATCTTGAATATGTGTTGGTAAACAGCTAAAACAACAAAACTCGTCTCAGTGTCCAAATGTATGCAGACCTCACTGCAGACGGAAGATTGTGGATTCACTGCCGGGTCATACCATGGTGCTGCTTCCTGCCTTCTAGCTTGGTGCTCAGCATAATGGAATGGGGGACGGAAAGTTGGTTACCCAGCCACAGGGAGAAAGCACAAGCCAGTGTACTCCTTGTGGTCCAGGGAAATTTGGAGGGTTGTGTCACAACTGGCATCCAGCGTGAATTACTTGATAAATCAATATGTGGATCACAATATCAGGTGACGATATGCTGTGGCGACCCTGAAAAGGAGCAGCCGAAAGAAGAAGAATTTCTTATAGCAATGGTAATTTAACTTGAGTCCAATTTCCTGATGCTCTACAAACTTCTAAGCATGTGTTGTTTCTCTGCTGCAGTAATTTTGCAGGTGCAGCCATAACACGCAATTGCATGAACAACTTTTTCTTTTTCTTTAAATATAAGAGGCAAAAGGCATAAAAGTAAAAAGCTATTTAATTGGCGATCAGAGTAGATGGGGGCTCTAGAAAGCACAACAACATAACTAAACAGATATTTTACATTTAAACCATTTTCTTGGCTGTAGTGAGGGCAAATAGGCAAGAATAAATTGATATGGCAATGACCAGAAAGCACTAAATGTTTCATTTAATGCCAACAGTCCAGGCTAAACTCCCTTCTAGGGAAGATTGCATCAATTATTAAAATGAGATTAATGCATGCAGCAGATTTTCTGTTCAAGAAGTACTTTGGAAGACAGAGGGACACACACATGCACACTAAAACTTGAGCAGAAACACAGACACTTGCAGATGCTGTAATTCACTCCTCTTTTGTATTTTTACACCCACTCTTGCTTTCTATATGTCAGAATCTGGACATGGCCTTGCTCATGTCCTCACTTTATGTTGTCATTTTGTTCTCTGTGGTCTCCAGAACCGCGCTCGGTGGCCGAGTGGTTTGCACTGCGGCAGCACAGTAACTCACCCTTGGTCAGGGGATCCTGGATTTGATCCCAGCCCCCGACCAACAGTGATCTGTGTGGAGTTTGCATGTTCTCCCCGTGTCTGCGTGGGTTTACTCCGAGATTTCTCCGGTTTCCTCCCACATGACAAACACATGCAAGTTAGGTTAACTGGCATCAAACTGGGGATTCTAAATTGTCCTTAGGTATGAGTGTGAGAGTGAATGGTTGTCTGTCTTTCTGTTTTGGCCCTGCGATGGACTGGCGATCTGTCCAGGGTGTACCCTTCCTCTCACCCAAAGATGCTGGGATAGGCTCCAGCGCCACCCCCACCCCCCACCCCCTGGGACCCGAAAAGGATTAAGTGGAAGAAGATGGATGGATGAATGGTCTCCAGAACATGAGTTCAGCCATGTCCTCACCCTTTGTAATTATGTTTCTCTGTGCTTAGTATTATTATCCTGATTTGTTTTGCATTATTCATCCCTGCTGTGTCTTTAATTCTGATTTTCATTATGTGATAATTTTCCCTGCTTCAGCCTAAGTTTGGTCATTGTGTGTATTTCCATTAATTTTCATGTCACTTGTTATGCTCCGTAGGGTTTGTCCCTTGCCGGTTTTGAAATGTGGTTATTATCATTATTTGTCATGGTTACTGTATGTACTGCCTGGTCCTGTGTTCATGTATCTTGTGCATCCTCCGTTCCTGTCTACCTTTTTCTCTCAGTCCCTCATGTCTACTGTACCTGTTGCCATGCTCTGCTGTCTCTGACTGCCCCTGATTGTTCCCATCTGTCCTGATTACCCCTCTATCTATATATGTGGTTCTCAGTCTGTGTCCTGTGCGGCAACGTTGTCTCATGTTGGCGTCTCACCCATGCTTCTGTCTAGTCTGTTTTTACTTTGTCCTGGGCAGGTAACTAAAAAATAGTAACGATCTACAGCTACTAGTTACTTCTTTTCAAAAGTAACTGAACTACTTACCAATTACGGCATGATTAAAGTAACTAGTTATTTGAAAAAGTAACCTTCACGTGTGGGATAACCCCCACAACAGACTGGGACAAGCACAGCGCTCGACTAGAGCAATTAACATAACAGTGAAATGTGTGTATTAATGTCAACAGGCAGCCCAGCTTCGTCTAGCTTTTTCCTGCTCAGTGCTGTGATGTTAATGTGCCATTCATGCATTGTGTTCATGCTTCCTGCCCTTACTGTGTCTATAGACTGATAACAATATGTAGATGTACCTTGTAACCTCTTTTGTCCTGCAGCTCCGGAGCAGAGGCAAATTCCGGCCAGTAATCTCCTTATTGTTATGTGTGTCTCTCAAATGCAAATGCCCATACCTACTGCTGTGAATGCCTTTCATGTATTGTCTGTAGTCGGGTATATAAGCTGCATTGCTCTGTAACTCATCCTCTCACTCTCTTCTACTGCACGCATTGCCTATCTGATGCAGAGCCTCCGGGCTCGCTCTGGCGCGCATGCACGGCGCCGGCGCGAGCTCCGTGATGGCGGTATGATGAATAAACCTACTTAAAACCCTCAGTTCACTGCCTATTTTATCATCCGCCACACACGTTTCTTTTAAATGCATACTTAAACTAGAAAAGCACTTGGAGAGCGCAGACCTCCGCCAAGAGCAACAGTCCCCCCCAGTATTGTGATTTATACGATAAATATTCTACACTAATTTTGTTATTGTTCTTTCCCTGTATCATGTGTTTCTGTATGTGATATGATTGGTCAAGAAAACAAAAAAAAAATGTTATTTGAACTACACAAATACAATTTATTTAATTTAACAAGAGATACAACATGTACAAGTCTTTAGTTGGAGAACACATTCATGAAATTTATTCCTAATAATAAGTTCTGGATATTGAAAAGCTACCATTAACATAGTTTTTCTAACTTCGTTTCTTTCCAGGAAATTAAACATATGTACATATACGTAGTGTAGAATAGAACAATATTAACTCCAATCTTTTAAAAAAAAAAAAAAAACATAACCTCCTGGCAGAGGTAATAAGAAAAAATCTCTGTCTCTGTCTCTGTCTTTAGCACGGCGAGAAGCAGCAGCCTGTGGGCTCTCATTCAGTCTATGCTGCATTTTAGCGGCTCTGTTACAAGCTCAACGAGCTTCAATATGTAGTTCAGTGCTTCCTGCTGGCGGAAGCACTGAACTACACATTACCTCCGGGCCCTATCTCACAATGTTAAAAAGAATCCTTTAAAAAATTCCTGGATCCAGACGGTGATCCGGATCATCCCCAAAATTTAATCAGTTCTTCCTTGTACCATTTCCAACAACGTCATCAAAATCCGTCCCAAACTTTTTGAGTTATCTTGCTAACCAACAGACAGACAGACAAACAGACAAACACCGGCAAAAATATAACCTCCTGCGGCCTGGCGGAGGTAATCATGTTGCACACATAGCAAGATAATTTAATTAAAGGATTACTTACAGGCTTATTAACGTCAGGCTGAAAACAGACGGTTTCAGACAGAGCTTTTAGAACATGTTCAGTCTGCTTTATCCTGCCTTGAGAGCTCTTATTGTGGAAAAAATCTGAAGAAAATCAAGACAAAATTGCAAGTAATTTCCTCATTCTGGAGTGAGAAATAGGGTTTGTGGAGTGAGAGAGGGAAAAAGAATGAGAATCACTCCAAAAGAGTGAGTTGGCAACACTACATAAAGCTGTCAATGTTTTATCTTACCTTTATATTATGGATTTAATCTGAAGTGCAGTGATTCAAAGAAAATGTCCATTATCCACAGTCCAAATGTCTGCTGTGACAGGAACATGATCCAGTCCCTTAAATTCCTTTTGGAGACCAAAATCCATTTTTGAGTAATCTTTATCTACGTAGCAAGTAAATGTGTTTAAACTTCAGTGGATCACAGTCTCAGCAGTCTGATGGAAAATGACTGTTATCAGATCTTTATTCTGTAATGATGTATCTGGCAATCAGTCGGTTTAATTCTTGCTGGGTCATAAACTGTCGAGATGCATACCTGTGCTTGAAATCCAGCTGTGGGTGTTCAGATAAGAGTATTCCATCTAGCGACAATGCTCCACACTGTGTGTTTATATATTTACATATTTATTCCATCTAGCGACAATGCTCCGCACTGTGTGTGTTTATATATTCATATATTTATTCCATCTAGCTACAATGCTCCGCACTGTGTTTATATATTCATATATTTATTCCATCTAGCTACAATGCTCCACACCGTGTGTCTATATATTTATGTATTTATGTTTATATGTACATATGTATACTCGCTGCTCTTGTTTTTTCTTGCCTGCTGATTGTTGCTCTGAGTGTTGCTATCCCTGTGCTGTTGCAATCCTGGAATTTCCCCATTGTGGGACTAATAAAGGCTTATCTTATCTTATCTTATCTTATTTCCTCTTTACATCCAACCATGGCTGTTCTGATAGCATAAATCCACTAACACGGTGTTGTTAGCATAGCATAGCACTATCTTTGTTGGATCTTGCTGCTGTTCTCAGTCCCTTCTGAAGATTGCAGTCAGTCTCACACGGCCCACCAATATGCTTTTGTCTTAAACCACGGCAAAGGAAAAATATTGTTTATTTCCACACAAACAAAGTCGCTTCATCTTTTCCTCTGCTCAGTAATGAACAGGCTCTTTGCAGCAGGTCACGTTGACTGATGGCTGCGTCAGCTACGTAGGGTCAGTTTGTATTTATTTGTGCTAAAAATATCTATCCATATTAATAAAATGAGTAATGAGTAACGCATCTTATCAAATTTCAGTAACTGTAACGCATTACTGAATTTTTAAACAGTAATTTCATTACACAGTACGTTAGTTCAAAAGTAGTGGTGTTACAGTAACTCCCAACACTGGTCCTGAGTAATCCTGCCTGTAATCTCATGTCAGAGGCCTGACATGTTTTTGCACTTTTGTTTCAGCCCACATGCTGCTTTATTATGTTTTTTTTTTTTAATAAATTGTGGTTTATCAAATTCACCTAGCAATTGGGCCCTCTTCTTCGCCCTGGAGGGGCACTCCTGACACTATACTTTTGAGATAATAAATGGGAAACACTCCACTTTCCCTTTCATTTGCTCCTGGTCCTTCCTGTGTATTTTTTTTTTTTTTGTGTGTGTGCATATGTTTTCTCAGTGTGCATCTTCATCCCCATCCCCACCATATGGTATCAGCACTCGAACAAGCAACTGCTAGATCCTACAGATGCTCTCATGCATGCTCCTATGGGTGCTATATACATGTCAAGTAGATGAAAGCTGTTGTGGGAACATTACCTATCAGTCTTCCTTCAGTTTCCCTCCATTATGCCTCTCGGTACATCATAGATATGCCCCTGATTTTCTAACATCTTTGTGAAACATGATGCTAAGCTGCTTTGACATTTACCAATAATCTGCCAAAAATCATCCAGGTAAACCTAAAAATGGATCATAGCAAAGGGAGGTAGAGCGTGTTCGAGTCAATGTGCACAATCATTTCAGGATGTCCACACACTACACTCTATTTCACTTCTTTGCTGTGGGTATTAAGAGATCAATATCTGTTGAACTTTTTTATGGTTGCTAAATTGCTCCCGTGTCAATATCATTGAATCCATCTGGGATCAAATGAAGAGAAAATAGCTCAGAGCAGTGGCAAATTCCCAACAATAATGTGCCATATCACCTTTGCTCAGTGATGCAAAGCACATTTTAAACATGGATGGCCTAAAGTCTTAAAATAAACCTCTGATCCTTAACTGTGTCCCCCCCTGCTAAGTCAAACAGAACAAATCCATTAACGTATTGAGTGTATGTACAGGGGCATCGCATCAAATTTTGGCCACCAGGTATAACAGTTTTTATGGGAGCCCCCCCAAGTATAAAACACATTTGAATTCAGGAGTGCTTTCGTTGAGCCCTCTCTCCACTCTTGGCCTCAGTGATTTAATCCACCATTACTTCCAGTCTAAGTCTGACACTAAAAGCTGACTTCAAATGGGTTAATTACATACTTACTCTGTTAGTGAAGGGTGGGGGGTAAGATGTTGAGGTAAGGTATTGAGGATGAAATGTCTCTTGTTTCAGCACATAGTCCATTTAATTGCCTCTTTTTTCCTTTTGATTAGTCATGACCAATTCATTTATGTGAGTTTCTCTTTGATACTCAACAGTTGAGCATTTCACCATCTTCGTCTGTCTCCCTTAATTGCGGGAGTGCAAACACTGAGAAGGCTGAGAAAACTTTTAAGGCAACATAATGCAGAGACTCCTGAATTTTGAGGCCAGCTCAAACTTCTGTTTAAAAAAAAACCCTACAGTTGTATCAGCTAATAATCTTTTGTTTAGATAACTTAAACATTCTTGTGTAGAAAAACTTTGAAATTTTAGTTTCTCATACTGAGAGTTCCAAAAAATAAAATCAATGCCAAGCATTTTTTAAAACAAATAACGCTTTATTTTTTGTGTTAGACTGTTGTTGTTGTTGTTGTTGTTGTTGGTGGTGGTGGTGTGTGTGTGTGTGTGTGTGTGTGTGTGTGTGTGTATGGGGGGGGGTTAAGGAAACCGTCTGCATTGACAGGCTGAAGCCCACCCATGTGTTGGCAAACAGGTGGTGATGGCCCAAGCTCCCCAGCGTGGACGCCCACCAACGGTGGTTCCGCAAGTTGGTATTCCCCGGGTAGAGAACTGCGCTCACGAAGCTAACTTGTTCAGATGCAACAGAAAGGACTGGCCACACCCCGGGGTGTAAGGAGACACCAGAGTTCGCCAGAGTGGGAGAGGGAGTGATAAGCAGGGTTTCGTGTCCTGTAATGTTAATGTGCCAGACAGGCTTTGTGTGCTGTGTATATTGTCTCTGGCTTCCTGGGTCTCATTGGGCAGGAATAAAGTGGTATAAAAGGAGGTGCCCAGAGAGCCCGGGAGAAGTTTTCTGCGTTTTATGTTGGGAGGTGAATAAAGTTTGTGTGTCATCCAGCTCACTGTCTCATCTGCTTTCATCTTCCACAACACTGGTGTAACGCTGCATCTGAGTTCCAATATACATGAAGAGTCTCTGTGAACAGGAGACCCCCAACTCACCCTGTTTCCTAAATAAAGCATCAAAACGCCACATTCCTTGCTTGACTGAAGACCCCAAGGATCCTCTTGGTCCCAGGAAGATGCCTGGACTTTTATCATAAATTCCCTAGGAACACTTAGCCCCAGGCAGTTTTATGTGCTAAATAGCCATTTGATACAAGCCAAAAGACATCCACAACATTCCTGAGACCTCCTACCATTGTCCAAGGGCCAACAGTGGCCCCTTCTGCTCAACTCAGGAACATGTTGCATCTTATCAACATTGGGATTGTGTTTTAACTGCCTAAAATAAACCTCTCTCTTCAAGACTTTGATATTTTTTCCAGGAAATACTGCTCAGAACACTGTTGAAGATGACCACCTCTGTGTTGGACAATGATGGGTTTGAAATGTTTCATTAATCATTGATTTTAAATGTATTGCATGTCTGGAAATGTTTAAACGAGTTATAAAAGTGCATGCTCACTGGAAGCAGTCATCAAAGTTAGTCATGAATCACTGAAGTTAGCTTAGATTTTATATATAAGTATATAATGTGAATTACACAGTTAATATATGTTTGTCTTCTAAAAATTTATGCCAGTCATCTGACTGGTACCAGCCAATCACCAGGCCGTCTCTGTGGACGATGCCCCCTTTCATTCTATCAGTCGGTTACAGACAAAAGGCCGCTTTCTTATTGGACCATAGTCCATTCAAATCTCCCTCGATGACCGATGATTAGTTCTTCCTGCTGTCAGTCATATGCTATGATCAAAGAATCGTTCTCAGTTAAAAAGACGGAAATGCCCTAGTAGTTCAGTTCTCTAAGGTTTCGTTACGCTCTTTTTTTTTTTTTTACTCTTTATTTAATATGGACATAACAAATTACATTAGTACAATCACAAGGAAAGACCAGATGTTTTGCATAGGTGTATATAGCACAAGTGCTAATTCTCAACACCAGTCCATAGGTGGCTTATATAGGTCATAAGTTAGCCTATGCATACAAAATTTATAAGCTAATTAAAATTACAAATACATTACAAATTATAAATAGAGCAAGAGATTCATGATCACAACAAACATAATAATTCAGACTAGATATGTACACATTGCTGGTGGGATTTTAGCCAATCTTTAACGCCTCTGTTGAAGAGGTTGGTATTTGTCTCCAATTTTAAGTGAGTTGGCAGAGAGTTCCATAAATTTGCCCCTTTTATGGAGAAAGCAGAGTGACCAAATGAAGTTCTAGACATGGTGACAATGCAGTCACCATTGATGGAAGCTCGTGTGCTTGCTCTGCTAGAGCTCGAGCGTCTAGCCACCAAACCAGAAAAAGGAGGTGCAAGAAGATTGTATAGATATTTAAAAACCAGTCTGATATTACAGAAGATAATAAAATTTTCAAAAGTAAAAAGATTGTGCTTGACTAAAATACCACAGTGATGCCACCGCATTGGTTTGCGGTCCAAGATTTTTATAGCCTGTTTATATATTGCAGTTATGGGTTTTAGTGTAATTTGAGATGTTTGTGACCAAGATGTGATACAGTATGACAGATGTGAAAGAATCATCGCGTGCATATATGTATGAGCAGTTCTGAATGACAAATCCCTTCTAATGAGACGGACGCAATTTAAATTGGGTTTGACCTTCTTACAAATATAATGCACCTGCTTGTCGAATCGCAGGTTCCTGTCTAGAATGATCCCTAAATACTTGACCTCATTCACTTCAGTAAGCACCTCATTTCCAATTTTAACATCAAAAACATCATTCATGGGCCTGTTTCTAATAGAGATACACATAGCAACAGTTTTTTTTAACATTCAAGGTTAAATGCGACAACACAAGCCATTTAGAGATGTTCTGTAAAACCTGGGTCAGGTGCTCAGCTGCCATGCTAGCCGTTTTGGCAGACAGATAGATTACGGTGTCATCAGCATACATATGGCAGCTGGCACCTGGGCAAGTATCGGGCAAGTCGTTGATGTATATTGTGAACAACAATGGCTCTAGTATAGATCCTTGTGGTACTCCCATGTTATTGGTGAGCAACCCAGATTTCTTCCCACTGACCTTGACACATTGTTCTCTCTCCTCCAGGTATGACCTAAACCACTGTATTGCCTCAGTTGAAATCTTGAGGTCTTTTAACTTCGACAGTAGGACAGTGTGGTTTACCGTGTCAAAGGCCTTTTTTAGATCCAGAAACACGGTCCCCACAACATGCCCCTTAACCAATAAAGCCTTGACCTTCTTGATAAAATAACAGTTAGCTATTTCTGTGGAATACTTAGGTCTAAACCCAAATTGCTGAGGATAAAGTAATTGGTTGGACTCTAAATGTTCTATCAATTGAGCAGCAACAATCTTCTCCAGAATTTTTGAAACTACGGGCAATATGGCAATCGGCCTGCAGTTGCTTGCTAGGTCCTTGTCTCCCGACTTATAGACCGGGGTGAATACTGCTGTCTTTCAATTCTCTGGAAAGGTATTTGTTCTTATTGACAAGTTAACTAAGTGAGTAATAGGCTCCAACAGACTATTCTGGTGTTTCTTAATTAAGGCAGCATTTAAGTTATCAACATCCTTTGCCATAGAGTTATTCATTTTCCCAATAATCTCTTTAACTGCATCACTGGATACCTCTTTAATGCAAAAACTGTTGTGAACATTAACATGTTCCTTAGAGGAGAACTCAGGTGGTCTAAAATAACTTGCCAGTTTATGAACGGATTCAGTGAAAAAACAGTTAAAGACATTGGCCATGGACTCATTACTATCGATAAGGTTATCATCTACCTTGAGACTACTTATTTTTGGATGCTTTTGTTTACTCGAATTTGTTAATCTATTAATGTGTTGCCAGAGTTTAGAACTGCTCCCATTTCTGTTCTCTCTGAAGTCTTTTTGTCTCTTCTTTGTGAGTTTTTTTCTCTGGTATCTGAGGAGGGATCATCCTTTCTTCTTGAGCTCAACCACTCTTACTTGGAATGAAACTCCAAAACGCTGTTTTTCGTGATCAGTTACCTCAAAGCGTAGAAAAAATAGTAAGGGTGTTTCTGAGTGTTTCTTGGGGAGTGGAGCCACTATGAAAAAGTTAAATTTCAAATTACATTCTGGCAGGTGGACATAAAACAAACCTGTTAAATAAAGGTTTAGAGATAAGTATTTTAAATGACCAGTACAGTGGTTTGAAAAAACATCAAACAAATTTAAATAGTAGACAAAGATAACACAAGTAAAAACAAAATGCAGGTTTTTAATGAAGGTGTTTATTATTAATGGAAAAAAAATTCAAACCTGCATGGCTCTGTGTGAAAAAGTGATTGCCTCCTAAACCGAATAACTGGTTGGACCACCCTCAGCAGCAACAACTGCAATCAAGCATTTGCGATAACTGGAAATGAGTCTTTTTGGCCCACTCATCTTTGCAGAATTGTTGTAATTCAGCCACATTGGAGGGTTTTTGAGCATGAACCGCCTTTTTAAGGTCATGCCACAACATCTCAATTGGATTCAGGTCAGGACTTTGACTAGACCACTCCAAAGTCTTCATTTTGTTTTTCTTAAGCCATTCAGAGGCGGACTTGCTGGTGTGTTTTGGATCATTGTCCTGTTGCAGAACCCAAGTGCGCTTCAGCTTGAGGTCACGAACAGATAGCTGGACATTCACTTTCAGGATTTTTTGGTAGACAGCAGAATTCATGGTTCCATTTACCACAGCAAATCTTCCAGGTCCTGAAGCAGCAAAACACTCCCAGACCATCACACTACCACCACCATATTTTACTGTTGGCATGATGTTCCTTTTCTGAAATGCTGTGTTGCTTTTACGCCGGATGTAATGGGGCACACACCTTCCAAAAAGTTCAACTTTTGTCTCGTCAGTCCACAGAGTATATTCCCAAAAGTCTTGGGGAACATCAAGATGTTTTCTGGCAAAACTGAGACAAGCCTTTATGTTCTTTTTGCTCAGCAGTGGTTTTCGTCTTGGAACTCTTCCATGCAGATCATTTTTGTCCAGTTTTGTTCTTATGGTGGAGTCATGAACACTGACCTTAACTGAGGCAAGTGAGGCCTGCAGTTCTTTGTATGTTGTTGTGGGGTCTTTTGTGACCTCTTGGATGAGTCGTTGCTGCGCTCATGGGGTAATTTTGGATGGCCGGCCCCTCCTGGGAAGGTTCACCACTGTTTCATGTTTTTGCCATTTGTGGATAATGGCTCTCACTGTGGTTCACTGGAGTCTCAAAGCTTTAGAAATGACTGTATAACCTTTTCCAGACTGATAGATCTCAATTACTTTGTTTCTCATTTGTTCCTGAATTTCTTTGGACCGCAACATGATGTCAAGGTTTTGAAGATCTTCTGGTCTACTTCACTTTGTCAGGCAGGTCCTATTTAAGTGATTTCTTGATTGAGAACAGGTGTGGCAGTAATCAGGCCTGGGTGTGGCTAGAGAAACTGAACTCAGCTTTCCAAAGATGTGATAAACCACAGTAAATTTATGTTTTAACAGGGAAGGCAATCACTTTTTCACACAGGGCCATGTAGGTTTGGATTTTTTTTACCCTTAATAATAAACACCTTCATTTAAAAAACTGCATTTTGTGTTTACTTGTGTTATCTTTGTCTAATATTTAAATGTTTGATGATCTGAAACATTTAAGTGTGACAAAAACACAAAAAAATGAGAAATCAGGAAGGTGGCAATCTTACCACTGTACATAGTTCCATCCGTGAAGTCACTACCATACCTGTGTTTATTTCCAGAATCATAGGCTATTGTTATTCTGTCGTGTGTTTAATCATGTGTTCTGTAACCATGCTTTATCTAATCCTTGTCTCTTACTTTATTGTGCAGTAGCCTGGTGGAGAACCCACAATTTTGTGGTATTGTGCAATGACAATAAACCCTATTCTATTTTACTCCATTTTAATTTGATCATCATAAAAAATAAACATCACAAAGCAGGATATTTCTGTAAATGTCATGGTAATGACTGTACAGTAATGTTGGAATGCTGGAATTGTTACATCATGATTTTGATCATGAAAATCTAAAACCATATGTGACATTTTAGTGACAACACTTATTTCTTGCAAAGGGATGCACTTTATATTAACATTACAATGTGAATTATGTCTTATAATGTTATTTAAAATGCCAGTTAGGATAAAAGCATTACAAAGGTAAACTGATATTAAATGTTTTCAGCCTGAGAAAACAGATAAACAGACTGTATGTCAAAGACTCATGTAACTGTGCTGTGTCACCCACTGGATTATGACTGTTGTGTTTCTGATGACCTAAAATAAATATGGTGTTCTTTCAAACTTCTGTAGACTTTTATGCAGGAGTCTAATAAGCAACGCATGTGCTGAAGTGATTTTAAATGCAATAAATTTGTAATATTTTAGAGGTGAAATATATTCATATATGAAAATATACCTAAAAGCAAAAATTACTTAATTATTTCCTAGATAAACGCTAGAAAGCTAACACTGAAAATAAATATTTATTTAGGTGTTGAAGTAATGTACTAAGGAGAACTGAGTAAAATTTACTATCAAACAGTGGTTGACCCTCAGGGCCAGCAAAGCCTTTTCTGTTGCCCTAAACACTATCAGAATTACATTTACAACCTTTACCTTTACCTTTATATGTGTTCCATGAGCATGTATTGAATTATTCCCAGTAGTCTATTCTCTTCATTTTGTAGCTTGTCTTTTGGTTGCACTCCTTCCAGTAGTGTAATGCATGTTAGAGTTTTTATGCATGTTAGAGTTTTTATGCATGTTAGAGTTCGGAGGTAATTCAATCATATTTCAGCCATCTGTGTTGCCAGGGTCAAGCAAATCTGCCTTGGGCCTTTAGGAATTAACAGTGCGGCTCTGTAGGTTATATTGACTCTTAAACTTATCCTGTAGCTTTAACCAGTCAGATGTCTTCTGTACATCCAGGGATACGCATAGAAGGCATCCGAGAATGTCGGCATTTTCACCTCTTTTGATTGGATGGTTAGACTCCTCCATCCACAATGCAGAGGATCCTAGCTAGCAAAATTTAAGTCTTTGTAAGGTATAGTGTAGATTAAGCAGCTACAATGTACCGTATCTGTTTAAATATAATAGCTGTTTTTCCACCCACAACAGCTGACAGGCGAGAGGAAAATGATTTGATCGCTGATATTTAAAAAAAATCTATTTTCCAGACAGACTTTTCAAGAAAAGCTGGTCATTGTGAAGAGAGGTCGGCCAACCCCAAAGCTCGCAGCCCCGTCTCAGCCAGGGAAAGGATTTGTCTGTAACTTACATGTTAACAATGAGCGGTATCCTTGGATTACAAGCTCCGAGGAGTGCTGCAAATTATATTACTGGGGATGCCTGTTGTTCGCATCTGATCGAGTAGATACTTGGAACCACACAGGGTTTGCAAACTTGAGCTGTCTGTCACACCATGACGATTTAGGCATCATTGGCCAAACATATAAAAATTGGTCTAAAACGCTGGTATACTCCAAAATTTTCACTTTTGGTCATATTCATTGCGTATCCATAATGACTTGGACATATAATTAAGTAATAGTAACTTAAACCAACTAATGCTTCACAACTTATGCGCAACAATAGTCTAACTTCTGCATAACGCAGTAATGTCAAACTGCCGTTGCCTCCCGATCCATGAATCCGAGATGTGCAAGAGATGATCTCTGTTCAACCCAGATGATTCTCTCCTCCAAACACTTTGGCGGGGGACGTGACTGACCTATCAGAGCTGTCACATCAGTCAGGTCAGTTATGCCTAAAACAGCTGATGTGACATGTCAGGAACATCAGATGACAGCTGTCACTACCTGACTCAAAGGCACGTGAACTGATGGTGATAAAAAAAAAGTTTATTTTCAATAAACTGAAAAAAATAAAACCCAGTTAATACATGGAGTGTGCTTTTGCTGGGAGGCACAGCCAACGGCAAAGTAAACAGCTGCGCTCTTTGCTTTAGGCGAGCAGCTGATTGGATCCGCCTCCTCCAGTGTTCTGACATTTTGGCATATTTATCAGAACAACAAAGCTCAACCTCAACCTCAGAGGTTTCGAAGGACAGTGTCTACGTCGAATCCTCAGAATCCACTGAGAGCAGTGCGTCACCAACAAGGAAGTCAGCAGACGCACAGGCATCAACATCATCATGGACGAGGTGAAGCAGAGACGCTGGAGGTGGCTAGGCCACGTTCTGCGCATGAACAAAGCCAGGCATCCACACGCAGCACTCAGATGGGCACCGCCGGGGAAAAGGAGGAGAGGCAGACCCCAGGGCACCTGGAGGAGGACAGTGGAAGAGGAAATGAAAGCAGAGGGCAAGACCTGGAACAAAGTCAGCTGGCTCGCCCAGGACCGAGATGGCTGGAGGAGACTCGTTGGCGCCTTATGCCCCAGCCGGGGCGAAGAGGATTAAATAAGTAAGTAAGTAAGTAACCAGAACAACATAGGACAGATGATCGTATAGACTTCAGTTAAATGTAAAAAACCCTGACAGGTCCCGTTATACAAATAAGTGTGTGTGTGTGTGTGTGTGTGTGTGTGTGCGTGCGTGCGTGTGTGCTTGCACGTGCATGCATGCACATTTGCGCTGCAGGCGCCTGGGACAATGCAAGGCAACTCAAGCCCCCCCCCCCCCACTGGTCATGAGTGGTAAAACATTTGTCAATAAAATAGTTCAAATTTCCAAGGCTATAACTTGAAAGTTACAAGAGATAATGACTTACTGTCAATTAGAAAGATGTAGAATATGATCCAAAGTTTCAGATAGGAATAAATGTATGCATCTAATTTGCATAATGTTGTGGCAGCTATATAAATTACATAACTCAGTCAATAAGTTGACAAGTGCAGTTACTGCGCTGTGCCACTGGGAGCGCACGACCAGTCCATTTAATCTGGGCAGTTAATGGGTTAACATGCTTTGTGTAGCCGTCCCTATAGGCTATTTTTATAGTGCTTGGTATGAATGGCACTTAAATCGAGTAGATCACCACTGAAGGCCTAGATGTAAAATACATGGTCCGCCACTGCTACCAAAGCATACGTAAATTTTCTTACATGAAAAATAAAGTTCTTAGTAAATTTTACAAGAATATGTTTGCAAAATTTTGTTTTGGTAGTAAGTGGAGAGGGCTGGTATTACAGGGCTGGCCCATATTCTCCGGAAGGCCACCCTATTGGTTACATCATGCCATCTGCCAGGTCTGGGACTTTAGCCGACCTCCTGAACTGTCTAGCTCTTTGTTCCAGGGGGCCTAAGTGCCTTTGGGTCCACGTAGGTGTGGGTCTTGGGCAGGGGTTTTTGTTATTTGTTTCCTCCTAGTCTGGGTTTTGCTGGGGTGTGAGTTTTTCTTATTTTCTCTGGTTTGTTTCGATCCCTTCATGCCTGGGTCCCCTTCCTCCCGCCTGAGGTGGGGTTGTTTTCTTGTTTTTGGTGGGACAGGTTCTTTGTGTGGGTGGGTCCTTTTCTCTCTATGCTGCCTGGGGTGTCTGGTCTCCACCCCTTGAGGTGGGGGGCTCTGTTATGATCTGAGCATGGGGGGATCTGGCCGTGCTGTTTCTTTGCCTTTTTCTAGATTGATATATTTGTTGTATTTTGTGTTCTTTGGTTTCTGCATAGCTCATATTTTTTTTTCCTTTTCCTCATCCCTTTGTTTATGTCATAGTTTTGTTACTCTTTCATCTGGTATTAGTTTGTATGCATTTCTCAGTCCTTAGTTGTCAACATTTTATTCTTTCTATCATACTGTGGTGCTGTCATGAATGCTCTACAGGGCAGGAAGGTGAGACCCACATGCTGAACTGTGAGTCTGGGTAATTTATTGAAAAAAGCAACAAACAAAGTTCAACACAGTGCTCTGTACACACACACACACACACACACACACACACACACACACAAAAAAAAAAAAAAACAAAGGAGAAAACTTACAGATTTTATGGACTGGAGCAGAGCAGGACTCTGGTGGAAACGAGGCGAATGCAAACCAAGACAACAGCAATTGGAAATGAAAATAACTGTCATATTCAGGTGAGGGCACGCCCCCTCTTCTTGCGAAGTTCCCCCAGCTCCGCAGGCAACCATCTCACCCCGCCTCAGCTTCCTATCTCCACCTGGTCAGATGTCACCCATTTCCAATTCCCCAATCAGCTTCATCCTGCCAGTTTGTTTATTCCTACTGGGTTCTCTGTCAGGTTCTCTGCTCGGTACACGTAAGTGGCTAATTCATCTTTCCACTTCCCTGCCTCCCTTCTCTTGTTAATTACTCTCGTCTCTCCCCATAACATAATGAGCCGCCTTTTGTCTCTCCGCCAAGGTAGTCAGTCTGTAGTCGACTACTCGGTGAAGTTTTAGGTTGAAGTGGTGGACTGTAGATGGAATGATGTTTCGTTACAAAGCGCCTTCCTCCAGGGTTTAAACTCCAACCTCCATGTCGACCTGGCGGTTCACGCTGTTCCGTCTTCCCTGGATGGTCTAATTGATCAGACTGTCGGCTTGGATAACTGGTACCGTGAGCGCGTGAAGGAATGCAAATCCTCCTCTCTCCCGCCCTTCACGCGTGAACCCCCCCAGGCTACTGACACAGGTGCAGACTCCTCTTCTGAACCGATGGTGCTCGTCTGGTCTTGGTTGACTCCGGAGGAGCATCAGTGGCGGAGGAGGGATGGTGCGTGCTTATATTGTGGCTCTTTAAAACATATATTGGATGAGTGCCACCTGAAGCCCAAAAGATGTGGCCCGTCAGTAGCCATGGGGGATCTGTGGGCAGGACTCATTTTCATTGTGGGTGGGACTCATTCTTCTCCCAGCTCGTATGGGAAATGGGTATTCCCACTACCAAACTGTCCACATCATTAAACGTTGCTACTCCATCTGGCCAGAGTGTGGTGTCAGTCTCGGAAAGCATGGCGCCTATTTCCGTCCTTTCCGGGAACCACCCGGAGGAATTATCATTTCTAATTTTCCCAAATTCATCCTCCCCGGTGGTTTTGGGGTACCCTTGGCTCCAGAGGCATAATCCTATTATTAATTGGACACAAAACTCAATTTCCTCCTAGAGTCCTTATTATTTGGCTTCCTGTTTAAGTTCGGCCAAGTGTTCACCATCTCTATCCATCTCCTACCCTCCGGTTGAGCCACCGGATCTCACCCTCTTACCCAAGGTCTATCATGACCTTGGGGAGGTCTTTAGTAAGTCGAGAGCACTCTCTCTTCCACTTCCCCGGTCATACAACTGTGCTATTGACCTCCTCCCGGGTGCGTGGTTGCCGTCCAGTCGACTTTATAGCATCTCTGGTCCGGAGAGGGAAGCAATGGAGAGGTAAATTAAAGATTCATTGAACGTCGGCCTCAATTGGCCTTCCTCGGCTCCTCTTGGGGCAGGGTTCTTCTTTGTTGGTAAGAAGGATGGATCTTCTGTGCCCGTGTATCGATCACCAGGAACTGAATGCAATTACCACCAAAGACAAATATCCTCTGCCCCGATAAACTCTGCGTTCCAGCTCCTTCAGCACACATGGGTGTTCACCAAGCTCGATTTATGCAATGTGTATCATTTTAATCCATATTCAGGAGGGGGACAAATGGAAGACGGCATTTAAAACATGCTTGGGCAGTTTGAGTATCTGGTCATGCCCTTTGAGCTGACCAACACCCCCACCGTCTTCCAATGTCTTATTAATGACGTCCTCTGCGATATGGAGAACCAATATGTCTTTGTTTATTTAGACGATATTCTCATTTTTTCTCACTCGCCAGAGGAACACTAGGTCAATGTCAGGGCCATGTTACAACGGCTCCTGGAAAACCTGGAAAACCAACTTTTTGTAAAGGCTGAAAAGTGTGAGTTTTCCACCAGCTCCACTTCCTTCCTGGGATTTATTGTGGCGGAGTGGGAGCTGAGAGCCGACCTGACTAAGATGAAGGCTGTGCTGGATTTGCCTACACCCCACTCCCGCAAAAAGCTCCAGCACTTCTTGGGGTTTGTGAATTTTTATCGTAGGTTCATCAGGAACTACAATGGGGTAGCACAGCCTCTTACACAGCTGACCTCTGTTAAGGTGCCATTTTTCTGGTCCGAGGCAGCCGAGCAGGCTTTTACCAAATTAAACAACCTGTTCTCCAATACACCCATCTTGGCTCAGGTCGACCGTCAGCTCCAGTTTACCCTGGAGGTGGACGCTTCTGATTCGGGGGTGGGCACTGTCCTCTCACAGTGCTCAACCTCTGACCAGAAGCTCCACCCATGCGTGTTTTTCTCTCGGCGGCTTACCCCAGCCGAGAGAAATTATGTCGGGGATTGAGAGCTCCTGGCCATTAAATTGGCTTTAGAGGAGTGGAGGCACTGGTTGGAGGGAGCAGTCCATCCCATAGTCGTGTGGACCAACCACAAAAGTTAAGAGTACCTCTGGCTGGCCTGCCGACTTAGCGCCAGACAGACCGGCTGGGCCCTTTTCTTTCTCAGATTCAATTTCACTATCACTTACAGGCCTGGCTCACAAAACATCAAACTGGACGCTCTCTCCCGACAATTTTTTCCAACCATTCAGCCCCCCCATCCCTCTCCCAGACAACTGTTTCGCCTTCATGTATCCTAGGAGCCCTTATCTGGGAAATCGAGCAGAGGGTCCGACAGGCCCAGTCCCTGGATCCTGAACCAACGGAGTGCCCTAGAGACTGCCTGTTTGTTTCTGCCACCCTCTGCAGTGATGTCATCCAGTGGGGCCACTCCAGCCACTTTGCCTGTCATCCCGGGGTTATTCGGACGATAGATCTGGTCCAACGAGTGTTCTGGTGGCCCACCCTGTGGAGGGACGTTTAAGACTACGTGAAGGCATGTCAGACCTGTGCCTGTAACAAGTCCAACTCTTCACCCCCTGCTGGCCTACTTCACCCCTCACCCATCCCCAGTCAAACCTTGTCCCATATCTCCTTGGACTTTGTCACAGAAGTTACCCCCCCCCTCATGGCGAGACTGTCATCCTCACTACTGTCAACCAATTCTCCAAAGCCATTCATCTGGTTCCCCTCCCCAAATTACCCTCCACCTCCAAAACTACAGATCTCATCACCACTCACGTCATCCTCCTTCATGGTATCCCTGTGGATATCGTGTCTGACCAGGGCCCTCAATTCACGTCACAAGTCTGGAAATCCTTCTGGCGATCGCTGGGAACCACAGTCAGTCTCAAGTTCAGTTACCATCCTCAGAGCAACGGGCAGGCTGAGCGTACCAACCAGACCCTGGAGGCCGCCCTCAGATGTGTTGCAGCCGAAAATCCGTCCGATTGGAGCACGCATCTGAACAGAGTGGAATACGCCCACAATTTCGCTGTTTCCACAGCCACAGGGCTCACACCTTTTGACGCCTCTGTGGGGTACACTTCCCTCCTGTTGCCCATGGCAGAGAGGGAAGTTGTGGTGCCCTTCGTTGGAGCTCATGCACGCCACTGCCACTGGCTCTGGAGGGCCACCCAAGCTGCCCTCCTCCGCTCTACAGAGCTCAACCGCAAGTATGCAGACCGGAAGCGGACTTCAGCTCCCGAGTACAAGGTCAGACAGCACATGTGGATATCAGCAGACCAGATACCCTTGAAAGCGAAATCCAGGAAGTTGTCACCTCGCTTCTTGGGCCCATTCCCCATCATCAGGATCATCAATCATGCCATGGTCTGCCTACAGCTCCCAATGACCCTCTGTGTCTATCCAAATTTCCACGTCTCCCAGATCAAACCCCTCTCCGCCAGTCTTCTCTGCCCCCACCCCACCCCCACAAGACCCTCAATGGCCAGACCACCTCTACCATCCGGAGGACTCTGGATGTCCTCCGCCGCCGCCGAGGCTTACAATATCTTGTCCGCTGTGAAGTCTACAGCCCTGAAGAAAGGTCGTGGATCCCCAAATCCTATTTCCATGACAAAGGGATGGTCCGGGCCTTTCACCAAGCCCATCCAGAGAAGCCCAGTGGACTGCCAGGAGGCGTTCCTTGGGAGGGGGGGCACTGTCATATTCAGGTGAGCCAACCAAGACAGCGGCAATTGGAAATGAAAATAACTGTAATATTCAGGTGAGCGCACGGCCCCTCCTTCCTGCTAAGTTCCCCCAGTTCCGGAGGCAATCATCTCACCTGCATGAGTGGATGCACCTGCCGTCTCATCATCGCCAGCGCTTATAAGGACCATCAAGTGGAAGCTTCAGTGCTGGGTCATTGGGTATACTGCCAATGCAAACAGCAAGTAAGTTGATCTATTTTCTGGAGAAAGTTTACTCACATTTCTCTCTCCTCTCCTTCTTCCAGGTTGCTGCCATCCGTGCAGTGTGTCTTCAGGGATTGTTGAGCACTCACCTGCTCCATCATCCTCACCCTGCCTCAGCTTCCTATCTCCACCTAGTCAGACGTCACCCAGTTCCAATTCCCCGATCAGCTTCATCCTGCTGGTTCGTCTATTCCTACTGGGTTCTCAGTCAGGTTCTCTGCTCGGTACACGTAAGTGGCTAATTCGTCTTTCCACTTCTCTGCCTCCCTTCTCTTGTTAATTACTCTCATCTCTCCCCACAGGCCGAGTCTTCCCTGGCGAGTGATTTTTTTTCTATATCAGTGCTCCTCTGTGTTTTGAAATTAATAAACGATTTAAACGTTGCTTCTCTTTGTCGTGAGCATTTTCTATGGTGTTGCACCCTGCATGTGAGCTGTTCATTCTATCAATATGACAATAATTCCCCTTAAATAGGGATCAAAACCCTTTACATAATTAATGACCGGTGTGGGTATCTGAACGGGCAGGAGAAAGCAATGACATATAATTCGGACCAGCTGGGAATAATGAGGAAGCCATCAGAGCTGACAGATGAAAGTTGGAAGGGCCACATTCACGCAGAGCAAAACCCCAGAAAGCTATTGACAGCTGTCAACCCCGAGAGAAAGAACGCAACAGAAAACAAACATAACAATGTGGCATGAAATGGAGACAGGCAAACTCAAAAATACAACAAACAAACTATACAAATACGAACGTAAAGGAGAAAATAAATCATACTGAGAAACAATATAGGATAAGTGAAAACTAAAAAATGACAACACAGTACAAATATGGAAAAAAGGTAAACAACCTGACCCCATTAGAACCCCCCATGCTCAGAACATGACAGGTGTTCTATCTCCGAGGTGACAGCTGTCAGTGGCACTTCCGGGTTTTTGCTCCGTTGTGGGTGGTGTCCCTGTCAGCTGTCAGTCTGTCTTCTCCCCTCTCATTGCTCCCGGCTGACCCGAGTTTATAATCATTTTTTCCTCTTGCCCACTCTGATATCCACACCTGTTATCATTTGTATTATGCCTTATTTAAGACCCACTGCTCCGTGAATTCCTTGCTGCAGTCCTCAACTACCAGACGTAAGTTTGAAGTCCTCCTTTTCTTCTCTTTGTTACCATGTCAGCCTCCCTGTAGCCTTATAGTTTTGTTGTGCACTTTGTACTTTATGTTTGTAAAAAAAAACGTCACAGACTTTCAGTTCAGCGCGTGGGTCTTCTCTTTGCTCTGGAGGGGCATTCATGACAATATCACTGTGCTTGATTGGCCAGCAAACTCTCCTGACCTAAACGTTGTAAAGAATCTTTGGGATATTGTCAAGAGTAAGATGAGACACCAGACCCAACAATACATATGAGATGAAGGCTGCTATCAAAGCATCCTGGGCCGCCATATCATCTCAGCAGTACCAAAGACTGATTACCTTCATTATACGCAGTAATTAATGCAAAAGGAGCCCCAACCAAGTATTGAGTGTGTACATGGACATAATTTTCAGTTGGCCAACATTTCTATTAAAAATACAATTTTAAAAATTAATTTTATGTAACATTCTAATTTTTTGAGAAACTGAATTTGGGGTTTTCATTAGCTGTAAGCCATAACCATCAAAATGAAAAGAAATAAACACTTGCAATATATTACTCTGTATGTAATGAATCTACATAATATATGAGGTTAAATTTTTGAATTGAATTCCTGAAATAAATCAACTTTTTGATGACATTCTAATTTATTGATATGCACCTGTATATTGTTAACAAATTTTATTCCATGTGCCCCTTTTTTTCTTTCTTTCAAAGGTCTTTTTATTATTATTAATTGAAGTATCAATACAATACAAAGTATTAGAAAGTTTCATTTTTGTTTCAACCAAACAGTGAAAAACTAGAACTTAAAGCCAACAAATGTAAATGCTTCAAAGCACAAAAACCTTTAAATAAACAATAATTAAAAAAAAAAATACAAAGAAAAATTGTGTGTGTGAAGTGGGGGTGGGGTAAAGGGGATATGAGCTATTCAGAAACTATAATCGTGGGTCTTTCAAAGAAATCAAGAAACGGGCGCCATAATTTATAGAATTTGTTTTCAGAGCCACAGACTGTATATCTGATTTTTTCTAAATCCAAACAGGACATTATATCTTTTATCCACTGTAAATGTGAAGGGGGCGAAGAGTCTTTCCACTTCAGTAATACAGCACGTCTGGCCAATAATAATGAAAATTTAAACACTTTTAATTTGGAACTTGGCAAGACAAGTTCTGGAGCCACACCAAAAATGGCGCATAATGGATCAGGTTTAATTTGGTATTGCAGGACTTCAGACATAGTGATAAAAACAGAATGCCAAAAATTCATCAATGCAGGGCAGGACCAATACATGTGAAGCAAAGTGCCAGGAGCGCTACCACACTTTTCACAAGTTGGGTCTATATCCGAGTAAATACGTGCTAACTTAACCTTGGACAGGTGCATCCGGTGTACAATCTTAAATTGAATAAGAGCGTGACGAGCACACATTGATACAGTGTGAACCTGGCCAAGAATAGAGTCCCACAGTTCATCAGTAAAAGTAAAATTAAGATCCTGTTCCCAGTTCAATTTGATAGCGGCCAGAGAAGAAGATTGTAAATTTGAAATTAAATTATATAAAACTGACATTACCCCCATAGAAGTTGGTTTAACTAATAAAAAATCATCTAGAGGATTATCAGAAGGTTTTTGAGGGAATTGTTTTGTCATGGTTTGCACAAAATGTCTGACCTGGAGGAAGCGGAAAAAATGTGTAGAAGTGATGTCGAATTTGGTGGAAAGTTGAGAAAAACTTGCAAATTGACCATCAAAATATAAATCCGCAAAAGATTTTAAACCTTTTCTGTGCCATATATGAAATGCACTATCAATAGTTGATGGGGTAAATAAATGATTTGCGGCAATTGGACTTCTAATGGAAAAAAACTGAAGACCGAAATTTTTCCTGAATTGAGACCAAATTCTAAGAGACTGACGAACTACTTTATTATTACCCAGTGTAGACAAAGCAAGGGGAAGTGGTGAACCTAAAATTGCCGGTAGGGAGGTTTGATTGTCCACATGTGACTCCATAAGGATCCAAATAGGTGATTTGGGTTCCAGATAAAAATGTTTCCAATATAACATGCACCTGATATTTGCTGCCCAGTAGTAATATTGAAAGTTAGGCAGAGCCATGCCACCTACTGATTTGGGTCTTTGAAGAAAAACTTTCCTCAATCTCGGATGTTTACCATTCCAAATAAATGAGGTAATCAGAGAGTCCAAAGACTTAAAAAAGGATTTAGGAATAAAAATGGGGAGACATTGAAACAAATATAAAAACTTTGGAAGTAACATCATTTTTACAGAATTGATTCTGCCAATTAAAGACAAGGATAATGGGGACCATTTGGAAAGTATTAGCTTGCACTGGTCAAGTAAGGGGAGAAAATTATTTTTAAACAAGTAATTAAATTGTTTAGTGACACATATCCCAAGATAATTAAAATGATCAATAACAACCTTGAAAGGAAAATTTTCAAAATCCTGAACTTGAATCTTTTCATTAATCAGAAACAGTTCACTCTTATTAAGATTAATTTTATAACCAGAAAACCTACTAAAACTATCCAAAATATTGAGTATAGCGGGTAATGAAGTAAGTGGGTTGGAGAGAAATAATAAAAGATCGTCAGCATAGAGTGAAACCCTATGCTCAATGCCACCCCTACGAATGCCTAGAAAGTCCCGGCTCCCACGGATTGCAATAGCTAACGGCTCAACTGCCAAGGCAAAGAGCAACGGGCTCAAAGGACAGCCTTGCCTCGTACCACGGTAAAGTCTAAAATAGTCAGAATAGCGACAATTAGTTAACACTGAAGCTAAAGGACTAGCATAGAGAAGTTTAATCCAGGAACAGAAGGAAGGACCAAAACCGAACCTCTCCAAAGTAAAAAACAAATACTCCCACTCAACCCTATCGAATGCCTTTTCAGCGTCCAAACTAATAAGACATTCAGGTATGTTGTGGTGAGGAGTATAAATAATATTAAACAACCGCCGCAAGTTAAAAAAAGAATGGCGATTTTTAATGAAACCGGTTTGGTCCTGTGAAATTATAAAAGGAAGAATCTTTTCCAACCTTGAAGCTAACAACTTTGACAAAATTTTAACATCGGTATTTAACAAGGAAATAGGCCTGTAAGAAGCACAATCAACAGGACCCTTATCCTTTTTAAGCAACACAGTGATACAGGCCTGATAGCATGAAGGAGGAAGTGTACCAGAGTCAAGCGACTCTGTAAAAACTTGACAAAGGAAAGGGGCGAGGTCGTCAGAGAATTTTTTGAAAAAATCAGCGGAAAACCCATCAGGTCCTGGAGATTTTCCTGATTGCATGGATGATATTGCCAGCTGAATTTCTTCTTTTGTGAAGGGAGCTTCTAAAATTTGCCGAGATTCTGAAGAAATCGAAGGAATATCAATAGAATCAAAAAAAATTTCCAAATCCTTTAAGTTTGTTGTATATTCTGAGGTATATAATTTGGAATAAAATGACCTGAAAATATCATTAATCACTTGTTGGTCAGATGTCACCTCTCCTTTATCTGTCCTAACTCCAGTAATAATTTGCTTAGCTCTAATACCACGTAGTTGATTAGCTAGAAGTTTACTGGTTTTTTCGCCATGTTCATAAAATTCACTCTTGTTCCTTATTAAACAACCTTCAATTTGTCGAGTAGAAAGTAAATTAAGTTTAGTTTGTAATGTCATACGTTCCTTGTACAGAGCGGGTGATGGAGATTGAGCATATTGTCTGTCAATGTCCAGGATTTGATTTAAAATAGCCTTCTGTTCCTGTATTAAGGATCGTCTTTTAAATGCTGCCAGTGAAATAAATTCCCCCCTAAGAAATGCCTTCATGGCCTCCCATATCGTTTTATTTGACATACCAGGAGTTTTATTTTCTTTCAAAAAAAAATTAATTTTAGAAGAAATATTCGCAACCAATTTTTCATCTGTAAGTAATAATGGATCCAATCTCCAATGCTTTCTCATGGAGTCACATCCATGGAGGATCATTTTAAGTACAAGAGGGGCATGATCAGAAACCGAGATGCTATCATAACTGCAAGAGCAAAGGTTATTAATTAATAAATTGTCAACAAAAAAATAATCTATTCTGGTATAAGTATGGTGTACGTGAGAGAAAAAAGAATAGTCCCTGCCGTTAGGATGTAAAAAACGCCAAGGATCTGTAAGGCTATATTCCTCAAGAAAAGACTTAACATAAGTTGCAGATTTATTAAGACTAGCAGGTTTTGAAGATGAGCGATCTAAGATCGGATCCATATACAAATTAAAGTCACCCCCAAGAATTAGAGAATGAGTATTTAAATCTAGAAGTTGCGAAAAAAGGTTACGAAAAAAGTGCACATCATCAAAATTCGGTGCATACAGATTAGCCAAAGTGACATGTTTATCGCCAAGTTTACCTGATACTATTACAAATCGTCCATTTTTATCTGATACAACATTAGAGGGAATAAATGGGATATTTCGATCAATAAGAATAGCAGCGCCCCTGGCCTTAGCTTTAAAATTTGAATGAAAAAATTGTCCTGACCAACATTTTGACAAACGCAAGTGGTCGGAATCCTGCAAATGGGTTTCCTGCAAAAACAATATCCCAGGCTTAAACTGCTTTAGACGTGACAGGACTCTCTTTCGTTTAATTGGATGGTTCAACCCCTTCACATTCCAGCTTACCAAAGTAAGATTACTATTCATTCAAAGAGTAAAATTTATATATTATGTTGTGTAGCCCAAAGAAGAGTAAAGTGAGGTACGGGTAAAAAAAAAAAAAAAGGAGGGGGTAAGGGGGGTGTAAATAAAACCAAAACAAAAAAAAAAACAAAACAACAAAAAAAATAAAAAAAATAAAAATAAATAAATAAATAAATAAATAAAAAAAAATCCAACAACCAAACCTATAACAACACTCCAGCCGGTTGCAAAAAAACAGCAACCGCTCCATCTCCTGCTCTATTTTCATCCTAACAGAATGCTCCCATACAACTGGCTTCAATCCTGCATAATATGAACGTTTTACCCTGAAAAAAAAAAAAAAAAAAGATAAAATTAAAAAAAGAATTAAGTAAACAACAACGTATAGGGAGCCAATTTTACCTTGTTTTTAAACATCTGAAAATGCATCAATGTCCAGTCAGTGCAGCTTCATTGAAGTAACAAGCAGTCCAGCGCGGCAGCTGGTCAACCCAGAAATGTCCAGTTCAAGGCGAAAATTGCTGGTTTCTCTCCATGGTTTGCATGAAGCAGGTGGCCTCCGAGACGGACGCCAACCACTGGTTTTTGCCGTCTGGAAGAGTTATCCGGAGCCTGGCAGGGAAAAGAAGAGAAGGACGAAAACCTCTCTTGTACAACTCGGACATAACCTCCTTATATTCGGCTCGTTGCTTCTGAACGTCGGCGTTATAATCCTCGTAGAACTGAAGTTTATGCCCACGATATTCCAAAGTCCCACGGCGTCTCCGCGCTTCTCTCATCACCAAGTCTTTGGTCCGAAACCAGTGGAAACAAATAATGACAGCGCGCGGCTTCCCATTCGGACTCGGCTTGGGCATGAGGCTGCGGTGGGCTCTATCCAGCTCTGGGGGAGATGGCAAAGTTTGTGCGCCAAAGACGTCCACCAACAGCCGAGAAAAAAATTCAGATGGCCGTGGACCCACATCAAAGGACTCCGGCAGACACACCAGACGAATATTCAGCCTCCTGCTTCTTCCCTCCAGGTCAGAAAGTTTGTTTTTCAAAAGTTTGTTCTCCTCCTGCATTGACTCACATGTAACTTCAAGCGCCGCTAGGCGCTGGCTGACGTCCTCCGCGTTGTTTTCAAGGTCGCCAATGCGTTGCTCCTGGTTCGCCACATCTGCTTGAATTTTGTCCAGCTTACCATTAATAAGTTCAAATGAAGCTTTGAAGTCAGCAGCTATGGACATTCTGTGTTGCTCAAGCAAGGCAACAAGTGCAGGGTTAAGGCTGATATTAGCATCCTCAGCTAAGCTGGTGTTAATATTGTTCCCTGCTGCCTCCTTTTCAGTCTGCTTTCTTGTTTTGGACATATTTCACAACTCAAAACAGATTCTGCACGTATTGAATGTCCAAAACATTAACAGCTTACAGCAAAATAGGGTTTTAAAAAGTAAAGAAAAAAATATAGCAGGAGCCAGCAACGCACACACCTACTCCATTGCCAGCACACCTGAAGCCCCATGTGCCCCTTTTTTTAAATGTACACCCATGCCGCTGAAGTGGTCTCAGCATGGCCCTGGTGGACTTCCAGATCTTTTTGACTTCCCAAGCTCACCAGTGCACTCTTTCTCCCTCAGAATGTACCAAACCAGTGCACTCTTTCTCCCTCAGAATGTACCAAACTGTTGATTTGGCGACTGCTAACATTTCTGCTATCTCCGTGATGATTTCTTCTTTTTGCAGCCTAATGATGGTCGGTTTCACTTCCATTGAGAGCTCCTTCGACTGCATGTTGTGGGTTCACAGCAACAGACTCCAAATGCAAATGGCACACCTGGAATCAACTCCAGACCTTTTACCTGCTTGATTGATGATGGATTAATGAGGGGATAGCCCATGCAGCCCATGAAGTAACTTTTATGTCAATTGTCCAATAACTTTTAACCCATATTTAGCCCATATTGATTACAGTAACTTTATCTTGAATATGTTTTAGTAAACTACTAAAATAACAAAACTTGTGTCAGTGTCCAAATATACTGTATTTGGACCTAACTCTATTGTCCCAAGTGAAACTTAGAGGCCAAAAAGAATTAAACGGTCTGTGAATAAATCCCATTGGAACATGACCTTTTACTACTGTAGTGAATTTATCAGGAGTTAAACTTACAGTATGCACAATTTTCTCATCAAGTGCCAATCAGCCAACCACCATCTGTAGCTTTAACAATAGAGGCACTTGCAAGCAATTAGCCAGCTGATATTGCCCACTGAGCAGTAGTGACTCAGATAAGATGGGTAATGGCTTGAGCAACATAGCACATATGCCTGGTCGTCATTTGTATAATAGGTTTAATAAGAATGCATTTGGAAAGCAAATGTGTAAATTTATGAGCCCTGACAATACGCTTTGATGTCACTTCTTTTCTCAGCTAGATTGCTTGTCTTTTCCAGCCACATTCTCGGCACTCAGCGTGTCACAGCACCTCCTTTCGTGCTTCCTCTGCTGAGTGTTGCTGACAGATAAAGGACAAGAAGGGAGAGAACAGGAGCTGAGAGGATAAATGAATCCTGAGAGAAGAAGTGCAAAGCTCAGCCTGCTCTCACCGTTGGCTTTTCTAACATGGCCCCCCGGTGACATACTACCACAAAAGGATGCACACACACACAAGAAATATGTGCACACTTTACCTCACTTATGGGTACATTTCAGTCTTTGATGGTAAATGGCATTCACTTATACAGTGCTTTTTCTAATCTCCGGATGACCAAAGCACGTTACAGATCCTGCTATCCACCCATTCACACACTGATAGTGGTGGAGCTGCCATGCACAGGTGCTGGCCTGACCTACCAGGAGCAACTGGGGGTTCAGTGTCTTGCTCAAGGACAGTTCGACATGCAGACTGCAGACAGAGTGGGAATCAAACCCCTGATCCTCCGATCAGAAGTCGACCACACTAACTCAACAAAAAAATGGTATTGCTGCAGCTAAGAGCCAGCATTACCTGTATATATATAGTCACCGCATACACACGTGGACAAAATTGTTGGTACCCCTCTGTTAATGAAAGAAAAACCCACAATGGTCACAGAAATAACTTCAATCTGACAAAAGTGGTAATAAATAAAAATTCTATGAAAATTAACCAATGAAAATCAGACAATGCTTTTGAATTGTGGTTCAACAGAATTACTTCAAAAAATAAACTCATGAAACAGTCCTGGACAAAAATGATGGTACCCCAAGAAAAGATTGAAAATAATGTGACCATAGGGACATGTTCAACCTAGAAAAGCACTCGGAGAGCGCAGACCTCCGCCAAGCGCCACAGTTCCCCCCATACAGTGTTTGTGTGTACATTTTCAGATTCCTTGACCATGAAAACATATGACTAGCAATTGGATTGACAATGATAGGATTAGTGGTTCAGTAGTTATTCACGAAAATGGCATTTTCCGTAATGGCGGTTTTCTTCTGGACGGTGATCCGGATCACCACCAAAATGTAATCATCTGTAGGATACCCCATTTCTGACAATCTGTAAAAATTTCATGAAAATCCGTCCATAAGTTCTTGAGTTATCTTGCTAACAAACAAACAAACAGACAAAAAACAAACAGACAGACAAACCAATGCCGATGATCACAGAACCTCCTTGGCGTAGGTAACAAGATGTGTCCTCTAATTAACATCACAGGTGTCTACAAACTTGTAATCAGTCAGTTGGCCTATTTAAAGGGTGACAAGTAGTCACTGTGCTGTTTGGTGACATGGTGTGTAACACACTAAACATGGACCAGAGGAAGCAAAGGAGAGAGTTGTCTCAGGAGATTAGAAAGAAAATTATAGACAAGCATGTTAAAGGTAAAGGCTATAAAACCATCTCCAAGCAGCTTGATGTTCCTGTGACTACAGTTGCACATATTATTCAGAAATTTAAGATCAACCGGACTGTAGCCAATCTCCCTGGACGTGGCCACAGGAGGAAACTTGATGAAAAATGGAAGAGACGGATAATACGAATGGTAACAAAAGAGCCCAGAACAACCTCTAAACACATTCAAGGTGAACTCCAAGGTCAAGGTACATCAGTGTCAGATTGCATCATCTGTCGTTGTTTGAGCCAAAGTGGACTTCATGGGAGACGACCAAGGAGGACACCACTGTTGAAAACAAACCATAAAAAAGCCAGACTGGAATTTGCCAAACTGCATGTTGACAAGCCACAGAGCTTCTGGGAGAATGTCCTATGGACAGACGAGACAAAACTGGGACTTTTTGGCAAGGCACATCAGCTCTATGTTCACAGACGCAAAAATGAAGCATACCAAGAAAAGAACATTGTCCCTACTGTGAAACATGGATGAGGTTCTGTTATGTTCTGGGGCTGCTTTGCTGCATCTGGCACAGGGTGTCTTGAATCTGTGCAGGGTACAATGAAATCTCAAGACTATCAAGCTATTCTAGAGAGAAATGTCCTGCCCAGTGTCAGACAGTTTGGTCTCAGTCGCAGGTCATGAGTCTTGCAACAGGATAATGACCCAAAACACACAGCTAAAAACACCCAAGAATGGCTAAGAGCCAAACATTGGACTACTCTAAAGTGGCCTTCTATGAGCCCTGATCTAAATCCTATTGAACATCTGTGGAAGGAGCTGAAACATGGCGTCTGGAGAAGGCACCCTTCAAACCTGAGACAACTGGAGCAGTTTGCTCATGAGGAGAGGGCCAAAATACCTGCTGAGAGGTGCAGAAGTCTCATTGACAGTTACAGAAATGGTTTGATTGCAGTGATTGCCTCAAAAGGTTGTGCAACAAAATATTAAGTTAAGGGTACCATCATTTTAACAAAAACTTAACAAAAAACTTAACAAAAACTTCTCACAGATTCAGGACTATTTAAAACAGCTAAACAGAAAATTCACAGCTATAGCAGTCTCTGAAACCTGGCTTAATGCAGACCAGGCTCCCCTGATGGCAATAGAGGGATATCAGATGTTTAACATTAACAGATCTCAAAAAAAGGGTG
Organism: Pholidichthys leucotaenia; assembly: GCA_020510985.1. Lineage (NCBI taxonomy): Eukaryota > Metazoa > Chordata > Actinopteri > Cichliformes > Pholidichthyidae > Pholidichthys > Pholidichthys leucotaenia. The sequence goes on along the minus strand of CM035848.1, from coordinate 267,758,516 downwards.
GTGGTGTTGCACTGTATATTGATGACCTATATAGATGTAAGCTTGTAAATGAAATGTCCTCAGCACTACCAGGGATTCTGGAATGTGTTACTGTTGAGATTGACCTAGACAAAACAAAAAATCTAATCATAAGCTGCATATACAGAACGCCGGGAACTTGCATTGAGACATTCAGAGATAAATTAGTCGAGCTGTACAATAATATTACTAGTAAGAAAATGGTAGCAATTTGTGGAGATTTCAATATTGATCTACTTAATCCACATCAACAAAATGTAGTTACAGAGTTCATGAACTCTATGTACAGCATGAGTCTATATGCCACAATAACACATCCCAGTAGAATCACAGCTCACTCTGCTACACTTATTGACAACCTGTTTGTCAATGTTCTCGACAAGAAAATAGAAAGTGGATTATTGATAAATGATATAAGCGACCACTTGCCAATCTTTGCACTTATCCATGGCCACACGGGGCCCAACCCAGAAAAAATCTCAAAATCGTTCAGACACAAATCACCAAACGCAATCAGTTCTTTTAAAGAGGACTTGCTGAAGCAAGACTGGACAGAAGTCTATGTATCAGATGTAAATGAAGCCTATGACACATTTATAAACATTGTAACCACTCTTTATGAAAAAAACTGCCCATTAGTTAAAAAAAAAGCTTAAACACAAATTTACTGACAAACCATGGCTAACCAAAGGACTACAAAAGGCGTGTAAAAAGAAAAAATTATTATATAAAGCTTTCATAAAGAAAAGGACAAAAGAAGCAGAGCAGCGGTATAAAACATACAAAAATAAGTTAACATATATAATAAGATGTAGTAAAAGAGACTATTACAGTAAAGAACTGGAAAAAAACAAAGACAATATTAAAAATACATGGACAATAATCAACAGTATCCTTGGAAATAAAAGCAGAAATACCAGCTACCCAACTAACATTCCAAAAAATAATAAATCGACTCCGAATGTGAATATAGCTTCACCTGCAGATGAATTTAATAATTTTTTTGTTAACATTGGACCTAAACTGGCCCGAGAAATACCCACTACGGTGCCAACAGGTGATTCAATATGCAATAACACTGCTGTAAAAGACACCATCTTCATAAAGAACACAGACGAAAGAGAGGTCATTGAAATTGTTAAATCGTTCAAAAGTAAAACATCTACTGACTGCGATGGTATTGATATGCTACTAGTCAAAACTGTTATCGAATGCATAGTGAAACCACTGACGTATATCTGTAACCTGTCTCTCCAATCAGGTATATTTCCCAATGCAATGAAAATAGCTAAAGTAATTCCGATTTACAAGACAGGCGACAGAGGGGAACTCTCCAACTACAGACCAATTTCACTATTACTGCAATTTTCCAAGATACTTGAAAAAATATTCTATGAGAGAACTGACAACTTCATACTGAAGAATGATTTATTGTGTGAGCAGCAATATGGGTTCAGACACAAAAGGACAACAGCATATGCCTTAATGGAATTTACAGAAAAAATATCAACAGCCATTGAAAATAAAGAGTATTCAGTTGGAGTATTCCTGGATCTTAAAAAAGCATTTGATACAGTAGATCACAATCTATTATTAAAGAAACTACAAAATTGTGGTATTAGAGGGGTAGCACTGTCCTGGTTAAGAAGTTACTTAAAGAATAGATATCAGTTTGTATGTGTTAACAACAAAAACTCAGAGCTACTGAAGGTCACCTGTGGAGTCCCACAGGGTTCAGTTTTGGAACCATTATTATTCAATATGTATATAAATGATATATGTAAAGTTTCAGAAAAAATGGACTTAATATTGTTTGCTGATGACACTAACCTGCTATGCAGTGGAAACAATTTGGAACAACTTCTGGATACACTCGGAAAGGAATTAGGAAAGCTGAAACTGTGGTTTGATTCAAACAAATTAACGCTCAATTTAAGCAAGACAAAATTTATAGTCTTTAACAACCATCACAACTACCCAGTACCCAAACTCAGTGTAAATGGTGTAGAGATTGAAAGGGTATCCGAAACTAAATTCCTTGGAGTAATAATTGATAACAAACTGTGTTGGAAGCCACATATTAATTATATAAAAGGTAAAGTATCCAAATCAATTGCAATATTACACAGAGTGAAAAATTTGCTGAATCAACCCACACTATACACCTTGTATCATTCATTAATACTCCCATACATGACATATTGTAATGAAGTATGGGGAAATACATATAAAACAAACATATATCCACTCTTTATGCTTCAAAAGAGAGCTATTAGAATAATCAACAAAGCAGCTTACAGGGAACCAACAAACCCACTTTTTCTTAAACAAAAAACTATCAAGTTGAAAGATCTGATCGACTTTAAAACCGCAATAATAATGTTCAAAGTGAAGAATCTATCACTGCCCGCAAATATCCAAAAGTTGTTCCAAACAAGGGAGAAACGATATCACTTCAGAGGAACATGTATATTTCAAAAGCCTACAGTGAGAACAACTACCAAGCAACACTGTATTTCAGTGCAAGGTGTCAGATTATGGAACGATTTTGGACCTGAATTAAAATCATGTACAAAGCTTGGACAATTTAAACAAAAACTAAAGGAAGAAATACTCCAAACATATTTACAAGACGACATGTAAACTCACATAAGGATTGACATTTCCAGCCTGTGTTGTGTTATAGCTTAGTTTTTCTTTTTTCTCTGTGATACTATGTCTTAGATTTGTTTTTGAATAGTAACCGCTTAACTTAGACTAGCTCAGTTTTCTTTTTCTCTCAGTCATATTTTGTCTTAGCCTTGTTTTAAATTGTAATCGCTCTTGTCTTGTTTTCTCTTTTTTCTCCTTTGAATTCTTGGATGGAATATGGGTGGGCAATATAAGCTGCGGCTTCAGCCATCACCCATTTCGGATAACTCACGTGGAATTGTATAGTAGAAGGAGTCTTTGTCTAATTTGACCTTGTTGTTATATTATACAGTTTCTTTTAACCTGTAATGTACTATCCGAAAATAAATAAATTCATTCATTCATTCAATTCATTCATTCATTTTTGTCCAGGCCTGTTTCATGAGTTTGTTTTTTAAAATAATTCTGTTGAACCACAATTCAAAAGCATTTTCTGATTTTCATTGGTTAATTTTCATAGAATTTTTATTTATTACCACTTTTGTCAGATTCAAGTTACTTCTGTGACTTTTGTGGGTTTTTCTTTCATTAAAAGAGGGGTACCAACAATTTTGTCCACGTCTGTATACATAAGATGTGAATACAAATAGATATCCTATGGCACTTGTCACGACCAATGCACAGAAACATCCATCTCTGAGAAGAGATGCATCTGCTGGATTTATCTATAAGTTAAATTTAATTTGCTGTCATACAGCAGGTATATACATTATACATGATGTTGTCAAGTGGCCACATTATAAGTTTGTATTTGTGGGATTAGTGAAGTAGGTCATTATGCATACTTGTTACTGCTCACAAAAAGAAGCACCCTTATGTTAAATTAAGTATTAGATAATATTAAAGGCAACAAAATTATGGCAATATATTTAAATGTGAAGCCTGTAACTTTGCTCAAACATGTTTAACCCCTTGCACTCTGATCAATTTCCCTAAAAATGCCAAAAAATAACGTACCCAAAGTAAATCAAAAGCTGTTCTTCAACCCTTTGCAGCATCTTCATGGGGTTGGTCTCATTTAAAAGAAAACACTTCGAATATTTTGGCAAAACAGTCATAATCTCTCTAAGTGCTCCTGCCACTGAGTAACAGTCATCTAAACATACTGAACTTGAAGAAAAAAAATTTCGCCTGGGTGTTTTTTTGGATACAAATGCTTGCAAATAACACACAGCTTCAGATACTGGCTGGAAAATGCAACAGAAATGTAGAACCACGTGTTATTCAGCTGAGGTCAAAATTTTGTAACAATACCACAAAAAATGAATATATTACACAGCTTTTTCCTCAGGTAGTTCCCAGGCGTTTTTGAACTGTGCCAAATTGTGCCAAATGGCACAGTTTGGAAAAACATCTGTAACTTTTGAATGATTCAATATAGAAGCTTCATCTTGGGCTCTAATGAAAGGTGAAGGGCTGTGTGTGTGTGGGGGGGGGGGGTTGTTTATTCATTCATGAATGAATGAATGAACAAACAAGCCCCCACACACAAAGAAGCATGCCATGTAAAAAATGTGTGGCTTTTTTTTACAAGAAAAAATAACCTACAGTGCACTAAAAATTATACTAAAATATCTGTAATGTAGAAGATAACAACTCCCACCCCCCACCCCCCCGCTACAGAGGACGGACATCGCCCATCGCTACATGACGGAAAGCGATGACGGTGCTACTACGCAGGTGGTCTACTACCGCACAGTTGGACTAAAATATCTGCAATATATCTGCAATCCGCTACAGAAGAGTAGGGGGGGGGGCGTTCACAACATGGCGGGGGGGCCGTTCGCAACATGACGCACAGTTGTAATTTACCGATCGGTCAAAAGTCATTTGGATTACAATTTTCAGGGATAAAGAATAATTTAGCTTATAACACTTACCTGTCCACAACAGCAGTGTCGCTGGCGAACTTCTCTTCCTCATTGTCAGACGAACATGACGCTGGTCCGCTTGTTACGGACTCGTGGTTCTGGTCACGCGACCCGGTCAAACCATAATTCCATTATTGCGGTTTTGCGCTTCCATGATTGCGGTTTTGGCGAACAATTTTTCAGAACAAATAAGAACAGTAGTAAGAAAAAAAGACTGGCGAACGCCTGTGTGTCACCCAGCCTTACACAAAACAGCTTTCAAACTTCTGTGCTTCAATTGGCTGGCTGTATTTGCAGCCGTTGGTAGGCGGGTCCTTCTTGCTAGGTTTTCAGTCATTGGTTCTTCAAGGTTTCAGAAACCCAATTCAAGGCTCTTATTAGTCGAATGAGAGGTCAATCACATCTAAACCAATCAAAGCACTCCTTTGGCTTTCTGTTCGCGGCTGTGTCTGTAGTGGAAGAACGGAAATGCAGCTTTTTTTTTCTTCAGTGCGCCCTAGGACGCACAGTGTGTGTACTAGGGCGCCCTCGTGCGCTCTAGGACGCAGAGACGTGTCCGCCCGCGGTACACCGGAGTGCAAGAGGTTAACAAATAGCAAAATCAGCATTCAGATTAACTACTTATAAACTTTACATTTCTCACACACCAGTCTAGGACAAATTTACATCTCGTAACACACATCCTTTCCTCATAAGAATGGTGAAAAAAAGCATCAGCATTTTAGTAGATAAACAGGAAGACTATAATTTTTGTGAGTCAAAGACAGTAGTCTGTGTATTGAAATGGAGGACGAGGGAACTTCCTCCATTTCCATTGATTGCACTGCATCAGTAAAAAAGATAAAACTTTATGCACACATTAATCTCAAAAGGACAGTTCCTCTTGAAACACTATAGGCAGGACTGGACTGGGGAAAAAAAAAAAAAAAATCGGCCCTGGCATTTTAGGTCCAGGCGGCCCATTATGACCAGTCAAGCAACGTCAGCACAGACGGCCCAGTTAAATATGTACAAGTATTGTGCCAGTCTAATAGAAGTCAGAATTATCCCACTTTTGCCCTTGACAAGTGAATCCCTGTGATTTAAAAGAAAGAAAGAAAGAAAGAAAGAAAGAAAGAAAGAAAGAAAGAAAGAAAATTGCTTGATTATCTATTTTGCATAACTATTTTGTCATAATTTTAAAGTCTCAAAATTTTCCAAAGGTGCAAAACTTTGAGAAAAAGCCAGAAAATTACAAGGAAAAAAACATCACAAACATATATAATAAAAGTTTCAAATTTACAAGAATAACCTAACAAATTTATAGGGATGACTGCCCATTTATTTAAAATTATTAAATTCCTGAGAGAAAAAAAAAAAGCAAAATTCCAAGAAAAATAAACTTGAATTTTAAAAATAAAAGTTACAAATTCCTGGCAAAAGTTGCAAATTTATGAGGAAAAAAATTCACATATTTACAATTACAGTCATTGAGAAAGTAAACAAAGGAAGTTATTTAAAAGATGTAATAAATTCATAAATATAAAGTAAATGAATAAATTGTTGAGACAAAGGTCAGAAAAATAACAAGAGAAATGTAACTCATTTCCAATAACTAAAAAAAAAAATAAGAAAAAAAATCAATGGAAAGATGATGGAAAATTATTGAGGCAAAAGTTCAAAGACGGAAAAAAATATGCCAGTTTATGACGCAAAAATCACAAATTCAAGAACAAAAATGTTAATCCATGAGCAAAAAATTTTCATAAAGTTTCAATTTTCATGGTTTCAAAAATGTTTAAAACAGTATAAAAGGAGGGTTGGGAGGGGTGGGATGTATCGTGCAAATATATGTATTTAAATTTGTTCACTGCTTTTATCTATGTAAAACACTTTGTGCAGCATCCAGTGTTAGAAAAATGCTATACAAACAAAAATTGATTGATTGATTGATTGATGAAAAAAAGTAGTAATTTATGAGATCTCTCTAAATTCACATAAAAAAATCTACATTTTCAATGAAAAAATCTCTCTAATTTAAGCAGTAGAGTAGCCTGACACTGTACACAGGTAAAACTAGGTTATGATTATATATCTATCTATATATATCATCAAATATCACTGAAATATACATAAAAGTAATTACCCAAAAATAGTTGAGTACAAAGTTACTGAGATGTGACTTTAGTCTGAATAGTTTGAGGTTTTTGCTTCTAAATTTATGGGGGTTTTATTCCAAATTTATTACTTTTTCCTTGTAAATCTGAAAGATTTTTACTCCCACTTAAATCAAAATTTCTCATAATTTGTGTTTATTGCTAATTTAGGATTTTTTCTTGAACATTTGAGACTTTACTCTTATAATTTGAGAGGTTTTTCCTCATAAATTAAAAATCAAAAATAAAATGAGTAAAGATGCAGTATTTTATGTTATATTATAGGCTATTTATAGTCTATTTTCTCATCCCCACCCCAGGTGATCACCTCAAGTACTTTGAAACCTAAATGTTTGCAGGTACAGTGGGGAAAATAAGTATTGATCATGTCAACATTTTTCTCAAACATATTTCTGACGAAACCATCAACCTGAGATTTTCACCAGATATCAGTAACAATTAAAGTAATCTATACATACAAAGAAATCAAGGCAGCTGCGTTTAGAAAATAGGTTATATTTAATAAAGTGGAATGACACAGGGAATAAGTATTGAACACACATAGAAAAAGAGGTGCAAAAAGGCACAAAAAACCAAGAAACCAGCTGAAATGCATCAGAATTTAGGAAGGAATGCCTTCCCCCATCAGTGCAAATTAATTTCAGCTGGTTAAGTCCTGACTAATAGCCTTTAAAAAGGTCTGTGGACATCAGATTGTCACACCACAAAGAACTCTTGTAGGAAAGAAGAAAAGAGCTCTCTCTAGACCCTAGCAACCTTATTGCTGCAAAACATAATATGGCATTGGTTAAAGGCAAATTTCTAAACTGCTGAATGTTTCAGTGAACACTGTTAGAGCCATCATTCGAAAGTGGAAAGAACATCATTTTAACAAAAACCGCATTTACCAGGAGCTCCTCGCAAGATTTCTGACAGAAGAATCAAAAGAATTATCAGAAGAGTTATCCAAGAGCCAAAGACCTTTCATGGAGAGCTCCAGAAAGACCTGGAGGGAGCAGCTACTGTTTCAAAGAAAACAATAAGTAATGCACTCAACCAACATGGGCTCTATGACCACTCACCTGACAAGACTCCATGGCTGATGAAAAAGCATGTCGAAGCTTGTTTAAAGTTTGCTGCACAACATTTGGGCAAGCCAGTAAATTACTGGGAGAACATAGTCTGGTCAGAAAAGACCAAAGTTGAACTTTCTGGATACCACAACACACATCATGTTTGGAAGAGAAATGGCACTGCAGATCAACCCCAAAACACCATACCAACAGTGAAGCTTGGAGGTGGGAGCATCAAGGTGTGGGGGTGTTTTTCAGCACATGGTACAGACAGACTTCATATAATTGAAGGAAAGATTAATGGACAAATATACAGAGACATCCTTGATAAGAACCTGTTGCCATCGAGGGTCATCAACACCACCCAAAAAATCATCGGCAGCCCCCTGTCCTCCCTGGAGGACATCTCCACATCCTCCTGTCTCAAAAGGATCAAGGCCATCACAGGACCTTTTGACCTGCTGCCTGCTTAGACAATGGTTCAGATCAATCAGGTCCCACACCTCCAGGCTGACAAACAGTTTCTTTCCCTGAGCCATCTGAATGGCAAACAGTCAGAGGCCCCACCCCCTCCCTCTGAACGCTCACGTGCATAGAACTGAGGACCTTTTTAATTATCACAAAAACACACCTGTCTTTGCACTCTGCCCTTTCATGTATATTGACCGATCCATGAAACCACTACTATGTATAGTTTTCCATAATCCTTTGGCCATTTTACTCAGTTGTGTGTTCCGCACTTCACATTCTTATGTGCATAGTTCCATCTATGAAGCCACTACCATTTCTGTGTACATTTCCAGATTTGTGGGCTATTTTTAATCCAGCTGTGTGTTTAATCATGTATTCTGTAACTGTGTTTTCACCAGAGTGGTGGCTCAGTTGGTAGAGCATCCGCCCCACACCCGGGAGGCAGGGGTTCAAATCCCGGCCGGGTCATGCCAGACCATATAAAAGTGGAACTTCCTGCCGTCCAGCTTGGTGCTCAGCAAAAATGGAATGGAGGAGGGAAATTTGTGGCAGCGCCTTGCATGGCAGCAGCCCTCTGATTCTACACTTGGGGTGTGTGTGTGATTAACACAGTAGATAGGTAAAGCACAATCTCGTTCTACTGTACTTGATTGGTTGTACAGTTGGATGACAATGAAGGGTGATTTTTAATCTAATCCTTCTCTTATACTTTATTGTGCAGTAGCCTTGTGGAGCACCCACAATTTCATTGTACTGTACAACCGTACAATGACAATAAAGTCTATTCTACTCTATTCTATCTGCCAATATGCTGAAGATGAAATGAGGGTGGATATTTCAGCAAGACAATGATCCCAAACACACAGCCAAGAAAACTCTCAACTGCCTCCAGAGAAGATAAATAAAGCTGATAGAATGGCCCAGTGAGTCACCTGACCTGAATCCAATTGAAAATCTATGGAACAAATTGAAGATCAGAGTTCATAGAAGACACCCATGGAACCTTCAATATTTGAAGACAGTTTGTGTGGAAGAATGACTGGAGTGGTAGCCTAGATGGTTGTGCATTCACCCCACAATTGAACCCACAGGTTGTGGGTTCAAATCCTGGCCGGGTCAAACCAAAGACCATGTAAAAATGTTACTTTCTGCCTTCTAGCTTGGTCCTCAGCATAATAGAATAAGGAAAGGAAAGTTAACGCACAGAACAACCAGAAGACTGACCCCCTATTGTAGCTTTCACTACTTACAGTAGCTGTGTGGCCTAGGGTCAGTGAAACACAGATAGGCACTGCCCTATACACCACATGGTGTCCCATATGCTGTGGAAGGGATTAACTTAACTTGTGTGGAAAAATGGGCAAAATTGAAAATTGATGAGGGAGAAACCTCTGGTTTCTCTCTCATCTCTTTGTCTTTTTATACTGTTTGATGGAGCCTTGAGTATTTTTTATCATGTTTATAGTCAGCTTCATGTGTCCCTGTGTTTGTGTCTATGTTGAATGTAATTAGTGGCTTGTAAATATGGATGTCACCAGACTGCAAAACAAATCTACCTACGGGTACAAATAAAGTAACCTGAACCTGAACCTGAACCTGAAAATTCTCTCCTGAGCAATGCCTGTGCCTAGTTTCTCCATACAGGAGATGTTCTGGAAGCTGTTCTTACCAGCAAAGGCTATTCTAATAAATATTAAATGAATTTCAACAAGCATGTTCAATACTTATTCCTTGTGTCATTCCACTTTATTAAATATAACTTGTTTAATGAACACAGTTGGCTTGATTTCTTTGTATGCATGGATTATTTGGGTTGTTATTGATATTTGGTGAAAATCTCAGGTCAAGGGCTCCATCAGAAATATGTTTGAGAAAATGTTGACATGTTCAATACTTATTTTCCCCGGTGTATGCAATGATGTCATTGATGACTTTTCATAAAAGAATACAAGAAAGGCCAGGCTCTAGATCCATGCGGTCCATGGTCCTCAGCTGGAAAAAGGTGGATTGTCCTCTCTGGGTCAGGAATGACCTCCTGCCCCAAGTGGAGGAGTTAAAGTATCCCTAGGTCTTTTTCCCAAGTGAGGGGAGAATGGAGTGGGGGATTGACAGATGGATCGGAGCAGCATCTGCAGTGGCGTTGAGGTTGTACCGGTGTGTTGTGGTGAAGAGGGAGCTGAGCTCTAAGGCAAAGCTGTCAATTTACCAGTCAATGTATGTCCCTACTCTCACCTATGGTCATGAGCTTTGAGCAATGACCAAAAGAATGTATAGCGAACTCAAGCCAGATTCAAATCTGCAATTCCCCCTCATGAACTTTGCTCCCTCCAGTTATGAATTAATAAGACTGTTTTAACTCTGCTCCAAGTTTCATCATCCCCACAGGATCCAGCCGTGACCATCTTCTCAGCAACTCTGAAGCCACATCTTGGTAAGAAACAGAGCAGAGGAGCAGGAGAACAAAGACTCCCTACTGAGACCTCAGGGTTGTGTGACTGCAATCCTGAAGAAATGAACTGAGAAAAGAGCTACATTTGACTCTATTTGCATTGCTTGTGATAAATGTCTCTGCATGTTTTCTTAATTATGAATCCTTATAGAGTAGGTGAAATTGTGTGGGAATGTTATTGTAGATAAATACAAACATTTATTCTCGCAGGAATTATTTCCTCCGCCAGGCCGAAAGGCCAGGAGGAGGTAATGTTTTTGCCGGGGTTTGTCTGTGTGTTTGTCTGTGTGTTTGTCTGTTTGTCTGTCTGTCTGTTTGTCTGTTGGTTAGCAAGATAACTCAAAAACTTTTGGACGGATTTCAATGAAACTTTCAGGCGTTGTTGGAAATGGTACAAGGAAGAACTGATTAAATTTTGGGGATGATCCGCATCACCGTCTGCATACAGGAATTTTTTAAAGCATTTTTCCACACTGTGACATACGGCCATTTTCAACATGTGCGCAGGCGCAATGGAGGCCGCTGGGCGTCGTGTATGACCAACACAAACTCCGCGTTCTTCAACGTTTTAGGCACAAAAGCACGCGAAAAACACTGCTGGCCTGGGCCCGCCAGCGTGCCTGTTTTTGCGCCACGCTGCAAAACCTGACACGGCCACCTGTCCGCCGCCCGATTATTTGCCACAAATTCCCCGCCCAGCTATAGGCGCTGCGTAAAAACGACCTCTCTGCCGGGGAAGATTCTAAATTCTGTTTTGCCGCGGAGCGCAACTCCAATATAATATAAAACCCACGGCAACCTGTCTAACCAATCTGCATCCGTCAGTGGAGGAGATGGACACACCAACACTTCAGTTTATTACCTCCGCCAAGGAGGCAATGCTTTTACAACCGTAAAACGGGGCTATAAGGCACGGCGGGGTAATATGGGACACTTTTCTAAATGTAATTCTGCTTTTTTAATTTTGCTTCCGCCTAGATTTGATGAAGGATTCATGGATATTTGACAATAACAACACAACTCAGCGTCCTGCTCAAAATAAAAAAAGCAGAATTACATTTAAAACATTTCCCAGAAAAGTGTCCCTTATTAACCCGCCGTCCCTTATAGCCCCGTTTTACACTACTGAACCACTAATCCTATCACTATCACATTGATTGTCATTCATTAATTGTCTGTTTATTGCACTGTCCATGTCAAATAAACAAATAATCATTGTGAATCCAATTGCTACTCATATCTTTTCATGCTCAGGGAATCTGAAAACGTACACACAAACACTGTATGGGGGGAACTGTGCCGCTTGGCGGAGGTCTGCGCTCTCCGAGTGCTTTTCTAGTTCTTTCTGTTCCAGTGAGGTTTGTCTTCACTCAATACTACCCCAAGGAGTCATGTGACTAGTCAAACAAAGAGCCATTTTCATTCACTGAGACCCCCTGAAACTCCACTTACTAGGAAAAACACAGCCTTAACTGGACATACACAAGTTAGTTCTCTCTCTTTTTGTCTTTGATGCTTCTCTCCTTTCTGGTGCCTTTGAGCCCTTTACACCGCTCTCTTTTTTTACTCAAGGTAAATGCAGTTTTCTTTATGTTCTTAGAAAGCTTTCTTCTCTTAAACTTTTACACTTTTTGAATTTTCCCTTAAAGTTCCAACCCCTTCTTTAGAAAGTAGTGGCTAGTTTGAGTTAATCTTCAATTTTCCTTTTTCTAAGCAACCCGTTTTGATTTTTTTCCTTTTTAACCTTAATTTTTCTATAAATTCAAATGTACCTATACATTTTAGAGCATCCCTAGCTAATCCATCTTTAAGCTTTCTTCTGAGCTGTCCTCCTACGTCAAATGTTGTCCAAGCAGGCAATCCATTCTTCCAAGAAGGCACCAGCAGGCCCAATTTCTGGGCCCCAAAGCTGGGCCCTCAGCTCTAAGAAGAGTCCCAGGTCAAGACCTCTGGGCACAGAACCACAGAGAGGACTCCTGCCGCCAAGGCCCCATATCCAACCCAGGTTGGACAAACAGTGTGGAGGATGACAAACAGGAAAATACTATCAATGGCTGATTTAGTTTTACTTTGCCTACCGACATAGAATAGCATATTCTGTAAAAGTATGAAGCAAATCAGACAGGATCAGTCAGGAGGTCTCCGGTGATTTCACATAGACTGACATTACAGTTTTTAAAATTTTCTGATTTTTTTTTTTCAATGGAATTCCTATAGAGGTGACATGGTTTGTCCTTCTACCTCCTCCTACAGTTTTCAATCTGGGACATTTTCATTTCACGCAATGTGTGTACATGTAATGAAGATGTGCATATTGTAGGGGGTAAAATTATTTTCTGATATTTTCTCTTAATTTGCTCCAGTTTGATTTGTAGATTGTTTTGCTTAAGCTCCTTGCAATTGAATGGTTTGTGGGCGACACACATTGTGGGCTCACATTTCCACAGAGATATGACTGCATGCGTATTGGGGGTGTCACGTCTGGAAGGACAAAGGACTCAATCTGCAGAAGATAACGAGGAGGTGTGAGATTGGTCTTTTTGTCCCACAGAAGATGCCCCGGAGAGATTTCCGGTTCATCAAGAAATGAGAGACAATGGTGAAGGTTCAAAGGGATGCTTTGTGACTGTATGTTTACTGAAAACACCATGTGACTTGAATTCTGATGCTGGAAACATATAAAAGGGTGATGAGATATGATTCTTTCTCTTTCCTGCTTTGAGAATGCTAGACGATGTGTTCTGTCAATAAAGCTGACTTAAGAACTAAACTCAGCCTCATCATTCGAGCACATCCTCTACACTGGTGACCTACGACAAAGAATGAGCAGACAGAATTCTCCCGAGCGGGGCTCGGCGGAAGCCAGCCTGATGGCCGCCTCCACGATCCGGCTGCCCGATTTCTGGCAGCACAGCCTGCGCTCATGGTTTAGCACAGTCGAGGCGCAGTTCCACCTCCGGAGAATCTCCAACGACGACACAAAATTCTACCATGTGGTAGCGAAGCTGGACAGCAACACGGTCCAGAGAGTGGAGGATCTGGTTAATCATCCACCAGACAGCGACAAGTACAGCACATTGAAGGACTCGCTGATCAGCCATTTCACCCCTTCGGTCCAACAGCGAGCAGAGGGGCTCCTGACGTTGACGGAGTCAGAGAACGAGAGACCTGCGGACCTGATGGTGAAGATGTTGAGGCTCAAAGAGTCTGAGGATGGCGAATTCATTTTCGCCCACCTTTTCCTTCGGACCCTGCCGCCAGCAGTGAGAGTGGCCCTGGCAGAGTCGCCCCGATCGGCCAGGCGAGACTACCATGGGCTGAGCAAAGAGGCGCAGCGGCTTGTCGACGCCCACAAGCGGAACGTGGTTTTGGCCGCAGCAGCTAGCCCAGGAACGGCGTCCGGAGACAGCGCAGGTCCAGCGGCCGCGGCGCCAGACGCACCAACGATGGCGGCGATGGGGGCCAGGCGACGCGGAGCGGAGGATGCCCGGTGTTTCTACCACTGCCGTTTTGCAGAGAGAGCGCACAGGTGCGTCCCGCCGAGCAACTTCAAGCGCCAGGGAAATGCCAAGACCGAGGGCCGGTAGCAGCTGCGACCCTCGGCGACGAGAACAAGCTGCTTTACCTGACGGATGCACACTCGGGGAAACAGTTCGTCGTGGACACAGGCTCCCAGCTGAGTTTTGTCACACCCACCTATGCGGAACGGCTGATGCCGTCTAAAGCTCCCTGGGTGTCAGTGTCAGCAGCAAACGGCTCCACGATTAAAACGTTCGGTGAGAGGACCATGCTTCTGTCCTTACAGGGCCGTTCATTTGAGTGGACATTTATTGTAGCAGCAGTCAGTTTCAACATGTTAGGGGCTGATTTTTTGTGCTCACATGGTTTATTGGTTGACCTTGCTAATAGACGTCTGATTAATGCACTGTCCTTTCATTCTATTCCCTGCACAGCTCGGGTGGCCCCGCCGACTGCACATGCCAGCGTCTCAGCTGCGGGTGGTAAGTTTCACACATTGCTTGCTCAGTTCCCAGCACTCACAGTCCCCACGTTTTCAGCGACGGTGGCTAAACATGGGGTGGAACATTTTATCACCAGCACCGGCCCTCCCGTTTTTGCGAAAGCTCGGCGCTTGGACCCAGCTAAACTGGCCATTGCGCGCGAGGAGTTCACTAATATGGAAAAACTGGGCATTGTTAGACGCTCCAAGAGCTCTTGGGCTTCGCCGCTACACATGGTCCCAAAGGCTGACGGCTCGTGGCGACCTTGCGGCGATTTCCGCAGGTTGAACAACGTTTCAGCTCATGACCGCTACCCGATTCCGCACATTCAGGATTTTTCTGTTCATTTGGCGGGGGCGCGCATTTTTTCTAAGATAGACTTGGTGCGCGGTTACCACCAGGTTCCAGTGCGCGCGCAAGATGTACCCAAAACAGCGGTCATAACTCCTTTCGGCCTTTTTGAGTTTTTGCGCATGCCTTTTGGCCTCAAGGGGGCCGCGCAGACTTTCCAACGCATGATGGATGCAGTTTTACGCGACCTCCCTTTCGTGTTCGTTTATTTGGACGATATTTTGGTAGCCAGCGAGTCCGAGGGCGAGCACGAAAAACACCTCACAGCAGTTTTTTGGAGGCTGGCAGAGCACGGGTTAATAGTTAACCCAGCGAAGTGCCAGTTTGAGGTGGCGCAGATTGATTTTTTGGGGCATCGCGTTTCGGCAGAAGGAGAGGTTCCTCTTCCACATAAAGTGCGTGCCATAACAGATTTTCCGCAACCTCAAACAGTCAAGGCGCTTCAGGAGTTTCTAGGGAAGGTTAATTTTTACAACCGGTTCCTCCCAAGCGCAGCACGGCTCATGCAGCCATTGTACACTGCGTTAAAAATACAAAAGCCCGCAAATAAAGTTGAATGGTCTCCGGAGCGGGAGCGCGCTTTTGCCCAGGTCAAACCAGCCCTGGCAAACGCAGTATTGTTAGCGCACCCAGTTCCAACGGCCCGCATGGCACTCACCACTGACGCTTCCGATGTAGCGGTGGGGGTGGTAGTTGAACAGTTTGTGGCAGGTACCTGGCAACCCCTCGCGTTTTTCAGCAGGACTTTGCGCGATAGTGAGCGTAAATACAGTGCGTTTGACAGGGAGCTTTTGGCACTACACTTGGCTATCCGCCATTTTCAGTTCTGGTTAGAGGGGCGACGTTTCACCGCGTTTGTGGATCATAAACCGCTAACGTTTGCGATGGCCAAAATTTCAGAACCCTGGTCAGGCCGACAACAAAGGCAACTAGCCGCAATATCGGAGTTCACTACTGATATTCAGCATGTCGCGGGTAAACACAATGTTGTGGCAGACTGTCTCTCGCGCGCGGTAGCACCACCAAGCCCCATGGGGGCAGACTCTGTAGCCGTGGCCACGGGCCCGGGCAGCGACGCGGGAACGCGCGCAGCCCCGGTCTGTGTAGGGTTAGATTATGCAGCCATGGCCGCGGAGCAGGTTAACGACGAGGACGTGCGCGCACTCCAGTCTGGACCAACAGGGTTAAGGCTGGAGCACAGGGAGCAACAAAGTGGTATGCCCCCACTAATCTGCGATGTCTCCACGGGACGGCCCCGCCCCGTGGTGCCAGCCGCGTGGCGTCGCCGCGTTTTTGACTCGGTCCATTCTCTCGCGCACCCGGGGGTGCGCGCATCGATTAAGTTGGTGGGGGAGAAATTTGTTTGGCCAGGGTTGCGCAAACAGGTCAAAGAATGGGCAGCAGCCTGCGTAGCGTGCCAGCGAGCCAAAATACACAGACACACTAAGGCCTCGTTGGAACCTTTTCACATCCCCGCTAAGCGTTTTGATCAAGTGCATGTTGACTTGGTGGGCCCGCTCCCATTATCACACGGGCACACACATCTTTTGACGATGGTGGATTGCACCACGCGTTGGCCAGAGGCGATTCCTCTGGCATCAACCACAGCGGAAGAAGTTGCGCGAGCATTTTTAGCAGCGTGGGTTGCGCGTTTCGGTGTACCGTCGGACATAACGTCCGACAGGGGTCCCCAATTTATTTCCGAACTATGGTCATCGATGGCCCGCAGCTTGGGGGTGAAGATTCATCGCACTACCGCGTATAACCCCCAGGCTAATGGTTTATGCGAACGCTTTCACAGGTCATTGAAAGCAGCCCTCAGGGCGTCGCTGACGGATACAAATTGGGTGGACAAACTTCCATGGGTTTTATTGGGGTTGCGTTCTGCACCTAAGGAAGATTTGCATGCTTCCCCGGCTGAATTAGTTTTTGCACAACCTCTCCGTTTGCCGGGGGAATTTCTCCCCGATAATCCCGCACCAAATGGCCCCCCTGCTCAGCCGTGGCAGAGCGACTCGGGAGCAAACACGCTCCCTGGCCCGGTCCATCACAGTTTCCCACACGTTTTTGTGCCAAAGGCTTTAAAAAATGCAGAGTTTGTTTTTGTTAGACATGATGCTCAGCGTCCAAGTTTGCGGCCGTTTTATGACGGACCGTTCAGAGTGCTGGAGACCGGGCAGAAGCATTTTCTGCTAGATTTAGGGGGCAGAAGGGAGTTGATTTGCATAAACAGGCTCAAACCCGGTTTTGTTTTGGCTGATGAGGAAGTGCAACTCGCGAGGCCCCCCCGCCGTGGCAGGCCGCCGAGAGGACATTCTCCAGAATATTCACAGAAAGGTCCTAACAGCTTTAATCCACAGATGCAGAGAGATGTTGCAGGGGCAGCAAAGCCAGGTTGCAGCAGATTCGGCAGAAGGTTAAAACCCAGGCAGTTGGTGGATTGATTAGCGATATATGGAGTGTTTTGTGTTTTTCTTTTTTTTTTATGCCATGCAGGTTTTGCCCTTACTAGACGTTTGGGGGGGGGGGTAGTGTGGGCGACACACATTGTGGGCTCACATTTCCACAGAGATATGACTGCATGCGTATTGGGGGTGTCACGTCTGGAAGGACAAAGGACTCGAATCTGCAGAAGATAACGAGGAGGTGTGAGATTGGTCTTTTTGTCCCACAGAAGATGCCCCGGAGAGATTTCCGGTTCATCAAGAAATGAGAGACAATGGTGAAGGTTCAAAGGGATGCTTTGTGACTGTATGTTTACTGAAAACACCATGTGACTTGAATTCTGATGCTGGAAACATATAAAAGGGTGATGAGATATGATTCTTTCTCTTTCCTGCTTTGAGAATGCCAGACGATGTGTTCTGTCAATAAAGCTGACTTAAGAACTAAACTCAGCCTCATCATTCGAGCACATCCT
The DNA here is from genome assembly GCA_020510985.1 of Pholidichthys leucotaenia. Lineage (NCBI taxonomy): Eukaryota > Metazoa > Chordata > Actinopteri > Cichliformes > Pholidichthyidae > Pholidichthys > Pholidichthys leucotaenia. Next base: position 267,740,536 of record CM035848.1, on the reverse strand, counting down.
CTACAGGTTGTTAGTTTTATTACAGATCTGTAGTATATTGCATCTTCATTGCAAAAAATGACATATTAGTAAGAAAAAATAAAAGGTATAATTCTCTGACATGATATTTTTTTTTTATCCTGCAGTTTTCTGTAAGAAAATTTTACTTGTTATAAGATTTTTTTGGCTTGTTTTCAACAATTCAGTCTGGTTTACTGTACCACTGTGCTACCTCAGTGGAACACTGGTTAAGCTATATGTGTATATATCGTAATAAGTTAATAGAGAGTGTGGTGTGGTGGAGAGTGTTCTGACGTACTGCATTGCTACATGGTACTCCAGCTGCAGTATGTCAGACAAAAAAGCCCTGCAGAGGATAGTCAAGGGGGCAGAGAGGGTAATTGGAGTCTCCCTCCCCTCTGTCCAAGAACTTTTTCAGAACCGTTGTAGGAGCAGGGCACTGAACATTGTCAAGGACCGTTCTCACCCTCTGCATAAACACTTTGAACTTCTTCCATCTGGTAAACGATTCCGGAGCATCAGAGGCAGAACCACCAGACTGATCAACAGCTTCCTCCCACAAGCTGTCAGGATGCTGAACAGCTGACCCGGAATCTCACATACACACTACTGCACCTATGGACATTTTGTATATTATAGTTAGTTATTCTTTTTCCCCACGTATGTCTCAGGGATGTGTGAATGGATGGGGGGGTGGGAGCTATGTGGGAGTGTGTCTTAATCATGCTGCTTCTTATATGGATGCCGAGAGAAACGCAATTTCATCTTGCCTGCACTACAGTTGTATGTACAGCAATATGACAATAAAGTTTGATTTGATTTGATTTTGATTTGATTAGAGGACATCCAGAGCAGAAAAAAAAACATCCTTGACAGAAGTTGGAGTTGGTAAAAACTCATTCATTTTCAACTGCTTTATCCTTTTCATGTCACGGGGGGTAGGAGCCTATCCCAGCATCTTTGGGCGAGAGGCAGGGTACACCCTGGAAAGACTGCCAGTCCATCGTAGGGCCAACAAAGAGAGACAGACAACCATTCACTCTCACATTCATACCAAAGGACAACTTAGAATCCCCAGTTGATGCCAGTTAACCTAACCTGCATGCTTTTGACCTGTGGGAGGAAACCGGAGTACCCTGAGAAAACACATACAGATACCAATGATCAAGGAGTGGGATCAAACCCATGACCTTCTTGTTGTGCTGCCACAGTGCTAACCACTGCACTACCGAGCTGCCTCCTTCCTGATTTCGGATACTTTTGAATATTTGTCACACTTAAATATTTCAGTTTAAACAAATTGCTAGTAAACAAAGACCAGAGTAAATATAAATTGCTATCCCACCCTACTTGGCCAAATTTAACAAAATAATCCCCCTGTGGTGACCCAGCACACTGCAGATTGACACGATTTCACACTCAGCAGGGCTGGAGGAAACGGAGGACAATTTACATATGGACAGAGAGCCCCTGGGGGCAATCAGAACAATGGACTGTCAAGTATACATCCCCAGGATGATGGGAGAGGACATCCGGGTACCAGTTGGTCACGCTAATGATATGTATTGACTGATATGCTAATGTGCCATGCATTCTCTCTGTCTGTATCACTGTATAAAAGAGCTTGTGTGACATGCCTCAGCAGCACAGTAGTTCACTTAATTACAATGTGTGTCTCATTATGTTGGAGGAAATAAAACCCTGCAACCTTCCAGCTCGTCGCATTTCGCCTGATCTTTTACCTCTACATTGGTGACCCTAGACGTGTCATGGTGACGCCGGCATCCTCGTCATCCACACTGGAGTGCGCTCTCCGGAGCAGGCAGCGCTGGGACCGACACGCACCATGAACGGCGACATGAGCAAACTGAAGGAAGCAGCCTGAACGGGGAAAATCATTGGTGCCGTCTGCGTTGATTTCCACCAAGCTCCCCGACCCTGACTTACTCCGGACAGCGGACCTCCCGTGCACAGAAGCCCCACACACACACCGCAGGATTATGAGGACAGCGCAACTTCCAGCTATGTGGTCACTGTGCCAAGCGCACACCACGCACAGGGACAAACCGGCTCCACAGACTGATACATCGTCCTCCACCGCTGCACATGCCCGAGAAACATGGCTGACTGCCATCCTCGGAACCTTCAGGGCTGCTCACGCACCTGGAGCAGACACGCAGCCTGCACACAGGACTTTGTATGGGTTTCTCGGCCACGGCGCACAAGGGGAATTTAGCCGATTGCTGTCCCCGATGGTTTTAGGGCTGCTTCCGCACCTAAAAGCCAAACCGCCAAGTCCCTCACACAGCTGCAGTTGTTTCACAGCCGCTACGCATCCTCGGGGAACTTGGCCATTTGCCTTCCCCACATCCTCGCTGGACCGAGCCACGAGAGGAGTCAGAGACTTAATTTTTTCACAGCCGCTGCGGATCACCACCAGGTTGACCAGGAAAGTCCCTCACCATCTCGGATCCACACACAATTTTTGCGCAGCTCAGACACCTTTGACGTCCCGGGCCGGCACTCACTTACTCCCGCCCCCCTCCCCCTCCTCCTCCACAGCGCTCTTCCCAAACTTCACTCCCTAAAGCTGGCCGATCGCCAGTTGGTTCCATTACGCACGACGCGCACCGGCCCCGTGCGCCCACGATCCACGACTGTTCAACGTGCTGGGACCCGGAGCGGAGCACACTGTCTTTTCCACCCCTCTCCCGTCCCCCCCACGGACTGACATGCCCTCCGACACTCCTCTACAGCAGGACAGTTCTACCGGAGCTGGAGCCCAAACGACCAGGAGCCCCTTCTGAGCGTTCTGGGGAGAGCCGTGTGGTGACCCAGCACACTGCAGATTGACACGATTTCACACTCAGCAGGGCTGGAGGAAACGGAGGACAATTTACATACGGACAGAGAGCCCCTGGGGGTAATCAGAACAATGGACTGTTGTGTATACATCCCTGGATGAGGGCGAGGACATCCGGGCACCAGTTGGTCACGCTAATGATATGTATTGACTGATATGCTAATGTGCCATGTATTCTCTCTGTCTGTATCACTGTATAAAAGAGCTTGTGTGACATGCCTCAGCAGCACAGTAGCTCACTTAGCTACAATGTGTGTCTCATTATGTTGGAGGAAATAAAACCCTGCAACCTTCCAGCTCGTCGCATCTCGCCTGATCTTTTACCGCTACACCCTCATCATAATTAAAAAACCTGCATTTTCTATTTACTTGGGTTATCTTTGTCTAATATTAAAATTTGTTTGATGATTTGAAACATTTAAGTGTGATTAACATGCAAAAATATAAGAAATTGCACTGTGTAATTTCTCAGTAATTCTAATACAGAGTAAAGTAACTGTAATTTCCCAGTTTGGGATTAATAAAGTACATCTATCTATCTAAATCAGGAAGGGGGCAAATACTATTTCACAGCACTGTAGCTTATTAGTGGCAACTAAACTCTCAAATCAGCGAAATAGGCTTGCATTGATTGCATTGCTTCATGAGACAAGTGGGGGGCAATGGATCAGCGTTCTCGTCGCACCCTCCGCCAGTACCCGGGCTCGCCTGGGGAAGCTAATGATCCTACTAGCAGACTAAATTCGAAAAGACGACGCCTCTGTGCCAAGTCAAAGAAGAATCCTAGTCACAGTCCTAAAGCCGAAAGCAAACAGCCCCAAGAGCACTTTGTGGTAGGATCTGCCCTTCGCATATTACAACTAAATGTTGAAGGCCTATCTGCAGCCAAGCGAAGCCTTATCGAAGTCCTCGCCTTCCAACATTCGACTGATGTAATCTGCCTCCAAGAGACTCATATTGGCACAGAGGAAGCTGGCCGCTTCACCATCAAAGGCTTTGACCTCCTGTGCTATGTTCTACATGCTAAACATGGACGTGCCACCTATGTGCGTTCTGACATAGTTGAAGCAAATCACCTGATAACAACACATTTCTCAGACACCATAATCATTGGTGGCTTCCATATTGTCAATGTGTACAAGCCCCCTAATGCCAACTGGGATCTGCAGGTCTTACCCACCCTACCCCACCCTGCCATCTATGTGGGGGACTTTAACAGCCATCACCCTGACTGGGGGTACCCAGCAGTGGACAGTGATGGGGAGGCGCTTTCAGACTGGGCATCCAGAAATGACCTCGCTTTGATATACGACCCCAAACAAAGAGGAACCTTCCACTCTGCTAGGTGGAAGAAGGACTATTCTCCTGACCTGTGTTGGGTCAGCTCTTTGAATGGGGAGCCATATCCTACACAGATCCTCATTCTTGATGATTTTCCACACAGCCAACACCGGCCCCTGCTTGTACACATTGGCCTACAACTTCCAGTCATATACAGCCCAAGGAAGATGCGCTGGAACTTCCGCAAAGCCAACTGGAAGAAATTCAGTGAAACTCTGGACCGGAGCGTTGTTACCATCCCACTCCACACCATCACTGTAGATGAAGCATACAACCGCTTCTGCAGCGCAATCTTCAAGGCTGCCCATACTGCAATCCCACGAGGCTACCGACCCCTCTATGTCCCATGTTTGGACGGAGAAAGTGCTGCCCTCCTACAATCCTATCAAACATCAGGGGACCCAGAGATAGCAGACCATCTCATTGAATCGCTAAATACAGCCCGGCGAAAGAAATGGGAGGAGACAGTTGCTGACCGGAGCTTTACCCACTCTAGCAGGAAATGTTGGAGCCTCATCCGTCGCCTAGGAGCTGCACAGAAGCCCCCTAGCCAAAGCCGAGCATCCGTCACACCCAACCAAGTTGCATCCCACCTACTGACTATCGCCAAAGCACCCCAAGACAAAGACACCAGAAGAGCAGTTACAACTGAGCTAAAAAAACACCAAAAAATGCCTGTAGAGGAAACAAACCCTGAACCCTTCGAGGCTGCTGAACTGGAGAAAGTCCTACAGGGCCTGAAATGTGGAAAAGCAGCAGGATACGATAACATCTTCCCAGAATTCATGAAAAATCTTGGCCCCCGAGCCCTAACCTGGTTGACACAATTCTACACAAGGATCACACAAACAAACTCGATCCCAAAGAAATGGCGGACAGCAAAGGTCATTGCCATTCCAAAACCTGGCAAAGACCACAAACTACCAGCAAGCTACCGCCCAATCTCCCTACTCAGCGTTCCTTACAAAATCATGGAGCGCCTAATACTGCAACGCATTTCCCCAGAAATAGAGGATATTCTAAGTGTGGATCAAGCAGGTTTCCGCAAGGACCGCAGTACAGGAGAACAAGTACTGGCCCTAACCACCTTCATCGAAAATGGCTTCGAGAGCAGACTGAAGACAGGGGCTGTGTTTCTCGATCTTACAGCCGCCTATGATAAGGTCTGGCACAAAGGCCTCCTCCAGAAACTTATAAAGGCGATCCCTGCTTGGGCAACAGCAATTATAAAAACCCTGCTGACCAACCGAAGGTTCAGAGTCCACCTCAGTCAGAACACAAGTGCATGGAGAATGCAGAAAAACGGACTCCCACAAGGCTCAGTTCTAGCTCCAACTCTGTTCAACCTCTACATAAACGACCTGCCTACTACAAAATCCCGCAAATTCATCTATGCAGACGACATCTGTTTGGCATTCCAAGCACCAGACTTTGAACCACTGGAACGGGTGCTCATGGAAGATCTTGCCAAACTGGACCAGTTCTGCAAAATCTGGCACCTAAAACCAAGCCCAGCAAAAACCGTCTCCAGTGTATTCCATCTCCACAATGCAAAAGCTGCCAGAGAACTAAACATCCACCTGAGCGGACTCAAGCTTAAGCATGCCCCAAATCCAACTTATCTTGGAGTGACCCTTGATAGGACCTTATCCTTCAAGGAACATCTAAAGGGGACGGCTGCTAAGGTGAAGGTACGAAACAACCTGCTCTGCAAGCTCGCTGGTGCAAAATGGGGGGCGGCAGTCTCCACCCTGCGCACCTCAGCACTGGCCCTTTCATACTCTGTAGCAGAATATTGTGCCCCTGTCTGGTCCAGGTCATCTTACACACACCATGTAGACACCCAGCTCAACTCAACCATGAGAACTATAACTGGAACAATCCGCTCAACACCACTCCCCTGGCTCTCTGTACTGTCAAACATAGCCCCTCCACACATCCGGCGAGCAGCATTAACTCAAAGGATGCTCCAAAAAGTTAAAGATTTTCCTCACTTGCCAATCCATGCAGATATCTACACCCCACCCACTGCCCGACTTTCATCCAGACGGCCGATTTGGAAAAACCCTCCCCCAGCTGACTTTACCATCCAGACAGCTTGGCAAGAGGAATGGGAGACCAAGGAGGTCCCAAACAAACAGCTGGTGATAAACCCCAACCAACAGGTCCCGGGCACCAACCTCCCAAGGAGACAGTGGTCTACACTCAATCGCTTCAGGACTGGACATGGCCCCTGCTTGGCCAGCCTTCACAGATGGGGCAGTAGCCCTAGCCCACTGTGCGCATGTGGAGAGGAGCAAACAATGGAACACATCATAGAGGTTTGCCCGCTCCAAAGACTGGAAGGAGGATTACACACCCTCCATACAGCAAACCAGGAGGCAACTGCTTGGCTTAAGGACTTTGCATTCGCTAAATAAAAAAATGAGACAAGTGAAACCATTTTTTAAATGACAAAAGCAATATCTGACTAGCCTGGACAAGTATACTGTGTGAGAAACAATTCTCTATGCCGTTATCAGCTTTAATAGATAATTTGCAGATAAATTCTACACTATTTGTTTAGAATGCTATGCTAAAGCTACTCAAGAAGGATTTCCTTGGACAATGGCTCTAGCATTTTTAGTGATAGCGAAGCTTTCCTTGTGACCAAGCACTGATGCGTAATGATGACGCTGTACATGCATGGGACACATACGTCCAAGAACCGTTAAGATTAAGGCATGAATGATGTCTTCCTCTCACTGACACAGCACACAGCAAAGCCCCTGTTTCTTCCATTTCAGCAGAACAAATATCTTCTTCCTGTTTTTTTTTTTTAATTTTTATTTTACATAAATTCCAACATGGCAGCTTGGTGGAGCAATGGTTAGAACTGCTGCCTTCCCAGCAAGAAAGTTGTGGATTTGATACCACTCCTGGCCAACAGTGACCTGTGTGGCGTTTCTATGTTGTCCCCCTCTCTGTGTGAGTTTTCACCAGGTACTCCATTTTCCTCCCACAGTCTAAAGACACGCACATTAGGTTAATTAGAATCAATTGGAGATAAATTGTCCTTAATGTGAGTGAATGGTTGTCTGTCTCTATACAATGGACTGGTGATCTGTCCAGGTTGAACCTTTCACCATTCTTACAAGGAAGTCAGTGTGTGTCATGACATATCTATGTGATTATGTCAGAGGGCAAAAATTACAAGCTAAAATGCATAACAGTCTCTTGAGGGCCTTTGATCATGGATTTACAGACATTTAACCTTTTGCTTTCCTGACTCTAAAACCAGACGATGATTTGAGTTTCTCTAAAGACTTGATCATTTTCTATTCGGGACTGTCCACAAAAGAATCCACCTAAAGTAAATACAGCCGTGGACAAAATTGTTGGTACCCCTCTGTTAATGAAAGAAAAACCCACAATGGTCACAGAAATAACTTCAATCTGACAAAAGTGGTAATAAATAAAAATTCTATGAAAATTAACCAATGAAAATCAGTCAATGCTTTTGAATATTGGTTCAACAGAATTATTTTAAAAAACAAACTCATAAAACAGGCCTGGACAAAAATGATGGTACCCTTAACTTAATATTTTGTTGCACGACCTTTTGAGACAATCACTGCAATCAAACAATTTCTGTAACTGTCAATGAGACTTCTGCACCTCTCAGCAGGTATTTTGGCCCACTCCTCATGAGCAAACTGCTCCAGTTGTCTCAGGTTTGAAGTGTGCCTTCTCCAGACGCCATGTTTCAGCTCCTTCCACAGATGTTCAATAAGTTTAGATCAGGGCTCATAGAAGGCCACTTTAGAATAGTCCAATGTTTCGCTCTTAGCCATTCTTGGGTGTTTTTAGCTGTGTGTTTTGGGTCATTATCCTGTTGCAAGACCCATGACCTGCGACTGAGACCAAGCTGTCTGACACTGGGCAGCACATTTCTCTCTAGACTGCCTTGAAAGTCTTGATATTTCATTGCACCCTGCACAGATTCAAGACACCCTGTGCCAGACGCAGCAAAGCAGCTCCAGAACATAACAGAACCTCCTCCATGTTTCACAGTAGGGACAATGTTCTTTTCTTGGTATGCTTCATTTTTGCGTCTGTGAACATAGAGCTGATGTGCCTTGCCAAACAGTTCCAGTTTTGTCTCGTCTGTCCATAGGACATTCTCCCAGAAGCTTTGTGGCTTGTCAACATGCAGTTTGGCAAATTCCAGTCTGGCTTTTTTATGATTTGTTTTCAACAGTCGTGTCCTCCTTGGTCGTCTCCCATGAAGCCCACTTTGGCTCAAACAATGACGGATAGTGTGATCTGACACTGATGTACCTTGACCTTGGAGTTCACCTTGAATGTGTTTAGAGGTTGTTCTGGGCTCTTTTGTTACCATTCATATTATCCGTCTCTTCCATTTTTCATCAAGTTTCCTCCTGTGGCCACGTACAGGGAGGTTGGCTACAGTCCCGTGGATCTTAAATTTCTGAATAATATGTGCAACTGTAGTCACAGGAACATCAAGCTGCTTGGAGATGGTTTTGTAGCCTTTACCTTTAACATGCTTGTCTATAATTTTCTTTCTAATCTCCTGAGACAACTCTCTCCTTTGCTTCCTCTGGTCCATGTTTAGTGTGTTACACACCATGTCACCAAACAGCACAGTGACTACTTGTCACCCTTTAAATAGGCCGACTGACTGATTACAAGTTTGTAGACACCTGTGATGTTAATTAGAGGACACATCTTGGTTGAACATGTCCCTATGGTCACATTATTTTCAATCTTTTCTAGGGGTACCATCATTTTTGTCCAGGCCTGTTTCATGAGTTTGTTTTTTAAAGTAATTCTGTTGAACCACAATTCAAAAGCATTGTCTGATTTTCATTGGTTAATTTTCATAGAATTTTTATTTATTACCACTTTCGTCAGATCCATGTTATTTCTGTGACCATTGTGGGTTTTTCTTTCATTAACAGAGGGGTACCAACAATTTTGTCCACGTGTGTATGAGGTGATGCTCATAATCAGAACAAACAAAAACTAAATGGCAACAGAACAACTCCAAGTAATGGAGTTGCTGTCCCATAGGTATTTTACTATGGGTATTTTTCTGATTAGTAATGTCTAAGTCAAGAGGCAATAGTGGCTATCAATATATATTTTTTAGAATATTTCATTTTGATTTCATTATTTTAAATTAAGAGTAAAGCAACAAATAAAGCAGGAAAGAGGCAATCATAGATAAGGTTACTGTTAAAGGTTAAGGTTTATCTTTGTCTCCCAAGGAAGAAATTTGTTTCAGAGTAAGGGCCAGATGATATGTAGTAGGTGATTAAACAGACCAACTTCTGTCCACACACAAAAATGTCTCGTCCATGCATTGCTGTATACAGTAGCCCTTGACTGTGTGCTGGATCTGGTTCAGCTGCACAGACCAGCTTAAGTGTAGCCTAGGGTGGAATTCACACTGGCCCTATTCCGTTCTCTGCAGTGTGCCTACTGTTTGTGTTTGAGGAAAACCAGTTCCCAGGGTGAACTGTTTGATCACAACCTCCCCATATGTGTCACTACAGAAGCTGCATGTGGGGCATGCAAGAGTGAGGAGCCACAGGTGGTGATTGTGGTATCTCACTGCCATGCATGTGCTCAGCTGTGAGATCTGGTGACATGGAAGATGAGGTAAGACTAAGAACAGATACAAGAGCTGAATATCTTGGATCAGGGTGAAAAGAGCAAAATGTAGCAGATCAAACACTACGAGAAACCAAAATGGTGGCAGTGGTTTTTTTTTTTTGGGTTTTTTTTTTAGCCTGAGGGCTGGAACACTGAGGTTGGGGTTGTCAACTGAGGTTGAGATTGTCAGAAAATGTGGAGAAATCATATCAGCTAAAGTTAAGGTAAAATTCTTCCCATTCCTTCAACGTAAAATAAAAGGAGACCAAAGAAAGAAAGGAAACAAAAAGAGTGGAAACTGAGAAAGGCAATGAAAAATATAGCTGCGGTCACCCATGAAGAGGTAGCAGAGCTGCTAGCTAGCCATTTTGACACCCCGGGTAATATGACGGTTCGGAGGATCCGCTTTCGGCAGCGACGTCAACGGGTAGGTGAACCCATCCAGCAGTCTGTCGCCGATTTAAGACAGCTTGCTAGCGAGTGGCGTTTTGGAACCTTGGAGGAGGAAATGATTCATGACCAGCTGGCAGAGCATACCTGTAGTGCCACATTGTGAGCTAGGCTACTTACAGCGCCAAATGAGCTCACGTTAGCCAGATCCGTCAAGCCAGCACTACAGATGGAAGTAGTGGACAAGCTAGCTCTAAAGCAAACCGGGAGCTAGTCACAGCAGTCGCTAGAGCCTCTTGTCACGGCAAATGCCACGGACCTGGACAGCGCAGATAGCTAGGACGGCAAGGAGACGGAAGCCAACACTACGAGCTGGGGGTCGGCTCCGGAAAAGTTCCTCTGTATGGGTTGTGAGTCTAAGACGCACTGGAAAAAGGCTAAGGACTGCCCGACGAGAGGAGCGTGGTGTAACAGATGGGGTCGCTTGCACCATTTTTCCAGGATGTGCCGTGAAGCTAAACCAGAGAGCCCACGGAAGAAATCGCTCTGCCCGCCCCAGACAACCAGTCACACGGTGTCCCCAGACATGAACGGGTACACGTTTTGCACGGTGAGGCTGGCCGACGTGGAGGTGCTGCTGTTGATTTACGCATGAGTGGAGGGTTCTCTGCTGATTTGGGCCACGGTGAAGAGGTTTTTTTTTTCCACACCACATAGTTAGAGGCAACCTAGTGCCATTGTACGGTTATGGAGGTGGAAGGCTGGACACAGTCGGGACTTTGGAGCTGACTGTTTGGTACAGGTCTGTGACGGTGCTCGACTTCACATTCCACATGACAGCATGGGACGATAACATCATGGGCTATGATTGATTTTATGGGCTGGGTTTCGCCATCAAAGACGATGCTGGGGAGGAGTGGTTGGGATGTGGCTAGTGGAACCCCCCGATTGCGGTGACTGATGAAGAACTACCGGATGCCATGGTGGTCAAATGGTACAAAGTTTGCTCAGGGCCAGTGCAGGAGGGTCTCAGTGCTGGTGCTCAGGAAGCAGTCGAGGGGAGTACCGAGCGTGATGGTGAGGCACCTGCACCGGTGAGTGGCACCGATGGGTTAGCCCCGGATGTCTCCGGAGTCTGGCCGCAATGGGACGAAGATCGCTGGCTACAAGGTCACACGCTACACCAGTGTTAGAAGAGATCAGGACAAGATCAATGAGCACGAGAGATCGGTGGGCTCGGCAACAACGCCTCAAGCCAAGCTGGGGCCCGTTGAGGGTCCTGGATTAGGTCTGGGTGCGAGGTGAGGAGCGCCCGCAGCAAAAATGGGCCAGACGGCAGCCTGAGAAGCATCGGGAGTGTCTGCGCATAGTGGACAAGCTGGGTGCAGCGCACTTCAGACTCTCTGACAACTCGGTGTGGCATGCAAATCAGCTTTGGCATGTCCGGGAGAAGACTCCGGGAGATGGGACTGGACGTGGGACGAAGTCGAGAGTGAGGAGGAGCGGCTTCAGCATCCGGAGGGCCAGCCACCACCCCGAAGACTGGCAGTTTCCAGGGGCACATCTGCTGAGAGGGTGCCCTGGGCCCCCACGCCAGTTGTGTCCTTTTTACTGGAACACTTGGGTTGTAAATAGTATATATTGAAGCTCTGTTGTTGTTGTTCAAAAAACAAACAAACAATGTTATAGATGGGATTTTTTTTTTCTAGTTTATGAGCACGGCATGAAATTTTCGTTATTAATGGACTTTAAGTTACTCCAGCAGGTGGCAGAATAATCCACCTTGCCATGTGGGCAGGATGGCAGTACACCCGTCCTCACCATTTTACGTTCTGTTGTGTGAATGTGTTAGGCCATTTGCAAATATTAGTTGTCGTTTGTTAATGCGTGATTCGGTTCCCAAATTGGGGAGGGTCTTAATTGAGTGAGTTATTTTGGACTTTTTTTGAAGGGGGGGGTTGTTATATAGTTATTTTACTGTGAAGTGCTGGGTGGTGACGCTCACCTCCAGTGACATCACCGGGCCGCCCTATATAAGGCAGTCTGTCTTGTCTGAGCTTAGCCGACAATCTGTCAGTGGCTGTCAATGTGAGTCAACTCAATAAAGCTGTCTTCCCAGTCACCTCACCTCTTTTGTTCAGCAGGTAATATCAGACATAACACCCACGACCTCTTGGTTGTTGGGCAGATGCTCTATCAACTAGGCCACCACTCCAGAACAGAAATATGTGAAGATTAAAGGTGAAAAGGACTATATTTTCATGAAAACAAATCATTAAAAAAATACATCAAAAATGTTTTGAAAGTTGCAGAAGTCTTTGTATTCTTGACAAAAATAATATATTGATGAAAAAAATATTTTAACAATTTTTCTTGGAACTGAAATAATCATAATATTTACATCTGAACAGTTGCATGATGAGACTGCGGTGGGCGGTAACACAGACATATGATACTCTAGATAGGACATAGCTAACATTTTCATGGAAAACAGAGGCAGCATGTTCTGTAGGAAACTATAATGGTTGACAGCACCTTCAGCATTGTGATAATAGAATACACAAGCAATTGTTCACTGTATTAATTGTAATCGTATAAGCAAGATATGTATATGAAAAATGACTAGTCTAACAGCTAGCCATGTTCTATCTAATGTTTCCATATCTATGGCAAGTAAAGATATCACAGCCTGTCAGAGTCAACCGTATTACTGGGTTGATATCGCGTGTCTCTACCAACCAGTCAGTGCAAGAGCAAGTGTGACACCTACTGGCCAGGAGGACAGTCTCTAGCATCTTTAAGTCCACTGTGACTTTTTCATTTCTTTATAAAGATTGCAAAATAGCTGGTAGTATTATTAAGTTCCAAAGCATGTGTGTTCAACAAAAATGCTTGGTCCTGTGGAATTTTAATCAAAGTCAAAATAACTAAAGCATCAGGCATTTTTTAAACACATACCATCAGAAAGACTGACATGACTGAGTGATGATCTAAAATTGCATTACCTCAGCTATATGTGTATTCTTTGCACCAACTGTAATCGTATGAGCTTGTGTCTAAACTGATAAAAAAAAAAATTAAAAAAAACATCATATCAAAGAGTAAAATGCTCCTTTTTTTAGACATGGTTTCTGTCTTTGCATGTAGTTCTTATCATGGTGATGCATGTTCAAGTGTTTGTTTTTCAGATCCCTTTGGCATCAAACAGTTAGGGGTGTAGTTGAGATTGAGCCTATTTTTGATTGGTTGTGACTGAGCGAGCTGCCTGTCACTTCTCGCACAGACTGTAATGGGCACCATATGTGTGGGAACTCGGCATCACAACTCTACTTTATGGTCATTAGTGCACAGAATCTGGCTGCAAATGATGTCACCAGCACAAGATGTCAGCTTAATTCCCTTTCAACAGCATGTGGAACACCATGTGGTTTTCTGTGACAGCAGAAGACGGGGAGCGCCCTAACTCCAGGGTGTAGAGCTTCACTTTTCTACCATGGAAGTAAGAGGTTGTATGTCGTTCATTATTATATGACCACATGCTGCTCTACATGACCACAAGGCAAAGTGAAACAAATAGGCTAATTTCAACAAATATGTTTTAATGTGTGATTTGAAAGTTGAAGAGTCCAGCTGACATAATTTATCCATGCAAAGGATGTCGGGTTTTGAAATTCTTCACCATGATGCCATGACAATAATAGCCTTGACAGGGTGCACATTTTCACACAGAATCCACATGCTTGTATTTAACTGTGGGCTTCATACACTCCATATTCATAAAATATCAATAAGAAGGAAAAATGATTATTTTGAGGCATTGCATTAGGGGTCGGCATATCAATACTCTAGTATCAATACTTCAATACCAGCTGGTCGATATTTTGGAGTCAATACTTTTTTAAATATCGCGATACCACCGTGCTAATAAAAATGTGCAATTTGTTATCACTTCTGAGAATTTTAGGCATTAAATTTATATGGGAAAACTGGTGAAAAACCAGCCCAGGCATATTTTAGAGATGGTCTGCCGTGTGACATGATTATGGCAGCCTATCAGACGTCAAGGCCGAAGACTCACTGTGCACACACAGTCAAGCACTCACTGACTTGCGCAGTGAGCACAGCAGCTTCGCGGATGGCAGAAAGTATTACATCATTCATCCAAATTCTATGGTGATACCAAACAGCATAATTTTGAAAAATAAACGAAATAAGCACCATTAAATTTATAAAACTATTGCATGCTCGTAGAAATCAAGTATTCCTGTCTGAAACAGGGAGCCCAGTTAGAGCTTTCCAGGCCCAAACGTAGGCTGTGTTTGAAAGTGGAATACAGAGATGTAGCCTATATGCAGGCAATCACACACGTTAGACTTTGACAAATATGAAAGGGACTTCACTGATATTTATTTGATTGTGTGAATATTAATTACAGAATAACTAAAAATGAATGGGACATCCAATATTAGCCACTGTTTAAGAACCGCTTGTTTATTTATTTATTTATTTTTGTCAGACCACTTATTTCTGTGGTCTTTTATGACTTATATTCAAAACAGTGTATCTTGCACTATTATGCTGAGGAATGGGAGTTATTCAGTCACCATTATAATTTAGTTTATACTTGCGCATGCCCATAGAAAGCAAGTATTCTTGTCTGAAAACAGGTAGGCCAGTTAGGCTTTCCAGGCACAAATGTAGGATGTGGTTGAAAGAATACAAAGAGGTGTAGCCTATATATTTTTTTTTTTTTTTTGTTACTTATTTGTACCCGTAGGTAGACTTGGTTTGCAGTCTGGTGACAAGCCACCAGCTGCTGGTCGCTGCGTGTGCGAGCGCCCTAAACCTACATGTTTTTGGTGTGCGGGAGGAAACCGGAGAAATCCCGGAGTAAACCCGCGCAACACGGGGAGAACATGCAAACTCCACACAGCTCACTGTTGGTCGGGGGCTGGGATCGAACCCACGATCTCATGATCCCCGCGATCCCCCGGCCGAGGGTAAAACTGTGCTGCCACAGTGCTAAACCACTGCGCCACCGTGCAGCCATATATGTATATATGCTATATGTAGGCAATCACAAATGTTAGACTTTGACAAATATGAAAGGGACTGAACTGAGATTTATTTGATCGTGTGAATATTAATTACAGAATTATTGAAAATGAATGGGGCTGTCACGCCGCGCCGCTCATCAGCGGCGCCACCTGCTCGCACACCTGCACATCATCAGCGGCGAGGGATTTAAGCCGCCTCGCCCTGAGCTTCGGCCTGAAGCTGTCAGACTTCCCTACGCATCGCTGTGAGTTCCTTTTCATTCTCAGCTGATCATTCCGGTAAGAAGGTCTTACCTTTCTCTCCTCCAAGTCTGCTCCCCTGTGCACAGGTGGATTTCCCGGCGGCGGACTACTCCTTCCATCGCCTGTTCCTCGCTGTTGCACCGGGCTCTCCAGGTGGCTGTCTACCGGACTTCGTCCCTTGCTGTGCCAGTCATCCGTCCTATCCAAGTAAGCTCCTCTCTCGCTCATTTATCTCCTGTGTTGGTGTGTGCCTGTCACCCTTCTCCCTGTGCTTTTCCCATAGGCTTGTCTGGCTGTACGGTCTCCTGCCTCTGTGCCCGAAGCAGACGCCGCCACCAACACATTCACATCCCGCAGACACACATTCATACACTCCTGTTGTTAATAAACTATTTGAACTACTCTGAGCCTGTGTGTGTGCGTCTCCTGAGCCGTGCGTTATGTCAGTACGGCTTCAGCAGAGCGGCTCGGCAGACGGCGGGCTCGCACACCGGCTTACCACTCTCGAGGCTCGAGTGGATCAGATAGCTTATCAGCAACAGGTGATCCTCAATCAGTTGATAAATATAACTAACCGATTGGACCGCTTGGACCCCCAACAGCTGTTCCCCCCGGCTCGTCAGGGTGGCGCGGCTCCTGCTGCTCCAGTGGCCGTCCAGCGGGCTCCGGCGGCACCGACTCGGCTCACGCCCATTCCGACCCCCGCCCGCTTTAGCGGAAAGCTCGGCGGAGCGCAGGGGTTCATAATGCAATGTGAGTCCGTGTTCCATCGTGTGCCCGGAGACTTTCCCTCGGATCATAGCCGAATTGGTTATATCGGGAATCTCCTGGAGGGGCGAGCATTAACCTGGACCTACGCCGTAATGGCGAGGCCCAGTTATGCCACCCTCACATATGACCAATTCGTGAGACGCTTCCTGGAAGTCTTTGACCATTCTCGTACCGAGACGGTCCAGGTCGATCGGCTTCTCGCCCTCCAGCAGGGAAGCCGTTTGGCAGCGGACTATGCGGTCGACTTCCGGGTAGCGGCGGAGGAATTAGGCTGGGAGGAACGTTCCCTCTGTGGCCTTTTCCTCCGCAGTCTCAATGATGATCTGAGGGATGAACTGGCTGGGCGGGATATCCCTGAGACGCTAGCGGAGCTAACATCCCTTGCGATCAGCTTGGACAACAGGCTGCGCGAGCGCTCCTCAGGACGGAAGTCGTCTTCTTCTCGCCCTCGTGGAGCCTCGTCGCGCCTGCCCCAAGCTCGCCCCCTGGCAACGCCGCCACCATCGCGCCCCGAGGAGTCGGAGCCGATGGTGACAGGCTGGACAAAGCTCTCCCCGGCAGAGAGACAACGCCGCCGTGAGTTAAATCTCTGTATGTATTGCGGAGATAGTCAACACACGGTAGAGCTTTGTCCACAGAAGCCAAACGGCGGGGTCCGCGAGTCACTGTAGGGGGCCTCGCGGACGTCAATCGGTTAAGTCCCCTCACACAATTGAAACTGCCCATCCGTTTCTGTCACAACTCCACTGGGCATCTCACCCACGCACTGGTGGATTCGGGCGCGGAAGGCAGCTTTATTTCTCAAAGCCTGGCAACCCGATTGGGCATCCGCTGTCAGGCACTAAGAAACCCCATCTCCCTGGTCAACCTCTCTCGTGCCTCCCTTGGGAGAGTTACACACCAGACCATCCCCGTCCCGGTTATTATCTCTGGAAACCACCGGGAGGAGATAACCTTTTACGTCCTGCCCAACTCTGTGTCGCCCGTCATCCTGGGGTATCCCTGGCTACGCCTCCACCACCCCGTTTTGGATTGGAAGTCCGCCGGGGTGTCGGCATGGAGTACGTTCTGCATGAGCACCTGTCTACAGTCCGCTGCCTGCTCTCCGTCCGCTTCTCCCTCACCTACGGACGCTGCGCCCCCGGACCTGTCCCTGGTGCCATTGGAATTTCACGACCTGGGTATGGTATTCAGCAAATCCAAGGCTATGTCTCTCCCTCCTCATAGGCCCTACGACTGTGCAATCAACCTCCGCCAGGGGGCACCCTTACCTTCTGGACGACTCTACAGTCTATCGGCGCCGGAGAAGGAGACTATGAACTCATACCTCAAGGAGTCGCTGAGTGCTGGGATAATCCGCCCGTCGTCATCACCTGTGGGGGCAGGATTCTTCTTCGTCGGTAAGAAGGATGGATCCCTCCGTCCTTGCATTGACTATCGTGCCCTTAACGACATTACGGAGAAGGATCGCTACACCCTGCCCCTCATGGACACCGCTTTCCACTCCCTCCAGGGGGCGACTTGGTTCACCAAGCTGGATCTACGTAGCGCATACCACCTCGTCCGGATCTGGGAGGGAGATGAGTGGAAGACAGCCTTCCGTACCCCGAACGGCCACTTCGAGTACCTGGTGATGTCGTTCGGGTTGACCAACGCTCCAGCCGTCTTTCAGCGCCTCATCAATGACGTCCTCCGGGATTCCATCGGCCTTTGTGTGTTCGTCTACCTGGACGACATTCTCATCTTCTCCAAGTCCAGGGACGAGCACCAGGTCCACGTGAGGCGGGTCCTTCAAAGACTGCTGGAGAACCGGTTGTACGTGAAGGCTGAGAAATGCGAGTTTTACGCGAAGACAACATCCTTCCTCGGGTTCATCATCTCCCACGACCAGGTGCTTCCGGACCCAGAGAAGGTGAAGGCGGTGGTGGAATGGCCCACACCTGCGTCAAGAAAGCAGGTGCAGCAGTTCGTTGGGTTTGCGAACTTCTACCGCCGCTTCGTCCCAAATTTTGGCACCATCGTCGGCCCGCTGACCCACCTCACGTCCCCTAAGGTCCCGTTCCCGTGGACCGAAGAGGCCGCGGCTGCCTTCCAGGCGCTGAAGGCGGAGTTCTCCTCCTCCCGGGTCCTTAGCCAAGTCAACCCTGCGCTGCAGTGCATCGTGGAAGTGGATGCTTCAGACACAGGAGTGGGAGCGGTGCTATCCCAGCGGTCGCCGGATGACGGTATCAAACGGCCCTGCGCCTTCTTCTCCCGGCGCTTGTCCCCGGCGGAGAGGAATTACGACGTGGGTGACAGAGAGGTCCTCGCCATCAAGCTTGCGCTACAGGAGTGGCGTCACTGGCTAGAGGGGGCGGACCTGCCGTTCGTGGTCCTGACGGACCACAAGAACTTGGAGTACCTTAGATCTGCCAAGCGCCTGAACGCCCGCCAGGCGCGCTGGTCCTTGTTCTTCGCCAGGTTCCAATTTACCATCACCTTCAGGCCTGGCTCCAAGAACGGCCTGCCCGACGCCCTCTCTAGGCAATTCGCCCCTGAGGAGTCGGAGGACACGGTCCACACCATCCTACCCAGGTCGTGCGTCGTGGGAGCCGTCACCTGGGACATTGAGAGCAAGATCCGGAAGGCACAGGAAGTGGAACCTGACCCTGGCGGCGGACCGGAGGGGAGGCTGTTCGTGCCATCCACGGTTCGGGGGGAGGTCATCCACTGGTTACACACATCCAAGCTCACCTGTCACCCTGGCTCTTCCCGGATGATTGACCTCCTCCAGCGGTCCTTCTGGTGGCCGGGCCTGCGGAGGGACGCTGCCCGCTACGCCCGGGCCTGTCCAGTGTGTGCCACCAACAAATCGGGTAATGCCCCTCCAGCGGGTTTGCTCCAGCCCCTGCCCGTCCCTGGCAGGCCCTGGTCGCATATCGCCCTGGATTTCGTCACCGGACTCCCAGTCTCGAACACCTACGACACCGTCCTGACCATCGTGGACCGCTTCTCCATGTGCGGCACACTTCGTCCCCCTACAAGGTCTTCCAACTGCCCTGGAGACGGCGGACCTCCTAATCCAGCACGTGGTCAGGCTGCATGGGATTCCGGTGGACGTGGTCTCGGACCGAGGGCCCCAATTTTCTTCAGACGTTTGGAGGTCGTTTTACAACGCCTTAGGAGCCAAGGTGAGCCTCTCCTCCGGCCATCACCCCCAATCCAACGGGCAGTGTGAGCGGACCAACCAGGAGCTGGAGGCTGCGCTCCGCTGTGTAACGGTGTCCAAACCAACGTCCTGGAGTAACCACCTCACCTGGGTTGAATACGCCCACAACACCGCTCGCTCTTCTGCTACAGGGATGTCCCCCTTTAAGGCGTCCCTGGGTTACGACCCCCCGCTGTTCCCGGCGCAGGAGAGTGAGGTAAGTGTCCCCTCAGTACGGGCGCATCTCAGGCAGTTCCGCTCCATCTGGGCGTCAGCGCGCAATGCGCTTTTACGCACGGTGGAGCGCAACAGAGCCGTGGCGGACCGGCACAGAAGACCTGCCCCGGCGTACAGAGTTGGTCAGCAAGTCTACGTGTCGACCCAGGACGTGATTTTAAAGGGCGAGAGGAGGAAGCTGGCACAGCACTTTATGGGCCCATACCCCATCACCAGGATCATCAACCCGGTGGCTGTGCGTGTAGCTATTCCCCCCTCCCTCTGCATCCATCCCACCTTCCACGTGTCCAAGGTGAAGCTGGCAGTCTCCGACCCCCTTTGCCCTCCTCCTGCTGCGCAACCCGCGCCCCGGATGATTGATGGCCATCCGGCCTGGCCCGTCTCCTCCATCCTGGACTCCCGGCGCCGGGGTCGTGGGTTGCAGTACTTGGTGGACTGGGAGGGCTATGGGCCTGAACATCGGCAGTGGGTTCCCTCGTCGTTTGTGTTGGACCCATCGCTCATCGCTGATTTCCACCGAGCGCACCCAGAGAAGCCATCGCCAGGAGGCGCTGCTAGAGGGGGGAGTACTGTCACGCCGCGCCGCTCATCAGCGGTGCCACCTGCTCGCACACCTGCACATCATCAGCGGCGAGGGATTTAAGCCGCCTCGCCCTGAGCTTTGGCCTGAAGCCGTCAGACTTCCCTACGCATCGCTGTGAGTTCCTTTTCATTCTCAGCTGATCATTCCGGTAAGAAGGTCTTACCTTTCTCTCCTCCAAGTCTGCTCCCCTGTGCACAGGTGGATTTCCCGGCGGCGGACTACTCCTTCCATCGCCTGCTCCTCGCTGCTGCACCGGGGTCTCCAGGTGGCTGTCTACCGGACTTCGTCCCTTGCTGTGCCAGTCATCCGTCCTATCCAAGTAAGCTCCTCTCTCGCTCATTTATCTCCTGTGTTGGTGTGTGCCTGTCACCCTTCTCCCTGTGCTTTTCCCATAGGGTTGTCCGGCTGTACGGTCTCCTGCCTCTGTGCCCGAAGCAGACGCCGCCACCAACACATTCACATCCCGCAGACACACATTCATACACTCCTGTTGTTAATAAACTATTTGAACTACTCTGAGCCTGTGTGTGTGCGTCTCCTGAGCCGTGCGTTATGTCAGGGGCATACAGTATAAGTGACTGTTTAATGTCACAAGCCCCCCCATGTGCTTTTATGCAGCGCACGGAGGAGGGGAAGGACGAATGGACTTAGGCGCAGGTTACACCACACACACATTTATTAGACAAAAAGGGCGAGGCGTGGGAATTACAATTACCAGGGAGGAATCAGCTGGCTGTCAAGAGAGAGGGGGCGTGGTCAGACCGGCGAGTGTTAGACAACACCCACACGAATGTAGGTCAAAACTGGACTTAGGATGTATTTACACAAATAATGGTTCAGTCTTTTGACACAGTTTTTTGCACAGAGGTCCCTCATCATCTTTTCTTCAAAGTATATGAACAAGAAATTAATACATTAAGAAAAAAAAACAAAACAGAAATAAGTCACTTACTGTTGACAAAGGGGGTCTGGCTGGCTGGCTGGCATGGTCTCTGAGTTTTCACCCATCATGGTCCATATGTTGCGCTCTGTCAGTCATTTAAAGTGTGTACCAAATCTACAAAGTCTTATGATTATCCCACATAAATTTTGCTTGTATCCCGTGCCTATTTTCCACATACAAAGCCACAAAAGTGACAGTTACCGATCATGGCCATATTAGCTTTCTGGGCTAAATGCTAAAAACAGGAAAAGGAAATGAGGAGTTCTTCTTTGGTGTACTACGTGCCATCCACTGAGTCCTCCAACGGATGTTTGCCACCTTTTGAAACTGGCAAGTCAGTACAAATCAGTAGAAATCCTCAATGCAGGCGATCATGTCAGAGTGAGAACAGGTGCAGTGCCACGCTCTGACACTAGGGGCACGCAAATTCTCACACTCAAAGGGTTAAGCCACCAGGGCCGGTGGAGTGAATCAGGAGGTGGCCTGCCCATCGGGCGGCTCACTGGTGGGTGACCGGACCGCAGGAAGGGAACCTCCACAGCATCAGACAGGGAGGAGAAGGGGGCCACGACATCCTCAGGCTGACCCCCAGCACTCTCAGTGGTCCCGGGTTGGGACATAGCTGCACCCGCGGTGGACCCCGACCAGGCCAACGCTGCACCACGGTGGACCCCAACCGGGCCAACATTGCACCTTCGGTGGACCCTGACTGGGCCAACGCTGCACCCTCGGTGGACCCCGACCGGGCCAACGCTGCACCCACCATGGCTCCCAGCTGAAGCTCTGCAGCACCCACGGTGACTCCCGGCTGGAGCTCTGCAGCATCCTCAGTGGACCCCGACCGGGCCAACGCTGTATCCGTGGTGGATCCTGGCTGGAGCTCTGCAGTACCCGCAGTGGCTCCCGGCTTGAGCTCTGCAGCACCCATGGCGGACCCCAACCGGGCCAATGCTGTACCCACGGTAAGTGGGCCAACCCGCCGGAGCACCAAGCTGAGGAGATGGTCAATCGGAGGTGTCCTGATGATCACGGCGGGGGGAGCGGGACCCACAAAGTAGCCAGGCAGTGAGACTAGATCCACGGAGACCTCTGGTGATGGTGGATCTCCTCCGGTGGCCCTAAGAGGAAGCTCAGGAACAACAGAAGGAGAAACATGGTTAAGGTCGCCGGCAGCGACGGAGCCCGGCGAAGGGAGTTCAGATGCAGCCGAGGGCTCCACCCGACTCTCTTCACCCAGAGCCAGACAAGATCTCTCCAGCACTGACATGAGAAAAACAAGAGAGATAACTTGCCTGAGCTCAAGTTCCACCGCCATCCAGGACTCTGTCGATCCTGGTGCTGAAGACTCGGGCCCGGCCTCCAAGAAGTCCAACTCAGGCTCCCACTCCGCTTCGACCGCCTCCGCAGCTGGCAAGATGGTGATAACAGTCCTCAAGTCCTCAGGTGAAATAACCCCCGCTGGAGATGTATCCGGCGAGGGAGCTGAAGGCTGGCTCCGTGCAGGCTCTGGAGCATGATCCTCCAGGGCCTCAGGCTACTCCATCATCTGGTGGCCAGGTTCCAGGGCCGGCGGACACTCAGGGAAAATTGGAGGAGACACAGAGAAAATTAGAGAATTAATGTTTGCAGCTGGAGGAGAGGACCCAGCGGACTGCAGTGATTGGGCCTCTCCCTCGGGAGACAGACAAGGTTTATCATAATTTAATGGAACAGAATAAAAAAACACTTACCTGTCATCCTGATATTCGATGTTAACAGCTGCAGCAGGCTGACGGTCCTCCCTCTCCATGTCCACGGTGAACCTGGCCCCTTCAGAGCATTGTGGAGGAGCCGACTTCATGGCAACGGAGGTGGGCATGTCCAGGGTGGCCCTGACAGGCTTCACGGCAGCTGGAGGGAAGATGGCTGCCGAGGACATGGAGGGCTTACTCCCGACACCCCAACGCAGGATGACGCCATCTGCGAGGTGCTGGAGCTGGATTAGTCGGAGCGTTAGTGAGCAAAACACTCTGATGTGAAGCAGGAAGCACGAAACCCAGAGAGCGCTCCACCTTCGGTGCAAGCCCGATCTTCTTAGGGAATTTCCTTACTCCTTCGCTGCACCCACACCGCAGCGCTGCCAACCAGGTGATCCTCTCCACTTCCTCTGCGTGCTGAGAGAGCTGAGGGCACCGCTGGACCTCTGCCTCCGCCAGACCCACAAACCAGAGCATATCCTCCGAGGTGGAATATTTGCTTGCCAATGAGATTAGTCCGTCAATGTCTATCAATGCTCAGCAGCATTCCCACCCCAGACTCATCGGATAGGTCCGGCTCACCGTCTCCATAGCCAGCTCCAAACACAGGTGAGTGGAAAAAAAAAGAAAAAAAAAGTTCAAAAAGAAAAACAGATGTGTGGGTGTAACCGCTAAATCCTCACTGGCTGGAATATTCTGTCACAAGCCCCCCCCCCCCCCCCCCGTGAGCTTTTACGCAGCACATGGAGGAGGGGAAGGATGAATGGACTTACACGCAGGTTACACCACACACACATTTATTAGACATAAGGTAAACAGTTCCAAAAATAAAGACATACAAAAAGGTAACAGGGTGCACTAAAGGGCATCGCACTATGACGTGCAGTGGGCAGACAACAGTGCACGGTGGCCACGAAGCAAACAATACAAATAATGTTTTAGCTCGGGTAAACTTGGAGTCATCTAGGAGGCTCAACTGGCTGGAGACAAAACTGGTCTAAGAGCCAAAGTGTAGCACTCAACTGCACAGGGAAACACAAACAGATTTACTCACAGTACAGGAGCAGTCTGAATGGTCCAAGATTCCAGCGAGCAATACACACACTGAGGGGAGCGGCGATGGTGTGGAACACAACACTCCTTCATTGAGACAAGAATCCATACAGCAATTAAAGGTCTGATGACACGTTCTTGACTTCCTCTAATTTTTCAACACATAATACAATATGACGAAATCGGTTTGTCTGTGCAGTTCTAAGTGAAACAGGCTTTTTTTACGCAAATATCCAACGTTTTCATGAGCGCCACGTCACCCATTGCGTCAGTGGCTGGAAACCCCCCCGGCCATGCTGTAACGTCATTGACGGAACACAGCTCTTGGCTGCCCTTTGTACACACAGGATTGAAGCGGTTGAAAACATCGACGATGGTTCCAGCACATGTAGTCTGGAATTGGTTTGTGTTGTCCAATCTTCAGACAATTATAGTTCCAAAGAATGGGATGACAATGAAGAATGAAGCCGTGGTTCCAGTGCGGCGGCATGATAAAATAGGCAGGGCGAAACTCGCCCCTGCGCGCAGGAGCGAGCCCTGTGCCTCTAGTCCGCAAGCAGGTGAAGTGGAAGAATGAGAGGGACTGTCCCGTTGAACGTGCGGAGATCCACAAGAAGAAAAATTAGTCACTGGCTCCTCTCGCGATTAAGTCCTGCAAGGATTAATAGTGGCCGTGAAGAAAAAAGGAAGCGGTGAGGATTAACAGCGGCCAGGAAGGAAACAGGGGCGGCTGTAAGAGAGAGAAAAAAAAAAACAAAAGCAAAGGGACTTGGCGTGTTGACTTTAGGTGCGGGCGCAACCCTAAAGCCCTCGGAAACCGTAGACTGCTGAATTCCCTATGTGCGCCGTGGCTAAGACCATTAGCAAATCCAGTGAGCAAGCTGCGTGCGTGCCTCAGGTGTACGAGCAACCCTGAAGGGCCTGTGTGCAGCGGCGAAGGAGGATGGGGTCTAGAGCCGTATGCGTCCCGTGCGTGGTGCGCTGTCCTCGTAACTCCCCGGTGCATGTGCCGGGGCTCCGTGCGTGGGTGGGCCAGCTGGAGAGGAGAACCAGGGTCAGGGAGCTTAATCATCCCTGTTTGTTGTGTTGGAGCGGTGAAAGGAAGTAGAGGATCTTTGTCCCTCGAGCTCGTGTAGATGCGTTGGAGCGGTGAGAGGGAGGAGACGATCTTTGTCACTCGCTCGGCCATGGTGCGTTCAGTGTCAGGTCACCAGTGTAGCTGTCCAGACCAGAAGGTTGCATTCTCGGGGTCACCAGCGTAACTGTCCAGACCAGAAGGTTGCGTCGCACAAAACGTGTGCTTCCTCGGGGTCACCAGTGCGGCAGATGATACAACTGTTTGTGTTTCTGTGCATTTTTGTAAGTCTTCACCTTTTTGGGAATTGTCTGTGGTTCTATATTAAATGTGCTGTGGTGAATACTATGCTTAAATCCTTGTATAAATCCTCGTTATTTATGCGTAAATCATCCCTCTCCGTGCGCTCTTACTCATGGCAGGGAGAGGGCACATGAAATAACGAGGATTTAAGAACAGAATTCACCACAGTGCATTTAATAGAAAACGATAGACAATTCCCAAAAAGGTGAAGACTTACAAATAATATACAGAAACACAAACAGTAGGCATTCGGGGCCAACATTGCTCAGCGAACATGGAAAGGAGACGTATTAACCACGGTTGCGCACCAGAGCAGACATCGCTTCAAGGACGCACGAGAACCACGGCTGTGTGGAGTGGATAACACGTCGTGAGACTGCTGAAAATACTGGCAGACTAACAGCACAGATGACAATACTATTGACCAGCAGTGCAGTACATTTTGGCGGCCATTTGCCATCAACACACTGCTGGTGATGGTGTGATGACAAGCACCTGGGCAAGGACCGGGAAACATGATCAGCGGAATGATGATCATGATCACCTGTTGATAATGATTGAAGGGCGTGCCTGGACCGGCGTGCGATCAGAGAAAGTAGGTCAAAGCTGCGCGTAAATCCATTAATCCTTCCCCTCCTTGCACTACTCCTGCATAAAAGTACAGAGGAGAGCAGGCTCGAGCTGAAGCGTGTGATGTGGTCTTTCACACATCACACGTTTTATCTAAGCCTGCGACACAATGCGAAGGCATAGCTGTAAAATTAAAACAAGAAACCAGAGAAACTGTGAGCCACAAAGCTGCTGTCATTCCAGTCAACAACACCGGAGTCCGTTCCTGCGATTACGTCATGGGGGTGCCGCCCTTAATTCGGTGGGCGGCACCACAGTCCAGTCAGCAGCTGCGGTTTTTTGATGATAACTAGTTTATGCAGGCACTGTTGTAAATATTATATTGATCATTGACAATGACTTATGGGTTTACACATCATGCTGAAAAAGGTCAAAAATGTGTCATCAGACCTTTAACGTCCGTATGATTTGCACAATGGTCCAGCAACGCTTGACTGGCAAAGACCGCCTAAGTACAAGCATTGCTGGCACCACTAATTGGGAGCACCTGGGCGAGGCGCGGGAATTACAATCACTGGGGAGGAATCAACTGGCTGTCAAGAGAGAGGGGGTGCGGTCGGACCGGCGAGTGTTAGACAACACCCACACGACTGTAGGTCAAAGAGGCTGCCTACTAGCCGCTGGTCAGAGCGGTGGCTACAGTCACAGAAAAGAAAAAGAACAAAGACATAAAAACAACAAGAACTCAAAAGATAACACAATCCATATATCACCCGATACCTGAGCCACAGAGAACGGTCAGAACCGAGCCTACAGGACAATACCGGCTCGGTTCGTGACAGTTTAAGAACCCTTGTTTATTTGTTTGTCAGACTTTACTTGTGTGATATTTTATGACTTATATTCATGAGTGTTATATCTTGCACTTTGGGGAATGGGAGTTGTTCAATCATCATTATAATTTAGTTTATATGTGTAGTTTATAGTCTATCGTCAATAAACTCATGCAGTACTTTAACAGGACACGTTTACAAATATCTGAGACCCATTTCAGTGCATCCTTTTATATTTTAGCAATATTATAAGTACAAAACATCCAACATTATTATACTCAGAAGAATGACCCATTTGGCTGCAACTGCTGCATCAGTGTTTCCCATTTGTCAGTAAATAAAAAATGATTTATTTTGTTATTTGGGTGTTTTTTTTCACGGTCGTTGTTTAGTCAAAGCATGTGCATATGTGTCCGCGTATGATATGCAATTGATCTGGCCATTCTGCTCCACAATCATGGTGGTATTATTAACTTTTAATTTTTAGACAGCCGTGCACCGGGAGGGGCGCCATGTTTAATCCGCGGTGCTGCAAAGGACAGCGGTGGAACACGGGTGAAGCAGCAGCCAAGACTCCTTCCTGTTATAAGCCGGTCCAGCTGCCCCCACCCCCATCCCCCGTTCTCCATGTATCGATGGCCAAAATGAAAAAACCTCCTATCTGAAAAATGCACTTTTGAGATAATTAAAAAAAAAAAAAACTTTTTGTTTTCTTGCAGAATGCTATGCTATTTTTTTTTTATTCTTATAATTTTCTGTCACAATAACGGGCAGGACTGTTTTGCAGACAGATATGAGCAGCCTTCCTTGTTCTCATCATCCAAAGTGAAATCCGCAAATAAGAAAATCCTGCAGATAGGAGGTTTTGCATTTCATTGATATGCCGAGTTATCCTTTAGAGCTACGCAGTGGCCAGGACTCATGGCGTGCTGTTTAAAGGGAAAAAGGAATTTGCAGTGTCCAGTAAATGTCATGAGACTGAGCGCTGTTATCACTGAGCTCAGGTTCTTAGTTTATTTCTGAATGTTTTCTGCATTTTTCCAGCATTGTGTTGTTTTCCTGTGTTTTGAGTTATGATGTTTCCTAGGCAGTTTATCATTCTGTTAGTTATTTATGTCCTTAATATCATTTTTGTTTTATCAGTTTCTGTAGTAGGAATTATATTTTTGTTTCTGTTTGACATGAGTGCCTTACCTTTCCTTCCAGACACCCCCATCCTGTTATCTTCTCACTGTCTGATCCTCAGTCATCCCAGCTGTGAGTTATTGTCTAATTAGGTCACCTGTCCGCTCATGCTGCCCGAACCTGCTGCCCACTATATCAGGGGTGTCCAACCATGTGCCATGGAGAGCCAAGACCCTGCAGGTTTTCTCTTCTACCCAGTCTCTTCAGCAGGTGTTTTCACTTATCAGCAATCAGTGGGAAGAAGTTCACTGAAATCTGCTGTTGAAGACACTGGTTGGAGGTAAAACCTGCAGGGTCTTGGCTCTCCATGGCACATGGTTGGACACCCCTGCACTATATCATCTTCTTCCCCAAACTATTTTTAAAGATTGTAAGACTACCTTTTCTCTGCGGCAGTCTTAATTATCCTCTGTCTTCGCCTCCAGAAGCCCTATCCTGCTTTGGCGAGTTTTTCCTGAAATAATTCCTGTCTTCAAGTTTTTCCTCTATGGTTGTTTTTGGATTTAGTGTTGTGCACCTCAGAATTTTGTGTTTTTCTGTAATAAACCCTACAAACTGCAGTTGGCACATGGGTTTGTGTTTCTCTGCCCAGAGGGGCAATTCATGACAGTAGACTGCCGTGAGTAAAGACCCAGCCGCTGCAGTTTGTGGATTTTTTAACTCTTTTTGTGTGTGTTTTTCCCTCACCTGTTCCGTGGAGCAATTATGTCCCCAGCGCGCTGACCTCCGTCAGCCAAGAGGAGATTGGCGGCTGAATCCCCGAGCATGGAGGAAGAATGGGCCGAGGAGGAATGGGCCTCCCGCAGCCCAAACAAAATCTGGAAGAATGTGGATTCAGCAACCGCCATAGTCGAGGCACATCATGAGCTGAGAAAGTATCCCCAGTTCACGGAGCTGCTGTTCACACTCGTCGTCCTACAGCAGTCCTTCCCAGGGCTGACGTGGGGGCTGCTTCCAACGAACTCGGCACCCAAACAGAAGTGCGCTCCGCGAAAGATGCCCTACTTCGCCTCCAGTGTGTACGTCCATGTTCCTGCTCCGCCGGCTCCATCCACTCCTCGACATGGTCATCCAGCTCTGGATCACAGAAGGAATACTCCCACCTCTCAGACAGCAACACCCCCTTCGCCGAGGCAGAAGACTCCTGCAGCAGTGCCCCCTCAGTATTTTTCCTCTGGCTGCTTCACCAGCTTCATCTTTATCTGCACCTGCTGATACTCATTTCTCCTTGCCGTTTTCTCCCTCTGCTGAGAGGCTGGTTGTATTCTCACCGTCTCTGTCCATCGCTGGAGCAGCAGGGGTGGTTCTTGAAGGTTCTCCTGGGGGACCCTCTTCAATGGAAACCACAGAGAGGGTCAAACCTACACCTGCTGCAGCAGAAAACATCATGCCCTGGGAATGCAGGCAAGTATCGTTGCATTCTCCCACATTTTATGCTTTGCCTGATTCCCAGTGGTGAGGCTCAATGTTCGCAGTCCCCTGAGTCCTCACTGCCTGCTGCAGCTATCATTTTCTTACCTGCCCTCTCCGTGTCTCCTCCTATTCTCCCCAAGTGTCTGCCGGTCCCTGAACCAAGCCGCCAGACAATGGAGGAGCCTGCGGCTCTGGAGGACCTGGTTCCAGTCCCACAGCCACAGTCTGAACGGAAAGAAAGCTCTGGTACCGAGCTGAAGTCTGCACCGACGATAGAGTGTCCCAGGGCCTCAGCTACACAGAATCCAGTGCCAGCAGGAAACCCACCTCCTGTCATCATGCAGGGTGAGCCACCGGCGTGGGACACCTCAGTGGGGGGTCCTGGGACTGTATTAACCACCATGCCTGCTGCAGGAGCTGCTGCAGCAGAGTCAAAGCTGGACCTCCAGAGGACCGGGCCCAAACAACCATCGTTTGGATTGACGGAGTCCTGGACAGCGGTGGAGCTCGAGCTCAGGCAAGTGCTCTCCTTTATGTTCATTGCATCTGTTTTGGAGAGATCTTGTCTGGCTCTTGGTGAGGAGAGCCGGGTGCAGCCATCAGCTGCACCTGAGCTAACCTCACCGAGCTCCACTGCTACCGGTGACCCTGACCCTGTGTCTCTTCCTGTCTTGTCTAAGCTGTCTCCCAGGGTCACCGAGGATGTTCCAGCACTGCCAAATATCTCCATGGGTCCAGGTTTACCGTCTGAGATAGCCCTAGGCCCAGAGGTCCTAGGACCTCTGCTGAGGTCGTTTTGGGTACTCCATCCCAGCCCAGGACCTCCATGGGTGCTACTTCCCCTCCGGTTGAGGTCTTCGCAGATGCTCAGTTCCAGCCCGGGACCTCCATGGGTGCAGCTCCTTCGCAGTCTGGGTCTCCATGGGTGTTGTGTGTGTCCCAGTCGGGGACAGTCGTGGGTGCTGCGCTCCAGTGTGGGCCAACCATGGGCGGTACCCCCCAGCCCAGGGTCCACCGTTGGTGCAGCCTTGGTCCAATCCGGGCCCACTGTGGGTGCAGCCTTGGTCCAGTCTGGGCCCAATGTGGGTGCGGCCTTGGCCCAGTCCGGAGCCACCGAGGGTACAGCTCCACTCCAGCCAGGAGCCACCGAGGGAGCAGCTCCACTCCAGCCAGGAGCCACCGAGGGTGCAGCTCCACTCCAGCTCGGAGCAACCGAGGGTGCAGCTCCACTCCAGCCCAGAGCCACCAAGGGCGCAGCTCCGCTCCATCCCAGAGCCACCGCGGATACGGCCATGTCCCTGTCCGGGGCCACCAAGGGTGCTGCTGGCCAGTCCAAGGGTGTCATGGTTTCCCTCTCCTCTGCCAGACACCGTCGTGGTCCCCTCTCTGTTGCCAGACGTCGTGGTGGTTCCCCCTCCTCAGCATTCCTTTCTTTTCGTTAGGCCTCCCCGTGGGGTAGCCGCCTCCTGGGCCACCTCTCCTATCCAGGTAGCTTAAGAACTCTGCTCGGCCGCCTGATGGACCGTGCCATTGGGTTGGGTGGTCCTTATTCTCTGGTAGGCCACCCGACTCAAACCACCTTGCCGTCAGTCAGGTCTGAGACTTCGACTGACCACCTGAACTGTTTAGTTCTTTGGCTTGGGGGGCCTAGGGGCCTGGTTTTGCGTGGCTGTGGGTCCTGAGCGGGGTGTGTGTTTTTATTCCCTCCTAGCCTGTTCCCTCCTACTTCCCACCCTGGGTGGTCCACTGTTATACCTGTTTTTTTTGTTTTTTGTTTTTTTTTGGGCAGGGGGCTTTTTTCTTTTTCTTTTTTGGTGTTACCTTGGGGTGTCTGGTATCTACCTCTTAAAGGGGGGCTCTGTCATGAGACTGAGCATGGTTATCACTGAGCTCAGGCTCTTAATTTATTTCTGAATGCTTTCAGTATTTTTCCAGCTTTGTGTTGTTTTCCTGTGTTTTGACTTATGATGTTTCCTAGGCAGTTTATTGTTCTGTTAGTTATTTATGTCTTTAATGTCATTTTTATTTTATCAACCTCTGTAGTAGGAATTATATTTTTGTTTCTGTATGACATGAGTGCCTTACCTTTCCTTCCAGACACCCCCATCCTGTTATTTTCTCACTGTCTGATCCTCAGTCGTCCCAGCTGTGAGTTATTGTCTAATGAGGTCACCTGTCCGCTCATGCTGCCCGCACCTGCTGCCGACTGTGTCATCCAGGGATGGCAACAGGAAATTCTGATTTCAGCTGAAATCTAATTTGGTTGATTGACTTATGGGGGGGCGGGGGGCACAGCCCCCCTGAAGCTGAGAGGTTTTCAGTAAAACAGAAGTAATTTAGACTGAAAAAAATGATTAAAAAAATAAAATACTAGACTTAGATAAATCATTAAATTTAATGAAAAGTTAACTTACTTTGATCCCTTACTTTGATTCGTGATCCTTCGATAAAAAACTCATAATTCCGCTGAAACGATACCAAAAGCTCAGAATTCCAACATGAACCAGGGATGTGATTTGGGGTTGGGGAAATTATCTGAAAATTTAGCAGGGGGTCTGGGGGACGCAGTCCCCCAGCGGGGTCCGGGCAGAGCCCCGTTGGGGGGGCAAGGGGGGCAAAGCCCCCCGAAGCTCCTGAGTTTTTATGATTTTTAAGTACCAGAACTGTGCTTAAATGACATAAATGACATTTTTTTTCTCTTCTTGCCTTGAGAGAGAGCAGTTGCATTTTTCTTCCCTCCTCTCGTCTGCCTTCCTGACCTATTCCCAGCTTTGCAATGTTGCGTTTTTGTCTGTGTTTAGTTGCTCTTCTTCTGCTGAATCTTAATCTAAACGGAAATTATGGATTTGGAAGCGGCTTAAATGTGCTATTGTCACTATTTTTCAACAAGAATCGGGCCAAGGGGGAGCCCAAGAATTGGAACCTGCGAGGAGACTCATGGACATTGGAATTCATGCGTCTGTGGAAACATTATTGGTTATGATCTCAGGACTTCTATTTTTGGCTGTGAAGTTTCCTAATGCATCAGAAATTGAAGGAAGGTGAGAGAGCTGTTCAAAGCGGACCCGGCAAGCTCCT
Organism: Pholidichthys leucotaenia; assembly: GCA_020510985.1. Taxonomy (NCBI): domain Eukaryota; kingdom Metazoa; phylum Chordata; class Actinopteri; order Cichliformes; family Pholidichthyidae; genus Pholidichthys; species Pholidichthys leucotaenia. The sequence continues at coordinate 267,708,014 of CM035848.1, read as the reverse complement.
TCATCAAATTCGACCAGTTGGGGAGGGCACGAGTAGCTGCAAACGGTGAACTGAATGACAGTGATTCAGTGGAGGAATACATCTGGAGCCCTATGCTCTCCATGGAAAAACAGTTTAAGCCTGCACATATGAAAGCACAGAATTGCACGGGTGAGGACAAATTCTATTCTCTGAGTGCACTGTGCTGATTTGATTTGACCTTGTTTGGTGCCCCGTGTTTACATTCCTCCTGATTAAGATAAGCGGAAGGACCGGCTCTTAACCCAAACAATCGACAATCAGTTGTTGTCATATCAGCGGATTGGACCCTCAAGGACAGTGCCCATGTGCCTTCTGCAAGCAAGAGAGATAGACTCTGGACTTGTTTATAAGTCACATGATTATAACATCTATCCACTGCCAGGAGGCGCCCTCTGCTGCTCACTAACAACTGTCACATTTACACTACACAATGCATACAACATTACATGACTGATACAAATATTGGCTCATACAATACACTGCCTCTCAACTTTTGTGTGTGATCTCCTGCTAAATGTCTGCTAAATGTGCATTGAGGGTTTTTTTGCCTGCAATCAAAATTTCGCTCACTTGCCGAGCGCCATTTTGATAAAACGTGTTTTTTTTCTCTGGCCTACTGTGTCATATCCATTCCCTTTTTCTTTTTTTTTCCTTTCTTCTTTATGACTGGTGCCTAGCGGCTGCCCCGGCCTTGGATGCGCTCTGCAGAGCGTGCCCAAATGCCAAGTCACGTTTCGTTACCTTGTATTCATACATGTGTAATGACAATAAAGTTGAATCTCATCCCATCTCATCTCATAAAACAAACAGCTGAATGCCACTTATTACTGTAAAATATTGACTTGTGTTCCAAGAAGATAGCATTCCTAAAATATTCCAACAAGCATTATCCATCACATGCTTTAACACTTGATCAAATCAAAATCAGTTAATTTTATCTGTTCCATAATAGAAATAAAATTCATTCATACCATTACTTTTTATAATTTCGGCATTCATTTCAGATCACGAGTTTCAATCTCCATTGAGTCTTGAGCAGTTCATTTTGCACAATCACTGATGTAGCCAAGTCTTAGAAATATTCAAAAGTTATGAGTCAATGTCCACTGTGCACTGTCAATTTCAAACTGTTTGGAATCATAAAAGTAATCTTACTAAATTGTTTTGCTATTTTTTTCTCCTCAACATTAATGTCAGGGCGCTGCGGGAGTTTTGGGGGATGGTTAACTTTTATAACCGTTTCCTCCCCCGCGCAGCCCAGCTCATACAGCCGTTGTACGCCGCACTCAAGAAACGGAAACCGGCGGACAGAGTCGACTGGACTCCTGAGCGGGAGCAGGCATTCTCTGAGGTTAAAACAGTTCTGGCAAACGCCGCACTACTGGCGCACCCAGACCCGGCGGCTCGGATAGCGCTCACTACCGACGTGTCGGACAATGCCATAGGGGCCGTCCTGGAGCAATGCGTTGCCGGTTCTTGGCAGCCGCTCACCTTTTTTAGCAGGTCTTTGCAAGACAGTGAGCGTAAATACAGCGTGTTCGACAGAGAGTTAATGGCTCTCCACCTGGCCATACGTCACTTCCAGTTCTGCCTGAAAGGGCGCACCTTCACTGCGTTCGTGGACCACAAGCCGCTAACGTACTTAACGTACTTTATCTTCCTGGAAGATAAAAAAAAAGCAGAATTTTGCGAATTAGCGGAAAAATCACATCCCTGACGAACACGCCACCATGAATTTTTGACAAAGCATAGAACGAGCCATTTGATTGGTCCAATCGTTTGCAACTATCCAATCGCAGGGCTGTTTACAATACAGCAGTAGCTTGAGTACAAAACATGCGGGTTATCGCGGGAGACTTGACCCGGGGAAGTGCCGAGCGCTTATGTAATCGTGTTGATTTTCGTTAAAATTGGTAACAATAAGGTACCTTATCCCCCCTAAAATTTTCTCAACGGATTTAGACGATTCTCAGAAATGATCAATTTGAAAATAAATTGGCGGAAATCCGCGGATCGGCGGAAAATTGCTATCCCTGGTCGTCTTCTTCCCCAAACTATTTTTAAAGATTGTAAGACTGCCTTTTCACTGCGGCAGTCTTAATTATCCTCTATCTTCACCTCCAGAAGCCCTATCCTGCTTTGGCGAGTTTTTCCTGAGATAATTCCTGTCTGTAAGTTTTTCCTCTTGAATTGTTTTTGGATTTAGTGTTGTGCGCCTCAGAATTTTGTGTTTTTCTGTTATAAATCCTACAAACTGCAGTTGGCACATGGGTCTGTCTTTCTCTGCCCAGAGGGGCAATTCATGACAGTAAATGTGCCATTACTGTGCACCTGCTTGTCTGATGGTTTAAGCCCCCCCAAAATTTTGAAGTTGTTGTGCAGTCGGAGCTGACAAAATTACAATCCAGTGATAAAGGGAATAATTGAACGGATTTCTAACTTGGAGCTACCCTACAATGGCATATTTGCAGCGTTTGTTCACAGGAAAAACTGTACAGAGCTCTGCTCAGCTGCTGCCTGCAGCGAATACACACACAGAGCTACAGCAACTTTATGGTATAAAGTTGAGTGACTCCATACTCAGGGATGCACACCCTCGTAACCTCAGCAAAGCACTTATAAAGTCTTTGTTTGCGAAGTGCTGTGGTGACTGACAGATCATGTTGTTGTGTGTTATCCAGTCAGTATGGTTGTGATGCTGCATATTTTCCAATGAGCACGGAGTCAATCCGAAACCCCGCCCACACTTCTTGAAGCAAGGGCATGAAGAAAGAGTGGTGACAGAGCAGTGGCTAAACTGTTATTGATAAAATATTACATATTTTGACTGAGTAACTCCATTTTCGGGGATGCACACCCTTGTAACCTCAGCAAAGCACATTTAAAATCTTAGGCCAGTCTGACAAACGGTTTGAAAGATATCTGAGGAACACACACACACACACACAAACAGACAGAGATATCTTGCATTTATAGTTAGATAATAGTGTATTAAATTAATTAATTAATTAATTTAAAAAAATTGCATTGTGAAAACAAAGTTACACATATATGCTGCTAGGTATTCCCATAGAATATGGTTGAATGATGAAACATTTCAGAAGCAAAAAATATATGAATCCACTTGACCTGACTGAGCGTTCATACAGCATACTTACCCGCCTGGATGACTGAGAATCTTCACCAAATTAAGAAATTGAATACATTTTGCATTCACTTTAAGTCTTAATTATTTTTATTACAATTGATTTTTTCATTTTAATTTAATTTAATTTACTTTGCTCATTGCTCTATTTTACTATCATTTTATGTGCATTTCTTTCAAGTATTTATGTTCATGAGTTTTATTCATATTTCATAGTGTCCTTGCCATAAAGTTATTAATGAAACTGCAATTATGTGATTTTTCGTTAAGGTGCAAAAAGTATCGGAATCGGTATCAGTATTGAAGAAAAAGTCCCATAAATTAATGGTATCATATCGAAAGGAAGAATACTGGTATCCCTGCCCATCCCTGCATTGCATTAGATTAGTTACTTTAGTTCTTAATCATGATGAGTTAACATACCTGCTGTGCTTTATATATCCTATGAACAATTGTAATTTCTTACTTTCTTCTAAAATCACAGGTGATACTAAAAGTCTGTTAATGACTTCTTTTATGCTTAATTTTAGCTGAACAATATTGAAGTATTTTAGAAAATTTAAGTACTTTGTTCTTTCTTGCTCAAGGCAAAGAAAACACTAAGACTTGAAAATACTCTATCACTTATATTGCATAAAATGTAAGTACCAACAGTAATACACAGACACTGACAGACAAAATGGTTAGCAAATGTAGAGCGAGGAAGGCAAAACATTAGTGGGGAAGTCACTTGAGGTTTATTTTCAAATGATTTGTGTAGTGTTTTTGTGGTTAAGAATATTTAGTGAATGGTCATTTTTGATAATAGATGTGACTTACAGTGGGGAAAAGAAGAATTGAACACGTCAACATTTTTCTCATTAAACATATTTCTGATGGAGCCATTGACCTGAGATTTTCACCAGCTATGTGTAACAACTAAAGTAATTCATACATACAAAGAAATCAAGGCAACTGTGTTCACAAAACAATTTATATTTAATAAAGTAGAATGAGACAGGGAATAAGTATTGAACACATGAAGAAAAAGAGGTGCAAAAAGGCATAGAAAGCCAAGAAACCAGTGGAAATCCATCAGAATTTAGAAAGCCCACCCATCCCCCACCAGGGCAAATTAATTTCAGCTGGTTAAGTCCTGACTGATAACTTTTAAAAAGGTCTGTGAATATCAGATTGTCACACCACAAAAAACTCGTGATGGCTAGAAGCAAAGAGCTCTCTTTAGACCTTTGCAACCTTTTTGTTGCAAAACATAGTGATGGCATCGGTTACATGTGCATTTCTAAACTGCTGAATGTTCCAGTGAGCACTGTTGGAGCAATCATTTGGAAGTGGAAAGAACATCTATTTCTTATAAACCGATCACGACCAGGAGCTCCTCGCAAGATTTCTGATATAGGTGTCAAAAGAATTATCAGAAGAGTTATCAAAGAGCCAAAGACCACTTGTGGAGAGTTCCAGAAAGACCTGGAGTTAGCAGGTACTGCTGTTTCAAAGAAAATAATAAGAAAACTGACATGGGCTTTATGCCCACTCACCTCGCAAGACTCCATTGCTGAAGAAAAAGAATGTTGAAGCTTGTTTAAAGTTTGCTGCACAACATTTGGGCAAGCCAGTAAAATACTGGGAGAAAATAGTCTTGTCAGATGAGACCAAAATTGAACTTTTTGGATGCCACAACACAGCATGTTTGGAGGAGAAATGGCACTGCACATCCCATCATGATGTGGGGTGTTTTTCAGTACATGGTACAGGCAGAATTCACATAATTGAAGGAAAGATGAATGGACAAATGTACAGAGACATCCTTGATAAGAACCTGTTGCCATCTGCCAAGATGCTGAAGATGAAATGAGAGTGGGCGTTTCAGCAAGACAATGATCCCAAACACACAGCCAAGGAAATGCTCAACTGGCCTCAGAGAAGGAAAATAAAGTTGCTTGTCACCAACTGCCCGTTCACGGGGCAAACAGATTACACCAAATGCAAGCAGTGAGTTTGCATATTTAATAAATGGCACACGTACCAAAACACACAACAGAACAGACGAGTGAACTACGATATCCTAGCAGAGCTGGACATACGATTAAGGAGAAATACAACTACGAATTCCCAGCAGAGGTGGACTTACGATTACAGAGAATCACAGAGACAGGAACGCCATCTCGGGACGGGGAAAGATGAATAAATGACCCAGCGATTAGCAAACGGAGGAACAAGGCTTAAGTATGGATTACTTGGGTTGTTACTTATATGTGGTGAAAATCTCAATCTCCATCAGAAATATGTTCAGTGAGAAAAATCTTGACCTGTTTAATTGTGGAGCACCCACAATTTTGTTGTACTGTATACTTGCACAATGACAATAAAGCCTATTGTATTCTACTTATTTCCCCCGCTATATAATTAAAAAAAAAATAAGTACATTTGGAAGGGAAGTTCTCAGAGGTGTTACTTAAATGATTGTGACATGATTTAGTCAAAACACATCAGGGTTTAAATACTGCTGCCCAATTGTTCCCTGAGAAGCCTTCTTCAAAATGAGCTGTTTTATCATTTTGCTTTTAACGCGTTTGAGCCCCAGTTCACCCCACCCTCCCTCTTTAGTTATTTGTAATTGCTGTTGCTCATGCAACCACCACCATTTTGAGGCTAACAGCTAACTTGCTTTGGTCGCAAACACAGACTGAGCTAACTAACATAAAACTGGCTGTGAGAATGTAAAAGCCCAAATAAATCCTTACTGGATATGTGAATTTGTGGTTTGGCTGACTGGTGGGCAGTGACCAGTCCCTGGGGTATAAGAAACATGGAAACACCTCTGAATGAGTTAGCAGCTAACCACCACTTGAACAACCAGATAGCGGTGGATGGCACTGATGGATTTTCTGTCTTTGTGTGTGCTTATATTAGAATCTTTGGGCCGCATTCATGAAATATTTACAGGCCTCATTCATGAAATATTTGTAAATCTGTGAGTAGATTTGCAAATAAATCACCTCAGTACTAAAAACTTACTCTGGATTTATAAATGCTGTATAAACCCCTGATCTGCTCCTTGGCCTCGTGCTCCTGATGGCCTGCAATTAACATAAATCTCTGCCTATGAATACTATAAAAGGAGGTGTGGAGCTCTCTTTTCTGTTGCTCTGGTGGTCAAGTGCAATTAAAGATTAGAAGGAAAAACTCGTCAGAGGCTGCAACTGAAGTAATTTGATTTGATTTGGAAAAATGATTTTTCCTTCTTACTCAGAGTCCACTCACTATTCCTGCCACTATGATTTGCTTGCAAAAAGGATTAAATAAAGGGAACGGAAGGTCCTCACCCAGCCATGACAATAAAGAAATCCAGCCGGTTCCATGTGTCCCCGAGGTAACAGCGCCGGCCAAAGATTCCCAGCGCGACCATTTTTACAACCATCTCCAGAGCAAAGAAGATGTAGATGAATGCATCGAAGGCCTGAATGAAAAACACAGAAGAAAAACAGTACAAGTGAACACCAGTACATTATCAGTGGGAGCAAAAATCAGTGTTTGTTAACGTTGGTGGGTAATACTGATACTGATTCTTTAAAGGGCCAATTCTGAGGGGAAAAAAAGTCAGAATTCTGACTACATTTCATCAAAATCCATCCAGTAGCTTTTGTGTAATTCCACACATAAACAAACGGGGCTTGGTGGAGGTAGGAACTCTCCGATTACCTCCAAAATCTAATGCATTCATCTGTAACCCAAGGGCCACCTCTTGTGAGAATTTCATCAAAATCCGACTAGTGCTTTTTGAATGATCCTGCATAAATATCATTGATATTTGATTCAAACAAACAAATAAACTACCAGATGACAACTCCTTGGTGGAGGTAAAGAAAACGTTAGTTGAGTAGCCACTTAGCCTGGTTACATGTTCACAATAGACCAGTAACTGAGAAGTTTATTTTATCAGTTAATAGTCAGATCTAATGTGTTTATATGAAAAACAGTGAACCAACACCAGCAGACGGCCTCATTTCAGATGAAAGTAAATTTTGCATTTCATTTGGAAATCAAGGTCCCAGAGTCTGAAGGAGTGGAAAGGCAAAGAATCCAGGTTGCTTTTGGTCCAGAGTGAAGTTTCCACAGTCAGTGATGATTTGGGGAGCCATGTCGTCTGCTGGGGTTGGTTCACTGTATTTTATCAAGTCCAAAGCCAGTGCAACCGTCTACTGGAAAATTTTAGAGCACTTTATGTTTCCCTCTGCTGACAAGCTTTATGGAGATGCTGGTTTCAATTTCCAGCATGACTTAGCACCTGCCCACACTGCCAAAAGTACCAAAGCCTGCTTTAACAACCCTGGTATCACTGTGCTTTATTGGCCAGCAAACTCTCCTAACTTAAACCTCATGGAGAATCTATGGGGTATTTTCAAGAGGAAAATGAAAAATTCCAGACTCAACAATGCAGACGAGCTGAAGACCGCTATCAAAGCATCCTGAGCCTCCATAACACCCCAGCAGTGCCACAGGCTGATCACCTTCATGATATGCTGCACTGATGCAGTAATTCATGCAAAAGGAGCCCCGACCAAGTACTGCATGTGTACATAGACATACTTTTCAGTCGGCCAACATTTCTATTAAAAATCATTTTTTAAAATTTATTTTATGTAATAAATTTTTGAGAAACTGAATTTGGGGTTTCCATGCGCTCTAAGCCAAATCCATCAAAATTAAAAGAAATAATCTCTGTGGTCAGGTTACTCATGGATGAGCTGCTGTGACGTAGACCACATTGTGCCACAGATCCCTGTTCTCTGCCATTCTGGTTGCTTCCCCGAATTTTTTTTTTCCAGTCCATTCCTCTATGTCCTTTTTCCAAGTTCTAAGTGGTCTCCCTCTGCCTCTCTTTCTTCTGTGGTTCCCTGGAGGATGTTCTTTTCCAGAGTATTGTGTCTGATGGTATGGCCAAAATCTTCCTTCTTCTCATTTGATTTATTAGCATCGGTTCTGTTCTTAGTTGCTCTAGGATGCAAGTGTTGGTCTTGTGCAGCCTCCATGGCATATGCAGCAGCTGTTGGTAGGTCAACAATTCAAATGCCTCAATTCTCTTGATGACTTTCCTTGAAAATGTCCATGATTCACACCTGTGGGTTGCAACAGCAAAGGCAGCTGCTCTGGCAATGCACAATTTGAGATTCTTAAGCCTTATTCATGCTGCATTTTCCCTCTGGTCCGCTTTGGCCTGCGTGCGCTTTGGATGAGCTCGGCGTACACGCAGCATTGTACATGCTCACTTTTTTCATCTACCAAGCCAAGCAGTTGACGCATGCGCACAACTGTTATTTGCAGTTTCACCCCAATCCTATGGGGAGCGCAAATGCGCTAACACGCCAGTTTGTTCACCGGCTATAAAACACGATAGTGATGCACATTTTTTTGTAGCAACAGCAATGGCGTCGTTTCAAGGAAAAAGAGGAATTACCATTTTCCAGTGCTCTTCTCCGCTCAAGCTGCTGCTGATGCAAAAGGATTCATGTATGTTTATTCTTCCGCCTCCTCATTGTCTTCCTTGTCTACTTTGTCTTTGCATGTTGTGTTGGTAGCGCCATCTTGTGAATGGGATGTTCAGTCTTGCGCATGCTCTGTTAACACGTTCAGATCGTGGGCAGGCCATGGCCACAAAATTTGGGCTGCATGAGGTCGTCCGCAGTAGAGCCCTCCATACACTAGCGGAGTGGAGACTATGACGTAAATTTCATCACACGAGGTTTCCGGTTGCCCGTATGCAGACAGCGGAGGTACAGCAAAATCCAGCTGTACTGACTGCTTGACTTTTCCATATTGTTGTCATATTTTGAATTGTGCTTCTGGCCATGCCTAATCTTCTGTAGATTTCTGGCATGCAATTTACTTCCGTAGTAATCAAGGATCCTAAATAAATAAAGATCTTCACCTCTTTGAGCTCTTCCCCGTTAAGAACAAACTTATCGACTGTCCTGTTCTTGTCCACTACCACGATCTTGGTCTTCTTTATACTCGAAATGAGCCCCTTTTCTTTGTTAGTTTATTGCACATGAGACAGTAGATCAGGGTGTCTGGTCATGTGCCATGGAGGGCCAAGACTTTGCAGGTTTTCTCTTCTACCCAGTCTCTTCAGCAGGTGTTTTCACTTATCAGCAATCAGTGGGAACAAATTCAGTGAAATCTGCTTTTGAAGATACTGGTTGGAGGTAAAGCCTGCAGGGTCTTGGCCCTTCATAGCACATGACTGGACACCCCTGTAGTAGATTCCATGAGTTCTTCCTTACTCTTGTGGACCAGTATTGCATCATCTGCATACTGTAAGCTGTTAATTATTCTTCCCTCGATCTTAATTCCAGCACTGGTGTTCTTTGTGGCCTCTCTCATGATTCTTTCAGAGTAGATATTAAATAGCACAGGTGACTCAATGCAGCCCTTTCATACTCCTCATTCAACGGTGAACCACTCCGATGTCCCACAGTTGGTTCTCACTGCTGCCTCTTGATTCTTATAGAGATGTTCTAAAAGTTCTATTAAATGTGCTGGGAAGCCCATCCTCTGCATATCTTGCTAGAGTAGCTGATGGTTGACACAGTCAAATGCCTTTGCACATTCTATGAAGCACATATAATGTGGGATGTTTTATTCTTTGCACTTCTCCATAATTATCCTAATGTTTACTATTTGTTCTCTGGTGCCCTTTTCTTTTACAAAGCTAGATTGTTCTTCTGCCATCTCAGATATATAATTCTGCTGAATTCTGGCAGTAATCATCTTCAACAGCACCTTGCTGGCATGTACAATAAGATTTACCGTGCGGTAGTTTGAGCATTCTTTAACATTTCCTTTCTTGTTCCATAACTCAGCTGATGTTTCATTTGTCCCTGGTGCTTTGTCGTTAGGCAATGCTTTCAGTGTTGACTGTACTTCAGTGGCTGTGGCGCAGGTGCAGTGTGGCTGACTACTGATTGGAGGGTCAGAGGTTTGATTCCCGCTCTGTCTGCAGTCTGCATGTCAACGTGTCCTTGAGCAAGTCACTGAACCCCCAGTTGCTCCTGGTGGGTCAGGCCAGCGCCTGTGCATGGTGGCTCTGTGGCCATCAGTGTGTGAATGGGTGGATAGCAGGATCTGTAAAGCACTTTGGTTGTCTAGAGATAAGAAAAAAGCACTATATAAGTGAATACCATTTACCATCTCTTCCCACGTTGGTTTTGGCTCTGTCTTCTGGTCGTTACTTCTTCTCCAGTAATGATTTTGTGGTGGTTCATGGTAGAGTTGATGACAATACTCCGCCCACCTCTTCATGATGGCTTCTGATTTCATCAGCGTGTTCCTGTCTTTGTCACTGATGACTTCTGTCTGAGGCGCCCATTTTCCAGTGATCACTTTTATAATTTTTCTTACTTCTTTCGGGTTCTTGTTGCTTTATTCTGAGAAATAAACACTTGAAATACAGTGCTGTGAACAAGTATTTGCCCCCTTCCTGATTTCTTATATTTTTGCATATTTGTCATACTTACATGTTTCAGATCATCAAACAAATTTTAATATCAGACAAAGATAACCTGAACAAAATGCAGTTTTCAAATGATGATTTCACTTATTAAAGGAAACAGCTATCCAAACCTATCTGGCCCTATGTGAAAAAGTAATTGCCCCTCTTGTTACATCATGAATTAACTATAATTAACCACATTTTTTTAGAAAGCTGAGTTCAGTTTAAGTAGCTACACCTAAGCCTGATTACTGCCAGACTTGTTGAATCAAGAAATCACTTACATAGAACCTGTCTGACAACCTGAAGTAGGTTAAAATATCTCAAAAAGCAACACATCCCACTGTGATCTAAAGAAATTCAAGATCAGATGAGAAACAAAAACCCAGAACAACATCTAAAGAACTGCAGGCTTCACTTGCCTCAGTTTGGACACTGGTCTATGACGGAACAGTAAGAAAGAGACTGGGCAAAAATGGCATCCATGGGAGAATTCCAAGACAAAAACCACTGCTGGACAAAAAGAACACAAATACTTGTCTCACATTTACCAGAAAACATCTAGATGATCCTCAAAACTTTTGGGAAAATATTCTGGGGACTGACGAGACAAAAGCTGAACTTTTTGGAAGACATGTGTCCTGTTTTATCTGGCATAAAACTAACACAGAATTTCATAAAAAGAACATCGTATCAGCAGTCAAACATAGCGGTGGTAGTGTCATGGTCTGGGGCTGCTTTACTGCTTCAGGACCTGGACAACTTGCCCTAATTGACAGAAGCATGAATTCTGCTCTCAACCAAAAAATCCTGAAGGAGAATGTCCAGCCATCAGTTTCTGAAGCCCTCCAATGAGACTGAATTTAATTCTGCACAGGAGAGTGGGTCAAAATTCCTCAACAGTGATGTAAAAGACTCATTGCCAGTTGTTGGCAGTAGTTATTTGGTTTAGTGGGCAGTTAGGGGGGCAATTACTTTTTCACATAGGACCAGGTAGGTTTGGATAGCCTTTTTCCCCATAATAAATGAAATCATCATCTAAAAACTGCATTTTGTATTTACTCAGATTATCTTTGTCTAATATTAAAATTTGTTTGATGATCTGAAACATTTAGGTGTAACAAATATGCAAAAATATAACAAATCAGGGAGAGGGCAAATACTTGTTCACAGCAGTTTATATCACACTCTGCAGAATGAATCTATATAATTCAGGAGTTTAATTCTGTTCTGTGGCCCAGAGATGATTTAGCTTTGGTGTGAAATATGTGTATCACCTCTAGAACAAAAGCAAAAGACTTTGTGAAGATGCTGGCAGGAGCTGGTAAAAGAGAGTCATTATCCACAGTGAAACAAGTCCTGTACCAACATCGGCTAAAAGGCCACTTAGTGAGGAAGAAGCCATTCCTCCAAAAAACAACATAACAAAGCCAGATTGCAGTTTGCAAATGCACACAGGGACAAAGACCTTAATTTTTGGAAACATGTCCTGTGGTCTGATGAAACTAAAATTGAACTGTTTGGCCACAATGACCATCATTACATTTGGAGGAAAAAGGGGGAAGTTTGCAAGCCTGATAGGACCATCCCAACTGTGAAGTATGGGGGTGGTAGCATCATGTTATGGGGGTGTTTTGCTGCAGGAGGGACTGGCGCACTTCACAAAATAGATGGCATCATGAGGAAAGAATAATATGAGGACAAATTAAAGCAGCATCTCAAGTCATCAGCCAGGAAGCTTGGGTGCAAAAGGGTCTTCCACATGGACAATAACCCTAAACATACCGCCAAATTAGTTACAAAGTGGTTTAAGGACAACAAAGTCAATGCTTTGGAGTGTCCATCACAAAGCCCTGATCTCAATCCATTAGAAAATGTGTGGACAGAGCTGAAAGGATGTGTTTTGTGCTTCTGTCAAGAGGAATGTATACTTCTGACTTTGAAGAAAGTAATAAAAAAATATCTCAGTAATAATGACAATAATACATTTTATTCCTAGGTATCTTTCAATCCCCAAGGTCACCTTACAAAACCAGCATTAAAACATTAAATTAAAAAAATATGTAGCAAATATTAATAATTTTGGTAATCATAACTGACCTAAAACAGGAAAAGGGTATGTGTCTTTTTATACAGTGTATGTAAACTTCAGGTTTCAACTATATATACATACACATATACATATGCTCAGCTCATGTGTTACAGTGCATGTGGAAAGTATTCAAAGCACTTCACTTTTTCCACATTTTGTTATGTTACAGTCTTATTCCAAGATGGATTAAACTCAATTTTTCCCTCAAAATTCTATACACAATACTCCATAATGACAATGTGAGAATTTTTTTTTTGAGAGTTTTGGAAGTTTATTAAAAATAAAAAGCTAATAAATCACATGTACATAAGAATTCACAGCCTTTGCCATGAAGCTCAAAATTGAGCTCCGGTGTATCCTGTTTCCACTGATCATCCTTGAGATGTTTCTACGGCTTAATTGGAGTCCACCTGTGGTAAATTCAGTTTATTGGACATGATTTGGAAAGGCACACACCTGTCTATATAAGGTCTCACAGTTGACAGTGCATGTCAGAGCACAAACCAAGCATGAAGTCAAAGGAACTGTCTGGAGACCTCCGAGACAGGGTTGCCTCGAGGCACAATTCTGGGGAAGGGTAGAGAAAAATTTCTGCTATGCTTTGAAGGTCCCAGTGAGCACAGTGGCCTCCATCATCCGTAAATGGAAGAAGTTCAGAACCACCAGGACTGTTCCTAGAGCTGGCCGGCTGTCTAAACTGAGCGATCGGGGGAGAAGGGCCTTAATCAGGGAAGTGCCAAAGAACCTGATGGTCACGCTGTTACAGCTCCAGCGTTGCTCTGTGAAGAAAGGAGAACCTACCAGGAGAACAACCATCTCTGTAGCAATCCACCAATTAGGCCTGTATGGTAGAGTGGCCAGACGAAAGCTAATCCTTAGTATAAGGTACATGACAGCCCAGCTGGAGTTTGCCAAAGGGCGCCTGAAGGACTCTCAGGCCATGAGAAACAAAATTCTCTGGTCTGATGAGACAAAGATTGAAGTCTTTGGCTTGAATGCCAGGCGTCATAAACGAGGCATCGTTCATAACCATGCCAATGTTGGTAGCAGCATCATGCTGTGGGGATGTTTTTTCAAAAGCAGGAACTGGGAGACTAGTCAGGATAGAGGGAAAGATGAATGCAGCAATGTACAGAGACATCCTGGATGAAAACCTGCTCCAGAGCGCTCTTGACCTCAGGCTGGGATGAGGGTTCATCTTTCAGTAGGACAATGACCCTAAGCACACAGCCAAGATATCAAAGGAGTGACTTCAGGACAATTCTATGAATGTCCTTGAGTGGCCCAGCCAGAGCCCAGACTTGAATCAAATTCATTACCTCTAGAGAGATCTGAAAATGGCTGTGCACCGACGCTTCCCATCCAACCTGATGGAGCTTGAGAGGTGCTGCAAAGAGGAATGGGTGAAACTGCCCAAAGATAGGTGTGCCAAGCTTGTGGCATCATATTCAAAAAGACTTGAGGCTGTAATTGTTGCCAAAGGTGCATCAACAAAGTACTGAGCAAAGGCTGTGAATACTTACAGTGGGGAAAAAAAGTATTTAGTCAGCCACCAATTGTGCAAGTTCTCCCACTTAAAAGATGAGAGAGGTCTCCAATTTTCATCATAGGTATACCTCAACTATGAGAGACAAAATGAGAAAAAAAAATCCAGAAAATCACATTGAAGGATTTTTAATGAATTAATTGGTAAATTCCTCAGTAAAATAAGTATTTGGTCAAAAACAAAAGTTCATCTCAATACTTTGTTATATACCCTTTGTTGGCAATGACAGAGGTCAAACGTTTTCTGTAAGTCTTCACAAGGTTTTCACACACTGTTGCTGGTATTTTGGCCCATTCCTCCATGCAGATCTCCTCTAGAGCAATGGTGTTTTGGGGCTGCCACTGGGCAATACAGACTTTCAACTCCCTCCAAAGATTTTCTATGGGGTTGAGATCTGGAGACTGGCTAGGCCACTCCAGGACCTTGAAATGCTTCTTACGAAGCCACTCCTTCGTTGCCCGGGCGGTGTGTTTGGGATCGTTGTCATGCTGAAAGACCCAGCCACATTTCATCTTCAATGCCCTTGCTGATGGAAGGAGGTTTTCACTCAAAATCTCACGATACATGGCCCCATTCATTCCTTCCTTTACACGGATCAGTCGTCCTGGTCCCTTTGCAGAAAAACAGACCCAAAGTATAATGTTTCCACCCCCATGCTTCACAGTAGGTATGGTGTTCTTTCTCCTCCAAACACAACAAGTTGAGTTTTTACCAAAAAGTTCTATTTTGGTTTCATCTGACCATATGACATTCTCCCAATCCTCTTCTGGATCATCCAAATGCTCTCTAGCAAACTTCAGACGGGCCTGGACATGTACTGGCTTAAGCAGGGGGACACGTCTGGCACTGCAGGATTTGAGTCCCTGGCGGCGTAGTGTGCTACTGATGTAGCCTTTGTTACTTCGGTTCCAGCTCATTCACTAGGTCCCCCCGTGTGATTCTGGGATTTTTGCTCACCGTTCTCGTGATCATTTTGACCTCACGGGGTGAGATCTTGCGTGGAGCTCCAGATCGAGGGAGATTATCAGTGGTCTTGTATGTCTTCCATTTTCTAATAATTGCTCCCACAGTTGATTTCTTCACACCAAGCTGCTTACCTATTGCAGATTCAGTCTTCCCAGCCTGGTGCAGGTCTACAATTTTGTTTCTGGTGTCCTTTGATAGCCCTTTGGTCTTGGCCATAGTGGAGTTTGGAGTCTGACTGTTTGAGGTTGTGGACAGGTGTATTTTATACTGATAAGGAGTTCAAACAGGTGCCATTAATACAGGTAACGAGTGGAGGACAGAGGAGCCTCTTAAAGAAGAAGTTACAGGTCTGTGAGAGCCAGAAATCTTGCTTGTTTGTAGGTGACCAAATACTTATTTTACGGAGGAATTTACCAATTAATTCATTAAAAATCCTTCAATGTGATTTTCTGGATTTTTTTTTCTCATTTTCTCTCTCATAGTTGAGGTATACCTATGATGAAAATTGGAGACCTCTCTCATCTTTTAAGTGGGAGAACTTGCACAATTGGTGGCTGACTAAATACCTTTTTCCCCACTGTATGTACATGTCATTTCTTAGTTTTTTATTTTTAATAAATTTGCAAAAATCTCAAAAAACTTTTTTCATGTTGTCATTATGGGGTATTGTGTCACGTGCTGAGTTCTGGATCTTTTGCCAGAGTCAGCTTCATGGCATTTATGTATATTTATTGTATTTTTTTGCCCTTGAGAGGCGGAGTGGTTAGCATTAAGGCAGCACAGCAACCGGGGGATCCTGGGTTCGATCCCAGCCCCCGACCAACAGTGATCCGTGTGGAGTTTGCATGTTCTCCCCGTGTCTGCGTGGGTTTACTCCGGGATTTCTCTGGTTTCCTCGCACATGCCAAAAACATGCAAGTTAGGTTAACTGGCACCAAACTGGGGATTCTAAATTGTCCTTAGGTATGACTGTGAGAGTGAATGGTTGTCTGTCTCTCTGTGTTGGCCCTGCGATGGACTGGTGATCTGTCCAGGGTGTACCCTGCCTGTCGCCCAAAGATGCTGGGATAGGCTCCAGCCCCACACCCCCCCCCACGACCCGAAAAGGATTAAGCGGAAGAAGATGGATGGATGGATGGATGGATGGATGGAGTGTCCTTATTGCTTTTAATGGTTCTGTTTTTGACCCCAGTTATGTTTCTTGTTTATTTTTAGTTAATCATCAGTCTGTATTGATTATGTTGTTCTTTATATGTGTTCTATGGTGTGTTTCTCTGGGTTGACAGCTGTCAGGCGATGTTTCCGGGTTTGTGCTCTGCTGGGGGCATCGCCTGTCAAGTTGTCAGTCCAGCCGCTCTTCCCTCACCTCTCTCAGCTGATCTCATTATTACTCATTATTTCCTTTTGCTCACGTAGGTAAACCCACACCTGTTACTTGTTGTATGAGGTTTATCCCTATTTAAAGGAAACTATTGCTCATGTTTATTGCTGCTATCACGTCTCTTCAGGCTGAATCCCAGCCTCTCTAATCCACATCAGAGCCCTGTTTTTGCTCTGGCATTCAACTTGTGTAAGTTACTCTTCATTGTCACTTTGTTATTTTGAGTATTTTGTTGGACTTTATGTTTGTTAATAAACCTCATCAGCTCGCAGTTCAGCGCCTGGGTTCACTCTGTCTGCCCCGGAGGGGCAAACATGACAGTTGGTAGCAGCCAGTTAAGAACCCAGCTGCTGTGAGCTTGTGAATCTTTGTGTTTCCTCTGTTGCTCACCATGGACTTTAGGGTTTTTCGTCTGAGCGCAAAGGAGTGAGCTGTGGCGGAGCTGGCCGTGGATTTTACCTCTAAGGCTCAAGCCACCTTCTGAGGCAGTTTTCGGCTTCCTGGACAATGTTGTCGGGGTGATTAAGACATGCCCCAGTGTCTGGAGCTACCCGGGTTTGACTCTGCTTCTTACTATGATATTCGAGTCTCAACAGCGTCTCGAGGGACTGGTAAACGAGTCTCCCCAGCACAACCCAGACTGTCTAAGAAGCGTTCCTGGAAGCAGAAAGCTCGCCATTCTCATCCCAAGCCCATGCCATCTTCTCCCCGTCAGACGGCCCTTCAACTCCTGGGGAGATGGAGCACGACCTCAGAACAGCAGCTGATGTCATCACCCCCCAGGAATTCAGGCAAGTTCTTATTCATTCCCTCTCTTTCTCATCTGAAACTGCTTGCCTAATTCCCGATGATGAGACTCAAAATTCACAGCCCACTGGATCTTCATCATCAGCTGCTGTTGTCATTTCTCCACTTCTTTCTTCTGTCTCCCCTAAATCTCTGTTTGTCCCAAGAGGGATTCACCGGATGATGGAGGAGCTTGTGGTCCTGGAGGAATCTAGTCCACCAGCTCCACAGAAACAGCATCATTCCACACTGGACTGCTGGAGGAAGCCCTCCTCCTCTTCGGCAGCCTTTTTCCCCACATCAAGCCCGACTATTCCTGCAGCAGAGCCTCTCTACCCTCTTTCTTCGCCGGCTGTCCTGTCAGCCCATACTCTCTCCACTCCTGCCGCAACTCCTGTCACCTTGACATTTCCTCCAGCTGCCGGGGGGTTCTCCAGGGTTTTCCAAGGTACACCCACTTCCGTGTCCACAGGAGCAGCTCCTCCACAATCCACTGAGGGGCCAAGAGTTACCGATGACACGGAGAGGGATGTCTTTCCAACTCCTGCAGCAGACAACACCACGATCTGGGACGGCAGGCAAGTGCTATTTCATTTTCTTCCATCTCATAATGATATGCCTTGTCTGACTCCCGGGAGAGAGAATCAGGTAAAGCAGTCCCCTGAGCTCTCTCATCCTGCTGCAATTGTTAAACCTTCACCTATCCTCTCCGTGTCTCCCGCATCTATTCCTGAGCATCCACTGGCCCCAGAACGAAGGCGGATGATGGAGGAGCCTGTGGCCCTGGAGGACCCGACTCCCGTGCCAACATGGGGCCAACCCCCAGCTTCCACGTCGGAGGAACCACCAGCGTGGTTCACAACGGCTGGGGAGATTAAGACTTCAATTAAGATTAAGACTTCAATTACCATCATTACCATCATCAATTACCAACTGAGCCACCGGAGTGGTGGCTCAATTGGTAGAGCATCCGCCCCACACCCGGGAGGCAGGGGTTCAAATCCCGGCCGGGTCATGCCAAAGACCATATAAAAGTGAGACTTCCTGCCGTCCAGCTTGGTGCTCGGCAATAATGGAATGGAGGAGGGAAATCTGTGGTGGCGCCTTGCGTGGCAGCGGCCCTCTGATTCTGCACTGGGGTGTGTGTGATTTGACACTGTAGATAGGTAAAGCACAATCTCATTCTACTGTACATGATTGGTTGTACGGTTGAATGACAATAAAGGTGATTTAATTTAATGTAATTTAATTTAATACCCGCTGCAGAGGCCACTGTAGCAGAGTGGGAACCAGAACTGGACCTCCTAGAGACCGGGCCCGAGGCATCATCATCGTTTGGATCAACGGAGTCCTAGACGGTGGTGGAGCTTGAGCTCAGGCAAGTGATCGCCTTTGTTTTTCTCATGTTTGTGTTGGAGAGATCCTGCCTGGCTCTTGGTGAGGAGAGCCGGGTGCAGCCACCAGCCGCACCTGAGCTCACCTTGTCATGCTCTGCAGCTGCCGGCGACCCTAACCACATTTTTCCTTCCTGTTTTTCCTGAGCCTTCTCCCAGGGTCGCCGGAGAATAATCCACCACTGCCAGATGCCTCTGTGGATCCAGGCTTACCACCTGATGATGTCATAGGTCCAGCTTTCCACGTTGAGGTCGTCGTGGGTGTTCTGTCCCAGCCCGGGACCTCCGTGTGTGCTGCTCTCCCTCTGGCTGTGGCGGTCGTGGGTGCAGCTAAGGCCCAATCCGGGTCCACCATGGGTGCAGCAATGCTCCAGCCTGGGGCCACCGCGGGTGCAGCAATGCTCCCGCCTGGAGCCACCACGGGTGCTGCAGAGCTCCAGCCCGGAGCCACCATTGGTGCTGCTAAGCTCCTGCCCGGAGCCTCCGCGGGTGCAACTCTGTTCCTGCACAAGACCACCAAGGGCGTTGTCTCTCCCTCTCATCTGCCAGACGTCGTCGGGGTCCCCCTTCCTTCTCAGCCAGATGACATCATGGTCCCCCTTCCTTTTCTGCCTGATGACTTCGTCGTTCCCCTTCCTCGGCTCTCCTCTCCATTTTTGGGTCTCCCAATGGGGGAGCTGCTTCCCGGACTGCCTCTCCTGTTCAGGTGGTTAAAGAACTCAGGCCGGCTGCCTGAAAGACTAAGTTGCAGGGTCGGGTGGTCCATATTCTCTGGCAGGCCACCAGACTCATAGCACCTGGCCGTTTGCCAGGCCTGGGACTTTGGTCGGCCCCCTGAACTCTAGAGCTCCTTGGGCCGGGGTGGTGGGGGGACGTCTAATTCTGTGTTTCTCTGGTATGGGTCCTGTGCGGGCCTTTTGTTTTGTTCCCTCCTAGCCTGTTCCCACCACTGCCCACCCTGGGTGGGTTATTGTTGTTCTCTGCCGGGGGGGGGGGGTTCCTTTTCTTTTGATGTTATCATGGGGCGTCTGGGTTCCACCCCTTGGGGGGGGGGGCTTTGTCACGTGCTGAGTTCTGGATCTTTTGCCAGACAGCTTTGTGGCATTTATGTATATTTATTGTATTTTTTTGCATTGAGTTTCATTATTGCTTTTAATGGTTCTGTTTTTGACCCCAGTTCTGTTTCTTGTTTATTTGTAGTTAATCATCAGTCTGTATTGATTATGTTGTTCTTTATATGTGTTCTATGGTGTGTTTCTCTGGGTTGACAGCTGTCAGGCGATGTTTCCGGGTTTGTGCTCGCTGGGGGCGTCGCCTGTCAGGTTGTCAGTCCAGCCGCTCCTCCCTCACCTCTCTCAGCTGAGCTCATTATTTCATTTTGCTCACCCAGGTGAACCCACACCTGTTATTTGTTGTATGATGAAGTTTATCCCTATTTAAGGGAAGCTATTGTTCATGTTGATTGCTGCTACCACGTCTCTTCAGGCTGAATCCCAGCCTCTCTAATCCACATCAGAGCCCTGTTTTTGCTCTGGCATTCAACTTGTGTGAGTTACCCTTCATTGTCACTTTGTTATTTTGAGTATTTTGTTGGACTTTATGTTTGTTAATAAACCTCATAAGCTCGCAGTTCAGCGCTTGGGTTCACTCTCTCTGCCCTAGCGGGGCAAACATGACATATTGTGTGTAGAATTTTGAGGAAAAAATGAATTTAATCAATTTTGGAATAAGGCTGTAACAAAACAAAATGTGAAAAAAGTGAAGCGTTGTGAATACTTTCTGGATGCACTGTATATAACTCTTGGATCCCAAATATAAGTAATAGGTAAAAGTTAAGTTGCATGATTACCCTGAACTTCCTCCTTTTTCAAATGCTGATCAGAACTAAGGTAAAACTGATTTCAGCAGCTTTCTAAGAAAACATTAAAGGCTAAAAATATAATTTTTCAGTTCTCCTATCCCTATTATAGTAAATGGTGTTCATTTACAATATATAAAGCTTTTCCTCATCTCCAGTTGACCAAGGCTTGGCCAACTAGTCACCTGGTCACCTGACTTCAAGCTTTAATTAAAGCCACTAATAAAAAAGGAGAAAAACATCTAAATAAATCAAAGATTTCAGCTTGGTAAAGCATGTGCTGCTGCTGTCTGCAAAAAGGCTAAATTAGTTGGTGATCTTCTCTGAGCATGCCAGGGAACAGAGATTAACTGACACACTCTACATTAGCTGTAATTTGATTTTCAGAATGAAGTTTAAGCAAGATGATCTGACAAAGTAACATTAAATTTACCTCTGAAGTCCTAGAGAACAGCAAATGTACTGGACTGGCCAGCTAATAAAGAGGAATGGCTGAAGTTTGTAACCTTGACTTTTGTCTGATTGAAAAGATGGATGATGTGCTACCTTTGGTAAAGTTTTGAACCCAAGGGGAATGAAAAGTGCAGCAAAAAACACTTCTTTTTTAACATGTGATTCTGTTTCAATTTTTGTCTTATGTCTTTGTTCCCTTGTCTAAATTTTCACCAGCAGCATAGGTGAGGTGAGGGGCTGAGCTACGGACACTGCCAAGCATTATGTACTATAAATGATGGAATATTCAAAGTTTTCACAAATTTATGTTGAGGATCATTATTCTGAATTTTTTCCACAATTTGCAGATTTTTTTTTCTGAACCTCGTATCTTTACTTCGGAGAGACTCTGCTTCTCTAAGGCGTTTAATAAATGCAATAAATTTTCAATATACTGTACACCCTGTGAAGAGAGAATGTGAAGTCAGATTTGAAAAGTGATTTATATCACATCCGCAGAGAACACTGCTTTCATCAAAAGGATTTATATGACATGACTAATGTATCAGCCTTGATGGATTTGTGTCTAAGCTCAAGCATCCATTTGTACTTGTAGTGTGCGATCAAGGGCGATATTTGCATGCAATCCTCTTTCTTGTTATCGATTCTCTTGAATTTCTTATTCAGCAAGGATGAAAATTGCCGCCCTTTACACAGAATGATGTGCGTAAGGATTCTTCACCATCCAGGTCAGAGAATAGCTACGAGGCAGTCAAATGCAAATGAAACTGCTGTTTGGTGTTGAAAATGGTTTAGCACACATCCAAGAGGCATTAAAGCTGCATAAAGCCTGCTGGGTGGGTTCTATAGGACCGCACTATGGTTTCAGCTGCTATTCGTTTAAGCAGTGATGTGTAGTGAGTGTGCAGTGTGTGTCTTGCTATACCTGCCCTGGGTGTGACGTCAGGCAGGCTACAGCCAGAGTGTCTATAGTTCTGTGTTCTTCAATAAAGAGTCAGGTCATTGCATGGCATAACTCGGACTGCGACCATCATTATAAAGACATAAAACAGAGCACACTGAAACCCCCTAAAAAACAGTAGCAAAACATTTAGTCATGATTTAGTCAATCAAAGGCAATTTAGTCATGGTTCAAAAGCTCTTCCCCATTTTAAACCTTCATCAGACAATGCCTACATATATTGTATTTAGATAAGATGACTCTTAGCTAAGTCTCCAGAAGCCTTTAAGTCCACATTTGTCCGAGCTTATAGATTTTGCTGGTGAGCCAGCGTGGAAACCGTGGTATTGAGCAGAATATTGACTGTGGTGCTGTAGTCCACTAAATCTATGCCGATACTAAATAGGGTCTATAGATACTATGGAGAAGAAATTCTATTAGGCACAACTCAACAACCGGCCCCCACCCCAGAGAGCTGAATCAATCTATTTTCTGTGTGTGTTTGCTGCAACAGTACATGACAAGTGTTGGTGTGAGAATGTGACTCAACAAGCTTGTTAAAAGCTTTTAACAAGCTTTTAACACTGACAGACTGAAGTCTCCAGCACACATGTTAACACCCACTTGGGCAAACTTTGATCCAAGAAAGAATGGATTCCGTGTTTTGCCAAGTGACGAGGAAAGCTGTTGGGGCGCCTGCATGTGAGAAAGTCATGCCCGCTGCATCACAAAGACCACATGCTAGCAGTGAGTCAGTATAAGGAGTTACAGACCCCAGCATGGGAGGGAGAGCGAGAGGGGCAGGGCTTAGTTTAAAGATTACAAACAAGGGAAAAAGTGTGCATTCATGTAAGAGTGTTACTGTATTATAAAAGGATTAATGCTGAAATCTGCACTCTTTGCTGCTAGCATGAATAATTGTTTGCATATTATTGCACTTTTCTTTCTGTGTATGATTTACATACAGTTGAAACCAGAAGAAACCAGATAGTTTTTTATTACTTTTTTCATTGTCAGAAGTTTACATTCCTCCTGACAGAACTGGTGTAACTGAGTCAGGTTTGTAGGCTACCTTTCTCACACGTCTTTTCAGCTCTGCCCACACATTTTCTAATGTCTTGAAATCAGGGGTTTGCCTCTCCAAAACATTGACTTTGTTGTCCTGAAGCCACTTTGTAATTAATTTGGCGGTATGTTTATACCGCCAAGTCATCATATGGAAGACTCATTTGCGCCCAAGCGTTACCTTCCTGGCTGATGTCTTTAGATGTTGCTTCAAGATGCAATCTATTTTGTGAAGTGCATCAAGCCCTCCTGCAGCAAAACACGCCCACAACATGGTGCTGCCACCTCCATACTTCACAGTCAGGATGGTGTTGTCAGGCTTGTAAACGTCCCCCTTTTTCCTCCAAATGTAATGATGGTCATTATGGCCAAACAGTTCAATTTTAGTTTCATCAAACCACAGGGCATATCTCCAGAGATTAAGGTCTTTGTTCTTGAGTGCATTTGCAAACTATAATCTGGCTTTTTTAATGTTGCTTTTGGAGTAATGCCTTTTTCATCGTTGAGTGGCCTTTCAGCCCATGTCAGTACAGGACTTGTTTCATCTATCTATAAATGCAACAAGTGTGTGTGTGTGTGTGTGTGTGTGTGTGTGTGTGTGTGTGTGTGTGTGTGTGTGTGTGTGTCCCAACATTCCTCGCCTACAAATGGTCACAGTGAACTGCGTATGCCCCCAGAAACTCCTGCCAGAGGGAAGTACTGAGCAATTCACCAATACTGGGTGAACAAATGTCCGTCTTTTTGCCCGTCTGTTTCCTTCCTCTGCCACTAAACAGCAAAAGCTCCTGTTCCTCTTGAATGTAATTGTGTTCACGTACCTCAATCCCCTCCGCCATTTAAAACGTCTGCCACCGTGCTCTTCTTTTGTGTTTGGATTGCAGCTGTTCACATCAGTTTGGTGGCTCTTGGCTGCCGCCGACAGTACGGGCATGTGAACTGCAGATTATTTTCACTGTGCATGCATGTACTCCAAAGCTACTGGATGAATTTGAATGAAATTTTTACCAGAGGTGGTTCTTGGGCTAGAGAGGAACCCATAACATTTTGATAATGATCTGAGAACACATATCTCCATCAAGGCTCTGGCACCAAGACATCAGCACCTTGGTGCTTTCATTTTTTTCAATAACTGCTGTTTTATAACAGTTCAACTCCACGTGCTATAAAAAAAAATGTGCTGTGTTGTGCTGTAAAAAAAGTTGCACTGCCCCCTCTAGTGGCCCTGCATAGTTATTACAACACTTTTTTTCCCGGCTCCATTCACTGTAAAGGTGAGTTAAATTTGTGTTTATCTCGAAAACAAAGCCTTATCTCAGAATTCTGGCAAATTAAAAGTCAAAAAATATGGCGATACAATGATACAAGCCTTTCATTGTGCTTAATTTTGACCAGGCGAGCTGAAACAGACAGGCGGACTGATGAATACATCATCATCGTCATCATCATCAGCATCACACACACACACACACACACACACACACACACACACACACACACACACACACACACACTGAGTGATTACCGTATGCCTCCGTTTTCACTGAGGCATTAAAACACTCCTGGTACTGATTCAAACCCATCCCTAATAAAAATGCCTTACATGCTTAAATTTCTCCCACCCTGTCATCAACATCAAGGGAAAATGGAAGAACTAATAATTTAAAAAAATGTGCATGCATATTTGGATTTACCTGAAGTATTTGGCATCGGTCTGAGGAGCAGTCGATATTCTCACAAGGCTGGTACATTCCCAGGGTCACACAGTTTAATAGGATCACCATCATACTCACACGTTCAAACCATGTAAATACACATCTGGTTAAGGAGAACTCACAGATCAGAGGAAAAAAAAAATATAAACTGGCCTATTATTTTTGTGGGAGAAATCATTGTGAGACAATTTTCCAAACATCTAACACAACAATGCTGTGCGTACTCATCCTCTCTGGCTGCATCACTTCTAAAGGCCTTACCAATATATCAGTTCCAGAGTGCTTTAAAAATTCTGTGATAGGTTCTATAGAATAGGTTCTATTGTGATAGAGTCAGCATTATTTTTGTAGCTGCAACAGCAAGAAAAAAAAAAAAAGTTAAACTCTAAAATACGAATAAAAGATGCCATTTATTTTCTTTGAAGTAGCAGTGTATAGTATGTCTCTTACATAAATTTAGTAAAGCAAAAAGTTTTCCATTTATTTATATCACTCCCATGACACTCATGGGATTGCACTCATGTTGCAATCCTGGAATTTCCCCATTGTGGGACTAATAAAGGCTTATCTTATCTTATCTTATCTTATATATCCATACAAAAGAACAATTACTCTTAAAGTTAAGCATGCACCATCAAATGTTACAGATGCATTTCACAGAAAACTGATTTTTACCACTTGTATCGCACTTCCACATTACAATTTTTTAAGCCACTATATGGAGGCCAGAACTTGACTTTCCTGGAGGTTAACTTCAGACTTTAGTTCCGCCCTCTTCATCCGAGGACTTGCTAAACACTACGAACCTGTTATAAGGCCCTTTTCCACTAGCACACTTTAGCGCGACACGGGACAGCTCAGCACGCTTTGTACGCTTTTCCACAAGCCCCAAAACAGTTTAACAGCCACGATTCTCAGCCCCACTCCAGGGCAGGGTACAGCAGTGCTGAGCTGTGCCGTGTTGTGACGTTAACAGACTGGTCGCAGCTGATTGGTCAGGTCGTAACCGGCGCTGATTGGTCAGGTTGTAACCGGCCCTCTCCTCCTCCTCTTCTACCGAATCTTCACGACCTTCTCAATAAAGTTTTTGAAAAAAAAAAAAGAATCTTCACGACCGCCTTTACTCAGCACGCAACCACTGTTGGCGGTTTATTTTCAGTGTATTGCTGTGCTATTTTCATTTATTCTCTATCAAAAATGGCTTCGCGTAATAAGGGTGTTCCATGGACCAATAAAGAGGTGCAGTGTCTGCTCACTGCATTGTCAGACGAACATATCCAGCGCGAGTTAGACGGAGCCGCCCGGAATGAAAAAATATACCGGGAGGTCTCGACATCGGAGTCCTTTAACGGTGAGTTTTAATTTTTTTTTTATTGTGCGTTTTTTCGCAAATATATTCGGTAAGACGCTCAGTTTATTTATGCAATAAAAAAGCTGTTCATTTGTGGATGATGATCGCTGCTTTATTGCAGCACACTGCGGACTAACGCTTTTATTTTAATTATTCATGTGAACAATACGCTGAAATAAGCTTATGTATTCTTGTTAAAAACTATTGTCTTTTCTGTATATCTTGCACTTTCGTGCTGTATTTTATTGTGTGCATTTTCCTTGTAGAATCATCCCACACGTCCGCCGCGACAGCCCGCACGGATTAATTCAACCGCGCCTTCCTGACCCACAGCAGGCAGAGACGGCTTCATTCAACCGAGCCTTCCTGACCCAGTTTGGGAAGCTGGTGTAGAGGCACTCAGTGGTCGGCGTGTATAAAATGTCGATTAACCTTCATGTTGTGTTGCAAAGTTTTTTTTTATTTTAATATTTTGTATATAATAAAATGGAATTGTTTTGGAAAGTGTGGTTTGTCTGTTATAACACTGAATTATAAAACAGTATAATTACATAGAAATTCCATTGCCTAGTCTGATGAAAATGATGCTGATCATCCTGTCAGGGGTCAACCATTGTAAAGGTAATGCAATTTTTAACTAGACCAAAAAACAAATGTTTTTGTAAGCTTTCTGTTCTTTTTATTGAAATATCATAAAAAATTAGCACCAACTCAAAGTAGGTACAAGTATATGTAAATTGAATGTTCTATCGGCATTCCAAATTCAGAGAATTACAATACTTTAGAAGGAGTGTAGCATCATCTAAACGGAAAATAATAATACTGTTGTTCCAAACGTTGACCTGAAGGTGAAAAACATGAATTTTTTTAATTCAGTACATCCAAAATGCCCTAGGATGTAAAAAATAATACAATTTGGTGTTGGCCAGCGTGCCACTGTCTCATTATTTAATACGAATAAAAACAAGTTTCAGCTCATTATTTCTAGGTCATTTGGCAGTTAATTCAAAACAAAAGTGACTTGTGTTGTTGCAGCTTAATTATGAGATAAAATTAATTGTGAGATAAAACCACAGAGCGAGCAAGGCAATAATCCTTGGATCCTCCATTTTTTGTCTCGTGTAAATAAGGACTCAGTCGGGTGCGTAATGTCACGGGAGTGTGGCCCCGCCTCGCTGGGAATCTGCCGCTGCCTCGCTTCTGACGTCCTCGCTTAAAACCTCCTAACACAAACCATCACAGCACAAGCACAACACCGTGCTAATGGAGACAGAAGCATTCTGAGCCGTACTGAAGTGAATCGAGCCGTACCGAGGTGTGCTGGGCTAGTGGAAAACAGGCTATAGTGACGTTGTAGAGAAAGGATGCAGGTGAGGCAATGAGCTAAACGACACAGAACTTTATTCTTTCTCCAACAACATAACAGCAAACACACTTCTGAGCTCTACTGAGCTACTGCGCTATCTGGTTTTCTGTACATTCCTCTTTTATATCCTTATTTCCATACGTAGAGACCCAGAGCTTCCGACCATCATACACTGTTGTGTGAACAAAGAGAAATGCAGCACATTAACATAAACTACACTGGTTCTGCACAAACACACTTCTTCTCTCCGGCATTTACTCCTCTCCCCAGGGGGTGCATAGCCTTTGCTGTCCCGTTTGATACCCCCTGGCGACACCTCCTCCTACTGTCCATTATTCTCCCCTTCCCCCTGGCTTCTGGGTGTGAGAGAACTCCCAAACTGTGCCCCCACAACGTCACCAAAAAGGCTCCATCTGAATCTGCTTTTTTTCCAAGCAGAAGAACTTAACTGAAACCAATTCAGCCTTGCCTCTTTTATTTTGTTTCCAAGCTGTATCACAGCAGATGCTGCTCTGATCCATCTGTCAATGTCCCACTCCATTCTCCCCTCACTCATGAACAAGACCCTGAGATTCTTGAACTCCTCCACTTGGGGCAGGAGCTTGACCCTTACCCGGAGAGGACAATCCACCCTTTTCTGGCTGAGGACCATGGACTCAGACTTGGAGGTGCAGTTTCTCATTCCAGCCACCTCACACTCAATAGCAAACCACTCTAGTAAGACCTGTAGGCAAAACTGATATTGTTCTTCTATTAAGACAAAGCAAAGGGATGTCTCATATCTTTGACATATTTCGACTGTTGTCTGCAGTCTTCTTCAGAAACCATCATCTGATGTCCATGAATGATGTGTCACATCAGCTGTTTTTTCCTTTCCGTAGGTGTGACCGACCTGACAGATTTGACAGATCTGCCAGGTCGGTCACACTCCCCGCCATGCAATGGTCTCTGGAGGAGAGAGTCCCAGGTGTGCAAGAGCATGAAAGCTCCATCATCTCAGTTCATGGTGTTGTGGGCTTGCTTCCTGATTTCAATTGCTTCTTTGATCCAGCGTTTGTGTTTGTTGTCCGTTGATCCAATTATTTTTTGTGTTATTCCAGTCCATGATGTGGTTGTTTATCTTGCAGTGGTCTGATATTGCTGATTTGAGGTTTTCCTGTTCTGCCTTTTCTTTTTGCGTTCTTGTGAGTTGCCCTGTGGTTTCTTTTTCACATTCTTTTTGGTGTTCCCTTTTCCGTGTAGCAAACGTCCTGTTTCTCGTTTGTATGTTGTTTTACATAATTTGGTATTTCATAAATTACTTTGCAAATGAGCACACAACACCATGAACTGAGATGATGGAGCTTCATGCTCTCGCACACTTGGGACTCTGTCCTCCAGAGACCATTGCACGGCGGAGGGCATGACAGACATGGCAGATCTGTCAAATCTGTAAGGTCGGTCACACCTACAGAAAAGATGAAACAGCTGTTGTGGCACGTCACGGACGTCAGATGACGGTTTCTGAAGAAGACTGCAGACGACAGTCGAAACATGTCAGAGGTATGAGAGATCCCTTTGTTTTGTCTTAATAGAAGAACAATATCAGTTTTATTAATAAGAAGACAAAATTAATCTGTTTGAAAAAAGACCTGTAGGTCATTGCTCAATGAAGCCGTGATGATCTGAGCGCGGATCTGCTCTGCGCTCGGGTCACTCAGTGTTTCTCCTTTTTCGTCGTATTCCTAGTCCCGGTTAATATTTGCCATCTTTCCCTGATGCTTTTACTGTGACAGCGCCCCGGCCAGACTTCCACCCGTCAACTGGTCCGCGGGCTGCCACAGCTGATCGCTATCCTGTGATTACATTGTTTTCCTCACCTGGTAATCATTAGACATTGCTCTATTTAAGATCGCAGTGGAGATTCATTCTTTGCTGCGATCTCACACCCAATCAGGCTGGAGTCCCCACGTCCGGCTCCAATCTCAGCGTTAGGTTCCGTCCTCGCTGTTCGAGTGTAAGTTTCTCTTTGACTCTTTGTATTGCCAGTTATTTTGACCCTCCGTGGTCGAGTGTTTAGCTTATGTCTTTCGCTCCTCGTGGCTCATTACTTTTGTCTTTCTTGTAATAAACAGCAAACTCTCTGTTGGCATCTGGCGTCTCATTTGTGCCCTGAAAGGGGCAGAATTGACAGAAGCAGCAGGACAACATCATCAGCAAACAGCAGAGACGAGACCCTGTGGTCACCAAACATGACACCCTCCATTCCTTGGCTGTGGCTAGAAATCCTGTCCATAAAAATTATGAACAAGATCGACGACAAAAGGCAGCCTTGGTGGAGACCAGCTCTCAGTGAGAGTAAGTTTAATATGATAATTCGAACCAAACTCTTGCAATGGTCATATAGGGACAGGATAGCTCGTAGCAACAAGCCCAATACCCGATACTCCTGAAGCACCTCAAACCAGAAGCCCTGAGGGACATGGTCGAATACTTTCTCCAAGTCCAAAAAAACACATATAGACTGGTTGGGCAAACTCCCACAAATCCTTGAGGATTCTTGAAAGGGAAAAGAGTTGGTCCCATGTGCCACGGCCAGGATGAAAACCATATTGCTGCTCCTGAATCCGAGGTTCAACCAACGGCCAGACTCTCCTCTCCTGTACCTTGGCATAGACTTTCCTAGAGGGGGCTGAGGAATGTGATTCCTCTATAGTTGGAACATGCCCACTGTTTCCCCTTGTTCAAAAGGGGAACCACCACCCCAGTTTGCCATGGTAAAGGCACTGTCCCAGATGCAATGTTGCAGAGGCGTGTTAACCATGATGTCCCTACAACATCCAGAGCCTTAAGGTAGTCAGAGAGAATCTCATCCTTAATATTTTAGTCAGTCAAAAAGATACAGCTCGTGCATGGTGAATATTTTCACTGTCAATTTAAATAGTTACATGATGAAATATCTGGGGAATGTACAGTCTTGGCCAGTATGATGGAAAGTACTTGTCACATCGATGAAACAAGAGACTAGTGATAAATGTGAAAATGCCAGGTATGTTACAAATTTTTGAAGTTAATGAAGTGAGCAGAAAATATAGCATCACACAAAAGTAATATGGCTTGATTCAGTAGTTGATTCAGTAGATTCAATGTGTCTCAGGGCTGGTGTGTGGCTGAGTGACTGAGTGAGAACACTTCTTGGTTAACAAGAGAGTGAAGGACGATATGCTGTAATAGCCCAGGAGGTGCAATCCCTCCCCAAGGCAATTCATGCCAGGAAATGTTACCTAGCACTCCACAACATACTGCCAGGATCAGCTTCAGTAAGGAAAAAAGAGGCAGAATTAGCAGAAAGGATTATAATTTCAGTATATTTACCTTGGCCCTGCCAAACTCTTCCCACATATAAAGATGGACCCCTTTAGATATCACAGTGTTGATAAAGATAGGCTTTGAGTGGGAAAACCACCTGCATATATTGTACATAAATACCGAGCTAGCACCCACTTTCTCAAACACATATGAGAAGAAAAACATATGAGCAGGAAGGCAGACACATACAGCACACACTGCATAACAAACAAGTTCAGAAACGCAATGCTTGCATTCATCCACCCACACTAAAGCACATTAAAAAAAAAATACTTTCTCATCTTGCCACATTAAGGGCCAAATTTTGACGATTTAGTAAACTGTCTATATTGTCGATTTGTGGGTGTTTCCAGGTCCCTTTCATTATTATGGCAGCACAAAAAAAACTGTTTGCACAGATGAAAAGTGCAAGGGGGCTAAACAGAACTCTCTTGATTATTCAGAGGTGTGTTTTGGGTGAAAATTCCATAAAGCAAAACCTCTCATCATCTTTAAGAGACAGGCACGCATGATCAAAGGCGGATTACTATTCTGACTACTTTTACCTGTGAAGACAAATCAGTTGTGCTCTGGGGTTGCTGACCATGCTCGTCCACAAATATAAAATTGAAGTGTCAACATAATCAGTGTGGCTGCTTGGCATTAAGCCAGGAATTAAAGCCAGGTGGGTATTTTAGGGAGAAGGAGGAGGAGATGATTTAACAATTATCATCATCATCATAAATTATTTTCTATGTGCGTGGGCTTGTGCGCATTTTATGTCCTGTGCATGAATAATATAGTTATGACAGGTCATATGAAGAACAGCCCAATCCTGGCTGTGCAACACACAGACATGAAAATCATTGAATATGAATTTATTTATTTAGCGAATGCAAAGTCCTTAAGCCAAGCAGTTGCCTCCTGGTTTGCTGTATTGAATATGAATGAATTTGCTGAATTGTTTTTTTTCCTTTTTCATTGTGCAGTTTAGCCAACAGCAGCAGGTTCATTAACTGATCTTTGCCAGAGTACAGCAGCCTTGCTGTATACCCTTTTCACACAGGGGTGGAGATCATTGAGAGAATTTTTAGAGATCTGGCCAAATTTTGATTTATCAATGATCTTCAGTGATCACCACAGTTGCGACGGTCTCCTCAAAATTTTGACTCAGCCCATAACATACAAGGATCTGCCAGACGAATTCCGCTCTCCCCCAAATGAATCCCGCTCTCTCCAGCCATCCTGCCGTTGTGTCCCTGGGCAAGACACTTTACCTACCTTGCCTCCAGTGTCCATGGCACTAGGCATGAATGTGAATAAATTTTCGGTAGTGGTCGGAGAGGCCATTGGTGTGGATTTGCAGCCACATTTCTGTCAGTCTTCCCCAGGGCAGCTGTGGCTACAGTAGTAGCTAACCACAACCACTGTCTGTGGAGTGAATGAATAATGTATCCATTGTAAAGCATCTCTGAGTGTCTATGAAAAGCGCTATATAAATCTGATGCATTAAACAAGCCCAAAGATCAAAAATTGGCCCAATTTCTCAATGGTCTGAAGAAGACAAGAAAGACAAGTAGGGCTGTTGGGATAACTGCAATTATGTAATACCACACTATGGACAAGCAAACCCCGGAGGATAATGAGCAATTGCAAGAACTGCAATGTTCACCTTTTTTGTGTGTGTGGCTAAATTTCGTTGTTCACTTACATGCCCCTATTCATTATTAAATAAATTGTTAAATGTTAAGTGTATTTTTATTACCAACAGCATGTTTGCACCTGGCACTGTGGAAGCTTCCACAGCACCGTGTGGAGCACTCTCTCCCCAGACGGACTCCAGCAGGGAGATAGTGGTGGAAGTGTTTGGACGAATTGTTAAATACAGCCGTGACAGTGAGCACTAAAAGGGCACAAAGCGTGTTATTTCCTTCTGAGCAGAGTGTTTATGATCTTGACAATTGAGTTCAGAGAGCGAAACAACTATTACATAGCGCATTGCTTGCTTGAACGTGATTTTCTGGACAGCAGCAAAAATCCAAAAATCACAGAGACAAGAGCCATGCAGGGTCCTGTAGGGAGGCTGTCCCGTTTAAATAAGCTGAATGTCACTGCAGCCTCCAGTCCACACAACCTGTAGCTGAAATACTGGAGTTACTCCCACTGCTTTATGAAAATGATCAAGTTGGGGGTTTTTTTGTTTGTTTTTTTAATAGAAGTGACGATCCCATCGTCGTGGGATCGTCACTTCCTTGTGGTAACGTATCGTCACTTCCTGTTTTGCTGTCTGCCTGTGTGGTTTGCTCTCCAGCCACTAGCTATGGCTACTAGCTCTCTTTCCTCTCCTCCTCTGGTGTGCTCTCTCTGTCAGATGTTTAGCTACACCTCTGCCTCTTTTAGTGATAACGGTAAATGTAATAAATGTTGTCTTTTTGAGGCGCTCGAGGTGAGGTTGTCTGATTTGGAATCCCGGCTCCGCTGCATTGAAACACCGTCTGCGCCAGTTAATCTCGACGGACGCCCCTTAGCTGCAGCGCAGCTAGCTAGCTTAGGCCCCCCTGTCAGCGGTTCCCCGGCTCTCCTCAGCAGCGAGGAGACTGGGTGGGTGATGTTGAGAAGGAAGCCTAGTCGCAAAGCCCCGGTACACCACCAACCTGTTCACGTTTCTAATCGTTTTTCCCCGCTCAGCAACACACCCGCTGAGGAAAAAACTCTGATCATTGGCGACTCTGTAGTCAGAAACGTGAACCTAGAGACTCCAGCGGCCATAGTCAAATGCATTCCTGGGGCCAGAGCAGGCGACATCCAGTCAAATTTGAAAATGCTGGCTAAAAGTAACTGTAAATATTCCACAATTGTTATTCACGCCGGCATTAATGACATCCGTCTCCGGCAGTCGGAAGTCATGAAACTTAATATAGAATCGGTGTGTGACTTTGCAAAAACAATGTCTGCCACTGTAGTATTCTCTGGGCCCCTCCCCAGTCTGACCAGTGATGACATGTTTAGCCGCTCGTCATCCTTGAACCGCTGGCTGTCTGTGTGGTGTCCTAAAAATGATGTGGGCTACATTGACAAATGGAGCTCTTTTTGGGGAAAACCTGGTCTTATGAGACGAGACAGCATTCATCCCACTTTGGATGGTGCTTCTCATTTATCTAACAATCTGGCATCTTTTTTATCCAAATTTCCAAAACCCTGACTACTCAGAGTTGGGACCAGGAAGCAGAGTCGCAGTCTTACACGCCTCTCTGCAGCTCCTCTTCATCCGCCACCCCTCAACTTAGCCCCTGTCTTCCCCATCAGAGAATTGTTGTCTGCTCCCTCCAAAGTAAACAAAAATATAATGCATAAGCATCCCAAAGTGATAAAGCAAAATATTGGTAAAACTCAAATTAAACATAAAGCCTCTAAATTGAATGAATTGGCCTCTGTTCCTCCTCATAATTTAAAAATTAAATGTGGTTTATTAAATATTAGGTCTCTAACTCCCAAGTCTCTGTTAGTCCATGATCTGTTAATTGATCATCAGATTGATTTAATTTCCCTTACAGAGACTTGGTTAGGACAAGAGGATTATGTTGGTTTAAATGAATCAACTCCCTCTGGTTATTTAAACTGTCAAAATCCCAGAAGTTCTGGTCGTGGAGGAGGAGTAGCAACAATTTACCATTCCAAATTACTAGTTAATGTAAAGCAAAAAACATGTTATAATTCCTTTGAGGGCCTGGTCCTCAGTATTGGGCACTTTAGCAATTTTAGGTTAACCCCAATTTTATTTGCCATAGTTTATCGTCCACCATCAACCTACTCAGAATTTTTATCCGAATTTGTTGATTTCTTAGCTGATTTAGTGCTGAAATCTGATAGAATAATTATAGTAGGAGACTTTAATATACATGTGGATGTAGATAGTGACTGCCTTAATGTGGCATTTAATTCAATATTAGACTCGATTGGGTTTTCTCAGAAAGTAGGAAATTCTACTCATTACCTCCACCATACATTGGACCTTGTTCTGACATATGGCATAGAAATAGAAAATCTTGTAGTGTCTCCTCATAACCCTGTACTGTCAGACCATTGTCTGTTAACCT
The DNA here is from genome assembly GCA_020510985.1 of Pholidichthys leucotaenia. Classification (NCBI taxonomy): domain Eukaryota; kingdom Metazoa; phylum Chordata; class Actinopteri; order Cichliformes; family Pholidichthyidae; genus Pholidichthys; species Pholidichthys leucotaenia. The sequence continues at coordinate 267,673,022 of CM035848.1, read as the reverse complement.
TTGATTTTACTATTTCTGACTATTTGGCTCCTAAAGAAAAATATTATTACAGTAGATGCCTCTCAGATGATGCTGTTACCAAATTTATGCAGATTGTTTCCTCTATGCCATGTGTCAACACAACGGAAATAAGCTATAGACAGGTTGCTCCTTTTGCAATTGATAACATGGTGGATAGTGTTTCAGCTTCTCTGCATCAGACTCTAGACTTGGTGGCCCCCTTAAAAAAGAAAAAGTCTAATCAGAGATTTCTAACTCCTTGGTTCAACACAGAAACTCGTAGCTTAAAACAGAAGACTCGTCAATTAGAAAGAAAACGGCTCTCCACTAATTTAGATGAAATCTATTTAGCTTGGAGAAATCATCTTTTAATTTATAAAAAATCTCTTAGAAAAGCTAGAACGAGTTATTACTCTGCATTAATAGAAGAGAACAAGAATAATCCCAGGTTTCTTTTCAGTACTGTAGCCAGGTTGACAAAGAGTCAGGACTCCCTTAGAGCTTACTAGTCAGGACTTTATGAACTTTTTCAATAATAAAATTTCATCCATCAGAGATAAAATCAATCAGATTCTTCCCACAGTTAACTTAAACACTGTAACTACTACAACTCCTTCTATTGATGTCTGTCTTGATGAGTTTACTCCAATCAACCTTTGTGAGTTAGACAAAATAGTTTCCTCATCCAAACCTTCAACTTGTCTTTTAGACCCTATTCCTACCAGGTTATTTAAAGAAGTCTTCCCACTTATTGGTAGCCTTATTCTTCATATAATCAATTCTTCATTAACTTTAGGCCATGTACCGCAGGCTTTTAAAACGGCTGTAATTAAACCCTTACTCAAAAAGCCAACGCTAGATCCAGGAGCTTTAGCTAACTATAGACCAATCTCTAATCTCCCTTTCATTTCAAAAATCTTAGAAAGAGTTGTTGCTACGCAATTATTTGACCACCTACAGGGAAATGGTTTACTTGAAGAGTTTCAGTCTGGGTTTAGAATCCATCATAGTACTGAAACAGCCTTAGCGAAGGTCACTAACGACCTCCTCATTGCATCTGATAATGGACTAGTTTCTGTACTTGTCCTTTTAGACCTTAGTGCAGCTTTTGATACTATTGATCATAATATTCTACTTGATAGATTAGAACACTATGTTGGACTTAATGGAACTTCGTTGCAGTGGTTTAGATCTTATTTATCTGATAGGTTCCAATTTGTTCATGTAAATTATGAGTTTTCTTTCAACTCAATGCTCAGTCATGGAGTTCCACAGGGATCTGTGCTAGGCCCTACTCTTTTTAGTTTATATATGCTTCCGTTAGGCAACATTATTAGAAAGCACTGTATACATTTTCATTGTTCTGCTGATGACACACAATTATACCTGTCAATGAAGCCAGATGATAGTAATCAATTAGTCAAGTTAGAAGTCTGTCAAATCAAATCAAAGCTTGGATGACTTGTAATTTCCTGCTATTAAATTCAGATAAGACTGAAGTCATTCTTGTTGGTCCAAAAAACCTTAGAAATTCCTTTCCAAAACAAACTTTCAGTTTGGATGCGGTTACTCTTTCTCTTAATAGCTCTGTGAGGAACCTTGGAGTTATTTTTGATCAGGATTTGTCCTTCAATTCACATATTAAATTTGTTTCTAAGACTGCCTTCTATCATTTGCATAATATTGCCAAGATTAGGAGCATCTTGTCTCAGAGTGATGCTGAGAAACTGATCCACGCTTTTGTTTGCTCGAGATTAGATTATTGTAATTCTTTATTATCAGGCTGTCCTAAAACATCTTTAAAAAGTCTTCAGCTGATCCAAAATACTGCAGCAAGAGTTTTAACAGGTACTAGAAAGAGAGATCATATCTCTCCGGTTCTGGCCTCCCTTCATTGGCTTCCCATAGTGTTTAGAATTAAGTTTAAAATCCTTCTTCTTACTTACAAAGCTCTAAACAATCAGGGTCCTTTTTATTTAAAAGATCTGATACTACCGTATTATCCTAACAGAGCACTACGCTCCCAAAATGCAGGATTACTCGTAATACCTAGAATCTCCAAAAGTACAATGGGAGGCAGAGCCTTCAGTTATCAAGCTCCTCTCCTGTGGAATCAGCTGCCAATCTGGATTCGGGAGTCAGGCTCGATCTCTGTTTTTAAGAATAGGGCTAAAACCTACCTTTTTGATATAGCCTACAATTAGGGAGGGATCATGTGTTTCTGAACCCTCCCTTAGTTATGCTGCTAATAGGTTTAGTCAGCTGGGGGACCTCCAGTAATACACTGGACCTCACTCCTTTCCTCACTCTCAATGAAATATTTTTTTTGCTGGTCATTAACATTTGTTTGTTCTCTCCCATAGATTGAGTCCCCATTGTGCTGTTTGCTCTCTACATGTCTGTTCTTTTCTTCTTCTCTATCCCCTCACCCCCCAGCCAGTCACAGCAGATGACTGCCCCTCCCTGAGCCTGGTTCTGCTGGAGGTTTCTTCCTGTTAAAAGGGAGTTTTTCCTCTCCACCGTCGCCAAGTGCTTGCTCACAGGGGATCGCCTGATTGCTGGGGTCTTTCTGCAACTGTGGGGGTTCCCCCTACAGTTGATAGTGCTATGAGATGACTGTTGTTGTGAAATGGCGCTATATAAATAAAGTTGAATTGAATTGAAAATTGAATAGAATCAGCAGTTCATGCCTAGGAAGACAAAAGCTCTGCATAACTGTCACACATGCACATAAAGTTGAGAGCAGAGCTGCAGAAAGTTTCTCACAGCTTCCACCGTTTGCCACATAAGTTATGAACCCTGTTTAAATTACAAGACCACAGGTTCTTAAAAAATATTTGCAGTAATATCCCATATTGCACTGTTGAGCTATCCATAGTCACTGCAGTGGAAATTCCTCCACCATGACAGCCCTAAAAACAAGGTTAAGAGGCAACATTTGCCATGGAGCCTAATATTCATTTGTGCAACCATGCACAATTTGCTATCAAACTGACCTCACACTTACTAAACTTTAGAATATTTTAATTTACCATGAGCATAAACACACAAAAACAACTGTTAAGTTCTTCATTTTAAATTAATATAGAAAATGCCATCAATCCATCTTAAACCACTTATCTGGGGATGCAGGTCACGGGGGCAGCAGTTTAGGCAGAGAACACAAAGACACCTCTGGAACAATATACCCGCATTATTGATGTGATCATCAGTGGTCTGGAGACCAGATCCAAGTCATATGCATGGGCTGTAATTGCTGAGGAAGGTGGAGAACTTATTGAGACTGAGATTGACACACTGGAACAACAAGTCATTACAAGTCGTTTTTTTCAAAGCAAAGGAATGATAATAAATAGTAATGACACTGAGGCATGCCATCCCCTCTCATGAAAAAATAAAGATGATAAACCCCGTATAATAGTCAGATATGTGAATAGAAAACACAAACAAGCTCTATTAAAACAAGGGAGAAAACTAAAAGGTAATAATGTCTACATCAATGAACACCTATCAAAGAAGAATGCACATATAGAAAGACAAGTATGTCTCGGAATGAAGTAAAACAAAATACAATCAACATGGACAACAAACTATAAGGTCTAAATTAAGCTTAAAAGGTCCATCAGAAGAGGCAAAAGTCCTGACTGTCAGGGAAATCACTGGTTTAAACAGATTCAATCAATGAGTATAGTAGAAATCCTTAATCTTAGCTGCCTTCTGCATCTGAAAACAAGCCATAAACTACCTTTTTTTAATGGACCATGACAATCTTGGAGTAAAGCAATTCCAATATACTTAAAATAAACCACAAGACTTGGAAAGTGCAACAGACCCTGAAAATAACTTTACTTTAGTGTATATAATCATCAGTGTGGATAATACACTCACCAGCAGGACAACAGCAATGTTACCACTGGAAACACATAATCAATAATCCACTACCACTGAGGCAGGAGCCTCAATTTTAATTATTGTAAAATTGTAGAATTCACTTCAAAATTCACAGTAATTGCTGTTTCAGAGAACTTGCTCACAGAAGACTTTACTGATATGGTCAGAATGGAAGGATATGAAATGTATGGTACAAACAGAAAAGGAAAAAGGGGAAGCGGGTTTGTTTTGTATATAGATAAAAACAACAAAAGCAAAATCATTTAAAAATATCAGTGTCACTTAATGACTTAAAGGAATGCATAACCACTGAAATAGAAATTGAGAAGTTAAAAAAATATAATTGTAAGCTGTGTTTATAGAGCTCCTTGAAGATGAATAAAATCCATCCATCCATTCAACCATCCATCCATTCATTTTCTACTGCTTTTCCAGAGGTTTGGGTCGTAGAGGTAGCAGCTCAAGCAAAGAAGCCCAGACTTCCCCCTCCCAGGCCACCTATTCCAGCTTTTCAGAGAGGATACCAAAACGTTCCCAGGTCTAGCTGGGAGATGTAGTCTCTCCAGCGCGTCCTAGGTCCTCTCCGGGGTCTCCTCCCAATGGGATGTGCCCAAAACACCTCAAGTGGGAGGCGTCCAGCAGGCATCCTGATCAGATGCCCAAACCACCTCAACTGGCTCCTTTCGATATGGAGGAGCAGCAGCTCTACTCTGAGCCTCTCCCAGATGACTGAGCTCCTCACCCTATCTCTATGGGTGAGTCCAGCAATCCTAAGGAGAAAGCTCATTTCAGCCACTTGTATCCGCAATCTCATTCTTTCAGTCATTACCCAAAGCTCATGACCATAGGTGAGGGTAGGAACATAGATTGACCAGAAATTTACAGCTTTGCTTTCAAGCTCAGCTCCCTATTCACCACAACAGACCGGTACAACATCCACATCACTGCAGAAGCTGCTCTGATCCGTCTGTCAATCTCTTGCTCCATTGTCCTCTCACTCGTGAATGAGACCCCAAGATACTTAAACTCCTCCACTTGGGGCAGGAGCTTGTCCCCAACCCGGAGAGGACAAGCCACCTTTTCCGGCTGAGGATCATGGACTCCGACTTGGAGGTGCTGATTCTCATTTCAGCCGCTTCACACTCAGAGACATACTGTCCAGCAAGGCCTGAAGGTCATTGCTTGATGAAGCCAACAGGACAACATCGTCCGCAAACAGCAGAGATGAGATCCTGTGGTCAACAAGCATGACACCCTCTGATCCTTGGCTGCACCTAGACATCCTGTCCATAAAAATTATGAACAGGATCGGTGACAAAGGGCAGCCCTTGCAAAATCAAACTCTCACTGGAAACGGGTTTGACTGGGTGTTGGCAATACAAACCAAACTCTTGCGACGGTCGTATAGGGACCAGATAGCTCGTAACAATGAGCCCGACACCCCATACTCCCACAGCACCCCCCACAAGAGACCACGAGGGACGCGGTTGAATGCTTTCTCCAAGACCACAAAACACGTGTACTGGTTGGACAAACTCCCACGAACCCTTGAGGATTATCGAGAGACTAAAGAGCTGGTCCAAAGTGCCGTGGCCAGGACGAAAACTACATTGCTCCTCCTGAATCCGAGGTTCGACCATCGGTCGGACTCTCCAATCCAGTACCCTGGCATAGCCCTTCCCAGGGAGGCTGAGAAGTGTGATCCCTCTAAAGTTGGAACACACTCTCCAGTCCCCATTTTTGAAAAGAGGAACCACCACCCCGATTTCCCATGCCAAAGACACTGTCCTCGACCTCCACACAGCATTGCAGAGGTGTGTCAGCCATGACAGCCCTACAACATCCAGGGCCTTGAGGTACTCAGGGTGAATCTTGTCCACCAACGGGGCCCGGCCACCAAAGAGTTTTTAAAGCACTTTGACGACCTCAGTCCCTGTGATGGGCGAGTTTTCCCCCTCATCTTCAAGCCCTGCTTCCTCTGTGGAAGACGTGTCAGTGGGATTAAGGAGATCCTCAAAGCATTCCTTCCACCGCTCGACAATGTCCCCAGTTGAAGTCAGCAGTGCCCCATTCACACCATACACAGTGTGGACAGGGATCCGTTTCCCCTTTCTAAGTCGCCGGACAGTTTGTGAGAATCTCGTTGAGGGTGACCAAAAGTCTTGCTCCATGTCCTCAACAAACTCCTTCCACACCCAAGTTTTTGCTTCAGCAACCACCCGAGCTGCACTCCACTTGGCCTGCCTGTACACCTCAGCTGCTTCAGGAGTCCCACAAGCCAACCAAGCTTGATAGGACTCTTTCTTCAGCTTGATGGCCCCCTTCACCACTGGTGTCCACCACTTGGTTTGGAGGCTGCCACCACGAGATGCACCAACAACCTTGTGACCACAGCTCTGGACTGCTGCTTCACCAGTGGAGGTGGATAACATGGCCCTTTCAGACTCCATGTTTCCAGACTCCCTCAGAATGTGGTTGAAGTTCTTCCGGAGGTGGGAGTTGAATACCTCCCGGACAGGGGCCTCAGCCAGACATTCCCAGCACATCCTTACTATACGTTTAAGTCTACTGGGTCTGAGTGGCGTCTACCCCCGCCATTGGATCCAACTCACCACCAGGTGGTGATCAGTTGACAGCTCTGCACCTCTCCTTACCTAAGTGTCAAAGACATGTGGTTGCAGGTCTGATGACACAATAACAAAATCGATCATCAGCCTGTGACCTAGGGTGTCCTGGTGCCAGGTGCACATATGGACACCCTTATGCTTGAACATGTTGTTCATTATGGACAAACTGTGGTTGGCACAGAAGTCCAGTAACTGAACACCAGTCAGGTTTAGACTGGGCAGGCCGTTAGTCTCAATCATGCCCCTCTAGGTTTTACTGTCATTGCCCAGGTGTGCATTGAAGTCCCCCAGTAGGACAATGGAGTCTCCAAGAGGAGCACTCCCCAGCACCCCAGTCAGAGGATCCAAAAAGAGTGGGTACTCTCTGCCTATGCACCAAATGACAGTTAGGTCTTGCTTTCCAATCCAAAGGCGCAGGGAAATTACCCTTTCATCCACTAGGGAAAACTCTAACGTCGTCGAAGCAGCAAAGCAGGGGGATATCAGAAGACCCACCCCTGCCCGTCGTCTCTAACCCAGGGACATGCCAGAGAAGGCCAAGCACCAGCCCCTCTCCAGGAAACTGTTTCCAGAACCGGAGCAGTGCACTGAGGTGAGCCCAACTACAGTATATCTAGCCAGTATCTCTCAACCTTGTTCACCAGCTCCAGCTCCTTGCCGCCAGAGAGGTAATGTTCCTTATCCTGAAAGCCAGTTTCAAAAGTTGGGGATCAGATCGCGAAGGTCTCTGCCTTTGCCTGTCACCTGATTCACATGGTACCAGACCCCCATGGTGACTCCTGCAGGTGGTCAGCCCAATGGAGGTGGATCCATGTTACTCCTTTGGGCTGAGCCTATCCGTGTCCCATGTGCAGAAATACAGCCACCAGGTGCTAGCCACTGAGCCCCTCCCCCAGGCCTGGCTGCAGGGCGAGGCCCCAGTAACCCGATGTCGGGCGGGGTACACTGAATCCTTGACATTTTGTTCATCATGGGAGTCTATTGGATCACTCTTAGTCTGGCCCTTCACCCAGGACCAGTTTGTCTTGGGAGACCCTACCGAGGCAAACTGACCCAGACACCATAGCTCCTGGGATCACCAGGGCACGCAAACCCCTCACCATGATAAGGTGGTGATCCATGGGGAGTATTAAATCTTTTTTACTGAAAAAAGTGTTAGAACTATTTGAATTCATTAAAAAAAAAATCTGTATCTGTGGGGACTTCAGCATAGACTTAACCCAAATGAGAACATTATGATTTCAGAATACATACAAGCAATGTACATCATGGGACTTTATCCTTTAATTACTTGTCCATCAAGAATAACCTCACGCAGTTCTACACTTATTGATAACATATTCACAAATGTCCTTGATAACCAAATTAAAGGGGGTTTACTAATAAATGGCGTTGGTGATCACCTTCCAGTTTCCTCCTTCTTCTTCTTCTTCTTTTAGATTTGATTGACGGTTGGCAACCAGCTTACAGGTGCATTACCGCCACACACTCCAAAAATGTCTGTCTTCTTCTTCTTCTTCTTCACCTTCCAGTTTTTACACCTTCTATCTACTGTCCAATGGTCAGTAAAACAATAAGCACAGAAGTCAGAAAGGAAACCATGGCTAAGGGAATACTAAATGGATGTAGGGAAAAAAAAATCTTGTATAAAGATGTTTTAATGAGAAGAACAACTGAAGCACAGAAAATCTATAAAAAAATACAAAAACAAGCTGAAAGACGTGAGAAATTGTAAAAGACATTACTATAGTAAATTATTAGAAGGTAATAAAAACAATGCAAAAAATACATGGAAAGTTTTAGCAGAAATTCTAAACAACAATATCAAAAATAATGAATATCCAAATACTTTCAGATTCAAAACACAATCACGAATGACACTCTGTGGATTGCAAACTGTTTTAACGACCTTTTTGTAAATGTTGGTCCTGGTCTGGCCAGACAAATCGCAGGGAATGAGGGAGAAGAGCCTTAAAGTCTAAGAAACTGCAACACTGTTACCATCTCTATGTTTTTAAGTGGCAGGGATGTAAAGGAAATAAGAGACATTTATAAATCTTTCAAAGGGAAAAAATCAATAGACTTTGATGGCATAGATATGGATTTGTGAAACATAGTATAGATTGTGTGGTGGAACCATTTACTGACATCTGTAACCTTTCTTTACAAATTGGTGTATTCCCAGACAAAATGAAAATTACAAAGATTGTCCCAGTCTACAAGGCTGGAGATGTACAACAATTCATAAACTACAGACCCATTTCATTACTGTCACAGATTTCAAAGATCTTAGAACAACAATTTCACAAGAGGTTGTATGAATTTATCATAAAAATAATATCTTACATGAACAACAATATGGTTTTAGACCAAACAGAACAACTACACATGCTCTGATTGATTTTGTCGATAAGGTAGCACGACTGCTGTTGAAAATAAGGAGTTTGCTATTAGTTTTTTCCTCAATCAAAAAAAAAAAAAAAAAGCTTTTAACACTGTTCACCACAGACTATTATACAAAAACAAGTTGCCACATACAGGATCAGAGGGGTTTTACTATCTTGGGTTAAAAGCTATCTCACTAATTGACAACATTTTGTCCAAATTGAGGAAGACAACTCACAACATCAAACAGTAACATGTGGGGTGCCACAGGGATCTGTACTGGGGCCCTTATTATTCATCTTGTACATAAACAACATCTGTGATTACCGTGAGTCCCTACAAACCATGTTATTTGCTGATGACATCAACCTTCTATGTAGCCGTAACAACTTGGAACAGCTTCTGAATTCACTGGAAAATGATCTTAATAAATCAAAAACCTGGTTTGATGACAATAAATTAACGCTGAATTTAAGTAAAACAAAATACATAATATTTGGTAATTGGCCAACCAATATCGGTAAAAAATCATGATAAATGAAATTGAGTTGGAAAAAGTTACAGAAATCAAATTCCCTGGAGTAATTATAAATAACAAACTAAGCTGTAAGCTGCATATCAACTACTGTATGTTAAAAACAAAATTTCCAAATCAGTTGCATTAGTCCGAGTCCATGGTCCTCAGCCGGAAAAAGGTGGATTGTCCTCTCCGGGTTGGGGACAGGCTCCTGCCCCAAGTGGAGGAGTTTAAGTATCTTGGGGTCTTGTTCACGAGTGAGGGGAAAATGGAGCGAGAGATCGACAGACGGATTGGAGCAGCCTCTGCAGTGATGCGGACGTTGTACCGGTCTGTTGTGGTGAAGAGGGAGCTTAGTTCTAAGGCAAAGCTGTCGATTTACCAGTCAATCTACGTTCCTACTCTCACCTATGGTCACGAGCTTTGGGTAATGACCGAAAGAACGAGATCGCGGATACAAGCGGCTGAAATGAGCTTTCTCTGTAGGATTGCTGGACTCACCCTCAGAGATAGGGTGAGGAGCTCAGTCATCCGGGAGAGGCTCAGAGTAGAACCGCTGCTCCTCCACATTGAAAGGAGTCAGTTGAGGTGGTATGGGCATCTGATTAGGATGCCTCCTGGACGTCTCCCACTTGAGGTGTTTCAGGCACGTCCCACTGGGAGGAGACCCCAGGGCAGACCCAGGACTCGGTGGAGAGACTATGTCTCCCAGCTAGTCTGGGAACGCCTTGGTATCCCCTCTGAAGAGCTGGAGCAGGTGGCTGGGGAGAGGGAAGTCTGGGCTTCTCTGCTTGAACTGCTGCCTCCGCGACCCGGACCTCCGGAAAAGCGGTAGAAGATGGATGGATGGATGGAGTTGCATTACTATAAAAGGTAGAAGATATTATCAACACTAAATCTTTATGCACACACTGTACTGTTCTTCCATACTCCCATACTTGAAATACTGTGTGGAAGAATGGGGGAACACTTACAAAACCAATATACAATCACTGTTCATCCTACAAAAATGAGCAATAAGAATTATAAACAAAACGGGATATAGTAAACCATCAAAATCCCTTTTTCTCAATCTTAAAACCTTAAAATTTAATGATCTAGTTGACCTCAAAACAATCCAAATAATGTATAAAGCAAGACATTATACATTGCCCAGCAACATTCAGAATCTGTTCCAAGTTCGACAAAAACACCATGCATCGAGAGGTAGTCACATATTCAACTAGAGGGCACTCAGAGAGCACATACCTCCGCCAAGGCTCGTCCCTCCCTCCCTTTGTCCTCCCCTCCATCTCTTTGTCTGTCCATATCACCATCCATCTGTACATTGTGAGACAGGGCATTGGCGGAGGTATGCACTCACGGATCACCTCCAACATCTAATGAGTTCATCTTTGGGCCAAGGACCACTTCTGGTAAAGATCTCATCCAAATCTATCTATGAGTTTTTTTGCGTGATCCCGCTAACAGACAGAGAAACAGCAGCAAAAGCAATATGACTACAATATAATAACAAATTTGTCATAATTGTATTGACCATACATTGGGGCTGAGCGATTCCACCTTAAATCAACATCATGGTTTATTGTATCTTTCAGGTTTGTTTGTTTTTTTTCCCCCTCCTTTCTTCTCCCTTACAATTTACTGAGAAGGTTCATTATTATTAAACAATATTACACAACAGTGTGGTATCATATCACTGTGGTGCGTAGTAAACGAGCACAACAGGCCTATTGTGATTTGATTTCACAAACAAAAAAATTAAACGTTGCCTAGTGCTGAAGTTTACTTTTTTACATACTGTGTGGGTCATGTGGCTTTAAAAACATCCTTGTCTGCCAGACGAAGTTACGGCCACACGTCCGCAAGCGCGCATGCACACACGTGCGCCAAACCCCGTCTTGCGTTTTCTTGGCATCTTCAGATGAAATACTGTCAATCATCACAAACTCTGCACATTCGCAACTTCCAGGTTGCAGACATGCGTGGCCCTATGGCGTAGCCACACACGTAAATCAGTGGACATGTCTTAAAGTGGAAATACATGAAAAGCGTCATATTAATATATAAAATAATTTTCAAAAAATTCCTGGATCCAGATCGTGATCCAAATCACCACCAAAATCTAGTCAGCTGTTCCCCGTGCCATTACACAGCTTTCCTGAAAATTTCATCAAAATCTGTTCAGAGCTTTTTGAGTAATGTTGCTAACAGTCAGACAAACCAACAAACCAACCAACGCCGGCAAAAACATTACGTCCTCCTTTGGTGGAGGTAATAAACCAGCTGTAAGAACCAACACTAAATACCATAGCATCTCAGTCAGGGGAGTGACAATGTGGAACAGCCGCTCAGAGGAAATAAAGAACTGTCTGTCCCTCTCTACATTCAAATATTTGTACAAAAAGATACTACAGGAATATGAGTTAAAATCTGCTTGTTAAAAACTTTATTTACCATTATTCTTTTCTTCTGTTTTGTTCATTCCTTATTATACATTGTCTGTTGACCCATCGCACAGATGTTAACATAAGCACTGTTAAAATTACAATCCCAAACAAGGGAATAAGAATGTTGGCTGCTTTGTAAAACCTTGTTTAAGTTTTTTGTTTGGACTACTGGACTGTTTGGACTGTTTAGTCTTGGACTTCTACTTACTCCCATTCAGACATATGAATGTTTCTCGCTAGGAATTTGTGTACAATCAACACAAAACTCAAAAATTATTGTTTTCACTGTCTTTTACTCACTTGTTCGAAATAAACTAAGAAGGCAGACTGCTGCCCAGTTCACAAAGCACCATAATCCCTATGATCTCTCTTGCAGGTGGTGAGCCCCAGTGATGTACAGGGAGGTTTGTGGGTGGTGCGGCACTGACTTTTTCAAAGTCAGATTTACAAATATATGAACTCAATAGCATAAGCTTTAATTTAATTCCAATTGAAAGTTTGCATGTTTTATGATGTGCTAATTGTACATTATAAAATCTGATTATATGAATAATTTATTGACAAAATAATTAAGGTATTTTACTGAATTCCCTCTTAATAGAATGCACAGAGAATTTAAGTTCAGTTCTGCAATGCATGTCTAGAGATTTTTTGTGAAGGGAAGAGCAGAAAGAGTAGTACACTCCAGTTTATTACCTCTGCCAAGGAGGTTATGTTTTCATCGGCGTTGGTTTGTCTGTCTGTTGTTAGCAAGATAACTCAAAAAGTTATGGACGGATTTTCATGAAATTTTCACAGATTGTCAGAAATGGGGTATCCTACAGATGATTAGATTTTGGTGGTGATCCGGATCACCGTCCACAAGAAAACCGCCATTACGCAAAATGCCATTTTCGTGAATAACTACTAAACCACTAATCCTATCATTGTCAATCCAATTGCTAGTCATATGTTTTCATGGTCAAGGAATCTGAAAACGTACACACAAACACTGTATGGGGGGAACTGTGGCGCTAAACTGCCATTACGGAAAATGCCATTTTCGTCAATAACTACTGAACCACTAATCCTACCATTGTGAATCCAATTGCTAGTCATATGTTTTCATGGTCAAGGAATCTGAAAACGTACACACAAACACTGTATGGGGGGAACTGTGGCGCTTGGTGGAGGTCTGTGCTCTCCGAGTGCTTTTCTAGTTTTTATTTATTTTTTTTGGTTTTGCAGAAAGGCAGTTAAAGTTCTGATGACTGACTCCATGCCTCCATGTTTTGATTTCATTCAACTCTTCTGAATATAAACAAAGTGCAAAGACCCTTGGCTACACAAACTAGAAAAGCACTCGGAGAGCACAGACCTCCGCCAAGAGCAACAGTCCCCCCCAGTATTGTGATTTATACCATAACGAGCTTCATAAATGGTATCCTCTGGCTGATCAGTCTGAGCTCTAGAGGCCTCAGATCAATTAATGCTGGTGGTATGTCATCAAGGGCCAAATCATTCACCCATGACTGTGTGGGTATTTTTCCACGCTTCATTGATCCATGACATGTATTGCATACCCAGGATTTGTTGTGGGTTACAAGATGACTACCTGATTTGATGATTCTATCAATGGCTTTGTTTGTCTTATATTTGTCAGCCTTCATTTCTACAACTGAAGATCGGTAATGCAGCCTGTGGCAAGAAGAGCAGGCATAAATGGGTCCTTCCTCTATTTTAGACATAAAGACAGCAGCACATTCGTCTACAGTCATATTTGTTGTCTTCTGTGCTCTGCGAAACTGGGACCTGCTTTTGTCTTTCTCCCGCCTAGTGTCAGCAGCCTGTGGGCTCTCATCCTGTCTATGCTGCCATGTACTGTCTCTGTCTTTAGCACGGTGAGCAGCAGCAGCCTGTGGGCTCTCATTCTGTCTATGCTGCATTTTAGCGGCTCTGTCATAAGCTCGACGAGCTTCAATAGCATGTGGGGATAGGCCTTGCCTTAGTCGCTGCATTTCTTCTCTCGCTGCAGCACGGTGATTCTCCGCATCCTCTGTGCTGAAAATGGCCCTATCTCACAATGTTAAAGAATCCTTTAAAAAATTCCTGGATCCAGACGGTGATCCGGATCATCCCCAAAATTTAATCAGTTCTTCCTTGTACCATTTCCAACAACGCCTGAAAGTTTCATCAAAATCCGTCCAAAACTTTTTGAGTTATCTTGCTAACCAACAGACAGACAAACAGACAGACCCCGGCAAAAACATAACCTCCTGGCCTGCAGCCTGGCGGAGGTAATAAAATGTATTAAGTTATTTTACAGACAAATTTGGGGGGTTCAAAATTGATTATAGACTACTGGTTCAGGCCAAGGAAGAACTAAAATGAGAACACATTTGCTGTGCACCCTGTAGCTCCACAAGTCAATACAAATTCAAGTATATAAAACAAGTAGAACAGAACAGGATTTATTGTCATTGTACAGTTGTACGGTACAACTGTACAGTGATGTTTACTGCACAACAGAAGTTTGCATGGTCTTACCCTTACTTGTAAATGAAATCCATCCGCCTATCCCTCTGGACAAAAATCTCAATGACTTTGTTGTAAAAGTCCTCCTTGTCTTCTTTTAAGTCTTTCTATCTCAATTGAGATTACTGCCAGTTTTGACTGAAAGTCCAATTTTGAGAATTTTTTTAAGTTTAGCTATAAATTCTTCCATTTTCAGTCAGTATAAAATAAAAGCACAGACAGAGTACTCAGTACTGATGAGTTTCTGCTAATTTGGCGTTTAGCCTCGGCGTAGAAGAAGAGCAACTGGGACAAACTCCTGTGCCTACGGTGCTCAAGCACCCCCCCTCCCCCATTGGAGCAACATTACTGTGCAACCTCTGACCGTGATTTTTAACTAAAGTTTTATGTCAGATTAAAAAGACTAACCATGTTATACACACATTAAGTATGAAACATAGACTATGGAAAAGGAGGGTTCACAATAAAAGCTCCTACAAGCATTACTTTTTTGACATGCACAGAGGTGCCACCAGGAACGTACATCTTGAACGAGCTCTAACCGGGCTGTGAAGGATTGCACATTCCTTTTGAGGCTGTTTGTTGCTGCTTCACCTGGCCTCTCTTTGTATTTGAACAGGAAATGTGCAGATTCTGCAATTTTAAATATATAAATATTGTTGAAATTATTGGAATCATTCAGAAATTACATTTAGACCTACAAGACAATTAATAAAATATTTATAATCGTTTTTTTGTTTTTTTGTTTTTTTTGTTTTTTACTTTTTCATGATAACAGGTGAGGCTATGCCTCTCTTGCCTCCCCTGAACACACATCACTGGTGAGCCCACTGGAGGGCAGACCCATGTGGCACTGGATCCTAAATTCACATGTCTTCATGTGTGGCAGCCATTCAGTTTGAGTATCTGGTGAATTCCAACACAAGGACACTTCAGTCTACTGAAGGAAGTATTCATTAGGTCATCATCTAAGCATGTAAGACACATGAAAACTGTGAATAAAAATTAGAGCTATTACACAAATACAGATTTCTGAGTTCTTCCTAAGTTAAAACTTAAGTATTGTAGTGTTTAAGAATGAACATGAACTTGTTTTCTTTGCATTATTCAGAAAGAACACCTAAAAGCAACATCTATTTATTTAGGCCAGTTGTCATTTACTGTAATAAATGGTGATATTTTGACTTAGGATATGTTTTTCTTTTTTTTTCAGTAGGTTAGAGAATAAAACAAAATTGTTCATTTTACACAAACACATATGTATAAATAGTACCAGACTGTCGATGACAGAGTAGCTCCTTCCGGCCTGGTGAAATCACCCCAGGAGTGCTCAGATCTCCTGACCACTGACCCTGTCCTTAAGCACAGCCTAGGATATGCTTAAAGTCAAGGTCAGTGGCTGAGGAGGAGTATTGTTTTTTGTGAAATCATAAATGACCAGACCTCCTGATCTATGACCTTGAGCACAACTTTGATGCAGATCCACCTGAAGATCATTGTGGGTAGGTTTGGTGAGCATTGCTGGCACATGCCTAGGAGGAGTAGCGATTCCCATGAAATGTGGCCGGATGGACAGATAGATAGACGACGGACACAACGCCATTGCATGAGCTCCTGTCGACATGACTGGAATGAACTAAAAAAAAACAGATAAAGTGATAATTTTGCAGTGGTCTCTTCTGTCACTTAGTTGTTTTTTTTTTCCTCATATATACAGTATATCTTCTTCTTTTGGCTGCAACCTTTAGGGGTCGCCAAAGTGGATCATCTGCCTCCATCTCACTCAATCCATTGAATCTGTCTCTGTAACACCAATCCTCTCCATGTCCTCCTTCACTACATCAATGAATCTTCTCTGTGGTCGTCCTCTTTTCCTGCCTGGAAGCTCCATCTTCAACATCCTTTGTCCAATATATCCACTATTCCTCCTCTGCCCATGTCCAAACCATCTCAGTCTTGCCTCTCTAACTTTGTCTCGAAACCACGCAACCTGAGCTGTCCCTCTGATATACTCATTTCTAATCCTGTCCCTCCTGGTCACTCCCAATGAGAACCTTAGCATCTTCAAATCTGCCACCTCCAGCTCTGCCTCCTGTCTTTTTGTGAGTGCCACCGTCTCCAAATCATACATCGTAACAGACCGCATTACCGTCTTGTAAATCTTTCACAGATCACCTGTGACACTCCTCTCCACCCACTCCACCCTGCACTGTTCTTCAGATCTCTTGTGCATTTTCCATGGCTTTGGAGGGTTAACCCCAGGTATTTAAACTCATCTACCTTCACTAACTCTACTCCTTGCATCTTCACTGTTACACTTGTCTCCCTCTCACTCACAATCATGTATTCTGTCTTGCTTCTGCTGACTTTTATTCCTCTTCTCTCCAGAGTATACCTCCACCTCTTCTCTTCCACCTGCTCCCTACTCTCATTGCAGATCACAGTGTTGTCTGCCAACATCATGGTCCATGGAGACTCCTGTCTGACCTCGTCTGTCAGTGTGTCCATCACCATGGCAAACAAGAAGCTGTTCAGAGCTGATCCCTGATGTATACCCCACCCATAATTCCAAAATCATATTAATGGTGTTTTTTCATTTCAAAACTACCAATGACAAATGGAACTTTTACTCAGAGTGAGTTGTGACACTAAACGAAAGATTCCTCCAGTACACACACACACACACACACACACACACACACACACACACACACACACACACACACACACACACACACAGAGTGATATGAAAAAAGTGTTTGCCCCCTTCTTGGTTTCTCATTTTTTTGTGTTTGTCACACTTAAATGTTTCAGATCATCAACAAATTTAAATATTAGACAAAGATTACACAAGTAAACACAAAATGCAGTTTTTAAATGAGGGTGTATGTTTAAGGGAGAAAAAAATCCAAACCTACATGTGTGAAAAAGTGATTCCTCCCCATTAAAACATAAATTAACTGTGGTTTATCACATCTTTGGAAAGCTGAGTTCAATTTCTCGAGCCACACCCAGGCCTGATTACTGCCACACCTGTTCTCAATCAAGAAATCACTTACATAGGACCTGCCTGACAAAGTGAAGTAGACCAAAAGATCATTAAAAGCTAGACATCCTGCTGTGATCCAAAGAAATTCAGGAATAAATGAGAAACAAAGTAATTAAGATCTATCAGCCTGGAAAAGGTTATAAAGCCATTTCTAAAGCTTTGGGACTCCAGTGAATCACAATGAGAGCCATTATACAAACATGGCGAAAAAATGAACAGTGGTGAAACTTCGCAGGAGTGGCTGGCCGACCAAAATTACCCCAAGAGTGCAATGACGACTCATCCAAGAGGTCACAAAAGACCCAACACCAACATCCAAAGAACTCCAGGCCTCGCTTGCCTCAGTTAAGGTCAGTGTTCATGACTCCACCATAAGAAAGAGACTGGGCAAAAATGGCCTGCATGGCAGAGTTTCAAGACAAAAACAAGTGCTCAGAAAAGACACATCATACCAACAGTAAAAGATGATGGTGTGATGGACTTGGGCTATTTTGCTGCTTCAGGACCTTGAAGACTTGCTGTGGTAAATGGAACAATGAATTCTGCTGTCTACCAAAAAATTCTGAACGAGAATGTTCAGCCATCTGTTCATGACCTCAAGCTGAAGCACACTTGGGTTCTGCAGCAGGACAATGATCCAAAACACACCAGCAAGTCCACCTCTGGATGGCTTAAGAAAAACAAAATGAAGACTTTGGAGTGGCCTAGTCAAAGTCCTGACCTGAATCCGATTGAGATGCTGTGGCATGACCTTAAAATGGGAGTTCATGCTCGAAAACCCTCCAATGTGGCTGAATTGCAACAATTGTGCAAAGATGAGTGGGACAAAATTCCTCCACAGCGCTGTAAATGACTCATTGCGAGTTATCGCAAATGCTTGATAGCAGTTGCTGCTACGGGTGGCCCAACCAGTTACTAGGTTTAGGGGGCAATCACTTTTTCACACAGAGCCATGTAGGTTTGGATCTTTTATTCCCTTAATAAAAAACACCTTCATTTAAAACTGCATTTTGTGTTTACTTGTGTTATCTTTGTCTCATAATTAAATTTGTTTTATGACTGTGCTGACTTTGGTCATGATAATGGGACACACGCCAGGCTTTTATTTGTGGACTTTTCCTCCACCTTTAATACAATCCAACCTCATATCTTAGTTGAAAGGCTCCTGCAACAATTTGATTTGAGCAATAATCTGGTGGGTTGGATTCTGGATTTCTTAACCAACAGGACGCAGAGAGTATGGGTCAATGGTACATTGTCTGACCTAAAGTGCTCTTCTACTGGCTCTCCTCAGGGGTGTGTGTTGTCACCACTACTCTTCATCCTGTACACAAACATGTGTCAGAGCAGACATGACAACAGACACATTATAAAGTATGCTGATGATTCAGTTATTGTCAGTCTCCTCCAGGATGGTAAGAGTGGCCACGGCCCAGTAGTTGATGATTTTGTTCACTGGTGTGAGGATTCCTACCTGCAGCTGAATACGACAAAAACTAAAGACATGATTATTGACTTTAGGAGGAAAAATCCCAGGCACAAAGTCACCGTACTAAAAGGCCAGACCACCGAATGTGTACAATCGTACAAATATCTTTGGACGATTATTGATAGTAATTTAAACTTTGAAGAGAACTGTGAAAGGGTGTGCAAAAAGGGTCAGCAACATTTGCATTGCTTGAGAAAACTTGCGCACTTCCAAATTGACCGAACCATAATGACAATGTTTTATCGGGCTTTTATTGAATCTGTTTTATCCTTTACTTTAGTGTCATGGTTTGGTCAGATAAAACTGAAACAGAGGAAATCCTTGGATCAGGTAGTTAGATGGTCCAGTCGTTTGCTTGGTGAGTCACAGCTGAGCCTGACATCCCTGTACACCAGACAAATACAGAGGATGGCTACCTCCATTTTAAATGATGACTCCCACCCTTTGCACTGCAACTTTCAGCTTCTTCCCTCCAGACGGAGGTTTGCTTTCCCAAAAAGTAAAACCCAGCGCTACAAAAACAGCTTTGTTCCTGCTGCTGTCAAAGAGTTGAACAAGCTGTAACAATATATTGCACATAATTTAGGTACCTATTTATTAACTCCATTTTATATTTACTTATTTTTGTAGGATGTTACTTGGGTTCTAAATATTTTATTGGGTTTTAGACCTTTGAGTTTTTAACCTCTTTGACTAGTTTTTAGCTTTTAATATGACCCTTCTCTCTTACCTCTGGTTTTTCTCCCATCTCTTTGCCTTTTTATACCCTTATTGATGGAGTCTTGAGTATTTTTATCATGTCTATAGTCAATTTCATGTGTGCCTGTGTTTGTGTCTATGTTGAATGTAATTTGTGGCTTGTAAATATGGATGTCACCAGACTGCAAAACAAATTGCAGCGGCTAACGGCAAACTGAACAGGAAAATTGGCAACATCTCGATGTCGCTTGGAGCTCTTCAGGGAATGATTTTAAGGCCTGGCAATGATGGAAATGGAGCACTGAATGCATAAGAGATGGAAAGTTTTTCTCTGTGTGACTGTGCTTATTCAACCTTGGTTTCGGCGCCCCTCAGCTCTCACTTCTCCCGGATGAAGATAAGCAAGTAGAATTGTTTTGGCTTGACTTCTCTCTAACACAATCAACCTGGCGCGCAGCAATCTGAACTCTCAAGGACAGCGCCATGTGACTGGCTCAGGAATTACCATCTGGACATGCAATGAGGACATGTTATCTGAGCTTCAGACACTAAGACATAACATCTAACGTTGCTAAGGAGAGGATGTTTGCTGTTCACCAGCCTTCCACATTCAACACTGCACTCACACTGATCATATATGATAAATATACAAACACTGTTCTCTCATTGCTCTTGTCAACGTGTGTATTGTTGTCTGCTAAATGTGCATTGAGGTTTTTTTTTTCTTGTAATCATAATCCCGCTCACTGAGCGCTATTCTGATAAACATGTTTTTTTCTCTAGCCTACTCCCCCCTCCCCCCCCCTCCTTCTTTAGCCTCACTATGACTGGCGCCTGTAGTGGCTGCCCCGGCCTTGGATGCGCTCTGACATAGAGCGTGCCCAAATGCCAAGTCAAATTTCAATTCTCCTGTATGTATTACGTTTGGTAGTATTGACAATAAACTTCATTCATTCATTCATTCATTCATTCAAATCTACCTACGGGTACAAATAAAGTAACCTGAACCTCAAAACACAGTGTCTACAGACAATTCCTTTGACTTCATGCTTGGTTTGTGCTCTGACATGCACTGTCAACTGTGGGACCTTATATAGACAGGTATGTGTGTTTCCAAATCATGTCCAATCAATTGAATTTACCACAGGTGGACTCCACTGAAGCTGTAGAAACATCTCAAGGATGATCAGTAGAGACAGGATGCACCTGAGCTCAATTTTGAGCTTCATGGCAAAGGCTATGAATACTTACGTACATGTGATTTCTTAGTTTTTACTTTTAATAAATTTGCAAAAATCTCAAAAAAATTCACATTGTCATTATGGGGTGTTGTGTGTAGAATGTTAAAGGAAAAGATGAATTTAATCCCTTTCGGAATAAAGCTGTAACCTAACAAAATGTGGAATAAGTGAAGGCTACCTCTGTACTCGGACACTGTATCTCTATATCTCAGAGGTGTGGAGACGAGAGTGTGTCCCACAACAGTGGAAAGACAGCAACATTGTGACCATCTACAAGAACAAAGGAGACAAAGCCATCTGCTCCAATAGTAGGGGTATCTCTCTGTTGGCTACTGCTGGAAAGGTCCTTGCCAAGGTCATGCTCCGCAGACTCATCTCTGCAATATCAGAGCGGGTCACCCCAGAGTCACAGTGTGGTTTTCGGAAGGACAGGGGAACAGTTGACATGATCTTTGTGACGCGTCAGCTCCAAGAGAAATGTCGGGAGCAGCATAAGGACCTGTTCATTGCCTTTGTCGACCTGTCAAAGGCATTTGACACAGTGAACAGGGAACTACTGTGGCAAGTCCTAAAGAGATTTGGGTGTCCACCCAAGTTTCTCACCATCCTTGCGCAGTTCCATTCTGGGATGATGGCCCAAGTGGTAGTGGGAAGGCACAGCTCAGAACCTTTTGGAGTGCAAACCAGAGTGAGGCAAGGCTGTGTGCTGGCCCCAGTTCTCTTCAACATCTTCCTTGTCTGTGTAACAACTCTGCTACGTAGGAGGGTGGAGAAACAAGCTGGAGTTACCATTGACTTCAGGCTTGATGGTAACCTGTTTAACATCAGGAGGCTACAGGCAACTTCCAAACTGACATCAGAGACCATCATTGAGCTACAGTACGCCGATGACTGTGCCCTGGTTGCTTATACACCAGACGCTCTACAAAACATCCTCTCGGCAGCTGTAACTGCATACACCAGAATGGGACTGACAATCAACACCCAGAAGACATAGGTACTCTGTCAGTCCAGCACCGACCCCCCACAAAACCCAATAACCCTCACAGCAGCAGGGCAACAGCTGCTCACAGTGCCCACATTCAAATACCTGGGGAGCATAATGTCTGACACCTGCTCAATGGATGATGAGATCCAGAACCGCCTCAAGCAAG
Source organism: Pholidichthys leucotaenia (assembly GCA_020510985.1). Lineage (NCBI taxonomy): Eukaryota > Metazoa > Chordata > Actinopteri > Cichliformes > Pholidichthyidae > Pholidichthys > Pholidichthys leucotaenia. The sequence continues at coordinate 267,651,006 of CM035848.1, read as the reverse complement.
CATCAGCATCTTTTGGTCGTCTAAGGAGAAGGGTTCTTCAGAACAGCAATCTCAAACTCCACACCAAAGTGCTGGTCTACAGAGCTGTATGTATCACCACCTTACTATATGGATGTGAGGCATGGACTATTTACAGCCGCCATCTGAGAAGCTTGGAGACCTTCCATGTAAGATGTCTCCAGAAGATCCTTGGCATCACTTGGAAGGACAGAGTACCGCACACAGAAGTGCTGAAGAGAGCTGGCAGCTGTAGCGTGGAATCCATCATGGCCCAGCATCAACTCAGGTGGTTGTGGCATGTCATCCGGATGCCCAGCCACAGACTCCTACGCAGAATCCTGTATGGTCAGTTACACCGTGGCCAACGCAGCGCTGGTGGGCAGAAGAAGCGCTTCAAAGATCAAATGAAGTCCATCCTGAAGAGATGTCAGATCAACCCCTCTTCACTGGAGGAACTCGCTTCCTGCCGAGACATCTGGCGCTTCCACTCCTCACAGGGAGTGGATTATATGGAGGAACAGCGCACACAACACCGGAGAGCAAAGCGTGCAAAGAGGCATGCTCGCCAAGTCCCCCCTGCTCCCCCCAGCACCTCCTTCACATGCCCGGTCTGTAACCGAATCTGCAGATCCAGGATCGGACTATTCAAACACCAGCAGACTCACAAATAAAGAAGATGGTCATCATCGAATCGATGGACTACCATATATATACGTATATATATATATATATATATATATATATATATATATATATATATATATATATATATATATATATATATGTGTGTGTGTGTGTGTGTGTGTGTGTGTGTGTGTGTGTGTGTGTGTGTGTGTGTGTGTGTGTACAAAAAATGAGAAATCAGGAATGAAAATTAGACGTTTCCCTGTTAAAAAAAACAAACAATGAGTTTGCCATCAGAAATTTGGGAACATGGTCTTTTACACCTCAGAAACAGAAATACAATCATACCATTTACCACGATGATCGGGGGATGAGAAGACGACATTAAAAGTTGACTCACATACAGTTGCTCCATTTGTTAGCTCTGTAACTAAGAGGGTAATGCTGTAAACAAATAAAAGCTCTGAGATACAGACATGGACAAAATTGCTGGTACCGCTCTGTTAATGAAAGAAAAACCCACAATGGTCACAGAAATAACTTGAATCTGACAAAAGTGGTAATAAATAAAAATTCTATGAAAATTAACCAATGAAAATCAGACCGTGCTTTTGAATTGTGGTTCAACAGAATTATTTTAAAAAACAAACTCATGAAACAGGCCTGGACAAAAATGATGGTACCCTTAACTTAATATTTTGTTGCACAACCTTTTGAGGCAATCACTGCAATCAAATGATTTCTGTAACTGTCAATGAGACTTCTGCACCTCTCAGCAGGTATTTTGGCCCACTCCTCATGAGCAAACTGCTCCAGTTGTCTCAGGGTTGAATGGTGCCTTCTCCAGACGACATGTTTCAGCTCCTTCCACAGATGTTCAATAGGATTTAGATCAGGGCTCATAGAAGGCCACTTTAGAATAGTCCAACGTTTCGCTCTTAGCCATTCTTGGGTGTTTTTAGCTGTGTGTTTTGGGTCAGTATCCTGTTGCAAGACCCATGACCTGTGATTGAGACCAAGCTGTCTGACACTGGGCAGCACATTTCTCTCTAGAATACACTGATAGTCTTAAGATTTCATTGTACCCTGCACAGATTCAAGACACCCTGTGCCAGATGCAGCAAAGCAGCCCCAGAACATAACAGAACCTCCTCCATGTTTCACAGTAGGGACAGTGTTCTTTTCTTGGTATGCTTCATTTTTGCGTCTGTGAACATAGAGCTGACGTGCCTTGCCAAAAAGTTCCAGTTTTGTCTCGTCTGTCCATAGGACATTCTCCCAGAAGCTTTGTGGCTTGTCAACATAGAGTTTGGCAAATTGCAGTCTGGCTTTTTTATGATTTGTTTTCAACAGTGGTGTCCTCCTTGGTCGTCTCCCATGATCTGACACTGATGTACCTTGACCTTGGGAGTTCACCATGAATGTGTTTAGAGGTTGTTCTGGGCTCTTTTGTTACCATTCGTATTATCTGTCTCCTCCTGCGGCCCCGTCCAGGGAGGTTGGCTACAGTCCCGTGGATCTTAAATTTCTGAATAATATGTGCAACTGTAGTCACAGGAACATCAAGTTTCTTGGAGATGGTCTGATAGCCTTTACCTTTAACATGCTTGTCTATAATTTTCTTTCTAATCTCCTGAGACAACTCTCTCCTTTGCTTCCTCTGCTCCATGTTTAGTGTGGTACACACCATGTCACCAAACAGCACAGTGACTACTTGTCACCCTTTAAATAGGCCGACTGACTGATTACAAGTTTGTAGACACCTATGATGTTAATTAGAGGACACATCTTGGTTGAACATGTCCCTATGGTCACATTATTTTCAATCTTTTCTAGGGGTATCATCATTTTTGTCCAGGCCTGTTTCATGAGTTTCTTTTTTAAAACAATTCTGCTGAACCACAATTCAAAAGCACTGTCTGATTTTCATTGGTTAATTTTCATAGATTTTTTATTTATTACCACTTTTGTCAGATTCAAGTTATTTCTGTAACTATTGTGGGTTTTTCTCTCATTAACAGAGGTGTACCAACAATTTTGTCCACGTCTGTATATTGTAGTGACCCACCACACTCTACACGGATATTTCTCACACTCAGCAGGTCTGGTGGAAGCAGAGGACAATTTACATACAGAGGACAATTCATATATGGACAGAGAGCCCCTGGGGGCAACCAGAACAATGGACTATTGTTTATACATCCCCAGATGAGGGAGAAGACATCCGTGTGCCAGTTGGTCACTCTAATAATAGGTATTGACTGATATGTATATCACTATGCTAATGTGCCATGCATTCTCTCTGTCTGTATAACATGGATAAAAGAGCTTGCTATACATGCCTTAGCAGCACAGTAGCACACAGAGCTACAAAGTTGCTGCACGGTGGCGCAGTGGTTTAGCACTGTGGCAGCACAGTTTTACCCTCGGCCGGGGGACCGCGGGGATCATGAGATCGTGGGTTCGATCCCAGCCCCCGACCAACAGTGAGCTGTGTGGAGTTTGCATGTTCTCCCCGTGTTGCGTGGGTTTACTCCGGGATTTCTCCGGTTTCCTCCCACACACCAAAAAAACATGTAGGTTTAGGGCGCTCGCGCACGCAGCGACCAGCAGCCGGTGGCTTGTCACCAGACTGCAAACCAAGTCTACCTACGGGTACAAATAAGTAACAAAAAAAAAAAAAAAAAAAAAAAAAAAAAAAAAAGTGCGTCTCATTATGTTGGAGGAAATAATACCCCGCAACCTTCCACCTTGTCGCATCTCGCCTGATCTTTTACCTCCCCACTGGTGACCCTAGACGTGTCATGGTGACGCCGGCACGGGCAGCGCTGGGACCGACACGCACCATGAACGGCGACACGAGCGAACCAAAGGAAGCTGCCTGAATGGGGAAAGTCATTGGCGCCATCTGCGTTGATTTCCACCAAGCTACCCGACCCTGACTCACTCCAGACAGCGGACCTCCCACACACAGAAGCCCCGCATGCACACCGCAGGATTACGAGGACAGCGCAACTTCCAGCTATGTGGTCACTGTGCCAAGCGCGCACCACGCACAGGGACAAATCGGCTCCACAGACTGATATAGCGTCCTCCACCATTGCACATGCCCGAGAAACACGGTCAATCGCCATCCTCGGAGCCTTCAGGGCTGCTCACGCACCTGAAGCAGACATGCAGCCCGCACACAGGACTTTGTATGGGTTTCTCAGCCACGGCACACAACGGGAGTTTAGCCGATTGCTGTCCCCGATGGCTTTAGGGCTGCGTCTGCACCTAAAGCTAAACCGCCAAGTCCCTCACACAGCTGCAGTTGTTTCACAGCTGCTACGCATCCTCGGGGAATTTGGCCATTCGCCTTCCCTACATCCTCGCTGGACCGAGCCGCGAGAGGAGTCAGAGACTTAATTTTTTCACAGCCGCTGTGGATCACCGCCAGGTTGACTGGGAAAGTCCCTCACCATCGCGGATCCACACGCAATTTTTGCACGGCCCAGACACCTTTGACGTCCCGGGCCGGCACTCACTTACTCCCACCCTCCTCCCCCTCCTCCTCCACAGCGCTCTTCCCACACCTCACTCCCTAAAGCCGGCCGATCGCCGGTCAGTTCCATGACGCACGACGCGCACCGGCCCCGTGCGCCCACAATCCACGGCCGCTCAGCGTGCTGGGACCCGGAGTGGAACACACTGTCTTTTCCACCCCTCCCCTGCCCGCCCCATGGACTGACATGCCCTCCAACACTCCTCTACAGCAGGACAGTTCTACCAGAGCTGGAGCCCAAACGACCCGGGGGGTCACAGCCCCTTCTGAGTGTTCTGGGGGGAGCCCTGTGGTAACCCACCACACTCTACACCGATATTTCTCACACTCAGCAGGTCTGGTGGAAGCGGAGGACAATTTACATACAGAGGACAATTCATATACTGTACGGACAGAGAGCCCCTGGGGGCAACCAGAACAATGGACTATTGTTTATACATCCCCGGATGAGGGAGAAGACATCCGGGCGCCAGTTGGTCACGCTAATAATAGGTATTGACTGATATGTATATCACTATGCTAATGTGCCATGCATTCTCTCTGTCTGTATAACATGGATAAAAGAGCTTGCTATACATGTCTCTGCAGCACAGTAGCGCACAGAGCTACAAAGTGTGTCTCATTATACCCCCAAGTACAAACTGTCGTTGTGCATGTGGGATGCAATAACATCCCAGATGAAGCGTCTGAGATTTTAAAAAGTGACTTCAGAAGCCTTCTGTCCACTCTTATGAACTTTGTCAGACGTGCGCTCATCTCTGGGCCTTTGGCACCTCTCAGACGAGGCTGCAATCGTTTTAGCAGAACTCTCCGTCTTAATTCTTGGCTGTGTTTTACTTGTCCTATTTTTAACATTGGTTTTGTTGACAATTTTAACTTATTCTGGAACCACCCATCACTTATGAGGCCTGATGGCATCCACCCAAATAGACTTGGTGCACGTGTTTTAAGAGATAATCTATTCTATTCTATTCAGTGTTTTTTGGTACAGTGACTGGGACTTGGTGTGTTTACTCGCTCTGAAGCTTCTGGGTTTGCCAACCTGCCCTTTTTTAGTTCTGTTCCCTCTTCTTGTATCGATCCCATTAATTCAGATGGTCTTTACCGTTTGGATCAGCCTTCGATTTATAATTCTGAAGAGATTATGTCTGTCTCCCGTTGCCCTAAATATTGTAACCCAAGACAAATACAACACAACTTGAAAAACACACGCACTTCTGCAGCTCCTCCTCATCCACCACCTTTCAACTTTGCCCCTGTCTCCTCCCTTAGAGAACCTTTTTCTGCTCCCTCTAAAATTAATAAAAAAGTTAATAAAGATAGAATGCATAAACATCCCAAATTGCTTAAACAAAATGTTGGTAAAATTCAAATCCAGCCTCAATGTCATGACCCGAGCTCCGATATTGTCCGCGCTCGGGCTATGTATCATCTCTGCCGGCCTTGACAGCTATGGATTACATTCTGGCTCCACCGGGCTCTTATTATGACAGTGCTCGGTGGGGTTTCCGGCTGTCAAGATCGATCAGCTGTTCGGCATCACAGCTCGTTAGCCGCCGGCTTTATTAGCGGGCGCTGACAGCTGGTTGGTGCTGGAGTATCGTCTAAACATCCTGAGAGATCCCTGGTGTGTCAGCACGCTCATGTCAGGTTCGTGTCTAGTTCATGTCATAGTTAAGGTTGTAGTGGTTGGGGTTAGCCCTACGATCCCTCGTATTCTTTAGCGTGTGTCCATGTCATAGTTTAGGTCGTAGTGGCTGGGGTTGGCCCTACGACCCTTTGTATCCTGTGTAGTGTATGTTTGCCCACAGTGGCTCATAGCTTTATGTCTCGTCTCGTCTTGTCTTGTTAAAATAAACATCTATGCAAAACTCATTGGCGACTTTTGGCGTCTTATGGTGGCCCACAAGGGTCACCGCATGACACTCAAGTCCCTAAAATTAATAAATTGGCCTTTGTTCCTCCCCAAAATTTAAAAATTAAATGTGGTCTATTAAACATTAGGTCTCTAACTTCTAAGTCTCTTCTGGTTCATGATCTATTAATCGATCATCAGATCGATCTACTATCCCTCACAGAGACCTGGCTCGGGCAAGATGATTATGTTGGTCTGAATGAATCAACTCCCTCTGGGTATTTAAACTGTCATAACCCCAGAGGTTCTGGTCGTGGTGGAGTGGCGGCAATTTTCCATTCTAAATTACTAGTTAATGTTAAGCAAAAATTACGTTTTAATTCCTTTGAAGGTTTGGTCCTCAGTGTGGGGCTTGTTGGCAATCTTGGCTTGAACCCAATTCTCTTTGCCATAGTTTATCGCCCTCTCTCGGCCTATTCAGAGTTTCTATCGGAATTTGCCAAATTTTTAGCTGATTTAGTGCTGAAATCCAATAGAATAATTATTGTAGGGGACTTTAATATACATGTTGATGTAGAGAGTGACTGTCTTAATAAGGCGTTCAATTCAATTTTAGACTCAATGGGGTTTTCCCAGAAAGTAAAAAATTCTACTCATCATTTCCACCATACATTGGACCTTGTTTTGACTTATGGAATAGATATTGAAAATCTGGTAGTGTCTCCTCATAATCCCGTACTGTCTGACCATTGCCTGTTAATTTTTGATTTCATTATCTCTGATCACTTGTTTCCTAAAGAAAAATACTACTACAGCAGATGTCTTTCTGATGACGTTGTTGCCAAATTTTTGCAGATTGTCTCCTCTATGCCATGGGTCAACACAACAGAAACAACAGAAATAAATGATGGACAGTCTGCTCCATTCAGGATTGATAGCATGGTTGATGGTGTTACTGCCTCTCTGCATCGGACTCGAGATTTGGTAGCCCCTTTAAAAAAGAAAAAATCTAACCAGAGATTTCTAACCCCTTGGTGTAACTCAGAAACTCGTGGCTTAAAACAGAAAACTCGTCAATTGGAAAGGAAATGGCATTCAACTAATTCAGATGAATTCTACTTAGCATGGAGAAATCATTTCTTAATCTATAAAAAATCTCTTAGAAAAGCTTGATCAAGCTATTATTCTGCATTAATAGAAGCAAACAAGAATAACCCCAGGTTTCTCTTCAACACTATAGCCAGGCTTGCAAAGAGCCAGGACTCGGTCAATCCTCGCATCCCCCCTGAGCTTTCTAGTCAGGACTTTCTGAACTATTTCAATCTTAAAATTTTATCTATTAGAGATGAAATCAGTCAGATTCTTCCTACTGTAAACTCAAGTACATTAACTACTACAACTCCCTCAATTGATATCTGCTTAGATAAGTTTACTCCAATCAACCTCTTAGAGTTGGATAAAATAATTTCCTCATCTAAGTCTTCATCTTGCCTTTTGGACCCTATTCCTTCTAGGTTATTTAAAATTATCTTCCCAATTATTGGTAGCCGTATTCTTCTTATAATTAATTCTTCTTTATCTCTGGGTTATGTACCACTGGCTTTTAAAACTGCTGTAATTAAACCCTTACTCAAAAAACCGAAGCTCAATAGTTTTGGAGTTTTGGCCAATTATCGACCAATCTCTAATTTGCCTTTCATTTCAAAAATCTTGGAAATAGTTGTTGCTGCGCAATTATCTGACCATTTGCAGGGAGTTGGTTTGTTTGAGGTGTTTCAATCTGGGTTCAGAGCTCATCACAACACTGAAACTGCCTTAGTGAAGGTCACTAATGACCTCCTGATTGCATCTGATAATGGACTTGTTTCTGTTCTTGTTCTTTTAGATCTCAGTGCAGCCTTTGACACTATCATTCATGCCATTCTACTTGATAGATTAGAACACTTTGTTGGACTGAGTGGAACGCCATTGCAGTGGTTTAGATCTTATTTGTCCGATAGTTTTCAGTTTGTTCACATCAATGATGAATTTTCTTCCAACTCTAAGCTCAGTCACGGAGTTCTACAGGGATCTGTGTTGGGCCCTACTCTTTTTAGTTTATATATGCTCCCGTTAGGCAATATCATCAGAAAGCACTGTATACATTTTCACTGTTACGCAGACGACACACAACTATACCTGTCAATGAAGCCCGATGATTGTAATCAATTAGCCAAGTTAGATGCCTGTCTTAAGGACATCAAAGCTTGGATGACTTGTAATTTTCTACTATTAAACTCTGATAAGACTGAAATCGCTCTTGTTGGCCCAAAACATCTTAGAAATTCCTTTTCAAATTATGCCCTTAATTTAGATGCCGCCACTCTCATTCTGAACAGTTCCGTGAGGAACCTTGGAGTTATTTTTGATCAAGATTTGTCCTTTAATTCACACATTAAAACTGTTTCTTAGACTGCCTTCTATCATCTGCGCAATATTGCCAAGATCAGGAGCATCTTGTCTCTGAATGATGCTGAGAAACTGATTCACGCCTTTGTCAGCTCTCGATTAGATTATTGTAATTCGTTATTATCTGGTTGTCCTAAAGTATCCTTAAAAAATCTTTAGTTGATTCAAAATGCTGCTGCTAGAGTTTTAACTGGTTCTAGAAAAAGAGATTATATCTCCCCGGTTCTGTCCTCCCTTCATTGGCTTCCCGTAGAATTTAGAATCAAGTTTAAAATCCTTCTTCTTACTTTCAAAGCTCTTAATAATCAGGCCCCCCAATATATAAAAGATCTGATATTACCTTACCATCCTAATAAAGCATTACGCTCCCAAAGTACTGGCTTACTTGTGGTGTCCAGAATCTCCAAAAGTACAGTGGGAGGCAGAGCCTTCTGCTACCAAGCTCCTTCTCTCTGGAACCAGTTACCACTCTGGGTCCGGGAGTCAGACATGGTCTCTGTTTTTAAGAACAGGGTAAAATCCTTCCTTTTTAATATAGTTTACTTTTAAGGAGGGGTTTTGTGTCTCTTAACCCCACTTTTGTTCTGTTGTTATTTGATCCATACTGCTGGTTTACCTCCAATAATGTACTTGGCATCTTACTGTTATGTTCTTTATGTCTGTCCTCTCCATCCCCTCACCCCCAACCAGTCGCAGCAGATGACTGCCCCTCCCTGAGCCTGGTTCTGCTAGAGGTTTCTTCCTGCCAAATGGGAGTTTTTCCTCTCCACTGTCGCTTAGTGCTTGCTCATAGGGGATTGCCTGATTGCTGGGTTTTTCTCAGACTGTGTGTTTTTTTCTGCGGTGTGGCGCCATGAGACGGCTTCTGTTGTGATGAGGCACAGTATAAATAAAGCTGAATTGAATTGAATTGAATTATGTTTGAGGAAATAAAACCCTGCAACCTTCCAGCTCATCGCATCTCGCCTGATGTTTTACCTCCACAATATCAATATTTCCACCCCAACAAAGTCGGTCACATTTTGTTAAAAATGTTGGACATAATCTGATTTACTTTACAGCAGACGTAGAATCTAGTCAGAGCCACAAAGAACCACAACACCATGATTGGGTGTTTTAATGTCGTGGTCGCTGTTCGTTTTGCCACAATATTAAAATGTTCATGCTGCTGTCATGCCGTCAATGCTTTTTATTTAACGTAACACATACAGGCCTTTTTTTAACAATTGTTAAAAATTTTATTTATCTATATTTTGTGATAATTTAAACATTAATTAATGCATGCTGAAGCAGTTAATATCAAGTCCATATCATTGCACTGCAAAATAGAGCAGTGCAACAAAAACCAATTTGATATACAGTATTTCCTTAATCATTAAGCCTGACGAAGCAAACTGTTATCTGTTTTTATTTATTTATTATTTTGCTTCTCGCAGCCTTGCACTTGGCTACATACACGCCACCAGCTCTCACAATCTGCCTGGAGAAGATGAGGGTGTGGATGAGTGAGAATTTTCTTCAGCTAAACAACAACAAAACTGAGGCCATACTTACTGGCACTCCACACCAGCTCCAATCCTCCCCTGTCACCAGCATCTCACTTGCTGGTCAGACCATTCCACTTTCTTCATCTGTTATTAACATCAGAGTCTGATTTGACCCCCATTTAACATTTGAACGTTTGAACATCACATTCAACAACTTTGTTAAACTGCCTTCTTTCATTTGAAAAACATAGCCAAATTTCACCCCTTCCTCTCCTTGCCAGATGCTGAGAAGCTTGTCCATGCCTTCATTTCCTCTAGGTTGGACTACTGTAATGTGCTCCTCATTGGGGATCCTGGCAGGAACCTCCAGAGACTCCAGTACATTCAGAACAGTGCTGTCAGGATCCTGTAGAGGAAGCGAAAATATGACCACATCACCCCGGTTTTGCACTCTCTACACTGGCTCCCGGTAAATGTAAGGATTGAATATAAACTGTCTCCTCACATACCAGTGCATACGTGGTAATGCACCTGATTACTTAAAAGAACTCGTTCAACAACAGAAACACATCAGAAGCCTCCGCTCCACAAATACCTGCCGACTACACATCCCCAGCTCTAAGCTTCGCACAATGGGAGACAGCGCTTTCCAGGCAGCAGCAAAACGGTTGTGGAATGCTCTGCCTGATTACCTGAGAGCGCCACAGACAGTGGAGTCTTTCAAGAAATCTTTAAAAGCTCTTCTCTTCTATAAAGCATATTAATAGTCACCTACAGTATGTGATTATAGGCCTGCTTTTATTATTCTTATTTTTTTAACAGTTTTTACTCTGTGGCACTTTGAGATTTATTTCCTTTTAAATGTAAAATGCGATATAAATAAAATGCATTATTATTATTATTATTATTATTATTATTATTATTATTATTATTATTATATGAGAGATAAACATCAGATCTATGACATTCATACAAGTGAAAACATACCTGGTGCTTTTGTTTTTTAGCATGTGTCTGTACCACCAATCACATGAACAATCTTTTTTGGTTTCCGGTGCATGATCTACACAGTGATGTCGAAGCCACAGATTTAGCTTTTCTTGGTTGTGAGGAGTCTCCATTACTGTCATGAACCGAGCCAGTTTGTCCTTTGGGCTCGGTTCTGACCTTTCTCTGTGTTTCAGGTTCATCTGTGTATTTTGTGTATTTGGTTCTGAGCTGGGATTCTCCCAGGCTCAGTCTCATGTTTCTCTGTTCCATATTTATTTGTGTATTGTGTTACCTTTTGAGTTTCTTGTAGTTTCTATGTTCCCTAATTTTATTTCCCATAACTGTAGACACTGGTTTCTGGCCAGCATCTGTGAGGCAGCCTTCTTTATTCTTTGATTTAAGTTACTCATCTGCTGTCTTGTGTTGCTGGACTATTGAACTCGTCATGTGTGTCTGTCTCGGTCACGTTCTTCCATGGTCTGCTCTCGCCACGTTACTCAGTGGTCTGCCTGCAACACGCTCCGTTGTGTTATTCGTAAGTGTATCCTGTTACCTTTTTGTATGTCTGCACTATTTGGGAACTGTGAATCCTTACTTTAATAAATGTGTCTGTGTAACCTGCATGTAAATCCATCTCTCTTCTTCTCCATGCACTGTGTAAAAGCGCACGGGGAATTCATGACAGAATAGTCCAGCCATTAAAGGATTTAGCGGGTTACACCCAGATATTACTTTTTCTTTTTGAACTGTTTTTCCACTCGCCTGTTTTTGGACGCAAGCATGGCCCCAGCAGGTGAAGTAGTCGGGAGGAGAGGATGGAGTCGGTACGAGCTAAAGTGTGTGGCTGTGATTGAAGACCTGACAGCTGCTACCCGGGACTGCTCTTCCCGAGAGGACGCGTTGTCATGCTGGGGTGGAGTTGCCAACCAGCTGGAGCTAAGACCCAGCGTGCGCTCTCATCCCCAGGTGATTGCTCTTTACCTTCCTCCGCTTCCATCTCTGCCTTCGGCTTCCTCCTCGGCATCCCCGGCACGCCGCGTCCAAATCAATAGAAGAGGTTTGGCGGCAGGGACTCTGACTGTGGAGGAGGAATGGGCGGCAGCCGACATCCAGGATTTCGTGGACGAGGCCCACGAGGCCCACGGACCAAGGGTGAAGTGGAGCTGCCTGGATGCAGCTGTGGGAATTCTGGAGGCGCATCCCGAGCTCTGGAATTACGTATCCACAGTATGAGGAGCTGTTGACGTCTGTCGGTGTGTTACAGCAGGCATTTCCAGACCTGAGGAGGGGGGCGCTCTTCTCGGAGCCCAAACAGAGATGCTCTCCATAGCCTGAAGTATTCTGTCCTTCAGCCTCGCCATCAGCTCCAGCCACCTGCAAACAGCGTTGTCCTGTGTTGAAACATCGTCCTCCTTGTCCTCGGCAGCCATCTTTCCACCAGCTGCTGTGAGGTCTGCCAGGGCCACCCCGGGAATGCCCACCTCTGTCGCCATGGAGACGGCTCCTCCACAATCCTTTGATGGGGCTAAAGTAGCCATTGACACGGAGGGGGATGACCGCTTGTCCCCTGTAGCTGTCGACATCAAGATCCGGAAGGACAGGCAAGTGTTTTTTCATTCTAATACACCATACAATGATAAACCTTGTCTGTCTCCCGGGGGAGAGACAGAGTTTAAACAGTCCACTGGGCTCTCTCCTCCAGCTGCAGTTGTGAACTCCTTTTCTGTCCTCTCCATGTCTCCCCCATCTTCCTCTGAGTGTCCGCTGGTCCCGGAGCAGAGCCGGTGGACGATGAAGGAGCAGGTGGCCCCGAACGATCCCACCTCTGGAGCCAGCATGGAGCTGTTCCCCAGCTATCACGACGGAGGAGTCTCCAGCGTTGCAGCCGTTGCCAGGGAACTGCGGGACTGCTATCACCATCATGCCAGCTGCGGAGGCTATCGTGGCAGAATGGGAGCCAGAGTTGGACCTCTTGGAGGCCGGGCCCGAGCCAAGTTTGACGGAGTCCCGGACAGCAGTGGAGCTCGAGCTCAGGCAAGTTATCTCTCTTGTGTTTCTAATGACAGTTTTGGAGAGATCTTGTCTGGCTCTAGGCGAGGAGAGTCAGGTGCCGCCCTCAGCTGCATCTGAACTCCCTTCGCAGGGCTCCGTGACCCTAACCAGTGTCTTTCTCCTGCTATTCCTGAGCATTTTCCTAGGGTCACCAGAGAGGATCCACTGCCACCAGGGGTCTTCATGGGTCCGGTCAAACCAGCGGATGACGTTGCGGTTCCAGCTCCTCCTGCCGAGGTGATCAGGGCTCCTCCAATAGACCGCCTCCTCTGCTTGGTGCTCCTGCGGGTTGGCCCGCTCACCATGGGTGCAGCATTGGCCCAGCCCAGGTCCACCGTGGGTGCAGCGCTGGCCCAGCCCGGGTCCACTGTGGGTTCAGCGTTGGCCCCGCCCGGATCCACCGTGGGTGCTGCAGCTGAGCTCCAGCCTGGAGCCACCGCGGGTGCAGCCGAGTCCCAAACTGGGACCACCGAAGGTGCAGCCATGGCCCAGCCGGGGTCCACCGCGGGTGCAATTATGTTGCAGACTTGGACCCCCGTGGGTGCTACAGTTCTCCCTTAAGGGGCCAGCAAAGGTGCCGTTCTCTTCTCTCCACTGCCGAACATCTGGTTTGAATATGTGATAAGCTGCAGGAGCGTTTCTGTCATAAAAAGATCCTGGTGGCTCAGGCCAGTGCCTGTATATGGCAGCTCTGCCACCATCAGTGTGCGAATGTGTGTGTGAATAGGTGGATAGCAGGATCTGTAAAGCGCTTTGATCATCTAGAGATGGGAAAAAGTGTATGTATATATATATATACATATATATATATATATATATATATATATATATATATATATATATATATATATATATATACACAGTGGGGCAAAAAAGTATTTAGTCAGCCACCAATTGTGCAAGTTCTCCCACTTAAAAGCTGAGAGAGGTCTCCAATTTTCATCATAGGTATGCCTCAACTATGAGAGACAAAATGAGAAATAAAAAATCCAGAAAATCACATTGAAGGATTTTTAATGAATTAATTGGTAAATTCCTCAGTAAAATAAGTATTTGGTCACCTACAAACAAGCAAGATTTCTGGCTCTCGCAGACCTGTAACTACTTCTTTAAGAGGCTCCTCTGTCTTCCACTCGTTACCTGTATTAATGGCACCTGTTTGAACTTGTTATCAGTATAAAAGACATCTGTCCACAACCTCAAACAGTCAGACTCCAAACTCCACTATGGCCAAGACCAAAGAGCTGTCAAAGGACACCAGAAACAAAATTGTAGACCTGCACCAGGCTGGGAAGACTGAATCTGCAATAGGTAAGCAGCTTGGTGTGAAGAAATCAACTGTGGGAGCAATTATTAGAAAATGGAAGACATACAAGACCACTGATAATCTCCCTCGATCTGGGGCTCCACGCAAGGTCTCACCCCATGGGGTCAAAATGATCACGAGAACGGTGAGCAACAATCCCAGAACCACACGGGGGGACCTAGTGAATGACCTGCAGAGAGCTGGGACCAAAGTAACAAAGGCTACCATCAGTAACGCACTACGCCGCCAGGGACTCAAATCCTGCAGTGCCAGACGTGTCCCCCTGCTTAAGCCAGTACATGTCCAGGCCCGTCTGAAGTTTGCTAGAGAGCATTTGGATGATCCAGAAGACGATTGGGAGAATGTCATATGGTCAGATGAAACCAAAATAGAACTTCATTGTAAAAATTCAACTTGTCGTGTTTGGAGGAGAAAGAACACCATACCTACTATGAAGCAGGGGGGTGGAAACATCATGCTTTGGGGCTGTTTTTCTGCAAAGGGACCAGGATGACTGATCAGTGTAAAGGAAAGAATGAATGGGGCCATGTATCGTGAGATTTTGAGTGAAAACCTCCTTCTATGAGCAAGGGCATTGAAGATGAAACGTGGCTGGGTCTTTCAGCATGACAATGATCCCAAACACATCGCCCGGGCAATGAAGGAGTGGCTTCGTAAGAAGCATGTCAAGATCCTGGAGTGGCCTAGCCAGTCTCCAGATCTCAACCCCATAGAAAATCTTTGGAGGGAGTTGAAAGTCTGTGTTGCCCAGTGACAGCCCCAAAGCATCACTGCTCTAGAGGAGATCTGCATGGAGGAATGGGCCAAAATACCAGCAACAGTGTGTGAAAACCTTGTGAAAACTTATAGAAAACGTTTGACCTCTGTCATTGCCAACAAAGGGTATATAACAAAGTATTGAGATGAACTTTTGTTATTGACCAAATACTTATTTTACCGAGGAATTTACCAATTAATTCATTAAAAATCCTTCAATGTGATTTTCTGGATTTTTTTTTCCTCATTTTGTCTCTCATAGTTGAGGTATACCTATGATGAAAATTGGAGACCTCTCTCATCTTTTAAGTGGGAGAACTTGCACAATTGGTGGCTGACTAAATACTTTTTTACCCCACTGTATATATATATATATATATATATATATATATATATATATATATATATATGCATCTATCTTAAAAAAAATATTTTACAGATGCTAGTTAAGAGTCCTTTTTGTACCCTAATCCTAACTATAAACACAAAGGGCCATATTTTGGTAGTCTAGTCTGAAGTCATTTGTCTTTGGCGCAGGGTGCATTTTTGGATGTGTCCAAGTCCATTTTGTTATGACAACAGTGGGAAAACGGTATATGGCTGGGCAAAAAGTGCAACGACGCTGGTCTAATTATTCAGAGATGTGTTTTGGATAATCCACTACAAAATGCTCCTGACCATCCCTTTAATGCATAAGGGCTTATTATCTAAAATGAACTCTGATCATGATGGCTTCCTTAAGACGGGTTTTGCGTTGGCCAAAGAGCATGTGCATCAGCTAAAATGTTGACAATAGCTGCTTGGCATTAAGGCAGGCAATAATCACAGTTGATGCTCAGTTAGTTATTTTATGGAGGACTATCGGGAAGAGAAGATGAACACTTGGGCTGAACAATCATGCTGAATTTAATAGGTTTAATGTAGCCTGCACAGATGCAACTCTCAGACATGAATGGATTTGAAACTTATGGAAAAAAGGATGATGCACTGAATAATTTCATAAACCCACTCACATTTTTACCCCTCTGTGCAGTGAAAAGCTCTGTTTGCTATAATTTCATATCATCAAATAATGCTTCCACATAGTCAGGTTTCTCTGCTGCACTATGAGTCTACAACCACTTGAAAATTTGCCTACATGTGCTCAGAGCTGTGGTGGGGATTTGAGCGTACTATACAATCACATTCAGTTTGACAAATACCAAACTGCATTGAAATGATCGTACAACCACTTTTCTATTTTGCTCACATTTGATAAATGGGGGGGCATTGCAACTGTAACCCTCCACCTTGTTATTTGATGTTATTTACATGACAACTAATGGCTGCTACAACAAAGCACACATAAGTTGGGAGCCACACCTGCTGGCAAAAATTACAAGAATTTTATTAAGTAATGTCATTTGCACTTTAATTTAGGGTCTCCGTTTTGTATGCTGCTATTGATTTTTGATTACATATAATATTAATTTAACATTATGTATGACATTACAGTGGCTGTTAATGATTTATGGAATGCACAAAAACAAAAATAATGTCTCTTAAATAGTTCTTCAAACAGCTCTGTGGCTCTTTAGAGAATTATCGCTTACCAAAGTATCTCTTTATCTAGAGGATGGCGCTTTATATCCATGGTTTTTAACCAAGGTTCCCTGGAACATTCAGATTTCTGTGGTAAATTTTTGAATTTCACTTCTTAATTGATCCAAAAAATTGCAAACAATTCATGTTTATTGTACATGGCTTCTGTTGGCATCCATGCACAACAACAGCAACTTTCAATCTTTTGGATTGGTTAAGAAGTGAAATTAAAACATTTCCAAGCGACATCTGAATATTCCAGGGAACCCTGGTTAAAAACATTGCTTTATATGATTCTTCTCAGAACTACTACTTCTACTGAAACAGGATGGAGCCTGATTGCTGGACATTTCAGAAAACAGTTCCTTGAAGAACTTCATAAAAGGTTCTTTATGGAACTCAAAAATTGTTCTTCCATGGCATCACTTTGAAGAACCTTTTGGTTCCCACTAAAAAAAAAATATGCAGGTAGTGTACAGTTGTTGGAAACTGGCAACTATTGGCATTTATTCTCCTGAACTGAATACTGAAAAGTACACTACAAATGCAAAACAGTTTGATAGAACCACAACTGGTGTGTTCATGGTGATGAGTAATCCCTTTGCCTACTGCAAGAAAGAGACTGCAGGAATTCTACCAAGCAGGCAATGATAGACTGTAATTGTACTGTCTTAAACAAGCCAAAAGTACTTATCACATTCTGTATCGATTTTACAATTCAAATAATAATTCTCTAAGCATTAGATAAGATAAGATAAGCCTTTATTAGTCCCACAACGGGGAAATTCCAGGATTGCAACAGCACAGGGATAGCAACACTCAGAGCAACAATCAGAAGGCAAGAAAAAAAAAAAAAAACAAGCAAGCAAGAGCAGCTAATAAACATATGTACGTATTACTATAAAATATATATATATACACACACACACAGACACACAGTGCAGAGCATTGTAGCTGGATGGAATAAATATATGAATATATGAACACACAGTGCAGAGCATTGTAGCTAGATGGAATAAATATGTAAATATATAAACACCCACAGTACGGAGCATTGCAGCTAGGTGGAATAAATATGCAAGTATATAAACACACACAGTGCGGAGCAATGTAGCTAGATGGAATAACATGTAGATATATAAATATATAAACACCCACAGTACGGAGCATTGCAGCTAGACGGAACAAATATGCAAATATATAAACACACACAGTGCAGAGCATTGCCGCTAGATGGAATGAAACAGCATAACCGTCTACCCAGCTATCCTGCATGGTATGATTATGTGCCCATACACACTCTCACCCTCCATAGCGACCGGCATGCTCCTAGTTGTATGCCGGAGAGGACCACTGTGTAAGTCTATTGCATCTTCTGCATTCAAAAAACTATTAGTTTGTTACGTCTTTTTTGCTATCTCTGCGAGCAGCCCTGCTTAGGTTGTACAGTCTGACAGCCGTTGGTAGGAAGGACCTACGAAACCTCTCGGTTGTGCACCTGGGATGATGTAGTCTGCTGCTAAGTGAGCTCCTCAGTGCATTCAGTATGTCCTGCATAGGGTGGAACTCGGACTCCAGCAGAGATGACAGTTTAGCCACCGTCCTTCTCTCTCCTATCTCCTCCATCGGATCAAGGCGCTGCCCCAGGACAGAGCTAGCTTTCTTAATCAGTTTGTTCAGTCTCTTCCTATCGGCTGCAGTAATGCCACTGCCCCAGCAGACCACTCCAAAAGTGATGGCTGATGCCACCACCGTGTCATAGAATGACTTCAGCAGCGCCCCTTGTACACCAAAAGACCTGAGTCTCCTCAGCAGGAACAGCCTGCGCTGTCCCTTCTTGTAGAGTGCATCAGTATTGTGTGACCAGTCTAGTTTATTGTTCAGATGAATACCCAGGTACTTATAGGATGTCACCATCTCGATGTCTGTTCCCTGTATATTTACTGGTACTGTGAGGGGCTGCCCATGCCTGCGGCAGTCCACCACCAGCTCCTTAGTTTTCCTCGCGTTGATCTGGAGGCAGTTCCGATGGCACCAGTCCACGAAGTCCTGGATAAGCCCTCTGTACTCAGCTTCATCTCCATTGGAGATGAGGCCAACGATCGCAGAGTCATCAGAGAACTTCTGTAGATGGCAGTGTGTTGTGTTGTGTGAGAAGTCCGCAGTATAAAGAGTGAACAGGAAGGGAGCCAGCACCGTTCCCTGGGGGGCCCCCGTGCTACTGATGATCGTGTCGGACACACAGTCCCGGGTTCTCACAAACTGAGGCCGGTTCGTGAGGTAGTCCAGGATCCATGATGACAGGTGCTGGTCCACCCCTGCGCGCAGCAGCTTGTCCTTCAGGATCATCGGTTGGATGGTGTTGAAAGCACTGGAGAAGTCAAAGAACATGATCCTCACCATATTCCCGGGCTTCTCCAGGTGGGACAGAGAACGGTGAAGGAGGAAGATCACCGCATCCTCCACCCCAATGCCATGCTGGTAGGCGAACTGGAGTGGATCCATCGCTGGTTCCACCAGGGGGCGGAGGTGAGCAAGGAGCAGTCTCTCCAGGGTCTTCATCAAGTGGGACGTCAAGGCCACCGGTCTGTAGCTGTGCAGGTCTTTGGGGTGGGAAGTTTTTGGTACAGGTACCACACAAGATGTTTTCCACAGCTGTGGTACCCTCCCCAGTTTCAGGCTCATGTTGAAGATATACGTCACAATCCCACACAGCTGGTCTGCACAGGACTTGAGGAGCTTTGCGCTGATGCCGTCCGGTCCCGGCGCCTTCCTCGCCTTGATCTTCCTCAGCTCCGTCCTCACCTGGGTCCTGGTCAGGGTCAGGATGGGGGGCTGTGTGTTGGGAGTGGGGGGGTGTTGGTAGAGTGGGGAGTGGGCAGCAGGACTTGATTTCTTTAGAGGCAGCAGTGGTTGTTGTGCAGTCAGGGGGGAGGGCGGTTGGTCAAATCTATTGAAAAACAGATTCAGGTTGTTCGCCCACTCCCTGCCCCCTGTGGCCTGGGGGGAGGTATTCTGGAGCCCCGAGATGGTTTTGAGGTTTCTCCAGACCCCGCTGATGTCGCTCTGTTGCAGCTTGTCCTCCATCTTCTTCCTGAAGCTGTCCTTGCCTTCTCTGATCTTTCTCCTCAGCTCCCTCTGTACGGACTTCAGCATCTCCCTGTTCCCTGACCTGAAGATCCTCTTCTTCTCTCTCAGAAGTGTTTTAATCTCAGGGTTGATCCAGGGTTTGTTGTTTGAGTGACGCCGTATGGTCTTGGTGGGAACGGATTTGTCCACACAGAAGCTGAGGTAGCCCGTGAAGGTGTGAATGAGGCCATCGATGTCCTCACCATGTGGATCGCAGAGCTGCTTCCAGGCGGTGGCTTCAAAACAGCCCTTTAGGGTGTCCATTGTCTCCTCAGACCATAACTCCACAGTGTGCATGGCCGGAGGTTGTCTGTGCACTAGGGGTTTGTACACCGGCCGGAGATGAACCAAGTTGTGATCCGATCTCCCGAGTGGGGGTAGTTGTGATGAGGTGTACGCCTCCTTAGTGTTTGCGTAGAATAAATCCAGTGTTTTATTGTCTCTAGTGTGGCATGTGACATACTGGGTGAACGTGGGTAGAATGGGAGACAGTGAAACATGGTTGAAATCGCCTGAGATGAGGAGAAGAGCATCTGGGTGTTCTGTCTGCAGCCTGCTGGTTACTGAATGGATGACGTCACGTGCTGTCCCAGCGTTCGCCGTCGGATTTGCATAAACAACAATGCAGATCACGTGTGAGTGTTCTCTCGGGAGATATGTAGGCCTCATGCTAACAGCTAGCAACTCAATGTCTTTGCTGCAGTGTCGTTGTTTAACAGTGATATGTCCCGGTCTGCACCAGTTGTTGTTAACATACATGATCACTCCACCGCCCCTAGCCTTGCCACTGTCTGGTGTTCGGTCAGCTCGTATCATGTGAAAACCCTCCAGCTCAATGTTAGCATCTGCTGCTAGTTCAGTTAGCCACGTCTCAGTAAACAAAAGGAGAGAGCACTCCCGGTATGTGCTATCATAACGGGAGATAGCCGCTAGCTCATCTAACTTTCCCAGTATCGACCGTACATTTCCCATGACAACAGATGGAAGGGAGGGTCTGTACCTTATATTTTTTGTCCTCCGCCTTACTCCAGCCCGGCAGCCGCGGCGTTTTCGCCTCAGTTCTCTCGGTATGTCGAGTATTTCCAATGGGACCGGGTGGCGGTTGAATGCTAGCAGCTGTTCTCTGCTGTATCGTATCCTGCTATAGACAGTGGCTCCGTCCACCGGCTCAGGAGACATTTAGGACGATCTGTGTGTCCGTGATATAAGTGGGGTGAAAAAAAAAGACGGATCAAAAGAGAGAGGAAGGGAAAAAGACTCGGAATCGAGCCGCTGTTGCAAAAGGCAGCCGACTCGTGTGGCGCCCCTAGATAATATAACCTTGCTTGACATAACCTTGCTCCCACAATAAATCAATGATTTATCACGTTCTGTTGTCTTGAGTATTCCTTTACAGTGATAGAAGAAACTTGGCTGTTTATTTTCCCTCAAGTCTGTATCACACACTGTCACTTTCTTGCAGTGCCCACATTTTTCTTTTTTATTTCATTTCCAAAGAAGCTGCCCTTCTAAAAGACCTGGTTGACTAACTGGAGCGATTAGAGCGAACATCACAGAGGATGTTGCTGAAGCTGTAATAAACAGTTGAATTGAACATGATCTTATGTTGAGAAATGCTTCTCCAGATTCACAGTTATACTGAAAAATGTGGTAATTATTTACTTTATAAGCCTGGTAAGTGATGGCAGGCATCTGCAGGCCCCATTAACATAGCTCAATACAATGACCTGAAGCAATACTGACTTTAAAAGGTCCTGGAAATGGAAAGGTGTATCTTCTGAACACAGATATCTGTTCTCAGAAAAATGTAGTCTTTAACCACCTCAAAAACTAAATAGGCAGCTTCTTTGTTAATGCTACAGCTATGCTAATGGAATACATGATAGGATATGCTGTGACTAAGCAACAGACAACATGCAAAAGAGTCTTATCTAAAAATCTCTGCTCACACTGTCAAGGCTGTATGTCACGCATCCTCATCCAGATCAAAAAATATTTACACGTAAAAGTGCATGAAGTGTTAATTACTTGAAAAAAACCTTGTCAAGTATTTTCACTCAAAAAAAAATCTAAATTTTACTGAGGCTAGTCTTAAGTAAAGTGTACTTCCTACAAAAAGTACATGTTATAAATATACTCTAGTAAAGTTTACGAAGAACTTTATATTTCAGGTAAAAAAAAAAAAATACTTATGCATTGGTAGTAAATTTTATTCATTTACTCCAAAACCTTAAAATTTATTTTCAGCATTCATTTTTTTAGGGTTTATCAATGAAGTATCTATTAAGTCATTTTTACTTTGTATGTATATTGTCACGTATAAAAATACTTCACTTCTAAATTATTATTAGAAAACAATGTCATTTTGTCCTTGCAGCCCTGGTTTGGGAGTTCTTGCAGCTTGTTCTTGATACATCAACGTGGCTGAACTTTTTTCTTGTGTAGTGTCCAAGAACTAATGTGTGACTGGTCAGAAATTGGATTTTCCCAGGAGTTCTGCACTTGTGTTTCTTGTGAAGTATGAAATATCCTGGCCAGAAATAACTTGGTTCTTGTTCTTGCCACCTCAAGAAAAAGAACACATTTCTCTGTTCGTGCGGAGTATGTAAAGGCCTTAAGGTTTTTAGTCTACACAGACGAGAGATGCTGTCCATTTTTTTGCAAATCATACATTATCAATATAAATATAAAATTGGCTATGCTAGTGTTATTATTTCCTTCTACTAGCTAAAATATACTGGAGGCTAACATATACAGTGCATCCGGAAAGTATTCACAGTGCTTCACTTTTTCCACATTAGTTATGTTACAGCTTTATTTCAAAATAGATTCAATTATTTTTTCTTCAAAATTCTACACAGAATACCCCATATTGACAATGTGAATAAAGGTTTTTTGAGATTTTTGCAAATTTATTAAAAATAAAATAAGAAATGACATGTACATAAGTATTCACAGCCTTTGCCATGAAGCTCAGAATTGAGCTCAGGTGCATCCTGCTTTCACTGATCATCCTTGAGATGTTTCTACAGCTTAATTGGAGTCCACCTGTGGTAAATTCAGTTGTTACCTCCGCCAAGGAGGTTATGTTTTCATCGGCGTTGGTTTGTCTGTCTGTCTGTCTGTTTGTTGGCAACATAACTCAAAAAGTTATGGACGGATTTTCATGAAATTTTCACAGATTGTCAGAAATGGGGTATCCTACAGATGATTAGATTTTGGTGGTGATCCGGATCACCGTCCAGAAGAAAACCGCCATTATGGAAAATGCCATTTTCGTGAATAACTACTGAACCACTAATCCTATCATTGTCAATCCAATTGCTAGTCATATGTTTTCATGGTCAAGGAATCTGAAAACGTACACACAAACACTATATGGGGGGAACTGTGGTGCTTGGCGGAGGTCTGCACTCTCTGAGTGCTTTTCTAGTTTGGACATGATTTGGAAAGGCACACACCTGTCTATATAAGGTCCCACAGTTAGTGCATGTCAGAGCACAAACCAAGCATGAAGTCAAAGGAATTTGTCTTGACCTCCGAGACAAGATTGTCTCTGTCATAAACTCTCTGTGCGCTTTACCATAGCGCACGGAGAAGTAGAGGGATGGAAGGATTTAAGCGCAGAGTTTCTCCACACACACATTTATTGACATGTACTGTACACAAATAAGGAGGAACAAGTAGGTTACAATATACAATAAATGCACTCGGGAGAGCGCGGAAGACTGTGGGGAGTTCAACTTACTCGGGGGGAGCGCAAACTGGGCAACAGCCTAAGCGTAGCGATTATGCTGCGAGAAGAAACGCCACCAGAAGCCTAGCAGAATCATTGCAAGAGGAAACGCTTCTGGTCCAGCGTAGCAGCAACAGTCCAGAAAGTCCAATTCTCTCCGCAAGCAAAATCCAAATGTCCTTCCCGACGTGACGGTCACACCATGGAGAACGAGAGCAACTTGTACAATGACTCAGCGGCGTTTGTCTAGCAAAGAGTCGCTTAAATACAAATGCCACTGGCCACACAAATTGGGCACACCTGGGCAAGGCGTGGGAAAGATAATTACTGGGGCTGGGAGCAGGTGAGGAAGGTGAGGTGGAGTGGTTGGACCTGCAGACTGTCAGCAGCATGAGAAAAAATAGATCACAGATGCTGACTAACAGCTGCTGGTCAGGCAGTGGCTATGGTAAAGGAATCGGTACAAGAATACACAAAATGCACATAAACAATGAAACCAAAACCCACAGAGAGATCGAGACCGAGCTAGGGGAAAGCCAAGCCGGCTCGGCTCGTGACGGGGCCCATCCTTTAAGGGGTGGATTCCCAGACACCCCAGGTAACATCAAGAAGACCCCCCCCCCCCCCACAACAGTTGTGGACCGAGTCCGATGGCCTGCCGGAACACATGAGCCATCTGACCCGAGGAGTCAATTCTTCTGGCGGCCGGCCCACATTGATTAGCCACCAGGACTGAAGGGGTGAAGCAGGAGGTGGCCTGCCCACCAGAAGGCTCCCTGGTGGATAACAGGAACGAAGAAAGGGGACCTCCATGGTGTAGGGCAGGGATAAGGGGACCACAGCATCCTCAGGGTGGTCCGCAACTGCACTTGTGGTGGACCCTGACTGGGCCAGCTCCGCTGCACCCGCGGTGGACCCTAACCGGGCTGGCTCTGCTGCACCCACGATGGACTCCAGTGGGAGCCTCGCTGCACCCATGATGGGCTCCAGCGGGAGCCTCACTGCACCCACGGTGACCTCCGGCTGAGGCTCAGCTGCATCCACGGTGACCTCCGGCTGAGGCTCAGCTGCACCACGACGGTCCCGGTCTGAGACATGGCTACACCCACGATGGGCTCCGGTTGGAGCATTGTTGCACCAGCAGTGACACCCATCGGGGGCCTCATTGGGAGGTGGTGCTCCTGACGCCACCTGGCACTGGATCCCAATCCTCGGCAGCCTCCGGTGAAGTCAGCTGCTCTCCGGCAACCCTGGCAGGGGGCTCCGACCGTGGAAGGAGAGAAAAAGAGACCGGGTCAGGGTCGCCGGCAGCGGCAGAGCCCGGTGAGGCAGCCCCGAGAGCTACTACGAGCTGCCCTGGGCCCTCCTTGCCATGAATCGGGCAGTGTTACATTGACATATGAGGTTTTGACATAATGGAGAACACTTGCCTGAACTCAGGCTCCACCGCCATCCAGGACTCCGGTGAGTTGGGGTGTGTAGCTTCCGTCATCGCTCCCAGTGCTGTGCCCCAGTCGGCCTCCTCTGGGGCTGCCAATGTCCCATCGTTGTCAGTAGGCAACCCCGGTGATGGTAGCTCCTCTCCGGCAACCCTAGTGAGGGGCTCGACAGGCAAGGGAGAGAAGGAAAGGTTAGGGTCTCCGGCAGCGGCAGAGCCTGGCAAGGGGAGCCCAGGTGGGGCCAAGAGCCGCACCCGACTCTCCTCCCCAAGAGCCAGACAAGATCTCTCAATCATAGGCAATTGGACTGCAGGAGAGATAACTTGCCTGTGCTCGAGCTCTACCGCTGTCCAGGACTCCGACGCTGTTGACGGTGACGGTCTGGATCCTTTCGGCTGGGGGTCTGGTCCAGGGGATGACTCTGCTGCGGCGGTCACCACAGCAGGCGTGATGGTGGTTGCAGTATTGGTCCTCTGACGCGTGGTGGTGGCAGCATCATGCTGTGGGGATTTTTTTCAGAGGCAGGAACTGGGAGACTAGTCAGGATAGAGGGAAAGATGAATGCAGCAATGTACAGAGACATCCTGGATGAAAACCTACTCCAGAGCACTCTTGACCTTAGATTGAGGCGACGGTTCATCTTTCAGCAGGGCAGCGACCCAAAGCACACAGCCAAGATATCAAAGGACTGGCTTCAGGACAACTCTGTGAATGTCCTTGAGTGGCCTAGCCAGTGCCAAGACTTGAATCCAGTTGAACATCTCTGGAAAGATCTGAAAATAACTGTGCACCAACACTTCCCATTCAACCTGACCGAGCTTGACAGGTGCTGCAAAGAGGAGTGGGTGAAACTGCCCAAAGATACACTTTGGGCGACCCCCACAGCCTACGGACAAGCAGAGCGCTCAGCTGGAGCAATTAGCAGAACAGTGAGATGTATGGACTGATATCAATAGGCAGCCTCTCTCTGTCTAATACCGGCGCCAGTAATCCTGCTATTGATATGTGTGACTCTAATGCAAATGTCCATGCCTTCCTGCAGTTTACTGTGATGTTAATGTGCCATGCATGCATTGTCTAGCTGGGTATATAAGTCAACCATATCGCTTGCTCTCTTTCTTATTCTCTCTTGCTGATCACACGCATTGCCTGTTTGCTGACTAGAGACACAGGGCTCACTCCAGCGCGCTCCCACAGCGCTGGGGTGAACCCTCGTGCTGGAGGATGAAATAAACGCCCTTTTAAACTTCAGTTCGCCGTGTCCTGCCTGCACTTATTCCGTGCCTCCTGGTGACCCTTATTACCATCCGCCACACTGGTGACCCCGAAAGAAAGAACACGCTGATGACGAACGGACGCAGCCACCGGCGGTGACTCCGACGACGAATGAACGCAGCAGCCTGACGCAAATGGACTGCCCTCCCTTCTGCCACGCGGGAGACCTTGACGCAGAGCCAACACCACTCGAACTCTCCGGAGATCATCCACGACCGGGAAAGCTGCAAGAAGCGTCATGGTGCGACCCTCTCCTGAGATTGGGACATCCACGCTGGGACCGGCCGAGGGACAAAGAGCGTCTACTCCCTCTCACCGCTCCTCCGCATCCACACGAGCGCGCACGCACCTCGTCCTCTCTCCACGACGGCGACCTTCAGGGCCGGACGGAGAACGCAGCACGTGAACCAGAACGCACCATGACCCGGCACGAGCAAACGACAGCAACAGCCAAGACAGGGAGGACCATCGGCGTCGACGACGTTGATCTCCATCAAGCTCCCTGACCCTGATTTGCCTCGCGACAGCGGACCTGCCATGCACAGAGGCCCCGCATGAGAACAGCGCAGCTGGAAGGTACGTGGCCGCAGCGCGCGCCGTGCACCAGAGACAAGCTGGCTCTACAGACTTATACATCGTCCCCCGCTGCTGCGCACACGGCTCTTCAGGGCTGCTCACACACCTGAAGCAGACACACAGCACACAGGATTTTGTATGGGTCTCAGCCACGGCGCACAATGGGAATCCAGCCGTCAGCTGTCCCCGAGGGCTTTAGGGCTGCGTGCGCACCTAAAGCCAAAACGCCAAGTCCCTCACACAGCTTCAGCTCCTGTTCTTTCTTCATGGCTGCTACGCGTCCTCGCAGTACTGAACCGCAAGGGTAGTCAGAGACAAATTTTTCTTCTCACAGCCGCTGTGGATCTCCGCCACGTTCAATGGGACAGCCCCTCATCATCGTGGATCCACATGCAATTTTTGCACGGCCCAGACAACTTCGCCGTCCCGAGCCGGCACTTGCTACCCCCACCCCCCTCTCTCCACCTCCGCCTGCACAGAGCTTTTCCCGCAGCTCCCTACCAAAGCCGGACGATCGAGGCCTCAGGCCCCTGCTGACCCCTCTGGGGGGGAGTGGTGTGGGCGACCCCCACAGCCTACGGACAAGCAGAGCGCTCAGCTGGAGCAATTAGCAGAACAGTGAGATGTATGGACTGATATCAATAGGCCGCCTCTCTTTGTCTAATACCGGCGCCAGTAATCCTGCTATTGATATGTGTGACTCTAATGCAAATGTCCATGCCTTCCTGCAGTTTACTGTGATGTTAATGTGCCATGCATGCATTGTCTAGCTGGGTATATAAGTCAACCATATCGCTTGCTCTCTTTCTTATTCTCTCTTGCTGATCACACGCATTGCCTGTTTGCTGACTAGAGACACAGGGCTCGCTCCAGCGCGCTCCCACAGCGCTGGGGTGAACCCTCGTGCTGGAGGATGAAATAAACACCCTTTTAAACTTCAGTTCGCCGTGTCCTGCCTGCACTTATTCCGTGCCTCCACACTTGGGTTCCCTTATTTCATCCGCCACAACACTACCGTTCAAAAGTTTGGGGTCACCCAGACAATTTTGTGTTTTCCATGAAAAGTCACACTTTAATTTACCACCATGAGTTGTAAAATGAATAGAAAATATAGTCAAGACACTGACGAGGTTAGAAATAATGATTTGTATTTGAAATAATAATTTTTTCCTTCAAACTTTGCTTTCGTCAAAAAATCCTCCATTTGCAGCAATTACAGCATTGCAGACCTTTGGCATTCTAGCTGTTAATTTGTTGAGGCAATCTGGAGAAATTTCACCCCACGCTTCTAGAAGCTCCTCCCACAAGTTGGATTGGCTGGATGGGCACTTCTTGCATACCATACGGTCAAGCTGCTCCCACAACAGCTCAATGGGGTTTAGATCTGGTGACTGCGCTGGCCACTCCATTACAGATAGAATGCCAGCTGCCTGCTTCTTCTCTAAATAGTTCTTGCACAATTTGGAGGTGTGCTTTGGGTCATTGTCCTGTTGTAGGATGAAATTGGCTCCAATCAAGCACTGTCCACAGGGTATGGCATGGCGTTGCAAAATGGAGTGATAGCCTTCCTTATTCAAAATCCCTTTTACCCTGAACAAATCTCCCACCTTACCAGCACCAAAGCAACCCCAGACCATCACGTTACCCCCACCTTGCTTGACAGATGGCGTCAGGCACTCTTCCAGCATCTTTTCAGTTGTTCTGCGTCTCACAAATATTCTTCTGTGTGATCCAAACGCCTCAAACTTCGATTTGTCCGTCCATAACACTTTTTTCCAATCTTCCTCTGTCCAATGTCTGTGTTCTTTTGCCCATATTAATCTTTTTCTTTTATTGGCCAGTCTCAGATATGGCTTTTTCTTTGCCACTCTACCCTGAAGGCCAGCATCCCGGAGTCACTTCTTCACTGTAGATGTTGACACTGGCGTTTTGCGGGTACTATTTGATGAAGCTGCCAGTTGAGGACCTGTGAGGCGTCTATTTCTCAAACTAGAGACTCTAATGTACTTACTTCTTGCTCAGTTGTGCAGCGGGGCCTCCCACTTCTCTTTCTACTCTGGCTAGAGACTGTTTGTGCTGTTCTCTGAAGGGAGTAGTACACACCGTTGTAGGAAATCTTCAGTTTCTTGGCAGTTTCTCGCATGGAATAGCCTTCATTTCTAAGAACAAGAATAGACTGTTGAGTTTCACATGAAAGTTCTCTTTTTCTGGCCATTTTGAGCGTTTAATCAACCCCACAAATGTGATGCCCCAGATACTCAACCTGCTCAAAGGAAGGTCAGTTTTACAGCTTCTCTAACCAGCTAAACTGTTTTCAGCTGTGCTAGCATGATTGCACAAGGGTTTTCTAATCATCCATTAGCCTTCTGACGCAATGAGCAAGCACATTGTACCATTAGAACAATTAGTTATCTTCCTTGAAAAAAACAGTGCTTTTCTTTCAAAAATAAGGAAATTTCTAAGTGACCACAAACTTTTGAACGGTAGTGTAGGTGTGCCAATCTTTTGGTATCATATTCAAAAAGACTTGAGGCTGTAATTGTGGCCAAAGGTGCATCAACAAAATATTAAGCAAAGCTGCTTATTTTTTTTTTAATAAATTTGCAAAAATCTAAAAAAAACCCCCACATTTTTTTTATATTGTCATGGGGTATTGTATGTAGAATTTTGAGGAAAAAATGAATTTAATCCATTCTGGAATAAGGCTGTAACATAACCAAATGTGGAAAAAGTGAATCGCTGTGAGTACTTTCCAGATGCACTGTAAACATTTTTGCAACCTCAGCTTTTTTTTTTTTTGTAGCTAGCCCTAATGAGCAAAGAGGTATCATTCTCAGGTGTCACTGAGTATGTGGGACCCTACAGGCAGTGCCAGTGAATACACCACCTAAAAAGCGAAGAAAATGACTTCAGGCAGATACACACTTTAATGCGACTAGCAAGCCAGCAAAAAACTGCAGGTCAGCGCATTCTTGTTCCCTCCATCTAAGTAATGATGACAGCATTTTGGACTAATGCTACAAAGATTATCTTGGGGTCATTTCCACTGCCAAATGTATTCTATATAAACAGCCTCCATAGGTTGTGAGAGTGCAAGAGTTACCCTCTCATGCAGGCTGCCTGAACATGAGCCCAGTGCATTTTACATTGCACAAATGTCTGTCTATCTCTTGCTACATCAGAAAAATGAGTCAATTACTGTAGGTGCCGTGGAGAGGTTCTCTCTTTTAATTTTTTTCCCTCTTTTTCAAGCAGACACACACACACACACACACGCACACACGCACAAACACTACACATCAATGACGGAGAGCAAAATGAGGCGGAATTCAAAGCACAGCATTGCATTACAGAGCGGGTTCCAAGATTAACTCAGAAATAGTTTCAGAGCACTATTTCACTTCCTGAATTTTTTAAGTGTCTTTTATTCTCCCTTACTAAGAAGCATTTGCAAGGTGGTGTTCTGTTTTACAATCTACTTCACATTCATCTTGCAGCTGTCACTCACTGCTGGAAGCTGCTGCCTACAGTATTTCAATTTGCGTCACTATTACTCACACTGGTATTCAAACAATTTGATTAGGGTGGATTTACACTACAACATTTGGACTAACTTTTACTGATGTTTTGGTAAACGTCTGGCTCTGCTGGCAAAAGTTGGTAAAAGTTAATGATAGTTGGTGTTTGTTGGCAGTTGCCTGCAAAAGTTGTGTTCTTTAAAAAATTTCAGCATGTTGAAAATTTGCCGAAGATTGGAAATGCACATTGGTGAAAGTTGTACTCAGTTTGTAAAAGTTCCTGAGGGCTAGGCTAAGTTATGCAGAGCTCGACTAATTAAGGCGCTTTTCCACTAGCCCCGCTCAGCCCCAATTGAAAACCCGGCTCTACTCACTTCGGTTCGGTTCTGCCTCGGTTGCTTTTCAACTACTGCTGGCGCACCTGCTGGCACACCTGCTGTGGGTGGGATTTGTTGAACAGCAGGCGGCGCCACACCCTCGTGACGTAAAACACGCGACCGAATCCTCCACAACAAACAAAATGGCTGATGACGAGGAGAGAAGGAAGGAGGAAGGAGAGAGGAATGACTGTGACATGAAACTGGTTAAATCTATGGTGCTGACTTGTTGTGCTCTGCACAATCTGTGTGAGAGTCATGGAGAGACGTTTCCAAATCAAACTTTCAGTTTGGATGCAGTTACTCTTTCTCTTAATAGCTCTGTGAGGAACCTTGGAGTTATTTTTGATCAGGATTTGTCCTTCAATTCACATATTAAATTTGTTTCTAAGACTGCCTTCTATCATTTGCGTAATATTGCCAAGATTAGGAGCATCTTGTCTCAGAGTGATGCTGAGAAGCTGATCCACGCTTTTGTTAGCTCGAGATTAGATTATTGTAATTCTTTATTATCAGGCTGTCCTAAAACATCTTTAAAAAGTCTTCAGCTGATCCAAAATGCTGCAGCAAGAGTTTTAACAGGTACTAGAAAGAGAGATCATATCTCTCCGGTTCTGGCCTCCCTTCATTGGCTTCCCATAGAGTTTAGAATTAAGTTTAGAATTAAGTTTAAAATCCTTCTTCTTACTTACAAAGCTCTAAACAATGAGGCTCCTTTTTATTTAAAAGATCTGATACTACCGTATCATCCTAACAGAGCACTATGCTCCCAAAATGCAGGATTACTTGTAATACCTAGAATCTCCAAAAGTACAATGGGAGGCAGAGCCTTCAGTTATCAAGCTCCTCTCCTGTGGAATCAGCTGCCAATCTGGATTCGGGAGTCAGACTCGATCTCTGTTTTTAAGAATAGGGCTAAAACCTACCTTTTTGATATAGCCTACAATTAGGGAGGGATCATGTGTTTCTGAACCCTCCCTTAGTTATGCTGCTAATAGGTTTAGTCAGCCGGGGGACCTCCAGTAATGCACTGGGCCTCACTCCTTTCCTCACTCTCTATGAAATATTTTTTTTTGCTGGTCATTAACATTTGTTTGTTCTCTCCCATAGATTGAGTCCCCATCGTGCTGTTTGCTCTCTACATGTCTGTTCTTTTCTTCTTCTCTATCCTCTCACACCCCAGCCAGTCGCAGCAGATGACTGCCCCTCCCTGAGCCTGGTTCTGCTGGAGGTTTCTTCCTGTTAAAAGGGAGTTTTTCCTCTCCACCGTCGCCAAGTGCTTGCTCACAGGGGATCGCCTGATTGCTGGGGTCTTTCTGCAACTGTGGGGGTCCCCCCTACAGTTGATAGTGCTATGAGATGACTGTTGTTGTGAAATGGCGCTATATAAATAAAGTTGAATTGAATTGAATTGAATTGACACTACATTGGATGATGCAGTAGATGAACCAGTGGTGGCAGCGGCACAGAGAGCAGAGGAGCAGGGTGGTGATATTGTAGCGAACTCAATATAAGCACCCTACTTGGCTTGACAAGTGGGTTGACCCTATTGGCGACACAGGTAGAGTGCGGGACTCCGGAGTGGGAGGTGTGAGTTCAAACCTCCCGGTGGGACGTCACCATGTCAAGCTGCACATTACAATATAACACGAGATGCTGTGATGCAATACTTGTCTATTTCATCCACATTTATGTGCATACATATTTCAAAAATGTTTTTTGTAAATAAAATGTTGTGCATGGTCCATCTACCTGTCCTCTTGTTCATAACGCTTATCTGTTAAGAAGGTGCGAAGCCATCAGCCTAATGATGAGTCCACACTTCTGTTGTGATAATTGCTCACGCTGAGCGCTCTGACAGCCCCGTACGCTGTGGGGGTCACACACAACATGTTCCTCCCCACACTCTCAATTTTTTTTCCCGTATATTTTTCTCTTTGGCGTACAGAACTGGCAATATGCCCGTATTTGCTAAAATTGCATTTTCCCCGTATTAAAATACGGCGAAACCGTATCACTTGACAGGTATGTAATTACATGCAGAAACACCGCACAGGCCATCTTCACAAAAATCCAGCTCGACAAGCCACTTTTGCTTAGGTGGAAATGCAAATTGAACGATAAATCATGTGCTGATACATGTCATATTTTCCCATGTAAAGGTCTCTCACTTTTACTTACAAATTGATTTTTAATTTTTGGGAAAAGGGAATATAAATTTTGCACTTGTTGGTAACAACAGTTTTGTGCAACAAAAACACAGTTGTGTATCCTTGTCCGATTTGTCTACTGTTATTAGTGCCAAATTTTTGCTAGATTCCTTCTTAATTTATTAAATTTTGACTGGTGATGCAACATTCAACTTACATGTACTTACCTTTATCAGTGTCTACTGTACAAGTTAAAGTACACCTGTACAACTGCTTATAACATAAAAAATGTTCCCGTTCAAGAGAAATGGATTCAGCATTGCAAATTTGTTTAAAATAAAAAAAAAACCTACCAAGACATTACGTTTCGTTGTGTTGTTAAAAATTAAATTACCATTAGAAGGCTATACACCTGACCTGATGAACAGCAGCATGTGGAGTGAACAGAGAATGGAATGTGTATGTAATTATTGGCTTTTCTCATACGGTGTCATAACAGATAAACCAGACTTTTGATGCAAACAATACAATTTTATTCCAGAAGCAAAATTTACAAACAAAAAAACAGACTGGGTGATGACATCTCTGCGAGCTCTTCCCTTCGTAACGCAGTGTCCTGCTCCAGGGCTTCACGCGCATCTGCCCGCACATCTGCGGCCACCTGTCGCAAATGCTGCATGTACTCCTGATTCTTGCCGCTGGTCATGTTGCCGTTCCAAGAGCCGCATCTCTTCGTCCTGCATGTTGACCATCGCTAATGTAAGGTCAGCGATGGGAGTTGTCTGTTTTCGTCTTGCCTAGATGGAAAGACAGAAAGGCATGGTCGTTAAAGCTGGATCACTACATATATTATGGAATTACACAGGTGAAAGTCTGTGGTGGAATGTCACTATTATATTATGCTTCATTGCTGTATATAAGCTGAACTGTCATGTTGCTGCCCCTCAGTAGAGCAGATTTTGCAACACGCAGGGTGCTGTCTTTGGCTGCAGCCCCCCTGCAAAACTAAAAAGGATTAAGATTAAGAATATGGATGGATGGATGGGTAATGTTTAAACTAGTTGCTTGTTGTGTGGCCGCAGAAATCTGAATGGGTTAATACAGTCAGCTGACGCGAAGCATTTCAATGAAGCATGTTGATTTCAACGGCAGTTCATGCACTTTGTTTGTCTAAAACAGGAGTTACAACAGCACCAATCACCACACCTAAAAATGGTTGTGGAACACCGATAAGTGAAGACCAAAGAATAACCTTTTTGTACATTTAAAAAGACATTTTCAATTAATTAATATGCAGCTACAGGAAATTGCATTAATCAATTTGGGACATAACTTGTTAGGCTCCAGCCCCCCCCGCGACCTGTAAAGGATTAAGCGGTAGAAGATGGATGGATGGATGGATGGATTTTCGACCCTGGTTTCCGCTGCTGGACCTGTTTCAACCCCAAAAAAAAAAAAATCGTGGTTATTGTGCCTTACCGGCACTTGAACGTGATCCAGATGGAGCTGGTGACGTGGCTGACATGGGAGTCGATCCAACTGGTGCTCAGCCAGACGCACACGCAGACGCAGCGCCAGGAGAGTCCGCTGTGTCTGTCCACTGAGGTGGACCCCTGTGATATGAACTGCGATTCTAGAAAGAAAATGCATGCAATTTAAAACTTAACACCAAAGTGCAACATGTACACAACACTCTACACACTTTAACCGGAATACAATAAGCGTAATTCAGCGTTTTGTTCGCGCTAATACTTAACACAAAGCAAGCGTGAATCTGCAGTTGGCTGCAAAACAATACGCAAGCCTCAGTAACAACCATTACCCACAATCTAACAACCTTCCTATTTCTTAAAAACAGTGAGCTTGGCACAGAAAGGATCAAGTGGCGAAAAGATGCGCAATATCAAAAAAACACTCACCATCCACGGTTTCCAAGGGCGTGACCGTGACAGTGATGTGTCGAGCCCAATGTCTCTCAGCGAACCACTTCCACTCTTTCTGATCCGCTGAACTTCGAGCAATGTAGTCCTTCACTGCTCTGTAATCGCTTTTCAGCTTTTTCAGCTTCTCCCGACACTGTTTGGCAGTACGGATGTGCCCTTGGGAAGCCATCTGCTCGGACACCTGCATTTCAAGTAGATCCTTCCAACTCGCGCTGGATGCGATCGTCGCCCAATATAGAAAGAAAATTGTGCACCTCCTAATATATAATATTAGGAGTATATTATTATATAAGTATATTATACAGTATATTAATATAATATACCGTATTAAAGGGGCGCACTGTGTTCACTGGCTGAACAATTACAAATGGCGGTCGTGGAGTAAATTCAGCAGAAAAAGTCGCTTTCATGACGTTACGACCTGACCAATCAGCGGCGACCAGTCTCTTAAAGTCATATCACAGCCATACTCAGCCCTACTCAGCCCGGTTAGACCCTGCCCTGGATCAGGTACGAAAAAAGTACCTGCTAACCGGTGCTGGGGCTAGTGGAAAAGCGCCTAAAGCGGGCTGAGTGGTGCGGTGTAGGGCTAAGTGAGGCTAGTGGAAAAGGGCCTTAAGTGGGCCTAAGTTAAGCTCCATTGGCAAACTTTGACTGAAATTCTGGTGGGAGCAGATGTTTTTAGATTGAAACTCACTTCAGACATGCACAGATGCAAGAGAAATGGAGAAAATGAGTGATTAAAAAAAAAGAAAAAAAAATATAATCTCCCAAAAATGAGTAAGATGAAGTATCTTGAATTAAGGCTGCATATGCTTGTTTTTTTGTCTGACAAGATATTTATTCTTGCTGTGCAGTTTTTGTCTAAGAAAATTTTACATGCTTTCGGATAGTTTTTCATCTGTTTTAAGCAATTTTACAAGCCAAATTTTCTTGCTTTGTTGGCAGATAATTTCACTTAAAATAAAAAATAAAAAAATTCTGGCAATAGATCATTTTAGTTAAAATTAGAAAAAAAAAATCCTCCAATAAAGTAAAATTAAACTGCTTAAAGCAAGTAAAATCTTACAGAAAATTGCACAACAAAAAAAATATTGTCTTGACAAAATTATCTTGTCAGAGAAAAAGCGAGCATATAGCCTTGATATAAGATATTTTATCTAATATTTCATTTTTTTGGTGTGACCTATACTGCTGCCTTCTTCTGCATAGGTACAAAAATCAGTCTAATCTCTCTTACACACACACACACGCGCGCACCAGCATCATGGACAGCACCACAGCCTAAATGCCAGATATCAGAAGATGACACTGATCAACAGTTTAATTGTTTAATTTAATTGTGACAGTAGAACACAAAGTCACATCAGTGAAGTGTTCCTGATTCAAACAATGCAAAACAGCAGCAATCAAAATCCTGCAGGTGTGAGTGGAAAGCATTACAAAGAAGAGCATGTCTTACCTTTTTAGAAGTATTTTCTTCTGGCCTTCTTTAAAGAAAAAAATCTTCATTACTTCCTTTAACTCCAACTCACAAATAACGTCATACTTTATTGCTATTGACATGAGGTTACACAGTCTGTTTAGTTGCATGCTTGATCAAGTACACTTTTTTTTAAATCAAATTCAGAATCCGCTGTCCCACACACAGCTGTCTGATGTAAGCAATCATGGCCTTTCACAGTGACCAGCTTTTTCTTGTGCTAGTCTCCATCTCTCAGCTTGTCTTCTCCACTGGTCTGCTCTCTTTCAGCTGGATCTGGCAGTGCCTGCTTTTCTTCTCCAGGTGAGTGATTTAACAGTCTTCCTGTCTGTCCATCTTCAGTCTCTGTTCAGTGAAACCTGCTCTCCAACTCTAGGTAACAGCCGAACTGCCTCCTTGGTGCAGTAATTAGCAACCCCACCTCCACTCCATGCTCCAGCTTAGAAAAATCCTTTATGCTTTAGAATTTTTTTGAGCAATTCCTTTTCCCTAAGCTCTTTTTCCCTAAATAATTTTATGAGTGCCACTCTCAAACTTTTTTCCAGACGTTTTGACCTAGCTAATCACTTCTTACCTCTCACTCATTTTCCAGAGCAGCAAGATAAACACAGAGAAGAGTAACTAAAAAGAAGCAAGACCCAAACTTTCGAAAGTATGGGAACATTTTACTGAAAATAAAGAAATGAAACAAGCCAGCTGCAGACTCTGCAAAGCAGACTTATCATGGCAGTACTACAGTGATGCATGAGCATGTGAAACAAAGACATTCCCGAGCCACGACATTTACTACTGCCTCTGCTTGGTAAGTTTTAGTGAGTAAAGAATGTTGTTTTCAGTGGCCAACTGTTTGAAGCTTTGAAAAATGACTATAATGTTAGTATGTGCTGTTTATGTTAGCTTAGCTGTTTGACAAAAAGCTTTCTTTGAGGATGGTTGCTGAGGGCTGAGCTGTTTTACAGTTTTTTTTTGGGGGGGGGGGTTGTGATTGCTTGCACACTAAAATTAAAAATGTCACACAATTAGTAAAACCTGACACTCAAGGAGCAAAATGTCAAGAAGCAAAAAATAGTCGTTACATTAGTCAACTACCAAAATAATTGTTTGCTG
Organism: Pholidichthys leucotaenia; assembly: GCA_020510985.1. Lineage (NCBI taxonomy): Eukaryota > Metazoa > Chordata > Actinopteri > Cichliformes > Pholidichthyidae > Pholidichthys > Pholidichthys leucotaenia. The sequence goes on along the minus strand of CM035848.1, from coordinate 267,613,609 downwards.
CAGCCCAATACACAAGCCATTTTTCAATTTTTCGTGATACAGAGATTGTTTTCCCACTGCCATGATAACAAAATAGACTTGAACACGCACATTAATGCACTCCACACCTTAGACAATAGACTGTTGACTAGATTTTCATAATAGGACCCTTATGGTGTTGCAGAGGACTAATATCTGATGTTGGTTGGGGAACGTCCTGGACATATCGTCAGCTGACAATGGGACATGCCATATCCATACCTAATATTAACATATATTGGGCAGCTCGGTGGTGTAGTGGTTAGCACTGTGGCAGCACAGTAAGCAGGTCATGGCATCGATTCCACCCCTGACCATCGTGGGTTCGATCCCACTCCCTGACCATCGGTGACCCTTCTGTGTGGAGTTTGCATGTTCTCCCCATGTCTGCGTAGGTTTACCCCGGGTACTCCGGCTTCCTCCCACAGGCCAAAAACATGCAAGTTAGGTTAATTGGAGACTCTACAGTGGCCCTAGGTGTGAATGGTGAAGGGATTGGCGCTGTACATCCATCAGGATCGATGCCCTGAATTTCCCTCTGGGATTAATAAAGTATACAAAAAAGTACCTATTGCAGGAAACCAGCGTACCCATAGTAAACCCGCACAGGGAGTGTATCCAAAGCCCACACAGAAAAGCTCAAGTTAAGCACAAGGTTGAAAACAACAGGATTCTAGATGTATGACTAACTATGGAACCACCACAACATCCCAACAGGGACAAAACATCTAAAGTAAAAAGTGAAGCATGAAAATGGCAGTATCAGATAGGACCAAAATTTTTGTCTTAATTTGTTTTGTTTTTTTTCCTGTTTCTGTGTAACAAGATAACAAAAACAGACCAGCTTCTGCTCCAAAATATAATGACCCACTGCCAGTTTATAATGAGCATGTTTGTCTTCTCTATAAATGAAATGAATATTTAATGATTCACTTCTGAAGCAATTACAAAATCATTGCCATGAGATTAACTGATACAATCAACTAATTTTCTCAAGTGAACATTTCATATTCGCCCACACCTGTAGAATCCACAGCACAGTCTACATCAGTGCTGCATGTTGAGATTCAGTTTGTATATCATACAACTTGAAGGAAAAAAGATTTTAAAAGGCCAGATAAAATTCAGTGGCAAAGGAGACTATTACCCAAAAGATCCTGGATGTGCCAAAAGCGTCAGCGTGACAGAGATGGGAAGCTGCAAGCATGCGGCAGCAGGGGATAAATGAATTCTTAATACCTCGCTGCATGGCGTCACTCTTTCTATCCCCTTCTGAATGTCTCTCTGCCTTTTCTCTCACTCTCCATCCCTCTCTTGTTTTTATTGTTCCCAAAGTGACACGCAGGAGGCAAACGACCCTCCGGTTTCCATGGAAGCCAATCGACTATCAAATTAAGTAAATCGTCACAATGGATGTCTTTTTGGTGGTGGTGGTGGTGGGGGGGGGGTGGAGATAGAAAAGAAAAAAAGAGAAAGTTGCATATAAGGATGTGAAAGTTTGCACCAAGTTCACATTTTAAAGTTTGATTTGATCATATCTTCAGGGACAGTAGTGGCCTAATGGCTAGGGATGTGGACTGGTGAGTGGAGGGTCGCTGGTTCAATCCCAGGAACGACAGTATCAGATCTGGGTGGGACAGATGACATACAGATGCCCCACCCTCATTAACCCCACTGTGGTGCCCTTGAGCAAGGCTTTTAACCCCAACTGCTTAAATGGAGCTGCTCAGTGACCACAGGTCAGTCTGTGGTTGTACTGGGCAGCTTCCAGGTGTGACTGTGTGAGTGTGAACAGGGTATCCTTGAAAAAGAGAGGCTGCCTCTCAATGGAATTTCCCTGTATAAATAAAGGTTAAATAGAATAAATAAAAATCTGCCGGGTTGCCATGCGCCTCAGCACACCCTGCTGCAAACTCACTGTGTACTCTCTTGTCCTTCAGGTGGCCAACATCTATCCTCACATGGGCAGATGGTGGCATCCTTCTGGATTTGAAGCGTATCTTCAGAGTTGCAACAACAAGGTGGTGATCAGTGCTGCGGAGCATGGCACTCCGAAAAACTCTTCACTTCTGAAGGAGTCTCCAGTGACCATCTACAAAGCTGTGATTGATCTCTTTCCACACATTGCCAGTACTGGAGATCCAAGTCCAACAATGGGAGTCTGGTCTCTGATACCAGGAGCCAGCGATCCTCAGCCCCATTCTTCTTGTATAGCCTAGGAGCATGTTGGAGCTCTCATCCCTGGTCCCAGAGCCATGAGGACTGATACACGACTCATAGCCAGTCCGTTCAGTGCCAGTGGTTGCACTGAACTCACCCAGGACAACAAGGGTGTCCCTCCCAGGGCATCTGGCCACCTCCAAACAGTGCGCAGAGTAGAACACTTTTTTGACGATGGTAGCACTTTCCCTGGTCGGAGTGTATACAGCAACTATGGACATGACATCAATAGAGTGTCTAATCCTAAATTGCATTATATGCTTGCTGACACGCGTGACACCCGATACCAAGTGAGCTAGCCAAACAGTGACTGCAATAGCCACACCCTCTTTATGCCAACTGTCCTGGGGACCAGACCAGTAATAGGTGTATCAACCAACACTGATCTGGTCCAGATCTAGATCGGCTGAGGCGGGATGCCTGACTTCTAAGAGTGCAGCAATGCCAACACCAAGTGTGCCCAACTCTCTTGATAATGGGGGAGCCAAACATCGTCACTGAGGGAAAGGAAGTTCCAGCTGCCCACACGGAGGGGACACCTCAGATTGAACCGAGGGGTCCGAGTTCCGGTGGATGATGCCTTAGCCCCACTTGACCCATAACACCCTCCACGACCTGGCTGTTCCGTGGGGTTCCCAGCATTGGGGTGTGGGGTTCCCCATTAGGGACTTAGCCTTCATATGAAAGGGCTATATGTCGATGGATAGCCACGTCGAAGGAACCACCACAGACCGGGTTTCATTTCTGGTGTCTTCGTTCATGAAGAGCAAAAGTTACAAGGGGGGTGCTAATCCCACCCATTAAGGCAAACCTTTAGGGGAAGAGGGCTTTCAAGTCCCCTTCAGCCGAAGCTACTGCTACCCCTTTTATGAATTAAAAGTTGTCAATTGTGAGCCAGTGCTGCTGGGACACAAGTTACGGTCTGATTACCCCTGGCTGGGTTGCCTGGTCGAGGGTGTCTGACGTTGCAAGACCTGAAACACTCAATGACCTCGAAACATTATTGATGATGTTTCCTGACGCTTGTGTGGATGTACTGTATCTACACACTGAAAATAAAACAGATCTGAAGTAGTATAAGCTAGCAAAATAATAATAATACTTGCATTTAAGAGTGATATCAACTCTTTATTTCTTAAAAGGTCAGAGCTATCCAGAAATTCTTTAACTTGGATTGAGCACAGAACTGTCTCATCTGTAAGTCTAAATGTGATGTTTCGTGTGCTGTTCTCATCATATCTACTACTAACTAACCTGCACTTATATAGCGCTTTTCTAGTCACAAAGACCACTCAAAGCGCTTTCACTAGTACTAACCCTCTATTCTAAGGGCCTATAGGAAACAGATATCTAGGGACAATTTAGAACAGCCAGTTAACCTAACATGCATGTCTTTGGATTGTGGGAGGAAACCGGAGCCCCCGGAGTAAACCCACGCAGCACAGGGAGAACATGCAAACTCCACACAGAAAGGTTCCGACCCCTGCCAGCCTGGGGATTCAAACCAGGAACCTTCTAGCTGTAAGGCAACAGTGCTAACCACTGCACCACCGTGCTGCCCATATCTGAGGGTATGGCACAGCCCATTTGTTCTGTAGCAACAACAACATTTACAGCTTTACTCTTCCGTCACTCTATGTCCCTCCTCCTCCATCTGGATAACGTTCAGAGACAATGGCAAGTTTTTTTGTTTTTTTTTCTTAACTGGAATTTTCCATCAAGGGTTCCTCAGTTAACTACAGCTGTCTAGAAAAGGGGAAAATGGTGTGTGTGTGTGTGTGTGTGCACGCATGTGCATCAGACAATGGTAAATGTCATGGGATATCGCACGGCAATGCTTCACAGCATCTCCTGTCAGCTCCTCTTTTTCCCTCAGCTGTCAGGTCAGAGGATCCCACACATTGCACACTCATGGAAATACAGACATGTGGATGGTAAAGCTCATATGAATAATGGATAATTGTCAGAATTACTAAGCTCTGTGAATGCCAAATTGTTCATGAGCAATCTGCCTTTATATTGAGTCATTAACAGCGGCAACACAGTCGAGGTGTGGGTAGGGTCTGAGTCTGTGTATCTGTCTATGTATCCGTGCTCTAACTCAAGGGAAAGTTATGATAGGATGACCACACTTGGCAAACTGGCTGACCATGGGAGTACCACCAAGCTCAAGGTCACAGAGTCATAAAAGGTCAAAATCGGGTTTTGCTTGTAACGACTTTATTTTGACAGACAGAATCACCAAATTTTTACACAATCTAGAATCGGATCTGGGACACCTATTGAATGACAAATGACCTTGAACTTTTATTTGACCTTGGAGATCAGTAAGGTCTGAAAATAGGTCATGGAGTCCCATCAGAATTAAAGCAGAAATTCAACCAATGATTTCTCCCATCATATGACATTCCAAGAGGGATAGGGCTGTAAGGTGAGGGTCTGCATCTCTGTTGAGTGCAGTTTCTGTTATTTTTGCTCCCTCCAAATAATTGTCAAGTTGTGATGCACAAAGAATCCATCCATCCATCCATCCTCTAAGGCTTATCTGGGGGGTTTGTGTCGTGGCCGCCAATCATCGCACCTGTGCGCTCACCTGCCTGCCATCTCCAGCGGCCTATTTATTCCATCAGGACCAGCGCTCGGTGTGGAGTCGTCTGGTTCCATTCCCAGAATCCTGCTACGCCTGCCTTCATGCTTCCCAGTGCTTTGCGCTTCAACTCATCGGCTTCCAAGCCTTTGCTGAACCCTGTCCGGGCCTGTGCCTCCCAGACCAACGATTACAAGTAAGCCACCACGCTTTCCTACACCCTGTCTGCTTCCCCTGTGCACAGGCGGAGATCCGTGGCGGCGGTCCTCTCTCCTTCACAGGCGGCGGACTTACTTCCTCACCTCCAGCTCCTCGGCCGCCAGCGGACACTATCTTCCTGGCTGCAGCTTTGGCGCTACCTGGGCTTCCCTCGACCACCTCTGACAGTAAGCACAGTACATTCCGGGTGCCTTATGCGCTAAGCTGCAACTAACGGCCTTTGTCTCCTTCCAGGGTTGCCAGGTTGTATGGTGCTCTGTCGGCCCCAGCTGGAGATCCAGATTGCACTACACAACACTACACACCCTGCACACACGCATCCACTCACACTCATAACTTCAATAAACAACGTTAACTGTATCTACCTTGAGTCGTGTCTGCTCTGTAGGTCACTAATACCATGTCAGTTTGGGTCGAGGGGGCAGTGGTCCAAGCAGGTGAACCAGGTGGCCCACTTCCCTCTGGTTCAACACATACATTTTTAGAATGAAGTATCTATCAGTTATACCACCTGTATTTGAGCCTCATAGTCTCACATGGCCTTCAGTTTGTTTTGGTGATAACTGCTAATGTGAATGCCTATGTGATTATGGGTTTTGCCTAGAAGTACACCGCTTGCTTGTTCCGCAAAACACTGAACTAGGACAATCAAAGGATTTGTATAGTCAGCACACGCTGAGTAGGAATTAAATAAAATTGTAAGACCTTGATTCTGATGTGGGAAGCATTGTATGCTTTATGCAGCCACCACACTAACAATATGATTTATGCTCTTATCTTGTGAGCTGAAGCATTCCACATAGAAGCTGCAAACACAACTCTGTGGTTTAAGAAGCTGGCAGCACTCCAGGAATTTAGTGACGATCCAGCAGCTGCTAGCTTAGTCTCCATAACTACACAGTTTTATACAGGTTAAGAAGCCCACCCTTTAATTCTGAATACCTTTGCAAAATAGAATGTACCCATTTAATCATCTAAGGACACTGAAGGCTCTAATAAAGCAAAATTTGAATGGGAATTCAATTCACTTCTTTTCTAATAGATGCAGCTTCTAACCTTTTAACTTCCCTTTACGTCAAAAAATGTACATCAGACTATTGAAGTAAAACCAACCTTTAGCAACATTTTACCAGCATTTACTTGACTAGAAAATTTACAAGCTAATGGTGAGTCATAACAATTACTACATTTCTAATGATAAAACTTAGTTGAGTGTCTTTTTTATGTTTAGCCCGTAGATGGACAATCTATCATTTCTCCATGAAATTCTAAGCCATTTCTCCTATGACAACTGTCAGTCTAAACAGAGTCTAAACAGGATTTTTAGAAATATGTTAATTTACTCATTTATTTAACAGTTAACTAGAAGTTCAATGCTCTCACCTTTTTTTCTTAACTATTGATTTTATAGCTGCAAATTTTCTCATTTATTTATTTAGAGGTTTTTCTAACTTTTCTTGATCCTTGTAACTCCCCACTAATTAACAAAAAACCTCTTACCGTTCCATGTGTCGTGGATGGGACATTTTAATGTTTCTGCTGCCACACAGTGGTGTGGTAGACATGTTTAGAGTGGGTAATCATGCCTTACATCATTTGAAAGCTCAGAATTTTGTCTATTTGGATAGTAAAACAGATTCCAGACAAAATTATAATACTGGATTTAAATAGGGTATCAAACAAGCTACCTCCTCATGGATCGTCACCTTATCGTGGTGGGGGGGTTTGCGTGCCCCAGTGATCCCAGGAGCTATGTTGTCCGGGGGCAATTTGCCTCTGATAGGGTCTCCCAAGACAAACTGGTCCTGGGTGAAGGGCCAGACTAAGAACGATCCAACAGACTCTCATGATAAATTGTATATCAAGGATTCAGTGTACCCCGCCCGGTATGGGGTTACCGGGGCCCCACCCTGGAGCCAGGCCTGGGGGAGGGGCTCGAAGGCTAGCGTCTGGTGGCCGGGTTTCCACCCATGGGACCCGGCCGGGCTCAGCCCGAAGGAGTTACATGGGTCCGCCCTCCAGTGGGTTCACCACCTGCAGGAGGGATCATGGGGGTCCGGTGCTATGTGGATTAGGTGGCGGTCAAAGGCGGAGACCTTGGTGGACTGATCCCAAGCTTTCTAAACTGGCTTTTGGTAAGTGGAATGTCACCTCTCTGGTGGGGAAGGAGCCTGAGCTGGTGTACGAGGTTGAGCGATACCGGCTAGATATAGTCGGCCTCACCTCAACACACAGCTCCGGTTCCGGAACCAGTCTCCTGGAGAGGGGCTGGAGCTTGGCCTTTTCTGGAGTTGCCCCGGGCAAGAGGCGACGAGCAGGGGTGGGTATTCTTGTATCGCCCCACCTTGCTGCCTCTATATTGGAGTTTTCCCCGGTGGACGAAAGGGTTGCTTCCCTGCGCCTTCGGGTTGGGAAACGGGTCCTGACAATCATTTGTGCCTATGCACCAAATGATGTTTCAGAGTACCCACCCTTTTTGGAGTCTGTGACTGGGGTGCTGGAGGGTGCTCCTCCTGGAGACTCCATTGTCCTACTGGGGGACTTCAATGCGCACGTGGGCAATGACAATGAAACCTGGAGGGGGGGTGATTGGGAGGAACGGCCTGCCCGATCTGAACCCGAGTGGTGTTCAGTTATTGGACTTCTGTGCTAACCACAGTCTGTCCATAATGAACACCATGTTCAAGCATAAGGGTGTCCATATGTGCACCTGGCACCAGGACACCCTAGGTCGCAGGTCGATGATCGATTTTGTTATCGTATCATCAGACCTGCAACCGTATGTCTTGGACACCCAAGTAAAGAGAGGTGCAGAGCTGTCAACTGATCACCACCTGGTGGTGAGTTGGATCCAATGGCAGGGGAGGAAGCCATTCAGACCTGGTAGACCCAAACGTATAGTGAGGGTGTGCTGGGAGCGTCTGGCTGAGGCCCCTGTCCGGGAGGTCTTCAACTCCCACCTCCGGAAGAACTTCAACCACATTCCGAGGGAGTCTGGAGACATGGAGTCTGAATGGGCCATGTTCTCCACCTCTGTTGTTGAAGCGGCAGCCCAGAGCTGCGGCCGCAAGGTGGTCGGTGCATCTCGTGGTGGCAACCCCCGAACCAAGTGGTGGACACCAGTGGTGAGGGGGGCCATTAAGCTGAAGGAGTCCTATCAAGCTTGGTTGGCTTGTGGCACTCCCAAAGCAGCTGAGGTGTACCGGCAGGCCAAGCGGAGTGCAGCTCGGGTGGTTGCTGAAGCAAAAACCCAGGTATGGGTGGAGTTCGGTGAGGCCATGGAACAAGACTTTCGGTCGGCTTCAAAGAGATTCTGGCAAACTGTTCGGCGGCTCAGGAGGGGAAAGCAGCTCCCCGTCCACACTGTGTATGGTGCGGATGGGACACTGTTGACTTCAACTGGGGATATCGTCGGGCGGTGGAAGGAATACTTCGAGGATCTCCTCAATCCCACTGATACGCCTTCCACAGAGGAAGCAGGGTTTGGGGACGAGGGGGATGACTCGCCTATAACAGGGGCTGAAGTCGCCAAGGTGGTTAAAAATCTCCTTGGTGGCCGGGCCCCGGGGGTGGACGAGATTCGCCCTGAGTACCTCAAGGCCCTGGGTGTTGTTGGGTTGTCATGGTTGACACGCCTCTGCAACATTGCGTGGAGGTCGGGGGCAGTGCCTTTGGCATGGCAAACCGGGGTAGTGGTTCCTCTCTTCAAAAAAGGGGACCGGAGGGTGTGCTCCAACTTTAGAGGGATCACACTCCTCAGCCTCCCTGGGAAGGTCTATGCCAAGGTACTGGAGAGGAGAGTCCGGCCGTTGGTCAAACCTCGGATTCAGGAGGAGCAATGTGGTTTTCGTCCTGGCCGTGGCACATTGGACCAGCTCTTTACCCTCTCGAGAATTCTTGAGGGTTCGTGGGAGTTTGCCCAACCAGTTTACATGTGTTTTGTGGACTTGGAGAAGTCATTTGACCGTGTCCCTCGTGGATTTTTGTGGGGGGTGCTTCGGGAGTATGGGGTATCGGGCTTGTTGTTACGAGCTATTCGGTCTCTGTATGACCGTTGTGAGAGTTTGGTTCGTATTGCCAACACTCGGTCGGAGTCATTCCCAGTGAGAGTTGGACTCCGCCAGGGCTGCCCTTTGTCACCGATCCTGTTCATAATTTTTATGGACAGGATTTCTAGGCGCAGCCAGGGAATGGAGGGTGTCATGCTTGGTGACCACAGGATCTCATCTCTGTTGTTTGCAGATGATGTTGTCCTGTTAGCTTCATCCAGCAATGGCCTACAGCTCTTGCTGGGACAGTTTGCCGCTGAGTGTGAAGCGGCTGGGATGAGAATCAGCACCTCCAAGTCCGAGTCCATGGTCCTCAGCCGGAAAAAGGTGGATTGTCCTCTCCGGGTTGGGGACAGGCTCCTGCCCCAAGTGGAGGAGTTTAAGTATCTTGGGGTCTTGTTCACGAGTGAGGGGAAAATGGAGCGAGAGATCGACAGACGGATTGGAGCAGCATCTGCAGTGATGCGGACGTTGTACCAGTCTATTGTGGTGAAGAGGGAGCTTAGTTCTAAGGCAAAGCTGTCGATTTACCAGTCAATCTACGTTCCCACTCTCACCTATGGTCACGAGCTTTGGGTAATGACCGAAAGAACGAGATCGCGGATACAAGCGGCTGAAATGAGCTTTCTCCGTAGGATTGCTGGACTCACCCTCAGAGATAGGGTGAGGAGCTCAGTCATCCGGGAGAGGCTCAGAGTAGAACCGCTGCTCCTCCACATTGAAAGGAGTCAGTTGAGGTGGTATGGGCATCTGATTAGGATGCCTCCTGGACGCCTCCCACTTGAGGTGTTTTGGGCACGTCCCACTGGGAGGAGACCCTGGGGCAGACCCAGGACTCTGTGGAGAAACTATGTCTCCCAGCTGGTCTGGGAACGCCTTGGTATCCCCTATGAAGAGCTGGAGCAGGTGGCTGGGGAGAGGGAAGTCTGGGCTTCTCTGCTTGAACTGCTGCCTCCGCGACCCGGACCTCCGGAAAAGCGGTAGAAGATGGATGGATGGATCAAACGAGCTAGAGCTAGCCCAACATAGCAATACAGCATTTACTCGCCAAAGAAGATTCCGTGTTGTCCTTGAATTAATGACAGTCCAACAAATATGGTCCATTTGTATTGCAAAAAGTTCAATAGATCCATTTGAGTAAGATTTATCGTCCATCTAAATGATCACGGGGGAAACTGCCCATAAAAATCGTAACATTGTTTGAAACTCAGCTGGCTAACGTTCTACTTTTTTTAGGTAGGTGCTAAAAAACTACATTTCCCATAAAGCTAGTGATGTAAATGGAAGCCCAAAAGACTTGTGTGACTGTCTAGATTTGATTGATACCTCATTTGATCCAATAGGCCAGGGCTATTCAATTACGAAATCAGTTTGAAATCAAGACATGTAGCTGGGCCGCACATGTTCAGCGATCTGTTGAAGGCATATCAAAAGTGCAGAAAAACACAATAACAGTGCTGGGGTTGAGCAGAATTTGAAGTAGTAGAAATATTTTTCCTCTTGAACAACAAATAAATAGAATGAAAAAAAATCTGTAAATAACCATTTTGGTCACATTTTACTCAGGCATATCTCAAAGTGCATCAAAACTCAATCTGCACTGTTAGTAGCATTAACATTTTTTTTCCCTTTTGAAATAAAATATACTACATCCTGGTCAAAACTGACCTTGGCACATCACAAAGTGCGTTTAGCTGAATAAAAAATGAACTGTCAAACACTTCAGTGCACAAACCCCCCAAGAATAGATTGATAACATTAACAAGCATTGCACATCCACTATTGTGGTTTGTTTTGTTTTAAATCACCACATGTGTGAGTAGGAACCTCTTTTTATAACTACACATTCCACTACACACACATATCAGTCAACCAAAAATTTCTAGAAGAGTTAAAGATGCAAAGAGAACCCACTTAAAAACTTGAGTAATGACTTCAGTCTTGTAGGTTTGAGGCTGTTTTTTTTTTTCTCCAAAATTTATAACAATTTCCTTATAGTTTTCTACTTTTCTCTGTAAATTTATCTAAATTTGAAACCATTCTACTCAAATTTGTAATTTCCTCTTGCAAAGTTGACTTTTCTTGTACATTTGAGTCTATTATAAATTTGTGGATTATTTATGGCTAATTTTTGTCGATTTTTTTAAATAAAATTAGTTTGGGTTTTTTTTGTTTGTTTTGTTTTTTTAAATTTGCAACAGACTGTGGTAAATTTTTGACTTTTTTTCCTTATACAATTTACACTTTTGACCATAATTTTGCAGAGTCAGAACAGAATAATAATTTAACTCTGATTTCAAAGAAAAAATATTAATAAAATTATATTTAATGAAATAAATTAACTTAAATTGCCAAAGACGTAGTTATTTCTGTTATAATATTTCTATATATTTATAGTTTTTTAGAACGCTCCTCACCAACCAGATAGCAGGAAAAACCTCCCTTATTTTGAAATCCAAATGTTGGCACAGTTTAGTTTGTCTGAAGGCTGCTGATGGATTAAAGTAATTGGCTTTGTGAATTTCGGTCATCTTAAATTGTCAGGTACATAATAGCAAACATGAATTATTAGTTAATATTGTCAAAGCCTAACCATATCTGTTAGCTGCGCGACTCTTCATTACTGTTCCCGTTACCAGCAGGTTAAAACCACCATAAATGCCTTCACTGCTTGCACACCTCTTCTGCTTTTTTTTCCATGTTTAAAGTACTTAAATGCTTCTTTCAGACAGTGACGCTCGCGAGACACTCCGCCTGCCGACTGGAACAGTCATGCAGGCAGGGTGCTTCTGAACTCCGTGCAGATGACGGTCACCCGCATTGTTCGTGTGCGTGCTTGTGGACCATGATTCCTTCATATATTTTTCTTAAATTTATATTTCCTTGGCGTGGTCTGGGCCTGGGCTACTTGGAGGTTGGATCTGGGCCACATGTGGCCCGCTGGGTAGGCCCTCCATTTGTGTTTTCACAGCCTTCAATACTCAGTGAGTGCCTACCTAGCTTGACAGACCAGCCCCATGGCTGATGCGAACACAATGAGCCAATTGCAGTTGAGTATGCTGATTATGGATGTGTCATGTAGCCAATTAATTTCTGGACTTAGCGATACCTGACAGGGCTGGGTTCATCGCATACGCCCCTATAAAGCCCATGCGTAAAGAAGAATCACTTCTAACAAACTTGTATGCAAAGCGGCAGAGAAGCAATGTCACTCATTTTTTTTTTTTGAAAAATGGCTAAACTTAAGGTGAACGTCAAAGAAATTATTAATTACTTGACCTGGTCGAGTGACAAGTCGTCAGCTGAAGAATCAGAGGTGGACAGCATGTCTGATGACCATGATTCCATTTGGCACAGTTTGGCACAGTTCAAAAACACCTAGTTACAACCTGAAAAAAAAGGTGTGTAATATATTCTTTTTTTTTTTGTTATTACTGCAAAACTTTGACCTGAACTTCATAACACTTGGTTTTACATTCCTATTGTATTTTACAGCCAGTATCTAACAGCTGTATGTTATTTTCAAGCATTTGTATTATGTCTGGAAACAGGGACCAGTGGACACGTTGCCTTTGTTGAAGGTTAGCTTTTAATAACACAAGCTAGCAACACGGGGACATACAAGAACAAGCTAACTGTGCAGGGGTACAGGCTGTGTAGCAGGCTGGAGGCGGCGCGCCAAAGACCAGGACTCCCGTCACTAGTCGCTTAATAGAGTCACAGCGTGGTTTCGTGATCCGTGCCTGCATCCCCACATCTGTGAAGCATATTGTGATATACCAGTATGCCATATTTTCCCATCCATCCATCCATCTATCCATCCATCTATCCATCCATCCATTTTCAACACCTTTTCCGGAGGTCCAGGTCGCGGATGCAGCAGCTCAAGCAGAGAAGCCCAGACTTCCCTCTCCCTGGCCACCTGCTCCAGCTCTTCAGAGAGGATACAAAGATGTTCCCAGGCCAGCTGGGAGATATAGTCTCTCCAGCGTGTCCTGGGTCTGCCCCGGGGTCTCTTCCCAGTGGGACTTGCCCAAAACACCTCAAGTGGGAGTCGTCCAGGAGGCATCTGGATCAGATGCCCAAACCACCTCAACTGGATCCTTTCAATGTGGAGGAGCAGCGGCCCTACTCTGAGCCTCTCCTGGGTGACTGAGCCTATCTGGACTCACCCTGTCTTTGAGGGTGAGTCTAGAAATCCTATGGAGAAAACTCATTTCAGCCGCTTCTATCCACGATCTCATCCTTTCGGTCATTACCCAAAGCTCATGACCATAGGTGAGGGTAGGAACGTAGATTGGCCAGTAAATCAACAGCTTTGCTTTAGAGCTCAGCTCCCTCTTCACTACAACAGGCCAGTACAGGCATCACTGCAGAGGCTGCTCCGATCCATCTGTCAATCTCTCGCTCCATTCTCCCCTCACTTGTGAATGAGATCATGCAATACTTAAACTCCTCCTTTGGGGCAGGAGCTTGTCCCCAACTCGGAGAGGACAATTTTTCCAGGAGGGGAATCCACCTTTTTCCTCAGCTGGAAAAAGGTGGATTTCCCCCCCTGGGAAAAACCAGAACCTTGCTGGTGATGGTTAACCTTAGTTGGACACCTCTATTGTGGCATATGGCGAGCACAGCACAAATATAACCATAACCATTTTATGTAATGTAGCACAGAGCTAACTAACAAACATAAATGGCCTGGCTATTGGCAGGTGGTATATTGCATGATGTTAATAGAATAATATGGTTAATTAGCTCTTAAATCCAAACCATGAATTATGTAAGGTTCCATGCACCAAAGCATTACGAAACCATTATATGAACCAATCTGAACCTGGGCAACCGAGTAGACTGCAGGTAACATCCTACATGGTTGAGTGGATTATTCTGCCACTGTTATGAACTCTGCCTAAACATTTCAAAAACAGAGTCATTTTTTTAATGTCCAACCTCAGGGGCCTCAGTTGTGCCCGCGGTGGGCGCGGCCCTGAAGGTGCCGGCTATTGAGGACCTGGGTGCCATCTCACTGGAATCATGGTTCACTCATAAGCAAAGTCCCAGCCTGGGTTCCACACTAATTGGGTTGGATCCAGCGTTGCATCTTCATCAGGGGCAGCTGCTGATCTTACCTTCCACAGATGGCTGGCATGCCATCTTGAACCATCAGCTATGTGGAAGGTGGCTGGGCCCAACTGTATGGTGATCTACATCGGCGGTGACAGCAGCATCTGCAGGTCATCTGAGCATTCGGATTGGCCCGAACCCAATCAAGCACCATGAACATTGACCTGGTGGGCTTGATGTGGCACTGCTGCTGCTCTCTCATCCCTGATGCTGGTTGCTGTTGTGGTGACATGACATGTTCGCCGGTGACAGGATGCTCTCCGGATTGGCACTGTTCTGCGGGGTCCTGCTGGGTCAAAAACTCTCTCTCTCCTGCAGCTGTACAGCAGCTTCATGAGGATTATCCCAGGAGAGGATTGGAGACGAGTCCAGATTAAGCCCTCTCTCCTCTGATCCTGGTCACGGTTGTGGCAGGATGTCATTCTTGCCGGCAACAGGAGACACACAGGGTTATCATCGTTCACTGGGGTCCTGCTTGGCCAAGGACTGTCTCTCCTGCAGTAGTACAGCGGCTCCTTTAGGCTTTTGCCAGACGAGGATCAGAGACGAGTCCGAATTATGCTCTGTCTCCTGCGATAAGGGGGCAGATCAAGAATGCTTGTGCTGCATGAGGCGCTTCTGTCGTTCTTCTGTCTTGCTGCCTGAAAAAAATTCCGGTACTGGAGTATCGTCTGGTCAGTTGTCTGGTGGCGGACATGGAGGCAGATCGCTCTTGTCGCTGACAGGGCAGGTCCTACCCTCCTCAGGGTCCTGGGTGATTGTGGGCCAGATCTCCTGAGATGAGGCAGGAGCTCGAGAACGCTCGTGCTGCATGAGGACCAGCTCCGAGTCCTGTATGGGTGCTGTATGGGGCTCCTGTGGCTGCTCCCAGTCCTGCATGGATGCGGTCTGAGGCTCCTGAGGCTGCTTCGGTACTACTGGTTTCTGTTCGGTGTGTAGTGCGAGGCAGGGAGTGGCTGCATCCATGTCTGAGTGCAGCAGACTTAAGCCATCGTCAGCAAAACTGAGTTTACCACTGGGTAGGCGCACTCTGGTGCCCTGCTGTCTTGTGGCATCTACCTCGGGGCCCTCCTGAGAAGATGTGGGGTCAACAAGCTCAGCAGTCGGCCAACCATCAGTACCGGCGGAGCCAACTGTGGGGAGCACAGGCCGAGGCCTGTTAGCTGCAATGATAACTGGGCTGCCCCTTCTAGCTCTAGCTGGGATGCTATCTCCAGTGCTTCGATTAGCATCAGGTCATTCAGCGCCATCACCAGCTTCTCCCACAGCTTCATATTTGTAGGGTGCTCCGCAAACTTATCCCATACCCTCTCTTGCTCTTCATCGCTGAAGGCGCATACGCTAATGAGAACACGGAGCTCGGTGACATACTGGCAGACCAAATTATCCTCACACTGGCCACACTGGCTAAACGTGAGTTGTCTAGCCACCAAACCCTCAGGGTTCACAAAACATGTGGCTAGCAACATCTTACATTCATCGTAGGTATCTGCTGTCCCAATGTTCTGAAGATACGTCGTCCCTCTTTGCTGAGGCTGCGAATCAGCATGGTGTGCAGCCTAGCCTCACTAGTATAAACCAGGCCGATGGCACACACGAGCGACTCAGTCTGCGCTAACAAATCCAAGGAATGTGCAGCTCACCTGGTGTGGCGAGGAATGGTGGAAAAGTTGCCAAACACGCTTCCATCTTCAGGAAAATGTCCTACTTTCCTCCAGAAGATTAGTTTTTTGTCCTCATCGCCAAAATGTTGTCTGGAAATGGGGACCAGCGGACACTGTGTCTGTGTTGAAGGTTAGCTTTTAAGAACACAAGCTACCAACACGTGGACATACAAGAACAAGCTAACTGTGCGGGGGTACAGGCTGTGTAGCAGGCTAGAGGTGGAGTGCCAAAGATCAGGACTCCTGCCATTAGTCCTTTAATGTAGTCAACGGCGTGGTGATGTCATCCGTGCCTGCGTCCTCACATTCGTGACACGTATGGTGGTGTAGAAGTATGCCACAATTTGTTTCTAACAGAACACCCAGGTGAGCTTTATTTTCTTCAAATTTAGTATGTTTAGATCACTGTTACTCAGTGGCTAAAGCACTTAGAGGGATTCTGATTGTTTTGCCAAAAAGTTTTGAGTGTTTTCTTTTGAATGAGACCAACCCCATGAAGATGCTGCAAAGGGTTAAAGAACAGCTTTTGATTTCCTTTGGGTATGTTATTTTTTTGCGTGTTTAAGGAAATTGGCAGGAACGGTAAGGGTATTTATTTTAACACTACAGAATTTTCCACAAAATGTTGTTGGAGTAAAATAATTTCTAGTATTAGTCAGATAAAATTTTAAGGATGGCCCAACTTTCCTCAGACTCAAATCTCTGACTTTCTGTCTGTCACCCGCTCTTTTTTTTCTCTCAGATGGTCAATGCAAAGCTGCCATAGGATTCCTTTAGATAAGCTCTGTTCTGTTGCTGTGGCAACTGGCTCTGACGAAAATATTAGGAACCCTCTACTGAGTGTGCACATGTGCGTGCATATTCATATCCTAACAACACACTCCGACCAATAAAATTTTCACTTTGCAACATCTTCTTAACTAAGGACTATAAAATGAAATTGTAAACTGAAATCTTGATTAACTAACATTTATCGAATAGCTCTCTTTAATACTCTACAATTGGTTTTGTTTTTACTAGTGCCAATTAAGTTTGAACTTTACAATACGAGGGGCCAATATGCTGATCATATACAGTATATGCATGAAAGCACAAGCCACCTAATCTTTAGGTGCTTCATGTTAATTAAAAATACATTCATCTGATGGAAGATAAATTAATAAATTGCAGACAAATGGAGGTCTGGGGAAGATACAGGTATAGGCCCAGAGGGGTTAACATACAGCAATATGAAAATGTGCTGTGTGCAATGATAAAATTTTTAAACAAGGATAGACACCAGCAAACCCAGAGAATCTTTCAATGAGACCATCTGTTGGGACTCTCTGTGCTCACTATTTTGCTTTCTCTATGTGCTCCATCTGCTTCTCTCTCATCTTTTTCTTTCTGTGATGTAGTATGTAATATGATATGGTTGTTAAAGTGTGTAGGTTTCCTCTTCTGCCCACAACTGTTACATGCTATTTCCATCCTCCAGTGTTGCCAAGCTTGTATAACTGAAAGAAGAAAAAAAAAATGCCAATGAACCGACTGACCCACAACTACACAAGCCAAAGGCTGATTAAGCTAAAAAATAGAGGCAGTGAAGGGAAACACAGAAACAGGAAATGAAAACTCATAACAATGTAAATTACCATACTCAACATGAATATACGGCATCTAAATGCAGAAATTGCAGTTTTTTTCCCCTTGTTTTCCCATTAACTAGCTACTATAATTAATGTCACAACTTGGCTGGAAGTTAAGGTTTAGATGCAAATCGAATATTATCAGGAAGAACAAATCCAGTGTTCTTGTATTATTTGTCCTCAGTTTACCTGGCGTTTTCTGTACCTATATAAACATGGCTTGAGAAATTGCAATCCAATCCCTCTAATCCTTCTAGCTCTCTGTACAGCACTGACAGAGCCAACTTGAGAAGAGGCATACAACACGTTAAGAACACCTACAGGAGGAAGGTGGAGGGCTTCCTCAAAGACAACAACCCCAGACAGATGTGAAGAGGCACCCAGGCCCTCACCAACTACAGGGGCCAGGGTCCCCCAACACTGGACAGCAGCCTCACTCTGGCAGAGAAGCTTAACAGCTTCTTTGCTTGGTTTGAGCTCACCTCCCCCACTACTCGCCCCCCCCCCCCACAACTCTCTACAGGTGCATGAGGTGAGAAGGCAACTGAGAGCAGTGAACCTACACAGAGCTGCTGGTCCTGATGGCATCCCAGGAGCGGTGATCAAAGCATGTGCAGATCAGCTGGCAGAGATCCTCACCAAGCTGTTCAACCTTTACCTGATGCTCACCACCGTCCCCTCTTGCCTCAAAGCCTCCATCATCATCCCCGTTTCCAAAGATTGACAGCCTGAATGACTACAGACCCATAGCGTTCACATCTGTAGTCATTAATTGTTTTGAGCGACTGGTGTCCCATCACATCAGGGACTGTCTTTCCCACTGCTTTGACCCCCACCAGTTTACCTTCAACTGGTCTACAGAAGACGCCATTGCCACCACACTTCAAAGAGCACTGAGCCACCCAGAAAACCCAAGTAGCTATGTGAGGATGTTCTTTGTAGACTACAGCTCAGCTTTCAACACCATCATCCTGGACATCCTGATCAGTAAACTGCCCCTCCTCCAATTCCCACCCTCCACTTGCTCCTAGATAAAAAAAAAAAAAAAAAACCTTTCTCACCAACTGCCCACAAACAGACAGACTCGGCCCGCACCACTCCCCCACACTGTCTCTCAGAACTGGCTCCCCCAGGGCTGCGTGCTAAGAACTCTACTGTACTCCCTGTACACCTTTGGCTGTATTCCAACCACCGTCATCGTGAAGTACGCGGACGATACCACCTTGGTTGGGCTCATCACCGATGACGATGAGAAGGCATAGAGGGCAGAGGTAGAGAAACTGCTGCTGTGGTGCCAAGCCAACGACCTGAAACTAAATGTCCAAAAAACCAAAGAACTCATACTGGACCCCCCCCCCCCCCCACCCATAAATGGTGACTGCATGGAAACCATCAGGTTCCTGAGCACCCACATCTCCTCTGACCTCTCCTGGACTGTCAACACCAAGACCCTGGTGAAGAAAGCCCAGCAGCAGCTGCATTTCCTCCATGTCCTGAGGAAGAACAACCTGGACCAGAAGCTGCTGCTGGCCTTCTACCACTGCTCAGTGGCTCATGTGCTCACCTATTGTCTGGGTGTGTGGTACACCGGCTCCACGGCCGAGAACAGGAAGGTTGTGCAGAAGGTCATCAACACTGGACAAAACAATCATTGGTGGCCCTCTGTCCTACCTGGAGGACATCACCAGGTCCTCCTGTCTCAGAAGAATCAAGGCCATTGTAGGAGACCCCTCACATCCCACCCACCACCTGTTTGATCTGCTTCCCTCTGGATGATGGTTCAGATTAATCAGGTCCCACACCTCCAGACTGGCAAACAATTTCTTCCCTTGGGCCATCTGGACTGCAAACACTCAGAGGCCCCAACCCACTCCCTCTGAACACTCACATGCACAGAACTGAGGACCTTTTTAATTATCACAATAACACACCTGTCTTTGAACTCTGCACTTTTCCATCCCTGAAACCACTTCTATGTATATTTTCCATAATCCTTGGGTCATTTTACTCAGTTGTGTGTTCAATTTTGTGTTCCGCACTCCGCACTCTTATGTACACAGTTCCATCTATGAAGCCACTACCATACCTATGATATTTCCAGAATCGTGGGCTATTTTAATTTCAGTCGTATGTTTAATTGCGTGTTCTGTAACTATGTTTTATCTAATCCTTCTCTCTTACCTTATTGCACAGAAGCCTGGTGGAGCACCCACAATTTTGTTGTACTGTACAACTGTACAGTGACAATAAAGCCTGTTCTATTCTATTCTAAATGCTTCCGCAGAATTTGGGAACAAAAATGAGACGATTTTGTAACAGCAAAAGAAAAACAAATCTTGAAATAAAATAGAACAGAACAGAGTCCCTCAAGGGAAATTGGTTTTTGTGGTGCGTTCTGATTGCCTGGTAGTTCCCAGGGAAGCGAACTGTATGAGGAATTCAGCTGTGTTAATTTAGATTCCATCAATAGAGAACAAAAGGTGCTCCTTTGAAACGGAACTGAGAAATGAGCAGGGAAGTTGTGAATACTGTTCATCATTTAACCAGAAGATGACAAGAAGCTGCAACATACATAGCTATTTCCTGGAAGGCAAATGAACTCATGAGTCACTGGTGTTCTGGAATGTGTGACAGGCAGAAGATCTCAAATAGGAACAATGTCTGGTACAGCTGTCCAAGTAAGCTGGAATTGCAGCTTATTGCAGTTCTAGGGACCTGCAGCAAGGACTAGCCCCTTAGCATAATGCTATGCAACTCTCCAAACCAAGTATTGTTCTTATTCTGTGGGGCAGTAGCAGTAAATTCCGCAATCACAAGCTGGAGAGAACAATTGAGGGAGTCAGGAAAAAAAGGCAGACCAAATTAAAAATGGTCTGATGGCATTTTATCATGGACTGGATCACCCTCCTTTTATGACATCAAGAGACAAGCCGAAGACAGAACCAGATGAAGGAATGTAGTAGCCAACCTTCAGATCAAAGATGGCACGTAACGACGAATGTGAGCTATTGTTGCTAATGTCACAGGAAGCACAGCTAAGAGTTTGGCTAGGATAGTCATCTTACAGTTTTAGTTGTCAGTGTGAATGTTAGGTATTAATGTCAGTCGTCATGGTGTAGCGTATTGACAGAAATACTAATTCACTAGGGGTAGGACATATGCAGAATCGGAAATGGATAAAATATGAGCAGTTTAACTATGACAAGAATGAAACATAGTCTTCTTATTATTCTTATTTTTCTTTTGGATGCTACCTTTAGGGGTCACCACAGCTGATCATCTGCCTTCATCTCACCCTATCCCTTGCATCTTCCCTCTTCATGTCCTCCTTCATTACATCCATGAATCTTCTCTGTGGTCTTCCTCATTTCCTCCTGCCTGGCAGCTCCATCTTCAACGTCTTTTATTCAATATATCCACTATCCCTCCTCTGCATATGTCCATACAATCTCAGCCTTTTCTCTCTTACTTTGTCTCCAAACCCCCCAACCTGAGCTGTCCCTTTGATAAACTCATTTCTAATCCTGTCCCTTCTAGTCATTCCCAATGAGAATCTTAGCATCTTCAACTCTGCCACCTCCAGCTCTGCTTCCTGTCTTTTTGTCAGCGCCATCATCTCCAAACCATTCATCATAGCAGGTCTCACTATCGTCTTGTAAATCTCCCCTTTCACTCTAGCAGCAATCCTTCTGTCACAAATCACTCCTGATACTACTTCTTCTTCTTCTTCTTTCGGCTCCCAGAGAGAGCAGTCGCATTTTTCCTCCCCTCCTGTCCTGCCTTCCTGACCCAATTCCCAGCTTGCTTGCGTCTGTGTCTTTTGCCCTTCTTCTGGCTGAATCTTAATCCAAACGGAAATTATGGATTTGGAAAAGCGGCTTATATGCTAAAATGCAATTGACACCATTTCAAAAGAAGATCGGGCTAGGGAGAGCCCTGGACTCATGGACTATTGGGAATTCATGAGTCTGTGTGATTCGACTGAGATGCGGAGACATCTCTATCTGTTTGGCTTGATCACAGGATTTCTATTTGGCTCTGGAGTTCCTGATGTATCAGAAATTAAAGTTGGGAGAGCTGATCAAAGCGGACCCGGCAACGCTCCTTCAACAACAAATTCGACTATGGAAATTATGAAGCACAGGATCGCATGAAGAGAGGAAAATTCTATTCTCTGAGTACACTGTGCAGATTTGACCTTGTTCTGGTGCCCTGTTTACATTCCTCCTCGATAAAGATAAGGCTGGAGAAGTGGTAACTAACCCAAACAATCGGCACAATCACTGTTGTTTCAACAGACTGGACTCTTCAAGGACAGTGTACCATGTGTCTTCAACTGCCACCTGCAAGCAAGAGAGAGAGACTCTGGACTTGCTTATAGATCACATGATTAACATCCATCCACTGCCAGGAGGCGCCCTCTGCTGTTCACTAGTGATTGGCACACCCACACTACACTGCATACAACATTACAGGACTGATACATACACTGATATATAAATATACACTGACTCTCTCAACTCTTGTTTTGTGTGATCTATTGTCTGCTAATTTATATGTGCATTAGAGAGTTTTTTTTCTAGGTAATCACAATTTTGGTCATATAATGAGCTTTATTTTGATTAACAATGCTTTTTTTTTTTTTCGAGACTTCCGGTTATGGCTGCCACGTAGGACGGACGTGTCTCGCTCTGCTCTGCTCCTGGAGAAAAAAAATCGGCAAATAACTCTCTCATTTGGGACAGAACGTATCCCAGCATTTGGGCGAGGATATGTCGGCGAAGCCTAAGGCTGGAAAACCAGGAAAAGGAAAAAGCGAGCCGCCGAAACAGTCCAAATTAACGGACTTTCAGGTCTGTGACGCAGCAAACAAAACTCCATATATGGCGGAGGAAGCTGGCGGCGGTGCGATGTTTGCGGGGAATGGCGCAGATGCGCTGATGGCTGCCATGAGTTCAATGAGAGCGGACTTTTCCTCTAGATTTGATGGGATTATGACAGCGTTGGAAGGAATAAGAAAGGAATTGGGTGACTGTGTAGAACGAACGGCGCAGATGGAGCTCCGTCTCGCTAGTGCTGAAGATGACGTCACCCGTCTTCAATTAAAGGTGCGCACTTTGGAAAAAAAAATAACTCTCTGGAAGATAATATTTTGGATTTGGAATCTCGGTCGAGACAGAATAATTTGAGGCTGGTGGGTCTTCCAGAGGAATCAGAAGGTCGGGACGTATGTTCCTTTCTGGAAAAGTGGATTCCGGAGGTGCTGGGCAGCGAGGAGTTGCAATCAGCAGTGGTTCTGGAAAAAGCACATCGTATTGGCCCACGGAGAGATAAGGGACCGCCGAGGACCTTAATTATGAAGTTTCTTAGCAACAGAGACAGGATGAAGATCTTCAACGCTGCACGTGCTAAAGGAGAGATTAAACACCAGGACCAGCAGGTGCGGTTCTACCCAGATTTGGCCACAGGAATCCAGCAATTGAGGAAGCAGTTTGATCCCGTACGTAAGGAGCTGCGCAACCTTGGGATTCGTCATGGTGTAATCTATCCTGCGAGACTGCTGACCACGTATGAGGGCAGAACCCACATCTTCAAGACCCCAGAGGAGTGCAGGAGTTCATCAAGAAGATCAAAGAAGAAGAAGAGACTGGTGGGAGCTAAGCATGAACAAAATATAAGGTAGAATAATTAAGCATTTGCACAGGCATCTGACTGACTTGAAGTAAATAGTAAGTTTACAAAATATAGATTGTATTATATATTAAAAAAACAAAACAAAAACAAAACAAACAAAAAAAAAACTATGATGTACAAAGTTGTTAAAAATTTTGGAGTTAAGTTGGAAAACTACAGAGGAGAGTTAATGTTACGTCATTTAAAGCAGTAGAGTTAGGGTGATTGGGAGGATGAAGAAGGAGTGGCTTAGGCTGTTCCCCGTGGGTGTGGAACAGTTGATGGCTATATCGGGAGACAGAATTTTTCTTTTGATTTTGGGGGGTTTGCCACAAGTGTGGGAAGGGGAAATTTGTTTGTGTGTAGTTTGTAGGATGAATGTTCAACCACTCATGTTTTTGCTTCTCTGTATGAGCATGTTTACACTGCAAGGTAATCCCAAACTCTCTATTGATCATGGACCAAAGTGTTAATCTTAATTTAACTTCATGGAATTGCAGAGGTCTACAAAATTTAAAAAAACTTAAACAAGTTATGAATAAAATAAAGGACATGGGTTCAAGAATTGTGTTTTTACAAGAAACTCATCTGATAGAGGAGGATGTTAAAAGAATTAGGAGTAGATGGCAGGGAAGTGTATTCACCTCTTCATTTTCATCCCGAGCCAGGGGAGTTATGACTCTCATACATAAATCAGTTCCTTTTCAGGTGAAAAATGTAATTGGAGACAAATTTGGAAGATATGTAATCATTCAAGGTTCTTTGCTATTAGAAAATATAAATCTTGTGAACTTATATGGTCCCAATATAGATGATCAGAAGTTCTTTGCTAATTTATTTCTCATCTTATCATCACTTACAGGGCAACATATAATAGCAGGGGATTTTAATTGTACATTGAATCCAGGTGTGGATAGATCAACAGGACTGGATTGTACGCACATTGGATGTAGGATGACTGTTAATCGTTTTATGAAAGAATTGAGATTGTTAGATATATGGAGAGAAATGAAACCACAAGTTAAAGCCTATTCTTGTTATTCCAGTACCTACAAGACATTCTCACGTATTGATTATTTTTTGATTTCCACAGAATTAAGGTCCAAGATTCAAAACTGCTTTTATGATAACATCGTGATTTCTGATCATGCACCCTGTTGTCTAATATATGTAGATAAAAAATTGACAAAGGAATCAGGTAGATGGCAATTTCAGCATAAATGGCTTCAGGATGAGGAATTTGTCAAGTATATAGAAAAACAGATAGACGAGTTCTTTGACATCAATACTACACAAACATCAGCATGTGTAAAGTGGGAGGCTTTCAAAGCTTTTATTAGGGGACATATTATTAGTTATACAGGATCAAAATCTAAGAAGACTCGAGAGGAGAGAGCTAAATTGGAACATAAAATAAAAAGTCTTCAGGAAAAAGTGTATGCAGGAAGTGACCCAAGGTTGGAGAATGAATTACTGATTTTGAGAGCTGAATACGACAAAAAATCAGCGAATAGAGCTGCCTCGAGTCTTCTAAGATTGAAACAATCTTTTTATGAACAAGGTGAAAAATCAGGAAAATTATTAGCATGGCAGATTAAACAATTGGAAATTAAAACACCAATTACCAGTATTATAAGTAATGGACAGGTAGTTATAGATCCTTTAGAAATTAATAGAGCCTTTAGAGATTACTATGAAAAATTATATGATACCAAAAATGAACCTGATTTAACAAAACTAAATGGGTTTTTGAACGAACTATCTATACCGTGTATTCCAAATGAAAACAGGGAGATATTGGAGTCTAAAATTAGTCAAGAAGAAGTTGGGCTAGCCATTGATAATATGAAATCAGGAAAAAGTGCAGGACCAGATGGTCTTCCAGTTGACCTTTATAAAAAATTTAAGAATAAATTAATAAAACCTTTTTTGGAAATGGTTTTAGAAGCATTTCAAAATAATAATTTACCATCATACATAAATAATGCCTTAATTATACTGTTGCCAAAACCAGGTAAGCCCTCTAATAAATGTGAAAATATGAGACCAATAAGCCTATTAAACGCCGACCTTAAGATAATCTGTAAAATTTTAGCAAGACGAATACAAGAAATTTTACCAAATATTATTAATCGAGATCAGAATGGCTTTATAAAGGGTAGACAAGGCTTCCATAATGTAAGAAGACTATTTAATATTATTTATTTTAATAAAGAAGCACCGGATACAGCTCTCCTATCATTGGACGCCGAAAAGGCCTTTGATAGAGTTGAATGGCCCTTTCTTTTTGAAGTCCTACAAAGGTTTGGACTTGGAAATAATTTCATAAAATGGGTTCAAATAATATACAATAATGCTACAGCAGAAATCCTAACAAATAACAATATTTCAAAACCAATAAAAATCAATAGAGGATGTCGACAAGGCTGTCCACTTTCACCTTTACTGTTTACT
Source organism: Pholidichthys leucotaenia (assembly GCA_020510985.1). Classification (NCBI taxonomy): domain Eukaryota; kingdom Metazoa; phylum Chordata; class Actinopteri; order Cichliformes; family Pholidichthyidae; genus Pholidichthys; species Pholidichthys leucotaenia. Next base: position 267,587,976 of record CM035848.1, on the reverse strand, counting down.
ATGGCAATTGAACCTTTAGCGATAGCGATACGTTTACATTCACAAATATATGGAATTAAAGTTGGACCAACAGAACATAAAATCTCCCTGTACGCCGATGATATAATTTTGTTTATGTCGAATCTAAAAAAATCAATTCCAACCTTGTTGAATTTAATAAAGAATTTTGGGGAAATATCAGGATATAAAATAAATAAAACTAAATCTTCAATATTAATGCTAAATGAGACCCAGAGAAATTACCCAGCCCCTGAGGTAAATCAATTCAATGTTGTAAATCAGTTTAAATATTTAGGAATCCAAATTATGCCTAAGCTAGAATCAGTCGCCAGTGTCAACTATGAAGCCTTAATGTCAGATATCAATGAGTTAACTCAGAGATGGATGTCACTACCAATGTCGATGATCGGGAGAATCAATATACTTAAAAGTAATATTTTACCTAAAATACTTTATTTATTTCAATACATTCCCTTATCACCACCTTTAGATCTATTCTCAAGAATAAAAAAAAAGTTAGTGGAATTTATATGGAACAACAGGAGGGCTAGGTTACGTTTGTCTTTATTATATTTACCATTTGATCGTGGAGGTCTGAAATGTCCAAATTTTATGTTGTATTATTGGTCGGCACAACTGAGGTCTATGACATATTATTTTTCATCAAATGATCTCCCTCACTGGACTGAAATGGAATCATACAATTTACCTTTACCTCTTCCCATATTCATATACTCAGATTCGGCAAAAAAATTACAAAAACAAGTTAAAAATCCATTTGTAAAGCATATGATCAAAATATGGTGTGAAGCTAAAAACTATTTAAAAGAACCACAGTTATTGTCACAATTTAGTCCAATATGGGGTAATCAATATTTTAAACCAGGGAGAGCGGACGCTGTATTTAAAGTATGGAATTTAAAAGGGATACAAAAGATTCAGGATTTATATTTGCCATGTGCAGACAATATAATGTCTTTTGAAGAGCTGAGGATCAAATTTAATCTCAATAGAACACATTTTTTTAAATATCTTCAACTTAGAAACTTTATTCGATCAAATCAAAATAAAGCTCTCACTCGACCTATTTATTCATCCTTGGAAAAAATGATGATGAAAGATAGTAAAAGAAAGGGTATTATTTCAGAGTTTTATAACTCATTGACACTATCTTCAAGTGAAAATTCACTGAAAAGATTAAACTACTGGAAAGAAGATCTGCAAATTGAAATTTCAGAGGAACAATGGGAATTGGCTTGTACAGAAGCTCAAACCAAATCAATAAATGCACGCCTTAAATTGATACATTTCAAATGGTTAATGCGGATGTATGTTACACCGGAGGAGTTAAATAGATATAACAAAAATATACCAGATACATGCACAAAATGCATGGAAAGTAAAGGAACCCTATTTCATTGTTTATGGGAATGTAGATTAATAAGAATGTTTTGGGAGGAGGTGAGGGTAACAATTGAAAAAATAATCTCAAAACAAATCATATTGAATCCTAAACTGTTTTTGTTGGGTCTGTACCCAGAAAAGCATAATTTCAATAAAAGTGAAAGAACATTCATAGACCTCAGTTTGCTTAATGCCAAAAAATGTATTGCACTATTATGGAAAAAGACTCATAGACCAGATGTGACTCAGTGGTTAAGACAGATGTTAACAAACCTTCCATTAGAAAGAATAACATATATACTGAAATCAAAGGAAATTGTGTTTGAGAATATATGGAGACCTTTTATTGATTATGTAAAAAATTTAAACATAACTCTTGAAGAAGAAGGTGAATGATGTGTGTGGACCTTGTAAATTCCAAACTGGTGAACATAATATGTATACTTATGCATTGGATTGTCTAGACTAAACAGAGGAGCATTGTTGAAGACTTGATTTTGTTGGTGGTTGTTGGTGTTTTTAGGGTTTTTTTTTTTTTTTTGTAGTACTTTAGTGTTAGTGTTTGATTGTTTGTATCATGTTTGTTAAAAAAAAAGGGTCAATAAAGATATTGTGGAAAAAAAAAACAATGCTTTTTTCTCTCTGCCCATTGTGTTTCCCTACCCCCCCTACCCCTCTTTACCCCCCACTGTATGACAGGCGCCTTGCATGGCTGCCGCGTCATTGGGATGCGCTTATCTAGCGCGCCCAATGTCAAGTCAAATTCCTCGTATGTTTACTTGTGTTTCCTTTTAAACGTGCTTGGCAATAAAGTTCATTCTGATTCTGATTCTGATTCTGATACTCGTCTCCACCCACTCCACCCTGCCTGCACTCTCTCCTTCACCTCTCTTGTGCATTTTCCATTGCTTTGGATGGTTGACTCCAGGTATTTAAACTCATCTACTTTCACTACCTCTACTTCTTGCATCTTCACCGTTACACCTGCCTCCCTCTAATTCACACTCATATATTCTGCCTTGCTTCTACTGACTTTCATTCTTCTTCACTCCAGAGCATACCTCCACCTTTCTAGGTGCTCTTCCATCTGCTCCCTACTGTCACTACAGATCACAATGTAATCTGCAAACATCACAGTCAACATAGACTCCTGTCTGACCTCATCTCTCAGCCTGTCAATCACCATGGCAAACAAGAAGGGGATCAGAGCCAATTCCTGATGTAACCCCACCCCCACCTTGAATCCATCTGTCACTCCTACAGCACATCTCACCACCATCTTGCTGTCCTTATGCATGTTCTGCACCACCTTCACATACTTCTCTGTCACTCCTGACTTTCTCATGCAGTACCACACTTCCTCTCTTGGCACCCTATCATAGGCTTTCTCTAGATCCACAAAGACACAGTGCAATTCTTTCTGACCTTCTCTGTACTTCTCCATCAACACTCTTTGAGCAAACACTGCATCTGTAGTACTCTTTCTTGGCATGAAACCATACTGCTGCTCACTGATTGTCACCTCTCCTCTTAACCTGGCTTCAACAACTCTTTCCCATATCTTCATAGTGTGGATGATCAACTTTATGCCTCTGTAGTTAATACAGCTCAGAGCATCACCATTGTTCTTGAAAATTAGCACCACAACACTTCTTTTCCACTCCTGAGGCATCCTCTCACTAGATAGATAGATAGATAGATAGATAGATACTTTATTTCGAACAAAAAAAGTATAACAAAAACAAACAAATGACAAATGCAATAAGGTAACAGTATACACTGTTCGAAAGGGAGAAGGAAGAAGTGAACACTTATTAATTCCATCTCCTCTTTTCCATAAATGCACCCATGTGAATTTTATACAAATTACCACCTTTAAGACCCCAAGTAAACAATTTACTGTATTTTTTACAAATCAACATTAACACCCATCCATCCTAACATACATTGATGTCCATACATCAAAACCAGCCTCAAACAACACAGATATACACAGTGCTGTCCCACCCACCATTCCATAGTGTCCCATAATGTCCCAGAGTGAACATAATGAATCGTACATATAAATACTACCCTTCTAACATATATCCTTTCATCAAATAGTGTTTATACCTCTTTTTGAATTGATTTCTGTTTGTACATAGTTTCAGTTCCGGCTCCAGACTGTTCCACAAATCCACCCCACAGACAGATACGCACATACTTTTCTTGGTTGTTCGTATCTTGGGTTTTGTAAAGTTTAAGTCTCCTCTCAAATTATGATCATTGTCTCTTTTTTTAAATATTTTTTGTATATTAGTTGGGAGTTGATTATTAATTGCCCTGTACATTACTTGTGCTGTCTTAAATTTAACTAAATCGATGAACTTTATGACATGTGACTTTAAAAACAATGAATTGGTATGGTCTCTATATCCTACATTGTTTATTATCCTTATAGCTCTTTTTTGTAATCTGCATATTGACTGTAGGTTGGTCTTGTAGGTGTTTCCCCAGACTTCTACACAATAGTTAAGATAAGGTAAAAACAGTGAATTGTACAATAAGACCAATGATTTATAGTCCAAGATGTGTCTTGTCTTCCTCAGTATGCCTATACATTTTGTTAACTTGGCTCGGATGTGACTGATGTGAGGTTTCCAGCAGATTTTATTGTCTAGCGTCACCCCCAGAAACTTATTTTCCTGTACTGTTTCTATTCTGGTATCATCTATCGTTACCATTATTTCATGATTTATTTTATAATTTCCAAACAACATAATCTTTGGGGTTTTTTTAGATTTAGAGATAATTTATTTTTGCTGAACCACTGCATTAACTTTTTCATTTCAGTTGTGACCACCTCTAAAACCTGCTGCAAATTCTCACCAGTGCAAAGGATACTTGTGTCATCCGCAAACAAAATAAATTTCAGAATTTTTGATATTTGGCATATGTCATTTATATACAAAATAAAGAGTTTGGGTCCCAAAACTGACCCCTGGGGCACACCACAAGTGATGTCCATGAAGGGTGATTTGTGCTCACCAATTTGTACAAATTGTTGTCTGTTACTTAAATAACTTTCCACCCAACTCAGTCCTACCCCTCTTATCCCATACCCACTCTCCAAGATTGTGTTAAACAATCTGGTTAAAAAGTCCACTGCCATCTCTCCTAAACATCTCCATTTCTCCACATGTATGTCATCTGGGCCAACTGCCTTTCCATTCTTCATCCTTCATCCAAGTCGCCTTCTCCTTCTTCTCCTTCACCATATGCCCTTTCCTTTGCCTTTGCCACCTTTATCTTTGTCAAGCGCCTAGCTTCCTAATACTCCTGTCTACTTTCTTCAGCTCCATGACTATCTCACTTTTTCTTTGCTAATCTCTTCCTTTGAATACTTTTCTGTACCTCCTCATTCCACCACCAAGTCTCGTTGTCTTCCTTACTCTGTCCAGAGGATACAATACATACCTTTCTACATGTTTCCCTCAATATTTTTGCTGTGCTTTCCCAGTCATCTGGTAATTCTTCCCTACCACCCAGAGCCTGTATCAACTCCATCCTGAACTCTGTGTAACTTTCTTCCTTCTGTAACTTCCCCCACTTAATCTTTGGCTCTGCCTTCACTGTTTTCCTCTTCTTGCTTTCCAACGTCATCCTACAGACTACCATCTGATACTGCCTAGCTACATTCTCCCCTGTCACCACCTTGCAGTCTCCCATCTCTTTCACATTTCTCCTTCTGCATACAGTCTTATATGTTACCCTATTTTCCACTCTTTTCTTGAAATACAGTACCGTATGTGTTCACTTTAGCCATTTCCATCCTTTAAGCAAAATCCACAACCATCTGTCCTTCCGCATTTCTCTCCTTAAAATCATACCTACCTAGCACCTCCTCATCACCTCTGTTCCCTTCACCTACATGTCCATTAAAGTCCACTCCAAACACCACTCTCTTCCCCCTGGGAACACTCTCTAACACTTCATCCAATTTACTCCACAATTCCTCTTTCTCCTCTACCTGGCATCAAAGTTGTGGGACATACGCACTGACAACATTCACCATACCTTCGACTGCTAGCTTAAAACTCATGATCCTGTCTGACTGTCTTTACGTACTGAACACTTGTCACATACTCTCCCCTCAAGATTACTCCTACTCCATTTCTCTTCCTGTCTACACCATGATAGAACAGTTTAAATCCATCTCCAATGATCCTAGACTTACTTCCCTTCCATCTGGTTTCTTGAACACACAGTATATCTATAGTGCATCCGGAAAGCATGCCCAGTGCTTCACTTTTTCCACATTTTGTTATGTTACAGCCTTATTCCAAAATGGAAAAAAAATCATTTTGTCCTCAAAATTCAACACACAATTCTCCATAATGACAACATGAAAAAATATTTTTTGAGATTTTTGCAAATTTATAAAAACTAAAAAATTAAGAAATCAAATGTACATAAGTATTCACAGCCTTTTCTCAATACTTTGTTGATGCACCTTTGGCAGCAATTACAGCCTCATGGCTTTTTGAATATGATGCCACAAGCTTGGAACACCTATCTTTGGGCAGTTTCACCCATTCCTCTTTGCAGCACCTCTCAAGCTCCATCCGGTTGGGTGGGAAGTGTCGGTGCACAGCCATTTTAAGATCTCTCCAGAGATGTTCAATTGAATTCAAGTCTGGGCTTTGACAGGGCCAATCAGCGACATTCACAGAGTTGTCCTGAAGCCACTCCTTTGATATCTTAGCTGTGTGCATAGGGTTGTTGTCCTGCTGAAAGATGAACCGTCGCCCCAGTCTGAGGTCAAGAGTGCTCTGGAGGAGGTTTTCATCCAGGATAACTCTGTACATTGCAGCATCGATCTTTCCCTCTATCCTGACTAGTTTCCCAGTTCCTGCCACTGAATAACATCCCCACAGTATGATGCTGCCACCACCATGCATCACTGTAGGGATGGCATTGGCCTGGTGTCTGGTTTCCTCCAAACATGATGCCTGGCATTCACACCAAAGAGTTCAATTTTTGTCTAATAAGACCAGAGAATTTTGTTTCTCATAGTCTGAGAGTCCTTCAGGTGCCTTTATGCAAACTCCAGGAAGGCTGCCATGTTTCTGTTGGGGCTGCACGGTGGCGCAGTGGTTAGCACTGCGGCAGCACAGTTTACCCTTGGCCGGGGGATTGTGGGGATCGTGGGTTCGATCCCAGCCCCCGACCAACAGTGATCTGTGTGGAGTTTGCATGTTCTCCCCATGTTGCGTGGGTTTACTCCGGGATTTCTCCGGTTTCCTCCCACATGCCAAAGACATGCATGTTAGGTTAATTGGCTGTTCTAAATTGTCCCTAGATATCTGTTTCCTATAGGCCCTTAGAATAGAGGGTTAGTATTAATGAAAGCGCTTTGAGTGGTCTTTGTGACTAGAAAAGCGCTATATAAGTGCAGGTTAGTTAGTAGTTAGTTTCTTTTATGAAGGAGTGGATTCTGTCCGGTCACTCTACCATACAGGCCTGATTGGTGGATTGCTGCAAAGATGGTTGTCCTTCTGGAAGGTTCTCTTCTCTCCACAGAGGAACGCTGGAACTCAGAGAGTAAACATTGGGGTTTTGGTCACCTCCCTGACTAAGGCCCTTCTCCCTCGATTACTGAGTTCAGACAGCCGGCCAACTCTAGGAAGAGTCCTGGTGGTTCCGAACTTCTTCCATTTATCGATGATGGAGGCCACCGTGCTCACTGGGACCTTCAAAGCAGTAGAAATTTTTCTGTACCCTTACACAGATTTGTTCCTCAAGACAATCCTGTCTCAGACGTCTACAGACAATTCTTATGACTTCATGCTTGGTTTGTGCTCTGAACATGCACTGTTAACTGTGGGACCTGAAAGACAGGTGTTGCCTTTCCAAATCATGTCCAAACAACTGAATTTACCACAGGTGGACTCCAATTAAGCTGTAGAAACATTTGAAGGATGATCAGTGCAAACAGGATTCACCTGAATTCAATCTTGAGCTTCATGACAAAGGCTGTAACTACTGATGAACATGTGATTTCTTAGTTTTCTTTATTTTTAATAAATTTGAAAAAATCTAAAAAAAAAAAACTTTTTTACATTGTCATTGTGGGGTATTGTGTGTATAATTTTGAGGGAAAAAAATAATTTTTATCCATTGTGGAATAAGGCTGTAACATAACAAAATGTAGAAAAAGTGAAGTGCTTTGAATACTTTCTGGATGCATTGTTTAAACAGTGATTTATTTTTTTTTATAAACTGTACACACACACACACACATACACTACCGTTTAAAAGTTTGGGGTCACCCAGACAATTATTTTGTGTTTTCCATGAAAAGTCACACTTATTTACCACCATGAGTTGTAAAATGAATAGAAAATATAGTCAAGACATTGACAAGGTTAGAAATAATGATTTGTATTTGAAATAATAATTTTTTCCTTCAAACTTTGCTTTCGTCAAAGAATCCTCCATTTGCAGCAATTACAGCATTGCAGACCTAACATGATTGCACAAGGGTTTTCTAATCATCCATTAGCCTTCTGACGCAATGAGCAAACACATTGTACCATTACAACACTGGAGTGATAGTTGCTGGAAATGGGCCTCTATACACCTATCTAGATATTGCACCAAAAACCAGACATTTGCAGCTAGAATAGTCATTTACCACATTAGCAATGTATAGAGTGTATTTCTGATTAGTTTAGTTATCTTCATTGAAAAAAGTCCTTTTCTTTCAAAAATAAGGAAATTTCTAAGTGACTCCAAACTTTTGAACGGTAGTATATATATATATATATATATATATATATATACGGCTGAATGACAATTCTACAATATATGGCTGAATTACAATTCTACAAAGATGAGTGGGCCAAAACTCCTCCACAGCGCTGTAAAAGACTCACTGCCAGTTATTGCAAATGCTTGATTGCAGTTGTTGCTGCTAAGGGTGGCCCAACCAGTTATTAGGTTTAGGGGGCAATCACTTTTTCATACAGGGCAATGTAGGTTTGGATTTTTTTTCCCCTTAATAATAAACACCTTCATTGAAAAACTGCAATTTGTGTTTACTTGTGTTATCTTTGTCTAATATTTAAATTTGTTTGATGATCTGAAACATTTAAGTGTGACAAACATACAAAAAAATGAGAAATCAGGAAGGGGGGAAATACTTTTTCACACCACTATTTATATATATATATGCCCTCTCCGTGAATACAGTTGAAGTGGGCCCCTCAGAGGAATGCTGAGGAGCCGCCCCTTCAGGCACGGTGGTGGGTGGAGCCGGGGAGGAGACAACTGGAAACTAAGCAGCTGGGTAATAATTTTATCTATCTATCTATCTATCTATCTATCTATCTATCTATCTATCTATCTATCTATATATATATATATATATATATATATATATATATATATATATATATATACATACACACACACATGGACAAAATTGTTGGTACCCCTCTGTTAATGAAAGAAAAACCCACAATGGTCACAGAAATAACTTGAATCTGACAAAAGCGGTAATAAATAAAAATTCTATGAAAATTAACCAGTGAAAATCAGACAATGCTTTTGAATTGCGGTTCAACAGAATTATTTTAAAAAACAAACTCATGAAATAGGCCTGGACAAAAATGACGGTACCCCTAGAAAAGATTGAAAATAATGTGACCATAGGGACATGTTCAACCTAGAAAAGCACTCGGAGAGCGCAGACCTCCGCCAAGCGCCACAGTTCCCCCCATACAGTGTTTGTGTGTACATTTTCAGATTCCTTGACCATGAAAACATATGACTAGCAATTGGATTGACAATGATAGGATTAGTGGTTCAGTAGTTATTCACGAAAATGGCATTTTCCGTAATGGCGGTTTTCTTCTGGACGGTGATCCGGATCACCACCAAAATGTAATCATCTGTAGGATACCCCATTTCTGACAATCTGTAAAAATTTCATGAAAATCCGTCCATAAGTTCTTGAGTTATCTTGCTAACAAACAAACAAACAGACAAAAAACAGACAAACAGACAGACAAACCAATGCCGATGATCACAGAACCTCCTTGGCGTAGGTAACAAGATGTGTCCTCTAATTAACATCACAGGTGTCTACAAACTTGTAATCAGTCAGTCGGCCTATTTAAAGGGTGACAAGTAGTCACTGTGCTGTTTGGTGACATGGTGTGTACCACACTAAACATGGACCAGAGGAAGCAAAGGAGAGAGTTGTCTCAGGAGATTAGAAAGAAAATTATAGACAAGCATGTTAAAGGTAAAGGCTATAGGACCATCTCCAAGCAGCTTGATGTTCCTGTTACTACAGTTGCACATATTATTCAGAAATTTAAGATCCACGGGACTGTAGCCAACCTCCCTGGACGTGGCCGCAGGAGGAAACTTGATGAAGAATGGTAACAAAAGAGCCCAGAACAACCTCTAAACACATTCATGGTGAATGCCAAGGTCAAGGTACATCAGTGTCAGATCACACCATCCGTCGCTGTTTGAGCTAAAGTGAACTTCATGGGAGACAATCAAGGAGGACACCACTGTTGAAAACAAATCATAAAAAAGCCAGACTGGAATTTTCCAAACTGCATGTTGACAAGCCACAAAGCTTCTGGGAGAATGTCCTATGGACAGAGGAGACAAAACTGGAACTTTTTTGCAAGGCACATCAGCGCTATGTTCACAGACGCAAAAATGAAGCATACCAAGAAAAGAACACTGTCCCTACTGTGAAACATGGAGGAGGTTCTGTTATGTTCTGGGGCTGCTTTGCTGCATCTGGCACAGGGTGTCTTGAATCTGTACAGGGTACAATGAAATCTCAAGACTATCAAGGTATTCTAGAGAGAAATGTGCTGCCCAGCGTCAGACAGCTTGGTCTCAGTCGCAGGTCATGGGTCTTGCAACAGGATAATGACCCAAAACACACAGCTAAAAACACCCAAGAATGGCTAAGAGCCAAACATTGGACTATTCTAAAGTGGCCTTCTATGAGCCCTGATCTAAATCCTATTGAACATCTGTGGAAGGAGCTGAAACATGCCGTCTGGAGAAGGCACCCTTCAAACCTGAGACAACTGGAGCAGTTTGCTCATGAGGAGTGGGCCAAAATACCTGCTGAGAGGTGCAGAAGTCTCATTGACAGTTACAGAAATCGTTTGATTGCAGTGATTGCCTCAAAAGGTTGTGCAACAAAATATTAAGTTAAGGGTACCATCATTTTTGTCCATGCCTGTTTCATGAGTTTCCATCCATCCATCCATCTTCTACCGCTTTTCCGGAGGTCCGGGTTGCGGAGGCAGCAGTTCAAGCAGAGAAGCCCAGACTTCCCTCTCCCCAGCCACCTGCTCCAGCTCTTCAGAGGGGATACCAAGGCGTTCCCAGACCAGCTGGGAGACATAGTCTCTCCACCGAGTCCTGGGTCTGCCCCGGGGTCTCCTCCCAGTGGGACGTGCCTGAAACACCTCAAGTGGGAGGCGTCCAGGAGGCATCCTAATCAGATGCCCATACCACCTCAACTGACTCCTTTCAATGTGGAGTTTCATGAGTTTATTTTTTTAAAATAATTCTGTTGAACCACAATTCAAAAGTATTGTCTGATTTTCATTGGTTAATTTTCATAGAATTTTTATTTATTACCACTTATTGTCAGATTGAAGTTATTTCTGTGACCATTGTGGGTTTTTCTTTCATTAATAGAGGGGTACCAACAATTTTGTCCACAGCTGTACACACACACACACACACGGTGGTGTGAAAAAGTATTTGCCCCCTTCCTGATTTCTAATTTTTTTGTATGTTTGTCACACTTAAATGTTTCAGATCATCAAACAAATTTAAATATTAGAGAGAAAATTAAATATTTAAATAGTAGGAGATCCGCCCCCTGTTGGTGCTGAATCCTGCACAGCTGAAGCCCGGGGACGCTTCCTCATCGGCGCAGGCTCCGGAATGCATGCAGCCCTGATCCTCCATCCAGACCATGGCTGCGGGGCTGGAACCAGGTTCTCCAGGGCCGCAGGCTCCTCCTCCGTCCGGCGGCTTAATCCCAGAACTGGCAGACACTCGAGGGCATTGGCGGAGACACAGAGAGAGCAGGTGACGTCTTTGTGGCTACAGCAGGCAGCGAGGACTCAGTGGACTGCAATAACTGAGCCCCACCCCCGGGATTCAGGCAAGATAATTCATGTGGTAATGTTGGAGAATGAAAAAACACTTGCCTGTGTTCCCAGGACCCAATGTCTTCTGCTGCAGCTGGTTTGGAATCAGCCCTCTCCGTGACTACAGTTGAAGTGGGCCCCTCAGAGGAACATTGAGGAGCCGCCCCTACAAGCACGGTGGTGGGCGGAGCCGGGGAGGAGACGACTGGAATCTAAGCAGCCGGGTAATAACTGGAGAGTTACAGCGACTGGACCCGGTGACTCTCCTCCATCCACTTCGGTACGGCTGTATCATGGGGAGGAGTAGAGGTCTGCGCCGGGAGGCGGCGTCTACGGGCTGGTGACGATCCCATCTCCAACCCCTAGAATCATTGCTGGAGCGTGGAGATGGTAGACAGCAGCTCTGGGAACTCAGGATAATTTCCTAAACCGGGATGTGTCTCCACAATCCCGGCCGTTGCCACCACCTTCTCCGGAACCTTCTTTGGGCCGCGGGAGGCGAGGGCTTCAGCAACATAGCTCCAGATGAATTCAGCTGCCAACTGTTCATCCATGCTGGGGCCCACGGCTGCCAGCCTCCTGCGGCATGCTGGGGACATACTGACAGCTCTCCCTCCAGCCACGAAAAAGGTGAGTGAAAAGAAAAAAAAAAAGAAAAGAAAAAGGTAAACCCACAGCCGCTGGCACCTACTGGCTGCGACCTACTGTCATAAATGGCCGTTTCAGGGCAGAAATGAGGCACCAATCTATCGCCTGCTGTGAGTTTGCACATTTATTTAGGTGAACACAAATAATAACTGCCACGAAGGGAGATTTAGAAAAAGGCAATAACGAGGACCACGAAGGGTGACTACACAAAAATGCAATCAAGGAAAACCATGAAAGGTTACTTACAATTAAACTGACGAGGCAGAGTACAATGAAGAGACTAAAACAGGAATCAGACGTGGGAATTCCTGTCTACAAAAGGCGAGGTCACTGCAAGGAATGACCCCCGCAAGTGAGCTTAAAAAATAATACGGAAAAACACAAACATGAATCGGGTGTGAAGTGAAAGGGATAAAAGAACACAAAACAGCTGTGACAACCCACGAAAAGACTTGACAGGAGGAAGTCACAAACTGCACTGTCAAAATAAAAGCACAAACCATAATGGAAGAAAATCAGGACTAACTACATATACAGAAATGAGTAGAACCACAAAGACCAGAGCATGGGTCTGTGCCACGCTTGGCATCATTACCAATTTATTGAAACAAAAGCCAACAACAGTGGTGGGTATACCACAACAAAAAATGTCAGTGTCTCAATAACTTGTCATATGCCCTTGAGCATCAATTACAGCTTGACAACGACGTCTCCTGCTTTTGAAAAGTCGAGTTATTGTCTGCTGAGGCATGGCATTTCACTTTTCTTGAAGGGCGGCCCTCAGGTCATTGAGGTTGTGGGGTGCAGGGTTACGAGCCCCTACACGGCGACAGCTGATCCCATAGGTTTTCTATGGGATTCAGGTCTGGACAAAGTGCAGGCCTCTCCATTTTGAGGTATCCAAGCCTCCAGCAGCCTTTCCCAATAATGTGACCTCAATGAGCTGGAGTACTGTCGGCCATGAAGATGAAATTAGGCCTGTGTTGTTCATGCAGGTGTCATGCACTGGCCCTCGCGAGCCAGCTAGAGACGCACACAGTCACCAGTGAGTTTACAGTGAGTTTTATTTACGGTGAAAGGTTAACAACACAAGATGTAGGGGCAATGACACAAGAGTCTACACACTTCTGGAGGCGTAAGGCTAGACAGCTCACTCACAAGTCCAAAGGAGGAGACAGTCATACACAGGCAAATGTTGATTAACTAATTAGCTACACAGGCTGCTGAAGCAAAGACACACAAAGGTCCACTCTCACCGGGAGGAGCAAGGCTAACGGCTAACTTACTGGTGCCGGAGAGGCGACGGTCAACCACAAGCATGCGAGGTAGATAATCATCCAAGTCGTCCGTAGCTTAGATGTATAGCGACTTACACTGCTGCGTCATACCGTCGCCAATGCTGGGCTTATATGGCGAACTAACGACGGTAATGATGCTCAGCTGGCCGACCATTGACAGGCGGAAACCCCACCGAGCACCTTCATAATAAGAGCCCGGTGAGGCCAGAATACAGCCCGCAGCTGTCAAGGCCGGCAGCGGGACATAACTTTAACCCGAGCGCGATCAGAACCAGCGCTCAGGTCATAACAGTACCCTCCCTCCACGGGCGGACTCTGAACGCCCCAAGGAACCACCCTGCCCCCCCCCCCCCACCCACCCCCAGGGTGGGAGGTGGGAGGACAGGTGCGGAGGGAGAGAAACCAACCCCTGAACAAGACCATGACCAGACCAAAAAATCAAAAATAAATACATGAAAATACCTGGAAACAAACAAAATCCTCACACAATAGCCCCTCAAAAAAGGAGGGGAGAACAAAACAAAGACAAGACTTGACCAAACTAAGAATACAAAACACAAAAGGCAATATAGAAAGCTTTACCTGACTCTGGTTTTCAAAACACGAACAAAACAAAAAAAAAAAAATACACACCAACACACAGGGAGCAATCTAAAATTGCTTTGGCTATGACTATGGTTTACAAAGAAAAACAAGAGGCAATCTAAAATTGCTCAGACTAGACTGTGACTAAGACTGTGACTTTGGCTTACAAAAAAAAAACAAGAGGCAATCTAAAAAATTGCTCAGACCTGACTAAGACTATGACTTGGCTTACAAAAAACAACAACAAAAAAAAAATCTCAAGACAAACTTCACATGACCAGGCCCCGTATGGGCCCACAGATAGTCCCACAGTACATAATAATCAGGTGGCCTGCCCCAGTCCCATGCCCCCAGAAACAAGTCCTCTGGTGGCCGAACCAGGTCACCCCGTAACACACACAGTTTATTGGGTGGCCAACCCAAGACGCCGAATGCTCCAAGCAGTTCCTCAGGTGGCCAACCCGTATCCCACAACCACCAGGACCGTGGAGGGATTGCATGCAGCCACTCACCTGAACAGAACAAGACAGGGGAGTGCCAGACCGTCAAACAGAGCCCTCTCACGGACTGGGCAAGCTGGTGGTTCCTGAGAGGGGAACAACCAAAACCTTGGGCCCCCTCGAATCCTGACTGGGTCACAGCCGCACCTGCGCTAGACCCCCACTGGACCTCGTCGGACCCCGATTGGGTAATTGCTGCACCCACGTTGGACCCCGACTGGGTCACCTCAGCCCATGCGTCGGACCCCGAATGGGTCAGGACGGACCCCGATCGGGTCACCGCTGCACCCACGTTGGACCCTGACTGGGTCACCTCGGCCCATGCGTCGGACCCCGACTGGGTCAGGACGGGCCCAGATTGGGTCACCGCTGCACCCACGTTGGACCCCGACTGGGTCACCTCGGCCCATGCGTCGGACCCCGACTGGGTCAGGACGGGCCCAGATTGGGTCACCGCTGCACCCACGTTGGACCCCGACTGGGTCACCTCGGCCCATGCGTCGGACCCCGACTGGGTCAGGACGGGCCCAGATTGGGTCACTGCTGCACCCACGTTGGACCCCGACCGGGTCACCTTGGCCCAAACGACGGACCCCGACTGGGTCACCTCGGCCCACACGTCAGACCCCGACTGAGTCAGGACTGCTCCGGCGACGACCTCCATCTCCGAACCTGGAACCCCCGGTCCCGTGACCTTGACTGGCTCCGGACCGGTAATGCTGTGGAGGTGCTCAGAACACAAGGGAGAACCGGGATCAGTTCCACCGGCAGCGCCAGAGCCCAGCGAGACGAGCTCGGGTGCAGCGGCCGGCTGCCCCTCACTCGCCTCCCCATGAGGCAGGCAAAAAATGCTCTAACACACCATACAGGAAAACAAGAAAGAGCACTTGCCTGCACTCGGGCTCTGGAGCCGTCCAGGACTTCGCCGATCCAGGTTCAAGAAGCAGCTCGTCGTTGGGCTCCCACTCGGCTGCGTCGGGTTCCACAGCCGGCCTGATGGTCTCTGCAGCTGGATCCTCACGCGCTGGCGTCCACGCCAATAACCCGTATGGCATGGGGGCAGAGGACCCTGGACCTGCTGACTCGGGCTGCATCCCTGAGGAACCATGGGGACGCTCTCTCGTCGGCTCTGGCTCCTCACTGCAGTCCGTTCTTCTCTGTCCAATGTTAGGCTGCTGGGCCGGGATATCTCCCAGAGCTGCAGGCCTCCCCCTCGTTCGATGGCGTGGGACTGACGCCGAGGACCGCTCCACAGGAGGAGACACAGAGGCAGCAGGTTTAATAACAATGGCTACAGCTGGGGAAAGAAACTCAGGGAGCTGCAAACCCCGAGCTTCACCCCCAGGAGTCAGACAAGACAGATCACTATGATCGATAGGTAAGTGAACTTGAACTTGCCTGTCTCCCAGGGGGAGGATGGTATCAGCTGTAGCGGACATCGCTCCTTCCCTCGCTCGCTGGATGGTGGAAACGGACCCATGGACGGAGCCCACCGGCATAGGACTCAGCTCACTCACAGCAGCCAGCTGGTTGAGGGGGTCATCCCGGCGGCCCGGAACTGGATCCGGAGCAGGAGCTTGCCGAGGATGCGCCCGGCCGCGGCGCCGACGCCTTCGCCGGCCCCCAGATGGTGCGAACTCCCGGAACGGATCGAGGAAAGGATCAGGATCCAAGAGCAAAGAGCAGGAGTGCCTCTTCTCCTGCTTCATGCCGCATTCCTCCTCCATCATCAGGTAAATCTCGCGTTGCACAGCGATGTCCTCCCTCCTCACGTCGACTTCCGGGTGGTCAGCGTAGCGGGGAGAGAGATGACAAAGTATATCCTCGGCGGGGTCCAGGTACCAGTGTATGCCGTGGTCATAGTCTAGCTGAGAAGCGGAGATGAGAAGCTCATCCACCACTTCCAGCACATCAGTCAGCTCGTGGCTCGGACTCCACACACGGTTCCTCCGCGATGGCATTCTTCACATACACGGCACCCAGACAGGAAAAAGCAAATGTCCAAAAAACTCAAACTCACTGGTGAATAGCGTCTCGGGTTGGCGTCACCGTAACGCTGTTTTGGCAGCAGTGTACTGTCATGCACTGGCCCTCGCGAGCCAGCTAGAGACGCACACAGTCACCAGTGAGTTTACAGTGAGTTTTATTTACGGTGAAAGGTTAACAACACAAGATGTAGGGGCAATGACACAAGAGTCTACACACTTCTGGAGGCGTAAAGCTAGACAGCTCACTCACAAGTCCAAAGGAGGAGACAGTCATACACAGGCAAATGTTGATTAACTAATTAGCTACACAGGCTGCTGAAGCAAAGACACACAAAGGTCCACTCTCACCGGGAGGAGCAAGGCTAACGGCTAACTTACTGGTGCCGGAGAGGCGACGGTCAACCACAAGCATGCGAGGTAGATAATCATCCAAGTCGTCCGTAGCTTAGATGTATAGCGACCTACACTGCTGCGTCATACCGTCGCCAATGCTGGGCTTATATGGCGAACTAACGACGGTAATGACGCTCAGCTGGCCGACCATTGACAGGCGGAAACCCCACCGAGCACCTTCATAATAAGAGCCCGGTGAGGCCAGAATACAGCCCGCAGCTGTCAAGGCCGGCAGCGGGACATAACTTTAACCCGAGCGCGATCAGAACCGGCGCTCGGGTCATAACAGCAGGGGCACAATAACTGGATTAATGGTGTTACTCAGATAGTACTGGCTTGTGACTGTACCCTTCACAAGGTGTAGGGCAGTTCTGTATTGACTAGACACACCTGCCCAAACTGTAATATGGTGAAAACAGTGACTGATGCATAGCGCGCTCCTTGACATCTCCAACATCGCTGGGTGGCCATCATAACAGCACTGAAGCCCACTGGTCCCTTGTCCAGCATAAATGCTTCCTAGCCCATACAAATTATGGCTCCTGTGCCTGATGGTGTGGTCAGGTACCCTTGCAGGTCATCTAGCACTCAGACCATGCAGATGTAAATGGTTTGAATGGTCTGATGTGACACTTCACTGTTCACAATGAAGCAGTCATTGGACGTCAAAGGACGTCCACTTCTATGCCTTTCTGTGACTCTTCCAGCCTCTGTATCTCTGTTGCAACCTGCTGATGACACTCTAAGCTCAGTGGCAACTTTCTTCTGAGAACATCCTGTTTGAAGCCTTGCAATGGCGAGGTACTGTTGACAATTGTGAGGTGTTGTCTTGGTCTCATGACGTCAAATTGTGAACAGCATCATGAAGAGGACTGTCTAAATACCAATTCTAATTGAACCAGAAAATTTATTGGTTGAGTCATAGATCAAACACCTGTTGTGAATTTTGCTGTTAAGCACCTTGTTAGAGGACAGCAAGTTATGCAAAAAGTACTGAAACACTGAACAGTTGGACATGTGCATTCAGAAGGTTACAGAAGGTCAAATTAAGTTCACCTGTAAAAGTCATAGTGCATTTTAGGTGCATCCTGAAATTTCCCCTGAAAGCTGAATATCCCTAACTTTTTGTGAGTAGTGTGTGTGTGTACACACACACACACACACACACACACACACATATATATATATATATATATATATATATACGTATATGTACAGTGCATGTCAAACATGAGCAAAGCTCCTTTTGGCAAAGTAAATCTGTTTAGCACAATAAGGGAGTCAGATATCCATTCTGCTTATCTAGCTGCTAGACAGAACAGGGGAAAAAATATTCAATGTGATTTAAGTGACATGAGACAGTTTACAGTAATGCAGTAATTAAAGTAGTTAAACACGCTTACTAGAATAGCTGTCACTGCCTGACGTTGTCAATCTAATTTCCCAGTCTGGGGTCAGAAAACAGCAACAAACTCTAATCATCTACCACAGCAATGGCGGCACCACGAGACATCACAATACACAAATTTGTTACCGGATTGGCCTATACAGGTGTGCATCTCTTTAGATAATATATCAGCATTGTTGGAAACACAATGTTATTTAAAGCCCTTTCTCACTTTAATCATCAATGAAAACATACTAGCATAAACCTAACCGCAGTTTCAGTTATTCAGCAGCGCATTGTCTTTACCCTCTTTTGATGTTCGTTTTCTAACAGTGGTGCTCTCCATTGACATCTCTCTAACACCATCTCCTCTACAGAGATCAATTAGACCTAGGTTGTTAGAATGAGTGTCTGGGAGTGTTCTGTGTATTTTTGTATTGTTTGGCATCATTATGATCAGGCTGAGACATAACAAGGTGACACATTAATATTCATTATCTTAACGAGGGGAACAAAGGGTGGTATCTGTAAGGACAAGTATCAATTTCAGCAGAGATGAGAGGTTTCCTATTCTCATTTGTGGTGCAACACCAGTACGTGCTTGCACACGCACACAGGCAACACATTAGCACATGCCAGTCAACAGTTTCCCAGATAGTAGCAC
This sequence comes from Pholidichthys leucotaenia, assembly GCA_020510985.1. Lineage (NCBI taxonomy): Eukaryota > Metazoa > Chordata > Actinopteri > Cichliformes > Pholidichthyidae > Pholidichthys > Pholidichthys leucotaenia. The sequence goes on along the minus strand of CM035848.1, from coordinate 267,568,922 downwards.
GCAAATAGCAATCATTGGAGGCCAATGTTAATGACTGTTATTTGCCAAACTTGAGAGAATGGCTTCATTTGAGGTGGCTTCATTTTTATGCTGCTATGTTTATCTAGACGTCTATAATACCCCAATCACCAATCAGTTCACTAGCCGTATTTTTCTCTTCCCTGCAATATGAAAGAACACCGCATCTCTTACTCTATTTTCTGTAATTTCTAAGCGTACACTCAAATCATTAAAGCAAGTATATGAAAATTCTGTGACCTTTGTTTAAAAAGGAGAACATAAGAGTTTTGTTATAAAATCTAGTATTTCAAAACACTGTGATGGCCTACTCAACCAGAAGGCCCAGAGGTGCAACATAGGATGCCCTATTATGAAGATCTAAAGTGTGCATTTGTGCCATGCTTTGCCCCTTGCGGCAGTGGTTTTGTTAGTTTCTGTCAGCATGAAGGACGTGTACAGGTATGGGCTATTGTTGCCCGGGCAACAGCCCATTTGCCACTGCCCCACCAGAGGAAATAAATAAATAAATAAAGAAAGAAAGAAAGAAAGAAAGAAAGAAAGAAAGAAAGAAAGAACCTTCTTGTTGCACCTTACAGGGTTTTCTCTGGAAACATTTCCCTGTGGCAGCCTGACATGCTTGTAAATTTCCCGCCATTCCTATGAGGAAATACAAATTTAAAAAAAATATATGAAGGAATTACGGTCTTCAAGCGTGCACACAAACAACGCGCATGACCGTCATCCGCACAGAGTTCAGAAGCGCCGCGCCTGTGTGACCACTCCAGTAGCCAGGCAGAGTGTCTCGTTCATGTTACTGTCCGAGAGAAACATGAGCTTATTAAAGTACTTTAAACATGGAAAAAAAATCAGAAGAGGTATGTAAGCACTGGAGGCATTTATCATGGTTTTAACCCGCTGGTAACGCAAGCAATAATGGAAGAGTCACTTAGCTAACAGATGAGGTTATAAGAGCTCAAGCTGGTTCATTATGTCTTCTTTTTAATCATTAGTTTTTTGTTTTTCTTATTTCAGACAAGAATGAAAGGGAGCTGTTTTTACCTTTACCTTAGTTAATATTAATTAACCAATTTATGTTTACTATTATGTACCTGGAAAGTTAAGATGACTGAACTTCACAAAGTCAATGACTTTAATCCATCAGCAGCCTTCAGACAAACTAAACGTGCCAGCATTTGAATTTCAAAATAAGGGAAGTTTTCCTCCTCTTTGGGTGGTAAGGAGATTTCTAAAAAAAAAAAAAACAAAAAAAAAAACAACTATAAATATATAGAAATATTATAACAGAAATAACTGCATCTTTGGTCATTTAAGTTAATTTATTTCATTAAATACAAATTATTGTTTTTTTCTTTGAAATCAGAGTTAAATTAGTGTTCTGTTCTGGCTCTGCAAAATTGTGATCAAAAATGTAAATTGTTATAAGGAAAAGGTAAAATTTTTTTTACCACAGTCTGTTTCAAATTTATTAACAAAAAAACAGTAATTTTATTTAAAAAAAATAGACGATTCGCCATAAAATAATCCTCAAACTCATAATAAAGTCTCAAATGTACAAGAAAAGCCAATTTTACCAGAGGAAATTGCAAATTTGAGGAAAATGTTTTCAAATTTAGACAAATTTACAGAGAAAAGTAGAAAACTATAAGAAAATTGTTATAAATTTTGGCGAAAAACCTCAAACCTTCAAGACTGAAGTCATTACTCAAGTTTTTAAGTGGGCTCTCTTTGTACCCTTAACTCAAGTAGAAATGTTTGGTTGTTTACTTTTAATAATTAATTTCAAAGCACTGCTTTTACATGAGTAGAATTTCTGGCTACTATACCCACCTCTGATCACATAATTTAAGTACCGTATGCAAAAGTAAATTACTATTATGAATGTTTTGGTTTTTTTTCCCCCTCTCCCTACTCTCTCAATGGAAAAAAGAAACACTAGAATAAAAATTAAAAAAAAAAATACACATAATTTTGTCATTTATGTAAACCACAACAAAAGCAGGGCAAAACACGACACTTGATATTTTCTAACCTGTTTGTATACCACCATAGACAGAGAGAACCTGAATTAGACAGAGCTCAGAGAGGGCAAGATGAGACAGAAGAGAGGAGCCAAGGAGAGGAAAGTGTTCAGGCAGAGGGTCCAGGAGAGGTGAGAGCAGAGGAAGGAGAGAAGGATGACATCAGTAAAAAGTCCAAACACAGGATATCTTGGTGGGACCCCAACTGGCCCAATATTCCAACATTCAAACCTCAGTTGTACAATACTTCAAATGTTAAGCTCCAAATGCAAAGTTACTGTGCAAAATTTAAAAAAGAAATAAATAGTATGAAATTAACATATTCCGGTTACAATAGTGTCATGTGTTTTCTGCACCCCTCCTGGAAAAATATGTTGAATATTTTGCCACCGCATCAAGGTCTTTAAGCCAGAGGAAACACTGTCTTATATTTATAATTAAATTATACAACAGTTAGTTCCGACCGAGCAATTTGATTGGACAACAGGGACTCCAGGATTTACTCTAGCCCACGATAATTGCACTCCAGTTTCACTGGATATGCATCATTCCGCTTCAAAGGTGTTCATGTAACTGTTAATTACTGACAGTAACTTCCTATCAACTCTCTGAAAATTGCAGTACTCTTTTCAATATCTTAAATTCCACAGTAAGGCACTGTTTGACAAGAAATTATACATCCATGACCCGGAGGTCCCACCCTTTAGGCAGTGCTAGAGTTTGATCTATTGACTTGATTAACAAACCACAATACCTTTGTGGTGATGGACTCTTTGTTTCATCTGAAAATGTGAAGAAAAGTGAGCGGTGTGCTAAATCACTAGCATGCTAACTACTAGCTACCGACTATATACCGGTGGTTCTGACGACGGGCGTTGGGCATGTTTTGATCTGGGGTCTTCTGCACTACCGACTCAACAGGTGTATGTTTTATAAACACTTATTACTTTTGCAGATGACAATATTTAATTTGTTTACATGTGTGTGAAATGACAATAGATGTCTTCATAAGGGACTATTTTTTTCTCAGCTGCACAAAATAACTGGTTAAGATAAGATAAGATAAGATAAGCCTTTATTAGTCCCACAACGGGGAAATTCCAGGATTGCAACAGCACAGGGATAGCAACACTCAGAGCAACAATCAGAAGGCAAGAAAAAAAACAAGCAAGCAAGAGCAGCTAATAAACATATGTACGTATTACTATAAAATATATATATATACACACACACACAGACACACAGTGCAGAGCATTGTAGCTGGATGGAATAAATATATGAATATATGAACACACAGTGCAGAGCATTGTAGCTAGATGGAATAAATATGTAAATATATAAACACCCACAGTACGGAGCATTGCAGCTAGGTGGAATAAATATGCAAGTATATAAACACACACAGTGCGGAGCAATGTAGCTAGATGGAATAATATGTAGATATATAAATATATAAACACCCACAGTACGGAGCATTGTAGCTAGATGGAATAAATATGCAAATATATAAACACACACAGTGCAGAGCATTGTTGCTAGATGGAATGAAACAGCATAACCGTCTACTTAGTTATCCTACATGGTATGATTATGTGCCCATACATATTCTCACCCTCCATAGCGACCGGTATGTTCCTAGTTGTATGCCGGAGAGGACCATTGTGTAAGTCTATTGCATCTTTTGCATTCAAAAAACTATTAGTTTGTTACGTCTTTTTGCTATCTCTGCGAGCAGCCCTGCTTAGGTTGTACAGTCTGACAGCCGTTGGTAGGAAGGACCTACGAAACCTCTCGGTTGTGCACCTGGGATGATGTAGTCTGCTGCTAAATGAGCTCCTCAGTGCATTCAGTATGTCCTGCATAGGGTGGAACTCGGACTCCAGCAGAGATGACAGTTTAGCCACCGTCCTTCTCTCTCCTATCTCCTCCATCGGATCAAGGCGCTGCCCCAGGACAGAGCTAGCTTTCTTAATCAGTTTGTTCAGTCTCTTCCTATCGGCTGCAGTAATGCCACTGCCCCAGCAGACCACTCCAAAAGTGATGGCTGATGCCACCACCGTGTCATAGAATGACTTCAGCAGCGCCCCTTGTACACCAAAAGACCTGAGTCTCCTCAGCAGGAACAGCCTGCGCTGTCCCTTCTTGTAGAGTGCATCAGTATTGTGTGACCAGTCTAGTTTATTGTTCAGATGAATACCCAGGTACTTATAGGATGTCACCATCTCGATGTCTGTTTGTTTGTTGTAAACAAACAAATCATAATATTTTGTCCAGTATTGTTGTCATTTAATAAATTGTGCTTGATGAAACTGTTGTATAAAAGCAATATTAAACTTGAAGTCGTTAAGGTATCATGAATATACACTGTTAAACCGAATTAGTTCACAGAACTCAAAACTTATGTGGAAACCGATAACCTAATAAATTTTAAATAAATGATTTTTTTTTTGAGTAATCTTAAATTAAAAAATTTAAAACAAAATGCTGAAAATGCATTTTTTAAGTAAAGTTTGCTTCAAAAAATCATTTCATTTACTTAAAATTTATTAGGTAATCAGTTTCCACATAAGTTTTGAGTTCTGCGAACTACGGGTGTGATACTCTAATGCTATGTGGAGGGCATTAGACATATTACACCCGTAATTACTATACTCATGATACTGTACTTCACCTCGTGTAATATTGCTTCAGTAGCCTATGACCCCTGAGCATCCCAGCCAATTTCCAGCCAATGTGAAAAGTACCACAGGAGGGACACCGGAATGTTAAGAGGATAACTGCTGTTATTAGACCAAAGTAAATCATCATAAAACCTTTTAAGGCCTGAATAGTTTTTTTTTTTTCTCTTTTAAATATGCAAGTGTTCTCCAATAAATTTGTCAGGTTGGGACTTTGCCTTGTAAAATGTGGGGCATTTTCTTTCCAAAATATGACTCTTTTTATTGTAAATATGTCACTGCACACTGTAAAACCGAATTAGTTCACAGAATTCAAAACGTGAAAACTGATTACCTCATAAGTGTTAAGTAAATGAATTTTTTTTGAGTAATCTTGAATTAAAAAATTAAAACAAAATGCTGAAAATCTATTTTTTAAGTAAAGTTTACTAAAAAAAATCATTTTGTTTACTTAAAATTTACTAGGTAGTCAGTTTCCACGTTTTGAGTTCTGTAAACTATTTGGTTTTACAGTGCAGTTTTTTCTTCTCTCATAATTTTTTCATGTAAATTTGAGACTTGAGTCTTATATTTGCACTGTATAATAGTAGATCTGTTTTTTTTATCACAAATGTGATGTTTTTTCCACTCAAATGTGCATGTTGTAAATGTGTATTTGTTATGCAATTTTGGAATATATATTTTTTTTTCTTGTCATTTTTGTGATTATTTTTCTTCCTTCTAAATTTTTCTTGTAATTAGAAATGCTTTAGCAACATTTTGAGACTGCATGAAAATTCAAGTTTTTTTTCCCCTCCCTCTTGAATTTCAATATTTTTTTTCATGAATTTGTGACTTTTGTGTCATAAATTCACATCTTTTTTTTTTTCCAAATTTGACACTTTTCATGAATATTTCTCTGCCTTTCACCTTTAGATTGGCATTTTTTCTTTTAAAAAAATGATTTTTTTTCTTATAAATGTTACTTTTTTCTTGTAATTTTGGGACTTCTTCTTATCTCTTCAGGGGTCTCCACATTGAAACATCTACCTCCATCTCACCCTGTCCCTTGCATCTCTGTGACACCAACCTTCTCCATGTCCACCTTTGCTACATCCATGAATCTTCTCTGTGGTCTTCCTCTTTTCCTCCTGCCTGGCAGCTCCATCTTCAACACCCTTTGTCCAATATCTCCACTATCCCTCCTCTGCACATGTCCAAACCATCTCAGCCTTGCCTCTCTAACTTTCTCTCCAAACCACTCAACCTGAGCTGTCCCTCTGATGTACTCATTTCTAATCTTGTCTCTCCTAGTCACTCCCAATGAGAATCTTAACATCTTCAACTCTGCCACCTCCAGCTCTGCCGCCTGTCTTTTTGTCAGTGCCACCATCTCCAAACCATAAATGATAGGCAACATAGGTCTCACTCCTGTCTTGTTAATCTTCCCTTTCACTCTAGCTGCTATCTGTGATGACAGTAATGCTGATATTGACAAAAAGGCACCTACATAAATGTCTAAATATCATATACTGTAGCTCCGGAAGCTGCAGCGCTTAAGTACGGTGCCTGTTTCTTTAAAGGCATTGGTTCACCTTGGATGACCGCTCACCTCTTCACCCACCCAGGTGTAGCAGAACCTGAACTCTCCCTCCACAGGAGGTGTCATTTCAGTGCCTGAAGGCTCAGCGGATGATGCCACACAGACAGTAATACATAGTATCGGCAACAACGAGCATGGAGGCAGAGCAGCAGTACCTAGCATCAAAAGTGCATGGCTGTCCTGGGGGTAAATGAAATATGGAGGATCAACAAATTAAATCTGTGCGGGTCACTAGCTCAGCATAATACAGCTGTTTAAATTAAGACTTCTTGATTTAGTTAAGTTTGAATAAGGAGCTATACATTTCAAGTTGCCAGCACTGTTAACATTCAGAAGAAAACCCTTGGCTTTTTTCTGCTGGCTGATTTGGTACATGTGGAATGGCAAAGTGGATATGCATTTAAATTGTTTTAAAACAGGCGTAAATTCATTCCATTAAAGATTTAGATCTGTTTAAATGTGGAACTGTGGACTAAGAGAGCGTCACGATATATCTAACTTTATTTAAACTACTATGGAATATCCATGGCATGGAGTTAAATCTTACACAAAATATTAAAAAGGGGAAAAAAAAATGAAATCACCTCTGCAGTAGCAGTAGATAAAAATAGCCCATAACTGACTGATGTGTTTGTAATGCAAACGCTACATAGTCAGCAATGGAACTTAATAGAGCAGTGACCGAATACATTATTTTGGATAGAAATGTGTTTCAAACCTTTTTTTTTTAACCATAGAGCCCCCCCCCCCCCCCCCGCCGCTACCTCCCTTAATTGTGTCCAATATTATCAACGTCTGCACACCCCCATCTGCTTACATGCACCAAAAGAATGACGTAATCATTAGAAATATTTATTATGTAAAACAAACAAAAAAATGTTTAAATATGCTTTAAAAGGATAAGACATTTTAATTGATTTTCATAGGCTTGATTATCCAGTTGGGTGTGTTATAATTTTTATTTAACCTGCACAAACATAATTCTCACAAACTCAAAGCAGGAAAAAAAGCCTTTCCCCAAAACTTTTATCACAGCAGATGTGATGGAATTTACTGCGATAAAACAGAAGTAATTCTGTTGCTGCCCTTCTAACTAAAATGCTGTAAAATGCATTTTTTAGACATTTTCTACATTTGAATGTTTTATCTTCATTGAGTCCTGGCATTTTTTAAAATTTTTTTTTGGGAGCCCCATCTCACAAAAGCCATCCAGCAGAATTACTGAATCCAACCGTGACATGTACTGCCAGGGCTGCAAAGACTCCCATCAAAATTAATGTCACCATGGAAAGGCCAAATGTAGGGCCATTACCTCTGAAAGCATTGCACAGTGAGAATAAGCTACTATTCTGGGTCACCAATTTCTATAAATTTTAAATCTCTCTGAGCCTATCTGGCGTACTCTCACACTATTAAGAGTGCGGGAGAAAGAACTTCATTAAATTAAAATATACTTTTGCTCTCCTCTGTGGTCCTAAAGACATTTCATGAAGCCATCTCATTTGACCGTGTGACTGCCACCAGTGCTGACGAAGCGATGCCGGTGTAACAGAACGGTTAACGTAGCGAAGGTTGACCATTTGAATAAATGGTAGCCTCTGCCAAGAAAAGAAAAACCCTGTCCATTCAGTGGAAGAGACTCTGTCAGTGGTGTGGTAAAAGATGGTGCACAGCATTCGGCTCGGATGAATGAACGTTTCAAAACAAGCACACTGGAGTGAGATCACTTCATAAGTTTTAACTGGCAAACAGAATTATTTGCTCCTAAAACTACTGGAACATAACTTTGCAACACTACGCTTTGTCAAATATTTAAAATGAGTAACTGGTATATTAAAAGACACCAGGAAAACAAATCATGACAACAACTTAATCACACAATATTAAGAGATTAATATAGAGAAATATAAGAAAAAATAATACTGCATCTTATAGGTAGTAAAAATGATTAGAAGGAAAAAAAACATATTTTTTGGTAGTGAAAATACAAAATAATTTAAAGGTCATATGATGCATTTTTCCAGGGATTAATTCTAACTTTTGACATCATCAAAGCTATACAAATTTAGTTCTAAAGGGGGCATTGATTGGACTTTTTCTTCATTTTAACAGCTCACACATCCATCCAGCCATCTTCTACTGCTTATCTGAGGGTCACTGGGAAACAGTGATGTCTATTAGGGTGACTAAAATCTAAAGAAAATAACAACATAAACTGCACTTGGTTAGCTATTTTGTTAGCTTACTGTTGTCCACATGATTGACAGCTAGGTTGGCCAATTATAGAGCTGCAGGCCGGTCTCAAGGACACACTGAGCTGAGTTTACTATGGAAGTGATGCACCATGGTAAATTTGGAACAGTCAATTTTACTTTCTGGAGTGAAAAATGATAAACAGGCTGTGTTTTATTTTAAGAGATGTGAGAGTTTTGATATTTTTTTGATAACCGTAACCAACAGACACTTTTCAGAAGGTTAAAACCTACAAATCACCACCATTTTCCAGTCAGTGACCCCGTGAAAGACCAAAAACAATGTCTGATTGTTCACTGCTAAAACAAAAAAAACTTTTCAGCTGGTTTATTATTATTAATGAGCCACTAATCTGATTCGGTATGAGATTTTGAGTGGACCAATCACATGTTACAAGGCACTTATGGCCCTTTTCCACTAGTACCAGTTTGGCCTTGCTCGACTCGACTCGACTCACTTTCTAGCCTTTTCCACTGTAGCCAGCACCGGTTAACAGGTCCTATTTTCGTACCCACTCGAGGCCAGGGTACAACCGTGCTGAGTCGAGCCGAGATGTGACGTCAACAGACTGCGAGCCACTGATTGGTCAGGGAGTAACGTCACGAAAGCATCCGTCTTCTGTGGAATCTACACGACCGCCATTTGCAATATTTCACGGACTAACTCGGTCACCGAGTAAATACAATATTAATACAGACAGCATTGTAAGTTTTGCGGAAATCTACACCGTGGTCCAACGAAGAGGTGCGGAGTTTTCTGTGCTTGGTGGCAGATCCACAGTGAGAGGAGCGACCCGCCCCGTTACAGATGCAGCCCAGCATAGAACCGGACTACGGACAAGCTGAAGACGAACGTGAGAGAACCATCGATGGTGAGTGATTTGTAACATTGTGCATCTGTTCGCTTATTTATCCTGTTGGTGGTAAGCTCACTTTTTTTGAGCGATACAGCGCCGTCCTGTGCTGGCTAACGAGTGTTAGCTAGTAGCTAGCTAGCTAGTAGCCAACTCTGCTGATTCACACTTGTTTTATCCTAAGTATTCGCTTGTGAGAGCAAAACGATGAAATATGTTCATCCTGGTTAAAGTCCTGGTTTGTGTACGTATTGCACTTTGGTGCTGTGCATTAAATTGTGTGTAATTTCTTCCTAGAATGTGTTTCCACATGCCAGGGTTTAGCCTCCCCCAGTGTTTATATTGTGGATTCAGGTCAAGAGGACCCCAGGATCCGAAATCTCAACATATTCAAGTGCATTTTCAAACCAGTGATTTATAAAGTCTGTGGGCACATATGTTGGTTATATATGCTCCACAAATATATTGCTGTGTGTTTATTGTGTGCTGCACGTCTCAGGGAACAAAAGGACTGAGTCTCCAAGAGACAACGGTAGAGTGTGAGATTTGGCCTTTGTTTCAGGGAGATGACCTGGAGAGATTTCCGGACCACCGGAGACTAAAGGACAATGGTGTGAAGATCAGTGTGAAGATCAAAGGGGTTACATTGTGGCTGGGATTAAGTACCATGTGACTGTATGTTTGCTTAAACACCATGTGACTTGAGTTTCGATGTCCGGGGTATAAATGAGAGATGTGATATTATTCTTCCTCTTTTCCTGCTTTGAAATTGTTGGAGTATGTGATTGTCAATAAAGCTGAACCTGTAATAGGAATAACTCAGTCTCATCCTTCCGCACATTCTCCACACTGGTGACCTTACGACGATGCATGAGCAGAGATAATTCTCCCGAGCGGGGCTCGGCAGAAGCCAGCCTGATGGCTGCCGTCACATTTCAGCCGCCCAATTTCTGGCAGCATAGTCCGCGCTCTGGTTTAGCGCGGTCGAGGCACAGTTCAACCTACGGAGAATCTCAAGAGACGACACGAAATTCTACCATGTGGTGGCGAAGCTGGACAGCCACACAGTCCAGAGGGTGGAAGATCTGGTCAATCACCCACCGGACAGCGATAAATACAGCGCATTGATTGCTGCGTTTATCAGCCACTTCACCCCCTTGGTGCAACAGCGAGCAGAGGGGCTCCTAGCGCTGACGGAGTCGGAGAACGACAGACCCGTAGACCTGATGGTGAAAATGCTGAGGCTGAAAGACTCCGAGGATGGCGAATTTATCTTCACCCACCTTTTCCTCTGGACCCTGCCACCAGTGGTGAGAGTTACCCTGGCAGACTCACCCTGGTTGGCCCGGCGAGACTACCATGGGCTGAGCAAGGAGGCGCAGCGACTTGTCAATGCCCACAAACGAAGCGTGGTTTCGGCCGCAGCAGCAGAGCTAGGAGCAACGTCCGGAGACGGCATGGGGCCAGTGGTTGCAGAGGACCAGGCGACACGGAGCGGACGACGTCCTTTGCTTCTATCATCGCCGCTTTGCAGAGAGGGCACACAAGTGCCTTCCACCGTGCCACTTCAAGCATTCGGGAAACGCCAAGACCGGGGGTCGGTAGCGGCTGCGACCCTCGGGGAAGAGAACAAGCTGCTCTACCTGATGGATGCACGCTCGGGGAAACATTTCCTCGTGGACACAGGCTCCCAGCTGAGTTTCATCACGCCTTCCTACGCGGACCAGCTGACACCATCTAAGGGTCCCCGGTTGTCAGCAGCAAATGGCTCAGCGATTAAGACCTCCGGTGAGAGGACTCTGCTTCTGTCTTTGCAGGGCTGGGCATTTGAGTGGACTTTAGTTGTAGCGGCAGTCAATTTCAACATGTTAGGGGCTGATTTTTTGTGCTCACATGGTTTATTGGTTGATCTTGCTAATAGACGTCTGGTTAATGCACTCTCTTTTCACTCTATCCCCTGCACAGCTCGAGTGGCGCCGCCAACTGCACAAGCCAACGTCACAGCTGCGGGTCGTAAGTTCCACGCACTCCTCATTCAGTTCCCAGCACTCACAGTCCCAACGTTTTCGGCGACAGTGGCTAAACATGGGGTGGAACATTATATCACTACCACTGGCCCGCCCGTTTTTGCAAAAGCTCGGCGCTTGGACTCAGCTAAACTGACCATAGCGCGCGAGGAGTTTGCCAACCTGGAAAAACTGGGCATCATCAGGCGTTCGAAAAGCCCCTGGGCTTCACCATTGCACATGGTCCCAAAGGCTGATGGCTCGTGGCGACCTTGCGGTGATTTCCGCAGGTTGAACAACGCCACTGCACACGACCGCTACCCGATCCCACACATCCAAGATTTTTCAGTTCATTTGGCGGGGGCGTGCATTTTTTCTAAAATAGATTTAGTACGCGGTTACCATCAGGTTCCAGTGCGCGCTCAGGACATACCCAAAACAGCAGTAATAACTCCTTTCGGGCTTTTTGAGTTTTTGCCTTTTGGACTCAAGGGTGCCGTGCAGACGTTCCAGCGCATGATGGATGCGGTCCTACGCGACCTCCCTTTCGTGTTCGTCTATTTGGACGACATTTTGGTAGCCAGCACGTCCGAAGACGAACACGAAAGCCACCTCACGGCAGTTTTCCGGAGGTTGGCAGAGCATGGGTTGATAATTAACCCGGCGAAGTGTCAGTTTGGGGTGGCGCAGATTGATTTTTTGGGGCATCGCGTTTCGCCAGAAGGGGCGGTCCCTCTGCCTGATAAAGTGCGCGCGATAACAAATTTTCCCCACCCTCAAACGGTCAAAGCGTTACAGGAGTTTTGGGGAATGGTTAATTTTTATAACCGTTTCCTCCCCAGTGCAGCGCGGCTCATGCAACCATTGTACGCTGCACTAAAAAAACAAAAACCCACGAATAAAATCGAATGGTCTCCTGAGCGGAAGCGCGCATTCTCTCAAGTCAAATCAGCTTTGGCAAACGCTACCTTGTTGGCACACCCAGTTCCAACGGCACGCATGGCGCTCACCACTGACGCGTCCGATTTAGCAGTAGGGGCGGTCGTTGAACAGTATGTAGCTGGGACCTGGCAACCGCTCGCGTTTTTCAGCAAAACCTTGCGCGATAGCGAGCGAAAGTACAGCGCATTCAACAGGGAGTTGTTGGTGCTACACTTGGCCATCCGCCATTTCCAGTTCTGGCTGGAAGGGCGCCATTTCACCGCGTTCGTGGACCACAAGCCGCTGACTTTTGCGATGGCCAAGATTTCGGAACCCTGGTCGGGCCGGCAGCAGAGACAGCTGGCCGCGATATCGGAGTTTACCACCGATATCCAGCATGTCGCGGGTAAACATAATATAGTGGCAGACTGCCTCTCACGTGCTGTGACAGCTCCAGGCCCCATGGGGGCAGACTCTGCAGCCATGGCCGCAGGCCAGGGTAGCAACGCGGAAGCGCGCGCAGCCCCGGTCCGCGTAGGGTTAGATTATGCAGCCATGGCTGCGGAGCAGGTTAGCGACGCGGACGTGCGCGCGCTCCAGTCTGGACCAACAGGGTTAAGGCTGGAGCACAGGGTGCTGCAAGATGGTATGCCCCCGCTAATCTGCGATATCTCCACTGGGCGGCCGTGCCCGGTGGTACCAGCTGCGTGGCGCCGCCGTGTTTTTGACTCGGTCCATTCTCTGGCGCACCCGGTGGTGCGCGCATCGGTCAAAATGGTAGGAGAGAAATTTGTATGGCCGGGGTTGCGCAAACAGGTCAAGGAATGGGCGACAGCCTGCGTAGCGTGTCAGCGAGCCAAAATACACAGACACACTAGAGCTCCTTTGGAGCCTTTTCACATCCCGGCTAAGCGCTTTGATCATGTGCATGTCGACTTGGTAGGCCCCCTTCCGTCGTCACAGGGGTACACACATCTTTTGACTATGGTGGATCGCACCACGCGTTGGCCGGAAGCAGTCCCACTGGCATCAACCACAGCCGAGGAGGTGGCGCACGCGTTTTTGACAGCTTGGGTAGCGCGCTTTGGAGTTCCTTCGGACATAACGTCCGACAGAGGTCCTCAATTTGTTTCTGAGCTCTGGTCATCGATGGCCCGCAGCCTAGGGGTAACGATCCACCGCACTACCGCGTACAACCCCCAGGCTAACGGTTTATGCGAACATTTCCATAGGTCATTGAAAGCAGCCCTCAGAGTGTCGCTTACGGATACAAATTGGGTAGACAGGCTTCCATGGGTATTAATGGGGTTGCGTTCTGCACCTAAAGAGGATTTGCAAGCCTCCCCAGCTGAGTTAGTTTTTGCACAGCCTCTCCGTCTGCCTGGGGAATTTCTCCCCGATAATCCTGCGCCAAATTGCTCCCCCCCGCCGCTCAGCGGTTGCAGAGCGATACAGGATCAAACACACTTCCTGGCCCGGTTCATCACAGTTTTCCATGCGTTTTTGTGCCGAAAGCTTTAAAAAATGCGGAGTTTGTTTTTGTCAGACATGATGCCCATCGCCCAAATTTACGGCCGCCTTACGATGGACCGTTTAGGGTGCTGGAAACAGGAGAGAAGCATTTTTTGCTGGATTTGGGAGACAGAAAGGAGGTAATTAGTATAAACAGACTCAAACCCGCTTTTGTTTTGGCGGATGAAGCAGTGCAGTTGGCGAGGGCCCCCCGTCGCGGCAGACCCCCTAGAGGGCATTCTCCAGAACACCCACAGAAATTGTCTAACAGCTCTAATCCACAGGCAACAGTTCCACAACAGGAGGACACTGCAGGGGCAGTAAAGCCAGCTTACAGCAAATACGGCAGAAGACTTAGACCTAGGAGACTGGTGGATTGATGTGTAGTAATGTTATTATGTTATGCATCTCTGGTTATGATTGTTCCATTTTAGACGTTTGGGGGGGGGGGGGGTCATGTGGGCACATATGTTGGTTATATATGCTCCACAAATACTATATTGCTGTGTGTTTATTGTGTGCTGCACGTCTCAGGGAACAAAAGGACTGAGTCTCCAAGAGACAACGGTAGAGTGTGAGATTTGGCCTTTGTTTCAGGGAGATGACCTGGAGAGATTTCCGGACCACCGGAGACTAAAGGACAATGGTGTGAAGATCAGTGTGAAGATCAAAGGGGTTACATTGTGGCTGGGATTAAGTACCGTGTGACTGTATGTTTGCTTAAACACCATGTGACTTGAGTTTCGATGTCCGGGGTATAAATGAGAGATGTGATATTATTCTTCCTCTTTTCCTGCTTTGAAATTGTTGGAGTATGTGATTGTCAATAAAGCTGAACCTGAGGAATAACTCAGTCTCATCCTTCCGCACATTCTCCACAAGTCATTCATATAATTTTCTAAGGCGTCAGAATAGACCCACACACCTATTCTGTGGATTTTCCATAAAAGGTGTTGGAACAGTGTTGTTGTGCTATTCCACCATAAATCCCTGGATTGATAATGTACTTGTACATGTACAGAGTGGATCCTGGGGTGATCACTGGTCAGGGAAACGAAGCATTTTTGTCACATCCCACCACTGACTTTCACAAGTGTGTTTCCCTAACACAGGTACATCTCCAAAAATTAGAATGTCATGAAAGAATTCAATATTTTTTGTCACTCATTTCAGAAAATGAAATCCGTATATTATATAGATTCATTACACAGACAGTGATATATTTCAAGCGTTTATTTATTTTAATTTGGATGATTATGGCTTACAGCCCCTGAAAACCCCAAATTCAATTTGGCAAAAAATTAGAATATTACATAAAATTAATTTTAAAAAATAGTTTTTAAATAGAAATGTTGGCCGCTGAGGTGTTGGTTAATATGGGCTGTAGCCATAATCATCAAAATTAAAATAAACACTTGCAATATATCACTGTCCCTGTAATGAATCTATATATGGGTTTCACTTTCTGAAATGAGTGACAAAAATATTGAACTTTTTCATGATATTCTAATTTTTGAGATGTGCCTGTATATGTGTTGAATTTGCTTGAACCTAACCACCATCCATTTCTGTCGTTCGTCTAGGCAAGAGGAAAGGAAAAGCAGCCACCCCACAACGGACATTGCCACTGTGGAAAGTACTGAAATCCTTTTATAGGTAAAGTGCCAAAATCAAAGTAGCACAATTTCCACTTAATATAAAAGGGGCTGAACTGAGATTTATTTGATTGTGTGAATATTAATTACAGAATAACTGAAAATGACTGGCACATCAACTGTAAAATAAACCGCTTGTTAATGTATTTATTTTTTTTGTCAGATCACTTGTGTGATCCTTTGTGAGTTATGTTCATAACTGTATCTTTTGGGGAATGTGAGTTGTTCAGTCATCAATATAATTCAGTTTATATGTGTAGTTTATAGTCTATCACCAATAAACTCATGCAGTAACAGGACACATTACAAATATTTGAGACCCATTGTAGTGCATCCTTTTATATTTTAGCAATACACGTACAAAACACCGCCCACACTTGAAGCCAGGGCAAGAAGAGACACTTTTACAGACAAGACAAGACAAACTTTTATTGATAAAAATTCCATATTTTGACTGAGCGACTCCATACTCGGTGATGCACACCTTCAGTTAAAGTACTAGATTCCATTCAAGTGAATGTATTAATTCATTCTGATTGCTGAGGCCACAGTAAAAACAGATGATTTTAAACATAACCCAGCCCTTGTAAAATCCACTTTACTGAAGCGCAGCTACATGAAAATTGTGGTTAAATACAACAATGAAGTACTTTATTGTCACATTCAAATTGTAATCGCTCCTGTTTTGTTTTTCTTTTGAATTCTTGGCTGGAATATGGGTGGGCAATATAAGCTGCGGCTTCAGCCATCACCCATTTTGGATAACCTATGTTGAACTGTATAATCAGAGGGGTTATTGTTTAATTTGACCTTGTTAGATTTTTTTCCCCTTTGTTATATTATTCTATTTTCTTTTAATCTTTACTTTTGATCTATCCGAAATAAAGATTCATTCATTCATTCATTCACATTCCACCACTGGCTTTTAGCAACAAGTGTATTTCCCAAATATGTTTAACTTACTTTAATTAACTACCACCCGTTTCTGTCTTTTGTCTAGGCAAGAGGGAAATGATCCACCCCAAACCGGACCTTGCATTACTATTTACAGAGATGCTGGCTGAAGATCTGCTGAACTGGGACCAGTGTGAGCGACACATCCCAGCTGCTTCGGAGTGAGGCAGTGTGGCCGGCGTGTGTGACCCATTCAAAGGTTTTTTTTGTTTTTTTTTTTACAGTTTGAATTTTGCACATTCTGAATAATCTGGAATTTTCTGTTGATTGTAATAAACAATTCAGTGACTTATGTGTTTGCATCATGATTTTCTATTTTGTCTGTTAAGACACTGGTGGGAAAAGAGTCAACAGTACAAACCATTTATCGGTGACCTTGAAAATAATGGCTCATTTTTAAGAAAAACGTAACCAAAACAATTATTTTATTAACTGAAGACTGTATTGTTGGATGTGCCACCGCAGAAGACCCTGCATACTTTAGTGATAGTTCCAGTATATGGAGGAATTCTGGGCCATATTAGCATCTGTTCCCCATCATAATGGGTTTGGGCAGGGGTGTCCAACCATGTGCCATGTGGAGGGCCAAGACCCTGCAGGCTTTACCTCCAACCAGTGTCTTCAACAGCAGATTCCACTGAATTTCTTCCACTGACTGCAGATCAGTGAAAACACCTGCTGAAGAGACTGGGTAGAAGAAAGAACCTGCAGGGTCTTGGCCCCCCATGACACGTGATTGGAAACCCCCGGGTTAGGGTTTAACGGGATTTAACATTTTAACACAAACTGTTTTATGGTTCATAATTCTGTTGACAGACTTACACCAAACCAAAAGTGATTTCTCAAACTGCTGGATTGTTCTTAGACAGCTTTTCCAATCTGTTAGTATTTAATTTGTGCCACATGGTGGTAACCTTCACATATAAAAAAGAGACATCTGCAAAATCTTCAGAGGTTTATTGTCAGTGCAATTCCCAGTGCAATACTACATGAATGCATGTATAGTACATTGTTGATGCAGAGAATATATATTTCTACAGTACATGTATCTAGTAAATCAAGTATTTTCAATGTAACCTTGATGACTGCATTATTTTAATTGCTTTTAATCCTAGATCAAGTTTGTTTTGGCCTAAAATGCATCATAATTGTCAAATATATCTTATTATACCTAACTCAGTACTTTTTTAATATAAATTTTGTGGCTAATATAGTTATTAACCTGGTGATCAAGTTGTGTCAGCTGATCATTTTTTGCTATGACACCACCTCAGACTCAGTGCTGCTGGAGCAGGTACATCCATGATGTCTCAACAGTCTCTCCATGATTTTCACGCAGATCAGAGCAATTTGTTGCACAAGAAATAAACATTTCTACAGACATTCTTAAGCTCTATAACCACTGATCGTTTGTGAAGCTGGGGTGACATCAGTGACAGGCTGTGTTGAACGCTCAGACCAACCGTTTGAAGCAGTAATTTTCCCACAACAGAGCCATCTGAAACACACACACAAACCATACATATTTTAGTACCTAACAGCGATAACTTGCAGACATTACAGTGTAGTACGACGTACTTATAGCAAACTAGCATTAGCAACCATTAGCTTACCGTCATATATGATCTAGTTTGTATCCTCACGTCTTTGGCTCGCCCAGAAGCTGCAGTACTATTCCAGAGTGTTTCGTCTCGCTGCCTGTACCCTTGTCTGGCGGTCCTTTTTGGCATTTACGGTGACAAAAAGCCACAGATCGAGGAGTCGCCTTGTACAGCCGCCATGTTATGTTTTGCTTGGGTCGCGTGTTTTACGTCATGGGAGTGTGGCGCTGCCTTGCTGTAAAAAAAAATCCCACCCACCCCAGCTTTGCCCAGCTGCAATGGAAAAACAACCGAGGCCGAAACGAGTAATGGCGAGTCAAGTCAAGATAGGCCAACCGAGGCTAGTGGAAAAGGGCCATTAGTCTGATTTTGTCTAAATTAGAAAAATGCTGGTGGCTGCCACATGTACTCCTCAGCCTCTTTCTGTGCTGTTGAGATATACTTTATATGACATTTTGACCTTGACCTTTGACCTTGTGATGCCAAAAGCATAGTCATATATCAGGGTGAACCTTTGTACAAAGTTTGGTGACCCAAGCTTTACTCCTTCCATTGTAATAGGGCATAGGAATGCTAACCTTGACCTTTGACCTTTTGACCCCAAACCCATAGTCAGAGGTGAAGGTCTCAGTCATCCACGATTTGTCTTAGAGACGATGATGATATCCATTTGAAAAGCCAACATCATTTCTTTCTCTACTTATTGTTGACATGGTTAGGGGACCCAGTGACCAGACACAGACTCAAGAATAGATTCAATTAAGTTTATTAGCAAAGTGTAGTGCGTGAGTGCGTGTGTGGAAATGTAATCAGGAACTGCAGGGGGAGAGCAGAACACCGTACGACCTGGCAACCCTAGGGACACACAGAAGCAGGAGCAGTTAGCAATAGAAACTGAAAGAGGTGTACAGTTTAATCCTTGGCTTACTGTGTGCAGAGATGGAGAGCAGCTCAGGTACAGCTCGGCGGCTACGGCCAGGAGGACAGTGTTCACTGATCTCGTTGCAGCTGCTGGAGGTGGATAGGTGTGAAGGTGATGGTGTGGCGTTGTCCGCCACCAAGGAGGAAGGTAGGGAGTCTGCCGCCACAGAAAGGGAGAGAATACGCCGCCACAGAACTCCGCCTGTGCACAGGGGATTGAGAGAGGATGAAAGGAATGAGCTGGGCTTACTTGAGCTGGAGGTGAAGTCCTTCAGACACCGGTGGCAGGAGGCTTGGAGCAAGAACAGGATCAGGCTCTGGCAGGAACTTAGGAACATAAACGAAGGCAGGAGAAGCTCGTCTGGAGCGTAGAAAGACGACTCCGCACTGAAGCCAGGGCAGCCCGGTAGATATAGTCCAGGCCGTAATGAGGAGCAGGTGTGCGCGCAGCTGGTGGAGATGAGCACAAGAGCAGACCATAACAGTACTCCCCCCCCATGGGACGCCTCTCAGCGGTCGATCCAACTTACCTGGGTGCGTCCGATGGAAATCCCTGATGAGGTCTTTATCAAAGACAAAGGAGGGACGCACCCAGGACCTCCATTCCGGCCCGTAGCCCTCCCAGTCTATCAGGTATTGCAGATCGCAACCCTGGCGATGGACGTCCAGGATGGCATTGACTTTCCATGCTGGGTCGCCGTCGATCACCATAGGCGGAGGTGGAGACCTGGGAGGGGGACACAGAGGGCTGCAACAGAAGGGTTTGAGCTGGGAAACGTGGAATGTGGGACAGATGCGGAGGGAGGGGGGGAAAGCTAGTGCACAGGAACAGGGTTAATGATGCAGGAAATGGCAAAGAGTCCAATGAACCGCTGGGACCATCTTTCTTGATTCTGCCTTCAAGTTAATATTTTTGGTGGATAACCAAACCTGTTGACCCATCTGGTAGGAAGGGGCTGGCGCCCTGCGGCGGTTGGCAACCGAGGAGTTGTGTTCAGCCATGCGCCGTAGCACGGTCCGGGTCGCTTTCCACAGCCGGCGGCAGCGCCTCTGGTGTGCCCGGATGGACGGGACGGAAAATGTCTTCCTCCTCCTCAGGGAACAACGGAGGGTTGTAACCTAGTGAAGCCTCGAACGGGGACATACCGATGGCCGAGGAGACCGATGTGTTGTGGGCATATTCGATCCATGGTAGATGCGAGCTCCATGATACCGGGTTGGTGGTGGCCACACACTGCAGTGCAGCCTCCAGCTCCTGGTTAGCCCGCTCACATTGGCCGTTGGACTGGGGATGGTAACTGGATGACAAGCTCACCGTAGCCCCAAGGGCATTGCAAAAAGATCTCCAAACCTGGGAGATGAACTGGGGACCCCGGTCGGAGACGATGTCCAGAGGGATCCCGTGCAGCCTCACCACATGCTGGATGAGCAGGTCCGCTGTCTCCCTTGACGTGGGCAGCCCCTGTAGCGGAATGAAATGAGCAGCCTTGGAGAACCTGTCGACAATGGTGAAGACCACAGTGTAGTTATTAGATGGTGGTAGGCCGGTGACGAAATCCAACGCCACATGGGACCAGGTCCTGCCGGGGGTAGGGAGAGGATGGAGCAGCCCAGCTGGAGAGGATGACGATGTCTTGCTGGCGGCACACTGGGGACAGGTACGAATATACTCCCCAACGTCCTTCTGGAGTGAAGGCCATCAAAACGTTCTCTGAAAGAGCTCAACTGTGTGCACCCTCCCCGGGTGACACGAGAACCTGGAAGCATGGGCCCAATGGATGACCTCGCCCCAAATGGCCAAACAGCTTACCCGCTGCCCCCCCCGGCCGGGTCCGCTTCAGTATCCTGCACCCTCATGACCTTCTCTTTGATGCCCCACGAGAGGGCACCCATGACACAAAAAGGAGGAAGAATAGGGTGATCTTCAGGTTCCATAGCGTCAGAGGCGAACTGCCTGGAGAGGGCATCCGGCTTGGTGTTCTTGGACCCGGGGCGGTACGTGATGATAAAATCGAAGCGTCCAAAAAAACAGGGACCAGCAGGCCTGGCGAGCATTCAGACGCTTGGCTGTCCGGAGGTATTCCAGGTTCTTGTCCAGACCACGAACGGTTGAGTGGCCCCCTCCAGCCAATGGCACCACTTCTCCAGCGCAAACTTGACTGCCAGGAGTTCTCTGTCACCAATGTCATAGTTTCACTCCGCCGGGGAAAGCCAATGAGAGAAGAAAGCACACGGTCGGATCTTGCCATCTGCCGGGGAGTGCTGGGATAGGACGGCTCCCACCCCCTGAGGCGTCCACCTCCACCAGGCACTTAAGAGCAGGGTCCACCTGATCCAAGATGGGGGAGTCAGAGAACCTCCTCTTGAGAGCCAAAAAGGCCGTAGCCGCCTCATCCATCCACTGAAAGGGAACCTTGGGCAATGTGAGACACGTCAAGGGAAGAGCCATAATGCTGTAATCTTGTATAAAGCGGCGGTAAAAATTGGCGAACCCCAAAAACTGCTGTAGCTGTTTCCTGGAGGAGGGAGTGGGCCACTCAACCACTGCCATAATCTTACCAGGGTCTGGGAGGATCTCGTTGTGGGAGATAATAAAACCCAGGAAGGATGTCTTGGAGGCATGAAACTCGCACTTCTTGGCCTTGACGAATAGTTTATTTTCCAATAGCCACTGCAAAACCCGCCTCACATGCACCCGATGTTCATCCAAAGACTGCGAGAAAATCAGAATATAGTCAAGGTACACAAACACAAACACACCCAGAAAATCCCTCAACACGTTGTAAATAAGGCGTTGAAAAACAGCGGGGGCATTGGTCAGACCGAATGGCATCACAAGGTACTCAAAGTGTCTGCTGGGGGTCCGAAACCCCGTCTTCCACTCTTCGCCCTCCCGGATCCGCACCAGATGGTATGCATTGCGGAGATCCATCTTGGTGAACCAGGAGGCCCCCTGGAGGGAATCAAAGGCAGTGTTGAGGAGAGGGAGGGTGTATTTGTCCTTGATGGTGATGTTATTCAGTTCTCTAAAATCAATACATGGCCTCAGTGAACCGTTCTTCTTACCGACAAAAAAAATCCCGCCCCCACCGCCGAGGAAGATGGCCAAATTATGCCAGAGTTCAGGGATTCTTTAATATAAGCCTCCATGGCCTCCCGCTCCGGAGGTGACAGGCTGTACAGGCGGCTCAACGGTAGCGGGGCTCCGGGACAGAGGTTGATGGCACAATCATACGGGCCGTGAGGGGGAAGGGAAAGAGCCTGGGTTTTACTGAAGGCGGCTCCGAGGTCATGGTACTCTGGGAGAACTTTAGACAGATCGGGGGAAAGGGTGATGGGAACACCCAGGGTCATGGATAGCGAGCAAGTGGCCGATTGAAGACAGGTGCCGAGACAGAATGAGCTCCAAGACATCACGTTCCCAGAGCTCCAGTCAATGGAAGGGTTATGGAGGCATAACCAGGGGTAGCCGAGAATAACCAGGGACGAGGAGACCGGTAACACAAAGAAACTCAACTCCTGCCGATGGTTACCAGAAATAATGACAGGTATGGTCTGCTGAGACACTATGGCAAGAGGGGCTTTGGACAGGGCGATGAGTCTCAGTGGGGTTTTGAGCGACTGACAGGGGAGACCCAACCGGGTTGCCAGATCCCCCGAAATAAAACTCTGCTCTGCCCCCGAATCAATTAAAGCTTGTGTGAAAATTTCTCTATGGTTATGAATGAAATGTATGGGATGGAGGAACCTGTAGAGGGGATTTAACTGAGGCGAGTCCGTGAGTCCCCCTACTGTGATGCACGGACTACCCCTTTTGGCCATAGAGGGCATGATGCTACTTCGTGCTCCTCGCTCCAGCAGTACAGGCACAGCCCCAACTCGTAGCAGCGCCGTTTCTCCGCCGGAGGCAACCTGGACTGTCCCACCACCATAGGTTCTGGGGCCTCAGAGTAATCTGAGGGAGGTAGAGCCAATAGGGAAGGCTGAGGGGCATGGCGATACTGAGCACCCGAGCGACTGGAAGTTCTACGTTCCGCTGCCCGTTCCCTTAGTCTATTATCTAAACTAATGGCCAGGGAAATCAACTCGGATAGCCTCGTAGGTTTTTCTAAGGGGGCTAGCTTGTCCCGCAGGCTAGGGCTGAGACTCCTGATAAAAATGCTGCACAGGGAAGCGTCCTCCCACCCCACCCCGGTGGCCACCACCTGGAAATCGATGGCGTAGTCAGCCACAGACTTGGTCCCTTGTCTAAGATTCAACGGCCAGGAGGTAAGCACACTATCATGGTCAGAATGGTCAAACACTTCCTTAAATTCAAAGATGAACTGGCTGTAGGACAGACTGGAATAATTCGCCCTAGCCATGACGGCATAAGCCCAAGCTAGCGCTCGCCCTTCAACTAAATTAATTACAGTATGTAGCCAATCTTACTGTGGTCTGTGGTAAAGTCCTCAGGCACCCACTGAAAAACTACCTCACACTGCATGATAAATCCCCTCGCCTCTCCTAGCTTACCACTAAAGCAGGTGGGAGTAGGGACAGGGGTTAGCCGGGCAGGAGGCCTCTGCCCGGGCTGGTTGGCCGGGAAGATAGCGGGAGCTGAGGAGCTACTCGGGGCCGGGGTAGCTGGAGGGAATGCCTGTGGACCTACCAGGCGGTCCAACCGGTCCGTAACACGGGCTAATTGGGTGAAGATTATTTGATAAGGAGGTGTGCAGTTTAATCCTTGGCTTACTGTGTGCAGAGATGGAGAGCAGCTCAGGTACAGCTCGGCGGCTACGGCCAGGAGGACAGTGTTCGCTGATCTTGTTACGGCTGCTGGAGGTGGATAGGTGTGAAGGTGATGGTGTGGCGTTGTCCGCCGCCAAGGAGGAAGGTAGGGAGTCTGCCGCCACAGAGAGGGAGAGAATACACCGCCACGGAACTCCGCCTGTGCACAGGGGACTGAGAGAGAGGATGAAAGGAATGAGCTGGGCTTACGTGAGCTGGACGTGAAGTCCTTCAGACACCGGTGGCAGGAGGCTTGGAGCAAGAACAGGATCAGGCTCTGGCAGGAACTTAGGAACATAAAACAAAGGCAGGAGAAGCTCGTCTGGAGTGTAGAAAGACGACACCGCACTGAAGCCAGGGCAGCCCGGTAGATATAGCCCAGGCCCTAATGAGGAGCAGGTGTGCGCGCAGCTGGTGGAGATGAGCACAAAAGCAGACCATAGCAATCGTGTTCACAAGATTTAGGGAAACTCGACCTCTGACCTCAACCTAAGGGTCAGAGGTCACCCAAATTCAAATTCATCCAAGATTTTTCATAGCTATGACTATGGTATCGATTTGAAAAGCCCTCGTCATTTCTTTCTCTAGTTATCACGTTCACGGAACTCCGCCTGTGCACAGGGGACTGAGAGAGATGATGAAAGGAATGAGCTGGGCTTACGTGAGCTGGAGGTGAAGTCCTTCAGACACCGGTGGCAGGAGGCTTGGAGCAAGAACAGGATCAGGCTCTGGCAGGAACTTAGGAACATAAAATAAAGGCAGGAGAAGCTCGTCTGGAGCTATCTATCTATCATCTAGCTATGACTATGGTATCAATTTGAAAAGCCCTCGTCATTTCTTTCTCTAGTTATCACGTTCACCAGAGCACCGCGCCAGCCACTTGGCGGCCCGGCCTCCCTCGGCCATCCCTCGTGGGCCAGATGCCTGGTTGTCCTGGGGCTTGTTAGTCTTGGGACATTTGCGCTCTGTGGGGGTTGGTGGTGATGTCTTGCTTGCTCTGAATTTCCGGGGGTGGGCTGTGCTGTGGCCTGCCGCCCTCTTTGTATGTTTCCTGGCAAACCACTCACACGCACACACTTACTTTGCACGCACTCTCATACACACACACACATGCACACATACACATATATGTCTCTCCTTTAACAGGTACAGATGCCAGACTTGTGATGAGACCTTTTCAGTAGATGAAAAAGTTTCTCCTCTGTTTGCTTCCGTTGTGTTAGTCTGTTTGTCTTTTCTGCTTGTTCCTCTCCCTTTTCTTTCCCCCTCCCCACCCCTCCTTTCCTCATTCCTCTCCCGTCGGGTCCCTCATGAGTAAAACAATTTAAATAAAGTATTAAAAGCTATTACAAGAGGAGTTTACAAATAATGTACAGTACATATACTATATGCACTGTATAACGCTCCTTTTGGCAAAGTAAATCTGTTTGGCACAATAAGGGAAGCAGATTTCTGTTCTGCTCACCTAGCTGCTTGACAGGACAAGGGGGGGAAGTTATCACGTTCACAAGGTAGATGTTGACGTCAGTGACACTCATCCGCCCGGCAGGGTGACGACAATACCCCTTCAGCCTTTTAGAAGCTGAGGGGCAAAAATGAAAGCTTTAAGAGTTTAATTAGATAAAGGCAGTGGTTTTTCTTTGTAAAGTGAGCATTTTAAACTATGTCTACATCTTATAAGGAAAAAACCCACAAAAACACAATATGGGTCCTTTAAGAAACTGCTGAGTTGTTCATTTTCCATTTCAAGATCCCAGCCTTCTTTTGTTGTTGCATTTCATTTCTTTGTGTAGATTTTTAAGATAAATTAATAAAAAGACGGTTTACTTTTCCTATCCATCTTTTTGTTTTATTATTACTCATGTTTAGGAGAGGTGCAATTATTTATAGAATAGGCTGTAGATATGTATAAATAATTTTTTAAAAATCCTTATTATATATTCAAACTCAGTCAGGACCTTTATAGTCAAAAGAAGAGAACCATTACCATCAAGAGAAATTTAAATAATGTGATATGGCTTTTGTTGGGGAGCAGCAGCATGCTCTTCTGCCATGCTAAACTAATTTTACTTAAAGTGTCACGAGATAGACCATCAGTGACACGCTTCTTCTTTAATTACATTTCATAATTCAATTAAAGGCTATTCAATAAGGAGCTCTTTTAATTTTCGGCTCTTATTCACCTCCTCCATCTAAAACAATTTCCAAACAGCATGACCTTAGGGTCGTGATTTGATTAAAAAGTGATCATGTTTTTGTTTTTGTTTTTGTTTTTTTTGGTGGTTTAGTGGTGTGGTCACTGGAGGAGCTAAAATTGTTACAAGTAGGCTTAAATTATTAGAAAGACATACAGTATTTACAGTATATGTAACTATTATTGATAAATATACATTTTTATATAATCAAGAGAGCGTTCTCCCCACAGTAACAATAATATTTCCCTAACATTAGCATTAATACAACCAGAAACTCCCATTTTTAAGATAAGCACAACAGCTTACAAATTCAATGCAATATATTGTGGTTAAAGCAAAATTGCTCACAACACAATGCATCCAAAACAGTGTGTGGTGGCTTCGGAGAATTTGTACTCTGTGGGGGCTGCAGCTGCACCCCCTGGGAGTTGGTGGCACTGTCTTGCTTGCTCGAGGTTCCCGGGGGAAGGGGGAGGGGAGGGTGCTGCAGCCTGCTAACCTCTTTGTATGTTTCTTGGCAACCTCCCCCCCCACACACACACACAAGCCCTCTGACATACTCATTTCTCATCCTGTCCCTCCTAGTCACTCCCAATAAAAATCTTAGCATCTTCAAATCTGCCACCTCCAGGTCCACCTCCCGCCTTTTTGTCAGTGCCACCATCTCCAAACCATACATCATAGCAGGTCTCATTACTGTCTTAGAAATCTTCACTTTCACTCTAGCTGCTATCCTTCTGTCACAAATCACCCCGACACTCGACGTCATCCACTCCACCCTGACTGCACTCGCTTCTTCACCTCTATTGTGCATTTTCCATTGCTTTGGATGGTCATTAACCTCTTGCACTCCGGTGTACGGCGGGCGGTCACATCTCTGCGTCCTAGGGCGCACACTGTGCGTCCTAGTGCGCACTGAGAAAAAAAAAAGCTGCATTTCCGTTCTTCCACTACAGACACAGCCGCGAACAGAAAGCCAAAGGAGTGCTTTGATTGGTTTAGATGTGATTGACCTCTCATTCGACTAATAAGAGCCTTGAATTGGGTTTCTGAAACCTTGAAGAACCAATGACTGAAAACCTAGCAAGAAGGACCCGCCTACCAACGACTGCAAATACAGCGACCCAATTGAAGCACAGCAGTTCAAAAGCGTGCGTCCCGTGCCTAAAATCTGTTTTGTGTAAGCCGCTGGGTGACACACACGCGTTCGCCAGTCTTTTTTTCTTACTACTGTTCTTATTTGTTTTGAAAAATTGTTCACCAAAACCGCAATCATGGAAGCGCAAAACCGCAAAATGGAATTATGGTTTGACCGGGTCGCGTGACCAGAACCATGAGTCCGTAACAAGCGGACCAGCGTCATGTTCGTCTGACAATAAGGAAGAGAAGTTCGCCAGCGACACTGCTGTTGTGGACAGGTAAGTGTTATAAGCTAAATTATTCTTTACCCCTGAAAATTGTAATCAAAATGACTTTTGACCGATCGGTAAATTACAACTGTGTGTCATCGCAACATGACGCACCCGGACCGCTCCGGTGTGGTCTGGACGGCGCACGGACCGTGTCCAGTCAGTGCGCCGCGTCCGGACCGTGAACGCCCCCCCCCCCCGCTACTCTTCTGTAGCGAATTGCAGATATTATTGCAGATATTTTAGTACAACTGTGCGTAGTAGACCGTCATGTGTCGATGGACGATGTCCGTCCTCTGTAGCGGGGGGGGGGGGGGTTGTTATCTTCTACATTACAGATATTTTAGTATAATTTTTATTGCACTGTAGGTTATTTTTTCTTGTAAAAAAAAAAAGCCACAAATTTTTTACGTGGCATGCTTCTTTGTGTGTGGGGAGCTTGTTTGTTCATTCATTCATTCATGAATGAATAAACATCCCCCCCCCCACACACACAGCCCTTCACCTTTCATTAGAGCCCAAGATGAAGCTTCTATATTGAATCATTCAAAAGTTACAGACGTTTTTCCGAACTGTGCCATTTGGCACAATTTGGCACAGTTCAAAAACGCCTGTGAACAACCTAAGAAAAAAGCTGTGTAATATATTCATTTTTTGTGGTATTGTTACAAAATTTTGACCTCAGCTGGATAACACTTGGTTCTGCATTTCTGTTGCATTTTCCAGCCTGGATCTGACAGCTGTGTGTTATTTGCAAGCATTTGTATCCAAAAAAACACCCAGGCGAAATTTATTTTCTTCAAGTTCAGTATGTTTAGATGACTGTTACTCAGTGGCAGGAGCACTTAGAGAGATTATGACTGTTTTGCCAAAAAATTCAAAGTGTTTTCTTTGAAATGAGACCAACCCCATGAAGATGCTGCAAAGGGTTGAAGAACAGCTTTTGATTTACTTTGGGTACGTTATTTTTTGGCATTTTTAGGGAAATTGACCAGAGTGCAAGGGGTTAAACACATCTATCTTCACTACCTCTACTCCTTGCATCTTCAGTGTAACACCTGCTTCCCTCTCATTCACACACATGTATTCTGTCTTGCTTCAACTGACTTTCATTCCTCTTCAGTCCAGGTTATCTTTGACCTGCTCCCTACTCTCGCTGCAGATCACAATGTCATCTGCGAGCATCATGGTCCACCGAGACTCCTGCCTGACCTTGTCTGTCAGCCTGTCCATCACCTTGGCAGACAAGAAGAGGCTCAGAGCTTATCCCTGATCGAATCCCACCCCACCTTGAATCCATCTGTCACCCTTACAGCACACCTCACCATTGTCTCACAGTTCACTAGATCCACAAAGACAAAGTACAACTCCTTCTGACCTTTTCTCTTCTTCTCCATCAACAGCCTTAAAGTAAACATTGCATCTGTGGTGCTCTTTGGCATGAAACCGTACTGCTGCTCACTGATTGTCACCGCTCTTCTCAACCTGGCTTCTCCTCATGTCTCCTCATCTCTCCTCATGTTTCTCTCCTTAATACCATACCAACCCAAGACCTCCTCATCACCTCTATTCCCTTCACCTACATGCCCATTAAAGTCTGCTCCAATCACCACTCTCTCCCCTCTGGGGATACTCTCTACCACTTCATCCAAATTTACTCCAGAATTCCTCTTTATCTTCTACCTGACATCCGACTTGTGGACAATATGCGCTAACAACATTCAACATTACACCTTAGTCTCTTTCCCATATCTTCATAGTGTGACTGATCAGCTTTATTCCTCTGTAGTTACTACAACTCTGAACATCACCCTTGTTCTTGAAAAGTGATACTACAATGCTTCTACTTCACTCCTCGGGAATCACCTCACTCTCCAAGATGTGTTAAATAGTCTGGTTAAAAAGTCCACTACTATGTCTCCTAAACATCTCCATACCTCCACATTTATGTCATCTGGACCAACCGCCTTTCCCCTCATCATCCTCTTTATAGCTTCTCTCACTTTAGGCTTGCTAGTCCTTGGAACTTCCTGGTTCCCTGTCTTCTCAACACACTCTCTTCACTCACTAGTACATTATGTCTCTGTCCTTAATCAACCTAATCTGCTGCACATCCTTTCAGCTCAATGTCTCTGTCTAGCCAATTGATACAAGCCCTTTTCTCCTTCCTTAATGTCCAGCCTCTCACACAACTCACGATATGCCTTTTTCTTTGCCACTTCTCTCTTTGCCATATGCCTAGACCCCAAGTACTCTCGTCTACTGTGTTCATCTCCCTATACCAATTTTTACTTTTAGAACCTCTTCCTTTGAATACTTTCCTATACTTTCTCATTTCACATCCACCTCTAGAGCAAATGTTATATACCTTTCTCCCTGTTTCCCTCAAAACTTTTGCTGTACTTTCTCAGTCTTCTGGGAATTTTTCCCTGCCACCCAGAATCTGTATCAACTCCTTTCTGAACTATGTGCAACTTTCATTCTTCTATAAGTCCCCCCTTTTCATCTTTGGCTCCACCTTCACTTGCTTCCTCCTCTTGCTTTCCAAAGTCATCCTATAGACTACCATCTGATGCTGTCTAGCTACATTCTCCCCTGCCACCACCACCTGCAGTCTCCTGTCTCTTTCAGATTTCTCCTTCTGCATAAGATGGAGTCCACCTGTGTGCACCTTTCTCCACTCTTGAAAGTCACCCTATGTTCATCTCTCTTCTCTGATTATATGTTCACCACATCTATTTCCATCCTTTTCACAAAATCCTTTTTATCACCTCTATTCCCTTCACCTACATGCCCATTAAAGTCCGCTCCAATCACCACTCTCTCCCCTCTGGGGATACTCTCTACCACTTCATCCAAACTTACTCCAGAATTTCTCTTTGTCTTCTACCTGACATCCGACTTGTGGACCATATGCACTAACAGCATTCAACATTACACCTTTGATTTCTAGATTCAAACTAATGATCCTCTCTGACTCCCTCTTCACCTCCTGGACATGCTTCACATACCCTTTGTTCAAGATTACATTCTGTAAGATATTGAAATACAAACAGACAGCATGGACATGATGTAGGATCCATGGGTGATGTCAGTGCACCTTGTCTACTTAAGGGGACTGTTGGCGGGAGTTGTCACACCAACCTGTATCTCTACATTGTTAGCTTGTTAACTATATACTGTAACACGTGTTGTTAACAGTGTGTATTTAATAAACCATTGTTCAGTTCACCCACTGCCTCCGTGGTCACTCATTTACAGACATAACAAATGTCGACGAGGAGAAAAATGGATTTTCTGGAGGAAAACTTGACATTTTTCCTGAAGCTGGACGTGTGTCTGGCAACCTGGTTGGAGAGTGACGTGGCTGGACGAGCCGGACTCCGCTGTCTGGCGAGCAGGTGCAGGTTTGGGCAACTACAGGACAAAATGGTGTGGGACCAGCTAGCAGAGCACACCAGCAACCCGCAGACTCAGGGAGCCACCGAGAGCCGGTGCAATCCTGCCCAGCTGGGGGGCAGCGATCCAGTTGCTGCATTAAGCTTATTCACTTTGCCACAGTGTGCCAATCATCTCGATAGACATCAAACCAGCCACACAGCCAAAAAGACTCACCGGTGACTGCCATCCACACTGTGAACTGCGGAGACTCGGTGTACATGTGGTGCATGGTAAAACTGGACGATGCCAATGTACCGTTGCTACTGGACACTGCTGCCATGAGGTCAGTGCTGAATCGGTTTACTGTTAACCCTTTGAGTGTGAGGATTTGCGTGCCCTTAGTGGCAGAGCTCGGCACTGTGCCTGCCTTCTCACTCTGACTTTGTCAAAAGTAAGTGAGAAATTTCTGTTGTTTTTTTTTTAAATATACTGATGTCTTGTTCATATACTTTGAAGATAAGATGATGAGGTACCTCTGTACAAAAAATTGTGTCAAAAGACTGAACCCTTTTTTGTGTAAATACGTCCAAAGTCCAGTTTTGACTGAGTTATGGAATTTAAAGAGGTGCCACGACATTATGCAAATTAGATGGGTAAATTTATTCCTATCTGAAACTTTGGATCATATTTTACATCTTTCTAATTGACAGTAAGCCATTATCTCTTACAACTTTCAAGTTATAGCCTTGGAAATCTGAACTATTTTATTGACAAAAACTATTTACCACTCTTGACCACTAGGGTGTATGTCGCAGTTTGGCAACATACACACTCATAGGGTTAACAGACTTTTCCCCAACCATCCTATTGAGAAGAATCCGGTGGAGTTATATGGCTTCGGGCACACACACATCAGCACTGTTGGGACCGTATCGCTGGTGGTTCGCTACTGATCAACAGTCCTCCCAGTGTTCGTTTTCCAGGTGGCTGCACACGGGGATAATAAACTGGGTTTTGCCATCTGCAAAAACCTTAGGCTCTGTTGGGACACTGGTGTTGGGAACGCAACATGCCTGGACGAGAATACAGCCGCTCCAAGCTTGACACTGCAAGGAGAGGACAGCGAGGGAAAAGGGCAAAAATCAGACTCATCTGTCATCCACACCCTTTGTCAGAAGCAAACAGATGAAACAGTACTGCGGGATACAGAGTTCATGGCCCAGCAGGATTCAGCGAGACAACACCAACCGGGGGTACATCCTGCTGCCAGCGCGAGTGTCATACCGACACAGCTGCTGCCAGCATCAGGGACGAGCGAGCAACAGTGCCGAGTGCAGCCGAATAGATCGCCGCTCTCAATGCCTGATTGGGTTCGGGTCCGCTGACCCGAATGCTCAGGTGGCCTGCAGATGTTCCTGTCCCCGCCAGTGCAGATCGCCGTACGGTTGGGCCTAACCGTTTTCCAGATGACCAATGATTCGAGATGGCATCCAGGCCCACCGCTGCCAGCGTCTCCAGGGCCGCGCCCACCGTGGGTTTGACTGAGGCCCCTGAAGTTGAACTTTAAGCAGTGATTGTTTTTGACATGTCTGACAGAGCACAACTGCTTCACTAGTGGCAGAATAATCCACACAGTTGTGCAGAGTTAACCGGCAGTCTACCTGGTGGCCCAGGTTGTATTTCTCTGCTTGTTATAACATACTTTATAAAAAGTTGTGGTGAGTGTAATGGAAAAAGAGAGAGCTATTGTGAATTGTGTTCATAATGTTTTGGGTTTTTTCAAGGTGGAGGCAGATGTTAGGTATTGAAATACTAACAGATAGCACGGACGTGACGTAGGATCCATGGGTGATGTCAGCGCACTGTGCCTACTTAAGGAAACTGTTGGCGGGAGTCATCCTCTTTGGCGCCCCACCTCTAGCCAACACACTAGCCTGTATCTCTACATTGTTAGCTTGTTAACTATATACTTCAACACGTATTGTTAACAGTGTGTATTTAATGAACCATTGTTCAGTTCAGCCACCGCCTCCGTGGCCACTCATTTACAGATATAACACTTTCCTCCTCCTATCTACACCATGATAAAACAGTTTTCCTCTACCCCTAATGCTCCCAGCCTTGCTTCCTTTCATCAGATTTCTTGTACAC
Organism: Pholidichthys leucotaenia; assembly: GCA_020510985.1. NCBI lineage: Eukaryota > Metazoa > Chordata > Actinopteri > Cichliformes > Pholidichthyidae > Pholidichthys > Pholidichthys leucotaenia. Next base: position 267,536,041 of record CM035848.1, on the reverse strand, counting down.
ACAGTGACTCTCATTTATCAAACATGCATAAGACAGAAAAGTGGTTGTATGATCATTTCAAAACAGAGCTCGGTATTTATCAATCTGGACGTCATCACAGCAGGTCTGAAATTGTGTACCCTGCACAGATTTTCAAGTCTCTGTGTAAGCGCAGTGCAGCTGAGAAACCTGGCTGTGTGGGAGAATTATTCAATCGGATTACTGAACAGTGAAGATCGGCTTGTGTTATGTTTAGATGGGAGTTTTAACGATTAACGAGGTTGCTTTTACTAACTATAGACACTCTTAACACGTTCATGTCACTGTGGCAAATAAAACAGATTTAAGCAGGAATAAATTTAAAACAAAAACTAGTTATTTGATAGAATGGAGACAACTGAATTAATAGTCCAGCTCTCGAGATATTTTTGTGGTTGTAATTGAGCTCAGGGTTTTTCAAGGAGTTGTTTTATTAGTTATTTTTGTATTTAAGCAATATTACACGAGAGGTAGTACGGTATCAATAAATATAGTACTGCGGGTGTGATTCGTCTAATACCTGACACGTAGCAGAAGGAATTTGATGTATCACATCCACAGTTACTATATTCATTTATACCATACGACCTCGAGTGTAATATTGTTTTTATACAACAGTTCCACAAGCACAATTTATTAAATGACAACAATACTGGACAAAATATTGTGATTTGTTTATTTAACCAGTTATTTTGGGCAGCTGAGAAAAAACAGTCCATTTTAAATGTACCCAGTAACTATTGCTACCCACCTAAATACTGTACATACAGGTCGCCTGTTGTGTCAGTACCATGGAAGGGCCCAGATCAGTGCCGGTGGCTCGTTAGCATGCTAGCGATTTGACTTTGCTCACTTTTTCTTGGCATTTTCAGATGAAACAAAGAGTCCATCACCACAAAGGTATTGTGGTTTTCTAATTGAGTCAATCAACTTTTGTACACCTTGTGTACAAAAGTTTAAGAAATAAAGTGGTACATGAGCTGCGAAAATCAAAAATATCTTATTACAATAAACTGATAGATCATGCAAAGGGTAACAACAGTTCCCTATGGAGGCATTTAAATAACTTAACTAATAAAAAAAACAATCAGAAGGGGGTAAAGGAACTTAGAATCAATGGCAAGACCGTCAGTGACAAGGCTACTTTGGCAAATGAATTTAATTCATACTTTGTGGGCTCTGTGGAAGACTTAACAAAAATTTTTGTGCTGCCAAATGTGCTCAACAACACAAATTCCATACTTCCAACAGATACTTTTCACATCGATGAGGTAAATGAGGAGTTAATTGCTGGTATTGTTAAAACACTGTCAAACTCAAAAACTAATGATATCTACAATATGAGCACCTCCTTTCTCAAAATGCACAGCAAAATATTAATCAAACCACTGACTCATCTCATTAATCTCTCCATTAGGTCTAGTACATTTCCATCTGGCTGGAAAAAAGCTGTCGTCATACCAGTTCATAAATCAGGCAGTAAAGACGATATATGCAATTACCGCCCAATCTCTATTTTACCAGTCCTATCTAAGGTTCTTGAAAAAGTTGTAGCTACACAGCTGATAGACTACTTACAAGACAGTCAACTTCTTCATCCACATCAATTTGGTTTTAGACCAGGATACTCAACAGAAACAGCAAATTGTTGCCTTATTGAAAACGTCAAACAGTCCTTGGACAGGGGTAATGTGGTAGGAGCTGTTTTTCTAGATCTCAAAAAGGCTTTCGATACTGTAAACCACAGTTTGCTTTTATCCAAAATGGTATCTTTTAACTTCTCCCCAGATACATTAGAATGGTTTGCATCTTATCTCCAGAATAGAGAACAGTGTGTAAAAGTTCACCAGGATAAATCCTCGTTTTTAAACAACCGCATGGGTATCCCACAAGGGTCCATTCTTGGTCCTTTACTTTTCAGCATTTTTATTAATGACTTGCCGTTACACTGCTCAGCTGCAACATGCCAACTTTATGCAGATGATGCAGTTATTTACACAGCTGCCAAGACTCCAGCACAGGCTGCAGATGTACTGTCTACAAGTATGGTTGATGTCCAAGAGTGGCTCCTCAAGAACCATCTATTGCTGAACCTTCAGAAAACAGTCTCAATGTGCTTTTCAATCAAAAAATGTAACCTGCAACGTTTTAAAGTTAATATACATGATCATGACATAAGTTTAGCTACAGAATTCAAATACCTTGGCATTGTACTAGATCCTCAACTCAAATTTAATCTTCATATAAAGAAAATTTCAAAAACAGTAAAAAAAAATCTGAACTGCTTTAAATTAATTAGAGATTACATACCTTACGAAGCAGCTGCACTGTATATGCATTCTATGGTTTTTTCTCATATATCATACTGTTTGACAGTCTGGGCTCAAGCAGCCCCTTCCACAATAAGACAAGTGACAAAAATGTACCTATAAATCCAAACAAAGGTCCATAGTTGTCACTGGGTCTCCAGATATATTCTTTAAGGTACAGTTCTCATACCTTTTAGGGTACTGCTGGAGTGACAAGCGTTTGTACCTTTTTAGATCCATTTCTGTACTTTGATATCTTAGTGTATACCCCTTGTGATGGTCCCAAGCCCGGGTAAAGGGGGAGGGTTGTGTTAGGAAGGGCATCCGGTGCAAAATCCTTAACAAATCAAATATACCAACCCGTGATACTCTGTGGCGACCATGAATAGGGAGCAGCAAAAAGAGTCTGTGTGTGTGTGTGTGTGTGTGTGTGTGTGTGTGTGCGCGCGTGTGTGTGTGTGTGTGTGTGTGTGTGTGTGTGTGCGTGCGTGTGTGTGGTTTGTAAGACGAAATGGGGAAATGAACCAAAATTATTTTTTTGGAAATAAGTATTTTTAAGGAATACAAATAAGGATGAATGGTGAGGAAGATGTTTGGGGACAGGGTGAATACTGTTTCTCCACCATTATGTGACAGGTAGCTCCTCTGACATTAGCATAGTCATTAACAGTCTAATTAGCATAAGAATTAATACAGGCATTAGCATAAGCATGATGGCTGTGAGAGCAAGAGGAGAGCCAGGCAGTGGGAAGCCAGCAAAAGCGGGTAAGATGAAAAGATGTAGGGCTGCATAGGATGCTAAGGAGGTACAAAGAGTAATTATGTTGAAAAATAATAGGGAAAAAGGTAGAAAAGAACCCTTTTGCTTCATCACAACTGTTCACAACATGTTTTCATAAAATTGTTTATATCATCACCATGTAGAATGTTCACTTATACAAAAGGAAAGAGTCACACCTTTCAGTTCTATTGCCTTTTGAAACAAAGCCTAGGTTACATGCTTTAAAAATGCAGTTCAATGAAATGTTAATCGCCCTCATTTTTATCTCCACCCACTTTGATGAAGGTGGGAGTAGACATTTTCCTGTGACTCTGAGAAGTCACACCAACAGCAGAGCAAGTCTAGCTTAGTGATATGGGCCGTATTACAAGGACACGGTCAGCCATCAGTTGTCAGAGGCACAGGATGCAGTTACGGGCATTTCCAAATTCATTTTGCTATCACAGTCGCACAAAACCAAATTTTCCACCGGGAGCAAAGTCGAGAAAAGGCTGTCCTAATGCTCCTAATTATTCAGAGGTGTATTTAGGGCATAATGAAAAATAAACCAGTTGTTGTCTTTGCTCTTATTCCCTTTAATAAACAAGGGTGCAAAATCAAAGCAGCAATAGAGAATGGGCATTAACATCATGCCACGCTGCATTCTGGGCTGTCGTTGCCATCGTCATGGTCCGGCTTCTTTGTTTATCTGTAGTCTAAGCAACTGCTAACGTGAACAGACATACGTGCAATGGAACAAAGCAAACAGAAAATTCAAATTCCTTATTCAGAGAAGCTGAATAAGGAAGTAAAGGAGCGCTACCTCTAAAAAATTTAAGAAATAAATGTGATAGATTCGTATGAGCACACGAAATGGACCACAGATCTCGACCAGCTGCCTGGAGTCACGCTGTCAGATGTGTTTGCCTACCTGGTTTGTGGGGTGAGCACATACACCGCGTTCCAAATTATTATGCAAATGATATATGTCTCTGATTTTCCTAAACAGTCGATGCAAATGACAGTGAGAATAATTTTCAAGTGAACCATTAGCACATAATTCAAATTTTATTGAACAAACCTCTCAATAATAACACTGGTCAACACCAAATTTATTGTCTAAGTTTTTTTTAGCTGATTTAGGACAATATTGATGTGCTGAATCCAAAAATCGCATTGGTTTTGCTCAATCAGGTCAATTTTTTGAACTATGGCCACATGTTGCTTTTTATGTTTTTGTTTACATGTATGGGTATTTTTTGCTTTATATGATGCAAAATTCTTTTTTATTTCTTGAAATTTCTCAAACTCTGAAGAGTTTGCATGCGGCAATTTGTGACATGATGTCATAAATTGTCATGATGGGTGATTACTGTTGGACACTGAAGAGAGACATCCCTGTCCCTGAGCTTTCTAGAGGTTCAAATAAATGGAAGTTGAAGCTCTGAATTTTGAACAATGATGACGTAACATTCAATTTACAGGTACTTACCTTTATCAATGTCTACTGTTCAATTTACAGTAATTGAAATTTGGAACATTTAATCAAAAAATTGTGTTAGAAAATTATTTTTTCTCTTAAAAATCTATTTTGGATGAGAAATATTAAGAAAAGTCAACCGATAATGTCACAAAAATTTTTCGAATTAGTCAGAAGATCAGATTTTTTAAAAATCAACTTATCATAAAAACCTGACCTGATCGAGAGAAACGGATATCATTTTCGGATTTAGCGGTGCAAAATTATCTTAAATTCAGTTGAAAAAACAAAGAGAACTTACAAAAAAATTATTTTTGTAACCTTGTGTAATTTTTTTGCAAAAACAAAAACAAAAAAAACAACTCAAAATGCAGTGTTCCAAATTATTATGCACAACAGAGTTTCAAAACATTTTATTGGTTGTAAATAACTGAAAATGGTCATTTGTTGAACTTGCAGCATTAGGAAGTCATATTTACTGAAATCAAAAGCTATTTCAATCAAAAACATCTTAATAGGCCAAGTTATATGTGAACATAGGACTCCTTCTTTGACATAACTTTCATAATTCTTGCATCTATTGAACTTATGAGTTTTTGGAGAGTTTCTGCTTGAATTTCTTTGCAAGTGTCTGTCCTGTCTGCTGCGTAACTGCGCAACGAACAAATAAATTGGTTCGAGCCCAGCATGCAGTAAACGTGTTTATTGTAGAAAGGGTAAAACACAAAATGTCCATGTAACAGTCCGCACTGAGAAATGATGAAACAACCAGCTACAAACTTAGATGGTTAGAGGGAGATGCCCCACATGCTCCAAGTGGAACCGGAGCAAGGAGGAAGGGCAATAATTAAAAGAAGAATTACATGAGCGTCCGAGTGAGGAAGGTCTGGAATAAAAAAAAACATACAGTCAAAGGAAGGGAGCTCGGATGTCCAATGTTGACTAAGCTGTCACACTGACTGATCACACTGCCTCACATAAGTACACAGATCACTAATAAGGGCAAGTGGACACAGCAGTGTGGCTAAGCAAGTGCATGTAGACTGAATGTGTGTGTGTGTGTGTGTGTGTTTGTGTGTGTGTGTGTGTGTGTGTGTGTGTGTGTGTGTGTGTGTGTGCGCGTGCGCGCGTGTGCATGTTCAGGTTCAGGTTCAGGTTCAGGTTCCTTTATTTGTACCCGTAGGTAGATTTGTTTTGCAGTCAGGTGACATCCATATTTACAAACCACAGTTACATTCAACATGGACACAAACACAGGCACACATGAAGCTGACTATAAACATGATAAAAATACTCAAGGCTCCATCAATCAGGATATAAGACAAAGAGATGAGAGAAAAAAAAAAGAGAGAAGAGAGAAGGGTCATATTAAAAAGTTAAAGACTAGTCAAAGAGCTGCACGGTGGCGCAGTGGTTTAGCACTGTGGCAGCACAGTTTTACCCTTGGCCGGGGGATCGCGGGGATCATGAGATCGTGGGTTCGATTCCAGCCCCCGACCAACAGTGAGCTGTGTGGAGTTTGCATGTTCTCCCCGTGTTGCGTGGGTTTACTCCGGGATTTCTCCGGTTTCCTCCCGCATACCAAAAACATGTAGGTTTAGGGCGCTCGCGCACGCAGCGACCAGCAGCCGGTGGCTTGTCACCAGACTGCAAACCAAGTCTACCTACGGGTACAAATAAGTAACAAAAAAAAAAAAAAAAGAGGTTAAAAGTCTAAAACCCAATAAAAGATTTTGAACCCAAATAAAAAAAACTACAAAAATAAGTAAATATAACATGAAATTAATAAATAGGTAACTAAATTATGTGCAATATATTGTTACAACTTGTTCAACTCTTTGACAGCAGCAGGAACAAAGCTGTTTTTGTAGCGCTGGGTTTTACTTTTTGGAACAGCAAACCTTCGTCTGGAGGGAAGAAGCTGAAAGTGGCAGTGCAAAGGGTGGGAGTCATCATTTAAAATGGAGGTAGCCATCCTCTGTACCTGTCTGGTGTACAGGGATGTCAGGCTCAGCTGTGACTCACCAAGCAAACGACTGGACCATCTAACTACCTGATCCAAGGATTTCCTCTGTTTCAGTTTTATCTGACCAAACCATGACACTAAAGAAAAGGATAAAACAGATTCAATAAAAGCCCGATAAAACATTATCATTATGATGATTACATTATGTGAGTGGTAATGCCCCACAGCCAGTGAATGTCTGTGGGGCACTCACCGGCTGTAGAGCCAGTCCCCAGGACTGGCAGAGAGCCAAGCTCAAATAATCTGCCAGCTGGAAATAATAAGCAACAATCAAAGACCTACAGCCACAGATCATGGGCGGGGTTGAGAGCAACCCCGCCCATGAAAGTGTCATGAATTGTCCCTCGGAGCAGAAAGGAGAGTCCCAGGCACTGAAATGTAGTTTGTGATATTTATTTACAAAACACAAGGGTTCAAACGGTGCGCAAACACAAAAATCCACACTGTCCACAAAGTAAACTTACGAACGAAACGACAAGGAGAAGACAGGATGCATGAGGAGCGTCAGAACGGGGACAGGGTTCTGATGCAGTATGACTCTTTAGACTCCAGCAATGAGAATGGGAAATAACAATACTTAAATAGAGCCAGAAACAAAAGAACACAAATGATAGCAGGTATGGATCACATGAACGGGGAAGGTGACCTAATTATTTGACAGCTCACAGCTGTGACACTGAAACAGGATGATCACCAGGTGGGAATGTCTAGAAGATGAGGTGGAGAGCTCATATCACAAAGAAAACTAAATATAAACACTAGGAACAAACACCAGGATAATAATAACAATAATCACAATGAGGACATGAATGCATAACAGAACAGCTGACGACTCAGAACACATCCTAATCATACACATAAAGAAAAACACATAACACTGGAAAATATACGGCAAATACTCAGGAATAAATAAAAAGCCTGAGCACGGTGTGCTCAGCCTTGTGATTGCATGATATCAGAATAGCCTCCCATAGCTGCTGTTTTGATGTGAACTGCCTCCCACCCTCATAGATCTTTTGCTTGAGGATGCTCCAAAGGTTTTCAATAGGGTTGAGGCCAGGGAAGGATGGGGGCCACACCATGAGTTTCTCTCCTTTTATGCCCATAGCAGCCAATGACACAGAGGTATTCTTTGCAGCATGAGATGGTGCATTGTCATGCATGAAGATAATTTTTCTATGGAAGGCACAGTTCTTCTTTTTGTACCATGGAAGAAAGTAATCAGTCCAAAACTCTATATACTTTGCCAAGGCGATTTTCACATCTTCAGGGATTCTAAAGGGGTCTACCAGCTCTCTCCCCATTATTCCAGCCCAAAACATGACTCCACCACCTCCTCGCTGACGTCGCAGCCTTGTTGGGACATGGTGGCCATCCACCAACCATCCACTACTCCATCCATCTGGACCATCCAGGGTTGCACGGCACTCATCAGTAAACAAGACTGTTTGAAAATTAGTCTTCATGTATTTCTGGGCCCACTGCAATTATTTCTGCTTGTGAACTTTGGTTAGGGGTGGCCAAATAGTAAGTTTATGCACAACTGCAAGCCTCTGGAGGATCTTACACCTTAAGGTTCGTGGGACTCCAGAGGCACCAGCAGCTTCAAATACCAGCTTGCTGCTTTGTAATGACATTTTAGTAGCTGCTCTCTTAATCCAATGAATTTGTCTGGCAGAAACCTTCCTCATTATGCCTTTATCTGCACAAACCTGTCTGTGCTCTGAAACAGCCACAAATTTCTTCACAGTACAATGATCACACTTACGTTTTTGTGAAATATATGTTTTCATACCTTGTCCAAAGCATTGCACTATTTGACACTTTTCAGCAGCAGATAGATCCTTTTTCTTTCCCATATTGCTTGAAAGCTGTGGCATGCTTAATAATGTGGAGCATCCTTCTAAAGTAGTTTTCCTTTAATTGGGCTCACCTGGTAAACTAATTACGACAGATGTCTGAGATTGATATCAGTGATCCAAAGAGCCCTGAGACACAATACCATCCATGAGTTTAAATGAAAAACAAAAAATTGAATGTTTATGACACTAAAATCCTATTTGCATAATAATTTGGAACATGGTGTAAACCCATGAGCAATTTAACAACTATAAATTATTAGAGGCTCATGTTCCATTCACCAATTGATGGTCCATCCATCCATCTTCTTCTGCTTCATCCTTTTTGGGTCGCGCGGGGGGGGGGGGGGCTGGAGCCTATCCCAGCATCTTTGGGCGAGAGGCAGGGTACACCCTGGACAGATCGCCAGTCCATCGCAGGGCCATGGATGGTCCTGCCGCCTCAAATATTCCGGGTGAATGACCATTTGCTCAAAGGTAAGCAGTCACTGTTAGTACACAGTTTTCTGCAGCATGTGTCCCTGAGTCTGCAACTATACAGGCATTTCTAAGTCCCATCGGTGAAATTTTGGATTTATGTTCAGATTAGTCATCTGATGCTTGATAAGTATATACACATAACCAACAGGACATGAAATACTAATCTAGCAGTGTGATTAAACCCGACGCCCGTGCTGGCACACCGAAAAAGAAAAAAAATACCGGTATAATTAGCCGCTATAAAAACATACTAAATCAGGACAGTGATGTTTTTATAGTCACCTGAAAGAGGAGAATTGGCTTAATTTAATGGTACTGTGGTGGACACAATACACATGGCACTCCACCCAGGACAACAGGGTTGGTGGGGGAGAAGATAGTTAGGGATGCTAATGGAGAAAGGTGAGAGGAGCTAAACAGACAAAGATGTGCCTTTTGCCCCAATGTGAATGTGGGCCAATGAGGAATAAAGTTTGTGTGTCATCTAGCTTGCTGCCTCATCTGCTTTCATCTTCCACATTGGTGACCCTAAGACGTGCAATGGAGAACAAGCTGAGCACCACCCCGGAGACAACCCAGAGGGAGAACAGCAGCACGGCATGCACTGTCACAGTCAAGCTCCCAGACATCTGGCTTCACAGTCCGACCCCTTGGTTTCTACATGTTGAAGCACAATTTGCACACCGTGGGATCACAACGGACGACACCAAATATTATTATGTGGTCACTGCGCTGGATGTGCGCGCCACACAGCAGGTGATGAGCCTACTCCAGGAACCACTGGCCCAGGGGAAATATGACATACTCAAGCAGATGCTAATTCAGCGTTATACCCTGTCGGACAGTGAGAGAGCAGAAAGACTCCTAACGCATTCAGAGTTAGGTGACAAATCAGCTGTGGAGCTGATGGAGAGCATGTTAGCATTAATGGGGAAGAATGATGAATCCTTCTTGTTTGCCCACCTCTTCCTCAGGAACCTACCTACTACAGCGAGGGCAATCCTGGCCAACTCGCTGTTGCTGGTAACCAAGAACTACCGCGCTCTGGTGCAGGAAGCGGACCGCATCATCCTAGCGACCAGAACTCTCAGCGTGCACGCAATGGCATTGGCATCCGGGAAGGACTACAACAAGGTCAAGAAGCTGTTGTTGGTGGCTGGGACGGAAGCCAAGAGACGCAGGAATGGGGCGCTGTTTCTATCACCGCCGCTTCGGCTCGAATGCCCAACACTGTCTACTGCCGTGCCAATTAAAGAAGCCAGGGAAACAGCAAGGCCAGCAGTAAGTAGCAGCTGACACCACTGGCGACAGAAACACACTGCTTTTCATCACAGACACACGTTCGGGTAGACTTTTCTTAGTGGACTCCGGCTCCCAGAAGAGCCTCAATCTGCCGGTTAGCACAGACAGATCAGCAGGAGGCAGCGGTCCCGAGCTCACGGCGGCCAACGGATCCAACATCAGGACGTTCGGCGAACGGACGTTGACGGTGTGCTTACATGGACGCAATTACCAGTTGGACTTTGTGGTGGCGGCATGTTCTGTCCTCATTTTAGGTGCAGATTTTTTATGTGCTTATGGGTTGTTAGTCGATGTTGCCAACAGATGTTCAGTGGATGCTGTCTCTTTTTCCTCCTTGCCCTGCACAGCTCGGGGAGTTGGGCCAACAACACAGGCTAGCGTTATAGCTCCAGGGAGTAAGTACCAGCATTTACTTTCACAGTTCCCAGCACTCATGGTTCCGATGTTTTCTGCTACAGTAACCAAACACAGGGTTGAACATTTCAAAACCACAAAAGGCCTGCCAGTGTTCGCGTGACCTCGGCACATGGACACAGTTAAACTAGCCAGTGCGCACGAGGAGTTTACCAACTTAGAGCAGCTGGGCATCGTTAGGCACTCCAACAGCCCATGGGCATCTCCACCACACATGGTGCCTAAGGTCGATGGGTCATGGTGACTGCTGCGATTTCCAGTGCTTGAAAGACCCCATGGAGCATAATCGGTATCCCATCCTGCACATCCAAGATTTTTCAATGCACCTGTCCAGGACGCCTTTTTTTTTTTTCAAAAGTGGATCTGCTTCGCGGTTACCACCAGGTCCCGGTGCGTGCGGAGGATGTTCCCAAAAATGCAGTAATGACTCCTTTTGGCTTTTTTGAGTTTTTATGCATGTTCGGGTTAAAAAGCGTGATGCAAAGCTTCCAAAGAATGATGGACGAGGTGCTCCATGATCTGCCTTTCGTTTTGTCAACTTAGATGACATTCTGGTGGCTAGCGTGTCCGAGGACGAGCACCTCACCCATCTCAAACTAGTTTTCCAGAGGTTGGAAGTGCACAGGCTTAACGTTAACCCACCGAAGTACCAGTTCGGTGTGCCAGTGAGTGTGTTTCCGCTGCCTGATAGGGTGCATGCCGTGTCGGATTTCTCACGTCCGCAGACAGTGAAAGCCCTACAGGAATTTTTGGGAATGGTCAACTTTTACAACCGTTTCCTCCCCCTTGAAGCCCAGCTGTTGCAACCGTTGTACGCCGTGCTTAAAAAAGAGAAGCCCGCGGAAAACATCGACTGGACCCCCGAGCGAGTCCAGGCTTTTGTGAAAACCAAAACAGCGCTCACTAACGCCGCCTTGCTAGCCCACCCTGCCCCGTCAGCACGGATAGCATTCACCACTGACGCATCTGACATTGCCATGGGGCAGTGGTGGAACAGTATGTTTCCGGTGGGTGGCAGCCGCTCGCTTTTCAGCCATACTTTGCACGACAACGAATGCAAATACAATACATTTGACAGAGAGTTGGCCCTCCACCTGGCGACGCATCATTTCCAGTTTTGGCTGGAGGGGCGCAAGTTCACCGCATTCATTGATCATAAGCCACTAACGTACGCAATGTCCAAAGTCTCGGAACCATGGTCGGCCCGGCAGCAACGACATTTGGCCGTGATCTCAGAATTTACAACCGACATCCAGCACGTAGCCAGTAAGCTTAACGTTGTGGCCGACTGCCTGTAGCGCACGTTAGTCTCCCTGGTCTACATGGAAATAGATTTCTCCACCATGGCAGCGGAGCAAACAGGGGACGTGGACATTTGCGCACTCCAGTCCGCGCCTACTGGGTTTAAACTGGAAAGCAGGGTGGTGCATGAAGGGTGCCCCCCCCCCCCCCCCCTTGCTGTGTGACTTCTCCACTGGTTGCCCATGCCTGGTGGTTCGGAGCTCTTGGCGCCGCCGCATTTTTGAGTCAGTCCACTCCTTTTCACACCCCGGCATGCACACCTCGGTTAAACTGGTGGGGGTGAAATTTGTCTTTCCGCACTTACAAAGGGATGTGAAAGAGTGGGCTTCAGCGTGCATTGTGTGCCAGCAGGCCAAAGTGCACAGGCACACCAAGGCCCCCCTCGAGCAGTTCCAAATTCCAGCCAGGAGGTTCAACCACGTCCACGTGGATTTGGTGGGCCCCCTCCCGCTGTCACAAGGTTTTACGCACCTTTTGACAATTGTGGACCGCACCATGCGTTGGCCTGAAGTGGTCCCGCTGGCTTCCACCATGTCTATGGAAGTGGCTCGCGCTTTTTTGCTGGCTTGGGTTTTATGGTTCGGACCCCGTCGGACATCACTTCTGACAGGGGTCCACAATTCATTTCGGAACTCTGGTCCATGATGGCCCAGAGCCTGGGGGTCAAAATCCACAGTACCACCGCATACAATCCCCAGGTTAAAGGGTTTTGAGAATGTTTTCATAGGTCAGAGCTTCACTCACAGATGCAAATTGGGTCGACCGCCTGCCCTGGGTCCTGTTAGGGTTGCGCTCCACACCCAAGGACAATCTTGCAGCCTTCCCGGCAGAACTCATTTTTTCTCAGCCGCTGCAGATTCCCAGGGAATTTTTACCGGAAAACAACGCACCAGGGACCGACCTGCATGCGCAATTTTTTCACAGTACAGGGCCAGCCAATGTGCCGGGCCAGGCGCACCATTGTTTTCTCCACACCTTCATCCCAAAGAGCTTACAGAGCACCAAGTTCGTTTTTGTTTGGCACAATGCATAGAGAACCCCGCTGCGCCTACCGTATGATGGACCATTCAGAGTGCTGGAAACCAGAGAAAAGCATTTTGTGTTAGGCTTTGGGAGGTGTGAGGAAACTCTCTGCACTGACAGACTTAAGCCCACTTATGTGTTGGCAGATGAACAGGTGGTGTTGGCTGAAGCTCCCCAGTGCGGACACCCACATATAGTGGCTCCTCAAATTGGTGTTCCCCCTGCAGAAAGCTGTTGGCAGCAGACTAGGTCTTTCCCCTCCCCACCCTTTCCCTGTCTTCAGGACTGTGCGCCGGAGGCCAAGTTTGTCTCCTGCTCCCCTCAATAGCAAGACACTTCGGCCGGGCGAGCGACTCCATGTTACAGCCGTTTAGGGCACCGGGTCAAGCTCAAGGCCCCAAAGGGTTCGAACCCCAGCGCTGCATAGCAGTTTGTGTCCAGGATTTTTTTGTTTGTGATAGTTTTATCAGCATGATAAAACAGCTAATAGTTTTATGCAGCATTGTTTTATGTACCTGTGATCTGTGCTCGACAACAACTGGTGGTACAGCTTCAGTCATCTCTGCTCAGTGTACTTTTTTTTTTACTTCATGATCGAGATGTAATGATGGCTTTTTAAATGCTTGGTTAGTATTTGGATTACATAACGATCATGTCCGAATGGGACACATAACACCAAAATTATTAAATTAAATTTCAAGGAATATATTACAATATTTTTTTGAATATTTGTAAATGTCTCCCGTTAGTTGACTTGATGTCACTTGGGCCCATTAGATATATTTTAATGTGCTATTTGGGCATTTTGTGCAAAATTCTGGATAAGAAGACACAACAGTATCACCATTGTGGTATACTTGCCAAACACAAGATGTTAAACTTTGAAAATATGATAATGTATGCAAATATAGGTTGATCTTTGAAATTATCCTTGGTTCTGCACTCCCACCCCTTAAGACTTTTGTGTACCTGACTTCTGAGCAAAATACCAGAGTAACAAGGACTTCCTCTAGGTGGCATTGTTGCATCCCCTATGTAAAATTGCTTTTGTACAATCAACTTTCTCATACAAAGCTATAACGGAGTGGAACAAACTCCCCAACTGCTTTGAAGACCAGAACAAATTACAGAGACTTTATCACCGAGACTAAAAAATGGATTTAAAGTAATCAAGCCTGCCAGTATTAACTCTCTCCCTTAAATGGGATTATGAAATTGTACACTTAAATTGTTTTTATGTGTGCCGTTTCTCTTATTTTTTTACCTTTAAACTTACTCCCTGCTTGTTTCATGGTCAACAGTTTCTGAAACCCGACCTGAATTGTTTTCTATATGTGCTGTTTTTCTTTAAATATCTTCCTGCCTGCTTCAGGGACTACAGATGGAAATTAGTGAGAATGCTATAATCTGGTACAGAGCATCTTTACTCGGTGTTCAGTGTTTTCTTCTGCACATGGCCCCTGCCAAACAAGCCAATAAACTAAACAAGAATGGCCACTTGTCATTAAATATTAAAAAAAACAAGATTTAATTGATTTTTGAGGCGTTTGGTGGGCTTTTGGTGTCCCATAAAAAATGATTTGTGATTTATTTGGATGTTTCTCGGGGGTTGAGGTTCCTTTCGGTCTGTTTGGTCCCGTTTGCTGTTTAGTCCAACCGGTCTGAGGAAGGGCAGGTGGCCCGAAACGTTACTGATAAATAATAAATACTTAATGGGAGCTTTTCGGTGTGCGGATTGTTATATATTAATTATGGTTATTATTATTATATTATTATTATTGTGTGTCATGGGTGACGGGTACGCCTTTCCGGTTCCGCCGCCACCCAAGGTATAAAAGGTCTACCCGGAAGAGGCATAGTCTCATTACGACCAGCACCTCTGTCTGTACGGGAGCTCCTTCGGTTAGTGTGAGTCTGTTTAATAAAGTTCCGTTTGACTGCATCTTCAGCCTCATTATTGGAGTATTGGTTATGGACATAACATTTGGCGACGAGGATAAAGTTATGGAGAGAGGAGTTTCTAGTATTCGGCCATTTTTGGAGCTCCCAGGTGAGCCGCCAGTTCCCTGGGCGAGGTGGTTTGCAGAATTCCAAAATTATTTGGTGGCATTAAACCCCACTGAACTGGAGAAACTACATGCACGAGCGATACTGGTCCATAATCTTGGCATGGAAGGGTAACGTATTCTCAGTACATTGGGAGCGAGTGACAGTTTTGAGGACGTGGTTGAACTAATGGCGCACTACTTTCACACTCCTGAGAATGTCATCATCCAATGGATCCAGTTCCGACAGCGACACCAGCGGCCGGGAGAGTCGGTGCAACGGTATGTTGCAGACCTGCGCCAGCTGGCTGGAGAGTGTCTATTCGGGGCTTTAGAGGAAGAAATGGTCTGCGATCATTTAGCGGAGCACATGCTTTGTTCTGCAGCACGGTCCAGGCTCCTCACGCACTCTGGTGAACTGACATTAAATGCAGCTGTGGAGATAGCACAACAGCACGAAGCAACAGAAAAACTATCAAAGGACCTTCGTGAGAGAACAATGTTGAGGTAGTCTGACTCACAATTAGCGGCACAGGCTGTGGACCCGGGTAGCGATGATAGCGCAGAAGATAAAGAAGACTATGCTACCGCTATTAAAATTAAGTCCGCCCTGGGGTCACCCAGATGTTTGGGCTACGTGTCCACCAGACACCGATAGAAGGCGAGAGAGTGTCCGACGAGGGGCAAACACTGCGGTAAGTGTGGACTCCTACATCATTTCACCAGGGCCTGCAAAAAGTTTGAGCGAGGGGAATGGTGACACAAGACGGATTCCCCCACCATGACTCCAATGGTTATTCACACCGTCTCCCCAAGCACAGAAGGGCAGATTTATTGTGATGTGATACTGAACGGAGGAAGTGTCGTTGTTGGTGGAAACGGGCGTAGCAGTGTCCGTATTGAACTGGCCTACTGTGAGGAGTTTGTTCCCGCATTACCATGTAAGAGGACTGTCGACGCCGTATTGTGGCTATGGAGGTAATAGACTAGCCATCGTGGGTTTGCTAGGGCTGACGGCGAGGTACATGTTGGCTGTGGTCTCAAACATCCAGTTTGTGGTGACTATGAGGGGGTCATACGTGATGGGCTGTGACCTGTTCTACAGACTGGGCTTTACAATCACCAGCGGTATCGGAGAGGAGTGGTTGGGCCGTGGTTTGTGGGACCAACCGGTTCCATGCATGATGGACGATGCCGTATGGGACGAAGATTGGCCTAATATTCTAGGAGATGGACAGGACCAAAACCACCCAGGGCTATTGTGGGGCAGTTCCGGTGCCAGGACCCAAGTTACCCTGGATGTGGGAACTGGGCAGCATGGTGGGACGGCTGCAATGGTGGGTGGAGCTGTGAGGTCGGCTCCCGCTGCTTCTGGAGTTTGCCCTAGAAATACCGAGAAGCAAGGGGCTGCAATGGCTTCACCGGGGTTTAAAATGAAAGAAAGCGGGGCAGGACCGGCTGGCACGGCGGACAGCAACACTGGAGGCCGAGTCGGGCTTCACATGGGGTCGGTGGAGCCGTTCGACCCAGAGAGGAAGCCCGGTCTAGATGTTGTGGCCGTTTGAAGCCGAGTTGAGCTCCCCTGCGGGTCGCTGACGTGGTTTGACCCAGGGCAGAGGCTCGGCTAAGAGGAGTTCACTGCAAGAGGAAATGACAGGAGGACCAGGGACGGCTGCAGGTGGCGGCCGTCCAGGAGGATGGCTATCTTCAGATGTCTAATGGGTCATGGAGACACCCCAACGAACTGAAACGTGCCGGTGAGGAGAAGGAGGTGTCGGGGCGCCGACGTGGTTCATCTCTAGGGGCAAAGCGTAGAAGAAGTTCTGGTTGGGACCTGTCAGACGGGTCTCCAGGGGGTGGTCTCCCCATCGAGACTGTATGGTGGCAAGGGGGCGATATGTTTTGGGGTTGACCTATTAGCATGACAATGTTTAAAATGTTAACGTGTGCACTACCAGGGCTGTGTTATTGTTGTGTTGACGTGGTATATGCATAAAAGTGGCCGGGTTGAGTGCTCATTTAAAAGGAACTCCGATTATATTGGCATGTTAGCTCTATATGCTTTATTTTGATGCTAGTAACATAACTATAATATAATTTTTTTGAAAATAATTCCCAGTTTTATATATTTTTAAAAAACTTTATTACGATGTAAATCGACATTTTTGTTTACGTCACAATGCATTCTGGGTAGTGACGTAGAATGGTTGCAGCCATTTTTTCTGTCTTATACAAGCCAAGAAGCGATGCTACGAACTACTGCCATTTGTCAGTGAAAATGCCACATTGCGCGGCTTTTGGATGTAATTTCCAATCAAAGGGAAATAAAGAGAGCGGGGTAAGCCTCCATAGCTTTCCTAAAGAGGGAAAGTTGAGGAAAAAAGTGGGGCAGCAGTGGCTCAGGAGGTAGAGCAGGTTGTCTAATAACCCGATGGTTGGCGGTTCGAATCACGCTCTCCCCAGATATCCTGCCGTTGTGTCCCTGGGCAAGACACTTCACCCGCATTGCCTCCAGTGCCCATAACACTGGGTATGAATGTGTAAAAATGTTTAAATGCTCGGAGGTTGCCGGAGAGGCCGTTGGCGCGGAATGGCAGCCACATTTCCGTCACTCTCTGAGTGTCTATGATCAAGCGCTATAGCGTACGCTTGATGAAGCTGATATATATATTAATCACGCTATGATAAAGCACTATATCGCTCAAACCGTGCGCTTGAGACACTCAAAGCGCACGCTTCGTGCGCTTTGAGTGTCTATGATCAAGCGCTATAGCGCATGCTTGATAAAGCTGATATATATATTAATCACGCTATGATAAAGTGCTATATCGCTCAAAGCGCACGCTTGAGCGTGCGCTTGAGACACTCAAAGCGCACGCTCAAGCTTGACATGTCGAAGATATGGCTGGCAGTCATTTGGAATGACTTTGGAGCACTGCTTATGGACGTTCAACCCGCAGTCTGACAAAGCAACAGAGAAATTGCTTTATGTTGCTGAGAGTCCATGTTTATCAGTTCAGTGCCCACCATGCTTGTAGACAATTTTGTGTGTTTGAGCATTCTATTGTAAGTAAATCAACAATATATAAGTTTCACCTTAAAATAATGCTTCCTCAAGCGCATGCTTGAGACACTCAAAGCGGAGAGACACTCGCGGAGCGGAGAGACACTCAAGTGCTGTTGCTTTCTCAGACTGCGGGTTGAACGTCCCTAAGCAGTGCTCCAAAGTCGTTCCAAATGACTGCCAGCCAGACCTTCGACATGTCAAGCTTGAGCGCACGAAGTGTGCGCTTTGAGTGTCTCAAGCACACGCTCAAGCGTGCGCTTTGAGCGATATAGTGCTTTATCATAGCGTGATTAATATATATATCAGCTTTATCAAGCGTGCGCTATAGTGCTTGATCATAGACACTCATAGAGTGATGGAAATGTGGCTGCCAATCCGCGCCAATGGCCTCTCCGGCCACCACCGAGCATTTAAACATTTTTACATATTCATACCCAGTGTTATGGGCACTGGAGGCAATGCGGGTGAAGTGTCTTGCCCAGGGACACAACGGCAGGATATCTGGGGAAAGCGTGATTCGAACCGCCAACCATCGGGTTATTAGATGACCTGCTCTACCTCCTGAGCCGCTGCCGCCCCACTTTTTCCTCAACTTTCCCTCTTTAGGAAAGCTATGGAGGCTTACCCTGCTCTCTTTATTTCCCTTTGATTGGAAATTACATCCAAAAGCCGCGCAATGTGGCATTTTCACTGACAAATGGCAGTAGTTCGTAGCTTCGCTTCTTGGCTTGTGTAAGACAGAAAAAACGGCTGCAACCATTTTACGTCACTACCCAGAATGCATTGCGACGTAAACAAAAATGGCGATTTACATCGAAATCAAGTTTTTAAAAAATATATAAAACTGGGAATAATTTTCAAAAAAATTATATTATAGTTATGTTACTAGCATCAAAATAAAGCATATAGAGCTAACATGCCAATATAATTGGAGTTCCTTTTAAATAAAAAAGGAGAGTGTGGACTACTTTTATCAGGGGGTTTGTGCAGAGTTGCCAATAGGTGTGTATTGCTCTCCGGTTTCCTCCCACATGCAAAAAACATGCAAGTTAGATTAACTGACATCAAACTGGGGATTCTAAATTGTCCTTTGGTATGACTGTGAGAGTGAATGGTTGTCTGTCTCTCTGTGTTGGCCATGCGATGGACTGGCAATCTGTCCAGGGTGTACCCTTCCTCTCGCCCAAAGATGCTGGGATAGGCTCCACTCCCCACCCCCAACCTCCCGCAACCCGAAAAGTATTAAGCGGAAGAAGCTGGATGGATTAGTTTGTTTTTTAAAATAAGTCTGTTGAACCACAATTCAAAAGCATTGTCTGATTTTCATTGGTTAATTTTCATAGAATTTTTATTTATTACCACTTTTGTTAGATTCAAGTTATTTCTGTGACCATTGTGGGTTTTTCTTTCATTAATAGAGGGGTACCAACAAGTGCACTGTAGGAGTGACGAATGGATTCAAGATGGGGGTGGGATTACATCATGAATTGGCTCTGAGTCCCTTCTTGTTTAACATGGTGATGGACAGGCTGACAGATGAGGTCAGGCAGGAGTCTCTGTGTACCATGATGTTTGCAGATGACATTGTGATCTGTAGTGAGAGTAGGGAACAGGTGGAAGAGAATCTGGAGAGGTGATGGTATGCTCTGGAGAGAAAAGGAATGAAAGTCAGTAGAAACAAAACAGAATACATGAGTGTGAATGAAAGGAAGGCAGGTGCAATGGTGAAGATAAAAGGATTAGTGGTAGTGAAAGTAAATGAGTTTACAAAGCTGGGGTCAACCATCCAAAGCAATGGAAAATGCGCAAGAGAGGTGAAGAAGAGAGTGCAGATAGGGTGGAGTGGGTGGAAATGAGTGTCAGGGGTGATTTGGAAATCTGGCATCTTTTTTATTCAATTCAATTCAATTCAATTCAACTTTATTTATATAGCGCCATTTCACAACAACAGTCATCTCATAGCACTATCAACTGTATGGGGGAACCCCCACAGTTGCAGAAAGACCCCAGCAATCAGGCGATCCCCTGTGAGCAAGCACTTGGCGACGGTGGAGAGGAAAAACTCCCTTTTAACAGGAAGAAACCTCCAGCAGAACCAGGTTCAGGGAGGGGCAGTCATCTGCTGCGACTGGCTGGGGGGTGAGGGGATAGAGAAGAAGAAAAGAACAGACATGTAGAGAGCAAACAGCACGATGGGGACTCAATCTATGGGAGAGAACAAACAAATGTTAATGACCAGCAAAAAAAAAATATTTCATAGAGAGTGAGGAAAGGAGTGAGGCCCAGTGCATTACTGGAGGTCCCCCGTCTGACTAAACCTATTAGCAGCATAACTAAGGGAGGGTTCAGAAACACATGATCCCTCCCTAATTGTAGGCTATATCAAAAAGGTAGGTTTTAGCCCTATTCTTAAAAACAGAGATCGAGTCTGACTCCCGAATCCAGATTGGCAGCTGATTCCACAGGAGAGGAGCTTGATAACTGAAGGCTCTGCCTCCCATTGTACTTTTGGAGATTCTAGGTATTACAAATAATCCTGCATTTTGGGAGCGTAGTGCTCTGTTAGGATAATACGGTAGTATCAGCTCTTTTAAATAAAAAGGAGCCTGATTGTTTAGAGCTTTGTAAGTAAGAAGAAGGATTTTAAACTTAATTCTAAACTCTATGGGAAGCCAATGAAGGGAGGCCAGAACCGGAGAGATATGATCTCTCTTTCTAGTACCTGTTAAAACTCTTGCTGCAGCATTTTGGATCAGCTGAAGACTTTTTAAAGATGTTTTAGGACAGCCTGATAATAAAGAATTACAATAATCTAATCTCGAGCTAACAAAAGCGTGGATCAGTTTCTCAGCATCACTCTGAGACAAGATGCTCCTAATCTTGGCAATATTACGCAAATGATAGAAGGCAGTCTTAGAAACAAATTTAATATGTGAATTGAAGGACAAATCCTGATCAAAAATAACTCCAAGGTTCCTCACAGAGCTATTAAGAGAAAGAGTAACCGCATCCAAACTGAAAGTTTGATTTGGAAAGGAATTTCTAAGGTTTTTTGGACCAACAAGAATGACTTCAGTCTTATCTGAATTTAATAGCAGGAAATTACAAGTCATCCAAGCTTTGATTTCCTTAAGACAGGCTTCTAACTTGGCTAATTGATTACTATCATCTGGCTTCATTGACAGGTATAATTGTGTGTCATCTGCATAACAATGAAAATGTATACAGTGCTTTCTAATAATGTTGCCTAACGGAAGCATATATAAACTAAAAAGACTAGGGCCTAGCACAGATCCCTGTGGAACTCCATGACTAAGCTTTGAGTTGAAAGAAAACTCATTATTTACATGAACAAACTGGAACCTATCAGATAAATAAGATCTAAACCATTGCAACGAAGTTCCATTAAGTCAAACATAGTGTTCTAATCTATCAAGTAGAATATTATGATCGATAGTATCAAAAGCTGCACTAAGGTCTAAAAGGACAAGTACAGAAACTAGTCCATTATCAGATGCAATGAGGAGGTCGTTAGTGACCTTCGCTAAGGCTGTTTCAGTACTATGATGGATTCTAAACCCAGATTGAAACTCTTCAAGTAAACCATTTCCCTGCAGGTTGTCAAATAATTGCGTAGCAACAACTCTTTCTAAGATTTTTGAAATGAAAGGGAGATTAGAGATTGGTCTATAGTTAGCTAAAGCTCCTGGATCTAGCGTTGGCTTTTTGAGTAAGGGTTTAATTACAGCCGTTTTAAAAGCCTGCGGTACATGGCCTAAAGTTAATGAAGAATTGATTATATGAAGAATAAAGCTACCAATAAGTGGGAAGACTTCTTTAAATAACCTGGTAGGAATAGGGTCTAAAAGACAAGTTGAAGGTTTGGATGAGGAAACTATTTTGTCTAACTCACAAAGGTCGATTGGAGTAAACTCATCAAGACAGACATCAACAGAAGGAGTTGTAGTAGTTACAGTATTTAAGTTAACTGTGGGAAGAATCTGATTGATTTTATCTCTGATGGATGAAATTTTATTATTGAAAAAGTTCATAAAGTCCTGACTAGTAAGCTCTAAGGGAATGCTAGGATTGACAGAGTCCTGACTCTTTGTCAACCTGGCTACAGTACTGAAAAGAAACCTGGGATTATTCTTGTTCTCTTCTATTAATGCAGAGTAATAACTCGTTCTAGCTTTTCTAAGAGATTTTTTATAAATTAAAAGATGATTTCTCCAAGCTAAATAGATTTCATCTAAATTAGTAGAGCGCCATTTTCTTTCTAATTAACGAGTCTTCTGTTTTAAGGTACGAGTTTCTGTGTTGAACCAAGGAGTTAGAAATCTCTGATTAGACTTTTTCTTTTTTAAGGGGGCCACAAGTCTAGAGTCTGATGCAGAGAAGCTGAAACACTATCCACCATGTTATCAATTACAGAAGGAGCAAGCTGTCTATAGCTTATTTCCGTTGTGTTGACACATGGCATAGAGGAAACAATCTGCATGAATTTGGAAACAGCATCATCTGAGAGGCATCTACTGTAATAATATTTTTCTTTAGGAGCCAAATAGTCAGAAATAGTAAAATCAAAGGTTAACAGACAATGGTCTGACAGTACAGGGTTATGAGGAGACACTACAAGATTTTCTATTTCTATGCCATATGTCAAAACAAGGTCCAATGTATGGTGGAGGTAATGAGTAGAATTTCCTACTTTCTGAGAAAACCCAATCGAATCTAATATTGAATTGAATGCCACATTAAGGCAGTCACTATCTACATCCACATGTATATTAAAGTCTTTTGACTACGAAAAAGAGGCTCGCGAACAGCCTTGCCTGGCATATTTCTATCCAATGCCAATTCTCTCCTGAACAAGGTAGAAGAATTAAGACTGCTGATGCGTTTCAAGGACCTCGCTTCCTCGTCTGTCATCTGCTTCTCTGAGACCTGGCTTAATGAGAACATTCCAGATAGCGCGATCAGCCTCGAGGGCTTCCAGCTGATTCGTGCTGACCGCGTCACAGAGCTGTCCGGTAAGTCTATCGGAGGAGGAGTGTGCTTCTATATTAACAACAGCTGGTGCTCTGATGTAACGGTGATTTCCAAACACTGTTCTCCCGCCCTGGAATTTCTTTTCATTAACTGCAAGCCATTCTATTCCCCGCGCGAGTTTGCCTCATTCATTCTCGTCGCTGTGTACGCCCCTCCTGACGCGGACACGCGCGAAGCTCAGCGCGTGCTCGCAGATCACATCCAACTTACGGAGCGGAACTTTCCAGACTCCCTGGTTATTGTGGTGGGCGATTTTAACCAGAGCAAT
The DNA here is from genome assembly GCA_020510985.1 of Pholidichthys leucotaenia. Classification (NCBI taxonomy): domain Eukaryota; kingdom Metazoa; phylum Chordata; class Actinopteri; order Cichliformes; family Pholidichthyidae; genus Pholidichthys; species Pholidichthys leucotaenia. Next base: position 267,512,636 of record CM035848.1, on the reverse strand, counting down.
CTGAGTCACGAGCTCCCCCGCTACAAACAGTGTATTAAATGTCCAACCAGAGGAAATAACACGCTGGATCATTGTTATACTTCAGTAAAGGACGCATATCGCGCTGTTCCCCGCGCTGCGCTGGGTCTATCTGATCACGTGATGGTTCACCTCATCCCCACATACAAACAAAGACTGAAAATCACTAAACCTGTTGTGACCACCACAAAGAAATTGACCAGTGAAGCTGGAGAGAAACTGAACACATGCATGGAAATAACTGACTGGGGCATGTTTAAAAGAGCCACACATGATCTTAATGAGTACACATACACTGTGAACTCATATATCAACTTCTGTGAGGAGAGCATTCTCCCATCGCGCACCAGGGTGAGATATTCTAATGACAAGCCTTGGTTCACAGCTAAGCTCAGACGGATCAGGAAGGAGAAGGAAGCAGCGTTGAAAAGTGGAGCCAGGGACTGCTACAGGGAGGTCAAATATCGGTTTAACAGAGAGCTGAGGAGAGCTAAATCTGTGTACTCTGAGAGACTCCAGCAGCAGTTCACTGCTAATGACTCGGCTTCTGTGTGGAGAGGACTGAGGCAAATCACCAACTATCGGCCTCAGGCTTCTAAGGGTCAGGATGCCAAAGCCCTTTGTCAAAGACTGTCCCAACACTATGCCCGTTTTGACACCTCATCAGCTGTGTCCAACTCACCCACTCCACCCAGCTCCACTGCCTCCTCAGCCCCTAATTCATCAAAAGCGGTCCCCCCCTCCTCCTCCTCCTCCTCCCCCCCTCCCGTTGTCATCAGTGAGCAGGACGTGCACAGACAGTTCTCCAGACTGAACCCGCGCAAGGCCCCCGGGCCGGACGGTGTGTCTCCCTCCACCCTGAGACACTGTGCGAAAGAGCTGGCTCCTGTCTTCACAGACATTTTTAACACCTCCCTTAAGCAATGTCACGTGCCGACCTGCCTCAAATCCTCCACCATCATCCCTGTCCCCAAGAAGCCACGGATTACTGGACTTAACGACTACAGACCTGTAGCGCTCACCTCTGTAGTCATGAAGTCCTTTGAGCGCCTGGTCCTGTCTCACCTCAAGTCCATCACCACACCCCTCCTAGACCCGCTGCAGTTTGCCTACCGTGCTAACAGGTCTGTGGACGACGCAGTCAACCTGGCCCTCCACTCCATCCTGCAGCACCTGGACTCCCCGGGAACCTACGCCAGGATTCTGTTTGTGGACTTCAGCTCCGCATTCAACACCATCCGCCCCGATCTGCTCCAGGACAAGCTGTCCCTGCTCAACGTGCCTGACTCCCTCTGCAGGTGGATCACCGACTTCCTGACGGACCGGAGACAGCATGTGCGCCTGGGGAAGTCTGTCTCAGACTCTGTTAGCATCAGCATTGGATCACCCCAGGGCTGTGTACTTTCCCCCCTACTCTTCTCCCTTTATACCAACTCCTGCACCTCCTCCCACCAGTCTGTTAAGCTGATTAAGTTTGCGGACGACACCACCCTCATCGGGCTCATCTCCAACGGCGACGAGTCCGCCTACAGGGAAGAGGTGGCCCAGCTGGTGTCCTGGTGCAGCCACAACAACCTGCAGCTGAATGCTCTGAAGACAGCAGAGATGATTGTGGACTTCAGGAAAGTCACATCCCCCCTGCCCCCCCTCACCATCACAGGCTCTCCCATCACCTTTGCAGATTCCTTCCGCTTCTTGGGCACCACCATCACCCGTGACCTCAAATGGGAGCCAACCATCAGCTCCCTCATCAAAAAGGCCCAGCAGAGGATATTCTTTCTGCGGCAGCTGAGGAAGCTCAAGCTACCCACCAAGATGTTAGTGCAGTTCTACACGGCCATCATCGAGTCCATCCTCACCTCCTCCATAACTGTGTGGTACGCAGGAGCCACTGCCAGGGACAGACTAAGGCTGCAGCGCGTCGTGCGCACTGCTGAGAAGGTGATAGGCTGCAAACTCCCATCTCTCCAGGACCTGTACATCTCCAGGACTCGGAGGCGTGCTGGCCGGATCATAGCCGATCCTTCACATCCTGGTCACGTGCTGTTTGCCCCCCTCCCCTCAGGTAGAAGGCTTCGGTCCATTCGGACTGAAACCTCCCGGCACATGAACAGCTTCTTCCCCTCTGCCATCAGACTGCTGAACACAAAGTGACTTTTGACTCTCGTGCACTATGTACAGCAGCTCAACCAGACTCATCAATCACCACTGTTTTTCTGTTGCATTATTGACTGCACTATGTGGTACTTCACATTATCTGCTACATGCTAATTTTTTAAACTGCCTTGACTAGTACTACTCATTATTACTAGTATTATTATTATTATTACTTATTATTACTTATTTTTCTACACTTATTGCACGTTTCTAGTCCTTTAGTTTTTTATTTTATCCCTTTTTCTCATTATGTTTTTTAATGTTGCAGCATGGCACCGAGACAAATTCCTAGTTTGTGTATCACATGAACAATGGCAATAAATCTGATTCTGATTCTGATTCTGAAAGTCCCCTACTATAATTATTCTATCAGATTTCAGCACTAAATCAGCTAAGAAATCAGCAAATTCGGATAAAAATTCTGAGTAGGTTGATGGGGGACGATAAACTATGGCAAATAAAATTGGGTTTAACCTAAAATTGCTAAAGTGCCCAATACTGAGGACCAGGCCCTCAAAGGAATTATAACATGTTTTTTGCTTTACATTAACTAGTAATTTGGAATGGTAAATTGTTGCTACTCCTCCTCCACGACCAGAACTTCTGGGATTTTGACAGTTTAAATAACCAGAGGGAGTTGATTCATTTAAACCAACATAATCCTCTTGTCCTAACCAAGTCTCTGTAAGGGAAATTAAATCAATCTGATGATCAATTAACAAATCATGGACTAACAGAGACTTGGGAGTTAGAGACCTAATATTTAATAAACCGCATTTAATTTTTAAATTATGAGGAGGAACAGAGGCCAAATCATTCAATTTAGAGGCTTTATGTTTAATTTGAGTTTTACCAATATTTTGCTTTATCACTTTGGAATGCTTATACATTATATTTTTATTCACTTTGGAGGGAGCAGACAACGATTCTCTGATGGGGAAGACAGGGGCTAAGCTGAGGGGTGGCGGATGAAGAGGAGCTGCAGAGAGGCGTGTAAGACTGCGACTCTGCTTCCTGGTCCCAACTCTGAGTTGTCATGGTTTTGGAAATTTGGATAAAAAAGATGCCAGATTGTTAGATAAATGAGAAGCACCATCCAAAGTGGGATGAATGGTGTCTCGTCTCATAAGACCAGGTTTTCCCCAAAAAGAGCTCCAATTGTCAATGTAGCCCACGTCATTTTTAGGACACCACACAGACAGCCAGCGGTTCAAGGATGACGAGCGGCTAAACATGTCATCACTGGTCAGATTGGGGAGGGGCCCAGAGAATACTACAGTGGCAGACATCGTTTTTGCAAACTCACACACCGATTCTATATTAAGTTCCGTGACTTCTGACTGCCGGAGACGGATGTCATTAATGCCGGCGTGAATAACAATTGTGGAATATTTACAGTTACTTTTAGCCAGCATTTTCAAATTTGACTCGATGTCGCCTGCTCTGGCCCCAGGAATGCATTTGACTATGGCCGCTGGAGTCTCTAGGTTCACGTTTCTGACTACAGAGTCGCCAATGATCAGAGTTTTTTCCTCAGCGGGTGTGTCGCTGAGTGGGGAAAAACGATTAGAAACGTGAACAGGTTGGTGGTGAACCGGGGCTTTGCGACTAGGCTTCCTTCTCACCGTCACCCACCCAGTCTCCTCGCTGCTGAGGAGAGCCGGGGAACCGCTGACAGTGGGACCTAAGCTAGCTAGCTCCGCTGCAGCTAATGGGCGTCCGTCAAGATTAACTGGCACAGACGGTGTTTCAATGCAGCGGAGCCGGGATTCCAAATCAGACAACCTCGCCTCGAGCGCCTCAAAAAGACAACATTTATTACATTTACCGTTATCACTAAAAGAGACAGAGGTGTAGCTAAACATCTGACAGAGAGAGCACACCAGAGGAGGAGAGGAAAGAGAGGTAGTAGCCATAGCTAGTGGCTAGAGAGCAAACCACACAGGCAGACAGCAAAACAGGAAGTGACGATACGTTACCACAAGGAAGTGACGATCACAGTGAATTTTTTATCCAAATTTCCAAAACATTGACTACTCAGAGTTGGGACCAGGAAGCAGAGTCGCAGTCTTACACGCCTCTCTGCAGCTCCTCTTCATCCACCACCCCTCAACTTAGCCCCTGTCTTCCCCATCAGAGAATCACTGTCTGCTCCCTCCAAAGTAAATAAAAATATATTATATAAGAATCCCAAAGTGATTAAGCAAAAAATTGGTAAAACTCAAATTAAACATAAAGCCTCTAAATTGAATGACTTGGCCTCTGTTCCTCCTCATAATTTAAAAATTAAATGTGGTTTATTAAATATTAGGTCTCTAACTCCCAAGTCTGTGTTAGTCCATGATCTGTTAATTGATCATCAGATTGATTTAATATCCCTTACAGAGACTTGGTTAGGGCAAGAGGATTATGTTGGTTTAAATGAATCAACTCCCTCTGGTTATTTAAACTGTCAAAATCCCAGAAGTTCTGGTCGTGGAGGAGGAGTAGCAACAATTTACCATTCCAAATTACTAGTTAATGAAAAGCAAAAAAACATGTTATAATTCTTTTGAGGGCCTGGTCCTCAGTATTGGGCACTTTAGCAATTTTAGGTTAAACCCAATTTTATTTGCCATAGTTTATCGTCCCCCATCAACCTACTAAGAATTTTTATCCGAATTTGCTGATTTCTTAGCTGATTTAGTGCTGAAATCTGATAGAATAATTATAGTAGGGGACTTTAATATGCATGTGGATGTAGATAGTGACTGCCTTAATGTGGCATTTAATTCAATATTAGACTTGATTGGGTTTTCTCAGAAAGTAGTAAATTCTACTCATTATCTCCACCATACGTTGGACTTTGTTCTGACATATGGCATAGAAATAGAAAATCTCTTAGAAAAGCTAGAACGAGTTATTATTCTGCATTAATAGAAGAGAACAAGAATAATCACAGGTTTCTTTTCAGCACTGTAGCCAGGTTGACAAAGAGTCAGGACTCTGTCAATCCTAGCATCCCCTTAGAGCTTACTAGTCAGGACTTTATGAACTTTTTCAATAATAAAATTTCATCCATCAGAGATAAAATCAATCAGATTCTTCCCACAGTTAACTTAAATACTGTAACTACTACAACTCCTTCAATTGATGTCTGTCTTGATGAGTTTACTCCAATCGACCTTTGTGAGTTAGACAAAATAGTTTCCTCATCCAAACCTTCAACTTGTCTTTTAGACCCTATTCCTACCAGGTTATTTAAAGAAGTCTTCCCACTTATTGGTAGCTTTATTCTTCATATAATCAATTCTTCATTAACTTTAGGCCATATACCGCAGGCTTTTAAAACGGCTGTAATTAAACCCTTACTCAAAAAGCCAACGCTAGATCCAGGAGCTTTAGCTAACTATAGACCAATCTCTAATCTCCCTTTCATTTCAAAAATCTTAGAAAGAGTTGTTGCTACGCAATTATTTGACAACCTGCAGGGAAATGGTTTACTTGAAGAGTTTCAATCTGGGTTTAGAATCCATCATAGTACTGAAACAGCCTTAGCGAAGGTCACTAACGACGACCTCATCGCATCTGATAATGGACTGGTTTCTGTACTTGTCCTTTTAGACCTTAGTGCAGCTTTTAATACTATCGATCATAATATTCTACTTGATAGATTAGAACACTATGTTGGACTTAATGGAACTTCGTTGCAGTGGTTTAGATCTTATTTATCTGATAGATTCCAGTTTGTTCATGTCAATAATGAGTTTTCTTTCAACTCAAAACTTAGTCATGGAGTTCCACAGGGATCTGTGCTAGACCCTACTCTTTTTAGTTTATATATGCTTCCGTTAGGCAACATTATTAGAAAGCACTTTATACATTTTCATTGTTATGCAGATGATACACAATAATATCTGTCAATGAAGCCAGATGATAGTAATCAATTAGCCGAGTTGGAAGCCTAAGGAAATCAAAGCTTGGATGACTTGTAATTTCCTGCTATTAAATTCAGGTAAGACTGAAGTCATTCTTGTTGGTCCAAAAAACCTTAGAAATACCTTTCCAAATCAAACTTTCAGTTTGGATGCGGTTACTCTTTCTCTTAATAGCTCTGTGAGGAACCTTGGAATTATTTTTGATCAAGATCTGCCCTTCAATTCACATATTAAATTTGTTTCTAAGACTGCCTTCTATCATTTGCGTAATATTTAGTGATGGGTCGTTCGCGAATGAAACGGCTCTTAGAGCCGGCTCTTTGAAGTGAACGACGGGAGCTGGCTCTTTATTGGGAGCCATGTTGGGAGCCGTGTTGGTTTTTTTTTTCCTTTCTCTCACCCTCTCGCTCTCACTTTTTTTTTTCTCTTCTAGCCGCACGTGATTGGTCAATATGTGTTTGTGCCTGCCTTGTGTTTGCGCTTAGGGGGGAGGGGCGGTAGTTACGCTCACAGCAGCAGCAGCACACGAGCAGAGCAGGAGGAGAGAGAGAAAGAGAGCCAGGGGAAACAAGAAGAGACGACATCGACACATTTAGAAAGGTATAGTAAAGAAAATGAGTGACACCAGGAAAAGAAGCAAAATCTGGAACCATTTCAATTTTATTGACAATACAAAGGCAGAGTGTAGAGTCTGCCAGAAAAGAATATCATATAGAGCCGGCTCCACAAACAACCTGCACAGGCACCTGAGAACTGTCCACCCAGCAGTGCAATGGGAAGATAAAACACAGTCAGTTGAGTGTGATATTAATGAAGGTGCCAGTGTCTCTACTGCAACTGTTGCTGCTAAACCTACAACCCAGAGCTCTATGAGACAGTTTTTGCAGAAGTCTGTTTTCCCAGCAAGACAGAACTCAATTGATGAAGAACTGGCAAAAATGATTGCACTTGATTTCCAACCATTTTCAGTTGTGAATGATAAAGGATTCAGGAAGTTTATTCATGCACTCAATCCAATGTATGCAATTCCAAGCAGGAAAACACTCTCCCAAAAAAATCATCCCAGGCCTATATGACAGAGAACGTGCATCACTGCAAGAGAGGGTTAAAAAAGCGACAGCAGTCTGTCTAACGACTGACAGCTAGACATCCCAAACCATCACATCCTTCTTGTCAGTAACGTGTCACTTTATTGAAAATTATAAAATGGTGTCCTGTCTTCTGGATTGTTTTGAGTTCAGCGACAAACACACTTCTGAGAAAGCAGAAGAGCTGCTCAAACACTGGTTTGCAGTGTTTTGTGTTGTTTCACTTTAAATTTGTTTAAAAGGAAAAAGCTGAAAATTTAAAGAGCTATAAGTTGAATTGTAAATAGTTGGTTTTTGAATTTTATAATTTACTTTTTACATTTTATGTGGAGTGAATAAACAAAAGCATATTTATATAATAAACATATATAAATAAAAAACATTCTTTACATTAGTGATTAATTTTGTGCATAATTTTATATTGTTGTTGATAATAAATTAAATTAATAAATTAAAGCAACAAAACAACCTGAAGAGCCGCTTGGGAGCCGAAAGAGCCGGCTCTTTTTAGTGAGCCGAGCCGAAAGAGCCGGTTCTCTAAAAAGAGCCGGAATTCCCATCACTAGAATATTGCCAAGATTAGGAGCACCTTGTCTCAGAGTGATGCTGAGAAACTGATCCACGCTTTTGTTAGCTCGAGATTAAATTATTGTAATTCTTTATTATCAGGCTGTCCTAAAACATCTTTAAAAAGTCTTCAGCTGATCCAAAATGCTGCAGCAAGAGTTTTAACAAGTACTAGAAAGAGAGATCATATCTCTCCGGTTCTGGCCTCCCTTCATTGGCTTCCCATAGAGTTTAGAATTAAGTTTAAAATCCTTCTTCTTACTTACAAAGCTCTAAACAATCAGGCTCCTTTTTATTTAAAAGAGCTGATACTACCATAATATCCTAACAGAGCACTACGCTCCCAAAATGCAGGATTACTTGTAATACCTAGAATCTTCAAAAGTACAATGGGAGGCAGAGCCTTCAGTTATCAAGCTCCTCTCCTGTGGAACCAGCTGCCAAACTGGATTCGGGAGTCAGACTCGATCTCTGTTTTTAAGAATAGGGATAAAACCTACCTTTTTGATACAGCCTACAATTAGGGAGGGATCATGTGTTTCTGAACCCTCCCTTAGGTTATGCTGCTAATAGGTTTAGTCAGCCGGGGGACCTCCAATAACGCACTGGGCCTCACTCCTTTCTTCTCTCTCAATGAAATGGGTTTTTTTGCTGGTCATTAACATTTGTTTGTTCTCTCCCATAGATTGAGTCCCCATCGTGCTGTTTGCTCTCTACATGTCTGTTCTTTTCATCTTCTCTATCCCCTCACCCCCCAGCCAGTCGCAGCAGATGACTGCCCCTCCCTGAGCCTGGTTCTGCTGGAGGTTTCTTCCTGTTAAAAGGGAGTTTTTCCTCTCCACCGTCGCCAAGTGCTTGCTCACAGGGGATCGCCTGATTGCTGGGGTCTTTCTGCAACTGTGGGGGTCCCCCCTACAGTTGAAAGTGCTATGAGATGACTGTTGTTGTGAAATGGCGCTATATAAATAAAGTTGAATTGAATTAAATTGAATGTATTTGTGACAGAAGGGTAGCAGCAAGAGTGAAAGGGAAGATTTATAAGACGGTAGTTTGACTTGCTATGATGTAAGGTTTGGAGATGGTCACACTGACAAAAAAGACAGGAGGTGGAGCTGGAGGTAGCAGAGTTAAAGATGCTAAGATTTTCATTTTGAGTGACTAGAAGGGACAGGATTAGAAATGAGTTCATCAGAGGGACAGCTCAGGTTGTGCAGTTTGGAGACAAAGTAAGAGAGGCAAGGCTAAGATGGTTTGGACATATGCAGAGGAGGGATAGTGAAGATATTGGACAAAGGATGTTGAAGATGGAGCTGCCAGGCAGGAGGAAAAGAGGAACACCTCAGAGAAGATTCATTGATGTAGTGATGGAGGACATGGAGAGGGTTGGTGTTACAGAGGAAGATGCAAGGGATAGGGTGAGATGGAGACAGATGATTTGCTGTGGCGACCCCTGAAGGGAGCGGCCAGAAGAAGAAGAGGAAGAAGAAGACAAGGAAGAATGGCCCAGTCAGTCATCTGACCTGAATCAAACTGAAAATGTTTGGAACAAACTGAAGATCAGAGTTCATCAATGACACCCATGGACCCTTTAAGATTTGAAGACAGTCTGTGTTGAAGAATGGGCTAAAATCACTCCTGAGCAATGCCTGCGCCTCGTTTCTCCATACAGGAGGCATCGTTAGCGCAGCACGGTGGTGCAGTGGTTAGCACTGTGGCAGCACAGTAAGAAGCACACAGGATCAATTCCACCCCTGTCTGTCGTGGGTTTGATCCCACCCACTGACCATCAGTGACCCTTCTATGTGGAGTTTGCATGTTCTCCCCGTGTCTGCATGGGTTTACCCTGGGTACTCCAGTTTCCTCCCACAGGCCAAAAACATGCAAGTTTGGTTAACTGGAGACTCTAAAGTGGCCCTAGGTGTGAATGGTGAATGGATGGCACCATACCATGGCTGCTTCATCCATCTAGGTGGATGCCTTGAATTTCCCCTCTGGGGATCAATTAAGTACACACACAAAAAATCTGGAAGCCATTATTACCAACAAAGACTTTTCTTCTGAATATTAAATGAATATTTAGTAGTTCAATACAGTGGTACCTCTACTTACGAACGTCTCTACATACAGAATTTTCAGGTTACGACACGCCTCAACGGGAAAATATTGCCTCTTGTTACGAAAGAAATTTCAGGATACGAAAGGCAAAAAAGTACGCGCTCCTCGCAGCTCCCGTAGTTTACCGAACGTAAACATACTTGTAGCTGCTCTGCCATTGGCTATCGCCTAGCATCTTCCTGGTATCCCATTGGCCACGAAGTGTTCGGGAAGTTCGGGCAGTTTTACGTGTGTGTACAGTACAGTATTAACTTTTATTCACTATGGGCCCCAAGAAAGTGATAGAGATAAGTGGAAAAGGAGAAAAGAAGAAGAAGAGAGTTTTTTTGTCCATACAAACAAAGCAAGAGATAATAGAAAGGTATGAAAAAGGGATGTGTTTGGTTGATCTCGCCAAAGAATATGGCCGTAATACATCTACGATCGGCACGGTATTAAAACAAAAGGAAGCCGAAGGATTGTTAAAAGCCGACAAAAGCAAACGTCCTTGGATCGGTTCTTCACAAAACGTCAGGCAAAAACCACTGATGAGAGAGAACATGAACCAAAGAAGGAAAAAGGTGACGACGACGACGATAGCAGTTAAAAGGTAAATGAACATAATTTTTATTATTCTTTACTTTATTCTTTGTTTTTTTAAATTATGTACAACTCTCATTTTATGTTTATTGTGCAGTAATCTAATTGTAACATGTATTTGTTACATGTTTTGATGCATTTTTATGATTTATAAAAAATTTATGTCCGAATTTTGGGGGGCTTGGAACGGATTAGGGCATTTACATGTAAAACGCGTCTCTACTTACGGAATTTTCACGTTACGAAAATACTTCCGGAACGAATTAATTTCGTAAGTAGAGGTACCACTGTACTTATTTCCTGTGTCATTCCACTTTGTTAAATATACTGCAACTTGCTTTGTGAACATATTTGCCTTGATTTATTTGTATGTATGTATTACTTGGTTTGTTACTGATATGTGATGAAAATCTCAGGTCAATGGCTCCATCAGAAATATGTTTAATGAGAAAAATGTTGACGTGTTCAATACTTATTTCTCCCGCTGTTAGGGATACTTTCAACATAAACCTGAAACTAAACGAGAACAAATCATATCAACAATAAGCCCCAAATAACAAATCAGCTTTATAAATGAGCCTCATAACTTTATCTATCTATCTATCTATCTATCTATCTATCTATCTATCTATCTATCTATCTATCTATCTATCCTTATGAGATAAAAAATGTTTTTTTTTCCTGATCAGAGACATTTCCTCCCACAGGCTGGACTTAATCATTTGAATATCCATGAATAGTAATGATGAAGCACATATGACGCTGTTGTGTTGTTAGCCGATGTTTCGGAACAAGCTTCATTACATAATTCATCTCAATAATTCTCTTGCACAGTGGTTCTGAACAGGAAGAGGAATGTCTCAAGTACGCATTGTGCAAAATTAAAGTCTTTTATGCTGAAGATTTTTCATTTGGCGGACTATTACACAATATTAGCCTTGAGGTGAAGTACAATGGTGCTTGAAAGTTTGTGAACCCTTTAGAATTTTCTACATTTCTGCATAAATAGATAAAGTAGATAAAGTGGCTGCACGGTGGCGCAGTGGTTTAGCACTGTGGCAGCACAGTTTTACCCTCGGCCGGGGGATCGCGGGGATCATGAGATCGTGGGTTCGATCCCAGCCCCCGACCAACAGTGAGCTGTGTGGAGTTTGCATGTTCTCCCCGTGTTGCGTGGGTTTACTCCGGGATTTCTCCGGTTTCCTCCCGCATACCAAAAACATGTAGGTTTAGGGCGCTCGCGCACGCAGCGACCGGCAGCCGGTGGCTTGTCACCAGACTGCAAACCGAATCTACCTACGGGTACAAATAAGTAACAAAAAAAAAAAAAAAAAAAAAAAGAAAACCCAGTTAAATAAATGAGACAAAGAACTTACTTTTTCATTTATCTATTGAGGAAAATGATCCAGTATTTCATATCTGTGTGTGGCAAAAGTTTGTGAACCTTTGATTTCAGTATGGGCTGCACGGTGGCGCAGTGGTTAGCACTGCGGCGGCACAGTTTACCCTTGGCCGGGGGATTGTGGGGATCGTGGGATCGTTGGTTCGATCCCAGCCCCCGACCAACAGTGATCTGTGTGGAGTTTGCATGTTCTCCCCGTGTTGCGTGGGTTTACTCCGGGATTTCTCCGGTTTCCTCCCACATGCCAAAGACATGCATGTTAGGTTAATTGGCTGTTCTAAATTGTCCCTAGATAAGTGTTTCCTATAGGCCCTTAGAATAGAGGGTTAGTATTAATGAAAGCGCTTTGAGTGGTCTTTGTGACTAGAAAAGCGCTATATAAGTGCAGGTTAGTTAGTTAGTTAGTTAGTATCTGGTGTGACCCCGTTTTGCAGCAATAATTGCAACTAAACATTTACGGTAACTGTTGATCAGTCCTGCACATCGGCTTTGAGGAATTTTAGCTCATTCCTCCATACAGAACAGCTTCAACTCTGGGATGTTGGTGGGTTTCCTCACATGAACTGCTCACCCTTCCATAACATCTCAATTGGATTTAAGGTCAGGACTTTGACTTGGCCATTCCAAAACATTAACTGTATTCTTCTTTAACCATTATTTGATAGAACAACTTGTATTCTTAGGATAGTTGTCTTGCCGGATCACCCACTTTCTCTTGAGATTCAGTTCATGGACAGATGTCATTTTCCTTCAGTATTTGCTGGTATAATTCAGAATTTATTGCTCAGTCAATGATGGCAAGTAGTTCTGGCTTAGATGCAGCAAAACAGGCCAAAACCATGATATTACCACCACTATGTTTCACGTCATTCAGTGTCTTCCTTTCTGCAAACATAACACTTCTCATTCAAACCAAAAAGTTCTATTTCATCCATCCACAAGACATTTTTCCAATAGGCTTCAGGCTTGTCGACGTGATTTTTAGCAATCTGCAGATGAGTACCAATGCTCTTTTTGGAGAGCAGTGACTTTCTCCTTGCAACCCTGCCATGCACAGCATTGCTGTTCAGTGTTCCTCTGATGGTGGACTCACGAATATTAACATTATCCAATGCCAGAGAGGCCCTCAGTTGCTTAGAAATTACCCTGGAGTCCTTTGTGACCTTGCCGACTATTACACACACTGCTCTTGGAGTGATCTTTAGTCTAGTTTATTGGATTATTTGTCAGGGACCATGTACAGAAAAAAAAAAACAAAAAAAAAACATTAAACACAAGTTAAAGATGCTCTGTACCAGATTATAGTGTTCTCACTAATTTCCATCTGTAGTCCATGAGGCAGGCAGGAAGATATTAAAAGAAAAACAGCACATATAGAAAGCAATTCAGGTTGGGTTTCAGAAACTGTTGACCCTGAAACAAGCAGGGAGTAAGTTTAAAAGGTAAAAAGATAGAGAGGCAGGACACATAAAAAGGACACATAAAAACAATTTAAGAGTACAATTTCAAATCCCATTTAAGGGGGAGAGCAAATGCTGGTAGGCTTGATTACTTAAAATCTGTCATGTGCGCCTCTACGCAGCACACAGAGATAGAGAAGACCCCACACGCTAGTTGATATTTTGCAACATTTATTGTGACAAGAAACTAAAGTCCAAAAGTGCAAAACTCAAAATGCAAAGACAAGAAAACTCACAGGAAGAAGCGCTCCTGAGCACTCTGCTCAGGAGGAGATGAGGCAGGCAGGTAAAGGATTGATGTCCCGAGGAACACTCAGTGGAAGGACATTCATCCAAACACATACGAAGTAGTGGCAACAATAATCAGAACTGACAGTGCTTAAATAGTGAGTGGGATGATCACAAGACAAGTCATCACAGGTGTGTGGGTCAACTCGAGCAGGAGAAGGGAACAACAATTAATAATTGGAATCACCTGATGATAATGAGAGGGGAGTAGTTGGACTGGCAGTAGGACAGGCAACGCTCCCACAAAGTGCAGACCTGGAATGCTGCCTATCAGCTGCCTGCCCAAAGAACCAAAATCAGAAATAAACAAACTCAGAAACCGACTAGAAATAAATTACAAATAAAAGACATGGCAAAAAGAAACTGAACAAAAACAGGGAAAACGGAAGACAGTATTGAAACTCACAAGACAAAACAATACGGCAGATAAATATGAATACAGAGTAAAGTCATGAAGCTGAGTTGGGGAAAAATCCAAACTCAGTTCATGACAGAGCTCCCCCTTCCCAAGGAGTGGTTTCCAGACACCCCAGGGTAACATCAAAAGAAAAAAGAAAAACCTGCCCCCATCCCCCAGCAGGAACTACAGCGATCTACCCAGGGTGGGTGGTAGGGGGAACAGGCTAGGAGGGAACAAAACAACCCCGCTCAGGGCCCATACCAGCAAACAAAGAATTAAGGCCCCCGGCCCATGGAGCTCTAAAGTTCAGGGTGCCGATCAGAGTCCCAGGCCCAGCAGATGGCAGAATGAGACCAGTCAGGTAGTCTACCGAAGTCCCAGGCCAGCCGGACAGCCAGGTGGAATGAGTCGGCTGGCCTGCTGAGGAAAATTGGTCACCCAACCCAGCGGCTCAGTCCATCGGGCGGCCGGCCTCAGTTCTTCAGCCACCAGCCCAGGAGAGCCGGCCCAGGAGGCGGCTCCCCCACAGGGAGACCCAGTAATGGAGGAAAGAGCAGAGGAAGGGGCATCACGACGTCGTCAGGCTGAGGAGGAAAGGGTACCACGAGGACGACTGGCAGGGAAGGAGAGGGAACCATGACGCCATTTGGCAGGGAAGGAGAGGGATCCACGACGCCTTGGGTTGTCTTGAGATGAGGTTGAATGGCACCTGCGGTGGCTCTGGGCTGGAGCATTGCAGCACCCTCGGTGGCTCCGGGCTGGAGCACTGCAGCACCCTCAGTGGGCCCCGGCTGGGCTAACATTGCACCCACGGTGGTACCCGGCTGGGCCAACACTGCACCCTCGTTGGACCCCGGGCCGGGAAGTAGTGCCCAATGTGGGCCCAAAATGGAGCACAGCACCCATGTCGGGTTAATGCTGGGGCACGGCACCGACGAGAATCCTCGACTCAGATGCAGCACCCATGGTGAGTTGGACCGAGGCGGGACCCAGACAATAGCCTCAGGCAAAGGAGGCATTGCACCCATGGAGGACCCAGCCTGGGTCAGAGCTGCACCCACGGAGGCCCTGGGCTGGGATGGAATACCCACAACCTCTTCTGTGGAAGCTGGAACCCCAGCTGTCTCAGGCAGAGATCCTGGACCTGAGGAGACCTCAGTAGTGACTGGTACGTCTCCGGTGACCCTGGGAATAAGCTCAGAGACAGAGAGAGAGGAGGGGTCAGGGTCACCGACAGCAGCGGAGGCCGGCGAGGTGAGCTCAGATCCAGCGGGCAGCTGCACCTGGCTCTCCTCACCAAGAGTCAGGCAAGATTGCTCTAAAACTGAAAATAGGAAGACAAAAGAGAGCGCTTGCCTGAGCTTGAGCTCCACCGCCATCCAAGACTCCGATGATCCAGGTGAAGATGATGGTTTGGGCTTGGCCTCAGACTCTGCTGCGGCAGCCTCCACAGCAGGCCTGATGGTTGTAACAGTCCTTGTTGCCCCAGCTGCAGTGTCCCACGCTGGTGGCTCCTCTTCCACCAGCATGGAATCCCCTATCCCCAGCTTCCACTCTGGTGTGGAAGCTGGGGCATGCTTAAAGGAGCCACGCATGATCTGGATGAGTACACGGACACTGTGAACTCATATATCCACTTTTGTGAAGAGAACATTCTTCCATCACGCACCAGGGTGAGTTACTCTAATGACAAACCCTGGTTCACAGCTAAGCTCAGACAGATCAGGAAGGAGAAGGAAGCAGCGCTGAAAAGTGGAGACAGGGACTGCTACAGGGAGGTTAAATACCGGTTTAACAGAGAGCTGAAGAGGGCTAAATCTGTGTACTCAGAGAGACTCCAGCAGCAGTTCACTGCTAATGATTCGGCTTCCGTGTGGAGAGGACTGAGGCAAATCACCAACTATCGACCTAAGGCTCCTAAAGGTCAGGATGACAAAGCCCTTTGTCAGAGACTGTCCCAACACTATGCCCGTTTTGACACCTCGTCATCTGTGTCCAACTCCCCCCCTCCCTCCAGCTCCACAGCCTCCACATTCCCTACTTCATTTAAGGCACCCCCCCCTCCTCCCCCCCTCCCCTTATCATCAGTGAGCAGGATGTGCTCAAACAGTTCTCCAGACTGAACCCGCGCAAGGCCCCCGGCCCAGACGGCGTGTCTCCCTCCACCCTGAGACTCTGTGCGAAACAGCTGGCTCCTGTATTCACAGACATTTTTAACACCTCCCTTAAGTTATGCCACGTGCCATCCTGCCTCAAATCCTCCACCATCATCCCTGTCCCCAAGAAGCCACGGATCACTGGACTTAATGACTACAGACCTGTAGCGCTCACCTCTGTAGTCATGAAGTCCTTTGAGCGCCTGGTCCTGTCCCACCTCAAGTCCATCACCACCCCTCTCCTGGACCCGCTGCAGTTTGCCTACCGAGCCAACAGGTCTGTAGACGATGCAGTCAACCTGGCCCTCCACTCCATCCTGCAGCACCTGGACTCCCCGGGAACCTACGCCAGGATCCTGTTTGTGGACTTCAGCTCCGCATTCAACACCATCCGCCCCGCTCTGCTCCGGGACAAGCTGTCCCTGCTCAACGTGCCTGACTCCCTCTGCAGGTGGATCATTGACTTCCTGATGGACCGGAGGCAGCATGTGCGGCTGGGAAAGACTGTCTCAGACTATACTAGCATCAGCACCGGATCACCCCAGGGCTGTGTACTTTCCCCCCTACTCTTCTCCCTTTACACCAACTCCTGCACCTCCAGCCACCAGTCTGTCAAGTTGATCAAGTTTGCGGACGACACCACCCTCATCGGGCTCATCTCCAACGGCGACGAGTCCGCCTACAGGAGAGAGGTGGCCCAGCTGGCGTCCTGGTGCAGCAATAACAACCTGCAGCTGAACGCTCTGAAGACAGTGGAGATGATTGTAGACTTCAGGAAAGTCACTACTCCTCTGCCCCCCCTCACCCTCTCAGGCTCTCCCATCACCACTGCTGATTCCTTCCGCTTCCTAGGCACTACCATCACCAGGGACCTCAAATGGGAGCTGACCATCAGCTCACTCATCAAAAAAGCCCAGCAGAGGATGTTCTTCCTGCGGCAGCTGAGGAAGCTCAAGCTACCCACCAAGATGTTAGTGCAGTTCTACACAGCCATCATCGAGTCCATCCTCACCACCTCCATAACCGTGTGGTACGCAGGAGCCACTGCCAGGGACAGACTAAGGCTGCAGCGCGTCGTGCGCACTGCTGAGAAGGTGATCGGCTGCAAGCTCCCATCTCTCCAGGATCTGTACATCTCCAGGACCCGGAGGCGTGCTGGCCGGATCATAGCCGATCCCTCACACCCTGGTCACGTACTGTTTGCCCCCCTCCCCTCTGGTAGAAGACTTCGGTCCATCCAGACTAAAACCTCCCGTCACATGAACAGCTTCTTCCCCTCTGCCATTAGACTGCTGAACACTAAGTGACTCTCGTGCACCATGTACAGCAGCTCAACCAGACTCATGTCAATCATCACTGTTTTTCTTCCTGCATTACCGGCTGCACTATATAGTTCTCCACAGTATCTGCTGCTGGCTAATATATATTTAACTGTTGACCAGTATCACTTAATCTTATCCTACACTTTATTACATGTATAGTTTATTTCTCTTATCTTATCATGTTTAATGTTGCAGCATTGTACCGAGACAAATTCCTAGTTTGTGTACTACATGAACAATGGCAATAAACCTGATTCTGATTCTGATTCTGATTCTGATTCTGGGGATTGGTTCACCGCTTGTACTGAAGTTGGGTCTTCCAGGACCTCAGGCTCTTCCCACGTCTGAGTGCTGTTCTGTGGCCGACGGACACTCAGGGGGAAATAGAGGAGACACGGAGAGGGCAGGTGAGCAGTGGGTGGCTGCAGCAGGCGGAAAGAGCTCAGGGGACTGCAAACCCTGAGTCTCATCACCGGGAATCAGGTGAGGCATACTATCATTAACAGAAGAGGAAATAGATGAAACTTGCCCGTTCTCACGGTGTCTGATGTTATCTGCTGCAGCATGTGTATAGCCATCCTTCTCCGTGTCTATGGGCCCCTCAGAGGATTGTGTAAGGACTGCCTCAGTTGACACGGAGGTGAGCGTTGCCGGGGAAGCCTGGAGGACCTCTCTGCAGCAGGGGGGTTTGTCGAGGTGATGGAGGTTGCAGCAGTGGCGGAGGAAAATGAGGCTGGCAAAACAGCGGGAAAAAAGGAGCACGAGAAGGGCCCTGCTGCGGGAGTTGTCAGGCTCGATGAGGGGAAAATTGCTGTTGAAGAAGAGCAAGGCTTCCTCCGACGATTAACTGTGGGATGACGTGATTCTATTGGAGCTGTGGTTGCTTCCTCCGGCTCCTCCCTTGTGCCTGGAAGGGAGAATATGGAGCAGAGTATGTTCGTCGCCCCCGGATGATTCCACAGGCAGGGGAAGGCTTTCATCACCTGCACCGCTCAATCCTGACTCCCCTGGACTGTCTTGGGGGAACGGGAGGCCAGCATCTGCAACCAGATTTCCTCCAGAAGGTACACCGCCCGCTGCTCCACCAAAAAACAAACTGAACAAAAACAGGGAAAACGGAAGGCAGTATGGAAACTCACAAGACAAAACAATACGGCAGAAAAATATGAATACAGAGGAAAGTCAGGAAGCTGAGTTTGGGGAAAAATCCAAACTCAGTTCATGACAAAAATCCTTTTTTTAGTCTGTGTGGTAAAGTCTCTGTAATTTGTTCTGGTCTTCAAAACAGTGGGGAGCTTGTTCCATTCCATTATAGCTTTGTATGGGAATGCTGATTGTCCAAAAGCACTTTTACGTAGGGGAATGCAACAATGCCATCTTATTTGCTCATCCACTCCAGGGGATGGTGACAATGGTCTTAAATTTCCTCCATTTCTGCACAATCTGTCTTACTGTGGATTGGTGGAGTCCAAACTCTTTAGAGATGTTTTTTTTTTTTTTTACTTTTTTCAGCCTGATGAGCATCAACAATCCTTTTTCTGAGGTCCTCAGAAAGCTACTTTGTTTGTTCCATGATATACTTTCACAAACGTGCTGACACTTTGATAGAGCTTTAAATCAAAGATTCTTTAAATAAGAGGGTGTCCACTCACACCTGATTGTCATCCCATTGATTGAAAACAGCTGACTCTATTTTCACCTTCAAATTACCTGCTAATCCTAGAGGTTCACAAACTTCTGCCCCTCACAGATATGTAATATTGGATCATTTTCCACAACAAATAAATGAATTGTCTTAAATCTTTATGCGTAACTCCTAGTGTTAGCTTTACAAATTGAAAGACACACTCTAAATAAGCAAAAAAAAAGTCATTTATTGACTTCCATGTTAGTACCATGCCAATTAACACTTAGCAATACATTAAATCTTGGGGGTCCGGGTGTAATTGGGCATTTTTGACTATTTTTGATTTTACCTTAATATTTCATGTTAAAAACTCTTTACCTTGCCTTGTTTGGTGTCATTTGTTTCAACACAACCTCACATGTGTGAATTCACAGTTATTTTCTCATTTTTTACCTAAAATCACACAAAAAACATAAAGTTCAACTTTGAAAAAGTTTGTTTTTTTTTACTGTGAAACCCACAAACATGTCTAACAAACCATGTTTATAACTCAGGATGCAAATATAAATTTTAAATTTTAAAAACTTCTATAAAATATAAACTTGTATAAAAAAAATTAGCAAACAATAAAGTTATATACAACTATTTACATGAAAATGCAGGCAGTGCTAAGGCGTTATTTACAAAACAATCATGTCACAAAAGGATAACACAAATTATTTGTGCCAATCAAAAAAGCCGTTCCTGTCACCAACAACACAGAGGGGCACATCAACTTGTGTGCACAACACTTTCAGTTGATCAGACCACTTTTTTCCATTTTGTAAAATGACAAATATATGTAATATATTTACCTCTCTCTCTCTCTCTCTCTCTCTCTCTCTCTCTGTGTGTATATATATATATATATATATATATATATATATATATATATATATATATATATATATATATATATATATATATATATATATATATATATATATATATATATATACTGTATATATATATACTGTATATATATATATATATATATATATAGAGAGAGAGAGAGAGATTTAAAATTTAAATATCCTGGAAGCGCAGCACAGCACACGTCATTACCCCATGTGACAATACGTCATTATCAGTTGATCTGACCATTTTTTTTCCTTTTTAGAAAATCAAGTCAATTCAAGTTAAACGACAAAAAATGACAAATATATGGAAACAAATGAGACGCCTGCCCATCCCACCAGTACACACAGGTAAATATTTTTGTACTATAAAATTAAAACCATTTCTCCGTGTATACAGGCTCTATCAACAAACATTCTGTGTTGAATCTGCACTTTTGCTTCATTTCCTTTTCAGTTTTTACCATTTTTTGCTGCTCCAAACGTGCACCAAACATGATGAAAACATTCGGAAAAGCATGACGGTAATTATT
The DNA here is from genome assembly GCA_020510985.1 of Pholidichthys leucotaenia. Taxonomy (NCBI): domain Eukaryota; kingdom Metazoa; phylum Chordata; class Actinopteri; order Cichliformes; family Pholidichthyidae; genus Pholidichthys; species Pholidichthys leucotaenia. Next base: position 267,492,111 of record CM035848.1, on the reverse strand, counting down.
TTCTCATACCTCTGGTTTTACTTGCCTTGTCAACACAGTTTCAAAACTGGGAAAGAGATTCAAATCTTCACTTTCGACACAAGCTGAAATGGTGGAGCTGCGACACTGCGTGTTCTTGTTATGTCATCTTAAAGTGGCCTTGTGATGCCATCGTGCATGCATGTGGTCCGACCCCCAACAAGGCTTGCACACAGGATTTTTTACAAGTGGGCCTGCAGGTAAGTTTGAAACAACTTGTCTTTATCAAACAAAACTAACCCCATAACCGTTTAATGTGGAAATTCATTAAAGTATTGTAAAGAGAGAAAAGTTGTCACAAATGTGCTCATGTTGTGAGAACTTACATGCACATATAGTATTTGAGTTTCCCCTGAACACTAAAGAATTTGTGTAGTATTTGAGCTAATAAACAAAAACACAATAACTCACCACTCAAGTAACTTTATTTTGCAGACTGTTAAGGTGCATTCACACCAAACGCGAAGAGGCAAATTTTTCGCGTGGCATGATGCATTATAAATCAATGTAAACAGACATGAATAGTGAGATGCAGACAGGCAAAGTTGTCTTTAAAACTTCTGCGGAAATTCTCAAAATAACGTCATGCTTAGGTTTACATTATCTGACTGGGGACTCACCTGAAAAGGTTGTCTCAAGCCTCCAAAACTTTACAGATGATGGGTGGTTACGTTGCTAGCTTGCTAGCTTGCTAGGAGGTCTGTGGCAAGAAACCATGGGTTTCTCCAAAATCCTGATTCAGCTGAAGAGTTCCCGGTCCTCCTGTCTCCAGGTGAGTGAGTTTCATTTTCTAACTAGTTTACTCTGCAATAGTGATAATTTTACTCCAGTGACAGCAGAATCTCAAAGCTAGCTAGCTAGCTGCTAGCAGACGCGAACGCGCGACCATGCAAAAATGTGCGTACTCGCATCTTCCCATTCATTTTGTATGGATTTGCGCTGCCTCTTTGCGTTTGGTGTGAACATACCTTTACTAATATCATAATGCTGTATTTACTTGAGTACAGGTTTAAGCTACTCAGCCCACCTCTGCTGAACAACATATTACAGTGTACGCAGGAATAGCTTTATGTTATAACATTCAACTCAAACAGCAATGAGACTATTGTTTCAGTGTAGCCTCAACAATCTCAATTCCTTCCCCAAAGAGACCCAAAAACTTCAAAATCACGGCAGACAGACCATGGACGCTGTTGAGCCAAAACCAACAGCAAAACAAAATTCATCAGATGCTATCCTGTGAAAGTTCTGTACTGCCAATTCATGTACATATTAATGTAATCGGAAAATACATTGAGTGCTTTAGGTATGAAAAGTACAAAATTAAAGAGAGTTTCAAAAAGTGGTACTTTCAAGCAATCTCGTAATGTGAGACATTTCAGTTTTGATGTTTTATTCAGTGACAATCCTGAGATGCTTTTCTTTATCAAGAGAACATTCGCCAGTGTATTTTCAGTGACAGATATTTTCCCTCCAAAGTCTCTACCCAGAATAAGCTAGAGCAACACACACCAGGTTGTACAAACACCAAACTGAATTGAAAATGTGAAGCTGTCACCAGTGTCAACCGTTACAAAAATTAAGCCAAAGGTTTTTCCAAAACATTTTCCACCAGGGAGTTCAATGGTTCACAGTTGCAAAATAGTTATAGACTCAGAAGCCACCTTAAGCCCTGCAGAGGCACTGCCATCTCAATATCTAAGAAAGCTGTCTTCACAAGTTTGGTTCTGGTCTGGCCATTTGGAAATCATGCTATAATAATAAACTCAATATATTATGTTGTTATGCCATTGTATTATGGAGGTGGCGACTTTTTATATCAGCTGTGTGGTCAATACAAAGTTCCTTCAAACTGAGTTCTTCTATAAAAATCAGTTATGGGTTGAAACCTACATTATCATGAGTCCAGTAAAGGAATTACGGGTAGAGTTTAGGAAACTGGAACTTTTTTAAGGGTTGTTGCTGTATCTGGTCCTCTCACCTGTTGTGTCTCCATTGTTGGATGGCCTATCAGTCTCGAAAGGTTTTTGTTCATGATGCAATGCGTGAAATGAGTCTAGAGTGGAGTCCATTGGACCAACTTGCCACCATTGTTGTTCGGTGATTGCAAAGAGGATTGACTATATGCTATTATCAATCTGCACGGCCATACAACGCGGGCAGCAGGGAGGGCATCAGTGGGGATTCTGTCCATTGAGTCATCTGCCAGCCAACAGTGTGGATCCATACCATGGGGCACCCACATTCATCCATCCTCACAATGGAGCTTGAGAGCTGCCACTGTGCCTTTCTACAGTCATTATACTGAAAGAATGCAAATGCTTGTGCCGTGTCATTGCTCGGGTTATGTGCCTGCAGTCACAGCGGCATTAGAATCTTGCTACACCTTTTTTTGGTGAGTTTTCTGTGCTTCCTGTTGGCTTCTCTTTCATCTACATCACTAAATCAATCCCAAACACGACCCAGGAGTTTTATGATTCTGCACTTAAGTACCTTCACTGAGGCAAGGAGTTATTTTGGCACGTATGACTTCTTGGAAATTTCCCAAATGGTGGTGGGTCCTTCAGTGGGAATACACGTTATGGGTCAAGTTCCTGTAAAATAGGTTCCTAGTTCCTTCAGTAGAAATGAGGCTATTAGTTCAGTTCAGTCATGGAATATGACTGGCTTAGGCCTCAGAGTCAGAGGTGCCAAATGTGGTAACTGATCATGTAAAATTCATGCAGGATTAACACCTGCAACATTTTTCAGTTCCAATCATTTTTTTTTTCTTTTCTTAGTGGATGGCATGTTATTTATGTTTATTTATGATATCATCATCAGTTCCAGTAGCAACATATCTCCATGCCTTACTTCTGTTGTTATGGCTTAAAGCTCAAATGGCTGAACGCATCTATTTGAATGGTGGTTCTCTCAGGGCAAACAGGCATAATGCTTTTTAAAGTGTTTTCCAGCCAAGTATTATTCAGCAAAAAAGGTGTGTGTGTGTGTGTGTGTGTGTGTGTGTGTGTGTGTGTGTGTGTGTGTGTGTGTGTGTGTGTGTGTGTGTTGGGGAGGGGGTTTCCATTAGACAACATAATTAAAAGTAACACCGGCAGCCACTGCCAGCAAGATAATGTTGCAATTAAACAGATTTTGTTGAGCAGACATTTTGTACTACAAAGTCCAATTTAGCTGCATCATTCTAATCATTATTCAATCACAGCAGCCAGAAGAGGTTTTACAGCTTTCCGGAAATGCCATTTTGCAGCTGATTCTCAAGAGAAGACACCTAAACTGCACAACTGCTCCACAATGACAAACATTAATTGAAAGGATTTTGTTTTAGTGCATGCAATTTTTGTAACGGGGTAAGGGGAAGGGGGACTCTCCTTTCACAACGAAAACATTTAAACTTAACTTTGAGAATAAAAATAAAATTTAAAAAAAAAATATCCAGGGGTGGGGTGGGGGAAATATCAGTACAGCATAACACCGAAATACATTGTGGTGGGTATGCTGTATCAGTTCAGAAACACCATTATTGTGATACTTTATAAACTAGAGGGCGCTCAGAGAGCACATTCCTCTACCAAGCCCTGCCTGTCTGTCTGTCTGTCTCTGTCTGTCTGTTAGCAGGATAATGCAAAAACTACTACATGGATGAATATGATGAAGTTTTCCTCAGAGGTATCCCCAGGCCTGTGGATGTACCCATTAGATTTCGGAGGTGATCTTGGTCAGGGTGTGTGGATTCTGGATCACTTTTCACTTTCTTTAACATTGTCAGCTAGTGCTTTGGTAGAGGCATGCACTCTCTGGGTGGCCTCTATTTCTTTTCATACAATGGGCCTCATTCATGAAACGCTTGTAAATCTGTGAGTAGATTTGCAAGTAAGCCAGCTCAGCACTAAAAACTTACTCCGCGTTTATGGACACTTTGTAAAAGCATGATTTATTTGTAGCTCAGTGTGTAAATTCATGAATCCCATTCATTCACAAACTGCTCCGTGTGCCTGATTGCCAGCAATTAACATAAATCTCTTCCCATGAACCACCATACAAGGAGCTGTGAAGCGCTTTCCTGTTGCTCTGACGATGGAGCACAATGAAAGAATACAAGCAAAAACTCCTCAGAGGCTGGAATTGAAGTAATCTTGAGTTAAATAGAGGTGAGAGAAAAAATATTTTCTTCTGTCAGTAATGAAGTGACCATACAGGAAACACAAATGCCAGGATGGCGGTAATGGATGCTGTCAGGAAAAAAATGTAACAGCTTTAAGAAGCACATCACAGCAGTTTAAAAAAAAAAAAAAAGTTTTATTTTGTTTTTTGAGTTCCTTTTATTCCAGATGGACCCTTAAACCCCCAAAAGTAAGGCGTTATTGTGATTAAACTTGTTATAAATATACAAGTGCTAAATCGTTATTCTATCAGTCATTAATATCTCAGTGTTTGGTCACTAACATGGGCCTCATTTATGTAATTCTGTATCCTGATTAATTAAAATAGCAATGGAAAAACCGAAATGTGGTTTTAAGCTAAATAATTTAACGCCAAATAAATCATGCTGTATCACTGACCCCAGTTGCATGATCACAATAAAACGTTTACTGAGAATAAACCGATAATGGCAATAATCTGGGCTGGTAATGGCTGGTAACGTCGTCATGCCAGCCCATATACGGACAGAGCAGCCATCTTAAGGCTTCTTTCCCAGCTGGCTCAACATTAGGAAACATACCTGTATTGTATGCATAACTTCATGTAATAAAGTTTGTGTTCCAAAGCAGCACCACTCTCTGTGAGTCTCTCCGGGTTTCCAGACATAACATTTGGCGATGAGAGTTAAACCATGGAAGCGTGCTTGGGGTCACTTCGACCATTTCTGGAAACCCCAGGTGAGCCGCCTGTCTCTTGGCACCGCTGGTTCGACACGTTTAAGATTATGTCGACGCGGCTGGCCTGGATGGCGCTGACAACGAGAAGCTAAAGAGCGTACTGGTTCTCAGTCTGGGCGAGGAAGGACGGCACGTGCTCCATACTCTGGGACAAGCAGACTCATTTGGTGAATGTGTGATTCTGATAGAGCAGGGGTGTCAAACTCATTCCATGGAGGGCCAAGATCCTGCAGGTTTTACTTCCACCCAGTCTCTTCAGCAGGTGTTTTCACTGATCAGCAATCAGTAGGAAGAAATTCAGAGAAATCACCTGTTGAAGACACTGGGTGGAAGTAAAACCTGCAGGGTCTTGGCCCTCCATGGAATGAGTTTGACACCTGTGTGACAGAGAGACATTACTATGGCTTGACCAGCATTATGGCCCGAATGTGCACCTTCTTCGGGCACGAACAAATGTCGGGTGAGTCAACTCGACGTTGTATATTGGAGGTGCGAGTCTTGGCGAGCATGTGTGCATTCAGGCCCTTAAGAGACAAGCTAATCAGTGTCAGGCTAATGAGTGAATACAGCATAGAGAGTGACCGCAGCACAGAAGAAGAGAACAGCACAGAGGGAGAATACTGCATAGAGAACGAACACAACACAGAGGGAGAGCAGCGACTGGACTCACCTCCGATCCTCACCCAGCGTGAGCTTCAGGGAGCCACTGCGGAGCTGCAGGAGAGGGAGCCCGTGTCTGTCGGGAACGACGTCGACAAGTGTACCGCCGACCTGTGCGCACAGGAATAACACTGCCCAGAGAGGGGACAGCAACCAGACTCGCCTCCGATCCTCGCCAGGCATGAGCTTCAGACAGCCGCCGTAGAGCCGCATAGTCTAGTGGCTAGGAGGGGTTCCCATGCACCCCCCGGAAATCAACTTTTAACCAGCATTTCTGGAATGCTCTGGATAAGCTGTTAACGAAATGCCTTGTTCCCAAGCTTGCAAAATGTCCCACGTGACTTTTTTATGCTAATTTTATGTAAATTATTGCTGCCATTACCAGAAAATGCATTTTTTGTTATATCTCTTTAAATGTTTGAGAAAACTCCTTAATTATGGCTTCTACACCCGTGTTATGAAGGTCAATTGTCACATTGAACCTATTTTCAGAATGCCCATATTTGTATAGAACAAGAAAATATGCAAATTAGGTCCGGAAGATCAGACCAGGAAGATCCTTTGGACCTAGACGAACTTATGAAGTTTCCGTTGTTACCAGTACCTCCCAGTCTTGGAACACCAGATGGCTTCTTCTCTAAGACGAACAAGGCCAGTGTCCTTCACTATATCCTCGATGACCACGCCAGCGAAGACCTTTCCTACCCCAAAGACACCCTGTTTATTCAAGATGGCATGGCTCTGCTTCATACGCTGTCTAATCTTCCTCCCACTTGCGGCGAGATTTGCTTGCAAATACTTGACCAAATGGTAGCCAGGAAGCATTTTTTGTTTTCCACTGACAGCTACTATCCACAATCGATCAAGGCGCAGGAGAGGTTGAGGCGCGGGAAATCAGAGAAGATTATTCTCGCAGGTCCCGCGACGAGGAAGCCATACAACTTCAAAGTGTTCTTCGCCAATGACGAGAACAAAAAGCAATTATGTAATTTACTACTACGCGTTTGGAGTGGCCGAGAAGCAGCATCGAGGCTCCAAAACACGCAGAAAGCAGTGATTATTGTTGAAGGACGGGCCCATGAACTGGTCGTTTCGAACGGGGAGGTCTGTCAATAACATTTCAATTACTTTTATGCCCATGCAATTACTGAAGTAAAAAACTTAGTTTGTATTTTATTGCTTTCAGGTGGAAGAGCGAGAACTCCCCGAAATATACAGTTATCAGGAAGAAACTGACACAAGGGTGGTGCTATACCTTCACTTTGCCGCCAGAATTGGCTATGAGAATGCTGTGGTCCGTACGCCAGACACGGACATCTTCGTGATTCTGCTCTACCATGCCCATACAATAAACCTTACTGTCTACTTGGACACAGGATCTGGCAAACACCGCAAGCTACTCAATCTCTCGGAAATTGCTGAGTCCTTGGGACGCAGCTACTGTTCCACCATACTTGGCTTCTACGTGTTCACTGGAGAAGATTGTACAAGCTCCTTTAATTCAATTCAATTCAATTCAGTTCAATTCAATTCAATTCAATTCAATTCAATTCAACTTTATTTATATAGCGCCATTTCACAACAACAGTCATCTCATAGCACTATCAACTGTAGGGGGGACCCCCACAGTTGCAGAAAGACCCCAGCAATCAGGCGATCCCCTGTGAGCAAGCACTTGGCCACGGTGGAGAGGAAAAACTCCCTTTTAACAGGAAGAAACCTCCAGCAGAACCAGGCTCAGGGAGGGGCAGTCATCTGCTGCGACTGGCTGGGGGGTGAGGGGATAGAGAAGAAGAAAAGAACAGACATGTAGAGAGCAAACAGCATGATGGGGACTCAATCTATGGGAGAGAACAAACAAATGTTAATGACCAGCAAAAAAAAAAATATTTCATAGAGAGTGAGGAAAGGAGTGAGGCCCAGTGCATTACTGGAGGTCCCCCGGCTGACTAAACCTATTAGCAGCATAACTAAGGGAGGGTTCAGAAACACATGATCCCTCCCTAATTGTAGGCTATATCAAAAAGGTAGGTTTTAGCCCTATTCTTAAAAACAGAGATCGAGTCTGACTCCCGAATCCAGATTGGCAGCTGATTCCACAGGAGAGGAGCTTGATAACTGAAGGCTCTGCCTCCCATTGTACTTTTGGAGATTCTAGGTATTACAAGTAATCCTGCATTTTGGGAGCATAGTGCTCTGTTAGGATGATACGGTAGTATCAGATCTTTTAAATAAAAAGGAGCCTGATTGTTTAGAGCTTTGTAATTCAATTCAATTCAATTCAACTTTATTTATATAGCGCCATTTCACAACAACAGTCATCTCATAGCACTATCAACTGTAGGGAGGACCCCCACAGTTGCAGAAAGACCCCAGCAATCAGGCGATCCCCTGTGAGCAAGCACTTGGCGACGGTGGAGAGGAAAAACTCCCTTTTAACAGGAAGAAACCTCCAGCAGAACCAGGCTCAGGGAGGGGCAGTCATCTGCTGCGACTGGCTGGGGGGTGAGGGGACAGAGAAGAAGAAAAGAACAGACATGTAGAGAGCAAACAGCACGATGGGGACTCAATCTATGGGAGAGAACAAACAAATGTTAATGACCAGCAAAAAAAAAATATTTCATAGAGAGTGAGGAAAGGAGTGAGGCCCAGTGCATTACTGGAGGTCCCCCGGCTGACTAAACCTATTAGCAGCATAACTAAGGGAGGGTTCAGAAACACATGATCCCTCCCTAATTGTAGGCTATATCAAAAAGGTAGGTTTTAGCCCTATTCTTAAAAACAGAGATCGAGTCTGACTCCCGAATCCAGATTGGCAGCTGATTCCACAGGAGAGGAGCTTGATAACTGAAGGCTCTGCCTCCCATTGTACTTTTGGAGATTCTAGGTATTACAAGTAAACCTGCATTTTGGGAGCGTAGTGCTCTGTTAGGATGATACGGTAGTATCAGCTCTTTTAAATAAAAAGGAGCCTGATTGTTTAGAGCTTTGCAAGTAAGAAGAAGGATTTTAAACTTAATTCTAAACTCTATGGGAAGCCAATGAAGGGAGGCCAGAACCGGAGAGATATGATCTCTCTTTCTAGTACCTGTTAAAACTCTTGCTGCAGCATTTTGGATCAGCTGAAGACTTTTTAAAGATGTTTTAGGACAGCCTGATAATAAAGAATTACAATAATCTAATCTCGAGCTAACAAAAGCGTGGATCAGCTTCTCAGCATCACTCTGAGACAAGATGCTCCTAATCTTGGCAATATTACGCAAATGATAGAAGGCAGTCTTAGAAACAAATTTAATATGTGAATTGAAGGACAAATCCTGATCAAAAATAACTCCAAGGTTCCTCACAGAGCTATTAAGAGAAAGAGTAACTGCATCCAAACTGAAAGTTTGATTTGGAAAGGAATTTCTAAGGTTTTTTGGACCAACAAGAATGACTTCAGTCTTATCTGAATTTAATAGCAGGAAATTACATGTCATCCAAACTTTGATTTCCTTAAGACAGGCTTCTAACTTGGCTAATTGATTAGTATCATCTGGCTTCATTGACAGGTATAATTGTGTGTCATCTGCATAACAGTGAAAATGTATACAGTGCTTTCTAATAATGTTACCTAACGGAAGCATATATAAACTAAAAAGAGTAGGGCCAAGCACAGATCCCTGTGGAACTCCATGACTAAGCTTTAAGCTGAGAGAAAACTCATCATTTACATGAACAAACTGGAACCTATCAGATAAATAAGATCTAAACCACTGCAACGAAGTTCCATTAAGTCCAACATAGTGTTCTAATCTATCAAGTAGAATATTATGATCAATAGTATCAAAAGCTGCACTAAGATCTAAAAGGACAAGTACAGAAACTAGTCCATTATCAGATGCAATGAAGAGGTCGTTAGTGACCTTCGCTAAGGCTGTTTCAGTGCTATGATGGATTCTAAACCCAGATTGAAACTCCTCAAATAAACCATTTCCCTGCAGGTGGTCAAATAATTGCGTAGCAACAACTCTTTCTAAGATTTTTGAAATGAAAGGGAGATTAGAGATTGGTCTATAGTTAGCTAAAGCTCCTGGATCTAGCGTTGGCTTTTTGAGTAAGGGTTTAATTACAGCCGTTTTAAAAGCCTGCGGTACATGGCCTAAAGTTAATGAAGAATTGATTATATGAAGAATAAAGCTACCAATAAGTGGGAAGACTTCTTTAAATAACCTGGTAGGAATAGGGTCTAAAAGACAAGTTGAAGGTTTGGATGAGGAAACTATTTTGTCTAACTCACAAAGGTCGATTGGAGTAAACTCATCAAGACAGACATCAATAGAAGGAGTTGTAGTAGTTACAGTATTTAAGTTAACTGTGGGAAGAATCTGATTGATTTTATCTCTGATGGATGAAATTTTATTATTGAAAAAGTTCATAAAGTCCTGACTAGTAAGCTCTAAGGGAATGCTAGGATTGACAGAGTCCTGACTCTTTGTCAACCTGGCTACAGTACTGAAAAGAAACCTGGGATTATTCTTGTTCTCTTCTATTAATGCAGAGTAATAACTCGTTCTAGCTTTTCTAAGAGATTTTTTATAAATTAAAAGATGATTTCTCCAAGCTAAATAGATTTCATCTAAATTAGTAGAGCGCCATTTTCTTTCTAATTGACAAGTCTTCTGTTTTAAGCTACGAGTTTCTGTGTTGAACCAAGGAGTTAAAAATCTCTGATTAGACTTTTTCTTTTTTAAGGGGGCCACCAAGTCTAGAGCCTGATGCAGAGAAGCTGAAACACTATCCACCATGTTATCAAGTACAGAAGGAGCAAGCTGTCTATAGCTTATTTCCGTTGTGTTGACACATGGCATAGAGGAAACAATCTGCATAAATTTGGAAACAGCATCATCTGAGAGGCATCTACTGTGATAATATTTTTCTTTAGGAGCCAAATAGTCAGAAATAGTAAAATCAAAGGTTAACAGACAATGGTCTGACAGTACAGGGTTATGAGGAGACACTACAAGATTTTCTATTTCTATGCCATATGTCAGAACAAGGTCCAATGTATGGTGGAGGTAATGAGTAGAATTTCCTACTTTCTGAGAAAACCCAATCGAGTCTAATATTGAATTAAAAGCCACATTAAGGCAGTCACTATCTACATCCACATGTATATTAAAGTCCCCTACTATAATTATTCTATCAGATTTCAGCACTAAATCAGCTAAGAAATCAGGAAATTCGGATAAAAATTCTGAATAGGTTGATGGGGGACGATAAACTATGGCAAATAAAATTGGGTTTAACCTGGAATTGCTAAAGTGCCCAACACTGAGGACCAGGCCCTCAAAGGAATTATAACATGTTTTTTGCTTTACATTAACTAGTAATTTGGAATGGTAAATTGATGCGACTCCTCCTCCACGACCAGAACTTCTGGGATTTTGACAGTTTAAATAACCAGAGGGAGTTGATTCATTTAAACCAACATAATCCTCTTGTCCTAACCAAGTCTCTGTAAGAGAAATTAAATCAATCTGATGATCAATTAACAGATCATGGACTAACAGAGACTTGGGAGTTAGAGACCTAATATTTAATAAACCACATTTAATTTTTAAATTATGAGGAGGAACAGAGGCCAAATCATTCAATTTAGAGGCTTTATGTTTAATTTGAGTTTTACCAATATTTTGCTTAATCACTTTGGGATGCTTATACATTATATTTTTATTTACTTTGGAGGGAGCAGACAACGATTCTCTGATGGGGAAGACAGGGGCTAAGCTGAGGGGTGGCGGATGAAGAGGAGCTGCAGAGAGGCGTGTAAGACTGCGACTCTGCTTCCTGGTCCCAACTCTGAGTAGTCATGGTTTTGGAAATTTGGATAAAAAAGATGCCAGATTGTTAGATAAATGAGAAGCACCATCCAAAGTGGGATGAATGCTGTCTCGTCTCATAAGACCAGGTTTTCCCCAAAAAGAGCTCCAATTGTCAATGTAGCCCACGTCATTTTTAGGACACCACACAGACAGCCAGCGGTTCAAGGATGACGAGCGACTAAACATGTCATCACTGGTCAGATTGGGGAGGGACCCAGAGAATACTACAGTGGCAGACATCGTTTTTGCAAACTCACACACGATTCTATATTAAGTTTCGTGACTTCCGACTGCCGGAGACGGATGTCATTAATGCCGGCGTGAATAACAATTGTGGAATATTTACAGTTACTTTTAGCCAGCATTTTCAAATTTGACTCGATGTCGCCTGCTCTGGCCCCAGGAATGCATGTGACTATGGCCGATGGAGTCTCTAGGTTCACGTTTCTGACTACAGAGTCGCCAATGATCAGAGTTTTTTCCTCAGCGGGTGTGTCGCTGAGCAGGGAAAAACGATTAGAAACGTGAACAGGTTGGTGGTGTACCGGGGCTTCGCGACTAGGCTTCCTTCTCACCGTCACCCACCCAGTCTCCTCGCTGCTGAGGAGAGCCGGGGAACCGCTGACAGTGGGACCTAAGCTAGCTAGCTCCGCTGCAGCTAATGGGCGTCCGTCGAGATTAACTGGCGCAGACGGTGTTTCAATGCAGCGGAGCCGGGATTCCAAATCAGACAACCTCGCCTCGAGCGCCTCAAAAAGACAACATTTATTACATTTACCGTTATCACTAAAAGAGGCAGAGGTGTAGCTAAACATCTGACAGAGAGAGCTCACCAGAGGAGGAGAGGAAAGAGAGGTAGTAGCCATAGCTAGTGGCTAGCTAGTGGCTGGAGAGCTGGAGAGCAAACCACACAGGCAGACAGCAAAAAGGGAAGTGACGATACGTTACCACAAGGAAGTGACGATCCTCCTTAAAGGAAAAGGAAAAATCGGTCCTCTGAAAAATCTTGAGAAGAGCCCAAGGTTTCATGAGGCATTCCGTCAGCTTGGAGAGAACTGGAACGTCAACCCTGAAGTGGTTACGCAGCTGGAGAAGTTCACCTGTATCATGTATGGGCAGCCTCGTGAATCGTCCGTGGATACCGTACGTGTCAAACTGCTTCGAAAGATGGTTGGTGAAGGTGAGAGGCTCACAACCAAGTCAAAAGTCAACCTGTCACGTCTCCCTCCGTGCCGCTCTGCGCTCAAGCCACACATCCAGCATGCAAACTACCGGGTTGCGCTGTACAAACGAGCTCACCAAGCTATCTTCGAAAAGCCGAAACCACACGATGAGGGTCAGGGTTTGTTAAGAACAGACCAGGAAGTACTAGAACCCATCTGGTACTATGGAGAGGCGCTACCTACTTCACTCGTAGATATCCTAGATACTGCTGGTGAAGACGACAGTGAAGAAGAAGAGTCTGAAGACGAAGCAGAAGACGACATAGAAGAAGAGGATGATGATGATGATGATGCGTAATATTTACATATTACTGTTAGAAATGAACACATGATTAGTTTTTATCATGTTCCTTGACCATGTTAATAGGGAGGTAGAAGCTCCCAGAAAACGTTTATCTCTAAAAGGAGCCAAAATAGGGCGAAAAAACTATTTTTCTTAATGGCAGCCGTAATTACAGGATTTCATAACATACTAGTAACACGTGTATTCTCAACAATGATAACGTTATCGTATTGTTTGACCATGTAATAAGGGAGGTAGAAACCATTTTGGTGAGGCTATGTCCAAGACTGGTAGAGATATAGAGAAATAAAGATTTTTGCACAATGGCGGACCTAATTTGCATATTTTCTTGTTCTATACAAATATGGGCATTCTGAAAATAGGTTCAATGTGACAATTGACCTTCATAACATGGGTGTAGAAGCCATAATTAAGGAGTTTTCTCAAACATTTAAAGAGATATAACAAAAAATGCATTTTCTGGTAATGGCGGCAATAATTTACATAAAATTAGCATAAAAAAGTCACGTGGGACATTTTGCAAGCTTGGGAACAAGGCATTTCGTTAACAGCTTATCCAGAGCATTCCAGAAATGCTGGTTAAAAGTTGATTTCCGGGGGGTGCATGGGAACCCCTCCTAGCCACTAGACTAAAGAGTCTGTGATCGTACGGAAAGCAGCAGAACCACCGGACGTCTTCCGAATCCATGACTGGCATCAGCCTCCAGAAACCACCGCTGAGACTCAGGATGAAGAGTCCGTGACCAAACAGGATGTAGCAGAACCACCACAACCTGGTGGATGCCCCACAGCAGACATGAGAGTTATAGCGTCACAACCACGATGCTGAATGCAGCTGTACAGAGCGCCACTCACAGTGATGAACTGGATTCGGGTCCGCAGAACCAAGCGACCGGGCTCACAGTGGGCCATAGGATCATCACCACCACCGGCATGTATGAAGATCACTGCACAATGGGGACCAGTTGCCGTTCAGATGGTGGATGGATTGAGATGGCAGGCCAGCCATCTACGGAAGATGAGAGCAGCTGCCGCGGATCGAGGCGCAGCGTTGGAACAGACCCAGCTGGTGTGGGATCCAGACTGGGACGTTGTTGACGACTGTGCTGTGGCTCCAGAGGGATGGCACCCGGGCCTGATGAAATTGGTGCCTCCAGGGGTGCGTCCACCATGGGCTTGTTACAAGGCCCCTCCAGCAGAACTGCCTTCCCCATGGAAGAGTGTGGGGAAAAAAGGGGACTGGTTAGTTAGGGGCGCGGCTGCCAGCTAAGGAATGGCAGAATAACCCACTCAACCGCGCTGGGCTACGTGGTGGTCCACCCGCAAGCCCCAGCCAGGGTTCTTAAAGTTTACTGGAACAAATTGGGTAGGGTTATAATTTAGCAATATGTTCTGTGTTTTTCCAAGCGGGGGGAATAAATGTTATGAAGGCGTTAATAACAGGGAGCGGCATGATGATGCAGTTGGCTGTTAACGCCATCATACCAGCTCATATAAGGAGAGAGCAGCCATCTTAGGGCCTCTTTCCCGGCTGGCTCAACATTATGAAACATACTTGTATTGTAAACATAACTCCATGTACTAAAGTTCATGTTCCAAAGCAGCACCACTCTCCGTGAGTCTCTCCGGGTTTCCAGACGTAACAGAAACCCCAAATTCAATTCATCAAAAAATTAGAATATTACATAAAACGAATTAAAAAAATATATATTTTTAATAGAAATGTTGGTGGACTGACAGGTATGTCCATGTACACACTCATTACTTGGTTGGGGCTCCTCTTACATGAATTACTGCATCACTTTGGTGTGAGCATGGAGGCAATCAGCCTGTGGTACTGTTGAGGTGTTGTGGAAGCTCAGGTTGCTTTGATAGCGACCATCAGCTCATCTGCATTGTTGGTTCTTGTGTCTCTCATCTTTCTCTTGACAATGCTCTATAGATTGTCTATGGGGTTTAGGTCAGAAGACTTTTCTGGCCAGTCAAGCTCAGTAATACCTTGGTCATATTTGTACTTTTGGTAGTGTGGGCAGGTGCCAAGTTCTGCTGAAAAATGAAATCAGCTTCTCCATAAAGCTTGTCAGCAGAGGGAAGCATGGAGTGCTCTAAAAATTCCTGGTAGACGGCTACGCTGACCTTGGAAAACACAGTGGACCAACACCAGCAGATAACATGGTTTCTCAAATCATCACTGACTGTGGAAACTTCACACTGGACCACAAGCAGCTTGAATTCTGTGCCTTTCCACTCTTTCTCCAGACTCTGGGACCTTGACTTCCAAATGAAATCCAAAATTACTTATATCTGAAAAGAGGCCATCTGCTGGTGTTGGCCAACTGTATTTTATCACGTCAAAAGTCAGCGCAGTTGTCTACCAGGAAATTTTAGAGCACTTCATGCTTCCCTCTGCTGACAAGCCTTATGGAGATGCTGATTTAATTTTCTAGCAGGACTTGGAACCTGCCCACACGCCCAAAATACCAAAACCTGGTTTAATGACCATGGTATCACTGTGCTTGACTGACCAGCAAACTCTCCTGATCTAAACCTCATAAAGAATCTATGAGATATTGATCAAGACGACGATGAGAGATACTAGACCCAACAATGCAGATGAGCTGTAGGCCACTATCAAAGCAACCTGAGCTGTCATAACACCTCAGCAGCACCACAGGCTGATCGCCTTCACGCCACATCACTGTGATGCAGTAATTCATGTAAAAGGAGCCCCAGTGAGTGTGTACATTGACATACTTTTCAGTCGGCCAACATTTCCACTAAAAATCAATTTTTTAAATTAATTTTATGTAATATTCTAATTTTTACAAAACTGAATTTGGGGTTTTCATGCGCTACAAGTCATAGTCATCAAAATTAAAATAAATAAACAGTTGAAATACTGTACATCACTCTGTGTGCAATGAATCTGCATAATATATGAGTTTGGGTTTTGTTTAAATTAAATTATTGAAATAAATCAACTTTTTGATGACATTCTAATACACTGAGATGCACCTGTATGCAGCGGACAAAAATTTATTATTATTTATTATATGTATATTGTGTTATTTATTTTCCTTAATGAGAAATCTTTTAAAAAGTTCAGGCCTGTGAAACATTTGTGTTTAATTCTCTTACGTGCTTAGATGCTCTTTTGTGTATTTGAATTTTTTTTAACCAAGGATAAAAGATCTGAAAATAATCATGAGGCAACAATCAACATATTCTTTTAATCTAATGTCATGACCGACCTCCGGCAGAACAAGAATAAACGACTCAGTCAGGCGGGCAGAACTCCACTGTAACATATTTTAACTGCAGCGTGCCAACAATAACTAGCACCGGCTGTCCAAACACAAAAATGAGCCGGTGAGGCTAAACACTTACAATAAACAAAGACGACCTGGAGGGCGATACTGAGATGATGCTAAACTGAAGGAGATTAAACACAGGTATTTATAGATGAGGAAGGCAATCAAACGAACACAAGACAGCTGGGAATGATCAGAGGATCAGAGGCTACAGGTGAGGGAGACAGGAGGGGCGGGGCTGCACAGACGAACACAGACAGGAGACACAGACAAAACCTAACCACAAGACGAAAGACAGCATGGGGGAAAATAATACAAAATAACCACAAACTGAACTAGCAAATAAACAGAAAACACTGTCAAAAACTCCAAAACCAATGATGACAGGAATAATAATAATAATACAGAAAATAAATCCCAAATGCAGGAAACACAGAGAGAACAGGAACAAACTCAAAAAGTGTGAATGACCCGAAGGTCATTCCCCAGACCATGGCATTAATAAAGTTGTGCGACATGTAAACAATAACTGAAAGCATGGAAAACATGTCCATGCTCATGACATTTGGGTATTTAAGAACAGACTCGGTTTTTAATTTTATCTGGTGAGACTTGCTTTTAATTTAAGTCTATCATTATCAAAAACAAACAGCATTTTAAATTAAACATAAGAGGGATTTTCAAGGTGAACTTCAGCTTCTCAGTTTTCATATTTTTTTAAATTAACGCAGTAAAGACTAAAGCACAGATAGAATTTTAAGTTAATTTAATTACTTCACCCAAATTTTTAAGAAATCTAATCTTAAACTTGAATATATGAATTGCAGATTAATTAAGCTAAATTAAGCTCTATTATGAGCTATTTTTAGTCACGTTTAAAAAACACATTTTAAAGACGTGCATTTTGTGAACATGACAGAAAAGTTTAGGATTAATTAAAGTTTAAGTTGCTGGTAATGACAAGCGACATTTAGGTGCATTTATAACTTACACATGCTCTATGAGGGGTCTGAGGCAGGAGAAGATTATGTTTGTAGTTACGAAAAGTTCTGAGCTACTAACATTTTGATGAATGCCGAAACATACTGTACGTAAATTCCCCTCTATCAGCAGTACAAACAAATCAGTTTTGCTCACATGCCTCCACCAAGGTACTACCTCACAATTTCCTCAAAATCTGTCCAGTATTTTTTGTGTAATCCTGCTAACAAACAGACAGACAAGGAAACTGGCATGATCACATTACTACCTTGGCGAAGGTAATAATTAGTAATAAATATTGCAAAACACAAGTCAAAAGTTTGGACACGTCTCCTCACTGCAAATGAATCGGTAGATGTGTCCAGACTTTTGACTGGTACTGGATTTAGGTACGAGAAAAATAAAAAAAACCTAACTTTTCAGTCCCCTAGATGATGCTAAATGCTCACTGTCTGGTTAGGTCAGCACATCAAAGGAGTAACTCCTGAGACCAAACCGGGAGTTGAGCAAGATACTGATTATTGTTGGAAATCACAATATATGAATTTACAATTCTCAGCATTTCCCAAGATCATGATAATATTGCGCCATGCAAGCTCTGGTGATTCCACCCCATTAACCAACATTATATGACCATTTCAAATTTACAACAGAAAGTTACAGCTTTACAAGAAAAAAAAAAGTCAAAAATTTAGGATATACAAGTTGAAATGTACAAGAAAAAAAGTAGAACAAATTTGAAGAAAAAGTAGCAATGGAAATTTCTGAGAAAAAAGTTAAAGACAGTTTTAATTTCATCACAAAAATGTTGAGGATGAACCTGTAGGTTAGGGCCCATCACATTTGCATAGTCTGTCTAGAGCTCAAAACAGCTGCGTTCAGGAGTCATCGTTTCTGAAAGCTCTACTTCACTAAGATTAAACAGGTTTATAGAACAGAGCGCACTTTTTTTTACCTATTTACCCTATATACTCACTCTGTTTACATCCCTGCTATGTGTCTGTGTTTATGTGTTATATGAATGACTGTGACTATTTGTTGGAAAGTGTGTGTGCGTGTAACAGTGCCAGTGGCACAAGACGCCACATGTGTTGGTCCAGAGGAGATGGAAAGTGAATTGGAAACTATTAATCTGACCTCCACCTTCCCTTTCAGAGTTGGTTTGGGGCAAAATGTAGTGACTCCACACATGCTCTGCTCCTTCAGCCTTCTTCTCTGCTTGTTATCTTTCCCAGTATTATCTTTCCCAGTATAGCCCTCTGGTCTGTCCCTTTTTTAGTCCACAGGTGCAGGCTTAGATGTGGAGAGTCCTGTTTTTATGAATTACATTTGTTGATGATCTCAATCATTCCCACATGTACTATTCTGATTTAGGCCTTTCTGTGTGGATGAGCTGGACTAACAAATGTGAAATTTGCAGCTCCTCTCCTCCTATACATTAATGGAACCACACAGATGGATGCAGTGGGTACAGTGGCAGAAATGGCTTTTATGCACAAAGTGGGAAAGAGAAGCCACAGACCATGATGTGGTTGCCTTGACATGTCACTTTTTCTGCAGCTTTTCAGCATGGGAAATGAGCAATTTTAACTAAACAAATATGCTGATAGATATGTTTCACAGAATGACAAGGCTGCTTAATCCTTTTATGTGGAAACAGAAAACTCAGTCCTAATTGAAATATTCTTCCTAAACTCATTTGTCGAATTACCAAAATTCAGCAAAAATGAGTTTTTACAACTTTACACATGCCCTGTGACCATCACTTCCAACACAACACAGCATGGCTGAAAAGCTTTAAGCAGTAATATATTTGATCCAGTGAGCTAACTGGGTTAAAAAAAATATTTTAATAGTAAATCAAAAAATAACCTAAAAGATGAATGGTACCGCAGGTTCCACTGACAATACACAATCGATATTGGCTAAATTTTTTAAATTTATGCAACACACATGATGGAATAATTTTGTATTTTCTTCTGCTGGTACCTCAGAGTCTGTGTGAAATGTACAAGGTCGTGGCAGCATGACATTTTATCTTTGCTTTCATGTGCATGTACTGTACTGTTATGAGTATGTCTGAGAAAGGAGACAGTTTGGAAGAACCAGCCTGAACCAGATATTCTCTCATGGACAGTTTTGAGATAACAGGATGCTTAAAGACTGAAAGTTGAGTATGTGACTCAGAGCGATTTCCGGAGGCTACTCTGAGGTGTCTCTCTATTGTTCTCCACTGGCCAGTGCAAATTAAATTTGCTGAAACTTTAATCCTGCCTGATTTTTTGACTACTGGTTAAAGAGATTTTTTTCCAGCAACATGCACACACAGTTTGGCTTTTCCCTGTTCAGGATCGCCACAGCGGATCATGGGTCTGCATGTTTGATTTGGCAAGGATTTTTCCACCAGATGCCCTTCCTGATGCACCCCCCCCCCCCCCACACACACACACACACACACTTACCTGGACTTGCTTGAAGCTCTGATAAGGTACTATTTCAACATGCTGCAATAAATCCATCCAATTTCTCAATAATTAAAAAAACATGTTTAATTTGTTTATATAGATTCATTTTTAGATTCATATTTTATTATTATTAATTTGGAATAGCAAATTGAGCACAGAGTGACAAAAGTTTGATCCGTCTATCACTGCTGATTGCCAGAGGCGTTCTTTTTTTAAGTTGACTGGCAACTATCCCACTCTGCTGCGCTGACAGCCTCTCCCTGTCTCGATGAAATGATTTAACACAAAAAAAAAACAAAAAAAACCCTACAAATGATGAGCTGTCCAGGAGGGAAAGAATTAAAAAAAAGAGTGACTGAGACAGAAAGGGAGTTATAGCAAGTGGGAGATGAGCAGCAGCTTCCAGAAAACCCCTAAAGCCCTGATAAAACAAATTCCTCATTTCCCTAAAACTCTGAGGTTACTCCTTTCATTTTTAGACAAATTTCTGAAGCACAGTCTTTCATTCAGCTACTGTCACTTAAGCTGGAGACCCATCTTTTACTTGTGTGCCTCTTTTACTATTGTTGGTGCAAAAAGGGACACCTTCATTAAAGCTACCATTTATGATTTTGAGGTGTGTTTCAAGCAAAGCCAGTCTTTTCTAAACTAAATATTTGTAATGCTTACCCCTTACAAGCAAATGAAATCAAGAACAGCATTTGCAGCTGGAAAAAACAAGTGATAAAAAAGCATGGCACGAACGTGTGTCTCTTGCATGGTAGACCACTAAATATGTGACTACTCCTCCATCCTCATCGTGATTAGTTTGTAGCTGTTTTTAAATGGTTCATTGCCATTTTATTTTGTGACATTCATCAGTACTCTCATCTTTAAATATTAACACAGTGTGTTTGCAGTCTAGTCTATAACAAAGCTGAAGTATAACAAAACCTACAGTACATCATTGGGCTGCCTTCATTTATGTCTTTACCCTTTGGCTTGACTTTGAATTTGACTTGACTGGCAATTTATTACACCTCCATAATGAGAATTAGTTCCTCTCCTGATGCATTCCACTCTGTTTCCTGTGTTGCCCTATTCATATTCAAATGGAAAAAAAAAACAGTAAAAGTCAAATTCAATCTTAACATAACCCAGCCACAGGGAGCGCACAAGCCAGTGTACTCCTAGTGCCAATCCCAAAACTGGGTAAATGAGGAGGGCTGTGTCAGGAAGGGCATTCGGTGTAATTACCAAAACAAACATGTTGATCATGACCAATGAGACTTCAATACCAGATCGGTCGAGGCCCGGGTTAACACCCTAACAATACACATACAGTACGTCTTGCCGAATTTGGCCCGATGCATCCAAGTTACATAGGCACGAGATTAATAGACATGTAGATGAAGGGAACAGAGGTGATGTGGAGGTTCTGGGTAGGTATGGTCTTAAGGAAAGAAATGTGGAAGGAAAGATGGTTGGGGAAAATTCAAATCCGTTTTTTTTTATATACTCTGTTTTAAGCATTTATAACACATAATAAGCATAGCAGATAACAGCATTAACATTTGTTTCCCTTGATTTCAAAGAAAAAATATTAATAAAATTATATTTAATGAAATAAATTAACTTAAATGACCAAAGATGCCCTTATTTCTGTTTTATTTCTGTATATTTATAGTTTTTGTTTTATTTTTAGAAATGTGCAAATCTTCTTTGATTTTTCAGGATAAAGCAGACTGAACATGTTCTAAAAGCTCTGTGTGAAACAGTCTGTTTTTAGCCTGACGTTAATAAGCTCGTAATGTAATCCATTATTTAAATTAGCTTGCTATGTTTGCAAGATGATTTAAATATGCATTTAAAAAATAATGTGAAAGTTATTTTTCCAAGTAACTAGTTAGTTACTTTAATCATATAGTCATTGGTAAAACAACTCAATTACTTTTGAAAAGAAGAAACTAGTAACTGTAATTAGTTACTATTTTTTAATTACTTGCCCAACACTGGTTGTAGGAAAATAACAATAATAATGGATTAGATTTATTTGGCGCTTTACATGTCAAGTGACATCTCAAAGTGCTTACAGTGAGTCCATTATTCATTCACTCCAGACAGACATTGATAGTGGTAAGCTACTACTGTAGCCACGGTTGCCTGGGGGCAGACTGACGAAAACATGGCTGCCAATCCATGCCACCAGTTTCTCCAACCACTACCGAACATTTATACACATTCATACCCAGTGTCATGAACACTGGAGGTAAGGTGGGTGAAGTATCTTGCCCAGGGACCCAACGGCAGGATGGCTGGGGAGAGTGGGATTTGAACCACCAACTGTCTGGTTATTGGACGACCCACTCTACCTCCTGAGCCACTGCCGCTCACATTTCCTTCCTCTATTCCATTTTTGCTGAGCACCAAGCTGGATGGCAGGACGTTCCATTTTTATATGGTCTTTGGCATGACCAGGCCAGGACTTGAACCCCGACCTCCTGGTTGTGGTGCGGATGCTCTACTCCGGTGTAAGTATTGAATTATGACTGGGAATTGGCATCAAACTGGGGATTCTAAATTGTCCTTAGGTATGACTGTGAGAGTGAATGGTTGTCTGTCTCTCTGTGTTGGCCCTGCGATGGACTGGCGATCTGTCCAGGGTGCACCCTGCCTTTTGCCCAAAGATGCTGGGATAGGCTCCAGCCCCCCCGCGACCCGAAAAGGATTAAGCGGAAGAAGATGAATGAATGAATATTGGCTGATCCTCAACAGAGTTGCCTCCAGACTAAGTGTAAATGAGGGCATCAGGGCATCTGCACAGGGGTTTGATAATGTTTTTTCCCATCAAAACAGCCAATTCAGTTCCAGTTTCAAAACATGTTTCATTAGAATAGGATTTCAAACAGACAGCATCCTCTCATACATGCCAACATGTTTCTCCAGAGAAACTCCTACGATTCAAAGTTGTCAGATCGCCTATTAAAGGCAACCCGCACACACAGGTGTGTGTGGGTTGCCAAGGCTGAGAGCCAAGGCTGTCCTGGAAACCATGGGCCAGGGAAGGATGCTTTTCAATACCATTCAACAAAGACAACACTCTTTTGTTAGGTATAGCATTAGGAAGCAAGGCCTGGAAGACCTGAGCTTGTCAGGAAAAATTCCAGGGAAGCGCACCCGCGGTGGCCAACATATCACCTTCTTTAAGATGGTTTTTCCAACTTTGATGCCTTGAGAGGTCTGGGACAGAAACAGACAATGCCATTCCTTCCAAACCTCCCCTGTTGTGGGATGCCAGCGTCGACGTCAGAATCCATCGTTCTCCCAAGCTCAACAATGAGTGTGGCAGCAGAGAGCGAGAGAGCACACACAGCCCAAAGACCGCATCCAGTATCCCAATTATTTCTAATTCTCTTTTTTCTCTAATATAGTACCCTCTGTTGTCTTTAATGCTTCTGCAGTGTTCATCTTATATGTGAAGTATTTATGTTTCTTTGCATTCAGCCCTAGATTAGTTTTCTTGCACTCTGCACTCTCTATAGAAGTTCCTCGGCTTGTTCTATTCAATCAGATAGTAAGGCATCATCTGAAAAGTCTAGCTCAGTCAGTGTTTTCTTGGGGTTTCATGTTGATTTCCTGGTTTGTATGGTGAACACAAACTGCTCCTATTCACCTTCAATTGTTCAGCCCATGAATACCCCATGGCACCGACACTGATCCTCAATTTTACCCAATTCAGATCAAATCGCGGACAAAAAATCTTGATTAGGACATCCCTAATATTGACCTTTTGGAAACTGATTTTAGTGACACCTTTTGATATTTTATTGCATTTTTACATGATTAAATCTATTGTAATTACCAAATTTACGAAATGTACATTACTGCTTTATAAAGTGTGCTCATTACAATCTTTCATTTTGTATAGTTTTGTTGCCGATTCAGATTAAAAATCTTTCATTGATTGGTATTTTCTCTTTACTCACACATAAATAGGATTTATATGCAATCATCAAATTTGCACTGCAGTGCTGTTAGATAACCTGCATTTTTTCTCTACATCTGTCCACATTATTGTCATATCTGGGCATGATATTAGGATCATGCCCACGCCTTGTGTTCATTCATTTTTCCCTCTGTGATTATTTATTATTATTTGCGTTATTTGCAGTCTGTGTCCCCCAGGGTCCTCTGTCTTTGTCTTCTGTGCTCCCCAGTCTGTCGTTATTCCACGTCCCCACCCTCAGAGATGATGTTTTCTCTGTTTCCCTGCCTCAGCTTTAGTTTGGCCATTGTGTTTATTTTCATTATTATGCCCCTAATTATGTTCTGCAGTTGTGGTCCTGCTCTTTGGTATTGTGATTGTTTTGCCAAGTCATATTTGTGCCGTTTCTCTCTGTATTGCTCCTGTGTTGTTGTCCTGTATGTTCATTGTCATGCTTCATGCATTTCCCCTGTCTGTGATTGTCTGTGCTGCTCCGCTAGTCCTGTTCTCATTACCGGTTGTCTCTGTTTCCCCATGCGTCATTGATTTAGCCCTTGATTGTTTGCCCAGCTGTCCTACGTCTGTGATTATTAGCCTTGTGGGGAACGTGAAATGAAGAAGCTGAGTGATTTTATAAACCAGATTTAATGTCGGCTTCTCATCCCCAACATGTCTCATCCCAAGGCAGAAGCAGAAAGAGGCTGATCGCAGTCAGACCCCCATACTTATGCATCTCACAACAAAAGCCAACATCATTATGCATTACACCACAAAAGCCGACTTCACACGTCCTTGTCATATCCTTCCGATGTCCTCCCGTTCCTTCGCCTGACCCCCGGGGGTCAGGAAGTCTTTTCAGGTCTGCACCGCCGCTCCTCCATCTCCTCGTTGGTCTCTGCAGGCGGTGGAGACTCATTGTCCTCTTCTGAGACGTGAGGTCATTCCACACATGTAATTACAACACATCCCCCTGTGTCTATCATATGCAGAAATGGATACATGAAGTACAGCCCCCCCCCCCCAAACGTCTAAGAAAAGGACAATATATGTAGGTTCGCAGACTATGATGACATCACCGGCATAACTATACAAGTTGATCACGTTAAAAACACAGTGATAACAATAACAGTACAGTCTGTGCCCCCTGTCCGCCTTAAAACTGTTATGATAACCCAGACAGCATATCTTAAAACACGTTATCAAGTTCACATCAGTCTGTGGGTCGTCTGGGTTTCAACAGTCTTCCAAATCTGCTGTACGCCTGCTTCGGCGTCCCAGCGGCGCTGTCTTGTAAGGGATCTGCAGCTTGAGGAAAAAAGTGGTTATTTGATCCCTGTGGGGGTTTTGGGACGTGTCCCTTGGGAGGTCTACCACGTCGAGGTGCTCTCGCCGCCCGTGCAGGTTCGCCGCTCAACATGAAGGCAGGCTTGAGTCTGTCAATGCTGACTGTCTCTTTTCTGTCCCCCAAATCCAGCACAAAATGCTTATCACCAGGTTGCAGCACTCTATATGGGCCATCATATGGTGGGCGGAGGGTTGGCTTTAAAGCGTCGTGCCTAACAAAAACAAACTCGGCATTTTTTAAAGCCTGGGGAACAAAAACCCGCGGAAAAGTGTGATGAACCGGGCCCGGGAGCATGTCCGCTCCCGTGCTGCTTAGTGGTCTCAGAGCTGAGAGGCGCCCCGGCTCTGGATGTTCTGGTAAGAATTCACCGGGGAGCCTGAGAGGTTGTGCAAACACTAACTCTGCTGGGGAGGCGTCTAGATCCTCCTTGGGCGCAGAACGCAACCCCAATAAAACCTATGGTAGTTTGTTAACCCAATTTGCATCCGTTAGTGACGCTCTGAGGGCAGCCTTCAAAGACCTATGAAAACGCTCGCATAAACCGTTAGCCTGTGGGTGATACGCGGTAGTGCGATGGATTGTCGCTCCTAAGCTGCTGGCCATCGCAGATCAGAGCTCTGAGACAAACTGAGGACCCCTATCGGACGTGATGTCCGACGGAACCCCGAAACGTGCCACCCAGGTCGTTAAAAAAACGCGAGCCACTTCTGCAGCCGTAGTTGACGTCAGCGGGACGGCTTCTGGCCAACGTGTGGTTCGATCCACCATTGTTAAAAGATGTGTGAACCCCTGCGACGACGGTAGGGGGCCCACGAGGTCGACATGCACATGGTCAAACCTCCTGAATTGGGAACGGTTCTAAAGGAGCTTTCGTGTGTTTATGAATTTTGGCACGCTGGCAAGACATGCATGTTCTTGCCCACTCCTTTATTTGCTTGCGCAGGCCCGGCCAAACAAACTTCTCCGCCACCATTTTCACCAAAGCGCGCACTCCCGGGTGCGCCAGGGAGTGAATCGAGTCAAAAACGCGGCGGCGCCACGCGGCCGGGACGACCGGGCGAGGTCGCCCGGTTGACGTGTTGCAGATTAAGGGGGGCACACCGTCACGCAAACCCCTGCTCTCCAGCCTTAACCCTGTTGGTCCAGACTGGAGCGCGCGCATGTCCGCGTCACTGCCTTGTTCCGCTGCCATGGCTGCGTAATCTATCCCTACGTGGACTGGGGCCGCGTACGCTTCCGTGTTGGCCTTGCGCCCTGCGGCTGTGGTAGTATGATCTGTCTCCACGTGCCCTGACGATGTCACGGTGCGGGAGAGGCAATCTGCCACCACGTTGAGTTTGCCCGCTACGTGCCGAATGTCTGTGGTAAATTCCGAAATGACGGCCAGCTGCCTTTGTTGCCGGCCCGACCAAGGCTCTGAGATTTTAGACATCACAAAAGTGAGCGGTTTATGGTCGACAAAAGCCGTGAAACGCCGACCTTCCAGCCACAACTGGAAATGGCGGATGGCTAAATGAAGCGCTAACAGCTCTCTGTCAAATGTGCTGTATTTGCGCTCGGTTTCGTTTAGGGATTTGCTAAAAAAAGCTAGCGGTTGCCAAACCCCGTTAACGTGCTGCTCCATGACCGCCCCTATGGCCAAATCTGATGCGTCCGTGGTAAGCGCTATGCGGGCTGAGGGGTCGGGGTGGACCAAAAGCGCGGCGTCAGCCAGGGCTCTTTTTACTTCCGTGAACGCGTGTTCCCGCTCCGGGGACCACACGACCGCGCTGGAGGGCTTTTGCTTTCTAAGCGCGGCATATAACGGCTGCATGAGCTGAGCTGCGCGGGGTAGGAAACGGTTGTAAAAATTTACCATTCCCAAAAATTCTTGCAGCGATCTGACCGTTTGTGGTCGGGGAAAATTTGCCACTGCGCGCACTTTATTGGGCAATGGGACTGCCCCTTCTGGGGAAACGTGGTGTCCCAAAAAATCAATCTGTGCCACACCGAATCGGCACTTGGTTGGGCTAATTATTAACCCGTGCTCTTCCAGCCTTTGAAAAACTGTAGTGAGGTGATTTTCGTATTCCTCCTCGGATGCGCTGGCGACAAAAATATCGTCGAGGTAGATAAACACGAAAGGAAGGTCGCGTAGCACAGCGTCCATCATACGCTGAAACGTTTGCGCTGCGCCTTTAAGGCCAAAAGGCATGCGCAGAAACTCGAAAAGACCAAAAGGGGTTATTACGGCCGTTTTAGGGACGTCCTCAGGTCGGACTGGGACTTGGTGGTAGCTGCGGACCAGGTCTATTTTAGAAAAAATACGCGTACCCGCCAGACGTAGTGAAAAATCTTGGATGTGAGGGATTGGGTAGCAGTCATGAGCTGTAGCATTATTTAATCTGCGATAATCGCCGCAAGGTCTCCAGGAGCCATCAGCTTTCGGGACCATATGCAGTGGCAAAGCCCATGGGCTTTTCGAGCGCCAAATAATGCCCAGCTTTTCCAGGCTGGCGAACTCGTCGCGTGCTATGGCGAGCTTGGTCGCGTCTAAGCGCCGAGCTTTAGCGAACACCGGGGGGCCCGTTGTGGGGATGAAATGCTCCACCCCGTGTCTCGCTACTGTTGCCGAAAATTTGGGAACTGTGAGTGCTGGAAATTGGGTGAGGAGTTTGTCAAACTTACCTCCTGCTGTAGCGAGATTGGCCTGCACGGGTGGTGGGGACACTCGAGCTGCACAGGGGGTAGAAGAGAATGACAGTGCATTGATTAAGCGTCTGTTTGCAAGATCAACCAACAACCCATGTGAACATAAGAAATCAGCCCCTAACATGTTGAAACTCACCGGCGCTATGATAAAAGTCCACTCATAAGTGCAGCCGTGTAAGGACAGAGACAAGGTCTTTTCACCATAAGTGCTGATGATTGAGCCGTTCGCTGCCATTGCCCCGTTGCTGCGTGGTCCAGCCACCCGGTCGGTGTAGGACGGGGTGATGAAGCTCCTTTGAGCTCCGGTGTCTATGAGGAAATGTCGCCCGGAGCTTTCATCAGTTATGTAGAGCAGCTTGTTGGCCTCGCCGAGAGCCGTAGCTGCTAACGATTCCCGGCTCCTGAAACTGCAAGGTGGTACACACTTGTATGCCCTCTCAGCGAATCGCCGGTGGTAGTAGCAGAGGTCGCCTCGTCTGTTGCGTCGCGGCCGCGTCACTGCCATGGTGGGTAGGGTTTGTTCCGTTGCCTCTGGCTCCCTGATGTCCTGGGCTTCTGCACCGAGGTCTGCCGCTGCTGCTGTGGCCGTCTGCTCACCGCAGGAGTTGAGGAGTCGCTGTGCTTCTCTGGCAAGCACGCGGAAGTCCTGCTGGCTCTTACAACTCATGCTGGCCAGAGTCCCTCTCATGTGCATCGGCAGAGTGCTGAGGAAGATGTGCTGAAAGAGGAAGTTGTCGTTGTCTGTCTCTCTCAGCTGAAGCATGTCTTCCATGAGGGCCAACGGTCTGCGCCCACCGTGGCCATATATCGCCAGTAGTCTCTTGGCCCTTTCCTCGGCCGAGGGAACGAAGCTCTCGATGAGAGTAGCCTTCAGCTCCTCGTATTTGCCGATGGCGGGTGGCTGCTGTATCACGCTCCGCGCGCATTGCGCTGTGGTGGCGTCGAGCCTGGCGACGACGTGGTAGAACTTGGTTTCGTCCGTCGTCACCCTTGCGAGCGCGAACTGTGCCTCAGCCTGCTTGAACCACGAGTTCGGGCCATTCTGCCAGAATTCTGGGAGCTTAATGGCGATGGTGCTTGCTTGGGCCACCTCCGACGAGTCTGCAACGGGAGAGCGCCTTTCGTCCATTCTCACGTCTGGTCACCAATGTGGGGAACGTGAAATGAAGAAGCTGAGTGATTTTATAAACCAGATTTAATGTCGGCTTCTCATCCCCAACATGTCTCATCCCAAGGCAGAAGCAGAAAGAGGCTGATCGCAGTCAGACCCCCATACTTATACATCTCACAACAAAAGCCAACATCATTATGCATTACACCACAAAAGCCGACTTCACACGTCCTTGTCATATCCTTCCGATGTCCTCCCGTTCCTTCGCCTGACCCCCGGGGGTCAGGAAGTCTTTTCAGGTCTGCACCGCCGCTCCTCCATCTCCCCGTTGGTCTCTGCAGGCGGTGGAGACTCATTGTCCTCTTCTGAGACGTGAGGTCATTCCACACATGTAATTACAACACATCCCCCTGTGTCTATCATATGCAGAAATGGATACATGAACTACAGCCTCCCTATATATACACATACAATGGTGTGAAAAAGTGCTTGCCCCCTTCCTGATTTCACATTTTTTTGCATGTTTGTCACACTTAAATGTTTCAGATCATCAAACAAATGTCAATATTAGACAAAGATAACACAGGTAAACACAAAATGCAGTTTGTAAATGAAGGTGTTTATTATTAAGGGTAAAAAAAAAAAATCCAAACATACATGGCCCTGTGTGAAAAAGTGATTGCCCCTAAACCTAATAACAGGTTGGGCCACCCTTACCAGCAACAAGTGCAATCAAGCGTTTGTGATAACTGGCAATGAGTCTTTTACAGCGCTGTGGAGGAATTTTGGCCCACTCATCTTTGCAGAATTGTTGTAATTCAGCCACATTGGAGGGTTTTCCAGCATGAACCGCCTTTTTAAGGTGATGCCACAGCATCTCAATCAGATTAAGGTCAGGACTTTGACTAGGCCACTCCAAAGTCTTCATTTTGTTTTTCTTAAGCCATTCAGAGGTGGACTTGCTGGTGTGTTTTGGATCATTGTTCTGCTGCAGAACCCAAGTGCGCTTGAGCTTGAGGTCACAAACAGGATGGCCGGACATTCTCCTTCAGGATTTTTTGGTAGACAGCAGAATTCATGGTTCCATTTACCACAGCAACTCTTCCAGGTCCTGAAACAGCAAAACAGACCCAGACCATCACACTACCATCACCATATTTTACTGTTGGCATGATGCTACTTTTCTGAAATGCTGTGTTACTTTTACACTGGATGTAATGGGACACACACCTTCCAAAAAGTTCAACTTTTGTCTCGTCAGTCCACAGAGTATTTTCCCAAAAGTCTTGGGGATCATCAAGATGTTTTCTGGCAAAACTGAGACGAGCCTTTATGTTCTTTTTGCTCAGCAGTGGTTTTTGTCTTGGAACTCTGTCATGCAGGCCATTTTTGCCCAGTCTCTTTCTTATGGTGGAGTCATAAACACTGACCTTAACTGAGGAAAGTGAGGCCTGCAGTTCTTTGGATATTGTTGTGGGGTCTTTTGTGACCTCTTAGATGAGTTGTCGCTGCACTTTTGGGGTAATTTTGGTCGGCCGGCCACTCCTGGGAAGGTTCACCACTGTTCCATGTTTTCGCCATTTGTGGACAATGGCTCTCACTGTGGTTTGCTAGAGTCTCAAAGGTTTAGAAATGGCTTTATAACCTTTTCCAGACTGATAAATCTCAATTACTTTGTTTCTCATTTGTTCCTGAGTTTCTTTGGATCACAGCATGATGTCCAGCTTTTGGTCTACTTCACTTTGTCAGGCAGGTCCTATTTAAGTGATTTCTTGATTGAGAACAAGTGTGGCAGTAATGAGGCCTGGGTGTGGCTAGAGAAATTACTCAGCTTTCCACAGATGTGATAAACCACAGTTAATTTATGTTTTAACAGGAGGGGTAATCGCTTTTTCACGCAGGGCCGTGTAGGTTTGGATCTTTTTTTTTACCCTTAATAATAAACACCTTCAGTTAAAAACTGCATTTTGTGTTTTACTTGTGTTATCTTTGTCTAATATTTAAATTTGTTTGATGATCTGAAACAATTTAGTGTGACAAACACACAAAAAAATGAGAAATCAGGAAAGGGGGCAAACACTTTTTCACACCACTGTATGTGAGTTTGCGATTGTGCTCAGTGTTGGGTGATGTTGTTCGTTCTGTCATGCTCCCCGTGTGTTCCCTGGTTTTTCTCTGTTTTGCCACAAGTGACTGGAGTTTATTTCAGCCCTTGTGCTGTGTTTTTGTTCCCCCTGAAGTTTCTGTTAATAAGTGATTATTTTCACATCATCATCCTGTCTGTGCCATGAGTCCACCCTACAAATCCTCATTTGCCCAGAGGGCAGATTGTGACAATTATAAATAAAAGCAAGCATAGGGTGATAAATTATACTTAATTCCCTTGTTTTTAAAGGTAACCTGGGAGACAGGAGAAGACTGAAATACTCATAACAGACATGAAAAAAGAAAAAATAAGAATAAAAGAGACAATTTCAATTACATAGTGTCAAGTGTTTTATCTTTGACTTCACTTCTGAAAGATTTTCCTTATGAAGATCTTTTCTTTAAAGCTGAATAAATGGTTTGCCTGCTAAGTAACTTTCTGCCATTTATCCCCTTTTTGTTCTTTTCATTTTGTTATAATTCATGTTGGACTCAGCCAGAAGTTGATATGCTGACATTATGGGAATGTAACTACGTAAACTGTCTATAAAGAGAAGACTGTTCAATCAGGCTCTTTTAGAAGAAGCCAACTTTATTGTCATTCAATCCATACAGCCAATCATGTACAGTAGAACAAAATTATGTTTCTCTTATCTACAATGTTAACCACATCTAGACTCAGAGGGGCCACTACCATACAAGGCACTGCCACAAACAACTTTTTTCCTTCCCCCATTGTATTATACTGAGCACCAAGCTAGAAGGCGGGACGTACCATTTTTATATGGTCTTTGGTATGACCCAGCCGGGGCTTGAACCACGACCTCCCGGTTGTGGGGCGGATGCTCTATCAACTAGGCCACCACGCTGGCTTTACATTGCTTCACAAAACATTCCAGTCAACTAGAGAAAAATTCTCTTTGCTTCTTTGTTCGATGCTGCTATATGCAATATAGTGGACTATACAATGGTGACTAAATAGCAATGTTTCTATCATTGAAAGATTTTTT
Source organism: Pholidichthys leucotaenia (assembly GCA_020510985.1). Taxonomy (NCBI): domain Eukaryota; kingdom Metazoa; phylum Chordata; class Actinopteri; order Cichliformes; family Pholidichthyidae; genus Pholidichthys; species Pholidichthys leucotaenia. Next base: position 267,460,139 of record CM035848.1, on the reverse strand, counting down.
TCTTAATTCTGTTGTACTTTTCTATGAGCACTTTATTGAAATTGTGTGACATTAATTGTGAAATATGCTGCACCAGCACTGAACTAGGAATTGTAACCATTTTTACACATTTCAGGTGCTCAGAAGTAATGGGACGAGTTAACAATAAATAAAATGCCCATTTTTAATACTTTGTCCATGTCATGGTGTGGTCCTGGCGGACCACTATTGAGACACTATAGGCAACCAGTGAGTTTGCGTATTTATTAAAGGACTGGTAAAAGGTACAAAATAACGAGCCACGGGGGGCCAAACACAAATAAAGACGACACTAAACACACTGACGATAAACACAGACTAAGGAATACACTTACTGAGAGTAGCGAGGAACAAGAGGATGACTGGAGCCGGGAAATAGGGACTCCAGCCTAATGTTGGGGAGACCAGCATTACCCGTACGTGAGGTTGCAGCCCGGAGTAACCTAAGCTGCTCCCTTAAATAGGGCTAAGGATTAATCAGCTGATGAGGCAGTCATCAGATGAATGCAATCCAGCTGTCACAGAGGAGCTCAGCTCCGACAGCCGGAAGCCCCTCCGAGACGCTGTCAAAATAAAAGCTCGGAGAGCTACAAGGAACTACGCAGAATGGGAGGAAAATACTGCATGCCCCGAGCGTGGACGATATCGGTGCTCAGACCATGACAGTCCAGAATCCTTTGCAGGCAATGACGGCCTGAAGTCTGGAGCCCATGGATATCACCAAAAGCTGGGTTTCCTCCTTTGTGATGATTTTCCAGGCCTTTACTGCAGCTGTCTTTATTTGCTGCTTGTTTGTGGGTCTTCCTGTTTTAAGTTTTGTCTGAAGCAAGGCAAATACATGCTCAATCAGGTTGAGATCTGGTGATCGACTTGGTCATTGCAGAATATTCCACTTCTTTGCCTTAAAAAAAATTCTGGGATGTTTTCACAATATGTTTCGGGTTATTGTCCCCCCACCCCCCGACTGCTTCAAAGACCAGATTTCCAAAAGGAAAATAATACATTCATGGGCCGAAGCAGTCCAAAATCTATCTCAGAGACCATTATATCAATTTGAAAGGCCTACGTGATTTCTTCCTTTAGTTATCATATTCACAAGATTTAGGGAAAAAACTGACCTCTGACCTGGACCTCCCAAAGTTCATGACCATAGGTGAGGGTAGGAAGATTGATTCAGCAATAAATCAACAGCTTTAATTTCGAGCTAAGCTCCCTTGTCACCATGACAGGACCTTGTTCCCAACCCAGAGAGGTCAAGCCACCCTTTTCCAGCTGAGCACCATGGACTTGGATTTGAAGGTACTGATTCTCATCCTGGCTGCGTCACACTTATTAGCAAACCATCTCAGCAAAATTTGTAGGTCATTGCTTGATGAAACCAACAGTGCCACATCATCTGCAAACAGCAGAGATGAGATCCTGTGGTCACCACACATGACACCCTCCGTCCCTTGAATGCACCTAGAAATCCTGTCCATAAAAATTATGAACAAAGGGCAGCCCTGGCAGGGTTGTCAGATTCCACTGAGATAATTCTTGAGTTCCATACAAAAAAAGACACTGATTCAACAAGATCAAAAACATATGTACTAATGACATTGGCAATAAAACAATAAGCAGGGTATTGATTAATAACATCAGCGACCACCTGCCAGTTTTTATCACCTATGATTATAGCTATAGGGAAAAAAAGACAGATAAGCAAATTCAATACAGGAGAATGAGGTCAGAGGAAACAATTAACATGTTTAAGACTAAATTACTAGCGCAGGAATGGGAAACAGTATATAATGAAAATGATGTGAATAATGCCTACGACACATTTCTGAGTCCATTTAAACAGTTATTTGACCAAATCTGTCCATTAAAAAAATACACAAAAAAGACGAAATATATCAACTGTCCGTTGATCACAAAGGGACTGAAAAATGCCTGCAAGAAGAAAAATACATTATATAGAGAATTCATTAAACTAAGAACTCAAGAGGCAGAAAATAAATAGAAAACATATAAAAATAAATTAACTCATATTATGAGGATAAGCAAGAAAGATTATTATAGGAAAATATTAGATGATAACAAAAGTAATATTAAAGGAATATGGGGTATATTAAACAATATAATAAGGAGTTCTTAAAAAATAGACTACCCGGAGTACTTTATTGATAAAGAAAATTCAGAAATTAGCAATAGGAGTGATGTGGCTGAAAATTTCAATATTTTTTTGTAAATGTAGGGCTGAACCTTGCAGAAAAAAAATATTCTGATCCTGGGACAGTCATAAATAATACGGAAATAGAAAGATATCCTCACTCAATGTTTCTCAAACCGGTAGGAAAAAATATTGGATATTATTAAAAAATGTAAGAATCAGAGTCACCTGATCATAACAATACTGACATGACAATGATAAAAAAGGTCATTGAAGGAATTTCTAAACCATTAACATACATCTGTAATCTGTCATTTCAAACTGGTTCATTTCCTAACAAAATGAAAATAGCCAAGATCATTCTGCTGTACAAAACTGGGAACAAACATCATTTTACCAACTGAAGACCTGTTTCCTTCTATAATTCTTCAAAATATTAGAAAAACTCTTCAGTAATAGGCTGGATACAGTCATAACAAAGCATAACTTACTCTGAAGTTGATATATTTTCAGATCAAACAGCGCAACATTATGTGCAATAATAGAAGCAATGGAAGAGGTCACAAACACTGTTGAACAAAAAAAAAGTATGCAGTGGGAATATTCATTGATATCAAGAAACCCTTTGATATTATAGATCACAGGTCACCAACTGGTGGACTCTGGTCCGGATCCGGACCCTGAGAGTCTTCCGTCCGGACCCCGAAGCCTTTTGATACAATTTGGGGAAAAGGGAGACTTTTATTTTGGTGGGGAAAAAAGGCAGAAAAAGTGGAACTGGACTGCTGCATCAGCAACCGTCCGACAGATTATGGCGCGAGCCCTTGGGCACGGTCAACCTGCTGCAGACTGACTCCCTCTTCGCTGTCCCACGAACGCCACTCTCTGCAGAGACTCTGCGGCTCCAACCGCTCCAGAGAGTTAGCGGGTTGCAAAATAAGGTTCGCTGCAGGCACACACACACACACACACACACACACACACACTCACTCACGGATGACGACACCTTTCAGGTCTGTACCCACAAAAAAGAAGGGCTGTTGTTAAACTGAATGTACAGTACCTTCGCCGGTACCACTTAAAAACTCAGTAAAAGCTCCATGTGCGAGTGAACGTATAAAGTTCCACCTCCCCTCTCCCTGTAACCACAGAGTTACCGCTCCATCCATGCTGTAACAGAATTTACTGTGGAGATTTTTAAAAAATGTCCGAGGAATTCTGTCCTGCAGAATTACATTTTGTGTCCTGGAATTGTATTTTGTGTCTATTTTTTTTTGTCTTAGTTTGAAACAGTTTTTTTCTGCACTGAAAATATTGTATAGAGGTGGACTTTTTGTGAAATTTTGTTTTTTTAGATATTAATCTTTTTTTAAAATGCAATACAAATTAGTTTCCATTCTCCTGTAAAGCATTTTTTAAGATTGTATTACATTTTGTTTGAATTTGAACAAAGAATTCATTTTAATATTGTTTTTTGTTTAAAAATTAATATAGAGCTAAAAACAGCTAAAGTATGAGCTGAAAAAAATAATGTGTGAAACCAAGTTAAATGACATTGGCCTGTGTGGAGACAGCTGTGGTCTTCTGAAAGAATATCAATGAAAGGATGACAGTTCAAGCACATTTTGAGATAAATTTGTCCATATTTTTTATCCATCCATCCATCCATCATCTACCGCTTTTCCGGAGGTCCGGGTTGCGGAAGCAGCAGTTCAAGCAGAGAAGCCCAGACTTCCCTCTCCCCAGCCACCTGCTTCAGCTCTTAAGAGAGGATACCAAGGCATTCCCAGACCAGCTGGGAGACATAGTCTCTCCACCGAGTCCTGGGTCTGCCCCGGGTCTCCTCCCAGACGGACGTGCCCAAAACACCTCAAGTGGGAGACATCCAGGATGTATCCTGATCAGATGCCCATACCACCTCAACTGGCTCCTTTCAATGTGGAGGAGCAACGGTTCTAGTCTGAGCCTCTCCCAGATGACTGAGCTCCTCACCCTATCTCAAAGGGTGAGTCCAATGATCCTACGAAGAAAGCTCATTTCAGCCACTTGTATCCGCAATCTTGTTCTTTCAGTCATTACCCAAAGCTTGTGACCATACTGTAGGTAAGGGTAGGAACGTAGATTGACTAGTAAATCGACAGCTTTGCCTTAGAGCTTAGTTCCCTCTTCACCACAACAGACCGGTACAATGTCTGCATCACTGCAGATGCTACTCCGATCCATCAGTCAATCTCTCGGTCCATTCTCCCCTTACTTGTGAATAAGACCCCAAAATACTTAAACTCCTCCACTTGGGACAGGAGCCTGTCCCCAACCCGGAGAAGACAATCCACCTTTTTCCAGCTGAGGACCATGGACTCGGACTTGGAGGTACTGATTCTCATCCCAGCCGCTTCACACTCAGCGGCAAACTGTCACAATAAGAACTGTAGGTCATTACTGGATAAAGCCAGCAGGACAACATCATCTGCAAAGAACAGAGATGAGATCCTGTGGTCACCAAGCATGACACCCTCCATTCCCTGGCTGCACCTAGAAATCCTCTCCATAAAAATTATGAACAGGATTGATGATAAAGGGCAGCCCTGGCGGAGTCCAACGCTCACTGGGAATGAGTCTGATCGAGTGTTGGCAATACGAATCAAACTCTCACAACGGTCGTACAGAGACCAAATAGCTTGTAACAACAAGCCCGATACCCCATACTCATGAAGAACCCCCCACAAAAAACACGAGGGACGCAGTCGAATGCCTTTTCCAAGTAAACAAAACACATGTAAACCGGTTGGGCAAACTCCCACGAACCCTCAAGGTTTCTCGAGAGGGTAAAGAGCTGGTCCGATGTGCCATGGCCAGGACAAAAACCACATTGCTCCTCCTGAATCCGAGGTTTGACCAACGGCCGGACTCTCCTCTCCAGTACCATGGCATAGACCTTCCCAGGGAGGCTGAGGAGTGTGATCCCTCTAAAGTTGGAGCACACCCTCTGGTCCCCTTTTCTGAAGAGAGGATCCACCACCCCGGTTTGCCATGCCCAAGGCACTGGCCCTGACCTCCACGCAATGTTGCAGAGGCGTGTCAACCATGACAGCCCTACAACATCCAGGGCCTTGAAATCTCATCCGCCCCCGGGGCCCGGCTAGCAAAGAGGTTTTTAACCACCTTGGCCACCTCAGCCCCTGTGATAGGCGAGTATCTCCCCTCATCCACAAGCCCTGCTTCCTCTGTGGAAGGCATATCAGTGGGATTGAGGAGATCCTTGATGTATTCCTTCCACCGCCCGATTATATCCCCATCCGAAATCAACAGTGCCCCATCCGCACCATACACAGTGTGGACAGGGAGCTGCTTCCCCCTCCTGAGTCGCCGGACAGTTTCCGAGAATCTCTTCGAGGCCGACCGAAAGTCTTGTTCCATGGCCTCACCGAACTCCTCCCATACCCAAGTTTTTGCTTCAGCAACCACCTGAGCTGCAGTCCGCTTGGCCTGCTGGTACACCTCAGCTGCTTCGGGAGTCCCACAAGCCAATCAAGCCTGTTAGGACTCCTTCTTCAGCTTAATGGCCCCCCTCACCACTGGTGTCCACCACTTGTCTTGGGGGTTGCCACCACGAGATGCCCCGACGACCTTGCAGACGCAGCTCTGGGCAGCCATTTCAACAATGGAGGTGGAGAACATGGCCCATTCAGATTCCATGTCTCCAGACTCCCTCGGAATGTGGTTGAAGTTCTTCCGGAGATGGTAGTTGAAGACCTCCCGGACAGAGGCCTCCGCCAGACGTTCCCAGCACACCCTCACTATATGTTTGTGTCTACCAGGTCTGAATGGCATCCTCCCCTGCCATCGGACCCAACTCACCACCAGGTGGTGATCAGTTGACAGCTCTGCACCTCTTTTTACCCAAGTATCCAAGACATACGGTCGCAGGTCTGATGACATGATAACAAAATTGATCATCGACCTGCGACCTAGGGTGTCCTGGTGCCAGGTGCACATATGGGACACCCTTATGCTTGAACATGGTGTTTGTTATGGACAAGTTGTGGTTAGCACAGAAGTCCAATAACTGAACACCACTCAGGTTCAGATCGGAAAGGCCGTTTCCCCCCAGTCACCCCCATCCAGGTTTCACTGTTATTGCTCACCTGTGCATTGAAGTCCCCCAGTAGGACAATGGAGTCTCCAAGAGGAGCACTCGCCAGCACCCCTGTTAGAGACTCCAAAAAGGGTGGGTACTATGAACCATCATTTGGTGCATAGGCACAAATGATGGTCAGGACCCATTTCCCAACCCGAAGGCGCATGGAAACAACCCTTTCATCCACCGGGGAAAACTCAATACAGAGGCAGCAAGTTGGGGGGGGGGGGTACAAGAATACCCACCCCTGCTTATCGTCTCTCACCCGGGGCAACTCCAGAGTAGGACAAGCTCCAGCCCCTCTCCAGGAGACTGGTTCCGGAACCGGAGCTGTGTGTTGAGGTGAGGCCGACTATATCTAGCCGGTATCTCTCAACCTTATGCACCAGCTCAGGCTACTTCCCCACCAGAGAGGTGACATTCCACATCCCAAAAGCCAGTTTAGGAAGCTTGGGATCAGACTGCCAAGGTCTCCGCCTTTGACCGCCACCTGATCTACATAGCACCGGACCCCCATGATCCCTCCTGCAGGTGGTGAGCCCATGGTGAGTCACCATGTTTTTTTATTTAACCTTTATTTACTGTATATAGGGTAGTTCTATTGAGAGGCAACCTTTCTTTTTCAAGGACGCCCTGTTGACACTCACACATTCATTCCAGGAAGCTGCCCAGGACAATCACAGACTGACCTATGGCCACTGAGCAGCTCCACTGGACCAGTTGAGGTTAATGGCCTTGCTCAAGGGCACCACAGTGGGGTTAAGGAGGGTGGGGAAAACACTGCTATGTTATGTGTCCCACCCAGATCTAATCCTGCCGATCTAGGGATCAAACCTGCGACCCTCCGCTCACCAGTCCACATCCCTAAAAATTAGGCCACTACTGCCCACCATGTGTCACGTTTTTCTTCCATTTGTTTTAATAAAAGATGTTGGAAGTAAATTCATGGCTCATTGCAAATACTTGGCTTTAAAAGGCCCAAGTTGTCACACAGTGGGAGGGAAAAATCTTGAATAGAAAAAAAAAAATGTGTCAAGACGTATTGAGAATGGTTTTAGAATCAAGTTGCAGTTCTGAATCATAATCGAATCATGAGGTGCCTAAAGATGCCCACACCTAATTCAGACTTATCGGACCTTTTGCAGTTTTAGTTGGTGACCCCTGTTATAAATCAAACTAAATTAATAAAAAATAGCACAATATGGTATCAGAGGTGTGGCATTAAACTGGATACAGAGCTATCTACAGAAGAGACAACAGTTTTTGAAGTTGGGTGATGTTTGTTCTCCATATTTGGACATTGTTTGTGGTGTCCCCTAGGGGTCAGTGCTGGGCCCTAAACTATTCATTTTATATATAAATGAAATCTGTAAAGTGTCACATGTTTTGAAACTGGTGTTGTTTGCTGACAACACAAATATTTTCTGTTCAGGGGAGAATTTGAAAGAATTAATAGATGTAGTCACTCAGGAAATGAGCAAGTTAAAACTAAGGTTTGGCAGTAACAAGTTATCATTAAACTTAAAGAAAGCAAAAATAATGTTATTTGGTAACTGCATAATTAATATACCAGTACAAATACAAATAGATGAGGTGCAGATAGAAAGGGTTCATGAAAATAAATTCCTTGCAGTAATATTCATTCATTCGTTCATCTTCTTCCGCTTAATCCTTTTCGGGTCGCGGGGGGTGGGGGGGGTGGAGCCTATCCCAGCATCTTTGGGCGAGAGGCAGGGTACACCCTGGACAGATCACCAGTCCATCGCAGGGCCAACACAGAGAGACAGACAACCATTCACTCTCACAGTCATACCTAAGGACAATTTAGAATCCCCAGTTTTGATGCCAATTAACCTAACTTGCATGTAATAGATGAGAAAATCAGTTGGAAACCACACATCAAACATATACAAACTAAATTATCGAGAAGCATTTCAGTCTTGAACAAAGCAAAACAGGTTCTGGATAATAAATCACTCCACATCTTATATAATTCCATAGTCTTACCATATTTTAATTACTGTGCAGAAATCTGGGGCAATAACTACACTAGTTCAATAAAACCACTAACTATTCAAAAAAGCAATAAGGGTTATTCATTATGTTGGTTATGATGACTTCCTTGTGAGGCAACGGCCAACATGCAAACGGAAGCTCTGACTGTAAATCCAACAGCAGCAAAGGCGCAATGTCAGGTCAGCTATATGCTGCTACCATAATGACAGTAGATGGTACCACCTGCATTGTCTCTGCTGCCTTGTAGATACACACAGGCGTGTGAAAGGCTAAGTGAGTAAACCCTGACAGAAAATCCAGAGGGAGGGCTCCTTAGGCAGCTGATAGGGAGAACTGACTCAAAGTATCTTCTGGCAGCCCCTGCAACATTGCTGATTTCCAAACGTACTGACTTAGTCTCTCCTTTGGAGCTAATCAACACTGTCAAGAGGGGCATAGTGCAAAATGGGCTAGGCACTTCTTCTATATCATCAGCCCAGGCAAGCAGCACACGGACAACACTGCAAAAGAAGCATCAACTACAGCTATAGCAGCACCAAACAGTGGAGAGGACACTCCATCCTTGCCCATGCATGGACACAACATGGGAGGTGGCAGTTACGGGTTACAAGTCCTCCTCATTTGGCGAACAAAAAGGGTGCCATGGGTCATCTCCGATGGTGGGAGTGGCTTTTCAGCTGCGCTGATTAACTACTGCCCGCCCAAGCTGGACAGCCTCCAGCCAATAAGGTGTTAATCCGCCACGTCTGCCTGCTCTTATGGGTGTATGGAGATCAATCAAAAATCAAAAAGGAGACGTAAAGCCCAGCATCAGTCAAAAAAGAAGAATCAAAATAACCAGCTGAAGCTTGGTACCTGGAATGTGAGAACAATGTGCACCGGACTTGACAACCCCGATCTTGACAAGGTCAATGATCTGAGAAAAACTTCTCTGATTGACAGGGACCTTTCATGCCTGAACATCGACATTGCTGCCCTTCAGGAGACTGGACTTGTTGACACAGGATCAGTGAAGGAGAAAAACTATAACTTCTTCTGGCAAGGACTTCCATCTGAGGACCATTGGCTCTATGGAGTAGGCATTGCAATCAAGAGCAAACTACTCAGTGGCACCAACACCCATCAGGGAGAGTCTGAAACGCATCATCTCAGTTCAACTCACCACGAGGACAGGCACTGCACACACCATCAGTGTTTATGTCCCCACACTCACTGCCAAAAGCGAACACAAGAACAAGTTCTACAAAGACCCGCAGAACGTAATTGGCCTCATACCATCAAAAGAACAGCTCTTCCTTTGGGCGACTTCAACACAAGACTCAGTGGAGACCATCAGACATGGCCCACATGCCTTGGCCAGTTTGGAAGTGGCAAAATTAACAAAAATGGCCAACGCCTTTTGGAATTCTGCTCTCAAAACAACCTTTGCATTACAAACACCTTTTACAATGGCAGAGATTGCCACAAAGTTTCATGGCATCACTCAAGATAAGGACACTTGCATCAAATCAACTTTGTCATCACTCAAAGAAACCATGCCAACTCAGTAAGGCAAACAAGATCATACCATAGCGCAGACTGCAATACAGATCACCTGCTCATTATTGCAAAAAAACAGGATATTTACCAGAAAGATTCACAGGTCTAAGAGACCAAAGAAGCCAAAGATCAACACGAGGAATGTCAAAAACATTGAGATGAAGACAATTTTGCAGAGATCCCCTACAGAGCAATTTCCTAAAATTTATGAGTCCTCACCAGATAGGATGTGGACATGACTGAAGACTGCAATTTACGACACTTCATGCCAAGCTTTTGGAACATCAAAATTCACTCGAGAAGACTGGATTGAAGCAAATGCAACAACTTTATAACCACTTACCAAGAAAAAGCAAACAGCCCTCCAAGCTTGCAACAAAATACCCAACACAAAGCACTTTGAACCAGCTGAGGGATACTAAGTCTAAATTCCAAAAGGAATCATGAAGATGCTCCAACAAGTATTGGGAAGATCTTTGTACAGACATACAGAGGGCTTCTGACTGTGGGGACATAAAATGCATGTACGAAAGATCAGGACAGCTATCGGCCCACAGATCAATAAAGTAGCCCCTCTGAAATCAACATCAGGGTAGCAGATTGTGGACATAACGGCACAGATGGTGAGAGGAGTGGAACATTATTCAGGTCTCTACTCACAAGAATGTACAGCAGACCGTGAAATTCTCAAAACCTATCCACAACTCCAAGAAATAGCAGAACTAGATTTAGAACCAAACGAAAAAGAGGTGGCAGCAGCAATAAAAGTGCTGTCAAGTGGAAAGTCCGCTGGAAGTGACAACATACCAGCAGAAATCTTAAAAGAGAACAAGAATCTTCTCCAACTTCACTAATACAAGCTTCTACTTTTATGCTGGGAAGAAGAAGCAATTCCACAGGACATGAAAGATGCCAACATTGTGACCCTGTACAAGAACAAAGGGGAAAAGGGAGATTGCAACAACTACAGGGGTATCTCACTCTTCAGCATCACAGGCAAAGCCTTCACCCGTATCATCTTGAGGTGCTTACAAAAGCTAGGAGACAGAGTACTTCCAGAAAGCCAGTGCGGCTTCAGATCTGGCCGTGCAATGATGGCCATGATCTTCTCTTTTCGACAACTGCAAGAAAAGTGCAGAGAGCAAAATCTCCCTCTCCACATAGCATTTATGGATCTCACAAATGCGTCTGACACAGTCAGTAGATCAGGATTGTACATAGTACTACAGAGGATAGGATGTCCATCAACACTTCATCAACTCACCATCTCCTTCCACGAAGGAATGAAGGCTACTGTTCAATTTGACAGATGCACATCAGACAGCTTTGATATCAAAAGTGGAGTAAAGCAAGGTTGTGTACTGGCACCAACCCTTTTCAGCATCTACGTCACTGTGCTACTGCATCATGCTTTCAAAGAATCCCCAAGAGATGTGGTTCTCCTTTGGAGAACTGATGGATCCTTATTCAATCTTTCCCAACTCAAGGAAAAAACAAAAATGTAAACTACCATGATCAGGGATCTCTTCTTTGCTGATGATGCAGCTTTCGTTGCTCACAAAGAATCTACTCTACAAGCAATGATGGACCATTTGGCCAACGGCTGCAAGGCATTCTCCCTGATCATCAGCGCAAAAAAGACTGTTATCCTGACCCAGGAAGGCACAGATTCAGGTAGCATCATCCTTGAAAATAAGCCTCTCAAAAATGTGGCAAAGTTCTGCTACCTTGGGTCCACAATCACCCCCACAACATCAATGGATGATGAGATCAATGCTAGGATAGGGAAGGCAGCAACAACTTTTGGCAAACTCACAAAATGGGCATGGAACAACTAAATGCTCACTCTGAAGACTAAAATTAAGATCTATGCAGCTTGCATACTGAGTACCCTCCTTTACAGCTCAGAGACCTGGACACTGTATTCAAGACAGGAGAAAAGACTCAACATTTTCCACCTGAGATGCTGCCATAGAATCATGAACATCAGATGGCAGGATAAAATGACAAACAGCGAGGTTCTGGGGAAAGCCCAATTCTCAAGCATGACTACCATCCTGTGCAAAAGAAGGCTCCAATGGCTTGGACATGACAGATGGATGGACAACAGCCGAATTCCCAAGCAAATGCTATATGGTGAAATGACCAGATGGAACCACCAAAGAGGAAAACCAAAGCTGAGGTTCAAGGATGTGTCTAAGAACAGCATGAAGAGATACAACATCAATCCTGCAACATGGGAACAAGTAGCGGAAGACAGATCAACATGGATGACAACAGTAAACAAAAAACACAACACCTCGGGACCTGTCTTATCACAGATCTACAAATAAAATGACAGAAGAGGAAAAAGAAACAGACACAGCCCTGCAACTCTTCATTGGTCTGCTATTTCTGCAGCTGAGCATGCCTGTCCAACATTGGCAGGGTCAGCCATGAAAGAAGCTGCAGGAGCAAACATTCTTAAACTTAAAGCTGCTTCGACCATCTATCAAGAAGAAAAGAGCCATAGTAGTAGTAGCTTATCTGGAAAATACTTACTCTCTATTCTTGCGGTTAAAATTACTGAATTTCACAGATATAGTCAAATTCCAAACAGCACAAACCATGTACAAAGCCAAAAATAAACTTCTACCAGAAAATATTCAAAAACTGTTCAGTGATCGAGAGGAAGGGTATCAACTAAGAGGGAAATATAACTTTAAAACTAACAAAATTTGTACAAATAAAAAAAGATTTAGTATTTTATTCTGTGGGGCAGGACTAAGGAACAGTATGGAGGAGGAGTTACAACGTCCAAACATAAAACAGTTCAACACAAAATACAAACATGTTTTCACAAAGTACCGGGATGAAGTGGGGGTGTGAGAGTCACTTGAGTGTTCACAGGATATTGCTACTTATTTTTATTTATTTATTTATTTGCTTGTTTCTTACTGTCATGTTACTGTTAGGTCTCTTGTTCTTGTCCTTTATTGGTATTATTATTAGTAGTGTTTTTATTATTATTGTTATTATTAGCATAGTTATTATTAAGGAAGCCGGATGGATATGAATATATAAATTCATAGTTGCATGGATAAGGGGTGGGATTAAATATGTTTCGACTTCTTCCCTCTCCTTTTTGAACATTTTGTTTTCTGTTGGGTTTTTTGTTTTATTCTTTGTTTGTTTCTGTTCTACATATGTTCAAAATTAAAAAAAAAATAATAAAACACTTTTCAATTCAATCCAATCAAAAAACAATCTGGCAATTCAGGACTTTCTGGCAAACAACAAAGCTACACACCAACCACACTTCAGAGTCAAAAGAAGCAAGCTGTAAATATGGTGTCTATATCAGGTACTACACCAAGTGCACTCAGTTTAACAAGATGTCTGCAGGCTCATACAAAGACTTAAGCATCTGATCAAGGAATTTTGATTTGCATATGATCCTGCCTTTGTTGTCCACTTTGAGAAAGTACTACAGAAGATCATCCTGGTTCACAAAGGCTGCATAGCACTTCCAGCTGGAAGTCAGTATAAAGAAGACCCAAGTCCTGTACCAGTCCACACTAAAGATAGCGTTGCTACTCCCCCACATCACCAGTGGCCAGACACAGCTAAAAACAGTCCACCCATTAAGATATTCAGGAAACACCATATCATCAGATGTCAAGTTCGACAAGGAAATCGACAGCAAGTTGGCAAAATTAAGCAGGCAATTGCAAGAATTTCAAAAGAGTTTGAAACAAGAGGAATCTGAAGAAATGCACCAAACCAGTGTATACAGAGCAGTTGTGCTGGCCACTCTTCTGTACAGCACAAAGGCATGGGTCCTGTCCTGCAGCCACCTAAGACTCCTTGAGCACTTCCATCAGCGTTGCCTCTCCTCCAGCCATAGCATCCACTGGAGCAACTTCAGCTCGGTGGAGCAGTGGTTAACACTCTGGCAGCACAGCAAGAAGGTCCCAGGATCGATTCCACCCCTGACCACCAGTGACCCTTCTGTGTGGAGTTTACATGTTCTCCCCGTGTCTGCGTGGGTTTACTCCGGGAACTCCGGTTTCTTCCCACAGGCCAAAAACATGCAAGTTAGGTTAATTGGAGACTCTAAAGTGGCCCTGGAGTGAATTTGTGTGTGAATGGTGAAGGGATTGGTACTGCATCGTGGCTGCCTCATCCATCCAGGTGGATGCCCTGAATTTCCCTCTGGGATTAATAAAGCATACAAAAAAAAAAAAAAATAAATCAAAAATCATCAACAGCAACAGCAATAACAACATCCTTGAACAAGATGGCAGGCAGTGTCAAGGCCATGATCTTAGGAACCCAATCACCATGGGCAGGGTACATCTATAGAATGGATGATTACTCCCTTTCTAAGATCATGAGAAAGCACTACAGTTAATAAAAGCTGGCCTCCAGTCACTGTGACATAGGGCTCCAGAGAAGATCTATGAAGATTGCTTGTAGAAGGCTCTTAGCACCCGCAATCTGGATCACTATCTTTGGTATATCCTGGTTCCCGACAATAACAGTTAGTTTGAGTGTGAGGAGCTCAGTTAGCTGGGAGAGGCTCAGAGCAGAGCTGCTGCTCCTTCACATTGAAAGGACCCAGTTGAGGTGGTTTGGGCATTTGATTAGGATGCCTCCTGGACGCCTTCCATTTGAGATGTTTTGGGCGTGTCCCACTGGGAGGAGACCCTGGGGCATACATCCAGGACATGCTGTAGAGACTATGGGCCATAGTACAAGGACATGGTCAGTCATCAGTTGTCACAGGCACAGGATGGGTTTATGGGCATTTCCAAGTTTATTTCATTATTACAGCAACACAAAAATGACTTTTCCGCAAGTGCAAAAAGGCTGGTCTAATGTAAGGTGTGTTTTGAATAATCCAATTCAAAGGGCTCTGCCCATCCCTTTGATGCACAGAGGCGTATTATCTCAAGTGAACTCTGAATCATGATGGCTTATTTAAGACGGGTTATGTCCTGGCCAAAGTCCGTGATGAAAATGAAGATGTAGATCAAATAAAAATCTTCAGACTGACACACCTCCCCCAGGCATCGAATCCACACCAGAACATACAAATTCTTCTTGTTCATTCACTCATTCCCCTATAAAAATTCATACATTACTGCCTAATCTATAGACTCCATCATTAAGTCCAAAATTAAAATGAGAATGTGGCTAGAATAAAAAAAAAAAAAATTAAAGCATACATGTCAGACAAAAGAATTTATTACTTACATTTCAGAAGTGCAGAGAGAAGTACCATGTGTCCCACACAGCTGTCTGTACTGTGAGCACTGGCTCAGCTCATCCAGGGCTCTGTGGCACCCGGCAATAATGTGGAGAAACAGAGGGCAAAATAGAATAATTTCCCTAGACTTTCTCTCCTGTATATAGTAATTCCTCAGTGACGCGGACAAGTTTTTTTTTAATCCCTGATGCAGTGGATCACTTCATTCCATGTGCTCATTTGAGTAAAGCCCTGTTGAGGTTTACCAGTGAGTTCACAGATAATTTGTATTATCAGATACTACACAGCAAAAAACTTAGTCAAAGAAATACCTTTTAGAAAATTACGCTAACACAGTACTGACACAGGAGACTCCCTGCTGTACAAATACACTACTCACAAAACGTTAGGGATATTTGGCTTTCGGGTGAAATTTCAGGATGCACCTAAAATGCACTATGACCTTTACAGGTAAACTTAATGTGACCTTCTCTAACCTTTTGAATGTACATGTCCAACTGTTCAATGTTTCAGTACTTTTTGCATAACTTGCTGTTCTCCAACAAGGTGCGTAATGGCAAAATTCAGGTGTTTGATCCATGAATCGACATAAATTTTCTGGTTCAATTAGAATTTTTTTTCTTCCCACTTGTCCTGTCAAGCAGCTAAGTGAGCAGAACGGAAATCTGCTTCCCTTATTGTGCCAAACAGATTTACTTTGCCAAAAGAAGCTTTATACAACATATAAATGCGTACTGTATATTATTTATAAACTCCTCTTGTAATAACCTTTAAACTTTATTTACATTTTTTACCCATGAAGGACCCAGCAGGGAGGGAATGGGGAAAGGGGGGGTGGGGAGGGGAAAAGAGAAAGGGGAGGAACAGACAAAGAAGACAAAAAGACTAACACAACTGAAACAAACAGAAGACAAGCTGTTTCTTCTACTGAAAAGGTCTCATTACGAGTCTGGTATCTGCACCTGTTAAAGGAGAGACATACTTGTGTGTGCATGCGTGTGTATGTGAGTGTGTAAAGCGACTTTAAGTTTGTCTTCCTTTATTGTCTACTGTGTTTGTGTACTGTGTCTACTGTGTTTGCACAACTCGTTGCATCAATGTGCAAGTTGCTTTTTTTAAATTAATTGCCCCTTGAGGCATAAATAAAGTTGTTTGAACTTGACTGAATTATATGAGAGTGTGCAAAATAAGTGTGTGCGTGTGAGTGGTTTGCTAGCAAACACCCAAAGAGAGTGGCAGGTCATAGCAACCCCCCCACCCCCGGAAACCTCGAGCAAGCAAGACAGTGCCACCAACCCCCAACGAGCCCAAATGTCCTAAAGTCGCAAGCCCCAGGACAGCCAGACATCTGCCCCAGGAGGGACAGCTGAGGGAGTTCATCAAGACAATAAGTCGACTTGTGAACAGCATGAGACGTCGTTGTCAAGCTGTAACTGATGCTCAAGGACACATGACAAGTTATTGAGACATTGTCATTTTATGTTGTGGTATACCCACCACTGTTGTTGGCTTTTGTTTCAATAAATTGTTTGAGATGAGGAAATCACCATTGCATGCTTCTACTTACATGCCCTACTTTCATGATATTATATCACTGTAGTGTGAACTTTTTACATTTTCCATAAATTTCATCTGAAAGACAAATATCCCTAACTTTTTGTGAGTAGTGTATATAAATACAATAATAAAACAACTGGGAAAAAACCCTGAGCTCAACTGCAAAAGTAAAAAATATTCCAGAAGCACTTTAGCATATCAACTTTGTACAGTTTCATTGCAGATGTTCTTCTCGTGTATGATTGTGTGTTTTTGTGACCCGCCGGGGGACTACAGATGTAAATTAGCAGTATTGCTAAATCTGGCATACTTACATTTGTATTAATGTTCATTAGTATGTAATGTCCCTTTCAAATAAACATTAAATTTAAAAGTGTCATTTGATTGTCTCCATTCCATCAACTATCTATAATTTTTAAATCTGTTTTAACTTTTACTCCAGTGACATAAATATGGATAGAACATTTAAAAGCAGCCTCTTTAGTCTTTAATGTAAATTGTCAAAACTCTCATCTAAATATAACACAAAGGCAAACATATCACTTGAAAGGTTCCACTACTCACTATAATTTCATATGATCTATTGCACTGCAAGTCAGCATCGACTTGAAAATCTGCATGCATGAGCTCAACCTGTTGAGGGATTTGAGCATGCTGTACGGTCGTGTTCACATTGATAAATGTGGTGATGGTGCTCAACAAGGACAGATTGAACACCTGTGCAGACACTCCATGGAGAGCCTAGTTTGGACTGAGGACATTTGTTAGGTCTGCCTAGACAGCTCTCTGCCCCTTTCTAAAAAGCGTGGAGATTTGCAATGGAGGGTCCTGCATGTCATCACAGCTGCCAGTGCTTTTGTCACCATGATTAACAGAAGTGTCAGTGATCAGTGTGTCTTCTGCTTCTCTACAGAAACTGTTTTCCATTACTTCACTGCGTGTCAGTGTCTGAGTGGTCTCTGGAGTGCTCACAGAGCTGCTGTGTTGCTTTAAAGAACTTTTCTCTGAACAGATCTTCATTAATAGTTTTATGTACACTTGTTGGTGTACAGAAGTGTCAACTTCTGAAATTTGTTTGGGGTGGAAAAGTTTCTCTATCTACTGTATGTAAGCCGGAGAAGAAAACTAGAGAATGTGGAATATGATGTTGATTCTAAAATGTCATTTGTAAGACTGCTTAAAGCCAGAATAAGGTTTGATTTTGCCCCCTGGTCCCTTGAGGATGCTCTTTGTTCAGTCCACGGGCAGCTCTTGATGGAATAATCTTTCGTGTAATGCAATATGACAGGGTAGGTTGACAGAGCACCAAATGATGCCAAAATATATTTATTAAAAACCAGTTTATCCACCAGTCACATGGGACCAAGCCTCGGTCACAACTGGATGTAGTAATTTAGATATCATATGTCAGCTGTGATTTTCTGAGGCCATGGAGGACGTGGACATCTTAGAGGTTTTGGACAGGCTGCAAGGAGTTCTTCACACAGTCTTAAGTGTGTCTTGCATCTCACAGGGTCCACGTGAGACGGCCTTGCAAACAGGGATTATACGACAGCCATGGAATTCATACTCATTTTTATCTTGAGATAGTCTTACTACCTACATTTTTCTTAACTTAACCTTTATTTATACAGGGTAGTTCCACTGAGAATCAACTTCTCTTTTTCAAGGACGCCCTGTTCACACTCACGCCTGGAAGCTGCCCAGTACAACCACAGACTGACCTGTGGCCACTGAGCAGCTCCAGTGGAGCAGTTGGGGCTCAGGGCCTTGATCAAGGACACCACAGTGGGGCAAACACTGCTATGTCATCTGTCCCACCCGGATCTGATCCTGCCGATCCAGGGATTGAACTCGCAACCCTCCGCTCACCAGTCCACATCCCTAACCTTTAGGCCACCACTGCCCACAACTCCGCCTACATAACTCACATGCACTCACCACGTAAGTGGGAGAAGGGATGCACGGCACAAGCCACACTTGCATCACACACGAGTCATTTGTACAGACCACATGGATGGCGTATGTCCATGGATATATATTTTTTCCATGGATATATATATATACGTGCCAGACTGAGGCTGCGGTAACTGAGAATTCTCCGTCACGGACTGGTAATTTTTTGGCAATCATGGAAAACTTCCGGAGCCGTCCATCATTTTGATGGATTGCACTGATGGCATTTAACTGCAATTCCCACGCCATGTTTGCTGACCCAGAGGTAGATTTTAATTCAGCCCTACAGACAACATAACAGTTGATTCAGATCAGGTTGTGGTCATTTTTACCATTTGATATTTTTTTTTATTATAATTTTATATTGTAATATTGTGTTGTTCATCTGACTAATCAGAAACAAGTGCTTAATCTGTATTGTTGTTCTTAAAGTTAAAGATTGAAAATAAGAATGTGAATGAAAACATTCAGTGTCTTTTTCTATCACATTGATACGGTTTCTCTAGTATTAAATGGAACTGGCAGACCCGTTTAAATGAAATTTAATACTTTCTAATAATCAGCTAACTAGTTAAACAATACTGTCATGAGGGTTTATTAATCTTGTGCATTTTAACAAACTTGCCTGAGAAGCTGCAGGCAGGAAAAGGACTGTGAATTATTAATATTCATTATTAATGCTTATGAATATACGTATATCTGTTTGACTGTATTTACGTGTTGTTTTATTCTTCAAGTCATCTTTACTGCCCAGTCTTTTAATCAGCAAATTATCTTATTATTTATCAGTGACTGTTCTATTTTTTTTATCACCCTGTCCAAGCTCTGGCGTTTCCTCATGGGGAACCCTCCCATGAGGAATGGTGCCTGTTTTCTGGCTGCATGGTGCAGACCTGTGATTGCCCTGGTCTACCCAGCTGAGGGGATCGTGCACCGCAGCACCTCACCTGCAGTGTTGACCCCTCGGGTGTGACTTGGGCGGTCTCAGAGGTGGGGTTCCTGTAGCCGTGGAATTGGCACTTTCCCTGGTAGTGATGGCTCCCTAGTGATGGTGCTTCCACACTTGGATCCTTGGTGCCCAGCCATAAGCCATAAGGTTTACACTGATGAAAGTTTCTTTGTGTGTGTGAGTTTGTGTGTATGTGTGTGTGTGTGTGTGTGTGTGGGGGGGGGGGGGTTAATTGTGTTTTATTTCAATGTGTGAAGCACTTTGTGTTGCATCTCTGTGTATGAAACGTGCTATATAAATAAAGCTTTGATTGATTGATTGATTGACAACAGGATAATTGAGCACTTTCTCACAAATTCTGGTGAAACCACTGTATGGAGATGAAGGAAAATAACGGTCAGACACATACACTATTCACAAAAAGTTAGGGATATTTTGCTTTCAGGTGAAATTTATGGAAAATGTTAAAAGTTCACGCTACAGTGATACTATATCATGAAAGTAGGGCATTTCAGTAGAAGCATGCAATGGTGATTTCCTCATCTCAAACAATTTATTGAAACAAAAGCCAACAACAGTGGTGGGAATACCACAACTAAAAATATCAATGTGTCAGTAACTCGTCATGTGCCCTTGAGCATCAATTACAGCTTGACAACGATGTTTCCTGCTGTTCACAAGTCGACTTATTGTCTGCTGAGGCATGGTATTCCACTCTTCTTGAAGGGCGGCCCTCAGGTCATTGAGGTTGTGGGGTGCAGAGTTACGAGCCTCTACACGGCGACCCAGCTGATCCCATAGGTTTTCTATGGGATTCAGGTCTGGAGACAGTGCAGGCCAGTCCATTTGAGATACCCCAGCCTTCAGCAGCCGTCCCCTAATGATGTGACCTCGATGAGCTGGAGCATTGTCATCCATGAAGATGAAATTTGGCCTGTGTTGTTCATGCAGGGGCACAATGACTGGATTAATGATGTTATTCAGGTAGTATCGGCTTGCCACTGTACCATTCACAAGGTGTAGGGCAGTTCTGTATTGACTAGACACACCTGCCCAGACTGTAACATGGTGACAACATGGTGGCAACAGTGGCTGATGAATAGCGCTCTCCTTGACGTCTCCAACATCGTTGGCGGCCATCATTTCTGCGCAACGTTAATCAACTTTCATCAGAGAACAGCACTGAGGCCCACTGGTCCCTTGTCCAGTGTAAATGATCCATGGCCCATGCAAATGATGATGCCTGTGCCTGGTGATGTGGTCAGGTACCCTTGCAGGTCATCAAGCACACAGACCACACTGATGTCAACGGTTTCAAATAGTCTCACGTGACACTTGGGTGCCTCTCACCTCCCTTAAATGTGCCTGGAGTTGAATGACATTCACCATTCGGGTCTGCAGGGCACTGTTCACAATGAAGTGGTCATCAGCGTGGGATGTGGCCAAAGAACGTCCACTTCTATGCCTTTCTGTGGCTCTTCCAGTCTCTCTGTATCTCTGTCGCAACCTGCTGATGACACTCTGTGACACTCTAAGCTCAGTGGCCACTTCCCTCTGAGAACATCCTGTTTGAAGTCTCGCAATGCAAGGTACTGTTGATCAATTGTTAGGTGTCGTCTTGGTCTCACGATGTCAAAATGTGAACAGCATGATGAAGAGGACTGTTTAAATACCAGTTCTAATTGAGCCAGAAAATTTATTGGTCTTTTCATGGATCAAACACCTGTTGTGAATTTTGCCGTTAAGCACCTTGTTAGAGAACAGCAAGTTATGCAAAAAGTACTGAAACACTGAACAGTTGGACATGCGCATTCAGAAGGTTAGAGAAGGTCAAATTAAGTTCACCTGTAAAAATTATAGTGCATTTTAGGTGCATCCTGAAATTTCACCTGAAAGTAGAATATCCCTAACTTTTTGTGAGTCGTGTATGTTGCCTGCCTGTGTGGCAGATAGGTGGTTTAAGCAGTTAGGCCTGTTGGTGGTGGGAATTATATTAACAATTTTTTCATGATTTACAAGTATTTTCGTTAGAAAATATATACTTAAGTGAACAAAAAAATCAGTGTGTCAGATATTATCTTAATAATATAACCGCTGCCCTTTTATCTTTTTTCTTTTCTGATCTGTATGCTCCTTTTATGTGCTGCTGGAAATTTTAAATTTCCCAGAGGGAGTCATCCCAAAGGGATAAATAAAGTTAAGTCTAAGTCTATCTCCTCACTGACTGATGGGCAGCCTCAGCAGTGGCCTGTCATGGATGCAAGTGCTTTGGCTTTCAATGCGACCAGTAAGCCTTATAGATAAAACCATCAATTTATAACTAAGAACGAATTTGCAGACTGAAATGCATCCCTAAAATGGTGCTTACCTTTACTGAACAATGGAAAAAAAATCACTGTGGAAGAGCTCAAATAAAAATTTTTAAATCCAGTTTTGTGTTGCTCTGAGCCTGCGCAACATCACATCACCTTTTTTTTCTTAGTTGTCAGCTAATCCTCTTCTAAAAGTTTAAGATAAGATAAGATAAGATAAGATAAGATAAGCCTTTATTAATCCCACAATGGGGAAATTCCAGGATTGCAACAGCACAGGGATAGCAACACTCAGAGCAACAATCAGAAGGCAAGAGAAAAAAAGAAACAAGAGCAGCAAGTATATATATACTATATATATATATATATATATATATATATATATATATATATATATATATATATATATATATATATATATATATATACACTACCGTTCAAAAGTATGGGGTCACCCAGACAATTATTTTGTGTTTTCCGCGAAAAGTCACACTTATTTACCACCATGAGTTGTAAAATGAATAGAAAATATAGTCAAAACATTGACAAGGTTAGAAATAATGATTTGTATTTGAAATAATAATTTTTCCTTCAAACTTTGCTTTCGTCAAAGAATCCTCCATTTGCAGCAATTACAGCATTGCAGACCTAACATGATTGCACAAGGGTTTTCTAATCATCCATTAGCCTTCTGACGCAATGAGCAAACACATTGTACCATTACAACACTGGAGTGATAGTTGCTGGAAATGGGCCTCTATACACCTATGTAGATATTGCACCAAAAACCAGACATTTGCAGCTAGAATAGTCATTTACCACATTAGCAATGTATAGAGTGTATTTCTGATTAGTTTAAAGTTATCTTCATTGAAAAAAAGTGCTTTTCTTTAAAAATAAGGAAATTTCTAAGTGACCCCAAACTTTTGAACAGTAGTGTATATATATATATATATATATATATATATATATATATATATATATATATATATATATATATATATATATATATACTGTATATATAGACACACAGTGCGGAGCATTGTAGCTGGATGGAATAAATATATGAGTATATAAAGTTTTGACTGAAGACTCCTTATCAGATATGATATCTGATAACCAACTGTCAGTAAGTCAGATGTTTTTATTGCCTGCAATGTCCACAGGTTATTCATTTATGACTCCTTCATTCTTTCAGGTTAAAAAAAAACAACAAAAACTTCATTTTTTTGGCCAGTATGAGACACTCTTCCATGAGCTGGACAGAAAATGTCAAGGAGACCACATGGTCTTCATCCAGATGGACCGCAACCTCTTTGCCAAATGGCTGCAGCGTGTCTCACCCTACATAACCACGGGACCAAGGTTAGCAATATAGTGTTTATTTCAATTTGATTTTGATGTTGTCATTTTTTAGAATTTAGAAAAAACATTACAATGACATACTGTACACTCATAGTATTGTATGTTATATTACTACAATACATTATAACACATATAGTATTATCATGTTATACCACGATTTTTCTTCCCAAGGCCCTTAAAAATCCTACATCTAACATGCAATCTCCTTGCGGGTGAAGCACATCACACTTCCGACCTCTTGGTCGTAGAAAATTCGTGGAGTTTGTTGGACATGTCCAACATCCTTCGTATGTGCTTACGTGCTCTAAAAATCTGCAAGAAACACTTGCGTGGCACGTGGCATTCGGCCCAACATCTGCATGCATACAGGCTGTAGCAGTCCGTACAGCCTGTTTTGGCCGAGGCTTTAGTCGTCTTCTTTATTTTAGCCCACATATGAAGCATGTGAGGGGGCAGGTCTTACACTTGCCTCTTACAAATGGACAAATGTTGGGTCTTCCAGTGGATGGGTGTGCTACAGTGTTTGAGCTGCAAAAATACAGCTCATTTATACATATCTCATGTACACAAAAACATGTGAGTTTTGGAGACTCTTGCCATTTTAAAGTCCCACAAAACAACTAATAATAATAATTAATGATTATAATTATATATTTATTATCCCATTAATATCAGTCATCCCCGAAATGTTCCCTCTTTCACTGAACATGCAGACATGTCTACAGGCCACCAAACTCTGCTCACATGCAACTGGCCAATACCACTTGTACTACAAACGTGAACCTGATGATCAGAAGATGCTGCTGCATATGGATGGCATCAACAGGGTCAACCCATTTGGAAAATCACGTAGGAACGTTGTTATTGACCCAATCACACATCACCTTGATGTTAGAGGTACAGTTAATGTATTAAGGATTATCCCATCTTGACTCAGTCGCCCCTCCAGCAACCCTTCTCGAGTCTGGGACCAGAGCACCATTCCCAGAACCAACACACCACCAGTCAGTCCCGTCAAGCAATGCCAATCGTGACCAGGGGTGGGTGGCTGGGGGGTGGCAATGCCCAACTGATGACATCTAAGGGCGCTTTAACACCTAAATTCATTTACTTTGGTCTGAATCAGTTGGTAAGTTTGTTATTTTGTATCATTTTCTCCTTGGTTTGGTTCCCTTTCGTACAGGGATAAAGTCAAGCTGACTAAAATGCATCACGTCAAATCATGCAAGAATCACGTGAGAAGGTTCTCTCCTCTGACTGGCCAGCTGCTTTTGCCATGGGAACAAAAAAGTAAATATAGGAAGTTAGTTTCCTGACCATAGTTACACAGAAATCTGTGATCCATCGGATTGTGTGACTGCATACGGTAATGTCATACATGCATGTGTATTGTCAAAAAGTCAGAAGTGTCTAGATTAATTTGAGAGGTAAATGGAGCTCCCCCAAACTTTTATTGTTATGACTGTATTATCTGTTAAGCAGAAGAAGTAATAAGGTGGCAGACTGTTAGGGGTCAAAGATTTCTGTGCAGCACTAAAGCTACAATTTACTGTCCTCCTCACGGAGCTTTTTAGTGCTGTCACAGCACTGAGCAGATGATTTCTGAATTCCACTTCTCACAGACTGTTTGGTACAGAGTGCTTTTCTGTGTTGTTATATTTTGAATTGAAGAGTGTTTACCTGATCATTCAACTAGTCTGCACATCCTCACAATTCCAAGTTTGTGTGCGATTCATCCTGCCGTAGGTTTTAGCTGTTTGAAAGAAATAAATTAAAATCTGCTCGTAATCTGATGCCCTTGAACCATGAGTTTTCTAGCTTTTGGGCCCATTTTAGTTCGGTGTTCTTTCTTACCAGGAGGACCACACCAGAGTTCCCCAGCACCAGTTCACCACCTCTTTTAAGGTGGATTCACACTATAATGTTTGGACTGACTTTTACTGACGTTTTGGCAAACATCTGGGTCTGCTGACAAAAGTTGGTAAAAGTTAATGATAGTTGGTGTTTGTTGGCAAACGCTGGCGAGTCATATTCCTTGCAAAATTTCAGCATGCTGAAAATTAACTGACATTTGGAAATAAACATTGGTGAAAGCTGTGCTCAGTTTGTAAAAGTTCCTGAGTGCTGGGCTAAGGTGTGCAGAGCTAGCCTAAGTCAGCCTAAATTAAGCTCCACTGGCAACTGTCGACTGGAATGCTGGCAGAAGCAGATGTTTTTAGACCAAAACGCACTTCAAACATGCAAGAGAAATGCCAAAGAAGTGTTGCAGTCTGTGGTGCTGGAATGCCAAAAGTGAGAGTGGGTGGATTAAAAAAACAACAAAAAAATATAATCCCCCAAAATATGACAGCCAAAAAAAATCTCATTGCGAAATTCATTGTTTTTAATTCTCTGCTGCATGCATAATCATTCTGCAGGATTTATTAGCTTGGATTCCATTGTTAACCTCATCCACTGTCATTCTTTTAAAAGAATGATTCAAAATTAAAATATCCCAACAGCTGTTTTGAATTAAATCTACAATTTTGCATTCACCAGAGCAGATTAATAGAACTCAGGCTGAGATGAAGGGCTTGCTCTGTCTTGGTTTAAAAGCGAAGCTCAGATGAACGATAATACAGTATAACTGAAAGAAATTTTACAACTCTCAAACTCATGGACAAAGAGAGAGACTGGAATCATCTCTGAATCATAGCAGATGGCTCTCATCCACGGCCAAGCAAGGCTGTGGAGTTATAAAGCTCCTTTAGAGTTCGTAAAAGTTGGTGTGCACTGGATAAAAAAAACAAAAAACACTCATGAATGTAATTTCACCGACATTTGGACTAATTTCTCAGATTTTTCAAAACATCTGTAAAAGTCGGTCCAAACGCTATAGTGTGAACCCAGCTTTAGGTGGTCTTGGTGTGGTTGTTTTGGTCCTCACCTGAGTGCGATAACCGTATTCTCATCAGACAAAACAAACCACACTAACAGAGACAACAAATTCGAGTTCAACTGAAACAAATTAAAGATTGTAGGTGTGAAAGCACCATAATGGTAAATTAAACTCAAAACCTGCACCGGAATCTGGCACCCTACCAGTACCAGCAAGAGGGTTGACCCACTTCCAAGACAAGCTGGAATGCTTTTATTGACATTGTCACACACACACACACCCATTTACCACAGGGAGAAACACCATCCATCCATCCATCCATCCATGCGTTCATCCATCTTCTACTGCTCTGCCCTTACCACTAGCAGTAGTGGTAGGGAAAACACATTGGTTAAAAACAAATGTATTTGTCCTGTGCATTTGGCAAATGTACCACCATTCTGACTAGAACAATGTGGTAAATCTGAAAAAAATGTCC
Source organism: Pholidichthys leucotaenia (assembly GCA_020510985.1). Lineage (NCBI taxonomy): Eukaryota > Metazoa > Chordata > Actinopteri > Cichliformes > Pholidichthyidae > Pholidichthys > Pholidichthys leucotaenia. Next base: position 267,433,530 of record CM035848.1, on the reverse strand, counting down.
ATTATTCTGTATTTTGCCATCGTTCTTGTCTGTATGTGTAAAATTCTTTGACTAAGCCTCAATGAACTGTACCACAGCGGGAATAAAAAGACTAGCTTGGAAATGTGAAGGTGAAATAGCTAAAGCTCATGGTTTCACATCCAACAACTAGAAAAGTGTTATGTGATTTCATGCCACAGTTTTCTTAACCCTTTGTTTATAGCTTAGAAATGAAGATTAAATGATGATGGATTAAGATGTGAAAAGACAGCAGACCGTGGAGATGATCACCCTTCACAGAACACAGCAGAAAGGATATGGACTGGAGACCATACGGATGCACCAGCTGCGAGGAAAGGTTGTCTGTTTAAGGCAGAAGAAAACCACAGGAACCAGTTCAGGATAGGGCACCACCAACACGCTGGTATCACTGCTGCCATCGTCGTCATCTTCATCATCACCCTGACACTCAACCTCTTCCTTCTCAATCTGTTCTTCCTGAATAATCCCTTTTTTTTCTTCTTCTTCTTCGTCCTCTTCTTCTATATCCTCCTCTTTCACCTCCTTTTCTTTTGGACTTGGGGACTGGTGTGGGGGAGGCCTGAGGCGGGACGAGGAAGTGACAGCATCATCGCTATCACCCCTGGCAATGACTGTTGTTGCCCTGGAGATGATCACTGCAGACGATGTCGGTGCTGTTACTGCTGATGTTGGAACCCCAGGGTCCTCCTCCTCCTCGCTCGTCATGGCCACCCTACGGTCTTGAGTGAGAGAAACAGTACAAAGAGAATAAGAGAAGATCAACTTCAAGAAACATTTCATCAGACCTAAAACAGAAAATGGATCAGGATAAACAGGACATTTACTGAAAGAGAAAAGAACATTATGTGATTCTGTGAAGATTTATGTTACAGTAAGGTCAAACTGCGCACCAAACTGACTCTGGTGAACACTTTGAAATAATAATGCTATGTCAACACCACCGTTATAGATTTATCTACTGATTTTATATGTGCCAAACTTTTACACATCAGCCACTTTCCTAATTAAATCAAACTAATTCACATGTCTATGTGTAGGTCAGCAACACTTGTGGACCATTAATCATCATCATTACTCAGGAGAAGGAATGGAATCTGTGACCATATCCTCCTTTTAAGTCTAACACTGTATTGCTGGCAATTATCTTGTTTCCAGCATTGTTGAAAATACAGCAACTGTCTGTCTACTCTGCTGCAGCATTTAAGGATCTTAAAACATGACTTTGATTTTTTTTTTTTTTGCTTCATGCAGTACAATCTAGACTGACGTTGATTCTGTTTTAGTTTCTCTAAAAAAAAAGTGTTGCCTATTGTTCAGTGCAAATGTAGATGCAGATGAACGAGTTAATTTTTAACCTCAAACCAAAATCAAAGATTTGGCTCAGTTGAAGGCAATTAAATTCTGAAATTTAGATTTTCATTTCCAATAATAGGTACACAGGAGCTTTTTTCAAAGTTATCACAAGTCTTACTCTTATTTTCAGTTCTTACAATGCTTTGAGTTGATACAGGCTCTGGGTGGTAGGAAAGAATTACTAGGGGACTGGGAAAGTACAGCGGGGGGGGGGGGGGGGGGGGACGGCTAGAGCAAAATGTCAAGAATGGTATGTGGTGTACCCAGTGGACAGAGGATACAAGACAAGGAGGCATGGGGAATGAGGAGGTACAGGAAAGTATTCAAGAAGAAGTGTCTGGAAAAGAAAAATTGGGATATACAGGGAGATGAAGAAAGTAGACAGGAATACTTGGAATCTAGGTGCATGGCAAAAAGGCAAAGGAAAAGGCACTGTTAAACCACTTTCAAACTACAATTGACTAGCTGCGGTCATGGGTTCCACTGGCATAAATTAACACCTCAGCAATCCTCCATGAATTTTTCAAACTTGAAGAAGATGGGAGTCCAGTCTCCCCCAGAAAACAGTGCATTTGTGTGGGGTATCAAGTTTCATGTCCACACATTGCTGATGTCACATAAATGCGCTAGGTATGTCAGCCGCTACTGATTAGTTGAGAGTCACTGGCATTTTTACAGATCTTTTTATTATGTCACCCATGTCAAACTCAGCAGATCAGTGGTTGACGGGAATACACCGATACATATCAGCACTGAATACTTTCAGATTTACAACATGAGACACAATGTATGTGTGGGTTCAGCTACACACACAACAGGATGGTTTTCTTTGTCACAGAAAGAATAGGAGCAGAGGTGCACAAATGATCACAGAGCAGAGCCGAACAGGGGGACTGCTCCCCGCCGAACCAGGACAGGCTGGTGTCAGCTGCACGGCAGCTGCAGACTCTGCGGGAGTGACTGACAAAAATGCTCTTAAAAGAAACCTCACACTCTCAGCCACTGTGATATTTGTGTAATTGTGGCACACACAGTTGCCTGTTGCAGCTTTGAAATTAATATAATGTGTTAGAATAATGACCAGCAGCTTTCTGATTCATTTTTGGCTAATTATAGACCAATATCTAGCCTCCCCTACCTTTCCAAGATCCTCGAAAAGTAGTTGCCAATCAGCTGTGCACTATTTTAGAAAATAACTATATTTGAGAAATTTCAGTCAGGTTTCAGGAAACACCATAGCACAGGGACAGCCCTAGTGAAAGTTACTAATGACCTCTTTATGGTATTTGACAAAGGACTTGTCACTGTATTATTGGACTTTAGTGCTGCCTTTGACACCATCAACTGTCATGGGCAGCGACAGCGCGCCCCCTCCTTCCCGTTCATCTCTCCTCAGCTCATCATCACACCTGATGGAGAGGACACACCTGCGCCCTCTCATCAGCCAGCATACTTAAGGAAGCATCCTTCAGTGATTCAACGCTAGCTCGTCTGGGTATACTGCCACTAAAGACAGCAAGTCAACGTTACACTGGTAAAAGAAATTATTAACCTGTGTGCTTTATTTCCTCGTGCAGGTTGCTGCCATCATGCGGGTGTGCCACTGGGGGCTGCATGCACTCTCCTGCCACTTCATCCCTCACAACGGTAACCTCCACACGGTCAGGCTCCACCAGCTATCCCCTACCCTGCTGGTTCATCTATTTCCCGCTGGAGTCCTGCCGGTGCTACCTCAGAGCCCACATAAGTGGTAATTTAGCTCGCCCATTATCCCTTACTCCATTCCTCTGCTTACAGCTCTCGTTCTCTCCCCACAGGCTCTTTCCTCTGGCGAGTGACTGTTCTGTAGCAGTGCAGATTTTGCTATTTAATAAAGCTATTCAAACGTGTGTACAGTTTGATTGTCTCTTTGTTGCTGCACCTTGCATGTGGGCTGAATTATCTAATTAGTCATGACAATCAACCACCATTTTCTGTTAGAGAGACTAGAACAGCAAATCGGTTTGAAAGAAACAACACTAAGATGGTATGAAATGCCCTTTGAACAATAATTCATACTTGCTTACACATGTACCATCACTGTCTGACATATACACTACTATTCTCTCCCACAAACACTATCATACTCTCTTACAAACACTATCATACTCTCTTTCAAACACTATCATATTCTCTCACATATGCTATCAAACTCTCTTACATACGCTACCATAATCTCTCACATACGCGACCATACTCTCTCACATAATCTCCCACATACACTATATATAACTAGTTACCTCCTATAACTAGTTATATAGTTATAGGAGGAAGTTGGAGAATAAACTCAGGCAAAACAGCACTAAAGATGTGTGAGTGGGAATGAAACAAACAACTGGGTCCAAGGGGAGAGTCAGGCAGCCATCTGAGAGCCAGGAGAGAGCTGATGAACTGAATCTGTTTTTAATAGGTTCAACTCACAGTCTGTCACCCCCACAACACAGCCCGACCCCCCCCCCCCTCCTGTGCAACACCTCTCTCCATCTCCCCCCGTAGCATCATCTTGCTTTGGCTTATCAATAAAATTATTCTTCATCTTAAAGACATTGTTTCACCCAGGAAAAGGCTAGTCAAGAACTGCTTTTTCGTCTCAGGACCACAGCTGAACCAACATTCCTATGTTGAGCAAAGCTAAGGAATGCTCTCAATCTATTAACTCACATCATAAATAACTTGGGGACTTCTTCAACTAAGACAGGTTTATATTCAACAGGCATACCATAAAGCCTTAAAGCATTCACTAAGGCCTTGGATTGGCCACAGCTCGACACTACCCCTGGTGGACGTCTATGGAGTAGACGCTCTCTTTGACTACAAGTTTTGAACTTGAAATTAACTCTTCAAGTTTCATTTCTCAGGACAATTCCAAGGACACCATTTGTTGAAAACCACTGCCTCAGTGGGACTTTAATATTCTGTGGACAATCAATGGGTTTGAAATATATATTAATCCTTGATTTTAAATATGTGCGTTAAAATGTTTCAATGAATGTTTATTCTTGCATGTTAATTTAAAAGCACTAGTTATAAAGTTGCATGAATCACTAAAGCTACAGTGGGGCAAAAAAGTATTTAGTCAGTCACCAGTTGTGCAATTTCTCCCACTTAAAAGATGAGAGAGGTCTCCAATTTTCATCATTGGTATACCTCAACTATGAGAGAGAAAATGAGAAAAAAAAAAATCCAGAAAATCACATTGAAGGATTTTTAATGAATTAATTGGTAAATTCCTCAGTAAAATAAGTATTTGGTCACCTACAAACAAGCAAGATTTCTGGCTCTCACAGACATGTAACTTCTTATTTAAGTGGCTCCTCTGTCCTCCACTCGTTACCTGTATTAATGGCACCTGTTTGAACTCGTTATCAGTATAAAAGACATCTGTCCACAACCTCAAACAGTCAGACTCCAAACTCCACTATGGCCAAGACCGAAGAACTGTCAAAGGACACCAGAAACAAAATTGTAGACCTGCACCAGGCTAGGAAGACTGAATCTGCAATAGGTAAGCAGCTTGGTGTGAAGAAATCAACTGTGGGAGCAATTATTAGAAAATGGAAGACATACAAGACCACTGATAATCTCCCTCGATCTGGGGCTCCACGCAAGATCTCACCCTGTAGGGTCAAAATGATCACGAGAACGGTGAGCAAAAATTCCAGAACCACACGGGGGGACCTAGTGAATGACCTGCAGAGAGCTGGGACCAAAGTAACAAAGGCTACCATCAGTAACACACTACGCCGCCAGGGACTCAAATCCTGCAGTGCCAGATGTGTCCCCCTGCTTAATCCAGTACACGTCCAGGCCCATCTGAAGTTTGCTAGAGAGCATTTGGATGATCCAGAAGAGGATTGGAAGAATGTCATATGGTCAGATGAAACCAAAAGAGAACTTTTTGGTAAAAACTCAACTTGTCGTGTTTGGAGGAGAAAGAACACCATACCTACTGTGAAACATGGGGGTGGAAACATCATGCTTTGGGGCTGTTTTTCTGCAAAGGGACCAGGACGATTGATCCGTGTAAAGGAAAGAATGAATGGGGCCATGTATCGTGAGATTTTGAGTGAAAACCTCCTTCCATCAGCAAGGGCATTGAAGATGAAACGTGGCTGGGTCTTTCAGCATGACAATGATCCCAAACACACCGCCCTGGCAATGAAGGAGTGGTTTCGTAAGAAGCATTTCAAGGTCCTGGAGTGGCCTAGCCAGTCTCCAGATCTCAACCCCATAGAAAATCTTTGGAGGGAGTTGAAAGTCCGTCTTGCCTAGGGACAGCCCCAAAACATCACTGCTCTAGAGGAGATCTGCATGGAGGAATGGGCCAAAATACCAGCAACAGTGTGTGAAAACCTTGTGAAGACTTATAGAAAACGTTTGACCTCTGTCATTGCCAACAAAGGGTATATAAGAAAGTATTGAGATGAACTTTTGTTATTGACCAAATATTTATTTTACTGAGGAATTTAACAATTAATTCATTAAAAATCCTTCAATGTGATTTTCTAGATTTTTTTTTTCTCATTTTGTCTCTCATAGTTGAGGTATACCTATGATGAAAATTGGAGACCTCTCTTATCTTTTAAGTGGAGAACTTGCACAATTGGTGGCTGACTAAATACTTTTTTCCCCCACTGTAGCATAGACTTTATACATAAGTAGGTTAAGGAATCCTCAGCGTATTAAAATTGTGTGTCATCCTGTGAGGACCGGTATTTGCCAATCACCACCCAGCCTATGCTGGGCTCCAGCTCTTTCATTCCATTGGTTTCTTACAGACAAAAGCCTGTTCATTGGACTAAAGTTCATAAAACCCGCCTACGAAGGAAGACTATTGGCTAGGGCTCCTGCCAATCCCCGGAAGCCCGCGAAAGTTGTCCGCAGATAAAGAGGAGAGACACACTCTTTTCAGCTCTTTTTCTTCTTCCTCTCCTTCTACGGACATCTTCTCAGCAGAGCACTGCTGGAGAACAAAGAGATCTCTTCACTGCCACAGAACAAAGGAGACTTCTCGCACATGCTTTTTCTCCGATCACCTCAGAGCAGAGAACATGAAATATTGCGTTTATGTAAACTTCTGTGTATTTTAATGCTTTTCTTTAAACGTCTGGGAATTAATTCTTTTCTTTCCTGAGCTCAAATCCTAATTCAGAGTCAAACTTCCGTTCCTAGATGTCTATTTTTATAACTTCCTCCTATTAAACTTTCTTTAAACTTACCGTTTTTAATTTTGACTTTATTTTTATTTTTATATTGACCACCTCCACACTAGATGCTATTTTCACTCCACTAAGTCAGAAAGTTGTCGTTTAATTCCGTATTGGGATCAGATTTTGCAATTATTCTCGAATTTCCTTTGGGGGAAGCAGCTGACCCATGAAGGCCACCACGCGCCACTGAAGAAATTAACGTCGCCACGGAGAAGAAGATACACTACCGCCATCTTGGCTGTACCTCAGCCCAGCTGTGATCAACACATCCAAAATCTAATCTTGTGACAATAAACTTTGGAAGCTGCCGTACCTTTTCCGAATATCTGCTGGCAAGATATTCTGGTTTTGGTGCTATCTACCAACTAAAGCTTCAAGAAGAAAGATCTCCACCACGCCATGGGTCACATGAGCTGCATTCTTTATTGATCTGCTGAATAAAACGTCTGAGATTTGAGAATAATTCAGTTATCTGATCAGATACAAAATTAAAGAGCAATTAATACAACTCTTCTTTTCATTAAAATCCCGTTTTCATTTTCTTAAGAGTAATCAAGAATTTTCCATATAATTAGTTTAATTTTCCCCATAAATTTGCGCTCAGTTTTCCATAATCCATTAACTTCAAACTGATTGAAATTCAGCTTACATTTTCACCTTGGTTCTGCAAATGTTCACATGGTTAATCTATCATTTACAAGTTTAATTTCATGGTTAATACAAATCATTTCATCATGATCATCATCATAGCAGTCTGTCGTGGGCGACGATGTTTCATTTAGGTCTGATCAGATTCCTCGACACAGCTCTGTCCTTAGCCTTCCGCTGCCAGGAACTCCTGTCTATATCCAGCTTCTTAAAGTTTCTTTTTACAGTGTCTTTAAATCTGAGCCTTGGTCTACCCTGATTACGCTTGCCCTCGCATAACTGTGAGTAGAGTAACTGCCGAGGGAGACGCTGGTGGTCCATCCTCTCAACATGTCCAAGCCATCTCAGGTTTGTCTGTATTAGCATGAACTCCACTGATGGTAGACCAGCTCGTTTCAACACTTCTGTGTTGGTTATCTTGTCTTTCCATGAGAAGTTCATTATGGCTCGAAGGTGTCTTATCATGTACGCGTGGAGTTTCTTTACCTACACCCTGCAGACAGTCCAAGTTTCAGCACCGTACAATAGAGTAGCCAGTACTGCCGCTCTGTCCACTTTGCATTTCACACGAATAGACACATGTCGATTGTTCCACAGTCTCTCCCTCAAGTTTCCAAACACAGCGCTCGCTCTTCTCATTCTGAGAGATAGTGCCTAGCATTCTCTGAAACAGTACTCCCTAGATACTTGAAAGTATTGCACTTGACTAGTGGCTCTGTACCAATGCTGATCTCTTCTGGTAGTGATGCTGACAATTGGAACTTTGGTGGCTGATAAAGACACTCTGTCTTCTTGATGTTGATTTGGAGGCTGAATTGGCTAGCTGCTCTTGCAAATTTCTCCACTAAAGATTCCATATCTTCCATGCTGTGTGCAACTTGAGCACTGTCGTCGGCAAAGAGCATTTCTCTTACTACCTTTATCGATGTCTTACTCTTGGCTTTAAACTGTGCCACATTGAACAAGTCTGCTTCTTTCCTTGTTTGAATGTATACTCCTTCTGAAGTGTCTTTGAAGGCCACCTCAAGCATGGCTGCCAGATATAGCGAGAAGAGTGTAGGTGCTAGCACACACCCTTGTTTCACCCCGTTGCTTACTGAAAAGTCTTTAGATACTGAGCCACTCATTGCCACGTTTGCTTGCATACTTGTATGGAATGCCTCGATCAGGCTGACAAACTTCTACGTACAGCCATATTTCTTGATTACCTGCCAAAGTCCTTGTCGCGAAACAGTATCGGAGGCTTTACTGAAGTCTATGAAGACTACCGTATTTTTTGGACTATAAGGCGCACTTAAAATCCTTTAATTTTCTCAAAAATCGACAGTGCGCTTTATAATCCGGTGCGCCTTATGTATTAATTCTGGTTGTGCTTACTGACCTCAAACCGATTTTATGTGGTACACGGCGCTCAAAAAATCTGTCAAAAATGTTTTAGTATGACTTTGGTAAGCTACAAAGCCGAACCGCTTGATGGATTGTCGGAGCATTACGGTAGTCAGGAACCTTGCGGAGTAATATGTGCTTCAACATAATGGCCGGATGGCTTTTTCCACAAATCTCCATCCCTATTCATCTGCTACTCCATGCGCGCCCATCTCACCGATACTGTCAAAACCCAAGTGAAGCAAAGTAATTCGGAGCTTGCCATCATTCCGGGTGGATTAACCAAAGAACTCCAACCGCTATATTGGTGTCAACAGGTCGTTCAAAGTTAAATTGCTAGCGAGTTACACCACTATCTGCCAATGGATCGTGGATCGAAACTGCTCCTGTTTAGCTGTAATTAATATTCAAAAATGATATTTTCGGGACGAAAGAATTCAAGCGTCCCGGCATTTGTTTGCATTGTTTACTTCTCGGGGCTGCCACCGGAGAGCGAGCCGTATCGAGTACTGAGCGAGTACCGATCGAGTGTCCTGGCTAATATGGCGATGTAAACAGCCATGGACTAAAAAACATTCCGCCTGCTCGTGGAACAGGTCATTCACACTCACAGACAATCGTGCTATATGTGTCTATAATGACTATACAGTAGATAGGATTTTCTTTCCATGCACGCAAAAAAAAAAAAAAAAAATTCCCAGATCCAACTACCTCGCAAGGTAGTCGATACCCAAAAGCCGATGGTGTATAGAACATGTATATTAGGATTTGTATGTGAAATTTCGGCATCGAAACTGCTCCCGTTTAGCTGTAATTAAATATTCAAAAATAATATTTTTGGACAAAAGAATTCAAGCGTCCCGGCATATGTTTACTTATCAGGGCTGCCGCCGGAAAGCGAGCCGTATCGAGTACCGAGCGAGTACCGAGCGAGTATCCTGGCCAATATGGCGATGTAAACAGCCACGGACTAAAAACGTTCCGCCTGCTCATGGAACAGGTCATTCACACTCGCAGACAATCGCGCTATACTGTATGTGTCTATAATGACTATAGATAGGATTTTCTTTCCATGCACGCAAATTTTTTTTTTTTCCCGGCTCCGATTACCTCGCTTTAATGCGCCTTATAATCCGGTGCGCCTTATGCATGAAAATAGACCATCAAATAGACCGTTCATTGATATTGCGCCTTATAATCTGGTGCGCCTTATAGTCCCAAAAATACGGTACATAAAACGGCATGTTCTGTTTGATACACTTTTCTTGAACCTGTTTCAAGCAGAAAATCATGTCCATTGTGCTTCTTTCACTTCTAAAGCCTCATTGGGTTTCCGGTAGTACATTCTGCGAGATGTGTTCACTGAGTCTGTTAAGTAGTACACGTGAGAGAATCTTACCAACAGTGACTAGCAGTGATATACCTCGGTGATTTCCAAAATCTTTCCTGTCATCTTTCTTGAACAAAGGCACAATACTTGCATCCTTCCAGTCTGGAGGTACTTTCTGGGCATCCCATATCTCTTGCATGAGCTTGTGCAGGCAGTTGGTCAGCTGAACACCACCAAATTTCCACACTTCTGCTGGAATTCCATCCCTTCCTGGAGCTTTACCATCCTGTGTTGTCCTGATAGCTGCCATTAGTTCATCAAAATTTGGTGGTTCATCCAGACTTGATGTAGCTGGTTGCTGCACTAGAGCTTCTTTAGCCTTTTCAGTGAAATCTCCAGGTTTGTTTAGTAGTTGGTCAAAGTGGTCTGCAAATCTGTCCAGGATCTTGTCTTTCTCCTGCAAAACCATTTCACTATCCATAGCCTTTAGTTGGATCAATCCTCTTGGTTTAGGGCCATAGATTTCTTTCAAACCTGTGAAGAATGTTTTCATGTCCTTCCTGTCTGCTGCAGTTTGAAGTTCCTCCGCTTTTTCATCCCACCAGTTGGACTTCATCTCTCTGGTGTACTTCTGTAGCTCACTCTGAGCCTTTGAGTATTTCTTCTTCTTCGACCTTGTGTTACACTGTAGGGTTTCCTGCCTAGCTGTATTCCTCGCTTCTAGTAGTTTCTTCAGATGTTCATCATGCTCATCAAAACAGTCTTGATGTTTCCTCTCAGGGTGGCCTAATACATCACTCGCAGTCTGATACACCATATCCTTCAGTGTTGTCCATTTCTCTTCTATGTCATTCTCTGAGTTGTTGCTGCCCCAGTCTTTCAAGTTTTCATCCATTTCCTGTGTAAGTTCTTCCTGCTTCTTTTGGCCTTTAAGTGCACTAGTGTTTAGCTTCCGTGGTGGCTTCGCACCCGTCCTGCAGTGCTGTTTTCGTCTCCAAATCCTTAATCTAGATCTCAGCATAACATGATCAGTACCACAGTCCGCGCCTCTCATTGCTTTGGTGTCCAAAATGTCCCTTATGTCTCTCTGCCTGACTATGATGTAGTCTAACAAATGCCAGTGCTTGGATCTTGGGTGCATTCATGTCTTGTTGTGTGTGTCCTTGTGCTTAAATAGAGTGTTGGTTATCACAAGGTTGTACTCTGAACATAGTGCAAGTAGAAGTTCTCCATTAGCATTGCACTTGCCTACTCCATGACTGCCTAGCACTCCTTTCCATTTCTCAATGTCCGAACCAACTCTGGCATTAAAATTCATCAGTCGGTACACGCCTGATAGTCTCACATAAATCACTGAAGAACTCTTCCTTCACCTCCTCTGTGTTGGTCATTCTTGGGGCATATACACTGATGAGTGTGGCATACATCTTCTGCTGTAGTGAGAGTCTCATAGTCATTATCCTGTCGTTGATCGGCACCTGTTCCTCATCAAGCATTGCTGCCATCTCCTTTCTAACTGCAAAGCCCACTCCTGCTTCTCTCCTTTCTTGAGTTGATCTCCCACTCCAAAAGAAGATGTACTCATGGTCTTCCAAGCTGTCATATCCAGGCAATCTTGTTTCACTAAGTGCAGCTATGTCTACATTGTACCTGTTCATTTCCAGGGCCACAAGCACGGTCTGTCTTTCTGGGCACTGTGATGTTGTTCTGACAGGGGCGGCCTCATGTCTAACGCAGAAGTGATGTGTGCATAGAGCTCACTGAAACGGAAATAAACATGAATTCTCAGTTTCTGACTGGCTAATTTTGATTAAGAGGTCGACAAGGCCCACCTCCAATCAAGGTAGATTATGGCAGACCGGAAGAGGCTCAGTGGAGCGATTAGCTTCCCAAATAACATTTTTAAATGCACCATATGTTGTCCCAGTGTTAGAAGTATTGGATCAAAGTCGACAGCCATCTACAGTGAGCTCTTCTACTCCGTCAGCTGTGAAAATGGTGCTGACTCTTGGGATCATGTGCATCAGGGAGTCTCGGTGGTATTTTGGGGTGTGGAGTTAGCCTGAACGTCTGCCAAGTGAAGATGCGAGCTTGATTTCAAACTCAACAGAATTTTAGTGGATGAGCTTCGAAATCAATGAAGAAGTGAGTTCCACAATCATAGGTTGTGATTTAAATGATATTTGCCTAGCTGTGGATCTATTTTTAAGTCCTTGCTTTTCAGGCTAGCTGATGTAAGCTCGCACGACAGGGATGTCCATCCGTCTGTCCGTATTAAGTTCATCTGTTTAGAATGGTGATTGTGTTATGAACGATATATTACAGTGCTTATTTAGTTGAAAGGGATGCGTTTTTATTACATTATAGCTGCATAAGTGTAACTGTAAATCTTATCTGTCAGCTTTGGCTCGATTTGCAATAAGAGCTGACCTTGTGTTAATGTTAATCATTGTCAGTTTTTCGACCTACTGTATATTAATTGTATATTTTTAATACTAAATTTATTTGTTATTTCAGTAATGAAAAGTTAAATTTAAAAAAAGCTGAGAATATTGCAGTCCACTTCAACCACATTAAAACCTTCAGACTCTGAATTATGTAGTTGAATCAGTATCTGTCCAAAAAATTTAGGAAGTGTCTGTTGATAAGGAAGCTGTGTCCTTATACGAAATGGCTATTGGTACAGAAGAGTTGACAGTCCGACAAAACCTTTCAGATCTACTCCAAGCCTGCCGCAGCTGTGGTGTAGGTGAATAGTGTGGTCGACGTCTGAGCGGAGGGTTAGTGGTTCAAGTTCTCTTTTCACCACCATGCCAGCACCATTTTACTTGACATGATAGAATTTAGAATTAAAATCTAGATGTTAGCCTTAGGATTTGGGAATGGGTAAATTTAGAATGGTAGTTAAGAGATATTAATTAAAAATTGAAACAAATAAATGCCTCAGATTTCTATACCTGCAGATTGTTGCCTTTCAGATACGGCATTAATAGAATGTACTGGCCAATCAGATTCGAGCTGTATCTATAGCAAGAATTCTAATGGCATGGGTCCATATCCACAGCCACTGCCAACCAGTTAATTGTGTGTTGGTGTGTTCTTACAGCAAAACCCGAGTCAAAAGGAGAGCACCGTTTTATGATACACACCGTTTGCTCGCTTGGTTATTGAACCAGTGTCTATTTTTCTCTCTTTCTGGTGTGTGATGTTCTTAGGTGTCTAAATGTACATCTCTGGAAGACCTAATGGGTGCTACTGAACCACTGTAAGATTACCTGGCAAATGTTGAGTGTCTCAAACCATTGAAAAGCACAGAAGAGAGAGATCTGCTCGTTCTCGTTTCAGCTGGTCAGCAGTGTTTCTGGTGCTTTTGAAAGGTACATGTAACAACACTATCAGAAACAAAATGTATTAATTTTTTATTAAATGGATATGTTTCTCTGCACAAATACAACAAAACTTTTGAACATACATTTATATATCTTTTTAAACTTGACCTACAAACATTTTGTGAGAATAGCACAATGGAAAGCAATGAAACTCTCAATAGCTTTTTAGTAAAGTTCCTTGTAAAACTGGCTATTTTCCACATCATTAACTTTAACAAGAGACTAATTATGCATAATAAAGGTTCTCCTTTCTCCTGGTTGTAACACCTACTGTGTGTAACACTACTTTAGGTGCAGTCTTGTACCCTTTTGGTAGTACTGGGTATGGCAGTGTAGTTACCTTTAACCTTACCACCTAGACAGAAGGGGCAATTGGGCCAGGTCAGATAGATTCTAGGTTCGTAGGAGCCTGGGAGGTGCAACAACAGATGACACACTCACAGAAGTATGGGAACTTGCAAACATGTGTATTATTTACAGTGGTGTACACTTAAACAAAAACACAGCACTGTAACAATAGTGGAAAAAAAATAAAAATAAAATAAAATACCCCAAAATATATTTGCAAGATGTACAGTCCTCTAGTGTCCGTTCCTGGTGATCAGTTGGATCACCTCTACCAGTTGTTTTGGTTCATGCTTCGGCTCGCCATCCAGATCTGGAGAATCCACGTTCTTGTCAATCCAGTCCAAACAAAAACCTGACCTACAGAATAGGCCAGACAAAAAACTTAATCTAAGATCTAAGTCAAGTGCATTGGAAGCACTTGACAAGGGAAAAAAAAAAGTGTGCTAGCACAACAGCTTATCTCAAATAACATTTTTAAACACATATAAACCACAGGTGTAACATTCACTCTTAAGTAACAATCAATAGCAAGGGGAATTGGACTTTTGCTATTTACCACAGCCTTGAAAAATGACATTTTCCCCATGAAAAACCTAGCCGGAATTAGCATCGGAGGTTAGCATTTTAAGGTAGCGGTTAGCATTTCACATACACCATGAATGGCACTCAACATGCTAAGCAACACGTGCTTCACAGGATTCCCGCGCTCAAGTGAGTTCACAGCCTTTGGGTTCAAATCTTAAAATTTAACAAAAGCGGTATTAGAATTTGACAATACTGCAATACCTCGTTTCTCACGTTGGTTTTGGCTCACCAATCTCACGAGTTTTATCCAGGCAAAGGCTGCTACTAACACATTAGCTCACCGTCTCACTAAGGGATCGCGCTCTCTGTTTCTCTCTGTCTCTGCTATAACTGAAAGAGCTCTGCAGGTTATACCCAGATCAAGCGAGGGAGCGTGTGACCCCACTGGCTGGCGTGACCCCATTGGCTGATGCTGCCAAACAAACGACGCAGCCATTGGTCACTCAATATACCAACTAAAAAACACTAGGAACCCCATCAGAGCCCCTTAGAAATATTTTTAACTAATTATGGGTATATTTTTTGAACTTATATTTATCTATATATTTATCCTCAAAATATTTATTCCCATTGTGAAATGAGTGTCCCCCCCCTTTTTTTTAAAGCGGTATCAATATTTATTATTTTATTTACGTTTTTAGCACTGGGTTACACGGTCCTTTTAAAAATTCATTGCTGTCTCATATCCCCTTTACACAGGGTTGGCGATCACTGAGAGATTGTTGAGAGATCTGGCTAATTTTTGATGTATCAATGATCTTCAGTAATAACCATAATAAGTAATAACAGTTACCACGGTCTCCTCAAAGTTTTGACTCAGTCAAAAACACACAAGGATTCTGAGCCAAGCAAAACAACCAACTGTGTCATAAATGCCCTTCGGGGCAGGAAGGTGAGACCCACGAGCTGAACTGTGAGTTTGGATAATTTATTAACAAAAACACGAAGCAAAAAGTTCAACAAAGTGCTCAAAACACAAAATATAAATGAAAACGAAAACTTACGGATTTTGAGCATCAGAGCAAGGCAGGGCTCTGGTGGAGACGAGGTGAGGATAATTATCAAGACAGCTGCAATTCAAAAATGAAAATGACTCCTCTTAAATAGGGATCAAAACCCTTTACATAATTAGTGACAGGTGTGGGTACCTGAACAGGCAAGGGGAAGGCATAATGCAGATCACCTGGGGCAGAGAGAAAGAGGTGAACCAGAACTGACAGCTAACAGGGCAACATCCACACGAAGCCTCACGCCACTGACAGCTGCCAACCAGTAAAAGAACAATAAAGATACAGAAAATAAAATAACAATCTCCGCTTGCCTAAATATAAAAAGAAACAAAATAAGAATGTAACAAAACTAAAACACAAACAGGAAAATGGCAAACAGAGCATGAATACAGAAACCCAAAAGGGCAAAAAATGCAACAAATAAGCAAATCTAAAGAAAAAGCCACGAGGCTGAGCATGGTGGAAACTGCCAGTGCTCCGCTCATGACAAATTGTAATCAATCCAAGTTATTTTCAGAACAGGTATTAAAAGAAATTTAACCTTTGCTTTAGTGACCCCGTCTAGACAGTGTGGTTTATTTTTTTGTTTGTTGTCTTTCATATTTGCCACCTATCTGGTGTAATTTCTTTAAATTCTCATTTGAGTCTTTGGTTGTTTTTTGTGGTTTAGATCAAGGAGGACCCTCAAACCTTGGGGAAATCCTAGCCTTTGCAACAGGTGCAAGTGTCATCCCTCCAGTTGGCTTTTTACTTCAACTATCAACTAATTCTCTGCATGATCAGTCCATCGGTTCCACACGCCTTTTGCCTATGGCAAACACCCACATCAACTGTCTTAGTTGTTACTGCTTGAGATGTATGAGAATTTCAGGTAGACTATGGACATTGTGTTAGGTATCACACAAGAATTTGGTAGAGAATTATGTGGAAGACCCAAGTTTAAAATGATAGTTCCTTTTTTATTTAGTTGGGTTATGTGAAATATTTCTGAGTAGTCACTGAATCACCTTCAGTAGTCGATGATTTTGCTTTTCATTTTGTTAGAAAAAGAGAGCGGGAAGCTGAGCACAGAGTCAGAGCTGCAGTGGAGTGTAATGAATGCATTTTGACAGCCAATTTTCACTGTCTAAAAACACAAAAAAAAAAAATTCAAAAGATAGACTTTGATTTAGCAGAACACTATCTCAGATTTTCAGAATGTGTCCATCACTCTGCAGCCCTGACTCTATGGCCACCCCCCACCCCCGAAAGGAGAGTGCAGACTACTGACTACTGATGGTAAGTTAATGACTATTAAGAAGTACTTCACATAACTCCACTTATAAAAGAACGATCCTTTCAAAGTGTATTACAAGTACTCTGTTGAGGTTCTTAAAGTTAAACTTATTATCAAGAGTGAACATGCAAGCTTCTGTTGTTTACTGTTCCCTGAAAGATGAGCCACTTATAGAAAAGTTGTTTATATTTTTCAAGTTATTACAGTTTGATAAAAGCTCAGAATTGGTGATGAATGGGATCACATTCACAATGGTGAGTCACAGAATTAACGATTTTCTACCCTAGATGAAAGGTGCATTCACACCAAACGTGAACGGGCGGCGCAAATCCATACAAAGTGAATGGGAAGACGCGAGTACGCGGAAATTTGCGTTGTTGCGCGTTCACGTCCATTAGCTAGATATGTGAGCAGCTAGCTAGCTAGCTGATGGAGTAAAATTATCACCATTGCAGAGTAAACTAATTAGAAAATGAAACTCACTCACTGGGAGACAGGAGGACCGGGAACTCTTCAGCTGAATCGGGATCATCTGTGAAGTTTTGGAGGCTTGAGAGGACATTTTCAGGTGAGCCCCTGATTGGATAATGTAAACCTAAGCATGACATTATTTTGGGAATTTCCACAGCAGCTTGAACACAGCTGCAGAGGTTTTAAAGACAACTTTGCCTGTCTGCATCTCACTATTCATGTCTGTTGGCATGTTTACATTGATTTATAATGTAATCGTGCTGCGCAAAAAATTCTCCTGTTCGCATTTGGTGTGAACGCACCTTTAGAAAATTAGCCAAACCTAAAAATGATTGTATACCATCGTTCAGTCATCAGATAATGAATGGGACAACTGTCTTTTGGATTCTGTTCATAACTGTCTGACTTCCATCAAAATAACTTACTGGAACAATAACATTGTTTTCATTCTCTAAATGTAGAGGGGTCTCTTCAGTGATTTCCAAGGTGTCATTTCTTGCAAAAATGTCCTGAGTTGCTGCACTGTTTGCAGCGAGAACCCCTCTCTGCCACAGTTGGAGAGGTGTTTGTCCTCGCTGTGTAGATAATCCATTATGGTTCCACTGATTTTGGAATTCTGCAGCTGCAAACCTCAAAACAGATGAAGTTCATAGAATTCAGTATGCCTTCATTTTCCATGAAGGTGAAGAGGTTACTGAAGTAGAATGAGACAACTTTATTTAGCTCTGCCCATAACCATTCAATCCACTAACTGTTGACGTTGCGTCCAGTAATGACACTGCCTCTATTTAACCCCATTATCTCCAGCATATACCTGGCAACCCAGTGTTCTCCATGCCATGATCACAGCATACTCTTGAAGAAACACCAAAGTTCTGTACACAGTAGAAAGCAGTTCCAGTAAACTTGATGCTCTCGTATTGAGACACTGCAAGTGTATGGTTGTCATCAGCGCAACCATGGAGGACCATTCTCCACTTCACCACTTTATGGTTTGCATCTATGTGCCTGTGGTGAGAAAAATTACAATTCATGCTCCGTTTATCCCTGTGATCGACCAGTGACCAGTGCAGACTGTGGCTCACCGAGCTCACCTCCAACCCTTGGATAAGTGGTATAGGCAGAAGGTGATTTGAAGGGGGATAAGGCGGGGATGCCAGCCCCTTGCTAGGAAAACGACCCAAAAACATCTCCCTTGTTAAGCTGTCATACCCCATACTCATAAAGAGTTCAATGCTAGTTCTGCCTCAGTGAAATGGAGGCATACAGTTATCTGTTAGTGCATGCATTTGTGGCTGTGAATCTGTTCGTCCGTCCATCTGTCTCTCTGTTTCAGCTCACCCGGTCAAAATTAAGTGGAACTAAAAGCTTGTATCATTGTATCACCATATTTTCTTGACTTTTAATTTGCCAGAATTTCGAAATAACACCTTGTTTTTGAGATAAACACAAATTTAACTCACCATTTCTGTCAATGCCAGAGTGAAAGAAAAGGTACTTTAATAACTATCCCGGGTCACTAGAGGTTGGGGTGGCACTATTTTACAGCCGCCCATGCTACTATGCCACAGGCACCAAGGCAAAGCACCTTGGTGCTTTCATTTATACAGTACAGCTGAATAAGACACAAATTTGTAATAGTAAAGTTGCAAATGCACAAGAAAAAAATGTTGGTAGAAGTTGAACACATGTGCCACCAAAAAATGGTAGTTTTTAGAAAAAAGTCACAAATCTTCTAGGAAAAAGTTTAACCCCTTGCACTCTGGTCAATTTCCCTAAAAACGCCTAAAAATAACGTACCCAAAGTAAATCAAAAGCTGTTCTTCAACCCTTTGCAGCATCTTCATGGGGTTAGTCTTATTTAAAAGAAAACACTTTGAATTTTTTGGCAGAACAGTCATAATCTCTCTAAGTGCTCTGGCCACTGAGTAACAGTCATCTAAACATACTGAACTTGAAGAAAATAAATTTCGCCTGGGTGTTTTTTTGGATACAAGTGCTTGCAAATAACACACAGCTGTCAGATACGGGCTGGAAAATGCAACAGAAATGTAGAACCAAGTGTTATCCAGCTGAGGTCAAAATTTTGTAACAATACCACAAAAAATGAATATATTACACAGCTTTCTTCACAGGTTGTTCCCAGGCGTTTTTGAACTGTGCCAAATTGTGCCAAATGGCACAGTTTGGAAAAACGTCTGTAACTTTTGAATGATTCAATATAGAAGCTTCATCTTGGGCTCTAATGAAAGGTGACACTCAGGGCTGTGTGTGTGTGTGTGTGAGGGGGGGTGTTGTTTATTCATTCATGAATGAATGAATGAACAAACAAGCCCCCACACACAAAGAAGCATGCCACATAAAAAATGTGTGGCTTTTTTTTACAAGAAAAAAATAACCTACAGTGCACTAAAAATTATACTAAAATATCTGTAATGTAGAAGATAACAACTCCCCCCCCCCCGCTACAGAGGACAGACATCGCCCATCGCTACATGATGGACCGCGGGGACGGTGCGCTGCGGTCTACTACGCACAGTTGTACTAAAATATCTGCAATAATATCTGCAATCCGCTACAGAAGAGTAGCGGGGCGGGGGGGGGGTTCACGGTCTGGACGCGGCGCACGGACCGGTCCGTCATGTTGCGATGACGCACAGTTGTAATTTACTGATCGGTCAAAAGTCATTTTGATTACAGTTTTCAGGGATAAAGAATAATTTAGCTTATAACACTTACCTGTCCACAACAGCAGTGTCGCTGGTGAACTTCTCTTCCTCATTTTCAGACGAACATGACGCTGGTCCGCTTGTTACGGACTCGTGGTTCTGGTCACGCGACCCGGTCAAACCATAATTCCATTATTGCGGTTTTGCGCTTCCATGATTGTGGTTTTGGCGAATGATTTTTCAAAACAAATAAGAACAGTAGTAAGAAAAAAAGACTGGCGAACGCGTGTGTGTCACCCAGCGGCTTACACAAAACAGATTTTACGCACGGGACGCACGCTTTCAATCATGGAACTTCTCTGCTTCAATTGGCTCGTTGCATTCGCAGTAGGCGGGTCCTTCTTGCTAGGTTTTCAGTCACTGGTTCTTCAAGGTTTCAGAAACCCAATTCAAGGCTCTTATTAGTCGAATGAGAGGTCAATCAAATCTAAACCAATCAAAGCACTCCTTTGGCTTTCTGTTCGCGGCTGTGTCTGCAGCTTTTTTTTTTCAGTGCGCCCTAGGACGCACAGTGTGCATCCTAGGGCGCCCTCGTGCGCCCTAGGACGCAGAGACGTGACCGCCCGCGGTATCCCGGAGTGCAAGAGGTTAAGTACTCATTATGCAGAATGGCCCACTTCAGAGTATTTTAAATCATCACAGGCAGTCCTTGATGTTTTAAGCTGCCACCAAACATTTAATAGATGGGTGTCCAATTCACTTTGACTACTTTTATTATCAATACAAATATGAAATGTAACAAAAACATCAGAATAGAATGAAACTATTTGTTTCTAAATGTGTTTGAAAGTATTAAACGGCAGTGGTGGCCTAGTTGTTAGGCATTGAACTGGTGACCTTTTAGTAAATCCCAGTTCAATCCCTGGACCAGCAGGTCGAGATCTGGGTGGGACAGATAACATAGTGTTTGCCCCACCCTCATTAACCCCACTGTGGTGCCCCTGAGCAAGGCCCTCAACCCCAAATGCTCCAGCGGAGCTGCTCAGTGGCCACAGGTCAGTCTGGCTGTACTGGACAGGTTCCAAATGTGAATGTGTAACTGTGAGTGTGACCAGGGTGTCCTTGAAAAAGAGAGGCTGCCTCTCAATGGAACTACCCTGTATAAATGAAGGTTAAATAAAAAAATAAAAGTTAAAAACCATGAAATGGAAATCTCACTGCCAACTGGCTACAAACCTCTCAGACCATGTGACCGGGGAAGAAAATCAATACAACTATAATTATTACATTTAGGAAGACCAATCAGTCTTTTATCAGTTTTTAATTATGTTGTAATCATTTTGATAAATAAATTGTACTGGGATGAGAGTCACAATTCAGTCACTATTTAGAAATAGAAAAAAAAAGCTGAGGATATTCTATGTCACATCAGGAACTCTCCAAATCTTCACAACTGTTTGACACAGTACTGCATCAGTGATTAATGCACTGTCAGGACTGAAGACTAAACGTACTGAAGAAATATGAGTGAATTATAAAGCATCAAACACGAAGTAAATCTACTGCAGATGGATTTCAAGAGCACTCAAATGTAAATATACTGTATGACCATGAGTAATAATGTACAGTAGTACTAACAAAAAATACAACAGTATACTTTCTGTACCCAGTAGGCAATTTGTTATAAATGTAAAACAAATATAATAAGATACCCAATGAAAAACATCACAAGTTTACCTGAAGTCCCAAATTTATGAGAAAAAAAAAATACAAATTTGAAGGGGAAAAACAACCCATAAATAAGAAAACAGACACACACACATTCCAGAGAAAATTCATAAATTTACAATGACAAAGACACAAATTTTCAAGAAAAAATAAGAATTTACAAGAACAAAGGCAGCATGTTTGTATACACTTAACTTTTCCCTCAGATTTCCCCTTTGCAATTTGTGAGATTTTTCTTGAAACAATTTTCTTGGGAATGTATAACTTTCTCACTGTTTCTTTGTTTTCTAAAGCTTCAGGACTCACTTTAAATGTCCACAAATGTGAGCTGCTGCCAGGCCTTCACCCACATGTGGAGCCTAACCTGGCTTGATACTGGCAGGTCTGGCTGTGAATGTTAATGTTGTATTTATTGTTTGTCTTGAATGTAGCTACTGCCAGGCCTTCAACTTTTCTACCTCTTCTTTTCAACCCAGCCGGTCGACGTGGATAGCCGTCCTCTATGATCTATGGTTCCGCTCGAGGTTTCTGCCCATTAAAGGGAAGTTTTTCCTTGCCTGTGTCACCGCAGTGCTTGCTCTTAGGGGTCTCTGCTGGTTTCTATAGATTAGAGAGTGTGGCCTAAACCCTTTTGTAAAGTGCCTTGAGATAACTCTGTGTTGTGAATTGGCAGCCATATAAATAAATTGAATTTCCATTCTTTGTCGCTGTGCTGTGGTGTGGTGATGGTGACACCTAGGGGTGGGACAAAAGATTGATTCAGTGATGGATCACGATACTTGACACTAATGATGATCCACCGATCCCTAAACGCATGAATCGAACTTTTATTATTTATATATATTCATGTATCGTTGCATACTTTTGGGTATTAAGCAACCAATTGCGTTTTCAGTCCACTAGATGGTGCGAAGCAAGCACCCTGTCAAGTGAAGTCATGTCTTGTCTCACAAGATTTGCAGCCAGCTTTGAAAGTTAGAAAGCAGTTAAATGCAGCAAAAACTTCGATCAAATGTCGGGCCTTTTTTGGACTTAGGAAAGCTTACATAAGTGGCATTAATTCTGTGACTCATTAGGTGCTGGTGTGCTGGGCCAGGATCATAGAGTAAACCTACCATGAAGACTCAGAAGACCCCCCCCCCCCACAAGACAGAAGGTCTACGGCAGGGGTGTCCAATCATGTGCCATGGGGGGCAAAGACCCTGCAGGCTTTACCTCCAACCAGTATCCTCAACAGCAGATTCCACTGAATTTCTTCCCAATGATTGCTGATAAGTGAAAACACCTGTTGAAGAGACTGGGTAGAAGAGAAAACCTAGAGGGTCTTGGCCCTCCATGGCACATGATTGGACACCCCTGGTCTACAGTATACCCCCCCCCCCCCCACACACACACACACACACAGACACACACACACACAGTATCATCATAAGGATGAGCAATACAACAACTGGAAATACTGTATACTTAAATTAACCAAGAGCAAAACAGAAGATCAGGTGGGGCTGCCACTTCACTGCTAATAGATTCCCAGTATGAATTCTCTGGTCAGCATAGTCTTCCCTCTGTAGAGTTTGTATGTTCTGCCTGTACCCGAGTGGGTTTATTGCAGATACTCCCACACTCCAGAGATATGCTTGTTAGTTTAATTTGTGGTTCTAAATTGGCCGTGGGTGTCTGTAACACCTAGAAAAGGGGGTGAATGTAATTACAAGAGCTCTGAGTGGCCATTAAGTTTAGTGTTTCATGAATATATTCCAGTAGTGCTGTTATTGTGGGTGCATGGCTCTAAATTATGCAATAACAAAGCTTCCCCTTGAGACTTTTCTTTGGCTACAACCATTTCTTTCCAACTCCTTTTTACATCATGAAACCCACAACAACCACACCGGTGATCACAGCAGTCCACCACAAAGTTCTCCTAATTCTTTAGCAGAGGTATACATAATCCCAGATGTTAACCCATGCTGAATCTTGATTTTAATCATAATAAAAATAACAATAATAACCAAATCTGTTATCCTCAAGTTGGCTATTTAGCTGTAGTCACAATTTCAACTCACAGAAAAAGAGCTGTGGGGTCCTGGAAGTACAAATCTTAAGGGGTTTCATTTGAAATTTTTTGAAAGTCTGACCAGAGGCTGAACCAACGTGAAGGAATGATGCACTAGTGAAAGGTTGTGAAAGAGTATAGAAGGGAGTCAGAAAGGGGAACAAAGCAACAAGGAAAGAGTGAGTAAGTAAGGAGAATTTAGTGGTTTCGTCAGAGGCATGGTGCTGAGAAGAATCAATACTGTGTAGCTGGAAAGAGAATAGAGGCAGCCTGGAGTCGTGATATGGCTGAGTGGCACCTGCCTATAGATTTCCAATGAGTTAGCATACAATTCTCAGTAAAAGTCCCCTGCAGCTGCATTTTAGGCAGAGAACTTCCAGAGGTCTTTTAAAAGAAGAATATGTACTTTTAAGTCATTCACTCATTCTAAGGGTGTTTTATGAATAAAACAACACAAGATACAGCAGGGAAAATAAGTACTGAACACGTCAACATTTTTCTCATTAAGCATAGTTCTGATGGAGCCACTGACCTGAGATTTTCACGAGCTATCAGTAACAACCCAAGTAATCCACACATACAAAGAAATCAAGGCAACTGTGTTCACAAAACGAGTTATATTTAATAAAGTGGAATCACACAGGGAATAAGTATTGAACACATTAAGAAAAAGCGGTGCAAAAAGGCACAGAAAACGAAGAAACCAGCTGAAATCCATCAGAGTTTAGGAAGCCATCCCATCCCCCATCAGTGCAAATTAATTTCAGCTGGTTAAGTGCTGACTGATATCCTTTAAAAAAGTCTGTGAATATCAGATTGTCACACCACAAAGAACTCATGATGGGTAGAAGCAAAGAGCTTTCTATAAACGTTTGCAACCTTATTGATGCAAAACATAATGATGGCATTGGTTTCAGGTGCATTTCTAAACTGCTGAATGTTCCAGTGAACACTGTTGGAGACATCATTCGAAAGTGGGAGGAACATCATTTTACCAAAAACCGGCCACGACCAGAAGCTCCTCGCAAGGTTTCTAACAAAGGAGTCAAAAGAATTATCAGAAGAGTTATCCAAGATCCAAAGACCACTCGTGGAGTGCTCCAGAAAGACCTGGAGTTAGCAGGTACTGCTGTTTCAAAGAAAACAAGTAATGCACTCAACCGACATGGGCTTTATGCCCACTCACCTTGCAAGGCTTCATTGCTGAAGAAAAGCTCGTTTAAAGTTTGCTGTTCAACAATTGGGCAAGCCAGTAAAATACTGGGAGAAAATAGTCTGATCAGATGAGACCAAAATTGAACTTTTTGAATGCCACAACACACAGCATGTTTGGAGAAGAAATGGCACTGTACATCTCATCATGGTGTGGGGGTGTTTTTCTGCACATGGTACAGGCAGACTTCATATAATTGAAGGAAAGATGAATGGACAAATGTACAGAGACATCCTTGATAAGAACCTGTTACCATCTGCCAAGATGCTGAAGATAAAATGAGGGTGGACATTTCAGCAAGACAATGATCCCAAAGACACAGCCAAGGAAACGCTCAACTGTGTCAGGAACCGAGCCGGTTTGGTTTCCCCCGGCTCGGTCCTGGCCTCTCTGTGGGTGCGTGCCACGTTGTATGCACGTTAATATGTATTTCTGTGTGCTCTGCTGTACCCATAGCCACTGCTGTCTGGCCGGCAGCAGTGAGGCAGCCTCTTGGGCTCATGCTGGAGTGAGCGCTGTCTAGCTGTCTGGCGGTCGGACCACACCCCCTCTCTATTACTGCCAGCTGTTCCCACTCCCGTGTGCCATCTCCCCGCTCCTCACCCAGGTGTGATCAATTTGTGGATCCAGCAATGCACGTACTTAAGGAGCCTTTTTCCAGTCATGCATTGCTGGGTCATTGCACTTCATATACGATCAGCGCTCATCGTATGAACTATTGAAGTATTATCTGTGTATGTTCCTTCCCCAGTATTCTCACCCAGACTGTGGAGCGTCCTGGAGGACTCCTTGAGCCAATGTGAATTGTATGCACTAGTATTGTTTGTTGGTGCGGTGTTCAATAAATGTGTGTGTGGTGTAAACCAGCGTGTAAATTCTCATCCTTTTTCCCCTCCTCCATGTGCTGTGGAAAAATGCACGAGGAGCTCATGACAGAATGACCCAGCCAAATAACAGGATTTAGCGGGTTACAACCACACATCACTCTTTTTCTATTTTGGAACTGTTTTTCTGGACTAACCTGAATCTGGAGAGCGTCATGCCCTGGTCTCACCGAGGAAGAGGAATGGCAGCGGGGTTTCCCACGGTGGAGGAGGGATGGGCCGCCGAGTTCATCCGAAGCTTTGTGAATGAAGCCCTCGCCGCCCGTGGACCGAAGAAGACGCTGGAATGCCTGGACGGAGCAGTAGGGATCCTGGAAGCACATCCTGGGTTATGGGACTACCCACAGTTCGCCGACCTGCTCTCCACGGTCTGCTAACTCCAGCGCTCTTTCCCTGGTTTGGCGTGGCCCACAGCGCCGAAGTGGAGGACCAGTAACTTACAGACCGTCACCCTCCGTGACGCTTCACCCGCCCCTCCTCCTGCTCCAGCACAGTCAGCACCAGTAGACAAAGGACAGTGTCACCCCACATGGGCACGCCGGGAGAAGCCCCCTCATCGTCAGCTGCCATCACCCTCCCACCTGCTGCGAGGCTAGATGGGACCACCTCGGGAACGCCCACCTCCATTGCCACAGAGACGGCTCCTCCTCCATCTGTTGAAGAGGGCCACATCACCGTGGACACAGAGAGGGATGACAGCTTGCCAGCTGCAGCAGTCAACATCAAAGAACAGAATGACAGGCAAGTGTTTTTTCATTCTATCTATTTTGATGACAATAAACCTTGTCTGTCTCCCGGGGGAGGGGCCCAGTTACAGCAGTCCGCTGGGCTCCCTCTACCAGCTGCAGCTAAAAACTCTTTTTCTACCCCCCTATGTGTCTCCTCCGTTAATTCCTGAGTGCCTGTCGGTCTGAGAACCAAGCCACCAGACGGTGGAGGAGGTGGGGGCCCTGGATGATCCTGCCCAGGGGCCTGCACGGAGGCCTTTCCCTGCAGCCACGCCGGCGGAATCCCCAGCGTTGTAGCCACTGCAGGAGGACAACAGGACTGCTAGCACCATCTTGCCAGCGGCGGAGGAGCACCGTGAGAGGGAGTTCCGAGGACACGCTTCCCCGGCTGCGAGGGATCCATCCCTGGGCGTGTCGACGGACGAGGAGTGGCCAGCTCTGCTCGCCGCGCTCAACCGCCGGCTTGAGGAGGAGCACTGTGAGAGGGAGGTCCGCGGATGCGCTTCCCTGGCTGTGAGGGATCCACAACCCGTGCCTGCTCAACCCCCAGGCTCACCATCGGACGAGGAGAGGGCGAACCTGTTCGCTGTGGTCAACAGCCAGGCCGAGGAGGAGCATTGGGAGGGGGAGGAGCGCCACGAGAGGGAGGCCCAAGGACGCGTTCCCCTGGCTGCGAGGGTGCCACTCCCCGCACCTGCTCAACCCCCAGGCTCACCATCGGACGAGGAGAGGGCAAACCTGTTCGCTGTGGTCAACAGCCAGGTCGAGGAGGAGTATCGGGAGAGGGAGAAGCGCCGCGAGGTACTCCTCGGCACGACGGACTCACCGCCCAGCACGGTGCTCTGTATCCTGGATTATCTGGTTCCCAAGTCGCCCATGAAGAGGAGGAGGAACTCTCGCCACAAGAAGTGGCCTGCCTCGCCGATGACTGCCCTGCCCCTTTGCCCTGAGCCATGCCCTGCTCCATTCCCAGAGGAATTGGAGGAATGCCAGGAGAGAAGAGGAGACATCCCGGAGGCCGTTGGGGAGGTCCAATGCCAAGAGAACAGGCAAGTTTTTCCTCATTTGACTTTCTCTGTTAATGAACAATTTTTCCTGCCTCCTGGCGAGGAGACTCTGGGTGTGCAGTCCCCTGAGCGCTCTGCCCCAGTGGCACGTAGTGTTCCCTCACCCGACCTCACCCAACCCCTTCTATGTACCCCCACAAGCTCACCGGCACCGGATCCAGGTCGCTCGAGGGGAGAGGAACCAGAGGCCCGGGAAGGTCCAGCTCACGATGACGTGGGCCCAGTGGTTCCAGAGGAGATTGACTGGGGTGTAGCACCCGATGGACCAGAGGAACCTGCGCACCCTAAATCGCCAGAGTCCTGGACGGCGGTGGAACCCAAGTTCAGGTAAGTGTGCTCCATTATTGCTATAGTTTTTATATTGATATCACACTGCCCGACTCATGGTGAGGAGGACCCGGGACAGCTTCCAGTAGCCCCCGGGACTGCCTCACCGGGCTCTGCCGGTGACCCTGACCCAGTCTCTCTTTCTCCCACTCTGGGCTCGGAGCCCCCTGACAGGGTCGCCAGAGAGCAACTGATCTTACCAGAGGCCTCTGAGGATCGGAAGGCAGCGCCAGGGGTCAAGGGGAGGACGACCTCCCCCGTTGGGGAGTTCACCGTGGGTGCAGCCCAGCTCCAGACGGAGGTCACCGTGGGTGCTGCAAGGCTCCCACTGGAGTCCATTGCAGGTGCTGCAGAGCCTCAGCTGGAGGTCAGCAGAGCCGGCCCAGTTGGGGTCCATCGCGGGTGCAGCGGAGCCGGCCCGGTTGGGGTCCATCGCACGTGCAGCGGAGCCAGCCCGGTCGGGGCCCATCACGGGTGCCGCCAGGTTTCAAGCTGGGATTACCAAGGGCGGTGCGGATCACCATGAGGTCGCCGGGGTCCCCTTCTCCTCTCGGTCTTACGCCATGAGGGTTCCATCCCTTCGGTCCGGTCACCCACCTGCGAGCTTCCCGGTAGGAAGGCCTCCTCCCTCCTCATCCCACCAGCCCTGATGGATAAATAACGCTGGCCGGCCGCCGGAAGGATTGACTCCCCGGGTCTGGTGGCCCATATGTTCCGGCAGACCGCTGGATTCCGTTCATCGGACATTCTGCTGGGCTGGGACTCTGGGCGGCCTCCTGAGCCCCAATACCCGTGGACTTGGGGGGGTTAATTGTGGTCCCTGGGTGGGGTGCTATGTTCCCACCTTTCCTGTTCCCCCTACCTCCCACCTGGGTTTGTGTTGTTTGTTCCTGTTGGGGGAGTGGGGGTTGGGATGTTTCTTTGGGTGTCTGGGTATCCACCCCTTAAAGGGCGGGCTCTGTCAGGAGCCGAGCCGGTTTGGTTTCCCCCGGCTCGGTCCTGGCCTCTCTGTCGGTGTGTGCCACATTGTATGTACGTTAATATGTATTTCTGTGTGCTCTGCCGTACCCATAGCCACTGCTTTCTGGCCAGCAGTGGTGAGGCAGCCTCTTGGGCTCATGCTGGAGTGAGCGCTGTCTAACTGTCTGGCGGTCGGACCACGCCCCCTCTCTATTACTGCCAGCTGTTCCCACTCCCGTGTGCCATCTCCCGGCTCCTCGCCCAGGTGTGATCAATTTGTGGATCCAGCAATGCATGTACTTAAGGAGCATTTTTCCAGTCATGCATTGCTGGGTCATTGCACTTCATATACAATCAGCGCTCATCGTATGAAGTCACGTCAGAGGACTGTGTTCACCTTTGTGCTTATTCGGACTTACTCGGACAGCTCCAGTCTCGTGAGTATTATATGTGTGTGTTCCTTCCCCGGTATTCTCACCCAGACTGTGGAGTATCCTGGAGGACTCCTTGATCCAATGTGAATTGTACGCACTAGTATTGTTTGTTGGTGCAGTGTTCAATAAATGTGTGTGTGGTGTAACCCAGCATGTAAATCCTCATCCTTTTTCCCCTCCTCCGTGCGCTGTGGAAAAGTGCATGAGGAGTTCATGACACAACTGGCTCAGAGAATAAAAATAAAGCTGCTAGAATGGCTCAGTCAGTCACCTGACCTGAATCCAATTGAAAATCCATGGAATGAATTGAAGATCATAGTTCATAGAAGACTACCACGGAGCCTTCAAGATTTGAAGACAGTTTGTGTGAAAGAATGGGCTAAAATCACTCCTGAGCAATGCCTGCCCCTAGTTTATCCATACAGGAGGCGTCTGGAAGCTGTTATTACCAACAATGGCTTTTCTATTAAACAGCAAATGAATTTCACCAAGCATGTTCAATACTTATTTGCTGTGTCATTCCACTTTATTAAATACTGTATAACTTGTTTTGTGAACACAGTTGCCTTGATTTCTTTGTTTGTAAAGATTACTTGGGTTGTTACTGATATCTGGTGAAAATCTTAGCTCAATGGCTCCATCAGAAATACGTTTAATAAGAAAAATGTTGACATGTTCAATACTTATTTTCCCCACTGTATAATATTAAACTTCTGTTAGTATATCCCATACCAACATTAACACTGGAATTGCAATTTAGCTATCACCAGCAGTGTGATATCCATTCTGGAGCTGCTTTGCAATTAATACTGACTTTTAAATATAATCTTCAAAACTATTTAGGTACTATATGGACATAATGGAAAAAGCATCAGTGGGGATGCTCTTCTTATTGCTCATAATACTCTCATGGCCGTCTTATGCCACACTGTCACCACTAGATTTCATGTTTTTTATGGCATAGTCCTTCAAAAATAACCTGTGTTTTTACAAGCTATTTTATAGTCTCAATTTCATTTTGCAGTTTATAAGCTGAGTATTAACATGGGGCAAAGATTTAGGTTTGTAAGAAGTACAGTGACATTGTCGAGCAAAATACAGTATGCTGCCTTTAAGGTGACATCTTTTGCAGGGATTCCCATGCATTTTTTTTACAAAATAATGCAAAACTCCATTCTGCACACATAACAAAGACATGGCTGTAGAAAAAGAGGGTATGGGTACTGGACTGACCTGGTTGTAGCACTGACCTGACCTATACCCTAATAACAATTTTGAAACTAATAATTTTATAACACCCGCAACATACTATTGTACATCTTAACATTAGTTTGCAGGATGAATGGAACAAAGTTTCAACTGAAACACTTTATGTTTGGTATCCTCAGTAATGAAATTAGTATATCAAAGTGTTTAATGCTTTACCATCCCAATTTTTTCGAAGGTGTCTAAGAAGTCTGCAATGTAGGAATTGATTACTATGGACACGCTGAAGAGCGAGGGATTACCTTTGGACAGAAATAGATTATATGGATTAGTATTCCTTTGGTTCTGTTTTGACATTGTTTATTTCTTGTGGCTATTGAGGTACTGAGGTTCTACATGTAAGCCAGACACACTGATTTTTCTCCAACTGTGCAACTGAAATGAAGAAGAGAACTACCATGCTAGTACCAGTGCAAAATGGCAAGAACTACTAGGCACAGTGAGATGGCTTTTTGTAAATATGTTCACAGAAGAATGACAACCATTTAAACTTTGGTATACAAAGGAAGTGCATGTGGGTGGCCCTCTCCTAATAACACTTCTTTTATAAGGGAGTTGATGACATATTAGACCTCATTAAGACTGGAAGAACAGGCTAGCTGCTGTACCCTGTCTGCGGCAACAGCTTTGCAGGTTTGCAGCTGCGGTGAAAGTGTCACTTTGGTTCTTTGCACAGTGATTGTGGTTCAGAATTTTCCACCCATTTTTCAATTAATCTCTGGTTCCCTGTTATGCTTGTTCCCCATACTTCGACCAAATGACTTCCCACAGAGTGATGGACACAGTATCGCACAGCTGTTTGACATGTAGCTCAAGGTGACAAGGGGATTTGCACATCACTGGTTTTATTTCCTCCGACAGTGACTAATGGGGAATAAACAATGTTGACTATTAAGTTGAAATGCAATGTTGTGTTGAGGAGCCTTGGCTCATGGTATTTATAAGGACATTACTTTGATATGTACTAGC
The DNA here is from genome assembly GCA_020510985.1 of Pholidichthys leucotaenia. Classification (NCBI taxonomy): domain Eukaryota; kingdom Metazoa; phylum Chordata; class Actinopteri; order Cichliformes; family Pholidichthyidae; genus Pholidichthys; species Pholidichthys leucotaenia. Next base: position 267,402,166 of record CM035848.1, on the reverse strand, counting down.
CACCTCACCCCAATAGATCCTGCCTACCTCTGCAAGAAGACATCACGGCACGAGAAAAGAAAAGAAAAGAAAAGCTCAAGACACTGACCCAACTTCACCAACTGTGGCATCAGTAAGTAGTCTAAATTGGGGCACATTTACAAAGAAAAAAAATGTACAAGAAGGCTACAGTTTAAAAACAGCACAGAGACAATTTTTGGCAGCAACGGTGAGCTTGATATCCTTTAAATTTACAGTATTTCTAATATTAAGTATTGCTGTCACCAACTTTCCCCGACAGTAGCAGAGACTTGCCATCAGAGCCATGCATTTTAAAAATTAATCAAAGGTTTGTAGTTAATTGGTAGAGTGGCAACAAAATAATTAACAGTTTGCACATTAATTTGAGGATATTTTCCAATTGAATAGTTGAAACCACTTAAAGCACACTACAACGGGGCTTCATGAAGCCAGGGCATATCTCTCTGTTCAGCTCTTTGCGCTGATCTTTTTATTTTTTCACCTCCCCCTTGGCCCCTTGAGGGTGAAGGGGTAGGGGTAGGAATGAGAAGTGGGACGGATCCCAAATCTACCTGTACTTCACTCTCACATTACAAATGTTTTTCTCTACTGTTTTACAGGAGCTAACTCCAATAATTACAGCCATTGTTAGATGACGGAAGCGGCAGGGGATGTACCTACTGTTTTGTGTAACGTTTTGTCTTTTTTCTGTTGCAATGATCATATGAAAAGTTGTTTTCCACTCTTGACCGTCACTATTTAATAAACAAAAAGACACAATTTGAACACAAATCACTGGAGACAGCAAAAACCAGTTTTGGCAATGCAAGAATGCATTCAAAGCAGCACACAGATCGAAACGAGCGGATTAAATGTAGGTTTAGTCTCCCAGCTTCAAGCAGAACGGTCACTAAGTTCCTTTACCAACACCTCGACTGAGTGGATTAAAGTAAGTAAAATTAAATATAGTTAAATGTAATTTTAGAATTGGTGTCCTAGTACCCAGTGATATAACCTGTAGCTCCATCTCCTCATCAGTCCACAATGGCTGCAATGTAGAGAGAGACCCACAGATCCTAAGCTCCGCTGTGTCGGGGGCGTGCTTGATTACTAAAACATGGAATGGTACAGAATGTTCCGTACTTGCAGAACATGTTCCGTACGTGTGGGATGTTCTGTATGGGACATCTTGCTAGCGGTCTTGCCTGCTGTCAGTTTTATGTGCCTTAAGTATACGTTCCGTATGTATGGAACATTCTGTACGTACGGGACATCCTGCTCCTGTTCAAGCCTGCTGTCAGTCCTAAGTGCCTTACATACACATTCCACATATATGCAGCATGTCTGCCATGTGTTTACTTACACTGGAGTGAAAAAGTGCGAAAACCTCCAAAACTTTAAGTGTAACTCTTGATAATGACTCTAGACAGTGTTGCAACAAATTACCTTTATTTGAGAAGCAGGACTCTGACTCAGAGATGAGTGGGACAACACGGCTGGGATCGGCGGCGCACTCCCACAGCTGATGCTACCACCCAGCCGGTGTACGCACAGGTGGACTATGAGACTGAGCCAACACTGTTGAGTTGGACAACAAGCGTGAACACGACCAAGTGTGTGGCTGTGCTGAGCTTCAAGCACGTCCCAGAGATCGTAGGAAGGCAGGGTGAGTGGGTGTTGTCCATTTGGCTAGAGTTAGTCAAAATTATGACCGAACTTACGAGCTCATGTTTAGTTGCTAAAAGTAGCTCAGTGAAACTTGGTCAGAAGATTGTTTTGCACTGTTACTCTGGGTTAAATGAACATATCAGTTTGTCCCACCTGCAGTGGCTATCACATAATTTACTGTTTTGGTGTTCTGGGTGGAAAAAAAAATTGACAGACAAGCCACTTCACAGTAGAAGAATACATAATGCTAATTTCAAGGGTAGGTGAAAAAGATGTTTTAATAGCAAAACACATGCACATCTGTTTACCCTCACCAGGTAATCGGCCTTGCCAGTTAAACTGATACACCGGTAGCTGTACGGAACATGTTACATGCAGACTGTGGCTGGTGACATAGAATTGACAGCAGGCAGGACTGGTAGCAAGACAGTCATGTGTGGGACATATGTGGTACATGTACTATACACATGTTCCGTACCATACCGTTCCATTCCATGTTTTAGTAGGCACTGGAATGCACCTCCACCGGTAATGGTTTTTGATGTTAACATTGGGGTCATTAGCTTGGCCTATAGTTTAAGCTCTTAACCCTTTGACATCCATTTGTGGACATAAAAAGCGCCCTCACTGTCTATGTTGCAGTGCTGAGCCTGCCATGTGATGTGTCATGTGATGTCATAAACCCCCCCAGTTGTACTAAGTATTGCACCTCACAAGGTGGCAGACAAGTATAACTTACTGTTCTTGCCTTGGAGGACCAGTAGTGCCCATATACCCCCCCCCCACACACACTTCCAGAAAAGAAGAGTTTGTAAACAAATGTTGATTGATCACAAGACGGATTGCAAGATGGAGGAGGCATTTGCTCCCAAATTTGCCAACTATGATTCTAAAAAGAGATTATTTAGCTTATGAAGGTAAATATCTACTTTTTTTTATAACAGAGGCTGGTCAAAGCTGGTTTATTTGCACCTGCCATCAACCCCCAGCACCATGTGACTGGACAGAACAATCGCGCTGGTTCCCGGTTGTCATATGAGATAAACTGCTTCTGAATAAAAGCGAAATTGCGGTGGAATAATCATAACAGTTTCTGGATGTGGAAGAGAAAGCGAAAATGACTGACAGTAGACAAAATAACGACCAGGATGGACGAAAATGGACGAAGCATGCCACCTGGCCAGCGGTAAGTGAGGAATTTCTTTGTTTGGTTACATTGTAACTGATTTTCTGGTTCATATACTTTAAAGATAAGATAGCTAAATGCCCAAAACAACAAACGGTGAAAAAAAAAAATCCTTTGTGTAAATATGTCCAAAGTCCGCTTTTGACTGAAAGTTATGTAATTCGATATGGCTGCCGTGGCATTATGCAAATTAGATGCGTAAATTTATTCATATCTCAAACTTTGGATCATATTCTAAATCTTTCTAATTGACAGAAAGCCATTATCTCTTACCACTTTCAAGTTATTGAAAGTACTTGTAGGATGTCACTATTGAGATGGTGACATCCTACAAGTACCTGGGTGTTCATCTGAACAATAAACTAGACTGGTCACACAATACCGACGCACTCTACAAGAAGGGACAGCACAGGCTGTTCCTACTGAGGAGGCTCAGGTCTTTTGGTGTACAAGGGGTGCTCTTGAAGACATTTTATGACACGGTGGTGGCATTAGCCATCACTTTTGAAGTGGTTTGCTGGGGCAATGGCACTACAGCAGCCGATAGGAAGAGACTGAACAAACTAATCAAGAAAGCTAGCTCTGTCCTGGGGCAACACCTTGGCCCAGTGGAGGAGATAGGAGAGAGAAGGATGGTGGCTAAACTGTCATCTCTGCTGGAGTCCGAGTCCCACTCTATGCAGGACATACTGGACGCACTGAGGAGCTCATTTAGCAGTAGACTACATCATCCTAGATGTGTGACCGAGAGGTTTCGCAGGTCCTTCCTACCTACGTGTAACGGAGTCAAAAATGCACTTTAAGTATTTCTTTTTATCAGTTATGTTTTTCTTTATGTTGTTGTGAATTTTATTTTACTTGAGTGTTTTATTTTGGCAGTACACTTCTCACATCCGCTCTTTCTGTACCTCCGAGGCTCCGGTAGTCAGTCTTTCCCCACAGTATCGCGTTGCTTTGCTGTGGGTAAGTTGTGTCCAAAACGCTGCTGGCATTATATAATTGTATTGTTCGTTAGTCTTATCATTTAAACTGTAACCTTAGTTTGTAATTGTTCCTTATTAGTTTGTCATGTCACTGTAGTGTATTTTTTTTTTGTTATTTGTGTTATAAATAAGTGTTTTATAGATGTTTCGGCGCACATTGGGAGTCCGGTGGGCGCCATTTTTAGGGTTTCGCGCCGATATAGGCTCAATGGTGACTCCAGCAGCCTGTGCCGTTGTGTAATTTACGTTTTTGTTAATGTAGGAGCCTGTGTGGGATCGAGGTACAGACGGAGCGTGATGCGTTTTATTTTATTTCATCTACAGGTATGTTTGTTTTTGAAAAATCTTTTTATTTGTAATGTGATTTATTTTTATTTTTTTGTTTGTATTGTAAACTTATTTTAGAGCTCCTTTCCACACAGTATCACGTTGCTTTGCTGTGGGAGCCTGTGTGGGATCGAGGTACAGATGAAGCGTGATGCATTTTGTTTTATTTGTCTAACAGGAGAAATAAATTGTGGAAACAGCAGTCTGGTGTCATCATGGTCCCTATGCCGCACACACACTTGCATTAATGTTCCCGATCACAGCCGCTTAAGGGTGTCCCAAAAGAAGAACCATTACTCTTGTGACGAGATCCGTTACATACGGCTGTCAGACTGTATAACCTAAGCAGGGCTGCTCGCAGAGATAGCAAAAAAAACGTGATGACCTAATAGTACTGAATGAAAAAGACGCAACAGACTTACACAAATGGTCCCCTCCAGTATACAACTAGGACAATATCAGTCGCTATGGAGCGTGACAATATGTATGGGTACATATTCATACCATAAAGGGTAACTAAATAGACGGATATGCTGTTTAGTCCATCTAGCTACAATACTCTGCACTGTGTATATATATATATATTCATATATTTGTGTGTACGTATGTGTATTCACTGCTCTTATTTTTTTTAATTTTCTTATCTTCTAAATTATTGCTCTGAGCGTTGCTATCCCTGTGCTGTTGCAATCCTGGAATTTCCCCATTGTGGGACTAATAAAGGCTTATCTTATCTTATCTTTATAGCTTTGGAAATCTCTGACATCTGAACTGAATATTTTGTTGAAAAAAAAAATCTTGACCACCAGGGGGAGAGGAGAAAACGGTGCAATGGAGTGCCATACGCAGTTATTTTAATTTTAAACTTCATAACTAAGAGTTATGTGCTACCACAGCAGCCACTTGGAGAGTATGTTAGTCCATTAAACTCCTAAATCCTTCCTGCTAATAGTACTGACCCGATTCTGTCAAGCATCTCTGTCCGCTACACACTCAGAGAATCTGTGTAAACTGTGTGGTCTCAGCTAGGGAAACACTTTGTGCAGTAAAGGAGTATGCATTTCATATGAAGTTTGGAGTGTTGGGCTGTGCATTTAGATGATAACAGGGATACTCCTAGAATTAAATTGGGTGAAGATGAAGTTGGGAGGGTGTTATCTTTCCACTCAGTTCAAAGGAGACAAATCAAATCAACTAATTTAAGAGCTACCAAGACCAAGGCAGAAATAAACAACGTCAGGATGCAGGATTTTTTTTTTTTTTAGTTTTTCCATTCATAGCCAGATACTAAAATTGATGAGTAAAAGCAGTGAAACAGTGAAAACTTCTTTTGTCCCCTTCAGCACAATATAGATATTGTGTTCTCAATATTCAGAGTTATTGTGGCTATCCCTATAGGGGGCATGCACATGAGCTCTTTGAACAGAACTCATGGCAGTTAAAAAACGAGGGGCAAAAATGAATGGAAGCATTAGGGTGTATACTGTACATTAAAACACAAAAAAATACATATAGAATTCAATCACAGCAGTACACAGAGTACTGTATCTGCTTGCACTGTGGAGAGCTAATCTTCTCATTCCATCTTGCATTAATTGGCAAAATTAAATAAATACATAATTAAAGGCTCTGAGTCAGTTCACACTTACCATGTGCTCCATGGTCTTTACCCACACACCACCACAGTCAAGTAAATGGTGTGGTATTAACATGTAAAGTTAAAAAAAGGCACTCTGTGCACTGTTGTGACTAAATATTTTGTATGATTTTTACGTTTCGCTGCATACAAAATAAAGCTTCACATATGATTGCCACTCAGTGCTGTGTTGCTATGGTAACTGTCCAGTAGCTGCCAAGAATTCTGTTCCAATGGATCCCCTCTATACCAGAGTGGTGGCCTACTGATTGCACATCTGCCCCACAGCCGGGAAGGTGTGGGTTCAAGCCCATGTTGGGTCATACCAAAGACCATAAAAATGGTACCTACTAGCCTGACGTTTAGCATAAGGGTAAAGGAAAGTTGTCTACCCAGCAACAGGAAGAAGCACAAAGCCAGTATACTCCTTTTGCCTGGGTAAAGGGGGAGGGTTGTATCAGGAAGGGTCTCCAGCATAAAATCCTTGCCAAATCAAATATGCAGACCCATGATGTGGTGACCCCCAATAGGGAGCAGTCAAAAGAGTCAAGCCCTCCTATAATATTACAGCAGGATATGATTAGATACTAATTGCATCACCTTTGGGCTTTAGGGACCCCAATGTAAGTTTTAAGCTTATACTTACTTTTTTTGTTCTAAATGGAAAAGGGGCTGATATGCAAACTGCAGAGGGTCCAGCCACGTCTTCACCTGTGGCCTCAGGTGGGCTAAGACAAGCCTCTCAAGGACCTTCATCACATGAGATGTGAGGGCAGCAGGACGATAGTCATTCAGGTCTGATGGAGATGACTTCTTGGGGACAGGAACTAGGCAGGATGTCTTTCACAGCACCGGTGCTCTCTCCAGACTTAGGCTCAGGTTGTACAGGTGTTTCAGTACTGGAGCTAGCTGGTTGGCACAGGTCCTCAGGATCTTGGCGGAGATGTCATCAGGGCCCACAGCCTTCTGCTGATGGAGTCTCTCCAGCTGTTTCTTAACCTGTTCTGTAGTAACAGTGATATGGGGGGTTGTTGCTGATGTCCTCAGAGGAGGGTGAGGGAGGTGAGGGGAGAGAGAGAGCGAGAGAGAGAGAGGTGCTGCACAGGAGGGTGAGGGTGTTGTGGGGGTGGCAGACAGTGAGTTGAACCTATTAAAAAACAGGTTCAGCTCATCAGCTCTCTCAAGGCTCCCCGATGTCTGCCTGTCTCTCCCCTTACATCCAGTGATGCGTTTCATTCCAGTCCAGACATCCTTCACATTACTCTGCTGGAATTTATCCTCCAACTTCTTCCTGTAATTGTCTTTACACATCCTCAGCATCTCTCTCAGTTCACACTGCACTCTCCTCAGTTCCTCCCTGTCTCCAGACCTAAAAGCTCTCTTCTTGTTAAGAAGTGCTTTCAGGTCATTGGTGATCCATGGTTTGTTGTTGGGGAAACAGCATATGGTCTGAGCTGGCGTGGTTTTCACAGAATCTGATGTATTCTGTAATACAGTCAGTCATGTTGTCTATGTCCACCCCATGTGGTTCATAGAGTACATCTCAGTCTGTCATCTTGAAGCAGTCCTGTAGTGCATCAGTAGCATCCTATGTTCACCTCCTCAAAGTTTGTGTGTAAGCACAAGGGGAACATACTTGGTGGTTAACAGAATCAGGCTGTAATCTGATCTGCCAAGTGGGGGTAGAATTGTGGTGCTGTATGCATCTCTTTAATTGGTATACAGTAGATCCAGTGTTTTATTTTCTCTGGTGGGACAGTAAACAAACTGGTGGAAGTTTGGTTGTGTTTTGCCCAGTGAGACGTGGTCAAAATCACCTGTGATGGCCATAAATGCATCAGGGTGCTGTGCCAGTAAAGTGGCAGTAATGGAGCTGATGGCGTCACAGGCCACTGCTGCATCAGTTGATGGAAGAACGTAAACAGTAATCACAATGGCACACATGAACTCTTGCGGCATATAATAAGGTTGCATACTCACAGCAAGCTGTTCAATTTCCGGGCTGCAGCACCGTTCCTTCACATAAATGTATATGGGATTACACCACCTTTCATTTACAAAAAGTGCCAATCCTCCTCCCCTCCTTTTACCGCTACTTATAACGTCCCTGTTCGACCGGATAGTCTTAAAGCCAGGTATTGCTACGTTGTTGTCTGGGATGTGTGAGTGTAGCCATGTTTCTATAAAACACATGATACTACACTTATGATATTCCCTTTGCATCCTCTGCCTTGTTCCCCAGCAACCTCACGTTACCCGTGATGAACATCAGTACCGCCGGCTTGTGCTTCCTCCTCCTCACCTTGACTCCAGCCCTTCGCTCACGGCATCTCCTCTTCAGCTCATCTGGGATTAGGAGCTTCGCACGGTCAGCAACACTGACCTCCCCAGCGCAATCAGCTAGTTGTGTATGTAAACAATGCAATTGCCCCCACCTCTACTATCCTCCATTGCCCTGAGGAAGGAAAATAAAAGAAAGACCAGGAGAAAAACACAAAAACCTGGTCCAGTTGTTAATCCGAGTCTTACTACCAAGCCCTGATAAAATAAAACACACTAGAATACACAAGAATAAGCTAATAAAGACACAAAGGCACAAAAGCTGCTGCTGTTACAGCCACCTCTCCTTATGGTGCTGGAAAAAAAATAATTTGGTAGCATTGCCTTTAAACTGTATGACTTAGGTCAAACATTTTGGGTATCCTTCCACAAGCTTTTCAAAGTAGCTTGCTGAAATTTTTGCCTATTCCTCTTGACAGAACTGGTGTAACTGAGTCTGGTTTGTAGACCACTTTGCTCGCACACGTCTTTTCAGCTCACAAATTTCCTATGGGATTGAAATCATGGCTTTGTGATGGCAACTCCAAAACATTGACTTTGTTATTCTTAAGCCACTTTGTAACAAATTTTGAGGTATGCTTAGGGTCATTGTCCATTTGAAAGACCCATTTAAACCCAAGCTTTAACTTCCTGGCTAATGTCTTGAGATGCTGCTTCAAATTTTCCACATAATGTTCTTTCCTCATGATGCCATCTATTTTGTGAAATGCACCAGTCCCTTCTGAAGCAAAATACCCCCACAACATGATGCTGCCACCTCCATACTTCATAGTTAGAATGATGTTCGCTCAGCCTTGAAAGCTTCCGACTTTTTCCTCCAAATGTAACAATGGTCATTATGGCCAAACAGTTCAATTTTAGTTTTATCAGACCACAGGGCATATCTCCAAAAATAAAGGTATTTGTCCCTGTGTGCATTAGCAAACTGTAACCTGTTTTATATGTTGCTTTTGGAGTAATGGCTTCTTCCACACTGAGTGGTTTTTCAGCTCATGTCAGTACAGGGCTTGTTTCACTGTGGATAGTGATACTCTTTTACCATCTTCAGCCAGCATCTTCACAAGGTCTTTTGCTTTTGTTCTGGGGTTGACATGCATATTTCACATCAGAAAACATTCATCTCTGGGACACAGAGCCTGTCTCCATCCTGAGCGGCATGATGGCTGGACATTCCTATGGTGTTTATACTTGTGTACAAACACAAATTTTTGAATAGATGAACGTGCCACCTTCAGGCATCTGGAAATTGTAACCAAGGATGAACCAGACTTGTGAAGGTCCATAATTCTCTTCCAAGATATCTTGTATGATTTCTCCTGATTTTTCCATGATGTCGCACAAGGGAGCAGTGTGTTTGACAGGTGTTTTAACATACATCCACAGGTGTGGCTCCAGTTAATTCAAATGTTGTTAATTTACCTATCAGAAGCTTCCAAAGCCATGGCATTATCATCTGTGCTTTCCCAAATTATTTAAAGTGGTAGTAACCTTTTTAATGTAAACTTCTGATATAAAATTCTCTTTAAAATATTTAGCAAGTATAAAATTTATAATAATAACAATGCATCAGATTTATATAGCACTTTATCATAGACACTTTTACAAATAGTTACATTATTCATTCACTCCAGACAGACAATGGTAGTGGCAAGCTACTACTGTAGCCACAGCTGCCTTGCAGCAGGCTGACGGAAACGTGGCTGCCAATCTGCACCAACAGCCTCTCTGGCCACTACCGAACATTTATACACATTCATACCCAGTATTATGGACACTGGAGGCAATAAAGTGTCTTGCCCAGGGACACAACAGCAGGATATCTGGGGAGAGCGGGATTCAAACTGTCAACCATCCAGTTATTGGACAACCTGCTCTACCTCCTGAGCCACTGCCACCCAGGTATGTAGCAAAAAGAAATTATTTGTAATCCCAACTGATCTAAAACAGGAAACGTTTGATCTGATTTAATGTCATACAGTGAGGGGGAAAAAAAAGGTTTTGTGCCTTTTTAAACAGTGCATGTAAACTTTTGGTTTCAACTGTAACTGTGATTAATGACGTGTTGGGAAGGGAACATTATTGATTATGTGTCAGTGCCTAGCTCGTATATCACAGACTTAGCTGAAGCTATTAGGATCATAGTGAACACTTCACACTGTAACCTGCCATGATGGAAGGATAAGTGAGGGGGCGTTTCAAAGGCACACTTGAATGCGTGCACACATGTTCACAAGAAAACTGAGAATTTCTTTGCATTTGGTTGAGTGTACACCAATCAGGCTAATGCTCATAGGGTATGAAAAGTTATGTTTCACACACACCTACACAGCACTGATTTATTTCTCTGAAGCCCTTTTGATGTGGAATTAAAGGGATAGACAGGTGTTGCTAATGACAGTAATAAAGGTTATGTTCCATTTAGAATCTAAGTAATGTTATTAGAGAATCTCATGTTACTTTTCTAATGTATATCAGATATGGCTCCTATGAATTATTTCTATGCTGAGAATGATTTTTATTCATCCATTTCAGTATGGCTGTTAAACATGAGCATACTGCTTATGTGGAGCAATGGTCACAGTACTGCATGGAGGAATATCATGGTTGGTATGCTTTTGGAGCTTCACATTCTGGTGTCTGAGCAAAAGCTGAAAACCTCTGTCTTTAACCACTGATAAAGAGAAATCAAATGCTTTGTGTAGAGGTCAGCCCATGAATCACCAAACACTCACGCTGCTAAATCAGGATTTTTTTTTTTCTTTTTCTTTTGGTTGCTCCCTTTTGGGGTCACCACAGCATATCGTCACCTGATATCTTGATTTGGAAAGGGTTTTTTTTTTTATGCTGGACGTCCTTCCTGATGCAATCCTCTCCATTTCCAGGCTGTCGACAGGCACAGTGAATACACTGGGTTGTGCTTCTCCTGTGGCTAGGTACCCAACTTTCCTTCCCCATTCTGTTATGCTGAGCACCAAGCTAGAAGGCAGGAAGTACCGTTGGTCTTTTTGTATGATCCGACTGGGGCTTGAACGCACAACCTCCCAGCTTTGGGGAGGATACTCTACATCTAGGCCTCTAGTTTGGCTTAATCAGCATCTTGATATGAGACATAAAGGAGAAGTGCTCTTTTGATATTACTGGTTTGTCAAACGTTTGTCTCTTTTGCAATGTGTTATGAAGATATTTAAATGTAATCTAATAGCAGGGATGCAAAATGCCATCCTTGACAAAAGAATTTCACAGGCATCTACTAACACAATTTCTAAAAGTTAAAACAAGTGTGGTGCACTTTTTATATGGATGTTTACTTCAAGAGTGTGTTTGTATAAAATGACTCCAGTTTTATGCTAATATTTGGATTTCATAGAGTGTAATATGAATATATATACGTATGTGATGTACATCTGAATTTGCAAACTCTATTCCAGTCACATCCAAGACAAGCTTTTTTACTCTCCTAAACACATTAGGTGCCAGAATTACATAATGAATCATTAAGACTATTGTCTACAGAGAAATGCTAATGTTGTTTGGCTGTAAAAGTGTCAGGGACTGCTGATTATGCATGCAGCCTCCCCAAACAAACTGGCAGAACCTGATGTAACTGAACAAGAACTGTTGTAAAAATTATTTCAAGCAAAGCAACAAGTGAAGCTTCAGATGGATGTACTTTGACAGAATATGCACATATTCTGATTTTGGAGTCTGACTGATGATCACTGGTACCAAATGTTATCTGTCCAGGACAAACACAAAAACAGATTCCTGGGGCGTCATGTACAAAGACTTGGGCGGATTTCCTACTGAAAGATGACTTATGTTTAAATGAAGAAAATGCCGTAAGCAAAAAAAAAAAAATAAATAAAAATCCAGATGTATGAAACAGTGCATACACAGGAATCCAAGCACATTTCCTTTGTACATCCCAATCTACTTGAAATTGAACGCATATGAGGAAATACCAGACTCTTCCCTTGACACCCCTCCATTTAAATATGCATTTAGATGCAAATAGATATACATATACAAGCCCTGCACGTTTGATTCTCCTCTATCAACTATCAAAAATAATGGATATAATGGAATTTCACGGACTGTGAGCTGGAGATGCTCCTGAATGAGTGTAAAAACATTTTGTTGCATAAAAACATTTTGCTGGGCACACTGTCCTCCGGCATTAGCGCCAAATGCAAGAGGAGTGAATGGGACAGTGTGTGTGCAGCTGTCAATGCTGTGGGGTTGGAGCAGCGCACACCCACAGGAATAAAAAAGAAATGATCAGACATAAAGGGGGAGGTGAAGCGGAGGACAACTGCCCTTTGCCAAAATGTGGCCAAAACAGGAGAGGGGCAAGGGGAGGCTGAATTCAGTCCGTTTGAGCAGAGAGTTGCCAGTCTTGTGGGTGACACTGCCCTCACAGGAGTGGTGGCAAAACATGTCGGGCACTCAGATTTCCCTCAAGGTAAATAAAACTTATTTGTATAACTCAAATATGCTCATTTTACGGGTAATTCAATAGCCTGCTCACAGCCCTATAAGATTAGTTTCCTGTTTTCCTTTATTCAGAGAGGGATGAGAAAGAGATGTTTATTTAACTTTGACATGTTTTGACTGATGTCTACAGTCCTCAAAAGAGTCAGCTGATCGCTGCGATTTGTGCCCAGCCAGGTGGATCGGCTCACTGAATAAAGGACAACAGTAATGAAAAAGAAGAAAATACTGTATGAACCTATTTAGTGGATAGCCACCATCACCTATCAGTTGAAAGCAGATCATATTAGACTCAACAAGAACATATTTTATGCCCAAAATGCAAATCTCATCCTTTATAGTTACGTATGGATTACACACACTACTATTGTAAATGAATGCAGAAGTGCGCCGGGGCAAGGGTGAAACTGTTTAAACTGCATTTTAAACATTACATATGTATTTATTGACATAACTACTGTACACACAGAGGCAATTGGGGGCTTGGAAGAATGCTGTGAAACTGAAGTTTAATCAAGCAAAAAAAGGCAGTCACTTACTCAAACCATTGACTTGTAATGAAGCCTTGAAGACAGGGTGATATTTGGGGGCGCACAGGCGCGTTGAACATGAGGTGGGTTATTATTAGGACAATCACATGAATTTACTCACCAAGAAGCCACCCACCCCACACAGTGCAAGCTTGTAGTTTGTTCCCAACAATGCTGTTCATTAGAATGAATGACTTGTGCATTGAACCAGGCCACCTGGCAACAATGTTGGATAGTCGCATTTGCGCATCACATATAATTTGTACATTGATAGAATGGAAATGTTTCCTGTTAACATACTCATATTCATCTCACGAAGGTGATTTTATAGCAATGTGTGTGCTGTCCATAGCTCCGATTACATTAGGAAAACCAGCTTTCACTGCAAATTGTGCTTTGATGTTGGCCTGTTACACTGCATTGTATGGGAATATGATGTACCTGGGTGATAGCTGGATAATGCCATCCCACACATCTGGCATAGCTTGGCTCAGGGTCAACTGGGAAATTCCTGATCAGACTGCCAGCTCCATCTGGAGTGAAAAGCGCTATATAAGTGCAGGTTAGTTAGTTAGTTAGTTAGTACCCCTGTTTCCAGGAACCCCAGTGTTGTCAGCGCCTGCACTGGGATGGGCAGCGCACGGCTTCTCGCCGTGTCACATTCCAAGAGCGGCCATAGCTTTGAGCATAGTTCCACAAGGACCGCCTGTGGAAACCTAAACCGGCTGACAAGCCAGTCATCATCCTGAGCCTGAAAATCTCCTCCATCTCGAAATACCCTTTCTTTTCTCACTGCACGATTTGCAACATCCTCTAATAATGCTAACATCATTGTTGTTAGAGGCATTTTCTGCACTTCTTTGCACTTACTTTTATATCCACTCATCTAATTGTGCACACGTGGATGTTTGTGCATCATGTGACTCTGGTGTGTACAATGATTTTCACGTCATTATCAGTCTCCCAACATCACCTCTAAGTGTCGCCAATGGACCAATAACAGTAGAAAAATACATACACCAGCCATGAAGTTGTAGTGGGGCTGCGCATATTTCCACGGTCATTTCATTGTTGATATATCTGAAATTTTGCGTGGAAAAGGACGTACGCCATGTTTTTGTGCATAAGTACCCTTTGTACATGAGGCCCCTGGTCTTGTACCCATCATCTTTCTGTTATTTGGCTCTTCAATAACACTTTTCCAAAATTTATTATCCCGGGTTTGCCATTTTTTTTCTCCAAACTAGTTGCTATGTCTGTAATTTGGCTTAGCTAAGTCAATTAATTTGTTTATTCCGTTTTTTGTTTCAAGCCAGGGGTATTGCACACCAAACATCTTTTATTAACCAAAGTATTTTTAGTAGGTCAACCTACATAACATTATAAAAAGATCCAAACCATATACTGAGCAGTCTTCAAGCAAAGCCACAGTTTTTTTTATGAAGTGAATACTAATGTAACTCTATGGGTTTTGTAGATCTCTTCTCATATCATTTCTTTTTCTTCATTTTTTTTCAAACAAGTGCTGCAAACAAGATTTAAGAAACTTTACTGTCATTCCACTTGGGACTGCCACAACATCAGAATTTTTTTTTTTCTCCACAATCAGCATTATCATGACAACATTCACATAAGTCAAACTGAATTTTACCCTTTTTATTGCTTTTTTGGGGAGAGGGAGAATGTTTGTATAATTGTACAAAAGTGTACAACAACCACAATTAATTCAATTCAATTCAACTTTATTTATATAGCGCCATTTCACAACAACAGTCATCTCATAGCACTTTTAATTGTAGGGGAAACCCCCACAATTGCAGAAAGACCCCAGCAATCAGGCGATCCCCTGTGAGCAGCACTTGGCGACAGTAGAGAGGGAAAAACTCCCTTTTAACAGGAAGAAACCTCCAGCAGAACCAGGCTCAGGGAGAGGCCGTCATCTGCTGCGACTGGCTGGGGGGTGAGGGGATAGAGAAGACAAAAAGAACAGACATGTATAGTGCAAACAGCACAATGACGAGGACTCAATCTATGGGAGAGTACAAACAGATGTTAATGACCAGCAAAAATGTTTCACTGAGAGTGAAAAAAGGAGTGAGGCCCAGTGCATTATTGGAGGTCCCCCAGCTGTCTAAACCTATTAGTAGCATAACTAAGGGAGGGTTCAGAGATACATGATCCCTCCCTAATTGTAGGCTATATCAAAAAGGAAGGTTTTAACCCTATGCTTAAAAACAGAGATCGAGTCTGATTCCCGAATCCAGATTGGCAGCTGGTTCTAAAGGAGAGGACCTTGATAACTGAAGGCTCTGCCTCCCATTGTACTTTTGGAGATTCTAGGTATTACAAGTAATCCAGCATTTTGGGAGCATAGTGCTCTGTTAGGATAATAGGGTAGTATCAGATCTTTAAAATAAAAAGGGGCCTGATTGTTTAGAGTTTTGTAAGGGAGAAGAAGGATTTTAAACTTAATTCTAAACTCTATGGGAAGCCAATGAAGGGAGGCCAGAACTGGAGAGATATGATCTCTCTTTCTAGTACCTGTTAAAACTCTTGCTGCAGCATTTTGGATCAACTGAAGACTTTTTAAAGATATTTTAGGACAACCTGATAATAAAGAGTTACAATAATCTAATCTAGAGCTAACAAAAGCATGGATCAGTTTCTCAGCATCACTCTGAGACAAGATGTTCCTAATCTTGGCAATATTATGCAAATGATAGAAGGCAGTCTTAGAAACAAATTTAATATGTGAAATGAAAAACAGATCTTTATCAAAAATAACTCCAAGGTTCCTCACAGAACTATTCAGAGAAAGAGTAACTGCATCCAAACTACGAGTTTGATTTGGAAAGGTATTTCTGTGGAAATGTGAAAATGACGAGGCAGAGTTTATCTCACGAGTCAGGTTTATTCACATCTTCCAACATCAGCAAAGCAGAGAGAGAAAAAACACAGACATTCGTCCTTTATATATCCAGGACCTTCAAAGCTCACAGTCACATTGCATTTAATTACAAACATTCGTCCTTTATATATCCAGGACCTTCAAAGCTCACAGTCACATTGCATTTAATTACAAGTAACAATGCCTCTTTCCTTAAATCCTATAACATCCTCCTCACAGTCTCTGGCAGACCAGGAAATCCCCCATGGCCATCTCTTGCATACCAAAGACTAAATTTTCACATCCTCCTGTTATCTCCAAGGAGACCCGGTTCTTTGTTCTACTCTGAGATGTGAAGCTTAAAGTGATACATATGTGTCCCACATTTCTAAGGTTTTTTGGACCAATTAGAATGACTTCAGTCTTATCTGAATTTATAGCAGGAAATTACAAGTCATCCAAGCTTTGATTTCCTTAAGACAGGCTTCTAACTTGGCTAATTTATTACTATCATCTGGCTTCAATGACAGGTATAATTGTGTGTCATCTGCATAAGAATGAAAATGTATACAGTGCTTTCTAATAATGTTGCCTAACAGAAGCATATATAAACTAAAAAGAGTAGGGTCTAGCACAGATCGCTGTGGAACTCCACGAATGAGCTTTGAATAAGCGACTTTCGCATTCCGAGTGCGCATGTGCGGACTCTGCGACCCAACATCCGGTTCAAAGGTCAGGACTACCAAACATTCCACTAGCCGCCTTGCCTTTGTATAGAGACAGTACTGTCACACCTGAACAATTGCCGTTTAAAGTCTGCTTCAAGCTTTAAATCGCTGTTATGCCAGGTGCACATTGTGCCGTAGTGAAGTGTGGGAACGGCATGTATCATCTAGAATAGTGGAAAAAGCAAACTTGCATCATACATGTGTGTAACTTTGGGATCAGCGTGTGCACATGTCCACCACCATTCACGTTATATACAGTACATTCCCCACGGAGCTGAAAGATCCGGATGGACATAATTGTTGAATTAAAACAGTAAGTCTATATTATAACATAATTAAATAGTGTTGTGTATTGTTCAAGTTCTAGCCTAATTGGCACGAGTCTAAACCCTGAAGTAGTAGGTACGGACAGGCAGGCCTGGATCGAGGATATAGTTCTTTGTATATTGGTAATGAAACTTGATCTCCACACACGTAATTAAGGCAATTGATAAGTAGGCTGGTATAAAATAAAATTGCAAATCATTGAAAACGTGTGGTACTTAAACTATAGTAGTATTGACCTATAGATCTAAGTAATCAGGCTATGCCTTGTAGTGAAATTTACTCAAAATGACAAAACCAAAGTTGAGCTGACAAACCACTCGCTTACCTTCTTTGTAGTAGTTTCAGAGTCTCGCAAGTAAGGGTGCTTGGTCCTTTGACAAAAAAAAATCTGCTATGTCAGCATACATACGGGGGGGGGGGGGGCATTTTGGCCATTTTCTGCAACGTGGCCGCGAATGCAAGTGCAACTAGTTCATCCTTGCATTTGCGGGTACAACCAGGAAGACCCCTACGCATACAATATGCTTGTAGATCAGGAACTTTCCATAAATTAAATGTATCGATAGAGCATATTTGGTAGCCACGTTCCCATGATGCTTTGTGCGAGCCGAGATGCGAAAGTCGCTTATTGCAACAAAACTCATTATTGACATGAACAAACTGGAACCTATCAGATAAAATAAGATCTAAACCACTGCAACAAAGTTCCATTAAGTCCAACAAAGTGTTCTAATCTATCAAGTAGAATATTATGATCGATAGTCTCAAAAACTGCACTAAGGTCGAAAAAGGACAAGTACAGAAACAAGTCCATTATCAGGTGTGATAAGGAGGTTATTAGTGACCTTCACTAAGGCTGTTTCAGTACTATGACGAATTCTAAACCCAGATTGATACTCTTCAAATGAACCATTTCCCTGCAAGTGGTCAAATAATAGCGAAGCAACAACTCTTTCTAAGATTTTTGAAATGAAAGGGAGATTAGAGATGGGTCTATAGTTAGCTAAAACTCCGGGATCCAGTGTTGGCTTTTTGAGTAAGGGTTTAATTACAGTAGTTTTAAAAGCCTGCGGTACATGGCCTAATGTTGATGAAGAATAGAGCTACCAATAAATGGGAAGACTTCTTTAAATAACCTGGTAGGAATATGGTCTAAAGGCGCTTTTCCACTAGCCCCACTCAGCCCCGGTTTGCAAACCCGGCTCTACTCACTTCGGTTCGGTTCAGCCTCAGTTGCTTTTCAACTACTGCTGGCACACCTGCTGTGGGTGGGATTTGTTCAACAGCAGGCGGCGCCACACCCTCGTGATGTGAAACACACGCGACTGAATCCTCCACAACAAACATGGCTGATGACTAGGACAGAAGGAAGGAGGAATGACTGTGACATGAAACTGGTTAAATCTATGATGCTGACTTGTTGTGCTCTGCACAATCTGTGTGAGAGTCATGGAGAGACGTTTGACACTACATTGGATGATGCAGTAGATGAACCAGTGGTGGCAGCGGCACAGAGCAGAGGAGCAGGGTGGTGATATTGTAGCGAACTCAATATAAGCACCCTACTTGGCTTGATAAGTGGGTTGACCCTATTGGTGACACAGGTAGAGTGTGGGACTCCGGAGCGGGAGGCGTGAGTTCAAACCTCCCGGTGGGACATCACCATGTCAAGCTGCACATTACAATATAATACGTGATGCGATACTTGTCTAATTTGTCCACATTTATGTGCATACATATTTCAAAAATGTTTTTTGTAAATAAAATGTTGTGCATGGTCCATCTACCTGTCCTCTTGTTCATAACGCTTATCTGTTAAGAAGGTGCAAAGCCATCAGCCTAATGATGAGTCCACACCTCTCACTGTTGTGATAATTGCTCACGCTGAGCGCTCTGCCTGCCCGTACGCTGTGGGGGTCACACACGACGTGTTCCTCCCCACACTCTCAATTTTTTTTCCCGTATATTTTTCTCTTTGGCGTACAGAAATGGCAATACGCCCGTATTTGCTAAAATTGCATTTTCCCCGTATTAAAATACGGCGAAACCATATCACTTGACAGGTATGTAATTACATGCAGAAACACCGCACAGGCCATCTTCACAAAAATCCAGCTCGACAAGCCACTTTTGCTTAGGTGGAAATGCAAATTGAACTATAAATCATGTGCTGATACATGTCATATTTTCCCATGTAAAGGTCTCCCACTTTTACTTACAAATTGATTTTTAATTTTTGGGAAAAGGGAATATAAATTTTGCACTTGTTGGTAACAACAGTTGTGTGCAACAAAAACACAGTTGTGTATCCTTGTCCGATCTGTCTACTGTTATTAGTGCCAAATTTTTGCTAGATTCCTTCTTAATTTATTAAATTTTGACTGGCGATGCAACATTCAACTTACATGTACTTACCTTTATCAGTGTCTACAAGTTCAAGCACACCTGTACAACTGCTTATAACCTAAAAACTGTACCCGTTCAAGAGAAATGGATTCCGCATTGCAAATGTTTAAAATAAAAAAAAAAAAACCTACCAAGACATTACGTTTCGTTGTGTTGTTAAAAATTAAATTACCATTAGAAGGCTATACACCTGACCTGATGAACAGCAGCATGTGGAGTGAACAGAGAATGGAATGTGTATGTAATTATTGGCTTTTCTCATACGGTGTCATAACAGATAAACCAGACTTTTGATGCAAACAATACAATTTTATTCCAGAAGCAAAATTTACAAACAAAAAAACAGACTGGGCGATGACATCTCTGCAAGCTCTTCCCTTCGTAATGCAGCGTCCTGTTCCAGGGCTTCACGCGCATCTGCCCGCACATCTGCCCGCACATCTGCGGCCATCTGTCGCAAATGCTGCATGTACTCCTGATTCTTGCCGCTGGTCATGTTGCCGTTCCAAGAGCCGCATCTCTTCGTCATGCATGTTGACCATCGCTAATGTAAGGTCAGCGATGGAGTTGTCTGTTTTCGTCTTGCCTAGATGGAAAGACAGAAAGGCATGGTCGTTAAAGCTGGATCACTACATATATTATGGAATTACACAGGTGAAAGTCTGTGGTGGAATGTCACTATTATATTATGCTTCATTGCTGTATATAAGCTGAACTGTCATGTTGCTGCCCCTCAGTAGAGCAGATTTTGCAACACGCAGGGTGCTGTCTTCGGCTGCAGCCCCCCTGCAAAACCAAAAAGGATTAAGATTAAGAATATGGATGGATGGATGGGTAATGTTTAAACTAGTTGCTTGTAGTGTGGCCGCAGAAATCTGAATGGGTTAATACAGTCAGCTGACGCGAAGCATTTCAATGAAGCATGCAGTTCATGCACTTTGTCTAAAACAAGAGTTACAACAGCACTTCAATCACCACACCTAAAAACGGTTGTGGAACACCGATAAGTGAAGACCAAAGAATAACCTTTTTGTACATTTAAAAAGACATTTTCAATTAATTAATATGCAGCTACAGGAAATTGCATTAATCAATTTGGTACATAACTTGTTAGGCTCCAGCCCCCCCGCGACCTGTAAAGGATTAAGCTGTAGAAGATGGATGGATGGATGGATTTTCGACCCTGGTTTCCGCTGCTGGACCTGTTTCAACCAAAAAAAAAAATCGTGGTTATTGTGCCTTACCGGCACTTGAACGTGATCCAGATGGAGCTGGTGATGTGGAGTCGATCCAGCTGGCGCTCAGCCAGACGCACACGCAGACGCAGCGCCAGGAGAGTCCGCTGTGTCAGTCATCTCCACTGAGGTGGACCCCTGTGATATGAAATGCGATTCTAGAAAGAAAATGCACGCAATTTAAAACTTAACACCAAAGTGCAACATGTACACAACACTCTCAAGTTTTTAACCGTAATACAATAAGCGTAATTCAGCGTTTTGTTCGCGCTAATACTTAACACAAAGCAAGCGTGAATCTGCAGTTGGCTGCAAAACAATACGCAAGCCTCAGTAACAACCATTACTCACAATCTAACAACCTTCCTATTTCTTAAAAACAGTGAGCTTGGCATAGAACGGATCAAGTGGCGAACAGATGCGCAATATCAAATAAACACTCACCATCCACGGTTTCCAAGGGCCGTGACCGTGACGGTGGCCGTGACAGTGACCGTGTCGAGCCCAATGTCTCTCAGCGAACCACTTCCACTCCTTCCATCCGCTGAACTTCGAGCAATGTGGTCCTTCACTGCTTGGTAATCGCTTTTCAGCTTTTTCAGCTTCTCCCGACACTGTTTGGCAGTACGGATGTGCCCTTGAGAAGCCATCTGCTCGGACACCTGCATTTCGAGTAGATCCGTCCAACTCGCGCTGGATGCGATCGTTGCCTAATATAGAAAGAAAATTGCGCACCTCCTAATATATAATATTAGGAGTATATTATTATATAAGTATATTATACAGTATATTAATATAATATACCGTATTAAAGGGGCGCACTGTGTTCACTGCTGAACAATTACAAATGGCGGTCGTGGAGTAAATTCAGCAGAAAAAGTCGCTTTCATGACGTTACAACCTGACCAATCAGCGGCGACCAGTCTCTTAAAGTCATATCACAGCCATACTCAGCCCTACTCGGCCCGGTTAGACCCTGCCCTGGATCAGGTACAAAAAAAGTACCTGCTTAACCGGTGCTGGGGCTAGTAGAAAAGCGCCTAAAGCGGGCTGAGTGGTGCGGTGTAGGGCCAAGTGAGGCTAGTGGAAAAGCGCCTTAAAAGACAAGTTGAAGGCTTGGATGAGGAAATTATTTTACCTAACTCTAAAAGGTCAATTGGAATAAACGCATCCAAACAGATATCAATTGAAGGAGTTGTAGTAGTTAGTGTATTTAAGTTAACGGTTGGAAGAATCTGACTGATTTTATCTCTGATAGATGAAATTTTATTGTTGAAAAGGTTCATAAAGTCCTGACTAGTAAGCTCTAAGGGAATGCTAGGATTGAGAGAGTCCTGACTCTTTGTCAGCCTGGCTTCAGTACTGAAAAGAAACCTGTGATTTTTCTTGTTCTCTGCTATTAATGCAGAATAATAACTTGGTCTAGCTTTTCTAAGATATTTTTTTTATAAATTAAAAGATAATTTCTCCAAGCTAAATAGATTTCATCGAATTTAGTGGAGCACCATTTTCTTTCTAATTGACGAGTCTTCTGTTTTAAGCTATGAGTTTCTGTGTTGGACCAAGGAGTTAAAAATCTTTGATTAGACTTTTTCTTTCTTAAAGGGGCCAACACATCAAGAGTCTGATGCAGAGACGCTGTAACACTATCTACCATGCCATCAATTACAGAAGGTGCAAACTCTCTATAACTAATTTCCGTTGTGTTGACACATGGTATAGAGGAAACAATCTGCTTAAATTTGGCAGCAACATCATCTGAGAGGCATCTACTGTAGTAATATTTTTCTTTAGGAGCCAAATAGTCAGAAATAGTAAAATCAAAGGTTAACAGACAATGGTCTGACAGTACAGGGTTATGAGGAGACACTACCAGATTTTCTGTTTCTATGCCATATATCAGCACAAGGTCCAACGTGTGGTGGAGAAAATGGGTAGAATTTCCAACTTTCTGAGAAAACTCCACTGAGTGTAATATTGAATTAAATGCCATATTAAGGCAATCACTATCTCCATCTTCATGTATATTAAAGTCCCCTACTATAATTATTCTATCTGATTTCAGCACTAAATCAGCTAAGAATTTGGCAAATTCGGATAAAACCTCTGAGTCGGTTGAGGGAGGATGATAAACTATGGTGAATAAAATTGGGTTTAACCTAAAATTGCTCAAATGCCCAATACTGAGGACCAGCTGCTACGACCCGAGCGCTGGGTTCTGTCTGCGCTTGGGCTAAGCACAGCTCACTGCCGGCCTTGACAGCTGTGGGTGGTATTCTGGCCTCTCTTAGCCCTACGAGCCCTTGTATTGCTTAACGTGTGTTTTTGCCCTGAGCGGCTCATAGTCTTGTCTTGTCTTGTTTTATTAATAAATTACCATCACTGCAAAACTCACCGGTGGACTCTTGGCGTCTTATGGTGATCCGCGAGGGTCACCGCATGACAGTATACTCCTGCCAGACGTCTAAACGGAGACGCCACACCGAGACACCTTTTCACCGTGAGTTTTTGCTTTAACTGGACAATTGTTTTTCCTTGTCTGAGTGTCATTTGCTGGGAGAATGCCGTCATTCAGGGGCCGCGGTTGCCTGGGCAAAGAGTTAGCGAGCGCGCTGGAGTATGTTGACGGGGCGCTCCTCGCCGCTACCTTTGACGTCATATATGCGCTGGCACCTGGACTGTGCAGAGGTTCTCCTGGACAACCTTCCTCTCCACTACTACGATCACCCGGAGGTGATGACGAGGAGAGATGAACTCGCCACACAGCGCGAGATACTCCGCGGGCTGGAGGAGGAGGAAAGCAGGAAGCAGAGGAGGAGGCATCCTCGCTCCCCGTGTTGTGTTCCTGTCCCTGACCCGGTCCAGGAGGTCGCGCCATCTGGAGGTCGTCAACGACGTCGGCGCCACGGCCAAGGAGAACCTCGGCAGAATCCTTGGCTGGACCCGCTGCCGGCGAGGACCGTCAGCGAACCTCTGAGGGCGGCCCCACCTCGTCCTTCCAGGGGGCCCTCCGTCGTCATCCAGCGGGGAGAAGGAGGAACAACGTCCCCTACAGCAGAAACCATCTCTTCTCTGGGAGGAAGGCAAGTGCATGTTGATTTATTACATCATGATTGTAATCTGCCTTGTCTGACTCCTGGGGGCAGAGTTCGGGGTTTGCAGCCCCCCGAGCTCCCTCCACCTGCTGTAGAGATAACGATTAAACCTGCTGCCTCTGTGTTCCCCCCTGTTGAGTGGTCCGCGACGCCAGGCCAACGTTGTCGGATGAAGAGGGGGCCTGCAGTGCTGGAAAGCCTGGATCCTGCCCTGCAGCCACGTCGTGGATGGAGGAGAAGAGCGGACTGCGGCCCGGAGCCTCAGCCGACGATGAAGCGTCACTGGGTCTCCTCGCCGGAGTGGTCCGAGCCAGTGGGTCAAATGTCCCCTGCCCCCACGCCATATGGGTCATCGGCGTGGACAGCAGCGCAGGAGGAACCTCAGGCTGCAGATGACATCTTGCCAGCTGCGGAGCCTGACGCAGCTGAGTTGGAGCCTGCTGACGAGAGTCGCCGCCCTGAACCTGGATCGTCGAAGTCCTGGGTGGCAATAGAACCCCAGTGCAGGCAAGTGCTCCCTGTTGTATCTCTGTCCCCTGTTTTGGAGCATTTTTGCCTGCCTCTCGGGGAGGCGAGTGAGGAGCAGCCGACTGCTGCGCCCGAGCTCGTCTTGCTGGGTTCTGTTGCTACTGGTGATTCTGATCCCGGTTTTCCTTTTGTTTGTGAGCCTCGTTGCAGTGTCGCCGGCATGGAACCAGTCGGAGTCACTGGGTTGGAGGTCCCAGGTTCGGGGGTAGAGATCGTCAGCGGAGCTGCACGACCCAGTCGGGGTCCGTCGTGGAGGCTGCTGTGGCCCAATCGGGGTCCGACGTGGGTGCACCAGAGGCCCAATCGGGGTCCACCGCAGGTGTGGTTCTGGCCCAATCGGGGTCCACCGCAGGGGCAGTTCTGGCCCAATCGGGGTCCGACGTGGGTGCGCCAGAGGCCCAATCGGGGTCCACCGCAGGGGCGGTTCTGGCCCAATCAGGGTCCGACGTGGGTGTGCCAGAGGCCCAATCGGGGTCCACCGCAGGTGCGGTTCTGGCTCAATCGGGGTCTGACGTGGGTGCGCCAGAGGCCCAATCGGGGTCCACCGCAGGTGCGGTTCTGGCCCAATCGGGGCCCGACGTGGGTGCACCTGGGACCCAATCGGGGTCCAGCGGAGGTGCAGCGCCGGTGTGGTCCGGGGGAGGAGCTGCAGACCTTTCGCTGTCGGACGGATTACAGGCTCATCCTTGCCTTCTTGCCTCTCCACTGAGTCACCGCCCCTGCGCATCATCGCCGGGGGCCGTGGGGGTTCCTGTTCGCTCGCCCCAGCTCTTCCGAGTTTTGTCCTCGTCAGGGAGGCCGCCGCGGGCTGTTTTTCCCCGGGACTGGTGGCTGAGGGACACGGGTCGGCCGCCTGAGGAACTGCTTCGCCGGTTCGGCGCCCCGGGTCGGCCACCCAACGTGTTGTGTGTTTCATTGGGCGACCTGGTTTGACCACCAGAGGAGCGGACGTGCTGGGCGTCGGACTGTGGTGAGCCGCCTGGACATGTTCTGCCTCCTTTGACCACCCCGCCGGCTGTTGGACGCGGGGAGAACACCTGAACTGTTCCTGTGGTGCTTGGTCTCCGCCGGTTGGCATAAACTGTCGGGGGGTAGTGGTCATTTTTCTGGTGTTGATCTGTCCCAGTGATCTGTTTATTTTTTTCCTTGCTATCCTGTGTGCTTTGTGTTATGGTTATGTCTTGCAGTTGCCTTAGTTCATATTGTGTGTAGTCAGGTATGAGCCAGTAAGTGCTCTGTTTTCTGTATTTGGTTTTTTGAAAACTCTCATGAGAATTCACACAGGAGGGAAGTCATTTTCTTGTGTAACATGTGGGCCAAGATTTAATTTTCTCGTGCTGTCCTGTATTTAGTTTTTCTGACCCAGTGATTCTGTTTTTGTTTTTTTTTGTCCATGTTATCCTGTGCAATTTTTTGTGATTGTTAGTCAAACATTTGATTATTCTGAGTAGTTGGTATTCTTGTCACTGTCCTGTACTTAGTTGTTCTTGTCGGGTTTTGATTGTTTCTGGGTTTGGTCTCTCTCCCTCCGCACCTAACCCCAGCCACCCACCCTGGGGGGTGGGGGGGGGGCAGGGTGGTCCTTGGGTGTTCTGAGCCCGCCCTTGGAGGGAGGGTACTGTTACAACCCGAGCACTGGGTTCTGTCCGCGCTCGGGCTAAGCACAGCTCGCTGCCGGCCTTGACAGCTGTGGGTGGTATTCTGGCCTCTCCGGGCTCTTATTGTGAAGGTGCTCGGTGGGGCTTCCGCCTATCAAGGTTGGTCAGCTGTTTGTCATTACTGCTCGTTAGTGTTCGCCTTTATAAAGCGGGCACTAGCGGCAGTTAAATCGCAGGAGTATCGTCAAACCTCGTCAAACTATCCTCGTCAAAGCGTCGTCAGACCTTCATATCAGGTTCGTGTTTTTCATGTCATGTCATAGTTTAGCTCGTAGTGGCTGGGGTTAGCCTTACGAGCCCTTGTATTGCTTAACGTGTGTTTTTGCCCTGAGCAGCTCATAGTCTTGTCTTGTCTTGTCTTGTTTTATTAATAAATTACCATCATTGCAAAACTCACCGGTGGACTCTTGGCGTCTTATGGTGATCCGCGAGGGTCACTGCATGACACCACGCCCTCAAAGGAATTATAATGTGTTTTTTTGCATTACATTAACTAGCAATTTGGAATGGTAAATTGTTGCTACTCCTCCTCCACGACCAGAACTTCTGGGATTTTGACAGTTTAAATAACCAGAGAGAGTTGATTCATTTAAATCAACATAATCCTCTTGCCCTAACCAAGTCTCTGTAAGGGATATTAAATCAATCTGATGATCAATTAACCCCTTGCACTCCGGTCAATTTCCCTAAAAACGGCAAAAATTAACGTGCCCAAATTAAATCAAAAGCTGTTCTTCAACACTTTGCAGCATCTTCATGGGGTTGGTCTCATTTAAAAGAAAACACTTTGAATTTTTTGGCAAACCAGTCATAATCTCTCTAAGTGCTCCGGCCACTGAGTTACAGTCATCTAAACATTGTGAACTTGAAGAAAATAAATTTGGCCTGGGTGTTTTTTTGGATACAACTGCTTGCAAATAACACACAGCTTCAGATCCGGGCTGGAAAATGCAACAGAAATGTAGAACCAAGTGTTATCCAGCTGAGGTCCAAATTTTGTAACAATACCACAAAAAATGAATATATTACACAGCTTTTTCCTCAGGCTGTTCCCAGGCGTTTTGGAACTGTGCCAAATTGTGCCAAATGGCACAGTTTGGAAAAACGTCTGTAACTTTTGAATGCTTCAATGTAGAAGCTTCATTTTGGGCTCTAATGAAAGGTCACACTCAGGGCTGTCTGTGTGTGTGTGTGTGGGGGGGGGGGTTTGTCATCGGCCATCGCTACACAACGGCTTAGCCTCATGTGGCGATGTGGGACAGCAGCGCAGTCACCGCGGCTTCCCCCCCCCTCGCTACAGAAGAATATCAGGGGTGGGGGGGCGGCATTCACGGTCTGGACGCGGCGAAAAACCCCTTGTACCGCGGCACACGAACGTCAGACTTCGTGCGCCGCACAGTTGTAATTGACCGATCGGTCAAAAGTCATTTTGGATTACAATTTTCAGGGATAAAGAATAATTTAGCTTATAACGCCTTACCTCTTCACAGCAGTGTCCTGGCGAACTTCTCTTCCTCACTGTCAGACGAACGCGACGCTGGTCTGCTCGTGGTTCTGGTCTCGTGACCCGATCAAAACATAATTCCATTATTGCGGTTTTGTGCTTCCATGATTGCGGTTTTTGGTGAACGATTTTTCAAAACAAATAACAGTAGTAATTAAAAAAAGACTGGCGAAGGCTTGTGTGTCACTCAGCCTTCGTCGTCAGCCTCCGTCGGTCTATGACCATGGAAGAAATCATAACGTCTACTCTGCTGGAACCAAAACAAAATAAGCACCGCCTGTGGCCGAACATGCCGTTGCGCGAATGGCACTACCTGTCACACAGGTTGCATTTGTGGATGGTCTCCGTGCTGCTGGGTCTGTGGGGTTCTTCCTGCGGGTCCTTTTTTGATCCAGTGCAGCAGCCAGTCTTCACCCAGCCTTAAAAAAAAAACAGCTCGCAAACTTCTCTGCTTCAATTGGCTCACTGCATTCACAGCGTTGGGAGGCGGGTCCTTCTGGCTAGGTTTTCAGTCATTGGTTCTTTAAGGTTTCAGAAACCCAATTCAAGGCTCTTATTAGTCGAATGAGAGGTCAATCAGATGAACTAATCTGTTCGCGGCTGTGTCTGCAGCTTTTATTTTCAGTGCGCGCTTGGACGCCATACACCACCTACATCACAATCTCCATCATGCGTCCTAGAGCGCACGAGAGCGCCCTCGTGCGCTCTAGGACGCAGAGACTTGCCCGTCCGCGGTACAACGGAGCGCAAGAGGTTAACAGATCATGGACTAGCAGAGACTTGGGAGTTAGAGACCTAATATTTAACAAACCGCATTTAATTTTTAAATTATGAGGAGGAAGAGAGGCCAAATCATTCAATTTAGAGGCTTCATGTTTAATTTGAGTTTTACCAACTTTTTGTTTAATCACTTTGGGATGCTTATACATTATATTTTTATTTACTTTGGAGGGAGCAGACAAGGATTCTCTGATGGGGAAGACAGGGGCTAAGTTGAGGGGTGGCAGATGAAGAGGAGCTACAGAGAGGCGTGTAAAACTGTGACTCTGCTTCCTGGTCCCAACTCTGAGTTGTCAAGGTTTTGGAAATCTGGATAAAAATGATGCCAGATTGTTAGATAAAAGAGACACACCATCCAAAGTGGGATGGACGCTGACTTGTCTCATAAGACCAGGTTTTCCCCAAAATGAGTTCCAATTGTCTATGTAGCCCACATTGTTTGAAGGACACCACAGAGACAGCCAGCGGTTGAAGGATGACACATGGCTAAACATGTCATCACTGTTCAGGTTGTGGAGGGGCCCAGAGAAGACTACAGAGGCAGACATTGTTTTTGCAAAGTCACACACCGATTCCGCATTAAGTTTTGTGACTTCCGACTGCCAGAGTCTGATGTCGTTAATGCCGGCGTGGATATCAATTGTGGAGTATTTACAGTTACTTTTAGCCAGCATTTTCAAATTTGACTCGATGTTGCCAGCTCTGGCCCCAGGAATGCATTTGACTATGGCTGCTGGAGTCTCTAGGTTCACGTTTCTGACTACAGAGTCGCCAATGATCAGAGTTTTTTCCTCAATGGGTGTGTCACTGAGCGGGGAAAAGCAATTACAAACATGAACAGGTTGGTAGTGTAGCAGGGGCTTGCGGCTATGCTTCCTTCTCACCGTCACCCACACGCTCTCTCTTGGCTGCTCAGGAGAGGTCGGAGTCAGAGGTGTAGGTAAACACCTGACACAGAGGGCACACCAGAGGAGAAGGGGAAGGAGAGCTAGTAGCCATTGCTAGTGGCTAACCCGAAGCTAACACAAACACCGATGAAAGGTGAACAGAAGGCTAAAGAGGGTGATTTGGTGATACTGAGTGCACACACAGGTGCAACAGGCTTGTTAAACAGAAGTGAGAGGTGACGGTATATAGAAAAAAGCGATTAACATACATTCATTCATTCATTCATCTGCTTTTGCTTAATCCTTTTCGGGTCGCGGGGGGGGGGGGGGGGCTGGAGCCTATCCCAGCATCTTTGGGCGAGAGGCAGGGTACACCCTGGACAGATCGCCAGTCCATCACAGGGCCAACACAGAGAGACAGACAACCTTTCACTCTCGCAGTCATACCTAAGGACAATTTAGAATCCCCAGTTTTGATGCCAATTAACCTAACTTGCATGTTTTTGGCATGTGGGAGGAAACCAGAGAAATCCTGGAGTAAACCCACGCAGACACGGGGAGAACATGCAAACTCCACACAGATCACTGTTGGTCGGGGGCTGGGATCGAACTCAGGATCCCCCAGCCAAGGGTGACAATTAAAGGCAATAATCCTCAGGGGAGCGAACCATAAAGCAAACCACAACAACAGCCAGCAACACAGGATGTGATGATACGTTACCACAGGAAGCATCCCCAACTACAGTATATGCCATATTGTTGTTGAATAATCCATTAAATTAAAATAATAATGAATCCCTTTCCTTTTCATTCCACATTTAACAGTTGGTAAAGAACTTAAAATTGAAATTGGGATTTTATTTCAGTATTAGGGTCTGCCTCTCTTTTGAAGTGAGAAAAAGACTTGTTACTGCCACGTTTCTCTCTGCATTGGACTATGGTGATGTCATCTACAGTGGTGTGAAAAAGTGTTTGCCCCCTTCCTGATTTCTCATTTTTTTGTATGTTTTTCACAATTAAATGTTTCAGATCATCAAACAAACTTAAATATTAGACAAAGATTACACAAGCAAACACAAAATGCAGTTTTTAAATGAAGGTGTTTACTATTAAGGGTAAAAAAAAAAAATCCAAACTAACATGGCCCTGTGAGAAAAAGTGATTGCCCCACCCCCATCTTTGGAAAGCTGAGTTCAATTTCTCTAGCCACACCCAGGCCTGATTACTGCCACACCTGCTGTCAATCAAGAAATCACTTAAATAAGACCTGCCTGGTGAAGTAGACCAAACGATCATCAAAAGCTAAACATCATGCTGCGAGCCAAAGAAATTCAGGAAAAAATGAGAAACAAAGTAATTGAGGTCCATCAGTCTGGAAAAGGTTATAAAGCCATTTCTAAAGCTTTGGGACTCCAGCAAACCACAGTAAGTGCCATTATCCACAAATGGCAAAAACATGGAACAGTGGTGAACCTTCCGGCGTGGCCGGCCGACCAAAATTACCCCAAGAGCACAGCGATGACTCATCCAAGAGGTCACAAAAGACCCCACAACAACATCCAAAGAACTGTAGGCCTCACTTGCCTCAGTTAAGGTCAGTGTTCATGACTCCACCATAAGAAAGATACTGGGCAAAAATGGCCTGGATGGAAGAGTCCCAAGATGAAAACCAATGCTGAGCAAAAAGAACAAAGGCTTGTCTCAGTTTTGCCAGAAAAAATCTTGATGATCCCCAAGACTTTTGGGAAAATACTGTGGACTGATGAGACAAAAGTTGAACTTTTTGGAAGGTGGCTGATCCATTACATGTATGTATGTACATGCATTACAAGTAACACAGCATTTAAGAAAAGGAACATCATACCAATAGCAAAATATGGTGGTGGTAGTGTGATGGTCTGGGGCTGTTTTGCTGCTTCAGGACCTGGAAGACTTGCTGTGGTAAATGGAACCATGAATTCTGCTGTCTACCAAAAAATCCTGAAGGAGAATGTCCAGCCATCTGATCATGACCTGAAGCTGAAGCACACTTGGGTGCTGCAGCAGGACAATGATCCAAAACACAACAGCAAGTCCACCTCTAAGTGGCTTAAGAAAAACAAAATGAAGACTTTGGAGTGGCCAAGTCAAAGTCCTGACCTGAATCTGATTAAGATGCTGCAACATGACCTTAAAAGTGTAGTTCATGCTGGAAAACCCTCCAATGTTGCTGAATTACAACAATTCTGCAAAGATGAGTGGGCCAAAATTACTCCACAGTACTGTAAAAGACTCACTGTCTGTTATCGCAAACGCTTGATTGCAGTGTTTGCTGCTAAGGGTGGCCCAACCAATTATTAGGTTTAGGGGGCAATCACCTTTTCACACAGGGCCATGTAGGTTTGGATTTTTTTTACCTTAATAAAAAACATCTTCATTTAAAAACTGGATTTTGTGTTTACTTGTGTTATCTTTGTCTATTATTTAAATTTGTTTGATAATCTGAAGTATTTAAGTGTGACAAACATGCAAAAAAATTAGAGAAATCAGGAAGGGGGCAAACACTTTTTCACAGCACTGTATAAGCATGCATCTACTCTGAGCTTACACCTTCTGGATACAGTGGATCATGGAGCTCTGAGGTTCAGAACTAACTCCAAAGCTTTGTCTCATCATTGTTTATTGTACCCTCAGTTGGATGGTCTGCTTTGTCACCTCGTAGACTTAAAGGGCTGATGACATGATTTTGACATTTTTTAGGATGTTGTGTAAACTCAAAAGTCATTGTCTATAATCAATATAATATTTACAACCGTGCCTGCATAAACTAGTTATCATCAAAAAAAACACAGCTGCTGACTGGACTGTGGTGCCGCCTACCGAATTAAGGGCGGCACCCCCATGACGTAAGCAACAGAACGGACTCCGGTGTTGTTGACTGGAATGACAGCAGCTTTGTAGCTCACAGTTTCTCTGGTTTCTTGTTTTAATTTTACGGCTATGCCTTCGCGTTGTGTCACAGGCTTAGATAAACAGCAAGCCGTGAAAGACCACATCACGTGCTTCAGCTCCAACTGCCATAAGCCTCCTCGTGCGCTTCTCGTGCGCTTTGACGCAGGAGGAGCGCACGAAGAGGGGAAAGATTAATGGATTTACTTGCAGCTTTGACCTACTTTCTGTGATCGCATGCTGACATCTCACTGGTCCGGCCACGTCCCCTCTCTCATTATCACCAGCTGATTCAAACTCCCGCTGATCATGCTTCCCGGTCCTCGCCCAGGTGCTTCTCATCACACCATCACCAGCAGTGCATGTACATATTAGCGGCCGTTTGCCGGTAACGCATTGCTGGTCAATAGCATTGTCATCTGTGCTGTTAGTCTGCCAGTATTTTCAGCACTCTCACGACGTTAGTCACTCCATGTTCGCCGTGGCTCTCGTGTGTCCTTGAAGCGATGTCGGCTCTGGGGTGCACCTGTGGCTAACACGTCTCCTCTCATTAGTTCTCTGGGTGATGCTGGCCCCCGAACGCAATCAGTAAGTGTGTTTGTGTTTTTTGTACGTCTTCACCTTTTAGGGAATGGTCTGTCTTTCTGTATTAAATGTACTGTGGTGAACCCTGCACGTAAATCCTCGTTATTTCATCCTTCCTCTCCGTGCCCTGCGTAAGAGCGCACAGAGAGTCATGATGAATGGATATATGCACAGAATTCACCACAGCACATGTATTGAACATAAGAATGATGACAACAGTTCCCAAAAAGGTGAAGCCTTACAAAAATAAACAGAAACACTTACAGTCGGTGTCCGGGGCTGACATCGCCCAGCAAACATGAAGAGGAGACGTGTTAACCACGGTTGCGCCCCAGGGCCAACATCGCTTCAAGGGGCGCAACAGAACCACGGCTGTGTGGAGTGGCTAACATGTCGTGATAGTGTTGGCAATACTGGCTGGCTGACAACATGGCAGATGATGCACACAAACCATGAACAGCTGATTGTCAAAGAGAGAGGGTGCGTACGTTCGGACCGGCAAATTTTGGACAGTGCCCATCTGAAAGTGGCTCAAAACGCACATAAAACACATATACAAAACAAAAACAACAAGAACTCAAAAGATAATACATAATAAACCCGATGCCTGAGCCACAGAGAATACACTGCTATGATTTTATTGAAAAATCGGGTTTAAATAAATTATATTTATGAACAAATAATTTGTTGCAATATCTGTAACAAAAGCATACCACTCGGTATTCCCCTGCCGTGTTTTTGTTATTGCTGCTGTGGCGGGCATGTGTGCCTCTCCACCATCACTCTGTGAGTCTGACTCGCTAGGCACAATGCCCGCTTGACACGACTCAAACCTATATGGTCTGATGCCCCCAGATTCTTCATTATCATCCCATTCTTCGGAACTATAATCGTCTGAAGACTGGACAACACAAACCAATTCCAGACTACATGTGCTGGAACCATCGTCGATGTTTTCAACCACTTCCATCCTGTGTGTACAATGGACAGCCAAGCGCTGTGTTCTGTCGATGACGTTACAACATGGCCGGGGGGTTTTCCAGCCACTGATGCAATTGGTGACATGGCGCTCATGAAAATGTCAGATATTTGCGTGAAAAAAAGCCTGTTTGACTTAGAACTGCACAGACGAACGTATTTCATCATATTGTATTATGTGTTGAAAAATTAGAGGAAGTCAAAAACGTGTCAGCACTTTAAACACTGGCAAGTTTTTATTTATAAGTGTATTTTAGGTCTGGTTCCTTTATATCTTCAAAGGTATATTTGTCAGAAAACTGTGGGCAGTTACAGTCTTCGGTCTTCTGCTCCCTCAGTCTGAAACCAATAACAAAATGACCTGATACTCCAGAAGTTAGTCTCTCTAGAACATTTTAAAGTGTTTTTAAATAATTTGGATTTGCAAGCATCTGGTTGGAGATGTTTTGTGTAGCATGAACAGCTGGACTCCAATTTATATAATTATTCTTTGCTGAGAAGAAATTGTTTCACGTAAAAGTCTGGTCATAAACCGCTTTTCTTCACCCAAGATTGAAGTTGTGAAACCCTATGCCAGGGGTGTCCAATCATGTGCCATAGAGGGCCAAGACCCTGCAGGCTTTACCTCCAACCAGTGTCTTCAACAGCAGATTCCACTGAATTTCTTCCCACTGATTCCTGATAAGTGAAAACACCTGCTGAAGAGACTGGGTAGAAGAGAAAACCCGCAGGGTCTTGGCCCTTCATGGCACATGATTGGACACCCCTGCCCTATGCCATCGACCATAAAGTGGACAAGTTAATCCCTGCTGAAGATCTGGAGTCATCCCTCTCAAATCCATTTGCCAAAGGAATGCGAAAGTGACAGGTATATGGCTTGATGTTCTACAGGTGCATGACCAGCAAGATTCCTCACTGAAACTCAAAAGTCCAACATTGTCCTCCAATGGATAACACTGGAATATTTCTCTCTCTGAATTTAAACTATTAATAGTGAACAATGAATTAACTTATCCTTTTCTACAGACACCTCCACAATTGAAGATATGGCGGGACCCTGTGATGGACAAATATGGTTTGAAATGTTTTTATTGATATGATTTGATATGTGTTTCTTGATTTTCAGGAAGAATTAATTTTGCATGCCTACTGTCAAGAAATTATCACATTTACAATGTAGACACATTGTTCCTATATTAAGTAGAATATCTTAGTCACTAAAGTTTTAAATAATTTATGCTTTAATAGGCAGCATATATACGTATATGTTTAAGAGGATTGCAGTTTTCATATCAAATCCTCTCTCCTCCTTTGTGGGAGACACACATTTCAAAACTATGAACTGACCAATCAGCTTCCAAGTCTCCACGCATCTCCCTTTTGTAGTCAGGTTTACGACCACTGCTGAACAAAGAAACTCAGTGCAATTGGTCAAAAGTTTGCGCAAATGGGCAGAGCCAACCCTGATCTTTGAATGTACATATTTGGTTAGGCTCAGTGGTCATAAAATTTATTGTGCCATCCTGCCACAACTTAAAACAAAAAAACTTTCCTTTGTTCCTCCAGTTGCAGTCGAGTGGAAAGTGGAGAGTGGTTTCTTGAAGAAGCAGTGTTCCTGCTCTTTCCCTTTTCTTAAGCAAGCCCAGAGCTATGCTCGGTGTAAACTTTTCCTTTTTCTTTAAAATTCACTTTTTTCCTATTTTACTCCTTTTCCTTAAATTACCATGTTAAGAAGATTGTGTTTAATTTTTACTCAGCTTAAATCAACTTTGTTCTGACCACAACACATCAGAAGAAATGGATTTGTGTTGGAGTTTTTTTGTAGTTTGATTTTCTGATAGGAATTTGAATGATAAACAAATATCTGGAATTTGGCAACCTGGCCAAATTCCTTTTTCAGTGCATAAAGAGACATCAGCCATTGGAAGGAGCATCCAGCTCTATGGTGGGGATTCCCAGGAGTAGGCCGTACTGTGTTGAGGCAGAACCTGTCTGACATTTTCTCTCAACAGAATCGACACCCATCCGGATCAAGATGGTTCCGGACTGCCTGCTGCCACCAGGGTGCACAATCTGTCTCTGCTGTGCTGAAGTTCTCTTGTCCAAATTAGATTTAATTCTTCAGAATATTCCTGGTATAATTTCTATAAACCTAATATCTTTGAACTCCTTTCAGAACTTCAAATGCATTTGTCGTTTCATTATTTTCCATTCCTTTTCAGAGTAACACAAATTTTCCTTTTTATGAAATAGTTTAATCATCATTTTCCTCTTAAAATGGCAGCCATTTTTCTTAACCAATGCTCTTTTATGGTTTCTCATTTTCCATTACATTGCAATTTAAGCTATGGTTCTCTTTGGTTCCACAAATATTTGATAATAAACATTATGTTCAGTAACCCATTACCAGTCTAAAGTACTCATGATACATGTTGAATTCCCTGTCTTAAGGTCATCTGAATGTGTTCATCTATCCTGAAATTTCTTATCAAGCTATTAAAAAAAAACATATGGGAGTTTATTGTTTGATTTCATGTCCATCTTCTTGATTAAAAGCAGACAAGAATGCACAGGGTTTTTTGAGACTGATTCATTATTGGTACAAATACAGAATTATTAATAAAATTGTCCATTCTTTTGTACTGGTGCCCCACGAGCTTATGCATGTTGATAATGAAAAGAAATCTTCATTCCTTCTCACATGCATATTTACATTAATACTTGTACCAAGACAAAAAATACATATGCAGTGGTGTGAAAAAGTGTTTGCCCCCTTCCTGATTGCTCATTTGTTTGTATGTTTGTCACACTTAAATGTTTAAGATCATCAAACTAATTTAAATATTAGATGAAGATAACACATGTAAGCACAAAATGCAGTTTTTAAATGAAGATGTTTATTATTAAGGGGAAAAAATATCCAAACCTACATGGCCCTGCATGAAAAAGTGATTGCTCCCTAAACCTAATAACTGGTTGGGCCACCCTTAGCAGCAAACACTGCAATCAAGCGTTTGCAATAACTGACAATAAGTCTTTTACAGCGCTGTGGAGGAATTTTGGCCCACTCATCTTTGCAGAATTGTTGTAATTCAGCAACATTGGAGGGTTTTCCAGCATGAACCACCTTTTTAAGGTCATGCCACAGCATCTCAATTGGATTCAGGTCAGGACTTTGACTCGACCACCCCAAAGTCTTCATTTTGTTTTTTCTTAAGCCATTCAGAGGTGGACTTGCTGTTGTGTTTTGGATCATTGTCCTGCTGCAGCACCCATGTGTGCTTCAGCTTGAGGTCAAGAACAGATGGCTGGGCATTTTCCTTCAGGATTTTTTTGTAGACAACAGAATTCATGGTTCCATTTACCACAGCAAGTCTTCCAGGTCCTGAAGCAGCAAAACAGCCCCAGACCATCACACTACCACCACCATATTTAACTGTTAGTATTATGTTCCTTTTCTTAAATGCTGTATTTCTTTTATGCCAGATGTAATGGGACACACACCTTCCAAAAAGTTCAACTTTTCCCAAAAGTCTTGGGGATCATCAAGATGTTTTCTGGCAAATCTGAGATGAGCCTTTATGTTCTTTTTGCTCAGCAGTGGTTTTAGTCTTGGAACTTTGCCATGCAGCCCATTTTTACCCAGTCTCTTTTGTATGGTGGAGTCATGAACACTGACCTTAACTGAGGCAAGTGAGGCCTGCAGTTCTTTGGATGTTGTTGTGGGGTCTTTTGTGACCTCTTGGATGAGTTGTTGCTACACTCTTGGGGTAATTTTGGTCAGCTGGCCACTCCTGGGAAGTTTCACCACTGTTTCATGTTTTCGACATTTGTGGATAATGGCTCTCACTGTGGTTCACTGGAGTCCAAAAGCTTTAGAAATGGCTTTATAACGTTCTCCAGACTGACAGATTTCAATTACATTGTTTCTCATGTGTTCTTGGATTTAGCTAGCTTTAGATGGATCTTTTGGTCTACTTCCCTTTGCCAGGCAGGTCCTATTTAAGTAATTTCTTGATTGAGAACAGGTGTGACAGTAATCAGGCCTGGGTGTGGCTAGAGAAACTGAACTCAGCTTTCCAAAGATGTGATAAACTACAGTTAATCTATGTTTTAACGGGGGAGGGGGGGCACAACCAATTTTTCACACAGGGCCATGTAGGTTTTGATTTTTTTTACCCTTAATAATAAACACCTTTTTCCCCCCAGAGGCAAGCCTGGGGAAGGGGCTCGATGGCGATTGTCTGGTGGCCGTGTTTCTGCCCATGGAACCCGGCCGGGATCACCCTCCAGTGGGCTCAACACCTGCAGGAGGGACCATGGGGTCTGGTGTTATGCGGATCAGGTGGTGGTGAAGGCAGAGATCCTGGCAATCTGATCCCCAGCTTCCTAAACTGGCATTTGGGATGTGGAATGTCACCTCTCTGGTGGGAAAGTTGGTGTATGAGGTTGAAAGATAGCGGCTAGATACAGTTGGGCTGACCTCAATGCACAACTCTGGTTCTCAAACCAGTCTCCTGAAGAGGGGCTGGAGACCTGCTCGCATGCCCCCACCTTGCTGCCTCAACATTGGAGTTTTCCTCGGTGGACGAAAGGGCTATGCCTATGCATTTGCCTATGCACCAAATGATGGTTCAGTGTAAGATAAGATAAGATAAGATAAGCCTTTATTAGTCCCACAATGGGGAAATTCCAGGATTGCAACAGCACAGGGATAGCAACACTCAGAGCAACAATCAGAAGGCAAGAAAAAACAAAAACAAAACAAGAACAGCTAGTATACATGTGTACATATTACTATAAATATATATATATATATATATATATATAGACACACAGTGCAGAGCATTGTGGTTGGTGAATGTGCAGCAGAAAGTCTAAACTCTCTCTCCCTCCGTACCCACCCTTTTTGGAGTCTCTGACTGGGGTGCTGGAGAGTGCTCCTCTTGGAGACTTCCTTGTTCTACTGGGGGACTTTAATGCGCCATGGGCAACAACAGTGAAACCTGGAGGGGTGTGATTGGGAGGAACGGCCTGCCTGATCTGAACCCAAGTGGTGTTCAGTTATTGGACTTCTATGCCAATCACAGTTTGTCCATAACAAACACCATGTTCAAGCATAAGGGTGTCCCACATGTGCACCTGGCACCAGGACAGCCTAGATCGCAGGTCAATGACCGATTTTGTTATTGCGTTATCAGATCTGTGACTGTATGTCTTGGACACTCGGGTAAAGAGAGGTGCAGAGCTGTCAGCTGATCAACAGCTGGTGGTCAGTTGGATCCGATGACAGGGGAAGATGCCATTCAGACCTGGTAGACCCAAATGTATAGTGAGGGTGTGCTGGGAATGTCTGGGGGAGGCCCCTGTCCAGGAGGTTTTCAACTCCCATTTCCAGAAGAACTGTGACCACATTCTGAGGGAGTTTGGAGACATTGAATCTGAATGGGCCATGTTCTCCTCCTTCACTGTTGAAGCGGCTGCCCAGAGCGGCGGCCGCAAGCTTGTCGGTGCATCTCATCGTGGCAACCCCTGAACCAAGTGGTGGACACCAGTGGGGAGGGGGGCCATTAAGCTAAAGAAGGAGTCCTATCGAGCTTGGTTGACTTGTGGGACTCCCGAAGCAGCTGAGGTGTACTGGTGTTTTTTTTTGTGGGGGGTGCTTCAGGAGTATGCAGTTTTGGGCTTGTTGCTATGAGCTATCAGGTCTCTATACGGCCATTGTGAGAGTTTGGTTCGTATTGCCAACACTCAGTCGGACTTGTTTTGAGTGAGAGGTGGACTCCGCTAGGGCTGCCCTTTGTCACCGATCCTGTTCATAATTTTTATGAATAGGATTTCTAAGTGCAGTCAAGGAATGGAGGGTGTCATATTCAGTGACCACAGGATCTCATTTCTGCTGTTTGCAGATGATGTCGTCCTGTTGGCTTAATCGAGCAATGACCTAAAGGTATTGCTGGGATGGTTTACTACTGAGTGTGAAGTGGCTGGGATGAGAATCAGCACCTTCAAGTCCGAGTCCATGGTGCTCAGCCAGAAAGGGTGGATTGTCCTCTGCGGGTTGGGGACAAGTTCCTGACCCAAGTGGAGGAGTCTAAGTATCTCGGGGTCTTATTCACAAGTGAGGGGAGAATGGAGATTGACAGACAGATCGGAAGAGCATCTGCAGTGACGTGGATGTTGTACCAGTCTGTCGTGGTGAAGAGGGAGCTGAGCTCTAACGCAAAGCTGTCAATTTACCGTTCAATCTATGTTCCTACCATCACCTATGGTCATGAGCTTTGGGTAATGAATGAAAGAATGAGTTTGATGATACAAGCGGCTGAAATGAGCTTTTGTCATAGGATTGCTGGACTCACAGTATGAGATAGGGTGAGGAGTTCGGTCATCAGGGAGAGGCTCAGAGTAGAACCACTGCTCCTCCACATCGAAATGAGCCAACTGAGGTGGTTGGGGCATCTCAGCAGGATGCTTCCCGGATGCCTCTCACTTGAGGTGTTCCGGGAACCTCCCACTGGGAGGAGACCCCGGGGCAGACCAGGACACGCTGGAGAGACTTAAGGCGCTTTTCCACTAGGGTCAGTACGGTATAGTTTGGTACCGTTCGGCACGGTGTGTCCACTTTTCCATTAGGCACCAGAAGTCCTTACAGTTCTGTTTTTTTAGAACTATTCCTATTTTTTCGGCCCTACTCTAGAGCAGGTCCGAAGTGTACTGGCCCGGTTACGTCAAGTCACTGCTGGCCACTGATTGGTCCGGGCGTAGCGTCATGAGAGTGGGCGTTATGCTGACGTTCCAGAATTGCCGGCTGGCCGCCACTTGCAATTTTTCGTCCGTAAGCCAGCGAACAAGTGATATTATAAACAACAATGATAGAATGGCTTAACAGAAATCAGAAGAAATCAACACCGTGGTCCAGCAGAGTTTTCTGTGTGTTTCGGCTGATGAGAGAATGCAGAGGGAAGCAGACTGAGCTTGCAGTGGGGAGCACAAGCAGACGCACTAGAAAATAGACGGAGATGCACCGGGAATTAGACCCAGCCACCCGAATTGAATTGAGGGTACGGTCGCGACAGCACCGAACTTCAGCAGTTGAAGCCGTGATATTGTGATAAGAGGACGGTGAGTGATGTGATATTCATGTTTTACGTTATTTTTCCCAGCAGTGGAAAGTTCACTGTGGACAAACGAAAACTTAATCGTGTTTAAACGATGACCTAGCTCAATGCTACGTCCGTGGTTGTATCTAGGCTTTGTGTTGACAATATCTGATGAAACAAGCTAGTTGTAATCCTGGTTAAAAAGGTGGTTTTTTTTACATGTTGCACTTTCGTGCTGTGCATGTACTTAAGGTGTGTGTATTTGTCATTGTAGAGTCCAAACAGGATCTGCTCGGAATGGCGACTTTTGGACAGCAATGTATTGTGACAGGTAAACAACACATCGTATTTATAGTCAAATCTTTTGCTTTTTAAGTTAAAGTATAGGTAAACCGCTTGTTTATTTTTATTTATTTATTTATTTATCAGATCATTTCTGTGATCCTTCATGAGTTATAGTCATAATTTTTTTTTTTTTTTTTTAGATTTACTATATTTTATTGATCCCCAGAGGGGAAATTGAGGGTCATCCACCACCTGGATGGATGAAGCAGCATCTTGCACTTTGGGGAATGGGAGTTGTTCAGTCACCATTAGAATTTAGTTTATATGTGTAGTCTATAGTATTTCATCTTTAAACTCATCCAGTAAAAGAACACATTACAAATATTTGAGACCCATTGTAGTGCTTCCTTTTATATTTTAGCAATACAAGCACAAAACACCACCCACATTTAAAACCAGGGCGACACAGCGGTGGCTAAACTTTTACTGATAACGTTATTTCACACCATCACAACAACTCAGTATCTA
This sequence comes from Pholidichthys leucotaenia, assembly GCA_020510985.1. Lineage (NCBI taxonomy): Eukaryota > Metazoa > Chordata > Actinopteri > Cichliformes > Pholidichthyidae > Pholidichthys > Pholidichthys leucotaenia. The sequence continues at coordinate 267,360,566 of CM035848.1, read as the reverse complement.
AACTCAGTGTAAATGGTGTAGAGATTGAAAGGGTATCCGAAATTAAAATCCTTGGCGTAATAATTGATAATAAACTGTGTAAAATATGCAAATCAATCGCAATACTACACAGAGTGAAATATTTGCTGAATCAACCCACACTATAGACTTTGTATCATTCATTAATACTCCCATACATGACATATTGTACTGAAGTATGGGGAAATACATATAAAACATATATCCAGTCTTTATGCTTCAGAAGAGAGCTATTAGAATAATAAACAAAGCTGCTCACAGGGAACCAACAAACCCACTTTTTCTTAAAGTAAAAGCTCTCAAGTTGAAAGATCTGGTTGACTTTAAAACTGCAGTAATAATGTTTAAAGCTAAGAATTTATCACTGCCCACAAATATCCAAAAGTTGTTCCAAATAAGGGAGAAACAATATCATTTCAGAGGAACATGTATATTTAAAAAACCTTCAGTGAGAACTACCACCAAGCAACACTGTGTTTCAGTGCAAGGAGTCAGATTGTGGAACGATTTTGGACCTGAATTAAAATCATGTACAACGCTTGGACAATTTAAACAAAAACTAAAGGAAGAAATACTCCAAACACGGCGCAGTGGTTTAGCACTGTGGCAGCACAGTTTTACCCTTGGCCGGGGGATCGCGGGAATCATGAGATCGTGGGTTCGATCCCAGCCCCCGACCAACAGTGAGCTGTGTGGAGTTTGCATGTTCTCCCCGTGTTGCGTGGGTTTACTCTGGGATTTCTCCGGTTTCCTCCCGCATACCAAAAACATGTAGGTTTAGGGCGCTCGCGCATGCAGCGACCGGCAGCCGGTGGCTTGTCACCAGACTGCAAACCAAATCTACCTACGGGTACTAATAAGTAACAAAAAAAAAACAAAAAACAAAAAAATATACAAGATGGCATGTAAAGTCACATAAGGATTATCATATTCAGTCTATGTTGTGCTGTTGCTTAGTTTTTGTCACGTTTTGTCTTGGCTTTGTTCTGAATTGTAATCACTCTTATTTTAGTTTATTTTTGAATTCTTAGATGGAACATGGGTGGGCAATATAAGCTGCGGCTTCAGCCATCACCCATTTCGGATAAGTTATGTTGAATTGTATAATCCGAGGAGTTGCTGTTTAATTTGACCTTATTGGTTTTTTTCCCCTTTGTTATATTATTCTGTTCCTTTCTTTTAATCTAATCTATCCAAAATAATTGTTTTTTTTTTTTTTTGATTTTGTATACTTTATTGATCCCCAGAGGGTAAATTGAGGGCATCCACCCGGGTGGATGAAGCAGCCACGGTACGGCGCTATCCCTTTACCATTCACACACACATTCACACCTAGAGCCACTTTAGAGTCTCCAGTTAACCTAACCTGCATGTTTTTGGCCTGTGGGAGGAAACCGGAGAAATCCCGGAGTAAACCCACACAGACACGGAGAGAACATGCAAACTCCACACAGATCACTGTTGGTCGGGGGCTGGGATCGAATCAGGGATCCCATGGCCAAGGGTGAGTTGCTGTGCTGCCGCAGTGCTAACCACTGCTCCACCGCATCGCAAAATAAAGATTCATTCATTCATTCATTTCTCAAATATGTTTTAAACTTGCTTTAATTATCCACCACTCATTTCTGTCTTTCATCTAGGCAAAGGGAAAACGATCCACCAAAACCAGACCTTGCCTCACTATTTAGAGATGCAGGCTGAAGATCTGCTGACCCAGGACCAGTACGAGGGGCCGATCCAGTTGCTTCTCAGTGAGGCAGCGTGGCTGGCGTGTGTGACCCATTCCAGTTTCTTTTTTTTTTACAGTTTGAATTTGGCACATTCTAGATACTCTGTAATTTGCTGCTGATTGCAGTAAACAATTTAGTGATTTATGTGTTTGCATCATGATTTTCTATTTTGTCTGTTAAGACACCGGTGGGAAAAAAGTCAACAGTACGAACCATTTAACAGTGACTTTGAAAATAATGGCTCATTTTTAAGAAAAGTAACCAAAACAATCATTTGCTGAAGACTGTAAAACAAAATAGAGACATCTGCAAAAGTACAAAGGTTTATTGTCAAAATTCCCAGGGCAATACTATATGAATACAAGTATAGTTCACTGTTGATGCAGAGAATATATATTTATACAGTATCTACATGTAGTCAGCGATACTCAATACAATATATTTCCAGTTAATCCACATATTTCTCCATGTGACCTTGTGACTGTATTATTTTAATTACTTTTAATCCTAGATCCATTTGTTTTGGCTTAAAATGCATCATAATTGTTAAATATATCTTATGCCTAATTCAGTAGTTTACCTGTTGAAATATATATTTAACGGCTCATATGCTACAATATGGCACCTACTGTAGCTGATCCATGTTTTGTCACGACACCACTGGCTGGAGCAGGTAAATCCCATGACGTCTCAACAGTCTCTCCATGGTTTTGACACAGATCAGAAGCTAAACATTTCTACAGACATTATAACCACTTCGTGTTCGTGAAGTTGGGGTCACATCACTGTGTTGAACGTTAACCCCCAACGTTTGAAGCGATATTTTTGCCACAAGAGAGCCATCTGAAACACACACACACACACACACACACACACACACACACACACACACACACACACACACACAGAGAATACATATTTTAGTACCTAATATCGATAACTTGCCAACATTACAATGTTGTACGGCGGACTTAAAAGCAAAGTAGCATTAGCAATCATTAGCTTACCTTGATATGTGATGTAGTTTGTATCCTCATGTCTTCTCCTTTATACTGCTCTATGGTTTCCTAAACGCTCCAGTACTTTTCCAGAGTGTGTCGTATTGCTGCCTCTGCTTTCTGTTCTCCTTTTTTGCATTTATTCAGGCAAAAAAGACAGAGAAGGCAGACGCCACATGTCCTGCCAGCTTGTGTTTTGCGTAACATTACGCTTGTTTTACGCCAGTTATGCTGGTTTTACATAACGGGAGGGAGAGGGTTGTGCCGCCTCCCTGTAACTATATTCCCACCCACTTCAAATGGGACCCAGTGCAGTGGAAACACAAAGCGGGCCGAACTGCACCGTCCAGTCCCGTACCGAACCGTACTGTACTGACCCTAGTGGAAAAGCGCCTTATGATTCCCAGCTGGCCTGGGAACATCTTGACATCCTCTCTGAAGAGCTGGAGCAGGTGGCTGGGGAGAGGGAAGTCTCGGCTTCTCTGCTGGAACTGCTGCCTCCATGACCCAGATCTCCGGAAAAGCGGTAGAAGATGGATGGCTGGATGGATGGATTGTGAAAATACAGACAGATAATTGACACACAATATTAATTATTTTATAATATCCCTGTTATTATCACCCCACCACGGAATGACACCTTTTGGTGGTTTAGGGATTTGTGTGTTCTAATGGTCCTAGGAGTTATGTTGTCGGGGGTATTTTACTCTTGGTAGGATCTTCCAAAAAAAATTGGTCCTGGGTGAAGAGCCACACCAAGAATGAAACACATGGGTCCAACCTCCACTGGGCTCACTACCTGCAGATGGGATCATGGGAAACATGGTGCTATGGGAACCGCATGACAGTCTTTGCTTCTCTACTCAGACTGCTGCCCAGGTAAGTGGTGATGGATGGATGGATGGATGCCGTGTTCACACTCACACAGATATACAGTCACACCTGGAATCTTGCCCAGTACAACCACAGACTGACCTGTGGCCATTGAACAGCTCCACTGGAGCAGCTGTGATTAAGGGCCTTGCTCAAGGGCACCACAGTGGGGTTTAATTTACTGTAGTACCTTGTTTTGGATAACATCCATGTGACTTATTACCTCAAGCATGTGATCACTTCTGCACTTTCCTTCCCAAGTGTCTGTGGATATTGTAGCATGCACTGACACAACTTTACCTCATGCTTTACCTTTATGTTCTTGACACCTTCTTTGCTATATCTGCCTTAAATTGCCCTCTGTGGATTTTTTTTTAATTAGAGTTATTGGGAAATTTGCATGTGTTTTTCCACTGACGTTTAACCCCCTCTTACCTAAACCACCACCAAAACCATCATCTCCCAGTTCAGCTGTTTTTAAAAATAAATACATAATAAAAAATGAGTGGGATTTTTGATTATAAATAACTTTTTTTTAAAATGTTGAAATATGAAATGGCTGCAGGCACTTATGTTTTTAAATGAATATTTTGATGTCTGTGATATTTTTCCTCAGTGTATAATGACAGAATAGATATCTATCAATTTTGCTTTCATCTTTTAAATTTTTCCCACACCAAAACTCTTATGTTGCAATAGACACAGATTTTCTTGTAAGAACAGTGCAAAAAGGTCAGGATTTTTATAGTCAGAACAGGAGGACGATGCCTACTGTGAGTTGAACAGGGAAGTCGGTCTGAGCTGGAAGCACGAGCTGCTCAAGAAAGCTTCATGATTAAGTTTTCATCTGGACGCTGCAATCGGAGAGGTACATTAACCATATGTTTTGATCCAACAAGGGTTTTTCTTACACACGCTTCAGTACCACTGAAGTACACTCAAAGAGAGAAATGACAGGCACGCTAGACTGGGAAATCTTGTCTGTATCCAATTTAAATGACCTTAAATCCCCTTGAATTTCTACAGTTTTTAATGTTAGAACCTTTATATAGTCATCTTTAGTACACGACCATTTCTAGCCTATTGGGGAAAAAAGTCTCAAATTTACAAGAAAAAAAGTTGAAAAATTATGAAATAAAATTACAAATTTACAATCGGAAAAAATAGTGAATTTATGAGGAAAAAGGTAGTAAATTTAAAAGAAAAAAAATGAAAAATTATTGGAAAAATTGCAAATTTACAAGAAAAAAGTCACAAATTTATGAAAAAAGGTCACAAATTAATAAGGAAAAAAAGTCACCTTTTCAAGAAAAAGTGTTGCAAATTTAGGAGAAAATTTAGCAAATTCACAAGAAAAAAGTGTGCAAGAGAAAAGTCACAAATTTATGATGAAAAAGTAGAAGCAGACAAGCAGAAGGCAAGACAAAATCATTGTCCCCCATAAAATGGGGTGAGCTTGCAGCTTGTGCACAAATGTATTCTGCTTTATCGCCAGAACTGCCTGTGCTTCTATCAGCCCCGTAAAACCAAAGCACCTAATGGCTAGAGCCCCAATTAGCCCAGCAGAAAGCCTTATTTTCCCCAACACCACACCGACCTCTGCGCACTTCACAGACCCAGCGGACCTGTGGAAATGAAACAGAAAAGAGCTTGTGGAAAAGGCCAGCAGCCAGAAGTGATGAGTGGGCACGGACGAACATGGAGAAGCACGATCATGACAGAATCCATGCGGTTTTGCATCCGAGGCTAATAACTTATGAGCTGCGGCACTGACGCCGTGCGCTTTGAGTGAAAATACAAAGAGCGCAGATATCCCCCGTGACCACGTACTGACGGAGCCAAACACACATGATTTTTAGCGGGCGGCTTGAGAGCGGGAAGCTAAAGACGAGCAAGTTTTGATTTGACACAGATCCTCATTAGCGGGCTCCGGGCCGCGCTGAAGGCTTACTGGCCTGTAGGCTAACACACACGTGCATAACAACACTGTATGACACACAACCTAAGCTCACGTACAGCGCAGCGTGCACGGATGGACGGATGAGCACACAGGCACACGCCCAGACAGACACTGCAGGCACCAAAAAAGCAAACATGGCAGGCTCGTAATGATGTTGGCTAAGTCCGGCTTTAGCGGCCCCGCTGGAGCCTTCCAGTATCCTCGCTGACGTTTCATCCAGCTAACAACGCAAGCTTGCTCAAGGACTTTCCCTGGAGAGAGACTAATGCTGACAAATGAGAGCTTATCCCCATTCACACCAAGCATGTGCTCTTGCTCTGATCAGAGATTGATTTTTAAGCCACTGGGGAACCGTTGAGTCGGGGTGCTGATTGGCTGAGTGAGGCTGTAATTTTTTTATGATCATATTGTAAAACAGAATGTCTGTCATCTTGATGGCATTTTAATCTCTTTGGAATTTAACAGCCATTTAAAAAAAAAAAGAAAAAAAAAAACTTAAACTGTTTTTTCTCTCCCAGAAGTGTGAAAAAGCAGTGATTTGTTATGCTGCTAATTTATTTATTTATCATTTACACTGAAACTTGTGTGCAAACCCTTTAATTACCTAAACTGCAGGAAGGCTGCAGCACTATGCAAACAGCGCTGCTGCCATGTTCAAACATTTGCAGTGCCCCGTGGAAATCACTGCCTGTTTACAAAATGTACACTCAAGTCTCATTTGAAATCTGAACCGTTCAGTGCCAGTGTGCATAGATCCATTTTCCCCATGTAAATTTCATCCCAATTATGGTTTATTTTGACTCTTAAATGAATCCAGTGAGACCGATTGCTGGGGATGCTGTATTAGGGCATTCTTTCACAGATAGGGGACTTCTTTTATTTCAGTCATAAGTGGTAGATGTAAAACAAAGAAAACACCTTGAAACTTTAAAATGCCATCCATCCATCCATCCATCCATCTTCTACCGATTTTCCGGAGGTCCGGGTCGCGGAGGCAGCAGTTCAAGCAGAGAAGCCCAGACTTCCCTCTCCCCAGCCACCTGCTCCAGCTCTTCAGAGAGGATACCAAGGCGTTCCCAGACCAGCTGGGAGACATAGTCTCTCCACCGAGTCCTGGGTCTGCCCCGGGGTCTCCTCCCAGTGGGACGTGCCCGAAACACCTCAAGTGGGAGGCGTCCAGGAGGCATCCTAATCAGATGCCCATACCACCTCAACTGACTCCTTTCAATGTGGAGGAGCAGCGGTTCTACTCTGAGCCTCTCCCGAATGACTGAGCTCCTCACCCTATCTCTGAGGGTGAGTCCAGCAATCCTACGGAGAAAGCTCATTTCAGCCGCTTGTATCTGCGATCTCGTTCTTTCGGTCATTACCCAAAGCTCGTGACCATAGGTGAGAGTAGGAACGTAAATTGACTGGTAAATCGACAGCTTTGCCTTAGAACTCAGCTCCCTCTTCACCACAACAGACCGGTACAACGTCCGCATCACTGCAGATGCTGCTCCAATCTGTCTGTCAACCTCTCGCTCCATTTTCCCCTCACTCGTGAACAAGACCCCAAAATACTTAAACTCCTCCACTTGGGGCAGGAGCCTGTCCCCAACCCAGAGAGGACTTTAAAATGCCTGTATGAGTAAATCAGCTTTCCCACATCTGTGTAAAAATACAAAGATTAAACCAAAAGCTTGCTAAAATTCAGCATTTGCCAGAACTACGATAATGTCAATAGTCCAGTCAATCTAGGGGTCGACCCACCACAAATTGTGATAGATTTTTTTTCTTGTGATTGTATGTCTGAAAAGTCTGTGGAACATATTAAAAATGAATCTAAATGTACTTTGAGGGAAAGTGTCTAATTTGCATAAATCCAATATGGCTGCCAAAATATTTGACTACTCTTAAACAATTTGGTTAGGGTTACACAGCTTAGAATGTATTTTCTGGTACTTCCGGTTATGGCTGCCACGTAGGACGGACGTGTCTCGCTCTGCTCTGCTCCTGGAGAAAAAAAATCGGCAAATAACTCTCTCATTTGGGACAGAACGTATCCCAGCATTTGGGCGAGGATATGTCGGCGAAGCCTAAGGCTGGAAAACCAGGAAAAGGAAAAAGCGAGCCACCGAAACAGTCCAAATTAACGGACTTTCAGGTCTGTGACGCAGCAAACAAGGCTCCATATATGGCGGAGGAGGCTGGCGGCGGTGCGATTTCTGCGGGGAATGGCGCAGATGCGCTGATGGCTGCCATGAGTTCAATGAGAGCGGACTTTTCCTCTAGATTTGATGGGATCATGACAGCGTTGGAAGGAATAAGAAAGGAATTGGGTGACTGTGTAGAACGAACGGCGCAGATGGAGCTCCGTCTCGCTAGTGCTGAAGATGACGTCACCCGTCTTCAATTAAAGGTGCGCACTTTGGAAAAAAAAAATAAATCTCTGGAAGATAATATTTTGGATTTGGAATCTCGGTCGAGACAGAATAATTTGAGGCTGGTGGGTCTTCCAGAGGAATCAGAAGGTCGGGACGTATGTTCCTTTCTGGAAAAGTGGATTCCGGAGGTGCTGGGCAGCGAGGAGTTGCAATCAGCAGTGGTTCTGGAAAAAGCACATCGTATTGGCCCACGGAGAGATAAGGGACCGCCGAGGACCTTAATTATGAAGTTTCTTAGCAACAGAGACAGGATGAAGATCTTCAACGCTGCACGTGCTAAAGGAGAGATTAAACACCAGGACCAGCAGGTGCGGTTCTACCCAGATTTGGCCACAGGAATCCAGCAATTGAGGAAGCAGTTTGATCCCGTACGTAAGGAGCTGCGCAACCTTGGGATTCGTCATGGTGTAATCTATCCTGCGAGACTGCTGACCACGTATGAGGGCAGAACCCACATCTTCAAGACCCCAGAGGAGGCGCAGGAGTTCATCAAGAAGATCAAAGAAGAAGAAGAGACTGGTGGGAGCTAAGCATGAACAAAATATAAGGTAGAATAATTAAGCATTTGCACAGGCATCTGACTGACTTGAAGTAAATAGTAAGTTTACAAAATATAGATTGTATTATATATTAAAAAAAACAAAACAAAACAAACAAAAAAAAAACAACTATGATGTACAAAGTTGTTAAAAATTTTGGAGTTAAGTTGGAAAACTACAGAGGAGAGTTAATGTTACGTCATTAAAAGCAGTAGAGTTAGGGTGATTGGGAGGATGAAGAAGGAGTGGCTTAGGCTGTTCCCCGTGGGTGTGGAACGGTCGATGGCTATATCGGGAGACAGAATTTTTCTTTTGATTTTGGGGGGTTTGCCACAAGTGTGGGAAGGGGAAATTTGTTTGTGTGTAGTTTGTAGGATGAATGTTCAACCACTCATGTTTTTGCTTCTCTGTATGAGCATGTTTACACTGCAAGGTAATCCCAAACTCTCTATTGATCATGGACCAAAGTGTTAACCTTAATTTAACTTCATGGAATTGCAGAGGTCTACAAAATTTAAAAAAACTTAAACAAGTTATGAATAAAATAAAGGACATGGGTTCAAGAATTGTGTTTTTACAAGAAACTCATCTGATAGAGGAGGATGTTAAAAGAATTAGGAGTAGATGGCAGGGAAGTGTATTCACCTCTTCATTTTCATCCCGAGCCAGGGGAGTTATGACTCTCATACATAAATCAGTTCCTTTTCAAGTGAAAAATGTAATTGGAGACAAATTTGGAAGATATGTAATCATTCAAGGTTCTTTGCTATTAGAAAATATAAATCTTGTGAACTTATATGGTCCCAATATAGATGATCAGAAGTTCTTTGCTAATTTATTTCTCATCTTATCATCACTTACAGGGCAACATATAATAGCAGGGGATTTTAATTGTACATTGAATCCAGGTGTGGATAGATCAACAGGACTGGATTGTACGCACATTGGATGTAGGATGACTATTAATCATTTTATGAAAGAATTGAGATTGTTAGATATATGGAGAGAAATGAAACCACAAGTTAAAGCCTATTCTTGTTATTCCAGTACCTACAAGACATTCTCACGTATTGATTATTTTTTGATTTCCACAGAATTAAGGTCCAAGATTCAAAACTGCTTTTATGATAACATCGTGATCTCTGATCATGCACCCTGTTGTCTAATATATGTAGATAAAAAATTGACAAAGGAATCAGGTAGATGGCAATTTCAGCATAAATGGCTTCAGGATGAGGAATTTGTCAAGTATATAGAAAAACAGATAGACGAGTTCTTTGACATCAATACTACACAAACATCAGCATGTGTAAAGTGGGAGGCTTTCAAAGCTTTTATTAGGGGACATATTATTAGTTATACAGGATCAAAATCTAAGAAGACTCGAGAGGAGAGAGCTAAATTGGAACATAAAATAAAAAATCTTCAGGAAAAAGTGTATGCAGGAAGTGACCCAAGGTTGGAGAATGAATTACTGATTTTGAGAGCTGAATACGACAAAAAATCAGCGAATAGAGCTGCCTCGAGTCTTCTAAGATTGAAACAATCTTTTTATGAACAAGGTGAAAAATCGGGAAAATTATTAGCATGGCAGATTAAACAATTGGAAATTAAAACACCAATTACCAGTATTATAAGTAAAGGACAGGTAGTTATAGATCCTTTAGAAATTAATAGAGCCTTTAGAGATTACTATGAAAAATTATATGATACCAAAAATGAACCTGATTTAACAAAACTAAATGGGTTTTTGAACGAACTATCTATACCGTGTATTCCAAATGAAAACAGGGAGATATTGGAGTCTAAAATTAGTCAAGAAGAAGTTGGGCTAGCCATTGATAATATGAAATCAGGAAAAAGTGCAGGACCAGATGGTCTTCCAGTTGACCTTTATAAAAAATTTAAGAATAAATTAATAAAACCTTTTTTGGAAATGGTTTTAGAAGCATTTCAAAATAATAATTTACCATCATACATAAATAATGCCTTAATTATACTGCTGCCAAAACCAGGTAAGCCCTCTAATAAATGTGAAAATATGAGACCAATAAGCCTATTAAACGCCGACCTTAAGATAATCTGTAAAATTTTAGCAAGACGAATACAAGAAATTTTACCAAATATTATTAATCGAGATCAGAATGGCTTTATAAAGGGTAGACAAGGCTTCCATAATGTAAGAAGACTATTTAATATTATTTATTTTAATAAAGAAGCACCGGATACAGCTCTCCTATCATTGGACGCCGAAAAGGCCTTTGATAGAGTTGAATGGCCCTTTCTTTTTGAAGTCCTACAAAGGTTTGGACTTGGAAATAATTTCATAAAATGGGTTCAAATAATATACAATAATGCTACAGCAGAAATCCTAACAAATAACAATATTTCAAAACCAATAAAAATCAATAGAGGATGTCGACAAGGCTGTCCACTTTCACCTTTACTGTTTACTATGGCAATTGAACCTTTAGCGATAGCGATACGTTTACATTCACAAATATATGGAATTAAAGTTGGACCAACAGAACATAAAATCTCCCTGTACGCCTATGACATAATTTTGTTTATGTCGAATCTAAAAAAATCAATTCCAACCTTGTTGAATTTAATAAAGAATTTTGGGGAAATATCAGGATATAAAATAAATAAAACTAAATCTTCAATATTAATGCTAAATGAGACCCAGAGAAATTACCCAGCCCCTGAGGTAAATCAATTCAATGTTGTAAATCAGTTTAAATATTTAGGAATCCAAATTATGCCTAAGCTAGAATCAGTCGCCAGTGTCAACTATGAAGCCTTAATGTCAGATATCAATGAGTTAACTCAGAGATGGATGTCACTACCAATGTCGATGATCGGGAGAATCAATATACTTAAAAGTAATATTTTACCTAAAATACTTTATTTATTTCAATACATTCCCTTATCACCACCTTTAGATCTATTCTCAAGAATAAAAAAAAAGTTAGTGGAATTTATATGGAACAACAGGAGGGCTAGATTACGTTTGTCTTTATTATATTTACCATTTGATCGTGGAGGTCTGAAATGTCCAAATTTTATGTTGTATTATTGGTCGGCACAACTGAGGTCTATGACATATTATTTTTCATCAAATGATCTCCCTCACTGGACTGAAATGGAATCATACAATTTACCTTTACCTCTTCCCATATTCATATACTCAGATTCGGCAAAAAAATTACAAAAACAAGTTAAAAATCCATTTGTAAAGCATATGATCAAAATATGGTGTGAAGCTAAAAACTATTTAAAAGAACCACAGTTATTGTCACAATTTAGTCCAATATGGGGTAATCAATATTTTAAACCAGGGAGAGCGGACGCTGTATTTAAAGTATGGAATTTAAAAGGGATACAAAAGATTCAGGATTTATATTTGCCATGTGCAGACAACATAATGTCTTTTGAAGAGCTGAGGATCAAATTTAATCTCAATAGAACACATTTTTTTAAATATCTTCAACTTAGAAACTTTATTCGATCAAATCAAAATAAAGCTCTCACTCGACCTATTTATTCATCCTTGGAAAAAATGATGATGAAAGATAGTAAAAGAAAGGGTATTATTTCAGAGTTTTATAACTCACTGACACTATCTTTAAGTGAAAATTCACTGAAAAGATTAAACTACTGGAAAGAAGATCTGCAAACTGAAATTTCAGAGGAACAATGGGAATTGGCTTGTACAGAAGCTCAAACCAAATCAATAAATGCACGCCTTAAATTGATACATTTCAAATGGTTAATGCGGATGTATGTTACACCGGAGGAGTTAAATAGATATAACAAAAATATACCAGATACATGCACAAAATGCATGGAAAGTAAAGGAACCCTATTTCATTGTTTATGGGAATGTAGATTAATAAGAATGTTTTGGGAAGAGGTGAGGGTAACAATTGAAAAAATAATCTCAAAACAAATCATATTGAATCCTAAACTGTTTTTGTTGGGTCTGTACCCAGAAAAGCATAATTTTAATAAAAGTGAAAGAACATTCATAGACCTCAGTTTGCTTAATGCCAAAAAATGTATTGCACTATTATGGAAAAAGACTCATAGACCAGATGTGACTCAGTGGTTAAGACAGATGTTAACAAACCTTCCATTAGAAAGAATAACATATATACTGAAATCAAAGGAAATTGTGTTTGAGAATATATGGAGACCTTTTATTGATTATGTAAAAAATTTAAACATAACTCTTGAAGAAGAAGGTGAATGATGTGTGTGGACCTTGTAAATTCCAAACTGGTGAACATAATATGTATACTTATGTATTGGACTGTCTAGACTAAACAGAGGAGCATTGTTGAAGACTTGATTTTGTTGGTGGTTGTTGGTGTTTTTAGTGCATTTTTTTTTTTTTTTGTAGTACTTTAGTGTTAGTGTTTGATTGTTTGTATCATGTTTGTTAAAAAAAAAAAAAAGGTTCAATAAAGATATTGTGGAAAAAAAAAAAGAATGTATTTTCTGGGGATTATGGGCAACCTTTTGCAAGAGCTTGTGAAATGAGTGCAATATCCCCCACCCCCGTTTTCTTTCAAAATCCCAATATCTTTTTGAGGGAGATCAGTTTTCAACTTGCCTGTGTACAAATCAGAGGTCAGTGGGTGAACCTGTGTACCAAGTTTGCTGACAGTAGCTTTACTCATTCTATAGTAGTAGTGCAAAGGGAATATTAACCTTGACCGTGTGACCCCAAACCCACAGATGTAGGTCAGGATCCCAAGGTGAACCTGTGTAGCAAGTTTGGTGACCCTAGCTTTCTGTTTTTGAGCTATAGCTTATATTATTTTAACATTGACCTGTGACCTTTTGACCCCAAACTCCTGGAAAAAAAAAAAAAAAAAACACCTCATCAGAGCAGAGGTTGCTCTAGACTTTTTTGTTATCTCTCATTTTGACAGAGTTGCAAAAATTCTGTCACAATCTATTATTATTTGTCATTTTAACTGATTTTAATTAGATCACCCTCAGTGTAATCTGTCAAATGACCAACAGCTTTTAGAATTTTCTGTCATTGCTGAAAAAAATCTGTCAGTGAAGGAGAATTTTCAGTTAACACAGCCCGTGGATCACAGCCAAGTTGCAATTTGCACCTCATCAGTGGATATCAAACCCCAGTACCAAATTTCAAAACATTTGGAACAAAACTGTAGGAGCAGTTTCACAAAAGTGGGACAGACGGACGGACTTCCTCAAAAACCCCTTTAGGTCTGAAGGTAAATCAGGGACACAAATTGCCAAGGTGTTGGGACATAAAGTTTGTAAAGCAAAACATGCACACGTCTGTGAGAACATTCTGTTTGTCCATGCCTTCTTGGGGTGTGACGACATCTAGACCAGGGATGTCAAACTCATTCCATGGAGGGCCAAGACCCTGCAGGTCGCAAAGCATCCCCATGCTCAGTAACTGTATTTTAAACCTTAAATCAACAAAATATCTTTTTAGCATGCTTATGACTTAATATGACCAAACAGTATTTTTCTTTAACTTTGGTGGCCATATTGGATTTATGCAAATTAGACACATTTCCCAAAGGTACATTAGGATGCATTTTTAATATGTTGTTCTACAGACTTTTCTGACATAGAATCTGAAGAGAAATATTCTTTTGCAATTTGTGGTGGGTTTGGTTGTCATATGACATAGATTATCAAGGCTTAAATAACATGGGTAAAAGTAAAAGCAGTGAATAATATGCCTTAGTACACAGTGTTAGAGACTAGATAGCTGCCTTTTCTGTGCACACTAAGGGCGAGATAAGACACCAGAGTACAGCAGGTTTGGCTACCCACACATTATACTGAAGAGCAGCTGGAATGGGATGGCCATGGCACTTTTCAAACAAATTCACCAAGGTCAATTATGAAATGTTAGGAACTCTAGGGAATTGACATCCTGCAATGGAAAGAACATTTTGAGAAAAAGACAAACCACTACAACAGCTAATTATTGGTAATAAAGTACATGGTATTTCACAAAAAAAGATGATAACGTTGTCATGTTTTTGTTACATTTATCAAATATCCAGGAGATTTATAGTTACTGGATAGAACTTTTGGTACCTCTGGTTATTATTTACACTTCACGCTCTTTAAATGAAGTGTGCTCCTATTTAATCCATTCATAGCCTCAGCTGCTTTGATGGATCTGTACCACCTCAGAAATCTTTAAGCAACTGATGCCTTATTTCAATTAGCAACCATAAGGTGTCACTAAAATGAAATTTTACAAATGTTCTATGCACAGTTTAAGTCCAGGGTCATTGACACCCTTGGAAGGAATATACGGTATTTTGGTGCCCCAACAGTCTTCATTAGCCTGTTTTGGATACTCAGTATTTTACAAGGAGACTAGGTGACCTAAAGATCTATTCTTTAATTCACATATTATACTTGTTTCTAAGACTGCCTTCTATAATTTGTGTAATATTGCCAAGATTGGGAGCATCTTGTCTCAAAGTGATGCTGATAAACTAATCCACACTTTTGTTAGCTCTAGATTAGATTATTGTAACTCTTTATCACCAGACTGTCCTAAAACATCTTTAAAGAATCTTCAGCCGATCCAAAATGCTGCAGTTAGAGTTTTAATAGGTACAAGAAAGGGATCACATCTGCTGGTTCTGGCCTCCCTTCACTGGCTTCCCATAGAATTTAGAATTTCGTTTAAAATCCTTCTCCTCACTTACAAAGCTCTGAATAATCAGGCCCCTTGTTATTTAAAAGATCTGATAGTACCTTATCATCCTAACAGAGCACTATGCTCCTAAAATGCTGGATTACTTGTAATGCTTAGAATCTCCAAAAGTACAATGGGAGGCAGAGCTTTCAGTTATCAGGCTCCTCTCCTTTGGAATCAGCTGCCAGTCTGGATTTGGGAGTCAGACTCAATCTCTGTTTTTAAGAATAGGGTTAAAACCTTCCTTTTTGACATAACCTATAGCTAGGGTGGGATCAGGTGACCCTGAACCATCCCTTAGTTATGCTGCTAATAGGTTTAGACAGCCGGGGGACTCCCACTGGGCTTCACTCCTTTCTTCACTCTTAATGAAATATTTATGCTGGTCATTAACATCTGTTTGTTCTCTCCCATAGCTTGAGTTCCCATCATTGTGCTGTTTGCTCTCTAAATGTCTGTTTTTTTCTTCTTCTTCTCTATCCTCTCACCCCCAGCCAGATGACTGCCCCTCCCTGAGCCTGGTTCTGCTGCAGGTTTCTTCCTGCTGAAAAGGAGTTTTTCCTCTACACCGTTGCTAAGTGCTTGCTCACAGGCGGATCGCCTAATTGCTGGGGTCTTTTTGCAATTGTGGAGTTTTCCCTTACAGTTTGAAAGTGCTATGAGATGACCGTTGTTGTGAAATGGCACTATATAAATAAAGTTGAAGTGAATTGAACTGAACTGAATAGTATATGATATTCCATATGACTACACCCCCTTCAACCCAGTCAAACTTTCTCCCAGTTCTCCCCACTCTCTTCTACAGACCTCTCCAAGCTCATCACTGGAAGGAAAACTGTGGCCGGCACCCTGGACCCCATCCCTTCCCACCAGGTCAAGGTCTGTCCTCCTGCTCTCTCCCCTCTAATCACAGCAACAACAAACTCCTCGGTACCTACTGGGCTTGTCCCGCCAGCTCTCAAAACTGCTGCTGTCAGCCCCATTAAAAAAAAAAAAATTGGTCTCATCTCTGACATTCCTAATAACTTTGACCAATCTCCAACTTATCTAAATTATTGGAATGCATTGTAGCCTCTTAACTCAAAGATTGCATCTCTGCCAATAACCTAGATGAAGCATTTCAATCTGGATTCCTCTCTCATCACAGTACTGAAACTGCTCTCTTAAAAATCACAATGACCTCTTCTACAATGCTGAAAACATTCTCATTCTCCTCAATTTCAGTGAATCCTTTGATAGAATCAACCATTCCAACCTTCTCACCTGACTGGAAACCATCTTCAATGCTACTGGCACTGCTCTCAACTGGTTCAGATCATATCTTTCTGACAGACAACAATTCATTTCCATCAATGACTGCAACTCCCCCACTGCTCCCCTACCTCAAGGTGTCCCCCAAGGATCAGTTCTCAGATCCCTCCTCTTTACCCTCTACCTGATCCCTCTCGGTGATATTATCCACCACCATGGCCTCCCCTTCCATTGTTGTGCCAATGCCATTGAGCTCATCTTCTCCACCAAGTCAATCTCCACTGCCACTCACTTAACCCTGACAAACTGCATTGCCAAAATAAAATCATGGCTCCAAGTCAATTGTGCACAACTCAACTGCGATAAATCTTAAGTCACTATTACCTGTCCGCACTCTTATCAAATCCATCCACAACTTTACCCTTAACATTAATGGCTCCCAAACTTCCCCCTCTCCAAATATCCCTAATCTCGGCACCATCTTTGACCAAACACACTCTTTCGAAAAACATGTTAAACACATCACCAAAACAGCAATCTTTCACTTAAAAGGAACTCCAATTATATTGGCATGTTAGCTCTATATGCTTTATTTTGATGTTAGTAACATAACTATACAGTGATCCCTCACTTATCGCGGTTAATGGGTTCCAGAACCGACCGCGAAAAGTGAAAAACCGCGAAGTAGCGTCACCCCAATGACGTCATCCATAAATAATACGTACGTTCATTCTCTCACTCTCTCTCTCTCATATGATACGTGTGTGTGTGTGTGTACGTGTACATACATACGTAGATGTAAACAAAGTGTACATAAATATGTTTTTAGAACTCTTTTATTCTTATAACAAGATACGTAACTGAAGATGAAAATGATTTACTGCACAGGTTAATGAGAGCTTTACTGCTCCTCAGGTGACGCCTCATCGTGAGGTGCTGGAGGCGCAGGATCATCGAGGGCAGCTTCCGATAGAGCTGAAGCTGCAGGAGGCGGCTTAGTGGCTCGACGGGAAGACTATTTCGCACAAAATGGCACAAGAGAACAGCAAAATGGCTGCACGGTGGCGCAGTGGTTTAGCACTGTGGCAGCACAGTTTTACCCTTGGCCGGGGGATCGCGGGGATCATGAGGTCGTGGGTTCGATTCCAGCCCCTGACCAACAGTGAGCTGTGTGGAGTTTGCATGTTCTCCCCGTGTTGCGTGGGTTTACTCCGGGATTTCTCCGGTTTCCTCCCACATACCAAAAACATGTAGGTTTAGGGCGCTCGCGCACGCAGCGACCAGCAGCCGGTGGCTTGTCACCAGACTGCAAACCAAATCTACCTACGGGTACAAATAAGTAACAAAAAAAAAAAAAAAAAAAAAAAAAGTTCCACGCGGCGAGACTAAGTAACACGAGCGATAAAAAGCAATGAATGCGGTCTTCCTTCCCTTCATGAGTGCTCGGCAGGGAGAGGAGGTGGGTGAAACGTCTCGGTCAATCAGCTTGCGGGGTGAAACGTCTCGGCCAATCAGCTTGCGAGATTTCCGAGCCGAGCCAACACGAGAATAGTGAACAGAGAGTTGAGCGGCTCTCCGTGTTGACACCTGATGGTCTAATGTAGTCTCCCTGCCTTCTGCTAGCGCCCGCCCATTATTTCTCAATTTTGAATTTTTGATGAATATTTTTGAAAAATCCGCGATGCACTGAGGGCACGAAAGGTGAAGCGCGAAGTAGCGAGGGATCACTGTAATATAATTTTTTTGAAAATAATTCCCAGTTTTATATATTTTTTAAAAACTTTATTACGATGTAAATCGTCATTTTTGTTTACGGCGCAATGCATTCTGGGTAGTGACGTAGATTGGTTGTAGCAGCAGCGGTCTGTAAACAGCCTTTTCAGTTCGAACCAGTGCAAAGCCAAAGCAATAAAGACAATGACGAAGACACACAAAGTGAAAATGGACTTGAGAATGAAGACAGCAGCCGAGAGGAAGCTAGAGCTGGTCATGTTGGATGGTGTTTTTGTGAGCATCTGTTACAAAGAGCTCCACTTCATTTCTGCCACTGTCCATGGTACCTGATGCTATAAATGTATCTTGTTCAGTCACTTGTTAAAGTGGTGGAACAGGATGCATGCCCGCTTTACAGATCTGTCCTGTATCACAGCACATCAAAGCTTTGATGCCGTTTGCATTAAGCCATCGTTTGTAGCCAGACAAACCTGTGAGCTCTTTCATGAGCTGGGGGCGACGAAAATCCTCAAAATCCTCAGAGCTAAAGTGATGAGAGCACAGCCGCGGGTCTTTGGGAAGTTGGACTCTTCCAACCACATCCTCCCACTTTTAATAATAATAATAACAATAATGCATCAGATTTATATAGCGCTTTATCATAGACACTCAAAGCGCACGCTCAAGCGTGTACTCAAGCGATATAGCGCTTTATCATAGACACTCAAAGTGCTCAAAGCGCACGCTCAAGCGTTCGCTCTGAGCGATATAGCGCTTTATCATAGACACTCAAAGAGTGACGGAAACGTGGCGGCCAATCCGCGCCAACGGCCTCTCCGTCCACCACCGAACATTTAAACATTTTTACACATCCATACCCAGTGTTATGGGCACTGGAGGCAATGCGGGTGAAGTGTCTTGCCCAGGGACACAACGGCAGGATATCTGGGGAGACCGGGATTTGAACCGCCAACCATCGGGTTATTAGACGACCTGCTCTACCTCCTGAGCCACTGCCGCCCCACTTTTTCCTCAACTTTCCCTCTTTAGGAAAGCTATGGAGGCTTACCCCGCTCTCTTTATTTCCCTTTGATTGGAAATTACATCCAAAAGCCGCGCAATGTGGCATTTTTCACTGACAAATGGCAGTAGTTCGTAGCTTCACTTCTTGGCTTGTATAAGACAGAAAAAACGGCTGCATCCATTCTACGTCATCGCCCCCAGAATGCATTGCGCACCTGAAAACATGGCGGCCGCCATGTATCGATTTACATTGTAAACAAAAACGATTTTTATAACTACAATAAATGTTTATATAGTTCTAACTATGTATTTTAATAGTGGAGGCCAGTGTTTGTATTTTTAAATCTATAAGTCGTTATAATCGGAGTTCCTTTTAAGAATATTGCCCGCGTCTGTTCTTCCCTCACCCCAACAGCTGGTGAAACTCTCATCCATGCCTTCATCACCTCCCGTCTTGACTACTGCAACAGCCTTCCATATGGATTACTACCAAAAACTCTCAATAAGTCACACCACATTCAGAATTCTGATGCTCGTCATCCATACTTGGATTCCATCCTCTACCAGCTCCACTGGCTCCCCATCCCCCAGAGCAGTGTTTTTCAGGGTGTCCTGGTACATTCAGTTTTCTGTGGGAAATTATCTAATTTCACTTCCTAATTGGTCCAAAGCAATTGTAAATAATTTCCCGCTGTTGTCCATGAGTTCTGTAGGCACCCATGCACCCATGTACTCATGCACCAATGCAAAACAGTTGTGAAATATTTGCAATTTTTTGGGCCAATTAAGAAGTGAAATTAGATCATTTCCCACAGAAACCTGAACGTACCAGGACATCTTGGTTCAACAACACTGCCGCAGAAGAATACATTACAAAATCCTCCAAATGACTTACAAAGCCCTCAATAACCTGGCCCACCCTGCCTCACTGAGCTCCTCTATCAACACACTGACTCTTGCACACTCTGCTCTACTGATGCCAACCTTCTACGCCTCCTCCACACCGGGCTAAGTGCAACTTGTAGGGAAACAGGGCCTTCTCCATCGCTGCTCCCACTCTCTGGAACTTGTTCCCATACCATCAGGAGCCCCCCCCCCCCCCTCTCAGCACTAAAAAAAAAAAAAAAAAAAAAAAAAAAAAAAAAAAAAAAATCTCTTCAGCACCGCATTCAATCACTGACACTTCTCTTTGTTTGCCTTCTTCTCTATTCCTTCTTTATCCCCTATGTAAAGTGTATGAGTGTTTTGAAAAGTGCTACAGTATATAAGTCTAAGGTATTATTATTATTATTGTTATTATTATATTTAAACAATAAAACTACTTTGGTAGAGTTGGGAAAAACTGGGTTTGCTAGAAAAATAAAACAGTCCTTTTATATCGAGTCATCCTGCTTACTGTTCTGTAACATCTTGTCTCTAGGATATTGCTACAGCCCAGTGCATCAATATGTGAAGACAAAAGCACCTTTTTACTGCATACAGTATGTGTGACACCAACTGCTCTAAACTAGTGGTAGAATATATTATGCATGTGCTGAGAGAAAGAGCAGCCTGGCAGGAATGGAGAGAAATTGCTAAAGTTCACTTATCGTCCACTGTAGTCCTTAAAAACAACGGTTTTCCTTTTTAGAATTAAGAATACATACTAAATACCGTACACGCATCACATTATCACTCCAGGTTGTCGGTTAGCGCCCTTCTGATCAGTGCAGCCAGCTTTTTCTCATTATAAACACAAAGCATCCTTTGGGGGGGTAGCTGTGATGCACTAGTGCTGCAACACCGGTCACTGAGAGATAAAACTTCTGTGTCACTCGCTGTACCAACCAGGAGTGGACTCAGATTGGGAATACAGAGGCAAAGAAGCAAAATGGGCACCCACACACGACACAGTACTGCACCGTACCACCATTGTGAAACTCTATGATGTGTCTTGCTTAATATCAACATGAAATTGAGAATGACACGAGGTTAATTTAAAATATGGAACCTATAACCTCTATGATAAAACACACCACGAAACGTAAATCCTTCAGATCACTAAAACATCCAGGGTTTCCCCTAAACTATGCTCTAGAATGTAGAAATGCTTTCACTCCAGGGGCACTTCGCCATTACAGGAACACTTAATCGGGCACTGCATCCTGTTTCCTCACCAGTATCAGTATCCGAAACAGCTCTGTATGCCATCTCTTTTTTTTTTTTCTGGAAAGAACACCTTTTGGGACATTCATGTAGCACCAGTGTGGAAATCCTTTCATTATAGCACCCCTTAGCATTAGGTGAGCACCCACAGAGCACCTTATATGGTTCAGCATCAGATTTTCTCCTCTAGAACTGCATTTTAAAGACATATCACAATATTCTACTTTAAAGGGCACAACATTATAATTCATTGCACAAAGAGTAATCATGAAGAGCCCACAATCACTTTCCCCTATGTGAAGGGAAGTCAATAGGAAACTACCTTGTTTTACTCAGAGAGGACACTTTTGTGATGTTTTTTACCCCCACCCCCACCCCTCATCCTTATTGTCCACCAGTGGTGTCAGTTGATACTGATTCATTTTTTCTTTTTTTATCCACCTTTTAAATTCATTTGTTATGGTTAGGCACTAAAATGATTTGATTTAAAACACTCCCCTTTACTGCAGTGATCTCCTATTCTATGGTTAAAAACGCCTCGCCAATGACATAACCGGATGCATTGCATAGCACAGCCAAAAGATACCTTCTGTGCAAATGATACACGCGAGCAGTTTTGGCAGAAACATTCCAATCTGATGCCCCCGATGTGAGCACAGACTTAAATAGAAGAAATAACAGGAAGTATGTGAAGAGCAATATGATGAGGTGGAAAAAAAGAACATAACATACCTAATGAAAACAGCACCATTTAGCTGGAGCCACTGTCAGATAAAATGAAATATAAGCTGCACTGTTCTTGCACTTGCTTTCATTTCTTCCGTTAAGGTTTTCATGATGATGATGATGATGATGATGATGATGATGATGATGATGATGATGACTGCAACTGTGCTTAATTTGGTTTATATTGACTCCACAAAGGCACTCTATGTACGAACCAAACTTTTCCTGCACCATTTCATATCCTGTGTTCTTGTGTAAGGTACATCTCAAAAAATTATAATATCATGAAAAAGTTCAATATTTTTTGTCACTCATTTCAGAAAGTGAAACCCATATATTACATAGATTCATTACACAGAGAGTGATATAGTCAAGTGTTTATTATTTTAATTTTGATGATTATGGCTTACAGCCCATGAAAACCCCAAATTCAGTTTCTCAAAAAATTTGAATATTACAAAAAATTATTATTTTTTTTTTTTTTAATAGAAATGTTGGCCGACTGAAAAGTATGTCCATTTACACACTCAATACTTGGTTGGGGCTCCTTTTGGATTAATTACTGTATCAACGTGGCGTGGCATGGAGGTGATCAGCCTGTGGCACTGCTGAGGTGTTATGGAGGCCCAGGTTGCTTTGATAGTGACCTTCAGCTCGTCTGCATTGTTGGGTCTGGTGTCTCTCATCTTCCTCTTAACAATCTTCCATAGATTCTCTATGGGGTTTAGGTCAGGAGAGTTTGCTGACCAATCGAACACAGTGATGCCATGGTCATTAAACCAGGTTTTGATACTTTTGGCAGTGTGTGTGTGTGTGTGGGGGGGGGGGGGGTACCAAGTCCTGCTGGAAAATGAAATCAGCTTCTCCATTAAGCTTGTCAGCAGAAGAAAGCATGAAGTGCTCTAAAATTTCCTGGCACATGACTGCGCTGACTTTGGTCTTGATAAAACACAGTGGACAAACACCAGTAGATGACATGGTTCCTCAAATCATCACTGACTGTGGAAACTTCACACTAAACCTCAAGCAACTTAGATTCTGTGCCTCTCCACTCTTCCTCCAGACTCTGGGACTTTGATGTCCAAATGAAATGCAAAATTTACTTTAATCTGAACAGAGGTCATCTGCTGGTGTTGGTCCACTGTGTTTTATCAAGACCAAAGTCAGCGCAGTCATCTACCAGGAAATTTTAGAGCACTTCATGCTTCCCTGTGCCGACAAGCTTTATGGAGAAGCTGATTTCATTTTCCAGCAGGACTTGGTACCCCCCCACGCTGCCAAAAGTATCAAAACCTGGTTTAATGACCATGGCATCACTGTGTTTGATTGGCCAGCAAACTCTCCTGACCTAAACCCCATAGAGAATCTATGGAGTATTGTCAAGAGGAAGATGAGAGACACCAGACCCAACAATGCAGATGAGCTGAAGGTCACTATCAAAGCAACCTGGACCTTCATAACACCTCAGCAGTGCCACAGGCTGATCACCTCCATGCCACGCCACATTGATACAGTAATTAATCCAAAAAGGAGCCCTGACCAAGTATTGAGTGTGTACATGGACATACTTTTCAATCGGCCAACATTTCCATTAAAAAAATATTTTTTTTAAATTAATTTTATGTAATATTCAAATTTTTTGAGAAACTGAATTTGGGGTTTTCATGGGCTGTAAGCCATAATCATCAAAATTAAAATAAATAAACACTTGAAATGTATCAGTCTCTGTGTAATGAACCTATATAATATATGGGTTTCACTTTCTGACATGAGCGACAAAAAATATTGAACTTTTTCATGATATTCTAATTTTTTGAGATGTACCTGTACGCTAAACCAATGTGAAAATGTGGCAAATATTCAATACAAATGAATTAATATATAGTCTTAGACTGAGAAAAGCCTCAGCGATTCAGGAAGAAGATGAAGCCTCAACAAGGTGTAGCCCCAGGGGGACTCAGACGCCTCAGTGCAACCTTGGATGCAGCGCTCGTCTGCTCCATGTGTGCTGGAGTTATTGGCGCCAGATGAATATATCAGTAGTTGGTCATATCTCTTCTGTCAACTGTCCACAGAACGTCTCCATCCTGGTTCCAGCATGAGCCAGCTGGCTTCTGTCCATAAACACCAATTAGTTTATCTCTCCATCTTTTACCAGATTCAAGCAGAAAAGACAAGCAGCAGTTTGGCTGTAGTAGCTGCAGAGAACAAATCCTTCCTACATGAACACTTCTGTGCCATCTATGCCTCAGCTACATTTCCTTCTAAGATGAAACACGTGCGCGATGGCCTCCGGGTCTGTGCTATTCCGGGAGTCAGTAGTACCAGTTTGGCTGTCAATGATGTGCTCTTGCTGACAGCGGGGATGCTTCATGAATACAGTGGGATTTTTTTTTTCTGCATGTGTGTAGCAAGCATGTGTGTAGGTAAGTCAGCTCTGTAGGTGTTGATGAGTAGTTGGCAGGGTTTCATGTACCTACACGTGGTTTAGGTGTGTGGGCAAATTTGTTGTCTCCTTTGCGTTTTTGGATCAACATGTTGGACTGTGTATCTGTTTGCGTGCCCATCTATGACAAAATTGGCACCATCTCCAGTCATTGCTCTCTGCAAAAATTGCCATGGATTATTTATTTTGCGTATGTCACAAAGAAATAAAGAAAAAAATGTTTTATGAATTATAAAAGAAATGATGACTAGATAGGTTACTGCTAGTTCAGAGGTGTCCAATCATGTACCATGGGGGGGGGGGGGGGGGCAAGACACTGCAGGCTTTTAAGTTTGTTTAATTTGTTTATAAAAGGGACAATGAATATTATTGAACATATACATGCAAATATGCAAGATTATAGCCAGAGCTAATTTCCATCTTCAGTCCCTTGGCAGGCCAATGCGAGTGGCTTAAAAACAACCCAACACAATACAATAATAACAACTGCAGCAGAAGGAGATTAAAGTGCACAATAATAAGAAAAAAAGTTTGAAAAAAGAAATATTGTTGCTCTCATACCAGATAAAAAGTGCCACAGCAACCAAAATGTTAAGATATTAAAATTCAAGGTGCTAAAGTAGATAATAAGATGTTGATGTGCAAAGTGCATTAACAAAATTATCCTATGCCCCTATGCTGATGATCCTCCACAGTCTCATTTCACAGAATTTTAAAGCGCTTACTGGATTGCATGACGCTCTGTTGCACTTGTTCAGCACATACAGATGCGTGTGTGTGCCGATAATATTGCACCAGGTTTGCATACATGGTTAAACCTTTGTACGCAGGATTGTGTAAATTAATGTAGATCACATGAGGTCACAAATCTAGACTGTTTTCAACAAGCTAAATAACACATAGTAATGATAATACCAAAAAAACCCAGAAAAGAAAACAGCAGAAAACCAGGTGCGTTTTTGTCAGATTGTAGGAGCAGTTTTGACTGTCCAGCATCCATGATTTTAGATCGCTAGTCTGTGATGGAGTTTAGTGTAATTAATTTCTTCAGTGTATCGTCAATACAGTCATGCAGTGCTATAACAGGACACATTTACAAAGATTTGAGACCCACTGCAGTGCATCATTTTATATTTTAGCAATATTTTGTTATTAAAAGGTTTTTAAAACTGTAATCAATTGAATTAACTACAAAACACCCAACATTATTATATACAGCAGAAGGACCCGTTTGACTGCAACCGTTGCATCAGTGCTGCCCATTTGTCAGTAAATATTTAGCTAAAAATTATTTATTTTGTTATTTGGGATTTTTTGTGTCCTGTTTGGTCATGGAGTCATTCTGGCCATTCCACTCCACAATCATAGCGGTATTGTTACTAAGCTTTTAATTTTTGAATACTCGTGCGGGAGGAGTGCCATCGGGGATTCGCGGTCCTGCAAAGGACAGTGGTACCACACGGGCGAAGCAGCAGTCAGCACTCCCGTCTACCACTGACCTGGCAGGCTAGGTGTGCCTCTCTGCGAAGGACCGTGGTCCACCCGGTCGGGCCGCTTCTTCTCCCGGCATGTCCTGTGTTGGATACACCAGTGTTCTTTGTCAGACCCCGGGTCCCCACTGATGCTCCTCCCAGTCTGCTCGCGTGCCTCGAGTTCTCCACATATGCTGAATTATCTTTTAGAGCTATGCAATCACAGCAACTTTATGGTATACTGTGGCGGCGGTGGCGCAGGTGTAGTGTGACTGACTACTGATCGGAGGGTCATGGGTTCGATTCCCGCTCTGTCTGCTTGTCCATGTGTCCTTGAGCAAGACACTGAACCCCCAGTTGCTCCTGGTGGCCTGGTTAGCGCCAGTGAATGGGTGGATTGTAGGATCTGTAAAGCGCTTTGGTCATCCTAGATGAGAAGAAAAGCGCTATATAAGTGAACACCATTTACTATTTTAAGCATTAAATCTTCAGTATTACTTTCTTCGAGTCAAATTTGTCGCTTTTCACTTCCTTGCTTCACTGAGTGCTATGGCGACTGAATGGTCGTGATGCCGGGTATTATCCAATCAGCACGGAGTCAATCTGAAACCCCACCTACACTTCCTGAAGCCAGGGTATGAGACAGAGTGGTGGTTAAACTTTAATTGATAAACATTACATATTTTATCTGAAAAACTCAACACTCGGGGATGCACACCCTCCTAACCTCAGCAAAGAATGTATAAAATCTTAGGTCAGTCTGATAAACGGTTCAAGAGATATGTGAGAAACAAACACACACACTCTCTGTCTCTCTCTGTCTCTCTCTCTCTCTCTCACACACACACACACACACACACACACACACACACACACACACACACAGAGCTTTCTTGCATTTATAGGAAATTGCCTGGTTCTCTCTGCAGGGTGCTGGCCTGTGACTGTCCTTGTCCACCCAATCAATAGGACTTCACAGTGCAGTACCCAGCCTGCAGTGTCAGCTCCTCAGACTGGACTTGGGCGGTCTCAGAGGTGGTGTCCCTGTGGCTGTGGACTTGGAGGTTCCCCGGTGTTGATGGATCCCTAAGATGGTGCTTCCACAACTGGATCCTCAGTGCTTCGACATGTCTCACATAAGGCACTTTCGGACAGAGAGGTTCTAAGAACTCAGTTCTAGAACTGTTTAGTTCTAGGGACTACCCTCCCCCAGGGGAACCTCTTTATTTTGCATTTGCACAGGCAGTGAGGGGGCATGGTGGGGACTGGTGCGATGCAAGGATCTGCGACAGTGACATGTACTTAAGCGCCACATTCAACGACAACAAGGAATCCAGCATGGAGAGTGAGGAGGCTACAGCGTTCATGTTCTTCATGGTGGTATTATTTTGGACTGCCAAATGGGGCGTCTAATGTCAAGGCTGGACGAATTCACAGAGAAAATCCAGAAATGAGACAAAGAATCCAATCCGGTTGGTGGCCCTTCTTCGTTCCATGGAGGAAGAAAGAGCAGCATTGCAGACAAAAGTCTAACTTATTAAACATGCGCCGATTGTGTGCGTGTCATATGGGTAAATGTGACCTATGCTGGCAAAATGAGTTGGAATGCGCAACGCGTCATTATGAGCTACAGGAACGAGAAGTCATAAATCATGACTGTTTTTTGTTTGCTAGCGGCAAGTCCCGGGAAAACCCCTATGAGTGCCTGCTATCATCGTAAAGCTTAAAAATCGTACTTTCTAAAAATATGTATGTTTTGGTGGAAGACATAACTCCCGACCGATTGAATGCAAATTTTAAACCTAGCCAAAATATAAACAAATTGTCTTTTTCCAGGTCCATTTTTGCGCACTTCCTACAAATTAAATATCATTTTGAAGGTCTTTCAATACATAATATGGAAAAAAAAACGTTACATCAGTTTTGATAATTTCCTCAAAGTGACTCCTTTTGCCAGCACGGGACACAAATATTTCCAACGGTATTTTACTCTTGTCATTGAGTTGATTATAACAATTGAATATTTCAGATGGTATTGTAACATGTGCTGTTTGTGTTTCAGACCTCGCTGTGGCTCATTGCGCCACGCTCCTCACCATCTGAGTCCGGAGCAGAGTAGAAAAAAGGTTGAACTTGTAGAAAAAAAGGCTGAACAGTGGACAAAGAATTTCTGTCTGTCCAGAGGGACATTTCAATATGTGTCGCTGCCTGAAGCCTGCACTGGAGAGAATGGACAAAACCTACGTCTGGCTGTCCAGCCAACTGCTGCAGATATGAGATGGAGTATGTGCAGCCTGATGTGTTACCTCGTGCCATCCAACTAATCACAGCACACATTTTCAAAATAAGCCGGTGTGAGCATTTTTTAATGTTGCGTGAAATAAAGATTCCCTGCCTTTAAGCTCAGTGTGCATTATGAAATCTATCAGTAGTACATCAGTAGTAGACTTTAGAAGTGAAGAATGAATCAGTGACTGAAAGGGGTTATTTGTGGTTTAAAAATGTTAAATTATGTGGGGATACTGTCACAATATATGATCAGTATGTGAGGGTTAAAATGTGGAAGGAATGTGGAGAAATGCTTGCTTTACTTTTATAAGTGGCCACAAGTGCATCATGTGACAAAATCAGGTCATCCTGTATAAGCCTGTGTTTTTAAACATAGACATATGGATAAATTGCACATTTTTTGCACATATTTACCAGCCTTCAGTTTCTCCATGGACGCCAACTCCAGACTGTGGAATCCTGTGGCAGTGGTGCCGGGGTTTCATGCCCCGTGTAGGCAGGTCGATGCAAGATTGCGTCCAAAGTGTCGGAACATTTCCTGTTCTTCTGGTTCTCCTGGTTCTGATTGTTGGGGTCCTTATTTGTTACAGCCCTGTTTGAGTTTTGTAATCTTCTTCCTCACTGCTTCGCACGGTGAAAAATCCCCGCTAACTGCGAGCTTATTTTACAAAAATTATTACGCTCCGCTGCGAGCCCTCGAATTCTTGTGGATCCTCTTCTGTGGCGTACAAGGCCAGAAGAGCTCTGACCTCCTCATTGGTCCATTTGTCAGTGTTTTGTTCATTTTAAAACTTCTATCTCCGTTAGCAATTACAGGAAAAAAGACAGCAAAGTTGCTTTTTTAAACATGGCGGCACTGTGAGAAGCAGAAGCCTCTGGCAGTGGCCATAGCTTACGAGTTCTGCCAATCAGCAAACACCTACGTCATATCAGTTCCTGGTTCACCAGAAAAGACCCTGCCTTGGAGCTGGAGCTAAAATGGTTCTGGAACTGATGTCTGTGGTCCCTAGTTCCCATGCTGTCTGAACACAGTAAAACCAGCCCTACGTAGTAAAAAGGTTATAAGTACTGCAAAAGGTTCCTACAGGCCGAAAGCACCCATAAAATGTGTGTGTGTGTGTGTTGGTTGGGGGTATAATAGTTTATTTTTAATTTAAAAAGTACTTTGTGCTAAAACCTTCTGCATGAAAAGTGCTAAATAAACACAGTTTTGATTGATTGATGTTTGAAGGTGTCACAAGTGGTCTGCTGTGGCAGTGGCATTACACCAGCCGATAGGAAGAGACTGAACAAACTGATCAAGAGGCTAGCTCTGTCCTGGGGCAACGTCTTGACCCAGTGGAGGAGATAGGAGAGAGAAGGATGGTGGCTAAACTGTCATCTCTGCTGGAGTCCAAGTCCCACCCTATGCAGGACATACTGAATGCACTGAGGAGCTCATTTAGCAGCAGACTGCATCATCCTACAGACTACATCATCATCGAATTGAACAAGATGGCGACCAGGATGGCCACACTTTCTCAGTGCTAAGACTAAGCCACTGCTTTTTGCCATTAAAATAACCAACCTACAGCGATCGGCGCTCGTGACGGACACCCACGGGCTGAATTCCCACCACCGAAAGAAAACCGCTGGAATACCCCCTTTAATCGGGTAGAGCTGCTGCTGCTACCCGAAGTGATTGCAAAGCTAACGCTAATGCTAGTTAACGCTAGTTAGCTTAACGCTGGCCCAGTTGTGCCACCTAACTCAGACATGAAGCGACTCAGCCCCCGGTGAAGACTTACCGGAGGAACTAACCGAGGCGGCATCTGAGCGCGAGCGTGAGCCGGATCGAAGCTCAGGAGCGACGTTGGTGAGAGACGGGGGCCACCTGGACCACCCAGGCAGATGGCGGCAGGCGGCGGTGATCAGCGGCGGTGACCAGCGCTGCTCGGCTGCACCGGCGGTGTGCGGCGTGACCACCCAGGCAGACGGCGGCAGGCGGCGGTGATCCACGGCGGTGATCAGTGGAGCTCCGCTGCGCCGGCGGTGTGCAGCGTAACTGCCCAGGCAGACGGCGGCAGGCAGCGGTGATCGATGGCGGTGATCAGCGGAGTTGTGCGGCGTTACTTGGCGGAGGAGCTGTGCAGGAGCTCGGTTGCGGCGGCGGTGAGCGGAGGGACCAGCAGCGGCCGGGCTAGTTGAGGCCTAGCCGGATTCACTGTTTATTTCTATCCACAGGTCAGTAAAATGCCACCAAAAAAAGAGGAAATGGAAGAAATCAAAAAATCTCTTAACTTTATGTCAGAAGAATTGGCCAAATTGGCTAGCCAGCAGGCCAAAATAATAGGCCTAATAGAAGATGTACAAGCCCTACAATCAATAATTCAAGAAAAAGACAAAAAAATTATGGACCTGGAGCAACGCGGGCGTCTTTTGGAGCAACGTGTCGATGATCTTGAACAAGGTTCTCGTATTGATGACCTAGTTATAAGTGGACTAGACATCAGATATCAGTCATACGCCCATGCCACAACAGGACTGAATGGTGAAGATGCTCCCACGAGTGAATCAGTCTCCTTAGAAAATCAAGTGCTTCAGTTCCTTAATAATAGAGACATTAAGGTAGAAGCCAATGCAATTTCAGCCTGTTATGCTTTACCGAAGAAAGATCCCAAAACAAAGAAATCAATTGTGATGCGCTTTGTGAACAGAAGGGTAAAGAATGACATACTGAGGCAGGCCAGAAAGCTACAGGGAACTCAAGTTTACCTAAATGAACACCTGACAAAAAACCCCGCTGAATTAGCACGGCAGGCACGGATGCTGAAAAAACAAAATAAGATACAGGCAACCTGGACAAGAAATTGTAGAATTTGGATTAAACTAAATGGAACACCTGAGCAAGCAAGGAGTATAATGATCAGAGATGCTACTGACTTAAATAAATACAGATGAACACCGATTAAGAAAATTATGAGTCAATGATAATCCATATTCATACACACGATAAGAATAGTTCTTTTGATACACCATGCCAAAGTACTTTAAAAAAAATAAGCAAAATAAACAAAAACTTATGACCGACTCGAGTAGACATCAATTATCCCCAGCTGGAGGAAGTCATCTGACACAGAGTGAGGAAACTCAAACTCTGAAAATATGCCACTATGCTGAACATAAACCACAAGAGATGGAGAATGATATTGATCCTGATAACCACTTTTTCAATAATATTCATAACCACTGTGAATATTACACTGAAAAGCAATTCAAAAGTCAAGTGCAATTAGATGGTAAATTGTCAATAATACACTTCAACAGCAGAAGTCTTAACAAAAACTTTCCACAGATTCAGGACTACTTAAAACAGCTAGACAGAAAATTCACAGCTATTGCAGTCTCTGAAACCTGGCTTAATGAAGAACAGGCTCCCCTGATGGCAATAGAGGGATATCAGATGTTTTATATTAACAGAACTCAAAAAAAGGGTGGTGGTGTTGCACTGTATATTGATGACCTGTATAGGTGTAAGCTTGTAAATGAAATGTCCTCAGCACTACCAGGGATCTTGGAATGTGTTACTGTTGAGATTGACCTAGACAAAACAAAAAATCTAATCATAAGTTGTATATATAGAACGCCGGGAACTTGCATTGAGACATTCAGAGATAAATTAGTCGAGCTGTACAATAATATTACTAGTAAGAAAATGGTAGCAATTTGTGGAGATTTCAATATTGATTTACTGAATCCACATCAACAAAATGTAGTTACAGAGTTCATGAACTCTATGTACAGCATGAGTCTATATCCCACAATAACACGTCCCAGTAGAATCACAGTTCACTCTGCTACACTTAT
The DNA here is from genome assembly GCA_020510985.1 of Pholidichthys leucotaenia. Taxonomy (NCBI): domain Eukaryota; kingdom Metazoa; phylum Chordata; class Actinopteri; order Cichliformes; family Pholidichthyidae; genus Pholidichthys; species Pholidichthys leucotaenia. The sequence continues at coordinate 267,328,393 of CM035848.1, read as the reverse complement.
TGACAACCTGTTTGTCAATGTTATCGATAAGAAAATAGAAAGTGGATTATTGATAAATGATATAAGTGACCACTTGCCGACCTTTGCACTTATCCATGGCCACACGGGGCCCAACGCAGAAAAAATTTCAAAATCGTTCAGATATAAATCACCAAATGCAATCAATTCTTTTAAAGAGGACTTGCTGAAGCAAGACTGGACAGAAGTCTATGTATCAGATGTAAATGAAGCCTATGACACATTTATAAACATTGTAACCACTCTTTATGAAAAAAACTGCCCATTAGTAAAAAAAAAAGCTAAAACACAAATTTGCTGATAAGCCATGGTTAACCAAAGGACTACAAAAGGCATGTAAAAAGAAAAATTTATTATATAAAGCTTTCCGAAAGAAAAGGACAAAAGAAGCAGAGCAGCGGTATAAAACATACAAAAATAAGTTAACATATATGATAAGATGTAGTAAAAGAGACTATTACAGTAAAGAACTGGAGAAAAACAAAGACAATATTAAAAATACATGGACAATACTCAACAGTATCCTTGGAAATAAAAGCAGAAATACAAGCAACCCAACTAATATTCCAAAAAATAATAAAATGACTCCGAGTGTGAATATAGCTTCACCTGCAGATGAATTTAATAATTTTTTTGTTAACATTGGACCTAATCTGGCCCGAGAAATACCCACTACGGTGCCTACAGGCGATACAATATGCAATAACACTGCTGTAAAAGACTCCATCTTCATAAAGAACACAGACGAAAGAGAGGTCATTGAAATTGTTAAATCGTTTAAAAGTAAAACATCTACGGACTGTGATGGTATTGACATGCTATTAGTCAAAACTGTTATCAAATGCATAGTAAAACCACTGACGTAAATCTGTAACCTGTCTCTCCAATCAGGTATATTTCCCAATGCAATGAAAATAGCTAAAGTAATTCCGATATACAAGACGGGCGACAGAGGGGAACTCTCAAACTATAGACCAATTTCACTATTACCGCAATTTTCCAAGATACTTGAAAAAATATTCTATGAGAGAATTGACAACTTCATACTGAAGAATGATTTATTGTGTGAGCAGCAATATGGGTTCAGACACAAGAGGACAACTGCATATGCCCTAATGGAATTTACAGAAAAAATATCAACAGCCATTGAAAATAAAGAGTATTCAGTTGGAGTATTCCTGGATCTTAAAAAAGCATTTGATACAGTAGATCACAATTTATTATTAAAGAAACTACAAAATTGTGGTATTAGAGGGGTAGCACTGTCCTGGTTAAGTAGTTACTTAAAGAATAGATATCAGTATGTATGTGTTAGCAACAAAAACTCACAGTTACTGAAGGTCACCTGTGGAGTCCCACAGGGTTCAGTTTTGGGACCATTATTATTCAATATGTATATAAACGATATATGTAAAGTTTCAGAAAAAATGGACTTAATATTGTTTGCCGATGACACTAATCTGTTATGCAGTGGAAACAATTTGGAACAACTTCTGGATACACTCGGAAAGGAATTAGGAAAGCTTAAACTGTGGTTTGATTCAAACAAATTAACGCTCAATTTAAGTAAGACAAAATTTATAGTCTTTAACAACCATCACAACAACCCAGTACCCAAACTCAGTGTAAATGGTGTAGAGATTGAAAGGGTATCTGAAACTAAATTTCTTGGAGTAATAATTGATAACAAACTGTGTTGGAAGTCACATATTAATTATATTAAAGGTAAAGTATCCAAATCAATTGCAATATTACACAGAGTGAAATATTTGCTGAATCAACCCACACTATACACCTTGTATCATTCATTAATACTCCCATACATGACATATTGTAATGAAGTATGGGGAAATACATATAAAACAAACATATATCCACTCTTTATGCTTCAAAAGAGAGCTATTAGAATAATAAACAAAGCAGCTTACAGGGAACCAACAAACCCACTTTTTCTTAAACAAAAAACTCTCAAGTTGAAAGATCTGGTTGACTTTAAAACTGCAATAATAATGTTCAAAGTGAAGAATTTATCACTGCCCGCAAATATCCAAAAGTTGTTCCAAACAAGGGAGAAACGATATCACTTCAGAGGAACATGTATATTTCAAAAGCCTACAGTGAGAACAACCACCAAGCAACACTGTATTTCAGTGCAAGGAGTCAGATTATGGAATGATTTTGGACCTGAATTAAAATCATGTACAATGCTTGGACAATTTAAACAAAAACTAAAGGAAGAAATACTCCAAACATATTTACAAGATGACATGTAAAATCACATAAGGATTGACATATCCAGCCTGTGTTGTGTTGTAGCTTAGTTTTTTTTTTTTTTCTCTGTCACATTTTGTCTTAGATTTGTTTTTGAATAGTAACCGCTTAACTTACCCTAGCTTAGTTTTCTTTTTTCTCTCAGTCACATTTTGTCTTAGCTTTGTTTTGAATTGTAATCGCTCTTGTCTTGTTTTCTCTTTTTTCTCTTTTGAATTCTTGGATGGAATATGGGTGGGCAATATAAGCTGCGGCTTCAGCCATCACCCATTTCGGATAACTTACGTGGAATTGTATAATCAGAGGAGTCTTTGTCTAATTTGACCTTGTTGTTATATTATTCAGTTTCTTTTAACCTGTATTGTACTATCCGAAATAAATTCATTCATTCATTCATTCATTCATTCATCCTAGGTGCGCAACCGAGAGGTTTCGCAGGTCCTTCCTACCTACGGCTGTCAGACTAACCTAAGCAGGGCTGCTCGCAGAGATGGCAAAAAAATGTGACGACCTAATAGTATTGAATGCAAAAGACGCAATAGACTTACACAATGGTCCCCTCCAGTATACAACTAGGACAGTATCGGTCGCTACGGAGGGTGACAATATGTATGGGTACATATTCATACTATGTAGGATAACTAAGTAGACGGTTATGCTGTTTATTCCATCTAGCTACAATGCTCCGCACTGTGTGTATATATATTTATACAGTATATTTATATGTACATATGTATATTCGCTGCTCTTGTTTTCTTGTCTTCTTGATTGTTGCTCTGAGTGTTGCTATCCCTGTGCTGTTACAATCCTGGAATTTCCCCATTGTGGGACTAATAAAGGCTTATCTTATCTTATCTTATCTTATCTTATCTTAAGTGCTCTGCTCTCTGATACCAGTGAGAAAAGAGTTCCACTGATGTATAGCTTTGACCGAAAATGCAGACTGAGAAAAGGATCTCTTCCTGAGAGGAATAATACTGTCTTCTCTGTTTGAACTTCTTGTCATTCAATCTTTCTTTACCTTGATATTAATAAACTGACCAAGTGGTAGTGAGCCATGTTGTGTAGAATATTATAAACAAGACAAACATTTATACTGTATATCTTACAAGATTATCAGAGCATAGTAAGTTTTTCATCCATCTTCTACCGCTTAACTGGGAGTCTGGGTCACAGGGTCAGCAGTCCTACCATAGTAGCCCCGACTGCCGCCCAGTTCGTATAAAAGCATAATCCCCATGATCGTCTCCTGCAGGTGGTGAGCCCCCTGGAGGGTGGGCCCATGTGCCTTGTTGTGTACATTGGTTCTTGCTTTAACTTTTTCATGGGCATCCGCTGGACGGCTTTTAGTCTGGCCATTCACCCAGGACCTGTTTGTCATGGTAGACCCTACCAGGGGCAAGTTGCCCACAGAAACAAAGCTTCTGGGATCATGAGGGTATGCAAACCCCATCCACCATGATACGGTGCCCATCCATGGATGAGAAAAAAAAAGTAATCACATGACACCTGATTTGACACCCATTTTCCCAAATGGGTTCTAAATCAGGTCAGATCGCATGACTCAAGTTCTTACATCTGATGACTGCAAGGCAACATTTGAAATAACTGTTAATGCTAATAAAAAGTATTACTGAAGAAAACTGAATGCAAAAAAAAATTGTGATGTTGGCATTATCATGTTAATCGCCCGTTAACGCTTTGCCCCCATTAACGGCACCAAATTTTGTGATTGCGGTTAATGGCAGTTAACGGCAGAAAGCGCAAACAGTACTTTTAGACCTGCGGCTCTCTGTACCAAAACTGCTCTGGCCACATGGTCTGCATGGCAGGGTTACCCTAACCCTGCCATGCAGACATTGCGAAGTCAAACAAGCTGGATTACAGCCATGGAAATCCCCAAAGTGTTTTCATGTTTAAGTTTACAACATTATCTGTCGGAGCTCTCACCTGGATAATTGTTAAAGCCTCCTCCAAAACTTCGCCTGGATGTTGGGTTGTTCTTCTTCTGTGAAAGCTGGCTAGCTGGCTACTAGCTACATGCTCGGTTGTAGCTGACCTCCAGCAGCTGATACGGACAGAAATCTGCCTGTTTTAAGCCTCACAGCTTTGGGTCCAACTGTTGGTGAGTACCAGTCTAATAAAAATTCTCAAGCTGTGTTCATAATGTCCATTCACCCTCCCTGCCATTTTTGCAGCACGGTGGGTTGTCATCATGGGCGAGATAGTTGTTTGTTTATGTTTGCAATTTTTTGGCTAAAAGGGAAATTGTGTCTGTTGTGGCATACGAGGTCCATAGTTTTGTGTTGATCTGCTTAAAAGATGTGGATGTTTGCTATGGGAGAAAGAACAAGCTCCATTTGTGGCTGCTGGCTGGTTAGATGCTGAGTTGTGTTGCAGTGACATTACTGAGCCCTGGCATTCTGTTGTTTGCACATGCAGTAATACTTTTGAGAATTTTCTGGAGAATATTCTGGATAGTTTTTTGTCATTTTGAATATGTTCAGAGCTTAAATAAACCTGCAGGTGAAGACAGCAAGCATATTTGTCCTCTTCCATGTTCATAACAGTATGACAAACTTGAAAAATTACCTACTTAAGGTACACTGTATCTGTATGGAAAAAAAGACATGATTAACGCATTATTAATCGCAATTAACTCAACATTCCAAAAGATTAATCGTGATTAAATTTTTAATCATCCAACACCACTAAAAAAGGTACTAGTTAAAACATATTTTCCAGCTAATTTAAAAGTGTTCTGTTGAGGATTTCATGTTTGAGCCTGCATTATTATTTTCAGCTTTTTCCTTTTTTGGAAGTGAAGGACAGTATGTATATTTCTCTCAAAAATTATTATCCTGTGCTTTGACAGTGATACATACAGTATTGGTATAAGCATGTGCAAAAACCATTTTTTTTGTAGATTAGCTAGTAGCATTGCTGCAATAAAGCCATTAACTTTTTAAGTCACCACCAATTAACACTTCCAGGAATGCAGCCCTTTAGCACTGATGTGACAAAGATTTACTGCTAGGATTTTTTGGGGATTATTACAGTAGCACCCAATTATTTCTACCTGTTTAATCTTTTTGTATTTTCTACTCTCCACATGCTCTCATTTCCTTCAGAGGACCCCTGTGGAGGAGACATTATCAAGGCTGACACTTTCTTAAAAGGGAGCTGGCATTTTCATAAGCTGAGGAAATACCTCGGTGCTCTGTGCGTGACAGCTAACAGAATTAGCCTTTAATTGATATGAGAGTTCTCCCATAAACCTGGTAGAGACAATAAAAGAGGCCAATGAGGGTTGAGGGGGAATTAATTTGTGGAGCAGAGATTATTTACTGCCACTGTAAACAGAGGAGGGAGAGAGGGGGCGATGGTTGAGAGAAGGAATATTGTTAATTTCAAATGTAAATTCCTCAGCATTGCTTCTCTGGGAGCATTGTAAATCTCAGGGGTTTGGATCAACCTCCTGGGACATAACGAAATAAAAAAACAAAACAAACAGGCAGCATAAAAATATGGCTTATGCCACCAAGCAAAATATGTTTTAAACATTTGAGTTTGTCCCTTTAGGGCTGCTGTATCTTCTCCTCAGGGGTTATAATAACTGAAAATTGTCCTTCATTGACAGATTGTTTTCAACAATGACAGAAAAATCTGAAATCTGTCTGTAATTTTGACAGATTATACTGAAGATGACCTACTTAAAATCAATTAAAATGACAGATAATTAGAGATTATGAATTTTCACAACCTTGTCTGTCAAAATCACAGCTAACAAAAAAGTCTAGGACAACCTCTGGTTCTTCTACTTTATGTACAGTGGTGTGAAAAAGTGTTTGCCCCCTTCCTGATTTCTCTTTTTTTTTTTGTACGTTTGTCACACTTAAATGTTTCAGATCATCAAACAAATTTAGGTATTAGATAAAGATAACACAAGTAAACACAAAATGATGTTTTTAAATGAAGGTGTTTATTATTAAGGGAAAAAAATCCAAACCTACATGGCCCTGTGTGAAAAAGTGATTGCCCCCTAAACTTAATAACTGGTTGGGCCACCCTTAGCAGCAACAACTGCAATCAAGCGTTTGCAATAACTGGCAATGAGTCATTTACAGCACTGTGGAGGAATTTTGGCCCACTCATCTTAGCAGAATTGTTGTAATTCAGCAACATTGGAGGGTTTTTGAGCATGAACCGCCTTTTTAAGGTCATGCCACAGCATCTCAATCTGATTCAGGTCAGGACTTTGACTAGGCCACTCCAAAGTCTTCATTTTGTTTTTCTTAAGCTATTCAGAGGTGGATTTGCTGGTGTGTTTTGGATCATTGTCCTACTGTAGAACCCACGTGTGCTTCAGCTTGAAGTCACAAACAGATGGCCGGACATTCTCCTTCAGGATTTTTTGGTAGACAGCAGAATTCATGGTTCCATTTGCCACAGCAAGTCTTCCAGGTCCTGAAGCAGCAAAACAGCCCCAGACCATCACACTACCACCACCATATTTTACTGTTGGTATGACGTTCCTTTTCTGAAATGCTGTGTTACTTTTACGGCAAATGTAATGGGACACACACCTTCCAAAAAGTTCAACTTTTCCCAAAAGTCTTGGGGATCATCAAGATGTTTTCTGGCAAAACTGAGACGAGCCTTTATGTTCTTTTTGCTCAGCAGTGGTTTTCATTTGGGAACTCTGCCATGCAGCCCATTTTTGCCCAGTCTCTTTCTTATGGTGGAGTCATGAACACTGACCTTAACTGGGGCAAGTCAGGCCTGCACTTCTTTGGATGTTGTTGTGGGGTATTTTATGACCTCTTGGATGAGTCGTCGCTGCACTCTTGGGTAATTTTGGTCGGCCGGCCATTCATGGGAAGGTTCATCACTCTTCCATGTTTTCACCATTTGTGGATAATAGCTCTCCCTGTTGCTCGCTGGGGTCCCAAAGTTTTAGAAATGGCTTTACTATATAATATTTTCCAGACTAATAGAGCTCAATGACTTTGTTTCTCATTTGTTCCTGAATTTGTGGATCACAACATGATGTCTAGCTTTTGATGATCTTTTGGTCTACTTCACTTTGTCAGGCAGGTCCTATTTAAGTGATTTCATGATTGAGAACAGGTGTGGCAGTAATCAGGCTGGGGTGTGGCAAGAGAAATTGAACTCAGTTTTCCAAAGATGTGATAAACCACAGTTAATTTATGTTTTAACGGGGGGCGGGGAAATCACTTTTTCACACAGGGCCATGAAGGTTTGGATTTTTTTAACCCTTAATAATAAACACCTTCATTTAAAAACTGCATTTTGTGTTTACTTGTGCTATCTTTTTCTAACATTTAAATGTGTTTGATGATCTGAAATGTTTAAGTGTGACAAACATACTAAAAAATGAGAAATCAGGAAGGGGGCAAACACTTTTTCACACCACTGTATACCTACCTGTCTCATTACTTATGATTGGCCCACTCAAAAAACCCTTGACTCAATCAGAAGTAGGCTCATTACTGTCAATGAGCTGGGCTGAAAACTGATGATTATAGACGGAGCTTTAAATATAGCCCTTTTGGGCGGAACTGTAAAACAACATGGTTGCTATTTATGCCTACTACATGTTTTGGTAAAATGAACAACTTTGTTTTATTCTCTATCCTACTGAAAACAACTCACCCACATTCTCAAGTCAAAAAAAATGTCATTTAGAGCATTCATTTACAGAAAATGACAACTGGTTAAAACAACAAAAAAAAAGATGCTGCCTTTTGATGTCCTTTTAGGTCAAATAATTCAAAGAAAGCAAGTCCATATTGTTAAGTTTTAACCAGAAAGATCTCAGAAATCTGTAATTGTGTAATAACTCTGATTTTTATTCATAACTTTCATGCATCTTACAATGCTTATATGATCACCTAATTCATGCCTCCTTAAGTAGATTGATGTGTCCTTGCGTTAGAATTCAACAGATACTCAAATTGAATGACTGCCATACATGTAGATATGCTAATTTAGGAAAGATTTTGCAGTGGTCTCTTATTTTTTTCCAGAGCTGTATGTGTTTCCCTCATGTCTCATTTTGTTAGGTCAGTTTATGTTGCTCACTTGCCTTAGTTTGTGCCTTAGTTTGGTTTTGTTAAGGTGACCTCATTTATGGTCCCAATTATTGTCAACAAAGGTTTTGCATTTTTAAAAACATCTTCTGTAAATAAACCAAAGTCTCATTTTTAAAAAGAATTATCTGTGTCTTAAAGTGCCTTCACACCAAACACGAACGGGCTGCACAAGTCCATACAAAGTCAATGGAAAGCGGCGAGCACACGCGGAATCGTGCGTTCACGTCCAAGGGATATTGCTGGCTTTGAGAGTCTGCCATCATCTGATTAAAAGTATCAACATTGTAGAGTAAACTAGTTTGAAAATTATACTGAGACTCACCTGGAGACAGAAGGACCAGGTGCTCTTCAGCTGAATTGAGATGTCAGAGTTATTCACCCATGGATTCCTGCCACAGACGTGTTACCAAGGTTAGCTAGTTAGCAACGGAAACACCCATCAGGTTTTCGAGGCAGGGACAACTTTTTCAGGTAAACCCCCTGTTGGATAATGTAAACCAAAGCATGACGTTATTTTGGGGATTTCAACAGTAGGTTGAACACTGCTGCAGAAGTTATAAAGGCAACTTCACCTGTCTGCATCTCATCCAGACGGTGAATTCATGTCTATTCATGTATTTACATTGCGTTATAATGTAATCATGCTGTGCGAAAAATTTGCCCCTTCGCGTTTGGTGTGAGCACCTTTACTCATCTAGCTGTGCGGTCCATTACAATACCCTTAAATGTCTTTAGTCAGGGAAGTAAAGCACTGCTAGATTATCTGGTTTACATTTTTTGTGACGTCTATTTATTCTATGATCTGCCAAATAACCAGTATATAAAATAACCAAAATGCCTTCTCCACACTCTCCAGCCAGAAAAGAGACATAACCTGATGACATTGGACATTCCTGGAACATCGAACCTGGGAAACAGCACAACCCATTCTCATTCCAGGAGCATCACATGCTGCTGCTTTGTCACACCTGTTTGTGTCTGTTACTATAATTCTGTTTTCACTTCCAGTGGTTGGTTAGGCAGTATAATTACTTGGTCAAGGTTAGGCACTACATTGTTAGATCCCCCAAGATCCAATTCTAGCAGTTTAGCCATTTACTCATTTGCAAATGTTTCTGTGCTTATTGTACTCCAGGGACTGTCTATCCTAGTTGCCACAGAAATCACAAACTCCTGTCCACCAGTGATGCTTTATTTCATAAAGTAGTTGGCTGAGGCTCACAACATGAGCTAGGAGCTAGCCAGCTAAGATTAGCAACAGTGATGAAAGAGGGATGGTGGAGTTAACTGTAGCTCATGAACATTTGAAGAGACGTGCACTGAAATGAACCGTTACGAGGAAGACTGCAAAGATGATTTACAATGATGCTGGAACACTTAAATAATTAAAGGCAATTTGACCAAAGTATGCCACAAACATTTCACTATGACCTGTGGGAACTGTTAACATATGGAAAACATGTAATAAATGGGACCTTTATGCTATGACTTTGAAGTTACTTACTGATGCCTCACTGCATACTCACTGCATTGATCATAATATTCTACTTGATAGATTAGAACACTATGTTGGACTTAATGGAACTTTGTTGCAGTGGTTTAGATCTTATTTATCTGATAGGTTCCAGTTTGTTCATGTAAATGATGAGTTTTCTCTCAGCTCAAAGCTTAGTCATGGAGTTCCACAGGGATCTGTGCTTGGCCCTACTCTTTTTAGTTTATATATGCTTCCGTTAGGCAACATTATTAGAAAGCACTGTATACATTTTCACTGTTATGCAGATGACACACAATTATACCTGTCAATGAAGCCAGATGATACTAATCAATTAGCCAAGTTAGAAGCCTGTCTTAAGGAAATCAAAGTTTGGATGACTTGTAATTTCCTGCTATTAAATTCAGATAAGACTGAAGTCATTCTTGTTGGTCCAAAAAACCTTAGAAATTCCTTTCCAAATCAAACTTTCAGTTTGGATGCAGTTACTCTTTCTCTTAATAGCTCTGTGAGGAACCTTGGAGTTATTTTTGATCAGGATTTGTCCTTCAATTCACATATTAAATTTGTTTCTAAGACTGCCTTCTATCATTTGCGTAATATTGCCAAGATTAGGAGCATCTTGTCTCAGACTGATGCTGAGAAGCTGATCCACGCTTTTGTTAGCTCGAGATTAGATTATTGTAATTCTTTATTATCAGGTTGTCCTAAAACATCTTTAAAAAGTCTTCAGCTGATCCAAAATGCTGCAGCAAGAGTTTTAACAGGTACTAGAAAGAGAGATCATATCTCTCCGGTTCTGGCCTCCCTTCATTGGCTTCCCATAGAGTTTAGAATTAAGTTTAAAATCCTTCTTCTTACTTACAAAGCTCTAAACAATCAGGCTCCTTTTTATTTAAAAGATCTGATACTACCGTATCATCCTAACAGAGCACTACGCTCCCAAAATGCAGGTTTACTTGTAATACCTAGAATCTCCAAAAGTACAATGGGAGGCAGAGCCTTCAGTTATCAAGCTCCTCTCCTGTGGAATCAGCTGCCAATCTGGATTCGGGAGTCAGACTCGATCTCTGTTTTTAAGAATAGGGCTAAAACCTACCTTTTTGATATAGCCTACAATTAGGGAGGGATCATGTGTTTTCTGAACCCTCCCTTAGTTATGCTGCTAATAGGTTTAGTCAGCCGGGGGACCTCCAGTAATGCACTGGGCCTCACTCCTTTCCTCACTCTCTATGAAATATTTTTTTTTTTGCTGGTCATTAACATTTGTTTGTTCTCTCCCATAGATTGAGTCCCCATCGTGCTGTTTGCTCTCTACATGTCTGTTCTTTTCTTCTTCTCTATCCCCTCACCCCCCAGCCAGTCGCAGCAGATGACTGCCCCTCCCTGAGCCTGGTTCTGCTGGAGGTTTCTTCCTGTTAAAAGGGAGTTTTTCCTCTCCACCGCCGCCAAGTGCTTGCTCACAGGGGATCGCCTGATTGCTGGGGTCTTTCTGCAACTGTGGGGGTCCTCCCTACAGTTGATAGTGCTATGAGATGACTGTTGTTGTGAAATGGCGCTATATAAATAAAGTTGAATTGAATTGAATTGAATTGAATTGCATACAGAGAAAAAAGGCACCTTTTCACAGGTACCTATGGATGAGACCCAAATGAGACATCCAGGAGACAGAAGGCATGGGGTGGGGCTCTCCTCTGAGCTCTGTCTGAACAGCTGAGCGCCACAGCCCATTTCTAAAGGTGAGCTCAGGCTTCCTTTCTACAAGAAGAACTTAGCCAAACAAATTTTGAAGCATTCTAATATTGCAGTCTGGCCAGTCTACATAACAATGGTGTCATTTAAAAACTGGAAAGGGACATAGTGACACTTGAGACTGATGCCCTTTAAACAAAACAAGGGGCACTGCACTTCATCTTTTATAAAAGATGAGATTCAACCAACATATCCAAACCCGGACACTGTGACCCTTTTAATGGAGGGTATCTCATTTGCAGAACAGAATAAGTGTATAATCATTTTCACAGGCATTGTCACCCACCCACTCTCAATTATAACCTTCTATCATTCCCATGTGTAACATTTGCTATCATGGTGTGACTGAGACATATGCATCTATTTGAATAGGCTCATCTAAAATTGCTTGTCAACACAAAAGTAAAATATAAATACACTAGAAAGGCACTCAGAGAGTGCATACCTCCACCAAGGCTCCTTCCGCCCTGTTAAGTAGTAATATGGCGGCCGGGGCACCCGAGGAATAGTAAGGGGTGACGGACTGCCTTTCTGGTGGTGGCGTCACTCGGGGTATATAGGGTATGACAGGAAGAGGCTAGTTCTCTTTCATCGTCGACCCCTTGTACTGTACGGAGCAGCTGTGGTTCTTGTTGTTATAATAAAGTACATTCAACTGCATGCTGAGCCTCCTCTTCATTATACTGAGTTATGGACATAACATTTGGCGACGAGGAGAAAAGAGGTATGGAACGAGTTGGCACCACTTTACGGCCGTTTTTGGAGGTCCCGGGCGAGCCACCGGTACCCTGGGCTAGATGGTACATGGCGTTTCAGACTTATCTGATAGCCCTTGACTTCGGTAAGCTCGAGAAGTTGCGTGCAAGAGCTATTTTGGTTCATAGTCTCGGTATAGAGGGTCAGAGGATCCTTAACACGCTAGGAGAGGCTGAGAATTATGAAGACGTGGTGAAGCTAATGGCGCGCTATTTTCGCGCCCCTGAGAACGTCATAGTCCGGCGTATAAAGTTTCAGCAGCACCACCAGAGGACGGGAGAGTCGGTGCAGCGTTTCGTCGCAGACCTACGTCAGCTGGTCGGGGAGTGCCACTTTGGAGCCCTGGAGGATGAAATGGTCCGTGATCAGGTAGAGGAGCGTGTCCTTTGTTCTGCAGCATGGTCGAGGCTCTTGACCTACCCGGGTGAACTGACATTGGCCACGGCTATAGAAATTGCCCAGCAGTGTGAGGCAGGAGAAAATTTGGCTGAAGACCTACGTGGAAGAAACACATTGAGCTGTGGAGAACCAAGTGAGAGGACGCTGGCTGTGGACCCGGACAATGAGGACGGCATGAGTGAAGAGGAGTTTGACGCCATTGTAAGAATTAGGTCCGCCCCAGGTACGCCAAGGTGTTATGGCTGTGGGTCCGCAAGGCACTGGTATAAGGCAAGAGAGTGTCCGGCCAAGGGCAAGAGATGCGGCAAATGTGGTCTTTTACATCACTTCGCCAGAGCCGGCAAGAATTTTGAGCAGGAGGACAAAAGACGTGGAATGGATTTCCCCACTGCGGATCCCACGATTGTGCATACTGTTTCCCCAAGCACAAATGGTTACATCTACTGCAACATGTTGCTGGATGGCGTGGAGGTTTCACTGTTGGTGGACACAGGAGCGATTGAGTCGGTGCTGAACTTGTCCACCGTAAAAAGACTGTTCCCATACCACCGTTTGAGGGAGTGCACAACGCCATATTTCGGCTATGGAGGAAGCAGGATGACCGTGGTAGAGCTGACAGCGAGGTATAAGTCGGCGGTGATGGCCAGAGTCCAGTTCGTGGTGACCACCTCTGGGTCGAACATCTTAGGCTGTGATATGTTTTACGGCCTGGGATTTAAGATCGCCAACGGTACTGGAGAAGAGTGGTCGGGCTGCGGATTGTGGGACCCACCAGCTCTGCACGTGGAGGATGACGCGGTCTGGGACAGTGATTGGCCTGGCAAGTTGGAAGGTGATGAGGACCGGCGCTGCAGGGAACCAGCATGGGAAGATCCCGATGCCAGTGTCCAAGTTGCCCTGGATGTGGGAACTGGACGACACAGCAGGACACCCAGGAGGACTGCTGGTGCTAAACTGAAAGAGAGTGGGGCAGGACTGGCTGGCACGATATTATGGTGCACCTGACACCAGTGTCACAGTTCATCTCCGGAGGCCAAGAGAAAGAGGGACTCCAAGCGGGATCCACGGGATGGAGACCCAGACGGGGGCCCTTTCATCGGGCCGGTCAAATGACTGGTGGGGGGGGGGGGGGTGACATATGGTAAATGTTTGTGTTCAGACCCCAGGTCATTTAATTAGTATGTTTTGCTATGTTTTCTCCTTTCTATTGTGTGTTGGCCTGAGTTATATATATTAAATGACAAAAGTAAATCCCCAACACTGCTTTGAAAAAAAAAAAAAAAAAAAGAAAATGTGTGTTCTGCTATGAGTTGCCCTGGTTGTGGGGTGGGTGTGCTGGGGTGGGGGCTGCCAATAAGTAAGTGTATATACTATTTGTTATGCTTGCTGTGTATATAATGAAAGTGTTCTGGGATTATTTTCATTTTAGGAACACAGCTATTTTTTTTTTTTTATTTTGGACTTTTATGGATGAGGCAGCAGAATAACCCACCTGGCCCTGTAGGGGGCACTGGCAGTCTACCTGGCCCCTCTAGTTTATGTTGTACGAGTGGATAGGGATGTTTATTTATTTTTGTACATATGGTTTCATTGTTAGCACGAGTTGGGTTACAAATTTTGAGAGAGCTTAATTGGTATGCTTGGCATTTTTCTACAGCGGGGGTGGGGGGGTGTTAAGTAGTAATATGGTGGCCGGTGCACCGGGTAGTAGTAAGGGGTGACGGACCGCCCTTCCGGTGGTGGTGTTGCTTGGGGTATAAAGGGCATGACAGGAAGAGGCTAGTTCTCTTTCGTCATTGACCCCTTGTACTGTATGGAGCGTCTGTGGTTCTTGTTGTTATAATAAAGTACGTTCGACTGCACGCTGGGCCTCCTCCTCACTATACCAAGTTATGGACATAACACGTCCCTAATGGATCACCTCCAAAATGTAATGGGTTTGTGCGTAGGCCTAGAGCCACTTTTGCATCAAAGTCTGTCCATTAGTTTTGGAGTATTGCTGCTAACACACTGTGAGAAGATAAGAGCCTTGGCTGAGGTATGCATTCTCAGATCATCACCAAAATGTAATGGGTTTGTTTCTAGCCCAAGAACCACCTCTGGTGAAAATTTCATCCAAATCCATCCAGAAGTTTTTGTGTAGTCCTGCTGCACAAATACAAAGAAAGCCCTTGGTGGAGGTATGCACTGTCAGATCATCACCAAAATGTAATCATCTGTCCCCCGTGCCATTACACATCTTTCCTGAAAATTTCATCAAAATCTGTTCATGACTTTTTGAGCAATGTCGCTAACAGACAAATAGACCAACGCTGGCAAAAACATAACCTCCTTGACAGAGGTAATAAAACTGTCAACACCCAAGCTCAAATATATCTAAGGTCCTCCCCTTACACTGGATTAATGTTTCACCTCCACTGTCTGTGTTCGTGCAACCGGAAACCTTGTGTGACGAAATTTATGTCATCGTCTCCAGTCCGCTAGTGTACGCAGGACTCTACTGCAGATGACCGCATGCAGCCCAAATTTTATGGCCATGCGGCCTGCCTATGACCTGAACACGTTGACAGAGCATGCACAAGACTGAACGTCCCATTCACGAGGTGGCGCTACCAACACAACATGCAAAGACAAAGTAGACGAGGAAGACAACAAGGAGGCGGAAAACGAGAATAAACATACATCTTTTTGCAGTAGCAGCAGCTTGAGCAGAGAAGAGCACTGGAAAACGGTAATACCTCCTTTTCTTTGAAATGACGTTATTGTTGTTGCTACAAAAAAATGTGCGTCGCTCGTGTGTTTATAGCCGGTAAACAAACTGGCGTGTTAGTGCATTTGCACTACCCATAGGGCAGGGGCAAAACTACAAAAAAACAGTTGTGCACATGTGTCAACTGCTTGGCCTGGTAGAAGAAAATAGTGAGCATGTACAACGCTGCGTGCATGCTGGGCTATTACAAAGCGCACGCGGACCAGAGGGGAAATGCAGCATGTCACATGCCACACTAGAGACAATAAAACACTGGATTTGTTCTACGCAAACACTAAGGAGGCGTACACCTCATCACAACTCCCCCCACTCGGGAGATCGGATCACAACTTGGTTCATCTCCGACCGGTGTACAAACCCCTAGTGCACAGACAACCTCCGGCCATGCACACTGTGGAGTTATGGTCTGAGGAGACAATGGACACTCTAAAGGACTGTTTTGAAGCCACTGCCTGGAAGCAGCTCTGCGATCCACATGGTGAGGACATCGATGGCCTCATTCACACCTTCACGGGCTACCTCAGCTTCTGTGTGGACAAATCCGTTCCCACCAAGACCATACGGCGTCACTCAAACAACAAACCCTGGATCAACCCTGAGATAAAAACACTTCTGAGAGAGAAGAAGAGGATCTTCAGGTCGGGGAATAGGGAGATGCTGAAGTCCGTACAGAGGGAGCTGAGGAGAAAGATCAGAGAAGGCAAGGACAGCTTCAGGAAGAAGATGGAGGGCAAGCTGCAACAGAGCGACATCAGCGGGGTCTGGAGAAACCTCAAAACCATCTCGGGGCTCCAGAATACCTCCCCCCAGGCCACGGGGGGCAGGGAGTGGGCGAACAACCTGAATCTGTTTTTCAATAGATTTGACCAACCGCCCTCCCCCCTGTCTGCACAACAACCACTGCTGCCTCTAAGAAATCAAGTCCTGCTACCCACTCCCCACTCCACCGACACCCCCCCCACTCCCAACACACAGCCCCCCATCCTGACCCTGACCAAGACCCAGGTGAGGACGGAGTTGAGGAAGATCAAGGCGAGGAAGGCGTCGGGACCGGACGGCATCAGCGCAAAGCTCCTCAAGTCCTGTGCAGACCAGCTGTGTGGGATTGTGACGTATATCTTCAACATGAGCCTGAAACTGGGGAGGGTACCACAGCTGTGGAAAACATCTTGTGTGGTACCTGTACCAAAAACTTCCCACCCCAAAGACCTGAACAGCTTCAGACCGGTGGCCTTGACGTCCCACTTGATGAAGACCCTGGAGAGACTGCTCCTTGCTCATCTCCGCCCCCTGGTGGAACCAGCGATGGATCCACTCCAGTTCGCCTACCAGCATGGCATTGGGGTGGAGGATGCGGTGATCTTCCTCCTTCACCGTTCTCTGTCCCACCTGGAGAAGCCCGGGAATATGGTGAGGATCATGTTCTTTGACTTCTCCAGTGCTTTCAACACCATCCAACCGATGATCCTGAAGGACAAGCTGCTGCGCGCAGGGGTGGACCAGCACCTGTCATCATGGATCCTGGACTACCTCACGAACCGGCCTCAGTTTGTGAGAACCCGGGACTGTGTTTCCGACACGATCATCAGTAGCACGGGGGCCCCCCAGGGAACGGTGCTGGCTCCCTTCCTGTTCACTCTTTATACTGCGGACTTCTCACACAACAAAACACATTGCCATCTACAGAAGTTCTCTGATGACTCTGCGATCGTTGGTCTCATCTCCAGCGGAGATGAAGCTGAGTACAGAGGGCTTATCCAGGACTTTGTGGACTGGTGCCATCGGAACTGCCTCCAGATCAACGCGAGGAAAACTAAGGAGCTGGTGGTGGACTGCCGCAGGCATGGGCAGCCCCTCACAGCACCAGTAAATATACAGGGAACAGACATCGAGATGGTGACATCCTACAAGTACCTGGGTATTCATCTGAACAATAAACTAGACTGGTCACACAATACTGACGCACTCTACAAGAAGGGACAGCGCAGGCTGTTCCTGCTGAGGAGACTCAGGTCTTTTGGTGTACAAGGGGCACTGCTGAAGTCATTCTATGACACGGTGGTGGCATCAGCCATCACTTTTGGAGTGGTCTGCTGGGGCAGTGGCATTACTGCAGCCGATAGGAAGAGACTGAACAAACTGATTAAGAAAGCTAGCTCTGTCCTGGGGCAACGCCTTGATCCGATGGAGGAGATAGGAGAGAGAAGGACGGTGGCTAAACTGTCATCTCTGCTGGAGTCCGAGTTCCACCCTATGCAGGACATACTGGATGCACTGAGGAGCTCATTTAGCAGCAGACTACATCATCCCAGGTGCACAACCGAGAGGTTTCGTAGGTCCTTCCTACCAACGGCTGTCAGACTGTACAACCTAAGCAGGGCTGCTCGCAGAGATAGCAAAAAGACGTAACAAACTAATAGTTTTTTTTTTTTTTTTTTTTTTTTTTGAATGCAAAAGATGCAATAGACTTACACAATGGTCCTCTCCGGCATACAACTAGGAACATACCGGTCGCTATGGAGGGTGAGAATATGTATGGGCACATAATCATACCATGTAGGATAACTAAATAGACGGTTATGCTGTTTCATCCCACCTAGCAACAATGCTCTGCACTGTGTGTGTTTATATATTTACATATTTATTCCATCTAGCTACAATGCTCTGCACTGGGTGTGTTTATATTTATATATCTATATATTTATTCCATCTAGCTACAATGCTCAGCACTGGGTGTGTTTATATTTATATATCTATATATTTATTCCATCTAGCTACAATGCTCCGCACTGTGTTTTTATATATCTACATATTATTCCATCCAGCTACAATGCTCTGCACTGTGTGTCTGTGTGTGTGTGTGTGTATATATATATTTTATAGTAATATGTACATATGTATATTAGCTGCTCTTGCTTGCTTTTTTTTTTTTTTTTTTTTTTTTTTCTTGCCTTCTGATTGTTGCTCTGAGTGTTGCTATCCCTGTGCTGTTGCAATGCTGGAATTTCCCCGTTGTGGGACTAATAAAGGCTTATCTTATCTTATCTTATCTGAATAAAGGTGCGTTCACACCAAACTCGAACGGGTGGCGTGAATCCATACAAAGTCAATGGAAAGATGTGAGTACACACGAAATTGTGAAATTGTGAAATTGTGAAATTGTGCAATTGCGTGTTCGCGTCCATGCGTTAGCTAGCTAACTAGCTAGCTGCTAGCTTTGAGATTCTGTCGCCACCGGAGTAAAAG
Organism: Pholidichthys leucotaenia; assembly: GCA_020510985.1. Taxonomy (NCBI): domain Eukaryota; kingdom Metazoa; phylum Chordata; class Actinopteri; order Cichliformes; family Pholidichthyidae; genus Pholidichthys; species Pholidichthys leucotaenia. The sequence goes on along the minus strand of CM035848.1, from coordinate 267,309,570 downwards.
TATCACCATTGCAAAGTAAACTAGTTTGAAAATGAAACTCACTCACCTGGAGAAAGGAGGACCGGGAGCTCTTCAGCTGAATTGGGATTTTGGAGTTATTTACCCACGGTTTCCGGCCACGGACGTCCTAGCAAGCTAGCAAGCTAGCAATGTAAACACCCATCATCTGTGAAGTTTTGGATGCTTGAGACAACATTTTCAGGTGAGCCCCCGGTCAGATAATGTAAACATAAGCATGACGTTATTTTGGGAATTTCCACAGCAAGGTGAACACAGCTGCAGAAGTTTTAAAGGCAACTTTGCCTGTCTGCATCTCACTCAGAAGGGGAATTCATGTCTGTTCATTGAGTTATACTGTAATCGTGCCCCTCAAAAAAACTGCCCATTCGCGTTTGGTATCAACACACCTTAAGGCTTTAGTAGGCTGGGACATGCTAAACCGTCTTGTTTTATGACTGGGCCACACATTTTCTGGCTTCTTCTGCTTAATAGAGGCAATGCTTTTTCTGAATGCACGAACTACAAACCTACGTATGGTTCCATCCTAGAATATTAAAGGCTTTTACATACTCCGCAAGAACAGATAATTTTTTTTCTTTTTCTTGAGGTGGCAAGAACAAGAACAAAGTTCTTTCCGGCCAGGACATTTCATTCTTCACAAGAAACACAAGTGCAGAACTCCTGGGAAATTCAAATCTCTGCCCAGTCAACAATAATTCTTGGACACCACACAAGAAAAACGTTCTGCCACAATGATGTGTCAAGAACAAGCTGCAAGAACTCCCAAACCAGGGCTGCAAGAACAAAATGATGTCATTTTGTTCTTGCAGCCCTGGGAGAGAGAAAAAAAATTTCTCTGTTCTTGCAGAGTATGTATAGGCCTTAAGGAGGAGTAGATCAGAAATCACTTATCTGCTCAAATGACTTTTTATAATATTCTTGAGCTTACTCAGTATGGGTTCTATAATTAAACTAATTCAGCTTCTGCAGAATGCCTTGTAGAAAGAAAGAAAGAAAGAAAGAAAGAAAGAAAAATTAAGAAGGAGTTAAAAGAACAAGATTTTAATAAGTTAGAAAAAGAGAAAAAAAAGATGTCAAATCAGGGTGTCCTGACATGGGGAGCACCGCAGGACACTGACATAAGCAAAAGACTACTCAGAGTCTTGCAGGAGGCAAACAGTGGGATCTCCACAATGACAGAGACATGCAGAGAACAGGGTGATTGGTTGAGAGCTTCTTGAATTATTCAGCTCCCTGTTCAGCTTCCCAGCAGAACTATTTTAGCCTGTCTGTGTCCTTCTTTGGTTGGGGCAGGCATCTTGAGCTGAGTGTTGGGGTCTGTCTGTGTTTAAATTCAGATTTATTTTTTTTTTCAGCAAATCAACAGCCATTCTTCTTAGGTTTGTTTGTATATATTTTAGATTCAACTTTATTGTCATTACACATGTATGAATACAAGGTAACGAAACACAGTATATATATATGCGTGTATGTGTGTATACACACACATACGCGCACACACACACACACACACACACACACACACACACACACACACACACACACACACACACACACACACACAGTGGGGAAAATAAGTATTGAACTTGTTTTTTTCCTCATTAAACATATTTCTGATGGAGCCATTGACCTGAGATTTTCACCAGATATCAGTAACAAACCAAGTAAGCCATACATATGAAGAAATCAAGGTCACTGTGTTCACAAAACAAGTTATATTTTATAAAGTGAAATGACACAGGGTATAAATATTGAACACATGAAGAAAAAGAGATGCATAAAGGCATAGAAAGTCAAGAAACCAGCTGAAATCCATCAGAATTTAGGAAGCCATCCCATCCCACATCAGTGCAAATTGATTTCAGCTGGTTAAGTCTTGACTGATAGCCTTTAAAAAGGTCTGTGAATATCAGACTGTCACACCACAAAGAACTCATGATGGGTAGAAGCAAAGAGCTCTCTCTAGTCCTTCACAACTTTATTGTTGCAAAACATAATGATGGCATTGGTTACAGGTGCATTTCTAAACTGTTGAATGTTCCAGTGAGCACTGTTAGAGCCATCATTTTGAAGTGGAAAGAACATCATTTTACCATAAACTGGCCATGACCAGGAGCTCCCCACAGGATTTCTGACAGAGGAGTCAAAAGAATTATCAGAAGAGTTATCCAAGAGCCAAAGACCACTCATGGAGAGCTCCAGAAAGCCCTGGAGTGAGCAGGTACAGCTGTTTCAAAGAAAACAATAAGTAATGCACTTAACTGACAAGGGCTCTATGCTCGCTCACCTTGCAAGACTCCCTTGCTGAAGAAAAAGAATGTTGAAGCTTGTTTAAAGTTTGCCGCACAACATTTGGGTAAGCCAGTAAAATACTGGGGGAATATAGTCTGGTCAGATGAGACCAGAGTTGAACTTTTTGGATGCCACAACACACAGTTAACAACAAAAGTTAACAACAACACAGTTAACAACAACAAACAGTGAAGTTTGGAGGTGGTAGCATCATGGTGCGGGGGTGTTTTTCAGCACATGGTACAGCCAGACTTCATATAATTGAAGGAAAGATGAATGGACAAATGTACACAGACATCCTGTTGCCATCTGCCAAGATGCTGAAGATGAAATGAGGGTGGACAATTCAGCAAGACAATGATAAGATAAGATAAGATAAGATAAGCCTTTATTAGTCCCACAATGGGGAAATTCCAGGATTGCAACAGCACAGGGATAGCAACACTCAGAGCAACAATCAGAAGGCAAGAAAAAAAACAAGCAAGCAAGAGCAGCTAATATACATATGTACGTATTACTATAAAATATATATATATATACACACACACACAGACACACAGTGCAGAGCATTGTAGCTGGATGGAATAAATATATGAATATATGAACACACAGTGCAGAGCATTGTAGCTAGATGGAATAAATATGTAAATATATAAACACCCACAGTACGGAGCATTGCAGCTAGGTGGAATAAATATGCAAGTATATAAACACACACAGTGCGGAGCAATGTAGCTAGATGGAATAATATGTAGATATATAAATATATAAACACACCCAGTGCTGAGCATTGTAGCTAGATGGAATAAATATGTAAATATATAAACACACACAGTGCAGAGCATTGTTGCTAGATGGAATGAAACAGCATAACCGTCTACTTAGTTATCCTACATGGTATGATTATGTGCCCATACATATTCTCACCCTCCATAGCGACCGGTATGTTCCTAGTTGTATGCCGGAGGGGACCATTGTGTAAGTCTATTGCATCTTTTGCATTCAAAAAACTATTAGTTTGTTACGTCTTTTTGCTATCTCTGCGAGCAGCCCTGCTTAGGTTGTACAGTCTGACAGCCGTTGGTAGGAAGGACCTACGAAACCTCTCGGTTGTGCACCTGGGATGATGTAGTCTGCTGCTAAATGAGCTCCTCAGTGCATTCAGTATGTCCTGCATAGGGTGGAACTCGGACTCCAGCAGAGATGACAGTTTAGCCACCGTCCTTCTCTCTCCTATCTCCTCCATCGGATCAAGGCGCTGCCCCAGGACAGAGCTAGCTTTCTTAATCAGTTTGTTCAGTCTCTTCCTATCGGCTGCAGTAATGCCACTGCCCCAGCAGACCACTCCAAAAGTGATGGCTGATGCCACCACCGTGTCATAGAATGACTTCAGCAGCGCCCCTTGTACACCAAAAGACCTGAGTCTCCTCAGCAGGAACAGCCTGCGCTGTCCCTTCTTGTAGAGTGCATCAGTATTGTGTGACCAGTCAAGTTTATTGTTCAGATGAATACCCAGGTACTTATAGGATGTCACCATCTCGATGTATGTTCCCTGTATATTTACTGGTACTGTGAGGGGCTGCCCATGCCTGCGGCAGTCCACCACCAGCTCCTTAGTTTTCCTCGCGTTGATCTGGAGGCAGTTCCGATGGCACCAGTCCACGAAGTCCTGGATAAGCCCTCTGTACTCAGCTTCATCTCCATTGGAGATGAGGCCAACGATCGCAGAGTCATCAGAGAACTTCTGTAGATGGCAGTGTGTTGTGTTGTGTGAGAAGTCCGCAGTATAAAGAGTGAACAGGAAGGGAGCCAGCACCGTTCCCTGGGGGGCCCCCGTGCTACTGATGATCGTGTCGGACACACAGTCCCGGGTTCTCACAAACTGAGGCCGGTTCGTGAGGTAGTCCAGGATCCATGATGACAGGTGCTGGTCCACCCCTGCGCGCAGCAGCTTGTCCTTCAGGATCATCGGTTGGATGGTGTTGAAAGCACTGGAGAAGTCAAAGAACATGATCCTCACCATATTCCCGGGCTTCTCCAGGTGGGACAGAGAACGGTGAAGGAGGAAGATCACCGCATCCTCCACCCCAATGCCATGCTGGTAGGCGAACTGGAGTGGATCCATCGCTGGTTCCACCCGGGGGCGGAGGTGAGCAAGGAGCAGTCTCTCCAGGGTCTTCATCAAGTGGGACGTCAAGGCCACCGGTCTGTAGCTGTTCAGGTCTTTGGGGTGGGAAGTTTTTGGTACAGGTACCACACAAGATGTTTTCCACAGCTGTGGTACCCTCCCCAGTTTCAGGCTCATGTTGAAGATATACGTCACAATCCCACACAGCTGGTCTGCACAGGACTTGAGGAGCTTTGCGCTGATGCCGTCCGGTCCCGGCGCCTTCCTCGCCTTGATCTTCCTCAGCTCCGTCCTCACCTGGGTCCTGGTCAGGGTCAGGATGGGGGGCTGTGTGTTGGGAGTGGGGGGGTGTTGGTGGAGTGGGGAGTGGGCAGCAGGACTTGATTTCTTTAGAGGCAGCAGTGGTTGTTGTGCAGTCAGGGGGGAAGGGCGGTTGGTCAAATCTATTGAAAAACAGATTCAGGTTGTTCGCCCACTCCCTGCCCCCTGTGGCCTGGGGGGAGGTATTCTGGAGCCCCGAGATGGTTTTGAGGTTTCTCCAGACCCCGCTGATGTCGCTCTGTTGCAGCTTGTCCTCCATCTTCTTCCTGAAGCTGTCCTTGCCTTCTCTGATCTTTCTCCTCAGCTCCCTCTGAACGGACTTCAGCATCTCCCTGTTCCCTGACCTGAAGATCCTCTTCTTCTCTCTCAGAAGTGTTTTTATCTCAGGGTTGATCCAGGGTTTGTTGTTTGAGTGACGCCGTATGGTCTTGGTGGGAACGGATTTGTCCACACAGAAGCTGAGGTAGCCCGTGAAGGTGTGAATGAGGCCATCGATGTCCTCACCATGTGGATCGCAGAGCTGCTTCCAGGCGGTGGCTTCAAAACAGCCCTTTAGGGTGTCCATTGTCTCCTCAGACCATAACTCCACAGTGTGCATGGCCGGAGGTTGTCTGTGCACTAGGGGTTTGTACACCGGCCGGAGATGAACCAAGTTGTGATCCGATCTCCCGAGTGGGGGGAGTTGTGATGAGGTGTACGCCTCCTTAGTGTTTGCGTAGAATAAATCCAGTGTTTTATTGTCTCTAGTGTGGCATGTGACATACTGGGTGAACGTGGGTAGAATGGGAGACAGTGAAACATGGTTGAAATCGCCTGAGATGAGGAGAAGAGCATCTGGGTGTTCTGTCTGCAGCCTGCTGGTTACTGAATGGATGACGTCACGTGCTGTCCCAGCGTTCGCCGTCGGATTTGCATAAACAACAATGCAGATCACGTGTGAGTGTTCTCTCGGGAGATATGTAGGCCTCATGCTAACAGCTAGCAACTCAATGTCTTTGCTGCAGTGTCGTTGTTTAACAGTGATATGTCCCGGTCTGCACCAGTTGTTGTTAACATACATTATCACTCCACCGCCCCTAGCCTTGCCACTGTCTGGTGTTCGGTCAGCTCGTATCATGTGAAAACCCTCCAGCTCAATGTTAGCATCTGCTGCTAGTTCAGTTAGCCACGTCTCAGTAAACAAAAGGAGAGAGCACTCCCGGTAAGTGCTATCATAACGGGAGATAGCCGCTAGCTCATCTAACTTTCCCAGTATCGACCGTACATTTCCCATGACAACAGATGGAAGGGAGGGTCTGTACCTTATATTTTTTGTCCTCCGCCTTACTCCAGCCCGGCAGCCGCGGCGTTTTCGCCTCAGTTCTCTCGGTATGTCGAGTTTTTCCAATGGGACCGGGTGGCGGTTGAATGCTAGCAGCTGTTCTCTGCTGTATCGTATCCTGCTATAAACAGTGGCTCCGTCCACCGGCTCAGGAGACATTTAGGACGATCTGTGTGTCCGTGATATAAGTGGGGTGAAAAAAAAAGACGGATCAAAAGAGAGAGGAAGGGAAAAAAACTCGGAATCGAGCCGCTGTTGCAAAAGGCAGCCTACTCGTGTGGCGCCGAGAGAAAAAAAAAAAATCCCAAACAAACAGCCAAGGAAACTCTCAACTGGCTCCAGAGAAGGAAAATAAAGCTGCTAGAATTACCCAGTCAGTCACCTGACCTGAACCAGAGTGGTGGCCTAGAGGTAAAGTATCCATCCCACAACCGGGAGGTTGGGGTTCAAGTCCCGTCCGGGTCATGCCAAAGACCATATAAAAATGGGATTTCCTGCCGTCCAACTTGGTGCTCAGCAAAAATGGAATGGAGGAGGGAAATGTGGGCCGCAGTGGCTCAGAAGGTAGAGCTGGTCGTCCAATAACTAGAGGGTAGGCAGTTCAAATCCCGTTGTCCCCAGACATCCTGCCGTTGTGTCCCTGGGCAAGATACTTTACCCACCTTGCCTCCAGTGTCTATGACACTGGGTATGAATGTGTATAAGTGGTCGGAGAGGCTGTTGGCATGGATTGGCAGCCACGTTTCCGTCAGTCTGCTCCAGGGCAGCTGTGGCTACAGTAGTATCTTACCCCTATCAATGTCCGTCCGGAGTGAATGAATGATGGACTCACTGTAAGCGCTTTGAGATGTCACTTGACATGTAAAGCATCACATAAATCTAATCGATTATAATTGTTATTAATTGTTTTGATCCAATTAAAAATCTAAAGAACAAACTGAAGATCAGAATTATTGAAGACACCCACGGAACCTTCAAGATGGCGATGGCTGTGCTTTGTTTCTTCATACAGGAGGTGTCTGGAAGCTGTTATTACCAACAAAGGCTTTTCTACTAAACATTATTATTAATAATAATAATAATAATAATAATAATAATAATAATAATAACTAGAAAAGCACTCGTAGAGCACATACCTCCGCCAAGGCTCCTTCCATTTGTCATGGATCACCTCCAAAATGTAATGGGTTTGTGTGTAGGCCTATAGCCACTTGTGGTGAAAATGGCATTAAAGTCTGTCCATCAGTTTTGGAGTACTGTTGCTAACACACTGTGAGAAGATAAGAGCCTTGGCTGAGGTATGCATTCTCAGATCATCACCAAAATATAATGGGTTCCTCTCTAGCCCAAGAACCACCTCTGGTGAAAATTTCATCCAAATCCATCCAGTAGTTTTTGTGTAATCCTGCTGCACAAATACAAAGAAAGCCCTTGGTGGAGGTATGTACCCTCAGATCATCACCAAAATGTAATCATCTGTTCCCCGTGCCATTACACACCTTTCCTGAAAATTTAATCAAAATCTGTTCATAACTTTTTGAGTTATGTTGGTAACAGACAGACAGACAAACAGACAAACCCCGGTAAAAACATTACCTCCTTGGCGGAGGTAATAATAATAATAATAATAATAATAATAATAATAATAATAATAATATATTTTATTTGTATAGCGCTTTCTAAGGCACTCAAAGATGCTTTACATAAAAAATAATTTATATGAATTTCACCAAGCGTGTTCAATACTTATCCCCTGTGTCATTCCGCTTTGCTAAATATAACTTGTTTTGTGAACACAGTTGCCTTGATTTCTTTGTATGTATGGATTACTTGGGTTGTTACTGATATCTGATGAAAATCTCAGGTCAGTGGCTCCACCAGAAATATGTTTAATGAGAAAAATGTTGACATGTTAAATACTTATTTTCCCCACTGTGTATATATATATATATATATATATATATATATATATATATATATATATAGTGGCAAACTTTTTCAGCACACAAAAAAAAAACAAAAAACAAACAAACTGTAAAAGGTGTCCAAACTAGCACAGTTTTTGATTTTGACTTGATTTTAATTTTGTATACTTTATTGATCCCCAGAGGGGAAATTGAGGGCATCCACCTGGATGGATGGAGCAATTTCTGTTATATATTAACAGGCTGAATTTGTCCCTTCACGTCTACCATATGTTTACATCCATGCCTGTACACGCATTGCAGCTGCACTGCTCTCTGTCCTTGAGTTGTCAAGCAACCACAATACACCGTGGCCTCTCGAGTCTTTATTCTTAGTTATTACCTTCAAGTTGAGTGAGCATATAACAGTTTCACACTCATATGAAATGTGATGAAAATTTGACCTTTTCAGTGCTTTTGTGTATGCTATTGTGTTGCTATGAAAGGTTTCACTATATGCTTTCTTCCAACTACAAAGTAGCCTTAATGGTACGAGGTTGTCAGGGCCATCACTTCAGAAATTTTCTATAGAATCAGTCATGCTTAAATATTTTAAAGCATAAAGTAAATCAATATAATTACAAGAGAAAATTGTCACACAAGCAAACAGTAAAAAAGGATTCCACCATCTATCATCAACATGTGAACGTAGCATTACGAAGTGAAAGCACAGGGTGAGAAACACTTTCAAAATAATACAGGAAAAGAAAGAATAAGCCTGTCCTTGCCTTAGAAAATATTGTTAAAACATTGCATGTGTTGCTGTGCATTTGTGTGCAGATGATATCAAGTTGTATTCATGAATAAAGTCAGATAATTAAAAAATAAATAAATAAATATACAGTATATATATATACACTGCCGTGTATATATATATATATATATATATATATATATATACACACACACACACACACACACACACACACACACACACACACACAGAGTAAATTAGCTACATTACTTGTGTATATATCTTTAGGACATAAAGACATGAAAAATGTAAAATAACTGCAAACATCTAACAAGACAGAAGTTATTGCTCCTTTTTTTTTTTTTTTTCCTTTGAAAGACAAAAGTAAAATAGAAAGATGTCTTTACCTTCTTTACATGTTTCAACTGCACTGCAGCCTTCATCAGAAGAGTCAGCTGATTGCTGCCAGGTGACATTTATCAGCTGATTTTCGTAGGCGGGGCCAGCTCAGCAGATCTGTCAGATCCGCCGAGCCGGCCCCGCCTCCCGCCGTGGAAGTTATGGACAAGTCTGCATTAAAGACTTCCGCCGGCTGGAGAAATTGGAGAAAACACGGGCACGCTTCAGAAACCACCTACGATTCAACCTCCGTTGCAGAGATGAGGAGGTCACACCCCAAAGCCTCAATATAAGAAATCCAATCCCGACCAAGAACGCAGAAAAAATCATCAACAAAGCACGGAAAGACCTTATAAAAGAACGTATAAGAATAACGGCAAATAAAGTAGACAAAATAAACAACCAAATCAAAGAGGAAACGGACATGTTTAAGCAACGCTACCCGACGGACCAGAAAACGCAGGAGCAGATAAAAGCACAACTGAAACACGCACACGAACAAGAATTCATCACAACGAAAAACCGCCAATTGAAAAAATTAAAAAAACTCACAGAAAGAAAGAACGGACGAAGACAAACACACACGGAAAAGAACGATAAGTGGGTCAAAAACCTATCACAACGCACACTCACGGACACGGAGAAAACAGTGCTGAACAGAGGACTGAACTTCGCCATCACACCAGCCAGAATCCCCCATGAAGAATACATCCTCGCAACAGAACTGGCATGTGAAAAAATCCAGGACCAAGGAGAAAAAGCAGCACTCCGGAACGCAGTCGCAGGAATCCTCAAAACGGCCAAATTACCACAAAGCAACGTTACAAGAAAAGAAGAAAAAGCATTAAACTCACTCAAGACAGATAAAACGATCACAATACTCCCAGCAGATAAAGGCAGAACAACAGTAATTTTGGACACGGAAACATACGAAAAACAGATGGAAACCATGTTGGCAGACAGTAACACATACGAAATCATTAAAACAAACCCGACAGAAGAAAAGAAAAAAATGCTCAAAGCCCTTCTAAAACCTCTATTAGAAAGCAATAAAATCACAAAGGACGCATATGATCACCTGATCCCCACAGCCAGCATCACCCCTCGGATTTATGGAACACCGAAAATACATAAAGAGGATATCCCACTGCGGCCAATAATAGACAGCATTGGATCAGTCACATACAACTTATCAAAAGCCCTAGCTGAAATCATCAAACCCCTCCTTGGACTATCAGACTTTCACTGTAAAAATTCAAAAGAGCTGGCACAAGAACTCAAAGACATAAAAATAGAATCAGACGAGATCCTCATCTCACATGACGTCATCTCTTTATTCACAAAGACTCCTATTGACGTCACACTACATATAGTGCAAGAACGCCTCAACAAGGACAGTACCCTAAAAAGACGCACCAACCTCACAGTCCATGACATATCCAAATTACTACAGTTTGTTGCAAAATCCACTTATTTTCAATTCAGAGGAAAAATCTACAAACAAAAAGAAGGATTTGCAATGGGAGACCCACTATCAGCCATCATGAGCAGTTTTTTTATGGAGGATCTGGAAAATAAAGCCATCAACACAGCACCCACAATATGCAAACCCACCCTTTGGAAGAGATACGTAGATGACATTCTGGAAAAAATAAGGAAAGGACATACACAAGAACTCACTGACCATCTGAACAGTACAGACAGTACGGGGAACATAAAATTCACACACGAAGAGGAGGAAAATGGCACCATAGCCTTTCTGGACATGAAAATCCACCACAACGAGGATGGCAGCATAAAAATCACAGTCTACAGGAAACCAACCCACACAGATCAATACCTACTTTGGACATCGGAACACCCCACAGCACACAAGCTATCAGTCGTCAGGACATTATATGAACGAGCCACCATCATCACGGAACAAGAAGACAGACAGGAAGAGGAAAAACACATAAAACATGCACTTATACGCTGACAATATCCAGTATGGGCCATAAACAAAGGGAAACAGCAAGTCAAAAACAAAGAAAATAAACAGGACACAAGACACAGAACAAAAGCTGAAATCAAAAACAAGGAAACCATAACTATACCATACATACGAGGGATCACGGAACCAATTCAAAGGATCATGAAAAAATACAAAATAAACACAGCAGTCAAACCACACAAAAAATTAAGACAGTTATTAGTACACCCCAAGGACAGAATAGAACAAGACAATAAATGCAATGTATTATATGAAATATCATGCAGATCATGTAACAAAACCTACATTGGAGAAACCGGAAGATTATTCACCACAAGAAAAAAAGAACACCAAAAGGAATGTGAGAAGGAAACGCAAGGACGACTCACAAGATCACAAAAAGAAAAAGCAGAACAAGAAACATTAAAATCAGCTATATCGGACCACTGCAAAAGAAATAATCACATCATGGACTGGGACAACACAAAAATTATTGGATCGGAGAGCAACAGACACAAACGTTGGATCAAGGAGGCAATAGAGATCAGAAAGCGGGGAAAAGACACCATGAACCGAGATGAGGGGGCCTTTATGCTTTCTCACACCTGGGACCACATTCTCCAGAGACCATCTGACGGCGGGAGGCGGGGCCGGCTCGGTGGATCTGACAGATCTGCCGAGCTGGCCCCGCCTACGAAAATCAGCTGATAAATGTCACCTGGCAGCAATCAGCTGACTCTTCTGATGAAGGCTGCAGTGCAGTTGAAACATGTAAAGAAGGTAAAGACATCTTTCTATTTTACTTTTGTCTTTCAAAGGAAAAAAAAAAAAAAAAAAGGAAAAATAATTGAAAGAAGACAAAATGAACCTGTTTGACGTAGAAGTTATTGCATTCCCCCCCAAACACCCCAGAAACAGTGTCAAACTAGACACATTTTCTCACTGGAATTTCATGTGGCTTCCAGCACTATCCTGAGAAACTGAGTCATTTTTGCCCTATAAACAAACCTGCCTTCTTTTACCTGTAGTATATTGCCCAGATTAGGAACATGTTGTCTCAGTCTGAAGCTGAAAAACTTGTTCACACTTTTGTTATTTCTAGGCTAGACTGATATAACTGTTTACAATAATAGTGTAACAGTGATGGATTGTACTAACAGCTCCCTAAAATATTGTCGTTGATAAATAAAGCACTACAGTAAACATACTAAAAAGGGCTAGAAAGAGTGCTTCTCCTATGCCAGTGTCAAGACTTAAAGAGCCTATTTTATTCTTTTTCGGCTTTCCCCTTTATTTTTGTATGTTATGTAGAAATTTTCTGACATTACATTGTTGACATAATCAAACAGGCAAAAATATGCCCCCCTCCCCCCAAAAAAAAAAGAAAAAGAAAAAAAATGCACTTAGGACTACAACTCTGCCCGAAACACCTCCTTTGGATTACTTTGTGGATCTGATCCAGACCTGGCCTGTGGCTAGTCTGACATGCCCTTTCCTCAGAGGAAAAAAGAAAGTTTTAACATTGTGTCTCAGAACTCACATAGCTATCCACCTTATTCCTAGCCCCCATGATGCCTTGCGTGAATTATGGGCGCAACTTCCGGTACTAGTTTAGAACATGTGGTTGTCACTGAAAGGGGACAATTTTCCTTGTTAAAAAACAGTGACTTCAGCATCAAAAATGAGGGAACACGGCCTTTTGCACCTCCATCTCATCCATCTTCTACCGCTTTTCCGGAGGTTCGGTTGCGGAGGCAGCAGTTCAAGCAGAGAAGCCCAGACTTCCCTCTCCCCAGCCACCTGCTCAGGCTCTTCAGAGAAGATACCAAGGCGTTCCCAGAACAGCTGGGAGACACAGTCTCTCCAGCAAGTCCTGGGTCTGCCCCGGGGTCTCCTCCAAGAGGGATGTGCCCAAAACACCTCAAGGGGGAGGCATCCTAATCAGATGCCCATACCACCTCAACTGGCTCCTTTCAATGTGGAGGAGCAGCGGTTCTACTCTGAGCCTCTCCCGGATGACTGAACTCCTCACCCTATCTCTGAGGGTGAGTCCAGCGATCCTACAAAGAAAGCTCATTTCAGCCGCTTGTATCTGCAATCTCGTTCTTTTGGTCATTACCCAAAGCTCGTGACCATAGGTGAGAGTAGGAACATAGACTGACTGGTAAATCAACAGCTTTGCCTTAGAGCTCAGCTCCATCTTCACCACAACAGACTGGTACAACGTCCGCATCACTGCAGATGCTGCTCCGATCTGTCTGTCAATCTCTCGCTCCATTCTCCCCTCACTCGTGAATAAGACCCCAAGATACTTAAACTCCTCCACTTGGGGCAGGAGCCTGTCCCCAACCCGGAGAGGACAATCCACCTTTCTCCGGCTGAGGACCATGGACTTGGACTTGGAGGTACTGATTCTCATCCCAGCTGCTTCACACTCAGTGGCGAACCATCCCAGTAAGAACTGTAGGTCATTGCTGGATGAAGCCAGCAGGACAACATCATCTGCAACCAACAGAGATGAGCTCCTGTGGTCACCAAGCATGACACGCTCCGTTCACTGGCTGCACCTAGAAATCCTGTCCATAAAAATTATAAACAGGATCGGTGACAAAGGGCAGCCCTGGCGGAGTCCAACTCTCACTGGGAATGAGTCCGATCGAGTGTTGGCAATTCAAACCAAACTCTCACAACGGTCGTACAGAGACCGAATAGCTCGTAACAACAAGCCCGATACCCCATACTCCCGAAGCATCCCCACAAAAAACCATGAGGGACACAGTCAAATGCCTTCTCCAAGTCCACAAAACACATGTAAACTGGTTGGGCAAACTTCCACGAACCCTTGAAGACTCTCGAGAGGGTAAAGAGCTGGTCCGATGTGCCACGGCCACGACGAAAACCACATTGTTCCTCCTGAATCCGAGGTTCGACCAACAGCCGGACTCTCAATTCAATTCAATTCAATTCAATTCATCCATCCATCCATCCATCCATCTTCTACCGCTTTTCCGGAGGTCCGGATCGTGGAGACTTCCCTCTCCCTAGCCACCTGCTCCAGCTCTTCAGAGAGGATACCAAGGTGTTCCCAGACCAGCTGGGAGACATAGTCTCTCTAGCGAGTCCTGGGTCTGCCCCGGGGTCTCCTCCCAGTGGGACGTGCCCAAAACACCACAAGTGGGAGGCAGCCAGGAGGCATCCTAATCAGATGCCCATACCACCTCACCTGGCTCCTTTCAATGTGGAGGAGCAGCGGTTCTACTCTGAGCCTCTCCTGGATGACTGAGCTCCTCACCCTATCTCTGAAGTCCAGCAATCCTACGGAGAAAGCTCATTTCAGCCGCTTGTATCCGCGATCTCATTCTTTTGGTCATTACCCAAAGCTCGTGACCATAGGTGAGAGTAGGAATGTAGATTGACTGGAAAATTGACAGCTTTGCCTTAGAACTCAGCTCCCTCTTCACCACAACAGACCGGTACAACGTCCGCATCACTGCAGATGCTACTCCAATCCGTCTGTCAATCTATCGCTCCATTCTCCCCTCACTCATGAATAAGACCCCAAGATACTTAAACTTCTCCACTTGGGGCAGGATCCTGTCCCCAACCCAGAGAGGACAATCCACCTTTTTCCGGCTGAGGACCATGGACTCGGACTTGGAGGTGCTGATTCTCACCCCAGCCGCTTCACACTCAGCGGCAAACCGTCCCAGCAAGAACTGTAGGTCATCGCTGGATGAAGCCAACAGGACAACATCATCTGCAAACAACAGAGATGAGATCCTGTGGTCACCAAGCATGTGGTCATCCTGTGGTCATGCTTGGTGACCAATTCAATTCAATTGAACTTTATTTATATAGCGCCATTTCACAACAACAGTCATCTCATAGCACTTTCAAATGTAGGGAAACCCCCACAATTGCAGAAAAACCCCAGCAATCAGGCGATCCCCTGTGAGCAAGCGCTTGGCGACAGTGGAGGGGAAAACTTCCTTTTAACAGAAAGAAACCTCTAGCAGAACCAGGCTCAGAGAGGGCAGTCATCTGCTTAAACTGGCAGCTCCCTCTCCAGTACATACTGGCTCTCTCCTCTCCAGTACCTTGGCATAGACCTTCCCAGGGAGGCTGAGGAGTGTGATCACTCTAAAGTTGGAGCACACCCTCCAGTTCCCTTTTTTGAAGAGAGGAACCACCACCCTGGTTTGCCATGTCAAAGGCACTGCCCCCGACGCAATGTTGCAGAGGCGTGTCAACCATGACAGCCCTACAACATCCAGGGTCTTGAGGTACTCAGGGCAAATCTCGTCCACCCCCGGGGCCCGGCCACCAAAGAGATTTTTAACCACCTTGGCAACCTCAGCCCCTGTGATAGGCGAGTCGTCTCCCTCGTCCACAAGCTCTGCTTCCTCTGTGGAAGTCGTATCAGTAGGATTGAGGAGATCCTCGAAGTATTCCTTCCACTGACGATATCCCCAGTCGAAGTCAACAGCACCCCATCCACACCATACACAGTGTGGACAGGGAGCCTTTTGTACCTCAAAAACAGTAATATAATCATACCACTTCCCACGACTATGGAGGGATGGGAAGATGACCTTAAAAAGTGGCCTCGCAGACAGCAGCTCCGTTTGTTGGCACTGCTGCTAAGATGCTAACACTGTAAACAAATAAAAGCTCTGAGATATATCAATGTTTCCACCACAATAAAGTCGGCTACATTTTGTTAAAAAAATGTTGGACATAATCAAATTAACCTCAGAGCAGACGTAGAATCTAGTCAGAGCCACAAAGAACTACAACACTGTGCTTGGGTGTTTAATGTCAGGGTAAAACAGACAGCTGCAGCTGTATGTTTGACTCTGACATTAAAATGCTCATGCTGCTGTCATGCTATGAATGCTTGTTATTTAACTTAACATGTACAGACATTTTCTGACACTTGTTCAAAATTTTATTGATCTATATTTTGTGACAATTTAAAAATTAATGCATGCTGAAGCTACTAATATCAAGTCCATATCATTCCAAGGCATTGCAACGAATGCAACCCCCCCCCCCCCCCAAAAAAAACCTACTTGATATCTTTCTTAAATCGTTAAGCCTTTGGAAGCAAACTGTTACTATTATTTGGTATGGGCATCTGATTAGGATGCCTCCTTGACACCTCCCACATGAGGTGTTTCGGGCACGTCCCTCTGGGAGGAGACCCCGGGGCAGACCCAGAACTCACTGGAGAGACTATGTCTCCCAGCTGGTCTGGGAACGCCTTGGTATCCTCTCTGTATTGCTTGAGCAGGTGGCCAGGGAGAGGGAAGTCTGGGCTTCTCTGCTTGAACTGCTGCCTCCGTGACCCAGACCTCCGGAAAAGCGGTAGAAGATGGATGGATGAATAGTTATTATCTTTACAGGACTAAAAATGATATTGCAGTAATTAAACCTTGAGTTGCTTTGACCCAAACTTGTCATGGACATTTCATAAACACCACTGCAAGCTGTGTCAACATGTGGAAAAAGTGCATAATAGAGGCACATTTTTTTTGCTAAATTTTTTTAACGGTTTTTATTATTTCCTTCAGTCAGAAGTTGCAGTAATCCAGACGAGAAGTGACGAGGCTGTGAACAAGGATAGCCGTGGTGTGGGGGGTGAGGGAGGGACAGAGACTGTTAATGTTACACACGTGGAAGTATACTGACCAGGTAATGTTGTTAATGTGGGAGTGGGAAGATAAAGTGTTGTTAATTTATGCCCAAGCTTTAACTTCCTGATTGATGTCTTGAGATGAAGCTTCAATATTTCCTCATAATGTTCTTTCCTTATGATGCCATCTATTTCATGAAGTGCACCAGTTCCTCATTCAGCAAAACACTCCCACAGCATGATGCTGCCACCCCTGTACTTCACTGTTGGGAGAGTGTTCTCTGGTTTGCATGATTCCCCTTTTTTCCTCCAAATGTAACAATGGTCATTATGGCCAAACAGTTCAATTTTAGTTTCATCAGACCACAGGACATGTCTCCGAAAATTAAGGTCTTTGTCCCTGTGTGCATTTGCAAACTGTAACCTGGCTCTTTTATGTTGCTTTTGGAGTAATGGCTTCTTCCTCACTGAGTGGCCTTTCAGCTGATGTTTGTACAGGACTCACTTCACTGTGGATAATGGCACCTCCCGAAGGTCTTTTGTTTTTATTCTGGGGTTGATACACACATTTTGCACCAAAACACATTCACCTCTGGCACACAGAGCAAGTGCTCAGGGACTTGGTGTTTAAAGTTGTGTAGAATGTATGAACAGATGAAAGTGAAATGTTCAGGCATCTGGAAATTATACACAAGAATGAACCAGATTGTGGCGGTCCAAAATTCTCTTCCTGATATCTTGGCTGATTTCTTTTGATTTTCCCATGATGTCCCAAAAGGAAGCAGTGTGTTTGAGGTGTGCCTTAAAATGCATCCACAGGTGTGCCTCCAATTAATGTAACTGTTGTCAATTAAACTATAAGAAGTTTCCAGAGCCACAACATCATTATCCGGACTTTTCCAAATTGTTTAAAGGCATAGTAATATTACTGTATGTAAACTTCTGACTAAACAAGTAACATGCAATTCTCTAAAAAATTATTGAGCAAATACAAAAATTATTTAGCAAATAGAAATAATTTTGGTCATCCGAAGTGATCTAAAACAGAAGAAGTTTAGTCTGATTTCATGTGAGGAAAAAAAGGTTGTGTATTTTTATCCAGTGTATGGAAACATCTGGTTTCAATTCATCACACAGTCCGACCCTGTGCCATCTCCAAGACCTGGAGGTCTTCTCTGTAATAATAATGTAAGTATCTGCAGTCAGATGAAATCACCCTGAAATAACTGATGTTGGGGGCTTCTGCCATATGAATTACTGAACAGAGAATTTTGATCAAAGGTAGAAAAATTATATGCTTCATCTCCATCTCTTGAAATATTCCAAATCCAGTAGTCTGCACCTATGTAGAAGAGGATTACATGTAGAGCATGTGCTTGCTTTATCTGGTGTGTTTGCGACTTCCATTAGTCTAGACATGGGGGTGTGACAGTACCAGACCACTAGGATCTATGGGTGGTAAAAATAGACGATGAAGCAGCTGTAGTAATTTGTAGCCTGGTACTAACACAATCTGTCTGTAGTCACCGTATCTGTCTGCACTATGAGGGACACAGGAAGTAGAGTCCATAAATCACCCTCGAACTTGCTGTGCTAAAAGATCGACCGATAAGAGAAAGTTATTAGGTGGGATGTAAATATACACAATCTAGTTAGTGCAGGCAATATGTCTTTTCCATTTAAGAAATGGAATGGGAGCAGTGTGTTACCGGTCCAACAGGAGATGTCCATAATCTCTATGAAAATACTTTAAGATGTTTTGGAAATATTTAGTAAATAATTTAGTCAGTTTCAGAGACTTAAAGTGACACTAGCAAAAATCAAGTTTTGTGACTTACAAGGTGTATCAAGCTCAAAATCTCATCACATTCCAAATCTGTTTTTTTGCTGTGAATTTTCAGTTTGGTAACACCCCCCTGAAACAGGAGAGTTTGGACAGACCGTTAGTAGCTACGTAACTATTCCTGCTTAGCCTGGTTGGTTACAACATTAACCAATCAGACAGATACTCTTGGCTACCTCGGGGGAAGAGGGAGGAGCCAAGAAGCAGCAGGACAGAGGCAGAGCAGGTTGGGGTAGCAGCAGACAGAGAGCGCGCAGAAAGGCACAGAGCCGGGGGGCGATTTGAATTCAAATGGAGCTGCTCTCACCAATGGACGGGGCGCCACACGGTGAGCTTAGAGCAACCATATTCACCCCCTCCCACACACACACACCGCTCTGTCACCAGTGGATGGGGGACTGGTTGTTAGTAAAAAGTAAACACATATTTGGCAACTACACATTTATCTCTCGCCTCAAATGTTTTCAGAAAAAAAGTTTCACTTTTTACTTTTGAAGTTATAGGCAGAACTTTAATGTCCGGAAGCGCTGTGAACAGACTAGCAGCCCACCCACCAGGAGGCACAGCGATGAATCACGTGCAAGCTAATTGGAAAATTCATAGATCTGCACACACTTACTGTAAGTAGGTGCAAGATTTAAAATTTCTTTCCAAACAATTCTAACGCAATGAACGTTTTTTTTGTGCGTAAAAAGCCACAATATACTATTTTGGGCAATACGTATTTGTTTTTGAGGTGGTTTAAGAGCTGCCAGAGTGCACCTTTAAAAATGGACTTTTGATTCATTGTTTTATGCTGTAGTTATAGCTTGAAAGAGACAGATAGATAGAGTAGCCAGAGACTGGAAAGTAAATTTACAAGTTTTACTCAAAAATTTTTGGCTTTATTCCTGTAAATTTATGGCCATCTTCTAATAAATTTGGGACTTTTTTCTCAAGGATTTGTCTTTCTCAGCAAGTTGTGAAGTTTTTTCTAATAAACATGGGACAGTTTTCATGTATAGTTTTCCGATAAAATGCCCCCCCCCCCCAAAAAAAAATCAACTTACATTTCGACAAAATTTATTACTTTTCCTTGTGGATTTGTAACTGTTATAAATTTGTGGCCTTTACTACAATTTACAACTTTTTACTCATAAATTATCATATTTTTTTATTTGTAAATTTGTGGCTTTTTCAGTAAATGCACAATTTTTTGTACGTTTGCAATTTTACTCTCACAAATTTGTGTTAGGGCCCACTTATACTATAAAGTTTGTCTTGGGCCTAAACCAGTCACCTATTTTGGACAATGCGCTCACTCAACACCACGCTTAACCAGGACCAATTCAATTAGCTTCAGTCAGCAAGGCGGAATCGGCTTCAGCTCAGTGTGTTTTCTTACGATACGATACAACAATACTTAATTGTCAGAAACATGTCTGAAATTTGTTTTGGACCATTACAGCTTAAATTGCAGAAACACATAAAACATTAAACATATGTGTGAATGTCACACATCTACAATTGTCCGCAAACGACAGACATTAATATTCACGTTATGACAAGACAACACACAGAGTAGCCAAAGATGGTGATTAAAGCTTCATATTCAATTTCAGAATTCCCTGGTGTACAAGCTCATGCATGCATAGGGTACGTATGTACTAGAGGCTGGGAGACGTGTGTGATGTGTGTGTGTGCATCACTTTCAACACTTTAACAAGTCATGCACCAACTGGCCCCAACGAGAGTGCTTCCTTAGTTGAGGAAAATCAAACATAAACTGGCAACATTGTGCTTTCTAATGCAATACAAACCACTCAAAGAAAAAGAAAGTGTAATAAATCAACTATTTCCTGAGGAAGAATAGAGAACCTATAATTTACACTGATGAGGGAAAACCACGACTGACATTCAGGTTAAATCTGTGAAATCAAAACAAATACGACCAATTGGACTCAAATGCAGTCAAGAGAAAAGGTATCCTCCAATAAAACTACTTACTAAAATACATTTTTGTAAAAATGTTAATAATTACATGCACTTGAGTA
This sequence comes from Pholidichthys leucotaenia, assembly GCA_020510985.1. Lineage (NCBI taxonomy): Eukaryota > Metazoa > Chordata > Actinopteri > Cichliformes > Pholidichthyidae > Pholidichthys > Pholidichthys leucotaenia. Next base: position 267,288,947 of record CM035848.1, on the reverse strand, counting down.
AATCTAACTCATTACTACTCGCCTCTGTAATTTCCCTACAGTATGTAGATGGGTACTTTGGTAATCATTTAATTATATCCTCACTTCACTAATTATTAAAATGGGCCCTCAGGCAATTCTCTGAACTTAACACAGTTAAGTAGGAACTGGTGTTTATCATGTCAGTGTGTTGGTAGCATACTGGCGAAGTTAAAGAACTATATTTGTAGCTCTCATTGATCATTGACAGTGATACTACCCCAATGAAAGTAATGGCTCACTATTGGCAATCTAGTGTACCTTAAATAGAAAGACCTGATATTGCAACAAATGACTGGTGGTCCTGGAAAACTACGTAGAAACTACAATACTCAAAACTTTAGACCAGTGGTCCACTCTTTTTTTTTTCATGCTTAAACAGTTTGTATATAGTTTTTGGTGGCGCTGGATTAGCAGATTCTCTTGCCACATGTGATAAGATATGCACATGCCACTACCAGCATTCGAGGCATCCCCTGCTGAGACATATTGATTTCCCATGTCATGTAAACAGAAGGCCAAAGGAAATTCTGTGGTATATGTCGGTTTAAGACCACCACTATCAAATTATTCACAGAAGAGATGCATATTGCCACTTTGATCTATTGTATATCTCTTTATTTTTTAGCTGCTGTAACAAAGGAATTGTAGGGATCACAAAACTTTTAATAATTTAAAAAAAAAAACTTTTTAAATCCAACAATCCAAAAATATACACATTGTCATATATAAATAATGAGAACTTTAAACTTCATAGAAACTCTGTTTTTAAAAGGCTTTTGGCTAAGCGTCTTCAAGCTTTTCACACCCAAAGTCGGCCAGTATGTTTTCTCTTCCTCTCAGTCTTTGAGTGGTTTAGGAGGTTTTGTGAACATTACGCTGGACAACCCAAAGACAACTTGTGATTACCTTATTTTTAGAATTTCATATTCACACCACTGATTTCCTTTCCAGTCCAACATCAAGTAAAAGCCAGGCTGGTATCAGCAATACTGATCCAATACTGATCTTTGTACAAAAAATGGCTTTGGAAATCAAAATCAAAAGTAGTGTATTTCAAATTACAGCTCCATAATGCATATAAGACATCATACTACATGTTCTTCTTGTTTAATTAAGCAATATTACATGAGGGGGAGTACAATATCAATGAATACTGTAACTGTGGATGTGATACGCCTAATGCCCGATGCGTGACTCTGTTTCTACTCTGTACCTCAGGTACGTGTATTTGTCGTTTTCCGTACAAATGCACATTATTCGAGGCGGTGGAAAACGTGCATCCGGTACAAATTTTAGTGAGATTGGGTTGGGCACCACATGCACCACACCTGTGTGTCACCTGGGTCTGCATACGCTGCACTGCCATATGGGTCTTTATGCTTCCTTCAAGTGTACAGGCCTGTATGTCCTAGGATTTAGCCAGAGAAAAAGCTATGGCTGATGTTAACCAGAAAAAACATTGAAGTTCTGCTACAACAGCATCATCACATAAATTGTTTTCCTTAGGGTTTCCTAGTCCTTTATAGCCCATTTGGCAAACTCTAAGTGGGCTTTTATGCCTCGGGTTCCATTAAGCCACTCCACCATGAATGCTTGATTGATGAGGTGCTAAGGAGCTTGTCATTAATTCAGACTTCCCGGTCCTTGCATGAAATGACTGTGACCAACTCTTGGAAAATCCATTGTGGTTCCAAATCATCTACATTTAGTTAATTTGGAAGTTTTTAAAATGTTTTTGGAACATTTCTTATCAATTGTATACATATATTCCCATCCCTGACACCTCAATGCTGCATAGTGCAGACAAACTACAATGGAAAGAACTTATTTAAAACTCAAATATCACAGCATCCAAATCTTGGACAAAGGTATAACAGTGACACAGAGTACACTTGCATTCTAACCAAGGAGATGATGCTTATTTTCCAACATTTAACATGTTCAATCATCCGCAAGGGCTGCTGGGAAATGGAAAACCTGTTTTCTTCTTGTGTATCAGATTATTTATTTTTTTTTTGGGGGGGGGGGGTGTAGGATATAATCTTGCATAGGGCCCCCCAAAACCAGAAAACAGCTCTGCTAGCATCTTTCTTTTCCATCTGGCTGCTCATGTTCACCTATCAGTGTCTCACTTCTGAGTTTATTCTTTGTCCTTGTTTTAGTCATTTCCTGTTTTGTTTTGTAGATCATACCTTTATGCTGTGCTTTCTGGGTTTTTACTTTGTTCATTTTTTCTCACTTCCTGTCCTCATTATTGCTTTGATTGATTTCTACTATATTTAGTTTTCCACCTGTGCATCATTAAACCTCAACAGTCCTTGTGTGTATAAAGTCTGCCTTGTCATCCTGGATTTGGGTTTTGTTGACTATTTTTTTCTGCCCTTTACCAGAGGGATGTACTATGACTCATCTGGATCTCCAGAACTTGCTGAACTCTTAACCTGATCAGCACCAGGTTATGCTAAGAATTTTTCTTTAAAATTATTTGAAAGCACTTTGTGGTCACTAGTTGTGATAATTCTCTGACAATATAAGACAAAGACAATGTAGACAGAAATGGTCACAGAATTTTTTTGCAGGTCCAAGTGCTTTTCTTAGAGCACTGCATTGTAATAGCCAAAGAATTCAAAATATGTACCATGTTATCCTTTATCTAATATTACATAGTAACAGCACTCATCAGCTCTTCATAAAGACTACTGAAACGCAATAAAACACACAGTGAAAGTTCCGCTTATAGCTTTAACAGTTTTATTTTTCCTGATTTTGACAGCTCTTTCTCACAATGTTTGTGAGAACATTGTGAGATGCTGCTTGAACATCAGCTAGCTTTTATTCTTAAAGCAATCTGAAAATGTTAAAAACAAGATTGTTCACAGGCTCCAAATTGTATGTCTGAGTTGAGTCTGGATTCACTAGTATATCATTTTTTACTGTTACTATTATGATAATTTATCTTTAAATGTGTTGAGATTAAGATAACAGCTCAAATGCATAGCTGCAGCTTCATTAATTTTTTAGCAGCTCCAGCCTTGGCCCCAGTAGCTCCAACCTCGGCCTGCACTTCTAGCTGCAAAAGCAGCTCCAGCCCGTGGCCTCCACTGCTAATACCACCACCAACTGGATTCATTAACCATGCTATCACTAAACTTACCATTGAGATGTGACAGGTGTCTCTGCCTGAGCCAGAAAATCTCTCAGCTGGAAGGGAGAATAACCATTCTGTACCAGATCCGAGACAAAGAATGAATCCTCGACTCCCTGGTCACTGTGGGACCTGCAGCTTTCCTGGAGAGCTGGATTCAACAATCCAGTGTGTGGACATCCCCCATGGCTCAGTTGGCTGACCCCTGGATTCAGCTTGGAGCAAAGCCTAGGGTCCCACTTAGCTCGGCTCCGTGCCAGATAGAGGAATGGACTTCTGTCCGTAAAGACAGTCGTGCTGGGAAGCATCCTATACCATCACATTCAGCTCATGTGCTTCATCTGAACAATAAATTTTCCATCCTGGATGAGCAGGAAATTCCTCCACTGGTGAACGGCCGGGTGCCCATGTTGTCTCTGAATTCAGTGGAGCATGTGTCTCCGCCTTCATGCCCCACCACTGTGTCCAAGCAGCCCACTGCCCCCAGTGATCATCCAACACCAGGCTCTGGCATCTCCTCGGGGCTTGAATGCACCTGAGCAATCCAGTGGGCCGGAAGCTGATGTTTACTCCTGCACCTCAGTCCTCTGCTCGGCCTCCAACCCTCATTGCGGCCTGTGTGGCAGACTCCGCTCCCACTGCTGTCCACTCATCCTCAATCACCTGACCTGGACTCACATCGTCAACCCCGTGACTGACAACACTGGTTGGGGATTCCATCATCAGAAAAGTGCAAAAAAATTCTTCCAAATGCCTTTCCTTGAGCAGAGGTCTGAAGTCCTAAAAGAAGATTTTGACAGGCTTCTTGACTCTCTCAAAGACTGTCGATTTACCAGTCAATCTATGTTCCTACCCTCACCTCTGGTCATGAGCTTTGGATAATGACCGAAAGAACAAGATTGCAGATACAAGCAGCTGAAATGAGCTTTCTTCGTAGGATTGCTGGACTCACCCTCAGAGATAGGGTGAGGAGCTCAGTCATCTGGGTGAGGCTCAGAGTAGAACCGCTGCTCCTCCACATTGAAAGGAGCTAGTTGAGGTGGTATGGGCATCTGATCAGGATGCCTCCTGGACGCCTCCCACTTGAGGTGTTTCGGGCACGTCCCTCTTGGAGGACACCCCGGGGCAGACCCAGGACTCGCTGGAGAGACTATATCTCCCAGCTGGTCTGGGAACGCCTCTCTGAAGAGCTGGAGCAGGTGGCTAGGGAGAGGGAAGTCTGGGCTTCTCTGCTTGAACTGCTGCCTCCATGACCCGGACCTCCGGAAAAGCAGTAGAAGATGGATAGATGGATTGATGCGTTATGTTATGGTCTCCTGAGCATGAAGCCCCATTGTTCCTTTTCCCTGAAATTAAAGTGTCCTCTCCATCATCTTCAAACTTGTTCTGTTCTCCGGCCCGGTGGCGCAGGAACTCTGATAAGCCACTCGACCCACTCTATACTCTGATCTGGGGCCCTATGGAGTTTGGTGGACCCCCTGACCCTTTTTCATTTGTGATCTGGTGGATTTGGGAGTCTGGTAGGCCGCCTAACCCATTCTGCTCTCCGGTCCGAGGATCCATGGACTTGGGTAGATGACCCAACCAGGTTTTTTTGATCCTTGGACTTTATTTTGATAGACTTGCATTTAACATTCAGGTTTACACTCTGATAAATAATTTGTATCCTGTTTAAAAGAAGGTATTGTAACTTGTGTTTGTAAGTGCTTCTGAAAACACAGCCTGAGATGCCCTCAAATCGGGTTTTTGTTTTGGACCCTGGGGGGAAAAGAATATGTTTTGGTCCGCCTGGCCTTATACCCCCACCACTCACCCTTGGAGGGTTTTATGGTTTTGGTGTTACCTTTGAGAGCGTCTGGAATCTGCCCTTGAAGGGGGGCACTGTTATAGTCGGGGCATGATCACAGGATCATGCCCATGCTTTTTGCTCAGTTTTGTTCTGTTTTTCCCCAGATTTGCATTTATTATGAGTATTTGTTTGCATTTATTGCCCTTTGTGTTCCCCTGAGTCCCCTTTCATTGTCTTCTGTGTCATCCCCTATTTGGTCCTTGGGTCTGTTTGTGTATCTGTTTACCTATTGTCTCTGTCCTTCATGTTTTCCGTACCTATTGTCATTCCCTGCGTCTCTGATTACCCTCATTTGTGCCCACCTGTTCCTTGTTTCCGTGATTATCTCTCCTGTTTATATATGTGCATTTCAGTCTGTGTCCTGTGCGGTGTCCTTGGTTTATGTTGGCATTTAAGGCTGCATTCACACGAGGATAGTACGGGGGTCTCAGTTCAACTCAGTGGGGAAAGGCAAGAATTGTCACACCTTTGTTTGGTTTGCATTCACACAGCACTTCACTCAAGTGGACCAAAGTGCTTGGACAACATCACGCAGTTACAACAGCTGCTCGTTTGTGGCTCGTTTGTAGCCAAAACCACCACTGACCAGGAAGAAAAAATCTCGGTGAAGAAGAGAAATCCGGCTCATCGATTGGCCAGGACCGAAAAGGGAAATCAGTTCCCTTCAGCCGGGTTGTCATTGTATAGTAGTACAGTACAACAAAATTGTGGATTGAGCCACTCGTGCTCTTGCCATAATTTGCATGAACGTCCTGTGCCACCATCATGTCGCTAAACATTTTAAAAACATTGGTATTCTTGTGTGTAGCCACAAGCAGCTGAGAAATCTGGTCCTCACACCAAATATCTATCAGAGCCTGCATCTCCTCACTACTTCCTAGTCTGTCCACAAGACATTTGTTTTTTTACTTTTCTCCTCGGCTTTCTCTGATAAAAGTATTTCTTGGATCCGCACGGATGTCTTTATTGTTATTTTCTACCCAAAATGGAGGTTGAAGGACCAGGAGCTCTTCAGCTGAATCGGGATGTTGGATTTATTTACCCACGGATTCCTTCCACGGATGTGCTAACAAGGCTAGCAAGCTAGCATTGGAAACATACATCAAGTTTTCAAGGCAGGGACAACTTTTTCAAGTGAGTGGCAAGTTCACCTGTCTGCATCTCACCCAGATGGTGAATTCATGTCTTTTCATGTATTTACATTGAGTTATAATGTAATCATGCTGTGCCAAAACTTCACCCCTTCATATTTGATGTGAAGGCAACTTTACAGTAAACACCACTTTCTCTTACTACGTGTTGCTGTGGTTGCACAAACACCAAGGGCATGTCCGCCCTTTTGGACCGCATTCACACAGCAAGCGAAGCGCACCAGACTTCGTTTGCAAGTGAACAGAGACCCTCCTTTTCAAGGGGACCAGACTTCGCTTGTTTGGTGCTGTACCAGAGTTCCAACTCACATTCAGATGGCACGAAACAAACCAAACTATCCACGGAATACACTCGTTGGTTTAGTTCGGACCAAACAGTGGCTGTCTGAATACGCCCTAACACACACTCCTGCCAAGTCTGTTTTGTAGCCTCGTATGTTCCTGTTCTGCCAACCCTGAGCTTGTTTTTGTTTCTGCCCACGAGCAATTTTGATTTCTATTTTCTGTTTGTGAATAAATAGTGGTTTGCCAGATTCGCCTGGCGCTTGAGTCCTCCTCTCCTTCATTGCCCCAGCGGTGCAATCATAACACTCTTTGTTTAATTTTAAAGGAATGTTGGACGATTTGGAGGCAGAAAAATCTGGTTGTAGATATTCTGTACCATTTATGGGTTTTTTATGATGGCGATCAGACAGTAAGTTATGCAAAGGACTATGTTTTTATCATTTTATAGTATGTATGGCTGCTGTTTGTAATTTTTGTTAAATGTGCTGCTGCCTCTTGGCAAGGACACTCTTGGAAAAGAGATTTTTAATCTCACTGAGGTTAATAAAGGGCAAATAAAAATAAAAATTATAAAAATAAATCTAGGTAACTATCCTTTTGAACTCTGACCAGACACAGATTTTTTCCCATCACCGTGATAACCTCCCATAGATGCCTCTGTCTTGTAGTTAAGCATTCTCGTGAATGTCACAAAAGTCTTATCACTATTAATACATCCCAAAATCATATGAAAAATAATCTTGTTCCTTGACCCGTTTTTGGTTTTCCATCTGTACCTACTTCAAACCTTCTTTTAAATGAGCCACTGGTGTTTAAGAGTAGAAATGATATGGGTTTTATGCAGTTTATCTCAGAACAAGCTCGACCATTTAAATATTCTTTTATCTCAAACACATCCAGATTGTTTTGATATTGACAGAAACCTGACTAAAAAAAAGACATTCATAATCAATGAGTTTTTTATGGTTTTAACCTGTTGAACTCTGTTCAACTTTCCTAAAAACGCCTAAAAATAACATGCCCAAAGTAAATCAAAAGCTGTTCTTCAACCCTTTGCAGCATCTTCATGGGGTTAGTCTCATTTAAAAGAAAACACTATGAATTTTTTGGCAAAACAGTCATAATCTCTGTAAGTGCTCCTGCCACTGAGTAACAAGAAAGTTTGCCTGGGTGTTTTTTTTTTTTTGATACAAATGCTTGCAAATAACATACAGCTGTCAGATACTGGCTGGAAAACACAACAGAAATGTAGAACCAAGTGTTTTCAAGCTCAGGTCAAAATTTTGTAAAAATACCACAAAAAATGAATATATTACACAGCTTTTTTTCTCAGGTTGTAACAAGGCTGTGTCTGTACTGGAAGACCGGAAATACAGCTTTTTTTTTTCAGTGCGCACTGAGACGCACTAAGACGCAGAGACATGACCGCCCGCGGAATTCACAGAGTTCAAGGGGTTAATATTTCATTTTAAAATGTGGGTTTCCCTCAGTGTGTTTTCTGAGGGTTTAAATTAAATGAATGATGATGATCACCCCAGAAGATCCCCCCTGCTAGCCGCCAATGGCATAAGCCTCGTCACGGATCCGATGCCCAAACTCCAATGATGGTGGGAGCACTACGCGAGCATCCTCTGCAAGCCCCCTCCTCCCACCTTGGATAAACTGCAGCAGTTATGCCGATGCCGGTATTGAAGACAACTTCATCAGCCTAGCCCTGCCCTCAATCAGTGAGCTGTCAGATATCATCAAGAAGCTCCCCTCTGGGCAAGCCCTGGGCACTGATGGAGTTACGGCAGAGATGATGAAAGCCACCTTCACCTCTGTCATCCCTCGGCTGGAACATCTGTGTCACTTCATCTGGGCAGAAGAATGCATCCCTGGGGAGTGCAGAGATGGGGTGATTTTATCCCCCTACAAGAAAAAGGGTGACTGTTGAAGCACAGCCAGCTATCGTCTCATCATACTGCTTTCCATCCCTGGCAAGGTAATCACCACTGTCATCTTGAGCCGCATCCGCCCTCCTCCTGCTCCTCGCCACGCGCCACTGCCAGCAGGCCGGCTTCACCCCTTGCCAGTCCACAGCGGACTGCATCTTGCCTTGAGTGTCCTGGCACAGCAACGGAGGGAGTATCACCAACCTCTTTATGCGGCCTACATCAACCTCAAAGCTGCCTCCCACTCCCTAGACAGGAACACCCTCTGGCAACTCCTCTGTGGCATTGGAGTCCCATCCAACACATCAACATTCTCTGGGACCTACTCCAACACTTCGTGCAGGGTCCACGCAGAGGGTGACTGGTCAGACTCTTCTGTGATCACCTGCAGAGTCCGGCAGGGATGCGCCGCCTCACCAAAACTCTTTAATGTTGCGGTTGACTACTGGGTCAAGACCACGACAGATTGCTGCCCCAATCTCGGAGCTGACTTCCACTTCCACTTCACAGACCTGTGCTAGGTGGACAATGTGGTGCTTTTCGCCACACATATTGACATAATCACTGAAGCACTGGAGCTGCTTGCAGAGAAAGCATCATCCTTGGGCTTCACCATCAGCTGGGCAAAGACAAAGATCCAGTCTCCGTCAGAGTTTTTGCCACCACCACCACAAGTCATCATCATCAACAATAAACCGGTTGAGATTGCCAATGACTTTGTCTACCTCAGACAACCACAAAGGCTGGACCCTCTGCAGTTTGCATACCAGCCCCATTTAGGAGTTGAAGACGCTGTCATCTACCTGGTGCAACGAGCCCATCTGCACCTGGATGGCAGAGGAGACACTGTGAGAATCACATTTTTTGATTTCTCCAGTGCCTTTAACTTCATCCAGCCACTGCTGCTTGGTGAGAAGCTGCGGGTGATGGGGGTCAACAGTTCTATGATCTCCTGGATTTCTGACTACCTGACAGGCAGGCCACAGTTTGTTCGTCTTGTCTGATGTGGTGGTTAGTGATACGGGAGCTCCACAGGGGACTGTCCTCTCTCCTTTTCTCTTCACCTTATACACCACTGACTTTCAGTACAACACAGAGTCATGCCACCTGCAGAAATTCTCTGACGACTCAGCTGTTGTGGGGTGTATAAGATGGGGAGAGGAGGGGGAGTACAGAATCAGAATCAGAATCAGAATCAGCTTTATTGGCCAAGTATGCACAACACATACAAGGAATTTGACTTTGGCGAAAAACTTGCTCTCGTTGTTCAGGTGAAGGATTTAAATAAGGATTCAATGACAACCAGAGTATGTACAGTAAATTACAGTCTGTCCACGTTTCTATAAAAGGATGCAAATATATACAGGAATATATGCAGTTATTTACTCGGACTAACCACACTTTGCAGAAATATATGAAAAAATATACAATCACACAGTATTTCAATGTGGACTCAGATTCAGTGATATAATGTGAATGAAGTAAAAAGCAGTGTGAGAGTTATGTGCAATGTAATAATGGATGAAAAGTCATGAGTACAGCAAACAGGTAGGACTAGGTGAATGTTAGGAGTTCATCAGAGTGATGGCTTGAGGAAAGAAACTGTTCCTGTGACGGGTGGTTTTGACCTTCAGTGATCTGTAACGACGACCAGAAGATAGAAGTTCAAACAGTTTGTGGCCGGGGTGTGATGGGTCAGCACAGATGTTTCCCGCCCGTTTCCTGGTTATGGACCGATATAAGTTCTCAATGGAGGGTAGGTTGGTACCAATGATCCTCTCCGCAGACTTAATGATCCGCTGCAGTCTGGTCTTGTCCTGTTTAGTGGCAGATCCAAACCAGACAGTGATGGAAAAGCAGAGGACAGATTGGATGATGGCGGTGTAGAAGACAACCAGCAGCTCCTGAGGCAAATCAAACTTCTTGAGCTGACGCAGAAAAAACAACCTCTGCTGGGCCTTTTTCCGGACAGTGTCAATATGGGAGGACCACTTCAGGTTCCGGGAGATTGTGGTACCCAGAAACTTGAAGGAGTCCACAGTGGACACTGTGCTGTTGAGGATGGTGAGTGGGGGGAATGAAGGGGGGTGTCGCCTGAAATCCACAGTCATCTCCACCGTTTTGGCACTGATAGACAGATTTGTGGAGTGGACAGAGCAGAATCACCTGAAGCTGAATGTCAGCAAGACCAGAGAGATGGTGATTGACTTCAGGAAGAAGAGGATGCTTTCTCAGCCATTGCAGATTAGGGGGGAGGATGTAGGGGTGATTGAGGACTACAAATATCTGGGTGTCAGGATCAGCAACAGGCTAGACTGGAGATCCAACACCGATGGCTGAGCACAAGAAGAGGATGAGCAGACTCTACTTCCTGAGGAAGCTGAGATCCTTCAACATGTGCAGCAGGATGCTGGAGTTTTTCTACCAGACCATCTTCTTTGCTGCTGTCTGTTGGTGTAGCAGTATCAGAGCCAGCGACACCAACAGACTTGACAAGATTATCAAGAGGGTAATTGGTCTCAGGCCAGAGACTTTTGAGACAGTGGTGGAGAAGAGGACACTAAATAAACTGAGATCCATCAAAGACAATCCTGATCACCCCCTCCACCAGACACTGGACAGACAGCGGAGCACTTTCTCCAGCAGACTACTACAGTTTTGCTGTTGAACAATTAGGTACAAGAAATCTTTCCTGCCACATGCTATTTCACTGTACAATAACTCACTACGATGTTGTATTCTGGTCAAAACTATGCTGCCATACTGCACCTTACAGTCTAATTGGTACCTCATATTTCACTCTGCTCCTGATAGTCCTGCATTGTGCAGAGGGTATGATTCACGTGTTTATACAGGTCACCATCTGTTCAGCTATGATGTATATAGGCTTTTTTTATAGTAGTGTTAGTTTTACTTTCCATGGGTAATCCCATTGTCTGTCATGTATGTGTTTTCTGCCGTTTGGTTGTCGACTGTCATGCTGCTGCTACACTGCAATTTCCCAGTTTGGGATCAATAAAGTCCATCCATCCATCCATCCATCCATCCATCCATCCATCCATCTCTCTCTCTCTCTCTCTCTCAGATCTAAGATCACCAGCTCCTGCTCGTGAGACCCAGAGATCATTTGCTGCCTGCAGCTGTCTTGCAGTGCTTTCGGCCACCTCCAGAGAGTCTGGCGGAGCGGGGAGATCCGCATGTCTACAAAGTTGCAAATCTTTAACACCTGTTGATCCCCATCCTCCCTTACGGGTCCAAGACCTGGACCCTCTCCACCACAACCACCCACCACCTGGATACATTCCATCGGACCTGCCTCCATAACATCCTCAACATCCGATGGTTTCACCACATCACAAACAATGAGATTTGCAGGAGGGCTGGCAGCCCCATCCCCATCTCCATCATCATCAGAAGAGGGAAGCTGCGGCCACATGGCCAGGTTGGAAGATGGGACACCAGCCAAGCAGACCCTCTCTGCCAGCCCTCATCAGCCCCCCCCCCCCCCCCCCCCCCCAGGGCTGCCTTCGACCCAGACTGTCCTGGACAACCCTGGTTGCAATGATAAGACCTCCTGCTGACCTCATTGCACCTAGCCCAAGATCGCCCTGCCTTCAGATGATTGGCCGCAACTGTCACTTACATGGCTCAGCAAGGATTAAGTCGATGATGATGAAATCTACAAATTTGTAATGTGTAAAAAAAAATAGCCTGTTTTATTTGGAGTATACAAGTTTAACCATTTTCCAACCCAACTGTGTGATTTTTTTTGTTACCTTTAGTAGTGAAGGAGTTATAGTGTTAATCTTGTCTTAAAGCAATGTCCTGTTTAATACAGATTTTTTTTTAATAATAACACAGGGTTACAAAAATAATTTTTTTATAAGTTGTCTGTGTTTTTTCAACTGATTTAAGACAATTTTGCACTGCTGAATCCGAAAATGACATCCGTTTCTCTCAGCCAGGTCAGGTTTTTATGCTAAGTTGATTTTTAAAAAATCTGATCTTCTGACTAAATCGATTACATTTTTGTGACATTTTCCGTTGATTTTTGTTAATATTTCTCATCTGAAATAGATTTTTAAGCGAAAAATTGTTTTCTAACACAATTTTTTGATTAAATGTTACAAACTTCGATTACTGTAAATTGAACATTAGACATTGATAAAGGTAAGTACATGCAAATTGAATGTTATGTCATCATTGTTCAAAATTCAGAGCTTCAACTTCCGTTTATTCAAACCTCTAAAATGCTCAGCAGCAGGGATGTCTCTCTTCAGAGTCCAACAGTAATCAGCCATCATGACAATTAATGACATCATGTCATAAACTGGCGCATGCAAAATCTTCAGAGTTCGAGAAATTTCAAGAAATAAAACATAATTTTGCATCATATATAGCGAAAATACCCGTACACCTAAACAAAAATGTAAAAAATATCATGTGGCCATAGATCAAAAAGTTGACCTGATTGATCAAAACCAATGTGATTTTGGGATTCATCCATCCATCCATCCATCCATCTTCTACCGCTTAATCCTTTCGGGTCGCGGGGGGGCTGGAGCCTATCCCAGCATCTTTGGGCGAGAGGCAGGGTACACCCTGGGCAGATCGCCAGTCCATCGCAGGGCCAACACAGAGAGACAGACAACCATTCACTCTCACATCCATACCTAAGGACAATTTAGAATCCCCAGTTTTGATGCCAATTAACCTAACTTGCATGTTTTTGGCATGTGGGAGGAAACCGGAGTGCCCGGAGTAAACCCACGCAGACACGGGGAGAACATGCAAACTCCACACAGAAGGGTCACCGATGGTCTGGGGGTGGGATCGAACCCACGATGGTCGAGGGTGGAATCGATCCCATGACCTTCTTGCTGTGCTGCCACTGTGCTAACCACTGCGCCACCGTGCTGCCCGATTTTGGGATTCAGCACATCAAAATTGTCCTAAATCAGCTAAAAAAACTTAGACAATAAATTTGGTGTTGACCAGTGTAATAATAATTAGTATAATGATAGATTAGATTTATATGGTGCTTTACACGTCAAGTGACATCTCAAAGCGCTTACAGTCATACCATTATTCAATCACTCCAGACAGACATTGATAGTGGAAAGCTACCTCTGTAGCCACAGCTGCCCGGGGGCAGGCTGAAGGAAACATGGTTGCCAATCCACACCAACGGCCTCTCCAACCACTACCGAACATTTATAAGCATCCATACCCAGTGTCATGGACACTGGAGGCAAATGTAAATTGTCTTGCTGAGGGACACAATGGCAGGATGGCTGGGGAGAGCGGGATTCAAACCCTCTGGTTATTGGACGACCTGCTCTACCTCCTGAGCCACTGATTTGATTGTGATTAATTGGGGTGAAACGGAAAAAAAAAAAAAAAAAAAAAAACGGACTTACAGTGGAACGAAAAAAAAGGATACTGTTTCCATCAGAGTCTATGGTGCAGCACAATTCATGGCACAAACTCCTTATCTTATTAAATTTTCAGTGTTCAAATCAGTTTGCTGGAGTATTGCTGTCATACGACATGGACATATGGACCATATCAATGAACAATGCCGACCTTCAACACTGGAGAGAAAAGCAATGCAGACAGAGAACAGAGGAGAGGTGGAAGCACTGCTAACAGCTAAGCTAACGACTAAACCTTCCATCAGTTCTGTTCACGAATCTCCCCAGAAAACAAACTAGACTATCTACAGACGTGGACAAAATTGTTGGTACCCCTCTGTTAATGAAAGAAAACCCCACAATGGTCACAGGAATAACTTGAATCTGACAAAAGTGGTAATAAATAAAAAAAATCTATGAAAATTAACCAATGAAAATCAGACAATGCTTTTGAATTGTGGTTCAATAGAATTATTTTAAAAAACAAACTCATGAAACAGGCCTGGACAGAAATGATGGTACCCTTAACTTAATATTTTGTTGCACAACCTTTTGAGGCAATCACTGCAATCAAACAATTTCTGTAACTGTCAATGAGACTTCTGCACCTCTCAGCAGGTATTTTGGCCCACTCCTCATGAGCAAACTGCTCCAGTTGTCTCAGGTTTGAAGGGTGCCTTCTCCAGACGGCATGTTTCAGCTCCTTCCACAGATGTTCAATAGGATTTAGATCAGGGCTCATAGAAGGCCACTTTAGAATAGTGCAATGTTTGGCTCTTAGCCATTCTTGGGTGTTTTTAGCTGTGTGTTTTGGGTCATTATCCTGTTGCAAGACCCATGACCTGCGACTGAGACCAAGCTGTCTGACACTGGGCAGCACATTTCTTTCTAGAATACCTTGATAGTCTTGAGATTTCATTGTCCCCTGCACAGATTCAAGACACCATGTGCCAGATGCAGCAAAGCAGCCCCAGAACATAACAGAACCTCCTCCATGTTTCACAGTAGGGACAGTGTTCTTTTCTTGGTATGCTTCATTTTTGCGTCTGTGAACATAGAGCTGATGTGCTTTGCCAAAAAGTTCCAGTTTTGTCTCGTCTGTCCATAGGACATTCTCCCAGAAGCTTTGTGGCTTGTCAACATGCAGCTTGGCAAATTCCAGTCTGGCTTTTTTATGATTTGTTTTCAACAGTGGTGTCTCCTCCTTGGTCGTCTCCCATGAAGTGCACTTTGGCTCAAACAATGACGGATGGTGTGATCTGACACTGATGTACCTTGACCTTGGCGTTCACCATGAATGTGTTTAGAGGTTGTTCTGGGCTCTTTTGTTACCATTCGTATTTTCCGTCTCCTCCTGCAGCCACGTCCAGGGAGGTTGGCTACAGTCCCGTGGATCTTAAATTTCTGAATATGTGCAACTGTAGTCACAGGAACATCAAGCTCCTTGGAGATGGTCTTATAGCCTTTACCTTAAACATGCTTGTCTATAATTTTCTTTTTAATCTCCTGAGACAACTCTCTCCTTTGCTTCCTCTGGTCCATGTTTAGTGTGGTACACACCATGTCAACAAACAGCACAGTGACTACTTGTCACCCTTTAAATAGGCCAACTGACTGATTACAAGTTTGTACACACCTGTGATGTTAATTAGAGGACACATCTTGATTGAACATGTCCCTATGGTCACATTATTTTCAATCTTTTCTAGGGGTACCATCATTTTTGGCCAGGCCTGTTTCATGAGTTTGTTTTTTAAAGTAATTCTGTTGAACCACAATTCAGAAGCATTGTCTGATTTTCATTGGTTAATTTTCATAATTTTTTTATTTATTACCACTTTTGTCAGATTCAAGTTTTTTCTGTGACCATTGTGGGTTTTTCTTTCATTAACAGAGGGGTACCAATGATTTTGTCCACGTCTGTACTACTAGAACTCTCACTGAAAAGAGTACAGAGGATAATGTCAGCTCTGTTCACTCCAATAGACCACTTTTAACCCACATTCATGGGGAAAGATACTTAAAGTTTAAGCTTTTATATATATTATATATACAGTATATTTTTATATGGCATATTGTAATCAAATGGACAGGAACAGTTTAGCGTGTTTTTTTTTTTTTTAATATTTCCCACTGGATTATAAAATTTAGGCAACATTAATGAGTAAAGCATTAGGCTCCACCACTATATCACCCACCATCAGTTCACTTATTTGTAATTCTGTTTCAAAAGTTGTGAAATTATTAAAAATGGCTTTTAATTTCTCTCTTAGGGTGAGGTAGGCAAGCATTAATTAAAAATATAAGTGGCCCGTAATAGAGACAGGAAGTGGTAATGTAAGGATATCTATTTTGGAGCTTGTACAATAAAGCTAAAGTTATAAAGGAAAACAGAAATGAAAACACAACTTATGTTGTGGTAAGTGTTTGTAAACACTGTGATTCTGTTGTTTCTTCTTCATCTTCTTTTTTCTTGTACTTGCTGCTCGCTTTAAGGGGTCACCACAGCGGATCATCTGCCTCCATCCCACCCTATCCCTTGCATCTTCCTCTGTAACACCAACCCCCTCCATGTCCCCCTTCACTACATCTGTGAATACTGGATTGATTCTGGAATGCTTCTGTTGTTACCTAAATAATAAACAACTGCTTCAAGTAAATTACTGTAATTAAGAGAATAGTTGTGCGTTTGTCACTTTTGGCATAGTCGATGTAATCAGACGCTTTGTGTTCTGTATTTACAGGTCATGGGGAACATTATGGTGAAGGGGCTTTGGGACTTGGACTGGATGATGTTTGGTGGGAATAACATTTTTTTTTTTTTCTGGACAAACTGTTCTGCCTCAGAATGTGCCTGCAGAGGGACTGGAGCAACTTAGTGCTGTGTAACTACAGTAACCGCCCTATAACTGCCAAGAGTTATGAACCCTCTTTAGAGGGTATACACATCATATCACAGAACAGTGGAATAAAGGAGTAGAAGCAAGAGTTTGTATGCAGTAAAACACACACACACACACACGCATGCACGCACGCACACACGCACACACACACACACACACACACACACACCAGCATTCAGTGACAGCAGTACACAGAGTGTTAAGATTTGAGCGCGGGGGGATTGCATCGGGCTCTGTCTTTCTGCCTTTTGTCATATTTGTACAAGTGTCGTTTTGAGTTGCATTCCTGTTATTTTACCCTTGGTTGATTTGTCACGTAATTTGTATTGTGTCTTAGTATGATTTAGATTTCCTGTTTACGTACAGTATAGTTTGATATTCACATTTTTTAGGTTACTTGTCTTGATTTTTCCACCACTTTATATCTTTATTTTGTTCTGTTCTCTCTCTAGGCTGACAGCTGGCAGTGATGTTTCCGGGTTGCTGCTCGGCATAGGCAGGGTCCCTGTCAGCTGTCAGTTCGCTCTCTCTCACGGCTCGCAGCTGATCCTAATTAGGACTCGTTCTTTCCTTCTGCCCGCCCATGTGACCCACACCTGTTACTATTTGTGTAAATTGTTTTTGACCCTATTTAAGGGCACTCATTTTAATTTCCCATTGCCGCTGTCTTGATTAAGTTTCTCCTCATCTCCACCAGAGCCCTGCCTTGCTCTGGAGCGCGTTATCAGTAAGTTTGCTCATTTGTTTAAATTCTGTATTATAGCACTGTTTTGGACTTCATGTTTGTTGTTTTTTCAATAAATCTCACAAACTCACAGTTCAGTGCGTGGGTCTCACCTTTCTGCCCCGAAGGGCAATTCATGACAGAAGACAGCAGCCAGTAAGAGACCCAGCTGCTGTGAGTTTGTGGATTTTTGGCAGTTTTTGTTTTTTACTCCAGCAGCTGCAAAGGCTTGCAGGTTTCCCCTATTTTTCCCCCGTTTGGTTTTCTGTTTTTACCCGGGGTTAACCATGTCTGTCACCCCGGATGCATCAACCCTGGGACTGGGCGAAGTGGAGCGGTGGGCTGCGTGTGTTCTGGAGGACATTCTTTTGCAGGCCCGAGCCTCCCGTACTCCTGAGGCAGCCTGAGAGTGTCTGGTGGGCGTGGCGCAGGTACTCGAGGCCCCAGCCTGTGCGACCACCAGGAGCTCACAGACCTACTCCTCTCCATATTTCTCCCACAATCTACAAGTCACGAGCTGGGGGAATCTGCTCAGATGTCCGTGCCTGTGCCGACGAAGAGCAAGCGCTCGTGCACATGGAAGCCTCCAGCCTCTCACCGCTCTCCGGTGGCAGCTCTGCCTCCTCCTCAGGAGCACTGGCCCGCTCCATCGGCCATGGAGCTTGAGGAGCGCATGCAGGTTTTACTAACAGAGACTGAGCTCCTTCTGGAAGTTAAACAATGGCTCCTCTTGGATCTTGCCCAGGAGCTGGAGGAGATTTCACCGGGGGGCCCGGAGTTTGAGCCAACGAGGGAATGTCCCCTGACAATGGAGCCTCTCCTTCATCACCTTGAGCCTATGTCTCCCACTCCCCGTCATCGTTCAAGGAAATCCCACCGGAAGAATGCTCCCACCTCTCAGTCAGCAGCTTCTCCCACGCTGAGTCAGACAACTCCCACAGCAGTGACCTCCTCATATTTCTCCTCGGCGGTGGTCCCATCAGCCCACTCATCTTCCTGTGCTGCTGCAACTCCTGTCTCCTCAACATCTCCTCCCACTGCTGAGAGTCAAGCCGTTTTCTCCCTGGCTCCCCTCGACACCGTGTCTACAGGGGTGGCTCCACCACGTTTCTCTGAGGGAAATACAACCATTGAAGTCACGGAGAGGGCTTATTTCCAACCAGCTGCAGCAGAAAACATCATGCCCCGGGAACACAGGCAAGTGACTTTACTTAGCAACATATGAATTACCTTGCCTGATTCCCGGTGGTGAGGCTCAGCCAATTCAGTCCTCTGAGTCCTCACTGCCTGCTGCAGCTATAAACCTTTTACCTGCTCTCTCCGTGTCTCCTCCTCTGCCCCCTGAGTGTCTGCCGGCCCCAGGATTGAACCGCCGGACGTTGGAGGAGCCTGCAGCCCTGGAGGACCTGGTTCCAGCCCCGCACCCACGATCTGGATGGAGGGTGAGTACTGAGACCGAGCCGACGCCTGCAGCGACGAAAGAGCATCCCCGGGCTTCAGCCAACCAGGTTTCGGCGCCAGCAGGAAGTCGACCTCCTGTCACCATGCAGGTGGCTCACCCTGCATGGGTCACCTCACTGGGGGGGGGGGGGGGGTGTCCCAGGACTGAATTGACCACCATGCCTGCTGCAGGGGCCGCCGCAGCAGAGCCAGAGTTGGACCCCCAGAGGGCCAGGCCCGAAGAACCATCACCTGGATAGATGGAGTCCTGGACGGTGGTGAAGCTCGAGATCAGGCAAGCACTCTCCTTTGTCTTTGTTGTCTTTATTGTGGAGAGATCTTGCCTGGCTTTTGGCGGGGAGAGCCAAGTGCAGCCGTCAGCTGCACCTGAGTTCACCTTGCCGGGCTCCACTGCCGCTGGTCACCCTGACCCTGTTTCTTTGCCTCTCTTGTCTGAGCTTTTCCCCAGGGTCACCGAGGATTGTCCAGCTCTGCCAGAAGTCTCTGTGTGTCCCGGCTCGCCGCCCGAGATCCCCATAGGTCCAGCTCCTCCCACTGATGTTGTCGTGGGTTCTCTGTCCCAGCCCGGGACCTCCGTGGGTGCTGCTCCCCCTCTGGATGAGGTCTTCGCGGGTGCTCCGTCCCAGCCCCAGACCTCCGTGGGTGCAGCTCCTCCTCAGTCCAGATCTCCATGGGTGCTGTGTTCCAGTCGAGGACCGGCGTGGGCGCTGTTCTCCAGCCCGGGGGCCACTGTGGATGCAGATATGGCCCAGTCCAGGCCCACTGTGGGTGTTGCTTTGCTCCAACCCAGAGTCACCAAGGGTGCTACAGGCCAGTCTGAGGGCAAAGTGGTTCCCCCTTCTCTGCCAGACGCCATCGTGGTTCCCTCTCCTCTGCCAGACACCATCGTGGTTCTCCCTCCTCTGCCAGAAGCCGTTGTGGTTCCCCCTCCCCTGCCAGGCACTGTCGTGGTTCCCCCTCCTCTGCCCGAGGCTGTTGTGGTTCCCTCTTCTCACCCTGACGTCGGCTTGGGTTCCCCAACGTCTCCATTTTGCCCACTATTGATTCTTCCCATTGGGCAGCAAACTCCTGGACCACCCTTTCTGTTCAGATGGCTAAAACCCTCTGGTCAACCGCCTGACAGACGGTGCCGTTGAGCAGGGTGGCTCATATTTTTCGGCAAGCCACCCGACTTCTACCACCTCACCATCTGCCAGGCCTGGGACTTCGGCCAGCCACCGGAACAGTTTGGTTCTTTGATCCAGGGGGCCTAGGTTCCTGGTTCTGTGTGGGTCATGAGTGAGGCCTTTGTTTTTGTTATTTTCTCTTTGTCTGGACTCTGCTAGGATGTTAATTCTGAAAGTTTTTTTTTTTTTCTTATTTTCTCTGGTTTGGTTCAATCCCTCCGTGCCTGGGTCCCCCTCCTCCCACCCGGGGTGGGGTTGTTTCTTGTGTTTTTTTTTTTTTTTTTGTGTGTGTGGGGTTCTTATCTTTTGATACTCCCCTGGGGTGTCTAGTATCCACCCCTTGAGAGGTGGGCTCTGTCATGATCTGAGTGCAGGGATGACACCGGGCTCTGTCTTTCTGCTTTTTGTCATATTTGTACAAGTGTTGTCATTTTGAGTTGCATTCCTGTTATTTTACCCTTGGTTGATTTGTCACGTATTTTGTATTGTGTCTTAGTATGATTTAGTTTCCTGTTTACATACAGTATAGTTTGTTATTCACATTTTTTAGGTTACTTGTCTTGATTTTTCCACCACTTTATATCTTTATTTTGTTCTGTTCTCTCTCTAGGCTGACAGTTGGCAGTGATGTTTCCGGGTTGTTGCTCGGCGTAGGCGGGGTCCCTGTCAGCTGTCAGTTCGCTCTCTCTCACTGCTCCCAGCTGATCTTAATTAGGACTCGTTCTTTCCTTCTGCCCGCTCATGTGACACACACCTGTTACTATTTGTGTAAATTGTTTTTGACCCTATTTAAGGGCACTCATTTTAATTTCCCATTGCCGCTGTCTTGATTAAGTTTCTCCTCATCTCCATCAGAGCCCTGCCTCGCTCTGGTGCGCATTATCAGTTAGTTTGCTCATTTGTTTAAATTCTGTATTATAGCACTGCGTTGGACTTTATGTTTGTTGTTTTTCAATAAATCTCACAAACTCACAGTTCAGCGTGTGGGTCTCACCTTTCTGCCCTGAAGAGCAATTCATGACAGAGAGTACCTGCTTGTGTTGCATTCCATCTTATATTAATAATTGGCATAAAATGGATAAATAAATAATTAAAGGCTCAGAAGTTAAAGGCTTAAGTAACATAATGTACGTGTGTGTAATGTGTGTAAGTAGTAATGTGATAGTAGCATCTAAAGTTTAAAAAATGCACTCAGTGTACTGTTGTGATTAAATATTGTGTGATTATTGGGTTTTGGTGTATACAAACTAAAGCTCCCACAAGTTTTTGTTTTTTTTCCACTCAGTGCTGTGTAACTAGGGTAAGTGCCATGTAACTGCCAAGAGTTCTGTTCCAGAGCATACCTTCTATCGGAGCTAACAAATTTCCAGCCAGACAAAAGCTAGGAACTGGCTGGTAAAGCTGACTGAGTGGTGTGTGCATTTACACAAATAACAACTGCCATAAAAATGCTAAAGTTGTTTTCACATGCAGTATTTCTGCAGTAGTTATGATTTTTGGGGGGGAGAATATTATGGATAGTTGTCATTTTTGACATGTTGAAAGCTTTAGTTAAACTTGCATTTGCAGAAAGCAAGCATATCGGTCCATTCACATGTTAATAAGAGTAAGAAAAACTTGAAAAATGACAGTTTACCTTAGAAGATGGAATCTTATACCCTTTTTAAGTCTAAATGCAAGAATCGAGACAATAAAAAAAATCAACATCCTACCAAGACTTATTTCAAACTCTTCCAGTCTGGTTCTCCTAAACTTGTTTCATGGACTTGGATAAAATGGTATTGAGATTTGTATGGCTGGGGAAAAGACTCAGAATATGATCCATTACAACTACAGAAAGAAAAACGTGGATGGGGTCTACCCTCACTGGCAAACTATTATATAGCAGCGCAGGTTAGAGCATTACTGTGTTGGTGTAATCCATCCTACAAAGCATGGGCTAAAAGGGGTGAAACATCTTTATGTAACATTGTGAAGAAAGATGAAATCATAACTTTTCAAAATCTGAACGAAACCTTTACATTGGAAAAACAAGATCTATAGATACCTACAGCTGAGAACTTATTACTACCAAAAAATCAAATTGAAAAGTCCAGAATCCAACAAAGCTTTTATTCAATTATTCACAAAGGCATGCAAATGGAAAACCAAAAGAGGTATATACGTGTCTCCATAACCTTAAAGCTGAATCAACAAAATACATTAAGGTTAAATGGGAGAAAGAAGGGCTGACAATTACAGATGAAGAGTAGAAGGATTTCTGTGTGTCTCAATGGAAAATCCCCAAGTCGCACATGTGGAAGGAATTCTGTTGGAGAAATGTAATAAGGCTTTCTGTCACTCCCTCTGTAAAATCACACTATGATAATGGTGATTCTCCATGTTGGTGATGGGGTGGGCCTCAGTTGGCTAATCACTAGCACACATTTTGGAAATGACCAATTATACAGATCTATTAGGAGGAAATCCACACAGCACTACAGAATCTTTTGAAAACACACATACTATTTGATTTTAAAATGAAATACTTAGACACATACCCTGAGAATCAAAAGGCATAGACCGATACATGACGGGTATATTACTGACAGTGGGGAAAAAAGCCCTTCCTAAGAAGTGGATGGAATTAACTGGACCTACTATTAATAACTGGATAGATGTGACAATGGAAATCTATAAAATGAAGAAGATTACCTTCTCTTTAAACCTGAGGATACACATTTTCATTCAGCACTGGGAAAAATGAGTGAATTTTGTAAAATCTTTGACACCAGATTTTGTAAAGATAACTAATTGAAAGACCATCCATGCTGATGTTAATCCTTTTCATTTCTTTGAGTACACAGTCTCTCCTCAGAACGACAAGCACATTACTGTAACAAGTACACAAATATGCTAAGCCAAACTGTTAGGTTTTTTTCCTCTTTCTTCGCAATTGTTAGCTACACGATCTGCCTCTCTGGATGTGAATAGTTTTACTGTCTGTTTTATATACTCCTTGTAACAATGTTGGTACATATGTTTTCCCACAGGATACTGCAAATGTTGTAATACTGGCATTTTGAAAACTTAAAATAACAAGAAAGTTTTAAAAAAAGAAGAATCACAAGTTTAAGGCACAGAAAAGAAATTCAGTGCCAAGTCACGATTAATCAACTAATTGTGATTTTGAATTTTTTTATTGCCTTTCATCACTAGTTACCATATATTAGAATATTCCCATCTACTTATGATTTATTCCTGAATGAAATATTCAATACTCAGTCAGGTCATGAAAGAGCCAAAGAACTCATTAAACACCCCTTTTCATGTGAAAGCAGACAGATGTGAGCAGAAACTCAGGGTTGACAGAGAAAACTGATAACCATCTCTGTAATACCCATTCTCTGTGTCAGGTTTTTGGTTTTGTTGAGCCAGATCATTTAAAGGCAGCCTGGCTTAGCTAAGCAACCATAGTGATATACCCCTCGGGTTATATGTGTTTTTTTGTTCTCTCTCTTTTTGCCCATTTAGTCATCAAAAACATGTCGAACATGTCCTGCATGTCTGCATTTGATAGTGGACGAGATCTTTGCCTCTGCTCCTGTCTGGAAAACCAGCTCATCTGGACCAGGCTCCAGTTTCACCTTTCCAGAGGAAGCATCATAGTAGTTTTACTTTCCATGAGTAATCCCTTTGTCTATTATGCTGTGTGTGTTTCTGTCATTCAGTTGTCTACTGTTATGCTGCTGTTACACAGCAATTTCCCAGTTTGGGATCAGTAAAGTACATCTATCCTATCTATCCTATCCTATATGGATTTTGTCAACATTGCAGACAGACTGAACTATTCGGACAGAAGATATTTACTTTGCTTTATCTTATTTGGACATTGGTTGCAGAGTGAATATTATTTGTTAATATATCAAAGTTGTAAACCAATTTCTAATTTCTTGCTGGAATGATAACTAAAATGGATCCATGTACTGAGAGCGCAGTACTAGAGGAACTGAAACAAACACACCAAAGAATACACATTTCTCCCAAAATTCTTCAGCACCCCATGAGTGTTGACGTGAGATAAAATAATTGATGATCACAGTGATTAGGATTCATCTTATGGGACTATGGTTGTTTGCACAACATGTACAGCCATTCTTTAATCACTGAAGCATCTGAGAATGGACTGAAGTGATGTTCCAACCAGTCAGCAGGCAATTATTGCAACGTCTTGTGCCAAGTCACTAAAACAGCTAAAGGAAATAGCACTTAGAGAATTATTACACATTTAAAAACTAAACTCACCACTGATAGAAATATAGCTAATAACACCCTCCCTCATTTGTATAATGCATCTGTTTTTCTGTTTAACTCATCAAGCAAGCCATCATGTGCTAACAAATGACAGCTCATTACATCAATGAGTCACCATCCCCACCAGGGCTCCTAATGACTCGAACAGAGTCCCTAACACACAGCAGTGACATCAACAGCTTTTCAAATCTATCATAAAGGGCAAAAGGGGACCTGCACTCACACCACACTGCCAGAGCTGTGAGACTAATCAACAGCAAATGAATACTGGCAGGAGGACTTACCACAATTTTGTTGTACTGTTCAATGACAATAAAGCCTATTCTATTCTATTCTATTCTATTCTATTCTATTCTACTGCCACAAACAATGGCGGAGGGAAATGGAGTGTTTGATGAATGGAGATGAGGCCAAAGAGGAGGCACACAATTCTGGAATCTTATCTGTAATTTCCCAGTTTGGGATCAATAATGTACATCTATCTATCCATCTATCTTAAGAGGTGGTGGTGGAGAACAGACAGGAGAGGCTTTAGAGTAGTATTGAAGATGGTGCTGGTGTGTGTGGCTTGCCATCTACCATTCTCTACTTCACTTGTATTTTTGCTGTTTCTGTCACTTGTCACTCAAAATGTCAACTCACTACTCGTATGTGATCGCCAAATACTTTTAGAGCTTCGAATGTCTGGTGAAAAACTTTAAAAGTTCAATCATAGTGGACGAGAGTCTTTGCCTTTGCTCTTTTCTGGAATACCAGCTCATCTGTTCCAGGCTCCAGTTCCACCTTTCCAGAGGAAGCATCATAGACACTGGGGTAAGTGTGCCAGGTGGCTGGTAAAACTAACAATTTGTTTGGGACATTCTCCCAGAGCTTTCCTGGCTCACTATGGATTGGTCCCCCATCTTTATGCTTTGTGGCAGTCTCTGGACCCTGTTAATTCCTGGCTGGTTCCTGTGGTCTGTTGGGATCAGGTGGTTCAATCCTTGTGCCCCTGCCCAGTTCACCTGTATGGTGAATCCCTGGAACCTGCAGCAACTGGGGCGTGTTCCTAGGACAGCTAACAATTCGGCCCTCGCACCCATCAGGATCGGCCAGGTGAATGGTAGCTGTCACGCCTCGCCGCTCATCTGCGGCGCCAGCTGCACGCACACCTGCACCTCATCAGCGGCGAGGGATTTAAGCCGCCTCGCCCTGGGCTTCGGCCTGAAGCCGTCAGACTTCGCTCGTCACTACTGCTGTGAGTAACTTCTACCTCTTCAGCAATTATATCGGTAAGAAGCCCTTACCTTTTCCCCTTCAAGTCTGCTCCCCTGTGCACAGGTGGATTTCCCGGCGGCGGACCTATCCTCTCCGTCTCCATTCCCTCGCTGCTGCACCGGGCTCTCCAGGTCGCTGTCTTCCGGACCCCGTCCTTGCTGTGCCAGCCACCTACTAACTCCAAGTAAGCTCTTCTCCATTTTATCATCTCCTGTGTTGGTGTGTGCCCGTCACCCTTCTCCCTGTGCTTTTCCCATAGGGTTGTCCGGCTGTACGGTCTCCTGCCTCCGTGCCCGACGCAGACGCCACCACCAATACATCCACATCTCGCAGACACACATCCATACACACTTGTTGTTAATAAAGCTATTTGAGCTACTCTGAACCTGCGTGTGTGTCTCCTGAGCCGTGCATTATGTCAGTACGGCTTCAGCAGAGCGGCTCGGCAGACGGCGGGCTCACACGCCGACTTACCACTCTCGAGGCTTGAGTGGACTAAATAGCTTACCAGCAACAGGTGATTCTCAACCAGTTGATCAGTATAACTAACCGATTGGACCGCTTGGACCCCCAACAGCCGTTCCCCCCGGCTCGTCAGGGTGGCGCGGCTCCTGCTGCTCCAGCGGCCGTCCAGCAGGCTCCAGGAGCACCGACTCGGCTCACGCCCATTCCGACCCCCGCCCGCTTTAGCGGTAAGCTCGGCAGAGCGCGGGGGTTCATAATGCAGTGTGAGTCCGTGTTTCACCATGTGCACGGAGACTTTCCTTCAGATCATAGCTGAACTGGTTATATTGGGAATCTCCTAGAGGGGCGAGCACTAACGCCGTAATGGCGAGGCCCAGTTATGCCACCCTCACTTATGACCAATTCGTGAGACAATTCCTGGAGGTCTTTGATCATTCTTGTACCGAGACAGTCCAGGTCGATCGGCTTCTCAGCCTCCAGCAGGGAAGCCGGTCGGCAGCGGACTATGCGATCGACTTCCGGGTAGCGGCGGAGGAATTGGGCTGGGATGAACGTTCATTCTGTGGCCTTTTCCTCCGCAGTCTCAACGATGATCTGAAGGATGAACTTGCTGGGCGGGACATCCCGGAGACTCTAGTGGAGCTAACGTCCCTAGCTATCAGTTTGGATAACAGGCTGCGCGAGCGCTCCTCGGGGCGGAAGTCGTCTTCTTCTCGCCCTCGTGGAGCCTCGTCGCGCCAGTTCCAAGCTCGCCCCCTGGCGACGCCGCCACCATCGCGCCCCGAGGAGTCGGAGCCGATGGTGACGGGCTGGACAAAGCTCCCCCCTGCGGAGAGACAACGCCGCCATGAGTTGAATCTCTGCATGTATTGCGGAGACAGTCAACACACGGTGGAGCTTTGTCCACAGAAGCCAAACGGCGGGGTCTGCGAGTCACTGTAGGGGGCCTTGCGGACATCAATCGGTTAAGTCCCCTCACCCAATTGAAGCTGCCCGTCCGATTTTGCCACAACTCCACTGGGCATCTCACTCACGCACTGGTGGATTCGGGCGCGGAGGGCAGTTTTATTTCACAAAGCCTGGCAACCCGATTGGGCATCCGCTGCCAGGCACTAAGAACTCCTCTCTCCCTGGTCAACCTCTCCCGTGTCTCCCTGGGGAGAGTAACACATCAGACCATCCCCGTTCCTGTTATCATCTCTGGGAACCACCGGGAGGAGATAACTTTCTACGTCCTCCCCAACTCTGTGTCGCCCGTCATCCTGGGGTACCCCTGGCTACGCCTCCACAACCCCGTCTTGGATTGGAAGTCCGCCAGGGTGTCGGCATGGAGCACATTTTGTATGAGCACCTGTTTACAGACCGCTGCCTGTTCTCCGTCCTCTTCCCCAACACCTACGGACGCTGCGCCCCCGGACCTCTCCCTGGTGCCATCGGAATTTCACGACCTGGGTATGGTATTCAGCAAGTCCAAGGCGATGTCTCTTCCTCCACACAGACCCTACGACTGTGCAATAAACATCCGCCAGGGGGCACCCTTACCCTCTGGACGACTCTACAGCCTGTCGGCGCCGGAGAAGGAGACTATGAACGCCTATCTCAAGGAGTCGCTGAGTGCTGGGATTATCCGTCCCTCGTCATCCCCATTGGGGGCAGGATTCTTCTTCGTGGGCAAGATGGACGGTTCCCTCCGTCCTTGCATCGACTATCGCGCCCTAAATGACATTACGGAGAAGGATCGCTACACCCTGCCCCTCATGGACACCGCCTTCCACTCCCTCCAGGGGGCGACTTGGTTCACCAAGCTGGATCTACGCAGCGCATACCACCTCGTCCGGATCCGGGAGGGAGATGAGTGGAAGACAGCCTTCCGTACCCCGAACGGCCACTTCGAGTACCTGGTGATGCCGTTCGGGTTGACCAACGCTCCAGCCGTCTTTCAGCGCCTAATTAATGACGTCCTCTGGGACTTCATTGGCCTTTTTGTGTTCGTCTACCTGGATGGCATCCTCATCTTCTCCAAATCCAGGGACGAGCACCGGGTCCATGTGAGGCGGGTCCTCCAAAGACTGCTGGAGAATCGGTTGTATGTGAAGGCCGAAAAATGCGAATTCTACGCTAAAACAACATCCTTCCTCGGGTTCATCATCTCCCACGACCAGGTGCTTCCGGACCCAGTGAAGGTGAAGGCGGTGGTGGAATGGCCCACACCTGCATCGAGAAAAAAGGTGCAACAATTCATCGGGTTTGCAAATTTCTACGGCCGCTTCGTCCCTAATTTTGGCACCATCGTCGGCCCGCTGACCCGCCTCACGTCCCCTAAGGTCCCGTTCCGGTGGACCGAAGAGGCCGCGGCTGCTTTTCAGGCGCTGAAGGCGGAGTTCTCCTCCTCCCGGGTCCTTAGCCAAGTCAACCCGGCGCTGCAGTGCATCGTGGAAGTGGACGCTTCGGACACAGGAGTGGGGGCGGTTCTATCCCAGCGGTCGCCAGATGATGGAGTCAAACGGCCCTGTGCCTTCTTCTCTCGGCGCTTGTCCCCGGCGGAACGGAATTACGATGTGGGGGACAGAGAGCTCCTCGCCATCAAGCTCGCGCTGCAGGAGTGGCGTCACTGGCTAGAGGGGGCGGACCTGCCGTTCGTGGTCCTGACTGACCACAAGAACTTGGAGTACCTGAGATCTGCCAAGCGTCTGAACGCCCGCCAGGCGCGCTGGTCCTTGTTCTTTGCCAGGTTCCGCTTTAACATCACCTTCAGGCCTGGCTCCAAGAACGGCCTGCCCGACGCCCTCTCTAGGCAATTTGCCCCTGAGGAGTCTGAGGACACGGTCCATACCATCCTACCCAGGTCGTGCATCGTGGGAGCCGTCACCTGGGACATAGAAAGCAAGATCCGGAAGGCGCAGGAAGTGGAACCTGACCCTGGCGGCGGACCGGAGGGGAGGCTATTCGTCCCATCCACGGTTCGGGGGGAGGTCATCCACTGGTTGCATACGTCCAAGCTCACCTGCCACCCTGGTTCCTCCCGGATGATCGACCTCCTTCAACGGTCCTTCTGGTGGCCGGGCCTGCGAAGGGACGCTGCCCGCTACGCCCGGGCCTGCCCAGTATGTGCCACCAGCAAGTCAGGTAATGCCCCTCCAGCGGGGTTGCTCCAGCCTCTGCCCGTCCCTGGCAGGCCCTGGTCGCATATCGCCCTGGATTTCATCACCGGACTCCCAGTCTCGAACACCTTCGACACCGTCCTGACCATCGTAGACCGCTTCTCCAAGGCGGCGCACTTCGTCCCAATACGGGGTCTTCCATCCGCCCTGGAGATGGCGGACCTCCTAATCCGGCACGTGGTCAGGCTGCACGGGATTCCGGTGGACGTGGTCTCGGACCGGGGGCCCCAATTATCCTCAGAGGTTTGGAGGTCATTCTGCAACGCCCTGGGAGCCAAGGTGAGCCTCTCCTCCGGCCATCACCCCCAAACCAACGGGTAGTGTGAGCGGACCAACCAGGAGCTGGAGGCTGCGCTCCGCTGCGTCACGGCGTCCAAGCCTACGTCCTGGAGTAACCACCTCGCCTGGGTTGAATACGCCCACAACACCGCTCGCTCTTCTGCTACAGGGATGTCCCCCTTTAAGGCGTCCCTGGGCTACGACCCCCCGCTGTTCCCAGCGCAGGAGAGTGAGGTAACTGTTCCCTCAGTTCGGGCGCATCTCAGGCAGTTCCGCTCCATCTGGGCGTCAGCGCGCAATGCGCTTTTACGCACGGTGGAGCGCAACAGAGCCGTGGCGGACCGGCACAGAAGACCTGCCCCAGCGTACCGAGTTGGTCAGCGTGTCTATGTGTCGACCCGGGACGTAATTTTAAAGGGCGAGAGGAGGAAGCTGGCACAGCGTTTTATGGGCCCGTACCCCATCACCAGGATTATCAACCCGGTGGCTGTGCGTGTAGCTATTCCCCCCTCCCTCCGCATCCATCCCACCTTCCACGTATCCAAGGTGAAGCTGGCAGTCTCCGACCCCCTTTGCCCTCCTCCTGCTGTGCAACCCGCGCCCCGGATGATTGATGGCCATCCGGCCTGGCCTGTCTCCTCCATCCTGGACTCCCGGCGCCGGGGTCGTGGGTTGCAGTACTTGGTGGACTGGGAGGGCTATGGGCCTGAACATCGGCAGTGGGTACCCTCGTCGTTTGTGTTGGACCCATCCCTCATTACTGAGTTCCACCGAGCGCACCCGGAGAAACCATCGCCAGGAGGCGCTGCTAGACGGGGGAGTACTGTCACGCCTCGCCGCTCATCTGTGGCGCCAGCTGCATGCACACCTGCACCTCATCAGCGGCGAGGGATTTAAGCCGCCTCGCCCTGGGCTTCGGCCTGAAGCCGTCAGACTTCGCTCGTCACTACCGCTGTGAGTAACTTCTACCTCTTCAGCAATTATATCGGTAAGAAGCCCTTACCTTTTCACCTTCAAGTCTGCTCCCCTGTGCACAGGTGGATTTCCCGGCGGCGGACCTATCCTCTCCGTCTCCATTCCCTCGCTGCTGCACCGGGCTCTCCAGGTCGCTGTCTTCCGGACCCCGTCCTTGCTGTGCCAGCCACCTGCTAACTCCAAGTAAGCTCTTCTCCATTTTATCATCTCCTGTGTTGGTGTGTGCCCGTCACCCTTCTCCCTGTGCTTTTCCCATAGGGTTGTCCGGCTGTACGGTCTCCTGCCTCCGTGCCCGACGCAGACGCCACCACCAATACATCCACATCTCGCAGACACACATCCATACACACTTGTTGTTAATAAAGCTATTTGAGCTACTCTGAACCTGCGTGTGTGTCTCCTGAGCCGTGCATTATGTCAGTAGCTCACTAGAAAACACTAGACTTTCATCTTGAATGATTTATTTTTCTCTCAACGTTTGGGTTTCCTCTGTTTCACTAAAATGTGGATGTCTCCTGGAGAGTCCAGTGCTTTTTCTGAACTGGTGCCATGTGATTGTATGTAGTGATTGATTAAAAAACAAACTTCATCTGGAAGCAGGATTTCTCTACCTGATTTTTTTTCAGTAGTTTTGAACTAAGTTTTATTTGAGTTGGGTCACTCTCCAGCGCTTTTGTGTGCATTGGTTTACAGACCACCACGGTACAATAAGGACTTTATAAATGACTTTTCTGATTTCTTAAGCAAAGTATTGCCCAAATATGAACAGATCTAAATTGTTAGTTATTGGACTTATGTGCTAACCACGTTTGTTCATAATAAACACCATGTTCAAGGGTATCCATATGTGCACTTGGCACCAGGACACTCTAGGTCAATGATCGATTTTGTGTCATCATGTCATCAGACCCACGACCATATGTCTTGGACACTCTGGTGAAGAAAGGTGCAGAGTCATCAACCAATTCCAGCCTGGTGGTGAATTGGATCCAGTGGCGGGAAGGGATGCCATTTAGACCCGGAAGACCCATACATACAGTGAGGTTGTTCTGGGAACGTCTGGCTCGGGCCCCTGTCTGAGAGGTTTTCAGGTTGTGTTCCGATTTAAGAGGGCTCACCCTCCTCAGCCTCCCTGGGATGGTCTATGCCAAGGTATTGGAGAGAAGAGCCCTACTGTTGGTTGATGCTAAGATTCAGAAAGAACAATGTGTTTTTTGTCCTGGTCCGACCAACTCTTCAACCTTTCCTCTGTTACAAAGTATTCTGTCCACATACTTATCTATCGTGTCTGTCATCATATCACATCATCATATCTCATGTCTGTGTACTATATGCACATCCTGATTAATGAAAATGTTTTGAGTTATAACACAATTTTGCTTTCAGCAGAGGAGATTTACGGACCTCAGGAAGAGATGAATAGCTCATTCTTTCTTGGTTTAAAAGAGAAGTTGGATAAAGTTCACGCTTTACTGTGATCAAGTCTCCCCAGTGCCAGCAGGGCTGTGGAGGAGGAGGTTAAAAAGCTCCATAAAAGCTTCTTGCCATTAGATACATTTTCACTTTGTGAACAAGCCCACATTGACTTGGGCAGAAAACTTTGATTTAAAGGATTTGTCCTCCCATTTAAACGCTGCTGTCATGAATGGCCCGGCAGGGGCAGATGAAGACCCAAATGCAGGAGGCGTGAGTTTGCAGGGAGTTTAATAAAAACACAAAATATAACAAAGGAAATGAAAACTTACAAGGCCTGATGCAAGGAGGCTGAATAGCCCACAGCTAAGGCATGTGGAAACGCTGGAGTGACCTAGAGGATTAAGTGTGGGGCACACGCTAGGATAACAGAGTGAAATGAGAAAGGGAACTCCCGTCTGGATAACGACAAAGACGATGCACCGAATAACGGTGCAGTGGTCCTTAACCTGTTGAACTCTGTTCTACTTCCCTGAAAACGCCTAAAAATAACATGCCCAAAGTAAATCAAAAGCTGTTCTTCAACCCTTTGCAGCATCTTCATGGGGTTGGTCTCATTTAAAAGAAAACACTCTGAATTTTTTGGGCAAAACAGTCATAATCTCTCTAAGTGCTCCTGCCACTGAGTAACAAGAAAGTTCGCCTGGGTGTTTTTTTTTTTTAGATACAAATGCTTGCAAATAACATACAGCTGTCAGATACTGGCTGGGAAACACAACAGAAATGTAGAACCAAGTGTTTTCAAGCTCAGGTCAAAATTTTGTAAAAATACCACAAAAAATGAATATATTGCACAGCTTTTTTCTCAGGTTGTAACAAGGCTGTGTCTGTACTGGAAGACCGGAAATACAGCTTTTTTTTTTTTTTTCAGTGCGCACTGAGACACACTAAGACGCAGAAACGTGACCGCCCACGGAATTCACAGAGTTCAAGGGGTTAAATAGGACAGAGAGGAAATGATAAAAATGATGACAGGTGTGGGTCACAGGAGTGAGGATAATCAAATCAACTAATGACAGCTGTGATGAACCCCGAAAACCGGCTAAAACAGGAAGTAAACAGAACACACTGTCAAAATAAGAGCACACGAGGAACAATGGCAAAAAATAACAAGTATAAATATGAAATGATACAAAACAAGAAACAGACCGAAATGAATGAAAATCACGAAACAGATATGGGAACAAGAATATACAAAGAATGATAACTATTCACCAAAGCAAGTACAAGAAGGAATACAACCAAGAGATACCAATAATACACCACTAGAAAACACCAACCTTACAAAAAGAGGACTGAAGGAAAAGGTGAGGGTAGGCTCATGTCAGAACAGATAATATTATAATACAAAACTAAATCATTATAGACACATAATATAAATCATCATCATCATCATAGCAGTCTGTTGGGGGCGGCAATGACTGTTTAATTTAGGTCTGATCAGATTCCTCCACGCTTCTCTTTCCTTTGCCTTCCGCTGCCAGGAACTTCTGACCTTGTTAACCTGGGTGACGTCCAAGCCAGTATGAGTTGCTTTCTGAGTGACCATTTCATGAAAGTGTTTGAAAGTATTTGAGTACCACTAGCTTTTGCTGGACTAGCGGTACATTCTTGGCAGATAGAGGTATTATCAGTGACAAAGACAGGCCAAGACAAACTAACTTCAGTATCTGTTGCAGTGACTGACCAGATGATAGGTTTGTTTATCTCTGCTCTTTGTGTAGTGCATGTCACGATGTACCGGCAGGCAAAAGTCCACCACAGACCTTGCAACAGATGTGCTTATCTGTCAGGATGTCCAGTCTAACCCTGTGTAACTGGGAGTGGTGCACCACAGACCTGTGACAGATATTGTTTTTAGTTCTGCCAGGATGCCCAGTTTCACCCTCCATGCCCTCGGAAGGGCGGGGTTGTCAGTTGAGTCGCGATTGGCCCGACTCATGAAACGGGTAGTACCAGTTTTCATGGTTATCTGGTAGATAGTAAACAATAAAACGCACAATAATAATGCATAAAAAAACAGTGATGAAATGACGCAACCTGTGAGTAGTCACACCCCCTCTACTTCCACACATGGGACTTTGAAAAAAAAATTTTTTTAACACGACTGAATTTTGCCAGGAGTTACACATACTTATGTTTGTCAATTTAAAAGGCAATTTTCCACATAAATAACGGTGTAGGTTGTTGTCTAACTGTTAAAGTATATAAGATAAAATATGTAAACTGAAAAGTCTACAATCGCAGACTGGTGTTATGTCATCGTTGCTGAAGTAAGCCCACACAGAAGTATCAAGTTGATACTATCAATGGTCCTCTGGATTAAATGACAAAACAGCAAAGGTAGGATAAAATTAATTGTGGTGGTGGCTGTATAAAGTGAAGTTTTTTGTCTTCTTTGTCTGTTGGCTCAGATTCAGTGAATGTTGGTTGCAGAGTGATAAAATCTTGTAATCAGCTGCTGGACCTCTGCCGGTATGGTTACAGCTGCAGCAGCGGGCGTCATTATGTCATTGTAAACTGTGATGTGTGGACATGCACGTTAAGGTCATTTAGCGGTTTTAAGATGCAATTGCTTCATGTTGTAACTGTGTTGTGTAGATCAAAGTTCTTAACTTTATTGTGAGGCCCCAAAAGTTCCGTGGTGTGTCCGTGCACACGCATGTGTTTGTGTCCATGGGGGGGGGGGGGGGCATACCCTAATTCCACCTCGGGCGCCAAAACAACCAAGCCCCAAATAACCGAGGCTAAAAAGGCAAAACCGAGATTATAACAACAGGAACTCAAATACATAATCAGAGACAAATGGCAACTAATAAACATAATTCATCCAAGACCAACTCAAATACAAAATGAAACTGAGATGAGGAAAATACAGAAAAATAATCTATGATAACAAAGCGTGAGCAAGGTGCTCCCACTGTGCTCCGCATCGTGACAGCTGCCATTTTAGAAATAAGCCTCTGATCTTGCACCCCTATTTATTAAAGGGAATGAGAGCAAAGACAGCAATTGGTTTATTTCATGATACGCCCCCAACAAACCTCTGAATAATTAAGAGCATTAGGATGGCCTCCTTGTACTTTGTGCCAGGCACAGAATTCATTTCTTCTGTAATAATGAAATGAACTTGGAAAAGCCGATAAACAGTCCACTGATTGTGGACTGCACCACTGTAATAGGACCCTTACCATTCACCCTGCACCTGTTACCACTTGGTTCTTTTATTCATAGACATCATATTTATTTACACTGCTACACAGATGACAGGCTCCACCACACCCTGTTTTTAAATCTCATTTAAAAATGCACTTTTACTCCTTGGCTTTTGACCCAGTGTGAGATGTTGAATTATTCTGTTTACTGTATGTTTTTCTTTTTCTTACGTATCTCCTTGACCTTGCTTATTCCTATGCATTTTTAATTTGTTTTGTGTACAGCACTTTGGTCAGCATTGTTGTTTTTAAAGCACTTTATAAATAAAATTGGATTGGCTTTAGCGCAAGATGGATAAAATGAAAGATGATTAGACGCGCTGCCGGATGTGAGATTTGTGTGCATGTGGCAGCGAAAAGAGAGTGGAGGTGAGAGAGGCAGGGGTGTGATATGATGGATGGGAGGAGAGGGGATGCTGCGTGGGGATGATTTGACAGATCACTCGTGAGTAACGGCAAGCCAGAGGCAAAAACAGCTCATTGCCGGAATTACACAAGCAGTGGTCTCCAACTGAAATTGTGAGTGAGAGAGAATGAATTCCAGGAGCAGCTGAACACACAGTATATACTGTGCATATGTGGGGTTTTGCATAAGAGCAGAGAGAAGAAAATCAGAAACATAAGCGGGAAAAGAAGCTCCTGAGACTGGTAAAGAGCAAGGATAAAAGGAGTCGAGGCAATGAAAAAAGGAGAAGATAAGTGGGCCGTGAAAGACATAATGTGAGGAAGAAGAGGGCAAGGGGGTGGAAAAACAACTGAGAAGAGATAAAGAGGTGTGCCAAGGTGACAGATTATAAAGAGACACATGCACACATACACAACGCTAGGCTCATGAAAAACAGATAATGATATATTGACAAGAATGGCCTGGAGGTGAGATTCTCTTCCCCTTTGCAATAATGGCTAATCCTTCTGTATATCAAGGTCATCATTCTGCCACTGCTCTTAGAAAGGATGAGACCTGATAAGGGCATGCAGAAGTTCAAAAGAAGGTTAGAGTTGATAAGGATCAGACAAAGAGGAGAAAATGTTAGTAGTAAGGAAAGTGGCACGGTGGGGGAAGCAAAGGGGAATAATTACGGTAGATCAGACATGCACAAGTACTAAAAGAACTGTAACATTTTTTTGTTTAATTGATCTTTTCTTACTGGTAACCCAACATTAAAGTCAGGTTGAGGCAACCTGTATTGATCATCCAGTGAACTGTAATTTCTGGTTGACAATAGTGTAAGTATAATTAAATAACTGAGCAAAGTCTCTTCTAGAAGGATGACTGCATGAACTTTTTACTATATACTACGAGGGGGAGGGGGTAGGGCTGAAAAGTTCATAGTGGTCAAATTTGACCAAATGTGGTTTATTTTTCAACATAGCCT
Source organism: Pholidichthys leucotaenia (assembly GCA_020510985.1). Lineage (NCBI taxonomy): Eukaryota > Metazoa > Chordata > Actinopteri > Cichliformes > Pholidichthyidae > Pholidichthys > Pholidichthys leucotaenia. The sequence goes on along the minus strand of CM035848.1, from coordinate 267,252,400 downwards.
CCCCTTCAGTCCACACACTTCTTCCATCGGTGTTGCAGCACTTGGATCCCTCCGGTTGAAAAATAAAATTTGGTCAAATTTGACCACTATGAACTTTTCAGACTATGAACTTTTCAGGCCCCCCTCGTATTAACCTGAGGCAGTTTAGCATAAAAAACAATCTGCCAGCTTTGAGTCCTCCACAAACTTCTTTTTAAAGCGTTCTTTGTTGAATGCGGTGGCAAAATTCCAAATCTCAGGACCTCTTTCAATTGTAGTTCCAGTCTCAGAGCGTAAAGAATGGATCATCTTTTATTGACTGCTCCAAACTGAAGAAAAACTGAGATGGTTATCATCTATCATGGAAACATTCAGGAAACGCGACTGGACCAAAGCACCCTGTGTTGTTATACCCAACAGATGGGCCATAACAGCATTTTTAGATGCAAGGGCTTCAATATGCCCTTGAATTCCAGTAGAATTCACTAGACTAGAGACTGGAGATCTGCTAATGTGTTTATTGACAGTAAGTACACTTTTAACAAAAACTGTTTAATTAGGATTTTTCAATAGTTACACATAGCTGCAGTGAAGAGAAAGTAGCTTTACTTTCCTGATAGTTGCACTCAAAATCATTCAACCCTTACTGCAAATTTGGTTTATTTGTAAAATGTAAAAACGAGCAGCTGTTTGCAATAAACAAATCATACAAGAACAATTTAAATAGCTCAACACAACTGGTATTACCAGTAGTTTCTCCAAACTCAACACAAAATTACACTTTTTTGACTGCAATTTTAAAATTTTGCAACCCTTTCATGACAAGCATCTTTAGTACTTAGTAGAGCACCCTTTTGCTGTTATGACCTGCTACAAATGTGATGCATAGCCAGACATCAGCAACTGGCAGCGTTCCTGGGGAATCTTAGCCCATTCCTAATGGACAAAGACCTCCAGGTCTCCAGCTGTTTATTGCAAAAGGCTGCTAGTTTGTACATTTTGCCGATAAACCTCATTTGCAGTGGCGGTTGAATGATTTTGAGTGCAACTGTATGTGATAACCATAAGAACTTTGAAGGTTCTTTAAAAGATGTGTCGTTTTAAAAGACCTGTATTAAAATGCCAGAATGTACTGTGCACTTTCACATTCTGGAAAGGAGAACAGAACAAGACAGTGATCCGAAAAGCTGCCAGGAAATATCTGGCATGTTTTAAAAATGTTAAAGTGGTACAACGTGATCTGTACCTATGTTTTGTAGACTATTCCAAAGCATTTGATAAAGTAAAACATGAAAATCTTTTTAAAGTGAAAGAGATATTGATGGGAGAGACTTGAGGATTATCAGAAATTCATATTGGGAACAAGAAGCAACAATCAGAATAGATCGGGAATGCAGTGACTTCAAGCCAATTCAAAGAGGAGTTCAACAGGGTTGTGTTCTATCTCCAGGTCTGTTCAATATTTACAGCAAGATGATCTTATGCAACATTGATGATCAAGAAGGAATAAAAGTAGGAGGGACAAACAAATAATCTCAGATATGCAGTATGCAGATGACACTGTACTAATTGCTGACTCTGAAAGAAAGCTGCAGAACATCCTAAACATCATAGTAGTCCACAGTGAAGCATATGGACTCTATCTAAACATAAAAAAGAATGCATGACAGTTTCCAAGAAACCACATCCCCCAGTGTGTAACATCACATGCAACAATAAGAAAATCAAACAAGTGAACCAGTTCAAATACCTTGGATTCACAATAACATCAGACAAAAGATGTGAGAAAGAAAATGTAAGAGAACCACCATGTCAAAAGACAGTTTAAATCAAATAAGTCCTATTCTCAAAAGTAGAAATATTTCACTTGACACCAAACTGCAAGTCCTCAAGATGTATGTATGGTCAGTTTTACTCTTTGGCTGTGAACGCTAGACTTTAAACAAACAGCTGTTAAGAAAATTAGAGGCTACTGAAGTGTGGTTCATAAGAAGAATGTTACGTGTATTATGGACAGAAAAGAAAGCAGACAAAGTGTTGAAGTTGGCAAAAGCAAAACGATCACTCATCGCAACAATCAGAAAGAGGCAGTTCAAATGTTTTGGTCATGTGATCAGAAAAGACAACTTGGAAAAAGTGATGCTAACTGGGAAAATGAAAGGAACAAAAGATTGTGGTACACAACGTATAACATACATCGACAGCCTAAGAGATTTCAAAGGCAAAAATATCAGCAACATAGAATTCATCCACAGAGCAGATGGCAGAGAAGACTGTAGAGCCTTCATCACCGATGTCTGCAAACACACCTGATACTCCAAGAAGAACAAAGTGGTTCTTGAAACAATAAAAAGGATGAAGTCTGGTCAAAGACAATAAATTATCCATTGAGTGACTCCAGGTGTACTGCCTAACATCCTTGTTAAAAACCCTCCACACATTTCTTAGCTCAGGAGTTTCACTGAGGTATATTAGTTTCACTGAAGAAGCAGGGTGAGGGTCTAGGCAATTCCTATCAAATTTAGCATTGTCTGTACAGTTAAAGTGACCCCCCAAAAGCAACAAACCATCAGCACAATTTTAACAACATTAGACAGAGAATCAGAAACATCATCCTCACACCTTCATGCAGATCAAATACTCTCATCGTACATCCATAAATGATTTCATCTTCTTCAACAGTAGGAGTAAAACCCCTTGAGAACAGCATAGCAATGCCACCACTGTTAGTATTATCATAACTGTAAAAGCTTCTCCGGCCACACTCATTCATAATATCACTGTGTGTTTCTTGTACATATACCAACCACGTCTACATTTTTTTTAAAATCACTCAATTTGAAAAGCGAAGCTCTCTTTACATCACTTTTGGCACCATTATTATTTAAAGTGCCTCTTTTTAAAATAGCCATGTAATGAAATGAGATTGACAGAAGGACAGAGACAAACAGAAAAAAAAATATAGTACATTAAAGTGGTAAAATAGAACAGCACAAGTTGAATAAAAAAACTGAAGCACATCATACATATAATAACTAAAGGAGACACACTTTGTTCTACTCAATAAAAGTTTAAAAAAAGTCTCCCAATATCAGTAAGGGAGCCATTTGCATTTGACTTCCATCACTTTTGTTTATCATTTATTTTATTTATGTATATGATGATAATGCACATAATACATGTCCTCTGCTTTCTAAATCACAATATAGTTCTGCTGAGAAAGAATTATTAATGAGTCGTGAATCGATTGTTATACTGGTATAGAAGGGATGCCAAGAAGCCGAACCAAAGTTAGCTGAGCAAAAAGAGACAGAAGGAAGGGACGGGACAGAGTGACGCAGAGTGATGCCTGATGACTGGGAAAAGAAGTCAGACAAGCAGAAAACCAGAGCATCATTACTGAAGAAGAATGACAGGCACAGCCACCACCATCACTATATTTACTACGCTCTCTTTCTCTCCTCCTCAACTTCCTTCCTTCCTTCCTTGGTTGCCATTAGGCGAGTGACCACCTGCTTCCTCCAAATCTCTCTATCATCCATTAGTGTTCACAGTCCCATTACAGTGACTCCACCTGCATCCTGCCTTAGGACTTCCACATAGCTTTGTCGTGGTCTCCCTCTGGTGCGTTGGTTGCCACAGGACTAGTTTGTGGGCGCCCCTTTCCGGGTGGCGGTGGCAGTGTCCAGCAAGTTGCATTCTCCTTGCTGCTATTTTGTTCCCCACTGGGGGAAGGTCACCATACAACTTTGTATTGGTTGTATGCGTCCACCATTTTACACTGAGCACTCTCCTCAGCATGCAAGTGTAGGTACCATTTAGAGAGTGTTCTATCTGCGGTGTTACTGTCCAGCTTTCGCATCTATATAACAAGATGGACTCTATGGCAGCCAGAAAGAATCTGATCTTTATATTCCTCGACATTCTTGACTCCCAGATATTCTTCACCTTGTTGAAGGCCTGCCATGCTTGTGCTTTTCATGTCTTTATGTCTTTCTCCGTGCTGTCTATCCATGAACCCAGGTATTTGAAGTCTTCTTTCTTTCCCAGCTCAGTACCCTCTTTAGTTTTAAGTGAAAAAAGAGGGTACTGAGCTACACCTCAACAGGCATGGTGTAACTGTTGTGCAGACTGTTGCTTGTCAGTGGACAGTGGATATCGGAGCAGATCTGCGTTTAATGAAAAAAAAAAACTACATTTTAAAAAGTTCGATGCGAGGATTAGTATTTGTGCTCCAAGGTTAAGGCTGAAGTTCCAAGGGGGCACAGTAGATCGACACAAATGAAATGCAAGCAGATCTCTGTTACACAGCCTGATGTGTATCCACACAGAGAACAGACATACACACAGCAACTGAAACCCACACACTCACATGCTGTGCTATGATCAGCTATATCCTGTATTAGGCTCTTAGTCTCTGTCAAGACTTTTAGCCCCGCAGCCCACTTATAGGCATGAACACATGGACAGATGCAGAGAGCATTCAAATTGTGTAACATGCTGGTTTTATGTACACCCACTCCATGGGAGCTGACGGTGGAGAGCACTGAGGTAAAGAGGAAGGAGAGAAAGAGGGAGACAGGGAAGGTGAGACTGAGCAACACTTAAACCTCAGCAGGGGACGATATGAATATAAATAAATAAATTGAGAACTGTAGCCCAGAGGAAAAATAATTTGCCTTTTTCATTTACTCACTGCACAATATGAGAAACTGCTATTCATTCTTAAACTATTAACTGGTAGATGAATCATTTACTCCACTGGTGCAAAGTTGCAAATGTGCGAAATGTGTTTATTAATGTGAACTGAAATTGTTAGGTGCATATTATAATTACTTTGCTTTTTAGATATAATGGCTGGAATTTTGTGGAAACACAAATTTTAGTGAAACACTGTAGTCATAAAGCAAACTTCAGCCCCATCTTCCATTTTCAATTGAGGACTGCCTCTATGAATCACAGCAGTCCTGAGATATTAACAGAGAATATGGATGCAGTTCACATTGTCACAACTAAGTATCAGTAAAATCCATGTTTTACATCAGTTTGCATCTGTCAGTCCAGGATAGAAAAGCTCTGAAATTGCTCTTTTTTGCTCATCTCAAGCATTTCACTTTTCACCAAAGGCTGTGTTCTGGAAAAGTTCCTATTTCTATTTTTCTATGTGATTTTTCTTATTCTGGATTTGTCCGTATGTTACTGGGGGTGGGGGTGGGGTGGATCAGCAGCCAGCTGGTGGGGACAGTTGCTCTCCGTGCACATGAGCCTCTATTACATTTGGTTAGATGTGGTGCATTTTTTAGTAGACAACATAATATAACATTTAAAATATATATATATATATATTTTATGTTGACAAAAGCATGACTTTTACTCGAAAAATGTAACTGATACACCATAACTTGAAAAATAAAATAATAAAAATGACCTTCATTATTTCCGTTTCGTTTTGAGATGTAACTGCAAAGAGCTACAAGACAGAGCCACATGCGGCTCCAGAGTGAAGGGTTGCTGACCCCTGATCTCAACCTTTATTTTTTCTTAACCCTTACCCTAATTAATATTATCGTCTGCAAACCTAAACAGCATAAAGTGTTAAACTGATTAATGGACCTGTTTTTATGCTTGAAAATTAACTAAGATTCCTCCTGATATGCAACAGCAATATTTTTTTTTTTCCTGAAATGGATATATATTGAATTTTCCCTGAAAGTAACATTTTTTTTTTATTAAAGAGGCACTAGGTCAAGATATTGAAAATCTACTATATGAAATAGTTCAAACCTGTGACTGCCCCTTGATAGATGTCACTATCATCTTTTCAATCAAAATTTGTGTATGTTGTATAGTAAGGAAGCTGAATGTTACTACATTAAAACAGGAATTTTCGATTTGTTTGAAGTCTGCGGTGTTATGTTTAGGCAGCTGGGGAGGCAACAAGGACGGACCCAAGCGCAGCTATGAGCTCAGCAGATTTACTAATTAACCAAAGGCACACCACGGAGGCTGGAAACACTAACCCTGGGGTCAGTCGGCAACCCGCGGCCCTTCAGCCCCCATGCTGTGGCTCCCTGCAGTTATATCTCAAAACACATGAGAATTAATGCTCATTTTCATAGCTTTATTTTTCAAATTATTGTTTATTGCAATTAGATACACTTTTTTCAACGGAAAGACATCTGTGCACTTATGTCTTGTGATTCTGCTGACAAAGCAGGCTGCTGCTTTGTGCGTCTGTGGTAATCATGTGTCATAGATTAGATATGTAAACAGTGGCATACAAGTCTAATGTCTCTGTCAGAATGTTTATGCATTTTCCACTTAGGACTCCTGGGTGTGAAACTGTGTCGCTGCGCAGGAATAAACCCTTTTTCTCTTCTGACTGCAAACGCCGTTGCTTCAGCTTATTCTTCTAAGTTAACAGGAGTATTATGAGGAAACACAAAAAGGATGAAAAGTAGCTTCTTCTAAATAAAACTTTTGTCTGTAATTTATTAAAATATCAGGAACTAAAGCAATGTGATCACTGTTGAAAGCAGTAGATGGATGATATTTTTCAGATTTAAATAATTTATGAATGTGCTAATAACAGAAAACTATACAAAAAATGATGGTCAGATATTCAGAAATTTATTTTTCAGCACAAAACATTGTGTAAAACATTCCTAATACTTTTATTTAACCCCTTGCACTCTGGTCAATTCCCTAAAAACGCCAAAAAATAATGTACCCAAAGTAAATCAAAAGCTGTTCTTCAACCCTTTGCAGCATCTTCATGGGGTTGGTCTCATTTAAAAGAAAACACTTTGAATTTTTTGGCAAAACAGTCATAATCTCTCTAAGTACTCCGGCCACTGAGTAACCGTCATCTAAACATACTGAACTTGAAGAAAATAAATTTCGCCTTGGTGTTTGTTTGGATACAAATGCTTGCAAATAACACACAGCTTCAGATACTGGCTGGAAAATGCAACAGAAATGTAGAACCAAGCTGAGGTCAAAATTTTGTAATAATACCACAAAAAATGAATACATTACACAGCTTTTTTCTTAGGTTGTTCCCAGGCGTTTTTGAACTGTGCCAAATTGTGCCAAATGGCACAGTCTGGAAAAACGTCTGTAACTTTTGAATGATTCAATATAGAAGCTTCATCTTGCGCTCTAATGAAAGGTGAAGGGCTGTGTGTGTGTGGGGGGGGGGGTTGTTTATTCATTCATGAATGAAAGAATGAACAAACAAGCCCCCCCACACAAAGAAGCATGCCACGTAAAAAATGTGGCTTTTTTTTTTACAAGAAAAAATAACCTACAGTGCACTAAAAATTATACTAAAATATTTGTAATGTAGAAGATAACAACTCCACCCCCCCCGCTACAGAGGACGGACATCGACCATCGCTACATGACGGAAAGCGGTGACGGTGCGCCGCGGTCTACTACGCACAGTTGGACTAAAATATCTACAATATATCTGCAATCCGCTACAGAAGAGTAGTGGGGGGGGGGGGGGCGTTCACAACATGACGGACCCGGACCAGAGCGGTCCGGGTCCGTCATGTTGCGATAACGCACAGTTGTAATTTACCGATCGGTCAAAAGTCATTTGGATTACAATTTTCAGGGATAAAGAATAATTTAGCTTATAACACTTACCTGTCCACAACAGCAGTGTCGCTGGCGAACTTCTCTTCTTCATTGTCAGACGAACATGACTCTGGTCCGCTTGTTACGGACTCGTGGTTCTGGTCACGCGACCCGGTCAAACCATAATTCCATTATTGCGGTTTTGCGCTTCCATGATTGCGGTTTTGGCGAACGATTTTTCAAAACAAATAAGAACAGTACTAAGAAAAAAAAAGACTGGCAAACGCCTGTGTGTCACCCAGCCTTACACAAAACAGCTTTCGAACTTCTGTGCTTTAATTGGCTGGCTGTATTCGTAGCTGTTGGTAGGCGGGTCTTTCTTGCTAGGTTTTCAGTCATTGGTTCTTCAAGGTTTCAGAAACCCAATTCAAAGCTCTTATTAGTCGAATGAGAGGTCAATCACATCTAAACCAATCAAAGCACTCCTTTGGCTTTCTGTTCGCGGCTGTGTCTGTAGTGGAAGAACAGAAATGCAGCTTTTTTTTTCAGTGCGCTCTAGGACGCAGAGACGTGTCCGCCCGCGGTACACCGGAGTGCAAGAGGTTAATGAATGAAGCTATATATAAAGCTTGACAGCTTTTTCCACTGTTGTATGAATTCATTAATGCCACATAATACTCAGAGCTATGTATATATATATATATATATATATATATATATATATATATATATATATATATATATATATACACTACCGTTCAAAAGTTTGGGGTCACTTAGAAATTTCCTTATTTTTGAAAGAAAAGCACTTTTTTTCAATGAAGATAACTTTAAACTAATGAGAAATACACTCTATACATTGCTAATGTGGTAAATGACTATTCTAGCTGCAAATGTCTGTTTTTTGGTGCAATATCTACATAGGTGTATAGAGGCCCATTTCAAGCAACTATCACTCCAGTGTTCTAATGCTACAATGTGTTTGCTCATTGCGTCAGAAGGCTAATGGATGATTAGAAAACCCTTGTGCAATCCTGTTAGGTCTGCAATGCTGTAATTGCTGCAAATGGAGGATTCTTTGACGAAAGCAAAGTTTGAAGGAAAAAATTATTATTTCAAATACAAATCATTATTTCTAACATTGTCAATGTCTTGACTATATTTTCTATTCATTTTACAACTCATGGTGGTAAATAAGTGTGACTTTTCATGGAAAACACAAAATAATTGTCTGGGTGACCCCAAACTTTTGAACGGTAGTGTATATATATATATACAGTATATATACAGTATATATATATATATAAAAACTTTATACGCAGCATAATCTTTATTTTAAAGGTCAAATTGCTGTTGCAGCCATCAGCCACTTCTATTTTAGTTGGAGACGAGCAAAATCGCTCTTCGGTGGCAAAGGTTGCAGACCCCTGCACTAACCTAAACATAAATACAAAAACAGTAAACTAAGGATGTGAACCAGACAGGAGTATGGTGTAAAGTAGCGGAGTGATGATCATAACATTGGTTTAACTCTCAGCGGGGAAACAGGGGAATAATATGTATGGGCACATAATCATACCATGTAGGATAACTAAATAGACGGTTATGCTGTTTCATCCCACCTAGCAACAATGCTCTGCACTGTGTGTGTTTATATATTTACATATTTATTCCATCTAGCTACAATGCTCTGCACTGGGTGTGTTTATATTTATATATCTATATATTTATTCCATCTAGCTACAATGCTCCGCACTGTGTTTTTATATATCTACATATTATTCCATCTAGCTACATTGCTCCGCACTGTGTGTGTTTATATACTTGCATATTTATTCCACCTAGCTGCAATGCTCCATACTGTGGGTGTTTATATATTTACATATTTATTCCATCTAGCTACAATGCTCTGCACTGTGTGTTCATATATTCATATATTTATTCCATCCAGCTACAATGCTCTGCACTGTGTGTCTGTGTGTGTGTGTGTGTATATATATATTTTATAGTAATATGTACATATGTATATTAGCTGCTCTTGCTTGCTTGTTTTTTCTTGCCTTCTGATTGTTGCTCTGAGTGTTGCTATCCCTGTGCTGTTGCAATCCTGGAATTTCCCCGTTGTGGGACTAATAAAGGCTTATCTTATCTTATCTTATCTTATAAGGAAGGCTATATACAAATACTAATAGGGGGAAATGAGAAACAGCTGACGAAGATTACAGAACAAAATGCCAATAGCAAATCATGATGGTGAACCGGAAGGACTACAATAATAAGACTAGAGGAGTCAATCAGTCAGTCAGTCTTCTGGCAGGATAGTGAAAAAAAAAAAGACTACAGGAAATGAACATGAAAGATTTCAAGATAAGACCAAACACAGAACTAGGAATAATTAAGCAACAACAACAATAATAATAATAATAATAATAATAATAATAATAATAATAATAATAATAATAAAACACCAAGAACACATGAAAATGCAGAAAATGCTGGGCATGGCCAGGAGCCAACACCAGACAGTACATGCATGTGTACGCTTGTGTGTACAAGGCTATTCCTAACTGTAGAATATCTTGATTTCTGCTTATTTTCTGGAGAGTTTAAACTGCCTTTAGGCATCTGATTCATGTTCATCTATATACACACTGGCCAGGCAAAGGATTCCGTCTTGACTTGAATTCGTCACAGCACACAACAGCCAAAGGAATATGCAAAGCTCTGAGTTATCTGTCTAACACCAACAGGCATGTTCAGATGCACCCCTTCAGTCTGATGGAGCAGAAAATGTGAGGCAATTGCATCATCCATTTAACACCAAGGGTGTTGCATTTCCTTCCATCTGCTCCCAAGGAAATATGTGATGTTCCACCATCTATCACCACACATTCTCATTTCGCCGGGTTGCTGCTGCTCAAGCTGTATGACAATGTACCTGGGAAAGACCTCAAGTAACATAACATGTAAATATATACACAAGACATGGTCAGTGTCAGATTTTCCATTTGACAAGAAGGAATCTTTTGATTATGTAGATCTTTGTGTCTCAGTTCAAAGCATATACAGCTGAAATTGACATAACGTTCGGCTCAGGAGACGCACACACACAGGCTCAGAGTAGTTCAAACTGTTTATTAACAACAGGGATGTATGGGTGTGTGTCAGCGGAATGTAAATGTATTGGTGGTGGCGGCTGCTTCGGGCACAGAGGCAGGAGACCGTTCAGCCGGCAACCCTATGGGAAAGAACAGACACAGGGTGACGGGCACACACCAATACAGGAGGAGAATAGGCGAGGGAGAGAAGCTTACTTGTGTTAGACTGATGGCAGGCACTTCAAGGACGGAACCCCGGGAGACAGTCACCTGCAGGACTCGGTGCAGCAGCGAGGAAGGACGAGGGACGGAGTTGTCCGCCGCCGAGGAATCCACCTGTGCACAGGGGAGCAGACTGGGAAAGGTAAGGTAAGGAATCTTCTTACCGCTTAGCGTGATGCTGAAGAGAGAGTTGATGCTTCGCATGGAAGGCGATGAAGTCTAACGGCTTCAGGCCGAAGCTCAGGGCGAGGCGGCTTTTATCCCTCGCCGCTGATGATTAGCAGGTGTGTGAGCAGGTGGCGCCGCTGATGAATGGCGCGGCGTGACAGTACTCCCCCCTCTAGCAGCGCCTCCTGGCGATGGCTTATCCGGGTGCGCTCGGTGGAAGTCCGCGATGAGCGATGGGTCCAACACAAACGACGGGGGCACCCACTGTCGATGCTCGGGCCCATAGCCCTCCCAGTCCACCAAGTATTGCAACCCACGACCCCGGCGCCGGGAGTCCAGGATGGAGGAGACGGACCAGGCCGGATGGCCACCAATCATCCGGGGCGCGGGTTGCGCTGCAGGAGGAGGGCAAAGGGGGTCAGTGACTGCCAGCTTCACCTTCGACACGTGGAAAGTGGGATGAATGCGGAGGGAGGGGGGAATAGCCACGCGCACAGCCACCGGGTTGATGATCCGGGTGATGGGATAGGGACCCATGAAGCGCTGTGCCAGCTTTCTCCTCTCGCCTTTTAAAGTGACGTCCTGGGTGGAAAAGTAAACAAGTTGCCCAACTCTGTACGCCGGGACAGGTCTTCTGCGCCGGTCCGCCACAGTCCTGTTGCGCTCCGCTGTGCGTAACAGCGCATTGCGCGCGGCAGTCCAGGTGGAGCGGAACTGCCTGAGATGGGCCCTAACTGACGGGACAGTTACCTCACTCTCCTGCTCCGGAAACAGCGGGGGGTCGTAACCAAGGGACGCTTTGAAGGGGGACATCCCTGTAGCAGAAGAGCGAGCGGTGTTGTGGGCATATTCAACCCAGGCAAGATGGTTGCTCCAGGACGTGGGTTTGGATCTGGACACACAGCGGAGCGCAGCCTCCAGCTCCTGGTTGGTCCTCTCACACTGCCCGTTGGATTGGGGGTGATGGCCGGAGGAGAGGCTCACCTTGGCTCCGATGGCGTTGCAGAAAGACCTCCAAACCTCAGATGAAAACTGGGGGCCCCGGTCCGAGACCACGTCCACCGGAATCCCGTGCAGCCTGACCACGTGTTGGACGAGGAGGTCCGCCATCTCCAGGGCAGTAGGGAGGCCTCGCAGGGGGACGAAGTGCACGGCCTTGGAGAAGCGGTCCACGATGGTCAGGATGGTGTCATAGGAGTTGGAGACAGGGAGTCCGGTGACGAAATCCAACGCGATGTGCGACCAGGGCCTGCCAGGGACGGGCAGGGGCTGGAGCAGACCCGCTGGAGGGGCATTTCCCGACTTGCAGGTGGCACAGATTGGGCAAGCCCGGGCGTAGCGGGCTGCATCCCTCCGCAGGCCTGGCCACCAAAAGGACCGTTGGAGGAGATCTATCATCCGGGAGGTGCCAGGGTGACAGGTGAGCTTGGAGGTGTGTAGCCAGTGGATGACCTCTCCTCGGACCGCGGATGGCACGAACAGCCTCCCCTCCGGTCCGCCACCAGGGTCAGGTTCCACCTCCTGTGCCTTCCGGATCTTGCTCTTGATGTCCCACGAGATGGCTCCCACAACGCACGACCTGGGCAGGATGGAGTGGGGCGCCTCCTCCGACTCCACGGGAGTGAACTGCCTGGAGAGGGCGTCAGGCAGGCCGTTCTTAGAGCCAGGCCTGAAGGTGATTGAAAATTGGAACCTGGCGAAGAACAAAGACCAACGCGCCTGGCGGGCGTTCAGGCGCTTGGCAGATCGTAGATATTCTAAGTTCTTGTGGTCCGTAAGGACCACAAACGGCAGGTTCGCCCCCTCCAGCCAGTGACGCCATTCCTGCAGGGCGAGTTTGATGGCCAGGAGCTCTCTGTCCCCCACATCGTAATTTCTCTCCGCCGGGGACAAGCGCCGGGAGAAGAAGGCGCAGGGTCGTTTGGCGCCCTCGTCCGGCGACCGCTGGGACAGCACTGCTCCCACTCCCGTGTCCGAAGCGTCTACCTCTACGATGCACTGCAGCGCGGGGTCGACCTGGCGAAGGACCCGGGAGGAGGAGAATTCCGCCTTCAGCGCCTCAAAGGCGGCAGCGACCTCTTCGGTCCACCGGAACGGGACCTTCGGGGACGTGAGGCGGGTCAGTGGTCCAACGATGGTACTGAAGTTGGGGACAAAGCGGCGGTAGAAATTGGCAAAGCCAACAAATTGCTGCACCTGCTTCCGGGATGCAGGTGTAGGCCATTCCACCACCGCCTTTACCTTCTCTGGGTCAGGGAGCACCTTATCGTGGGCGATGATGAACCCCAGGAAGGATGTACTCCTGGTGTAAAATTCACACTTTTCTGCCTTTATGTACAGACGATTCTCCAGCAGCCTTTGGAGGACCCGCCTCACGTGGACCTGGTGCTCGTCCCTGGACTTGGAGAAGATGAGGATATCGTCCAGGTAGACGAACACGAAAAGGCCGATGAAGTCCCGGAGGACGTCATTAATGAGGCGCTGGAAGACTGCAGGAGCGTTGGTCAACCCGAACGGCATCACCAGGTATTCAAAGTGGCCGTTCGGGGTACGGAAGGCTGTTTTCCACTCATCTCCCTCCCGGATCCGGACGAGGTGGTAAGCGCTGCGTAGATCCAGCTTGGTGAACCAGGTCGCCCCCTGGAGGGAGTGGAAAGCAGTGTCCATGAGAGGCAGGGTGTAACGGTCCTTCTCCGTGATATCGTTGAGGGCCCGGTAGTCGATACAAGGGCGGAGGGACCCATCCTTCTTTCCCACGAAGAAGAACCCTGCCCCCACGGGTGACGATGATGGGCGGATTATCCCAGCACTTAATGACTCCTTCAGGTAGGCGTTCATCGTCTCCTTCTCCGGCGCAGACAGGCTGTAAAGGCGACCAGAAGGTAAGGGAGCCCCCTGGCGGAGGTTGATGGCACAGTCATAGGGCCGATGAGGGGGGAGAGACATAGCTTTCGCTTTGCTGAACACCATACCCAGGTCGTGAAATTCCGGAGGCACCAGAGACAAGTCCGGGGGTGCAGCGTCCGTCGCAGGGGGAGGAGCGGACGGAGAGCAGGCAGCGGACTGAAGGCAGGTGCCCATGCAGAATGTACCCCATGCCGATATCCCAGCTGATTTCCAATCCAGGACCGGGTTGTGAAGGCGAAGCCAGGGACACCCCAGGATGACGGGCGACACAGAGTTGGGAAGGACATAGAAGGTCATCTCCTCCCGGTGATTTCCCGAGATGATGACCGGAACGGGGATGGTTTGGTGTGATACTCTCCCAAGGGAGGCACGGGAGAGGTTAACAAGGGAGATGGGATTCTTCAGTGCCTGACAGCGAATGCCCAAACGGGTTGCCAGGCTTTGTGAAATAAAGCTGCCTTCTGCACCCGAATCCACCAGTGCGTGGGTGAGATGCCCAGTGGGACTGTGGCAAAAACGGATGGGCAGCTTCAATTGGGTAAGGGGACTTAACCGATTGACGTCCGCGAGGCCCCCTACAGTGACTCGCGGACCCCGCCGTTTGGCTTTTGTGGACAAAGCTCCACCGTGTGTTGATTATCTCCGCAATACATGCAGAGATTCAACTCACGGCGGCGTTGTCTCTCTGCCGGGGAGAGCTTTGTCCAGCCCGTCACCATCGGCTCTGACTCCTCGGGGCGCGATGGCGGCGGTGTCGCCAGGGGGCGAGCTTGGGGCAGGCGCAACGAGGCTCCCCGAGGGCGAGAAGTAGACGACTTCCGTCCAGAGGAGCGCTCACGCAGCCTGTTATCCAAGCTGATGGCGAGTGAAGTTAGCTCAGCTAGCGTCCCAGGGATATCCCGACCAGCCAGTTCATCCCTCAGATCATCATTCAGGCTGCGGAGAAACAGGCCACAGAGGGAGCGTTCGTCCCAGCCCAATTCCTCCGCCGCTACCCGGTAGTCGACCGCATAGTCCGCTGCTGACCGGCTTCCCTGCTGGAGAGCGAGAAGCCGATCGACTTGGACCGTCTCGGTTCGGGAATGGTCAAAGACCTCCAGGAAGCGTGCCACGAACTGGTCATAGGTGAGGGTGGCGTAACTGGGCTTCGCCATTATGGCGTAGGTCCAAGTTAACGCGCGCCCCTCCAGGAGATTCCCTATGTAGCCAATTCGGCTGTGATCCGAGGGAAAGTCTCCGGGCACACGGTGGAACACGGACTCACACTGCATAATGAACCCCCGCGCTCCGCCGAGCTTTCCGCTAAAGCGGGCAGGGGTTGGAATCGGCGTGAGCCGAGCCGGTGCCACTGGAGCCGGCTGGATGGCCGCTGGAACAGCAGGAGCTGCGCCACCCTGGTGAGCCGGGGGGAACGGCTGTTGGGGGTCCAGGCGGTCCAATCGGTTAGTGATGTTAATAAGTTGGTTTAGAATCACCTGCTGCTGATAAGCAATTTGATCCACCCGAACCTCGAGAGTGGTAAGCCGGTGCGCGAGCCCGCCGTCTGCCGAGCCGCTCTGCTGAAGCCGTACTGACATAACGTTCGGCTCAGGAGACGCACACACACAGGCTCAGAGTAGTTCAAACTGTTTATTAACAACAGGGATGTATGGGTGTGTGTCAGCGGAATGTAAATGTATTGGTGGTGGCGTCTGCTTCGGGCACAGAGGCAGGAGACCGTTCAGCCGGCAACCCTATGGGAAAGAACAGACACAGGGTGACGGGCACACACCAATACAGGAGGAGAATAGGCGAGGGAGAGAAGCTTACTTGTGTTAGACTGATGGCAGGCACTTCAAGGACGGAACCCCGGGAGACAGTCACCTGCAGGACTCGGTGCAGCAGCGAGGAAGGACGAGGGACGGAGTTGTCCACCGCCGAGGAATCCACCTGTGCACAGGGGAGCAGACTGGGAAAGGTAAGGTAAGGAATCTTCTTACCGCTTAGCGTGATGCTGAAGAGAGAGTTGATGCTTCGCATGGAAGGCAATGAAGTCTAACGGCTTCAGGCCGAAGCTCAGGGCGAGGCGGCTTTTATCCCTCGCCGCTGATGATTAGCAGGTGTGTGAGCAGGTGGCGCCGCTGATGAATGGCGCGGCGTGACAGAAATCAGAAGTCTTTAAGATAAGATAAGCCGTTATTAGTCCCGCAAATACACTGTCTCACCATCTCACATTAAATCAGACCAAATTTTTCCTGTTTTAGGTCAGTTAGGATTGCCAAAATTATTTTTAATTGCTAAATAATTTTTTTTATAATTTCTAAATATTTTTTAGAAGATTTTTATGACTTTCTTCAAAGTCAGAAGTTTACATATACTTCCTTATACACCTTTACACAGAGGTGGAGATCACTGAGGGTAGTATCTCACAGAGCAGTGAATGTAAACGAGCGTGACAATTTTTGGATTGGCCAACTTTTCTGAGGAAAGTTCTGTCATGTGCTGGCGAGCGCTCGCCCCCTCCTTCCCGTCTCACCTGTCTCCTCATCAGACGCACCTGCTGTTTCCTGCTGAGCCAGCGTTTATAAGGAAGCACTCTTCGTGTTATGTTTGGCCCCTTCAGGGCATGAATGAGGCACCACTCGCCTGCAGTGAGTTTGGTGATTTAATGAGAAATAATAGTAAATACAAACACTCGTCTCGAGGGGCGGACTTACAGAAACTAAGGATGAAACTCAGTGGAGTGATAACAAGTACATAAGAGCACAGATTCAATATAACACTTACATATACTGGCAAGGACGAAAGCTTATGCCGAAAAATGGACTGGAGTCAGGGTAGGGGACTCCAGCCTGAGTGAAGCGAGGACGCAGCAAGGAATAGGCCTCGCTCGCCAGCTTAAATAATACTACTAACAAAGGACAAACAGATGTTGAATGAAAGCAATCAGTAAACCATTGACAGCTGTGACCAGCCGCAAACACACTGACAGCCGGAAGCCCTGTCACAACACTGTCAAAATAAAAGCACAAACAGAGGAACAGAACTAAATATATACACAGAAAAAGGAATAATAACAAAAACCCGAGCGCGGAACAGATCCGTGCTCGGCATCATTACACTTCGGTGATTCAACACTGGCTCGTTTGGGTATACTGCATCAAGCAGACAGCTCATCAAGTAACTGGTTGTGTTGTGTGTGACCTTACCTTACACACATTTCCCTTTACTTCTCTTCCAGGTTGCTGCCAACATCGCGGTGCGTCTTCAGGGATTTGGTGCGCTCGCCAGCCTGCTGCTCTCCCACAACGGAGCTCATCTACTCCACCCGGTCAGATTCCACATCTCATTCCCCTACCAGCAGTTCCAACCTGCTGGTTCCTCTCCTTTGCTGGGTTCTGTGCCAGTCACTCCTCTCTTCCTACATAAGTGGCGTAAATTAGACTTCCATTATTCCCCTCTATTCCTCACTAATCAGCTTCATCTCACCCTCTGCAGGTCTGCTGCTCCTTTGGCGAGTGACTGATTTTTCTCCCAAGTTTGCGGTTTTGAAAATTCAATAAAGAGTCAGGCGTTCTTTGTGTGTGTTCTTTTGATGATTGCACTTTGCACTCAGGCTGATTGTCCGGTCAATATGACAGAATGAGCCAGCCAGGGTCACAGCTTGGCAGGTGCCTCATCAACAGAGCACACCGCGCTCTACCACCTCGGCGTTACAGAGAGGCAGGTGGCTGAACACATTCAGCTGCTGCAGGCTATCACATCGAGAGGAGGGTCTCAGCGAGAGGAGGGTCTCCGCCCTTATTGATTCCGGGGCAGAGGGTAATTTCATCTCCTCTGTGCTGGTTCACGAGATGGGGATTCCAACAGTTAAACTGCGGGTTCCTCATCCCATTCATACTCTTTCTCACCGGGGCAGCACGGTGGTGCAGTGGTTAGCACTGTTGCCTTACAGCTAGAAGGTTCCTGGTTCAAATCCCCAGGCTGGCAGGGGTTGGAACCTTTCTGTGTGGAGTTTGCATGTTCTCCCTGTGCTGCGTGGGTTTACTCTGGGGGCTCCGGTTTCCTCCCACAATCCAAAGACATGCATGTTAGGTTAATTGGCTGTTCTAAATTGTCCCTAGATATCTGTTTCCTATAGGCCCTTAGAATAGAGGGTTAGTATTGGTGAAAGCGCTTTGAGTGGTCTTTGTGACTAGAAAAGCGCTATATAAGTGTAGGGTAGTTAGTTAGTTAGTTAGTTAGTTTCTGGCCAGACAGTGGCGTCCGTGACTCATTGCATGGTGCAGCTATCCATCCTTCTGTCCGGTAACCACCAGGACAGGCTTACTTTTTACGAGTTTCCACATGCCTCTCATGCGGTGGTGCTAGGGTATCCTTGGCTCCGGAGGCATAATCCAGTTCTTAATTGGGCACAAAATTCCATCGCCTCTTGGAGTCCTAACTGTTTGGCAACATGTCTAAATTTGGCCCATTGTTCACCGTCCCTTCCCGTGTCCTCTCCTCAGGTCGAGCTGCCGGACCTTAGCCTCGTGCCCGAGGTTTATCCCAACCTCAGGGAGGTCTTTAGCAAGTCACGAGCATTAGCGCTTCCTCCGCATTGCTTGTATGACTGTGCCATCAACCTCCTTCCGGGTGCGAGGCTGCCGTCCAGCAAGCTCTATAATATTTCTGGTCCTGAGAGGTGATGGAGAGGTACATTAAAGATTCTCTGAACACCGGCCTCATTCGGTCATCCTCGGCTCCCTTGGGGGTGGGGTTTTTCTTTGTAGTCAAGAAGGACGAGTCTCTGCGTCCGTGCATTGACTACCGTGAGCTTAACGTCATAACAATTAAGGATAAATACCCTCTGCCCCGATGAACTCCGCCTTCGAGCTCCTGCAGCGCTCGTGCGTATTCTCTAAACTCGACTTACGCAACGCTTACTACCTAGTCAGAATACACGAGGGAAATGAGTGGAAAACAGCGTTTAAGACACATTTGGGGCAATTTCAGTACTTAGTCATGCCATTTGGGTTAACTAATGCCCCCGCTGTTTTCCAACACTTAACTAATGACGTCCTCCGTGACATGTTAAATCGGTTTGTTTTCATCTATCTTGATGACATCCTGACATGCCTGAGGAGCACCAAACGCATGTTAGAGCCATGTTACAGTGGCTCTTAGAAAACCAACTTTATGTCAAGGCTGAGAAGTGTGAGTTCTTCACCAATTCCACTTCTTTCCTTGGCTTTATTGTAGCAGAGGAGGAGCTGAGAGCTGACAAGGCCAAGGTAAAGGCTGTGCCAGATTGACCAACACCCCACTCCTGCAAGGAGCTGCAACGCTTCTTGGGGTTCGCAAATTTCTATCGCAGGTTTATCTGTAACTACAGTGGGGTAGCACAGCCTTTAACACAGCTGACCTCTGTTAAGGTACCATTTTTATGGACCGAGGCAGCTGAACAGGCCTTTGTCAAATTAAAGGGCCTGTTCGCAGATAAATCTATCTTGGCTCAGGTCGACCCCCAGCTCCGATTTATCCTGGAGGTGGACGCTTCAGAAATGGGGGTGGGCACGATTTTGTCCCAGCGCTCCACCCTGGACTTGAAGCTCCGCCCATCTGCGTATTTCTCTTGGTGGCTCACCCCAGCCGAGAGGAATTACGACATCGGGGATCGGGAGCTGTTGGCCAGTAAATTGGCTTTTAAGGAATGGAGACATTGGCTGGAGGGAGCTGTTCACCCTGTAGTCGTGTGAACCAACCACAAGAACCTTGAGTATCTGTGGTTGGCCCACCGGCTGAATTCTAGGCAGGCTCGCTGGGCCCTATTTTTTTCAGCGCTTTAATTTCACTGTGACCTATGGGCCCGGCTCCGGTAACGGGAAGCCTGATGCTCTCTCCAAGTAGTTCAGTCAGGACCTGGCTGACCCTGCCTCCCGCTCCCAGCCCATTCTTCTGCCTTCTTGAGCCCGAACCAGCGGGTTGTCCCCCTAATTGCCTTTACATCCCTGCCGCCCTCTGCAGCGAAGTTATCCAATGGGGGCACACCGAACGTCTCACCTACCACTCTGGGGTGGTACGTACTGTGGACATTATTAGGCGAGCGTTTTGGTGGCCCACGCTGCGGCGAGACGTGCAGGAGTACGTGAAGGCTTGCCAAACATGTGCCCATAATAAATCCTCACCCACCCCCCACCCCCACTGGTCTTCTTCACCCCTTAACCGTCCGCAGCCGGCCCTGGTTCCACATCGCCATGGACTTTGTCGCTGGTCTTCCCCCCTCCCATGGCAACACTGTGATATTGACCATTGTGGACAGATTTTCCAAGGCCGTGCATCTGGTCCCTCTCCCCAAGCTGCCATCCACCTCCAAGACTGCTGAATTACTGTCCTACCACCTACTGTCCTACCACGCCTTGGCACCACTGTCAGCCTCACCTCCGGTTATCTGCTGCAGAGCAATGGGCAGGCTGAGCGTGCCAACCAGTCCCTGGAGGCTGCTCTTCGTTGCGTGGCAGCCAATGACCCTTCGTCGAGGAGCTCCCATCTCACCTGGGTGGAGTATTTGTTGGATTTCACGGTCTCTTCAGCCATGGGTCGATCGAAATTTGAAGCTTCCATGGGCTACAACCACCCTCTGCTATCGATGATGGAGAGAGAGGTAGCGGTACCGTCCATGGGGGCCCATTTTCATCGCTGCCACCGGGCCTGCAGGTCTACCAGTGAGGCTCTCCTTCGCTCCACTGAGCGCAATCGGCGCTACGCAGACCACAAGAGGGTCCCGGCGCCGGAATACAAGAGTGGACAGCAGGTCTGGGTGGTCACGGATCAGGTCCTGCTAAAAGCTGAGTCTCGGAAGCTTGCTCCCCGGTTCGTGGGCCCCTTCCCTGTCACCAACAACATAGGCTACTCTGCTGTTCAGCTCCAGATCCCACGGGCGCTCTGCGCGCACCTAACTTTCCATGTCTCCAAGGTCAAGCCTCTCTCTTCCAGCCCCCTCTGCCCCCCCACCCCCCACCCCTCGAAGCCACCTCCTCCTCCTCAGATCCTCAACGGGCACATTATCCACACCGTCAAAGAGATTCTGGATGTTCGCCGTCGGGGCCGGGGGTTCCAATATCTGGTCGACTGGGAGGGCTACGGTCCGGAGCATCGGTCAAGGGTCCCTTGGTCAGAATTCCATGATAAAGGTATGGTCCGGGCCTACCACCGAGCCTACCCGGAGAAGCCTGGGGGACTGCCAGGAGGCGTTCCTTGGGGGGGGGGGGGGCACTGTCATGTGCTGGCGAGCGCTCACCCCCTCCTTCCCGTTTCACTTGTCTCCTCATCAGATGCACCTGCTGTTTCCTGCTGAGCCAGCGTTGCGCTCTTCGGTGATTCAATGCTGGCTCGTTTGGGTATACTGCATCAAGCAGACAGCTCATCAAGTAAGCAGTTGTGTTGTGTGTGGCCTTACCTTACACATGTTTCCCTTTACTTCTCTTCCAGGTTGCTGCCGATGTCACGGTGCGTCTTCAGGGATTTGGTGCATTCGCCAGCCTTTTGCTCTCCCACGACGCAGCTCATCTACTCCACCCAGTCAAATTCCACGCCTCATTCCCCTACCAGCAGTTCCGACCTGCTGGTTCCTCTCCTTTGCTGGGTTCTGTGCCGGTCACTCCTCTCCTCCCATGTAAGTGGCATAAATTAGACTTCCATTATTCCCCTCCATTCCTCACTAATCAATCTCATCTCACCCTCTGCAGGTTTGCTGCTCCTTTGGCGAGTGACTGATTTTTCTCCCAAGTTAGCGGTTTTGAAAATTCAATAAAGGGGAAAACGTTCTTTGTGTGTGTTCTTTTGGTGACTGCACTTTGCACTCAGGCTGATTGTCTGGTCAATATGACAAGTTCACGAACATCGGGGTTCGCCTCTGCCATTAGCAACAATTAACATTTAGCAACCTTTAAAAACCATTTGCAACATTCATGAAAGTGTTTGCAAGAGTGTTTGTCAAAGCAGCTGGTGAACATTAACAGCTTTTAACAAATGTTAGCAACAGTGTTCATGACAATTAGCAACTATTTACAACTCTTTTGCCACTGTTTGAGACCTTTTGCAAACTGAAGGTAAAATATATTAAAACAGGGTGCACAAACCCTCCCCAGCATTCAGTTTCTCCTGACCACTGTAGGGGACAGATGCCCGTAGACGCTATAAAGAACATATATTGAATAACAAAGTATATGAACACGAAACACAACATAACACCAAATATAAAAGTTATTTAGCAAATCAAATAATTTTGGTCATTCTAACTGATGTAAAACAGTAAAAGTTTAGTCTGATTTAATATCAGGCACTGAGGACAAAAAGGTAATGTGTCTTTTTTAACTGTGTAAATTCTGGTTTCAACTGTATGGAAGAAATGGGTATGAAGTCAGAAGTGCAAAGTGGATGGATGTAGTGAAGGAGGACAGGGAGATGGTTGGTGTTATAGAGGAGGATTCAAGGGATAAGGTGAGATGGAGACAGATGATTCACTGTGGCAACCCCACAGTCGCCAGAGGGAGCAGCCGAAAGAAGAAGAAGGTCAAATTTGACCACTGCATCATGAACCTATGAATTTCTCAGGCCCCTCTCGCAGTTTCACAAAAATGTTGACTAAGTGTGATCAAAAACAAACACCTGTTTCAGCCTGTCCCTTCACTCTATATGAAAAAGGTTAAATTTTACAGAAAAACTTTGATCAGTAGATTTACGTATATCTTCAAGAGATTTTGGGGATTTATTTCTATGTAAAGTTTAACTCAGAGTGGCATCATGGTACAGTGGTTTGAAGGTTCTCAGTCTGACACTCCTGAATGGCTCTGACCTTTTAGTGTGTAGTTTGTATATTCTTCCAGCATCTGTATGGATTTTCTTTGTTTAATCCAAACACACACATGCTAGATTAATTGAGTTTAAATATTTCATAAGACTGGGGGTGACTGCTCCTTATGGATTGTCACCTTATTGTGGTCGGGGCTTTGCGTGCCATAGTGATGCCAGAAGCTATGTTGTCTGGGGCAATTTGCCTCTGGTAGGGTCACCCAAGGCAAACTGGTCCTGGGTGAAGGTACAGACTAAGAACGATCCAACAGACTCTCATGATGAATGCTAGAATAAGGATTCAGTGTACCCCACCCGGTACGGGGTTACCGGGGCCCCACCCTGGAGCCAGGCCTGGGGGAGGGGCTCGATGGCTAGCGTCTGGTGGCCGGGTTTCCACACATGAGACCTGGCCTGGATCAGCCCAAAGGAGTTACATGGGTCCGCCCTCCAGTGGGCTCACCACCTGCAGGAGGGACCATGGGGGTCCGGTGCTATGTGGATCAGGTGGCGGTCAAAGGCGGAGACCTTGGCAGTCTGATCAAAAGCTTCCTAAACTGGCTTTTGGGACGTGGAATGTCACCACTCTGGTGGGGAGGGATCCTGAGCTGGTGCATGAGGTTGAGAGATACCGACTAGATATAGTCGGCCTCACCTCAACACACAGCTCTGGTTCCAGATCCAGGCTCCTGGAGAGGGGCTGCAGCTTGGCCTACACTAGAGTTGCCCCGGACCAGAGGCGATGAACAGGGGTGGGTATTCTTGTATCCCCCCACCTTGCTGCCTCTATATTGGAGTTTTCCCTGGTGGACGAAAGGGTTGTTTCCCTGGGCCTTGGGGGTGGGAAACAGATCCTGACCATCATTTGTGCCTATGCACCAAATGAAGGTTCCAGTAACCACCCTTTTTGGAGTCTCTGACTGGAGTGTTGGAGAGTACTCCTCTTGGAGACTCCATTGTCCTACTGGGGGACTTCAATGCACATGTGGGCAACAACAGTGAAACCTGGAGGGAGCTGATTGGGAGGAACAGCCTGCTAACAGGCTAAGCACTGTGCACTGTGCTAAGCACAGTTTGTCCATAATGAACACCATATTCAAGTATAAGGGTGTCCATATGTGCACCTGGAACCAGGACACCCTAAGTCACAGGTCGACGATCGATTTTGTCATTGTGTCATCAGACCTGCGACCGTATGTCTTGGACACTCGGGTAAAGAGAGGTGCAGAGCTGTCAACTGATCACCACCTGGTGGTCAGTTGGATTCGATGGCAGTGGAGGATGCCATTCAGACCTGGCAGACCCAAAGGTATAGCGAGAGTGTGCTGAGAACATCTGGCTGGGGCCCCTGTCTGGGAGGTCTTCAACTCCCACCTCTGGAAGAACTTCAACCACATTCCGAGGGAGTCTGGAGACATGGAGTCTGTATGGTCCACGTTCTCCACTTCCATTGTTGAAGTGGCTGCCAAGAGCTGCGTCCGCAAGGTCGTCGGGGCATCTCGTGGTGCCAACCCCCGAACAAAGTGGTGGACACCAGTGGGGGGGGGGGCATTAAGCTGAAGAAGGAGTCCTATCAAGTTTGGGTGGTTGCTGAAGCAAAAACTTGGGTATGGGAAGAGTTCGGTGACGCCATGGAACAAGACTTTTGGTTGGCCTCGAAGAGATTCTGGCAAACTGACCGGTGGCTCAGGAGGGGGAAGCAATTCCCTGTCCACACTGTTTATGGTGCGGATGGGGCACTGCTGACTTCGTCTGGGGATATTGTCAAGCGGTGGAAGGAATACTTCAAGGATCTCCTCAATCCCACTGACAACGCCTTCCACAGAGGAATCAGGGCTTGTGGACGAGGGGAACGACTCGCCTATCACAGGGGCTGAGGTTGCCAAGGTGGTTAAAAATCTCTTTGGTGGCCGGGCCCCGGGGGTGGACGAGACTTGTCCTGAGTACCTCAAGGCCCTGGATGTTGTAGGGCTTTCATGGTTGACATGCCTCTGCAACACTGCATGGAGGTCGGGGACAGTGCCTTTGGCATAGCAAACCAGGATGGTGGTTCCTCTCTTCAAAAAAGAGGACCAAAGGGTGTGCTCCAACTTTAGAGGGATCACACTCCTCAGCCTCCCTGGGAAGGTCTATGCCATGGTACTGGAGAGGAGAGTCCGGTCATTGGTCAAACCTCGGATTCAGGAGGAGCAATGTGGTTTTCGTCCTGGCCGTGGCACATCAGATCAGCTCTTTACCCTCTCGAGAATCCTCAAGGGTTTGTGGAAGTTTGCCCAACCAGTTTACATGTGTTTTGTGGACTTGGAGAAGGCATTCAACCACATCCCTCATGGGATTTTTGGGGGGCTGCTTCGGGAGTATAGGGTATCGGGCTTGTTGTTTCGAGTTATTTAATCTATGTATGACTGTTGTGAGAGATTGGTTTGTATTGCCAACACTCTGTCGGACTCATTCCCAGTGAGAGTTGGACTCCGCCAGGACTGTCCTTTGTCACTGATCGTGTTCAAAATTTTTATGGACAGGATTTCTAGGCGTAGTCAGGGAGCGGAGGGTGTCATGCTTGGTGACCATAGGATCTCATCTCTGTTGTTTGCAGATGATGTTGTCCTGCTGGCTTCATCCAGCAATGACCTACAGGTCTTACTGGGGTGGTTTGCCGCTCAGTGTGAAGCAGCTGGGATGAGAATCAGTGCCTCCAAGTCCGAGTCCATGGTCCTCAGCTGGAAAAAGGTGGATTGTCCTCTCCGGGTTGGGGACAGGCTCCTGCCCCAAGTGGAGGAGTTTAAGTATCTTTGGGTCTTATTCACGAGTGAGGGGAGAATGGAACAAGAGATTGACAGATGGATTGGAGCAGCATGTGGATTGATGCGGACGTTGTACTGGTCTGTTGTGATGAAGAGGGAGCTAAGCTCTAAGGCAAAGCTGTTGATTTACCAGTCAATCTACGTTCCAACCCTCACCTATGGTCATGAGCTTTGTGTAATGACCAAAAGAACAAGACTGCAGATACAAGCGGCTGAAATGAGCTTTCTTCGTAGGATTGCTGGACTCAACCTCAGAGATAGGGTGAGGAGCCCAGTCATCTGGGAGAGGCTCAGAGTAGAACCGCTGCTTCTCCACATTGAAAGGAGCCAGTTGAGGGGGTATGGACATCTGATCAGGATGCCTTCTGGACGCTTCCCACTTGAGGTGTTTCGGGCACGTCCCACTGGGAGGAGACCCCGGGGAAGATCCAGGACTCGCTGGAGAGACCATTTCTCCCAGCTGGTCTGAGAATGCCTTGATGTCCTCTCTGAAGAGCTGGAACAGGTGGCTGGGGAGAGGGAATACTGGGCTTATCTGCTTGAACTGCTGCCTCCGCAACCCGGACCTCTGGAAAAGTGGTTGAGGATGGATGGATGGATGGATGGATGGATGGATGGATGGATGGGGGTGACTGCCAGAGTGTCAGTCTTTTCTGATGAACATGTATCCCACACAGGCTTGATTAAGATACATGCTGCCATATAACTGGTGGAAGGTTTAACTCGGTCTTTCATCTGATATTTGGCAGGAGGGTAGCATAGACCAAAGACAGACTTCATATCTGTGTCAAGCATGGCAGCAGCAGCTCTGGTTCAGAAGGATGTTAACAGTGAAGCCTAGAAAAGCAGAGTTAATACTTCTGGGCATACCCTGCTGTGCATAGACTCAATGGCTTTAATGTTTATCACTTTACCGGTGGTTGTTACCTCACAGCTAG
Organism: Pholidichthys leucotaenia; assembly: GCA_020510985.1. Lineage (NCBI taxonomy): Eukaryota > Metazoa > Chordata > Actinopteri > Cichliformes > Pholidichthyidae > Pholidichthys > Pholidichthys leucotaenia. Next base: position 267,225,889 of record CM035848.1, on the reverse strand, counting down.
AAGGCTGCTAACCTGAATCACCAGGATGGCAGGGGCAACGTTTGTATAGTCTAGCTAATGTGGATGTGTTTAATCTGGGTGCTCTGGTTTCCTCCCACAACCTGAAGATATGCATGGTAGATTTATTACTAGGAATATGCAGAGCTGTCAGATGATATGTACCAGTATCAGCTGATATTCACTTGAACAACTAGTATCTGCTATTGGCAATTGAGTCATCAGTGAGTGATACTGTTCCGGTGTGTCCCAGTTGTGTGGCACTGGCTTTGCCCTCGAACAAACATCCAGAACTAAATCATTTTATAATATTTGATTTCTGTTGTTATCCATGCTTATTTCTTTGTCTCCCTGCCTGGCAATGAAGATGGAATGGATGAAAATAATTGGTACTGCTATTAGCCACATTATTTCCAATACTGACATTGGTATTGGCCCAAAATTTCACAATCAGTGCGTCTGTAATTAAATAGTATTCAGTTATATTTCTCTGTTGAGCCCATTGACTAGAGGGTTAATGTACAATACCTAATTCTGCACAATTATGTGGTTTGACTGACTATTGTTTTGTATGTTTGTCTCTTTGTTTTTGATTGTACCGTTAACTTGCCCAGGGACTACGGGTGGAAAATAGCAATTTGCTAAAACCCAGTGCAATGCATCTTTCCTTGTTTCAAGCAAGGTTAATGTTTTATTGTACATTGTCCCTGTCTAAATAAAATTACAATTAGTAAAAAAAAACAAAAACAAAAACATTGGTCATTGAGACTAGGAAAGGCACTAAATAAATGCAGGCTCTTATCCAGTAAAAGCTCCATATATTGGGCTCCACAAGTTGTAACACCTTTGCAACTCGAGCTGAACAAGTGGATGAGAAAAACTGATGGATGATGGCCACCAGAAAATTGTCTCCATGTTAAAATAATTGTGCTCTGAGATGTCTTAAGATCAGGTCAAAACAGATGTGCAGCAGACGTGTACGGAATGGGAAAAAATGATCACTTCCTATTTAGTTTTTGTATCACGCACGCACGCACACACACACACACACACACACACACACACACACACACACACACACACACACACACACACAGAGTGCGAGAAATGCAGTAGCACTGCATAATGAAAGAGACGCACGCTATGTGTGCACGTTTCCTTTGCAACATCACATTGCTGTGATACACATTGCCAAACACGTATCGCAGTTGCAACTGTCAACAGTTTTCTTACAAGTGTAGCATGCCTTTTATTGCATTTTATGTCCAATGAAGCACAACACTGATGGTAAAAACAGAAACTGACACATGTGCATGACAAACAAAAATAACTCTATGTGAGCTTGTGTGCTTCCAGTTGAATTAAAATGTTGAACCATCATTAAAGAGTGCCACACACTCACCTGCTCTCTTTCAAAGGTCCCCCCATCCCACCCCTTAATCCAGCACTTCCCTATTTTGTCTCCGTTTTCCATTTCCTCTCTGCTCGTTCACCTTTATTGCTCTCTGAAGCTGGAGGACAATGTCTCCTCGATTTGCTTTCAGTTTGGTTTTCCTGCCTTTCATTTCCATTGCTCTCCATCCTGTTTTTCTTCATGTTATTTGTTGTATTGATCCTCTAACAGCTTTTGCCTCATTTCATTTTCTTTCAAAGACCGCCTCCCTGTGATCTTCACATTTGGTTCTCTCTATGTTGTGAAGACTGTTTAAAAAAATGACAGACCAAGTTGAAGTCTTGGCCTTTTTATTTCCCATATTTCATAGTAGTGTTTCAAAAACCATCTTCTAAGGGTTATTGCAGATGTTTAAAATTTACACAAAATCTTCAGATATACTGCTACATGACATTAATATTTTTTTTTAACCCTTGTCGAATTGGACAATAAATTACAGGACAGCAGCATAAATCTTGACACAAATAATTGTCATTGACCTTCTTTGCATTTCTACAAAAGGTATGTGGCCCATTCTAATTCCCTGGTCAATATGCTTTGTCAAAGTTGCTGGTGTCTCTTTAATATAGAAAAAGTCCTTTCGCTGCATTATATTAATGACCAAAAGGCACCTATTGGAATGACTGAAATGGCACACATCACATCAGTATAGTATGGAAATCCCATAACAAGAAGGAGAATGTTAATGAAAAGAGTGTGAAATGTATCTCTGGATAAGAGTCCCACACTGCCAGTGCAAGTATAAGCTGGACTTGTCCAATGACGGACAACTCAATAAAGAGAAAAAGGTAGCATCTATCTTTACAAAAAACAAAACAAAACAAAAAAAAATCAATAAACCTTCAACTGTCATATGGACTTCTTTGTTTGGCTTTTCGGGGTTGCCACAGCATATCATCATCTGATATTGCGATGATCCACATGTCGATTTGACAAGGACTTTTACACCGGATGCCCTTCCTGATACAACCCTGCCCATTTATGCTGACTTAGAACTCCCACGTAACCCTGTGGCTGGGTACACGGAACATGGCAACTGCATAGATGCACAGAGAGAGCATGCGAAACTCCACACAGAAAGGTTCCCACCCCTGCCTGCCTGCCTGAGGATTTGAATCTGGAACCTTCTAGCTGTGACGCGACAGTGCTAACCACTGTATCACCAGGTTAGCCTGGACTTGATCAAAATGTGACAAGAACCTGCCCTGCAAAGAAGACCTTCAAAACAGGGACAAGCTGCTGCAAATGTGGGAAACACATGTACAAGTTGCACACATGCAGTTTTCTACCACTGCTGTGAATGCAGAGACTAGAGTGAAAAAAGCATTTTATTACAATGTTTTGTGTTATAAGTGGTAAATGTTGAATTAATATTGACAAGTATGATTTCTCATGATATAGCACTGAGGAGAGCCTTTAATGGTGGCAGTGGTTAAACATAGTTATATTATAAATTCCAGCAGTTCCAGAATGTTCATGTCATTTACAAATTCAATAAAATATATTAAGATTATTATGGCTTTTATGAAAACAGGACATGATACTGTGTGATAGATGTTTTTTTTTTTTTTCCAAAAACAAGTGCTGTAAAACTTAAAAAACACACTCTCCCTGCTCTCTGAAACATTTAATAAGGATTTATTAATGTGAGATATGCTACTTAGACATTCTAAATCGATCTGTAATTCTAAATTTGGTATAGACACTTACTATGAGGGAATTCTTGGTCCGGGTCAATTTTAACCTGGACCATACTGTGAAGGCACAGAATCGAAACAGTATGCAAGAGTGAAGTAAAACATTTTAATAAATGATATAAATAAAATATGATATGATTAGTATAATACTATTCTTTAAGGAGACATGCAAACGGTTTCTTTTCCCAAAACAAAGGGAAAAAAACAATTTTATTTATTCAATATTTTCTGTGATAAATACCAGTAGATATTTTTATATTATGTCATTTTTTTAGCTGCAATATTTTAAAAATATAAAACACCTTCAGGGCAAATTAAGACAAATAATTAACTCAGGTTTTGGTTTTATACAAAAAAAAACACATCAAATTTCCTAAACAAAGTAAATGCATACAGTATATATTACTGTAAATGGACTGCAGTCTGTCATTCAATCTTTTTTTTTCTCAGATCAGGTTAACATGAATCTACTAACGTGTTCCTTCTGCCGGAGATCTATATGCTGCTGCTCTCATATTCTCAGACAATTATGATAATGAGTTCCCACAGAGCATTTTCAGTTGATTTTAAGTCTAAACTCTCAACATAACCTGGTCCCAACCAAAACCCATAATCCTACTACAGCTCTCAGTATATTGGATCATAAATATAACACTTCAACACATAATCATAATTTGAAATTAGAGCAGCTCTGAAGTTCTTTCCAAACCAACTGTATCACTCATAATAATAATAATAATGAATTGGATTTGTGGTGCTTGACATGTCACATGACACCACAAAGCACTTTAGAGTGAGTCCATTATTTATTCACTCCACAGACAGACACCAACAGTGGTAAGCTACCTCTGTAGCCACAGCTCCCTGGGGCAGACTGACGGAAATATGGCTGCTAATCCATGCCAACAGCCTCCCCGACCACCACCAAACATTTAGTCACCTTCTTACACCAGAAAAGATGACAATATAATTGGTAGAACCTCCAAGATGATCATTACATTCCTAAGATATACTGGAAGAGGAGACTGGCCTAAAATCGACCAGATTATATTTTGGTGTGTGGCTACCTTAACTTTAATAGTCTGATGGTGTACGTAGATTTAACCAAAGACTAGGGATGCACAGGTATCGTGGATACAGTTGAAACCAGAAGTTTCATCATCATCATCATCATCATCATCATCATCATCATCATCATCATCATAGCAGTCTGTCGGGGGCGACAATGACTGTTTCATTTAGGTCTGATCAGATTCCTCCATGCAGCTCTGTCCTTCGTCTTAAACTACCAGGAACTCCTGACCTTGTTAAACTGGCCGATGTCCGAGCCAGTATGAGTTGCTTTCTGACTGACCATTTCATGAAACTGCTTGCAAAGTATTTGAGTACCGCTAGCTTTTGCTAGACTAGCGGCATATTCTTGGCAAACAGAGGTATTATCAGTGACAAGGACAGGCAAAGACAAACTGACTCCAGTATCTGTTACAGTGACTGACCAGATGATAGGTTTGTTTATCGCTGCTCTTTGTGTAGTGCATGTCACGATGCACTGACTGGCAAAAGTCCACCACAGACCTTGCGACAGATGTGCGTATCTGCCAGGATGTCCAGTCTCACCCCGTTTACACTGTATAAAAAGATACAATCTGTTTTTTCTCACTGTCTGACATTAAATCAGACTAAACTTTTCCTGTTTTAGGTGAGTTAGGATCACCAAAATTATTTCTATTTGATACATAATTTTTATATTTGCTAATTAATTTTTTTGAAAAATTTTTACTTTCTTCAAAGTCAGAAGTTTACATACATTTCCTTAGTATTTGGTATCATTGCCTTTAAACTGTATGACTTGGGATCAAACATTTTGGGTATCCTTCCACAAGCTTTTCACAAGTTTGCTGAAATTTTGTCCCGTTCCTCCTGACAGAACTGGTGTAACTGAGTCAGGTTTGTAGGCCGCCTTGCTCACACACGTCTTTTCAGCTCGGCCCACAAATTTTCTGTGGGATTGAGATCAGGGTTTGTGACGGCCACTCCAAAACATTGACTTTGTAGTCCTTAAGACACTTTGTAACTAATTTGGTGGTATGCCTAAGGTCATTGTCCATTTGGAAGACCCATTTGTCCATGAGCTTTAACTTCCTGGATGATGTCTTGTGTTACTTCAGTGTTTCCAAAAAATGTTCTTTCCTCATGATTTCTATCTTGTAAAGTGCGTCAGTCACTCCTGCAGCAAAAAAAACCAAAAAAACAACAACATGATGCTTTCACCCCCGTACTTCACATTTGGGAAGGTGTGAGAGCTTCCCCCTTTTTCCTCCAAATGTAACGATGGCCATTATGGCCAAACAGTTCAATTTTAGATGCATCAGATCACAGGACATGTCTCCAGAAATTAAGATCATTGTCCCGTTGTGCATTTGCAAACTGTAATCTGGCTTTTCTGTTGCTCATGGAGTAATGGCTTCTTCCTCGCTGAGTGGCATTTCAGCCCATGTCAGTACACAACTCATTTCACTGTGGATAATGACACTCTTTTACCAGTTTCAGCCAGCATCTTCACAAGGTCTTTTGCTTTTGTTCTGGGGTTGATGCACACACTTCCCAAACACGTTCATTTCTGCGACACAGAACCTGTCTACTTCCTGAGCGGTATGATGGCTGGACATTCCCAAGGTGTTTATACTTGTGCATAATTGTTTGAACAGATGAACGTGGCACCTTCAGGCATCTGGAAATTGTACCCAAGTATGAACCAGACTTGTGGAGGTCCACATTTCTCTTCCTGATATCTTGGCTGATTTCTTTTGATTTTCCCTTGATGTCATACAAGGAAGCAGTGTGTTTGAGGTGTGCCTTAAAATACAGCTACAGGTGTGCATCCAATTAACTCAAATGTTGTTAATTAATCTATCACAAACTTCTGAAGCCATGACATCATCATCTTGCGTTTCCCAAATTGTTTATTTAAAAGTATAGTAATCTTAGTGTATTTAAACTTCTGTCTTTGAAGAAAGTAATGAAAACATTCTCTAAAAAATATTTAGCAAATGTGACAATTATTTAGCAAATAGAAATAATTTTGGTAATCCTAACTGACCTAAGACAGGAAAAGTTTAGTCTGATTTCATGTCAGACAGTGAGAAAAAAAAAGGTTATGTGTTTGGGGTTTTTTTTATACAGTGTATGTAAACTTCTGGTTTCACCTGTCTTTACCTGATTGACTGCTATCGGCTATTGGCAAATACAATATCAGAAGTGACCGATATTTATCTGGTGTGTCACTGATTTTGCCCTAAAACAGACACCAACAGACGAGAGCTGCAAACTGAAAACATTCAAGATTAAATACTATTAGTGTATTAATGAAGTTGTAAGTTGAAGTTGCAAAAAAAAAAAAAGAATATAACTAGAAGGAACTCAGAGAGTGCATAACTCCACCAAGGGTGGTTGTCTACAGATTAAAATGTGATTATTAAAACCGTAGGCAACACTGAAGGCCCCAGCACTCTGGCATCTGCTCAGACCTGTGGCATGTTTGGGGGCTTTGATGGCCACTGCACTGACACCTTTTGGACCAGCCTCATCTCTGATGTTGTGCCAAGGATGAACAGATGGCTTCCACATTCAATATTCTGGCATTAAAAAAAAACACCTAATAATGACAAGTCATGTTGTTTTTGATCATGTACACAACACACCTTGCAAATTCCATAAAAATGTGACGATATCTGTCACATCAGGCCAACTTCCTGTAGCCACTAGGTGGTGCTGTAACTATGAGTGCTGTCATGCAAATGAGTTCAGGCAGGATTATCATGTATGAGAAATTTGAGTCATGTTGGATGAAGCATTAGAGTAAAACTTTTTTTTAATGGTGAATAACATTTTACATAAAGCTATTAAAATTATGATAGCTTGTAAAACGAGGCAACAACATAATGATAAGCATGTTGTGAGCAAGTTTAAAATGAAAAAAGGAGATTCTGCGCTTCCTCCCCAATTATCTGAGGCCGTAGCAGGCGCCTCTCAGCTCAAGGACATCAAACTCATTAAGGAATGAGAATCTGGAGCACACTGTCCAAATTACAACCTTTAATGGTGCACTATCAAAGACTGTAAATTAGACAGTGTGCTCCAGACTCTCTCCTTAACAAGTCTACAATGATTCTGTACGGTACCTATGAGAGAATATTGGCATGTAGATGTATTAAGAAGGGGACTGCCATCAAACACGTAAAGTTAGGGGCACACTGCACTTTTTTAACATATGTGTGAGTCATAACAACTCCCTGTTTCATGGCGAGGTATTTACACTACTGTTCAAAAGTTTGGGGTCACTTAGAAATTTCCTTATTTTTGAAAGAAAAGCACTGTTTTTTTCAATGAAGATAACTTTAAACTAATCAGAAATACACTCTAATATCTAATATACATTGCTAATGTGGTAAATGACTATTCTAGCTGCAAATGTCTGGTTTTTGGTGCAATATCTACATAGGTGTATAGAGGCCCATTTCCAGCAACTATCACTCCAGTGTTCTAATGGTACAATGTGTTTGCTCATTGCCTCAGAAGGCTAATGGATGATTAGAAAACCCTTGTGCAATCATGTTAGCACAGCTGAAAACAGTTTAGCTGGTTAGAGAAGCTATAAAACTGACCTTCCTTTGAGCAGGTTGACTATCTGGAAAAAATTATTATTTAGTAGTAGATTAGTTTATTTGACAGGGACAGTGCAATAAACATAGACAATTAATCAAAGACAATCAATCTGATGTGTTGCACATAGAGTGTATAGCTATTAGCTAATTTGCAACTCTTGTCCCTGGATGGGCTTTAGAAAAAAGAATCAAGATAAAAAATAAACACAATAACCACATACATCAATGCAGAAAAATTATAAATACACAATTATAAATATTATAAATATTATAAATACACAAATATAACAGCCTGACTCACATTTAACATAAATATTATAAATATTATAAATACACAAATATAACAGCCTGACTCACATTTAACACATATAACATAACTCACATTTGCCTATTTCAGGCCTTCCTCCCTCCGTCACTCACTATAAACAAACACATTTATTCCTTCCCTTCATTCACTCTCACTTTGCAGACAATTAATTCATACATGAGTACATTCTTGTTTATTTTTCAGCCAGTTTTTAACATTTTTAGTGAATGTTTTAAAGTCCGTTATTATTTTAATTTCATTTGGCATTGTGTTCCAGATGTGACTGCCCTTTATAGAGAAAGCTGTTTGTCCAAATGTGGTTCTGCGGTGGAATATTTTACAGTTATTGTTAACAGAACTCCTGGTGGCTCTGCTGCTGTCCTGTCTTTGGACGAAACCAGCAAGTGGCTCGGGTGCTGATTTATGGAAACATTTGAAAGTTAATTTCAGAAAACAGAGGTCAATGAAGCTCTCAAAACTCAATAGGTTGTATTTTTTTAAAACATTACAGTGATGCCACCTAATGGGCTTTTTGTCCAAGATTTTTAGGGTTTGATTATATAATGAACCTATATGTCTTATTGTGGAAGGGGCTGCTTGAGCCCAGACTGTCAAACAGTATGATATATGAGAAAAAACCATAGAATGCATATACAGTGCAGCTGCTTCGTAAGGTATGTAATATCTAATTAATTTAAAGCAGTTCAGATTTTTTTTTACTGTTTTTGAAATTTTCTTTATATGAAGATTAAATTTGAGTTGAGGATCTAGTACAATGCCAAGGTATTTGAATTCTGTAGCTAAACTGATGTCATGATCATGTATATTAACTTTAAAATGTTGCAGGTTACATTTTTTGATTGAAAAGCACATTGAGACTGTTTTCTGAAGGTTCAGCAATAGATGGTTCTTGAGGAGCCACTCTTGGACATCAACCATACTTGTAGACAGTACATCTGCAGCCTGTGCTGGAGTCTTGGCAGCTGTGTAAATAACTGCATCATCTGCATAAAGTTGGCATGTTGCAGCTGAGCAGTGTAACGGCAAGTCATTAATAAAAATGCTGAAAAGTAAAGGACCAAGAATGGACCCTTGTGGGATACCCATGCGGTTGTTTAAAAATGAGGATTTATCCTGGTGAACTTTTACACACTGTTCTCTATTCTGGAGATAAGATGCAAACCATTCTAATGTATTTGGGGAGAAGTTAAAAGATACCATTTTGGATAAAAGCAAACTGTGGTTTACAGTATCGAAAGCCTTTTTGAGATCTAGAAAAACAGCTCCTACCACATTACCCCTGTCCAAGGACTGTTTGACGTTTTCAATAAGGCAACAATTTGCTGTTTCTGTTGAGTATCCTGGTCTAAAACCAAATTGATGTGGATGAAGAAGTTGACTGTCTTGTAAGTAGTCTATCAGCTGTGTAGCTACAACTTTTTCAAGAACCTTAGATAGGACTGGTAAAATAGAGATTGGGCGGTAATTGCATATATCGTCTTTACTGCCTGATTTATGAACTGGTATGACGACAGCTTTTTTCCAGCCAGATGGAAATGTACTAGACCTAATGGAGAGATTAATGAGATGAGTCAGTGGTTTGATTAATATTTTGCTGTGCATTTTGAGAAAGGAGGTGCTCATATTGTAGATATCATTAGTTTTTGAGTTTGACAGTGTTTTAACAATACCAGCAATTAACTTCTCATTTACCTCATCGATGTGAAAAGTATCTGTTGGAAGTATGGAATTTGTGTTGTTGAGCACATTTGGCAGCACAAAATTTTTTGTTAAGTCTTCCACAGAGCCCACAAAGTGTGAATTAAATTCATTTGCCAAAGTAGCCTTGTCACTGACGGTCTTGCCATTGATTCTAAGTTCCTTTACCCCCTTCTGATCGTTTTTTTTATTAGTTAAGTTATTTAAATGCCTCCATAGGGAACTGTTGTTACCCTTTGCATGATCTATCAGTTTATTGTAATAAGATATTTTTGATTTTCGCAGCTCATGTACCACTTTATTTCTTAAACTTTTGTACACAAGGTGATCATTTTGTAGTTTGGAGGTTAGTGATGTTTTCAGTGCATAGTCTCGCCTCTTCATAAGTTTTCTTATTTCATTATTTAACCATGGTAGGCTAATCTTCTGTTGTCTACTTTTAATTTGCTTTCAAATACAAATCAAATACAAATCAAATTTGCAAATTTGCTTTCAAATACAAATCATTATTTCTAACCTTGTCAATGTCTTGACTATATTTTCTATTCATTTTACAACTCATGGTGGTAAATAAGTGTGACTTTTCGTGGAAAACACAAAATAATTGTCTGGGTGACCCCAAACTTTTGAACGGTAGTGTATATTACAGGAGTCAATTCAAACTAGAAAAGCACTCAGAAAGCACATACCTCTGCCAAGGCTCCTTCCATCCCTCATGGATCACCTCCAAAATGTAATGGGTTTGTGTGTAGGCCTAAAGCCACTTCTGGTGAAAACTGCATCAAAGTCTGCTGATTAATTTCGGAGTATCGTTGCTAACACACTGAGAAGATACGAGCCTTGGCTGAGGTATGCATTGTCAGATCATCACCAAAATGTTATGGGTTTGCTTCTAGCCCAAGGATCACCTCTGGTGAAAATTTCATCCAAATGCATACAGTAGTTTTCCTTGCGGATTGGATCCGACATCTGTCAAAAATAGGCTTGTTGTGTCTCATTAGTGAAACGAATTTGATGAGCCAGATTCGTTCCGTAGTGGTCCAAACCAGGTGGGGATTAGAAAATTGACGAGAATGGGAACTATTCTGGGAATGCAGCCGTAATGTACAGCATCCAGAATCAGTGTAAATCCAGGGTTAGGCAGCTCACTAACTAGCAAATAGACAAACTAACGGTAATGAAAAGATAAGCTCCTTAGCAGCAATAATGAGAATTTAGGTCAAAATTCTGTAACAAAGTCTCTATCAATGAATCATAATTTTAACCAATTATTTTTTTCCACTCACTTCATATATGAAAAAACCCACAAATTATAGTTGAGTTGAAGGCAATGATTAAGTCTGAACAGTCGGCTATTAGTCTCACTTACAGTTTGGCTTTCGGTCCGGAAGACATACGGGGGGGGGGGGGGGGAAATGAAAAGTTCATAGCAGTCAAATTTGACCAAATATGGTTTATTTCTCAACCGCAGGGATCCAAGTGCTGCAAAACCGATGGAAGAAGTGTGTGGACCAAAGAGGAGACTATATTGAAAAATAAACCATATTTGGTCAAATTTGACCACGATGAACTTTTCAGCCTATGAACTCTTCAGCCCCCCCCCCTCGTACATGTATATATAGTCTCTCAGCACATCTGCTGCTTTATTATCACTCATTTTCCCATGAGGGACTTGACTTTCTTAAGCACTTCAGAGGCTCTTCTTCCCTAACAGCCATCAATTTGAGAGAGTAATTGCTCCAACTTCTGTCTTCTGCTGCCTGCAGCAACACATACAGTATGTTGCTTTTTTTTTTTTTTTTTTGCTGTGCTTACTTATTTTTTTTCCACTTCAATACAAGCAATTATTGTTTAAGTTTGCCAGGCCCTTGTATTATTTCTACTGTTTGGGATTCAAGGACTTGAGACACCACACAAAAACTCCAAAAGTGTCATTTAGAAACCTTGTCCAAATAATGTCCAGAGCTGATATTCTTAAGTACTGAAGAGAAACGGCATCAGAAATACTTAAGGAGGAATGACTAATCCAGCATTGTTCTGTTCACCGAGCTTCAAAAGTGTTGAGTACAGCATTATAATCGACCAGTTAAAGTTATGAGCGCAATCATCTAAGCATTAGTTGTTTAACCTTGTATTGTAATATAAAAGTGCCCTGGCAATGTTGTGACAGTTTAGACTACACTGCCAATGAAACGCTGCCAGATGAATGGCAGAGAACAGAAGTAGATGTGGGAAAGCATGCAGACGGATGAAAGTTAGACAGTGATGGTGGCAAAGAAGAAAAATCAAAGAAGACCAAAGAAGCTGAAATTGATTATCAAAGAAAATGAAAGGAGAGGAAATGACTAAAGACAAATGATTACATGACATTTGTGTTTGAGAACATTTGCAGAAGCCTCATTTCTGTTTCCTCTAATGTGGAAAAGTGAAATGTTTCTGCATCCATCACTGCTCATGGACTCAAATGAGGCTTACTTGGACTCAAATGAGGCTTACTTGTTATGCTGCTGTGGTACTCACATCAGGTTAACCAACTGACAATTGTAATGACAGCAAAGGTTTTGCCAAGATATTCACAAACAGTTTTGGAGTTTTTCGGGAGACTTTTGAAGCATTACAACAGGCACACACACTTGACATCACACCAGCTCCAGCAACTTAAGCCCAAACAAACTGAACCAAAACCAGAGTCAACTCTTCAGGCTTTCGACAACTGGCAGGGTTAGACCACTGTTGACTCTGGTCATATCTCTCTACTCATTGGTGGCCTTTTGTAGGTGAAGAACATGGCTTAATGTGTGGAAGGAACCCCAAAAGGTCACCTCCAGCTGAGTGCAATAGAGTGCATTGGCGACCACTGTGCTTTTACAATGCAGTGTGGAAGGTCACTCTCTAGTCTCTTTACAAAGCAGGCAGAGCCAGTGCTTATTAACAAAGGAAGGGGACAAACTGGACTGGTCTGGCTACTGAAAACACAGGACTGAGAGACTCTGTTTAGAAAGCCCTCAGAAGAGTAAGTGCTACAGTCACTCATACGTGTCTCACTCAGCTTTGTATATGATTGCTGCAGTAGTATTAATGACATCTTTATAATTCAACATTTTCCTCCCCTCACATTTATGTTGAAGAATACAAGTACAGAGTACACATGCAGTACGACACAGGATCTAAACAGTCCTGGGGTAACAATGGGTGCCTACATATAATCTTGGCTGGTGGCTTGTTGTAACTGATTGATTAAGAACCTTTATCAGAAACATCATGCAGTAAATAGCCAATGCAAAATAAATCCCAACATCAGACTTCTGTATTATAAAGTGGTGCTTAAAAGTTTGTGAACCCAGCAATAACTGCAATTAAACATTTCCAGTACCTGTTGATCAGTTCTGCACATCAGCTTGGAGGAATTTTAGCCCATTCATCTGGACAGAACAGCTTCAACTCTGGGATGTTGGTGATGTTTCCTTGCATGAACTGCTCAACTCCGGTCCTTCCACAACATTTCAATTGGATTAAGGTCAGGACTTTGACTTGGCCACTACAAAACATTAACTTTATTCTTCTTTAACCATTTTTTGATAGAACAACTTGTGTGCTTCGGATATGCTGTCTTGCTCCATGACCCACCTTCTCTTGCGATTCAGTTCATGGACAGATGTACTGACATGTCCCTTGAGTGTTTGCTGGTGTAATTCAGAATTCATTGTTCCATCAATGATTGGATCAATCTTGGAGTGATTGGTCGACCACTCCTGAGAATGGTAATAATGGTCTTTAATTTCCTCCATTTATACACAATCTGTCTTACTGCGGTTTAGTGGAGTCCAAACTCTTTAGAGATGGTGATGAAACCTTGCAGCCTGATGAGCATCAACAACCCTTTTTTCTGAGGTCCTCAGAAATCTCCTTTCTTCATGCCATGATTCACTTCCACAAACATGTGTTGACACTTTGATAGATCTTTAAATAAAACATTCTTTTAATAAAACAGGGCATCCACTCACACCTCACTGTCATCCCATTCACTTATAACACCTGACTCTAATTTCACCTTCAAATTACCTGCTAATCCTAGAGATTCACAAACTTTTGCCTTCACAGATATGCAACATTGGATCATTTTCCCCAATAAATAAAAAAGGAACATTTTTGTCCCATGCATTTAACTGGGTTCTCTTCATCTACTTTTAGGACTTGTGTGAAAATCTAATGATGTTTTGCTCAAATTTACACAGAAATGTAGAAAATTCTAAAGGGTTCAAAAACTTTCAAACACCACTGTCAAGTTTTTCTTCTCTGTGCTTCCCCACTTGAAAGGGATTGACCCACCTACCCAGAGTTTTAAACAGAATTCCACTCAAATAACCAAACAACTTGTCCTTTTTTTCTCCTTTTTTTAATTATTTGGAAATATGGACATTTGCCGTTGGGCTGGCAGATGGTAGGTATGGTGAAAAACCTTTTAATATTGAAACACAAAGAAAAGAAACATTCTAACTAACTAACCTGCACTTATATAGCGCTTTTCTAGTCACAAAGACCACTCAAAGCGCTTTCATTAATACTAACCCTCTATTCTAAGGGCCTATAGGAAACAGATATCTAGGGACAATTTAGAACAGCCAATTAACCTAACATGCATGTTTTTGGCATGTGGGAGGAAACCGGAGAAATCCCGGAGTAAACCCACGCAACACGGGGAGAACATGCAAACTCCACACAGATCACTGTTGGTCGGGGGCTGGGATCGAACCCACGATCCCACGATCCCCCGGCCAAGGGTAAACTGTGCTGCCGCAGTGCTAACCACTGCGCCACCATGCAACTGTACAAACATTTATACATCCAAATACAACCTTCAAATAGCAATACAGTAAATACTGTAATTAACCACCAAACAATATTTACCCCTTTAAATACAAAGATAGAATTTCATAATTTATTAATTAACTTATATATTAAGTTACTATCCTAAAACCCCATAACCACAACCACTTATTTTACTATTTTTTTTCTTTTTCCATTTTCTAATGTCATATTTCCAAAAACATAACCATGTATTTATTAATGCATAAATCATTTAAAAATACTACTCCACACATGAAGTTTTCACTTTTAAAATCCACTTTTAACCAAATTATCACCATTAGTGACTAAATGAACCAACAGTGTCAAAGAAAACACACATGAAAGCCAGTTCAATCAGTTTCACAACCATAATTACTTAAATGCCCAACAGTTGTAGCTAGCGATGTTACGCTCAACACCTCCCATTCGACACTGATTCGAGCAATAGAACACGGGAAGTGTCGCGAGCAGAGTGTCGAGCACTACAGAGTGCCATCTGCTGACTGAGTGTCAGAACTGCATCTGGGTAAAAAACCTGAAAAAACAATCAGTACTGTTTTATTGAGCATTTGCCCCTCTGAGGTCTATTCAAAATTGGATGGCAGGAACAAACAATACAAAGCAAACCAAAAAAACCCTAATTCCAATAGAACCCTCTCAAATTTCCCGCGAGCCCTCAAGCCACGTGATGTGACTGACATAACGAGGCCTCGCTTGCTACGGTCACGTGACTGTGGACGTGAGGAAACAGCGCTCGATGCACTGCTCATGATGCAAAAAAAAAAAAAAAATTGCAAGAGACAGTTCCTATTACTATAATAAAAAAGACTATCAGATAATTGTTGTGCTCTTTACTCTCTTTCTTTCTCTCGCTTTTAATACACCTCTTTTTTCTTGTTATTTGGAATGTGAAGTTTGACTGATTGTTTGCATATTTTTTGTGAAAGTTCTGATTTTGTAACGCTTTTGAAACCTTTATCCTCATCGAGAGTTTGTATGTTGTATTTTGTTCTATTAAATTAAAAAAAACTGCTCATGACACTCCCACTTTATATTGTGCGAATCAGTGTTGAGTGGGCGGTGTCAAGCGTAACATCACTACCCCTAAGGATTGGGACACCACTTCATGGCTGCACATAGCCAAAGTGGCTGTAGAGCGTAGCTGTCTCACCGGCCACTGCTGAAATTCACTAGCAGTGGCCGGTGGCAGGTGTTAATGTCAAGCCTTGCATACTCTCTCTCTCTCTCTCTCTCTCTCTCTCTCTCTATATATATATATATATATATATATATATATATATATATATATATATATATATACATATCCGAGGTTTTGTTCACAGAATTTTTCCAGCAATGACTCTAAATTCTGAAAGCTGTCTATCATTTGACAGATTTTATGGAGGGCGATCTAATTAAAGTCAATTAAAATGACAGATAACTAACTGATTGACAGGATTTTTACAAGCCTGTTTGAGAAAATGACATAACAAAAAGTGTAGTGCAACCTGTGATATAGAGTATTGCCCTTTTTCAGGATTTCAACTCAGATGCAGTTCTCACAGTCAGTCACCAGATGGCAGTCTTTATTAGATGTTTCATAACACTGTGGAAGCAATTGTCTCAAAATTGCTCATTGTTTCATGAAGCCTTGGTTTTAACATCACTGGCTGTAGCTTGTCTCTCAGGGTGGTAATTAAAGTTTGTGCTGACTCAAATGCCTTCAATAGGAAGCAGCTTCAACATATGTCTTACCGGCTGCCTCTCTGGTTATTGCAGATGTTTTTAGTCAAACACATTACTTTCATGCTGCTAAGAAACTTAACTGCCTCTCACCACTATCTTTGGAAAACGCCTTCTGTTTCCTGCTGTCTGCTGGTCTCCACCCCTTTTCAAACTTCTGGTTATTGGCTCCACCCAAGCTGCTCTGGCCACACCCACTGAACTGCTGTAGGTTGTTGTTCATCCATCTTGCTGCTTTAACTCATGTTCACTTTACTCAGCAAGTTGTTTACATTTTCAAGATGTCAGTCTTCAGAAACCTAGCTTGACTTAACAACCACTGTATACAGGGTTGTGTATGTTTTCCATCTGTGCTGAAAGTGTTATTAAACTGTACATAATTGCTACAAAGCATCATTTTGCCTTTATTTAAGCCAGTTCTGTCATTATTTTAAAAGGTTTTTATGTAAATATAGCACAGTCAATTAAAGGATCTATGTTATGATCCAAACATGTTAGTGACACATCAAGATTCAAAAATTCAAAGATTTTATTTGTCAATACTACTGTACGTACAGGACGTACAGGAGAACTGAACTGGCATTTCTCTCTCTTCAGTGGTGTGTGCAATATAAAAAGAAAAAGGAATAAGGCTGGAAAAACAACAGCAGCAGTCTATGTACAGTAACGCTACTCGTTGTGCAAATAACAACAAAAGACAGACCCAGACATCCCATAGTGCAAATAAAGATAAACGATGAAACCCAGCAATCCTATATACAGAAAAAAGAGCAGTAATACTTGTAGTACCAAGTTCAATACGGTAGTGTAGGTGCAGACAGTGACAGATGGGACTGCGCATGAGCAGTGTTGCAATAACAGAAAGCAGCAGGTATGGCATTTCTGCAAATGGTTGCAGTAAAGTGCAGAGACATACAGCAGCAAATGTATTACTGTTGGTGTGTCAGTTTTTCTGTGCCAACAGCTGTGGTAGTTATTGTGCGGGTGAGTGCATTATGGTCTGGTGGTGGTGGTGGTGGTGGTGGACAGAGTTCAGGGTCCTGATGGCACAGTCCATTAGAGGAGATCTCTGTTGTGATCCAAAAATGTTAGTGACGCATGCGTTCATTAAATGAACAGCACACCGGATCTACCTGCTCATGGTGATGCACATTCAGTATCCTACATAAAAACACTCCATCATTTATGCCACAGTGGGTTCTGAAGGAAAAGCTGGTCAGATAATGCATGCAGGAGATAATACATGCAGGCTGTTTCAC
Organism: Pholidichthys leucotaenia; assembly: GCA_020510985.1. Lineage (NCBI taxonomy): Eukaryota > Metazoa > Chordata > Actinopteri > Cichliformes > Pholidichthyidae > Pholidichthys > Pholidichthys leucotaenia. The sequence continues at coordinate 267,208,202 of CM035848.1, read as the reverse complement.
ATGAAGTGTGGATTTTCCGGTGGAAAGAGAAAACCCCTCACACAGAAAATCATTTCAGCAGATTCAATGGGTTCTTATTAACACATACACACCGCTGTGAAACCTGTGTGCAAGTGAAAAAAAATCTCCACTAAGGTCTTGATTCCAAGAGACTTTCACTCCAGAATTGTACCAATGAGATTATTTTTTTTTCATCGAATGCCACTTCCAGGTAAAAATGAGGAGGAACTTTTACTTTTTTTTTTTTTTTTTTATATGAACACAGACCTTTTACTTTTTACAGACTCCATGTGGCTGCAGACTGGACTGTCGACTTGGAACTGTATTACATTTATCTTCTTAACTCAGGACAGGAGAATTTATCTATTTATTTGTTATGGAGAGCTACAACATTCAGAGATGAACTAGAAGTAGTTATCTGACGCAAGTATCACAGTGTTAATGGCGGGCGCTAGTTTGCCACACGTGTCCCTTGAAGCACTTGTATGAGAATCAAGGATGAAAAAAACAAGGTTAAAAAGCTGAACATGATATTTTAGAAAGTACAATACACATCAGGCAGTGACAGTGGCAAAAAAAAAATCAAATATGAGTATAAGTTTGATGCTAAATTAACCAGGATTTAGTTACTGTCTTAAACGTGGTGAAGTTTGCAGTAAGCTTCAAATAGTCTGGTAGCTGGTTAAAGGATTTAACTGCCGTCATTGAAAAAGTTGTTTGAGCAAACAACGTTTTATGGAATGAAACTTCACAGTCACCACATGAAGCTGCTCTGGTGAATCTCCTGCAGCTCCCCGGTGTCTTTATCTGTGTTTGGAAAGGTGGAAGAGCAAGTCCATTGAAACATTTAAAAACAAACTTCACATCATGAAATATATATAAAAAAAAAAACCCCACTAAAACTCAAAATATTGTATTTACTCAGGATGCTGCAGTGGTGAGGGTGGTGCAGGACATGTATGAGGACAGCAAGACAGTGATATTTTTGTGTTTGTTTGTTTTTGTTTGTTGGTGTGTTTTTGTGACCCGCCGGGGGACTACAGATGCAAATTAGCAGTATTGCTAAATCTGGGATACTTGCATTTGTATTAATGTTCATTTGTATGTAAGGTCCCGTTCAAACAAACATTAAACAAAAAAAACGAGTTAAGACATGAATTTTTTGGGCGTTAAATACTGGCAGAACTAACAGCAAATCAACAGCTGCAAACCTTAGCAAATCATAAACTCTCTGTGCACCATGGAAGAGTGCACGGAGAATGAGAAGGATGAAAGGATTTAAGCGCTGGGTTTCACCAAACACACATTTATTGACAAACTGTTCACCGACAAGGACAAACAAGTAAATTATAATACAATATGGAAGCGCTCGGGAGAGCAGGGAAGACAGCGGGTAGCTCAACAGACTCGGGGGAACGCAGACTGGGCACAGCCTAAGCATAGTGGTTATGCTGCAAAAAGAGACACTGCCAGAAGCGTAGCAGAATACTGCAGGGGAGAAACGCTTCTGGTCCAGCGTAGCAGCTAACCACACCGAGAAACGCTAACAATTTACTCACGAGTTGGAGCAGTCCCAAAAGTCCAGTTCTCTTGGCGAGCATAAACAATGGTCCTTCCTGACGTGACGGTCACACCCTGGAGAACGAGAGTGACTCGTACAATGACCCAGCGGCGTCTGTCTAGCGAAGAGCTGCTTAAATCCAAACGCCGCTGGCCACACACATTGGGAACACCTGAAGCGCGGGAAAGATAATTACCGGGGCTGGGACAGCTGGTGGAATTATGGAGAGCGAGGGGGCGTGGTTGGGTCGACAGACTGTCAGCAGCGTGGGAAAAAGATCACAGAGGCTGACTAACAGCTGCCGGTCAGGCAGTGGCTAAGGTGATGGAATGAATACACAAAATGCACATAAACAGTGAAGCCAAAACCCACAGAGAGATCAGGGCCGAGCCGGGGAAAACCAAGCTGGCTTGGCTCATGGCATTGTGCCAGTCATTTAAATACTCTCCTCCCCCAAATGTGTGCTTTGACAGGACTTTTCAAGCACTAAATCTGCACTGCGCCCTTTAGTAAATCTCAACAGTATTTTTTTTTTAACACCAAAAGAGGGTTTTGCACTGGCACAATGTGCTAGTAAATCTGGATCATAATCTTTGAAATAAAATTTTAAGTTTTTGTAAAAAGCATTCTCCTGAAACATTTCTCCTTGAAGTTACTAATGACATTTTAATGGTTGCTGATCTTGGTTTTTACTCTGTTTGGGTTTTAATGGATCTTTGCTCTGCTTTTGATACACTCAACCATAAAATTCTTACAGACAGACTGCACCACGTGGTGGGTGTTAGTGGAACAGCTCTGGACAGGTTTTCTTCATATTTAACTGACAGATGTTTTTTTTTTTTTTTCCCGTCTCTGTGAATCAATTTATATCCAGTACTGAAGCCTTGTCAATTGGGTTCCTCTGGGCTCAGTTTTGGGCCCTGTTTTATTACCTCCGCCAAGGAGGTTATGTTTTCATCGGCGTTGGTTTGTCTGTCTGTCTGTTTGTTTGTTAGCAAGATAACTCAAAAAGTTATGGACGGATTTTCATGAAATTTCCACAGATTGTCAGAAATGGGGTGTCCTACAGATGATTATATTTTGGTGGTGATCCGGATCACCGTCCAGAAGAAAACCGCCATTACGGAAAATGCGATTTTCGTGAATAACTACTGAACCACTAATCCTATCATTGTCAATCCAATTGCTAGTCATATGTTTTCATGGTCAAGGAATCTGAAAACGTACACACAAACACTGTATGGGGGGAAGTGTGGCGCTTGGCGGAGGTCTGCGCTCTCCGAGTGCTTTTCTAGTTTTCTTTATACTTACTTCCAAATGGTAGGTTAATTGCTACATTCAAGGATATCTCTTATCATTTTTATGCCAGTGATATTCAGCTTTATTTTTCTTTTAGACCCCAAGAACACCAGATCACAAGAACACCACAGACTTTCAGTTTCAGCAGACTGTATAACACCAATCAACAGTTGGATATCTGCAAACTGTCTACAGTTTAATGATGATAAAAGAGACTCTAATTGTCATTCCTGACAGTGTGCTCTCTACAATCAAGGATTCCTTTGAACCACTCAGTTCTTCCATCAAGTCTTCTGTATGCAGTCTTGGTATAGTTCTTGACGGCTCTTTATCTCTGGATGCTCATCTAAATCAGCTAACTCACTTTGCTTTTTTCCATCTGAGAAACACTGGCAAACTGTGAGGCATGATGTTATATGGATCAGGGCCAGCCCTGGTCTTTTTGGCACCATCGGCAGGATTTGGGTACCCCCCCCCCCCCCACGGACAAACACACACACACATACTCACACACATCACTTTTAGGGCCTCACAATAAAGTTAAGAACTCCAGTCAGTTACAACATGAAGCAAATGCATCTTAAAAGTGCTGAATGACTTTAACATGCACGTCCTCACATCACAGTTTACAATGGCATAATAGCTCCCGCTGCTGCAGCTTTAACCATACCCACAGAGACCCAGCAACTGATGACAAGATTTTATCACTCTGCAACCAACATTCACTTAATTTGAGACAAAAGACAAAGAAGACAAAAACCTTCACTTTATACAGGCTGTGGCAGAGCCAGGAAATTTTCAGTGAGGTGGCCAGGATGGATATGTGATCAGTTTAGGGTGGCCTAGAAATCAGTATTATCAGAACATAATGTTTCTTGCAAAATAAGGGGTTATATCATCTCTTTAGTACTGTATTTACTGTATATATTCATATCCATTCATCCATCCATCTTCTACCGCTTTTCCGGAGGTCCGGGTCGCAGAGGCAGCAGTTCAAGCAGAAGAAGCCCAGACTTCCCTCTCCTCAGCCACCTGTTCCAGCTCTTCAGAGAGGATACCAAGGCGTTCCCAGACCAGCGGGGAGACATAGTCTCTCCAGCGAGTCCTGGGTCTGCCCCGGGGTCTCCTCCCAGTGGGACATGCCCAAAACACCTTAAGTGGGAGGCGTCCAGGAGGCATCCTAATCAGATGCCCAAACCACCTCAACTGACTCCTTTCAATGTGGAGGACCAGTAGTTCTACTCTGAGCCCCTCCCGGTTGACTGAGCTCCTCACCCTATCTCTGAGGGTGAGTCCAGCAATACTACAGAGAAAGCTCATTTCAGCCGCTTGTATCCGCAATCTCGTTCTTTCGGTCATTACCCAAAGCTCATGACCATAGGTGAGGGTAGGAATGTAGATTGACTGGTAAATTGACAGCTTTGCCTTAGCACTCAGCTCCCTCTTCACCACAACAGTGGTGAAGAGGGAGCCCTAGCCCTAGCCCACTGTGCGCATGTGGAGAGGAGCAAACTATGGAACACATCATAGAGGCTTGCCCGCTCCAAAGACTGGAAGGAGGATTACACACCCTCCATACAGCAAACCAGGAGGCAACTGCTTGGCTTAAGGACTTTGCATTCGCTAAATAAATAAATAAACCACAACAGTCCGGTACAACGTCCGCATCACTCCACATGCTGCCCCGATCCGTCTGTCAATCTCTCGCTCCATTCTCCCCTCACTCATGAATAAGACCCCAAGATACTTAAACTCCTCCACTTGGGGCAGGAGCCTGTCCCCAACCCAGAGAGGACAATCCACCTTTTTTCCGGCTGAGGACCATGGACTCGGACTTGGAGGCGCTGATTCTCATCCCAGCCACTTCACACTCAGCGGCAAACCGTCCCAGCAAGAACTATAGGTCATTGCTGGATGAAGCCAACAGGACAACATCATCTGCAAACAACAGAGATGAGATCCTGTGGTCATCAAGCATGGCACCCTCCATTCCCTGGCTGCGCCTAGAAATCCTGTCCATAAAAATTATGAACAGGATCGGTGACAAAGGGCAGCCCTGGCAGAGTCCAACTCTTACTGGGAATGAGTCTGACCGAGTGCTGGCAATACGAACCAAACTCTCACAACGGTCGTACAGAGACCAAATAGCTCATAACAACAAGCCTGATACCCCATACTCCCGAAGCACCTCCCACAAAAAACCATGAGGGATGCGGTCGAATGCCTTCTCCAAGTCCACAAAACACATGTAAACTGGTTGGGCAAACTCCCACGAACCCTTGAGAATTCTCAAGAGGGTAAAGAGCTGGTCCGATGTGCCACGGCCAGGACGAAAACCACATTGCTCCTCCTGAATCCGAGGTTCGACCAACGGTCGGACTCTCCTCTCCAGTACCTTGGCCTAGACCTTCCCAGGGAGGCTGAGGAGTGTGATCCCTCTAAAGTTGGAGCACACCCTCCGGTCCCCTTTTTTGAAGGGAGGAACCACCACCCCGGTTTAACATGCCAAAGGCACTGCCCCCGACCTCCACGCAGTGTTTCAGAGGTGTGTCACGAGTATATATTCATATATTCATACAGAGGCGAGTATATATTCATACTTGCTATTAAATTTTGTGTGTATATGTGAGTTTTATACGAATAAAAATACAAATACTTTATTGCCTGTCTCTGGAATTTCCCGATTGTAGAACTAATAACAGCTTATCTTATCTTTATTATCCACAAATACACAAATTTGTGTCTGGTTTCACCATTAAAAAAACACAATGGGACATATCATTTTAAAAATAAAACAATACAATATCAGCTGATGGCTGATAAGATAAGATAAGATAAGCCTTTATTAGTCCCACAATGGGGAAATTCCAGGATTGCAACAGCACAGGGATAGCAACACTCAGAGCAACAATCAGAAGGCAAGAAAAAACAACATCTAGTAAACATATGTCCATATTACTATAAGTGTATATACAGTATATACGTAGATGCTTCATTTCATGTAAACAAGTTTCATTGCATCTATACACACTGAATATACACACAAATTGAATAATTTACAGATCAATAAAAAGAAATTGTAGTTAAAAAAAAATCTGCTTGCTGTACAAAACTTTGCATCACCATCTGTCACGAGGCACAATCCCAGTATTGATTATTGTTAGGAATTTTATGTAGGGCCCATCACTAAGGAGACTGAAAATGACTCTGTACAACTTTGTAATGACAAAATGATGAGAACTTAGGAAACTTATTCTATTCTTAAGTACAGTCATCCCAACTGCTCTAAGAGTCTACTGGTGCATCTTAGTAAATTAGAATATTGTGGAAAATGTTAATGCATTTTGCAATATATTCAAAAGTTAAACATTAATTTAATATTGATTACATATACTGGAATATTGCAAGTTATTTTTTATCCTAATTTTGATGATCATGGTTCTCTTTTTCATGTTCTTCAGAACAGAAACCTGCTGTAAACCACTTCTTCAACCGAGTCTGGCCAGTTGATTGCAACTTTTGTTAATTTTAACCTTTCCTGCATAAATAATAATAAAGTATAGCTGTTTACAGCGGGGAAAATAAGAATTAAATACACTAACATTTTTCTCATTAAACACATTTCTGATGGAGCCATTGACCTGAAATTTTCACCACTTATCAGTAACAACCCAAGTAATCCATACATACAAAGAAATCAAGGCAACTGTGTTCACAAAGCAAGTTATATTTAATGAAATGCAATGACATAGGATATAAGTATTGAACACATGAAGAAAAAAGAGGTGCAAAAAGGCACAGAAAGCCAAGAAACCTGCTGAAATCCATCAGAATTTAGGAAGCCATCCCATCCCACATCAGTGCAAATTAATTTCAGCCAGATAAGTCCTGACTGATAGTCTTTAAAATGGTCTGTGAATATTAGATCGTCACGCTACAAAGAACTCAGGATGCGTAGAAGCAAAGAGCTCTCCCTAGACCTGCCCAACCTTATTGTTGGAAAACAAAATGATGGCATTGTTTCCAGGTGCATTTCTAAACTGCTGAATGTTCCAGTGAGCACTGTTGGTGCCATCATTCAGAAGTGGAAAGAACATAATTTTGCCACAAAATGGCCACGACCAGGAGCTCCTCGCAAGATTTGTGACAGAGGAGTCAAAAGAATTATCAGAAGAGTTATCCAAGAGCCAAAGAGCACTTGTGGAGAGCTCCATAAAGACCTGGAGTTAACAAGTACTGCTGTTTCAAAGAAAACAATAAGTAATGCACTCAACCGACATGGCCTCTATGCCCGCTCACCTCGCATGACTCCATTGATGAAGAAGAAGCATGTTGAAGCTTGTTTAAAGTTTGCTGCACAACATTTGGGCAAGCCAGTAAACTACTGGGAGAACATAGTCTGGTCAGATGAGACCACAATTAAACTTTTTGGATGCCACAACACACAACATGTTTGGAGGAGAAATTGCAATGCACATCCCATCATGGCGTGGGGGTGTTTTTCTGCACATGGTACAGGCAGACTTCATATAATTGAAGGAAAGATGAATGGACAAATGTACAGAGACATCCTTGATAAGAACCTGTTGACGTCTGCCAAGATGCTGATGATGAAACAATGGTGGACATTTCAGCAAGACAATGATCCCAAACACACAGCCAAGGAAACGCTCAACTGGCTCCAGAGAAGGAAAATAAAGCTGCTAGAATGGAACAAACTGCGGAAATCTGAGGAAAAGACACCCACAGAACCTTCAAGAGTTGACAGTTTGTGTGGAAGAATGAGCTAAAATCACTCCTGAGCAATGCCTGCACCTAGTTTCACCATACAAGAGGTGTCTGGAAGCTGTTATTACCAACAAAGGCTTTTCTACTAAATATTAAATGAATTTCGCCAAGTGTGTTCAATACTTATTCCCTGTGTCATTTCACTTTACTAAATATAACTTGTTTTGTGAACACAGCTGCCTTGATTTCTTTGTATGTGTGGATTACTTGGGTTGTTACTGATACCTGGTGAAGATCTCTGGTCAATGGTTTATTTTCCCTGCTGTAAAGAAATATTGATGTGATTTACTGAGATATATTAGTATGTCATTACACTGAGACGATGACCTCACACTGCTGAAATATGGGAAACACTGATATATCATGGAAAACAATATTTTTAATCAAAGTCTGATTTAAATATATAAATAAATCCAACATAAGTATGACAACCTAACAAGTTCAGACAGCTGAGGTCTGTTTGATGGAGGACAACAGAAGCAAATTAATCACTGATAAAAAAAAAAAATGAACAGTAACTGAGTAAACAGCATTACTAGAGCATCTGTGTAACTTACAAGTTTTTTGCAACACAATTAAAAAAGAAAATGATTTATTCAGTTTTGATCATGTGCACAGTGAAACACTTGGAGTCTTTTTGTTCATTTGATTTTCATGATCATGGTTATATTTTGTACCAACCTTAACACCTTCATGACTATTCCTACCAAACAAAATTACTGCCTTTATTACAAAGCCTGTTGGAATGAATAAAGCCATGACAGACCTCTCAGTTATAATAAAAAGACACAGAATCATTCTCCAAAATGTAAAATGATTCTGCCTGGTTGAGTCTTACTGTAGTCAATTTTCCGGACAGAAACATTCAAAAAGTTAATCTGACTCACATTAATGTGCCCCAACATGCATTAACATCATGTTAGTGTCTTAACATGAAATGTTAGCTTACTTAACCATTAACATCATGGCAGACACCGTGCATAAAAGGTGAGTTTATGATACATCTTTCCAGTTTTTCCTACCAGTGAGCAGCTGTTGCTGAGACTTTTTATCTTTGCAAAATTACATGAACAGCCAAGCGACTGAATATTATTGAAATATTATCAATGTGACTTCCCTCTGATTTTATAGCTTACCTTTATGAATTTGTGAATCGAAGCACCATTGCATGCAGCTGCTCTGTTTTCAAATATGACCGCTGGCTACTGAATGTGTGCGTGCATTTGTGAGGTCCGATGGGACAGCGTAACCATAAGCAAACATTCCGCCCAAGGGAACTGCAGCTCTGGCTGGTGTAGTTGATAAAGTGGCAAAGATTGTGCCAAGGGTGGCCAGGGCTACCCTTGGCCACCCCCCAGCTCTGCCATTGGTGTAGGGCCGCCACACCAAGCTGCACTGCTGAAGAAATGATTCAAAGTCGGTCAGTTCTCGAAGGCTCTCTACTGGCCTGAGGCTGTAAGTATTTGTCTGCCTTGTCTGCTGGCACAGCGCTTCTGACTATTAGGAATTTCATTTTATTAATTTAAAAAAATGAGGGCTTGCAGCTGTGGCCCCCAGCAGAAGCCGTGATGTGGTCCCACAACACTCCTATTTTCTTCCATTTTTATGATTTCATGGCATTTGGGTTTCAGTTTGCTAGTGTTAGGCTCCATCTCAACAGAAAACCACAGCTCAGTTTTCCTGTAGTGACTTCCCTTTTTGGTTTGATTTAGTGTTTAACGATAAAGGGGTAAAAATTGTGAAACTGATTTAAGTACATATATAGAGTAGTACAAATTAAGGTTACTCTAAGGGAATACTACGCACCATCTGTATAGCAACATGCAAAATATTGTACAGTAGATATTTTGCAAAATTTGCCCCAAGGTAAAGAAAATTATTTACTTCTTTTCTACTTTTCATTAGAAAACATAGGTGCATCAAAAAAATAAGAGTCACTGTTCTGGATAGCTGTTGTGTCAGCAGTCTTGACCATGATTGTGGTTGTATGTACTGAACCAGACCAAGAGGTACATGCTATTTATACCATTTGAATAATAATTCAGTTAAGCTTGAAATGAATGTTCTTATAATTTGAAATATTGGAGTTATGGTTTTCACTGGCTAGCTGCCATAATCATTAAAATCCAAACAACAAATGTCTTAAATAATTTACTTTTGGTGTAAAGAATATAGAATATACTGTATGAACATTAGCCTTTATAAACGTTTTCATAATTTTCAGGGTTTTTTTTTGGGGGGGGGGGGGTTTGTACACCAGTATTTATTACTTTGTCATGTCAACCTGATGACTTATTTTTTGAGTTCATTGGAATGTCCAGCTACATAAAGCAGGGAAAATAAGTATTGAACACGTCAACATTTTTGTCATTAAACATATTTCTGATGGAGCCACTGACCTGAGATTTTCACCAGGTATCAGTAACAACCCAACTAATCCATACATACAAAAAAATCAAGGCAACTGTTTTCACAAAACAAGTTATATTTAATAAAGTGGAATGACAAAGGGAATAAGTATTGAACACACTTGGTGAAATGTATTTAGTAGAAAAGCCTTCGTTGCTTAATAACAGCTTCCAGGGGCTTCCTGTATGGAGAAACTAAGTGCAGGTATTGCTCAGGAGTGATTTAACTCATTCTTCCAAACAAACTGTCTTCAAATCTTGAAGGTTCCGTGGGTGCCTTCTATGAACTCTGATCTTCAGGTCGTTCCATAGATTTTCAATTGGATTTGGGTCAGGTGACTGACTGGGCCATTCTAGCAGCTTTATTTTCCTTCTCTGGAGCCACTTCAAAGTTTTCTTGGCTGTGTGTTTGGGATCATCGTCTTGCTAAAATGCCCACCCTCGTTTCATCTTCAGCATCTTGGCAGTTGGCAACAGGTTCTTATCAAGGATGTCTCTGTACATTTGTACATTTATCTTTCCTTCGATTATATAAAGTCTGCCTGTATCATGTGCAGAAAAACACCCCCACACCATGATGGGATGTGCATTGCAATTTCTCCTCCAAACATGCTGGGTGTTGTGGCATCCAAAAAGTTTAACTTTGGTCTCATCTGACCAGACTATATTCTCCCAGTATTTTACTGGCTTACCCAAATGTTGTGCTGCAAACTCTAAATGAACCCCATCATGATTTTTCTTCAGCAATGGAGTCTTGCAAGGTGAGTGGGCATAGAGCCCTTGTCAGTTGAGTGCATTACTTATTGTTTTATTTGAAACAGAAGTACCTGCTAACTCCAGGTCTTTATGGAGCTCTCCACAAGTGGTCTGTGGCTCCTGGGTAACTCTTCTGATAATTCATTTGACTCTAGTGGAAAAAGGGGCTTCTGCGCTTCCTCCCCAATCATCTGAAGCTCGAGCAGGTGCCTTTAAGCTCAAGGACATCAAACTCATTAAGAAAATGAGTCTGTCTGTGTCTTCTTCAGAGTCAGACATCTGAAGAAGACAGAGTGTGGAAACATCAGTCTGTGGACCAATAAAGGCTGTAAATTGGACAGTGTGCTTCAGACTCTCTTTTCTTAATGAATTCTTTTGACTCATCTGTCAGGAATCTTGTGAGGAGCTCCTGGTCGTGGCAAGTTTATGGTAAAATTATGTTCATTCCACTTCCAAATGATGGTTCCAACAGTGCTCACTGGAACATTCAGCAGTTTAGAAATGCACCTGTAATCAATGCCATCATTATGTTTTGCAACAATAAGGTTGCAAAGGCCCAGATAGAGCTCTTTGCTTCTACCCATCATGAGTTCTTTGTGGTGTGACAATGTGACATTCACAGACCTTTTTATAAGCAGTCAGGACTTAATCAGCTGAAATTAATTTGGACTGGTGGGGGATGGGATGACTTCTTAAATTCTGATGGAATTCAGCTGGTTTCTTGGCTTTCTGTGCCTTTTTGCACCTCTTTTTCTTCATGTGTTCAATACTTATTCTCTGTGTCATTCCACTTTATTACATATAGCTTGCTTTGTGAACACAGTTGCCTTGATTTCTTTGTATTTATGGATTACGTGGGTTGTTACTGATATCTGATGAAAATCTCAGGTCAATGGCCCCATCAGAAATATGTTTAATGAGAAAAATGTTGATGTGTTCAATACTTACAGTATTCTCCCCACTGTATATAAATTGTCATATATTTTTTAGAAATATACACACACAACCTCTTTAACTTATTTCATTGTACTCCATTTTTTTCAAAGTAATGGTGACATACATTTAACCCTTTGACATATCAGATGAGCCATCAGCGGGCGAGTCCATGTACAAGATGAAATCAGATCATATCTGACATTCAAATGCCTCCGCTAGCGCTCCATGCACCAGTCAGTGTGGGAGTGAAACTACTCATGAGCCATTGATTACCCCGTGGGTGTGCTAACAACCAGTTTTTGCATCACAAAATGCACCTAATAACCCTTTACTGCTACAGTGACACAGAATGAAACAGTAAAAAAGGAGCACAGAAGAATAAACTTCAGTCTCTGCCTGTTTTAACTCAGATGCAGTGACCGCATTGACTTTGCTTATTTAATGTTCTTCATTAAAACTTTAGAGTGGCCTCTCTTTTTTTTTCTCTCACATGCTGGTCCAGCCAGGTTATTAAAGTGCATTGTGTTATGGGACTATTTCACAGCAGACAGTTTAACACAATAGGGAAATTAATCAGTTCAGGCTTTGTGGCTTGAGCTGCCTTTTTTATGAGTAAAACATTTATGCACTATGAGTTATGACAAAATGGATGGCATAACATAGGCCTGTTAAAGGCACACCGCAGTGGATATAAATCCCCTTAAAAACAACTCAGCATTGCCTGATTTGGTATATTATGCTCTTTTTCTAGGAAAAAAAAAAAAAAAAACTTCCACTGACTTACAGTTGCTTGTGATTTTTTTTCCCCTTTTCCTCCTCCTTCAAATGCCAGGAACTATGAATATTGATATGAATATTCTTATTAGGCCCACCCACATCCCACCCATGGATGTTGACACACGGCCTCTCCTTCAGGACCACAGCACACAGACGTCTGGAGGCTGCCAAATCTGACCAGGAAACAATAGTACTGGAAAATTTAATGTTAAAAAATTTACAATACAATGCTGATGTGACAGCAGAGGGTCCAAACAACCACTCGGCACATGCAGAGCACACGAGCGCCACAGCAAAGTGGCTGCCTGTCCTCTGCAGGGACACAAGCTACACACAGCTGCCCAAAAGCACACTGTGAGTGTTGTTGCTCGCATGCCGATAATAGTTAATACCTAAAGCTTTGAAAGTCAACACCACCATGACTGTTTAGAGAAACGACTGCACGTAAGACAGCGGAGAGCCATCTCCAGAGGCCGGAGCTCCTCTCAGCAAGCGCCAAACAACATTCATTCCACACATCTCTACGTGATGTCAACACACTCCAACGGTATTTTACTTTGCTGTGCTGCATCTGGGCAAAACTGTCAGAAGAGCACGTCTGATTACATCTCTTTTCTCCTCCTGTCTTAAATGTGCAGCAGCCGTCTCTCAAAAAAGCCTGGACAAACAAATCAACATGTGTAACATCTAAATATAGCCAATATTTTTCTAGCACATTGGCTATTTTTACAGGTGTGTCACTTTAAGAGAACTGCAAGCATAGCTACACATTTGTGTATCAAAGAAGAGGGTCAGTTTAACAGACTTGCTAGTTTGAGGCAGGAGAGAAAAGGATTAAATGTCAAACAGGAAATAGAAGGATATACGTAGTCCTATCAATGTTAAGTGACTTACTTTTTTTAAAAGGGATCATTTCCAAACTATAGCAATTCTTAACGTTAAAAATAGTAGAATGATTATTTTTTAAAACTTTTCCTTGAAAGATTCACTCCCTGTAGAAAGGATGCACTGCTTTTAAATCCCATTAATCTCCCTGTCATGTACCATCTGAATTATGTTTTGAAACTCTATACATAAGATTTGATGTTACTGTTCTTCATAATTTTCAGTTGTTAATTAGCACAACAAAGGGCCCTGTATTCCCTGATGACACTCCTTTTCAGTAAGAACAAAACAAACATTATCTTGGTTCAATAAACTTAATTTGTGCTGTATTTTGAGAATTCAAGGCCCAGATTCAATGACATTCAAAGCTGGACCTTTATTGTTGTGCAGTGTTATTTTCTTGAACTTTTTTCTTGTGACTTCAGGAGATGTTGATCTAATAGTGATTTTGAATGGCTCACTTCTGGTTCAACCTCTATTTTCAAAGAGTTGATTTGACATGGCTCGCTGATAGAGCATCCGCCCCACAACCGGGAAGTTGGGGGTTCAAGTCCTGGCTGGGTCATACCAAAGACCGTATAAAAGCCGGCACATGCCAGGTGCTGGACCTTATTTGCATGCAGTTAAAAATGTAAAGTTTATGCAAATGAGATGTACAGGCAACTCGACACACCACAGCCTGAATCTCACAGCGCCAAAGCCAAACGCATTCCATTTCACAGACAATGAATAAGAAGTGGAGAAACAACAGATATAGTGGACATGTACCATCGTACCAGATAAGCAGTAGACGATGGATGGAAGGACCTTCTTAAGGGCTGTTCAGAGTCCCTCCGAGGGGATATTGTTTGTGCTTGTGTACACGGCAATATTCAGAGCTGTTTTTCAGCCATTGCAGCTACCATTCAGCAGCCGCGTTTCACGCATGCGCAGTGAAAATAAATTTAAAAGTTTTAACAGCTGCAGTCAAAACACAAACAGAGAGCTTGGTGGTGGAGGGTTTTTGTTTTTTTTTAAACTTTTAGTAATCTGTGGATTAAATGTCTTTGATATACAGTATATTTACCATAAACTGACTGAAACAATTTCCCCCAACCCCTAACCACACCTGTAGCAGCTGCTGTTACAAGCTACGGAAAAACACAAAGCAACGGAATAAGTAGGACTATAACTTACTGCTTTGGTGTTCTGGGTGAAAAATTGACAGACGAGCCACTTCACAGTAGAAGAATGCACAACCTTTATTCCAAGGTTACATGAAAAACATGTTTTAATAGCCAAACACATGCACATCTGTTTACCCTCACCAAAACTTCCCCGTCCAGGATGGCAGGAGTTTCCTGGTGCATGTGCAGTTCACTGTGACCACTGCGTTTTTGTATGTGCGGTCAGTTTTCAGGGCCTGCATGCTCCTGGTCAGCACTCACCCTCTGCGTAGGGTTTGCACAAGAATATGTCCACTGCGCTTGCTTGCGTACCAGCATGTTTTTGCCACTATGAATTGGGCTTAAATGTGTTGCCACCAGTGAGTCTTCCCATCAATAACCCCTTGTTTGGGACTAAGCACATTATCAGGACTGGCGCACTGGTGCAATGAGGCGAAGGAACTGACATGCCACCAATAAATCCTGCCAAGCAGAGAAAAGCAGAGGTAAAGTCCAAAAACCTTTTTCCTTGTTTGAAACAAGTAGTGTCCACATACCACTATTTAAAAAAAAAAAAAAAAACTAACTTTCTATCACTGCCCTTCCTCATGTTACAGCCCTACTATGCCAAGGCCAGAATCACCTATTTACAGGGGAACCCTCATTGTCCGTTTCAACCCTCTATGGTCAAGGTGGACTAACCTATTGTCAATTTCACCATTAGGCAAGGCAGACTCACATCTATACACCCTAACCCTGTGAATCAGAGCCTCAAACTCTAACCACTGAGCCAAAGAGGATTTCCTCCAGTAGCTGTGAGCTAATATTGGAGGTGGAGCTTAGGGTCAGGAAACTGCAACATCTGTTAAGTTCTTATGGAAGGATTCATCACACTCAGCAGAATGGTTGAGTAACTATAAAGTTACTTGTGCAAATACAGCATCATGATTTGTAGTTTAATTTCAGACACCAATACCATAATCAAAATTAAATCAAACAAGAGCACTCTGAGGTGAGTGCTATATTTCCCACCTCCGATTTCCTTAAAGATCCCAGTACTTACTGATGAAGAGCAGTTTTCAACTTTTCAACATAAGTACTGTGGCAGAACCAAATTAGAGGTGAACCTGTGTGGCAAGTTTGGTGACCCTAGATGGCTTTACACATTCTATAGTAAGAGAGAATAGGGAGTGCCAACCTTGACCTTTGACCTTTTGACCCCAAACCTATAGTCAGAGGTCATGGTCTCAAAGTCAACCTGTGTACCAGGTTTGGTGACACTAACTTTACTCGTTGTACAGCAATAAGGCATAGGGAATATTAACCTTGACCTTTGACCTTTTGACCCAAAACCCATAGTCAGAGGTCAGGATTCCAAGGTGAAGCTGTATACTAGGTTTGGTGGCCCCTAGCTTTACTAGTTTTATAGTAATAGTAAATGTAGCATTTACCATTTCCCATAGTGCAACTGCAATGTTAACTTTAAACTTTGACCTTTGACCCCTTGACCCCAAACCCATAGTTAGGTCAGGGTGTAAATCATCCAAGATGTGTATTAGACACAACTACCGTATCGATTTGAAAAGCCTACATCATTTCTTTCAGTAGTTATTGTGTTTAGAAGATTTAGGGAAAATCTGACCTTTGACCTCAAGGTCATCCAATCAGAGTGAAATTGCAATATGTGCATCATCAGAGTATATCAAACCATGGTACCAAGTTTCAAAACAATCAGATCAAAATCATAGGAGGCGTTGATTTCACAAAAGTGGGACAGACGGACGGATGGACGGACTGACCCACAACATAATCGCCCACTGGTCGATGTCATTACATAGCAAAAAACACCCACTGTTTTTACAATATTCTAACTTACTGACATACATTACTAAAAAGTCCCCTAATCACTCTATAAAAGCAAGAAATCTCTGTGTATGTGTCACGATTCATAGGACATCATAGGACAGCCTATGATCTCAGGCATCATAGGATGACAAATGTGTCTTTATGATGTCATAGACCATGTGTCTTTGAACTCAGGCATCATAGGACACCTAGATAAATGTGTCTTCATGACGTCATATAGACTATGTGTCTTTGTGATTTTCACGATCCTGTCCATGAACTAGAATTCCGACGCACCTATCCCTCAACCAGTGGTCTTGAAGAAGAAAAGAAGACCCACCAGATGGACAGCAATAGAATGACGACATCTGCTGCATGTCAGAAAAGATGCCATGAAGATGAAACACCTGAGGTTCCAGCAGTACATCGCACCCGTCTGAGACAGGACACCCTTCACCAGCATAGGGTACGGCAGACTTTAAAGCACGTTTCTAGGACATCATAGGACGGCCTACGATCTCTGCCTCATCATCATAGCGCGTCCTATGAACTCAGGCATCATAGGACAACTCGCCATGACTACATGACAGCAAATGTGTAACCTTGACAAATGCCAGTCTACACTACAAATGTGTAAAATGCCAAGCAAAATCGCTGATTTTCTCCGGGTGCACTCCGGTTTCTTGGTTTCTACGGGCATGCACGGGCCTTCCTGAACAGGGTCAAAAGCCACTTTTCAGGATCGTGCCCATGAACTGGAATTACGACGCACCTATCCCTCAACCAGTGGTTTGAACGAAGAACAAGAAGACCCACCAGATGGAGAGCAATATAATGAGGAGAACTGCTGCACGTCAGAAAGGATGCCATGAACATGAAACACCTCAGGTTCCACCAGTACGCCACAGGCATGACTGTGAACAACACAGCCGTCTGAGACAGGAGGAGACCCTTCAGTGGTCTGAACGAAGAAGAAGAAGACCCACCAGATGATGTCTAAATGACGGCACATCGACAAAGCACATGACTCCCTACAAGACATATATATGGACACAGGTAAGCAACATAACACAGAACAGTAACAGGTAGGAGAAGAAGTAACAAGCAGGGACAAACAGCCCCAGATGGCAGGGCATATTTTGTGTGATTTTTATGTTTTGCTGCATACAAAAGCCATCACATGTGATTGCCACTTAGTGCTGTGTTGCTATACCAACTGTCCTGTAACTGGCAAGAATTCTGTTCCAATGTATTCCCTCTACGGGCATGCACAGGTTTCTACGGGCGTGCACGGGTATGCACTAGTGAAGTTAAAACAACAACACAATCTTGGTTGCATGGGCAGTTATCGTTGAAACAATGGAGGAAAAACTCCAGTTATCCAGCCCACAGAAATGTCTTCACCCTGGACAGAGCTCATTTTTAACATCCAAAACAGCGTTTGCATGTGAATGACAGGTGAAAACCATGTATCAAAAGCTATTTTGTAAAAACACCTGCGTGAATAAGGTCTAAAGTTGTGACTGGCAATCTCTAATTACAAGGCCTCACATAGCGTCCACTCCTCTAGAACAGAGGTGTCCAATCATGTGCCAATCATGTGCCATGGAGGGCCAAGACCCTGCAGGTTTTCTCTTCTACCCAGTCTCTTCAGCAGGTGTTTTCATTTATCAGCAATCAGTGAGAAGAAATTCAGTGAAATCTGCTGTTGAAGACACTGGTTGTGACATAAGGTCGGACCCAGGGAACACGGACACAGGCTCGAGTGTGATTCAATAGTTTTATTGTGCCAACAACTGTCACATGGGCTGAAGCGCCGTTGCTATCCGCGCTCAGACCATATTCCTCCTCAGGACGACTCTTACTTTGACAGCGTCTCAGCGGGCCTCCAGCTGCCAAGCTATATGGGACGGCTGGAGGCCAATTACCTCTCATCAGCTGAGGCGCTGTCAACTACTATAAAAGGGAGCAGTCCCGATTATCCGGGGCTGTGACCTCGCACTATTATCCACGCTCTTCTCCGGCGTGGGTAAGGCTGGAACCCCTTCGTCTGGCGCCAGCCACCCTTTCGTCATTCAGCATCGCTTGTAAGTTTGTACCCTTGTATGTTCGTTTGTGTTTTGGCCCCACGAGGCCCTGTTCCTTTGTTCCTGTCCATTATTGCCAATAACAACGCAAACTCACTGGTCAGCCCTTGGCTCTCATTTATGGCTCGCGAGAGCCATACGTAACAACAACAGGTGTATGAGTGCGTGTGTGCGGGATATAATGTGTTGCAGGAGGATGGGATGCGTCGAGGGCAAAGCGGAGCGCCGTACAGCCAGGCAACCCTAAGGGCAGAGCAAACACAGAGATTAATTGCCGGTGCACATCCAGCGGAATTAATACACAGTCTGGTGCTTACTTGCAGATGGTAAGGTGGCTGGCGTTGGCTTAAGCAGCAGGTCTCCTGCCTGGAAGACAGCGTCCTTGAGCGCGCTCGGTGCGGTGAGGAGAGAGATGGCGAGGATGAGGAAGGAAATCCGCCGCCAGAGGATCCACCTGTGCACAGGGGAGAAACTGGAGAGAAGTTGAGTGGATGATTAGCTTACATGCTAGAAGAGGAATTATCCGAGGAGCGCAGGCCGTCAGGGAGTTGGCGTGCGCTGGAGAGATGAGCGTTGATTAGCAGATGGCTCCAGACTGAGGCTCCAGGCGGAGTGGGCTATATAGCCCGAGATTGATGAGGCGCAGGTGTGCGCGCAGCTGAGGCGGGAGACAAGCGAGAGCGAGTTGTAACAGTACCCCCCCCCCCCCACCAAGCAGCGCCTCCCGGTGCTGGCTTACCTGGGTACGCCCGGTGGAACTCTGTGATGAGGCGTTTGTCCAGTACAAACGACGGGCGCACCCAAGATCTCCACTCAGGGCCATACCCCTCCCAGGCAGGCCACGACCCCGGCGGCGGGAGTCCAGGATGGAATTGACCCTCCACGCCAGGTCGCCGTCAATCATCACCGGAGGGGGTAGAGTCCTAGGAGGCGGACAGAGTGGGTTAGTCACCAGGGGTTTATTCTGGGAGACATGGAACGTTGGACAGATACGGGGGGGGGGGGGAGCCAGACGCACAGCCACTGGATTAATTACCTTGACAACGGGAAAAGGTCCAATGAAGCGCTGGGCCAGCTTCTTCTTTTCGGCCTTCAGGTTGATGTGCTGCGCGGACAACCATACCTGTTGGCCCACTTGATAGTGGGGAGCGGCTCTCCTGCAACGATTTGCTGTTTTGGAGTTGCGTGCCGCCGTGCGTAAAACCGCTTGGCGAGTCGCGGTCCAAAGGCGCCGGCAGCGCCTTAGATGAGCCTGAATAGATGGTACTGCCACCTCACCCTCCTCTTCAGGGAACAGCGGAGGGTCGTAGCCCAGAGACGCCCGGAAGGGAGACATCCCGATGGCCGATGACAGGGGTGAATTATGGGCATATTCTATCCAGGGCAGATGGGCGCTCCAGGAGGAAGGACTGGAGGCAGTGACGCAGCGTAGCGCGGCTTCCAGCTCCTGATTCGTGCGTTCGCACTGGCCGTTGGACTTGGGGTGGTGACCGGATGACAAACTCACCGTAGCCCCCAAGGCGTTGCTGAAGCACCTCCAGACCCCTGGACACGAACTGGGGCCCCCGGTCAGAGACGATATCCACCGGAATCCTGTGTATCCTTACGACGTGCTGGACCAACAATTCTTCCGTCTCCCGTGTCATAGGGAGGCCGTAGAGCGGCACGAAGTGGGCGGCCTTCAAGAACCGGTCCACAATGGTCAGGATGGTGTTGAAGGAGCTAGATGTCGGGAGACCGGTGACAAAATCCAAGGCTACGTGGGACCAGGGCCTTCCGGGGACCGGCAGGGGATGGAGGAGCCCCCGCTGGAGGAGAGGTCGAAGTCTTACCAGTAGCACACTGGGGGCAGGCGCGGACGTAATTGGCAACGTCGTCCCGGAGGCCCGGCCACCAGAAAGACCTCTGGAGGAGCTCCACCAGCCGAGAGATCCCAGGGTGACAGGCGAGCTTAGAGGTATGGGCCCAGTGGATGACATCACCCCGGACAGATGATGGCACAAACAACTTCCCCGCTGGACCACCGCCGGGGCCCGGTTCGGCCTCCTGCGCCCTTTGGACCTTGTCCTTGATTGACCATGAGACAGCGCCCACGATGCACGAGGCCGGCAGGATGGTGTGTTCCTGTTCTTCAGGGGCCTCCGGGACAAACTGCCTGGACAGCGCATCTGGCTTGGCGTTCTTAGAGCCGGGGCGGTAGATGATGGTGAACCTGAAGCGGCAAAAGAACAGGGACCAGCGCGCCTGGCGGGCATTCAGGTGCTTGGCCGTTCTCAGGTACTCCAGGTTCTTGTGATCTGTCCAGACCACAAAAGGTTGTGCTACCCCCTCCAGCCAGTGACGCCACTCCTGCAGCGCGAGCTTCACCACTAGGAGTTCTCTTTCGCCGACGTCGTAGTTCCTCTCCGCAGCAGACAGGCGCCGGGAGAAGAAGGCGCAGGGGCGGACCACCCCATCCACCGGAGAGCGCTGAGACAGCACCGCCCCCACCCCCGTGTCGGAGGCGTCCACCTCGACGAGGCACTGTAGCGCGGGGTTCACCTGAGTCAGGACCCGGGAGGAGGAGAACTCCATCTTCAGTGCCGCGAAGGCTGATGCAGCCTCCTCTGTCCACCGGAGCGGCACCTTGGGGGTGGTGAGGCGGGACAGGGGAGAAGCGATGGAGCTGTATTTGGGGACAAAGCGGCGGTATAAGTTGGCAAATCCCTGGAACTGCTGGACCTGTTTCCTGGACGGGGGGGGGGGGGCACTCGACTACAGCCTTGACCTTGGCAGGATCAGGGATGAGCTGATTGTGAGAAACAATAAAGCCCAAGAAGGAAGTCTTGTCAGCGTGAAACTCGCACTTCTCCACCTTCAAGTAGAGCCTGTTCTCCAGGAGACGTTGGAGGACCTGTCTCACGTGGACCTGATGCTCCTCCCGAGACCGGGAGAAGATCAGGATGTCATCCAGGTAGACGAAGACGAAAACCCCCAGGAAGTCACGAAGGACGTCGTTAATCAGCCGCTGGAAGACCACCGGAGCGTTGGTGAGCCCAAACGGCATGACAAGGTACTCAAAATGGCCGTTGGGCGTCCGGAACCCCGTCTTCCACTCATCGCCCTCCAGCTTCGTAAACCAGGAAGCCCCCTGGAGAGAGTCGAAGGCGGAGTCCATCAGTGGCAGCGTGTATTTGTCCTTGATCGTGATGTCATTTAGGGCCCGAAAATCGATGCATGGCCGAAGGGAACCATCCTTCTTATTGACGAAAAAAAACCCTGCTCCGACTGGGGACGAGGAGGGACGAATGATGCCAGTGCTGAGCGACTCCTTTATGTAGGTGTCCATGGCCTCCCGCTCCGGAGCCGACAAGCTGTACAGGCGACTAGACGGTAAGGGCGCCCCTGGGTGGAGGTTTATGGTGCAGTCATATGGGCGGTGGTGGTGGTGGGGGGGGCAGCGCTTTGGACTTTCTGAAAACAGTCCCGAGATTATGGAACTCCGGAGGCACCTTGGAGAGGTCTGGAGGGGGGGAGTCGGAGGAGGAGAGAGCAAGCAAAGGGGCGCAGGCAGTGGACTGGAGACAGGCACCCAAATAAAAGAAGCTCCAGGAGAGGACACTTCCAGATCGCCAGTCGAAGGCCGGGTTGTGGAGGCACAGCCAGGGGTAACCCAGAATGACGGGGGCAGCCGAGGTGGGCAGTACAAATAGTCTGAGGTCCTCCCGGTGATTCACAGAAATGATGACGGGGACTGGGACTGTCCGGTGTGTTACCCTCTTCAGGGGTGTCTTAGAGAGGGTGGCAAGTTTGAGAGGAGCCGGCAAAGCTTAGCAGGGGATGCCCAGGCGGGTTTCCAGGCTCTTAGAAATAAAGCTCCGTTCCGCCCCCGAGTCCACCAGTGCGGGAGTGAGGTGTTCAGTGGGGTTGTGACAGAACCTGATTGGCAGAAGGCATTTTGATAGGGAGTTAGACTGGGACGAGTCTGCAAGGCCCCCTACAGCCACTCGCGGACTCCCCCTTTTGGCTTAATCGGGCAAGATTCCACGGGGTACTGGTCGTCTCCGCAGTAAATGCAGAGGCCCAGCTCCCGGCGGCGCTGTTTCTCCGCCAGCGGAAGCTTGGCCCGCCCAATCAGCATCGCCTCCGGCTCGTCAGCGGACTGTGGCGCGGGCAACGCCAGGAGGCAAGGTTGAGAGGTACGGGAGGACGCTCCGCTCGAGTGGCTGAACGACTTCCGCTCGGCAGCCAAGAGAAGAAAAAGTGTTATTTTTGTGAAAGACAAACTGACACCCCTGGATGAGACATGGTGCAATGACTGTATCTAAATTTTCATCTTAATTGTAATCTATCTGTGATGATGACCCATAATTGCCCACTGGATCAAACAACTGTTGCATTTATCTACTCTGAGGTTAGTCTTCCAATGGATGATGGAAAGAAAGAGGTTTCAGCCATTGACACTTGTCCTGGAATGCATAATTAAGCTTTTCATTTTTTTTCTTAATTTTTTAATTCAATTTCTGAATTCCAAATTCTCCACCATGTAATCGTCTGCAAAAAGAAAATTCTAAATTGTGTCCTTTTTTTTTTCAATACTGTACAAAGGATTTCTATCCAACAACGAGCTTATTACACTCCATCATTGCACATAAAGACCCTTTCTCTCTCTTCCCATACATCGAGGCAAAATTGATCTAATGAACAAGGATAACA
This sequence comes from Pholidichthys leucotaenia, assembly GCA_020510985.1. Taxonomy (NCBI): domain Eukaryota; kingdom Metazoa; phylum Chordata; class Actinopteri; order Cichliformes; family Pholidichthyidae; genus Pholidichthys; species Pholidichthys leucotaenia. The sequence goes on along the minus strand of CM035848.1, from coordinate 267,185,020 downwards.
ATGACAACAACCTGAGTGTAAAAGAAATGCTGGAGATACAAAAAAGAGCACAGTTGCTGCAATTACAGCAGGGAAAAGTGGCAAAACAGCATCTCTAATTATTATCCTCCTGTCTGTCCAGCTTTCAGTGGCTTGAACAAAGGAAAAGAAATGGGTAAAAAGGAGAGAGAATCAGCTGTCTTCATTCTCCAGGCCAAACCCATTATGTCTGCTGGATCTAGAGAGGTATAACAAGCCAACTTATGCCAGTAGAGCCCAGATTTGCCACTGGACTCCCCCTAGCTCATTTCTGTGTAATACCCCATCTTCCAAGCATTTTTTAACAAGCCGGGTTCCAGCCATTGGAAGTACCAGGGGGGGCAGTTCCTTATAAAAGCACCCAGAGGACACCAAGGTGAGAGCGAAAACCCTGATGTGAATTTGGCTGGATGATTTTTATTGTTTACAGTCCCCAGTGAGCTTAAGTAAGTGAGCAGAAGCATGAAGCTGGCAGTGGAATTTCAATCTGGTGCTGCTCACAGACGTGTATACAAACATATACAAGAGGGAGCTTGGCTCAATCAAGCAGCAAAGCCCTGAAAAAAAAAAAAAAAATCAAAATTTTCCTGCGTTTGGTGGCTCACACAAAGGTAGAGAGGGTCAGCCCTCTGCATCTGGAGGGTGACATCATGCTCGTCCCTGTCTCCCTCCTCTTTGTGCTGTCCTTCATCCTGATCAAAGTCCTCCTCGCCTGCTCTCAGAGCTGTGCCAACTTTCTTGTCCGTCTTTGGTCGGGTCTCAGACTGCCTTCCAGGCAAGTGCACCTCGGGGCTATGGTGACTGCTGGCAGGTTTTAAAGAGGCTTTCCTCTCCCCGAGTTTTGTGCTTTCTTTAAATCACAGGGCTTCCATTTAAAAAAAAAAAAAGAAATCCAACTCGGCAGCTCATACCACACTGAAAACGTTCTTTTGAAAAGGACAAACTGTTAAGAGGCTGAGCCATAGTCATCTCAAGCTTATTTTTTAAAGATTCATGGGATTTGAAAGGGACATTCCATGGGATTTCTCTAGCACAATCCTGCCTTTTGGGCTGAAAGGTCAAAATCAGAAAAAAGGGATGTTTTTCTGCAGGGAGGGCGTAACTAATTCTTTGATTCTTGCTGTGTAAACATTCACTATAGATTATTATGTGTATATTTCGATCTTACGTTTCACCTCTAGTTTGGTAAATTTTCCCATTATCTATAAAAATATTGTGAAATCTAACAGGTCTGTTTCCCTCCAAATTAAAACTGAGCTTTAAACAAAATATACATTGCACATCTACAGCCAGAGGCATAGCACCACATTTTGGGCCCCGGGAACAAAAGTGTATGTTGGCGCTTTACCACATAAAAACCTCATTTAGCATTTCAGACGTTCAATACCCTTCTCCTCCCCTCCTGTAGGCTCAGGTAATTCATTTCCACATTCCATCCAGTCAGATGCCTCTGTCCACAGCAACTAAATATCCGCCAAAATTTCAATATTGGCCAATATCCACCTTGACTGATAACAGCCTATCAGCAAATAAGATATCAGCAATGCCCCATTAGTACAGGATTGATTTAGTCCTGAAATGGGTAATAGTAGCCTACTGGTGAAAATATAGAAAACAGGTCAGGTATGGTTTTTTTTATGATATAGAGTTCTTTGTGTTCCTAAAACAAAAAATCAGTAGGTGTCAGCTATCAGCTATTGGCCATCGGTGACTGGCCAATTAATTATTTGCATAGATTGGCAAGATTGGCATTGATGTTCACCCAAAATTTGACAGCCAGTGCATCCCTAGTTTCTATGACTGTACTTCAAAAGAAAAGAAAACAAAAATGTTGCAATTTTCCAGAAGCAATTCTGTCTGAGAATTCTGCTAAGCCCAATTTGAACAACTTCAGAAGGAATTTTTTTCCCAAACGCCCAGCCAGCATGTCATGTCATGTAATTTTACAATTTTTTTTTCTTTTAAATTTGCAACGTGTTCTTTGATTTCTCCAGTGCTTTCAACACCATCCAACCAGTGATCCTGAAGGACAAGCTACTGTGCGCAGGGGTGGACCAGCACCTGTCATTGTGGATCCTAGACCACCTCACAAACCGGCCACAGTTTGTGAGAACCAAGAACTGTGTGTCTGACACCATCATCTGCAGTATGGGAACCCCCCGAGGAACAGTTCTGGCTCCCTTCCTGTTCACCCTCTACACTGCTGACTTTTCACACAACACACCACACTGCCATCTACAGAAGTTCTCTGATGACTCTGCAATTGTCAGCCTCATCTCTGATGGAGATGATGCGGAGTACAGAGGGCTTATCCAGGACTTCGTGGACTGGTGCCTACAGAATTGCCTCCAGATCAATGTGGAGAAAACTAAGGAACTGGTGGTGGACTGCCACAGGCGAGGAACACCCCCCACAGCACCAGTAAACATCCAGGGAACAGAGATCGAGATGGTGATATCTTACAAGTACTTGGGTGTTCACCTGAACAATAAACTGCACTGGTCACACAACACCAACACGCTCTACAAAAAGGGACAGCACAAGCTGTTCCTCCTGAGGAGACTCAGGTCTTTTGGAGTGCAAGGGGCACTCCTGAAGACCTTCTACGATTCGGTGGTGGCATCAGCCATCACATTTGGAGTGGTCTGCTGGGACAGCGGCATCACAGCAGCTGACAGGAAGAGAATGAACAGACTGATCAAAAAAGCTAGCTCTGTTCTGGGGCGACGCCTCAACCCAGTGGAGGAGATAGGAGAGAGGAGGATGGTGGCTAAGCTGTCATCTCTGATGGAGTCCAAGTCCCACCCCATGCAGGACACGCTGAACGCACTGAGGAGCTCATTTAGCGGTAGGCTGTGCCATCCTAGGTGCACAACGAAGAGGTTCCGCAGGTCTTTCCCGCCTACGGCTGTCAGACTTTAACACCTAACCAGGGCTGCTCGTAGAGGTCGTATTTAATGTACTAAACGTAACAACTTTGCACAACAGAAATCGTCCCCTGCAATACACAACTAGAACAATAAAAATCATTATTGAGGGTGTCAACAACACTGTGATTCAAATGCAAAATATACTGTCTGGTTACATATTCATATTCTGCAAGGTAATTTAACAAACCATAATGCTGTTTATTCCATCTAGCTGCAATGCACCTGCACTGTGTATACAGCCGTGGACAAAATTGTTGGTACCCCTCTGTTAATGAAAGAAAAACCCACAATGGTCACAGAAATAACTTGAATCTGACAAAAGTGGTAATAAATAAAAATTCTACGAAAATTAACCAATGAAAATCAGACAATGCTTTTGAATTGTGGTTCAACAGAATTATTTCAAAAAACAAACTCATGAAACAGGCCTGGACAAAAATGATGGTACCCTTAACTTAATATTTTGTTGCACAACCTTTTGAGGCAATCACTGCAATTAAACGATTTCTGTAACTGTCAATGAGACTTCTGCACCTCTCAGCAGGTATTTTGGCCCACTCCTCATGAGCAAACTGCTCCAGTTGTCTCAGGGTTGAAGGGTGCCTTCTCCAGACGGCATGTTTCAGCTCCTTCCACAGATGTTCAATAGGATTTAGATCAAGGATTCAAGTTATTTCTGTGACCATTGTGGGTTTTTCTTTCATTAACAGAGGGGTACCAACAATTTTGTCCACATCTGTACACCTGTGTACAGATGTATATTCATCTACTGCTTCGGCTAACCAGGCTAACTATTGCTATTGCTCTGAGTGCTGCTATTCCTTTGCTGCTGTAATTCCCCATTGTGGGACTAATAAAGGCTTATCTTATCTTATCTTTTTTCTCCTAAATTTTCACTTTTTTCTCATAAATTTGTGATCTTTTTTTGTGAATTTGTCATTTTTTTCATATAAATTTTCCTTAGTTTTCTCGCATAAATTTGTGACTGTTTTGCATAATTTTACCTATGAAACAAGTGTGCTGAAACCTGCTCACCCATCCTAAACCCACATGGGGCCCAGTGGGTTTAAAGCAGGTAAAAACATTAACTGCTCCTCTGCACCACAGGTAAAGTCCATGTGGGCAAACACAGATGGGGCCAATATGGAACCCGTGGACAAACCCACATGGGACCCATAAGACAGTCCAGCTTGAACCTATCGTGGGGCCCACATGGGAACGCTGGCTGGAAGGGGTCATTGACTGAAAAATTTATTTTGTAGGTTTTAACTTTCTGAAAGGCATCTACACCTCGTTCCACATTATTATGCAAATGATATCTAACTCTGATTTTCCTAAATAGTTGATGCAAATGACAGTCAGTACAATTTTTAAGTCATCATCCGTTAGAGCATAATTTAAATTTTATTGAACAAACCTTCCAATGATATTTTTTTTTTTGCAAAAATAAAAAAAAAAACTCAAAATGCACTGTTCCAAATTATTATGCACAACAGAGTTTCACAATATTGTATTAGTTGTAAAGAACTGAAAATGGTCATTGTTGAATTTGTACCATTAGGAGGTCATATTTACTGAAATCAAAAGCTATTTCAATCAAAAACATCTAAACAGGCCAAGTCACACGTTAACATAGCACCTCTTCTTTGATATATTCTTCACAATTCTTGCATCCATTGAACTTGTGAGTTTTTGGAGAGTTTCTGCTTGAATTTCTTTGCAAGATTAAAGAACAGCCTCCCATAGCTGCTGTTTTGATGTGAACTGCCTCCTACCCTCGTAGATCTTTTGCTTGAGGATGCTTCAAAGGTTCTCAATAGGGTTGAGGTCAGGGGAGGATGGGTGCCACATCATGAGTTTCTCTCCTTTTATGCCCATAGCAGCCAATGACACAGAGGTATTATTTGCAGCATGAGATGGTGCATTGTCATGCATGTAAATAATTTTGCTACGGAAGACACAGTTCTTCTTTTTGTACCATGGAAGAAAGTGGTCAGTCAAAAACTCTATATACTTTGCTGAGCTAATTTTCACACCTTAAGGGACCCTAAAGGGGCCAACCAGCTCTCTCCCCACGATTCCGGCCCAAAACATGACTCCGTCACCTCCTTGCTGACATTGCAGCCTTGTTGGGACATGGTGGCTATCGACCAACCATCCACTACTCTATCCATCTGGACCATCCAGGGTTGCATGGCACTCATCAGTAAACAAGACTGTTTGAGAATTAGTCTTCATGTATTTCTGGGCCCAGTGCAACCATTCCTGCTTGTGAGCATTGGTTAGGGGTGGCCAAATAATAGGTTTAGCACAACTGCAAGGGGTTTGTGGGACTCCAGAGGCACCCGCAGCTTCAAATACTTGTTTGGTGCTTTGTAATGACATTTTCGCAGCTGCTCTTTTAATCTGATGAATTTGTTTGGCAGAAACCTTCCTCATTATGCCTTTATCTGCACAAACCCATCTGTGCTCCGAATAAGCCACAAATTTCTTCACAGTGCGATGATCATGCTTAAATTGTCATGAAATATCAAATGTTTTCATACCTTGTCCAGGCATTGCACTATTTGATGCTTTTTGGCAACAGAGAGATCCTTTTTCTTTCCCATATTGCTTGAAACCTGTGGCATGCTTAATAATGCAGAACATCCTTCTTAAGTAGTTTTCCTTTAACCTTTTGAGTATGTCTGTTGCCGAATTGTGACATAAACCCTAGTGGTCAAGAGTAGTAAATATTTTTGTCAATAAAATACTTCAGATTTCCAAGGCTATAACTTGAAAGTGGTCGGAGATAATGGCTTACTGTCAATTAGAAAGATGTAAAATATGATCCAAAGTTTCAGATAGGAATAAATTTGCGCATCTAATTTTCATAATGTTGCGGCACCTTTTTAAATTCCATAACTCAGTCAAAACTGGACTTTGAATGTATTTACACAAAGAATGGTTCAATCTTTTGACACCGTTTTTTGTACAGAGGTACCTCATCATCTTATCTTCAAAGTAAATGAACAACAAATCAGTTCAATATAAAAAAAAAAAAAACAGAAATTCCTCACCAGCTTCTAAGGGGACTCACTTGCTGCTGTGGTCGCTGCATTTTCACCCATCGTGGTCGGTATTTTGCGTTCTGTCGGCCATTTACATTCTCTACCACATCTACAAAGTCTTATGATTATCCCACATAAATTCCGCTTGTATCCCACAGCTATTTTCCACATACAAAGCCGACTAAGTGACGGTGACGATGACCAGTCGCGGCCATATTAGCTTTCTGGGCTAAAATGCTAAAAAAAGGAAAAGGAAATGAGGAGTTCTTCTTCTTTGGTGTATTACGTGTCATCCATTGTGTCCTCCAACGGATGTCTGACACCTTCTGAAACTGACCGATCAGTACAAATCAGTACAAATCCTGAATGAAGCCGATCATGTCAGAGTGAGATGACAGGTGCAGTGTGGCGCTCTGCCACTAGAGGCACGCAAATTCACAAACTCAGAGGGTTAATTGGGCTCACCTGGCAAACTAATTATGACAGGTGTCTGAGCTTGATATCAGTGATCCAAAGAGCCCTGAGACACAAGATGCTCACTTCCCTCAACCCCCCCCCCCCCCAAAACACAACCTTTATCTCATTTTTCACTCTAAAAAGCAAAATTGACTTTTCTGGATTTGCCGCATGACATCACTTACATTGTAAAACCTACCCAGTGCCGTCCCTGATACCTGCCTGTTTTTTTTCCACAATATCTTTATTGAACCTTTTTTTTTTTTTTAACAAACATGATACAAACAATCAAACACTAACACTAAAGTACTACAAAAAAAAAAAAAATGCACTAAAAACACCAACAACCACCAACAAAATCAAATCTTCAACAATGCTCCTCTGTTTAGTCTAGACAATCCAATACATAAGTATACATATTATGTTCACCAGTTTGGAATTTACAAGGTCCACACACATCATTCACCTTCTTCTTCAAGAGTTATGTTTAAATTTTTTACATAATCAATAAAAGGTCTCCATATATTCTCAAACACAATTTCCTTTGATTTTAGTATATATGTTATTCTTTCTAATGGAAGGTTTGTTAACATCTGTCTTAACCACTGAGTCACATCTGGTCTATGAGTCTTTTTCCATAATAGTGCAATACATTTTTTGGCATTAAGCAAACTGAGGTCTATGAATGTTCTTTCACTTTTATTAAAATTATGCTTTTCTGGGTACAGACCCAACAAAAACAGTTTAGGATTCAATATGATTTGTTTTGAGATTATTTTTCCAATTGTTACCCTCACCTCTTCCCAAAACATTCTTATTAATCTACATTCCCATAAACAATGAAATAGGGTTCCTTTACTTTCCATGCATTTTGTGCATGTATCTGGTATATTTTTGTTATATCTATTTAACTCCTCCGGTGTAACATACATCCGCATTAACCATTTGAAATGTATCAATTTAAGGCGTGCATTTATTGATTTGGTTTGAGCTTCTGTACAAGCCAATTCCCATTGTTCCTCTGAAATTTCAATTTGCAGATCTTCTTTCCAGTAGTTTAATCTTTTCAGTGAATTTTCACTTGAAGATAGTGTCAATGAGTTATAAAACTCTGAAATAATACCCTTTCTTTTACTATCTTTCATCATCATTTTTTCCAAGGATGAATAAATAGGTCGAGTGAGAGCTTTATTTTGATTTGATCGAATAAAGTTTCTAAGTTGAAGATATTTAAAAAAATGTGTTCTATTGAGATTAAATTTGATCCTCAGCTCTTCAAAAGACATTATGTTGTCTGCACATGGCAAATATAAATCCTGAATCTTTTGTATCCCTTTTAAATTCCATACTTTAAATACAGCGTCCGCTCTCCCTGGTTTAAAATATTGATTACCCCATATTGGACTAAATTGTGACAATAACTGTGGTTCTTTTAAATAGTTTTTAGCTTCACACCATATTTTGATCATATGCTTTACAAATGGATTTTTAACTTGTTTTTGTAATTTTTTTGCCGAATCTGAGTATATGAATATGGGAAGAGGTAAAGGTAAATTGTATGATTCCATTTCAGTCCAGTGAGGGAGATCATTTGATGAAAAATAATATGTCATAGACCTCAGTTGTGCCGACCAATAATACAACATAAAATTTGGACATTTCAGACCTCCACGATCAAATGGTAAATATAATAAAGACAAACGTAATCTAGCCCTCCTGTTGTTCCATATAAATTCCACTAACTTTTTTTTTATTCTTGAGAATAGATCTAAAGGTGGTGATAAGGGAATGTATTGAAATAAATAAAGTATTTTAGGTAAAATATTACTTTTAAGTATATTGATTCTCCCGATCATCGACATTGGTAGTGACATCCATCTCTGAGTTAACTCACTGATATCTGACATTAAGGCTTCATAGTTGACACTGGCGACTGATTCTAGCTTAGGCATAATTTGGATTCCTAAATATTTAAACTGATTTACAACATTGAATTGATTTACCTCAGGGGCTGGGTAATTTCTCTGGGTCTCATTTAGCATTAATATTGAAGATTTAGTTTTATTTATTTTATATCCTGATATTTCCCCGAAATTCTTTATTAAATTCAACAAGGTTGGAATTGATTTTTTTAGATTCGACATAAACAAAATTATATCATCGGCGTACAGGGAGATTTTATGTTCTGTTGGTCCAACTTTAATTCCATATATTTGTGAATGTAAACGTATCGCTATCGCTAAAGGTTCAATTGCCATAGTAAACAGTAAAGGTGAAAGTGGACAGCCTTGTCGACATCCTCTATTGATTTTTATTGGTTTTGAAATATTGTTATTTGTTAGGATTTCTGCTGTAGCATTATTGTATATTATTTGAACCCATTTTATGAAATTATTTCCAAGTCCAAACCTTTGTAGGACTTCAAAAAGAAAGGGCCATTCAACTCTATCAAAGGCCTTTTCGGCGTCCAATGATAGGAGAGCTGTATCCGGTGCTTCTTTATTAAAATAAATAATATTAAATAGTCTTCTTACATTATGGAAGCCTTGTCTACCCTTTATAAAGCCATTCTGTTCTCGATTAATAATATTTGGTAAAATTTCTTGTATTCGTCTTGCTAAAATTTTACAGATTATCTTAAGGTCGGCGTTTAATAGACTTATTGGTCTCATATTTTCACATTTATTAGAGGGCTTACCTGGTTTTGGCAGCAGTATAATTAAGGCATTATTTATGTATGATGGTAAATTATTATTTTGAAATGCTTCTAAAACCATTTCCAAAAAAGGTTTTATTAATTTATTCTTAAATTTTTTATAAAGGTCAACTGGAAGACCATCTGGTCCTGCACTTTTTCCTGATTTCATATTATCAATGGCTAGCCCAACTTCTTCTTGACTAATTTTAGACTCCAATATCTCCCTGTTTTCATTTGGAATACACGGTATAGATAGTTCGTTCAAAAACCCATTTAGTTTTGTTAAATCAGGTTCATTTTTGGTATCATATAATTTTTCATAGTAATCTCTAAAGGCTCTATTAATTTCTAAAGGATCTATAACTACCTGTCCATTACTTATAATACTGGTAATTGGTGTTTTAATTTCCAATTGTTTAATCTGCCATGCTAATAATTTTCCTGATTTTTCACCTTGTTCATAAAAAGATTGTTTCAATCTTAGAAGACTCGAGGCAGCTCTATTCGCTGATTTTTTGTCGTATTCAGCTCTCAAAATCAGTAATTCATTCTCCAACCTTGGGTCACTTCCTGCATACACTTTTTCCTGAAGATTTTTTATTTTATGTTCCAATTTAGCTCTCTCCTCTCGAGTCTTCTTAGATTTTGATCCTGTATAACTAATAATATGTCCCCTAATAAAAGCTTTGAAAGCCTCCCACTTTACACATGCTGATGTTTGTGTAGTATTGATGTCAAAGAACTCGTCTATCTGTTTTTCTATATACTTGACAAATTCCTCATCCTGAAGCCATTTATGCTGAAATTGCCATCTACCTGATTCCTTTGTCAATTTTTTATCTACATATATTAGACAACAGGGTGCATGATCAGAGATCACGATGTTATCATAAAAGCAGTTTTGAATCTTGGACGTTAATTCTGTGGAAATCAAAAAATAATCAATACGTGAGAATGTCTTGTAGGTACTGGAATAACAAGAATAGGCTTTAACTTGTGGTTTCATTTCTCTCCATATATCTAACAATCTCAATTCTTTCATAAAATGATTAATAGTCATCCTACATCCAATGTGCGTACAATCCAGTCCTGTTGATCTATCCACACCTGGATTCAATGTACAATTAAAATCCCCTGCTATTATATGTTGCCCTGTAAGTGATGATAAGATGAGAAATAAATTAGCAAAGAACTTCTGATCATCTATATTGGGACCATATAAGTTCACAAGATTTATATTTTCTAATAGCAAAGAACCTTGAATGATTACATATCTTCCAAATTTGTCTCCAATTACATTTTTCACTTGAAAAGGAACTGATTTATGTATGAGAGTCATAACTCCCCTGGCTCGGGATGAAAATGAAGAGGTGAATACACTTCCCTGCCATCTACTCCTAATTCTTTTAACATCCTCCTCTATCAGATGAGTTTCTTGTAAAAACACAATTCTTGAACCCATGTCCTTTATTTTATTCATAACTTGTTTAAGTTTTTTTAAATTTTGTAGACCTCTGCAATTCCATGAAGTTAAATTAAGATTAACACTTTGGTCCATGATCAATAGAGAGTTTGGGATTACCTTGCAGTGTAAACATGCTCATACAGAGAAGCAAAAACATGAGTGGTTGAACATTCATCCTACAAACTACACACAAACAAATTCCCCCTTCCCACACTTGTGGCAAACCCCCCAAAATCAAAAGAAAAATTCTGTCTCCCGATATAGCCATCGACCGTTCCACACCCACGGGGAACAGCCTAAGCCACTCCTTCTTCATCCTCCCAATCACCCTAACTCTACTGCTTTTAATGACGTAACATTAACTCTCCTCTGTAGTTTTCCAACTTAACTCCAAAATTTTTAACAACTTTGTACATCATAGTTTTTTTTTTGTTTGTTTGTTTTGTTTTTGTTTTGTTTTTTTTAATATATAATACAATCTATATTTTGTAAACTTACTATTTACTTCAAGTCAGTCAGATGCCTGTGCAAATGCTTAATTATTCTACCTTATATTTTGTTCATGCTTAGCTCCCACCAGTCTCTTCTTCTTCTTTGATCTTCTTGATGAACTCCTGCGCCTCCTCTGGGGTCTTGAAGATGTGGGTTCTGCCCTCATACGTGGTCAGCAGTCTCGCAGGATAGATTACACCATGACGAATCCCAAGGTTGCGCAGCTCCTTACGTACGGGATCAAACTGCTTCCTCAATTGCTGGATTCCTGTGGCCAAATCTGGGTAGAACCGCACCTGCTGGTCCTGGTGTTTAATCTCTCCTTTAGCACGTGCAGCGTTGAAGATCTTCATCCTGTCTCTGTTGCTAAGAAACTTCATAATTAAGGTCCTCGGCGGTCCCTTATCTCTCCGTGGGCCAATACGATGTGCTTTTTCCAGAACCACTGCTGATTGCAACTCCTCGCTGCCCAGCACCTCCGGAATCCACTTTTCCAGAAAGGAACATACGTCCCGACCTTCTGATTCCTCTGGAAGACCCACCAGCCTCAAATTATTCTGTCTCGACCGAGATTCCAAATCCAAAATATTATCTTCCAGAGATTTATTTTTTTTTTCCAAAGTGCGCACCTTTAATTGAAGACGGGTGACGTCATCTTCAGCACTAGCGAGACGGAGCTCCATCTGCGCCGTTTGTTCTACACAGTCACCCAATTCCTTTCTTATTCCTTCCAACGCTGTCATAATCCCATCAAATCTAGAGGAAAAGTCCGCTCTCATTGAACTCATGGCTGCCATCAGCGCATCTGCGCCATTCCCCGCAGAAATCGCAGCGTTGCCAGCCTCCTCCGCCATATATGGAGTTTTATTTGCTGCGTCACAGACCTGAAAGTCCGTTAATTTGGACTGTTTCGGCGGCTCGCTTTTTCCTTTTCCTGGTTTTCCAGCCTTAGGCTTCGCCGACATATCCTCGCCCAAATGCTGGGATACGTTCTGTCCCAAATGAGAGAGTTATTTGCCGATTTTTTTTTTCCAGGAGCAGAGCAGAGCGAGACACGTCCGTCCTACGTGGCAGCCATAACCGGAAGTCCTGATACCTGCCTGTTGCTTTATTATTGGCCAGCCTTATCCAGCAGCAAACAGGAGATGCTGTGCTCTTAAGCAAGGCAACAGCGGCACAAACTCCCAAAGGATGCACCTCGAAGAGAAACGTGGCTAAAATTTATTTTAATGGATGTTCCAGAGGATTTTGGCCCAAACTCTGTTCTGGTCATTTCACCTCAGAATCATTCATGGAAAAGATGCTGTGGACTTATGTCCTCCCAAGGCTTCAGCTGCATGGCTATATATCAATCAATCAATCAACTATGCTTTCTTCTGCCAAATCATACAAAATTATACCAGAATCCCGGTAGCTAGAGTTTATTATTATAGGTATTAGCTGGGGCGGTCTTGGCTTGTGTGACACCCTGGGCGGACCCCCCCCCCCCCCCATCTTCAATCTGAAGACTGAGCTTTCTTGTTTTCTTTGATACAAAGTTGTCAGTGACACCATTATATGAAAGTTGCTCAGCAATGGTGTGGTTAATACTGATGACTGCAAGACCAGTAAAGAGTTTCTTCATCAAACAATCATTATCAAGGTTTATAATTTAAATGTAAAAACTATAATCATAATTATCAATATTAAATCAGAACAGTTTGAAATGTTTCACTCTGCTTGTAATGAACATTGAGAATACTTATTGAACTATGTTGCAAAAAGACACTAACTTCAAAAAACTACTTTAGTGAAATAGTTTTTCTATGCAATATTTCCATTTAGGTTGTTACAGCTTACAAAGTAAAAACTTAAAAAAACACAAACAATAAAAAAGTTAATCCACTCATTTTTATTATTGGTATTTTAGTCAAATATCAGTTTTGTTTTATTAATTTTGAGTCCAACCCCATTCTGTCCACATTAGGTTCTAGAGGAGTGAATCTTTAGTGGTCTCATGATTAGATTTCGATTCAGCCATTAACAATTCAAATGTAAAATAATTCACAATGCATCCTGATGTATCTGTGTTGCATTTTCATTTAAAAAAATTACAGTACATGTATTTTCAGCATTTATTATTGCAATTTATGAAAGGAAAAAGAGACACTGTGGGACCTTGGGGGAGTCAGATTATTTAGCATCTCAGACAGAGACAGTGAATAAGCATGGGAGAACAATGTCCAGGGAGTTCCTGGGGATATTGCAGGAAGGAGTCAGGGACTTAGGGGGGTGAAGGCAGTGTAATGTAAGTCATGCTGTGTGATGAGAAAATGCCATGTAAATGTGTGAAGAGGGAGTTGGATAAAGAGGAGAGATCGTGCTGGAATGATTCAGTCTTTTCTGTGCTTGAGAGATGTGAGTGTGTAATAAATCCGCCTGTACCATAAACCTGCCTCTTTATTCACACACTCTATAACACAATAAAATAGAAATAAAAACAAAGTTTACAAAAATACAAAAACCAAGTTAAAACAAAAGCTTAAAATAAAATAGACTCTAAAAAAGCAGTTGATTTGAAACAACAGGAAGCCTGATTAACCACAAATGGTTTTTTTGCTGCTTTTTTACATATATACAGTTGTAAACATATGTAATTCAAATTTATACAGTATGAGTGCACATCATATTTCTCACACACATAGTAGATCTGATAGTTTATGGAAATAACTTAGTTTCAAGAGTGGTTGCTGTATGATTAGACATTTCTATTTATTTCATATGCGACATACAAATCATACAATACATACAATACATGCAAATCAATTTTAATATTCCACAGCTACTGGAGAATAAATTAGCTCTAAATGTGATTGAAGGCATAGAGGGGAGGAGGTGGAGAAGGGTGAGACTGTGCTGCAGATAGGGAAAGGGATATCCCACCTGTAGAGAGTGCCCATTTGCCACAAATAAGATGAGAACAATAATTATTAATCTTTTTTCTCATTCTCATGGCAGCCCCTAGTGGATGTCGCCCTGGTCAACTGCCCATGTGACCCGTATCTGAAGGCGCCACTGGGTATTAGATGTCCATTATGCTCTTTATCTAGTTACATTTTCAGCTTCTGACTTCCGTGATTTGTGTAACACCGTGAACAGTCAAACTGGTCCCTCCTGTAGTTCATGCCTCCTCACTTGTGATTGGCTTTGCCACACATGTCAATCGCAAAGCTTTCGCCCAGTCAGATTAGGGACTCATGAATAGCACTGAGGTGGGCTGAAACCCAGCGTTTACTGAGAGAGTCGACAGAGTTGCTTTCTGCATCTCATGTAAAACTACACAGAAAGGATTTTTTTGCTTATCACAGTGTATTCACGATGATGTTTAGAATTTGAAATTCCTCCACGGAAAAGGCAGTTGGTGACCCCTTTAAATGCCAACAATTCAGTCCAAATTCTCCAATGACATTTATTTATTTGACTGCTCTACTGATAATTGCTGCTACCGACTTTCATGTTTTCTGTTGCAGAACAGAAAAAAAAGGAAAAACACGCTCATAGGTGCACGGCACCACTACATAGCTGTAATCAAGGGCTCTCACACCATCATATAGCAGGTCAAATACTGCCAGGTCAACTACTCAGGCCTGGTGCACATGGGAACGTTTTCGCTTAGAACCAGAAAGAAACATCTGTATGCACACAGCACATCACAGAAGCAACCACATGTGCACACGGTCCCACCGAAGGTGCGAAAACTGGAGCTGTAGCTAACAGATGACAAGCACAAGTTTCACAAGGGACGCTGGATAATAACGATAAACACCAGATTTCACCTGCAAGAAATATTTATATTCATTTTTTTAAGTTGAAAGACTGAGGGAGTCATAAACAAATAAATAGTGCCTTGAGATGACTTTTGTTGTGATTAGGCACTAGACAAATAAAGCTAAATTGAATTAAATAAATAAATAGGCTAAATACATAAATAACCTGTATAATTGGAGACAATAAAAAAAAAATCTGACTTACTGACAGCTGGGTTGAATATTTGATAAGGAGTCCTCAGTCATAACTTTTACAAAAGCATTACAAATAGGAATGAAGTGATATGATGTAGCTGACATCACATCATTTGCACAGCAGCGCAAAACTGGATTTGAAACACTGACAGCACCACACTGATTTGGTCATCATTCAGCAAAGGCAGGCATCCTTCTTGGCTATAATTTTTATGATTATTTTTAGGCTGCATCTATTGTGTAAAGAAAGCATTTTACAGATACCATTAAGAGCCTTTTTTTTTTAACTTAATCCTAACTACAAACACATCAGGCTTAAAGTTTAATCACGGAGGTTGTATTTCTCTGTGCGAAATAAATGCTCCTTGGTGTGTGGATTGGCTGAAATCTATTGTACATCGAGGCTTTATCATGCCGTATCTCTCGCAAAATCAGCGCTGACAAAACCTCTCCACTCTGGAGGTTGGTTTCAAATCTCTACACGTTCACACCTTCAAATACCCGGCATCATATGCATGGACAGCTAAACTGGAGACAACCTTTTACGGTTTGGGGTAAAGATGGCGCCAGTGTATGGGGCTGACCGTCTGTCTCTGACAGCTTTGCTTGTTTTTATACTGTTTTTAATCATTGGCATTGAAGAAACCAAGTCCTCACTGGTGTACGGCTGCCAAACATTGTTGGATCTTAGACTTCCTGCCAAGGATCTTATTTCGTTTGATTGTGGTGGACAGAAGCCTCCGCTCCTGTCAGATATCCCGCCTTACCTGTATCGGGCCTCTGCCCCTCTCTCCAAGCGAAGGCGAAGGCCTCACCTTGGCCGTGGGAAACCAAGCGGTCGGCTGGTGAAACTGAAGGCCCAGCTGGCACATTCCTTCCCTGTTCCCCAGACTCCAGGCAGATTATATCCCCAGGTTTCTGTGTCCTGGCGTTCCCTGGATCCTGCTGATGCCTGCCTGGTTCCTGTGACTGGCCTTGGTGAGGTGATCTGGCCCCGGTGCTGCTACTCTCCCCAGCCTCGCCAGCGTGGGGTTAATCCCTGGCATCTGAAACCGCTGCGCCGCATTTCCTGTTCTGCTGAGGCCCAGGCTCCAGCTCCAGCCAGGATTGGCCTGGTAAATGCCAGATCGCTGGCAAATAAAACTTCCACCCAGAAGGATTTCATCAGCTCCCGGGAACTGGATTTCTTTTTTGTGACGGAGACCTGGCAGACTGTGGGTGAACTCTCTGCTCTGTCCGAAGTTTTACCCCCAGGTTACTGTTATTTTAATTCCCCGCGGACAACAGGACGAGGAGGAGGAACGGCAACCGTTTACAAGAATGACTTTAAATGTCAGCAGTGCTTTTTACCTTCTCCATTCTCCAGCTTTGAACTGACTTTCGTTGATGTGGGTCGCTCTAACCCGCTACTGTGTGCTGTCATATACAGACCACCCAAATACAATAAGGACTTTTTAAATGACTTTTCCAATTTCTTGGTTGGTATTGTTACAAATTATGATCGTGTTCTTATCGTTGGAGATTTTAACATACGTGTGTTGTCCTGATAAGCCGCTGGTGAAAGACTTTTTAAATATCATTGATTCTCTAAATCTGGTGCAGTCGGTGACTGGTGGCGCTACTCACAAGCACGGACACACGTTAGATCTTGTCCTCTCGTATGGCCCGTCTGTTTTTAATTTAGAAATCTGTGACACTGTATTGTCCGACCATCTGCCTGTGTTATTTGAGGCTGATCTGTCAAGCAATGCAGATAAAACTGGCGCTCCTGCTCAGTGCTGTCGGGTTTTTAACCCTTCCACTGCCGGTCGGTTTTCCGCTGCTTTTGACCAGCTCTGTGTCCCTCCCAGCTCCATCTCATCTGTGGAGGAACTCAGCTCCTGGTTTCACTCCTCCTGCCAAACCATCTTGGACTTTGTGGCTCCACTGGAAACCAAGCAGCCTCGATCCAAACCTGAGCCGTGGGTCAATGACAGAATTGGTGCAGTCAGACAGGAGTGGCACAGAGCTGAACGCAGGTGGAAAAAGGACAAACTGCAGGTGTCTTTGCAGATTTTAAAAGACCGCTGGCGTCAGTATCAAAATACTGTCAAGCAGGCAAAAAGTGAATATTTTGCTCATATTGTTTTATCACATTGTCATAATCGACGTGTTTTATTTAACACTATTGACTCTGTTCTTAATACCCCACAGACTGACTGTTTGGAGCCTCCTCTGAGTTATGCAATGATTTTATGCACTTTTTTATTGATAAGGTGGCCACCACCAGGGCTCTCATCTCAGCTCCTGCCTCTGATCCCTCTGTCTCTGTCCCTTGTTCTGCTGTTTTTAATCAGTTTGAACCCATGACTCTGTCGTTTTTAGAGGACATGGTTGGCCGCATTAAGCCTTCAGGGTCTCCCTGTGATGCTGTCCCTCCTAGACTTTTTAAAGAGGTGCTTCCCAGTATAGGTCAGTCAGTTCTCACCATCTTGAACCGCAGCCTGTCATCTGGTGTGGTTCCTGCAAGTTTTAAACATGCAGTGCAGCAGCCCTTGATTAAGAAACCTGGTCTCGATCATACCATGTTGGTAAATTTTAGCCTATTTCCAAGCTGCCATTTCTCTCAAGATTTTAGAGAAAATTGTCTATATGCAGCCGAAATGTTTTCTGGATGAACACAGTATTCTGGAGGTTTATCAGTCTGGTTTCAAAGCTCTTCATAGCACAGAGACAGCCCTGTTAAGAGTTTTTAATGATATCCTCTTACCATGTGATTCAGGTGAATATCCTGTCTTGTGTTGCTTGATTTAACTGCTGCCTTTGACACAGTGGACCATCATGTTTTAATTTCCCACTTGCAGCACCTAGTGGGCATTTGTAGCACTGCTCTCAACTGGTTTAGGTCCTATCTGGCATACAGGAGTTTTCAAGTTAGCATCTCTGGGTTTGAATCCTCTTCTGCTCCTCTGCCTTACGGGGTCCCACAGGGGTCAATTCTAGGGCCCATGCTTTTTTCTTTGTACATACTTCCGCTGGGTTCCATTTTTAAAAAGCATGGTATTGCCTTCCACCTGTATGCTGATGACTGTCAGATTTATGTCCCTCTAAAACAAAAAGCTGCCTCATCAGTAAACCCACTCCTGGCATGCATTGAAGACATCAAGTCTTGGATGGCCCTAAACTTCGTAAATTTTAATGATAAGAAGACAGAAGTGATGGTGTTTGGACGTAGTGGCCCCTGTGAGTTCCCTCCTGTAAACTTGGGCACCCTCACTCCTTACGTGAAATCCACAGTTAGGAACCTTGGTTTTATCATGGACAGTGATTTTAAATTAGACACTCAGATTTGTTCTGTGGTAAAATCCAGCTTCTTTCATTTAAGGCGTGTAGCAAAAGTTAAACCCATTCTCTCTAGACCACACCTGGAAACAGTAATCCATGCTTTTATTTAATCTCGGCTGGATTATTGTAATGCACTTTACGTTGGTGTCAGCCAGTCATCTCTTTCACGTCTGCAGCTGGTTCAAAATGCCGCTGCTTGTCTTTTAACAGGTACACGTTGAAGAGATCACATCACACCCATCTTAGCTTCACTCCACTGGCTGCCCATACATTTTAAAATTCTTTTATTTGTTTTTAAATCCTTGAACGGTCTTGCTCCACCTTACCTCTCTGAGCTTCTGCATCCCTATGCTCTCAACTGGTGCCTCAGGTCAGCTGAACAGCTGCCTCTGGGGGTGCCAAAGGCGAGGCGGAAGCTCAGAGGGGACAGAGCCTTTTCCATCATGGCACCCAGGTTATGGAATGATTTACCCCTGGACATAAGACAAGCACTTTCACTGTCCATTTTTAAAACCTGTTTTAAAACACTTTTACTCCTTGGCCTTCGACCCAGTGTGAGACATTGATTGTATTGAATGAAATGGATTTTATTTATCTATTTATTTTACCTTTTATTTTATTTTATTTTATGACTGTGGTTCTATATTGTTTTTGTGTTAGCGCCCCGCTTCCTGCTTTTATGTTTTCTTGCTGTACAGCACTTTGTGTAGCGAGTGTTGCTTTTAAAGTGCTTTATAAATAAAGTTGATTGATTGAAAAATGTTATGTGCACGACCCCTCAATTGCCCTTGTCATCCTTGGGGGCTGAAGACCTCCAATGAATAACAATAACATCATTTTAACAAGCACATGGCATCCTCTGATGTTCCTTCTTTTTTCCACATCAGGTCTATTTTCTCCACAGCGAGCATGTGGGTAGACCCACTTGACTTGTGGAGCATTTGTATAGAGGCAATAAAGAGGTAAGAAAAAACAAACGGAAATCAATAAATCAAGTAGTAGTTTATTGATTGCTCTGGAATTCATGTGACCAGTCTCAGATCATAGCAGCAGCAGGATCATTAAACATCAATATAGCAAATATATGGAAAGATGTGTAACAGAAAATGTAATCTATGGTCAAACATGTCCCTTAAAAATGCATTTCTAGAAATGTTGCATGATTATTTGGTATGTTTAAAGTTGAAGACAGAGGTTGGATTCAACTATACAGTATTTAGAGAGCAATAGAAAGAAAACTACTCATATACAGCAAAGGCATGCTGGTGAAATTATATTTGTTTAAAGGTCAAATGCAAAACTACAAGAAATGTATTCTTCTCAAAATGAAATGCAGTTTGTCAACATCATTTTGTTTTTTCAGAGGACCCATTTGAGACAAACATAGCCCTAAGAGCAGCCACAGTTATATTTTCAAGTAGTTCTCTAATATATGTGATAAATAAAATATAATTTAAAATATCAGTGAATAACTAACTGTAAATTTTGATATGCCTAATTAATACATTTAAGAAGTTGAGTCATGCTCATATAAGTTCATATGCAATAATATACAGGTAAAATAAACATTTTAGATGATCTTTTACAGTTTTTACTTGAGTTTTTGCCCTAATTTGTCTACCAATTAAGACATGGTAATTCTGTAATGTAATTTGATGTGTAATATATCACATTTTGTCATTTTTCACAGTAAATATATTTTATATATATATTTTAGTGAGAAACAATAGCCTTTGTCAGCCACTTTTTTTTTTTTTTTTAAAAAGCCAAATTTTCAAATTACACATAAAAGCAGTTTATATATCCAAAGGATGGTGCTTAGATTTTAAAACCAGGCTATAATTTTGACAAGATAAAATATTCACAAATAAAGTTTTTAATAAATAGATGTGAACTCAGTTCTGACATCAGTAGTCACATTGTTTTAGTAAAAGAACTCTCTGATGTGATGCTGCTTTAAATCATGAGCCATGCTATTATCCAGTAAAACACCCTGGGGTGATAAGGGAGAGATCTAGAATAGCTGAATGGCAAGCATGATCGCAGAGGCACAGAGGAGGAGGGCAATGGCCAATACACTGAAATAAAATGAAACAAAAGGACGTTGAGGGGAAAATATGCACCAAAGGAGGATCAAATTTAATGATTCCTGTGAGCAGAAAGTTTAAGTGGTTCCACACAGTATTCAGAAATCTGATCCAAGACTGATTTGTCAGTTAAGGGGATTAACTTCTATTATTATCCATCCATCCATCCATCCATTTTATATCGCTTTTCCGGGGGTCCGAGTCACGGAGGCAGCAGCTCAAGCAGAGAAGCCCAGACTTCCCTCTCCCCAGCCACCTGCTCCAGCTCTTCAGAGAGGATACCAAGACGTTCCAAGGACACCTGGGAGACATAGCCTCTCTCCTGGGTCTGCCCCGGGGTCTCCTCCCAGTGGAATGCGCCCGAAACACCTCAAGTGGGAAGTGTCAAGGAGGCAGCCTGATCACATGCCCAAACCACCTCAACTGGCTCCTTTCAATGTGGAGGAGCAGCGGTTCTACTCTGAGCCTCTCCAGGATGGCTGAGCTCCTCACCCTATCTCTAAGGGTGACTCCAGCAATCCTACGGAGAAAGCTCATTCCAGCCGCTTGTATCTGCAATCTCATTCTTTCAGTCATTACCCAAAGCTCATGACCATAGGTGAGGGTAGGAACGTAGATTGACTGGTAAATTGACAGTTTTGCTACCAGTACAGCATCCACATCACTGTAGAGACTGCTCCGATCCGTCTGTCAATCTCTCACTCCATTCTCCCCTCACTTGTGAATGAGACTCCTCCCTTGTGGCAGGAGCTTATCCCCAACCAGGAGAGGACAATCCACCCTTTTCTGGCTGAGGACCATGGACTTGGACTTGGAGGTGCTGATCTTCATTCCAGCCACTTCACACTCAGTAGCAAACAGTCCCAGTAAGACCTGTAGGTTATTGCTCGATGAACCCAACAGGGCAACATTATCCGCAAATGGCAGAGATGAGATCTTGTGGCCACTGAACACGACACCCTCTGTTCCTTGGCCTAGGTATTCTGTCCATAAACATTATGAACAGGATCGGTGATAAAGGGCAGCCCTGGTGGAGTCCAACTCTCACTGGAAATGAGTTCGACTGGGTGTTGGCAATACGAACCAAAATCATGCCATGGTCATATAGGGACAAGATAGCTCATAGCAACAAGCCCGATACGCCATACATCCCGCAGCAACCCCCAAAAGAAACCACAAGGGATGAAGTCGAATTATTTCTCCAAGTCCACAAAACACATGTGGACTGGTTGGGCAAACTCCCACGAACCTTCGAGGATTCTCAAGAGGATAAAGAGTTGATCTGATGTGCCATAGCCAGGATGAAAACCACATTGACCTTCCCAGGGAGGCTGAGAAGTGTGATACCCCTAAAGTTGGAACACACCCTCCAGTCCTTTTTCTTAAAAAGGGGAACCACCACCTTACATTGCCATGCCAAAGGCACTGTCCCCAACCTCCACGCAATGTTGCAGAGTTGTGTCAACCATGACAGCCCTACAACATCCAGAGCCTTGAGGTACTCAGGGTGAATCTCGTCCACCCCCAGGGCCCAGCCACCAAAGAGTTGATCACTTCAGCAACCTCAGACCCTGTGATGGAAGAATCCTCTCCCTCGTCTTCAAGCCCTGCTTCCTCTGTGGAAAGAATGTCAGTGGGATTAAGGAGATCCTTGAAACATTCCTTCCACCACCCAACAATGACATAACGCACGGCTAAGGAGACACACACGCAGGCTCAGGGTAGATTTAATAGCTTTATTGAACAACAAGAGTGTGTGGCTGCGTGTCTGTGAGATAAGAATGTATTGGTGGTGGGCGTCTGCGTCAGGCACGGGGGCAGGAAGCCGTTCAGCCAGACAACCCTAAGGGAGGAAGCAGAGGGAGAAGGGTAACGGGCACCACACCAATACAGATGACTAAGACAGTTTGCTGGCTTATTGGTTAGAGCAGGTGGCTGGCGTTAACAAGGGCGTAGCCCAGGAGACAGCAACCTGGAGCGCCTGTAGCAGCAGCGAGGAAGCAGCGGCGAGGAGACGAGGTCCGCCGCCGGGGAATCCACCTGTGCACAGGGGAGAAGGCTGGGGGAAAGAGAGGTAAGTGAAGCTTACTCAGGTTTCCTTGCTTGGAGAAGGGGGTTCCTTGCAGCAAGAGATGCCGATGAGATCAGACGGCTTCAGGCCGAAGCCCAGGGCAGAGTGAGTTAAATACCTCACCGCTGACGAGGCGCAGGTGTGCGCACAGCTGGCGCCGCTGATGAGCGGCGAGTCATGACAGTACTCCCCCCTCTAGCAGCGCCTCCTGGCGATGGTTTCTCCGGGTGCGCTCGGTGGAACTCAGCGATGAGGGACGGGTCCAACACAAACGACGAGCGCACCCATTGTCTCCATTCAGGTCCATAGCCCTCCCAGTCCACCAAATACTGCAACCCGCGACCCCGGCGCCAGGAATTCAGGATGGCGGAGACTGTCCAGGCCGGATGGCCACCTATCATCCGGGGCGCGGGCTGCGCTGCAGGTGGAGGGCAGTGGGGGTCAGAGACCACCGGTTTAACCTTGGAGACGTGGAAGGTGGGATGGATGCGGAGGGAGGGGGGAATAGCCACACGCACAGCCACCGGGTTGATGATCTTGGTAATGGGAAATGGGCCGATGAATCGTTGTGCCAGCTTCCTCCTCTCACCCTTTAAATTAACGTCCTGTGTGGACACCCAGACATGTTGGCCCATCTGGTAGGCAGGGGCAGGTCTCCTGTGCCGGTCCGCCGTGGACTTGTTGCACTCCGCCGTGCGTAAAAGCGCATTGCACGCCGTGGTCCAAAAGGAGCGGCACTGCCTGAGGTGCACCTGGACTGAGGGGACAGCCAACTCGCCCTCCTGCGCAGGGAATAGAGGTGGATCGTAGCCCAGGGATGCCTTGAAGGGGGACATCCCGGTGGCAGAAGAGCGGGAGGTGTTGTGGGCGTACTCCACCCAGGCGAGATGTGTGCTCCAGGACGCGGGCTTAGATGTAGTGACGCAGCGGAGCGCAGCCTCCAGCTCCTGATTGGTCCGCTCACACTGCCCGTTGGATTGGGGGTGATGGGCGGAGGAGAGGCTTACTTTGGCTCCCAGGGTGTTGCAGAAAGACCTCCAGACGTCCGAAGAGAACTGGGGACCCCGATCGGAGACCACGTCAACCGGTATCCCGTGCAGTCTGACCACGTGCTGGATGAGGAGGTCCGCCGTCTCCAAGGCAGACGGGAGCCCCCGTAGGGGCACAAAGTGGGCAGCCTTGGAGAAACGGTCAACGATTGTCAGGACTGTGTCGAAGTTGTTGGAGACAGGGAGACCGGTGACGAAGTCTAGGGCGATGTGCGACCAGGGCCTACCAGGGACGGGAAGGGGCTGGAGCAGACCCATGGGGGGAGCGTTACCCGACTTGCTGGTGGCGCAGACGGGGCAGGCCCGGGCGTAGCGGGCGGCGTCCTTCCGCAGTCTCGGCCACCAAAAGGACCGTTGGAGGAAGTCGATCATCCGGGAGGACCCAGGGTGGCAGGTGAGCTTCGAGGTATGGAGCCAGTGGATAACCTCCCCCCGGACAGCAGATGGCACGAAGAGCCTCCCCTCCGGTCCGCCGCCAGGGTCCGGTTCCGACTCCTGTGCCCTCCGGATATTACTCTCAATATCCCAGGAGACTGCCCCCACGACGCACGACCTGGGCAGGATGGTCTGGACCGCATCTTCTGACGCCTCAGGGGCAAATTGCCTGGAGAGGGCAACGGGCAGGCCGTTCTTGGAGCCGGGCCTGTAGGTGATGTTAAACCTGAACCTTGCGAAGAACAGGGACCAATGCGCCTGGCGGGCATTCAGACGCTTGGCAGTTCTTAAATACTCCAAGTTCTTATGGTCGGTGAGTACCACGAACGGCAAGGCGGCCCCCTCCAGCCAGTGGCGCCACTCCTGAAGCGCGAGCTTGATGGCCAATAGTTCTCTGTCTCCCACGTCGTAATTACGTTCCGCTGGGGACAAGCACCGAGAGAAGAAGGCGCAGGGCTGCTTGGCTCCGTTGGCTGGTGACCGCTGGGACAGCATCGCCCCCACCCCCGTATCCAAAGCGTCCACCTCCACGATGCACTGCAGCGCGGGGTCGACCTGGCTGAGGACCCGGGAGGAGGAAAATTCCGTTTTCAGCGCCTGGAAGGCTGCTGCGACCTCTTCAGTCCACCGGAATGGGACTTTAGGGGAGGTGAGGCGGGTCAGAGGGCCGACGATGGCTCCAAAATTAGGAACGAAGCGGCGGTAGAAATTGGCAAACCCGATGAACTGTTGCACCTGTTTCCTCGAGGTTGGCGTGGGCCAATCTACCACCGCTTTGACCTTCGCTGGGTCCGGGAGCACCTGGTCATGGGAGATGACGAACCCCAGGAAGGAAGTTGTCTTGGCGTAGAACTCACATTTCTCCGCTTTCACATATAGTCGGTTCTCCAGTAGCATCTGAAGGACCCGCCTCATGTGGATCCGGTGCTCGTCCCTGGATCTGGAGAAGATGAGAATATCGTCCAGGTAGACAAACACGAACAGGCCGATGAAATCCCGGAGGACATCATTAATGAGGCGCTGAAAGACGGCTGGAGCATTGGTCAGCCCAAACGGCATGACTAGGTATTCAAAGTGGCCGTTTGGGGTACGGAAGGCAGTCTTCCATTCATCTCCCTCCAGGATCCGGACGAGGTGGTACGCGCTGTGGAGATCCAGCTTGGTAAACCAGGTCGCCCCCTGGAGGGAGTGGAAGGCGGTGTCCATCAGGGGCAGGGTGTAGCGGTCCTTCTCCGTGATGTCATTGAGGGCACGGTAATCAATACAAGGATGAAGGGAGCCATCCTTTTTGCCCACGAAGAAGAACCCTGCGCCTAATGGTGATGATGATGGGCGGATAATCCCAGCGCTGAGCGACTCCTTCAAATATGTGTTCATCGCCTCCTTCTCTGGCGCAGACAGACTGTAGAGGCGTCCCGAGGGTAGAGGTGCCCCCTGGCGGATGTTAATGGCACAGTCATAGGGCCGGTGTGGAGGAAGAGACATCGCCTTGGACTTGCTGAAGACCGCGCCCAGGTCGTGGAACTCCGAGGGCACCAGGGTGAGATCCGGAGGCGCGTCGTCCTTAGCAGTGGGAGGAGAGGACGGGGCGCAGGCAGTGGATTGGAGACAGGTTCCCATGCAAAAGGAGCTCCAGGCAGACACCCTACCGGTCTTCCAGTCCAGGACGGGGTTGTGGAGGCGGAGCCATGGGTATCCAAGGATGACAGGTGTAGTGGAGGAAGGCAGGACGTAGAAGGTGATGTCCTCCCGGTGGTTCCCCGAGATGATAACCGGGACGGGGGGCGTCCGGTGAGTCACTTTTCCCAGAGAGACACGGGAGAGACCGACTAGGGCGAGAGGAGGATCGAGGGGGTGGCAACGGATGCCCAATCGGGTTGCCAGGCTTTGTGATATGAAGCTACCCTCTGCGCCTGAATCCACCAGTGCGTGAGTGAGATGCCCCGTGGGATTGTGGCAGAAGCGGATGGGCAGTGTCAAATGTGTGAGGGGAGTTAACCGATTAGCGTCCGTGAGGCCCCCTACAGTGACTCGTGGACTTCCCCGTTTGGTTTCTCCGGACAATGCTCCACCGTGTGCTGGCCGCCCCCGCAATACATGCAGAGGCCCAACTCACGGCGACGTTGTTTCTCCGCTAGGGGGAGCTTTGTCCGGCCCG
The DNA here is from genome assembly GCA_020510985.1 of Pholidichthys leucotaenia. Taxonomy (NCBI): domain Eukaryota; kingdom Metazoa; phylum Chordata; class Actinopteri; order Cichliformes; family Pholidichthyidae; genus Pholidichthys; species Pholidichthys leucotaenia. The sequence continues at coordinate 267,158,786 of CM035848.1, read as the reverse complement.
TCACCATCGGCTCCGACTCCTCAGAGGACTCCGGCAGCGGTAACGCCAGGGGGCGAGCTTGGGGCAGGCGCGCCGAGGCACCCCGCGAGCGAGAAGAGGACTTCCGCTCCAAAGCGCGCTCGCGCAGCCTGTTATCCAAGCTAATAGCTAGGGAAATCAGCTCCGCTAGTGTCTCCGGGGTATCCCGGCCAGCCAGCTCATCCCTCAGACCAGAGTTAAGACTGCGAAGGAAGATGCCGCAGAGCGAACGCTCTTCCCAGCCGACTTCCTCCGCGTTAACCCGGAAGTTGATCGCGGTCTAATCGGTTAGTTATTATTGTTAATTGATTAAGGATCACTTGTTGTTGGTGGGCTATTAGATCCACCCGAGCCTCGAGGGTGGAAAGACGGCGTGCGAGCCCGCTGTCTGCCGAGCCGCTCTGCTGAAGCCGTACTGACATAACGCACGGCTCAGGAGACACACACGCAGGCTCAGGGTAGATTTAATAGCTTTATTGAACAACAAGAGTGTGTGGCTGCATGTCTGTGAGATAAGAATGTATTGGTGGTGGGCGTCTGCGTCAGGCACGGGGGCAGGAAGCCGTTCAGCCAGACAACCCTAAGGGAGGAAGCAGAGGGAGAAGGGTAATGGGCACCACACCAATAAAGATGACTAGGACAGTTTGCTGGCTTACTTGGTTAGAGCAGGTGGCTGGCGTTAACAAGGGCGTAGCCCGGGAGACAGCAACCTGGAGCGCCTGTAGCAGCAGCGAGGAAGCAGCGGCGAGGAGACAAGGTCCGCCACCAGGGAATCCACCTGTGCACAGGGGAGAAGGCTGGGGGAAAGAGAGGTAAGTGAAGCTTACTCAGGTTTCCTTGCTTGGAGAAGGGGGTTCCTTGCAGCAAGAGATGCCGATGAGATCAGACGGCTTCAGGCCGAAGCCCAGGGCAGAGTGAGTTAAATACCTCACCGCTGACGAGGCGCAGGTGTGCGCACAGCTGGCGCCGCTGATGAGCGGCGAGTCATGACAAACGATATCCCCAGTCAAAGTCAGCAGCACCCCATTCGCACCATACACAGTGTAAATAGGGAGCTGTTTCCCCCTCCTGAGCTGCACAGCTTGCCATCTCTTTGAGGCCAACTGGAAGTCTTGTTCCCTGGCCTCACCAAACTCCAGCCACACCTAAGTTATTGCTTCAGCAACCACCCGAGCTGCACTCCGCTTGGCTTGTCAGTACACCTCAGCTGCTTCAGGAGTCCCACAAGCCAACCAAGCTTGATAGGACTCCTTCAGTTTAATGGTTGAATTCATCACTGGTGTCCACCACTTGGTTCGAGGGTTGCCACCACGAGAAGCGCCCACGACCTTACAGCAACAGTTCTGGGCAGCTGCTTCAACAATGGAGGTGAAGAACATGGCCCATTCAGACTCCATGTCTCCAGACTCCCTCAAAATGTGGTCAAAGTTCTTCCAGAGGTGGGAGTTGAAGACCTCCCGGACAGGGGCCTCAGGCAGACGTTCCCAGCACACCCTCAGTATACGTTTGGGTCTATCAGGTCTGAGTGGTGTTTACCCCACCATCTGATCTAACTCACCACCAGGTGGTGATCAGTTGACACCTCTGCACCTCTCTTTACCCGAGTGTTCAAGACATATGGTCACTGGTCTGATGACACAAAAACAAAATCGATCATCAACCTGTGACCTAGGATGTCCTGGTGCCAGGTGCACATACAGTATGGACACCCTTATGCTTGAACATGGTGTTCATAATGGACAAACTGTGGGTGAAACAGAAATCCAACAACTGAACACCACTCAGGTTCAGATCAGGCAAGCTGTTCCTCCCAATCACACCCCTCAAGGTTTCACTGTCATTGCCCATGTACACATTGAAGTTCCTCAGTAGGACAATGGAGTCTCCAAGAGGAGCACTCTCCAGCACCCCAGTCAGAGGCTCCAAAAAAGGGTTGGTACTCTGAACCATCACTTGGTGCACAGGCACAAATGATGGTCAAGACCCATTTCCCAACTCGAAGGCACAGGGAAAGTACCCTTTCGTCTACTGGGGAGAACTCCAACGTCGGGGCAGCAAGGTGGGGAATACAAGAATACCCACCCCTGCTCGTCACCTCTCGCCCGGGGCAACTCCAGAGTAGGCCAAGCTCCAACACCTCTCTAGAAAACTGGTTTCAGAACCAGAGCTATGATTTGAAGTGAGCCCAACTATATCTAGCCGGTATCTCTCAACCTCGTGCACAAGTTCAGGCACCTTCCCCACCAGAGAGGTGATATTCCATGTCCCAAAAGCCAGTTAAGAAAGCCGAGGATCAGACCACCAAGGTCTCTGGCTTCGACCTTTTGCAGGTGGTGAGCACTCTGGAGGGCGGACCCATGTAGCTAATTCGGGCTGAGCCAAGATGGGTAACATGGGCAGAAACTCAGCCATCAGGCGCTTGCCATCGAGCCCCTTCCCAAACCTGGGTCCAGGGTGGGACCCCAGTAACCCCATACCGGGCCGAGTACACTGAATCCTTGATATTTCATTCATCATGGGAGTCTATTGGATCGCTCTTAGTCTGGTCCTTCACCCAGCACCAGTTTGTTTTGGGAACCCCTACCAGCGGCAAATTTCCCCGGACAACACAGCTCCTGGGATCACTAGGGCACGCAAACCCCCCACCACGATAAAGTGGCGATCCATGGGGGGGTATTATTATCATTAGCATTTTTTTAATATACATCAAACAAATACCCAAATATGATACGATACAAAAAAAATAAATTTTACATATTGATAAAGTTAATAAATTGTTATAATACAAAGTGTTCAATACCAATATATGGCTGATTTTGTTTAAGCACCTTTCAATGTGGATTTGCAAACAAAAGAGAATATTCAAAAGTTAACTAAAATGTATTAAAAGCAACTAATTCAACATAATTATAGAAAATGAATCTCATTAAAAAAAACAAGACATAAGACATTGTATCATATAAAAAACCTTTAAAACAATTATCAAAATATAAGCAACAAAGACCCATACTGTCATGAAACGCCCTTTTCAAGGGCTGCACAAAGGGCACCAAATGCACGCTGTGAGTTTTCAACATTTATTTACACAAACACAACACTACACAGAAACACTACACTTACAGGTGAGGGAAACAGGAGGATAGGCACGCGGGGATGCCGGGGCTCACCGTCTGTAAAAATACAAAAGGAACAGTCTGGGGATGCCAGGCTGAGATGCTGGGGCACATCAGGGAAAAAGACAAAAAGGCAACGGAGCTCACCTGTACATTCCCACCGAGAACACACAAGAATGCACAAGGACACGGCAACGGGAAGCATTGCCATTGTCCTTAAATAAGCCTATGGAAAATGAGCAGATGACTAACAGGTGTTGATCAACGAGCAGGAAATAATCAGGTAAACATTGACAGCTGGGCAGCCTGTGAACCAGGTGACAGGAGTTGAGGTTCAATTGGACACAGCAATGATGATAGAAGGACTACAGCTCCTGACCAGATAGAGTGATATTATAGAGTGAAGTATGTGGCGGTAATGTACCTGTAAGCTGGTTGCCAACTGCCAATCAAATCTAAAAGAAGAAGAAGAGGAAGTGACTATCAAACTAAAAGCACAGACTGGGAAGAAACAAAAAGTAACCAACAATAAATAAGAACTCATTTCAAAACCAAATGATATAATAGGAAACATAACCCACAACGGTGAGGATAAGGGAAACTCAAAACAACAACAAAGAACAACCTGAATAACCTAACCATACAAAAATGCAAATAAACAGAGATGCAGAAACACAGGGAAAACCTAAAATAAAAAAAACTCAGAGACTGGGCACGGCACTCCACCATGCCCAGAATCATGACAGTGCTCCCCATCCAAGAGGTGGAACCTAGACACCCCAAGGTATCATCAAAAAACCAAAGAAAAGACCCCGCCACAATGACCTCCCCCCCCCCCCAAAAAAAACAAGAAAAAATAACCCACCCCAGGAGGGCAGTGGGGGAACCCAGGCTAGGAGGGACTCAAACAACAGAAAAGAAAAACAAAGTTCTCATGACCCACATGACCTGTACAGATAAGGTGGCACAGTATCCAAGAAATGCTAAGAGAAGCCAAAACACAGTTCGGGTGGTCTCCCAGAGTCTTTGAACCAACCGACCATCTGGTGGAAAAAGTTGGGTGGCCTACTAGCATTCCAGAGCCTCCTTAAACGACGGAATAGTTCATCAGGAGGCTCCCAGCATCCCTTAGCAACCGGGCCAAATGGCACGATGCGCCCCCCCTCCTGGAGGTGGCAGCTGGAACCACTGCTCACAATGGACCGCAGGAACTGGGAAACGGAAACCCGGCAGAGGAGATGCCCGATCAGTGAGGACCCCCAGCGACACCCAATGACCTTCGATGATCTCCGGCGAAGGCGGGGAACCCTCTACGGCCTTGGGTATGGACGAAGCACCCCCGGTGGCCTCTGGTGGAGGTGACGCACCCATGGAGGCCCCAGACTGAGGTGCAGCACCCACAGAGGCCCCAGACTGAGGCGCAGCACCCATGGAGGCCCCGGACTGAGGCACAGCACCCACGGAGGCCCCGGACTGAAGCGTAGCAACCACAGTGGCCTCAGACTGAGACATAGCACCTGCGGAGACCTCAGGCGGGGAGGGGGAACCCACGGAGACCTCTGAGGATCCCTGTGAAACCAACGGCTGACCCACGAGAAGACCAGACACAGCAGACGATCGATCAATGGCAGGCCAGACAACAGTGGAGCAGAAGGATCCACGGAGTCCTCTGGCAGAGTTGGAGGACCCACGGTGACCTTAGGGGAAGGCTCAGACACAGAGGACACAGATATCAGGTCAAGGTCACCGGCAGCAGTGGAGCCCGGAGAGGAGCGCTAAGGTGCAGCTGACGGCTGTACTTGGCCCTCCCCACCAAGAGCCAGGCAAGATTTATCTAAGACAGATAAAATGAAAACAAAAAAGAGAACTTGCCTGAGCTTGAGCTCCACCACCGTCCAGGACTCCGGCAATCCAGGCTGGGACGTCTCGAACCCGGTCATCTGGTGATCCAACACCGACTTGGCCACCTCGGAAGAAGAGAAAGAAAAATAGCGGAGAAGAATCACCAGCAGCAGTGGAGCCAAACGAGAAGAGCTCAGGGGCAGAGGATGTCTGCACCCGACTCTCCCCACCATGAGCCAGACAAGATTTATCCAGATCTGTAGATGTAATGACAGAATAGAGCACTTGCCTGGACTCGAGCTCCACCACTGTCTAGGATTCTGACGATTCTGCTGCGGCAGCCAAAGCAGTAGGCGGGATGGCCGGTGGTGCCGGCGGAACCTCATCCCTGGTGGCTGACGCTGGAGGGCATCTCACCAATGGAGCAAGATCCTGCATGGCCAAAACCAGGGGACACTTGGCTGTTGGCTCAGGCTTCGGTATGTGGGGCACGCTCCTCTCCCATCCTGGATGCAGCTGTGGGGCCAAAACAGGACTCTCCAGAACCACAGGACCCTCCGTCGTCCAGCAGCACCCTCCCCAGACTGGTGCACACTCAGGGAAAGCAGAACATGGGAGAGGCAGGCAAGGATTGAGTTATTGTTGCAGCAGCAGGCGGTGAGGACTCAGCCATTGTGGATAACTGCTGCCAAGCCCCCCCCCCCCCCCCCCCCAGAATAAGACAAGTCAATTCATTTACAGGTGTGAACAAATGAACAGGTACTTGCTTTAATTCCCGGGTACTTGCTGTTGCCGCTGCTGCACAACCAGGCGAAACCCTTCCGGGGGCTGTGGAGGTCGTCTGACAAGAGTGGTGAAATGCTGGAGTCAGGGGACGCTCCGTTGTTGGCTCAAACTCCAATCTATCAGATGAACCTTCATCCAGCTGGGCCGCTAACTCTGGAAGGAGCCATGGTTAATAATCCTGCAACCGTTCTGTCTCAGCCAACAGGACCCGCCGACATTACTCCAACACCTCAGCAGTGGGACAATCAGGAGGCACAAAGGCTGCATGCCCAATCCGGAAAACTGTGGGCTCCTTCAGCGCTGGAGTGATGGCAGATGACGTGTGCCACCGCTTGGAAGGAGAGGGTGGGGCTGTAGCTGAATAACGGTGCGAGGCTGGAGACCTCCGAAATCGGGAGTGCTTCCTCGCCAGCACATATACCGGAGGAGAGGTTTTCCCCAGCCCGCGGAGTGTGTGCTGTGAGCTGAACACAGAGATGAGGAGAACCGCTAAATCCGGACAGCTCCACAGGCTGAGGTATGCCTCTATTACCTGTGCTGCACTGTCCAGACACAGCTGAGCCTCCGTGGGCATGCAGGAAGCGCAAACGTCCAAGATTATGTCCACCAACAATTCCACCGCTCAACACTCCTCTTCATCCAGACCAAACACACTGAAGTCCGTGCAGGTAGACATTCCAGCAAAAAACGGGAAAACACGGACAAGTAACTGGAGGGAAAAAGGGGGGGGGCATAAAAACTCACAGTGGCTGGTGCCCACACACTGGCCGTGTCCTTCTGTCATGAAACACCCTTTTCAAGGGCAGCATGAAGGGCACCAAATGCACGCTGTGAGTTTTTTAACATTTATTTACACAAATACAACACTACACAAAAAACACTACACTTACAGGTGAGGGGAAATAGGAGGATAGGCATGTGGGGATGCCAGGGCTCAACATCTGTAAAAATACAAAAGGAACAGTCTTGGGACGCCAGGCTGAGATGCTGGGGCACGTCAGGGAAAAAGACAAAAAGGCAACGGAGCTCACCCGCACATTCCCACCGAGAACACACAAGAATCCTGAAGGACACGGCAACCGGAGGTGTTGCCGTTGTCCTTAAATAAGCCTATGGAAAATGAGCAGATGACTAACAGGTGTGAATCAACGAGCAGGAAATAATCAGGGAAACATTGACAACTGGGCAGCCTGTGTCATGAACTGAGCACAGGAGGTTTCCACCTGGATCAGTCTCATGGCCTTTTCTTTATATTTATATTTGCTGTATTTTGTGCATTTTGGGTTTCTGTATTGTTGTACTGTTTGCCATTTTCCTGTTTATGTTTTAGTTTTGTTACACTTTTATTTTGTATTAATTTACAATTATATTTCAGTCTGCATTTGTTGATATTTTATTCTTTAGATCTTTTCTGTTGGGTTGACAGCTGTCAAGGGTGTTTGCGGGTTTTGTGCTTTGTGTGGGCGTAGCCCCTGTCAGCTGTCAGCTTCAGTCTCTCCTCTCATTGCCCCCAGCTGGTCCAATTCTGTATCATTGTTTTCTCCTGCCCACTCCTGTGACCCACACCTGCACTTACCCACACTTATGTAAATTGTTTTTGACCCTATTTTAGGGCAGTAATTTTCATTTCTTGTTGCTGCAGTCTTGTTAAGTTTCTCCTTGTCTCCACCAGAGCCCCGCCTTGCTCTGGTGCACTTCTCAGTAAGTTTATTTGTTGTTTGTTTTTTTTGTGTTAGAGCACTGTGTGGACTTTGTTATTTTCAATAAATTTCACAAACTCACAGTTCAGCGTGTGGGTCTCGCCCCTCTGCCCTGAAAGGCAATTCCTGACAGCCTGAAAAATGGGTGACAGGAGGAAGTGACTATCAAAGTAAAAGCACAGACCGGGAAAAAACAAAAAGTAAATGAGAATAAATAAGAACTCATTTCAAAACCAAATGATACAATAGGAAGCATAACCCATAACAGTGAGGACAAGGGAAACCCAAAACAACAACAAAGAACAACCCAAATACCCCAACCATACAAAATACCAAATAAACAAAGATGCAGAAATACAGGGAACACCTAAAATACACTCAGAGACTGGGCACGGTGAATCATGACACATACTACCAGCAAATATCAAAGTTGTTGAATATGCAGGGCTAGGTGAACTGAGTTGTCCTGGGTTTTGTTTTTGTTTTTCAAAAAATACTTTGTTGGATTAGGTAGAAAAATCTACTTTCTTGGGTATAGGAAAAGACTGTTGTTTGGTTTAATATACACAATATTAAGAGGATTCACAAGTGATGTAAGACTATTGGGGAGAGAGACCTGTCTGACTATTGCCTTAAATCCTGAGTTTCACAGCCAAGTAGAGCTATTAAAGTAACAGCAGTAGGGAATTATAATAATGCAATGGACAGGAAACAAATGAAGGTGAGACATTAACAAGAAAACACAGGTAAGAAAGCAAGGACAGGGAAAAAATAAACAAACCCAGGTGAGATTATGGTAATAATTTTCTAGTGAGCAACCAGCACATCAGTTGAACCAATTCATAAGAGCTTTTACACCTGCTGTTGTGACAGCGACATTCAACCTCAGTCACTTGATCTAATACTAAAAGGTAGCAGCTGAGATAAGCGCAGACAGAACAGAGGACTGAGCAGCAGAAGCTCAAACATCGAAACAGATTTTATATAAAATCTAAAAGGTACTGAGTTTCCCTCTATAGAAAGTGGCATAACTACTGCCAAGGATGATACTATAAACTAGTTCAGGATTTGTTACAGGCATAGTAAGGATCTTTTGGAAATGTGAACTTTAGAGACACCTCATGGTCGCTAAGTGAACTACACCCTCATCAACATAAATCAGACACATCACAGCCTCAGCTTTAGAGCTACAAAGCACCACTGAGCATGAGCGTTACGCCACTCACTGCTAATCAGTCATGTGATTCATGGAGCTCTCAATAGTTCCAAAACAAAGACCTTTTTTCTAATGGTGTATGAATTGCTGCAGTGGCGATCTGAAGTATTAATACCATTTTTTTAACGATATTTGGTAAACCTTCAGAATTGATGACGGTGGGTACATTGTTTAAACTTATATTGAACAAATCCAGCTGGATTGTAAAAGAAACAAGCAACATTAGTAGACTAATTGTGTTTTGGAAGGAAGGGTAACTGCTAATTCCCATTGATGAAAGCTAGACACTCCTCTCAACATCTTAAGACCAAGGAAACATTACAAGTATTTTGTGCTGGTGGATCATAACCAGGTTGTAAGTAGACCTTCAAAATGCAAAAAGAAGAAACAGGAGAGAGAGACAAAAAAGTGGCAGTTGCAAATTATTGAAAACTGCATTTAAATTAAAAGAGATTGTTCATCAGCTGATCAAAAGTTTAAGACCATAGCACCCCCCCCCCCAGGAAAAAAAAACAGACTTAAAAGTGTCAAAAAAGGACTCAGTAGTGAGTACCCCAACTGTTCTTGCTGATCACTTCAAAAATGAATTTATTCATGCTTGATGTGTTTCCATGACGCTGGTGGGAACGTTGCTCCATGTGGTAGCAATGGCTTCATGAAGGGAATCCATCTTTGCCATCCATCCCCAAACATTCTCAATGGGATTTAGATCAGAGGAACATGCAGGATGGCCTAAAAGAGCTGAGCTGAGCTGAAGGATCTGACGGGCTGTCCGTGAAGACACAGGCCGATCCTTGACCCAAATTAATTCCCTTACTGATGCCGACTGCAGCCCAATAACCAAAAGATGACATCTACAAAAGAAGGGCTTAATGAACAAAACAAAAAAAGGCTCCCCCACACCACAAACTTGTCCACTTGGACTTTGCAAGGAAGCACTAAACATTGGACGCTGAAAGGTGGAAGAAAGTTTTATTCTCTGATGAGGGAAAAAAAAATACCAGGATGGTCCTGATGATGACCTTGGCGGACTGATCCCAAGCTTTCTAAACTGGCTTTTGGTACGTGGAATGTCACCTCTCTGGTGGGGAAGGAGCCTGAGCTGGTGTACGAGGTTAAGAGATACTGGCTAGATATAGTCGGCCTCACCTCAACACACAGCTCCGGTTCCGGAACCAGTCTCCTGGAGAGGGGCTGGAGCTTGGCCTTTTCTGGAGTTGCCCCGGGCGAGAGGCAACGAGCAGGGGTGGGTATTCTTGTATCCCCCCACCTTGCTGCCTCTATATTGGAGTTTTCCCCGGTGGACGAAAGGGTTGCTTCCCTGCGCCTTCGGGTTGGGAAACGGGTCCTGACCATCATTTGTGCCTATGCACCAAATGATGTTTCAGAGTACCCACCCTTTTTGGAGTCTGTGACTGGGATGCTGGAGGGTGCTCCTCTTGGAGACTCCATTGTCCTACTGGGGGACTTCAATGCGCATGTGGGCAACGACAGTGAAACCTGGAGGGGGGTGATTGGGAGGAACGGCCTGCCTGATCTGAACCCGAGTGGTTTTCAGTTATTGGACTTCTGTGCTAAACACAGTTTGTCCATAACGAACACCATGTTCAAGCATAAGGGTGTCCTTATGTGCACCTGGCACCAGGACACCCTAGGTCGCAGGTCGATGATCGATTTTGTTATTGTGTCATCAGACCTGCGACCGTATGTCTTGGACACCTGGGTAAAGAGAGGTGCAGAGCTGTCAACTGATCACCACCTGGTGGTGAGCTGGATCCGATGGCAGGGGAGGAAGCCATTCAGACCTGGTAGACCCAAATGTATAGTGAGGGTGTGCTGGTAACGTCTGGCTGAGGCCCCTGTCTGGGAGGTCTTCAACTACCACCTCTGGAAGAACTTCAACCACATTCCGAGGGAGGCTGGAGACATGGAGTCTGAATGGGCCATGTTCTCCACCTCTGTTGTTGAAGCGGAGGCCCAGAGCTGCGGCCGCAAGGTGATCGGTGCATCTCGAGGTGGCAACGCCCCAACCAAGTGGTGGACACCAGTGGTGAGGGGGGCCATTAAGCTGAAGAAGGAGTCCTATCAAGCTTGGTTGGCTTGTGGGACTCCCGAAGCAGCTGAGGTGTACCGGCAGGCCAAGCGGAGTGCAGCTCGGGTGGCTGCTGAAGCAAAAACCCGGGTATGGGAGGAATTCGGTGAGGCCATGGAACAAGACTTTCGGTCGGCCTCGAAGAGATTCTGGCAAACTGTCCAGCGGCTCAGGAGGGGAAAGCAGCTCCCTGTCCACACTGTATATGGTGCGGATGGGACACTGTTGACTTCGACTGGGGATATCGTTGGGCGGTGGAAGGAATACTTTGAGGATCTCTTCAATCCCACTGATACGCCTTCCACAGAGGAAGCAGGGTTTGGGGACAAGCGGGATGACTTGCCTATCACAGGGGCTGAGGTCGCCAAGGTGGTTAAAAAGCTCCTTGGTGCCCGGGCCCCGGGGGTGGACGAGATTCGCCCTGAGTATCTCAAGGCCCTGGATGTTGTTGGGCTGTCATGGTTGACACGCCTCTGCAACATTGCGTGGAGGTCGGGAGCAGTGCCTTTGGCATGGCAAACCAGGGTGGTGGTTCCTCTCTTCAAAAAAGGGGACCAGAGGGTGTGCTCCAACTTTAGAGGGATCACATTCCTCAGCCTCCCTGGGAAGGTCTATGCCAAGGTACTGGAGAGGAGAGTCCTGCCGTTGGTTGAACCTCGGATTCAGGAGGCGCAATGTGGTTTTCATCCTGGCTGTGGCACATCGGACCAGCTCTTTACCCTTTCGAGAATTCTTGAGGGTTCGTGGGAGTTTGCCCAACCAGTTTACATGTGTTTTGTGGACTTGGAGAAGGCATTTGACCGCGTCCCTCATGGTTTTTTGTGGGGAGTGCTTCGGGAGTATGGGGTATCGGGCTTGTTGTTACGAGCTATTTGGTCTCTGTATGACCGTTGTGAGAGTTTGGTTCGTATTGCCAACACTCGGTCGGAGTCATTCCCAGTGAGAGTTGGACTCCGCCAGGGCTGCCCTTTGTCACCGATCCTGTTCATAAATTTTATGGACAGGATTTCTAGGTGCAGCCAGGGAACAGAGGGTGTCATGCTTGGTGACCACAGGATCTCATCTCTGTTGTTTGCAGATGATGTAGTCCTGTTGGCTTCATCCAGCAATGACCTACAGCTCTTGCTGGGACAGTTTGCTGCTGAGTGTGAAGCGGCTGGGATGAGAATCAGCACCTCCAAGTCCGAGTCCATGGTCCTCAGCCGGAAAAAAGGTGGATTGTCCTCTCCGGGTTGGGGACAGGCTCCTGCCCCAAGTGGAGGAGTTTAAGTATCTTGGGGTCTTGTTCACGAGTGAGGGGAAAATGGAGCGAGAGATTGGCAGACGGATTGCAGCAGCATCTGCAGTGATGTGGACGTTGTACTGGTCTGTTGTGGTGAAGAGGGAGCTTAGTTCTAAGGCAAAGCTGTCGATTTACCAGTCAATCTACGTTCCTACTCTCACCTATGGTCACGAGCTTTGGGTAATGACCGAAAGAACAAGATCGCGGATACAAGCAGCTGAAATGAGCTTTCTCCACAGGATTGCTGGACTCACCCTCAGAGATAGGGTGAGGAGCTCAGTCATCCGGGAGAGGCTCAGAGTAGAACCGCTGCTCCTCCACAATGAAAGGAGTCAGTTGAGGTGGTATGGGCATCTGAATAGGATGCCTCCTGGACGCCTCCCACTTGAGGTGTTTCAGGCACGCCCCACTGGGAGGAGACCCCGGGGCAGACCCAGGACTCGGTGGAGAGACTATGTCTCCCAGCTGGTCTGGGAACGCCTTGGTATCCTCTCTGAAGAGCTGGAGCAGGTGGCTGGGGAGAGGGAAGTCTGGGCTTCTCTGCTTGAACTGCTGCATCCGCAACCCGGACCTCTGGAAAAGCGGTAGAAGATGGATGGATGGATGGATGGATGAGTCCTGATGATTTCCAGCATTACTGACATGGCAATGAGATCCCACTGGAGATGTTTACTACGCGGCACAGTGGAGGAGGCTCCATGATGATCTGGGGTGCTTTGTCCTTCAGTGGAACAATGACGCTGCAAGTTGTGCAGGGGCATCAAATGGTGGCTGGTTATGTGAAGATGTTGCAGTGGGCATCCCTCTAGACTGAGGACCCTCGTCTACATCGGTTCCAGACTGTGGATGTCCTTTGTGAAGCTGTTTTCACCACATGGAGCAGCGTTCCCACCAGCCTCCTGGAAACACTCGCATCAAGAATGACTAAACTAATTTTTTAAGTGATCAACAAAAATGGTGAAGCTTCTCACTACTGAGTCCTTTTTTTGACACTTTTAGTTCTGTTTTTTTGGAGGGGTAGTGCTATGGTCTGAAACTTATATATATATATATATATATATATATATATATATATATATATATATATATATATATATATGTGTGTGTGTGTGTGTGTGTGTGTGTGTGTGTGTGTGTGTGTGTGTGTGTATATATATATATACACATATATATATACGTATATATATATATACGTATATATATACAGTATATATATATGAGTGAATCAGTGTCCTTAGAAAATCAAGTGCTTCAGTTCCTTAATAATAGAGACATTAAGGTAGAAGCCAATGCAATCTCAGCCTGTTATGCTCTACCGAAGAAAGATAACAAAACAAAGAAATCAATTGTGATGCACTTTGTGAACAGAAGGGTAAAGAATGACATACTGAGGCAGGCCAAAAAGCTAAAGGAAACTCAAGTTTACCTAAATGAACACCTGACAAAAAAAAAACGCTGAATTAGCACGGCAGGCACGGATGCTAAAAAAAACAAAATAAGATACAGGCAACCTGGACAAGAAATTGTAGAATTTGGATTAAACTAAATGGAACACCTGAGCAAGCAAGGAGTATAATGATCAGAGATGCTACTGACTTAGATAAATACAGATGAACACTGATTAAGAAAATTATGAGTCAATGATAATTCATATTCATACACACGATAAGAATAGTTCTTTTGATACACCATGCCAAAGTACTTTAAAAAAAATAAGCAAAATAAACAAAAACTTATGATCGACTCGAGTAGACATCAATTATCCCCAGTTGGAGGAAGTCATTTGACACAGAGTGAGGAAACTCAAACTCTGAACATATGCCATTATGCTGAACATAAACCACAAGAGATGGAGAATGATATTGATCCTGATAACCACTTTTTCAATAATATTCATAACCACTGTGAATATTACACTGAAAAGCAATTCAAAAGTCAAGTGCAATTAGATGGTAAACTGTCAATAATACACTTCAATAGCAGAAGTCTTAACAAAAACTTTCCACAGATTCAGGACTATTTAAAACAGCTAGACAGAAAATTCACAGCTATTGCAGTCTCTGAAACCTGGCTTAATGAAGTACAGGCTCCCCTGATGGCAATAGAGGGATATCAGATGTTTTATATAAACAGAACTCAAAAAAAGGGTGGTGGTGTTGCACTGTATATTGATGACCTGTATAGGTGTAAGCTTGTAAATGAAATGTCCTCAGCACTACCAGGGATTTTGGAATGTGTTACTGTTGAGATTGACCTAGACAAAACAAAAAATCTAATCATAAGCTGCATATATAGAACACCGGGAACTTGCATTGAGACATTCAGAGATAAATTAGTCAAGCTGTACAATAATATTACTAGTAAGAAAATGGTAGCAATTTGTGGAGATTTCAATATTGATTTACTGAATCCACATCAACAAAATGTAGTTACAGAGTTCATGAACTCTATGTACAGCATGAGTCTATATCCCACAATAACACGTCCCAGTAGAATCACAGTTCACTCTGCTACACTTATTGACAACCTGTTTGTCAATGTTTTCGATAAGAAAATAGAAAGTGGATTATTGATAAATGATATAAGTGACCACTTGCCAACCTTTGCACTTATCCATGGCCACACGGGGCCCAACGCAGAAAAAATTTCAAAATCGTTCAGACACAAATCACCAAATGCAATCAGTTCTCTTAAAGAGGACTTGCTGAAGCAAGACTGGACAGAAGTCTATGTATCAGATGTAAATGAAGCCTATGACACATTTATAAACATTGTAACCACTCTTTATGAAAAAAACTGCCCATTAGTAAAAAAAAAGCTCAAACACAAATTTGCTGATAAGCCATGGTTAACCAAAGGACTACAAAAGGCGTGTAAAAAGAAAAATTTATTATATAAAGCTTTCCTAAAGAAAAGGACAAAAGAAGCAGGGCAGCGGTATAAAACATACAAAAATAAGTTAATATATATAATAAGATGTAGTAAAAGAGACTATTACAGTAAAGAACTAGTGAAAAACAAAGACAATATTAAAAATACATGGACAATACTCAACAGTATCCTTGGAAATAAAAGCAGAAATACAAGCTACCCAACTAATATTCCAAAAAATAATAAAACGACTCAGAGTGTGAATATAGCTTCACCTGCAGATGAATTTAATAATTTTTTTGTTAACATTGGACCTAAACTGGCCCGAGAAATACCCACTATGGTGCCTACAGGTGATACAATATGCAATAACACTGCTGTAAAAGACTCCATCTTCATAAAGAACACAGACGAAAGAGAGGTCATTGAAATTGTTAAATCGTTCAAAAGTAAAACATCTACTGACTGTGATGATATTGACATGCTACTAGTCAAAACTGTTATCGAATGCATAGTAAAACCACTGACGTATATCTGTAACCTGTCTCTCCAATCAGGTATATTTCCCAATGCAATGAAAATAGCTAAAGTAATTCCGATATACAAGACGGGCGACAGAGGGGAACTCTCAAACTATAGACCAATTTCACTATTACCGCAATTTTCCAAGATACTTGAAAAAATATTCTATGAGAGAATTGACAACTTCATACTGAAGAATGATTTATTGTGTGAGCAGCAATATGGGTTCAGACACAAGAGGACAACTGCACATGCCCTAATGGAATTTACAGAAAAAATATCAACAGCCATAGAAAATAAAGAGTATTCAGTTAGAGTATTCCTAGATCTTAAAAAAGCATTTGATACAGTAGATCATAATTTATTATTAAAGAAACTACAAAATTGTGGTATTAGAGGGGTAGCACTGTCCTGGTTAAGTAGTTACTTAAAGAATAGATATCAGTATGTATGTGTTAGCAACAAAAACTCAGAGTTACTGAAGGTCACCTGTGGAGTCCCACAGGGTTCAGTTTTGGGACCATTATTATTCAATATGTATATAAACGATATATGTAAAGTTTCAGAAAAAATGGACTTAATATTGTTTGCCGATGACACTAATCTGCTATGCAGTGGAAACAATTTGGAACAACTTCTGGATACACTCGGAAAGGAATTAGGAAAGCTTAAACTGTGGTTTGATTCAAACAAATTAACGCTCAATTTAAGTAAGACAAAATTTATAGTCTTCAACAACCATCACAACAACCCAGTACCCAAACTCAGTGTAAATGGTGTAGAGATTGAAAGGGTATCTGAAACTAAATTCCTTGGAGTAATAATTGATAACAAACTGTGTTGGAAGTCACATATTAATTATATTAAAGGTAAAGTATTCAAATCAATTGCAATATTACACAGAGTGAAATATTTGCTGAATCAACCCACACTATACACCTTGTATCATTCATTAATACTCCCATACATGACATATTGTAATGAAGTATGGGGAAATACATATAAAACAAACATATATCCACTCTTTATGCTTCAAAAGAGAGCTATTAGAATAATAAACAAAGCAGCTTACAGGGAACCAACAAACCCACTTTTTCTTAAACAAAAAACTCTCAAGTTGAAAGATCTGGTTGACTTTAAAACCGCAATAATAATGTTCAAAGTGAAGAATTTATCACTGCCCGCAAATATCCAAAAGTTGTTCCAAACAAGGGAGAAACGATATCACTTCAGAGGAACATGTATATTTCAAAAGCCTACAGTGAGAACAACCACCAAGCAACACTGTATTTCAGTGCAAGGAGTCAGACTATGGAACGATTTTGGACCTGAATTAAAATCATGTACAACGCTTGGACAATTTAAACAAAAACTAAAGGAAGAAATACTCCAAACATATTTACAAGACGACATGTAAACTCACATAAGGATTCACATATCCAGCCTATGTTGTGTTGTAGCTTAGTTTTTTTTTGTTCTCTGTGACATCTTGTCTTAGATTTGTTTTTGAATAGTAACCGCTTAACTTAGCCTAGCTTAGTTTTCTTTTTTTCTCTCAGTCATATTTTGTCTTAGCTTCGTTTAAAATTGTAATCGCTCTTGTCTTGTTTTCTCTTTTTCTCTTCTGAATTCTTGGATGGAATATGGGTGGGCAATATAAGCTGCGGCTTCAGCCATCACCCATTTCGGATAACTCACGTGGAATTGTATAGTAGAAGGAGTCTTTGTCTAATTTGACCTTGTTGTTATATTATACAGTTTCTTTTAACCTGTACTGTACTATCCGAAAATAAATGACTGTGTGTAGAGTATATATATATATATATATATATATATATATATATATATATATATATATATATATATATATATATATATATATACATACAGTATATACGTATATATACAGTATATATATATATATATATATATATATATATATATATATATATATATATATATATATATATATATATATATATATATATATATACGTATATATACAGTACATATATATATATATATATATATATATATATATATATATATATATATATATATATATATATATATATATATATATATATATATATATATATATACATATTAGTGCTGGGAAAATTCTACACTGATGGAGTTGGCATTCATGATTCCATAATATTTTCCTCAAAATTTAGTGATTCCATATTTTATTTAACCAAAAAATTGCAATTGACTTCAAAACCTTTCTTTCATTCTTTTTTAGGTTTCTTAAAGCTAGAGGATTTCCATTTTGAATAAAATTAGTTTTGTGGCATGTCTGTGATTTGTTTATTTTTACACAAATAAACATTCAAATAAACACTTCACTTCACTTGGGGTTGAAATTATGTGATAGTTACATGACTGTACAAAAATTGTAAATTTGTTGATGTTGAAGTAAAACAATGATATTCATGATGAAATTTAATTGAATGCATTGTGCAAGTCAATTTTTAGAGGGAACAGCAACAAAAATCTGGCAAACTGAGAATGGAGTTGGTGCTATCCCTACAAATTTTGTGCATCGCACCAAACCCAAAAGGAGGAAGAGTCCAAGAGTGAGATGTGTCCCAGAAGCTTCACTCCATGTGATGAAAGACCACATGTACTTTTTTCAAATGCACATGGTCTCTCATCATAAAATCTTCTTCTTTCGGCTGCTCCCTTTAGGGGTCTCCACAGAGGATCATTTGTCTCAATCTCACCCTATCCCTTGCATCTTTCTCTGTAACACCAACCCTCTCCCACTACATCCATGAATCTTCTCTGTGGTCTTCCTCTTTTCCTCCTGCCTGGCAGCTCCATCTTCAGCATTCTTTGTCCAATACTTTATCCACTATTGCTCCTCTGCACATGTTCAAACCATCTCAGCCTTGCCTCTCTTACTTTGTGTCCAAACCGCTCAACCTGAGCTGTCCCTCTGCAAACGACCTCCTTTCACATCTGATAATGGACATGTTTCTGTACTTGTCCTTTTTGACCTTAGTGCAGCTTTTGATACTACTGATCATAATATTTTACTTGATAGACTGAACACCATGTTGGACTTAATGGAACTTTGTTGCAGTGGTTTAAATCTTATTTACCTGATAAGTTCCAGTTTGTTCATGTCAACAATGAGTTTTCTTCTAACTCACAGTTCAGTGACAAAGTTCCACAGGGATCTGTGCATATATATGCTTCTGCTAGGCAATATTATTGGAAAGCATTGCATACATTTTCATTGTTATTGTTACACACCCCTCCATGGGGAATTAGTCAGTGGCACGATCGCTGACACCTTAGAGTACACCTCCACTACTAGCCAAGAGCCACTAGCCTCTTTGGCTCGGTGGTAGAGTAAGAAGTTTCAGGTCATGGGTTCGAATGTTGGCCTGGGATACTAGTTGTTAATCTACCTTGCCTGAGGGGTGAAAAAGACTTAGTAGATGTTAAGTTTACCTTGCATAAGTGTGGAAAAGACTTATAGGTGCTAGTCTACCTTGCCTGAGGGGTGAAAGTGACTTAGGTGTCCACCTTGACTGAGGGTCGAAATGGACTTGGTGATCCCAGAATTAGCAGATGATTCTGGCCTTGGCCCAGAGAGTGGGTTGCAACAGAAAAGTGGGAGCTTGTCTAGGTTATGACACCTGCACCACTTCCTTAAGGGAGGAGGTGTTACGCACCCCTCCATGGGGAATTAGTCAGTAGTGCAGTCCCTGACACCTTAGAGTACACCTCCGCTACTGGTAGTGAGGAATTTGGCTCAGTGGTATAGTAAGAGGTTTTAAGATCACAGTGTCATGGGTTCAAATCCTGGCCTAAGATATACTGTAAGTGTGTGTCTGCCTTGCCTGTATCTGAAAGAGACTTACAGGCATATGTCTACCTTGCCTAATGGTGAAAGTGACTTTAGTGGTGCATGTCTGCCTTGCCTGAGGGTGAAAGTGACTAAGTCCGTCCATCTTGACTGAGGGTTGAAACGGACTTGGCGATCCCAGGATTAGTAGGCAATTCTGGCTGTGGCCCACAGAGTGGGTTGTATCGGTTATGCAGATGACACACAATTGTATTTGTCAATGAAGCCAGATGACAGTAATCAATTAGCCAAATCAGAGCTTGGATGATTTGTAATTTTTTGCTATTAAATTCAGATAACACTGAAGCCATTCCAGTTGGTCCGAAAACCCTTAGAAATACCCTTCCAAATCAAACTCTGAGTTTGGATGGGTTTACTCTTTCTCTTAATAGTACTTTGAGGAACCTTGGAGTTATTATTCAAGATCTGTTCTTTAATTCAGATATTAAACTCATTTCTAAGACTGCTTTCTACCATTTGTGTAATATTGTCAAGATTAAGAGCATCTTGTATCAGAGTGATGCTGAGAAACTAATCCACGCTTTTGTTAGCTCAAGAGTAGATTATTGTCATGAACCTGGGTTTGGTGGTCCCAAACCCAGTTCTGACCTGTGGTTATTTTGGCCCGCTTCTTTATTCGAGGTGGATGGTGGTGGAGCTCAAGCCCAGGCAAATGCTCTTGTTTGTTTCTCTCTCTCCCGAATTAGAGCAACCTTTTTTTTTTTTGTTACTTATTTGTACCCGTAGGTAGATTTGATTTGCAGTCTGGTGACAAGCCACCGGCTGCCGGTCGCTGCGTGCGCGAGCGCCCTAAACCTACATGTTTTGGTATGCGGGAGGAAACCGGAGAAATCCCGGAGTAAACCCACGCAACACGGGGAGAACATGCAAACTCCACACAGCTTACTGTTGGTCGGGGGCTGGGATCGAACCCACGATCTCACGATCCCCGCGATCCCCCGGCCGAGGGTAAACTGTGCTGCCACAGTGCTAAACCACTGCGCCACCGTGCAACCTTGTCTGGCTCTTGGCAAGGAAAGCCAGATGCAGCCACCTGCTGAACCTGGTCTTGCCTTGCTCGGCTCCGCCGCCCCTGGCGACCCTGACCCTTTGTCTCTCTGTCCTGTCTCTGAGCTCTCTCTCAGGGTCGCAGGAGAGCTGCCAACACAACCTGAGGTCGCCGAGGATCTGAGTTCAGCGTCGGGGTTCATGGAGAACCCTACCTCCCCCATTGGGGAGGCCACCGCGGGAGCAATGAGGTCCACGATGGGGACCACCGCAGGTGCAACGGTGCTCCAGCTGGAGCCCACCGCCAGTGCATCAGAGCTCCAGCCAGAGTCCACTGCCGGTGCAGTAGAGGTCCAGCCGGAGTCCACCGCCGGTGCAGCAGAGCTCCAGCCAGAGTCCACCGCTGATGCAACAGAGCTCCAGCCGGAGTCCACTGCTGGTGCAGCTATGTCCCAGACCAGGACCGTCGTGGGTGCAGCTACGTCCCAGACCGGGACCGTCGCAGGTGCAGCCACGTCCCAGACCGGGACCATCATGGGTGCAGCCACATCCCAGACCAGGACCGTCGCGGGTGCTACGGTCCCCCTGTTCCAAGCTTCGGAGGACAGGGGGCTCCTACCCCTCGGTTTGGCTACCAAGGTTCCCCGGTGGGTAGGCTGCCTCTCCGCCTTCCCCCCCGGTCCTGGTGGCTCCACCATGCTGGTCAGCCACCCGAAAGGCTTGGCTTTTGGGTCGGGTTGCCCATCAGCCCGGCAGGTAGCTGGACACTGTTCAACAGGCCGCCTGCTGGACGTGGGACTCGGGCTGGCCACCCAATCAGTCACCCCTTGCCATGCCTGGGGCCTTGGACTCTGGTCGACCCCCTGAACTTTGGACTCCTGGGGAGGGGGGTTAGTGTCCTACATGGGGGTTGTTAGGAGGGTCACAGTACTCTATATGCATATTATTTTTTGTATTATTCACCGGTTGCTTCCCTCTTAACCTGTTTTCCCCCACATCCCATCCTCAATATTGTTTGTCTCTTGGGGGGGGGGGTTCCCCCTAGTGGTGTGTTTTGTGTTTCAGCTGGTGGTACGGGCGTGTCTAGTATCCACCCCTAGGTGGGGGGGGCCCTGTCATGAACCTGGGTTTGGTGGTCCCAAACCCAGTTCTGACCTGTGGTTATTTTGGCCCGCTTCTTTATTTATTTTCCATCAGGCACTTCAGGGAGTCCTTTGGGTCCTGGCTCCCTGATAGCTCGGGCACGCCCCCTCCTCCTGTCAGTATCGCCAGCTGATCCTCATTATGAGTGTTTCACACACTTACACATACACACTTAATTCATTCCTATTCACACGCTCATATACTCACTCATGCACACGTTTTCAATTACGTCCAGCCCACGCTCATTCACACCGGCGGTCTCTTCCCTCATTAGTATTTTGACTACTTAAACATTGTGAGAGTAGAGAGAGACTGCCAGAGCATTATATGCTTCATACACGACAGCGTGTACCTTCGTGTATGCAAGTTCCATTCCCTACATTACTCTGTCAGCCTGTTTCATTGTTATCCACCAGACTGCACGGACAGCCCCGGATCGCTCCAGTATTGTAAGTTAATGTTTGCCTTTCTCCCTGTGCTGACAGCAAGCAGCTGTGCGGCACTAGGCATTCCTTTCGCTGGGCTGTAGAGCATCCAGGGGGTGTCCCTGTATGTCTGGTGGCCTCAACTGTTATCTTTGCATCTAATCAACTCGCTGTTCATTGCATGACTGTTGCTGGATCTGCTATTTTGGGGTTTTGTTAATAAACTGCACAAATCTACTCCTGTGATTGGGTTTTTCATTCTGTCCTCTGTGCGCCCTGTAATGGTGCACGGGGATTCATAACAGATTATTGTAACTCTTTATTACCAGACTGTCCTATAACATCTTTAAAAAGTCTTCACCCGATCCAAAATGCTGCAGCTAAAGATTTAACAGGTACTAAAAAGAGAGATTATATCTCTCCATTTCAGGCCTCCCTTCACTGGCTTCCCATATAAATTAGAATTAAGTCTAAAATCCTTCTCCTCACTTACAAAGCTCTAAATAATCAGACCCCTTGTTATTTGAAAGAGCTGATAGTACCTTATCTTCCTAACAGAGCACTACGATCCCTTCCTGCTAAAAGGGAGTTTTTCCTCTCCACCGTTCCCAAGTGCTTGCTCACAGGGGATCGCCTGACTGCTGGGGTCTTTCTGCAATTGTGGGGTTTTCCCCTACAGTTTGAAAGTGCTATGAGATGACTGTTGTTGTGAAATGGTGCTATATAAATAAAGTTGAATTGAATTATGAAGAACTTGATTCAATAAAAAGTAAAAAAGAATGTTGTTTAGATGCCATAAGAAGCACCTTTTGGTCCTGAGATGATATATTGGAGCCATGGCTCATTAAAGCAATTCAAGATGACAAAATTCTAAGGCAAAAATGATCTGACAAGGCAGATTGTCTCACTGCCTGTACTTTTTTCTTGCTATTCCATGTAAGACAGAGGACACTGGGAACATCCTAAGAGTCTAATGTAAGACTGCAAGAAGAGGTCTCTGAACGGCATCCTGATAAATGGAAAGCAGAACTGGAAATACCAAGGTAGCTGATGGTGTGCAGGTGAACTTATACTGTAGCGATACCTCCAAAGCAAAAAATAACAAGACAATGTGTGCCAGAAGAGGTGGGTGGATTCGGTTTGGTTGCTAAGGAAGAGACAGTCCAAGAGGGAAGAAAAAATGACACAGATGGGGGGAAAAAAGAATAAAAGCGCCTCTAATAACATGTGGTTGCAATAAAAAAAATCACTCAAGAAAATAAACACCACATACATTTCAACTCAAACCTGCCAAGTCTCAGAAGACCGTGTGTCTCTTTTGCTTCACGGCTCCCTCGTTTCCTCTTGTTGCTCATCTCCTCTCATCTGTCTGTCTTTTCTCTGCTCAGCTTTGCTTTAATTATCAGCTGGCTACCGCAGACACCATAAAACCACTAGTGGCAACCAGGTGCGGCGTGACAAAGGTGCACACACACATATTTCCTGCACAGAGAAACAGAGCCACATAAAATAACGTGGCTTTATAAACGTGAACAATGGGACACACCAGTTGATGAGAAAACAGGACTCTTTGTCTCATACATGCAGATGCTGTGGTCCATTCAAGACAAAGTGGGGCAAGCAGGAAACAATGATGGCCATATAGCAGCCTGTTTGGAAATGGGAGCAGGTATTAATTATGAGTTATAGAGGAAATAAGAGGAAGAACAGGACAAGTGGGAACTAGACCAGGAGAAGGTGGAGCAAGAAGAAGAAGAAATATGTATGTTTTAAAAAATGGTGGCAGAATACTGTATGTAGACCAGTGTTTCTCAACCAGGGTGTCCAGGTATGTTCAGGTTTCTATGGGATATTTTCTAATTTCACTTTTTAATTGCTCCAAAAGATTGCAAAATAATTTGTTGTTGCTGTGCATGGGCTCTGTAGGCACCCATGCACTTCTTCTTTCAGCTGCTCCCTTTAGGAGTCTCCACAGCAGATCATCTGCCTCCATCTCACCCTATCCCTTGCATCTTCCTCTGTAACACCAACCCTCCCCATGTCCTCCTTCACTACATCCATGAATCTTCTCTGTGGTCTTCCTCTTTTCCTCCTGCCTGGCAGCTTCATCTTCAACATCCTTTGTCTAATATATCCACTGTCCCTCCTCTGCACATGTCCAAACCATCTCAGCTTTGCTTCTCTTACTTTGTCCCCAAACCACTCAGTGTGGGCTGGCCCTCTGATATATTCATTTCTAGTCTTGTCCTTCCTAGTCACTCCCAATGAGGGTCTGAGCATGGGTTGGGGACCATGCTCCCACTTTAAGTTTGTTTTTGCTATTCTGCATTTCCCCTGCCTCAGTGCAGTTTTTTTTTTAATTCTCTGTATTGATTATTATTCATTATCATAGTCATGTTATGTTCTTTATTCTGGTCTGGGGCTTGAGTTTAATTTTTTATGATTCTCTCTTTATTATTATCATTATTTGTCAAGGTCGTGTATTCTCCGGTCCTGTATTCATGTCTCTGGTTTATCTTTTGTCTTAGCCCTTATGTTTCCTGTGCCTATAGCCACTCCCTGCTGTCTCTGATTCCCCTGATGGCTCCCACCTGTCTTGTGTTGTCTTGATTGCTCCACTGTCTATATGTACTGGTCTCAGTCTGTGTCCTGTGTGGCGTCCTTGTCTCATGTCGGCGTGTTCCCCACGTTTCCATCCAGTCTGTTCACTTCTTGTCGAGAACTGTCCTGCCTGTCTGTAAGTCTGCCGAGTTTTGCCTTTGTTCAGCCCATGTGCTGCTTTATTTTCTGTTTTCTGTTAGTAAATAAATCATGGTTTACCAAATCCGCCTTGCAATTGGGTCCTCTTCTTTGCCCGAGAGGGGCTCTTGTGGCAGAAGGATGCCGCCAGTCAAGGACCCAGTGGGCGAAAAAAATAGGAGGAGATGAAGAGCAGGACCCTCGGTGAGGGTCTGGTTGATGGTGTCGAAGAAGCTCCCTTTGCACATCCTTCAGCAGGGCTGGTGATAATGGTGCCCTGCAGTCCTGGAAGCTCAGCAGCTCAGTCATGGTGTATGCTAGTTGGCCAGTGCTATTAGGTCCGGCAGCTAAGCACTGGACAGCCTGGCTAGATAAAATTAGCTACACCAACGCTAGTAATGCTGCCCTCCTCCATTTCGCTCCCCATGCCTGCCACATACAGTCCAAAGCACAACTTACATTAAGTGGACAGATTGCACATTGAGTCCCCTGCTGGCAAACAATAAACAGACACTGAAAGGCGACAATAAAAACAAAACAAAACAGGGTATAGCAAAAGCCCTCCATGTCGCCTGCAGAGCAGTGCCAACTAGCGATCAAGAAGCCTCATCTGAGGGAGGACATTCCTGCTTTCCTCAATGATTTCCTGTAGTCCGATGAGTTCGCCTTCATGCCAGAGAAGGAGCAGCCATCATCTGTTCCTGAGGCCGGTGGGCATCCATCGTTTGTTCCTGAGCCTGGTGCGCCTTTGCCTTGTGTTCCTGTATTCAGCGTGCCACTGACACCTGCTCCTGAACCCTGCGAGCCACTGTCATGGGCATCCTGAGAGTGATGGTGTCCAACAGTCTGTTCCTGTATTCAATGCATTGCTGACACCCGCTCCGGAGGACTGTGTGTTGCTGTCATCTGTCCCTGAAGTCAGCGTGCCCTTGTCACCAATGTCTGAGGTTAGTGTGCAACAATTATCTGCTCCGGAGTCCATCGCACTTCTGTCAGATGTTTCTGAGGGCTGTGTGCCTCAACCACCTGCTAAGGAGCTAAAAGCGCCTTCATCACCGGCTATGGAACTAATAACTCACCTGTCAGCTGTTTGTGAATTAAAGACTCCTGTAACATTGTCTCCAGAGCCAGGAGTTCCTGTATCAGTGTCTCCTGAGTTAAAATCTTCCCTGCTATCAGCTTCAGAAGTAAAAATTCCTGTTCTGATGTCTCCTGAAATAGCAGTTCCTATATCAGTGTCTCCTGAGTTAAAAACTCCTCTGTTATCTGTGTCTAAATTAAGGATTGTCAAATGCAGGTGAGCGCTCGCCCCTCCCGTCCTGTTGAACTTTCCCCTAGCTCCCTAGGCAATCAGCTCACCTGCGGGATTGGACACACCTACCGCCTCATCCTTGCAAGCGCTTATAAAGACCATCTAGTGAAAGCTTCAGCACTGGCTCGTTGGGTAAACTGCCTGCTTCAACAAGTAAGTGTTTGGTTTTGTTGAGAGAGAAATTTTCACTCACGTTTCCTCTCCTCTTTTCCTTTTTCAGGATGCTGCCATATATGCGGTGTGCTTCTGGGGATTGTTGTGCGCTCACCTGCTACACCATCCTCACTCCGCCTCAGCTTCCTTACTCCACCCAGTCAGACCACACTCAATCAACCCCCGACCAGCTTCATCCCACTGATTCGTCTATTACATTTGGTGCTCTGTCGGGTTCTCTGTTTGGTTCATGTAAGTTGCCAATTAGGTTTTCCACGTCACCATATCCTTGCTCTCATTAATCACTCTTGTCCGCCCCACAGGCCGTGTCTTCCTCTGGCGAGTGGCGTTTTCTCTACAAGAGCTTCTCTTTTGAAATTAATCAATAAATCGTGTAAACTTACTTCATTGTGTTTTCAGTGTTTTCTCTGGTGTTGCTCCTTGCACGTGAGCTGTACCTTCTATCAATATGACAGAATGAGCCAGCCACAGCACAAGCTCAGCAGGAGCCACATCAGCGGAACACTCAGCTTTGCTTTGTTTAGATGCTACAGAGAGGCAGGTGGCCGTGCTCACGCAGTAGCTGGAAACTGTTACGCAGCAGCTGAGCACGGTCGCAGAACATTTGACCCATTTATCTCGCTCGGGTTCCCCCGCTCCACCTGCTGCCCCCGTTTCTTCCACCGTACACCGCACAACCTCTGTTCCCTCGCCTGCCTCATATGCTGGGGAGGTGGGGAAATGTAGGGATTTTCTTTGCCAAGTGTGGCTTTATTTGGGCCAGGTCGGGGGGGGGGGGGGAGTACCTGGACGACATAGCTAAATTTGATTTCATGACCCTTGTGCTGCATGATCGGGCTCTGAGTTGGGCTCGGTCAGTTCTTGACAGTCCAGAAGGCCCACACTACACTTTGATCATTTCGTCACAGAATTCACTAGGACTTTTGACCGTACAGAAAGCAAGAGAGACTCCCAGGCAGAGTCCAACTCTCACTGGGAATGAGTCCGACCAAGTGTTGGGAAAACAAACCAAACTCTCACAATGGTCGTACAGAGGCCAATTAGCTAGTAACAACAAGCTCGATACCCCATACTCCCGAAGCACCCACCACAAAAAAACCACGAGGGATGCGGAGTGCCTTCTTCAAGTCCACAAAACACATGTAAACTGGTTAGGCGAACTCCCACAAAACCTCGAGGATTCTCGAGAGGGTAAAGAGCTGGTCCAATATACCATGGCCAGGACGAAAATTACATTGCTCCTCCTGAATCCGAGGTTCGACCAGCGGCCGGACTATCCTCTCCAGTACCTTGGTATAGACCTTCCAAGGGAGGCTGAAGAATGTGATCCCTCTAAAGTTGAAGCACACCCTCCGTTCCTATTTTTTGAAGAGAGGAACCACCACCATTGTTTGCCATGCCAAAGGCACTGCCCTCGACCTCCACGCAATGTTGCAAAGGCGTGCGAACCATGGCAGTCCTTCAACATCCAGGGCCTTGAGGCACTCAGTGCGAATCTCGTCCACCCCTGGGGCCCGGCCACCAAAGAGATTTTTAACCACGTTGGTGACCTCAGTCCCTGTGACAGGAGAGTCGTCCCCCTTGTCCACAAGTCCCCTTCCTCTGTGGAAGGCGTGTCAGTGAAATTGAGGAGATCCTCGAAGTATTCCTTCTACTGCCAGACGATATCCCCAGTCGAAGTCAGCAGTGCCCCATCCGCAGCATACACAGTGTGGACAGGGAGCTGCTTCCCCCTCCTGAGCCGCCAGACACTTTGCCAGAATCTCTTCGAGGCCAACCGAAAGTCTTGTTCCATGGCCTCACCAAACTCCTTCCATACCCGAGTTTTTGCTTCAGCAACCACTCCAGCACCCCAGTCAGAGACTCCAAAAAGGGTGGGTACTCTGAACCACCATTTGGTGCATAGGTACAAATGATGGTCAGGACCCATTTCCCAACCCGAAGGCGCAGGGAAACAACCCTTTTGTCCACCAGGGAAAACTCCAATATTGAGGCAGCAAAGTGGGGGATACAAGAATACCCACCCCTGTTCATCGCCTCTCGTCCGGCGCAACTCCAGAGTAGGCCAAGCTCCAGCCCCTCTCCAGGAGACTGGTTCCGGAACCGGAGGTGAGTGTGTTGAGGTGAGGTTGACTATATCTAGCCTGTATCTCTCAACCTCTTGCACCAGCTCAGGCTCCTTCCCCAACAGAGAGGTGACATTCCACATCCCAAAAGCCAGTTTAGGAAGCTTGGGATCAGACGACCAAGGTCTCCGCCTTTGATCGCCACCTGATCTACACAGCACCGGAGCCCCATGGTCCCTCCTGCAGGTGGTGAGCCCACTGGAGGGCGGACCCATGTAACTCCTTTGGGCTGTGCCCGGCCGGGTCCCGGGTCTGGTGGCTGGGTGGAAACCCGGCCACCAGAGACTAGCCATTGAGCTCCTCTCCTAGGCCTGGCTCCAGGGTGGGGTCCTGGTAACCCCATACCGGGCGGGGTACACTGAATCCTTGTTCTAGCATTCATCATGAGAGTCTGTTGGATCGTTCTTAGTCTGGCCCTTCACCCAGGACTAGTTTGTCTTGGGTGACCCTACCAGAGGCAAATTGCCTCGGACAACATAGTTCCTGGGATCACTAGGGCACGCAAACCCCTCACCATGATAAGGTGATGATCCATGAGGGGCCTTTGCTTATTCTGTGCCAACAAATTTAATTAAATGAAAATTGTTTCGTCTCAGGGGAAAAAAGAAACATTACAGGATGTTGTAATGAAGGTAATAATTAACTTGCAGATCCTTGTGACTTTTTTTTCTAACACAAACCCATTGTCACTAAAATGTGAACTGACAACTTCTTAAGAAAAAATTGCATAATGGTGGTGGATGAAGTAAATAAAAATGCTCGAACCACAGAAAAGAACTGACTGAAAAACACCATAGAATCTTCCCTGAGCTGTAATTAAATCCATCCCATTAAAATGTCTAGGGACATGTGGCAGTGACTTCAATCAAACATGGTGCTATTACTCAGGAGATTGGCATGTATTTTTACTTTTTTAACTCTTTATCAAGTTATTTGTACATTAAAGTTGCACTCTGGTGACTCTAAAACCACCTAAAACCACCTCAAAAACAAATATGTATTGAACAAAAATGTATATTGTGGCTTTTTACCCACAAGAAAACTTCCATTGCCTTAGAATTGCTTGGAATGAGATTTTAAATCTTGCACCTACTTAAGTATGCACGGATCTATGAATATTCCAGTTAGCAACCTGAAGTGCTTGCATGTGATTGGTCGCCCTGCTCGCCAACCTGCAGGGCTTGCACGTGATTGGTCGCCTCGACTCCTGGTGGGTGGGCTGCTAGTCTGTTCATGATGCTTCAGGACGTTAAAGTTTTGCCTATATCTTCAAAAGTAAAAAGCAAAACATTTTTCTGAAAGCGGTCTCGCCGTGTGCGGTGCCCTGTCTGCCGGTAACTGCAGCGAGCCAGTGCCAATTCTGCTTACCAAAAGTGTCCCACAGGGCAGCTCACATTCCACAGCTCGGCACCCCGTCTGTCACCGAAGTGAGCTGAGATCAGCGGTCTCACTGAGCAACATTCAAGCTGGGTCCCCCCTCCCCTCTTCCCTCCTGTTCCACTGCTTCACTAATACCTATGCAAAACGGACACTTTCATCCCCCTCAATCCTGCTGCTCCTCAGCTCCTCTCTCTTCCCCCGAGGTAGCCAAGAGTATCCGTCTGATTGGTTAATGTTATAACCAACCAGGCTAAGCAGCAATACTTACATAGCTAGAAATGGTCTCTCCAAACTCACCCGTTTTTTTTTTTTTGTTTGTTTTTTTTTGGGGGGGGGCATTACCAAACTGGAAATTCACAGCAGTAAAACACAGACCTGGGACTGTGGTGAAATTTTGTTTTTGATGTCTTGCAAGTCACAAAAAAACATGCTATAGACATGTTAACAGAAAAAAACTTGATTTTTGCTGGAGTGCCACTTTAAGGGGCAGGTATACTAAGGCAGCACAAATTAGCGAGTGCACAATTTAGACAGAGCACCTAAGGGAGTGGACAGTTTTTGTGTGATCTATTTATGTCATACTGAGCATCACGTGTTTTGGATATATTGTTTAACCTCTTGCACTCCGTTGTACCGCGGACGGGCAAGTCTCTGCGTCCTAGAGCCCACGAGGGCGCTCTCGTGCGCCCTCGTGGACTCTAGGACGCATGATGGAGATGGTGATGTAGGTGGTGTATGGCGTCCAAGCGCGCACTGAAAATAAAAGCTGCAGACACAGCCGTAAACAGATTAGTTCATCTGATTGACCTCTCATTTGACTAATAAGAGCCTTGAATTGGGTTTCTGAAACCTTGAAGAACCAATGACTGAAAACCTAGCAAGAAGGACCCACCTACCAGCGCTGTGAATGCAGTGAGCCAATTGAAGCAGGGAAGTTCGCGAGCTGTTTTTTTTAAGGCTGGGTGAAAACTGCTGCAGCGGATCAAAAAAGGACCCGCAGGAAGAACCCCACAGACCCAGCAGCACGGAGACCATCCACAAATGCAACCTGTGTGACAGGGAGTGCCATTTGCGCATCGGCATGTTCGGCCACAGGCAATGCTTATTTTGTTTTGGTTCCAGCAGAGTAGACGTTATGATTTCTTCCATAGTCATAGACCGGCAGAGGCTGACGACGAAGGCTGAGTGACACACACGCCTTCGCCAGTCTTTTTTTAATTACTACTGTTATTTGTTTTGAAAAATCGTTCGCCAAAAACCGCAATCATGGAAGCACAAAACCGCAATAATGGAATTATGTTTTGATCGGGTCGCGAGACCAGAACCACGAGCGGACCAGCGTCGCGTTCGTCTGACAATGGGGAAGAGAAGTTCGCCAGGACACTGCTGTGAAGAGGTAAGGTGTTATAAGCTAAATTATTCTTTATTCCTGAAAATTGTAATCCAAAATGACTTTTGACCGATCGGTAAATCACAACTGTGCGGCGCACGAAGTTCAGACTTCGTGCGCCGCGGTACAGTTCGTTCGCCGCGTCCAGACCGTGAACGCCCCCCCCCGCTATTCTTCTGTAGCGAGGGGGGGGGGAAGCCGCGGTGACTGAGCTGCTGTCCCACATCCCACATGAGGCTAATCCGTCATGCAAAATGAAGCTTCTACATTGAAGCATTCAAAAGTTACAGACGTTTTTCCAAACTGTGCCATTTGGCACAATTTGGCACAGTTCCAAAACGCCTGGGAACAGCCTGAGGAAAAAGCTGTGTAATATATTCATTTTTTGTGGTATTGTTACAAAATTTGGACCTCAGCTGGATAACACTTGGTTCTACATTTCTGTTGCATTTTCCAGCCCGGATCTGAAGCTGTGTGTTATTTGCAAGCATTTGTATGCGAAAAAACACCCAGGCTAATTTTATTTTCTTCAAGTTCACTATGTTTAGATGACTGTAACTCAGTGGCCGGAGCACTTAGAGAGATTATGACTATTTTGCCAAAAAATTCAAAGTGTTTTCTTTTAAATGAGACCAACCCCATGAAGATGCTGCAAAGGGTTGAAGAACAGCTTTCGATTTACTTTGGGCACGTTATTTTTTGGCGTTTTTAGGGAAATTGACCGGAGTGCAAAGGATTAATCTTATGTATATGTTGATTGCTATACTTTTGCAACCTGGTCTCAGTAAAACACGTATCTAATAAACATTTTCCACCCCTCTAAAATCGTACATTTGCACATTAAATCAAAAAAATAATATGCCTTGGCACGTATTTACAAGCTGAGTCCCCGAGTCCATGCCTTCACTCCCTGAACCAACCACGTCTCAGTAAAAAAACGTATCTAAAAAACATTTTCCCACCCCTCTAAAAATGTACTTATCCATGTTAAATCAAAAAATAACGTCCCTCGCTACGTTTTCACAAGTTCACTCACTGCGCAGTCCTCACCGCGCATGCGCACAACAACACAGCTTTTACTTTGCTTTCCTAACACTCAGTCAGTTGGTGGGAGGGGGAGGGGGAGGGCGGACAGTTACTTACACAGCTGATTCAGCAAAAACACATAAGATCGACTCCCACTCTTGTCTGTCACTCACCTTTTTTCTTCATTTTTTTCGTTTTTTTTTTTTCCTTACTTTGTTTTTCACCCCACTAATGAAAGGTTGCTGTGAGGTTAGGGTTAGGCATTAAAGTATGGGTTAGGTTAGGTTAGTTGCTCCATGCTCACACACAATAAAAGTGAAAAAAAAAATCCGTCACACACCTTTCTTAAGAAATATCAATGATCATAAGGGAAAAAAATAAATAATAAAACTGGGGTGACTCCAGTGAATGTGTCTGTGTTACTTAGTGTGCTTGTACTACTTATCCATTTTTATTAAAAAATAATAGCAGCCTTGAATACTGTCTTTCCCAGTATATTCACCTCTATCCTTATTCTCATGCAGCGCATAATAGCAATAGTGCCTCAGCATAATGATGCGTAATAATGATCAGATGAGATCCTCATTTCACATGATGTCATTTCATTATTCACAAAGACCCCTGTTGATGTCACACTACACATAGTGCAAGAACACCTCAGGAATGACAGAACCCTTAAAAGACGCACCAATCTCACAGTTGATGACATATCTGGACTATTACAATTTGTTGCAAAATCCACCTATTTTCAATACAGAGGAAAAATCTACAGACAAAAAGAAGGATTTGCAATGGGAGACCCACATCTGAAAAACAAAGCCATCAACACAGCACCCATACAATGTAAACCCACCCTCTGGAAGAGATACGTGGACAAAATATTGGAGAAAATAAGGAAAGGACACACACAAGAACTCACTGACCATCTGAACAGCATGGACAGCACTGGGAACATAAACACATGAAGGGTAAGAAAATGGTATCATAGCCTTTCTGGACACGAAAATCCACCACAACGATGACGGCAGTATAAAAATCACAGTGTACAGGAAACCAACCCACACGGATAAATACCTACTACGGACATCAGAACACCCCACAGCACACAAACTATCAGTTGTCAGGACGTTATACGAACAGGCCACCATCATCTCAGACCAAGAAGACAGACAGGAGGAGAAAAACCACATAAAACATGCACTCATATGCTGCCAATATCCAGCATGGGCCAAAAACAAAGGGAAACAGCAAGTCAAAAACAAAGAAAATAAACAGGAAACAAGACAGAACAAACGCCAAAATCAAAAACAAGGACACCATAACTATACCATACATCCGAGGGATAACAGAACCAATTCAAAGGATCATGAAAAAATACAAAATAAACACAGCAGTAAAACCACACAAAAAACTAGAAAAGCACTCGGAGAGCGCAGACCTCCGCCAAGCGCCACAGTTCCCCCCATACAGTGTTTGTGTGTACGTTTTCAGATTCCTTGACCATGAAAACATATGACTAGCAATTGGATTGACAATGATAGGATTAGTGGTTCAGTAGTTATTGACGAAAATGACATTTTCAGTAATGGCGGTTTAGCACCACAGTTCCCCCCATACAGTGTTTGCGTGTACGTTTTCAGATTCCTTGACCATGAAAACATACGACTAGCAATTGCATTCACAATGATAGGATTAGTGGTTCAGTAGTTATTGACGAAAATGGCATTTTCCGTAATGGCGGTTTAGTGCCACAGTTCCCCCCATACAGTGTTTGTGTGTACGTTTTCCGATTCCTTGACCATGAAAACATATGACAAGCAATTGGATTGACAATGATAGGATTAGTGGTTTAGTAGTTATTCACGAAAATGGCATTTTGCGTAATGGCGGTTTTCTTGTGGATGGTGATCCGGATCACCACCAAAATATAATCATCTGTAGGATACTCCATTTCTGACAATCTGTGAAAATTTCATGAAAATCCATCCATAACTTTTTGAGTTATCTTGCTAACAAACAGACAGACAGACAGACAGACAGACAAACAGACAAACCAACGCCGATGAAAACATAACCTCCTTGGCGGAGGTAAAAATTAAGACAGTTATTAGTACATCCCCAGGACAGAATAGAACAAGACAAAAAATGCAATGTAATGTATGAAATATCATGCAGGTCATGAAACAAAACCTACATTGGAGAAACTGGAAGATCATTCACCACAAGAAAAAAGAACACCAGAAGGAATGTGAGAAGGAAACACAAGGATGACTCACAAGATCACAAAAAGAAAAGGCAGAACAAGAAACATTAAAATCAGCAATATCAGATCACTGCAAAAGAAACTAGAAAAGCACTCGGAGAGCGCAGACCTCCGCCAAGCACCACAGTTCCCCCCATACAGTGTTTGTGTGTACGTTTTCAGATTCCTTGACCATGAAAACATATGACTAGCAATTGGATTCACAATGATAGGATTAGTGGTTCAGTAGTTATTGACGAAAATGGCATTTTCCGTAATGGCGGTTTTCTTCTGGATGGTGATCCGGATCACCACCAAAATGTAATCATCTGTAGGATACCCCATTTCTGACAATCTGTGAAAATTTCATGAAAATCCATCCATAACTTTTTGAGTTATCTTGCTAACAAACAAACAAACAGACAGACAAACCAACACCGATGATCACATAACCTCCTTGGCGGAGGTAATAATCACATCATGGACTGGGACAACGCAAAAATTATTGGATTGGAGAGCAACAGACACAAACGCTGGATCCAGGAGGCCATAGAAATCAGGAAGTGTGGAAAAGATAGCATGAACCAGGATGAGGGGGCCTTTATGCTTTCCCACACCTGGGGCCACATTCTCCAGAGACCATCGGATGGCAGAAAGCGGGGCCGGCTCGGTGGATCTGACAGGTCTGCTGGGCTGGCCCCGCCTACAAAAAGTCAGCTGATAAAATGACACCTCGTAGCAATCAGATGACACTTCTGACGAAGGCTGCAGTGAACAGTCGAAACATGTAAAGAAGGTAAAAAAACCCAACTCCTTTCTATTTTTGTCTTTAATAAGAACAAAAGGTGAATAATTAAAAGAAGACAAAATGGACGGCAGAGAAGATTATTGGCACCCAGCTGCTGTCACTGACTGACATCTACAGCCACAGATGCAGGAGCAGAGGGTGTTACATCTTAGGGGATCCCTCTCACTCCTTATACAGTCTCTTCTCTCTGATGACTTCAGGAAGGAGATACAGGAGCATTCGAGCAAAGACGTCCAGGTCAAAGGATATTTTCTTCCCTGCTGTGATAAGACTATTAAACAAGCAATAAGGAGATACAGGAGCATTCAAGCGGAGACACAGAGGCATTCGAGTGAGGATGTCCAGGTTAAAGGATAGTTTCTTCTCTCCTGCGACTAAGACTATTAAACAAGCAATAACCTATATGCTATTTATTTTATCTGCAATATTTTACTTATATTTATATCATTTTAAGCAAACTAATGATGTTTATCTATTATTTCACATTTAGATAGGCTTGTTAGAGAGATACTGTTTTTAATTCTTTGAGTGGTTTTGCTGTAGAAACAGCATTTCATTTTTTATGTTTACACGAAAATGACAAAGTGATCATCATTATCATCATCACCATCATCATCATCATCATCATCATCATCATCATCATCATCATCATATTCACCAGGTATTGCTGCTAGTAACCATATAAGGACTTACAGTATGTCCATGTACGGCGTTACTACAACTGTGGTCACATGACCGCAGCTGGTCACAGCTATAGCCATATGAGGACTTATGTCCATAAACAGAGTAATGACAACATTTCATCTTCGCTGGATGTTTTTATGGGGTTTGTACATTTTTTGTTATCCTCTTGTCGTTGCTCAAGTAGGTTCATTTTGTCTTCTTTAAATTATTTACCTTTTGTTCTTATTAAAGACAAAAATAGAAAGGAGATGTTACCTTCTTTACATGTTTCGACTGTTCACTGCAGCAAGGTGTCATTTTATCAGCTGACTTTCATAGGCAGGGACAGCCCAGCAGACCTGTCAGATCCACCAAGCCGGCCCCGGAACATCATTCATCACAAGGAAAAAAGAACACCAGAAGGAATGTGAGAAGGAAACACAAGGACGACTCACAAGATCACAAAAAGAAAAGGCAGAACAAGAAACATTAAAACCAGCAATATCAGATCACTGCAAAAGAAATAATCACATCATGGACTGGGACAACACACAAATTATTGGATCGGAGCGCAACAAACACAAACGCTGGATCAAGGAGGCCATAGAAATCAGGAAGCGAGGAAAAGATAGCATGAACCGGGATGAGGGGGCCTTTATGCTTTCCCACACCTGGGACCACATTCTCCAGAGACCATCAGACGGCGGAAGGGGGGCCGGCTTGGTGGATCTGAGAGGTCTGCTGGGCTGGCCCCACCTACGAAAGTCAGCTGATAAAATGACACCTGGCAGCAATCAGCTGACACTTCTGACGAAGACTGCAGTGAACAGTCGAAACATGTAGCGCATGTAAAAAACATCTCCTTTCTATTTTTGTCTTTAATAAGAACAAAAGGTAAATAACCTCTTGTTGTTTTCCCCTAATATTACATTGCATATTCTGACCTGGGAGAGAGAACTCCAGAGAAGAACAGTGAACTGAATCATGATTTTATGTACCAGTTAGCAAAAGCAAAATAAGCAAAACAAAACAGCAATTTATATATGGCTAGAGAAAAAAACAAAGGAAATTAAATACTGCTTTTGACTTTTATGAACAAATATAAAATAATTAGAATCTCCCTAATCTGTCAATTTGAAAGGATCACCTCACCATGCTCTCACAAAAACAAGTCCACAAAATGACAAAATGCTTTATATCTTAATTTATAATTTCAAACCTTAAACCTAAATAAATCACAACAACAGCAACATCTGTGTCCAGAGGCCACATCCACAAACATGTTTTCTGGTCATCACATCCTCGGTAAATTTTGAAGGTTCTCTTTGTATGTTTGGAAAACTTGCTTAGCGTGGTCAGCAACTTTGCTGCAGCCGTTTTTCTCCATCCATTTCTGTGGATTCACCGATTACATAATTTAGCTTGATTTTTTTTCTCCCTAATAAAAATGACACACGGCAATGCACATCAGCCAACTATATGCACTGTCTTGAAAGTGAATGAGAAAATGCATGTATTGCTCAGAAAATGCCATCCTGCATAATTAGTTTAATTAGAAGAGCTCATAATTGTACCGAGACTGATGGCGCCTTGTGTCTTGTACCTCACCCTTCTTGCATTGCTCTCCCATGGTGTTGCATCACATGGAAGTGCCAGACTTCAAAGATCAGTGCAGCAAGTTCTCTCCCATATACGACATTGAAATAATGAGCGGTAAAGTTCATATTGGTTGTACTCTGGAGAAAATGATAAACTGACTGGCAGTGTGCAATGCTATGATGTTTCCATTAAAAAATAAATAAATAAATAAATAGAATAATATATCTTTAACTGATGTGCATATGCAACTCAAAAAAAAGATATATTCTATAAAGACGCACATAAACATTAATGCATACTGCACAAATAAACATCATGTAGCTAGACCAAAGCCACCACTTATCAAGACATGACTGTACCAAGGGACGAGAAGAATTCAAACTCCAGTGTTCCACACACTTGTATCTGACTACCACTTGTGGGTGGAATGTAGGTTGTCTCAGAGCAGGTTTTGTTTACAGTTGGCACAAATACCTAACCTTTATGCATACTGATGAAGCGCGAACAGATGCTTTTCCCCCCCTCTGTTCCACTTCCACAAAAAGCAGCCCTCGGTGGAGAAGACAAAAGAAGAGAGAAACACCGGAGCATCACTGTTACACAAGTATCTCCGTTCCTGTGTGGCTGTCAATATGGCAGGTGGTGAAATTCATAATGAGGGAGAGATGTAGAAAGCAAGGAAGTGAAAAGAAGTGCATGCTATCAATCTTGCCACAGTGGTATTTTCTATCAATTAACCTGCAGACACCCTCCCGGGACACACGCACGAACATGGACGTGCAAGTTTAATCAATTCACTTGCTTGAGGGGCTGACCAGAGAAATCTAGTTGTGCACAAGTCCATATGCATTTTTTTTAATAAAACTCCAAATGCTAGACTTTTTTTCTTCTTCCTCTTTTAATTGCATTTGCAAAACAATCTCATTATCTCTTTTCTTTCAAGATTTTCTGTTCTAGTCGCACACACATTTGCACATGTCATTGGATAGCCGTGTGTGTCCATGCCTGACTCAACCCACAGAGGAGCGCAGTTACTGATGCATTACCTTTTAAAGTCTCAATTACCAGCTAGCATGGGAATACTCCTCAATAAACACCCAGAAAAGGACAAAGGACCTTCCTTTTCTAAGGTTTATGTAATCACATTAACCACAAAGAAAATCTCTCCAACATCAAAAATTAACTTTCTGTAATATAGTTGGAGAGATGCAGGTTTTCTTCCTAATTCGAATGCTTTAATATTTGTTTCTTTACTAGTTGCCTCCTACCAAGGACAATTCAGACTGAACATTTACAACATCAAACAGACTCACACATGTGATAAACAATACTTTCTATTCTATTTAACACTGAAGTGATATTTTTTTTTCTTTCAGAATTATTCAAATGAACTTCTTTGATCAAAATATCACTTCCAGACTCCCTAGCTACAGTTATAGGGATGTTTGATCGGGCATGAAAAAGCAAAACCTGACCAGTTTATTAAATCCAGTCACTGCACACCAAGTCCAACTTCAGCACTGCATCTCCATCAACCAAAATCAGCTGTCAGTACACAGGAGAAAAGACCTAATATCTGCCATCAGTCACTAGCCGACTGACAGCAGATATTTATCATAGAAATGTCCATGAGAGCTCAGCAATAAACACTCTCCAATGTTTTTATGAACGGATTTAGTTATTGTATTGATTTCCCTTTTTTCCTCTAAGGACTGAGGTACAAAGTGAAAATCAGAATGTTCACAGTGACACTGAAAAACGAGAAGTCATCACAGATCACAGGTCGGGGTAAGCCATATCGCATTGTTCACGATAATACCAGCACAAATTTTGATACTGGTGTAAAAATTAATATCACGACATTAAGGGTCTGCTGTGTGACGAAGACATTACACCGTTTCGCTGCTGACGTGTTACCATAGAAATGGCAAAACAAACATGGCGCGAGAAGCTGCTGGTCTGTGGTCAGAGCGTCTGCGTCTAGTTGTG
The DNA here is from genome assembly GCA_020510985.1 of Pholidichthys leucotaenia. Taxonomy (NCBI): domain Eukaryota; kingdom Metazoa; phylum Chordata; class Actinopteri; order Cichliformes; family Pholidichthyidae; genus Pholidichthys; species Pholidichthys leucotaenia. The sequence goes on along the minus strand of CM035848.1, from coordinate 267,119,461 downwards.
TGGAAATTTTAAGTTTTAAGGCTGTTTCAGACTCCTGCCATGGTAAAAAAAAAAAAAAAAAAAAAAAAAAAACAGTGTAGCAATGTGGATGATCTGCCCACATTTTTTTTCCGTACATCAACAACACCGCTCCAGAGCAGTACACACGTCTTGGGCTGCGTGTCCACCAAATCCTTCTTTTGTTGCATGACCGTCCTGAACGTCTTTTTTTCTATATCCTAGCAACAGCTTGTCACTCACAGCTCAGCACTTCCGTGTTTCCTGTGGTCAGCTTTTCTACTTATTTTTTTTAATAGCAGTCTCTAAATAACAAAGATCAAAGAGTACCAGATGGTTTTACGCAGCAAAGTTCAGGCTCTTTCCTGTCATCCTACCACTCTTGTCTTCCTGTACCGGCGTTCTATGTCCCGCTCTTCCTTAATTCTGATTGGCTACGTACAAAGGTCTGACAATAATGAGCTCAGCTCAGCTGTAGTCTGAAAAGTTTAAGTTTTTTCAGCCCTGAGCACCCTGAGAACCGCGACAAAAAGCAGCCACTGCCAAGAGTGTTTCAGCGCTGAGGGCGCTCAGTGCTGTAGGCGCTGGACTACATAGAGAATGAATTGAAAACAGCCACCCATAGTGGAAAAAATGTGTTTGGTGGACACCCCACCTGAACGTCTGACGGTGTTGACATTCAAAGTGTCTGAAGTTCTGTTTTGGTACCATTTCAGCTGCTTCAGCTTGATTTTATTCAACCACCCAAAGGAAAAAAAAAAAAAAAAAACATTGGTTCACTGCAACGAGCCAAAAAGTCACAGGACACGTCTGTGTCACAGAGACTTAAGCAGGTAAACAGATTCAGCATAAAACCCCGACATATGTGTGCACTTGATATGTGGTGGTTTCTATTATTTTCTTGTAATATTTGATATAGAATAAAAAAAATACTTGAAGCTCAATCTAAGCTGCTGTTTATAATCTATAGAAATAAGAGAGTTGTTTGTTTTTACTAAATATGTTGAAAATGCTGGCCTCTGAAACTGCCCTTTACAAATTAAGAAAAATAAGCACCTGTATTTCGTGATATTGTGAAGAATATTGTTATCGTAAAAATTCACAGAAATATTGTGATATCACGTTTGGGCCATATTGCCCACTCCTAATCTCAGGTTAGTATGATTTACACAGCTGTATGTGGAAATCAAACCACCTTTGTGACAGAGCTGAGGTGACAGAAAGAAAAATCAGAACTAAGAAATAAAAATGATTCAGCTCACTGATGGACTGTCTTTGTGGATGGACATTTTTCCACATTTCCTCCTCATTGCTTACATTCCTCTTGGCTTTATTACTTAAAGAAAAGTATTTTAAGAAAAAAAAGATGTGCAAAGCTACAGAGTCCAACATTAAACACTTTCCTAAGGGAGATGCAGTTATAAATTTACACATGGAGTGTCTTTTTTCAGTTACTCACAGGGTAACACCAAGAGACAACCAAGCGATTACAATCCCAAACTCTGCTGTTGAGGATTGACTGACTGTTTTATTGTTTAAACAGTTTTCAAAACAATGTATGACCCTTTCTACTGCAGACCATTCACTGGTTACTGAGACTGATGCAGGAATATGATACAGTTTCAGCCATCACCATGTGGCCACATCTGTGAGGTAACAATAATAATAACTAGAAAAGCATTCAGAGAGTGCATATCTCTGCCAAGGCGCCTTCCTTCCCTTCCTTTGTCCATCCATCTGTCCGTGCCTCCCTGCCTCCATCCCACCATACATTGCAAGATAGAGCCTTGGTAGAGGTATCCACTCAAAGATCAGCTCCAAAATGTATCGGGTTCTTCTGAAGTCCAAGGACCATCTCTGGTGAAAATTTCATCAAATCCATCCAGTAGTTTTTGTGTAACCCTGCTAAACCACTGCTACAAGATTGAGCCTTCGTGGAGGTATGCACCCATGGATCACCTCCAAAATGTAATGGGTTTGTGTGCAAGCCAAGAGCCACTTTTGCTGAGAATTTCATCCAAATCCACCCAGTAGTTTTGGAGTATTCTTGCTCTGGAAGAACACTCTGGAAGAAGATAAGAAACTTGGCGGAGGTATGCATTCTCAGATCATCACCAAAATCTAATCATCTGTTCGCCGTGCCATTACACACCTTTCCTGAAAATGTCATCAAAATCCGTTCATAACTTTGTCAGTAATGTTGCTAACAGACCAAACCAACAAACAAACGCCGGCAAAAACATAACCTCCTTAGCAGAGGTAATAATAACAATAACAATAATAATAAAAATAATACGTTTTATTTCTAGGCACCTTTCAACCCCCAAGATCACCTTACATAAAGAGCATTAAAACATTAAAAACAGATTTTAAATGCAATAATGACGTTTAATTAACATATACAACAAACTAAGGACTGAGATATGAAGTCAGTCCCTCCAGGATTTGGCGATGTTGCAATCGCAACAATTCACGCGAAATCAGCCAATCAGCGGAACTATTGCACGACCTCGCAACTTTGTCCAATCACCGCGACTTTCCCACAATTTTGGCCAATCCTCGTCAACTTCTGCCAGTTTCACCAATCAAATGTGTCTGACTGGCACTCAAGCGCTCAGTCTAACCAACAAAATACATCGTTGCACCGCGTTCACTTCCGTGTTTACAGCAAATATTAACGGAACACATCAGGAAAAACACAGTCTGTGACTAAAGAAAAAAAAACACTCAGCAGCGAGGTTTCCAACACCGTCTCTTCCTCCATCTCTCCCAGCCTGCTGGTGGATGTCTCGCCACGTCTCCATCCTGACTGCGAGTACGAAGCGCTGGGTTTGTGTTGAAAAACGTCCGCCTGCCCCAAAAGCACCCCGTCGCTGGAGCGCGCATGGGGAAAAACGCCATAAAAACACATAAAACGAGCAAATCTAACACTACAGCCAGTGTTTGGTCATTTTATACATCTAAAGAGACAAAATCATTACTGCATCTTGTTAATGAGCTTTAAAGCTGTGAATTTCCAGTATGGACGGACAAACGCACCCCCCACCCACCCCGCCGTAAATGAAAGATGTGTGTCTGAAAAGACCAGTGTGTGTGTGTGTGTGTGTGTGTGTGTGTGTGTGTGTGTGTGTGAAGACCGACATGCAGCAGACAGACAGGTAGGCATGGAAAGAGAGAGAATATTCTTTGTAATTTTTTTTTTTTTCAGAAAAACACAGACTCCATCAGACAATACATACTAACAGAATAAATTATTTATTTTTTCTTCTCCGTTTGGTACCGAGTGGTTGGGGACCGTAGGGAGTTTTCAAATGAAGGCGCTGCCACTAATTTCCAAATCTACTGTATATTCATTAACATGCATTCAGTGCAGTTTAGCTGTTGTATTGATAGTGTTAAAGTCTGTATCTGCTCTCTCTGCAGTAAACTGACAAAAAGCATCTGCTTCAAAATTTGTAATTCTTCCCACAACTTCTAGTGCAAAAAAACACTCTAAAAACATCACAACTTTTATCGCAATTTTTTAAAAAAGCTCCCGCGAATTCAGGCTTTTTGGGCCGCAACAATCATAAAAACATCCAGCGAAATCCTGGAGGGACTGTAAAGTGAATTATCAAAGAGTGTAGGCTTGTGTAAACAGATGAGTTTTGAGACTGGATTTAAATAACGGGAGAGAATGAATATTGCGGATGTCTGGTGGGAGTGAGTTCCAGAGCTGGGGAGCAGAGTGACTGAAGGCTCTATTCCCCAGAGCGGTGAGGCGAACAGAAGGGATGGCGAAGTGAGGGGAAGAGGAGGAGCTGAGAGAGCGACTGGGGGTGGCGATGTGGAGAAGTTCAGACAAGTATGGAGGGGCCAGGTTATGGCAAATCTGACCATATGTGTAACAGGCGTGTATAATTTCTGACAGAGAAAACTGAGACATTCTACATGTTCACAAACTGGTGGCAAGTAGAAAGGCAAAAACCTTGCTACATTTTCATTCTGAAAACAGCTGTTATTTTTTTTTTTTTAAATGTCAGTTGTGTTGAATGTAAAACTCCCCACTGTCATGAACCCATGAAGAGTTATGAGAAGTGTAGCTTTCCAAAGACTTAGATGCACTTAGGCATCAAAATTGGAAACTTGCTGGCCATTAGTTTTTGTGTGTGTTTGTCAAAGTCTCCACAGGGTTCTCCTCTGTTCTACAAGCTGTGCCCACCATATGGGGTCTCAGGAGTTGTGATGGTGTACGTCAAAATTATATCAGCCAGAAGACCCTAACTATGTCACACACAAGTATCCATGTCCACGATTGTTGCCCACAGTATGTAGAGGGGTAAAAAACATAAGGAAATGCACAGCACACATATGTGCAGCCCCCCTTCCACCAACATCCCAGCTATGTGTTGCACAGCGTGCTAAACATAAAACGTTTATGAGATACGGATGTAGCTTCATGTTTCTCTGAGACCATTGTGGAAGTGAGCTAAACCTTCTGTCTGTCTGAAATCTAGCATGTGGAAGAATGTGTTTGATAGGGGTGGGGAAAAAAAAGATTGATTCAGTGATGGATCGCGATACTTGGCACTGGCAACAATGCACCAGTCCATAAATGCACGGATTGATCTTTTATTTAAAATAATGCAGTTAGTCAATGGCGTTTTCAGTCCACTAGATGGCCCAAAGCAAGCACCCAGTCAAGTGAAGTCATAGCTTGTCTCAAGAAATTTGCAGCCAGCTTTGAAAGTTAGGAAGCAGTTAGCTCAAAGTTAACTCTGGTATGGAGCTTTTTCTCTGAGTGACAAGTAAGTAAAGTTTATTTATTTATTTGATTTAATGAATTAGGACAGTGCACATTAATCAACATAATGTGGAGAAAGGAAGCAGGAGAGGCAACGAGCTAGACAACACACAAACTTTATTCCTTCTCCAACATACAAGTCAGTAAAAGAAAAACTGCCGGGTCTCTGTGCATTCTCCTTTTATACCTTTAATTCCATGGATTGAGACCTGGAACTTCCAACCATAATACACTGTTTGGAACAAAGACCTGTGTGGAACATTAACATATTACACCGGCACTGCTTCTAACACCCTTCTTCCTCCAGCGGCTTTGCCGTTCTCTCCTCTCTCCGGGGGGCGAATATTCATTACTGTCCTAACTGAGACCCCCCGGTGACACTTCCTCCTTCAGTCTATTGTTCCCCCTTTCACCAGCTGCCTTCTCTTGGTAGAGAATCCCCACACCACGCCCCCACACAGCCCCCCCCCAAACAACCAGAAAGGGCACTAACCCCCCTGTCCTTTGGCTTGAGCCGGCCCCCATAGCGGCTGTAGTGGGGGGTTGCCGATCCAGTCGAAACGCCCTGCTGGCGAGGTGTACAGGAGGGCACGTCAGTCTGTGGAGGGAAAAACGGGGGCGGGGAACACATTAGCTTCGCGAGCGCAGGTCCCTGCCGAGGGATCACCAACTTGTGGAGCCACCAATGGTGGCCGTTCACGCCGGGGAGCCTGGGCCAACACCACCTGCTCATCTGCCAACACAAAAGCAAGCTTCAGCCTGTCGATGCAGCTGGTCTCCCTACACCCCCCCCAAGTCTAACACAAAATGCTTCGCCCCAGGTTCCAACACCCTGAACGGTCCGTTGTACAGTGGGCACAGCAGGGTCCGGTGTGCATCATGCCTGACAAAAACAAAACTGGCATTCTGTAAGCTTTTTGGGACAAAGGTGTGGGGAAACCAATGGTGGGCCAGGCCTGGCATGTTAAAAGCCTCCGTACTGTGCAAAAATTGTGTGGTGGACTCAGCCCCGGGAGCGGGGTTTTCCGGTAAAAACTCTCCGGGGATCCGCAGCGGCTGAGAAAAAACAAATTCTGCCGGGGAAGCTGCCAGATCCTCTTTAGGCCCGGAGCACACCCCAAAAGAACCCAGGGCAAGCGGCCGACCCAATTTGTATCCGTGAGCGAAACCCTGAGCGCTGCCTTAAGCGACCTATGAAAACGCTCGCATAACCTGTGAGCCTAGGGGTTGTACGCAGAAGTACGGTGAATTTTGACCCCCAGGCTCTGGGCCATCGCGGACCAGAGTTCTGAAACAAACTGTGGACCCCTGTCGGAAGTGATGTCCGATGGGGTTCCGAAACATGCAACCCAAGCGGACAAAAAAGCGTGATCCACTTCCGTGGATGTGGTAGAAGCCAGCGGGACCACTTCAGGCCAGCGCGTGGTGCAGTCCACGACTGTCAAAAGGTGCGTCAAGCCTTGCAATGGCGGGAGGGTTCCCACCAAATCCACATGGATGTGGTCGAACCTCCTAGCCAGGATCTGGAATGGCTTGAGGGGAGCTCTGGTGTGCTTGTGCACTTTGGCCCACTGGCACGGGACGCAAGTTGCAGCCCATTCTTTCACGTTCTTGCACAAGCGCGGCCAGACGAATTTCGCTCCCACTAGCTTCACTGAAGCGCGCACGCCTGGATGCGAAAGGGAGTGGACTGTCTCAAAAATGCGGCGGCGCCAAGAACTCGCCCGGTGGAGACGTGGCAGGGCAAGGGGGGGCACCCTTCTTGCACCACCCTGCTCTCCAGCCTTAACCCAGTAGGCGCCGACTGGAGTGTGCAAATGTCCGCGTCCCCGGCTTGAGCCGCAGCCACAGCAGGGAAATCTATTCCCATGTAGACCAGGGAGACTAACGCGTGCGACAGGCAATCAGCCACAACGTTGAGCAACGTTGAGCTTACCGGCAACGTGTTGAATGTCGGTAGTAAAGTCCAAAATCGAGGCCAAATGCCGTTGCTGCCAGCGGCGAGTTGGCCAGGATCGCCCTCGCTGTGGCTGGTAGGTTCCTGAGGAACAAGTGGGCAAACAGGAAAGACTCGTCGTTCTTCCCACTCAGCGCCAACATGCTCTCCACGAGCTCCACAGCTGATCTGTCCCCTAACTCCAAACGTGTTAGGATTAGGAGTCTCTCTGCCCTCTCACTGTTAGAAAGGGTGGAGCGCTGGAGCAGCATCCTCTTGAGCGCTTCATATTTCCCCTGGGCCGGTGGCTTCTGGAGCAGGCCCGTCACCTGTTGCGTGGCATGCACATCCAGCACAGCGACCATGTAGTAATACTTTGTGTCATCCATTGTTATCCCACAGAGTGCAAACTGGGCTTCTATATGCAGAAACCACGCAGTCAGGTTGTCAAGCCAGAAGTCTGGGAGCTTGACTGAGATAGCACACGCAGCGCTGGTGCTCTCCTTCCAGGTAGTCTCTGGTGTGGTGCTCGGCTCGCTCTCCATGGCACGTCTTGGGGTCACCAATGTGGAGAAAGGAAGCAGGCGAGGCAGCGAGCTAGACAACACACGGACTTTATTCCTTCTCCAACATACAGTCAGTAAAAGAAAAACTCCCGGGTCTCTGTGCATTCTCCTTTTATACCTTTAATTCCATGTATTGAGACCTGGAACGTCCGACCATAATACATTGTTTGGAACAAAGACCTGTGTGGCACATTAACATATCACGCCGGCACCGCTACTCACACCCTTCTTCTTCCAGCGGCTCCAGCGTTCTCTCCTCTCCCCGGAGGGCGAATAGTCCTTACTGTCCCAACTGAGACCCCCCGGTGACACTTCCTCCTTCAGTCCATTGTTCCCCCTTTCAGAATCAGAATCAGAATCAGAAAAAGATTTATTGCCAAGTACATTAACAGATCACTGATAACATACGAGAGAATTTGACTTGACACAGAAAATGAACCTGCATTTCCAGTGACACGGCTGCATCGGGGACGCGCCTGCCAATAGGATGGTACAGATAAGAAATCATACAATAGGAAGGAGCAAAAAAATCATTGAATTCAGAATATTGACCATAAGTAATCAATATTATGATTACAAAGACAAAAAAAGCCCACGATGCACATTCAAGACCAGAGTCCACAGGACACAAGGAGAGCAGTGAATGTTATCTTGTTGTCAGTTTCTGGGTCAGTGTGGATGTAGTGTTGAAGCAATGTTGTATCAATATGAGCACAAGGACACTTTGGCAGAAGATGTTTTGTCTGGCTGCAGCAATTGTCCTTGGCAATTGTCCCAAGCAGCTACTGTCCAGAGGCCGTGTGCTCAGTGTTTTGAAAAACAAAGACTGGGGATTATCAGGAGGATTTTTGTAAGGGAAATTGAGCCAAATAGACTGAACACAGAGAAAGAACTTTATTTTCTTCTGCAGATTCAGTGCTTAATCCTTCATTGCGAGGGCTTTGAGTCCGTCGTGGATAGACTTAAGCGTAGATGTAATCCACCTTCCGAGACAGTTCTCCATTTGTCGCTATCAAAGTCTCCTCCATTTTTCCAATTTGATGGATGCACCTCGCGTGGCCAGCATTTTGATAGGTTGTATCCATCTTCAGCAATTTGTGGTACACCAGGACAATCCCAGTTCCAATCAGAACGATCCCAGTCACCATTATTACGAAGATATACAAATCTTCAATATCTTCGATAGAGAGATTACTCAGGCACAAGATCCTCCAAACACTTGTCACCCGTAAATAGCCCGCTGGAGCCGTCCCTGCGGGGCAAACAGCTTCCCCCGGAGCACTGTTCCTTTCCCCAGCTGCCTTCTCTGGGTGGAGAATACCCACACCATGCACCCACAATATCAGTATTATGCTTCAATGTAAATGTGCCGGGTTTCACACACACACAAATCACAATTTATAAGACATGTTTACAGGTATGTGACAACTAACAAAACAATGTGTGAGACAGAATACACAACATATCACAGCTAACAGGACAATCCATGGACAAAATACACAAAACATAAAACAAAATGGACACATTTTACACAATAACCCAATAGACCTTAGTGTGTAGAGTTATAAATAGGAAGTTATATTCCCTACCGATGCACAGGTACCTTCAGTTTAAGTTGTAGTTAGATGTTGAAGGGTCCGCTGCTGGGGAAAATACTAGTTGACAGTCAACAATGTCTTCCATTCTATATGTGTAAAGGCGGATGTACTGTATGTAGCTCTGACAATAGAGTTACCTAAAAATACATTAATTTAGTGCATGTAAAAAGATCAAATCTGATTGTTACCATTATCTGATAATTATTAGCATTATTATTATAATATTATTGTGGCCATGTAAGAGACACATTGTCAGAGAGTGACGATGCTGTTATTCTAGAGCTTTCAAAAACCTGAGAAGAAACTTAATGCAACAGACAGCATATGCACAAAAGCTCTCTTACTGAACAAATTAAAAGATTAAACACAATCCAATCAGTGAGAAAACAGCATGAGGAGTCCTACGTAATTTGCACTGTAACTCCAAATGACCAACAGCATCTGAACTGAGTCAGGGTTGAAGGAATTCTCAGTTGATGTTATTTCATCTCTACAATTTGTGTTTACTGGGAGGCCCCCATAAATGAGGCAGACAGAAGTCTTAATATAGATATGATGGAGAGGGGAAGCACAAACACTCTACTACAAACACCATTAAGGCTAGGTCAGTGATATTTCAGGAACAGCCTTTTATGTGCACACCCTGAACAAACACACCACACTCTGGTATGGAAAAGAATGATTAGTGCAATGTCCATCAGTCCAGGAGCTGCCTGTCATTATCTTATGTCCAGATGGTGAATCAGATCAGAGTTCACCATGTCATTGACATTTGTCAATAAAGAGCAGTGGTCAATATGTATGTTTAGTGGTTTCACCCTTGAAAATACCAATGTGTGGATGCAATTATTTTGCCCGAGTAGTCTACCTTTGCAGGATTAAAGCAGGTGAAAAAAGGGCGGGCCTAACTAAGGATTTTTTTTTTTTTTTTACATTAAAGTTTTGGTATGAAAAGCCTTTGCTATTAATGATTTAACAAGTAACAATTACTGTGTTATTCTCTCCAGTTTCTCATCTTGGGCTGTCATATACAACTGGTGAAGTTTTTTTTCAGATGCAACCTGTGAAATAAAGATCATATTTTACAAAGCTCCAAATTCAGATTTGAACGTTGTGTAGACAACTTAAAGGTACTCAGGGTACTGTTTCCTAGTGTTTCTAGCAATACTGAAACACGTCTTGTATCTACATCTGTTTTTTTTTTTTTTTTTTCACGAGCCACAATGCGTAACAAGTATCACACACTCACCTTCAAAGATTATTACATCAAGATTAAGGTTTGAATATGTTTTTCTTGTCTTCTTTTCACTGATATGATCGATGGAGTAGCTCCTGTTTCACCCAAGCACAGGCCTGCTGAACTCACAACAGCTATCCTTCTGCTGTTTTGCCAACATAAATGCTCTATATCATAGAATATCTGTTTGCATTTGTCCAGAGTGAGAGAAAATTATGCAATAAAAGTTTATTTATAATGTGATTGCTAATTTTCTCATTATGGACTTGTCAAATTTGCACAGTAGCAACTTAAAGACTTCAAAGATGTAAGGTTTTAAGAAAATGGCAGTTTTGTCCAGGTTTATTTTCACCTTGTATTTGCTTTTTAAAATGTATCGATTTCTTTTATTTCATTTTTCCATATAATAATGCATCAGGTTTATATAGTGCTTTTTTATAGACACTTTACAATGGATACATTATTCATTCACTCCACAGACATTGGTAGTGGTAAGCTACTACTGTAGCCACAGCTGCCCTGGGGCAGACTAAAGGAAACATGGCTGCCAATCCCTGCCAATAGCCTCTCCGACCACTACTGAACAGTTATACACATTGATACCCAGTGTCACGGACACTGGAGGCAAGGTGGGTAAAGTGTCTTACCCAGGAACACAATGGCAGGATGTCTAGGGAGAGCGGGATTTGAACTGCCAACCTTCTGGTTATTAGACAACCTGCTCTACCTCCTCTGCTGCCCACATTGCCCTGCTCCATTCCATTTTAGCTGAGCACCAAGCTGGACGGCAGGAAGTTTAATTTTTATATGGTCTTTGACATGACCCGGCTGGGACTTGAACCCCAACCTCCCGGTTGTGGGGCGGATGCTCTACCTCTAAGCCAGCACTCCGGTACATATGCCATTCATTGAGCCATCTTCACTTATCCTGGGATCCAGATTAAGTAGCAGAGACTTTCACTCAATATACAGTACATAGCACCACGATCCCAATGATCCCATCCTGTAGGCGGTGAGCCCACTGGAGGGTGGACTCATGTGGCTCATTGGGACTGAGCCCAGTCTAGTCCTTTGAGTAGAAACCCAGCCACCAGGTGTTTGCTGTCGATCCTGGACAAGGGTACACTGGATCCTTGTTCTAACTTTTCAATGTGCATCAACTGGACCACTTTCAGTCTGGCCCTTCACACAGGACTGGTTTGCCATGAGAGATACTGCCAGGGGCATGTTGTGCCCCACAACATACAGCTCTGGAAAAACATGAGACCAATGCAAAATCGTTCCTAAATGAGGATCTCCACATGTATGGGAGCCGTTCAGTTTGAGCATCTGTTGAATTCCAACACAGGGACATCTCAACCTTCTTAAGGAGGTACTGATTAGGGGATTATCTAAGCATGGTAAGACACGGGTTCCAAGGTTGTCATAGCCAGGAGCGGCACTGGGGTTAAGCTCCCAGTGCTCATAAAATGCTCCTTATGGCGTGCGTCTCGAAAAGCCTCTGACAACTAAGTCCAACTCCTAGCCTGCCCATGTGGTTTAGTCTCTAAGCCCGACGGAACTGCTTTTACTAATAGGAGAAGGGGCGAGGGCGGATCTCTGGCGCCTTAAAACCAGATGCTTCGGGTAGATGGTGGCTCGTCAACCTGGGAAGGTAGCCCATCTAGGGGAAGGTAAACCCTGATTTCAAACCTCCGCTGCCTTGCGGCATACCCAGTCACGGAAAAGGCTTCGGGAGTCAACCCTGAGGAAAAATCCGGAGTGGGAGCCCCTAAGGCAGCTCTATGTTGTGCTCAACATCGTTCTGGCAGCTCCTGCAATGGCGCTGGTGCCAAACTGTAGCAGCCCTGCTGTTCCTTTGGATCCATCAGTGACGTGGAGAGGGGGGACATGCTGCATGGGCAACATCTTATCCTCCATATCTTCCTACCCAGGCTTGAATCCTACCAACGCCCAACGCTGGAAGGTAGAACACCGGATCACTGGAGAGGACACTCCAGCTTCGCCTTTGGCGTAGACAAAACATGGGGAATGACAGTTACCGGTTATAAGCCACCGCTCAATTGGCGTAGAGCTCGGCGCCGGGGGTTATTCCCAACGGTGGGAGGGATCATTGGATCTCACTGGACAGCTACCGCCCGCCTCAAGCTGGGCAGCCCCCAGCCAATAAGGTGATGTCTGGCCACAGCTTGCTTTCCTCATTGGGTGCATGGGGATGAGGAGTCCGAACAGCAGGCTGAGAACCTTCGCACTAGGCAAGACAATAAAACAAAAGAGACCAACTCTAAAACTGGGAACTTGGAACGTCCACACTATGATGACAGGACTCGCTGCTAACCTCAAGGACATCAACGACACCAGGAAGACTGCCATCATCAATAATGAGCTGAAAAGACTGGGAGTGGATATCGCCACTCTCCAGGAAACACGGTTGGCTGACGCAGGCACACTGAGAGAGAAGGACTACACGTTCTACTGGCAGGGAAAGGGCAGTGATGAACACAGGGAACACGGAGTGGGCTTCGCAGTGAAGAACACCTTGCTGAAGATGGTGGAACCGAGCAGCACTGGCTCTGCACGACTCCTCACCCTCCGCCTGAACACCACTCAAGGCTCAGTCACCCTCGTCAGTGTGTATGCCCCAACACTGACAGCCACACCAGAGGCAAAAGACGAGTTCTACGAGAATCTCGCAACAACTGTCAGGATCGTCCCCAACTCTGAACAACTCATTCTCCTTGGAGACTTCAATGCCAGAGTGGGTGCTGACCACGACTCCTGGCCCTCCTGTCTTGGACCTTTTGGCGTGGGCAGAATGAATGACAACGGACAGCGGCTGCTCGAGTTCTGCACATATCACGATCTGTGCATCACAAACTCGTTCTTCAAGACCAAGCCCCAACACAAGGTTTCCTGGCAACATCCGTGCTCAAAGCACTGGCACCAGCTGGACTTGATCCTGACCAGGCGCACCTCACTGAAGAACGTGCTAATCACCCGTTCGTTCCAGAGTGCAGATTGCGACACAGACCATTCATTGGTGTGTTGCAAGGTCAAGCTGCAGCTGAAGAAATTCCATCGTGCTAGACAACCTGGAAAGGCATGGATTGACACCAGCAAGATGGCTCAACCAGAACTTGTTGAGCAGTTTGCCTCCACCTTTGAGAAGGAACTTGGTGTACCACAAGAAGGAGAATCTGCAAAGCAGAAGTGGGAAGAGCTGTGAAACACCATCCACCGCACAGCCTTGGCTACCTTTGGGAGGAAGACCTCGAAGTCACAGGACTGGTTTGATGCCAAGTTGACCGAGATGACCTCCGTCATTGAAGCCAAGCGCTCAGCACTTGCTGAGTACAAGAAGTACCCAAACGAGAAGAATCTCCAGATTCTCAGGGCTGCGAGAAGCAAAGTTCAGCAGACTGCTCGGCGCTGTGCCAACGAGTACTGGACTCAGCTCAGCCAAGACATTCAAACCGCTGCCATAACAGGGAACATCCGTGGTATGTACGATGGCATCAAGAAAGCACTTGGTCCGGCTCAGAGCAAGACGGCCCCCCTCAAATCCTCCACTGGGGAGATGATCATAGAAAAGAACAAGCAGATGGAGAGATGGGTGGAACACTACTCCGACCTCTACTCCAGACAGAACACCGTGACACCGTCAGCCCTTGATGCCATCGACTGCCTGCCATCCATGGACGAACTTGACGCCGAGCCAACCATCGACGAATTCCGCAAGGCCATTGATAGCTTGGCCGCTGGCAAGGCACCCGGCAACGACGGCATACCCCCTGACCTGATCAAGCACTGCAAGACCGCCCTACTGCTGCCATTGCATGACGTCCTCTGCCAGTGTTGGAAGGAAGGTGCCGTACCACAGGACATGAAGGATGCCAAGATCATCACCCTCTACAAAAACAAAGGGGAGAGAAGCGACTGCAACAACTACAGGGGCATCTCCCTCCTCAGCGTTGTTGGCAAAGTCTACGCACGAGTTGTTCTCGTTCGTCTACAGAAGCTTGCCGAACGTGTCTACCCCGAGTCTCAGTGTGGCTTCCGCGCTGAGCGATCGACGGTAGACATGATATCCTCCATCCGCCAACTCCAGGAGAAATGCAGAGAACAGAACATGCCCCTGTACGTCGCCTTCATCGACCTCACCAAAGCGTTCGATCTGGTCAGCAGAGAGGGCCTTTTCAAGATCCTGCCAAAGATAGGATGCCCACCAAAGTTGCAAAGCCTCATTGAATCGTTTCACACCAACATGCAGGGGATAGTGCAGCACGATGGCAACGTCTCAGAGCCATTCAACATACGCAGCGGAGTGAAACAGGGCTGTGTACTTGCGCCAACCCTCTTTGGGATTTTCTTTGCTATGCTCCTGAGGCATGCCTTCAGCACAGCAACAGAGGGAATCTACCTGCACACAAGATCTGACGGCAGGCTTTTCAACCTCGCCCGCCTGAAAGCCAGAACCAAAGTACGCGAGGCTCTAATCAGAGACATGCTGTTCGCAGACGACGCTGCAGTCGCAACCCACACACAGCAGGAGCTTCAGACCCTGATGGACCGCTTCTCCCAGGCATGCAAGGACTTCGGGCTTACCATCAGCCTGAAGAAGACTAATGTCTTGGCGCAAGGCACGAAAGCACCACCAACCATCACCATTGACGACTACGAGCTGGAGGTCGTGAATCAGTTCACGTACGTGGGGTCCACGATCAGCAGCAACCTCTCCCTTGATACAGAGATCAACAAGAGGATTGGAAAATCAGCCTTCACACTCGCTCGCCTCACCACACGAGTGTGGGAGAATCCCAAACTCTCTGTCAAGACGAAGATGGCAGTGTACAACGCCTGCGTCATCAGCACACTGCTCTATGGGAGTGAGATGTGGACAACATACGCCCGGCAGGAAAAGAGACTGAACTCCTTCCACTTGCGCTGCATTCGCCACATCCTGGACATATCCTGGCAGGACAAAGTGCCCAACACAGAAGTTCTGTCCCGCGCCGGCCTTCCCCCCATGTTCACTCTACTCAGGCAGCGCAGGCTCCGCTGGCTAGGCCACGTTCACCGTATGGAGGATGGCAGAATCCCCAAAGACGTCCTCTATGGAGAACTGGCAAGAGAGACGTTGGCCGCCCACAGCTGCGCTTTAGAGACGTCTGCAAGAGAGACATGAAGGCCCTGGAGATCAACACAGAGCGCTGGGAGGCACCCTGACCAGACAGCTCAAGGCGGGTGAAGAGAGACTGACTGCTGCTGCAGATGAAAAAAGGACCCGCAGGAAGAACCGCCACAGACCCAGCAGCACGGAGACCACCCACAAGTGCGACCTGTGTGACAGGGACTGCCATTCGCGCATCGGCCTTTTCAGCCACAGGTGGTGCTGTTCCAGCAGACGTTTAGGATTCTCTTCCATGGTCATCATAGACCGACGGAGGCCGACGGTAAGACACATGAAAGCTGTGAATAAAAATCAGAGTTGTTCCACAAATACAGATTTATGAACTCTTTGCAAGTTAAAACTTCAGTACTGTAGTGTTTAAGAATGAACATGAACCTTTCTTTGCATTATCTGATCCAAACGCACATCTAAAAGCAATATATTTTTTGTTGTTTTGACTAGTTGTCATTTTCTGTAAATAAATGCTCTAAATGACAATATTTTTACTTGGAATTTGGGTGAGTTGTTTTTAGTAGGTTACAGAATAAAACAAAATTGTTCATTTTACTTAAACACATGTATAAATGGTAAAACCAGATAAAGTCATAATTTTGCACTGGTCTGTTTATTCTTTTAATTTTTCCAGATCTGTAGTTCCTGGGATCATTAGGGGACCCAAACCTCTCCCCCACAATAAAGTGGTGATCCATGGTGGGATTTTTATCATATACTAAAAAGATTTCCATGCAGAAACAACTTCCTTATAGGACTGTGCTTTGTGTTACCCCACCGTAACCCTAAATGGCTACTATGGCTTCTGGCAAGTTGGAGGTGAAAGAGCCATCTCACTAATTTCACGACCAAGAATTTGAATGCGGCCATTGCATAAAATGTAAATTGACAAGCGACAGTAAAAAGATAATGGGCTTTATCACAATGATCAAGCCCTCAGGCATCACGATGGACATTTTTGCCCATTTGAGCAAATGTGTCCTCTTCATCTGATCATCATTTGGGCTGTTAGTGCAAATAGCACAGTTTTTGTGGCACAGCCTCTCTCGAAACAAATTTTGGAATTCAATTTTTGTTTTTTCTAATACACCAATGGAACGCTGTGAAACAAATGTACTACCCTTTAGAATCATTAAGGACAAAAGTGTCCACTTCCAAAAAACTGCTACAAAAACTTTACAGATAATATTTTTTTCTGCATAAATCTCTTAAACATCTTCAGCCCTGCTCAAAACTACCAAACATTCAATCATTTTGAAAATTAAAAAATATATATATAAAACATGAGTTATTTTTCATAAAACTAATGTTGGGTGGCTGGGACATTTGTTTTTAAAATCAGTCTTAGATATGTCTAAGATTATCCAAAATATTGACTTTTGATGCATTATTAGTTTTTATGTAGCATCAGAATTAAAATTTACCACCCTCATGAGTCATTAAGAATAAAAATGTTCACTAACAAAAACTGCTATAAAAATAGTACAGATAAATATTTTTTTCTGTTTTTTTTTGGATTAAATGTTTTGACCAACTTCAGTCCTCATCAAAACTATCAAATACTGAACAATTATTAGGATTTTCACCCTTTAAATGCCAGTTTAATTACATGATGCTAATATTTTGTAATGGAAAAACATACAAAAAAGGAATTATTTTCCATATAACAAATGTTGGGAGGATGAGGTGATTTTTTAAAAAAAAATTAGTCTTGGATATGTCAAAATTTCACCAAAATATTGACTTTGATGCATTGTTTGTTTTTGTGGAGCATCAGATTTAAAACTTACTACCCATCCATCCATCCATCCATCGTCTACCGCTTTTCCGGAGGTCCGGGTCGCGGAGGCAGCAGTTCAAGCAGAGAAGCCCAGACTTCCCTCTCCCCAGCCACCTGCTCCAGCTCTTCAGAGGGGATACCAAGGCGTTCCCAGACTAGCTGGGAGACATAGTCTCTCCACCGAGTCCTGGGTCTGCCCCGGGGTCTCCTCCCAGTGGGACGTGCCTGAAACACCTCAAGTGGGAGGCGTCCATGAGGCGTCCCTCATGGATCGTCACCTTATCGTGGTGGGGGGGTTTGCGTGCCCCAGTGATCCCAGGAGCTATGTTGTCCGGGGCAATTTGCCTCTGATAGGGTCTCCCAAGACAAACTGGTCCTGGGTGAAGGGCCAGACGAAGAACGATCCAACAGACTCTCATGATAAATTGTATATCAAGGATTCAGTGTACCCCGCCCGGTATGGGGTTACCGGGGCCCCACCCTGGAGCCAGGCCTGGGGGAGGGGCTCGAAGGCTAGCGTCTGGTGGCCGGGTTTCCACCCATGGGACCCGGCCGGGCTCAGCCCGAAGGAGTTACATGGGTCCGCCCTCCAGTAGGTTCACCACCTGCAGGAGGGATCATGGAAGCCCGGTGCTATGTGGATTAGGTGGCAGTCAAAGGCGGAGACCTTGGCGGACTGATCCCAAGCTTTCTAAACTGAACTTACTACCCTTTAAGTCACATTCATTTTCCCATTAAGTCACATTCAAACCACATGTTTTGTTCTCATAGTTATTACAAAATATAGTCATGCATTTTATGATGTTAGGGTTTCATTTTTGAGACAAATAGTAAAATTTGTCATTTTTAACAATCACCACTAAAATAAGCTATTTCCCCATTGTAGGCCTGGGCATAAAATGCTTGTCGTTTCATGAGATTTTCCCATACAACTCCTCCCATTTTAGAGGAACTTTTTAGGAAGCCCAATTACTACTCATTATTTAAGTGATAAAGGGCATTGAGGTTTAACTGGCACACATACAGCAGCACAAATTTAAAGACTCATTTCTATCTAAAATTTCTTATTCGTCTTTCAGCTGCTCCCTTTAGGGGTCGCCACAGCGGATCATCTGCTTCCATCTCATCCTGTCCATTCCATCTTCCTCTGTAACACCAACTCTCTCCATGTCTTCCTTCACTACATCCATTAATCTTCTCTGTGGTCTTCCTCTTTTCCTCCTGCCTGGCAGCTCCATCTTCAACATTCTTTGTCCAATATATCCACTATCCCTCCTCTGCACATGTCCAAACCATCTCAGCCTTGTCTCTCTTACATTGTCTCCAAACCGCTCAACCTCACCTGTCCCTCTGATATACTCATTTCTAATCCTGTCCCTCCTAGTCACTCCAAATGAGAATCTTAGCATCTTCAACTCTGCCACGTCAAGCTTTGCCCCCTATCTTTTTGTCAGTGCCACCATCTCCAATCCATACATCATAGTAGGTCTCACTACCGTCTTGTAAATCTTCTCTTTCACTCTAGTTGCTGTTCTTCTGTAAGCACATCCTAGATGTAGAGCTAGGATGTGCTTAAAATCAAGGTCAGTGGCCAAGGAGGAGTAATGATTTTCGTGAAATCATGTACGCCCAGATTTCCTGACCTTTGATGATGACCTTGACCTCAACCTAGATGCAGACCTACCTGAGGGTCATTGTGATTAATACCCCCTTTACACAGGGACGGAGATCATTCAGAGATGGTCGAGCGATCTGACCAATTTTTGATCTATCAATAATATTCAGTGACCTCCACAGTCACTACGATCTCCTCAAAGTTTTGACTCAGTCCGAAACACTCAAGGATCTAGCAAACATTCCCAAAGATTAAAAATTGCCCCAATCTGTCAACGATCTCTGTGCTGTGTGAAGTGGGCCTAACTTTTGTGAGAATTAAGGTAACTGCCGATAGGAGAAATAATGATCGCCCCGATCTCCTGACGTTTGACCTTGACCTTGAGTACAACTTGGATGCAGACCTACCTCAGGATCATTGTGAGTGAGTTTGGTGAGCATCGGGGGGAGTAGCAAAGCCCATGAAATGTGGACGGACGGATAGACAGATGGACGGACAGACAGCCGGCCACCACGTCATTGCATTAGCTCCTTTTGGCTTCACTGTATGCAGAGAAATAAGAGTAAGAGAATCCATTTTCTGAATCATTTGCTCTGTTCATCAGCTGTATTCCTTGACTACATCTCCTCTGGCTGTCAGACTCCACCCAGCACTCTAGTGTGTGTGTGTGTGAGTGAGAGAGAGAGAGAGAGAGAGAGAGAGAGAGAGAGAGAGAGAGAGAGAGAGAGCCTTGTCTTCAAAGGGAAATAATGATCTGCGGTCAGGGTCAGAGGCTCTAACTTATGAGGGTGTATTGATCCAGCGAGCCTGGCAGTGATTGAAGGTTGTTTATATACAGATGTGGACAAAATTGTTGGTACCCCTCTGTTAATGAAAGAAAAACCCACAATGGTTATAGAAATAACTTGAATCTGACAAAAGTGGTAATAAATAAAAATTCTATGAAAATTAACCAATGAAAATCAGACAATGCTTTTGAATTGTGGTTCAACAGAATTATTTTAAAAAACAAACTCATGAAACAGGCCTGGACAAAAATGATGGTACCCTTAACTTAATATTTTGTTGCACAACCTTTTGAGGCAATCACTGCAATCAAACGGTTTCTGTAACTGTCCGTGAGACTTCTGCACCTCTCAGCAGGTATTTTGGCCCACTCCTCATGAGCAAACTGCTCCAGTTGTCTCAGGTTTGAAGGGTGCCTTCTCCAGACGGCATGTTTCAGCTCCTTCCACAGATGTTCAGTAGGATTTAGATCAGGGCTCATAGAAGGCCACTTTAGAATAGTCCAATGTTTCACTCTTAGCCATTCTTGGGTGTTTTTAGCTGTGTGTTATCCTGTTGCAAGACCCATGACCTGTGACTGAGACCAAGCTGTCTGACACTGGGCAGCACATTTATCTTTAAATTAAATTAAATTAAATCACCCTTATTGTCATTCAACCGTACAACCAATCATGTACAGCAGAACGAGATTGTGCTTTACCTATCTACAGTGTAAATCAGACACACCCCAAGTGCAGAATCAGAGGGCCGCTGCAATACAAGGCGCCGCCACAGAGTTCCCTCCTCCATTCCGTTTATTGCTGAGCACCAAGCTGGACGGCAGGAAGTTCCACTTTTATATGGTCTTCGGCATGACCCGGCCGGGATTTGAACCCCTGCCTCCCAGGTGTGGGGCGGATGCTCTACCAACTGAGCCACCACTCCGGTAATAGAATACCTTGATAGTCTTGAGATTTCATTGTACCCTGCACAGATTCAAGACACCCTGTGCCAGATGCAGCAAAGCAGCCCCAGAACATAACAGAACCTCCTCCATGTTTCACAGTAAGGACAGTGTTCTTTTCTTGGTATGCTTCATTTTTGCGTCTGTGAACATGGAGCTGATGTGCCTTGCCAAAAAGTTCCAGTTTTGTCTTGTCTGTCCATAGAACATTCTCCCAGAAGCTTTGTGGCTTGTCAACATGCAGTTTAGCAAATTCCAGTCTGGCGTTTTTATGATTTGTTTTCAACAGTGGTGTCCTCCTTGGTCGTCTCCCATGAAGTCCACTTTGGCTCAAATAACGACGGATGGTGCGATCTGACACTGATGTACCTTGACCTTGGAGTTCACCATGAATGTGTTTAGAGGTTGTTCTGGGCTCTTTTGTTACCAGTCGTATTATCCGTCTCCTCCTGCGGCCACGTCCAGGGAGGTTGGCTACAGTCCCGTGGATCTTAAATTTCTGAAAGATATGGGCAACTGTAGTCACAGGAACATAAAGCTGATTGGAGATGGTCTTATAGCCTTTACCTTTAACATGCTTGTCTATAATCCATCCATCCATCCATCTTCTACCGCTTTTCCGGAGGTCCGGGTCGCGAAGGCAGCAGTTCAAGCAGAGAAGCCCAGACTTCCCTCTCCCCAGCCACCTGCTCCAGCTCTTCAGAGGGGATACCAAGGCGTTCCCAGACCAGCTGGGAGACATAGTCTCTCCACCGAGTCCTGGGTCTGCCCCGGGGTCTCCTCCCAGTGGGACGTGCCTGAAACACCTCAAGTGGAAGGCGTCCAGGAGGCATCCTAATCAGATGCCCATACCACCTCAACTGACTCCTTTCAATGTGGAGGAGCAGCGGTTCTACTCTGAGCCTCTCCCGGATGACTGAGCTCCTCACCCTATCTCTGAGGGTGAGTCCAGCAATCCTACGGAGAAAGCTCATTTCAGCCGCTTGTATCCGCGATCTCGTTCTTTCGGTCATTACCCAAAGCTCGTGACCATAGGTGAGAGTAGGAACGTAGATTGACTGGTAAATCGACAGCTTTGCCTTAGAACTAAGCTCCCTCTTCACCACAACAGACCGGTACAACGTCCGCATCACTGCAGATGCTGCTCCAATCCGTCTGTCGATCTCTCGCTCCATTTTCCCCTCACTCGTGAACAAAACCCCAAGATACTTAAACTCCTCCACTTGGGGCAGGAGCCTGTCCCCAACCCGGAGAGGACAATTCACCTTTTTCCGGCTGAGGACCATGGACTCGGACTTGGAGGTGCTGATTCTCATCCCAGCCGCTTCACACTCAGCGGCAAACCGTCCCAGCAAGAGCTGTAGGTCATTGCTGGATGAAGCCAACAGGACAACATCATCTGCAAACAACAGAGATGAGATCCTGTGGTCACCAAGCATGACACCCTCCATTCCCTGGCTGCGCCTAGAAATCCTGTCCATAAAAATTATGAACAGGATCGGTGACAAAGGGCAGCCCTGGCGGAGTCCAACTCTCACTGGGAATGACTCCGACCGAGTGTTGGCAATACGAACCAAACTCTCACAACGGTTGTACAGAGACCGAATAGTTCGTAACAACAAGCCCGATACCCCATACTCCCGAAGCACCCCCCACAAAAATCCACGAGGGACGCGGTCAAATGCCTTCTCCAAGTCCACAAAACACATGTAAACTGGTTGGGCAAACTCCCACGAACCCGGGGGTTTGCGTGCCCCAGTGATCCCAGGAGCTATGTTGTCCGGGGCAATTTGCCTCTGATAGGGTCTCCCAAGACAAACTGGTCCTGGGTGAAGGGCCAGACTAAGAACGATCCAACAGACTCTCATGATAAATTGTATATCAAGGATTCAGTGTACCCCGCCCGGTATGGGGTTACCGGGGCCCCACCCTGGAGCCAGGCCTGGGGGAGGGGCTCGAAGGCTAGCGTCTGGTGGCCGGGTTTCCACCCATGGGACCCGGCCGGGCTCAGCCCGAAGGAGTTACATGGGTCCGCCCTCCAGTGGGTTCACCACCTGCAGGAGGGATCATGGGGGTCCGGTGCTATGTGGATTAGGTGGCGGTCAAAGGTGGAGACCTTGGCGGACTGATCCCAAGCTTGTCTATAATTTTCTTTCTAATCTCCTGAGACAACTCTCTCCTTTGCTTCCTCTGGTTCATGTTTAGTGTGATACACACCATGTCACCAAACAGCACAGTGACTACTTGTCACCCTTTAAATAGGCCGACTGACTGATTACAAGTTTGTAGACACCTGTGATGTTAATTAGAGGACATATCTTGGTTGAACATGTTCCTATGGTCACATTATTTTCAATCTTTTCTAGGGGTATCATCATTTTCGTCCAGGCCTGTTTCATGAGTTTGTTTTTTTTTAAAGGCGTCGGACAGACGAAAATTCAATATCGCTAATTCATATCTCAAATTGTTGTCTGAGACGAGCTAAGTCGAACCGCACATGTTTTGGTGTCAACGAATGTCGCATAAGGTGACAATGCGCTCTTGAAGTACGCTGTCGTTGAGAGCTGGCGGACCCAGCCAAGCGATCAGCGGCTAAGATGGCCACTGACTGTGTGACGTCAGCTCAGGAAGACATACGCACACGGTCGGCGGCCACTGCTGTGTTTTGCTTCATGCAACACTTGATGTTTACGTTTTAAAATCGGCGATTACGGATATTTCTCGGAATACTTGTGGATTACAAATAGATTATTTATGAAGATTAGGATTTCAGGAATCGAATTAATATGGTTTGGCGTTATGTTGTCTACGGGTGCGACGGTATACCAGAGGAGCATGCGGTGAGTGTCTTTGAATTTCCCGTCCCTGGGAAATTCCGAACGGCATGGGTGAAATTCGCTCAGAAAACGCGAAAACATTGGAATGATGTCGGTAAAACACCTTACATGTGCAGTAGACATTTCGTTGACAGCGATTTCGAGAATAAGATGCAATTTGAAATGAAATTTGCAAAAAGACTGGTGATAAAGAAAACGGCTATTCCAACTATATATCCCTCGATTCCCAAGTCTGACTCTGAGACAAGTGTCAGTGACAGTGGCGTGAAAAGCAAGGGTGATCTACCGATGCGATCAGCTGTCAGAAAACGAGAAGTAAACAGGGTAAGTTTTGTATTTTTAATATTCACTGCAAATGTTAAACAATATTAGAAAATGAAATATGGTGCAATCCCAAAATTAATGACCAATGCAATTTCATAATGCACTCGTCCTCACCCGGAACCGGGTGAGGACGAGTGAGGACGCACAGATAAGAGCTCCCTGTTCGTGACTGTTTAAAAGGCAGTTAAACGCAGTTAGAACGCAGTTTGGAGCTGGCGTTTTGAGCTTTTTTTGTTGCTGCCGCTGGGGAGTGAACCTGCTCGTGAGGAGTAAAGAGGAATTTGCCAGGAGTAGCTGGTGAAGCTTGTGAAGCGGCCCCGCGCCCCCCGCCCCCCCGCACCTCGCGCTCAGGGATAACAAAGGGATTACTCCCACGT
This sequence comes from Pholidichthys leucotaenia, assembly GCA_020510985.1. Lineage (NCBI taxonomy): Eukaryota > Metazoa > Chordata > Actinopteri > Cichliformes > Pholidichthyidae > Pholidichthys > Pholidichthys leucotaenia. The sequence continues at coordinate 267,095,500 of CM035848.1, read as the reverse complement.
GCGTTTTTTTTTTTTCGAACTATCCAAATCAGCGATCATCAGCTGGAATAATGGGTCCAAAGAGAGCTCTGACAAATGAAGATGAGATAAAAAAAAGCGCTGGATTTCTTGGCAGAAGAAATGTCTGCTCTAAAATCACAGCAAAGAGGTATACTGGACCTCGTGGAGGAAATTAAAGCGCTGCGCAGCCAGAACGCTGAGAAAGACAAGAGGCTGGCGTATCTGGAAAGCAGATTGGCTGAGATGGACCAGAATACTCGGGCAAACGACATGATCATCACGGGGCTCCACATCAAACCCCGATCATACGCGACAGCAGTTGCCGCAGACAGCAGTGGAAGTCAGCTGGATGAGGAATCCGCTGAGCAACAGGTGACGGCCTTCATGCAGTCAAAAGGAATTCAGCTGGACTGCTCCAACATCGAGTCCTGCCACCCTCTGCCCAGGAAAAACAGCAACAAACCTGCTGTGATCATGAGGTTTGTAAACAGAAAACACAAGACGGCACTAATGAAACAAGGTAAGAAGCTGAAAGGAACCAACATCTACATAAACGAGCACCTCACGAAAGAGAACGCAGAAATAGCCAGGAAAGCAAGATACATGAAAAAGCAGAAAAAAATTCAAAACACCTGGACATCAAACTGTAAAATATTCATCAAATTAAACGGATCGCCTGAAGAAGCCAAGGTCATTAACATCCGTAATATTATGGAACTGGACAAATATGAACTGGAGGCACAGCAACAATTCAGACAAATATAGGACACTGAAGGATTTTACTCATCTGCAACAAAACATTCTACAGCATGAATCAAAAAAATCAACAAACAGGAACAAGAGGAACTGAAAGTTTTTGAATACACAGAGCACAACCCACAGGACGTAGAATATGACATAGACCCTGATAATAATCTTTTTAACTCAATCAATAATGACTGTAATTATTACACAGATGAACAGTTCAACACAATGATCACAACTGATTTCAATATTTCTATGATCCACTTCAACAGCAGGAGTCTCTATGCAAACTTTAATAACATTAAAGATTATTTAAATCAGTTTAAAGAGCCATTCAATATTGTGGCAATATCAGAGACGTGGCTCAGTGAAGAGAAAGGAGTGGATTTTACCATGGATGGCTATGAATTAAATTATATAAATAGAAAAGTGAAAAAGGAGGAGGAGTTGCAATTTATGTTGACAAGAGCTTGAAATACAAGGTTGTTGAAAATCTGTCAGTAACTGTGGATGATTTATTTGAATGCATTACAATAGAAATCTGTCTGGACAATGTGAAGAATGTAGTAGTGAGCTGTGTATATAGAACACCTGGATCAAACATTGACTTATTTAAGGACTGGATGGAAAAAATGTACGCAAAACTAACTCATAAAGTTAAGTTCATCTGTGGGGATTTCAATATAGATCTGATGAACTCAAAACAACATAGTTTGACAGAAGAATTTATCAACACAATGTACAGCATGGGCTTACATCCAACAATTACAGGACCTAGCAGAATTGCGTCGCACAGTGCCACACTAATAGATAACATATTCACAAACATTATGGAAAATAATATCAGGAGTGGGCTTTTATTGAATGATATCAGCGACCACCTGCCGATTTTTGTTGTCTATCAATGTGATTATAGGAAGAAAAAGTATACCAAAAATATTAAATATAAAAGAATAAGAACCGAAGAATCAATGTATTTACTGACAAAGGAATTATTAATACAAGATTGGAAGATAGTTTATGATGAAAATGACATAAATAGAGCATATGATAATTTTTTACAAATATTTCAATCATTGTACAATAAATACTGTCCTATAAAACAATACAGTGACAGACAACAAAAAAAAATATTCCTTGGATCACCAAGGGGTTAATAAATGCATGTAAAAAGAAGAATACATTATATAAACAATTCATTAAATGCAGAATGGTGGAAGCTGAGATCAAATATAAAAGATATAAAAATAAGCTTACCACTATAATGAGGACCTGTAAGAAAGAATATTACAACAGAATACTAGAGGATAACAAAAATAACATAAGAGGAATATGGCAAGTACTCAGTGGGATTATTAGTAATCGTCCTAAGTATGCAAATTATCCAGAATATTTTATCGAAAACGACAGTTTGATTTATAATATGGAAGATGTGGTCAGTGGTTTCAATAAATTTTTTGTAAACGTTGGTCCTGAATTAGCAAAATCAATAGTGACTCCGGAAACAAACCACAGTGGGTCTGTGAATGAAATAGAGGATAGAAACCCAAACACAATGTTTTTGGGTGCAGTTACTGAAAAGGAAATTATTGAGACTGTGAGTAAATTTAAGAACAAAAAATCAACGGACTGGAATGAAACTGACATGACAATAGTGAAAAAAGTAATTGAGGGAATTGTTAAGCCACTCACCCACATCTGTAACCTGTCATTTCAAACTGGTACATTTCCAGACAAAATGAAAATAGCAAAAGTAACACCTCTTTACAAAACAGGAGACAGTCATCGCTTCACAAATTACAGGCCAGTCTCTTTACTCTCACAATTCTCCAAAATACTTGAAAAAATATTCACTAAGAGACTGGATGATTTCATTGAAAAACACAACCTCCTTACAGATAGCCAGTATGGTTTTAGAGCAGATAAATCTACATCTTTGGCACTGATCGAACTTATAGAAGAAATTACTAGTTGTATAGACAAAAAAAAGGTTGCTGCAGGAGTATTTATAGACTTAAAGAAAGCTTTTGACACCACTGACCACAGAATACTACTAAGGAAACTGGAAAGGTATGGGATAAGAGGGGTAGGACTGAGTTGGGTGGAAAGTTATTTAAGTAACAGTCAACAATTTGTACAAATTGGAGAGCACAAATCACCCTGCATGGACATCACTTGTGGTGTGCCCCAGGGGTCAGTTTTGGGACCCAAACTCTTTATCTTGTATATAAATGACATATGCCAAGTAGCAAAAATTCTGAAATTTATTTTGTTTGCGGATGACACAAATATCCTTTGCACTGGTGAGAATTTGCAGCAGGTTTTAGAGGTGGTCACAACTGAAATGGAAAAATTAACGCAGTGGTTCAACAAAAATAAATTATCTCTAAATCTAAAAAAAACAAAGATTATGGTGTTTGGAAATTATAAAATAAATCATGAAATAATGGTAACGATAGATGATACCAGAATACAAACAGTACAGGAAAATAAGTTTCTGGGGGTGACGCTAGACAGTAAAATCTGCTGGAAACCTCACATCAGTCACATCCGGGCTAAATTAGCAAAATGTATAGGCATACTGGGGAAGACAAGACACATCTTGGACTATAAATCATTGGTCTTATTGTACAATTCACTGTTTTTACCTTATCTTAACTACTGTATAGAAGTCTGGGGAAACACCTACAAGACCAACCTACAAGCAATATGCACATCACAAAAAAGAGCTATAAGGATAATTAACAATGCAGGATATAGAGACCATACCAATTCGTTGTTCTTGAAGTCACATGTCATAAAGTTCATCAATTTAGTTAAATTTAAGACAGCACAAGTAATGTACAGGGCGATTAACAATCAACTCCCAACTAATATACAAAAAATATTTAAAAAAAGAGACAACGATCATAATTTGAGAGGAGACTTAAACTTTACAAAACCCAAGATACGTACAACCAACAAAAGTATGTGCATATCTGTCTGTGGGGTGGATTTGTGGAACAGTCTGGAGCCGGAACTGAAACTATGTACAAACAGAAATCAATTTAAAAAGAGGTATAAGCACCATTTGTTGAAAGGATATATGTTAGAAGGGTAGAATTTATATGTACGATTCATTATGTTCACTCTGGGACATTATGGGACACTATGGAATGGTGGGTGGGACAGCATTGTGTGTATCTGTGTCATTTGAGACTGGTTTTGATATATGGACTTCATTGTATGTTAGAATGGACGGGTGTTAATGTTGATCTGTAAAAAATACAGTAAATTGTTTACTTGGGGTCTTAAAGGTGGTAATTTGTATAAAATTCACATGGGTGTATCGATGGAAAAGAGGAGTTGGAATTAATAAGTGTTCACTTCTTCCTTCTCCCTTTCGAACAGTGTATACTGTAACTTTATTGCATTTGCTATTTGCTTGTTTTTTGTTATATTTTTTGTGTTCGAAATAAACTATCTATCTATCTATAATATTTTATATGGAGTGAATATTTAAACTGATCTGCTACATATTACAATGAAAGTTCAGCTTTCAATTTTTAGGGAAGCAACACATTTGCTAAGAAAAACAAATATAAGCCTAAGATTGTAGGAGAAATGTGCTTTTAAAAATGGAACCCCAATTTTCTACCATAAAATGGTAGAAAAATTATTCAAATGTATATGACATGCGACTTTGATGAATGCTGAACTATGAGAATTTTAACATTGACATGAACATTAATAAACTCAATATATGATTTTACAAAACTTTATTTAAATATCATTGTTCACAAATCTAATCTTGGTAGGCAAAATCCCTTGTAGTGATCAGATGGGAATGTTTCTCTGATGAGGCTCACCACACAGGCAGGCAACATAACCCTCACTTCTTTCCCAAGAAATCCCCAACACCACCACAGTTTCTATTCCTGAGCTGACGTCACTAATGCCCGCACCTATCGAGAGATGGCGGTACTGCAGCCTCACTAAGTGAAGGCTGGGCTATGAACAAATAAGGTCATTTATATACCGGAGTGGTGGCTCAGTTGGTAGAGCATCCGCCCCACACCCGGGAGGCAGGGGTTCAAATCCCGGCCGGGTCATGCCAAAGACCATATAAAAGTGGAACTTCCTGCCGTCCAGCTTGGTGCTCAGCAATAATGGAATGGAGGAGGGAAATTTGTGGCGGCGCCTTGCATGGCAGCGGCCCTCTGATTCTACACTTGGGGTGTGTGTGATTAACACTGTAGATAGGTAAAACACAATCTTGTTCTACTGTACATGATTGGTTGTACAGTTGAATGACAATAAAGGGTGATTATTATGGAGGCTGGTGACACATATTAAATCACGGGAATGGGCAGAATGGAATATTTTCATACAATCAGTTGATTGGTTCAATAAAAAAATGTCACTGTCCGAGGCCTTTAAATAATTCTGTTGAACCACAATTCAAAAGCAATGTCTGATTTTCATTGGTTAATTTTCATAGAATTTTTATTTATTACCACTTTTGTCAGATTCAAGTTATTTCTGTGACCACTGTGGGTTTTTCTTTCATTAACAGAGGGGTACCAATAATTTTGTCCACGGCTGTATATGGACAGTCGCTCCCCAACACTGAGCTTGGGGACCGTCATGGTGGGCTTCACAATTTGTCTTTTGCCCATGACTTCAAATACACTATCCTCCTTAAGCGCACCCACTGCAGTAGTGAACAACCTGGAAACTCCTCAGGGCCAGCACAAAAGCATTGTCAGTATGTTAGATTGTATTTGACATCGTTTTCACCAGAAAAGCAGTCAGCCAAAAGTTATGTGCTGTTCCAGATACTCGACTTGTAGCTAATAAAACACTTGATCTATCTTTTAGGTCCTGTGCTGAATCCTGCTTGATAAAATTGACTGAAACTGATGCTGCTGTGGAATTATGAAGTGCAACTGAAAGTGGTGACTCCAAAAAACAGTTTCCAACAACTGTTTCCATTAAATGTCAATCACTCTACGTAACACCTTTTTTAAAAGATCGTGAATTTGAACACTCAGAATGCATTACATATTTAAAGGACCTGTTTTACTGAGATCTTCAACAGCAGGTACGGAGACATTGTGTGCTTCCTTAGTTGACATTTTGCACATGATTGACTAAGAAAAATTGCATGTTTGGCAACAGTTGCAAACAGATGGAGGCAGATAAATGTAAATGAGGATTTATCATGCTTCATTACATCCCCACGAAGAGTTTGGAGACTGACAAGGACATTTCTGTCATAAACTTCCCCGTGCGCGGTGGAAACGCGCACGAAGGAAGAGAAGGAGGAATGAGGATTTAAACACAGGGGTTCACCACACACACATTTATTGACATACACAGGTTGAGGGAAAACCATACAAAATGGCAAGGCAGCTCGGGCTAACAAATTTCCTCTAAGACGCTAGGCTGTACAGGGAGAAAGCGTAGCAGTTGTGCCGCACAAGGAAACACTACCAGCGTAGCGGCACAACCGCACAAAGAAACGCTACCGTTACTCACAGTCTTGAGCAATCCAGGTCCTCCCAGTAGAACAGCAAGAACAAACCTTTGATGACTGACGGTCACCCGAGGTGGAACACTTCGTGTGACTTGTACAATGGTCCAGCAGTGTTTGTCTAGCAAAGAGCTGCTTATGAACAAACACCGCTGGCCAAACAAATTGGAAACACCTGGGCGAGGTGTGGGAAAGATAATTACCGGGGCTGGGAACAGCTGATGGAATTCAGAGGGAGATCGAGGGGGCGTGGCTGGACCGACAGACTGTCAGCAGCGAGAGAGAAAGTAGGTCACTGATGCTGACTAACAGTTGCCAGTCAGGCAGTGGCTAAGGATATGGAAATCAGTACAAGAATACACAAGACTGCACATAACCAGTAAAACCAAAACCCACAGTGAGATCGAGGCCGAGCTGGGGAAAGCCAAGCCGGCTCGGCTCGTGACAATTTCATCCAGAGGAATTTAGGGTAAGCCTAATAATATCTCTAATGGGTTACAGCAGTGAAATGTCACTGGGCTATTGCAAATGAAACCACATAGAACAATTCACTGCCATCAGAAAGACAGAAGAAAAACTAAATGCATAAAATTAAACTAATTAGAGAAGATAAAGTACAGAATGAAGGAAAGGTAGCTTTTATGAATAAGACCTTCACAAATACAACTATGTGGAGGGGTGTAGGAAGTGCACAAGTGATTGATAGATACAGCAGAGATTGATTGAGTAATTAATTGCAGCAAAACAGGTGTACAATAACTTAATTTGTTTATTGCTGTGGGCACAAAGAGATCAGTCTTCTTCTTTCAGCTGCTCCCATTAGGGATCGCCACAGCGGATCATCTGCCCCCATCTCACCCTGTCCCTTGCATCTTGCTCTGTAATATCAACCCTCTCCATGTCCTCCTTCATTACACCCATGACAAAAGAGATCAGTCTCCAGCTCTTTATCTATTGTGCAGGAGGTGTAAATTGTGTCATCAGTGGAAGGTGCACTCAGGTGAGGAACTTAAGCCATTGTCAATGGCCTCATCATGGTTTTGTCTGCTTAGTCAAAGGGCATAAGTGTGTTTCCACAGCCACGCAGAACACAATTGCAGAAGAGGGAGAAATGTACTTTTGATCATAAATACCATAGGAAAATTGTCCTACAGTAATTTTTGCCCCTGGATGTGTGCCAATGTCGACACTCCTTTGATAAAAGACGGCCATTGTGCATTTGTTTTTGGATAGAAGAGGTGCACTCCAACCTCTCAAGAATCACCAACCCCTTGGTCACATAGTCTGATTATTCCCTCATTTACCTTGTTCTAAAATTTCACATATATCCAACACAATACCAACGCACTCTACAAGAAGGGACAGCGCAGGCTGTTCCTACTGAGGAGGCTCAGGTCTTTTGGTGTACAAGGGGTGCTCTTGAAGACATTCTGACACGGTGGTGGCATCAGCCATCACTTTTGGAGTGGTCTGCTGGGGCAACGGCATTACAGCAGCCAATAGGAAGAGACTGAACAAACTAATCAAGAAAGCTAGCTCTATCCTGGGGCAACGCCTTGACCCAGTGGAGGAGATAAGAGAGAGAAGGATGGTGGCTAAACTGTCATCTCTGTTGGAGTCCAAGTCCCACCCCATGCAGGACATATTGAACGCACTGAGGAGCTCATTTAGCAGTAGACTACATCATCCTAGATGCGTGACCGAGAGGTTTTGCAGGTCCTTCCTACCTACGGCTGTCAGACTGTATAACCTAAGCAGGGCTGCCCACAGAAATAGCAAAAAAAATGTGACGACCTAATAGTATTGAATGCAAAAGACGCAACAGACTTACACAAATGGTCCCCTCCAGTATACAACTAGGACAATATCAGTCGCTATGGAGGGTGACAATATGTATGGGTACATAGTCATACCATGAAGGGTAACTAAATAGACGGTTATGCTGTTTATTGCATCCAGCTACAATGCTCCGCACTGTGTGTATATATTTATATATTTATGTGTACATATGTATATTCACTGCTCTTATTTTCTTATCTTCTAAATTATTGCTCTGAGTGTTGCTATCCCTGTGTTGTTGCAATCCTGGAATTTTCCCATTGTGGGACTAATAAAGGCTTATCTTATCTTATATATGATGGATTTAAAATTTAATCTTCTTTCGGGTCCATTCATCTGTCTGATGGATTTAAAGACACTATGGTTGATATAAATCCCCTGTAAAACAAATCTATATTGTCTAAAATGATATATTATGCCCTTTTTTCAACAAAAATTGTCTTACACTTTTGTGTTAAAATCTTACCACTTTTCCTCCTCCTACAAATGCCAGGATCTGTGAATAATCCCACCCCCATGCCATAAGGCTAATAGTGGCTAGTGCTAAATTAAACAGAATAAATCCTGTGACAAAAGACTCACTGGTTGAAGGACATGCCCAGTTGTATGCATGGTGGCCCAGGATAATGAGTGAAATGGAATCGGTACTTAAAAGCAGTTTAATGGTAAAACCCATCTTAATTTGGATCAAGTTTTCAAAGCTGCTGTCCAAAAGTGCTAACTGGCCTTGGAGGCTACCTTCAGTCAGCCAGAGAGTCCTGACTGGCTCAACACTACGGCCCTGCTATAGTTACAGTTGTGTGAAAAAGTGTTTGCCCCCTTCTTGATTTCTCATTTTTTTGTATGTTTGTCACACTTAAATGTTTCAGATCATCAAACAAATTTAAATATTAGATAAAGATAACACAAGTAAACACAAAATGCAGTTTTTAAATGAAGGTGTTTATTATTAAGGGAAAATAAAATCCAAACCTACATGGTCCTGTGTGAAAAAGTGATTGCCCCTAAACCTAATAATTGGTTGGGCCACCCTTAGCAGCAACAACTGCAATCAAGCGTTTGCGATAACTAGCAATGAGTCTTTTACAGCACTGTGGTGGAATTTTGGCCCACTCATCTTTGCAGAATTGTTGCAATTCAGCCACATTGGAGGGTTTTCGAGCATGAACCGCCTTTTTAAGGTCATGCCACAGCATCTCAATCGGATTCAGGTCAGGATTTTGACTAGGCCACTCCAAAGTCTTCATTTTGTTTTTCTTAAGCCATTCAGAGGTGGAATTGCTGGTGTGTTTTGGATCATTGTCCCGCTGCAGAACCCAAGAGTGCTTCAGCCTGAGGTCACGAACAGATGGCCGGACATTCTCCTCCAGGATTTCTTTGGTAGACAGCATAATTCATGGATCCATTTGCCATAGCAAGTCTTCCAGGTCCTGAAGCAGCAAAACAGACCCAGACCATCACACTACCACCACCATATTTTACTGTTGGTATGATGTTCCTTTTCTGAAATGCTGTGTTACTTTTACGCCAGATGTAATGGGACACATACCTTCCAAAAAGTTCAACTTTTGTCTCGTCAGTCCAGAGTATTTTCGAAAAAGTCTTTGGGATCATCAAGATGTTTTCTGGCAAAACCGAGACAAGCCTTTATATTGTTTTTGCTCAGCAGTGGTTTTCATCTTGGAACTCTGCCATGCAGTCCGTTTTTGCCCAGTCTCTTTCTTATGGTGGAGTCATGAACACTGACCTTAACTGAGGCAAGTGAGGCCTGCAGTTCTTCGGATGTTGTTGTGGGGTCTTTTGTAACCTCTTGGATGAGTCGTCGCTGTGCTCTTGGGGTAATTTTGGTCGGCCGGCCACTCCTGGGAAGGTTCACTACTGTTCCATGTTTCCGCTATTTGAGGATAATGACTCTCACTGTGGTTCATTGGAGTCCCAAAGCTTTAGAAATGGCTTTATAATCTTTTCCAGACTGATTGATCTCAATTACTTTGTTTCTCATGTGTTCCTGAATTTCTTTGGATCATAACATGATGTCTAGCTTTTGAGGATCTTTTGGTCTACTTCACTTTGTCAGGCAAGTCCTATTTAAGTGATTTCTTGAATGAGAACAGGTGTGGCCGTAATCAGGCCCAGGTGTGGCAAGAGAAATTGAACTCAGATTTCCAAAGATGTGATAAACCACAGTTAGTTTATGTTTAAACGGGTGGGGGGGGGGTCATTTTTTCAAACAGGGCAATGGAGGTCTGGATTTTTTTTTAACCCTTTATAATAAACGCCTTCATTTAAAAACTGCATTTTGTGTTTACTTGTGTTATCTTTATCTAATATTTAAATTTGTTTGATGATCTGAAGCATTTAAGTGTGACAAACATATCATGGTTCGAGCGCCGATCTCGTCCTCGCTCGAGCCATGCATCATCCTCATTGGGTCTGACAGCGGTGTGTGCCTTCCGGCTCCCTGAGCCTTTATTGTGACAGCGCTCGGAGGGGCTTGCTGCTGTCAAGTCTGACAGCTGAGCTGCATTTCGGCTCATCAGCGGCCCTGCATTTAAGAGGGCCCTGGGAGCGGAATAATGTGGCAGTCTTGTCAAAGATTCGTGAACGAGTCCTTCATGGTCAGATGCATTGACCATCCCTGGGTTTTGATCGTAAGTGAGCTTCTTTATTGCCTTATGATCGTCCTCGTGTAGTGTGATATGTTTTTGCCCACCGTGGCTCATTGTTTTGTGGTTTCTTTTGTTAACAATAAACTGTGCAAACTTCACCGGTGTCTTTTGGCGTCTTATGGAGGCTCGCAAGGGCCACCGCATGACAGTAGACTGCCGCCAGACTGAGACGCCGTTCCCGGTGAGTTTTGCCTAAAGTGGACGTTTGTTTTCCCTGTCTGGGTACCTGCATGCTGGGAGGTCATGTCATCTTTCAGGAGCCGCGTTCGGAGCCTGGGCTATGAGCTAGCGGAGGCCCTGGACTACATAGATGGAACGCTCTTTTCCGCTACCCTCTACGACACTCCCAGCGATATACGCCGGCACCTGGGCTACGCTGAGGATATTCTTAATCGCCTTCCTCGCTACTTCGACCACCCGGAAGTCACGACGAGGAGGGCTGACATCGCTGCCCAACGCGAGTTACTCCGTGGGCTGGAGGGAAACTCTGGCAGGAAGCCAAAGAGGAGGCATCGTTGCTCCTCGTTTCGGGATCCCGTTCCTGTCCCCGATCCGGTCCAGGAGTTCGCACCATCCAGGGGTCATCCCCGAACGAGCATGACGTCAGCCGGGAATCCCCAGAGAGGTTGCAGCTGACAGCAATCTCCATCTGGGACCGAGTGGCTGCAGCTCGCTCCGCCGGTCACCCCACACAAATCATTAAGCACGTGACGGCGGCTGTCAGGCTGGTTGAGAGGAATCCCGAGCTGAGTGACTACCCGGAGTACGCTGACTTGCTCGCCTCCGTTTCTGCTCAAGAGCAGCATTTTCCGGACCACACCTTCGCCTCAACATCAACCAGTAAACGTCAGCGCTACACTCTAAGCGAACCTCAGCAAGAACCCCGTCTGAATCCGCTTCCGGGTCGTCGGAGGAACTCTGCCTCCCAGCCAGCTGCCCCTGCTGCGTCACGACAGGAGGGAATTCCCGCAGCCTCGCCCCCCGGGTCACCTGTTCCCGCTGCCCCGTCAGCTCATCGTGCCTGGATCGTCTCGGCTGTCGCCCCCTCCTTCTCAACGTTATCTCCGGCTGCTGAAAGAGTTTTGAGTCCTGCCCCGGCGAAGCCCGTTAGTGGACCATCGCGAGCGGCTCCTCCTTGTCCTCCCAGGGGGCCCTCCGTCATCATCCAGCAGGGAAAGGGAGGAACAATGTCCCCTACAGCAGGCGCCACCCATCCTCCGGGAAACAGGCAAGTGCAAGTTCATTCTTCTCTTCATAGTTGTGATTTCCCTTGTCTGACTCCTGGGGGCGGAGTTTGGGGTTCGCAGTCCCCCGAGCTCCCACCACCTGCTGTAGCTCTTATCACTAAACCTGCTGCCTCTGTGTCTCCCTCCGCTGAGTGGTCCACAACGCCAGGCCTACGTCACTGGACGAGGAGGGGGCCTGCGGTTCTGGAGAGCCTGGTTCCAGCCCCACAGCCACGTCATGGGCAGAGGAGGAGAGCGGACTGCAGTATGGAGCCTGCACTGACGATGAAGCGTCCCCGGGTCTCCACAGAGGAGCAGTTCGAGCCAGCGGGTCGAGGGTCCTCTCCCACCATGCCGTGCGGGTCATCGGCGTGGACGTCAGCGCCAGAGGGTCCTCAGACTGCAGAGACCATCATGCTGGCTGCGGAACCCGCCGTGGCCGAGTGGGAGCCTGACGATGATCTTCTCCGTCCTGAGCCTGGATCGACGAAGTCCTGGACGGCGACAGAACCCAAGTGCAGGCAAGTGCTCTACTTTATTTTTCTCCTTTCCATCTTGGAGCATTTCTGACTGCCTCTCAGGGAGGCGAGCCAGGGGCAGCCGTCTGCTGCACCTAAGCTCGTCTCGCTGGGCTCTGTCGCTACCGGTGATTCTGATCCCAGTTCTCCCTTGTCTCCTGAGCCTTCTTCCAGAGTCATCGGTGCAGTGCCAATCGCAGTCGCTGTGCTGGAGGATCCAGGTTCGGGGTCAGAGGTCATCACCGGTGCCGCGCCGACCCAATCAGGGTCCAACGCGGGTGCAGCCGAGGCCCAATTGGGGTCCAACGTGAGTGCAGCCGAGGCCCAATAGGGGTCCAACGCGGGTGCAGCCGAGGCCCAATCGGGGTCCAACGCGGGTGCAGCCGAGACCCAATCGGGGTCCAACGCGGGAGCAGCCGAGACCCAATCGGAGTCCAATGCGAGTGCAGCCGCGAGTGCAGCATCAGTATGGGTCAGTGAAGGAGCTGTGGACCCTTTGCCACCTGACATTGTGCGGGCTCATCGTCACCTTCATCTCCCTCGTTATAGTCACCAACCCAACTCATCACCGCCGGGGGCCATTGGGGGGCCTCTACGTGCGGCCCGGCTCTCCCACGTCTTCCCCCTGCCAGGGAGGCTGAAGCCAATTGTTTCCCCACGGTCGTGGTGGCTGAGGGATGCGGGTCGGCCTCCAGAGGAACTGTTTCTCCGGTTCGGCGCCCTGGGTCGGCCTCCCGACATACTGTGCGTTCGACTGGGCGACCTGGTTCAGCCGCCGGAGGTTCTGACTTTCCGGGCCTGGGACTGGGGTAAGCCGCCCGATCATGTCGTTCTCCCCTTAATCACCCTTTGGCCATTGGACGCAGGGAGACCACTGGAACTGTTCCCATTGTTTTTGGACTCTGCCTGTCATCATCCTCTTGGGTTGTGTGGTCCCATTGAGGTTGAAGGTCATTCGGTGTGATAGTTCTGCTCAGTGTTCTTGCCTTTGTTACCATGTGGTTTTTTTTCCCCCCTCTTCTGTCTGAGGGATGTAACGTGCTTAACTTGTGGGGTTTTTTTTTCCTTTCTTTTCTTGCCCTGTGTGTTACTGTGCATTATGGAGTATTGTATTCTCTGTTAACCGTGCTCTGTAATTGCCTCATTTGTGCCTGTTTTAATTATGATTTGTGCATTGGGGAGTTTTGTGTTTTTCTGTTGCTAGTCCTCTCCCTCCAGGCCTGCTCCCCCATCCGCCCACCGGGGGGGGGGGGGAAGGGCTTGAGTATCATTGGGCATTCGGAGCTCGCCCTTGGGGGGGGAGGAACTGTCATGGTTCAAGCGCCGATCTCGTCCTTGCTCAAGCCATGCATCATCCTCATCGGGTTTGACAGCGGTGTGTACCTTCTGGCTCCCCGAGCCTTTATTGTGACAGCGCTCGGAGGGGCTTCCTGCTGTCAAGTCTGACAGCTGAGCTGCACTTCGGCTCATCAGCGGCCCTGCATTTAAGAGGGCTCTGGGAGTGGAATAATGCGGCAGTCTTGTCAAAGATTCGTGAACGAGTCCTTCATGGTCAGACGCATTGACCATCCCTGGGTTTTGATCGTAAGTGAGCTTCTTTATTGCCTTATGATCGTCCTCGTGTAGTGTGATATGTTTTTGCCCACCATGGCTCATTGTTTTGTGGTTTCTTTTGTTAACAATAAACTGTGCAAACTTCACCGGTGTCTTTTGGCGTCTTATGGTGGCTTGCAAGGGCCACCACATGACAAAACATACAAAAAAATGCAAAATTAAGAAGGAGGCAAACACTTTTTCTCACCACCGTATGTCACCAAAAATGTCTAAACTTGCCTTTTTTCAGGTTGCGGGGCTTAACTAAAATTTTAAAGCAAAAAAAAAAAACAGACACGTTTGAGTGATTTCATTCTTGATATGTCTTGTAAGCCATAAAACACGTTATACAGACGTGGACAAAATTGTTGGTATCCCTCTGTTAATGAAAGAAAACCCACAATGGTCACAGAAATGACTTGAATCTGACAAAAGTGGTAATAAATTAAAATTATATGAAAATTAACCAATGAAAATCAGACAATGCTTTTGAATTGTGGTTCAACAGAATTATTTTAAAAAACAAACTCATGAAACAGGCCTGGACAAACATGATGGTACCCCTAGAAAAGATTGAAAATAATGTGACCATAGGGACATGTTCAACCAAGATGTGTCCTCTAATTAACATCACAGGTGTCTACAAACTTGTAATCAGTCAGTCGGCCTATTTAAAGGGTGACAAGCAGTCACTGTGCTGTTTGGTGACATGGTGTGTACCACACTAAACATGGACCAGAGGAAGCAAAGGAGAGAGTTGTCTCAGGAGATTAGAAAGAAAATTATAGTCAAGCATGTTAAAGGTAAAGGTTATAAGACCATCTCCAAGCAGCTTGATGTTCCTGTGACTACAGTTGCACATATTATTCAGAAATTTAAGATCCACGGGACTGTAGCCAACCTCCCTGGACGTGGCCGCAGGAGGAGACGGATAATACGAATGGTAACAAACGAGCCCAGAACAACCTCTAAACACATTCATGGTGAACTCCAAGGTCAAGGTACATCAGTGTCAGATCGCACCATCCGTCATTGTTTAAGCCAAAGTGGACTTCATGGGAGACGACCAAGGAGGACACCACTGTTGAAAACAAATCATAACAAAGCCAGACTGGAATTTGCCAAACTGCATGTTGACAAGCCACAAAGCTTCTGGGAGAATGTCCTATGGACAGACAAGACAAAACTTGAACTTTTTGGCAAGGCACATCAGCTCTGTGTTCACAGACAGAAAAATGAAGCATACCAAGAAAAGAACACTGTCCCTACTGTGAAACATGGAGGAGGTTCTGTTATGTTCTGGGGCTGCTTTGCTGCATTTGGCACAGGGTGTCTTGAATCTGTGCAGGGTACAATGAAATCTCAAGACTATCAAGCTATTCTAGAGAGAAATGTGCTGCCCAGTGTCAGACAGCTTGGTCTCAGTCGTAGGTCATGGGTCTTGCAACAGGATAATGACCCAAAACACACAGCTAAAAACACCCAAGAATGGCGAAGAACGAAACATTGGACTATTCTAAAGTGGCCTTCTATGAGCCCTGATCTAAATCCTATTGAACATCTGTGGAAGGAGCTGAAACATGCCGTCTGGAGAAGGCACTCTTCAAACCTGAGACAACCGGAGCAGTTTGCTCATGAGGAGTGGGCCAAAATACCTGCTGAGAGGTGCAGAAGTCTCATTGACAGTTACAGAAATCGTTTGATAGCAATGATTGCCTCAAAAGGTTGTGCAACAAAATATTAAGTTAAGGGTACCATCATTTTTGTCCAGGCCTGTTTCATGAGTTTGTTTTTTAAAATAATTCTGTTGGACCACAATTCAAAAGCATTGTCTGATTTTCATTGGTTAATTTGCATAGAATTTTTATTTATTACCACTTTTGTCAGATTCAAGTTATTTCTGTGACCATTGTGGATTTTTCTTTCATTAACAGAAGGGTACCAACAATTTTGTCCACGTCTGTAGACATGTTAACAAGAAAAAAAAAACAAACAAGATTTTTGGTGGAGTGTCACTTTAAATGTTCATTTAAAAATCCTGCAATTTACAGGGAAGTCTTTACTGCTATGAAGACAAGAGTGACACAGCTGGGATTAATAAGACATTTAAGCAGATCTGCTTGGGTTTGGAGAGTTAGTAAAATAATTTCCCTTTTTTATTGTTTATCATTTACACCTTTAAATATATTTTGGGGCTTTTATGTTTTTTTAACACTTTCCATTTTTAATGCATTTTAATGTTTATGTACTTTTTAAATGCACTATAACAAGCCTCTTTCCAATCAGTCAAAATACTGATGAAGCTGTATCTAGTTTTCACTTCAGTCACTCCACATATATAACATTTTTGACAAAAATCACACATGCTGCATAGTCATTGGTGTTAGAATTTTCATAAAAACTGCCTCCTACACCATAGTGTTGATCTTAGGCTTGTGTGAACTGTCTGCACAATCTGCATTGCCTAATCTATTTTCCAGAGAGAAAGGACCAAAAACACAGGAGTCATTTGTGCCAATGGGACCTTGTGCTTTCTTTTTACTGCACTTCTCTGCCTTGGTTTGCTGAGACATTCCCACAACTTCTAAAGGCTCAATTTTTGCTTAACCGCTTCACTGTATGTGTGTCAAATGAGTTGTCAAAAATACCTTGAGATATTTAAGTGAGGTCCAAATAAGCCAAGCATCTGGGAGTTTTAGAAGAAGGTGTCACAAAAACATCTAAATTATTAAACACTGCACTGGAGCAAACACGTCTTGGCAGGCAGGGAAAAAAGTCAAGGATTTCTGACAAGAACAGATGGAGTTGTCACAGTAAAAGATGCTAAAAGTATGAATTTGCACCCCCACCCACCCCCCCAAAAAAAGATTTGAAGAGCTAATTCAATAGCTCAGTGTCAGCTCTGACTAAAAGTCTACATCAAAATTCCCTGTCCACATGCTTATATCAGGCCTGCCTTTCAGAATCCAAGGCCAGAGCAAAAAGACGCAGAATGAACTTTGTCAGAGCCCATGGCAATATAAAAGTAAAGTGATTCTCATTCATTAGCGCCCCCCCCCCCCGAACATGTTTACCATTAAAGCCTTGTTCATGCTGCATTTCCCCTCTAGTCCACTTGCGTCCACGTGTGCTTTGGACGAGCCCAGTGCGCATGCGGCACTGTACATGCTCACTTTTTTCATCTACCCAGGCCAAGCAGCTGACACATGTGCACAACCATCATTTGTAGTTTCACTCTTGCCCTATAGGTAGCGCCAGTGCGCTGACGCACCAGGATTTTCAGCAATGAAGAAATGCAAGAGCAACACACATCAACAACAATGGCGTTGTTTAACTGTCACCGAGAGGAAGAGGAGCTGCTGTTACCATATTCTGTGGTAGAATTACAAAAAGTATATTTATTCTCATCTTCCTACGCTTACTCGTCTTCTTTATCTACTTTGTCTTTGTAAGCTGTGTCGATATCGCCACCTCGCAAATGGGACGTTCAGTCTTGCGCATGCGCTGCCAATGCATTCAGATCATGGGCAGGCGGCGTGGTCACAAAATTTGGGCTGCATGCGGTCGTCCGCGGTCGAGCGCTCTGGACACTAGCGGACTGGAGACGATGACGTAAATTTCGTCACATGATGTTTACGGTTGCACGTACGTGGACAGCAGAGGTGCAGTATGAATCCAGCTTAAAAAAGCCTGAGGGTGTCTTCACCTCACAGTGAACCATTACTGTAGGGGTTATCTGTGGCATCTGTAACAGTGCAGCCAGCCTACTTGTGGAAGTCATTATAGGCCACTAGACTTTTGCCGGGTTTATGTATAATTCAAGACACAGCAGGTCATGTTCCCTGAACTCCTAACCGGAGATAATGCCCTTACACACTGAACGACTAAACAGTCAACACTGCTTTTACAACTACTACAATGTGGTTCAATGTCATCCTTGACCCTTCTAATCACTAGATCTAAACATCATTAAATCTTAATGAGAACTTCTCAGGCCTGGAAAGTTTGCTACATTTCCATCTTCTTGAATCCCCCAATGAGATGGTAGCACTCTGATGTGTTCTGACATAGCCCAGGAAAGCTATGACAACCATCCACAGAGGACTGCTGTTATGCAGAGAGTAGCATTTCCTCTATAGCAGGATAATGACATGTTTACGTGATGCAGTGGGGCAAAATAAACTGAGTCTGAATGTTCTGAAAGTATTCCTCTAGGTGTCCCACAGACATAAGTATTCTCACATAATTGCTGTAGGAGTGATTTCACATTGTGATTCCACAGACACGAGATCTCACAAATGTGATATCAGATAACAAACATGCAGACTATCAAGGTCTGTCTATCACCAGTTTGCTGTCATTCTGTATTGTGAAAAACAAAAATGAGAAAAAAGATCATAAGTGAACTCCTGAATGAAAAGATGGTACAGGAGCAGCTTTTACATTTTGTTGGACAAGCAGGAGGTGAGATGTTGACACCTCAAAGGTGGAATGGAATGGAATTTGAGAGTGTGGTATCAAGGAATATAGTAACTACGACTGATATGTCTCATGCCCTGAGACATATCATAATGTCTCATCATCATTTAATCATCAGTTAGTCACTATTTAATCATAATTTAATGATGTTTTTCAAGGACAGACTTTGTAAACTCAATAAAGTTTTTTCAAAAGGGTGGAACTTCCGTGTTACAGATGTATAATTCTTTTCAAACAGTGCCTCACTGTGGAAACAAAGGTATCCAAGGCAGTATTGCAATTCTCAAGTCTGCAGAGTTGACAGTAGGGCTGTTGCGGTAGAGGAATTTCCCCTGTGGTGATGATGGACAGCTCAACACCCCAATATGCGGTGTTATTGCAAATGTTTTTAGGATTCTGTGGTCTCGTAATTTAAACAGGATTCATAACTGATGTGGCAAACGATGGAAGCTGTGAGAAACTCACTGCAGCACCGCTCTCAACTTTATTCACGTGTGTGACAATTGTGCAGCGCTCCGGTCTTTCTAGGCATGAACTGCTGAATCTGTTAAAAAAAACAAAAAAACAAAAATGATCATTTTCATAAAGCAGTGGCGGAAACTCCAGTATTTAACTACGGCATATGTGGACTGGAGACTGCAGCGACAATCAGCTTATTTATAGGACAGCCTCCATACAGGACCCTGTGTGGCTCTTGTCTCTGTGATTTTTGGATTTTTGCCGCTGTCCAAAAAAATCACGTTCAAACAAGCAATGCACTACTCTAGGGCTGTCTCGAAAACCGCGATTATGTAATACTGCGGTATGGACACACCTACCGTGGAGGAAAACGAGCAACCGGAGCAACCGCAACAACCACGGTGTTCACTTTTTGTGTGTGTGGCTAAATCTCGTTATTCACTTGTGTGTGCCCCTATTGAATATTAAATACATTTTTAAAAGTTAAGTATATTTTTATTGCCAGCAGCATGTTTGCACACAGCACTCTGGAAGCTGTGGAAGCTTTCAGAGTGCCGGGGGCAAAAAATAAAAAAAAGATGGCAGTTGCGCTGGTTGCCAAGCTAAAGACATCATCACCAGTTTGGGAACATTTCGGTTTTGAGCCCAATGAAAAAGGACAGCCAGCTAATTTAGAAGAGGCAATATGTAAAATCTGTGCCAAAAAAGTCCCAGTAAAACAGGGTAATATGACAAATTTGAGGTCTCACCTAGCTTGCTACCATCCAGCCATAGAAGCACAGCTGCCGCCACCAACACCGTATGGCGTGCTCTCCAGACGGACTCCAGCAGGCTCCAGCAGACAGGAGTGACAGTAGCGCTTGGACAAATTATTAAATACAACCGTGATAGTGAGCAGTATAAGTACCTTACACATGCTGTTACTCGGTATCTGGTTGAAGAGATGGTTGCATTTAACACAGTGGAGAAACCTGCATTCAGGTCAATGCTCCAGATGTTTGACAAGCAATTCGAGATGCCAGGCAAAACGTACTTCCCCGACACTGCTGTCCCGAAGATGTACAACACAGTAAGGGCATCAGTCATAAATGAGCTAAATAATATTGACTACTTCTCAGCCACAGCAGACATGTGGTCAAGTATCAGTATGACTCCATATATGAGTCTCACGGTGCATTATTTGACCAGCGACTGGGTTCTGAAATCACGGTGCCTCGAAACCTCATTTATGCCCCAGAACCACACATTGGACAATATTGCGGCAGCTCTCCGGCGTGCATTTGATGAGTGGTCCCTGGATGAAAAGAAGCTTTCATGTATTACCACGGATCCACTTGCCTGATGTCGAGACAACCAGAACAGATTTCCTCTTCTCTCCCAAGTTGCCCGCAAATACATGTGCAACAAGCACGCCATCAGAAAGAGTTTTCAGTGCTGCTGGGAACATTGTTACGCCGCTCCGATCCTCTCTGAAACCATACAAGGTCAACATGCTGGTTTTCCTGGCACCCAACAAAGACATGACAGCCTGAAATGACTTGATCCTTCGTGTTCATTTACTTGTTTATAGTCTTTAAACATTCAGTGTGTGATGCTGCATGAGTTTTTCATTGTTTCTTTGTAATGATTTTTCCCCACATATGTATTCTACAGTTTCATGGAAACAGTTTTAAAAAATCAGTATAGATACAGTGTGCTACTTTGCTTTTTGGCAGTTTATATTTAGCCTGTTACCATTTGTAAAAAAAAAAAAAAAGACAAATCGTTGTTCTCCATGGTTGTCTCGCATATGGTTGTTCTCCATATGCAATGTATTGAGTCTCTCTTGTGGTCAGCAATAAAGCATAGCCTATTTAATGTTTTAAAAACTGCAACGTTTGTAGGGTCAAAACAAAAAATGTACACATTAATACTCTACTAATAAACCAAATTCATTGAGCACCGAAAGGGCATAAAGCCTGTTATTTCATGGTGTGATTGTTTGTGGCAGATGGGGGAAAACGAGGCCAGAAAATATCCTAAATTTAATAAAATAATGGCTGGTTGGGCTCCTTCTGAGTGGAGTGTTTATGAGCCTGACGATTAAACTCTGGAACAGCTACTGCAGAGTGCATTGCTTGTTTGCTGTGTAAATGTGATTTTTCGGACAGCGGCGACATCGTCCAAAAATCACGATGGAGAGACAGGCGGAGTCCTGCATGGAGTCTGTCCTGTTTAAATAAGCTGAATGTCGCAGCTCTCTCCACCCAGTCCACACACCCTAGTTGAAATGCTGGAGTTACCGCCACTGCTTTATGAAAACCATCCTTTTTTTTTTTTTTGGTTACAGAATCAGCAGCTCATGACTGTAGCAAGACCTGAGCTCCGCACACAAATTGACAGCGGACGGAGCTGCAGGGACTTTCTCAGCACACAGCTTCCATCATTTGCCACATAAATTATGAACCCTGTGTTTAAATTAGGAGACCACAGGGTCTGAAAAATATTTGCAATAATACCGCATACCGCGGTGTTGAGCTGTCCACTGTCACCACAGGGGAAATTCCTCTACCGCGACAGCACTACACTACGCAGTAGTTGTTTTGCTATCAGAGCTCAATTGTCAGGATCATACACACTCCGCTCAGAAGGTAATAACACGCTTTGTGCCCTTTCAGTCCTCACTGTCACGGCTGTATTTAGCAAGGAGTCCAAATGCTTCCACGACTAACTGCCTACTGGAGTCCGCCTGGTGAGAGAGCCCCACATGGTGCTGACGCCGCCAGCACCCGGTGCTATGGAAGCTTCCACAGTACTGGATGCTGTTGCCATCAGTACCGGGTGCAAACATGCTGTTGGCAATAAAAATACACTTTGCATGTATTTTAACGAGATGTAAAATGCACTTTTCATCTCGTTGTTCATAAGTGAACAACAAGATATAGCCACACACAAAAAAAGTGAACACCGTGGTTGCTGCGATTGCTCGTTATCCTCTGCAGCAGGCTTGTCCATTGCGCGGTATCACATAATTGCGGTTATCGTGACAGCTCTAGTTGACAGTAAATCACTGTTAGTAATTTAACGGTTACTAGAACACCTTTGAAGCAGAGTGATACGTATCCAGCGAAACGATGGAGTGCAATTACCGTGGAATATAGTAATTCCTGGAAACCCTATTGTTCAATCAAATTGCTCGGTTGGAACTAACTGTTGTATAATTTACAACATTTGAGTTAATTGGACACACATCTGTGGATGTATTTTAAGGCATACCTCAAGATGAAGATGCTGGCTGAAGTTGATAAAAGAATGTTATTACCTACAGTGAAACAAGTCCTGTAGCAACATGGGCTGAAAAGCCACTCAGCGAGGAAGAAGCCATTACTCCAACAGCAACACAGAAAAGCCAGATTACAGTTTGCAAATGCACACAGGGACAATGTCCTTAATTTTTGGAGATATGTCCTGTGGTCTGATGAAATTAAAACTTAACTGTTTGTCCATAATGACAATCATAACATTTAGAGGAAAAAGGAGGGAGCTTGCAAGCTTGATAACACCATACCAACTGTGAAGTATGGGGGTGGCAACATCATGTTGTGGGGGTGTTTTACTGCAGGGGGGACTGGTGTACTTCACAAAATAGATGACATGATGAGAAAAGAACATCATGTGGAAATACTGAAGCAACATCTGAAGACATCAGCCAGGAAGTTAAAGCTTGGGTGAAATGGGTCTTCCAAATGGTCAATGGCCCAAAGCATACCACCAAATTAGTTACAAAGTGGCTTAAGGACAACAAAGTCAATGTTTTGGAGTGGCCATCAAAAAGCTCTGATCTCAATCTCATAGAAAATGTATGGCCAGAGCTGATAAGACATGTGTGAGCAAAGTGGCCTACAAACCTGACTCAATTACACCAGTTGTGTCAGGAGGAATGGGCCAAAATTCCAGCAAATTATTATGAGAAGCTTGTGGAAGGATACCCAAAATGTTTGACCCAGGTCAGACAGTTTAAAGGCAGTGCTACCAAGTACTAAGGGATAATTTAGTGAACTAAGGGAACTTAAGGAACTTCTGATTTTGATGAAAGTAATAATTAAAAAAAATCTAAAAAAAAATTAAATATTTAGCAAATAGAAATAATTTTAGGAATTGTGACCTAAACCAGGAAGAGTTTAGTCTGATTTAATGTCAGACAATGAGGGGAAAAAAAAAGGTTATGTGTCTTTTCATACGGCATATATGTGCCCTTCAGAGGTAAAGTGGGCTATCCCACAAAACCATTATTTTGAGAAAATGAGCTCTAAAGTTGAAATATTCTCAAAAAATCAGTGTGCCTATATCATTAAAAAGTTACCCCCTATAGGTGGTAACTTTTTCACCTAAAGTTACCACCTATAGTTACCCCCTATAGGTGGTAACTTTTTAATGATATAGGCACACTGATTTTTTGAGAATATTTCAACTTTAGAGCTCATTTTCTCAAAATAATGGTTTTGTGGGATAGCCCACTTTACCTCTGAAGGGCACATATAAACTTCTGGTTTCAACTGCACTTACTATATGTTCATATTTGATTTGCTAGTGGAATTCCAAATATTCCTCATCAGTGTTCAAAATGGTAGCTGTACAGAGTATTAAAGTGCACTGTCCCGGCATCGTCTGAGCTTTGCCCCTCAGTTTATTATTCCAGTTGCAGGCCAGTCACTGTATAAGAATGTAAGGTGTTTTCTCATCTTGACTACAATGCCTCTATCAGCTTCCATAATATTTTGTGTAACACTCAAAATATTCAGTGTGTCTCCTGCGTATTTAAACATGCTTGCACAATGTCAGCAGGTTTGCATGCCTGCACAGGAAGGGAAGCCTGTCAATCTTCTCAAGGTCCCTCCTGTAACAATCTATTGGTGAAACTAACAGCCGCAACACAAACACGACACACGAAGAACGTTGACAGAGCTTTTGGAGACTGGCCGTTGTCAAAGATTCATTTATTGCATACCGTTATGGATTTTTTTTGATCGTCCGGTCATTCTGTAATAACTGACCTCACCCTCAGTACTTGTCCTCATATGTTATGGGATGTTCAGGCGTCAACTGATTACATGTAGCCTTGAAGATGGTACACTCAGCTTTCTCAAAACGATCCTTATCTGTTGTTTGTCTCACTGGTTAAAGCTCTGTGTCTGTGCGTGGAACCCTGAAGCTTCTCGTGACGCACCTGTGTGCGAGAACATAACACTTTTCCCTTCTTGGCCAAGATGTAAATAAACTTTACTAAGTATGCATCTTTGGGACTACAGCATTTTCTTTATTCACCAGATCAAAGGGACATCTATTAATAAAACTAAAAATTCACAACACCATTGATGACTGATCTTGATATTTGACAAGTTCTTTTAGCAGTCCTTGTTCATGCACAAATAAATACATGCCTGCAGAAAAAATCAAAATGCCAACATAAAAAAAACAGAGTAGGTGGAATTGTGTTGACTTGTTATGTGTCTCTTAGGAGCTGAGTCATTCAGTCATATAGTCATGTGAAAAAAAATTAGGACACCATGTATATGCCTGTGTGTTTTTTTAATATATTTGGACATATGGATATTTAATATCAATGTTAAAAATACTGGGAGATTCATGTAATACAACTAAACAATTAAAAATGAATAAAAGACTTTTTTCAAATTTTCTGTAAAATGTAATTCTAAACAGACAGTGAGGGATAAATTAGGACACCACCCTTCCCATCTTTTAAGGACACCCCAACATTCATTCCCACGTTCAATGGCTAAAATATATTTAAAAAATGCAAATAAAACAAAAACAAGGCGAGACATAGATATGTAAACATTTTTTTAATAAAGAACTGAATATTTAAAGGGGTGTCCAAATTTTTTCCACAGGTGTACATTGATCATTTCATTAAAGTGTATATAGTGTAGCCAGCAATAAGCCACATTAAATCCATACATACTCCAGAAGCTACTGCAGCGAGCTATAGTGTCATGAACCGACCTCCGGCACACAGGAATAATAGACTCCTTAAGGCGGGTAGAACTCCATGTACAAAAATGATTTATTTAATACACAAATAAATGCAGCACAGGGACTGAGAAAATGAAGAGAGCCTGAACGGCTGAGAACTCACAACTAGTGATGCTATGCTTAACACTGCCCACTCGACACTGACTCGAGCAATATGATGCAGAGGTGTCGTGAGTAGAGTGTCGAGCAGTGTGTCATCATGCCCACAGTCACATGACTGTAATAAGCGAGGCCTCGTTATGTCTGTCACATCACATGACATGAGGGCTCGCGGGAAGTTTGAGAGGGAATTAGTTATTTTGTTTGTATTGTTTGTTCCTGACATCGAATTTTGAATAGACCTTGGATGGCCAAATGCTCAAAAAAAAGTATTGAGATTTTTTTCAGGGTTTTCAACTCTGATGCAGTTCTGACAGTCAGTCACCAGATGGCAGTCTCTATTAGATATTTCATAACACTGCGTCACTCATTAAGCAATTGTCTCAAAGTTGCTCATTGTTTCATGAGGCCTCGGTTTTAACATCACTACTCAACAACTGGGTGCCAAATAGTCCACAAACATGATGAATGAACCAGAAGGATATTTGTGTAATAGTGCCACAAAAAACAGAAACTGCGGCTAACATATATAGGGGACAAACTAATTAACTAAACATAAGACAGCTGGGACTAATTAAGTAAAGCAGACGATCATACGACAGAACAGGAAATGACACTACAACAACAAAACTGTGCAGAACAACCCAGGAAGTGCTTCAAAATAAGAGCTAGCCTGAGAACCAACAACAGACCACGAATGAAATCAGAACACCACAAAACAAAACAAAAACTGGGAGAATATGTGGTAGAAGAGTGACAAATGATAAAAATACAACTAAAAAGGGGGGGGGGCATGTTCACCAGAACATGTCCCCCATGACATAGAGTGTTAAATGAGTTTCATTGTGTCAATAAGAGAAGCTGTTTGCTTTTTATTAAATCAAGAAGCTGGTAATACTTATAACAAAATATAGCTAGAACATGGGTCAGCAAAAAGTAATAGAGAAATAGTCATTCTGGGCAACATTTGTCCAGACAATGGGCCAATATATATACACACGTGGACAAAATTGTTGGTACTCCTCTGTTAATGAAAGAAAAAAACACAATGGTCACAGAAATTACTTGAATCTGACAAAAGTAGTAATAAATAAAAATTCTATGAAAATTAACCAATGAAAATCAAACAATGCTTTTGAATTGTGGTTCAACAGAATTACTTTAAAAAACAAACTCATGAAAGAGGCCTGGTCAAAAATTATGGTACCCCTAGAAAAGATTGAAAATAATGTGACCATAGGAACATGTTCAACCAAGATGTGTCCTCTAATTAACATCACAGGTGTCTACAAACTTGTAATCAGTCAGTCGGCCTATTTAAAGGCCTATTTAAAGGGTGACAAGTACAAGTAAGAATGGTTTGCTCTCTACATGTCTGTTCTTTTCTTCTTCTCTATCCCCTCACCCCCCAGCCAGTCGCAGCAGATGACTGCCCCTCCCTGAGCCTGGTTCTGCTGGAGGTTTCTTCCTGTTAAAAGGGAGTTTTTCCTCTCCACCGTCGCCAAGTGCTTGCTCACAGGGGATCGCCTGATTGCTGGGGTCTTTCTGCAACTGTGGGGGTCCTCCCTACAGTTGATAGTGCTATGAGATGACTGTTGTTGTGAAATGGCGCTATATAAATAAAGTTGAATTGAATTGAATTGAAGTAGTCACTGTGCTGTTTGTTGAAATGGTGTGTAACACACTAAACATGGACCAGAGGAAGCAAAGGAGAGAGTTGTCTCAGGAGATTAGAAAGAAAATTATAGACAAGCATGTTAAAGGTAAAGGTTATAAGACCATCTCCAAGCAGCTTGATGTTCCTGTGACTACAGTTGCACATATTATTCAGAAATTTAAGATCCACGGGACTGTAGCCAACCTCCCTGGACGTGGCCGCAGGAGGAGACGGATAATACGAATGGTAACAAAAGAGCCCAGAACAACCTCTAAACACATTCATGGTGAACTCCAAGGTCAAGGCACATCAGTGTCAGAGCGTACCATCCGTCGTTGTTTGAGCCAAAGTGGACTTCATGGGAGACGACCAAGGAGGACACCACTGTTGGAAACAAATCATAAAAAAGCCAGACTGGAATTTGCCAAACTGCATGTTGACAAGCCACAAAGCTTCTGGGAGAATGTTCTATGGACAGACAAGGCAAAACTGGAACTTTTTGGCAAGGCACATCAGCTCCATGTTCACAGACGCAAAAATGAAGCATACCAAGAAAAGAACACTGTCCTTACTGTGAAACATGGTGGAGGTTCTGTTATGTTCTGGGGCTGCTTTGCTGCATCTGGCACAGGGTGTCTTGAATCTGTGCAGGGTACAATGAAATCTCAAGACTATCAAGGTATTCTAGAGAGAAATGTGCTGCCCAGTGTCAGACAGCTTGGTCTCAGTTGCAGTTCATGGGTCTTGCAACAGGATAATGACCCAAAACACACAGCTAAAAACACCCAAGAATGGCTAAGAGCCAAACATTGGACTGTTCTAAAGTGGCCTTCTATGAGCCCTGATCTAAATCCTATTGAACATCTGTGGAAAGAGCTGAAACAAGCCGTCTGGAGAAGGCACCCTTCAAACCCGAGACAACTGGAGCAGTTTGCTCATGAGGAGTGGGCCAAAATACCTGCTGAGAGGTGCAGAAGTCTCACTGACAGTTACAGAAATCATGTGATTGCCTCAAAAGGTTGTGCAACAATATATTAAGTTAAGGTACCATCATTTTTGTCCAGGCCTGTTTCATGAGTTTGTTTTTTAAAATAATTCTGTTGAACCACAATTCAAAAGCATTGTCTGATTTTCATTGGTTAATTTTCATAGACTTTTTATTACCACTTTTGTCAGATCCACGTTATTTCTGTGACCATTGTGGGTTTTTCTTTCATTAACAGAGGGGTACCAACAATTTTGTCCACGTGTGTATTTCAATGACACTAAAACCAGATTAGATGCACAAAAGTATGTGATGGATTGCAAAATAGAGTTGAGAATTTAAAACGTTGCAAACTACACAAATGCCCAACAAAAACCTTACAACCGCAGGTCTCTACAAATTTATTTAAACAGTTGGTTCCATTAAAAGTATATTAGCTAGTTTACAAGAAGAAATGAGCATCGGTGATGGCTCACAAACTTTTACCCTGTTTCTCTCTGTGCAGTGTTCAGCACGTGGACTGCTACACAGGTTTAGATTACCTGTTGACATTTTGTTGTCATTTCCCACATTGTTTCCTTCTGTTTTGTACATTTCAACCTCATAATGGAGAACAAAGATTTCAGATGCTGAGCGTTGGCGGTGGTACCTACCGATGTGTTTATCCTCCCCTGAGAAAAAATACCAAGTGCAATTTTATATCCAGTATGCTGTGACTGTTGGACAATGCCTGTATGAACATGTAGGCAGTGATGGAGGCACACAGCTCTGCGTCATTACTGGCCTTTCCCATCCATGGATGAAAATCTAAATTGCAGCTGAAAATCAGCAGTGATGGAACATGCATGGGAAAATATTGAGAATTGTTAGTAATGTATATTTGCAACCAAATAAACTACACGATTCTTCTTCGGGAA
This sequence comes from Pholidichthys leucotaenia, assembly GCA_020510985.1. Classification (NCBI taxonomy): domain Eukaryota; kingdom Metazoa; phylum Chordata; class Actinopteri; order Cichliformes; family Pholidichthyidae; genus Pholidichthys; species Pholidichthys leucotaenia. The sequence goes on along the minus strand of CM035848.1, from coordinate 267,066,767 downwards.
ATGTTGTGGGGTTTTTTTGTGAGTGAGAGATGGCTTGTTTTAACAAATTCAAATTCAAAATATAGCCACAAGCGGCAATCATCAGGTTCCAAGCAGGTGTAGACTTCAAGGTCTTGCTTTGCTTAGCAACAGCATTTATTACCTAACATCTGCTACACATTAGTTTTTAAACGAGCACGCTGTGACCTTCTTTTTCCTTGTAGGAAAAATGAAAAGGCCACAACCACGGGAACCATGACCCCAGTCCCAACAGCCAATCGCAGGACTTTTTGTTGTTGGTGACTACATTTGTGCCCTGTGATTCACTGCTGGGACCGAGGCCACAGCGGCCACAGCTGCTGTCCCCCCAGTAATCTCACCAAAAAAGAGCTGTTGCTGGCAAAGTGAGCCCATTCAGGCTATGGGGGAAGTGACATTCACACAGTCAAATGCAGTCTACCATGAAAATATATTTGCAAACATTATTTTGAGGTGCAAATCTTACATAGTGCTATTTTAAAATGCACCAGATAGGCATGTTGTACTTCAGAAGAATTAGACTCCTCAGGCAAGAACTGAACCTGAGACTGCCTGTACACCAGGCACTCACCTTGACCATAAGACCATACAGCTACGCTTGTTTACACCCTGGCTTTCTCAAATGATAAATGTTCCATTGAAAAGATTGCCAGCTGCAGTTAAAACTCAATGTGCACTACATATTATTTTCAAATGCACTTAAGAAGAACAGAACACTACAAGGATGCTTTGAACCCATGTCACCTGGTTAACAAGCAAGCATCTTAACCCCATACCACATATTTACTTTCTATCGCACACCGACCTCCTCACACACTAACAAAATGTTCCATTGACAAGACAAAATGGCTGATAAGACATTTGAAGAGTTTGTTTGCAAAAACCGATAAACGCCACTTCCATGAAAATTTCACTCTTTACATCAAACAACTGTTAACACTACCTGGTTGTAGAAGTTCAAATCATTTTGTCTCAAAAGCCGATATGTCCTATGTTACAGACACTACAAATTCATGTGGGTTTTTTTTCAAAAGCCGCTAAACACCGGGAGTTTTTTTTTTTACAAAAGCAGATAACTCCACACGGCAAATCAGCGCTTGGTATTTGGGTCACATGACTCATCTTGGCTGCCTTCCCGGTCTGCTCGCTCCAACTGATTTCCTTGGCTGTGTTTGGAATGTTCACTCACTCATTCCCTCCCTACTCACTATAGAGTGAATTTAGATAGAGTGGACTATACAGTAAACTCAATATAACAATAAAATTAACCGTTTTCGGACACTACTGGGCTTGTTTTCGTGGCACGATTAATGACGTCATCGCGTGACAGTAAAATGTAACAGACTAACGGTGGTAAAAAAAAAATGAATACCTGCATGTAATTTGTAGTAAATATGTATTAAATCAATCATTTTTGCTGAATTATTAAATATAAATACCTTAAGGTAGTTTATGTTGTGATGTGAAGTTCTCTCTCTGCTCCGTTGGCTGCACATTCTATATAGTACACTATATGGGGAAGGAGTTTCTTTTTTTCCAGCCTTATTCCTTTTCTTTTTATACTGTACACACCAGTGAAGAGAGAAACGCCACTTCAGTTCTCCTGTATGTCCTGTACGTATAGTAGTAATGACAATAAAATCTTTGAATCTTGAATTATAGCTTTATTATAGCTATATTATATCATTTTACTGAGTGGATATGCCTAAATCAGTGTGTCAGTCTAACTACATTGATGCTTATAGACATTCAAGCATGTTCCAGACAAAATAGCATTGGTTTCGGGACTTATCCAATTTTGTAAAAAAAATGGCTTGTGGACTTATCTGATTTTGCAAAAAAACGTACTAATAAATTGCCAAAAAGTAACAATGAGTTGATGTTTGATTTTTTTGCTTTATTATGTCTGAGATACTCATATTTCAAGTGACCATGTCTTAGAAGCTGATTTGGAAATACTAAAACCTATAAACCAACAGATGAAAAAGTGTTTTTTTTCTCATTTTGAACTCAGCTGGACTTACAGTATCTGTTTTTTCAAAAGAACTCTTCATTTCATAAATATGATTTTTTTAAACATTAACAGAATTGCATGAAATTTGGTGTTTTGTTAAAGAATACTGTTGGGGTTGTTAGTGTGAAGTTTCACCACATTTGGATCACTATATCAGAAGTTGAAACCAAACAACATGCGGAAGAAGATGGATGGATGCCAAAGAGAAACTGCAGAAATTGACTGGCCTAGAAAATAAAAAATGGATCAACATTTTGGGGTAATTTTAAAAGTTTTTCATTATCAATGTCTGTAGATGATCTCTGTTTAATTTCAAGCAATTTAGATGAATGGCCAAGGAGGAGATCATTTTGAATTCACTTGTACATTTTTGAAAATACAGTGCAGAAAACTTCATTTTTAGAGTATAAGACCAGCAAAGAAAAGTTGTGAAAGATTTCAAAGAACAGAATGATGAAGAATTTTTAGTCTAGGCCCAGCTGTTGTCGAGATTTTTGCAAAAATGTAAAACTGTTTTTATAGCACCACCTAAGTACACAATGCCTTGATTTTTGGTTTCTGGGTAGTGGGGAGAATTTTTAATCACACTGAAAAATTTCAAGTTTTTACATATTACTGTTTTTGCTCCCCATGCACTTTTAACTAAGAAGAAGAAGCTTCCCACAGCACAGCTGCTTGGAACCCTAATGAACAACTAATGCCCAGCTGATGAAGTAGTAAACTAAACAAAAATAAGGCTAGCTTTGTAGTCTCTGCATGGACGACACAGATGTGGACTGCAGAGGCAGATGTGGCACCGTTCTAAGTCGTTTTCAGGCACAGAAATATCTGCCACACAGCCATGCTTCATGTTTGCACATTGTATATAAGCTGCAGTTCATATGTCCACACAGTAGATGGCAGTGTTTTGCCAGTAAACTGATTTGAACACTCAAAATCAAACTGAAGGAGGAAGAATGCAAAGAAAACTTATTTCAGTGTAACAATGGCGAAATGAGGAAGAGGAGCTTTTTTTGTTGTTGGTGATAGCTGAGAAAGACAATAGACATGTAGTTAGAAGGTGAACGTATATTCAACCTCTTTATGAGAATATGAGTATTGTTGCACACAAGCTGTTCAAGACAGACCACTTGTGTTCTGTCCGCACAGTCACAAAGTTTAGGCTGCACCCTCAGCAAACTGGAAAATGACAAATTTACCACATGCACACCGCACAGTCATGGGGATGTCAGTGGAAACACATTACTATGAATCTAGCTGAAGAACTAACTAGACAAAAGTCCTGTAGCATTGATTTTTTTTTTTAATCAGCATCTTTTGAAAATAAAACATTGACGTTAGTGTACGCGCAGCCAAGTCTCACAAAATGCTTAGAAGTGGCACATTTTCCCAGCAGAAAACCTTGTTTTCATGTAAACATTACATTTTCTAAGGGTGGATAAAGTAGATAAGATGGCAAACTGCAAAAAATTAAATCTCGGTAAAATAAAATATCAAAGCTAGAAAGCATGCTTGTCTTTTGTCTGACAAGATATTTCTTCATGTCATGAAGTTTCCTGACAGAAAATTTTTACTTGTTTTAAGAAATTTGATTTCAAATTTTCCTGCTCCACTGACAGATAATTTTACTTAAACTAAAATTTAATTGATTAAAATAAGTAAAAACTATCTTTTTAGAAGTACAATTTTCTAAAAGAACACTACACAACGAGAAGAAATATCTTATCAGACAAAAAACAAGAACACATATCCCTGATTTAAGATGTTTTATCTTAGAAAAGATTTCATTTTGCAGTGCAGAAAAAAAAAAAAAAAACTAAAGTAGTGCAAGCAGATGCTTCTACTGTTTGGGAGAAGTAAGAAGTAATTCAGGGCATCCACGGTACGGCGCCAGTCCCTTCACCACACCTAGGGCCACAAGCTTGGCACACCTATCTTTGGGAAGTTTCACCCATTCCTCTTTGCATCACCTCTCAAGCTCTATCAAGTTGGATGGGAAGCGTCGGTACACAGCCATTTTCAGATCTCTCCAGACATGTTCAATTGGATTCAAATCTGCGCTCTGGCTGGGCCACTCAGAGACATTCACAGAGTTGTCCTGAACCCGCTCCTTTGACATCTTGGCTGTGCGCTTAGGGTCGCTGTCCTGCTGAAAGATGAACCGTCGCCCCAGTCTGAGGTCAAGAGTGCTCTGGAGCAGGTTTTCATCCAGGTTGTCTCTGTACATTGCTGCATTCATCTTTCCCTCTATCCTGACTAGTCTTAGTTCCTGCCACTGAAAAATATCTCCACAATATGATGCTGCCACCACCATGTTCACCAACTATCACCAACTATCGACCTAAGGCTCCTAAAGGTCAGGATGACAAAGCCCTTTGTCAAAGACTGTCCCAACACTATGCCCGTTTTGACACCTCGTCATCTGTGTCCAACTCCCCCCCTCCCTCCAGCTCCACAGCCTCCACATTCCCTACTTCATTTAAGGCACCCCCCCCCCCCCTCCTCCCCCCCTCCCCTTATCATCAGTGAGCAGGATGTGCTCAAACAGTTCTCCAGACTGAACCCGCGCAAGGCCCCCGGCCCAGACGGCGTGTCTCCCTCCACCCTGAGATTCTGTGCGAAACAGCTGGCTCCTGTATTCACAGACATTTTTAACACCTCCCTTAAGTTATGCCACGTGCCGTCCTGCCTCAAATCCTCCACCATCATCCCTGTCCCCAAGAAGCCACGGATCACTGGACTTAATGACTACAGACCTGTAGCGCTCACCTCTGTAGTCATGAAGTCCTTTGAGCGCCTGGTCCTGTCCCACCTCAAGTCCATCACCACCCCTCTCCTGGACCCGCTGCAGTTTGCCTACCGAGCCAACAGGTCTGTAGACGATGCAGTCAACCTGGCCCTCCACTCCATCCTGCAGCACCTGGACTCCCCGGGAACCTACGCCAGGATCCTGTTTGTGGACTTCAGCTCCGCATTCAACACCATCCGCCCCGCTCTGCTCCGGGACAAGCTGTCCCTGCTCAACGTGCCTGATTCCCTCTGCAGGTGGATCATCGACTTCCTGACGGACCGGAGGCAGCATGTGCAGCTGGGAAAGACTGTCTCAGACTATACTAGCATCAGCACCGGATCACCCCAGGGCTGTGTACTTTCCCCCCTACTCTTCTCCCTTTATACCAACTCCTGCACCTCCAGCCACCAGTCTGTCAAGTTGATCAAGTTTGCGGACGACACCACCCTCATCGGGCTCATCTCCAACGGCGACGAGTCCGCCTACAGGAGAGAGGTGGCCCAGCTGGCGTCCTGGTGCAGCAATAACAACCTGCAGCTGAACGCTCTGAAGACAGTGGAGATGATTGTAGACTTCAGGAAAGTCACTACTCCTCTGCCCCCCCTCACCCTCTCAGGCTCTCCCATCACCACTGCTGATTCCTTCTGCTTCCTAGGCACTACCATCACCAGGGACCTCAAATGGGAGCTGACCATCAGCTCACTCATCAAAAAAGCCCAGCAGAGGATGTTCTTCCTGCGGCAGCTGAGGAAGCTCAAGCTACCCACCAAGATGTTAGTGCAGTTCTACACAGCCATCATCGAGTCCATCCTCACCACCTCCATAACCGTGTGGTACGCAGGAGCCACTGCCAGGGACAGACTAAGGCTGCAGCGCGTCGTGCGCACTGCTGAGAAGGTGATCGGCTGCAAGCTCCCATCTCTCCAGGATCTGTACATCTCCAGGACCCGGAGGCGTGCTGGCCGGATCATAGCCGATCCCTCACACCCTGGTCACGTACTGTTTGCCCCCCTCCCCTCTGGTAGAAGACTTCGGTCCATCCAGACTAAAACCTCCCGTCACATGAACAGCTTCTTCCCCTCTGCCATTAGACTGCTGAACACTAAGTGACTTATTGACTCTCGTGCACCATGTACAGCAGCTCAACCAGACTCATGTCAATCATCACTGTTTTCTTCCTGCATTACCGACTGCACTATATAGTTCTCCACAGTATCTGCTGCTGGCTAATATATATTTTAACTGTTGACCAGTATCACTTAATCTTATCCTACACTTTATTACATGTATAGTTTATTTCTCTTATCTTATCATGTTTAATGTTGCAGCATTGCACCGAGACAAATTCCTAGTTTGTGTACTACATGAACAATGGCAATAAACCTGATTCTGATTCTGATGTTTCATTGTAGGGATGGTATTGGCCTGGTGATAAGCAGTGCCTGGTTTCCTCCAAACATGACACCTGGCATTCACGCCAAAAAGTTCAATCTTTGTCTCATCAGACCAGAGAATTTTGTTTCTCATAGACTGAGAGTCCTTCAGGTGCCTTTTGGCAAACTCTAGGTGGGCTGCCATGTGCCTTTTACTAAGAAGTGGCTTCCGTCTGGCCAGTCTACCATACAGGCCTGATTGGTGGATTGCTGCACAGATGGTTGTCCTTCTGGAAGGTTCTCCTCTCTCCACAGAGGAACGCTGGAGCATTGACAGAGTCACCATTGGGTTCATGGTCACCTCCCTGATTAAAGGTGCCTTCACACCAAACGCAAATGGGTAATTTGTTGCGCAGCTCAATTACATTATAACTCAATGTAAACACGCAAACAGACATGAATTCACCATCTGAGTAAGATGCAGACAGGCAAAGTTGCCTTAATAACTTCTGCAGCTGTGTTCAACCTGCTGTGGAAATTTCCAAAATAACATCATGCTTTAGGTTTACATTATCCAACGGAAGGCTCACCTGAAAAAGTTGCCCCTGCCTCCAAAACTCCACAGGATGATGGGTGTTTCCGTTGCTAGCTTACAAGTCTTGTTAGTATGTTCGTGGCAGGTATCCGTCGGTAAATAACTCCGACATCCCGATTCAGCTGAAGAGCTCCCGGTCCTCCTGTTTCCAGGTGAGTAGCAGTTTCATTTTCAAACTAGTCTACTCTCCAAAGGTGATACTTTTACTCCGATGACGGCAGAATCTCAAAGCTAGCGCTATCCCCCGTATATGAACGCGCGGATGCGCGATTTTGTGTGTGCTCGCCTCTTTCCATTAATTTTGTATGGATTCGCATCGCCCGTTTGCATTTGGTGTGAAGGCACCTTAAACCCTTCTCCCCCAGTCACTCAGTTTAGACAGCCGGCCAGCTCTAGGAAGAGTCCTGGTGGTTCTGAACTTCTTCCATTTACGGATGATGGAGGTCATTGTGCTCACTGGGACCTTCAAAGCAGCAGACATTTTTTTGTACCCTTCTCCAAATTTGTGCCTCAAAACAATCCTGTCTCGGAGGTCTACAGACAATTCCTTTGATTTCATGCTTGGTTTGCGCTCTGACATACACTGTCAGCTGTGGGACCTTATATAGACAGGTGTGTGACTTTCCAAATCATGTCCAATCAACTGAATTTACCACAGATGGACTCCAATTAAGCTGTAGAAACATCTCAAGGATGATCACTGGAAACTGGATACACCTGAGCTCAATATTGAGCTTCATGCCAAAGGCTGTGAATACTTATGTACATGTGATTTTTTAGTTTCTTTTATTTTTAATAAATTTGCAAAAATCTCAAAAAACTTTTTCATGTTGTCATTTTGGGGTATTGTGTGTAGAATTTTGAGGAAAAAATGAATTTAATCCATTTTGGAATAAGACAGTAACATAACAAAATGTGGAAAAAGTGAAGAGCTGTGAATACTTTCTGGATGCACTGTATGTGTTTGGAAGGAGAAGAAGCGGAGCGGAGTGAAGTTATAGTTGCAGACACAAACGAGAACGCGGACAGAGAATCAATACAAATGATCATCCTGTTCTGCAGATGAAAGTATATTGATACATTTTAAAGTATCAAAATATCGTACAGCCCTAGATTCTGGGTTGATCAGTGCTGGGGTTATCATTGAGGGCAGGTGAGACGGTCCCATCTGACCTTGAAACTGCTCCTTACCATCTGACACAATATAATCTCAGCTCAAGCACAGCTGTGGTGGTTTGCTCCACCAATATTGAGGGGCCTGAGAGGGGAGTTGGATGCCTGAAGGATGACCCAGGTAATGCCCAAATATCAGGAGCCTGCAGGAGGTCTCCAATCAGCACCCCAACATCTATCTGTCAACCCTCAGTAAAGGAGTAGACACATGTTGTTGACAGAGTGTATCAAAATAAATTATCAACCTTTATGGAGCCATCATTACTGAAGTAGGTTGCAAAGCCTGTTGATGCGTATGCAAGTTTCCGATTGTTTTGCTGTTGGAGGTCTGTGTGACACTCATTTTGAACAGCAGCGTTCATAACAACTGTTACATTCGTGGCTGTGGTCTGTCACATCTGCAGAGAGATTTAACTCAGTGTCAATGCTTTCAATAAATGCAGTGGGCAAATGGGACAGAAATAAAGCCAGTGCCATTTAAGAAATGAAGTCTGCTGAAAAAAAAAATCAAACCATAGCACGCTCAGTCATACTAACAGACGACATGAATGTAAACACACGGAACTATAAACATGATTTTCACACCGCTGGTGAACACCCGGGACAACAGGGACACCACCTAGCAGCTTAGCTCAGACAGGTGGGAATTGAATAATTTTCATTTGGCTGCCACAAGAGTGGAAAGATGAAAGCAGCATTCTTTCTCCCGCTGGTCTCAAATCTCTCCGGGGGCTTGCAGTGAAAGCCTTGTGGCCAAAAGAGTAATCCTCTAATTTACAGGCAACAAAAGCACACTTTCGAATATTAGGCGGTCGGCGTTACGTGACAAGAGCACTCTGAGGCGAGTGCAATATCCTCCACCTCTTTTTTTTCTTTGAAGATCCCAATATCTTACTGAAGGAGAGCAGCTTTCAACACTTCCATATAATTATTGGGGTAGAACCAAATTATGATAAGCCTATCATCCACGAATATACAACAAAAACAGTTTTACAACATCTGGAATTCAACAGGAGACTTTCATTAGTCACTTCTGCCAAACAAAGTGAAATAAGCATATCAAGTTATGGGGCAAAATTATGAACTGAGGTAAATATATAATATTGTAAGCCTGGGGGATATAACTCCTGAAAAAAGAAAACAACAGATTGGAGCAAAATTGCAATATCGGCATCATCAGTGTATATCAAACCCTGGTACCAAGTTTCAAAACATTCTGGAATGTAGGAAGAGTTGATTTCACCAAGCAGGTAGTTTTTTTGTGGGACGGGTGGACAGATGGACGTTGGCCTAACATAATTCCCCTTTGGTCTTTGGTCCATGGGGGATAAAAATGGATATTTCTTTTGAAGGAAATTTATAAAGTGCTATGCTGCTTCACCAAATATCCATTTTAGGCAAATATCCACTGACAACACAAGCTGCGTACCTATCTGTTGGTCTGTCTGATGAAGCAGTAAACCTCACTGAAGTCTGCAACCAAACACACGAGGTGTGGCTCCCTCTGGCAGTTAACATGCCTAGCAACTAGTAATAATGAAATTGTTTTCAAAAAGTGTAAAAGATATTAAATTCATGTGGAAAAATATTGCAAATTCACAAGAAAATATATAAGAAAAGCTGCAACTTTAAGAGAAAGTGCAACAAATCAACAACAAAATAGCCTGCTTCGAAATTTGAAAGAAAAAAGGTCACAAATTCATGAGAAAAAGGTCACAAGTTCCACAGATTTGGGGGAAAAAAATACACATTTTCAAAAAACGGTTTTACATATCGGAGCGCAAAACAAATTCAAAAGGTAAAAACACCAATTTGCTAGAAATAATTTCACCATAAACAACCAACAAATTTAGAGGAAAAGGTTCACACAAAAATGCTGAGCTGCATCTTTTAAAAAGCTGCCTGTTTACACGCTAAGCTGCAACATCGTGGGGCTCGGCCCACTTGTCTCGGCTGTTTCACCTCCATTCCGAGGCTCAGACACGTTTTGCGGCCCCGTGCTGGTCTCCCTGCTCACATGGCTCTTCCAGGAGCGCAGGTTAGAACCCCGACCCGAGAGGCGGGGCGGCCTTCAAATTAGGGCACCGAGCGCCCCCTGCTGTCGAAGTCTCTCATCCCCCAACCACGGCACATTTCAATAAAAAAGTGGCAGCGATGTTACTCGAAACAGTTGACGGCAGTGTTTTAATAATCGTCAGTCAGTGGTTTATTCAGGTGTTATGGATATTTTTTTTCAGTAATATTCAACCTGAGAGAGAGAGAGAGAGAAAGAGAGAGAGAGAGAGAGAGAGAGAGAGAGAGAGAGAGAGAGAGAGAGAGAGAGAGAGAAGCTGGTTCCTGGACCTGTTGACCCAGAGTCATGAGCAGAAAATAGAAATTCATCATCCACCAAACGCCTGGACTGTGTATCCTATCCATCTTCAAGCAATTGTAGTTTATCCTGATTAATATGCAATTTTCTTCAATAAATAACATGGGTGAGAGAGCCTCAAACAACAGCATGGCATGCGCCTCACACTATAATAGTGAATCATCTGAATAAAATTATCAAACTGTGCACATCTGATCACGTTTAACCCCAGCTTTTAACTGTGGTCGTTCATATAAAATTCATATAAAAGCATGGGGGTGGGGGGCGCACGGTGAGCGGTTTCCTCTTACCTTTTCAGACATCAAAGGAGAGAGCTCCTACAGTAGTTGAGGAAAAGAAAAAGCCCAGTAATCCGCAAGTGAAACCACCACTTTGTTGCTTTCTTCTGCGCTCTTCGCGTAACTCGGAGCGACCCCCCCTCAGCCCCGGAGCAAATATCCATCCAGCAGCATCCCTGCGTTCGAAGCTCCCCTGCCGCACGTCTTCTTCTCAACTCCTTCCAGCTTTTGCGCAGATGTCCGCAGGATAAAGGATTCTTCACGGACAGGAAACACACCTGCGCGCCTCAAAATCTGACCCCACATTAGGGAACTCTCTCCTCCGTCATCTTTTTTTCCACCCCTCTCCTTCTAGTTTTTATGTGTCAACTTCTGTGGTCGCCAGGGCGGGCGGAGTGGCACGGGTGAAGGACCCCGAAAGCGCAAGGGGGAGGCGGACTGACGCGCTGCGCCCCAGCTGCGTGGAGAGGTTACGCTCCGAGTCGGCGTCGCTCGGCCGGAGAACACCTGGATCCTTCCAGCACGGCAGACGAAGTGGAACCAAAACTAAGCAGTCACGTGAGCTCTCTCCATCTCTACTTCAGATCTCAGCACCGCCCTCTGCACGGCGTCTCCAAAATGATACCCACGGATGAATTCCAGGCAGGTTTTAAACTGAGCTAAACGTCTCCTGTTGGATTCGTTGCTCCAAACTCTGAATTCCTCAACTGGATAAAAAAAAACAAAACAAGGGAGGCCAGATAACGCAGCCGAGGCTACACCTGCCTGTTGCGATGATCATGGCGGTGCGTCCCTGGTGCGTAATGCGGAGCAGTGATCAGTTTACGCACAAAACATCGAGAGCGAGTTTAATTCATCACAGCGGGAAAATGGAAAGGCTTCCAGCCGAGAGCTCGGGAGCCACACACTGCTCTGCCCTGTTCCCTCTGGGATCAGGGGTCCACTTGGGTCTGTTATGGAACAGCTGCCATAAAGGAAAGACATGGTTCAGACTTATCATTTGTGTCCATACGAGGGCTAGTGGTTAACACGGAGGAGAAAGGTGGAAGGTTAAATAAAAGAGGGGGGGATGTGGGGTCGCAAATGAATATTTTAACAGCACACGAGAGAGAAAGAGAGAATCGAGCTGCCTGTGTGCGCGCTATGAACCCAGTGACAGAAACCAATGTTAAAGGGGAGGAAACGTAATTCTCATCTCATGATCGATCATTTGTTTACATCGTGTCAAAATGCTGGCGGCATCCTGAAACCACTCTATTGCAATATTGGCAACTACCCAATTAACTCAAAATCACTTCATACCGCAGAAACTCTGGAAGTGTGCAAAAGTCTGCATACCAGTACCAGATACCAGTACTTTGCTGGCTTTGTTGTAGATTTTAGGCAACATCGTGACTGTTACGAGCTGGGCCTTGGAGGTTCTGCCAGACCCAGCCTCGTGGTCCTTTACCTATATTTATATTCATCTGTTGCATTTTATGCCTCTTTTTGTCTATGTATTAATGTTCTGTTTGCCATTTTTTTTCCAGTTGTGTAGTGTTTTATTTTTATTTCTGCATTTTTGTATTTATACTTGAGTATGCTATTTTATTTTGTATTCCCAGTATTTTCCTCCCTCTGTTGACAGCTGTCAGAGACATGCAGCTTTGTGTGGGCGTGCCCTGCCAGCTGTCAGTTTGGTTTGCCCTCTTCTCACCACCTCAGCTGATTCCAATTTTGTATCTTCACTCTCTCCTGCCTGTTCAGGCGCCCACATCTGCTGTCAGTTTGGTTAATGGTTTGTTCCCTATTTAAGGGTTCTATTTTTACTTCCATTTTGTCACCACTTTGGTTAGTCATTCCTTGGCTCCACCAGAGCTCTGCTTGCTCTGGTGAGTTACTCTGTATGTAATCTTTCTTTAATTGTCATCTTTGTTTTTGGACACCTTGTTTGTACTTTTTGTGCTGTTTTTTTGAGTTAATAAACCGCATTAATTAACATTTCAGCACGTGGGTCTCGCATTCCTGCCCTGCAAGGGCAATTCATGACAGAAAGCGTCGACCAGTAGAGACCCAGCTGCTGTTGGTAGTGCATTTTTCCTTTTTTGTGTTTTTTTCTCTAACCTGATCTGGAGCTCATCGTGTCCCCAGCTCGCCGGCCTCGCACAAACAAAGTAGGATTGGCAGCAGGTTCTCTGACCTTGGAGGAGGAGTGGGTGGCGGATTTCATCCAAAGCTTTATGGATGAGGCTCTCGCTGCCCATGGACCCAAGAAGGCCTGGGGAAGTGTAAATGGAGCGGTGGGCATTGTGGAGGCACATCCCGGTCTGTGAAAATATCCCCAGTACACAGAACTGCTGCCCACGGTGTCCGCGCTCCAGCAATCATTTCCTGGGCTGACGATGGGGTCGTTTCCAGCAGAGTCGAAGCAGAGGCACACTCCACAGCTGACATCCTCCTCCCCTCAAGCTTCGCCAGCCTCACCTCCAGCTTGCGAGTTGCCAGCTCTACGGCGGCGCCATTGCCCAGCCCCGGGCCACCAGAAGAACGCCTCTTTCTCCCAGTCAGCAGCCCTTCCTTCGTAGAGGGAGAAGATCTCTGCAACGGTGCCTCTTAAGCTACTTTCCCCTTCAGCTGCCTCACCAGCACCTACTTTTCCCCAAAGCTGCTGCCTCCCCCTTCTCCTCTGCACTTCCTCCCGCTGCTGGAAGTCCCACTGCATCCTTCCCAGCTGTGTCAGCCTCCACAACTACAGGGGCGGCTCCTCCACAGTCCACTGAGGGGCCCAGGTCCACCATAGCCACGGACAGGGGCGACTCTACAGCAGGAAACATCGAGCCCTGGGAAAACAGGCAAGTTTCATGTCTTTCTATTTCATGTTATGATGATATGCTTTGCCTGGAGAGACTCAGGGTGTGCAGTCCCCTGAGCTCTTGCCACATGCTGTAATTAATAAATCCTCACCTGCCCTCTCCGTGTCTCCCCCTGTGGTTCCTGAGTTTCCGTTGGCCCCGCAACTGAGCCGCCGGACAGTGGAGGAGCCTGCGGTCCTTTAGGACCTGATCCCAGCCCCGCATGGACGGAGGGAAAGCGCCTTTTGTGAACCAAGGCCTGCACCGGTGACAGAGCATCCCCTGACTTTGGCTACGTGGAATTCAGCGCCAACAGTGAGCCGGACCCCAGCCGCCACATTGGATGAGCCTCCTGCGTGGGTCAATCCGCTTGGGCCCGAACAGACTGCATCAACCACCAGGCCTGCTGCGGGGGCCACCGCTGCGGAGTCAGAGATGGACCTCCAGAGGGCCAAGCCCAAAGCAACATCGTCGCCTGGATCGACGGAGTCCTGGACAGCAGTGGACCTCGAGCTCAGGCAAGTGTTCTACTTTGTGTTTCTCTTATCTGTCTTGAAGAAATCTTGCCTGGCTCTTTGTGAGGAGAGCCGGGTGCAGCCGCCCACTGCACCTGAGCTTGCCTCGCCGGGCTCCGCCGCTGCTGCTGCCCCTGATCCCCCTTCTCTGTGTGTGTCTGAGCTTTCTCCCAGGGTCACCGGGAATGTTCCAGCACAGCCAGATATCTCCGTGGGTCCCAGCTCACCACCCGAGGTTGCCAGGGGTCCAGCTTTCCCCGCTGTAGAGGTTGTCACGGGTGCCCTGTCCCAGCCCGGGACCTCTGTGGGTGCAGCTTCCCCTCTGCCCGAGGCCGTCGTCTGGGTTCCCCTCCACAGTCCAAGTCTCCATGGGTGCTGTGTCCCGAGTCGGGGACCGTTGTGGGTGCTGTGACCCAGCCTGAAGCCAACCTGGGTGCTGCGTTCCAGTATGGGGCCACCATGGGCACTACACTTCAGCCCGGGGGCCACCGAGGGTGCAGCATTGGCCCCGTATGGGCCAACCAAGGGTTGGGCAGCATTGGCCCAGTCCAGGTCCACCGAGGGTGCAGCGTTGGCCCAGTCCAGATCTACTGAAGGTGCAGGCATGCTCCAGCCCGGAACCACCACCGGTGCTGCTATGCTACAGCCCGGAGCCACCGCCGGTGCAACAATTTCCCAATCCAGGACTACTGAGGGTGCAACCGGCCAGCTCAAGGACGTCAAGTCCTCGCCTCCTCAGCCAGACGCCATCGTGGTCCCCCTTCCTCCTCTGCCAGACGCCGTCGTGATGCCCCCTCCTCCTCTGCCAGACGCCATCGTCTGGCAGAGGACGATGGCGTCCTCCCTCTTCGGCTCTATTTCCCGTCGCTGGGTCTCCCAATGGGAGAGCCGCCTCCTGGGCAACCCCTTTTATTCAGGTGGCTAAAGAACTCTGGTCGGACACCTGACGGACTGAGCCGTTAGGTTGGGTGGCCCATGCTCTCTGGCAGGCCACCCGACTCAGACCACCTTGCCATCCGCCAGGCCTGGGATTTTGGTTGGCTCCCTGAACTCCTTAGCTCCTTGGCCCGAGAGGCCTAACTCTGTGATTTCCCTTTTTGGTGTGGGTCCTGAGCAGGTTTTTTGTGTCGTTCCCTCCTAGCCTGTTCCCCCCACCACCCACCCTGGGTGGGTTATTGTTATGTCCCTTCTGGGATGAGGGGAGCTCTTTTTCTTTTGGTGTTACCCTGGGGTGCCTGGAATCCACCCCTTGAGAGGGGGGCTCTGTCACGAGCTGGGCTCTGGAGGTTCTGCCAGACCCAGCCTCGTGGTCCTTTCCCTGTATTTATATTTATCTGTTGCATTTTATGCCTCTTTTTGTCTATGTATTAATGTTCTGATTGCCATTTTTTCCTGTTGTGTAGTGTTTTATTTTTATTTCTGCATTTTTGTATTTATACTTGAGTAGGCTATTTTATTTTGTATTCCCAGTATTTTCCTCCCTCTGTCGACAGCTGTCAGAGACATGCAGCTTTGTGTGGGCGTGCCCTGCCAGCTGTCAGTTTGGATTGCTCTCCTCTCACCACCTCAACTGATTCCAATTTTGTATCTTCACTCTCTCCTGCCTGTTCAGGCGCCCACATCTGTTGTCAGTTTGGTTAATGGCTTTGGTCCCCATTTAAGGGTTCTATTTTTACTTCCATTTTGTCGTCGCTTTGGTTAGTCATTCCTCATCTCCACCAGAGCTCTGCTTGCTCTGGTGAGGTACTCTGTAAGTAATCTCTCTTTCATTGTCATCTTCATTTTTGGACACTTTGTACTTTTTGTGTTGTTTTTTGAGTTAATAAACCACATTAATTCAATTCAACTTTATTTATATAGCACCATTTCACAACAACAGTCATCTCATAGCACTATCAACTGTAGGGGGAACCCCCACAGTTGCAGAAAGACCCCAGCAATCAGGCGACCCCCTATGAGCAAGCACTTGGCGATGGTGGGGAGGAAAAACTCCCTTTTAACAGGAAGAAACCTCCAGCAGAACCAGGCTCAGGGAGGGGCAGTCAACTGCTGCGACTGGCTGGGGGGTGAGAGGACAGAGAAGATGAAGAACAGACATGTAGAGAGCAAACAGCACGATGGGGACTCAATCTATGGGAGAGAACAAACAGATGTTAATGACCAGCAAAAAAAAATATTTCACTGAGAGCGAAGAAAGGAGTGAGGCCCAGAGCATTATTGGAGGTCCCCCGGCTGACTAAACCTATTAGCAGCATAACTAAGGGAGGGTTCAGAAACACATGATCCCTCCCTAATTGTAGGCTATATCAAAAAGGTAGGTTTTAGCCCTATTCTTAAAAACAGAGATCGAGTCTGACTCCCGAATCCAGATTGGCAGCTGGTTCCACAGGAGAGGAGCTTGATAACTGAAGGCTCTGCCACCCATTGTACTTTTGGAGATTCTAGGTATTACAAGTAATCCTGCATTTTGGGAGCGTAGTGCTGTTACAGCCCGAGTGCCGGTTCCGTCCGCACGCGGATCTTATATCATCATTTCCAGGCTTTGACAGCAGTGGGTTCCTTCTAGCTCCCCGGACTCTTATTGTGACAGCGCCCGGTGGAGCTCCCTGCTGTCAAAGTCAACAGCTGTGCTGCATTCGGGGTCATTAGTGACCGGTGTTAAAAGCGGGCGCTAAATGCACCCCGATGCAGCAGTCTCTGTTTGGCTACGTTCTGTTAAGGTACGCTCTGTTATGCTTCCTGTTATGATACCGTCTGTTATTCTTCGTCTGTGATTCTACCGTCACATCGTCTGATGCATCGGGTGGTCCCCGGCTCAGACGCTGTTCATTCATCATATATTGTAAGTTATCCTGTGATTGTTCTACCCACACTGTCGTGTGTGTTATTCTCTGTTCCTGCACTTCCTTATAAAACATCACTGCAACTCACTGGTGACTGCTGGCGTCTTATGATGGCTCGTGAGGGCCACCGTGACAAGTGCTCTGTTAGGATAATACGGTAGTATCAGATCTTTTAACCCCTTGCACTCCGGTCAATTTTCCTAAAAACGCCAAAAAATAATGTGCTCAAAGTAAATCGAAAGCTGTTCTTCAACCCTTTGCAGCATCTTCATGGGGTTGGTCTCATTTAAAAGAAAACACTTTGAATTTTTTGGCAAAACAGTCATAATCTGTCTAAGTGCTCCGGCCAGTGAGTTACAGTCATCTAAACAGTGAACTTGAAGAAAATAAATTTGGCCTGGGTGTTTTTTTGGATACAAATGCTTGCAAATAACACACAGCTTCAGATCCGGGCTGGAAAATGCAACAGAAATGTAGAACCAAGTGTTATCCAGCTGAGGTCCAAATTTTGTAACAATACCACAAAAAATGAATATATTACACAGCTTTTTCCTCAGGCTGTTCCTAGGCGTTTTGGAACTGTGCCAAATGGCACAGTTTGGAAAAACGTCTGTAACTTTTGAATGATTCAATGTAGAAGTTTCATTTTGGGCTCTAATGAAAGGTGACACTCAGGGCTGTGTCTGTGTGTGTGTGTGGGGGGGGGGTTGTCCCCCCCCCACTACAGAGGATGGATATCGGCCATCGCTACATGACGGATTAGCCTCATGTGGGATGTGGGACAGCAGCTCAGTCACCGCGGCTCCCCCCCCACCCCCCTCGCTACAGAAGAATAGTCAGGAATAAAGAATAATTTATCTTATAACACCTTACCTCTTCACAGCAGCGTCCTGGCGAACTTCTCTTCCCCATTGTCAGACGAATGCGATGCTGGTCTGCTCGTGGTTCTGGTCTCGCGACCCGATCAAAACATAATTCCATTATTGCGGTTTTGTGCTTCCATGATTGCGGTTTTTGGCGAACGATTTTTCAAAACAAATAACAGTAGTAATTAAAAAAAGACTGGCAAAGGCATGTGTGTCACTCAGCCTTCGTCGTCAGCCTCCGTCGGTCTATGACCATGGAAGAAATCATAACGTCTACTCTGCTGGAACCAAAACAAAATAAGCACCGCCTGTGGCCCAACATGCCGATGTGCGAATGGCACTCCCTGTCACACAGGTTGCATTTGTGGATGGTCTCCGTGCTGCTGGGTCTGTGGGGTTCTTCTTGCGGGTCCTTTTTTGATCCGCTCCAGCAGTCAGTCTTCACCCAGCCTTAAAAAAAACAGCTCGCGAACTTCTCTGCTTCAATTGGCTCACTGCATTCACAGCCTTGGTAGGCGGGTACTTCTGGCTAGGTTTTCAGTCATTGGTTCTTCAAGGTTTCAGAAACCCAATTCAAGGCTCTTATTAGTCGAATGAGAGGTCAATCAGATGAACTAATCTGTTTGCGGCTTTTATTTTCAGTGCGTGCTTGGACGCCACTTCATCACCATCACCACCTACATCACCATCTCCATCATGCATCCTAGAGCGCACGAGAGCGCCCTCGTGCGCTCTAGGACACAGAGACTTGCCCGTCCGTGGTACAACGGAGCGCAAGAGGTTAAATAAAAAGGAGCCTGATTGTTTAGAGCTTTGTAAGTAAGAAGAAGGATTTTAAACTTAATTCTAAACTCTATGGTAAGCCAATGAAGGGAGGCCAGAACTGGAGAGATATGATATTTCTTTCTAGTACCTGTTAAAACTCTTGCTGCAGCATTTTGGATCAGCTGAAGACTTTTTAAAGATGTTTTAGGACAGCCTGATAATAAAGAATTACAATAATCTAATCTCGAGCTAACAAAAGCGTGGATCAGTTTCTCAGCATCATTCTGAGACAAGATGTTCCTAATCTTGGCAATATTACGCAAATGATAGAAGGCAGTCTTAGAAACAAATTTAATATGTGAATTGAAGGACAGATCTTGATCAAAAATAATTACAAGGTTCCTCACAGAGCTATTAACCCCTTGCACTCTGGTCAATTTCCCTAAAAACGCCAAAAAATAACGTGCCCAAAGTAAATCGAAAGCTGTTCTTCAACCCTTTGCAGTATCTTCATGGGGTTGGTCTCATTTAAAAGAAAACACTGAATTTTTTGGCAAAACAGTCATAATCTCTCTAAGTGCTCCGGCCACTGAGTTACAGTCATCTAAACATACTGAACTTGAAGAAAATAAATTTGGCCTGGGTGTTTTTTTTGGATACAAATGCTTGCAAATAACACACAGCTTCAGATCCGGGCTGGAAAATGCAACAGAAATGTAGAACCAAGTGTTATCCAGCTGAGGTCAAAATTTTGTAACAATACCACAAAAAATGAATATATTACACAGCTTTTTCCTCAGGTAGTTCCCAGGTGTTTTTGAACTGTGCCAAATGGCACAGTTTGGAAAAACATCTGTAACTTTTGAATGATTCAATATAGAAGCTTCATCTTGGGCTCTAATGAAAGGACACACTCAGGGCTGTGTGTGTGTGTGTGGGGGGGTTGTCCCCCCCCCTCGCTACAGAGGACGGACATCGGCCATCGCTACATGACGGAATAGACTCATGTGGCTATGTGGCGACCGCGGTGCAGTCACCGCGGCTTTCCCCCCCCTCGCTACAGAAGAGTAGCGGGGGGATGGGGGCGTTCACGGTCCGGACGCGGCAAACGAACCGTGTACCGCGGCGCACGCACTTCGGTAAATTACAACTGTGCGGCGCACGAAGTCCGATCGGTCAAAAGTCATTTTTTGATTACAATTTTCAGGGATAAAGAATAATTTAGCTTATAACACTTACCTCTTCACAGCAGCATTGTCCTGGCGAACTTCTCTTCCTCATTGTCAGACGAACGCGACGCTGGTCCGCTCATGGTTCCCGGTCAAAACACAATTCCATTATTGCGGTTTTGGCGAATGATTTACGACCTTTGTCGTCGGCCTCCGTCTGTCTATGATGACCATGGAAGAGAATCCTGAACATCTATTCTGCTGGAATGAGTGCACGTCGCATGTGTGGGTGGTCTCCGTGCTGCTGGGTCTGTAGCAGGTTCTTCCTGCGGGTCCTTTTTTTCATCTGCTGCAGCAGTCAGTCTCTCTTCACCCAGCCCGAACTTCTGTGCTTCAATTGGCTGGCTGCATTCACAGCGTTGGTAGGCGGGTCCTTCTTTTTAGGTTTTCAGTCATTGGTTCTTCAAGGTTTCAGAAACCCAATTCAAGGCTCTTATTAGTCGAATGAGAGGTCAATCATATCTGATCTGTTCGCGGCTGTGTCTGTAGTGGAAGAACTTTTTTTTTTTCAGTGTGCGCTTGGAGGCAGCGCCCTCGTGCACTCTGGGATGCAGAGACTTGCCCGCCCGCGGTACAACAGAGTGCAAGAGGTTAAGAGAAAGAGTAACCGCATCCAAAATGAAAGTTTGATTTGGAAAGGTATTTCTAAGGTTTTTTGGACCAACAAGAATGACTTCAGTCTTATCTGAATTTAATACCAGGAAATTACAAGTCATCCAAGCTTTGATTTCCTTAAGGCAGGCTTCCAACTTGGCTAATTGATTACTATCATCTGGCTTCATTGACAGATATAATTGTGTATCATCTGCATAACAATGAAAATGTATAAAGTGCTTTCTAATAATGTTGCCTAACGGAAGCATATATAAACTAAAAAGAGTAGGGCCTAGCACAGATCCCTGTGGAACTCCATGACTGAGCTTTGAGTTGAAAGAAAACTCATTATTTACATGAACAAACTGGAACCTATCAGATAAATAAGATCTAAACCACTGCAACGAAGTTCCATTAAGTCCAACATAGTGTTCTAATCTATCAAGTAGAATATTATGATCGATAGTATCAAAAGCTGCACTAAGGTCTAAAAGGACAAGTACAGAAACCAGTCCATTATCAGATGCAATGAGGAGGTTGTTAGTGACCTTTGCTAAGGCTGTTTCAGTACTATGATGGATTCTAAACCCAGATAGAAACTCTTTAAGTAAACCATTTCCCTGCAGGTGGTCAAATAATTGCGTAGCAACAACTCTAAGATTTTTGAAATGAAAGGGAGATTAGAGATTGGTCTATAGTTAGCTAAAGCTCCTGGATCTAGCGTTGGCTTTTTGAGTAAGGGTTTAATTACAGCCGTTTTAAAAGCCTGCGGTACATGGCCTAAAGTTAATGAAGAATTGATTATATGAAGAATAAAGCTACCAATAAGTGGGAAGACCTCTTTAAATAACCTGGTAGGAATAGGGTCTAAAAGACAAATTGAAGGTTTGGATGAGGAAACTATTTTGTCTAACTCACAAAGGTCGATTGAAATAAACTCATCAAGACAGACATCAATTGAAGGAGTTGTAGTAGTTACTGTAATTAAGTTAACTGTGGGAAGAATCTGATTTTCTCTGATGGATGAAATTTTATTATTGAAAAAGTTCATAAAGTCCTGACTAGTAAGCTCTAAGGGAATGCTAGGATTGACAGAGTCCTGACTCTTTGTCAACCTCTTTGTCAAACATCTTGTACCACACAAGATGTTTTCCACAGCTGTGGTATCCTCCCCAGCTTCAGGCTCAGGTTGAAGATGTGCTCCACAATCCCACACAGCTGGTCTGCACAGTACTTGAGGAGCTTCGCGCTGATGCAGTCCGGACCCGAGGCCTTCCTCACCTTGATCTTCCTCAGCTCCACCCTCACCTGGGTCTTAGTGAGGGTCAGGTTGGGGATGGGAGGCTGTGTGCTGGGAGTGGGGGGGTGTTGGTGGGGGGGGGGGTGGACAGCAGGTCTTGATGATGGTAGAGGCAGCAGTGGTTGCTGTGCAGGCGGAGGGGAGGGCGGTTGGTCAAACCCATTAAAAAACAGGTTCAGATTGTTCACCCACTCCCTGCCCCCCTGTGGCCTGGGAGGAGGTGTTCTGGAGCCCAGAGATTGTTTTGAGGCTTCTCCAGACCCCGCCAATGTCGGTCTGTTGCAGCTTGTCCTCCATCTTCTTCCTGAAGCTGTCCTTGCCTTCTCTGATCTTCCTAATTAGTTCCCTCTGTATGGACTTCAGCATCTCCCTGTTCCCTGACCTGAAGATCCTTTTTTCTCTCAGTAGTGATTTTATCTCAGGGTTGATCCATGTTGTTTGAGCAACACCGTATGATCTTGGTGGGTACGGTGTTGTCCACACAGAAGTTGATGTAGTCCGTGATGGTGTGAGTGAGGCCGTCAATGTCCTCACCATGTGGATCGCAGAGCTGCTCCCAGGCAGTGATTTCAAAACAGTCCTTTAGAGCGTCCATTGCCTCCTCAGACCATATCTTCACTGTGCGCATAACCGGAGGTTGTGTGTGTACTAGGGTTTTGTACACCGGCAGGAGATGAACCAAGTTGTGATCAGATCTCTCAAGTGGGGGGTGGGGGGGTGGCAATGAGGTGTACGCCTCCTTAGTATTCGCATAGAATGGAATGAATCCAGTGTTTTGCCTCTGGTGTAGCATGTGACATACTGGGTGAACGTGGGCAGAATGGGGGACAGTGAGATATGGTTTCAAATCACCCGAGATGAGAAGGAAAGCATCTGGGTGTTCTGTCAGAAGCCTGCCAGTGACTAAGCGGATGGCGTCACGCGCTGCCCCAGCGTTCGCCGTCGGATTTGCATCAATAACAATGCAGATCACGTGTGAGTATTCCCTCGGGAGGTAAACAGGCTGCATGCTAACAGCTAGCAACTCCATGTCTTTGCTGCAGTGTTGCTCTTTAACCGTGATGTGTCCCAGTTTACACCAGCTGTGATTGACATACATTATCACTCCTCCGCCCCTTGCCTTCCCACTTTCTGGTGTCCGGTCTGCCCATATTGCGTGGAAACCCTCCAGTTCGATGTTAGCATCTGTTGCTAGTTCTGTTAGCCAAGTCTCGGTAAACAACATCATGCCAATCTCTCTGAAGACGCTCTCGTAGCGGGACATGGCCGCTAGCTTGTCTGTCTTATTGAGTAGCGATCGTACGTTCCCCATGATAACGGATGGGAGGATGGGTCTGTACCTTATATTTCTCGCCCGCCGTCTTACTCCAGCTCGACATCCACGCCATTTCCGTCTGATTTCTCCCGGTTTGTCGAGTTTTTGCGTTAGCACCGTGGGCTGGTTAAGTGCCAACAGCTGGTCCCTGTTGTACCATCTCCTGCTATAAACAGTGGCTCCGTCCGCCGGCTTGGGAGACATTTGGGGTGATCTGTGTGTCCGTGATGGATAAGGTGTCGCTGGATCAGAAAGTTTAACCAGAGAAGCCAGATAGTAAATAAGAAAGAGGAAGAAAAACTCAGAAATGAGCCGCTGTTGCAAAAAGGCAGCCGACTCGTGTGGCGCTGGACGTATATGAATAAGAAGTATATGAATAATAATAAAATAAGCCTTTATTAGTCACACAATGAGAAAATTATAGGATTGCAGCAGCAAAGGGATAGCAGCACTCAGGGCAATAGTAAATAAGATAATAAGATAAGAATTGGTTAGCCAAAGCAGTAAATAAATATACATATGTACACAGTTATTGTGGGGAAATTATTTTATTTTGCCCTTTGCATTTCAACACATTATTAACAGATGACAAAGAGTCGTAGTTGAACTAAGCCAGTGTGCACAGTGTGCATCAGGCAGCTGTTTGGGGCAACTTTCTACACTTCTAAATAGTAAGTAATAAATGATCATGTTTGACAATATGCTTAAAAATGACAATATAGACAACATTTAGTCAAACAGATTGACTAAGATTGACCAGATACACGATTTCAAAAATACCACACAACCTTTTTTGTACGATCATAATTACAACCAAACGTGTGCCAATTTCTATGCCCTTTTGATAATTGAGGGCTATTGTGTATTCAACAGTTTTTTGCTGGTTTATGTTTGTTGAAGGGGGCAGATCATTTCAATGCTGAGATCAGCCTCTGATCGATTTCAGCAGGAAATCTGTAAACGGCCCTCATTCTTTCTCCTGTAATTTTGACATACAGCTGCACAGTTGTGGTCTATAGTTGTGTGTGTGTGTGTGTGTGTGTGTGTGTGTGTGTGTGTGTGTGTGTGTGTGTGTGTGTGTGTGTGTGGTTCATAGTGGTCAAATCTGGCCAAATGTGTTTTATTTTTCAACCGCAGGAATCCAAGTACTGCAACACCGATGGAAAAAGTGTGTGGACCGAAGGGGAGACTATGGTGAAAAATAAACCACATTTGGTCAAATTTGACCACTATGTACTTTTCAACCTATGAACTTTTCAACCCCCCCCCCCCCCCCCTGTAGCTCTGCATGTCTTCCTGCTGCTTTCACTCCAGTAAAGCCACAACCTGCTCATGATGTATGCAGTGATGACAACTGCAAAACCTGAATAAGACCTCGAGATACTTAAACTCCTCCACTTTGGGCAGGAGCTCGTCCCCGACCTGGAGAGGACAATCCACCCTTTTCCAGCTGAGAACCATGGACTTGGAGGTGCTGACTGTCATCCCAGCCACTTCACACTCAGCAGCAAATCATCCCAGCATGACCTGTAGGTCATTGCTCAATGAAGCCAACAGGACGACATCATCTGCAAACAGCAGAGATGAGACCCTGTGGTCACCAAACAACACCCTCC
Source organism: Pholidichthys leucotaenia (assembly GCA_020510985.1). Classification (NCBI taxonomy): domain Eukaryota; kingdom Metazoa; phylum Chordata; class Actinopteri; order Cichliformes; family Pholidichthyidae; genus Pholidichthys; species Pholidichthys leucotaenia. Next base: position 267,042,280 of record CM035848.1, on the reverse strand, counting down.
ATTCCTTGGCTGCGCCTAGAAATCCTGTCCATAAAAATTATGAACAGGATCCAGCGGAGGTGGTTTGGACATCTGATCAGGATGCCTTCTGGACACCTCCCACTTGAGGTGCTTCGGGCACGTCCAACTGGAAGGAGACCCCGGGGCAGTCCCAGGACACGCTGGAGAGACTATGTCTCCCAGCTGTACTGAGAACGCTTTGACATCCTCTCAGAAGAGCTGGAGCAGGTGGCTGGGGAAAGGGAAGTCTGGGCTTCTCTGCTGGAACTGCTGCCTCCGTGACCAAGTGAAACAGGCCACAGTATACCCCCAGTCCAGACTATTGAGTTTTTGCATATGACGTCAGGGGGCATGCCGCACTGGCCCGTTAGAGTGTGCCGCCATATTGGATGGCAAGAAACAACAGCAGCAGCAGGGTGAAACAAACCACATAGCTCACGTGTACCTACAAACTCGGCAAAATGGTGTACTCCTGTTGTTCCCCCTGATAAGGGGATAAGCGGGGAATTAAATGGCCGGTGTGAAATGCAAAAAAAAAAAAAAAAGTTGGATTTTTGAATAATTACCTTCACTGACGTAATCTCTCACTTTCTCATAACGGGCTGCACGGTGGAGCAGTGGTTTAGCACTGTGACAGCACAGTTTACCCTCGGCCGGGGGATCGCGGGGATCATGAGACCGTGGGCTCGATCCCAGCCCCCGACCAACAGTGAGCTGTGTGGAGTTTGCATGTTCTCCCCGTGTTGCGTGGGTTTACTCTGGTTTCCTCCCGCATACCAAAAACATGTAGGTTTAGGGCGCTCGCGCACGCAGCGGCCGGTGGCTTGTCACCAGACTGCAAACCAAATCTACCTACAGGCACAAAAAAAAAAAAAAACCTTTCTGAGTCGGGTCTGGTTTGGGGGCGCCTCTCTGCTTGCTACAAAGGACAATGCACACATGAAAGGGAGGAAAACTATTGTAAATGTGCATAAAATCAGGTACGTTTTAACGCGGCGCGCCGTGGAGAGCCTTTAAAGAAAAAAAAAAAAAACACGCAGCGCGCTTCACTCACCTCCGAGTCCGAGGAGCTGCTGTTGTTTTCCGACTCGTTCACCAGCGAAGACTTCACATCATCCAGATCCCTTTCCGCTGACACGTTTTTCGATATCTTTTCCTCCTGCTCCCCTTCGTCTTTGAAAGATATCATTTCATCATTTGTCCCCAAATCATCCCCGCTGAGCAGATTATTGGCAGTCATTGTTCTGCTAATTGCTCCAGCTGTGCGCTCTGCTTGTCCGTGGGGGTTACCCCACACCCGCCACCTCCGTTCAACTGAGGCATTTCGGCACACCAGAGGAGCGCACGGGAGCAAGATTAAAAACACTTGTCTGCTGTTATGACTGCTGACAATGACTACACTGAATCTGACACAGACATCGCAGACACAGTTTCAGAGGCCACAGTGTCAGTTGTTGAAGAGGATGATAGGGATGTTATTATGTCAGACTGTCACTGTGCTCTCCTCACTCATTCTGATCGCTAAACAGTACAAGTTACGCCTGGGTTGTCACAGTGCAACTGCTGCTCTTGCCATCCAAGATGGCGGCACCTACGGCGTGTTTATGTTTACCCAGCGAGTCACGTGAATTTTACGAGCCTACGCAAAAACTCTATACCCTGGGTTAAAGCGGTCTATACCCTGGGTATATTATGGCCGAGGCCAATTCATATCCCGGAGGCCAATTTATTACCCCCCCACCACCACCCATGATATCAGCAGTGTTGAGTGATATACACAAGAATGACTGAATTACCTCTGCCAAGGAGGTAGTGTTATCGGGGTGGTCTGTCATGAATTGGCCCCTGCCGGGCAGAGAGGAAGATCCGGACACTGGACTGCTAGTTTGTGGTATTTAATGAAAAAAAACCCCACAAGTTCATACAGTGCATGAAAACCAAAACTTACGAGGCAAAATGGGAAAAGGCAGGTAGACCATCAGAACAGCATGGGGTTCTGATGGGGAATCGAACTTGAGAGTCCAGCAAAGGGTGGATGAACCGGCAGACTTAAATAGGGCATGAAATCGGAGATGACATTAGATTGCAGGAGTGAATCACGTGAGTGAGCAGGTTGACCCAATTACAGGCAGGAGCAGCTGAGCAACACACACAAGTTGATAACAAGGTAGGAGTGTCTGGAAAAAGGGGTGGAGAGCTCATGTCACAAAGAGACAAAATATAAAGACAATAATTAACACAAGACCAAAATGAACAAAAGCGCCTAATGAAACTAACAGAATAACACTCAGAGCTAGAATACATAAACAGAATGACTGAGAACTCCGAACACATCCTAAACCAGCAGACAGAAAGATAAACACACAACACTGGAAAAAATGCAGGAAATACTCAAATGAATCAAGAGCCTGAGCACGGTGAGCACCGCGCTCAGCCTCATGACATGGTCTGTCTGTCTGTCTTTTAGCAGGATTACACAAAAATGACTGGACGGATTTTGGTGAAAATTTCACTAGAGCTAGCCCTTGGGCCAAGGATGAACCCATTAAATTTTGGTGATGATCTGAGAGTGCATTCCTCCACCAAGGACCTTGTTTGTATCTGTGCAACAGGATTACACAAAAACTACTGGATGGATTTGGATGAAATTTTCAGCAGAGGTGGTCCTTGGACTGAAGAGCAACCCATAACATTTTAGTGATGATCTGAGAATGCATACCGCCGGCAAGGCTCTTGTAGCCTTACAGTGTGTTAGCAAGAATCCTCCAAAACGACTGGATGGATTTGGATGAAATTTTTACCAGAGGTTGTCTTTGGCCTAGTGCAGATTTGAAACTGAGTTTTTAAATAGCGTTAAAGGGGCAAGTAAAACAAGAATTATGATAAACAATTTTCGTCATGCTTTTCTGACTATTTTTGTCATGTTTGGTGTACATTTGGAGCAGCAAAAAAATGGTAAAAATGGAAAGTGAAATGGAAAGTAAAACCAAAATGCAGATTCTAAATGGTGTGTTGGTTTGATGTTGATAAATGATGTAAACACTGAGATATGGTTTTAATATTGTAGCACTGCCACATAAAATGCTTCATAAAGTGCAATGCTCCAACATATGTTGATGCATTGCACTTTATGAATACAATTATGAATACATAAAAAATTGGCCTAATTATCATAAATAATAAAGGGGATGCACAAGCCAGTGTACTCTTAGTGCCAGTCCTAAGCTCGGGTAAATGGGGAGAGTTGTGTCAGGAAGGGCATCTGACGTAAAACCTTTGCCAAATCAAACATGCAGATCATGACGAATGAGACTTTCGTTCCGGATCGGTCAAGGCCCGGGTTAACAATGACCACCACCGGTGCTGTTAACCGACAGGGTACCGGTAGAAATTGGGCTACTGTTGGTTGAAAATCAAGGAGGAGGAGAGAGGGAAGGCATGTTAAGAGGGAGAGAGAGAAAAGGAAAGGTAGAAGTGTGAAGGTGAGAGTAGGGATGTTAAATATAGGGACTATGACTGGTAAAGGCAAAGAGTTGGCTGATATGATGGAGAGAAGAAAGGGAGATATACTTTGTATTCAAGAAACCAGGTGGAAGGGAAGCAAGGCTAGGAGCACTGGAGGTGGATTTAAACTGTTCCACCATGTTGTAGGTAGGAAGAGAAATGGAGTAGGAGTAATCTTGAAGGAAAAGTATGTGAAGCGTGTTCAGGAGGTAAAGAGGAAATCAGACAGGATCATGAGTTTGAAGCTTGAAGTCAAAGGTGTGATGTTGAATGTTATCAGTGCGTATGTTCCACAAGTTGGATGTCAGGTAGGAGAGAAAGAGGAATTCTGGAGTAAGGTGGATGAAGTGGTAGAGAGTGTTCCCAGGGGGGAGAGAGTGGTGATTGGAGCGGACTTTAATGGACATGTAGGTGAAGGGAACAGAGGTGATGAGGAGGTTCTGGGTAGGTATGGTTTTAAGGAGAGAAATGTGGAAGGACAGATGGCTGTGGATTTTGTTAAAAGGATGGAAATTGCTGTGATGAACACATACTTCAAGAAGAGAGAGGAACATTGGGTGACTTAAAAGAGTGGAGGAAGGTGCACACAGGTGGACTACATCTTATGCAGAAGACGAAATCTGAAAAAAGATAGGAGACTGCAAGGTGGTGATAGGGGAGAATGTAGCTAGACAGCATCCAATGGAAAGCAAGAAGAGGAAAACGGTGAAAGCAGAGCCAAAGATTAAGTTGGGGAAGTTACAGAAGGAAGAAGGTCGCATACAGTTCAGGAAGGAGTTGATACAGGCTCTGGGTGGTAGGAAAGAATTACCAGATGACTGGGAAAGTACAGCAAAAGTATTGAGGGAAATGGGTAGAAAGGTATGTTGTGTATCCAGTGGACAGAGGAAGGAAGACAAGGAGACTTGGTGGTGGAATGAGGAGGTACAGGAAAGTATCTAAAGGAAGAGGTTAGCAAAGAAAAAGTGGGATAGTCAGGGAGATGAAGAAAGTAGACCAGAGTATTTGGAATCTAGGCGCATGGCAAAGCGACAGGTGGCAAAGGCAAAGGATAAGGCATATAGTGAGTTGTATGAGAGGCTGGAAACTAAAGGAGTAAAGGACTTGCATCGATTGGCTAGACAGAGAGATCGAGCTAGAAAGGATGTACAGCAGGTTAGGTTGATTAAACAAATGACGAGCATGTGTTGAGATGGTGGAGGGAGTACTTTGAAGAGCTGATGAATAAAGAAAATGAGAAAGAGAGAGGATGGATGAAGGAAAGATGGTGAACAAGGAAGTCCAGAGGATTAGCAAGTTGGAAGTGAGGGCAGCTTTAAAGAGGATGAAGAATGAAAAGGCAGTTGGTCCCGATGACATACCTGTGGAGGTATGGAGATGTTTAGGGGAGATGGCAGTGGACTTTTTAACCAGATTGTTAAACACAGTCTTGGGGAGTGAGAGGATGCCTGAGAAGTGGAGAAGAAGTGTTTTGGTACCAGTTTTCAAGAACAATGGTGATGTTCAGAGCTGTAGTAACTACAGAGGCATGAAGTCGATGAGCCACACTATGAAGATATGGGAAAGAGTTGTTGAAGCCAGGTTAAGAGGAGAAGTGACAATCAGTGAGCAGAAGAACAGTTTCATGCCAAGAAAGAATACTAGAGATGCAATGTTTTCTCTAAGAGTGCTGCCTGAGAAGTGGAGAAGAAGTGTTTTGGTACCAGTTTTCAAGAACAATGGTGATGTTCAGAGCTGTAGTAACTACAGAGGCATGAAGTCGATGAGCCACACTATGAAGATATGGGAAAGAGTTGTTGAAGCCAGGTTAAGAGGAGAGGTGACAATCAGTGAGCAGAAGAACAGTTTCATGCCAAGAAAGAATACTAGAGATGCAATGTTTTCTCTAAGAGTGCTGATGGAGAAGTATAGAGAAGGTCAGAAGGAGTGTGTCTTTGTGGATCTAAAGAAATCATATGATAGGGTGCCAAGAGAGGAAGTGTGGTACTGTATGAGAAAGTGTGGAGTGGCAGAGAAGTATGTGAGGGTGGTGCAGGACATGTATGAGGAAAGCGAGATGGTGGTGAAGAGCACTGTAGGAGTGACGGACTGATTCAATGTGGGGGTGGGGTTACATCAGGGATCGGCTCTTAGCCCCTTCTTGTTTGCCATGGTGATGGACAGGCTGACAGAGAAGGTCAGGCAGGAGTGGACCATGATGTTTGCAGATGACATTGTGATCTACAGTGCGAGTAGGGAGCAGGTGGAAGAGAATCTGGAGAGGTGGAGGTATATTCTGGAGAGAAGAGGAATGAAAGTCAGTCAAAACAAAACAGAATACCTGAGTGTGAATGAGAGGAAGGCAGGTGTAACAGTAAAGATGGCAGGAGTAGAAGTCGTGAAAGTAGATGAGTTTAAATACCTGGGGTCAACCATCCAAAGCAATGGAAAATGTACAAGAGAGGTGAAGAAGAGAGTGCAGACAGGGTGGAGTGGGTGGAGATGAGTGTCGGGGTGATTTGTGACAGAAAGGTAGCAGCAAGAGTGAAAGGGAAGATTTACAAGACGGTAGTGAGACCTGCTATGATGCATGGTTTGGAGACGGTGGTGCTGACAAGACAACAGGAGGTGGAGCTGGAGGTGGCAGAATTGAAGATGCTAAGATTTTCATTGGGAGTGACTAGGAGGGACAAGATTAGAAATGAGTATATCAGAGGGACAGCTCAAGTTGAGAGGTTTGGAGACAAAGTAAGAGAGGCAAGGCTGAGATGGTTTGGACATATGCAGAGAAGGGATAGTGGATATACTGGACAAAGGATGTTGAAGATGGATCTGCCAGGCAGGAGGAAAAGAGAAAGACCACAGAGAAGATTCATGGATGTAGCGAAGGGGGACATGGAGAGGGTTGATGTTACAGAGGAAGATGCAAGGGATAGGGTGAGATGGAGGCAGATGATCTGCTGTGGTGACCCCTAAAGGGAGCAGCCAAAAGAAGAAGAATAAAGTGTAATTCTAGCCAAGGGGACAGGCGATTAAGCCCAACTGGTGCCATCCATCCGGGGGTTTGAACCCACAACCTCCAGCTCCAGAGTCCAGCACTCCACCTGTGTCGCCAAGAGGGTTAACCCACTTGGCAAGCCAAGTAGGAATGCTTTTATTCCCTCCGCCACAGGAGGACGGAGGTAATGTAAAGTGGTGTTGGTGTGTAGGTTGGTTTGTTGGTTCGTTAGTTTGTGTCTGTTAGCAACATAACTCAAAAAGTTATGAACGGAGTTTGACTAACTTTTCAGGAACGGTTTGTCAGGGCACGGGAAACAGATGATTAGATTTTGGTGGTGATTGGGATCACGATGTGGATGCAGGAATTTTGTGAATATTATTTTATATATCAATCTGGAGCTTTTCATGTACTACTCCTTTAAGACGTGTCCACTCAGTTACGTGCGTGGTCATGCCATAGGGCCATGTGCCTCGGCAACCCGGAAGCCAAACACTGCAGAAAAAGTATTAGGGGCGTGTCCACCAAACTCGCTTTTTCCACTGTGGGTGTCCATTTTCTATTCATTCTCTATGTAGTCCAGCATCTACAGCGCTGAGCGCCCTCGGCGCTGAAACGCTTTGAGCGGTGGCCACTTTTTGTCACAATGCTCAGGGCTGAAAAAAGTTCAACTTGTCAGGCTACTGTACAGCTGGGCTCGTCAATGTCAGACCTTTCTAAGCAGCCAATCATAATTAAGGAAGGGCAGGACATAGGACACCGGTACAAGAAGACGAGAACGGGAAGTGACGGACGGTGGAGAGGCTGAAGTTTGCTGCATCAAACAACCCAGTACTCTTTGATCTGACACTAAAAGGATGTCATGATCAAAAGTTGAAAGCAAACGCTTTGCAGGATCATATCTGTATCTGTCGGCGTGGCAGGTGAGCATTTGTGCCTTTGTCATGGTCATATTACTTACAAATTTGTTGCAGTAGATCATATGGTGGATGCTATGTGAATTTGTAGTTGATAACTGCAAAAAAATGTTATGATACCACACTGTGGTGTAATATTGCTTAATAATTATGAACCTTGTCAGTAAACTGTAATGGAGAAGAGAGGAGGAAATAAATGAAAACTGACCGTCAAGAAACCATGATGGTGATTTAAGGTGGAATTGCCCAGCCCCAATGTATGGTCAATACAATTATGACAGTCTTGTTATTAATATTATTATAATGTAGTCATATTGTTTTTGCTGTTGTTTCTGTCTGTTAATAATAATGGTTTGCATATAAATAGTGCCTTTCATTCAAATTTTCAGGAAAGGTGTGTAATCACACACTGAACACATGATTAGATTTTGGTGATGATCTCAAAATGCATACCTCCACCAAGGCTCTTATCTTCCCACCGAGTGTTAGCAACAATACTCCAAAACTACTTGATAGATTTGGATGAAATTTTTACCAGAGGTGTCCCTTAGCCCAAAAATCAACTCATTTGATGTTGGAGGTGATCCGTGAGTGCATACCTCCGCCAAGGCCCTATCTCGCAATGTACAGATGGATGGCGACATGGACAGACAAAGGGACGGAGTGGAGGACAAAGGGAGAGAGGGACGGAGCCTTGGTGGAGGTATGCATTCTCTGAGTGCCCTCTAGTTAAATTTGAACTGAGCTGTCAAAGTGACCCAGTGGTGACGGGGCTATTATGACAAACAAAACACTACAAATATGACCGATGTCATACACATACCAAAAGAGAGTTGACAGTATCTTAATAAGAACATTTATTTAATTATTTATTAAGTTCTGATATCTTACGTCTTCACTTTGCTGTGACTTTCTGGTGGATGTATTTTGTTAGAACCTGCGCATGGAAAGAGGACCATGGTCGCACTAAGTTTATTCTGGTTATTTTCTGCATTTATCATTATCATTATTTTCCTGGATTGTCATGATTATTCTGTTTTGTGTATTTACAGTATGCCATTGTTGAGTTTCTTCTTAGTCCAGTGTATGAGTATTATTCATCATCATAGTTATGTAGGTTCTTTACTCCAGTCATGGGCTTGAGTCTAGTTTTCCCACAGCACGGTAAATGAACTATTCAACCTGAAATGTATTTAAAAGAAATAATTAATTATCTCATTCCCATTCTCCCGGCAACATGCATACAGCTAGTTGTCCATGTACTACTGGTATCAAAGAGCTACTATACTTATTGCATGATGTGGGCTAAAAACTCGGAAAAAAAAAATTACTTGGCCAGGTTGTATTAAACCATCATCGCCAGCCTCGCCAGCCAGCGGGAGAGACAGGGCCCCATATGATCTAGCCATACAGGTTGTAGCAGTGATAGGACACTTCTTTAATTAAATAAAAGATAATGAAATTATACTGCACTATGCTAAAAAAAGTAATACTGTATTTTTAAAGTGAATTTTTCAAAACCAAAACAAAAAAGCACATGTACGTTTATTACTTTATAACAATCTACAATCAACATGATCAATTACTTTGAACAATACAAAATGAAAATGCTGATGATCATCACAGATGGGCCTATGCCTACATGTTCGATCACTGGTATATGGTGCATCCGGAAAGTATTCACAGTGCTTCACTTTTTCCACATTTTGTTATGTTACAGCCTTATTCCAAGATAGACTAAATTCATTTTTCCCCTCAAAATTCTACATACAATACCCCATAATGACAATGTGAAAAATTTTTTTTTGAGATTTTTGCAAATTTATTAAAAATAAAAAACTAAGAGATCACATGTACAAAAGTATTCAAAAGTATTCACAGTATTCACATGAAGCTCAAAATTGAGCTCAGGTGCATCCTGTTTCCACTGATCATCCTTGAGATGTTTCTACAGCTTAATTGGAGTCCACCTGTGGTAAATTCAGTTGATTGGACATGATTTGGAAAGGCACACACCTGTCTATATAAGGTCCCACAGTTGACAGTGCATGTCAGAGCACAAACCAAGCATAAAGTCAAAGGAATTGTCTGTAGACCTCAGAAACAGGATTGTCTCGAGGCACAAATCTGGGGAAGGGTACAGAAAAATTTTTGCTGCTTTGAAGGTCCGAGTGAGCATAGTGACCTCCATCATCCATAAATGGAAGAAGTTCGGAACCACCAGGACTCTTCCTAGAGCTGGCCAGCCGTCTAAACTGAGTGATCGGGGGAGAAGGGCCTCATGCTATGTGTCCACTGGTTCCGTCATTTTACCGCTTCCCATTCATTGTGTATCGGAAATGCAGCAGAAAGCATTTGGGTGTGGAGCGGTTGAAAACTGTAGTTGTTGTGCCGAGTCATCCGGGGGTACCCTACAGCTCATCTACATAAAGATCTCCTTCGGTAAAGATTTTTTCCGTATGGTCATGAACTGGAGGAAGCACTCTCGTCCTGAACTTTTAAACCAGCAGTTTTTGATGTCAAATAATGATGGATTCATTAATTGAACCTACTATTTCTTGCATGAAATGATGTCAGAAACACTTTTCGCCAGTTTGTTTTAAAGATATGGAGACCAAGGACACCATATTGCCCGGTAGCAGCAGAGCGTTGAAGACTGCCTACAGCAGGACCCGTTGACCAATCCAGTGAACCAACCAGCTAGAGGAGAAGATGGGTGGGAGGGAAAGAGAAGCAGATCTGTACGTTACCTGTTGTTGTAAGACTTGAAGGAGAAATTAATAACCTCTGTTTCAGGCAACCCGATACTGTATAACCACTCCTTGCCATCATATAGAAACATACAAAGGAACGAGGCGTGGAGAGCAGTGCAACATGGGCTCATCCAGCCAAAGCTCACGAACTAGGCGGTCAAATTCGACATGCATTGTGCAGGTCCGTAGGATTGGGTGAACCCAAAACCGACGGCAATGACAACAGAGTCACCTTTTGTAGCGCAAATATACCAACACTATTACAATCTGCTCATGGTTAATAATGACTGTTCCAGTATTTCCTCCTGCATTGCTTGACTCCGCCTTGTCGAGAACTACGCTACATGCCCCTTTTCCACACCTCAGAGGTTGCGGTATGCAGATTCCTTTCCAAAAAATCCGGACCAGTGTACATGTAGCATAAGTCAGCGAGGTGACCAAGAACCAGATGGTCACTCTATCAGAGCTCTAGCGTTCCTCTGTGGAGAGAGGAGAACCTTCCAGAAGGACAGTCATCTCTGCAACAATCCACCAATCAGGCCTGTATGGTAGTGGCCAGACGGAAGCCACTCCTTAGTAAAAGGCACATGGCAGCCCGCCTGGAGTTTGCCAGAAGGCACCTGAAGGACTCTCAGACCATGAGAAACAAAATTCTCTGGTCTGATGAGACAAAGACTGAACTCTTTGGCATGAATGCCAGGTGTCATGTTTGGAGGAAACCAGGCACCACTTATCACCAGGCTAATACCATCCCTACAGTGAAGCATGGTGGCGGCAGCATCATGCTGTGGGGATGTTTTTGAGCGACAGGAACTGGGAGACTAGTCAGGATAGAGGGAAAGGTGAATGCAACAATGTACAGAGACATCCTGGATGAAAACCTGCTCCGGAGCGCTCTTGACCTCGGACTGGGGTGACAGTTCATTTTTCAGCAGGACAACGACCCTAAGCAGACAACCAAGATATCAAAGGAGTGGCTTCAGGACAACTCTGAATGTCCTTGAGTGGCCCAGCTAGAGCCCAGACTTGAATCCAATTGAACATCTCTGGAGAGATCGGAAAATGGCTGTGCACCGACGCTTCTCATCCAACCTGATGGAGCTTGAGAGGTGCTGCAAAGAGGAATGAGTGAAACGGCCCAAAGATACGTAGGTGTGCCAAGCTTGTGGCATCATATTCAAAAAGACTTGAGGCTATAATTGGTGCCAAAGGTGCATCAACAAAGTACTTAGCAAGGGCTGTGAATACTTACTGTATGTACATGTGATTTCTTAGTTTGTTTTATTTTTTTTAATTTTTTTTAATAAATTTGCAAAAATCTCTCAAAAACTTTTTTCACATTGTCATTATGGGGTATTGTGTGTAGAATTTTGAGGAAAAAATGAATTTAATCCATCTTGGAATAAGGCTGTAACACAAGAAAATGCGGAAAAAGTGAAGCGCTGTGAATGCGTTCCGGATGCACTGTAATTTCGCCATGTGGCACGGGTATTGGGAATTTCCACTTTGATTCCCTGGCCCCGGATTTTCCAAAACCCTGGCTGGTTCAGCTTCAGCATCATTGCTGACATTGGTCAAATTGAAAAGATGTAGGACATGCTCGATAGATCTACTGTATACTGTATGTTTACATGAAGTGTTTTGACATTTTGAATAACAAAAACAACAAATCAGTAATGTATGCTGTTTTTTCATAAATATAATATTTAGGTTAATGCACACATTACAAATATACAAAACATGCCCACATTGCTCATTTCAAATGTTTCAGTTGTCTGTGAACATTGATAAACACAATATATGTTTTACAATACATACATACAACAATACATTGATTGCAAGAATAAAATATGGTCTCATCTGGGTATATTATATACTTCTCGAAAGAAATAACACCCCTGATGCTCATGACTTTCTTACCTGTAAGAGGATTAATCTGATTTCCGACAAACAAGATATCTGCTTTGTAAATGTGTTTTTGAAAAATTTCCAAACTGGTGCTTGTTTGATGAAATATCGCAATGAATCATGGGATACATATAACCAAACGTACGTAAAACTTCATCACGTCCACTTGCTGAGCATCTGGCCATGAATCAATGGTGACCCAAAGTTGATTCATCACGTTGTTCAGACGAAACAAATCAGTGTTGAAAAAAAACACTGATTTAACATTGCACAACGCCGTGACATAGATCAATGAGAATACAACGCTGAACCACCATCTTGTGCCTGCTGGGCTGTGGCCACTGAACAGCTCCACTGGAGCAGTTGGAGTTAAGGGCCTTGCAATCTTAATACCATATTTGTGCATTTGAAATAATTTGGTACCCTTTTTTTTATTAAATAATAGTCTCTGATTGATTGTTGATTGTCACAATATTATAGTAGACAAATATTTACCTGTGCATAAAAGTGGGATGGACAGGTGTGTCATTTATTTTGATATATATCCATCCATCCATCTTCTTCCACTTAATCCTTTTCGGGTCGCGGGGGGGCTGGAGCCTATCCCAGCATCTTTGGGCAAGAGGCAGGGTACACCCTGGACAGATCACCAGTCCACCGCAGGGCCAACACAGAGAGACAGACAACCATTCACTCTCACACCTAAGGACAATTTAGAATCCCCAGTTTGATGCCAATTAACCTAACTTGCATGTTTTTGGCATGTGGGAGGAAACCGGAGAAATCCCACGCAGACACGGGGAGAACATGCAAACTCCACACAGATCACTGTTGGTGGGGGGCTGGAATCGAACCCAGGATCTCCCGGCCAAGGGTGAGTTGCTGTGTTGCCACAGTGCTAACCACTCCGCCACTGCGCTGCCCTTGATATATATCAGTTTATAAAATGGAAAAAAGTGGTCAGATCAGCTATTGATAACGTAACGCAATGTAGTGACGTTATGACGTGGTGACATGTTGCAAATATAATGTGTAAATACAATCAAAACCTCGTTACACAAGAGGGGTATATTCTGACATGGATGGGTATAGTCTGGCCTAGGCCAAACTTTACCCCAGGTTGTCAAAGAGCCTAGGCCAGTTTATCCCCTGGTAACTCATACCGGCTCGAACGTCGCCCGGGTTAACAAGGTCAGGAGTTCCTGGCAGCGGAAGGCGAATTACAGAGCTGCGTGGAGGAATCTGATCAGACCTAAATGAAACAGTCATTGTCGCCCCTGACAGACTGCTATAATGATGATGATGATACTCTGACCTGGGCCAGAGCATACCTGGGTTTAATCTGGGTGGGGGTTAATTCAGCCTGTTACACCTGACCTCCAGAAAAGTGGTAGAAGATGGATGGATTGATGTTTGTTATTTTAGAGTGGCAGCACTGAAATAAAGCAAGGGAGAGGAACCATGACCAGCAAGGTGGTGATCATCTCTCTTTGACAGACAATACTATTAAAGCAGTTACAACTTTTGTTGTGTTTTCATGTTTGGTAAGTTCTCTGACATGCAAAATGTTAGTTTCTTGCCTAAAGGATTATGCTATTTCATTTTATTTTTCAAAATTCTGGTCAAAAAAAGTGAAATTATATTGACCATGATTCCTTTTTTTAAAAGGGAAAATCATCCAAGAGGTGAAAACTTTTGAAAGACTGTGCATAGCTTTTTATTTTTTTTTTCCTGATTGACAGCAATGAAGTCCCATTGACCACTACAGTCGACATTTTTTTTTTCTTTGCAATGTGTTCTTTTCCACCCCAACAGTGTCAAAAAAATAATTAGAAATCCTTTTCCCCCTGGGTCTCAGGAGAATCAGCATACTAATGAAGTTGTTTTGATATCCACTTTCAGTCAAATATAAAATCAATTATGTAAAAACAACAATGACATTTCACTCTCACAAACAAAGCTAAGGTACTTCCCTTTTATCGTAACAGGTTTATGTATTACCTCCTCCAAGGACATAATGTTTTTACCAGCATTTGTCTGTCTGTGCAGATTACGCACAAACTACTGGACGGATTTTAATGAAATTTTAACCAGTAGTGGTGCATGAGCAAAAGAAGAACCCATTCAATTTCAGGGGTGATCCATGAGCACATACCTCTGCGGCCCCATCTTGCACCGTATGGATAGTTGTATGGAGGAATGAAGGAAGGGAAGGATTGGATGGAGACTTGGTGGAGGTATGAGCTCTCTGAGTGCCCTCTAGATAAAACTGTTACTCTAAAATTGATTCACCTTAGCTTTGTGAGAGTGAATTGTTTATCATTTTTAAGGAATTCATTTATATTTGACTGAATCAACTTTATGAGTATGCTGTGGAGGATCAAATAAGGGTCACCAGATGTGGAGGCATGGAATAAGTGCAGGCGGACACGGCGAACTGAAGTTTAAAAGGGTGTTTTATTCATCCTCCATCACGAGAGTTCACCCCAGCGCTGTGGGAGTGCGCTGGAGCGAGCCCTCTGTCTCTAGTAAGCAAACAGGCAATGCAAGTGGTCAAAAAGAGAGTGAGAGAGCAAACGATATGCAGTTGACTTATATACCCAGCTAGACAATGCATGCATGGCATATTAGCATCACAGTAAACAGCAGGAAGGCATGGACATTTGCATTAGAGTCACACATATCAATAGCAGGATTACTGGCACCGGACTTCCTCTCTACCTATTGATATCAGTCCATACATCTCACTGTTCTGCTAATTGCTCCAGCTGAGCGCTCTGCTTGTTCCATAGGCTGTGGGGGTCGCCCACACCACTCCCCCCCAGAGGGCTCAGCAGGGGGCTGAGGCGTCGATCGTCCGGCTTTGGAAGCGAGCTGCGGGAAAAGCTCTGTGCTGGAGGAGGGGGAGGGAGGGGGGTGGGGGTAGCAAGTGCCGGCCCGGGACAGCAAAGTTGTCCGGGCCGCGCAAAAATTGCGTGTGGCTCCGCGATGTTGAGGTGCTTTCCCGTTGAACGTGGCGGAGATCCACAGCGGCTGTGAGAAGAAAAATGTGTCTCTGACTCCTCTCGCGGTTCAGTCCTGTGAGGATGCGTAGCGGCCATGAAGAAAAACAGGAGCTGAAGCTGTGTGGGGGACTTGGCATTTTGGCTTTAGGTGCGCGCGCAGCCCTAAAGCCCTTGGGGACAGCTGACGGCTGGATTCCCATTGTGCGCTGTGGCTGAGACCCATACATCCTGTGTGCGGGCTGCGTGTCTGCTTCAGGTGTGTGAGCAGCCCTGAAGGTTCCGGGAATGGCGGTCGGCCGTGTTTCTCGGGCGTGTGCAGCGGTGGAGGGCAATGGCAGTCTGTGGAGACGGTATTGTCCTGTGCGTGGTGCGCTGTCCTCGTAACCCCCCGGTGTGTGTGCGGGGGTTCGGTGCGTGGGTGGTCCGCTGTTGAGAGGTGGGTCAGGGTCAGGGAGCTTGCTGGAAATCTGCGTCATCGGCGCCGATGGTCTTCCCTGTTTTGGCTGTTGCTGTCGTTCGCTCCTGCCGGGTCATGGTGCGTTCTGGTCCACGCGCTGCGTTCTCCGTCCGGCCCTGGAGGTCGCCGTCGTGGAGAGAGGACGAGGTGCGTGCGCGCTCATGTGGATGCGGAGGAGCGGTGAGAGGGAGTAGACGTTCTTTGTCCCTCGGCCGGTCCCAGCGTGGATGTCCAGATCTCAGGCGAGGGTCGCACCATGACGCTTTCTGCAGCTTTCCCAGTCGTGGATGATCTCCGGAGAGTTCGCCTGGTGTTGGCTCTGCGTCGAGATCTCCCGCGTGGCAGAAGGGAGGGCAGTCCATTTGCGTCAGGCAGCTGCGTTCATTCGTCGTTGGAGTCACCGCCGGGGGCTGCGTTCGTTCGTCGTCAGCGTGTTCTTTGCTTCGGGGTCACCAGTGTAGAATGTGTAAATGATGAGGCAAGTTGGTCTCAAGCAGTTTATTACACATTCTCTCTCATGAGCATAGTAGAAAAGAGAGTGAGAGAGCAAGCGATATGCAGTTGACTTATATACCCAGCTAGACAATGCATGCATGGCATATTAGCATCACAGTAAACAGCAGGAAGGCATGGACATTTGCATTAGAGTCACACATATCAATAGCAGGATTACTGGTACCGGACTTCCTCTCTACCTATTGATATCAGTCCATACATCTCACTGTTCTGCTAATTGCTCCAGCTGAGTGCTCTGCTTGTCCCGTAGGCTGTGGGGGTCGCCCACAATGCTATATATATTGTGACGTTTGTGGGTTCTCTCAAGCACCAGATGATTAGCTCTTCTTCAGAATGGCTTTATTTTATTACTCACAGGAGCAGAACAACACCTAAGCCCTAAATGGGTTACTGTTTTTGGCCGTCACCCACGCCAGCTCTTTCTAATCTAGCTTGCTTGCTTGTAGCCACCGCGACCATCACACAGCTAAACTACGTACAGTCCGTATTCACGTACAACATTTGTTACGTCTTAAAAGCACATGAATAACAGCAGAACACATGACAATAATGGTGAACACGTTTCCAACAAACAGAAATTCAAGGATTGTTTCACTGCCCCCCCACCAACACTAAGTTCCTTGTCCCCGAGGGAACAACAAAGTCTCTGAAACAGGGTGGTAGTTTGCGCTGCCTCTGTGATCCCCTGGGACCCCCAGCAGGCACAGAGGTTTCTGCAGTCTGGGGAACAGGGTCGGGGGGGGGGGTAGTCTCAGTGGTAAATGTGTGGGAATAGTAAGAGTGGAGTGGCAATTTGCTCGTGTCGGGGGCTGGGGGGCTCTGCACTCAGGCAGAGATTGGAAGAAGTTGTAGTGTCCATTTTGTTCTGAACAAAACCAGGGAAATGTACCTGCCCCTCTGGAAAAGAAGGGAGGGCACACCCTCTATACGGTGCCAATCTGTCCCAGTGTAGAACCACTTTTCTTCCAAGAAGTGGTAACTGTACTCTGTAAACCATCTTCTCCACTCTTTCCAGCACTCTGCAGGGCCCCACTCAATTACTGACCAACTTGGGGCACAGTCCTTTCTTCCTCCTCGGATTGAATACCCAGACCAGCTCTCCAGCTTGGAGGTGTCTCCCTTTTGTTGTGATGTCGTAGTTTCTCTTTTGCCTCAGGCCCGTTCTCTCCAACTACTCTCGAGCAAAAGTGTGGGCAGATTCCATGCACTTCAACTTCTTTGCATACTCTGCTCCAGGTGGTGCAGCTGGTGTGTCCGGTGATTTTCCGAAGGCCAGCTCTGCAGGGGTCCGCAGCTCCCTTCCTATCATCAGCAGAGCAGGCGTGCATATGGTCTAGTCTTGAACGGCGGATCGATACACTATCAGAATGAGAGGGAGATGGCTGTCCCAGTCACGCTGATGCTCTGCGGTGAGAATAGTTAGCTGTTGGGCCAGTGTTCTGTTGAATCGTTCCACTAAGCTGTTGCTCTGGGGATGGAGGGGGGTTTTGCCGGTTCAACAAAGCTTAGTTTGGAGGGGCCGATGCTGTGATTGCGAGACATTCCGAGACTGTTACACAATAATCCAAAATAGCGACTCCCATCGACCGAGCATAAACAATCTTTTCCACAGGAAGCTTTGTTCTCTTTTTGTAATGAATCCATTAACTGACTGTTTCTACCTTTCTTTTTTTGTATGGAGCTGGAGGAAATAGACATCTATATCGACGAGTTTTATCACCTGCTCATGGAGCAGGTGAGTGTGTCTCTCATCCCTGCTTCTCAGTCTAAACGACCGAGACCCACACACTCACCGAAAATAACGCCCGAGAAATCATGGGACGGCCCAGAGGTTAGTGATATCCTTTTTTCTCTTTAAAATAAACTTACCAGCATGGATGGTAGACTATCGTTGGTCGAGCTGCTCCACAAAGAACTCTAGAGCATATGGGAGAGTTTGGAATACAGCCAGGCACAGCTCGTTTCTCTATTAGATGAAAACAGTAGCTTTAAAAAGTCAGTAAACATGCTAACTACGCAACTTGGCGTTGTTGAAAGAGAGAACCGGAAAATGAAGGAAACACTTCTCAATTTGCAGTCACGCAGCATGAGAGATAACCTTGTTTTTTTCCGGAATTACTGAAAAAAAAATAATGAAAATCCAGAACAGCTGGTCCATGAATTCATGTCCACGCAGCTGAAACTGTCCCCTGAAGATATAAAATCAATTACCTTCCATCGAGTCCACTGCTTTGGGCAAATAAATCCCCAAAATAAACGTCCCAGACCTATTGTTGCCAAATTTGAACATTTCAAGCAAACTGGTACAGAGGCAGGGCAGGCAGCTTAAAAACACCAATTATGGTCTAAATGATCAATTTCCACAGGAAATCGTGAAAAGGAGAAGGAAGATTTTTCCCATTAGGAAACAAAAAATCCAAGAAGGTACACAAGCTGTTATCTTTGTGGATAGATTGTTTATAGATGGCAAGCTGTTAATGGATGAAACCATAACCCCCTGGCTATTCTAGAGCCTCCTTTGTTTCCTTAGCTATATGTGGGAAAAGAGTGAGATTGTGCGTAGGTCTCTTTTTTGATCTTGGTTTAATTTGTTAACACTTGTCTGTTTTGTTTTTTTTCTTTTTTGCTGAGGTTGTTGTTTGCTTGTTTGTCTGCTGTAGCTAATTTTGTTGAAGTTGTTAAGCTGTTGTTGTATGTTATCTGTATCTCTTCACCATTTACTAACCTTTATGTCTGTTCTCTCTCTCTCATACAACTGGCTTATAGGAAATAGCCTTAAGCACACGCACCTTAAGTACATGCACCCCATTTGCTTGAAAATGCAAGCAAATGGAACAGAGACATCATGCGCACACACCCAAGCACACATACATAGGTATATATTTTTTTATGCATAACACACATACATACATTATGGACAGCGGAGCAAACGTAAGCAAAAGTGACGAAAAAGGGCCGGGATTCATGCTAGGCTAAAGGCTAATCCCTCCAGACCAGCGGTACCATCGCTCCATCTCTCTAATGTCTGCTCCCTCGACAACAAGCTGGACCAGCTGCGTCTGCTGAGAGAAACACGGAGAGAGTGGAGGGACTGCTGTGTGCTTGCATTCACGGAGACATGGCTCCACGACAACATCCCTGACGAGGCCATTCAACTGGAAGGTACGACGGCGTTCCGGGCAGACAGAGAAACTGCGAGCTACGGTAAGAGCCGTGGGGGGGAGGGGACGCTATGCATCTATGTTAACAAGAACTGGTGCATTAACGCCACGTTAGTATCTAAACACTGCTCTCCGTTGGCGGAGTTCCTTATTGTAAATTGTCAGCCATATTACCTGCCAAGGGAATTCAGCAACGTGTTTGTAGCTGCTGTTTACATAGTACTGAGCGCTAACGCTAAAGCTAATGCTAAGGAGGCACTCGGAGAGCTGCACGATGCTATTAGCGAAATCCAAACTTCACACCCGGACAGTTTTGTGGTGGTTGCGGGGGATTTTAAGCACACCAGTTTAAAGACTGTGCTCCCCAAGTTTAAACAATGTGTAGACTTTAAGACCAGAGGAGAGAATATGTTGGACTTGGTGTACACAAACACAGATGCATATAAGGCAACACCTCGCCCCCACCTCAGCCTTTCTGACCACATATCCGTGATGCTGGTGCCTGCCTATAAACCTTTACTGAAGCGCAGCAGGCCAGTCGTGAAACATATCAGGATTTGGCCAGAGAGTGCAACCTAAGCACTGAAAGACTGTTTTCTGCACACAGACTGGGAGGTCTTCAAAATAGCAGCCTCCCAGGAAGACAAGACTGATGTGGGGGAGTATGCTGAAACGGTCACCAGCTACATCGCGAAGTGCACAGAGGATGTCACTATAGTGAAGACCATCACTGTATGGGGAAATCATAAGCCCTGGATGACTGCACAGGTGCGCTCGCTGCTCACAGCCAGAGATGCAGCCTTCAGAGCGAAGGACAGGATCACCCTCAAAGGGAATTAAGACGGGGAAGCGCGCCTATGCGGAGAAAATCCAGGGACACCTCTGTGACACTAGGAACACCAAGCAGATGTGGCAGAGAGTTCAGACACTGACGGGCTATAAGTCTAGGCAGGGGGTTGATGATAATGACACTTTGCTTCCAGACAGGCTCAACGACTTCTTTGCACATTTTGAAGCATCAAACCCAACAATCAGAGGGAGGGCTGGCCCATCCCCACCATCGGTTGGGCCAGCTATCACCATCAACACAGCGGACACACGGAGGACCCTAACCAGGGTCAACCCACGTAAAGCTGCAGGTCCGGATAACATCCCGGGACGTGTGCTCCTAGACTGCACGAGCGAGTTGGTGGATGTCCTGATTGACATTTATAACATCTCCCTGAGTCAGGCCATAGTGCCCAGATGCTTCAAGACCTCTACCATAGTACCGGTGGCAAAGAAACCAGTTGTGTCCTGTCTGAATGACAATTGTCCTGTTGCACTGACACCAATTGTGACAAAGTGTTTTGAACGGCTTGTCAAACCACACATCACAGCCTGCCTCCCTGCATCACATGACCCGCTCCAGTTTGCATATGGTTCAAACCGCTCCACGGAGGATGCTATAGTCACCACCCTGCACTCTGTCATCACTCACCTGGATCAGAAAGACACCTATGCCAGACTCCTGTACACTGATTTCACTTCAGCATTCAACACCATTATTCCCCAGAGACTGATGGAGAAATTACTCCTTCTTGGTCTGAACACCGCCACATGTCTCTGGATCCTGGATTTCCCGACTGAGAGACCTCAGTCTCTCTGGGCTGGAAATAACATCTCCAACTCTATCATGCTGAGCACCGGATCCCCTCAAGGCTGCGTACTCAGTCCACTGTTGCTTACACTTCTAACAGACGACTGTGTATCCAGACACGAGGGGAACCAGATTATTAAGTTTGCAAACGACACCACGGTGGTGGGACTTATTCAGAGGGATGAGGAATCAATGTACAGGGAAGAAGTGAGAGACCTGGAGGGCTGGTACAGGGAGAACAATCTGGTGCTCAACGTGGACAAAACGAAGGAGATGATTATCAACTTCCGGCGGTCACAGCCTGAACACGTCCCTCTCAGCATCGGCGGCCGTTTAGTGGAGAGAGTGGAGAACATCAAGTTCCTCGGAGTGCAGATCTCGCAGGACCTGACCTGGAGCAAGAATTCCTTGGGGATCAGGAAGCGGGCCCAGCAGAGACTGCACTTCTTGAGGAAACTCAAACAGGCCTCTCTCCCCATCTGCATCCTCAGGACCTTCTACAGAGGTGTGGTGGAGAGTGTTCTGACGTACTGCATTGCTACTTGGTACTCCAGCTGCAGTATGTCAGACAAAAAAGCCCTGCAGAGGATAGTTAAGGGAGCTGAGAGGGTAATTGGAGTCTCCCTCCCCTCTGTCCAAGAACTTTTTCAGAACTGTTGTAGGAGCAGGGCACTGAACATTGTTAAGGACCGTTCTCACCCTCTGAATAAACACTTTGAACTTCTGCCATCTGGCAAACGATTCCGGAGCATCAGAGGCAGAACCACCAGACTGATAAACCGCTTCCTTCCACAAGCTGTTAGGATGCTGAACAGTTGATCTGGATCCTCTCATACATACCACTGTACCTTGTGGACATTATGTATATTATTTGTATGTTATACTTCTAGCTAGTTTTCAAGTATGTCTCAGGGATGTGTGAATGGCTGTGTTGAGGTGTGTGTGTGTGTGTGTGTGTGTGTGTGTGTGTGTGTGTGTGTGTGTGTGTGTGTGTGTGTGAGTGCGTCTTAAATTACGTTCTTTTTACTTATATGGATGCTGAGAGAAACAATTTCATCTTGCCTGCACTACAGTTGTATGTACAGCAACATAACAATAAAGGTTGATTTGATTTGATTGATCTCTTCTTCAGGCAGTGGGGCTCATTGATAAATTTTCGTCATTATCAGACTACTCTATTAACTGGGGTAATTAAAATCTTACCTATAAATTGTCATTTTTCAAATATATCCATTATTCCATTACAATCAGGTAATATTAAATATTTATGAATAGAAATTTTCCCCAGGCTTTCAGAGTTATTGCAATTACATCACATTCCCCTTTTAAAAACAATACAGGATGGCCTTACACACTGGATGACACTACCTATATCACTAATGGGAACAGTCACAACTGTTAAAATGATGGTGTAACCCAGCTGAGAAAATGACCCTTTTTCTCACATTTCAATTGTATTAATGCAATTGTGTGATTTTATTTTGAAAAACGGTTATTTTGGGAAGAGGAAGTGTGATCCTCGTTATCCAGCTTTTAAATTCCTGTTTCATGGTCACGTTGGGCGATCTGGATCTTTTCATTTGTTAAGAGTGATATTAGCCCCGCCTTCCGAGCAGAGTGCCAAGGAACGCATCCGTTATCCAGTCTTTTGCGCTTTGAGAACGAACGAGAGAGGCTGGAGACGGTCCGTGTAGAGAACTGTGGGTCTTCTTGTTGATGGGAGCACGAGCTTGAGAGGCTGTGAGGCTGTGACTTTTGCTGTGTTCACACTGATCTCTCATCTTGGTGAGTGAAAACCGAGTGTGTACTAAATAAAGCATGCTAACGCCATGCAAATGTTAGTGTTATGCTAATGCTAATCGCAAGTGGATTTTTCCTGTTTAAAAGCAATGGAAAAGGCTATTTTTGTGTCTGTATGGTTTTCCTAAATGTGATTTCAGTTCACAACAGCATGCTGAAGTACTTTTAGTTCTTTTGCACTATTTCTGTCGAATGTAATGTGTAGTTTGATGCTAAAAGCACATTGTGTTGGTTTCCTATGTAAATTCATAGGTTATGCTAAACCCAGTAGCTCAGACAGGGTTTTACTGATTTTAAAAGGGGATATTGGAAGTAATGGGACAGTATATTCCCTGGTCATGTGATAAATTAATTGTAATTCATTTCATGATTTACAAAGACAAGGTTAAAAAGAATTAATCATAATTTCATGGTTAAATGAGGTAGAGGTAAAAAGAGAAATTCATTTAATTGGTTAC
Source organism: Pholidichthys leucotaenia (assembly GCA_020510985.1). Lineage (NCBI taxonomy): Eukaryota > Metazoa > Chordata > Actinopteri > Cichliformes > Pholidichthyidae > Pholidichthys > Pholidichthys leucotaenia. The sequence continues at coordinate 267,019,185 of CM035848.1, read as the reverse complement.
ATGAGAAAAAAAAAAGAATTTCATGTACTACCAGAGAGATTGTGAGAAAAGAACACATGCATGTAAGATGTAAGATGTGCAATGTGAATTGTAAGATATTACTATATTACTGGATTGTAACAATAGTAATATGAGGAAAGAATTTAAACACTAAGCTATAGTGTTATATGAGAAGAGATTGAAAAATGAATTACTTTAGCTGTATACAATAATATCATTATTGTTGTGCAGGCTAGGTTTTTTTTGGTTGCCGACTAAGAACCTTCTGGATCCTGGATTCTCTCCAAATGGAGATGGCGAGCCTGACCCGAGACCTGAACCGAGACTGAACCGAGATCTCGATTGAAGAACATCCTTCCTCTCGCCAGTGCACAAAATTCAAAGTGGTCACAACTCAAGCCGCCGCTTTAAAAGAGGAAAAGAAACCTGAACTTGGAAACACAAGATATCTTGACTGGTCAAACGACTAAAACAAGAAGACAAACACACACTGAGCTCAGTAAGACATTTTTGGGGTTTTTATTTCATGCCAGCCGTTGTTATATTTGTATATTTGTAAATTGTTTGTATATTTTGTTCTATTTATCTTTAAAAATAACAGCCATTATTGCTCATTTCTTGCCTCCAGCCATTTCATTCCACACTCATTTTAATTCCCTATTGTAATCCTTACGAACCTAGCAACTGGTCTACACTTAATAATTTCTTTTACCTAATTAACGTAAGGCAAGGGTTACAATGGTCCTTCCTAAAATTAACTATTTATTCTCACTGATTTCTAGCCAACCATCTATGGCCAGGTTTAAGTCTCTAGACTCAAAAACTGGGTTCTGCACAGTGGCGCAGTGGTTAGCACTGCAGCAGCACAGTTTACCCTTGGCCGGGGGATCGTGGGGATCGTGGGTTCGATCCCAGCCCCCGACCAACAGTGATCTGTGTGGAGTTTGCATGTTCTCCCCGTGTATGCGTGGGTTTACCCCGGGATTTCTCCGGTTTCCTCCCACATGCCAAAAACATGCAGGTTAGGTTAATTGGAGACTCTAAAGTGGCCCTAGGTGTGAATGTGTGTGTGAATGGTTAAGGGATAGCGCCGTATCGTGGCTGCTTCATCCATCCAGGTGGTGGATGACCCTCAATTTCCCCTCTGGGGATCAGTAAAGTATACTAAATCTAAATCTTAAAAAAAAGCAAAAGAGTGCAGAAGTTTAGATTTACCATTTTTTTAATTACTTCTTAGCCAATAGACTGCAGTTTGTTTCTAAATGGACAAAATCAACCCCACTAGGAAACCCATGGTTAGATGCTGAACAGGCTCTCTGTGGGTCACTAAATATTTCTGACTTACCTTTTATGAGTCACTGTATTAAATGCCATGACTGTTTTAAAAGCATTAATATCAGCTCCTCTCTTACAGCCTGGTGGAAATTTTTAAAAATAATGGGGTCTTCACTTGTCCCTTATAAACTCACGCCCATTTGTAATAATCCTGATATCCTGCAACAAAAGAGGACGTTAAACTTTCAACTATGGTATGAGAAAGGAATAAAAACTTATAGCATCTTATTTGAGGTGGAAATTCTATCCAATTTCAGGAACTAGTGTCACAGTACAACATTAGTGAAAAAGTTTCTTGAATACCAACAGCTTAAATCCATAATAAAAAGATAAGATAAGGTAAGCCTTTATTAGTCCCACAATGGGGAAATTCCGGGATTGCACCATCACAGGGATAGCAACACTCAGAGCAATAATTAAAAAGATAAGATAATAAGAACAATGAATATACATGCTGTAGGTACACAGATATATACACAGTGCGGGAGCATTGTAGGTAGATGGAATACACAGCTTAACAGTCTATTAAGTTACCCCACAGGATATGAATATGTACCCATACAGTATATTTTGTATTTGAATCTGCCATGTTGTCACCCTCAGTAATGATTGATATTGCCTAGCTACATAATGGAAGGGACAATTTATTGTGCAATGTTGTTAGGTTTTGTGCATTCAATATGACCTCTACGAGCAGCCCTGGTTAGGTTACAAAGTCTGACAGCCGTTGGTAGGAAGGACCTGTGGAACCTCTCGGTTGCACACCTAGGATGGTACAGCCTTCTGCTAATTGAGCTCCTCAGTGCGTTCAGCATGTCCTGAATGGGGTGGGACTCGGACTCCAGCAGAGATGACAGCTTAGCCACCATCCTCCTCTATCTCCTCCACTGGGTCGAGGCGCTGCCCCAGGACAGAGCTAGCGTTTTTGATCAGTCTGTTCAGTCCCTTCCTGTCGGCTGCCATGATGTCCTTGCCCCAGCAGACCACTCCAAATGTGATGGCTGATGCCACCACTGAGTTGTAGAAGGTCTTCAGAAGTTCCCCTTGTACTCCAAAAGACCTGAGCCTCCTCAGGAGGAATAGCCTGTGCTGTCCCTTCTTGTAGAGTGCGTTGGTATTGAGTGACCAGTCCAGTTTATTGTTCAGGTGAACACCCAGGTACTTGTAGGATGTCACCATCTCAATGTCTGTTCCCTGTATGTTTACTGGTGCTGTGGGGGGCTGTCCTCGCCTGCAGCAGTCCACCACCAGTTCCTTAGTTTTCCTTGCATTGATCTGGAGGCAGTTCCAATGGCATCAGTCCACAAAGTCCTGGATAAGTCCTCTATACTCCGCATCATCTCCATCAGAGATGAGGCTGACGATCGCAGAATCACCAGAGAACTTCTGTAGGTGGCAGTGTGGTGTGTTGTGTGAAAAGTCCGCAGTATAAAGGGTGAACAGTAAGGGAGCCAGAACTGTTCCCTGGGGGGCCCTGTACTGTAGATGATCGTGTCAGACACATAATCCTGGGTTCTCACAAACTGTGGCCAGTTTGTGAGGTAGTCCAGTATCCACGATGACAGGTGCTCATCCACCCCTGGACAAAGTAGCTTGTCCTTCAGGATCACCTGTTGGATGGTGTTGAAAGCTCTGGAGAAATCCAAGAACATGATCCTCACAGTGCTCCCAGGCTTCTCCAGGTGGGACACGGAACGGTCTAGGTGGAAGATCACTGCATCCTCCAACCCAACGCCATGCTCAGAATCAGAAATCAGAAAAGGATTTATTGCCAAGTACATTAACAGAACACTGATAACATACGAGAGAATTTGACTTGACACAGTAATGATCTGCATTTCCGTGCCGCGGCGCATCTGAAACGCGCCTATCAGCAGGAGGATACAGGAAGCATAAAGATAATACAATGGGAAGGAGCAAAAAAATCATTGATTCAAAATACTGGTTACATACTTAATCAATATTAAGAGTTCAAGGAAAAAAAAAGCTCTCATGCACATACATTCGCTACACTCAGAATTTCACAAGACACAAGAGAGCAGTGTACAGTATATCTTTATTCAGTTCATGAATCAATGTGTGTGCGGTGTTGAGCAGTGTTGATGATAATAAGAGAGACCCAAGGACCCTTGGCAGAAGATGTTTTGTCTGTCTGGCGCCCAGTCTTATCTGGCGCTGCAGCTGGCTGTCCAAGGCCTTGTGCTCATGATTTTGAAAAAACACAGTCTGCAGACAGCCAGGAGGAATTTTCATGGGGAATAATAATGCCAAATAGGACTGATCACAGAGAAGACTTGTATTTCTTCTGTAGATTCAGTACATTAATCCTTCATTGCGCAGCTTTGAATTCGTCGTGGTAAGACCTGAGCGAACCCATGATGTAATCCACCTTACGAGACAGTTCTCCAGTAGTCGCTATCAGGGTCTTCTCCAGTTTTTCAATTTGTTGGATGCACCTCGCCTGGCCAGCATTTTGATAGGTTGAATCCATCTTCAGCAATTTGCGGTAAACCAAGACAATTCCCGTCCCAATCAGAATTATCCCAATCACCAAGATTACGAAGATAAACAAATCTTCAATATCTTCGATAGAGAGATTAGAGAGACACACCATTTTCCAATTACCTGTGTCACATAAATAGCCCACTGGAGCCGTTCCAGCGGGGCAGACAGCTTCCCCCGGAGCACTTTTCCTTGTTGAAAAAATAGTGTCAATTGTGTTCAAAGCCGAGCTTATTAACTCCATAATTTCTTTTCGGCGGTCGCAGTTAGACGCAGACAGACAACAGCAAGCTGGGATCCAGTAGTAGGAGGGGAGGAAAAAGTCAGCAGGAGAGAAGAAAAAAGCGTCTACTCTCTTGGGAGGGCGGAAGGCGAATTGGAGTGGATTTATCGCTGGGTGGAGGTGGACAAGGAGCAGCCTCTTCGGGTGTGACGTGAGGGTCACTGGTCTGTAACTGTTCAGGTCCTTTGGGTGGGAAGTCTTTGGTACGGGTACCACACAGGATGTTTTCCACAGCTGTGGTACCCTCCCCAGCTTCAGGCTCAGGTTGAAGATGTGCTCCACAATCCCACAAATCAGGTCTGTGCAAGACTTGAGGAGCTTCGAGCTGATGCAGTCCAGATCTTCCTCAGCTCCACCCTCACCTGGGTCTTAGTGAGGGTCAGGTTGGAGCAGGGGGGCTGTGTGCTGGGAGTGGCGGGGTAATGGGGGGGAGGCCGAGGACAGCAGGACTAGATGACAGTGGAGGCAGTAGTGGTTGGTGGGCAGGCAGAGAGGAGGGCGGTTGGTCAAACCTGTTAAAAAACAGGTTCAGGTTGTTGATCCACTCCTCCCCCCCTCCCCCCCGTGGCCTGGGAGGAGGTATTCTGGAGCCTAGAGATGGTTTTGAGGCTTCTCCAGACCCCAATGATGTCACTCTGTTGCAGCTTGTCCTCCATCTTCTTTCTGTAGCTGTCCTTACCCTCATTAGTCTTCCTCCTTAGCTCCCTCTGTACGGACTTCAGCTCCTTCCTGTTCTACGACCTGAAGATCCCTTCTTTTCTTTCAGTAGAGACTTTTTCTCAGGGTTGATCCAGGGTTTGTTATTTGAGAAACACCCAATGGTCTTGGTGGGTACAGAGTTGTAGAGTTGTACAGAGTTAGTAGGTACAGAGTTGTCCACACAGAAGTTGATGTAGTCTGTGATGGTGTGTGTGAGGCTGTTGATGTCCTCACCATGTGGGTCACACAGCAGCCTCATGCAGTGGATTCAAAACAGTCCTTCAGAGCGTCCATCGCCTCCTCAGACCATACTTTCACTTTGAGGGTAATAAAAGGTTGTCCGTGTACTAGGGGTTTGTACACAGGCAGGAAGTGAACCAGGTTTTCACTTCCGCCCTCCCAAGAGAGTAGACGCTTTTTCCTCCTCTCCTGCTCTGACTTTTTTTTCCTTCCCCCCCAACTACTGGATCCCAGCTTGCTGTTGTCTGTCTGCGTCTAACTGCGACCGTTGAAAGAAATAAATTATGGAGTTAATAAGCTGGGCTTTGAACACAATTGACACTATTTTTTCAACAAGGAAAAATGCTCCGGGGGAAGCTGTTTGCCCCACAGGTACGGCTCCAGCGGGCTATTTACGTGACACAAGTAATTGGAAAATCTTGTGTCTCACTAATCTCTCTATCGAAGATATTGAAGATTTGTATGTCTTCGTGGTAACAGTGATCGGGATCTTTCTGATTGGAACTGGGATTGTCCTGGTGTACCGCAAATTGCTGAAGATGGATACAACCTATCAAAATGCTGGCCAGGCGAGGTGCATCTGTCAAATTGAAAAATTGGAGAAGACCCTGATAGCGACAAATGGAGAACTGTCTCGGAAGGTGGATTACATCATGGTCTCGCTTAGGTCTTTCCACGATGGATTTAAAGCCCCGCAATGAAGGATTAAGTACTGAATCTACAGAAGAAATAAAAAGCCTTCTCTGTGATCAGTCCGATTTGGCTCAATTTCCCCATGAAAATTCTTCCTGGCTGTCTGCAGTCTGTGTTTTCAAAATCATCGAGCATAAGGCCTTGGACAGCCATCTGCACAGCCTGCCAAGATAAGGACTCGGCGGCAGCCAGACAAAACATCTCCTGCCAAGTGTCCTTGTTGTCTCTCTTATTATCATCAACACTGCTCAACACCGCACACACATTGATCCATGAACTGAATAAAGATACACACACTGCTCTCTTGTGTCTTGTGAATCCTGTGTAGCGAATGTGCATCGAGAGCTTTTTTTTCCTTGAAATCTTAATATTGATTAATTATGTAACCAGCATTTTGAATCAATGATTTTTTTGCTCCTTCCTATTGTTCCTCGTATTATTCTTATTCTTATGCTTGTACCCACTATCCTGTTGGCAGGCGCGTCTCTGATGCAGCCGCGTCACTGGAAATGCAGGTTCATTTTCTGTGTCAAGTCAAATTCTCTCGTATGTTATCAGTGATCTGTTAATGTACTTGGCAATAAATCTTTTCTGATTCTGAGGTTGTGATCCGATCTCCCGAGCGGAGGGAGTGGCGCTGAGGTGTACACTTCCTTAGCATTTGCATAAAATAAGTCCATTGTTTTATTGTCTCTGGTAGTAGTAGTAGTAGATTAGACAATCAATCTGATGTGTTGCACATAGAGTGTGTGGCACGTGACAAACTGGGTTAACGTAGGCAGAATGAAGGACAGTGAAGTATGGTTAAAATCACCCAAGATGAGGAGGAGAGCATTTGGGTGCTGTGTTTGCAGTCTGCTAGTGACTGAGTGGATGCTGCCCCAGTACTTGCAGACGGATCTACATAAATAACGATGCAGACCACATGTGAATATTCCCTAGGGAGGTAAACCGGCCACATGCTAACAGCTAGCAACTCAGTGTCTTTGCTGCAGTGTTGTTTTTTAATTGTGATGTGCCCAGGATTACACCATCTGTTGTTCACATACATTATCAGCCCTCCACCCCTGGTCTAACCGCTGTCTGGTGTCCGATCTGTCCGTATTGCATGGAAACCCTTCAGTTCAATGTTAGCATCTGTTGCTAGTTCTGTTAGCCACATCTCAGTAAAAAACATGATGCTACTCTCTGAAGATGCTCTCATACCAGGATATAGCCGTCAGTTCATCTGTCTTGTTAAGTAGCGATTGCACATTCCCCATAATAACGGATTGAAGGACGGGTCTGTACCTTGTTTTCCTCATGCGTCACTTTACTCCAGCCTTACATCCGCATCGTTTTCGCCTGATTTCTCTTGGTATGTTGAGTTTTTGCGTTAGCACCATGGGGTGGTTCAATGCTAACAGATGGCTTCTACTGTAAACAATGGCTCCTCCATCCGCCGGGTCAGGAGACATTTGCAATAAAAGCCGAAAGATGACTAATATCAGCACCAGTGCTGTGATCTTTGTGTCCATGTTGGATAAGGGATCACAGGATCAGAAAGTTGTGACTAGAAAAAAAGACAGATAGTAAATACAAGTGAGAAGAAAACTCAGAATTTAGCCACTGCATGCAAAAGGCAGCCGACTGGTGTGGCACCTCAATCTTAGACAGATTTAGAGGTACCAGTTAAGGTGGCAGAGTTTCTAAATCTTCGTTCCTCTAAATTGATATCAAAAATACACGGACTATTATCAAAACTGGATGAGTCAGCATGTCTTCCAAAATCAAAATAGGAGACAGACTTTTTGATTAATAAGGATGAAAGCTTCTGGACACAAATATGTTTAAATATTTTTAAAATGACTAAAAACTCTATAATTTACAACTCATACAGTACAAAGTTCTACACAGAACTCATTACACAGGACAAAGGATATTCAAAATGGGCCTGAGTCATATAAATATCTGCTCCTACTGCACCAGCAATGTCCTGGATAGTTATATGCATGCTATGTGGTCCTGTGCACCGGTCCAAAAGTTCTGGCAGAAGGCATGGGAGGACTTGTTGGCATGGCTTGGATATTGTATCCCATCCTCACTCACACTTTGCATATTAGGTGATTTAAGTGGCAGTGGTTCAGGAGGTAGAGCAGGTCGTCCAATAACCACATGGTTGGCGGTTCGAATCTCGCTCTCCCTGGGTATCCTGCCGTTGTGTCCCTGGGCAAGACACTTCACCCCAATTGCTCCTGTTGGGTCTGGAAGCGCCATGTTAGGTAGCATGCTGCCATCAGTGTGTGAATGTGTGTGTGAATGGGTGGATAGCAGGATCTGTAAAGAGCTTTGGTCATCAAGAGATGAGAATCAAAGCATTATATAAGTGAATGCCATTTACCATTTAAGTGAAATAAATAGAGGCAAGGATGTCACACATGGTTCTCACCACCTTATGCATTGCAAAGAAAACTGTCCTCATGAATTGGAAATCAAGAAATATTTTATGCATGACTCACAATAATAACCTACTATTAGATTATATTAGCCTGGAGAGAATTTCTGCCTCCTCAAATAACCAACTGGCTGAATTCAATTCTCTCTGGTCCCCGCTTATTAAATGGCGCTCACTTATATAGCACTTTTTCTCATCTCTGGATGACCAAAGCACTTTACAGATCCTGCTATCCACCCATTCACGCACACATTCACACGCTGATGGCGGCAGAGCTGCCATACACACACAGGTGCTAGCCTGGCCACCAGGAGCAACTGGGGGTTCAGTGTCTTGCTCAAGGACACTTCGACATGCAGACTGCAGACAGAGTGGAAATCGAACCCATGACTCTCCGATCAGTAGTTGGTCACACTACACCTGTTAATTCTATAACATGAGAGGAGGCGGGCGGTGGTTTACTCTCCTTGGTGCCTCGGGAAGCTGGCTGCGCCCTGACCACGAGGTGTCTCTGTGCCCCACTGGAGCCGGTGTCCGGGGGGCCTGTTCCGGGGTGGCAGTGTGTCTGGCACGGGGGGGTTGGTGGTGATGGTGGTGGTGGTTGGGGGGGCTGTGGGGTGGGCCGGGGTGGCCGGCTGGCCTTGGGTGGGGCTGGGTCTAGCCCTGGGCCCCTGGTGCTGGGGGGGCTTTCCCCTTGCGGCCTGGCCTCCTTCGACCGTCCCTCCAGGGGTGGATGCCTGGCTTTCCTGGGGCTTGTTGACTTCGGACATCTGTGCCCTGTGGGGGTTGGTGGTGCTGCCTTGCCTGCTCAGGGGTTTCGGGGGGGGGGGGGGTGCTGTGACCGGCCACCCTGTTCAAATGTTTCCTGACAAACCACTCACATGGGCACACTTATTTTGCACGCATGTTCATATACACGCACACGGACGCACACACACAAATGTCTCCCCTTTAACAGGTGCAGATACCAGACTCGTGTTAAGACCTTTTCGGTGGAAGAAGCAGTCTGTCTTCTGTTTGTTTTAGTTGCTGGTTTGTTTGTCTTTTTTGTCTGTTCCTCTCCCTTTCCTTCCCCCCTCCCTACACTTCGTTTCCCCATCCCCCATCCTGCCAGGTCCTTCATGGGTAAAATAAATAATTTAAATAAAGTATTAAAAGTTTTTACAGGAGGAGTTTACAACAATATTCAGTACATAGATACTGTATAAAGCTTCTTTTGGCAAAGTAAATCTGTTTTGGCACAATAAGGGTAGCAGATTTCTGTTCTGCTCACCTAGCTGCTTGAGAGGACAAGGGAAAAAAAAATAAAAAAAAATCTAGCTTGCTCGCTTGTAGCCACCACAGCCGTCACACAACTAAACTACATACAGTCCGTATTCACGTACAACATTTGCTACGTCTTAAAGGCACATGAATAACAACAGAACACATAATAGTGAACACATTCCTAACCAACACAAATTCAAGGATCGTTACAATATACAAAGCCCAAATGGGCTTCCAGCAGTGCTCGTGTGGCAGCTCTTTACAACATCTCTGCTCACTACTGAGGTTTTCTCACCCTTATCTTATTTGTTCTCTTTTGTAACTTTTCTTTCTTGCTTATGTTAACTTACATTCATCACATGTACCATGGACACTAACGTCGCTGTTGCTGTGCTCATATTAATGCTTTTTTCTCTCCACTTTAGGTGTTTCTGAGGATCAAGTGTGCTGGGTCTCTGTTGTTTACATGAGCTAGCTGTCGCATTAACCGCTGGGTTTCAATTTATAAAATTACGCTTTGCTGAGGAGAAATTGTTACACCCAAAAGTCTAGTCAAAAACCACTCTTCTTCACCCAAGACCGGCGCTGTGAAACCCTGTGCCATTGACCATAAAGTGGATAAGTTAATCCCTGCTCAAGACCTGGATTCATCCCCCTCAAAACCATTTGCTAAAGAAATGCCAAGAGTGATAGGTTTACAATGACGTTCCACAGGTGCTTGACCGGCAAGATTCCTCATTGAAACTCAAAAAGTCCAACATTGCCCTCCAATGGATAACATGAATATTTCTCTCTGAAGTTAAACTATTACAATGAGCAATGACATAACTTATTTTTCTCCACTGACATTGAAGATATGGCGGGACCCTGTGATGGACAATTATGGTTTGAAATACTTTTATGGATATGATTTAATATGCGTTTCTTTATTTTCAGGAAGAATTAATTTTGCATGCCTACTATAAAGAAATTATTACATTTACGATGTATACACATTGTTTGTTCCTTTATTAAAAGGAACTCCGACTATATTGGCATGTTAGCTCTATATGCTTTATTTTGATGTTAGTAACATAACTATAATTTAATTTTTTTTGAAAATAATTCCCAGTTTTATATATTTTTAAAAAACTTTATTACGATTTTTGTTTACGTCGCAATGCATTCTGGGTAGTGACGTAGAATGGTTGCAGCCGTTTTTTCTGTCTTATACAAGCCAAGAAGCGAAGCTCCTAACTACTGCCATTTGTCAGTGAAAATGCCACATTGTGCAGCTTTTGGATGTAATTTCCAATCAAAAGGAAATAAAGAGAGCGGGGTGAGCCTCCATAGCTTTCCTAAAGAGGGAAAGTGGAGGAAAAAGTGGGGCGGCAGCGGCTCAGCAGGTAGAGCAGGCCGTCTAATAACCCGATGGTTGGCGGTTCGCATCACGCTCTCCCCAGATATCCTGCCGTTGTGTCCCTGGGCAAGACACTTCACTCGCATTGCCTCCAGTGCCCATAACACTGGGTATGAATGTGTAAAAATGTTTAAATGCTCGGTGGTGGCTGGAGAGGCTGTTGGCGCGGATTGGCAGCCACATTTCCGTCGCGCTGTAACGCATGCCTGATAAAACTGACATATATATTAATCACGCTGTGATAAAGCACGATATCACTCAAAGCGCGCGCATGAGACATGTCTGTGATCACACGCTTGTGTTGACCGTTCCTGCCTTTCGTCTCCTAACTGGTTTTGGGACGCAGGGGAGATGCATCTTCCTCCACGGTCAATTCCCGAGTAAATCTCACGGGGCTTTATTTATATACCGCACTGTTGTCAGCAACAAATTCTACCTGCTCTGGTCGCCTCGCTCTGTCTACTTATCCGCACCAAATCACACACCGTTCGCCACACACACCAGGGAGGCGGGGGGGGGGGCGCCTCGGCTGCGCAAACGCCATCACTCACTCACATCCACGCACCTGATAAAGCTGATATATATATTAATCACGCTGTAATAAAGCACAATATCGCTCTTTGCGCACCAGTGTGGCGGATGAAATAAGGGAACCCAGTGTGGAGGCACGGAATAATTGCAGGCAGGACACGCGAACTGAAGTTTAAAAGGGTGTTTATTTCATCCTCCAGCACGAAGCTCACTCCAGCGCTGTGGAGCGAGCCCCCCCTTTTTTTTATTACTTATTTTGTACCCATAGGTAGATTTGTTTTGCAGTCTGGTGACAAGCCACCAGCTGCCAGTCGCTGCGTGCGCAAGCGCCCCTTAACTCCCTAACCTGCATGTTTTTGACATGTGGGAGGAAACCGGAGAAATCCCGGAGTAAACCCACGCAAACACGGGGAGAACATGCAAACTCCACACAGATCACTGTTGGCAGGGATCGAACCCACGATCTCCGCGATCCCCCGACCAAGGGTAAACTGTGCTGCCACAGTGCTAACCACTGCACACTGTGGTTAGTACAAAATAAGTAATAAAAAAAAAGGGGGCTCGCTCCACAGCGCTGGAGTGAGCTTCGTGCTGGAGGATGAAATAAACACCCTTTTAAACTTCAGTTCGCGTGTCCTGCCTGCAATTATTCCGTGCCTCAACACTGGGTTCCCTTATTTCATCCGCCACACTGGTGCGCAAAGAGCGATATTGTGCTTTATTACAGCGTGATTAATACATATATCAGCTTTATCAGGTGCGTGGACGTGAGTGAGTGATGGCGTTTGCGCAGCCGAGGCGCACCCCCCCCCCTTCCCGGTGTGTGTGGCGACTGGCGAACGGTGTGTGATTTGGTGCGGATAAGTAGACAGAGCGAGGCGACCAGAGCAGGTAGAATTTGTTGCTGACAACAGTGCGGTATATAAATAAAGCCCCAACGCTTCAGCAAAACGGCCTGTGCTTCTGTGTACCACAACAGTGAGATTTACTCGGGAATTGACCGCGGAGGAAGATGCATCTCCCCTGCGTCCCAAAACCACAGTTAGGAGACGAAAGGCAGGAACAGTCAACACAAGCGTGCGATCACAGACATGCCTCATGCGCGCGCTTTGAGCTATTATCACAGCGTGATTAATGCATATGTCAGTTTTATCAGGCATGCATTACAGCGCGATCACAGACAGAGTGACGGAAATGTGGCTGCCAATCCGCGCCAACAGCCTCTCCGGCCACCACCGAGCATTTAAACATTTTTACACATTCATACCCAGTGTTATGGGCACTGGAGGCAATGCGGGTGAAGTGTCTTGCCCAGGGACACAACGGCAGGATATCTGGGGAGAGCGTGATGCGAACCGCCAACCATCGGGTTATTAGACGGCCTGCTCTACCTGCTGAGCCGCTGCCGCCCCACTTTTTCCTCCACTTTCCCTCTTTAGGAAAGCTATGGAGGCTCACCCCGCTCTCTTTATTTCCCTTTGATTGGAAATTACATCCAAAAGCCGCGCAATGTGGCATTTTCACTGACAAATGCCAGTAGTTAGGAGCTTCGCCTCTTGGCTTGTATAAGACAGAAAAAACGGCTGCAAACATTCTACGTCACTACCCAGAATGCATTGCAACGTAAACAAAAATGGCGATTTACATCGTAATAAAGTTTTATAAAAATATATAAAACTGGGAATTATTTTCAAAAAAATTATATTATAGTTATGTTACTAACTTAAAAATAAAGCATATAGAGCTAACATGCCAGTATAATCGGAGTTCCTTTTAAGTAGAATATCTTAGTTACTAAAGTTTTAAAGAATTGATGCTTTCATAGTCAGCATATATGTTTTAGGCGATTGCACTATTCATATCAAATCCTCTCTCCTCCTCTGTGGGAGACACACATTTCAAAACTATGAACTGACCAGTCAGCTTCCAAGTCTCCATGTGTCTCCTTTTTTAGTCAGGTTACGACCACTGCTGAACAAAGAAACTCAGTGCAGTTGGTCAAATGTTTACACTAATGGGAAGATCCAACCCTGATCTTTGAATGTACTGGGGAAAAACTTTCCTTTGTCCAGTTGCAGTCGAGTAGAAAGTAGGGAGTGGTCTCTTGAAGAAGCAGAGTTTCTGCTCTTCCCTTTTTTCCTCTTTTTTAAGCAGGCCCGGTGCCTATAGTCTGTGTAAACTTTTTCTTTAAAATTCACTTTTTCCTATTTTACTCATTTTCTTAAATTACCGTGCTAGGAAGATTTTGTTTGATTTTTACCAAGCTTAAATCAACTTTGTTCTGACCACAACACATTAGAAGAAACAGATTTGTGTTTTGTTTTGTTTTTTTCCTAGTTTGATTTTCTGATTGGACTTTGAACGATAAAGAAATATTAACTAAATTTGGCAACCAGGCCAAATTCCTTGTTCAGTGCATACAAAGACATTGGCCAGCCGAAGGAGCATCCAGCTTCTATGGTGGTGATTCCCAGGAGTAGGCTGTACTGTGTTGAGGCAGAAGAAGCCTGACATTTTCTCTAAACAGAATCCACACCCATCCAGATCAAGATGATTCCGGACCACCTGCTGCCACCAGGGGACACAATCTGACTCTGCTGTGCTGAAGGTCTGTTGTCCAAATTAGATTTAATTTTTCAGAATATTCCTGGTATAAGTTCTATAAACCTAACATCTTCAAACTCCTTTCAGACCTTCAAATGCATTTGTCTTTTCATTAATCTCCATTCCTTTTCAGAGTAACACAAATTTTCCTTTTTACAAAATAGTTTAATCATCATTTTCTTCATAAAATTGAATCCATTTTTCTTAACAAATGCTATTTTATGGTTCCTCATTTTCCTTTACAATGCCAGTTTAAGCTATGGTTTTCCTTGGTTCCACAAATGTTTGATAACACACTTCATGCTCAGTAACCCATTACCAGTCTAATGTGCTCATGATATATGGTGAACTCACTGTCTTAAAGTTATCTGAATGTGTCCATCTATCCTGACATTTCCTATGAAAGGTCTGATGACACAATTTTGACTTCATCTAATTTTGCAACACATAATTTCAATGTGACAAAATAGGTTGGTCTGTGCAGTTCTAAGTCAAACAGGCTTTTTTTCACGCAAATATCCGACGTTTTCATGAGGGCCATGTCATAAATTGCGTCAGTGGCTGGAAAAACCCCTCGGCCATGTAGTGACATCAGTGACAGAACACAGCGCTTGGCTGCCCATTGTACACAGCAGGATGGAAGCAGTAGAAAATAATGATGGTTTCAGCACATGTAGTCTGGAATTGGTTTGTGTTGTCCAATCTTCAGACGATTATAGTTCAAAAGAATGGAATGATAATGAAGAATCTGGGGGCATCAAACCTTATAGGTTTGAGCCGTGCCAAGCAGGCCTCATGCCAAGCAGGCATTGTGCCTAGCAAGTCAGACTCAGAGAGTGACGGTGGAGAGGCACACATACCCATGTGTGTACCATTAAAGGGCGCATGCGCATGCAGCGACTGGCAGCTGGTGAAAAAGTCCGTCGTCTGTGTGTCTTGTTTTTATGCACTTTAATGTGTTTTTACGAAATTCTCTGTGTCGTTTCTGTCCTGGAATGTTTGTGGACTGTATGGTGAAGAGCTCCCTGGTTCCATCAATATGGACTTCCTCCCCTTTTTTGCACTGCTGCTACTTTTCCTCCGGCTCTTTGTCTCTGAGGTAAACGCGATCGGGATCATGGCGGGCAGAATACATTATTCCAGGGACATGTTGCTGCATTTAAACACGGTTGATGCAGCGGCTGTGATTAAGCCTAAGCCACAACTGCCGGACTTTATTTTGAGAGATGGACACAGCGGTGAAAAGAGAGATGGAGAGACGGGAGAAGGAAACGCGGAAAGCATGGAGGCGTGAAATTGCGCCTGAGAAGACGTCAGTTTGGTAGCATTCCTCTTCCTTCTATGATTTTTGGGAACGTACAATCTCTGAGGAACAAGGTGGATGAAATTCAAGGGAATGTACGCTACCAGAAGGACTTTAAGAACTGCTGTGTCATGGCTTTCACCGAGTTTTGACTTAATGCGCATGACCGAGACGCAGACCTGTGGATTGATGGCTTTGGAGCCCCACTGCGCTCGGATCGGCAGGAAGAGGTAACGGGGAAACGTCAGGGGGGGCGGTGTATGTTTATACATTAATAAGCAGTACTGCACATCTGTCACAGTCAGAGAGTGCATCTGTACACCCGATGTGGAGCTGCTGTCTGTGTCACTACGCCCCTTTTATTTGCCTTGTGAGTTCCCCCAGCTTTTCACCACAACTGTGTACATTCACCCGAGGGCAGACACTCACTCCGCCTCCAGCACCATCTTTGATGTGGTCCAGAGGCTGCAATCAATTTCTCCAGAGGCGCCAAACTTCATTCTTGGGGATTTTAACCATGTTTCTTTAAAGAAGACACTTAAAAACTTATCAGTATGTCTCCTGCCCAACCAGGCAAAAAAAAGACATTGGACCTGTGCTATGGATCCATAGAGAGGGCCTATAAATCACTCCCCCTTCCTCCTGTAGGATCCTCAGATCACAACTGTGTACATTTGCTGCCCACATATAAAACTGCTCTCAGAAGAGGCAAGGTGGAGACGAGAGACATTGATGTGTGGACAGAGGATTCAGTGCACAGCCTCCAGGAATGCTTTAACTGTACAGACTGGGAGATGTTCACACTGGCCTGCGGGGATGATTTGGACTCTTTGGTGGACATCACATGCTCATACATGGCTTTCTGTAAAAATAAGATCGTTCCACGTAAACGTGTCAAAATATATCCCAACAACAAGCCATGGGTTACAAAATCAGTTAAATCCTGCTTACAGAGGAAAGCACTTGCCTTTAAACAGGGGTCTGTTTCTGAGCTACAGGTTGCCACAAAAGAGCTGAAGTCCGAAATTTTAAGAGCAAAACAGAATTATAAATCAGAATTGGAAAGCAAGATGGCAACAAAGAAACTTGGTTCTGCCTGGGCCAGTATGAAAACTATTGCAGGCCTTCAGAGCACAGAGCGCAGTAATCGTGTGTTTTTAGATGGTTTTAATTCAGACACAGAGCTGGCTAATGCTCTTAATTGTTTTTCTGGTCGTTTTGACTCCTTTGATTTTAGCACAGAAACCCAAGATTTGAAACAGAAACTCAAAGACAATCAGCACTTTAATATTGAGGTGCAGGATTTTAAAAGGGAGTTCTGCGCTGTAAAAGTGAACAAAAGTCAGGGCCCTGATAATATATGTGGGCGCTTGGTAAAGTCCTGTGCACATGAACTGAGTCCTACATTTCATTACATTTTCAGTAAGTCCTTACAGACACAACATGTGCCTAAGATCTGGAAAGAAGCCGTGGTTGTTCCCGTTCCAAAATCCAGCTGTCCTAAAATGGTAAACGACTTTAGACCAGTTGCTTTGACTTCAATTTTAATGAAAATTTTTGAAAAACTGGTCAGATGTGAGGTCCTAAAGCAGACTGAGCATGCATTGGATCCTCTGCAGTTTGCCTATAGGCCTCATAGAGGAGTGGAGGATGCCACCGTCACTCTGTTTAACATGCTTTTTAAACATCTGGATTTTAATGGGACACACGCCAGGCTTTTATTTGTGGACTTTTCATCCGCCTTTAATACAAACCAACCTCATATCTTAGTTGAAAGGCTCCTGCAACAATTTGATTTGAGCAATAATCTGGTGGGTTGGATTCTGGATTTCTTAACCAACAGGACACAGAGAGTAAGGGTCAATGGTACATTGTCTGACCTAAAGTGCTCTTCTACTGGCTCTCCTCAGGGGTGTGTGTTGTCACCACTACTCTTCATCCTGTACACAAACATGTGTCGGAGGAGACATGACAGACACATTATAAAGTATGCTGATGATTCAGTTATTGTCAGTCTCCTCCAGGATGGTGAGAGTGGCCACGGCCCAGTAGTTGATGATTTTGTTCACTGGTGTGAGGATTCCTACCTGCAGCTGAATACGACAAAAACTAAAGACATGATTATTGACTTTAGGAGGAAAACTCCCAGGCACAAAGTCACCGTACTAAAAGGCCAGACCACCGAATGTGTACAATCCTACAAATATCTTGGGACGATTATTGATAGTAATTTAAAGTTTGAAGAGAACTGTGAAAGGGTGTGCAAAAAGGGTCAGCAACATTTGCATTGCTTGAGAAAACTTGCACGCTTCCAAATTGACCGAACCATAATGACAATGTTTTATCGGGCTTTTACTGAATCTGTTTTATCCTTTTCTTTGATGTCATGGTTTGGTCAGATAAAACTGAAACAGAGGAAATCCTTGGATCAGGTAGTTAGATGGTCCAGTCGTTTGCTTGGTGAGTCACAGCTGAGCCTGACATCCCTGTACACCAGACAAGTACAGAGGATGGCTACCTCCATTTTAAATGATGACTCCCACCCTTTGCACTGCAACTTTCAGCTTCTTCCCTCAAGACGAAGGTTTGCTGTCCCAAAAAGTAAAATCCAGCGCTACAAAAACAGCTTTGTTCCTGCTGCTGTCAAAGAGTTGAACAAGCTGTAACAATATATTGCACATAATTTAGGTACCTATTTATTAACTCCATTTTATATTTACTTATTTTTGTAGGATGTTACTTGGGTTCTAAATATTTTACTGGGTTTTACACCTTTGAGTTTAACCTCTTTGACTAGTTTTTAACTTTTAATATGACCCTTCTCTCTTACCTCTGGTTTTTCTCCCATCTCTGTCTTTTTATACCCTGATTGATGGAGCCTTGAGTATTTTTATCATGTTTATAGTCAGCTTCATGTATGCCTGTGTTTGTGTCTATGTTGAATGTAATTTGTGGCTTGTAAATATGGATGTCACCAGACTGCAAAACAAATCTACCTAAGGGTACAAATAAAGTAACCTGAACCTGAACCCGCCGCAGCAGCAGTGGCAAACACACAGCAGGGGAACACCAAGTGGTATGCTTTTGTTATAGATATTGCAACAAATTATTTGTTCATAAATATAATTTATTTAAACCCAATTTTTCAATAAAATCATAGCAGTGTATTCTCTGTGGCTCAGGCATCAGATTTATTATGTATTATCTTTTGAGTTTTTGTTGTTTTTATGTTTTGTGCATGTGGTTTATATGCCGTTTTGACCCACTTTCAGATGGGCACTGTCCAAGATTCGCCGGTCTGACCACGCCCCCTCTCTTTTTGTCAGTCAGCTGTTCATGTTTTATGTGCATCATCTGCCGTGTTGTCAGCCAGCCAATATTGCCAACACTATCATGACCTGTTAGCCACTCCACACAGCCGTGGTTCTGTTGCGCCCCTTGAAGCAATGTCAGCCCTGGGGCACAACCGTGGTTGGCACGTCTCCTCTCCATGCGTTCACTGGGCGATGTCAGCCCTGAACGCCAACTGTTAGTGTTTTTGTTTATTTTTGTATTTTTAAGTCTTCACCTTTTTGGGAACTGTTGTCAGTCTTATGTTCAATACATATGCTGTGGGGAATCCTGCGCACAAATCCATTCATCCTTCCCCTCCTCGTGTGCTCCTTGTCATGACCCTCTGTGCGCTCTTACGCAGCGCACGGAGAGGGAGAATGAAACAACAAGGATTTATGTGCAGGTTTCACCACAGCACATTTAATACACAAAGACAGACATTTCCCAAAAAGGTAAAGACGTACAAAAAACACAAACACACTTACTGATGGCGTTTGGGGGCCAGCATCACCCCGTGAACGAATGAGAGGAGACATGTTAGCCACAGGTGCGCCCCAGAGCCAACATCACTTCAAGGATGCATGAGAACCATGGCAAACATAAACTCTTCATATAATCAATTCTTCATTAACTTTAGGCCATGTACCGCAGGCTTTTAAAACGGCTGTAATTAAACCCTTACTCAAAAAGCCAACGCTAGATCCAGGAGCTTTAGCTAACTATAGACCAATCTCTAATCTCCCTTTCATTTCAAAAATCTTAGAAAGAGTTGTTGCTACGCAATTATTTGACCACCTGCAGGGAAATGGTTTACTTGAAGATCTGGGTTCAGAATCCATCATAGTACTGAAACAGCCTTAGCGAAGGTCACTAACGACCTCCTCATTGCATCTGATAATGGACTAGTTTCTGTACTTGTCCTTTTAGACCTTAGTGCAGCTTTTGATACTATCGATCATAATATTCTACTTGATAGATTAGAACACTATGTTGGACTTAATGGAACTTCATTGCAGTGGTTTAGATCTTATTCATCTGATAGGTTCCAGTTTGTTCATGTAAATAATGAGTTTTCTTTCAACTCAAAGCTTAGTCATGGAGTTCCACAGGGATCTGTGCTAGGCCCTACTCTTTTTAGTTTATATATGCTTCCGTTGGGCAACATTATTAGAAAGCACTGTATACATTTTCATTGTTATGCAGATGACACACAATTATACCTGTCAATGAAGCCAGATGATAGTAATCAATTAGCCAAGTTAGAAGCCTGTCTTAAGGAAATCAAAGCTTGGATGACTTGTAATTTCCTGCTATTAAATTCAGATAAGATTGAAGTCATTCTTGTTGGTCCAAAAAACCTTAGAAATTCCTTTCCAAATCAAACTTTCAGTTTGGATGCGGTTACTCTTTCTCTTAATAGCTCTGTGAGGAACCTTGGAGTTATTTTTGATCAGGATTTGTCCTTCAATTCACATATTAAATTTGTTTCTAAGACTGCCTTCTATCATTTGCGTAATATTGCCAAGATTAGGAGCATCTTGTCTCAGAGTGATGCTGAGAAACTGATCCACGCTTTTGTTAGCTCGAGATTAGATTATTGTAATTCTTTATTATCAGGCTGTCCTAAAACATCTTTAAAAAGTCTTCAGCTGATCCAAAATGCTGCAGCAAGAGTTTTAACAGGTACTAGAAAGAGAGATCATATCTCTCCGGTTCTGGCCTCCCTTCATTGGCTTCCCATAGAGTTTAGAATTAAGTTTAAAATCCTTCTTCTTACTTACAAAGCTCTAAACAATCAGGCTCCTTTTTATTTAAAAGATCTGATACTGTCACGCCGCGCCGCTCATCAGCGGCGCCACCTGCTCGCACACCTGTCCATCATCAGCGGCGAGGAATATAAGCCGCCTTGCCCTGAGCTTCGGCCTGAAGCCGTCAGACTTCATTCCCCGTCTACGTGACGCAACTCTTTCTTCAGCACGACGCTGTGCGGTAAGAACCTCTTACCTCATATTCTCCAGTCTGCTCCCCTGTGCACAGGTGGATTCCTCGGCGGCGGACAGCTCCGTCCCTCGTCCTTCCTCGCTGCTGCACCGAGTCCTGCAGGTGGCTGTCTCCCGGGGTCCCGTCCTTGTTGTGCCAGTCATCTGTCCCAAGCAAGTAAGCTTCTCCCTCGCCTATTCTCCTCCTGTGTTGGTGTGTGCCCATCACCCTGTGTCTCTGTTCTCTCCCATAGGGTTGCCGGCTGTACGGTCTCCTGCCTCTGTGCCTGAAGCAGACGCCGCCACCAACACATTAACATTCCGCAGACACACACTCATACACCCCTGTTGTTAATAAACAGTTTGAACTACTCTGAGCCTGTGTGTGTGCGTCTCCTGAGCCGAACGTTATGTCAGTACGGCTTCAGCAGAGCGGCTCGGCAGACGGCGGGCTCGCGCACCGGCTTACCACTCTCGAGGCTCGAGTGGATCAAGTTGTTTATCAGCAACAGGTGATCCTTAATCAATTAGTTAACATCACTAACCGATTGGACCGCCTGGACCCCCAGCAGCTGTTCCCCCCGGCTCGCCAGGGTGGCGCGGCTCCTGCTGTTCCAGCGGCCGTCCAGCCGGCTCCAGTGGCACCGGCTCGGCTCACACCAATTCCGACCCCCGCCCGCTTTAGCGGAAAGCTCGGCGGAGTGCGGGGGTTCATTATGCAGTGTGAGTCCGTGTTCCACCGTGTGCCCGGAGATTTTCCCTCGGATCACAGTCGAATTGGTTACATAGGGAATCTCCTGGAGGGGCGCGCGTTAACTTGGACCTACGCCATAATGGCGAAGCCTAGTTACGCCACCCTCACCTACGACCAATTCGTGGGGCGCTTCCTAGAAGTCTTCGACCATTCTCGAACCGAGACGGTCCAAGTCGATCGGCTTCTCGCTCTCCAGCAGGGAAGCCGGTCGACAGTGGACTATGCGGTCGACTACCGGGTAGCGGCGGAGGAATTGGGCTGGGACGAGCGCTCCCTCTGTGGCCTGTTCCTCCGCAGCCTCAATGATGATCTGAGGGATGAACTGGCTGGGCAGGATATCCCTGGAACGCTAGCGGAGCTAACTTCCCTAGCCATCAGCTTGGATAACAGGCTGCGCGAGCGCTCCTCAGGACGGAAGTCGTCTACTTCTCACCCTCGGGGAGCCTCGCTGCGCCTGCCCCAAGCTCGCCCCCTGGCGGCGCCGCCGCCATCGCGCCCTGAGGAGTCGGAGCCGATGGTGACGGGCTGGACAAAGCTCTCCCCGGCAGAGAGACAACGCCGCCGTGAGTTGAATCTCTGCATGTATTGCGGAGATAATCAACACACGGTGGAGCTTTGTCCACAAAAGCCAAACGGCGGGGTCCGCGAGTCACTGTAGGGGGCCTCGCGGACGTCAATCGGTTAAGTCCCCTTACTCAATTGAAGCTGCCCATCCGTTTCTGCCACAACCCCACTGGGCATCTCACCCACGCACTGGTGGATTCGGGCGCAGAAGGCAGCTTCATTTCACAGAGCCTGGCAACCCGTTTGGGCATCCGCTGTCAGGCACTGAAGAATCCCATCTCCCTTGTCAACCTCTCCCGTGCCTCCCTTGGGAGAGTATCACACCAGACCATCCCCGTCCCGGTCATCATCTCGGGAAACCACCGGGAGGAGATGACCTTTTATGTCCTACCCAACTCTGTGTCGCCCGTCATCCTGGGGTATCCCTGGCTACGCCTCCACAACCCTGTCCTGGATTGGAAGTCAGCTGGGGTATCGGCATGGAGCACGTTCTGCATGGGCACCTGCCTTCAGTCCGCTGCCTGCTCTCCGTCCACTTCTCCCCCTGCGACGGACGCTGCATCCCCGGACCTGTCTCTGGTGCCTCCGGAATTTCACGACCTGGGTATGGTGTTCAGTAAGTCTAAAGCTATGTCTCTCCCCCCTCATCGGCCCTATGACTGTGCCATCAACCTCCGCCAGGGGGCCCCCTTACCTTCTGGTCGGCTCTATAGCCTGTCAGCGCCGGAGAAGGAGACAATGAACGCCTACCTGAAGGAATCATTGAGCGCTGGGATAATCCGCCCATCATCGTCACCCGTGGGGGCAGGGTTCTTCTTCGTGGGAAAAAAGGATGGGTCCCTCCGCCCTTGCATTGACTATCGGGCCCTCAACGACATCACTGAGAAGGACCGTTACACCCTGCCCCTCATGGACACTGCCTTCCACTCCCTCCAGGGGGCGACCTGGTTCACCAAGCTGGATCTACGCAGCGCATACCACCTCGTCCGGATCCGGGAGGGAGATGAGTGGAAGACAGCCTTCCGTACCCCGAACGGCCACTTTGAATACCTGGTAATGCCGTTCGGGTTAACCAACGCTCCTGCCGTCTTTCAGCGCCTCATTAATGACGTCCTCCGGGACTTCATCGGCCTTTTTGTGTTCGTCTACCTGGACGATATTCTCATCTTCTCCAAGTCCAGGGACGAGCACCAGGTCCATGTGAGGCGGGTCCTCCAAAGACTGCTGGAGAATCGGCTATACGTGAAGGCTGAAAAATGTGAATTTTACGCCAGGACTACATCCTTCCTGGGGTTCATCATCGCCCACGACAAGGTGCTCCCAGACCCAGAGAAGGTGAAGGCGGTGGTGGAATGGCCTACACCTGCGTCCCGGAAGCAGGTGCAACAGTTCGTTGGGTTCGCCAATTTCTACCGCCGCTTTGTCCCCAACTTCAGCTCCATCGTCGGACCACTGACCCGCCTCACGTCCCCTAAGGTCCCATTCCGGTGGACCGAAGAGGTCGCCACTGCCTTTCAGGCGCTGAAGGCGGAGTTCTCCTCCTCCCGGGTCCTTCGCCAGGTCGACCCCGCGCTGCAGTGCATCGTGGAGGTAGACGCCTCGGACACAGGAGTGGGAGCAGTGCTATCCCAGCGGTCGCCGGACGATGGCGCCAAACGGCCCTGCGCCTTCTTCTCGCGGCGCTTGTCCCCGGCGGAGAGGAACTACGATGTGGGGGACAGAGAGCTCTTGGCCATCAAACTCGCCCTGCAGGAGTGGCGCCACTGGCTAGAGGGGGCGAACCTGCCGTTCGTGGTCCTGACGGACCACAAGAACTTGGAATACCTACGATCTGCCAAGCGCCTGAACGCCCGCCAGGCGCGCTGGTCCTTGTTCTTCGCCAGGTTCCAGTTCTCCATCACCTTCAGGCCTGGTTCCAAGAACGGCCTGCCTGACGCCCTCTCTAGGCAGTTCACCCCCGTGGAGTCGGAGGAAACGCCCCACACCATCCTGCCCAGGTCGTGCGTCGTGGGAGCCATCTCGTGGGACATTGAGGGCAAGATCCGGAAGGCGCAGGAAGTGGAGCCTGACCCTGGCGGCGGACCGGAGGGGCGGCTGTTCGTGCCATCCGCGGTCCGAGGAGAGGTCATCCACTGGCTGCACACCTCCAGGCTCACCTGTCACCCTGGCACCTCCCGGATGATAGACCTCCTCCAACGGTCCTTTTGGTGGCCAGGCCTGCGGAGGGACGCAGCCCGCTACGCCCGGGCCTGCCCAATCTGTGCCACCTGCAAGTCGGGAAATGCCCCTCCAGCGGGTCTGCTCCAGCCCCTGCCCGTCCCTGGCAGGCCCTGGTCGCACATCGCGTTGGATTTCGTCACCGGACTCCCCGTCTCCAACTCCTACGACACCATCCTGACCATTGTGGACCGTTTCTCCAAGGCTGTGCACTTCGTCCCCCTGCGAGGTCTCCCTACTGCCCTGGAGACGGCGGATCTCCTCGTCCAACACGTGGTCAGGCTGCACGGGATTCCGGTGGACGTGGTCTCGGACCGGGACCCCAATTTTCATCTGAGGTTTGGAGGTCGTTTTGCAACGCCATCGGAGCCAAGGTGAGCCTCTCCTCCGGCCATCACCCCCAATCCAACGGGCAGTGTGAACGGACCAACCAGGAGCTGGAGGCTGCGCTCCGCTGTGTGACCTCATCCAAACCCACGTCCTGGAGCAACCATCTTGCCTGGGTTGAATACGCCCACAATACCGCTCACTCTTCTGCTACAGGGATGTCCCCCTTCAAGGCGTCCCTGGGTTATGACCCCCCGCTGTTCCCGGTGCAGGAGAGTGAGGTAACTGTTCCCTCAGTTAGGGCACATCTCAGGCAGTTCCGCTCCATCTGGTCTGCCGCGCGCAATGCGCTTTTACGCACAGCGGAGCGCAACAGGACTGTGGCGGACCGGCATAGAAGACCTGCCCCGGCGTACAGAGTTGGGCAACTTGTCTACATATCTACCCAGGACGTAACTCTAAAAGGCGAGAGGAGGAAGCTGGCACAGCGATTCATGGGTCCCTACCCCATCACCCGGATCGTCAACCCGGTGGCTGTGCGCGTGGCTATTCCCCCCTCCCTCCACATCCATCCCACCTTCCATGTGTCTAAGGTGAAGCTGGCAGTCACCGACCCCCTTTGCCCTCCTCCTGCTGCGCAACCCGCGCCCCGGATGATTGGTGGCCATCCGGCCTGGCCCGTCTCCTCCATCCTAGACTCCCGGCGCCGGGGTCGTGGGTTGCAGTACTTGGTGGACTGGGAGGGCTATGGGCCCGAGCATCGACAGTGGGTGCCCCCGTCGTTCGTGTTGGACCCATCGCTCATCGCTGACTTCCACCGAGCGCACCCAGAGAAGCCATCGCTAGGAGGCGCTGCTAGAGGGGGGAGTACTGTCACGCCGCACCGCTCATCAGCGGCGCCACCTGCTCGCACACCTGTCCATCATCAGCGGCGAGGAATATAAGCCGCCTCGCCCTGAGCTTTGGCCTGAAGCCGTCAGACTTCATTCCCCGTCTACGTGACGCAACTCTTTCTTCAGCACGACGCTGTGCGGTAAGAACCTCTTACCTCATATTCTCCAGTCTGCTCCCCTGTGCACAGGTGGATTCCTCGGCGGCGGACAACTCCGTCCCTCGTCCTTCCTCGCTGCTGCACCGAGTCCTGCAGGTGGCTGTCTCCCGGGGTCCCGTCCTTGTTGTGCCAGTCATCTGTCCCAAGCAGGTAAGCTTCTCCCTCGCCTATTCTCCTCCTGTGTTGGTGTGTGCCCATCACCCTGTGTCTCTGTTCTCTCCCATAGGGTTGCCGGCTGTACGGTCTCCTGCCTCTGTGCCTGAAGCAGACGCCGCCACCAACACATTAACATTCCGCAGACACACACTCATACACCCCTGTTGTTAATAAACAGTTTGAACTACTCTGAGCCTGTGTGTGTGCGTCTCCTGAGCCGAACGTTATGTCAGATACTACCGTATTATCCTAACAGAGCACTACGCTCCCAAAATGCAGGATTACTTGTAATACCTAGAATCTCCAAAAGTACAATGGGAGGCAGAGCCTTCAGTTATCAAGCTCCTGTCCTGTGGAATCAGCTGCCAATCTGGATTCGGGAGTCAGACTCGATCTCTGTTTTTAAGAATAGGGCTAAAACCTACCTTTTTGATATAGCCTACAATTAAGGAGGGATCATGTGTTTCTGAACCCTCCCTTAGTTATGCTGCTAATAGGTTTAGTCAGCCGGGGGACCTCCAGTAATGCACTGGGCCTCACTCCTTTCCTCACTCTCTATGAAATATTTTTTTTTTTTTTGCTGGTCATTAACATTTGTTTGTTCTCTCCCATAGATTGAGTCCCCATCGTGCTGTTTGCTCTCTACATGTCTGTTCTTTTCTTTTTCTCTATCCCCTCACCCCCCAGCCAGTCGCAGCAGATGACTGCCCCTCCCTGAGCCTGGTTCTGCTGGAGGTTTCTTCCTGTTAAAAGGGAGTTTTTCCTCTCCACCGTCGCCAAGTGCTTGCTCACAGGGGATCGCCTGATTGCTGGGGTCTTTATGCAACTGTGGGGGTTCCCCCCTACAGTTGATAGTGCTATGAGATGACTGTCGTTGTGAAATGGCGCTATATAAATAAAGTTGAATTGAATTGAATTGAAACATGGAGTGACTAATGTCAAGAGAGTGCTGAAAATACTGGCAGACTAACAGCACAGATGACAATACTATGGACCAGCAGTGCGTGACTGGCAAGCGGCCACTAAGTACATGCACTGCTGGTGATGGTGTGATGAGATGCACCTGGGCGAGGACCAGGAAAGATGATCAGCAAGAGTGGAAATCAGCTGGTGATAATAAGAGAGGGGACATGGCCGGACCGGCGAACTGTCAGCATGTACTCACAGAAAGTAGGTCAAAGCGGCCGTCTAACAGCTGCCGGCCAGACAGTGGCTATGGAGAGGAAACCACACTGAAATACATACTATACATACATAAACAGCAGCACCTAAACCCACAGAGTGGTCTGGATGGAGCCGGGGGAACCAAGCCGGCTCGGCTCCTGACACTTCTCCTGCGTAAAAGTGCATGAGGAGGCTTATGACAGTTGGAGCTGAAGCTTGTGATTCAATTCAACTTTATTTATATAGCGCCATTTCACACCAACAGTCATCTCATAGCACTTTCAACTGTAGGGGAAATCCCCACAATTGCAGAAAGACCCCAGTAATCAGGTGATCCCCTTTGACCAAGCACCTGGCGACGGTGGAGAGGAAAAACTCCCTTTAAACAGGAAGAAACCTCCAGCAGAACCAGGCTCAGGGAGGGGCAGTCATCTGCTGCAACTGGCTGGGGGGGGTGAGGGGATAGAGAAGACAAAAAGAACAGACATGTAGAGAGCAAACAGCACGATGGGGACTCAGTTATGGGAGAGAACAAACAGATGTTCATGACCAGCAAAAAAAAAAAAAAAAAAAATTAATTGAGAGTGAAGAAAGGAGTGAAGCCCAGTGCAATTATTGGAGGTCCCCCGGCTGTCTAAACCTAATAGCAGAATAACTAAGGGAGGGTTCAGAAACACATGATCTCTCCCTAATTGCAGGCTATATCAAAAAGGAAGATTTTAACCCTTTTCTTAAAAACAGAGATTGAGTCTGACTCCCGAATCCAGATCGGCAGCTGGTTCCACAAGAGAGGAGCTTGATAACTGAAGGCTCTGCCCCCCATTGTACTTTTGGAGATTCTAGGTATTACAAGTAATCCAGCATTTTGTGAGCGTAGTGCTCTGTTAGGATAATAGGGTAATATCAGATCTTTTGGATGCATCGTGATCCAGACATTAAGCGTTTGCATGCTGTTGTGTATGGAAAACCGGGTGGAAAATGACGTGGAAAAGGGTGGAAAACAGTGGAGAACGACGCCGACCAGAGCGATGCTGTGGACCCTGGGAGTGAGCAGCAGCAACCGTGTGACACGGAGGTCAGGCAGTCTCTCAGTGTCGGAGCTCCATGCTCCTTGGACGGGGGCGCTGCGCGGTGCGGTGAGGTGCCCGAGGCGGCGGGCGGCGCCGACGAGTGGGCTTCGGTTTTCCCCGGAGTGCGCAGGGTGAGTTGTCCAGTAACCAGAGGGTTGGTGAATTATGTTTTTCTTCAGTTTGAGTCTCTTCATTTGTAAAGGACATTTCAAGGTAAGACAGCTGTGTTTTATATTAAACTATTTTCCTTCTTGCAATACTCTTAACTTTAGTGTTATGTGTGTTTTAAACTTGCTTGTTTGCAATAATTCGAGCCATCTATTTCAAAGTAAAATGCCAGTTCCACGTTGTCAAAGCCATGCAGTGTTTAAATGACATTAACAGCCGGTTCATCGACCTCACCAAAGCGTTCAATCTGGTCAGCAGAGAGGGCCTTTTCAAAATCCTGCCAAAGATAGGATGCCCACCAAAGGTGCAAAGCCTCATCGAATCGTTTCACACCAACATGCAGGGGATGGTGCAGTACGACGGCAACGTCTCAGAGCCATTCAATATACACAGCGGAGTGAAACAGGGCTGTGTACTTGCGCCAACCCTTTTTGGGAATTTCTTTGCTATGCTCCTGAGGCATGCCTTCAGCACAGCAACAGAAGGAATCTACCTGCATACAAGATCTGACGGCAGGCTTTTCAACCTCACCCGCCTGAAAGCCAGAACCAAAGTACGTGAGGCTCTAATCAGAGATATGCTGTTCGCAGATGATGCTGCAGTCGCGACCCACACACAGCAGGAGCTTCAGACCCTGATGGACCGCTTCTCCCAGGCATGCAAGGACTTCGGGCTTACCATCAGCCTGAAGAAGACTAACATCTTGGCGCAAGGCATGGAAGCACCACCAACCATCACCATCAACGACTATGAGCTGGAGGTCGTGAATCAGTTCACGTACCTGGGGCCCACGATCAGCAGCAACCTCTCCCTTGATACAGAGATCGACAAGAGGATTGGAAAATCAGCCTTCACACTCGCTCGCCTCACCACACGAGTGTGGGAGAATCCCAAACTCTCTGTCAAGACGAAGATGGCAGTGTACAACGCCTGCGTCATCAGCACACTGCTCTAGGGAGTGAGACGTGGACAACATATGCCCGGCAGGAAAAGAGACTGAATTCCTTCCACTTGCGCTGCATTCGCCGCATCCTGGACTTATCCTGGCAGGACAAAGTGCCCAACACAGAAGTCCTGTCCCACGCTGGCCTTCCCTCCATGTTCACTCTACTCAGGCAGCGCAGGCTTCGCTGGCTAGGCCATGTTCACCGTATGGAGGATGGCAGAATCCCCAAAGACGTCCTCTACGGAGAACTGGCGACTGGCAGGAGAGACGCTGGCCGCCCACAGCTGCGCTTCAGAGACGTCTGCAAGAGAGATATGAAGGCCCTGGAGATCAACACAGAGCGCTGGAAGGACCTCGCAACGGACCGCTCCAAACAGAGAGGCACCCTGACCAGACAGCTCAAGGCGGGTGAAGAGAAACTGACTGCTGCAGCAGATGAAAAAAGGACCCGCAGGAAGAACCGCCACAGACCCAGCAGCACAGAGACCATCCACAAGTGCGACCTGTGTGACAGGGACTGCCAGTCGCGCATCGGCCTGTTCAGCCACAGGCAGTGCTGTTCCAGCAGATCAGACATCTAGGATTCTCTTCCATGGTCATCATAGACCAACGGAGGCTGACGATCCAGTAAGTTAACAGCTGGTTTAACCTCTGAATTATCTTCGCGACTTTGAGCCTTTTGTGGTATACTGTCATGGCCGTTTTATACAAAGGTGGACTCTTCAACACTTGAGACTTAACTGGAACAGCAACCCCTTAAAGACGAAGCCAAAGCAAAATTTTTAACATTTTGTATGAAATTTGGTCTGTCTCATGAGTGGTAATAGGAATGTTTGAGTGTAGGTGATCTGCAGGCAGAACTTCATTAAGGAATCCAAAGACTTTTATTCTTGAACGCTCCCAGTTGTATTCAGATTGATTGTTTTTGTTCAAGTCTTAATTAAGTTGGTTGCAAATACTCTGCTTGTTTGAATTAAGATCTAAATGCGATCAAATGAAATTGTATGTTAAATGGCATATTGTATGATATAGTGTAGTTAGCAATGTACTTTAAGTCAGTTAACATTATTCTTAAAATGATGTTTTAAAAACTCAAAGCAATCAGAAAGTGGCCATAAGGACTGGAAGAGAAGCGGGAAAAAAAAAAAAAAAAAAAAGAAAAATCAGCAAAATTTAAAACAATGTGTCATGGGTTTAAGTTTCTCCTGAAATTTATGTTTCCTGAAATTGTGACTTAGATTAACCATTATAATTCAATAACTGACTCTGTGAAACACTCATAGCTGCTCCAGTCATTCACAGACCAGAAAATTCATGCTGTTATCCTGTTAAATCAAAGGGAATCTTCATTCTTTTGCATGTCCTTTTGTTGTTAAAATCGTGTTAACAGGCCTGAGGAGTTGTTAGCTCCTGGCCAGCAGGTCAGTTGGGGGTGGGGGGGGGGGGGGATCAGTACTGCTGATAAAGCCACGTCACCCTTTAACCCTTTGGTTTCCATCTCAGCAGCAGCTCTGAACTGTCCTCAGAAGGGAACATGTAAATCGACAGAGGTGTGAAGCTTGGCTCAGCTGTTCCCACTGATGTCATGGCGGGGTGATCTGTTGGGTGTCATGTGTTTACTCTTCCTAGGTTAACTGGATTATTTCTGCTGCTGGGGATCACCTATTCCTCTTCTTTTCCTTTTTCCTGCTGATTAATGCAGATATGCAGGATTTAACACCTCCAAACATCCCCGCTTAGTTCCTCCTCACGGCTGTCTTTTAAAAAGATGGCCAACACATGCCAATTTATCAAATCCTTTTTTCATGTAAATTACAAACATTCTTTTGTAAATGTGAGGATTTTTCTCATAAATTTGCAGGACTTTCCTGCAGAGTTAGAGCCATTTTACTCAGAAATGTGCAGCTTCTTACTTGAAAATTTGCAGCTTTTTATTATTCATAATTTTGCAGCTTTTTCCTCATGAATTTAGAACTCTTCTTACTCTTGAATTTGCAGTTTTTAAAAAAAAGCTTAAACTTGCAGCATTTTACTCAAATCTTACATCTGCAGCATTTTAGGTTGTAAAAAGTTGGAAATTTACACCATCTTTTATCTTGTTGCTAAAGTTGCAGCTTCTTACCCGTAAAATTCCACTTTTTCTTGGTCAGAAATTGGCAGCTTTTAATTGAGATTTATATCCTTTTTTTTGTGTGTGTGTCAGGTCAGGCATTGACTTGCTTGCTACCAGATAACCATGAAAACCGGTACTACCTGTCTCATGGGTCGGGCCATCGGCGACTCAACCGGCATCCCCGCCCTTCCGAGGGCGTGGAGGGTGAAACAGGACGTCCTGGCAGAACTAAAATTAATATCTGCCACAGGTCTGTGGTGGACCACTCTCAGTTACAGAGTGAGACTGGACATCCTGGCAGATAAACACATCTGTTGCAAGGTCTGTGGTGGACTGTGCCAGTTGGTGCATTGTGACATGCACTACACAAAGAGCAGAGATAAACAAACCTATCATCTGGTCAGTCACTGCAACAGAATACTGGAGTCAGTTTGTCTTGGCTTGTCCTTGCCACTGATAATACCTTTATCTGCCAATAATGTGCTGCTAGTCCAGCAAAAGCTAGCAGTACTCAAATACTTTGCAAGTAGTTTCATGAAATGGCCAATCAGAAAGCAACTCATACCAGCTCAGACATTGCCCGGGCTTACAAGGTCCATGCTGATCTAATCACAGTCCGACAGGCAGCGAAAAGTAAGCTAGGAGCAGGAAGACAAAAGAAGAGGAAAACAGCAGCCTTGTGTGTAGCAGAATGGAATGTACACACTCTGTTGGAAAGAACAATATCACAGTGCCCAGAAAGACAGACCGCGCTTGTGGCCCTGGAAATGAACAGGTACAATGTAGACATAGCTGCACTTAGTGAAACAAGATTGCCTGGAAATGACAGCTTGGAAGACCATGGGTACATCTTCTTTTGGAGTGGGAGATCAACTCAAGAAAGGAGAGAAGCAGGAGTGGGCTTTGCAGTTAGAAAGGAGATAGCAGCAATGCTTGATGATGAACCGGTGCCAATAAACGACAGGATAATGACTATGAGACTCCCACTACAGCGGAAGATGTATGCCACACTCATTGTATATGCTCCAACAATGACCAACACAAAGGAAGTGAAGGAAGAGTTCTACAGTGATTTACGTGAGACTATCAGGCATGTACCGACTGATGACGGTCTGATACTTGGAGATTTTAATGCTAGAGTTGGTTCGGACACTGAGGAATGGAAAGGAGTGCTAGGCAGTCATGGAGTAGGCAAGTGCAATGCCAATGGGGAACTTCTACTTGCACTATGTTCAGAGTACAACCTTGTGATAACCAACACTCTATTTAAGCACAAGGACACACACAAGAAGACATGGATGCACCCAAGATCCAAACACTGGCACTTATCAGACTACATCATAGTCAGGCAGAGAGACAGAAGGGATGTATTGGACACCAGAGCAATGAGAGACGCGGACTGTGGCACTGATCATGTTATGCTGAGATCTAGATTAAGGATTTGCAGACGAAAGCAGCACTGCAGGACAGGTGCGAAGCCATCACAGAAGCTAAACACTAGTGCACTGAAAGGCCAAAAGAAGCAGGAAGAACTTACACAGGAAATGGATGAAAACTTGAAAGACTGGGACAGCAACAACTCAGACAATGACATAGAAGAGAAATGGGCAACACTGAAGGATACGGTGTATCAGACTGCGAGTGATGTATTAGGCTACCCTGAGAAGAAACTTAAAGATTGGTTTGATGAGCATGATGAACACCTGAAGAAACTGCTGGCGGTGGCCTCCGTCGGTCTATGATGACCATGGAAGAGAATCCTAAACGTCTACTCTGCTGGAACAGGCCGATGTGCACCGGTGTTCTACCTTCCAGCGTTGGGCGTTGGTAGGATTCAAGCCTGGGCAGGAAGATATGGAGGACAAGATGTTACCCATGTAGCATGTCCCCCCTCTCCACGTCACTGATGAATCCAAAGGAACAGCAGGGCTGCTATAGTTTGGCACCAGCGCCATCGCAGGAGCTGCCAGAACGATGTTGAGCACAACAGAGAACTGCCTTAGGGGCTCCGACTCCGGATTTTTCCTCAGGGTTGACTCCCGAAGCCTTTCCCATGACCGGGTGTGTCGCAAGGCAGCGGAGGTTTGAAATCAGGGTTTACCTTCCCCGAGATGGGCTACCTTCCCAGGTTGATGGGCCACCATCTACCCGAAGCATCTGGTTTTAAGGCGCCAGAGATCCGCCCTCGCCCCTTCTCCTATTAGTAAAAGCAGTTCCGCCGGGCTTAGAGACTAAACCACACGGGCAGGCTAGGAGTTGGACTTAGTTGTCAGAGGCTTTTCGAGACGCATGCCGTAAGGAGCATTTTATGAGCACTGGGAGCTTAACCCCAGTGCCGCTCCTGGCTATGACAACCTTGGAACCGAAGAAACTACTAGAAGTGAGGAATACAGCTAGGCAGGAAAACCTACAGTGTAACACAAGGTCGAAGAAGAAGAAATACTCAAAGGCTCAGAGTGAGCTACAGAAGTACACCAGAGAGATGAAGTCCAACTGGTGGGATGAAAAAGTGGAGAAACTTCAAACTGCAGCAGACAGGAAGGACATGAAAACATTCTTCACAGGTTTGAGAGAAATCTACGGCCCTAAACTAAGAGGACTGATCCAACTAAAGGCTATGGATGGTGAAACGGTTTTGCAGGAGAAAGACAAGATCCTGGACAGATTTGCAGACCACTTTGACCAACTACTAAACAACCCTGGAGATCTCACTGAAGAGGTTAAAGAAGCTCTAGTGCAGCGACCAGCTGTATCAAGTCTGGATGAACCGCCAAATTTTGATTAACTAATGGCAGCTATCAGGACAACACAGGATGGTAAAGCACCAGGAAGGGATGGAATTCCAGCAGAAGTGTGGAAATTTGGTGGTGTTCAGCTGACCAACTGCCTGCACAAGCTCATCCAAGAGACATGGCATGCCCAGAAAGTACCACAAGACTGGAAGGATGCAAGTATTGTGACTTTGTTCAAGAAAGGTGACAGGAAAGATTGTGGAAATTACTGAGGTATATCACTGCTAGCCACTGTTGGTAAGATTCTCTCACGTGTACTACTTAACAGACTCAGTGAACACATCTCGCAGAATGTACTACCAGAAACCCAGTGTGGCTTTAGAAGTGGAAGAAGCACAATGGACATGATTTTCTGCTTGAAACAGGTTCAAGAAAAGTGTATCAAACAGAACATGCTGCTTTATGTAGTCCTCATAGACTTCAGTAAAGCCTTTGATACTGTTTTGCGACAAGGACTTTGGCAGGTACTCAAGAAATATGGTTGCACAGAGAAGTTTGTCAGCCTGATCGAGGCACTCCATACAGGTATGCAAGCAAACGTGGCAATGAGTGGTTCAGCATCTAAAGACTTTTCAGTAAGCAACGGGGTGAAACAAGGGTGTGTGCTGGCACCTACACTCTTCTCGCTATAACTGGCAGCCATGCTTGAGGTGGCCTTCAGAAGGAGTATACATTCAAACAAGGAACAAAGCAGACTTGTTCAGTGTGGCACAGTTTAAAGCCAAGAGTAAGACATCGATAAAGGTAGTAAGAGAAATGCTCTTAGCCGACGAGAGTGCCCTAGTTGCACACAGCGTGGAAGATATGCAATCTTTAGTGGAGAAATTTGCAAGAGCAGCTAGCCAATTCAGCCTCCAAATCAACATCGAGAAGACAGAGTGCCTTTATCAACCACCAAGTTCCAGTTATCAACATCACTACCAGAAGAGATCAGCATTGGTACAGAGCCACTAGTCAAGTGCAAGACTTTCAAGTACCTAGGGAGTACTGTTCCAGAGAATGCTAGGCTGGAGGATGAACTATCTCTCAGAATGGGAAGAGCGAGCGCTGTGTTTGGAAACTTGAGGGAGAGACTGTGGAACAATCGACATGTGTCTATCCGTGTGAAATGCAAAGTGTACAGAGCGACAGTACTGGCTACTCTATTGTACGGTGCTGAAACTTGGACTGTCTACAGAGTGCAGGTGAAGAAACTCCACACATACATGATGAGACACCTTCGAGCCATAATGAGCATCTCATGGAAAAACAAGATAACCAACATAGAAGTGTTGAAATGAGCTGGTCTACCATCAATGGAGGACATGCTAAAACAGATGAACCTGACATGGCTCGGACATGTTGAGAGGATGGACCACCAGCGTCTCCCTCGGCAATTACTCTACTCACAGTTATGCAAGGGCAAACACAATCAGGGTAGACCAAGGCTCAGATTTAAAGACACTGAAAAAGAAACTTGAATAAGTTGGACATAAACAGGAGTTACTGGCAGTGGAAGGCTAAGGACAGAGCTGTGTGGAGGAGTTTGATCACACCTAAATGAAATAGTCATTGTCACCCACGACAGACTGCGACGACGATGACGATGATATCTTTTAAATAAAAAAGGGGCCTGATTGTTTAGAGCTTTGAAAGTGAGAAGAAGGATTTTAAACTTAATTCTAAACTATATGGGAAGCCAATGAAGGGAGGCCAGAACCCGAGAGATATGATCTCTTTCTAGTACCTGTTACAACTCTTGCTGCAGCATTTTGGATCAACTGAAGACTTTTTAGAGATGTTTTAGGACAACCTGATAAAGAGTTACAATAATCTAATCTAGAGCTAACAAAAGCATGGATCAGTTTCTCAGCACCACTCTGAGACAAGATACTCCTAATCTTGGCAATATTATGCAAATGAAAGAAGGCCGTCTTAGAAACAAATTTAATATGTGAATTGAAAAACAGATCTTGATGAAAAATAACTCCAAGGTTCCTCACAGAGCTATTAAGAGAAAGACTAACTGCATCCAAACTATAGTTTGATTTGGAAAGGTATTTCTAAGGTTTTTTGGACCAACAAGAATGACTTCAGTCTTATCTGAATTTAATACCAAGAAATTACAAGTCTCGTACACCAGCTCAGGCTCCTTCCCCACCAGAGAGGTGACATTCCACGTCAACACACGTTGACGTGGAATGTCAACACACGTTGACAACCTCAACACACAGCTCCGGTTCCGGAACCAGTCTCCTGGAGAGGGGCTGGAGCTTGGCCTTTTCTGGAGTTGCCCCGGGTGAGAGGCGACGAGCAGGGGTAGGTATTCTTGTATCGCCCCACCTTGCTGCCTCTATATTGGAGTTTTCCCCGGTGGACGAAAGGGTTGCTTCCCTGCGCCTTCGGGTTGGGAAACGGGTCCTGACCATCATTTGTGCCTATGCACCAAATGATGTTTCAGAGTACCCACCCTTTTTGGAGTCTGTGACTGGGGTGCTGGAGGGTGCTCCTCCTGGAGACTCCATTGTCCTACTGGGGGACTTCAATGTGCACGTGGGCAACGACAGTGAAACCTGGAGGGGGGTGATTGGGAGGAACGGCCTGCCCGATCTGAACCCGAGTGGTGTTCAGTTATTGGACTTCTGTGCTAACCACAGTCTGTCTATAACGAACACCATGTTCAAGCATAAGGGTGTCCATATGTGCACCTGGCACCAGGACACCCTAGGCCGCAGGTCGATGATCGATTTTGTTATCGTATCATCAGACCTGCGACCGTATGTCTTGGACACCCGAGTAAAGAGAGGTGCAGAGCTGTCAACTGATCACCACCTGGTGGTGAGTTGGATCCGATGGCAGGGGAGGAAGCCATTCAGACCTGGTAGACCCAAACGTATAGTGAGGGTGTGCTGGGAGCGTCTGGCTGAGGCCCCTGTCCGGGAGGTCTTCAACTCCCACCTCCGGAAGAACTTCAACCACATTCCGAGGGAGTCTGGAGACATGGAGTCTGAATGGGCCATGTTCTCCACCTCTGTTGTTGAAGCGGCAGCCCAGAGCTGCGGCCGCAAGGTGGTCGGTGCATCTCGTGGTGGCAACCCCCGAACCAAGTGGTGGACACCAGTGGTGAGGGGGGCCATTAAGCTGAAGAAGGAGTCCTATCAAGCTTGGTTGGCTTGTGGGACTCCCGAAGCAGCTGAGGTGTACCGGCAGGCCAAGCGGAGTGCAGCTCGGGTGGTTGCTGAAGCAAAAACCCGGGTATGGGAGGAGTTCGGTGAGGCCATGGAACAAGACTTTCGGTCGGCTTCAAAGAGATTCTGGCAAACTGTTCGGCGGCTCAGGAGGGGAAAGCAGCTCCCCGTCCACACTGTGTATGGTGCGGATGGGACACTGTTGACTTCAACTGGGGATATCGTCGGGCGGTGGAAGGAATACTTCGAGGATCTCCTCAATCCCACTGATACGCCTTCCACAGAGGAAGCAGGGTTTGGGGACGAGGGGGATGACTCGCCTATCACAGGGGCTGAGGTCGCCAAGGTGGTTAAAAATCTCCTTGGTGGCCGGGCCCCGGGGGTGGACGAGATTCGCCCCGAGTACCTCAAGGCCCTGGATGTTGTTGGGTTGTCATGGTTGACACGCCTCTGCAACATTGCGTGGAGGTCGGGGGCAGTGCCTTTGGCATGGCAAACCGGGGTGGTGGTTCCTCTCTTCAAAAAAGGGGACCGGAGGGTGTGCTCCAACTTCAGAGGGATCACACTCCTCAGCCTCCCTGGGAAGGTCTATGCCAAGGTACTGGAGAGGAGAGTCCGGCCGTTGGTCGAACCTCGGATTCAGGAGGAGCAATGTGGTTTTCGTCCTGGCCGTGGCACATCGGACCAGCTCTTTACCCTCTCGAGAATTCTTGAGGGTTCGTGGGAGTTTGCCCAACCAGTTTACATGTGTTTTGTGGACTTGGAGAAGGCATTTGACCGCGTCCCTCGTGGATTTTTGTGGGGGGTGCTTCGGGAGTATGGGGTATCGGGCTTGTTGTTACGAGCTATTCGGTCTCTGTACGACCGTTGTGAGAGTTTAGTTCGCATTGCCAACACTCGGTCGGAGTCATTCCCAGTGAGAGTTGGACTCCGCCAGGGCTGCCCTTTGTCACCGGTCCTGTTCATAATTTTTATGGACAGGATTTCTAGGCGCAGCCAGGGAATGGAGGGTGTCATGCTTGGTGACCACAGGATCTCATCTCTGTTGTTTGCAGATGATGTTGTCCTGTTGGCTTCATCCAGCAATGACCTACAGCTCTTGCTGGGACGGTTTGCCGCTGAGTGTGAAGCGGCTGGGATGAGAATCAGCACCTCCAAGTCCGAGTCCATGGTCCTCAGCCGGAAAAAGGTGGATTGTTCTCTCCGGGTTGGGGACAGGCTCCTGCCCCAAGTGGAGGAGTTTAAGTATCTTGGGGTCTTGTTCACGAGTGAGGGGAGAATGGAGCGAGAGATCGACAGACGGATTGGAGCAGCATCTGCAGTGATGCGGATGTTGTACCGGTCTGTTGTGGTGAAGAGGGAGCTTAGTTCTAAGGCAAAGCTGTCGATTTATCAGTCAATCTACGTTCCTACTCTCACCTATGGTCACGAGCTTTGGGTAATGACCGAAAGAACGAGATCGCGGATACAAGCGGCTGAAATGAGCTTTCTCCGTAGGATTGCTGGACTCACCCTCAGAGATAGGGTGAGGGGCTCAGTCATCCGGGAGAGGCTCAGAGTAGAACTGCTGCTCCTCCACATTGAAAGGAGTCAGTTGAGGTGGTATGGACATCTGATTAGGATGCCTCCTGGACGCCTCCCACTTGAGGTGTTTCAGGCACGTCCCACTGGGAGGAGACCCCGGGGCAGACCCAGGACTCGGTGGAGAGACTATGTCTCCCAGCTGGTCTGGGAACGCCTTGGTATTCCCTCTGAAGAGCTGGAGCAGGTGGCTGGGGAGAGGGAAGTCTGGGCTTCTCTGCTTGAACTGCTGCCTCCGCGACCCGGACCTCCGGAAAAGTGGTAGAAGATGGATGGATGGATAAGATAAGATAAGATAAGATAAGATAAGCCTTTATTAGTCCCACAACGGGGAAATTCCAGGATTGCAACAGCACAGGGATAGCAACACTCAGAGCAACAATCAGAAGGCAAGAAAAAAAAACAAGCAAGCAAGAGCAGCTAATATACATATGTACATATTACTATAAAATATATATATACACACACACACACACACACACAGACACACAGTGCAGAGCATTGTAGCTGGATGGAATAAATATATGAATATATGAACACACAGTGCAGAGCATTGTAGCTAGATGGAATAAATATGTAAATATATAAACACCCACAGTACGGAGCATTGCAGCTAGGTGGAATAAATATGCAAGTATATAAACACACACAGTGCGGAGCAATGTAGCTAGATGGAATAATATGTAGATATATAAAAACACAGTGCGGAGCATTGTAGCTAGATGGAATAAATATATAGATATATAAATATAAACACACCCAGTGCTGAGCATTGTAGCTAGATGGAATAAATATGTAAATATATAAACACACACAGTGAAGAGCATTGTTGCTAGATGGGATGAAACAGCATAACCGTCTACTTAGTTATCCTACATGGTATGATTATGTGCCCATACATATTCTCACCCTCCATAGCGACCGGTATTTTCCTAGTTGTATGCCGGAGGGGACCATTGTGTAAGTCTATTGCATCTTTTGCATTCAAAAAACTATTAGTTTGTTACGTCTTTTTGCTATCTCTGCGAGCAGCCCTGCTTAGGTTGTACAGTCTGACAGCCGTTGGTAGGAAGGACCTACGAAACCTCTCGGTTGTGCACCTGGGATGATGTAGTCTGCTGCTAAATGAGCTCCTCAGTGCATCCAGTATGTCCTGCATAGGGTGGAACTCGGACTCCAGCAGAGATGACAGTTTAGCCACCGTCCTTCTCTCTCCTATCTCCTCCATCGGATCAAGGCGCTGCCCCAGGACAGAGCTAGCTTTCTTAATCAGTTTGTTCAGTCTCTTCCTATCGGCTGCAGTAATGCCACTGCCCCAGCAGACCACTCCAAAAGTGATGGCTGATGCCACCACCGTGTCATAGAATGACTTCAGCAGCGCCCCTTGTACACCAAAAGACCTGAGTCTCCTCAGCAGGAACAGCCTGCGCTGTCCCTTCTTGTAGAGTGCGTCAGTATTGTGTGACCAGTCTAGTTTATTGTTCAGATGAACACCCAGGTACTTATAGGATGTCACCATCTCGATGTCTGTTCCCTGTATATTTACTGGTGCTGTGAGGGGCTGCCCATGCCTGCGGCAGTCCACCACCAGCTCCTTAGTTTTCCTCGCGTTGATCTGGAGGCAGTTCCGATGGCACCAGTCCACGAAGTCCTGGATAAGCCCTCTGTACTCAGCTTCATCTCCATTGGAGATGAGGCCAACGATCGCAGAGTCATCAGAGAACTTCTGTAGATGGCAGTGTGTTGTGTTGTGTGAGAAGTCCGCAGTATAAAGAGTGAACAGGAAGGGAGCCAGCACCGTTCCCTGGGGGGCCCCCGTGCTACTGATGATCGTGTCGGACACACAGTCCCGGGTTCTCACAAACTGAGGCCGGTTCGTGAGGTAGTCCAGGATCCATGATGACAGGTGCTGGTCCACCCCTGCGCGCAGCAGCTTGTCCTTCAGGATCATCGGTTGGATGGTGTTGAAAGCACTGGAGAAGTCAAAGAACATGATCCTCACCATATTCCCGGGCTTCTCCAGGTGGGACAGAGAACGGTGAAGGAGGAAGATCACCGCGTCCTCCACCCCAATGCCATGCTGGTAGGCGAACTGGAGTGGATCCATCACTGGTTCCACCAGGGGGCGGAGGTGAGCAAGGAGCAGTCTCTCCAGGGTCTTCATCAAGTGGGACGTCAAGGCCACCGGTCTG
The DNA here is from genome assembly GCA_020510985.1 of Pholidichthys leucotaenia. NCBI lineage: Eukaryota > Metazoa > Chordata > Actinopteri > Cichliformes > Pholidichthyidae > Pholidichthys > Pholidichthys leucotaenia. The sequence continues at coordinate 266,978,322 of CM035848.1, read as the reverse complement.
TAGCTGTTCAGGTCTTTGGGGTGGGAAGTTTTTGGTACAGGTACCACACAAGATGTTTTCCACAGCTGTGGTACCCTCCCCAGTTTCAGGCTCATGTTGAAGATATACGTCACAATCCCACACAGCTGGTCTGCACAGGACTTGAGGAGCTTTGCGCTGATGCCGTCCGGTCCTGGCGCCTTCCTCACTTTGATCTTCCTCAGCTCCGTCCTCACCTGGGTCTTGGTCAGGGTCAGGATGGGGGGCTGTGTGTTGGGAGTGGGGGGGGGGTGTCGGTGGAGTGGGGAGTGGGCAGCAGGACTTGATTTCTTAGAGGCAGCAGTGGTTGTTGTGCAGACAGGGGGGAGGGCGGTTGGTCAAATCTACTGAAAAACAGATTCAGGTTGTTCGCCCACTCCCTGCCCCCCGTGGCCTGGGGGAAGGTATTCTGGAGCCCCGAGATGGTTTTGAGGTTTCTCCAGACCCCGCTGATGTCGCTCTGTTGCAGCTTGTCCTCCATCTTCTTCCTGAAGCTGTCCTTGCCTTCTCTGATCTTTCTCCTCAGCTCCCTCTGTACGGACTTCAGCACCTCCCTGTTCCCCGACCTGAAGATCCTCTTCTTCTCTCTCAGAAGTGTTTTTATCTCAGGGTTGATCCAGGGTTTGTTGTTTGAGTGACGCCGTATGGTCTTGGTGGGAACGGATTTGTCCACACAGAAGCTGAGGTAGCCCGTGAAGGTGTGAATGAGGCCATCGATGTCCTCACCATGTGGATCGCAGAGCTGCTTCCAGGCAGTGGCTTCAAAACAGTCCTTTAGAGTGTCCATTGTCTCCTCAGACCATAACTCCACAGTGTGCATGGCCGGAGGTTGTCTGTGCACTAGGGGTTTGTACACCGGCCGGAGATGAACCAAGTTGTGATCCGATCTCCCGAGTGGGGGGAGTTGTGATGAGGTGTACGCCTCCTTAGTGTTTGCGTAGAATAAATCCAGTGTTTTATTGTCTCTAGTGTGGCATGTGACATACTGGGTGAACGTGGGTAGAATGGGAGATAGTGAAACATGGTTGAAATCGCCTGAGATGAGGAGAAGAGCATCTGGGTGTTCTGTCTGCAGCCTGCTGGTTACTGAATGGATGACGTCACGCGCTGTCCCAGCGTTCGCCGTTGGATTTGCATAAACAACAATGCAGATCACGTGTGAGTGTTCTCTCGAGAGATATGTAGGCCTCATGCTAACAGCTAGCAACTCGATGTCTTTGCTGCAGTGTCGTTGTTTAACAGTGATATGTCCCGGTCTGCACCAGTTGTTGTTAACATACATTATCACTCCACCGCCCCTTGCTTTGCCACTGTCTGGTGTTCGGTCAGCTCGTATCATGTGAAAACCCTCCAGCTCAATGTTAGCATCTGCTGCTAGTTCAGTTAGCCACGTCTCAGTAAACAAAAGGAGAGAGCATTCCCGGTAAGTGCTATCATAACGGGAGATAGCCGCTAGCTCATCTAACTTTCCCAGTATCGACCGTACATTTCCCATGACAACAGATGGAAGGGAGGGTCTGTACCTTATATTTTTTGTCCTCCGCCTTACTCCAGCCCGGCAGCCACGGCGTTTTCGCCTCAGTTCTCTCGGTATGTCGAGTTTTTCCAATGGGACCGGGTGGCGGTTGAATGCTAGCAGCTCTTCCCTGCTGTATCGTATCCTGCTATAAACATTGGCTCCGTCCACCGGTTCAGGAGACATTTGGGACGATCTGTGTGTCCGTGATATAAGTGGGGTGAAAAAAAAAAGACGGATCAAAAGAGAGAGGAAGGGAAAAAGACTCGGAATCGAGCCGCTGGAACACAAAAAGAATGCCAAAGAAAATAAAGGTCATGAACAAAAAATGAGCATTTTTTTAACAGAAGAGCTGATCTACCAATAAAACAGACAAGTTAATCAAATGCACAGCCAATACTAGTGATGGGTCCGGCAACACCGATGCGTCGGCGCATGCGTCGGACTCATAGAGCGAAACCCAGTTTCGGTGCGTGTCGGTGCGTCTCGCATTAAGAAAGTCACGTGACGCTAGGGCGTCGAAACACTGACGCGCCCGCATTTATAAGGAAGCGCATCTGTCAACGGGGATGCATTTGCCCAAAGACTCGTATGTGTTGCGGACGGTCCTTGTACAAATTTATCACGAATTATGGAGCACGAGCAGCAGCGTCAAGGAAAAAGAAAGGTTTCCACCGTGTGGGACCATTTTGATCTGATATCGGAAAATAAGGTATTTCCAAAAAATATAGTATTTTTAAAATACTATTTTCTTTGTTTTAATTTCCTTGTTGTTTCATCCTGTTCCTCTCAGAGTTTCCACTTGATTTATCTGAATTCAAATTCATTTGAAAGTGACTCTTAGTTTACTCTTCATATTTTCTGCAGGCTAAATGTCGCATTTGTTCGACAGAGCTGTCGTATTTCAACAAGAGCGCCTCCTCAATGCTGAGGCATTCTAGGGCCAGGCATGAACATGAAGTCCTGGATACACCCAGGATAGACGCAGGTATACAGCCCTACTACTACTTACTCACAGTTGCTTTATTGATAATTAATTCCCATTAATTTATTTTTGACTTCATTTTTAACCATCAAGCTTCCAGGAAGCAGGTGCTGGATGAGGCTCTCCTCAATTTCATGGTGAAGGACTGCCAGCCCCTCAGCATTGTGGAGAGTGAAGGGTTCGGGGAACTGGTTCAGGCCCTTCAGCCCTCATATGTTTTGCCAACCAGAAAGGTTTGTGGAAATTATCTAAAGTAGTAGTTGATATATCCAATTTATTTAATCTTTAATTTAAATATATGGATTTGCTTTTGGTTTGACTTCGTGTAATTTTCAGACCATCAAACAAATGGTGGCGAAAAAGTACGAGGAGGAACGGGAACGAGTGAAAAAGGAAGTACAGCAAGCTGTGGCAGTGAGTATAACAGCTGACATGTGGACATCTGTGAACATGGAGGCTTACTTGGCTCTTACCTGTCACTACATTAATGAGAATTTGCAGTTGTGTACGTCTGTGTTGGGTGTGCAGTACTTTCCACAAAGTCACACTGCTGACAATTTGGCCCAAGTCAAAAGGGGCATGATGGAGGACTGGGCCATAACCAATAAAGTAAAGTGTCTTGTGACCGACGCAGCACCAAACATGATTGCATCCACTCGACAGCTCCAAATTCGGCACTCAGTTTGCATTGCACATAGTCTAAATTTATTAGTTAGTAAATCATGTGATCAGATCCCCACACTTACATCCATCAGACACAAAGCTAGGCACATTGTGACATACTTCAGATCAAGCACTACAGCCAAGGAGAAGCTCGCTCAAGTGCAGCAACAGATGGGACGACCAAGCCTGAAACTTATCAATGAGGTGCCAACAGACTGGAACAGCACATATGAAATGTTGTCAAGGCTACATGATGAGAGAGAACCAGTGTGGGTATCTCTGGCCTCTCTAAAAAGCGATTTGACTCCACTTACAGCTGATGAGTATTCCATCATAGGAGAAGCACTTCTTGTGCTTGCTCCTTTCCATCAAGCTACAGTGGAGTTGTCTGAAGAGAGGCGAGTGTCAGGGTCAAAGGTCATCCCGATGATGAAAATGCTGTCTTACACTAGAGCGTAATGCTTCAACCTTGCACACACAGGCAGCCATACACCTACAAGAACACCTGAAGCGTCGATTCACAGACACTGCTTCCAACCTGGAGTCATTAAGTGTGTTGACCCTAGCCACACTTCTAGACCCCAGATTTTAATCACTCGGGTTCCGCAGTTCCTCCAAGTGCAATGACGCCATCAGTAGACTGCGGGCAGAATGTGCGTCTGTAATCGGACGCACAAATGAGCCCCAGCCGGGACAGTCTTCACAACAGCTGTCTGCACCCACTTCAGGCATGTTATTCAGCATAATTTGTTGTTTGGAAATCATGCACTAAAATGCCAATTTGTTGTGTGTTTTTTTAAGATAACCTTTGGACATCAAAGTGGGCAGGCAGACCAAAAACGCCACAGCTGATGCCATCCAGGAGGTGCAGAGGTACCTGGCAGAGGGCAATATTGCCAGGTCCCAGGATCCTCTGAGATACTGGCACAATCAAAAGGCCATCTATCCCAACCTCTTCCAGCTGGCGTTAGGATTTCTCTGCACTCCAGCCTCATCTGTGCCATGTGAGCGCGTATTTTCAACAGCTGGAGAAGTTGTGTCCAAAAAGCGCAACCGCCTGAATTTGAACTTTGGAAAAACTTATTTTTTTGAATAAAAATTTGTAAAAAGAAATCAAAAAAAAAAAATATTACAGTCCACAAGCATCCTCATTCACAACATGTTCACTTAGATTTTCACGTTATGATACATGTTCACATTATTTAAGATAAGCCTTTATTAGTCCCACAATGGGGAAATTCCAGGATTGCAACAGCACAGGGATAGCAACAGTCAGAAGGCAAGAAAAAACAAGAACAGCTAGTGTACATATTAATATAAATATATAGACAGTGCAGAGCATTGTGGTTGGTGGATGTGCAGCAGAAAGTCTAAGCTCTCTCTCTCTCCGCGGATGCGGCGGGCCAGTTGGATGTCTTTGGGCATGATGGTGACCCTCTTGGTGTGGATGGCGCACAGGTTGGTGTCCTCGAAGAGACCCACCAGGTAGGCCTCGCTGGCCTCCTGCAGAGCCATGACGGCAGAGCTCTGGAAGCGCAGGTCGGTCTTTAAGTCCTGAGCGATCTCCCTGACCAGGCGCTGGAAGGGCAGCTTACGGATGAGCAGCTCCATGGATTTCTGGTAGCGACGGCTCTCTCTCAGAGCCACGGTACCGGGCCTGTAACGGTGATACAAATTTATTGACTGCATCTAAAAATATCAATGATATTTGAAATTAAAATGAAGATATGAAATAATACAATATAAAATACAATGACTTAAATTATATACTGGTCCAAAAAATAAAGGGAACACTAAATAACACATCCTAGATTTGAATGAAATATTATTAAAATACTTTGTTCTTTACATAGTTGAATGTGCTGACAACAAAATCACACAACAGCAGGTGAAATTGATTGTCAGTGTTGCTTCCTAAGTGGACAGTTTTTTTTTTTTTAGCAGTATATTATTGTATATACTGTACTAGGTCATCAAATCAGTGTCAGTTGAGTCTGTCAACTAGGTTGCCTGTAGGGATTTTTAAGGTCCAACAGGTGTCAGTATTCAGCAACACAGTTTCAACAGTGTCGAAACGTATCATGACGCCTCATGGACCCATCACTAGCCAATACTAAAAGTGGATCAAAACACTACCAGCACAGAAACATTCACAACACTGGTAAGCCAGACACAAAAGGGGAGCTCTCCTCCAGTATTTAGAACCGCCAGTCTAATTGGTAAAACAGTACACCTGTGTGATTGCTGATGCCATGCACCTTGCTGGATTCAGAAATGCCTGGAGAGGCAGGGAAGAGCACCAAATACACACCAATACCCACCCACACACATACACAACAAGGTCATGAAAAACACTTACGTTCCAGGCTGTAGGACATATAGTGAGTTATATGAGAGGCTGGAAACTCAGTAGGCAGGGAGCTTGAGCTGAGAAAGGTGTGCAGCAGGTTTGGTTGATTAAGGACAGAGATGGTAATGCGAGTGTGTTTAGAAGGAGTACTTTGAGGAAGCTGATGTACCAAAAAGATGAGCGCGAGAGGAGGAAGGCTGAAGAAAGATAGTGAATATAGTGATATCACCCTAGGATGCAACATTAGATACTCCAGATTCTATATCAGAAAGGACTCTGGAACATATTAAAAATGAGTCCAAATGGACCTTGGGGTAAGGGGTCTAATTTACATAAATCCAATATGGCCACCAAAATATCTAAACCCAACTGGGTGCATTTTTAATGTGTTGTTCTACAGCCTTTTCAAACATAGAAGCTGAAGAAAAAAATCTGTTGCAAGTTGCCATGGCTTAGGGCCGTCATATGCCCTAGACCACAGGTGTCAAACTCATAACAAGGAGGGCCAAGACCCTGCAGGTTTTACCTCCACCCAGTGTCTTCAGCAGGTGATTTCACTGAATTTCTTCACACTGATTGCTGATCAGTGAAAACACCTGCTGAAGACACTAGGTAGAAGCAAAACATGCAGGGTCTTGTTGAATGAGTTTGACACCCCTGCCCTAGACGGAGTGGACTATTAGGGCTCTTTTGAAGCTCAGCACAGTCAAGGGGACGGAATGAAGAAAAAAAAATAAATAAATAAAATCACAAATGAAATGTGACTACTAAATTATGGAAATTTGTCCCCACATTTTATTCAGTTCATCCAATCCAATGTGCAATTTAATATTTTACTCACATTTTAGTCAGTTACCTTGTGTGCTATATCTAAAAACAGATCTGAGACAACCGACCAGGTGTTGGACCTGCGTGTCGAAGCAGTGCTGACCTCTAGTTTGAATGCTCTAAGTGCAGAAAATAAAAGCTGCACCTCCACCAACAGCATCAAGCCGCATTATGAATGTGTAAAACATTGACGTCACTAACACTAATAACTATCACTAACGTAGTGATGTGCACATAATGCAAATTCAGGTGCACTTCTATCAGCAACACTTAAATAATTTAAAGGAAAATAACAGGGGACATGTTTATCTGATTCCTTCAAAATAAGGTGTTCTGATAATTCAACTTTAGGAACTTATTGTATTTCTATCAAAATGTGGGAATGAATTACATCTGTGCACATAAGATAGCATTTCATTCATTCAGTTTAGTAAAATATGGACTAAATTTAGAAGGCTTTTTTTTTTTTTCCTGCAATGTCCTCTCTAAATCTAGGAATTAAACAAAATGCTACAATAAAGTGCCAAAATGTCCTCTTGGCAAAGTTATATATACTCACTCCAAGAATAAGAAGAAACGTCCTTGGTTACTGTCCTGTGATGTTCCTTTCATGTGGCGATCATCCAAAATCCTTCACTCTGATGCACCCCTTTATAGTCTGCTCCCTGCGTGGAGAGAGAAAAGGCCAGCACTGTCATGTTCCAGATGAGAGCTGGCTTATTGTGACTATTGTGGGTCTCAATACCTCTGTGGCTGTCCTTAGTGGAACCTTCATTCTCAGTCCTCAATCGAAAGGGGCTTTCCCTGGGATCTCCTTGAAACTGGTTTAACCTCCTGTTGCACCTTTCTCTCAACTCTGTGACATTTCTTTGCTTATCCTCAGTTGCCCTTTGGATATTAATTAGTCTCCAAATGAACTTCTTATCAAATTAATGCTCAAAGTCCCGCCCCATCATTTGGGGAAATGGCTCCACCCTTGGTATGTTCAACCATGATTGGTCAAGACAATAAATGCCTTTCAACAGCAGAATGAACAAGGATGAAAATGCATAAGGCAGAAAGTAAGGTAGAGTAAAATGCAATGTAAAACATCCTTCTAGTAAAAGAAAATATAAAACATGCCAAGCATAAAAAGAAGTCTAAAACATTGCACACATTACATTAAATACTTGGAGTCCACCAGATATCATATATTCACAAGCTTTAGCTGATAGCCAAGTGCTGTTAACATGATTTAATGTACCCAATAAAAAAAGTTTAATTTTTTTCAAGGAACATATAGGGAACTTCTGGAAAATAGTGCTTTAGTGACACCTTGTGGTTGCTAAGGAAACTGCAACCCCATTCACTCTATTCGTACACACCTCAGTTGCTTTGGTGGGGAGTTCCAATATTGTGGCCAAGGACTCCTTTGAAAAATAAAATCTGAGTTCTATAGGGTAAATCTCATCTCTTTTCTGCAGACGTGTTGGCTTTTTTTTTTTTTTTTTTTTGCTGTTAAATATCAAAACTCCAGAGGTTATTACCAGGAGTCTTTCAAAATGAACTTTCTCTGTTTGCTAACTAAAATTGCAAACTTCTTGGCATTTCAGCAGGTGGTGCTCCTCTCCCCTGCCAACTTGCTTTTTAAGCTGTTTAACAATGAAGGGCAGTCAGTTATGAGCAAACACAGAGGAGACAGAACATGGAGAAGCAGCTGATACAGAAAACAGCATCTCAGGATGGTGCCAGAGATCTAGCTCTTTCTTCTGCAATTTACAATTAGATCTTAGTGAAGGTGAAGGTTTTGATGAATCATTTACAAATGGAAGAGATGGCTCAATTTTCAGCTTTTTCGATCACGTCACAAGCCTGTGTGTGCGCTTGTTGATGCAAACACTCATATCATGAATACGAGTCGTGATTACCTTGCCACACTGGTTCATTTTTTTAGAAATATGCAGTGAGAAGACATTATCCACCATGTGTGAAGACCAATAGGCACTTTGTTTGATGACTTTTTTTTTATCAAATCAAAGTCAATATAATAGCTTTTTTCAGTTTAGATTGTGTCACAAGTATTTCAGATTAAACAGGCTGCATTTTTCTTTCCGATACTCACATTTTCTTTGCTGATCATGTTTTGACCTTCTTCTTTTGGCTGCTCTTTTTAAGGGTCACCACAGCAGATAATCATCTCACTCTATTCCTTGCAACCTCTTCTGTCCCACACCAAGGGATAAGGACCTGTATAATGCTTTTTCTAGTCTCAGAGACCACTCTATTAGTACTAACCCTCTATTCTAAGGGCCTATCGGAGACAGATACCTAAAGACAACTTAGAATGACCAAATAACCTAACATGCATGTCTTTGGATTGTGGGAGGAAACCAGAGCTCCTGGTGTAAACCCATACAGCACAGCAAGAACTTGCAAACTCCACACAGAAAGGTTCCTACCCCTTCCAGCCTGGGGGATTCGAACCTGGAACCTTCTAGCTGTTAGGTAACGGTGCTAACCACTGTACCACCCAACCCTCTCCATGTCCTCCATCGCTACATCCATGAATCTTCTGTGATCTTTCTCTTTTCCTCCTGCCTGGCAGCTCCATCTACAACATCCTTTGCCCAATATGTCCACTATCCCTCCTCTGCACATGTCTAAACCATCTCAGCCTTGCCTCTCTTGCTGTGTCTTAAAACCACTCAGAATCAGAATCAGAATCAGAATAAGTTTATTGCCAAGCACATTTACAAGTACAGGTAAATATACGAGGAATTTGACTTGACACTGAAAACGTCATAAATGACATTCTCAATGACGCAGCGAACTCAACTCAACTCAAACTGAGCTGTCCCTCTGAAATACTTAGGGGCATAACACCAAATTTTGGGCCCCAGGTACAGCACTGTGTGTGGGCCCCTCAAACACAAACCAAATTTTGAATTTTACATTCCTGGGAATGTCTTGGTATCCTCTCTGAAATGCTGGAGCAGGTGGCTGGGGAGAGAGAAGTCTGGGTGTCTCTGCTTAAGCTGCTGCCTCCATGACCTGGACCTCCGGAAAAGCGGTAGAAAATGGATGGATAGATGATGAAGATGGGGCCATTTCATTTAAAAGCCTTGGTTAGTAAGCTCCACTGTTATGGACAATTTGATGCTAGTATATGATTTGTCTTTGAGAATATATTTACTGTCATCAGAATTTCCAAACCTCTTTGTCTGTAATACACTTTTGAGAATGGACCTGTAGTATTTTTCATTTACACACTTATATACTGTATATATATATATATTGTCATAACCCGAGCGCTAATTTTGTCTGCGCTTGGGCCACACACCATTCCCGTCAGGCTTTGACAGCGGTATTGTCATTCTGGCTCCCCGGGCTCTGATTGGACAAACCCTCAGGGGAGTTTCCTGCTGTCAAGGTCTGAACAGCTGTGCTGCATTTGCGGTCGTTAGCGGCTGGCTTTAAAAGCCGGCGCCAGCGGCTGCATCTCACAGCAGCCTCGTCAAACGTTCGTCTAACGATCGTCAACGTTCCCTTCTCGTTTCATTCGTAAGTGTGTTTTCGCCTGAGTTTACTGTTTGTTCTCTGTAGCCCTCTTCCTTAACGGACGCTGAGCGAGTGTTCCTTATCTCAGCTGTCGACGTTTGTCCTGTACGTTAATAGGTAGTCTTGCTGTTTAGCCCATATGGCTGGTTATCTTGTCCTTCCCTTTTCGTAATTGTTAATAAATACCTGTGCAACTTCACTGGACTGTGGCATCTTATGCTGGCTCGTGAGGGCCAACCCTGACAGTAGGCTGCCGCCAGAAGGAGACGCCATTCTCGGTGAAGTTGCATTCAGGAGAACTTTGCTCTTTCCCAGTCTGGGTACGGTGTGCTGTGGACCTAATGCCGTCACGGAGGGGCCGTGCCCGGCATCAGAGCCACGAGTTGGCAGATGTCCTGGAGTACATGAACGAGGCACTCATCTCCGCTTCCTTCCTGGATTACGACCACAACTTAAACTGGTACCTGGACTGCGCTGAGGATGTGCTCAACCATCTTTCCCCCCGCTTCGCCGACCACCCAGAAGTCGACGTGAGGCGGTGTGACATTGCTGCCCAACGCGAGGTACTCCAAATGTACGAGGAAGTATACGACCTGAAGTGGAGGAGACGGCATCCCCGCTTCCCGCTTTGGGATCCCGATCCTCTCCTCGATCCAGGCCAGGAGTTCGCACCACCCAAGGCCCATCGAAGACGTCGGCGCCGCGGCCAGAGACAACCTCAGCAAGAATCCCATCCGAATCCTGCTCCGGGTCGCTGGAATGACCCCATCAACCAGACAGCTGTCTCTTCAGCATCTTGCCAGGAGGGAATCCCTGCAGCCTGTCTCCCGGGGCCATCTTCCCCCGCTGTGTCGTCAGTGCGCCATGCCCAGTCCGTCTCGGCTGCCGCCCCCTCCTCTCCGACGCCTTGTCCAGCTGCTGGGTGTATGAAGAGTTCTGCTCCGGCGAGCCCTGTGCTAAGTCCATCACGTGCGGCTTCCCCTTGTACTTCCAGGGAGCCCTCTGCCACCACCCGGCGGGAGGAAGAAGAAGCAACGTTTCCTACAGCAGGCACCATCCTCCCTCCGGGAGACAGGCGAGTACAAGTTCACTCTTTCTCTCCTAATAGTGATTTGTCTTGTCTGACTCCTGGGGGTGAGGTTCAGGGTTCACAGCCCCCCGAGCCTCCACTACCTGCTGAGGAGATAACTAAACCTGCTGCCTGTGTGTCTCCCTCCGCGGAGCGTCCCTCGACGTCAGTCAAACGTCATCGGATGAGGAGGGGGCCTGCGGCCCTGGAGCATGCAATTCCAGTCCCGCAGCCACGCCATGGGCAGAGGAGGAGAGTGGACTGCTGTATGGAGCCTGCGCTGACGATGAAGCGTCCCCGGGTCTCCATGGATAATCAGTCCAATCCAGCGGGCCAGGGGCCCCCTGCCACCACGCCGTACGGGTTGCCAGCATGGACGACGGCGCCGGAGGGGCCTCAGGCTGCAGAAGCCATCTTGCCAGCTGCGGAGCCCGACGCAGCTGAATGGGAGCCAGAGGACGACCTCCTCCCGTCTGAGCCCAGATCGTCTAAGTCCTGAACGGCGTCCGAACTTGAGATCAGGCAAGTGCTCAGTGTTGTCTTTGTCTTTTCTATTTTTGAGCATTTTTGCCTGTCTCTTGGGGGGGCGAGCCGGGTGCAGCCGTTCACTGCATCCAAGCTTGTCTCGCCGGGTTCTGGCGCTGCCGGTGATCCTGATCCTGGTTCTTCTTTTTCTTCTGAGCCCTCTCCCATGGTCGCCGGTGCAGAGCAGACACCAATCGCTGTGCCGGAGGTTCCGGGTTCGGAGTTGGAGGTCGTTACTGGTGCGGCCCTGACCCAATCGGGGTCCGACGTGGTGGCAGCTGTGACCCAATCGGGGTCCATCGCGGGTGCAGTGTCGGCTCAGTCAGAGTTCGTCACCAAAGTGGTTCTGACCCAATCAGGGTCCGACATGGTTGCAGCCGTGACCCAATCGGGGTCCATCGTGGGTGCAGCGTCGGCCCAGTCCGAGTTCATCACCAAAGGGGTTCTGGCCCAATCCGGGTCCACCGTGGGTGCAGCGTCGGCCCAGTCGGAATTCTTTACTGGATTGGTTCCGGCCCAATTAGCGCCCGTTTGTGTGGGATCCGGAGATGGAGCTGCAGACCCGCCGCTGATGAACGCTGAACTGATTCTTTATCCTTGTCACATTCCTCTTTCCCCCGCTCCTGGAACCGCAGGGATTAACTATAGTTGGCCCGGTTCTCCCTGGCTTCTCCCCTCCATTGGGAGACCGTCACCGAGCTTTCTCCAGTGGTTCTGTTGGCAGGTGGATGTGGGTCAACCACCTGGAAGCCTGCTCTTCCCGTTCGGCGTCCTGGGCTGGCCTCCTGATAAACAGAACTGTATATTTGGCACCCCGATCCGGCCGCCGGAGGCACAGTTATCCTCGGCCCTGGATTCAGGTAGGCCGCCAGAACACGTCCCGCTACCCCTGTTAGCGGCTTGGGTGCTGGGAGGCCCCCTGATCTGTATATTATGCCTATCATCCTGGTGTGCTTTTTTTTCTTCCCCTTCCTCCACCCCTCAGTAGTTTCTGTGATCTTGAGTTGTTTTTTTAGGCTGAAATACTCCACATACAGGATCTGATGGTGTACTCCGATGTGTGACTTGGCCGCTTGTTTTTTTTTTTCCTATTCAGTCTTGTTTATATACCAAGGGTTTTTTTTTTTTCTTTTTTGACCTTTTGGCTTAGAAGACAGAAAGCCGAGTTAAATCTAATTTTGTTAGCACTTTTCCTCAACTTTAGGATCTATTATGGTTATATTGAACATCGTTTATATTACCCTTATTTTGTGTTTAATGGATATATGTACCCTTGTCATGGGAATTCGCATGTTTTTGATCTACTGTTTGGTAAAATGTTGTCTGACTACTGCATTTCTGATCAAAGAATCCTCAGAGCAGACCACCCTCTCCTTTTCTTCATCAGACATAATGCCACCATGATTATTTCTCTTGCTGGCCGTTGCTAAACACGGGCTGGAATATCTACAGTAGATCTTTATTCTGCCAAGTAGGGTCTAGTTGGTCTGATCCAAATGCCAAGAAAATGAACTTGTTCAGCTTCTGCATTCAGAAGTTTGGCCATGTTTTTTCTAATCAGTCTTAAAATTAGAATTTGAAGTGCAGCCTTTGAAATCTCAGCTGCTAAATTTCTTGAGAATCTTTGCACTATGACTGTTTAAAGGTGATGGTCACTTCAGACAACTGCTTATATGAATGGTTAAGTACTAACTGGGATCTCTAAACTCGCCTGAACTATTTTTGATATTTCTTCCACGTGTGTAAGCTCAAAACAGAGTCATCTGCATAATAAACTGGCCTTCAGCAGTGAAAGCTAACCGACAGGGACTCTAGAAGAAACCTTGTGTTTGGTGCATAGCTTCAAACTTAAGATCTGACATTTTTGTGTCGGAGGAGAAATACTTTATGGGTCTTTGGCTTATGTTTGTTTTCCATTATTGCTCATGTGCACTGTAGGCCACTGATCAGCCACATCAGTGTTAGGTTCATATCTGTTGGGGGTCTTTCTTTTTGGTTTGCTGCCAATTCATGAGAGTTGAGTTTTTTTTTTTTCTGTAACGGTCTGGTAATCCAGCCTTGTGACAACATTTGTACATTGTTAAGCTGTTTTTTCTTTGTTTTGTTTTTGTTTTTTTTCTCTGGTCCCCTCTCCTGTTGGAGGGATGAGACTATGTTACCCTGTGGTATGTGTTCCTGTGTTGTATAGTGTGTTTTTTTTCTCCCTGTGAATGTATGCCTTAGTTGTTTTCTGCCCCTGCCCTGTCTTTATTGTGATTTGTGTGGCAGGATATTGTGCTGATGTCATTTTCTGTGAGGTTGATTCTGTTCCCCCTTTGCCTGCTTCCCCATCCACCTTCCCTGGGGTGGGGTGGGGGTGTGTGGATGTTAACAGGCGTCCGGGAGTCCGCCCTTGAGGGGGAGGTCCTGTCATAACCCGAGCGCTAATTTTGTCCGTGCTCGGGCCACACATCATTCCTGTCAGGCTTTGACAGCGGTATTGTCATTCTGGCTCCCCGGGCTCTGATTGGACAAACGCTCGGGGGAGTTTCCTGCTGTCAAGGTCTGAACAGCTGTGTTGCATTTGCGGTCGTTAGCGGCCAGCTTTAAAAGCCAGCACTAGCGGTTGCATCTCGCGGCAGCCTCGTCAAACGTTCGTCTAACGATCGTCAACGTTCCCTTCTTGTTTCATTCGTAAGTGTGTTTTCGCCTGAGTTTATTGTTTGTTCTCTGTAGCCCTCTTCCTTAACGGACGCTGAGCGAGCGTTCCTCGTCTCAGCTGTCGACGTTTGTCCTGTACGTTAATAGGTAGTCTTGCTGTTTAGCCCATGTGGCTGGTTATCTTGTCCTTCCCTTTTCATAATTTTTAATAAATACCTGTGCAACTTCACTGGACTGTGGCGTCTTATGCTGGCTCGTGAGGGCCAACCCTGACACACACACACACACACACACATATATATATATATATACTGTATATATATATATATATATATATATATATATATATATATATATATATATATAGATAGATAGATAGATAGATAGATATCTTCTCTTCTTCTTCATAGCAGTCTGTCGAGGGCGACAATGACTGCTTCATTTAGATCTGATCAGATTCCTTCACACAGCTCTGTCCTTCACCCTCTGCTGCCAGGAACTCCTGATCTTGTTAACCTGGGCGACATCCGAGCTGGTATGAGTTGCTTTCTGACTGACCATTTCATGAAACTGCTTGCAAAGTATTTGAGTACCGCTAGCTTTTGCTGGACTAGCAGCACATTCGTGACAGATAGAGGTATTATCAGTGGCAAGGACAGGCCAAGACAAACTGACTGCAGAATCTGTTGCAGTGGCTGACCAGATGATAGGTTTGTTTATCTCTTCTTTGTGTAGTGTGTGCATATATATATATATATGTATTTTTTTTTTCTTTCTATTCCATTGGTCTTTTTTTTTGGTATTCTTCCAATTTATGGCTAGTAGAGCATCTCTAAATAATGAAAAAAAGAAATTTGCATACAGTAGTACAAATTTTATTGTACTTGTTTGGTATATCTATTTTATTACCTATACACAAAGGACACATTTAAAAAATTATCAACTCACACAGAAACCGTGGTCTTCATCATTAATTATGTAAAAGTCAGTGACAAAAAATGGGCAGCTTCCGCCAAAAAATAAATGTTTAAAATACAAAAAATCTTTGCAAAAATATGAAAAAGCTTGTTTTGCAATAAGTAAAATATTAAACCTCAAATAAACCTTGAAATAAATAAATATTTGAAAAAAAAACAAACTTAAAAAGTCTATTCTCCTTGTCAACAAAATGAGCAAAAATCCCCCCCTCTGTTATTAACCTTCCCCCATCCATCCCCATGAAGATTTTAAGAATAGTTTATACAGGGAAACTTAGTTTATCAGTGAGAGAATGGTAGCAAGTGAACAAGAAAAATAATGAAAATTCAACAAAAAAGCTGCAAATTTTATAGAAAAAACTTTACAGGAAAAGAAACATGTTTATCATAAAACATGGTTAATTTGTAGGAAAAAGAGTAATAAATTTATCAGGAAAAAATTAAAAATTTATTTTTAAAAAAGTTAGCTTTCCAAGAAAAATGTTTACAATGAAAACCTCAATAATTGGTGAGAAAACTGGACATTTAAGATAAGATAAGATAAGATAAGCCTTTATTAGTCCCACAATGGGGAAATTCCAGGACCACAACAGCACAAGGACAGCAACACTCAGCAATAATCAGAAGGCAAGAAAAAAATACCAAGAACATCTAGTAAACATATGTACATATTACTATAAATATATATATAGACACACAGTGCGGAGCATTATGGTTGGTGAATGTGCAGCAGAAAGTCTAAGTTCTCTCTCCGCGGATGCGGTGGGCCAGCTGGAAGTCTTTGGGCATGATGGTGACCCTCTTAGCGAAGAAGAGACCCACCAGGTAGGCCTCTCTGGTCTCCTGCAGAGCCATGACGGCGAAGCTCAGGAAGCGCAGGACGATCTTGAAGTCCTGAGCGATCTCCCTCACCAGGCGCTGGACGGGCAGCTTACGGATGAGCAGCTCCGTGGATTTCTGGTAGTGATGGATCTCTCTCAGAGCCGCGGGCCTGTAACGGTGAGGCCTCTTCACTCCGCCGGTGGCCGGAGCGCCTCTCCGAGCAGCCCTGGTGGCTAGCTGCCTCCTGGGGGGCTTCTTCCTCCAGTAGATGTTACGGGCGGTCTGCTTGGTTCTTGCCATCGCTCTTTATTATTCTGTCTTATTTATGAGAGAAAAAGGAGATAGATAGATAGATAGATAGATAGATAGATAGATAGATAGATAGATAGATAGATAGATAGATAGATAGATAGATAGATAGATGCTATATTAACCCCTTGCACTCTGGTCAATTTCCCTAAAAACGCCTAAAAATAAAATACCCAAACTAAATCAAAAGCTGTTCTTCAACCCTTTGTAGCATCTTCATGGGGTTGGTCTCAATTAAAAGAAAACACTTTGAATTTTTTGGCAAAACAGTCATAATCTCTCTAAGTGCTCCTGCCACTGAGTAACAGTCATCTAAACATACTGAATCTGAAGAAAATAAAGTTCGCCTGGGTGTTTTTTTTTAGATACAAATGCTTGCAAATAACACACAGCTGTCAGACACTGGCTGGAAAATGCAACAGAAATGTAGAACCAAGTGTTATCCAGCTGAGATAAAAATTTTGTAACAATACCACAAAAAATGAATATATTACACAACTTTTTTCTCAGGTTGTTCCCAGGTGTTTTTGAACTGTGCCAAATTGTGCCAAATGGCACAGTTTGGAAAAACGTCTATAACTTTTGAATGCTTCAACATAGAAGCTTAATCTTGGGCTCTAATGAAAGGTGACACTCAGGGCTGTGTGTGTGTGTGTGTGTGTGGGGGGGGTTGTTTATTCATTTATGAATGAATAAATGAACAAACAAGCCCCACACACACAAAGACGCATGCCACGTAAAAAATGTGTGGCCTTTTTTTACAAGAAAAAATAACCTACAGTGCACTAAAAATTATACTAAAATATCTGCAATGTAGAGGATAACAACTCTCACCCCCCCCCCCCCCGCTACAGAGGAGCTTGGCGCACAAAAAACGGTCCATCAAGTGGCCATGACGCACCATTGTAATTACCGATCGGTCAAAAGTCATTTTTATTACTATTTTCAGTGATAAAGAATAATTTAGCTTATAAGACTTACCTGTCCACAACAGCAGTGTCGTTGGCGAACATCTGTTCCTCACTGTCAGATGAACATGATGCTGGTCCGCTTGTTACGGACTCGTGGTTCTGGTCAAGCGACCCGATCAAACCATCTCCGCTTCCATGATGGCGGTTTTTGTGAACAATTTTTCAAAACAAATAAGAACAGTAGTAATGAAAAAAGACTGGCTAACGGCTGAGAGTGGCGAACGCTACCGTTACACACAGGTCTCAATGTGTGTCACCCAGCGGCTTAGACCAAACAGATTTTACGCATGGGACGCACGCGTTTCAATCGTCGAACTTCTCTGCTTCAATTGGCTCGTTGTATTCGCGGTCGTTGGTAGGCAGGTCCTTCTTGCTAGGTTTTCAGTCATTGGTTCTTCAAGGTTTCAGAAACCCATTTCAAGGCTCTTATTAGTCGAATGAGAGGTCAATCAAATCTAAACCAATCAAAACACTCCTTTGACTTTCTGTTCGCAGCTGTGTCTGTACTGGAAGAACGGAAATGCAGCTTTTTTTTTTTTCAGTGCGCACTGAGACGCACAGTGTGCACTGAGATGCACTAGGACGCAGAGACGTGACCGCCCGCGGTATCCCGGAGTGCAAGAGGTAAAAATGTTTCAGTAAAAAAAAAAAAAATTCTTGTTAATTTGTGTCTTCATGGTTGTAAATTTCAGATTTTTTTCTCAGAAATGTGTGTGGGTGGTTGCCATTTGGAAACTCAGTTTTTTCCTTATAAAAATCAAATGTTTTTCTCATAAATTTGGGACTGGCTTTTTGTAAATATGTAACTTTTTAAGTTGTAAATTATCATGTTTTATCATATTTTTGCACCTTTATTCTTGCAAATTTGTACTGAAGCTATGTTCATACCTTTGTATTTCTACCAAGTGCTAACTTTAATAATATCACCCATAACCCCCTTGTTAAAAAATAATAAATCACCTACTGCATGTCCTTTCACAAAGCAATAGATAAATATAAAAGGCGAGGTTTAGGGTAATCATGCACTAACCTGGCTGAGGAAACAGATGTGCTGCAGGAACAGGCTGCAGGTTCCTGTGTGACTGGTGCTGCAGTTGAATCAGCTGGGTGTAGGTGTGCAGGTTAAACTATTTTGCACCTTTTGAAGGTGTGATAGGACCCTTAGACAACATCCATCTTTACTGTTAATGCAAAATTCAGTCTCTCAAACACTTCATTCAGCCAGGGTGAATTTTACAATGACATTAATTAATTATAAATCAATACAATGCAAAATAGAAAAACATTTTCATTCTCGGCATTTTGAGGGCCCCTCCCTGCAGTGGCACCTGGGTAAAGAGTACCCTTCCCCCCAGATATACTCATTTCTAATCATGTCCCTCCTAGTCACTCCCATATGAGAATCTTAGCATCTTCAACTCTGCCACCTCCAGCTCAGCCTCCTGTGTTTTTGTCAGTGCCGCTGTCTCCAAACCATACATCACAGCAGGTCTCACTACCATCTTGTAAATCTTTCCTTTTACTCTAGCTGCTATCCTTCTGTCGCTAATCACCCCTGATGTTTGTCTCCACCCACTCCAAACTGCCTTCACACTCTTCTTCATTTCACTTGTGCATTTTCCATTGCTTTGGATGGTTGACCCCATATATTTAAACTCATCTACCTTCACTACCTCTACTCCTTGCATCTTTATCATTACATCTGCTGTTACAAATCCGCTTCCATAGGGAGTTTGTCCATGGTGCAGTTTCTGACACCTTAAGGTACACCTCCACTACTTGCCAAGTGCTAGAGAGGCATTCCTTTTTGGATCAGTAGTAGAGCTGGAGGCATTAAGCTCACAGAGTCATGTGTTCAAATCCTAGCCTTGCCAAAAAAGGGTGAAAATGACTAGGTTTGTCCACTGTAGTGTAAGGTTGAGAAGAACAGTTTAGATTTAAATAAAACTAATATTACAAGGATTTTATCTAAATTCAACAATAAATCCTGCTTTCAATTACTACTGCAGTCTCAAAATTATTCAACCCCCTGAATAAAAATCCTCATAAGAACATACATTTACAAATCACATTTACAAATTTTGATGCCACCAAAGAAAGGCATCATTAGTTGCGTCAGGTGTGCTTTAGACAGAGTACCTCAAATACCTGGAATGTTGATGGTGACGTTTGATTGCATATTAGAAATATGGCTAAGTCAAGAGAATTGTCCAAAAAGTTTGGAGAAGAGAACATTGCCTTGCCTCAAAAGACCTGCAGCAAAACTTTGTGGCAGCAAGCACTGAAGTTTGCGTTTCCACAGTAAGGCACTGTTGCACCCATAATTAGTGGAATAAGGAAGAGGGTGGAAGGTAGTTAATATTATTTATTATTGAACTCAGGTTGGACAACCTGTAATATGACAACCTGTATTATGACAACCTTGGAACTCAGGTTCCAAGGTTGTCATAGCCAGGAGCGGCACTGGGGTTAAGCTCCCAGTGCTCATAAAATGCTCCTTATGGCGTGCGTCTCGAAAAGCCTCTGACAACTAAGTCCAACTCCTAGCCTGCCCGTGTGGTTTAGTTGCTAATCCTGGCGGAACTGCTTTTACTAATAGGAGGAGGGGTGAGGGCGGATCTTTGGTGCCTTAAAACCAGATGTTTTGGGTAGATGGTGGCTCGTCAACCTGGGAAGGTAGCCCATCTAGGGGAAGGTAAACCCTGATTTCAAACCTCCACTGCCTTGCGGCATACCCGGTCATGGGAAAGGCTTCGGGAGTCAACCCTGAGGAAAAATCCGGAGTCGGAGCCCCTAAGGCAGCTCTATGTTGTGCTCAACATCGTTCTGGCAGCTCCTGCAACGGCGCTGGTGCCAAACTGTAGCACCCCTGCTGTTCCTTTGGATTCATCAGTGACGTGGAGAGGGGGGACATGCTGCATGGGCAACATCTTGTCCTCCATATCTTCCTGCCCAGGCTTGAATCCTACCAACGCCCAACGCTGGAAGGTAGAACATCGGATCACTGGAGAGAACACTTCAGCTTCGCCTTTGGCGTAGACAAAACACGGGGAATGACAGTTACCAGTTATAAGCCACCGCTCAATTGGCATAGAGCGCGGCACCAGGGGTTGTTCCCGACGGTGGGAGGGATCATCGGATCTCACTGGACAGCTACTGCCCGCCTCAAGCTGGGCAGCCCCCAGTCAATAAGGTGTTGTGCCGCCACAGCTTGCTTTCCTCATTGGGTGCATGGGGATGAGGAGAAGTCCGAACAGCAGGCTGAGAACCTTCGCACCAGGCAAGACAATAAAACAAAAGAGACCAACTCTAAAACTGGGAACTTGGAACATCCGCACTATGATGACAGGACTCGCTGCTAACCTCAAGGACATCAACGACACCAGGAAGACTGCCATCATCAATAATGAGCTGAAGAGACTGGGAGTGGATATCGCCACTCTCCAGGAAACACGGTTGGCTGACGCAGGCACACTGAGAGAGAAGGACTACACGTTCTACTGGCAGGGAAAGGGCAGTGACGAATACAGGGAACACGGGGTGGGCTTCGCAGTGAAGAAGACCTTGCTGAAGATGGTGGAACCGGGCAGCACTGGCACTGCACGACTCCTCACCCTCTGCCTGAACACCACTCAAGGCCCAGTCACCCTCGTCAGTGTGTATGCCCCAACACTGACAGCCACACCAGAGGCAAAAGACGAGTTCTACGAGAATCTCGCAACAACTGTCAGGATCATCCCCAACTCTGAACAACTCATTCTCCTTGGAGACTTCAATGCCAGAGTGGGTGCTGACCACGACTCCTGGCCCTCCTGTCTTGGACCTTTTGGCGTGGGCAGAATGAACGACAACGGACAGCGGCTGCTCGAGTTCTGCACATATCACGATCTGTGCATCACAAACTCGTTCTTCAAGACCAAGCCCCAACACAAGGTTTCCTGGCAACATCCGTGCTCAAAGCACTGGCACCAGCTGGACTTGATCCTGACCAGGCGCACCTCACTGAAGAACGTGCTAATCACCCGTTTGTTCCAGAGTGCATATTGTGACACAGACCATTCATTGGTGTGTTGCAAGGTCAAGCTGCAGCTGAAGAAATTCCATCATGCTAGACAGCCTGGAAAGGCACAGATTGACACCAGCAAGATGGCTCAACCAGAACTTGTTGAGCAGTTTGCTTCCACCTTTGAGAAGGAACTTGGTGTACCACAAGAAGGAGAATCTGCAAAGCAGAAGTGGGAAGAGCTGCAAAACACCATCCACCGCACAGTCTTGGCTACCTTTCGGAGGAAGACCTCGAAGTCACAGGACTGGTTTGATGTCAAGTTGACCGAGATGACCCCCGTCATTGAAGCCAAGCGCTCAGCACTTGCTGAGTAGAAGAAGTACCCAAACGAGAAGAATCTCCAGATTCTCAGAGCTGCGAGAAGCAAAGTTCAGCAGACTGCTCGGCGCTGTGCCAACGAGTACTGGACTCAGCTGAGCCAAGACATTCAAACCGCTGCCATAACAGGGAACATCCGTGGTATGTATGATGGCATCAAGAAAGCACTTGGTCTGGCTCAGAGCAAGACGGCCCCCCTCAAATCCTCCACTGGGGAGATGATCACAGAAAAGAACAAGCAGATGGAGAAATGGGTGGAACACTACTCCGACCTCTACTCCAGACAGAACACCGTGACACCGTCAGCCCTTGATGCCATCGACTGCCTGCCATCCATGGACGAACTTGACGCCGAGCCAACCATTGACGAACTCAGCAAGGCCGTTGATAGCTTGGCCGCTGGCAAGGCACCCGGCAATGACGGCATACCCCCTGACCTGATCAAGCACTGCAAGACTGCCCTACTGCTGCCATTGCATGATGTCCTCTGCCAGTGTTGGAAGGAAGGTGCCGTACCACAGGACATGAGGGACGCCAAGATCATCACCCTCTACAAAAACAAAGGGGAGAGAAGCGACTGCAACAACTACAGGGGCATCTCCCTCCTCAGCGTTGTTGGCAAAGTCTACGCACGAGTTGTTCTCGTTTGTCTACAGAAGCTTGCCGAACATGTCTACCCCGAGTCTCAGTGTGGCTTCCGCGCTGAGCGATCGACGGTAGACATGATATTCCCCATCCGCCAACTCCAGGAGAAATGCAGAGAACAGAACATGCCCCTGTACGTCGCCTTCATCGACTTCACCAAAGCGTTCGATCTGGTCAGCAGAGAGGGCCTTTTCAAGATCCTGCCAAAGATAGGATGCCCACCAAAGTTGCAAAGCCTCATCAAGTCGTTTCACACCAACATGCAGGGGATAGTGCAGCACGATGGCAATGTCTCAGAGCCATTCAACATACGCAGCGGAGTGAAACAGGGCTGTGTACTTGCGTCAACCCTCTTTGGGATTTTCTTTGCTATGCTCCTGAGGCATGCCTTCAGCACAGCAACAGAGGGAATCTACCTGCAACAAGATCTGACGGCAGGCTTTTCAACCTCGCCCGCCTGAAAGCCAGAACCAAAGTACGCAAGGCTCTAATCAGAGACATGCTGTTCGCAGATGAAGCTGCAGTCGCAACCTACACACAGCAGGAGCTTCAGACCCTGATGGACCGCTTCTCCCAGGCATGCAAGGACTTCGGGCTTACCATCAGCCTGAAGAAGACTAACGTCTTGGCGCAAGGCACGGAAGCACCACCAACCATCACCATCGACGACTACGAGCTGGAGGTCGTGAATCAGTTCACGTACCTGGGGTCCACGATCAGCAACAACCTTTCCCTTGATACAGAGATCAACAAGAGGATTGGAAAATCAGCCTTTACACTTGCTCGCCTCACCACACGAATGTGGGAGAATCCCAAACTCTCTGTCAAGACGAAGATGGCAGTGTACAACGCCTGTGTCATCAGCACACTGCTCTATGGGAGTGAGACGTGGACAACATACGCCCGGCAGGAAAAGAGACTGAACTCCTTCCACTTGCGCTGCATTTGCCACATCCTGGACATATCCTGGCAGGACAAAGTGCCCAATACAGAAGTTATGTCCCGCGCCGGCCTTCCCTCCATGTTCACTCTACTCAGGCAGCGCAGGCTCCACTGGCTAGGCCACGTTCACCGTATGGAGGATGGCAGAATCCCCAAAGACGTCCTCTATGGAGAACTGGCAACTGGCAGGAGAGATGTTGGCCGCACACAGCTGCGCTTTAGAGACGTCTGCAAGAGAGACATGAAGGCCCTGGAGATCAACACAGAGCGCTGGGAGGACCTTGCAACGGACCGCTCCAAATGGAGAGGCACCCTGACCAGACAGCTCAAGGCGGGTGAAGAGAGACTGACTGCTGCAGCAGATGAAAAAAGGACCCGCAGGAAGAACCGCCACAGACCCAGCAGCACGGAGACCACCCACAAGTGCGACCTGTGTGACAGGGACTGCCATTCGCCCATCGGCCCGTTCAGCTGCAGGCGGTGCTGTTCCAGCAGAGTAGACGTTTATGATTCTCTTCCATGGTCATCATAGACCGACGGAGGCCGACGATGATTGAACTCACGAACACACAGCAGTGGACTGCAGTGCTCCTGGTCCAGGCGTCAACGGCAAAAGAGGACGTGCCCCTTCTGGCCGTGACCCTTATACCCTGGCTGGTGTCACCACCGGAAAGGTGGGCTTCCAACCCCCTCTATTCCCCGGTCATTCCCAGGCCTCCATCTTACTATTGTTTTCGTATGTAACATTCCTCCCCCCTTTAAAAAAAAAGCAGGCACATAGATTGACCCACCCAAATTTAACACCCGACTCACGCTCTAACAGGGGAAAACAGTATGTACAAAACCAATAAATAACCTATCCATTCACACAAACAAGACTAGGGGCCGGGTAGACTACCAGCTCCCCCTACACGGCCAGGCGGATTATTCTGCCGCCTTGTCCCTAACAGTCCAAACAAAATACAGCCGTGTGTCTAAAGAAAATCATTCCCAGAACATTTTGCATATACAATAAATAACAAACAATGAACGGTTCCAATTTACAACCTAAACATCCCCTACTGGCAGCCCCCACCCCAACACACCCACCCCACACTTGGGCACACAATACAAACATTGGGCAATTCAACAAATTACCACCAATTTACATCCGTATCAATTTACAGGTCTAGACGTAAAGCACCTACTCATAACCCACCAAATGTCGAAATATCCCTCGTCACACAAACCAACAACTGTATGTATTCCTTTTCTTCTTTCTTTTTTTTAGCGCTCAAATTTTCACATTTTCCAAAACTACATTCAATCAACCAGATTAGCCCCAAATAGTTCAATTTATCACACATATAATGTACCAAAATCAGCTGAACTTCACCAGTTTATTTTCCTAATACACACACCTGGGACACAAACCCAGTAGAGACACAATTATACACATAATGACATAGGGCCTAGAACTAAAATTACTTCAACAATCAGACCCACAGTCATTTCACAAACCCAGTGGAAATAGGAAATAAGGAAGAGGGTGGAAGGTAGTTTATATTATTTAGTATTGAACTCACAAACACACAGCAGTGGACTAAAGCTCTCCTGGTCCAGGCGTCAACGGTGAAAGAGGACATGCCCCTTCCGGCCGTGACCCTTATACCCTGGCTTGCGTCACCACCAGAAAGGTGAGCTGCCAGCCCCCTCTATTCCCCGGTTATTCCCAGGCCGCCATCTTACTACTGTCTTCATATGTAACAGGCACATACTAAACCGTGAATGGCTATATGCTTGAACTCCAAGACGAACACCACTACTGAACCAAAAGCACAAGAAAATTTGCTCAAAACCATATAAATATGCCAAAGAGGTGTCGGATTCTGTTCTGTGGAGCGATGAAACAAAACTGGAACTTTTCAGGCCTATAGATTGGCTGTACATCTGAAGGAGGAAGAATGAAGCATACAATGAAAAGAACACCCTGCCTACAGTGAAGCATGGCAGTGGCTCAGTGATGCTCTGGAGCTGCTTTGCTTCCTCTGGCACTGGAAATCTGCAGTGTGTGGAGGGTAAGATGGATTCAATCAAGTATGAGGAAAGCCTGGTAGAAAATGTCATGCCATATGTTAGGAAGCTTGTGCGTCATTGGACCTTCCAACAGGACAATGTTCCCAAACATACCTCAAAGTCCACCAAGTCTTGGTTTCAGAAGAAGTCCTGGAAAATATTAGAGCTGCCATCACAGTTGCCTGACTTGAATTCCATTGAAAATCTCTGGTGGGATTTGCGTTTGTGTGCGGGTTTGTGTGTGATTGTAGCACACAAACTCAAGAATATTAGTGAATTGGAGGACTTTACCAATGAGGAATGGGCTAAGATTCCTCAGGAACATTGCCAGAAGCTCATGTCTGACTATGCATCACATTTGCAGCAGGACATAACAGCAAAAGAGTGCTCTACTAAGTACCAAAGATGCTTGTCATGAAGGGGTTGAATAATTTTGAGACTGCAGTAGTCATGAAAAGGGGCATTTTGTGTTGAATTTGGAGAAGCCACTTGTAATATGGGCAGCGTGGTGGTGGAGTGGTTACCACTGCAGCAGCACAGCAACTCACTCTTGGCTGGGGGATCCTGGGTTCGATCCCAGCCCCTGACCAACAGTGATCTGTGTGGAGTTTGCATGGGTTTACTCTGGGATTTCTCCAGTTTCCTCCGACATGCAAGTTAGGTTAAATGGACACTCTAAAGTGGGCCCAAGTATGAAAGGGTTGGGCCCTGCACCATTGGCTGCCTCATCCACTCATGCGGATGCCCCATAATTTCCCCATTGTGGGACTAATAAAGGAATCTAAATCTAATATTAGTTGAGCTATTTAAATTATTCTGGTTTGATTTATTTATTGCAAACAGCTGCTAGTTTGTACATTTTTGCCAACAAACCTAATTTACAGTAAGGGTTGAATAATTTTGATTGCAATTGTACCTCCACCTCTTCGGGTTCTCTTCCACCTGCAGACTACTGTTACTACAGC
Source organism: Pholidichthys leucotaenia (assembly GCA_020510985.1). NCBI lineage: Eukaryota > Metazoa > Chordata > Actinopteri > Cichliformes > Pholidichthyidae > Pholidichthys > Pholidichthys leucotaenia. The sequence goes on along the minus strand of CM035848.1, from coordinate 266,952,121 downwards.
TCACAATGTCATCTGTGAACATGATAGTCCATGAAGAATTTTGCCTGACCTCATCTTTCAGTCAGTCCATTACCATAGCAAACAAAAAGTGGCTCAGACCCTCTGATGTAATCACCCCCACCTTAAATCAAGGTGAATCATGTGAGTCAAATCAGTACCACTACACTTCTTCTCCACTCCTCAGGCATCCTCTCACTCTCCAAGATTGTGTTCAACAATCTGGTTAAAAAGTCCACTGCCATCTCTCCTGAAGTCTCCATACCTCCACAGCTACCATAGCTCATCTGGACCAGTCGTCTTTCGACTCTTCATCCTTTTCATAGTTGCCCTCATTTCTGCCTTGATCATCCTCAGAACTTCCTGGTTCCTTCATCAATCATCCTGTTTCTCTCATTCTCTTGATTAATCAGCTCCACAAAGTACTTGTTCCATCGTCTCAACACACTCTCTTCACTCGTTAGTACATTACCATCTCTGTCCTTAATCAACCTAACCTGCTGTACATCCTTTCCAGCTGGATCTCTCTGTCTAGCTTATCAATACAAATCCTCTTCTTCTTCCTTAGTGTCCAGCCTCTGATACAAATCACTATATTCCTTTTTCTTTGCTACTAATCACTTTGTCATACACCTAGACTACTCCTGTCTACTTTCTCTATCTCCTTGACTATCCCTCTTTTCTTAGCCATCCTCTTTCTTTGAATACTTTCCTGCACTTCTTTATTCCATCAAGTCTCCTTTTCTTTTTTCCTCTGTCCAGACAATGCATCAATACTCTAGCTATACTTTCCCAGTCATCTGGTAATTCTTCCCTACCACCGAGAGTCTGTTTCTTTTCCTTCCTGATCTTTGTGGCACATTCTTCCTTCTGAAACATCCACCATTTAATCTTTGGCTCTGCCTTCACTCCCTTCCTCTTCTGGCTTTCTAAAGTCACTCTTTACAAATTGCTCCTGGTGGGTCTGGAAGCGCCATGTTAGGTAGCATGCCGCCATCATTGTGTGAATGTGTGTGTGAATGGGTGGATAGCAGGATCTGTAAAGCACTTTGGTCATCAAGAGATGAGAATAAAAGCACTATATAAGTGAATGCCATTTATCATTTTACCCTACAGACGATTTGATGCTGACTAGCTACATTGTCCCCTGTCACCACCTTGCAGTTTCCTACCTCTTTCATATTTCTTCTTGTGCATAAGATGTAGTCCACCTGTGTGCACCTTCTTCTGCTGTTGTAAGCCACCCTATGTTCCTCTCTCTTCTTGAAGTATGTGTTCACCACAGCCATTTCCATCCTTTCGCAAAATCCACAACCATCTGTCCGCCCACATTTTTCTCCTTAAGACCATATCTACCCAAAACCTCCTCACCACCTCCTTCGCCTACAGTACTATGAAAAAATATTTGCCCTACTCCAGATTTTTTGTATTTTAGCACATATGTCACACTTAAATGTTTCAGATCCATCCATCCATCCATCCATCCATCCATCCATCTTCTACTGCTTTTCTGGAGGTCCGGGTCGCAGAGGCAGCAGTTCAAGCAGAGAAGCCCAGACCTCCCTCTCCCCAGCCACCTGCTCCAGCTCTTCAGAGGGGATACCAAGGCATTCCCAGACCAGCTGGGAGACATAGTCTCTCCACCGAGTCCTGGGTCTGCCCCAGGGTCTCCTCCCAGTGGGACGTGCCTGAAACACCTCAAGTGGGAGGCGTCCAGGAGGCATCCTAATCAGATGCCCATACCACCTCAACTGACTCCTTTCAATGTGGAGGAGCAGCGGTTCTATTCTGAGCCTCTCCCGGATGACTGAGCAAATCACCCTATCTCTGAGGGTGAGTCCAGCAATCCTACGGAGAAAACTCATTTCAGCCGCTTGTATCCGTGATCTCGTTCTTTCAGTCATTGCCCAAAGCTCGTGACCATAGGTGAGAGTAGGAACGTAGATTGACTGGTAAATCGACAGCTTTGCCTTAGAACTCAGCTCCCTCTTCACCACAACAGACCGGTACAATGTCCACATCACTGCAGATGCTGCTCCAATCCGTCTGTCGATCTCTCGCTCCATTTTCCCCTCACTCGTGAACAAGACCCCAAGATACTTAAACTCCTCCGCTTGGGGCAGGAGCCTGTCCCCAACCCGGAGAGGACAATCCACCTTTTTCTGGCTGAGGACCATGGACTTGGACTTGGAGGTGCTGATTCTCATCCCAGCCGCTTCACACTCAGCGCCAAACCGTCCCAGCAAGAGCTGTAGGTCATTGCTGGATGAAGCCAACAGGACAACATCATCTGCAAACAACAGAGATGAGATCCTGTGGTCACCAAGCATGACACCCTCCATTCCCTGGCTGCGCCTAGAAATCCTGTCCATAAAAATTATGAACAGGATTGCCTCCCTGGGCAGGTCTATGCCAAGGTACTGGAGAGGAGAGTCCGGCCGTTGGTCGAACCTCGGATTCAGGAGGAGCAATGTGGTTTTCGTCCTGGCTGTGGCACATCGGACCAGCTCTTTACCCTCTCGAGAATTCTTGAGGTTTCGTGGGAGTTTGCTCAACCAGTTTACATGTGTTTTGTGGACTTGGAGAAGGCATTTGACCGCGTCCCTCGTGGATTTTTGTGGGGGGTGCTTCGGGAGTATGGGGTATCGGGCTTGTTGTTACGAGCTATTCGGTCTCTGTACGACCGTTGTGAGAGTTTGGTTCGTATTGCCAACACTCAGGCGGAGTCATTTCCAGTGAGAGTTGGACTCCACCAGGGCTGCCCTTTGTCTCCGATCCTGTTCATGTTTCATATCACTGAACAAATTTTAATATTAGCCAAACAAAGCCCGAGTAAATGCAAAATGCAGTTTGTAAATGATGATTAAATTTATTCAGGGAAAAATGCTATCCAAACCTACTTTTGTGTTTTTGTATTTACTCGGGATATCTTTGTCTAATATTAAAATTTGTCTGATAATCTGAAGCATTTAAGTGTAAGAAAAATGAAAAATATAAGAAATCAGGAAGAGGCAAATACTTTTTTCACGGCACTGTACATGCCCATTAAAAGTCTACTCCAATCACAGTATATCTACCTACCTTCTGTCAATCATATCAGCCAACACTCTTCCTTTACCAGTTATAGACCCTACATTTCGCTCACATGCTCAGAACTGAGGACCTTTTAATTATCACAGTAAGTCACCTGTCTTTGCACTCTGCACTTTCATGTTCATCGACCCATCTGTGAAACCACTACTGTGTATATTTTCCATAATCCTTGGGCCATTCTACACAATTGTGTGTCTGCACTCTGCACTCTTATGTACGTAGTTCTACCCACAGATCCACTACCATACCTGTGTATATTTCCATAATCCTGCGCCATTCTTATTTTTGTTTTATTTTTATTTTACTTTTATTTCAGTCATGTGTTTAATCGTGTGCTCTGTAACCGTGTTTTATCCCCTCCTTCTTTTACTTTATTGTGCAGTAGCCTGGTGGAGCACCCACAATTTTGTTGTGCTATTCTACTGTACACTGACATAGAAAGATATTCTATCTATTAAAAGTCCCTCCTCTCACCCCCACAATCCTGCCTTTCCTTTTCTCTCTCTGCCTCCAAGCACACCTTCCCCCTCTCTTCCTCCATGATCTTCAACCACCAGCAGCCCAATTTCCACCAACACCCTGTCAGTTAACAGCTTTTGGTGGTCAGTGTTAACCCAGGCCTTGATCCATCTGGTACTAAAGTCTCATTTGTGATGATCCGCATGTTTGATTTGGCAAATATTTTATGATAGGTGCTCTTCCTTACGCAACCCTCCACATTTACCCAGGCTTGTGACCGGTGCTAAAAGTACACTAGCTTACCCCACCCCGGGTTATTGACCATATTTTCATAATGCATAGTAAGAGTTTGAAATACTCTTTCTACACACCGGTTGTCAGACACCAACTCATGCTGCAATATTTATTATTTTTGTAGTGAAACTTAATCATCTAAGGGCATCCAATATGTGGTGCTATATACAGCCATGGACAAAATTGTTGGTACCCCTCTGTTAATGAAAGAAAAAACCACAATGGTCACAGAAATTACTTGAATCTGACAAAAGTGGTAATAAATAAAAATTCTATGAAAATTAACCAATGAAAATCAGACAATGCTTTTGAATTGTGGTTCAACAGAATTATTTTAAAAAACAAACTCATGAAACAGGCCTGGACAAAAATGATGGTACCCCTAGAAAAGATTGAAAATAATGTGACCATAGGGACATGTTCAACCAAGATGTGTCCTCTAATTAACATCACAGGTGTCTATAAACTTGTAATCAGTCAGTCGGCCTATTTAAAGGGTGACAAGTAGTCACTGTGCTGTTTGGTGGCATGGTGTGTACCACATTAAAAAAGAACCAGAAGAAGCAAAGGAGAGAGTTGTCTCAGGAGATTAGAAAGAAAATTATAGACAAGCATGCTAAAGGTAAAGGCTATAAAACCATCTCCAAGCAGCTTGATGTTCCTGTGACTACAGTTGCACATATTATTCAGAAATTTAAGATCCATGGGACTGTAGCCAACCTCCCTGGATGTGGCCGCAGGAGGAGATGGACAATACGAACGGTAACAAAAGAGCCCAGAACAACCTCTAAACACATTCATGGTGAACTCCAGGGTCAAGGTACATCAGTGTCAGATCGCACCATCCGTTGTTGTTTGAGCCAAAGTGGACTTCATGGGAGACGACCAAGGAGGACACCACTGTTGAAAACAAATCATAAAAAAGCCAGACTGGAATTTGCCAAACTGCATGTTGACAAGCCACAAAGCTTCTGAGAGAATGTCCTATGGACAGACGAGACAAAACTGGAACTTTTTGGCAAGGCACATCAGCTCTGTGTTCACAGACGCAAAAATGAAGCATACCAAGAAAAGAACACTGTCCCTACTGTGAAACATGGAGGAGGTTCTGTTATGTCCTGGGGCTGCTTTGCTGCATCTGGCACAGGGTGTCTTGAATCTGTGCAGGGTACAATGAAATCTCAAGACTATCAAGGTATTCTAGAGAGAAATGTGCTGCCCAGTGTCAGACAGCTTGGTCTCAGTCGCAGGTCATGGGTCTTGCAACAGGATAATGACCCAAAACACACAGCTAAAAACACCCAAGAATGGCTAAGAGCAAAACATTGGACTATTCTAAAGTGGCCTTCTATGAACCCTGAACTAAATCCTATTGAACATCTGTGGAAGGAGCTGAAACATGCCATCTGGAGAAGGCACCCTTTAAACCTGAGACAACTGGAGCAGTTTGCTCATGAGGAGTGGGCCAAAATACCTGCTGAGAGGTGCAGAAGTCTCATTGACAGTTACAGAAATCGTTTGATTGCAGTGATTGCCTCAAAAGGTTGTGCAACAAAATATTAAGTTAAGGGTACCATCATTTTTGTCCAGGTCTGTTTCATGAGTTTGTTTTTTTAAAATAATTCTGTTGAACCACAATTCAAAAGCATTGTCTGATTTTCATTGGTTAACTTTCATAAAATTTTTATTTATTACCACTTTTGTCAGATTCAAGATTCAAGTTATTTCTGTGACCATTGTGGGTTTTTCTTTCATTAACAGAGGGGTACCAACAATTTTGTCCACGTGTGTATATCTACTTTGTTTTGCTGTCCATTATCATGTAGGAGAGCAAACATACCTCATCGTTGCCTGTTCCTTATTATTCTATGATGCTTTACACAAAAGCTGGAGCTCCGGACAGTGACCAGGATGGGAAGAGGGAGTCTAGCTAGTCCTGGTAATGTCAGCTAGTGTGGCTAGCAAATCGGTTTATACTCAAATACAGGCTACCAGTCAAAAACAAAGCATGCTCTTGTTAAGGGGAAAAAGAGTAGTAGTCAGCTGTTCAGCTGCTTCACTTTATCACGCTGCCTGGGCTTCTTATTATCTTAAAGCTTTGTTTTTTTAACCATGACCATGACTTCCCCTTTACTTTCTCTCCAGAGGTGGCTTATCTACTTTTTCTCCCCATGCAGCCAATCACAGCTGTCTGTGGTCACAGGCAGACCTCTGTTTTCATCACATCAAAGAATGTGCGGGGGTGACATCAGAGAATAAAACATCGTAAATGTCTACGTTTGTCATAGTGGATTGTTTATGCATTCATAATATCAATAATGAGTCTATAAATATATGTATTTTTAGGTGGTGAACCACCTTTGAAGTACCAGTCAGTTTCAAAAAATTGCTTTTTTTTTACACACAGCTGCTCAGTGAAACACTTGGAGAAACACAGTGGAGGTGGCAGCATGGTTTATTAAAATCTTAATGGATTCCACCGAGACCCTTTACTACTGCAAACAGAACAAGGAAGGTCAAGCAGCCTCCAAAACACCAATAAAACCATCCCATCCTGGAACCAAAGCAGTCATTGTGTATCTCAGTCACGTTTCTGCTGTCAACTTAATGCCCACTTGTCTTTGTTTTTCTACATCAGGTCCTCATACATAGTGGTGAGGAACCACGGGGAACAGAACAAGGTGGACACTAAAATATGGCAAGTGGTATGGAATGGTAGAATTCACTCTGATCAATTTTCATTCTGAGCACTCTGCACACAAGCTCGTCTTGGGCAAATTTACAAGGAGAGGAAGAGCAGAATAAGCTGGAAGCTGCTGGTCCAAATGTAATGTGGAAACAGCCAGAACATGAGCTGAAAATAATTTGGAATAATTGGAAAAGGTTGATGCAGGTATGAGACCTAAAGTTTGGGAATGATTGTCTCTTTAGGTCAGGAACCAGCAAGTAAGTGTCATTTAAAACAATTTTTACCAAAAAATATGTCTGAGTCTTAAAAAGAGATAAACAGCTGAGATATAAGAATAAAGTGACCTCAGCATTAGTAATGGTTAGGTTAGTTCTGTTTAATTTATAATTTTTCTCTTGCAAATTTTATATATTTAAAAAAAATGCAAGTTATTTTCCAATTTGCATTATCCTGAGCTCTGGATAAAACATTAGTGTCACGAGCTGGGTTCTGGAGGTTCTGCCAGACCCAGTCTTGTGGCTCCGTTTCTGTATTGTATATTTATTTGTTGCCTTTTGAGTTGTCACACTGCTTTCTATTTCTCTGTTTATGTTTCAGTTTCTATGGGCCATGTCTCACTTCATTTGTGATTATTATCTAATATGTATTTGGTTATGTTTGTATTTATTTTGTGGGCTGACAGCTGTCAGGCATTGTTTCCAGATTTGTGCTCTGAGTGACAAGCTGTCGGTCCAGCCACTCGTCCCTTACCTCTCATCATTACCAGCTGATCCCAATCACTATTATGGTTTCCTCTTTTCCCGCTTAGGGGCACCCACACCTATGATCATTTACGTTGTTATCCGCATGTATTTAAGGACTGTCTGTTCATTGTTTCATTGCAGCACTACTGAATGTCTCCACGTATGTTCCTTTGCATTATTCCATGTTCGCAGAGCGATGCCGGCTCTGGAACGCCAGTTGTAAGTCTTTCCTCATTTGTATTTTTGTATGTCTTGCACAGTTTTATGGACTTCAGTTCTTTTTGTTAAATGTTTCCTGCCCCGGAGGGGCGTAAATGACAGAAGAGTGCAGCCAGATTAAGACCCAGCTATTATGTTTGCGTTTTTTCCTTTTTGCTTTTTACTCACCTGCTTGTTGGAGCTCATCATGTCCCCAGCGCGCCAGGTCTCAACCACCAAAGGAGAGTTGGCGGCCGAGGGTCCCAGCCTGGATGAACAGTGGTCAGCTCTCTTTATCCAGGGCTGCGTCTCTGACGCGCTCGCCTCTCATAGCCCAAAGAGAGTTCTGCAGAACATGGAGGCAGCGGTCGGGAGAATGAAGGCACATCCCGGACGAAGGGAATACCCCAACTTTGCAGACGTGTTGGCTACGCTCGCCGTCTTGCAACAGTCCTTCCCCTGGCTGACGTGAGGGCTGCTTTTAGCTAAACGGGTTTCCACACGGAAGCACGCTCCACGGAAGACGCCCTGCCTCGCCTCCAGTGGGCCCGCTTCCTCTCCTTCTTCCCCAGCTCCAGCATACACACCATCTGCTCCCCGAAGATGACATCATCCCACTCCGGACCGCCGGAGGAAGCATCCCACTACTTCGGCAGCCATTTCTCCCGAGGCTGACAAATTCCACAGCAGTTTCTCCTATTAATTCTCCTTAAAGACTGTCTATTCATTGTTTCACTGCTGCACTATTGAATGTCTCCACGTATGTTCCTCCACATTATTCCACATTCGCAGAGCAACGCTGGCTCTGGAACACCAGTTGTAAGTCTTTCATCATTTGCATTTTTGCATGTCTAGCACAGTTTTATGGACTTCTGTTCTTTTTGTTAATAATTGTCACAAACGTTGACATTCAGTCCTTGGGTCTGTTTTCCTGCTCCGGAGGGGTGTATGTGACAATTAGGCAGTCCCTTTCTACTTCTTTTTCTTCTTCTCTCAGCTGCTTGCTTTTGGGGCTACACCGGACCATCTGCCTCCATCTCACCCTATCACTTTCATCTTCCTCTGTAACACCAGCCCACTCCATGCCCTCCTTCACCACATCCATGAATCTTTGCTGTGGTCTTCCTCTTTTCCTTCTCCCTGGCAGCTCCATCTTCAACATTCTTTGTCCAATATATCCACTATCCTTCCTTGGCACATGTCCAAACCATCTCAGTCTTGCTTTTCTTACTTTGTCTCCAAACTGCTAAACCTGAGTTGTCCCTCTGATATACTCATATATCACGCACAATCATGTCCCTCCTAATCACTCCCATGAGAATCATAGCATCTTCAACTCTGCCACCTCAAGCTCTGCCTCCTGTGTTTTTGTCAGTGACAGTGGCCCTCATTTATAAAAAGTATGTCGAAATCGGCGCACATTTAGGTGTTAATATGACCGTACAAAAAGGTCTATGTGGTATTTATGAAACCGTGTGTATCTGGTCAATCTGTTTGTACGATCGTTCACTCACTGATTAATCTGACAGATGGATCATTTGAATTCCAGGCCTATGTCTCGCCCCAGAATGTACAATACAGCAGAACATGAGACGGCTGATGTCAGGATATCACCCACAGAGTAATGGTCAGGCTGAGCGTGCTAATCAGTCCCTGGAAGCCACCCTAGCATCCTCCAACCCTGCCACCTGGAGCCCCCACTTGACCTGGGTAGAATACGCATTGAACTCTGTGATCTCCTCTTCCACTGGGCTTACACCATTTGAGGCGTCGATGGGTTACACTCCACCGTTGTTGCCCATGGAGGAGACGGGCCTCGCCGCCCCATCCGCAGAGGCCTATGTGCACTGGCTCCGATGCCTGTGGAGGGCCACAAGGGCTGCCCTCCTCCACACTGCACATCGCAACAGGCAGTACGCTGATCGCAGATAGGCGCCAGCGCCAAAGTACATGGTGGGACAGAGGGTTTGGCTGTCCACCGACCGGATCCTGCTTAAGACTGAATTCAGAAAATTGTCCCCCCTCTTTCTGGGTCCCTTTACCATCAAGCGGGTGATCAACGATGACTCCGTGCAGTTGGACTTGCCTCCCTCTATATGTATACATACACCATTCCATGTCTGCCGGATCAAGCCCCTCTCCACCAGTCCCCTTTGCCCTCCACCGGACACCCCCCCCCCCCCCCCCCCCATGATCATCGATGGCCAGACTGCATACACAGTGGAGAGGATCCTGGATGTGCGCCGTCGGGGGCGGGGATGTCAATACCTTGTCCATTGGGAAGGATATGGTCCGGAGGAGAGATCGTTGATCCCGGGATCATACATCTTGGATAAGCGGATGATCCGGGCTTTTCATCGCACCCATCGACATCAGCCCAGTTAGATGCCAGGAGGCGTCCCTTGGTGGGGAAGGGGGGGGTGGGCACGATAATGGTCTGGCGAGACTCCGTGCAGTTGGACTTGCCTCCCTCTATATGTATACATCCACCATTCCATGTCTGCCGGATTAAGCCCCTCTCCATCAGTCCCCTTTGCCCTCCACCGGACCCCCCCCCCTTCCCCAGGATCATCGATGGCCAGACTGCATACACAGTGGAGAGGATCCTGGATGTGCGCCGTCGGGGGCGGGGATGTCAATACCTTGTCCAGTGGGAAGGATATGGTCCGGAGGAGAGATCGTTGATCCCGGGATCATACATCTTGGATAAGCGGATGATCCAGGCTTTTCATCGCACCCATCGACATCAGCCCAGTTAGACGCCAGGAGGCGTCTCTTGGTGGGGAAGGGGGGGGGCACGATAATGGTCTGGCGAGCGTGCTCCTCCTCCCCTCCTGTTCCTGGTTTCCCGCTTTGGTGATGAGCACACCTGCGTGATTATCCACCTGCTGCTCCTGATGAGCTGGCGTATTTAAAGCCCAGCGTGAGGGGAGCTCACCGCTGGATCGTCAGCCTCGTTTGTCTAAAGCTTTCTCTCATTACCTTGTCTCCCCGTATTTACCTTCTGTTTGTCTTCTGTCCTCAGGTTGCTGCCACCTGCAGGTGTGTCACCTGGAGCTGATCATGCTCGCCTTACCAGGATGATCATCAAGTCCACCCAGGTCCTGCCTTCCACCTGCCTCGGTCCATGTTGGAGTTCCCTGCCGGACTCCACTGCACTGACTGTAAATGTTCTTTCCTGCATTATTCTCTCATTGGAAAATCTGTCCCTTATCGTCTCTGTCTGCTCTCTCCTGTGGGCTACGTGTGCTCCAGGGGGCTCCTCTTTTGGCTGAAATTTAAGTTGCGTTTTTGTGTTTCGCTTTTCCTTTAGTTTGCATTTTTGTTTTCTGTTTTTGTTCAATAATATTGTGAAACTTTTTATTGGAGTCTATGTGATTGTTCTGGCTTCTCTGTATTTGAGTCTGATCCCGGTCTGAATCATGACATATAGTCTGTTAACCTTATTCATTGCTTTAAATGCAACAGAACCACATTACGGAGGATACTGGTGCAGTACTACACAGTTGGTTTGATCAGCTGATCTCCAGATGAGGATTCGTGCTGGATTTTTAGTTTTTACCTTTAAAATGTCGCTTTGATCTGGTGAATAAAAAGGCTGTTGTCCGAAAGATGCATATTTAGTAAAGTTTATTTACATCTTGGCCAAGAAGGGAAAAGTGTTGCATCCTCGCATGCAGGTGAGTCACGAGAAGATTCAAAGTTAAACACAGAGGACAGAGTTTTAACCAGTGAGACTAACAGATAAGGATTGTTTTAAGAAAGCTGAGTGTGACATCTTCAAGGGTACATGTAATCAGCTGGTGCCTGAATGGTTCATAATATTTCAGGACAAATACTGGGCACTGTGATGGTGACAGGTGGGAAACATCTACCTATGCATTTGCCTGTTTGTTTGCTCGTTTATCAAGTTATTAGTTTGTTTTGTCTTGACTGCACGTAGTTGAATGAATGTTTACTGCACTGAATTACATCTATCCTGCTTGGAGGGATTATTGAGAGACTGAGTGAGGAACAATGTGGAAGTGCGTGACTGTTGCTGCTACTCTGGGCTACTGGCTTGATAATGGTTGCGGCTGGGGGACTAAGCGGTGGAATTCTCCGGTACACCAGGATTGATCTGCTGCTTCTCTGGAATATGGATTACCCAGCACCTAACCTGGACAATTGGCCAGGGCTGAGATGCAGAATAGGACTGGATCGCCAGTGAAACCAGCCAAAGAGAAAGTTGGGAAGGGGAGGAGGAGTGAAGCAGAGGTTAAAGGTTTTTTCTCTCCGGCGCCACACGAGTCGCCCGCCCTTTGCAACAGCGGCTCGATTCCGAGTCTTTTTCCCTTCCTCTCTCTTTTTGATCCGTCTTTTTCTCACTCCACTTATATCACGGATACACAGATCGTCCCAAATGTCTCCTGAGCCGGTGGACGGAGCCACTGTTTAAGCAGGATACGATACAGCAGGGAAGAGCTGCTAGCATTCAACCGCCACCCGGTCCCATTGGAAAAACTCGACATACCGAGAGAACTGAGGCAAAAACGCCGCGGCTGCCGGGCTGAAGTAAGGCGGAGGACAAAAAATATAAGGTACAGACCCTCCCTTCCATCTGTTGTCATGGGAAATGTACGGTCGTTACTGGGAAAGGTAGATGAGCTAGCGGCTATCTGCCGTTACGATAGCACATATCGGGAGTGCTCTCTCCTTTTGTTTTCTGAGACGTGGCTAACTGAACTAGCAGCAGATGCTAACATTGAGCTGGAGGGTTTTCACATGATACGGGCTGACCGAACACCAGACAGTGGCAAAGCAAGGGGCGGTGGAGTGATAATGTATGTTAACAACAACTGGTGCAGACCGGAACATATCACTGTTAAACAACAACACTGCAGCAAAGACATTGAGTTGCTATCTGTTAGCATGCGGCCTACATATCTCCCGAGAGAACACTCACACGTGATCTGCATTGTTATTTATGCAAATCCGACGGCGAACGCTGGGACAGCGCGTGACGTCATCCATTCAGTAACCAGCAGGCTGCAGACAGAACACCCAGATGCTCTTCTCCTCATCTCAGGCGATTTCAACCATGTTTCACTATCTTCCATTCTACCCACGTTCACCCAGTATGTCACATGCCACACTAGAGACAATAAAACACTGGACTTATTCTACGCAAACACTAAGGAGGCGTACACCTCATCACAACTCCCCCCACTCGGGAGATCGGATCACAACTTGGTTCATCTCCGGCCGGTGTACAAACCCCTAGTGCACAGACAACCTCCGGCCATGCGCACAGTGGAGTTATGGTCTGAGGAGACAATGGACACTCTAAAGGGCTGTTTTGAAGCCACCGCCTGGAAGCAGCTCTGTGATCCACATGGTGAGGACATTGATGGCCTCACTCACACCTTCACAGACTACCTCAGCTTCTGTGTGGACAAATCCGTTCCCACCAAGACCATACGGTGTTGCTCAAACAATAAACCCTGGATCAACCCTGAGATAAAAACACTTCTGAGAGAGAAGAAGAGGATCTTCAGGTCGGAGAACAGGGAGATGTTGAAGTCCGTACAGAGGGAGCTGAGGAGAAAGATCAGAGAAGGCAAGGACAGCTTCAGGAAGAAGATGGAGGACAAGCTGCAACAGAGCGACATCAGCGGGGTTTGGAGAAACCTCAAAACCATCTCTGGGCTCCAGAATACCTCCCCCCAGGCCACTCAACCTGAATCTGTTTTTCAATAGGTTTGACCAACTGCCCTCCCCCCTGACTGCACAACAACCACTGCTGCCTCTAAAGAAATCAAGTCCTGCTGCCCACTCCCCACTCCACCAACACCCCCCCACTCCCAACACACAGCCCCCCATCCTGACCCTGACCAGGACCCAGGTGAGGACGGAGCTGAGGAAGATCAAGGCGAGGAAGGCGTCGGGACCGGATGGCATCAGTGCAAAGCTCCTCAAGTCCTGTGCAGACCAGCTGTGTGGGATTGTGACGTACATCTTCAACCTGAGCCTGAAGCTGGGGAGGGTACCACAGCTGTGGAAAACATCTTGTGTGGTACCTGTACCAAAAACTTCCCACCCCAAAGACCTGAACAGCTACAGACCGGTGGCCTTGACGTCCCACTTGATGAAGACCCTGGAGAGACTGCTCCTTGCTCACCTCCGCCCCCTGGTGGAACCAGCGATGGATCCACTCCAGTTCGCCTACCAGCATGGCATTGGGGTGGAGGATGCGGTGATCTTCCTCCTTCACCGTTCTCTGTCCCACCTGGAGAAGCCCGGGAATATGGTGAGGATCATGTTCTTTGACTTCTCCAGTGCTTTCAACACCATCCAACCGATGATCCTGAAGGACAAGCTGCTGCGCACAGGGGTGGACCAGCACCTGTCATCATGGATCCTGGACTACCTCACGAACCGGCCTCAGTTTGTGAGAACCCGGGACTGGGTGTCCGACACGATCATCGGTAGCACGGGGGCCCCCCAGGGAACGGTGCTGGCTCCCTTCCTGTTCACTCTTTATACTGCGGACTTCTCACACAACACAACACACTGCCATCTACAGAAGTTCTCTGATGACTCTGCGATCATTGGCCTCATCTCCAATGGAGATGAAGCTGAGTACAGAGGGCTTATCCAGGACTTCGTGGACTGGTGCCATCGGAACTGCCTCCAGATCAACGCGAGGAAAACTAAGGAGCTGGTGGTGGACTGCTGCAGGCATGGGCAGCCCCTCACAGCACCAGTAAATATACAGGGAACAGACATCGAGATGGTGACATCCTATAAGTACCTGGGTGTTCATCTGAACAATAAACTAGACTGGTCACACAATACTGACGCACTCTACAAGGAGAGACAGCGCAGGCTGTTCCTGCTGAGGAGGCTCAGGTCTTTTGGTGTACAAGGGGCGCTGCTGAAGACATTCTATGACACGGTGGTGGCATCAGCCATCACTTTTGGAGTGGTCTGCTGGGGCAGTGGCATTACTGCAGCCGATAGGAAGAGACTGAACAAACTGATCAAGAAAGCTAGCTCTGTTCTGGGGCAGCGCCTTGATCCGGTGGAGGAGATAGGAGAGAGAAGGACGGTGGCTAAACTGTCATCTCTGCTGGAGTCCGAGTTTCACCCTATGCAGGACATACTGAATGCACTGAGGAGCTCATTTAGCAGCAGACTACATCATCCCAGGTGCACAACCGAGAGGTTTCGCAGGTCCTTCCTACTAACGGCTGTCAGACTGTACAACCTAAGCAGGGCTGCTCGCAGAGATAGCAAAAAGACGTAACAAACTAATAGTTTTTTGAATGCAAAAGATGCAATAGACTTACACAATGGTCCCCTCCGGCATACAACTAGGAAAATACCGGTCACTATGGAGGGTGAGAATATGTATGGGCACATAATCATACCATGTAGGATAACTAAGTAGACGGTTGTGCTGTTTCATCCCATCTAGCAACAATGCTCTGCACTGTGTGTGTTTATATATTTACATATTTATTCCATCTAGCTACAATGCTCCGCACTGTGTGTTTATATATCTACATATTATTCCATCTAGCTACATTGCTCCACACTGTGTGTGTTTATATATTTACATATTTATTCCATCTAGCTACAATGCTCCGCACTGTGTGTTTATATATTCATATATTTATTCCATCCAGCTACAATGCTCTGCACTGTGTGTCTGTGTGTGTGTATATATATATTTTATAGTAATATGTACATATGTATATTAGCTGCTCTTGCTTGCTTGTTTTTTTTCTTGCCTTCTGATTGTTGCTCTGAGTGTTGCTATCCCTGTGCTGTTGCAATCCTGGAATTTCCCCGTTGTGGGACTGATAAAGGCTAATCTTATCTTATCTTATCTTAAAGAGACTGATCAGCACATCAAAATGCCCACTGCTTCCCTCTATAGTGCTCGCCAGTGTGCGCTCCCTACGCAACAAATTGGATGAACTACATGCCAATGTTTCATTTCAGTGGGCGTACAAGGAGGAGAACTTGATCTGTCTTTTCAGAAATGTGGCTTGATAATACAATCGCAGTCTCAGAACTTTGTCTGGATGAATTCAGAGCTCCGCTTTGACTAGATTGGGACACTGTGAGTAGCCTGAAAAGGCATGGGGGTGGACTGTGTGTACATTTTAATAAGGACTGGTGCAGGACTGTTAATGTTAAGGACTTATGTTGTAATCCTGATTTGGAGCCACTTGTTGTGTCATTTAGACCCAAATATCTCCCACGTGAATTTGGTCAGTTGGTTTTAGTTCTTGTTTTTATTCCACCCTCTGGCAACATCACACGTGCATCAGAGGCTATAGCTGCGTGTGTCCATAAAATTGAATGTGCATCCCCAGACTCATCTGTTCTCATCCTAGGGGATTTTAACACCTGCAGGCTATACAAAACCCTGCCAACTTACCAGCAGTATGTCACTTGTGCTACAAAAGGGGACAAAACTATTGACCTCTGTTATGGTAATAGGAACGCTTATAAATCATATATTAAAAAAAAAACACCACTTAGCACTGTAGACCATAACGCTGGCCATCTTGTCCCTGCTTACTGTACAACACTGCAGAGAGAGGGAGTGGCTAAGAAGCAGGTGAAACTATGGGATGAAAATGTGGTAGAGACTCTTCAGGACTGTTTTGAGTGCACAAACTGGGAGGTTCTCACTGAGGGGAGCAGCCTTGATGAAGCCACCGAGGTGGTCTCTGATTACATCACCTTCTGTGAGGAAATGATTGTCCCCACTAAAACTGTTAAAGTTTTCTCAAATAATAAACCTTGGATCACCAAAGCTCTGAAATCAACACTGAATGAAAACAAAATTTCTTTTAACTCTAGTAATAGAACAGAGACAGAACAGATCCCCCCCTCATGGATCGTCACCTTATCGTGGTGGGGGGGTTTGCGTGCCCCAGTGATCCCAGGAGCTATGTTGTCCGGGGCAATTTGCCTCTGATAGGGTCTCCCAAGACAAACTGGTCCTGGGTGAAGGGCCAGACGAAGAACGATCCAACAGACTCTCATGATAAATTGTATATCAAGGATTCAGTGTACCCCGCCCGGTATGGGGTTACCGGGGCCCCACCCTGGAGCCAGGCCTGGGGGAGGGGCTCGAAGGCTAGCGTCTGGTGGCCGGGTTTCCACCCATGGGACCCGGCCGGGCTCAGCCCGAAGGAGTTACATGGGTCCGCCCTCCAGTAGGTTCACCACCTGCAGGAGGGATCATGGAAGTCCGGTGCTATGTGGATTAGGTGGCAGTCAAAGGCGGAGACCTTGGCGGACTGATCCCAAGCTTTCTAAACTGGCTTTTGGTACGTGGAATGTCACCTCTCTGGTGGGGAAGGAGCCTGAGCTGGTGTACGAGATTGAGCGATACCGGCTAGATATAGTTGGCCTCACCTCAACACACAGCTCCGGTTCCGGAACCAGTCTCCTGGAGAGGGGCTGGAGCTTGGCCTTTTCTGGAGTTGCCCCGGGCGAGAGGCGACGAGCAGGGGTAGGTATTCTTGTATCGCCCCACCTTGCTGCCTCTATATTGGAGTTTTCCCCGGTGGACGAAAGGGTTGCTTCCCTGCGCCTTCGGGTTGGGAAACGGGTCCTGACCATCATTTGTGCCTATGCACCAAATGATGTTTCAGAGTACCCACCCTTTTTGGAGTCTGTGACTGGGGTGCTGGAGGGTGCTCCTCCTGGAGACTCCATTGTCCTACTGGGGGACTTCAATGCGCACGTGGGCAACGACAGTGAAACCTGGAGGGGGGTGATTGGGAGGAACGGCCTGCCCGATCTGAACCCGAGTGGTGTTCAGTTATTGGACTTCTGTGCTAACCACAGTCTGTCTATAACGAACACCATGTTCAAGCATAAGGGTGTCCATATGTGCACCTGGCACCAGGACACCCTAGGCCGCAGGTCGATGATCGATTTTGTTATCGTATCATCAGACCTGCGACCGTATGTCTTGGACACCCGAGTAAAGAGAGGTGCAGAGCTGTCAACTGATCACCACCTGGTGGTGAGTTGGATCCGATGGCAGGGGAGGAAGCCATTCAGACCTGGTAGACCCAAACGTATAGTGAGGGTGTGCTGGGAGCGTCTGGCTGAGGCCCCTGTCCGGGAGGTCTTCAACTCCCACCTCCGGAAGAACTTCAACCACATTCCGAGGGAGTCTGGAGACATGGAGTCTGAATGGGCCATGTTCTCCACCTCTGTTGTTGAAGCGGCAGCCCAGAGCTGCGGCCGCAAGGTGGTCGGTGCATCTCGTGGTGGCAACCCCCGAACCAAGTGGTGGACACCAGTGGTGAGGGGGGCCATTAAGCTGAAGAAGGAGTCCTATCAAGCTTGGTTGGCTTGTGGGACTCCCGAAGCAGCTGAGGTGTACCGGCAGGCCAAGCGGAGTGCAGCTCGGGTGGTTGCTGAAGCAAAAACCCGGGTATGGGAGGAGTTCGGTGAGGCCATGGAACAAGACTTTCGGTCGGCTTCAAAGAGATTCTGGCAAACTGTTCGGCGGCTCAGGAGGGGAAAGCAGCTCCCCGTCCACACTGTGTATGGTGCGGATGGGACACTGTTGACTTCAACTGGGGATATCGTCGGGCGGTGGAAGGAATACTTCGAGGATCTCCTCAATCCCACTGATACGCCTTCCACAGAGGAAGCAGGGTTTGGGGACGAGGGGGATGACTCGCCTATCACAGGGGCTGAGGTCGCCAAGGTGGTTAAAAATCTCCTTGGTGGCCGGGCCCCGGGGGTGGACGAGATTTGCCCCGAGTACCTCAAGGCCCTGGATGTTGTTGGGTTGTCATGGTTGACACGCCTCTGCAACATTGCGTGGAGGTCGGGGGCAGTGCCTTTGGCATGGCAAACCGGGGTGGTGGTTCCTCTCTTCAAAAAAGGGGACCGGAGGGTGTGCTCCAACTTTAGAGGGATCACACTCCTCAGCCTCCCTGGGAAGGTCTATGCCAAGGTATTGGAGAGGAGAGTCCGGCCGTTGGTCGAACCTCGGATTCAGGAGGAGCAATGTGGTTTTCGTCCTGGCCGTGGCACATCGGACCAGCTCTTTACCCTCTCGAGAATTCTTGAGGGTTCGTGGGAGTTTGCCCAACCAGTTTACATGTGTTTTGTGGACTTGGAGAAGGCATTTGACCGCGTCCCTCGTGGATTTTTGTGGGGGGTGCTTCGGGAGTATGGGGTATCGGGCTTGTTGTTACGAGCTATTCGGTCTCTGTACGACCGTTGTGAGAGTTTAGTTCGCATTGCCAACACTCGGTCGGAGTCATTCCCAGTGAGAGTTGGACTCCGCCAGGGCTGCCCTTTGTCACCGGTCCTGTTCATAATTTTTATGGACAGGATTTCTAGGCGCAGCCAGGGAATGGAGGGTGTCATGCTTGGTGACCACAGGATCTCATCTCTGTTGTTTGCAGATGATGTTGTCCTGTTGGCTTCATCCAGCAATGACCTACAGCTCTTGTTGGGACGGTTTGCCGCTGAGTGTGAAGCGGCTGGGATGAGAATCAGCACCTCCAAGTCCGAGTCCATGGTCCTCAGCCGGAAAAAGGTGGATTGTCCTCTCCGGGTTGGGGACAGGCTCCTGCCCCAAGTGGAGGAGTTTAAGTATCTTGGGGTCTTGTTCACGAGTGAGGGGAAAATGGAGCGAGAGATCGACAGACGGATTGGAGCAGCATCTGCAGTGATGCGGACGTTGTACCGGTCTGTTGTGGTGAAGAGGGAGCTTAGTTCTAAGGCAAAGCTGTCGATTTACCAGTCAATCTACGTTCCTACTCTCACCTATGGTCACGAGCTTTGGGTAATGACCGAAAGAACGAGATCGCGGATACAAGCGGCTGAAATGAGCTTTCTCCGTAGGATTGCTGGACTCACCCTCAGAGATAGGGTGAGGAGCTCAGTCATCCGGGAGAGGCTCAGAGTAGAACCGCTGCTCCTCCACATTGAAAGGAGTCAGTTGAGGTGGTATGGGCATCTGATTAGGATGCCTCCTGGACGCCTCCCACTTGAGGTGTTTCAGGCACGTCCCACTGGGAGGAGACCCCGGGGCAGACCCAGGACTCGGTGGAGAGACTATGTCTCCCAGCTAGTCTGGGAACGCCTTGGTATCCCCTCTGAAGAGCTGGAGCAGGTGGCTGGGGAGAGGGAAGTCTGGGCTTCTCTGCTTGAACTGCTGCCTCCGCGACCCGGACCTCCGGAAAAGCGGTAGACGATGGATGGATGGATGGATAATAGAACAGAGTCTAAACTCATTCAAAATAAACTGAATAAACAAATAAAGCAGCTAAAAGGACATATAAGGAGAGAATGGAGAGGCTCTTTCAGGAAGGCAAAGCCAGAGACGCCTGGTGAGGTGTTAAAACACTGGTGGGCCTCCCTAATAGAAGCCCAGTATTATCCATCACTGGAACAAAAGACTATGATACTATGGCAGCAGAACTCAACCAGTTCTACTGCAGGTTTGACCAGTTGAATTTCTCACAGGAGAGAGAGGAGATAACAAGTAAGCTCACTCGCATGGCACTTGCTTGGACCAACCGGGAACTCCAGCAGACAGAAGTAGAACTCACCCTGAAGAAGACAAAGCCGAACAAGGCACCAGGACCAGACCAGATCTGTGGCTGCCTCCTAAAGGCCTGCTGTAGTCCGCTATCCCAGGTGTTTTATTATCTTTTCAACTGCTCTCTGGCAGAACATTCAGTCCCTAAAACTTTGAAATCCTCAATTATATGTCCTGTACCCCCCAAAAAACAACAACCCTTCCTGTTTCAATGACTATCAATCGGTGGCACTATCATCACTGGTCATGAAATGTTTTGAGAGGCTCCTTCTTCCCCAGCTCCAGGAGGAGGTCTGTGTGCATGTAGACCCTCTCCAGTTTGCATGCAAAAGGTACAGGGGAGTAGATGATGCACTGCTAACACTGTTGCATGGTGTCTACTCTCATCTTGACAATCCAAAGTCACATCTCAGGCTAGTGTTTGTGGATTTGTCCAGCACCTTTAACACCGTGCAACCCTATCTGATGGGCATAAAACGATTAAACATGGATGTCAATCCACACCTGGTCCTTTGGATCCTCTCATTCCTATCTGACCGGACACAGAGGGTCAGAGTCAATGGTCACATCAGCTCACCCATGACAATTTCCAACAGGAGTTTCACAGGGATCTGTAATATCACCGGTTCCTTATGCACACTACACAAATGACTGTAGGAGCATGCACCCGGATATAACATACATTAAATATTCTGATGACATGGTGACCATGGACGCCTCCAACTCACAACACCATAGAATGGTGCAAGTGTAACCACCTAGATTTCAATACATCAAAAACAAAAGAAATGGTTATTGATTTCCGCAAAGAATCCTTCTATTATTCCCACTCTATCAGTATCAGTAAACAATCAACAAATAGAAAGAGTGGAGTCATATAAGTATCTTGGGACCATGATTGATAACAGACTCACCTTTCAACAGAACATACAAATTGTTTTCTCTAAATGCCAGCAACGCCTCTTTTTTTTTTTTTTTTTTTTTTTTTTTTAAGGGAACTCTGTAGACTCCAGGTGCATCAGTCAGAGTTAATAGCTTTTTACAAATGTGTTATTGAATCCATAATCACTTTCAACATCACATCCTGGTTCGGAGCACTGCCCAACATCCATCGCAAACCGATACATAAAATCATCGCACTGAGCAGCAAGATAATCGGACAGGAACAGGAACAAATCACTAGTATTTACAAGGACTGAAACAAAAGAAACACAAATAGCTTCAGACTTCACTCACACACTCCACAGCCAATATATTCTTTTACCTTCAGGCCACAGATACAGATCACTCACATTCAAGACCAGTAAAGCAATGTCAAGCTTTGTACCAACTTCCATTAGACTCATGAACAGATGACTCAGGCATTCATTTTCACATTTAATATTACTATTTTTAACTCCTTTTAATATGTAGCTTTATACCATCTATTGTATGTTTTTATATTCTGTGGGATCATAATTTTATTGTGAAGTGTGGTGTGATGACGTACCCGGAACGTGGCATCATCACACCGCCCTATAAGTAGGGCATCCACCATTTGGGGCTCCTCTTGCCCGGACGACCCCACACAGTATAGTACCTGCTGTATAGCAACCAGTTATATAATAAAGTACCGCTCCAGTGCAACCTCTCATCTGTCTCCTTTTGTGCTAGGCTTATGGACAAAACATTTGGCAACTGAAGATTAACCAATGGAGGTGTGTGTTACACCACTGAGGCATTTCCTGGAGCTCTCTGGCAAGCCACCGGTGCAGTGGCCCCCGCTGGTTTGAGGCTTTTGAAAATTACATCACTGTGTTGGACCTAGGTAAGCTAGATAAGGTGAAAATGTGAGCGCTGCTTGTCCACAACCTTGGCACTGAAGGCCAGAGGATTCTACGGATTCTCAGTGTGACAGACTCATACGAGGACGTTGTGGAGCTAATGGCTAACCACTTCACCACACCGGACAGTGTGATGGTACGACAAATTTGGTTTCACCAGAGACACCAAAGACTCAGTGAGCCCATTCAACAGTTTGTCATTGACCTAAGACAGTTAGCTAGTGTGTGCCATTTTTGGCCATTAGAGGACTAGATGGTGCGAGACCACTTGGCCGAGCACACATGTAGTGCTGCGCTACGGGCTAGGGTGCTAACGGCACCCAATGACTTTGCGCTAGCTAGGGCAGTTGAGCTAGCTCTTCAGCTAGAGGCCATGGATAAGCTAGCTTCAGAGCTAAATTTGCACAAATCTCAGAAGACACCAGAAGGGACGATGTCGGTAAATGCAGTGGACTCGGAGGATGAGGGGAGCATGGTGGATGACTACAAGGCATATGCATTGAGCTGTAGGTCTGCTCCAAAGGACCCCATCTGGGGGGGGGGGGGGGGTTGTGGGTCCCTGATGCACCAGAGTAATGAGCTAGCATGCCCGGAAAGAGGGAAGGGGTGCAGCAAGTGTGGGCACATGAATCATTTCACCAGAATGTGTTGGTCTTCAGAATCGTGGAGCCTGACAAGTAAGCCAGCCCACCCACCATGACGACCATCCACTTGGTGAGTGCCAAAGCCAATGGGCTTTCCTATTGCATGGTGGAATTCGATGGTGTAGCTTTGCCATTAATACTCAACATGGAGGCGGTGCGGTCGGTGCTAAATTGGGCCACAGTGAATAAGTTTTTCCGCTCCACAGGATCAGGAAGAACCTGGCGCCGCTGTATGGATATGGCAGTGGTAGACTGTGCAATGTCGGGACTGTGGAGTTGACTGCCCACTACAACACCGGAGCGGTGCATGACTTCTCGTTCCAGGTAACACTGCATGGCGACAACATTATGGGGTGTGACCTGTTCTATGGACTGAGTTTCACCATTAAGGACAGAGCTTGATTTGAGTGGTCCAGGTGTGGACGGTGGAGGTCGCTGGACCTGGTGGATAACGTCGTAGTGTGGGATGAGGTACCCGCTGGCAGTACCAGAACAGAAGCGCACGTTTCTGACTCTCAGGAGGGCAGCTTCTCAGTGGAGGAACCAGACGATTCCAGTGCCCGTGCTTTGCCTGCTATTATGGGAGTGACCCGGTTAGCGAGTGGAGGGTCATTTCCAACTAGTGTCACCAGGGAAGCATCGGATGTTTTCGGTGCAAAGTCAAGCTTCGGACGATGATCAACATTCACCTAGTCCTACCTGTTGCTGTACTCATGACTTTTCATCCATTATTACATTGCACATAACTCTCACACTGCTTTTTACTTCATTCACATTATATCACTGAATCTGAGTTCACATTGAAATACTGTGTGACTGTATATTTTTTCATATATTTCTGCAAAGTGTGGTTAGTCTGAGTAAATAACTACATATATTCCTGTATATATTTGCATCCTTTTATAGAAACGTGGACAGATTGTAATTTACTGTACATACTCTGTTGTCATTGAATCCTTATTTAAATCCTCCACCTGAACAACGAGAGCAAGTTTTTTAGCCAAAGTCAAATTCCTTGTATGTGTTGTGCATACTTGGCCAATAAAGCTGATTCTGATTCTGATTCTGATTCTGATGATGGATGAGGGGTCCATTGCGACGGCGGTGGCTGCTGTGCCACCGCGGTGTTACGACAACGCGAAATGGGAGAAAGATGCGGAGCTGCTGAAACTACAGCAGCACATCAGACCAAGCAAGGTGCTGCTCCAGGTCATGGACTGGGTTCGGGTTTGTGCTGAGGAGATGACTGGCTGGATCGCAGCTGGTGGGACACCGCTGAGGATTGTGGTGAAGTTTGGAGTGGCGTGTTTCTGGCTGGCAGACGGCTCGATCCAACACACAAACCAGCTGTGGCATGTCCAGGGGGATGTTCCAAGTGACTGGGCTACGCAGAACTCAGCGAAGGTGGTGGGAGACCTGAACTCTTGTGTTTTGAAGATCGGTTCTTGTCCTGGGGGCCTGCCACCTCCAGGGGTGCGTCTGCCGTGGGGCTGCCACAGGGCCCCCCTGCAGATCCTCTCTTGCCATGGGAGACCGTGAGAAAGAGACAGGGGACTCTTTAGGTAGGAGCACAGCCGGTCAGTCATAAAAGTGGCAGAATAAACCACTTGGCCGTGCGGGTCGTGTGGCAGTCCACCCACCGGCCCTACTTCTAGTGTTCATTGTTCTTATTATTATTACTGCTATTGTTGTTTAATGTGTTTGTTGGGGGTTTTATCTGCTAAAGTTTGGTGGGTTTTGAGTGGATCTGTTTTCTGTCTTGTGAAGGGGGGAGAATGTGGGATTGTGATTTCATTGGAAGTCCGGTGTGATGATGCCGCCTTCCAGGTGTGTCATCACACCGCCCTAGAAGTAGGGGCGTCCACCATTTGGGGCTCCTCTTGCCTGGACGACCCCACACAGTATAGCATCTGCTGTATAGCAACCAGTTATATAGTAAAGTACTGTTCCAGTGCAATCTCTCGTCGGTCTCCTTTTGCGCCAGGTTTGTGGACATAACATATTCTATGTACAGTTAGGCCCAGAAATATTTGGACAGTGACACAATCATCATGATTTGGGCTCTGCATGCCACCACATTGGATTTGAAATGAAACAACTACAATGGAATTGAAGTGCAGACTTCAAGGTTTAATTCAAGGGGTTGAACAAAAATATATGATTAAACATGTAGGAATTGTAGCTATTTTTATACAAACGCTCCTCATTTCAGGGGCTCAAAAGTTATTGGGCAAATAAACATAACCCTAAGTAAAATGTTACTTTTCAATATTTTGTTGAGAATCCTTTGCAGGCAATGACTGTCTGAAGTCTGGAACCCATGGACATCACCAAACGCTGGGTTTCCTCCTTTGTAATGCTTTGCCAGGCCTTTACTGCAGCTGTCTTCAATTGTTGCTTGTTTGTGGGTCTTTCTGCCTTAAGTTTTGTCTTGAGCAAGTGAAATGCATGCTCGATTGGGTTGAGATCTGGTGATTGACTCGGCCATTGCAGAATATTCCACTTCGTTGCTTTAAAAAACTCCTGGGTTGCTTTTGCAGTATGTTTTGGATCATTGGTGAAGCGCCGTCCAATCAACTTTGCTGCATTTGGCTGAATCTGAGCAGAAAGTATATCCCTATACACTTCAGAATTCATCCGGCTGCTTCTGTCTTTTGTCACATCAACAATAAACACAAGTGACCCAGTGCCATTGGAAGCCATGCATGCCCATGCCATCACACTGCCTCCACCATGTTTTACAGAAGATGTAGTGCTTTGGATCATGAGCTGTTCCAATTCTTCTCCAAACTTTCTTCTTCCCATCATTCTGGTACAGGTTGATCTTAGTCTCATCTGTCCAAAGAATGCTTTTCCAGAACTCGGCTGGCTTCTTTAGGTGTTTTTTGGCAAAGTCAATTCTGGCCTTTCTATTTTTGAGGCTGATTAATGGTTTGCACCTTGTGGTGAATCCTTTGTATTTACTCTCATGAAGTCGTCTCTTTATGGTAGACTTAGATACTGATACACCTACTTCCTGTTGTTCTTCACCATGGAAAGGATTCTGTGATCATCCACCACTGTTGTCTTCCGTGGACGTCCAGGCCTTTTTGAGTTCCCAAGCTCACCAGTGCACTCTTTTTTTCTCAGAATGTACCAAACTGTTGATTTGTCCACTCCTAACATTTCTGCTATCTCTCTGATGGATTTCTTTTTTTTTTTTCAGCCTCAGGATGGTCTGTTTCACCTCCATTGAGAGCTCCTTTGACTGCATGTTGTGTGTTCATAGCAACAGCTTCCAAATGCAAACGCCACACCTGGAATCAACTCCAGACCTTTTAACTGCTTAATTACCTCCGCCAGGCCGCAGGCCTGGCGGAGGTAATTAAGCAGATAATTAGGCGGATAATTAGGCGGTAATTAAGCAGGTAATTAGGCGGAGGTTATGTTTTTGCCAGCGTTTGTCTGTTTGTCTGTCTGTCTGTCTGTCTGTCTGTCTGTTGGTTAGCAAGATAACTCAAAAAGTTTTGGACGGATTTCGATGAAGCTTTCAGGCGTTGTTGGAAATTGTACAAGGAAGAACTGATTAAATTTTGGGGATGATCCGGATCACCGTCTGGATACAGGAATTTTTTAAAGGATTCTTTAACATTGTGAGATACGGCCATTTTCAACATGTCTGCAGGGGCAATGGAGGGCGCTGGTCGTCGTGTCTGACGAACACAAACTCTGCGTTCTTCAAAGTTTTAGGCACAAAAGCACGTGGAAAACAGTGGTGGGCCGGGCATGGCAGTGTGCCTGTGTTTGCGCTACGCTGCAAAAGCTGAGATGGGCAGCTGTCCGGTGCCGGATTATTAGGCAGAAATTCCCCGGGCAGTCATAGTGGCTGTGCAAAAACAAGCTCTCTGCCGGGGAAGCTTCCAAATCCTCTTTTGCCGCGGAGCGCAACCCCAATATAAAACACACGCCAACCTGTCTACCCAATTTGCATCCGTCAGTGAAGCCCTCAGTGCTGCTTTCAGTGATCTATGAAAACGCTCGCAGCCTGGGACTTTGCAGATGGAGGAGATGGACACAACACCAACACTTCAGTTTATTACCTCCACCAAGGAGGTAATGCTTTTACTACTGAACCACTAATCCTATCATTGTGAATCCAATTGCTAGTCATATGTTTTCATGGTCAAGGAATCGGAAAACGTACACACAAAAACTGTATGGGGGGGAACTGTGACGCTTGGCGGAGGTCTGCGCTGCGCTTAAAGAATCCTTTAAAAAATTCCTGTATCCAGACGGTGATCCGGATCATCCCCAAAATTTAATCACTTCTTCCTTGTACAATTTCCAACCATGCCTGAAAGTTTCATCAAAATCCGTCCAAAACTTTTTGAGTTATCTTGCTAACCAACAGACAGACAAACAGACAAATGCTGGCAAAAACATAACCTCCTGGCCTGCGGCCTGGCGGAGGTAAAAATACTCAAGGCTCCATCAATCAGGATATAAGACAAAGAGATGAGAGAAAAACCAGAGATAAGAGAGAAGGGTCATATTAAAAAGTTAAAGACTAGTCAAAGAGGCTAAAAACTCAAAAGTCTAAAACCCAATAAAAGATTTAGAACCCAAATAGAAAACCTACAAAAATAAGTAAATATAAAATGAAATTGATAAATAGGTAACTAAATTATGTGCAATATACGTATTTTTACAACTTGTTCAACTCTTTGACAGCAGCAGGAACAGAGCTGTTTTTGTAGCGCTGGGTTTTACTTTTTGGGACAGCAAACCTCCGTCTGGAGGGAAGCGTCACGGTGGCCCTCATGATGGGGACTCAATCTATGGGAGAGAACAAACAAATGTTAATGAACAGCAAAAAAAATATTTCATTGAGAGTGAGAAAAGGAGTGAGGCCCAGTGCATTACTGGAGGTCCCCCGGCTGACTAAACCTATTAGCAGCATAACTAAGGGAGGGTTCAGAAACGCATGATCCCTCCCTAATTGTAGGCTATATCAAAAAGGTAGGTTTTAGCCCTATTCTTAAAAACAGAGATCGAGTCTGACTCCCGAATCTCCCGAATCTCCCAAATCCCGAATTGAACTCCAAAGAGTTCAATCTTTGTTTCATCAGACCAGAGAAGTTTTTTTCTCATGGCCTGAGAGTCCTTCAGGTGCCTTTTGGCAAGCTCCAGGTGGGCTGCCATGTGCCTTTTAATAAAGAGTTGTGATGATCCGGCGATCTGGCAAATGTTCTCCCCCTCCCCTCCTTGTCTTGTCTTCTCGGCTCCGGAGGATCAGACAAACCTGCGTGATTACACACCTGCTGCGTCCTGATGACCCAGCATATTTAAGAGCCAGCTTGTGGAGAAACCATTACTGAATCCTTATGTTTGCAACCACAAAGATGTCTAAGCCTTCTTTATATAATCCTTTGGATGACCTGTGTCTTACTCTCCTGTCCTTCTGTCTCTCAGGTTTTCTGCCACCTGTAGGTGTGTACTCTGGAGCTGATCGTGCTCGCCTGACCAAGAAGAATGTCGGACGTCCACCCAGGTCACCGTCTCCCCCCTGTTCCCCTGGTCCACATGGGAGTTCTGTGCCGGACTCCTCTGCTTACCGAATAAGAGTTCTCTCTCACTATTATTCTCCCCTTCGGGAGATTCTGCCCCAATTATCTCTGTCTGCTCTTTTCCTGTAGGCTATGTGCGCTCCAGCAGCCCCAGTTTTATGTCTATTTAAATGTGCATCTTTGTGTTGTGTTTTCCTCAGTTGTGCTTCTTTATTTAATAGAGTTGTGTGTTAGTTTTATTTTTATAATAAACTGGTGAACTTTTACAACTGAGTCTGTTTGTTCTGGCAGCTCTGTGTTTGTGCCTCACTTGCACTGAATCATGACAGAACAATCCAGCCAAGATCGAGGCTCAGCGAGCGCTCAGCCGGGCAAACAGTCAGCACTCTGGTGCTGAAGCCCACAGAACGCTGGATCATGTTTCTTTTTGACCAGCTCGAAACCGTTACCCAGCAATTGGCCACAATCACCGAGCACCTTGGTCGGCTTCCTGGTGCAGCATTTCCCCCTGCACCTGCTGCTCCGGCAGTGACTGCCATCCGCAGGAACAATTCTATTCCTTCGCCTGCCCCCTATGGGGTAGAGATGGGGGGATGCAGAGGGCTCCTGCTCCACTGCCAGCTTTATTTTCAGCAGGTGGAAGGGGAGTATAGGGATGATCCGGCTATGATCCATTTAATGACCTTGTTGCTGCAAGACTGAGCGCTTAAGTGGGCACCGTCCATCTTGAGCAGCCCGGACGGTCCCCTATACACATACCAAGAGTTTGTGCGGGAATCCTCTGAGGCATTCGACCATATGGAGAGCAAGGGGAGCATTGTTAGCCAGGTGATGGGACTTCGACAGGGAGGCCAGTCTGTGGCCGACTTCTCTGTCCAGTTTTGGGTCGGTACTGCCAACTTCGGATGGAACGACACTGCCCTGTGCAGTGCCTTCCTCTGGGGCCTGGATATGCACCTCTGTGATGAGCTGGCTATCCGCACGTCCCCCTCCTCTCTGGGTGAGATGATTGCACAGGCAGTGGCTCTGGATAAACAGTTTAGGGAGCGTGTGAGGGAGCAGAAAGCCGCTGCTTCTCCATTCGCTCTATGGCCGGCCCCCCGGTCCCTGATGCTGTTCTGCCGGCGTCGGTACTGGAGCCAATGAACCTCGGCAGGGTCCGTCTGACTCGGAGGGAATGCCAGCATTGCAAGAGGGTGGGGGAGTGTACTTATTGCTGGATTCCTGGCCACGCAATCTCGAAATGCCCAATTTGGCTCGAGAGACTCGGCTCATCAGTCACTGTGGGGGATCTGGCGGGAGGGTCTTTGCAAAATTCCCCTAACAGTTTTGAACTCCCAGCCCTCATTCAGTTACCGGGGGCTGAGTTCAAAACCTCCGCTCTGATTGATTTGGGAGTGGAGCAGAATTTCATTCAAGAGGCCATTATCAGAAAATTTCAGATAACCACCAGCAATGACCCGACACCCTTAAGTGTCTCGGCGATTTCAGCCAGCAGCATTGCGGTGGTTACTGAACAAACTGAGCCCATTTTGGTCATTTTTTCCGGTAATCACTAAAAAGACTGTTCAGTTTTATGTTCTGCCTCAATCCACCACCGCCATGATTCTGGGGTATCCTTGGCTCTGCATTCACAACCCAATTATAAACTGGAGTCAGGGCTCCATTTTGTCCTAGAGCCCTTTCTGTCTGTCATTGTGTCTCCGATTGGCTGCATGCTCGCACTCGGTCATGATCTCCTCGCCTCCAGCTGAGCCGGTGGATCTCAGTTCTGTGCCTAAGGTCTATCATGACTTAGGGGTGGTCTTTAACAAGTCCAGGGTTGTTTCTTTACCATCTCATCGGGCCTATAATTGCACTATCAACCTCCTCCTGGGCACGCAGCTGCCATCAAGCTGGCTCTACAGTTTATCTGGGCTGGAGAGGGAAGCGATGGAGACCTACATAAAAGACTCCCTCAATGCCAGCATTATCCGTCTGTCGTCTGTCCCTCTCGGCGCTGGGTTCTTTTTTTGTAGGGAAAAAGGACGGGACATTGCGGCTGTGCATTGATTACCATGAGCTTAACGTGATTACACTTAAGGATAAATATCCAGTGCCCCTTTTTAACTCAGCATTTGAGCTACTCCAACGGGCGCGTTATTTCACCAAGCTCGACCTCCGTAATGTGTACCACTTGGTCCATATTCATGAGGGAGACAAGTGGAAGACCGCATTTAAAACACCTCTGGGCCATTTTGAATATTTGGTCACGTCATTCGGGCTGACTAACGCCCCTGCCGTCTTCCAGTGGTTAATTAATGATGTCTTACAGGACATGGTGAACCAGTTTGTTTTTGTGTATCTGGACAATATTTCGATTTTTTCAAGCATGCTGGAGGAGCACGTAGCCCACGTTCGTTCCATCCTGCAGTGCTTGCTGGAGAATCAGCTTTTTGTGAAAGCCGAGAAGTGCAAATTTTCCACTTGCTCAACTTCGTTCCTGGGGTTCATCATCGCCAAGGATGCGTTAAAGGCCGATCCGGCAAAAATCATGGCGGTAGTAGACTGGCCAACCCCCCAGTCCAGGAAGGACCTCCAACGCTTCCTAGGCTCTGCCAACTTCTACCACCAATTTATACATGACTATAGTAAGCTGGCGCAACTGATTACACAGTTGATGTCGACCAAAAGCCCATTCAAGTGGTCTGAGGGTGCTGAACGAGCTTTTGTAACCCTGAAAGGCCTTTTCACCAACGCCCGCGTCCTGGCACAGGTGGATCCTTTGGCACAGTTTGTGGTCGAGATAGATGCTTCTGTTTCAGGGGTGGGCGCTGTCCTCTCCCAGCGCTCCAGCTCCGACCAGAAGCTCCGCCCATGCATGTATTTCTTTCGCCGGCTTACGCCAGCTGAGAGGAATTACAATGTTGGGGACCACGAACTGTTGGCCGTGAAGCTGGCGCTGGAGGAGTGGAGACACTGGCTGGAGGGAGCTAGCCAACCGGTCATTGTCTGGACCGATCATAAAAATTTAGAATATCTTCAGCTGGCCAGACAGTTGAATTCTCGGCAGGCTCGGTGGGCCCTCTCCTTTAATAGGTTCAATCTTTCCATCTCGTACTGACCAGGGTGCCGCAATGCAAAGGCTGGTGCTCTCTCACGCCAGTTTTCCTCCGACTCCTCCTCCTCCATCTCCTCCCCCGCAGCGGCTGCATCTCCCCCGAAGACTATTCTCCTTTCCTCTTGCTTTCTTGGGACACTCTTGTAGGAGTTAGGAGTCAGCATTGCGCGGAGAGGTGATTAAGTGGGGACATACTAGCTTCTTTGCCTGTCATCCCAGCATCTCCAGGACAATTGAGTTGCTCAGGAGAGTGTTTTGGTGGCCCACACTCGGGAGGGATGTGCAGGAGTTTGTCAAGGCCTGTCACATCTGCGCTACGAACAAATCGGACTCTTCTCCTCCAGCTTGCCTCCTCCATCCCCTCCCGATGCTGAGTTGTCCTTGGTCACACATCACTTGGAACTTTGTTATGGGTCTCCCTCTGTCCCAAGGCAACATGGTGATCCTCACCATCTTCAACCGGTTCTTCAAGGCCATCCATCTGGTCCCGTTCCGCAAACTTCCATCTGCCACGGAGATGGCCAACCTGGTGATGCAGCATGTCATGGGATACCTATGGACATCGTCTCAGACCGGGGGCCACAGTTCACAATCCTGGGTGTGGAAGGCGTTGTGCCGCTTTTTGAGTGCTACGTAGCTGGAGTGCTACGTCCAGCCTGACGTCAGGATACCATCCAGAGAGCAACGGTCAGACCGAGCGTGCTAATCAGTCTCTGGAAGCCACCTTAAGGTGCATAGCATCCCGCAATCCTGCTACCTGGAGTTCCCACCTGACCTGGGTGGAGAATTCATATAATTCTGCTGTCTCCTCCTCTACTGGACTCACACCATTTGAGGCCTTGATGGTCTACACACTGCCACTCCTGCCCATGGTGGAGAGGGGCCTCGCGTCCCATCCGTGGAGGCTGATGCGCACCAGTGCTGCCATCTGTGGAGGGCCACAAGAGCTACCCTCCTCCGCTCTGCGGAGCGCAACCAACTATACACTAACCGCAGACGCACCCTGGAGCTGAAGTACATGGTGGGACAGAAGGTTTGGCTGTCCGCTGAACAGATCCCACTCAAAACAGAGTCGTGGAAGCTCTCCCCCTGCTATCTGGGCCCGTTCACCATCAAGCGGTTGATCAATGACGTCACTGTTTGGTTGGACCTGCCACCTTCAATGCGGATCCAGCCAATGTTTCATGTCTCCCGCATTAAGCCTCTCTCCACCAGTCCTCTTTGCCCTCCTCCAGATCCCCCAAGGCCCCCCCGGGTCATCGACAGCCAGACCACCTACACCGTGGAGAGGATCCTGGACATCTGTCGACGGGGTCGTGGGTGCCAGTACTTCGTTGACTGGAAGGGGTACAGTTCGGAGGAGAGGTCCTGGATTCCAGAGTCCTACATCCTGGACAAACGGATGGTGCAGGCATTCCATCTGGCCCATCCCTGCAAGCCCAGTGAGATGCCGGGAGGCACCCCTTGAGGAAGGGGCACTGTGATGATCCGGCAGTGTGCTCCCCCTCCCCTCCTGTTCATGTCTTCTCAGCTCCAGAGGATCAGACACACCTGTGTGATTACACACCTGCTGTATCCTGATGACCCAGCATATTTAAGAGCCAGTGTGTGGAGAAACCATCGTTGGATCGTTTGGTTTGGAACCACAAAGATGTCTCAGCTTTCTTTATATAATCCTTTGGTTGACCTGTGTCTCACTCCCCTGTCCTTCTGTCTCTCAGCTTTTCTGCCACCCGTAGGTGTGTACTCCAGAGCTGATTGCGCTCGCCTGACCAAGAACAGTGCCGGACGTCCACCCAGTTTACCGTCTTCCCCCTGTTCCCCTGGTCCATGTAGGCATTCCTTGCTGGACTCCTCTGCTTACCGAGTAAGAGTTCTCTCTCATTATTATTGTCCCCTTCAGGAGATTCTGCTCCTAATTATCTCTGTCTGCTCTTTTCCCATTGGCTACGTGAGCTCCAGCGGCCCCGGTTTTATGTCTATTTAAATGTGCATTTTTGTGTTGCGTTTTCCTCAGTTGTGCTTCTTTAATTAGAGTTGTGTATTAGTTTTATTTTTACAATAAACTGGTGAACTTTTACAACAAAGTCTGAGTGTTCGTTTTGGCAGCTCTGCGTTTGAGCCTCACTTGCACTGAATCGTGACAGGAGTGGCTTCCATCTGGCCGCTCTACCATACAGGCCTGATTGGTGGATTGCTGCAGAGATGATTGTCCTTCTGGAAGCTTCTCCTCTCTTTACAGAGGAACGCTGGAACTCTGATAGCGTGACCATCAGGCTCTTGGTCACCTCCCTGACTAAAGCCCTTCTCCACCAGTCGCTCAGTTTAGATCGCCGGCCAGCTCTAGGAAGAGTCCTGGTGGTTCTGAACTTCTTCCATTTACGGATGATGGAGGCCACTGTGCTCATTGGGACCTTCAAAGCAGCAGAAATTTTTTTGTACCCTTCCCCAGATTTGTGCCTCGAGACAATCCTGTCTCAGAGGTCTACAGACAATTCCTTTGACTTCATGCTTGGTTTGTGCTCTGACATGCACTGTCAACTGTGGGACCTTATATAGACAGGTGTGTGCCTTTCCAAATCATGTCCTATCAACTGAATTTACCACAGATGGACTCCAAATAAGCTGCAGAATCATCTCAAGGATGATCAGTGGGCATAGGATGTACCTGAGCTCAATTTTGAGTTTCATGGCAAAGGCTGTGAACACTTATGCACTTGTGATTTCTTAGTTTATTTATTTTTAATAAATTTGCAAAAATTTCAAAAAAGTTTTTTCACATTGTCATTATGGGGTATTGTGTGAAGAATTCTGAGTGAAAAAAATGAATTTAATCCCTTTTGGAATAAGGCTGTAATATAAGAAATTGTGGAAAAAGTGAAGCGCTGTGAATACTTTCCGGATGCATTGTATATGATGTTGCACACAAGCTACAGTCACCACAGCCTTCTGGAGATAAGGAATATGTCCAAACACTACTTCCTGGATCAGAGCGTTACAGAGGAACTCCGTGGCCTAGGTCTTCTCCACCAGACCTCCACAACCCCGGACTCGACTGCTGTGTCTCATACCAAATGGAGATGCCATAGATGGTGTGAGCGGCAACAAAAAAGAGGTAAACGTGGAGGTACCTAAACAAAGCTAGCCACTAGCCCACATAGACTCTCTATTCCTTCCCTCATTCTGGTCAACGTACGTTCACTGGACAACAAAATAGACGACATACAGCTCCTGAGAACTAAGCAACATGATGCACGGAACTGCTGTGTTTTTATCTTTACGGAAACATGGTGAAATGACAATATACCTGAAACTGCCATTCAGTTAGCAGGGCTAACATGCTACCATGCTGAAAGAGTGTTCAAGGAAGGAGGGAAAACGTAAGGTGGAGGAGTCCGTGCCTACATCAGTGACACTTGGTGCCATGATGCAACTGTGGTGCATAAACATTGTTCTCCATTAGTAGATTTTATGATCAAGTACCAACCCTTTTACATTCCAAGAAAATTTTCATCCGTCCTACTAGTCGTCGTGTATGCCCCGCCAACTGCCATCGACAAGAGGAGTAAAGCACTAAATGAACTCTACCAGACCATCAGTGAGAGAAAAACAGCACATCCAGACAAATTTCTCCACTGTGGGACTAAAAAAAGGCTTATCTTATTCCTCATCACAGCAGGAGACTCCAACCATGCAGATTTAAAGACCCTCCTACCAAATCTACACTAACATGTCGACTTTCCAACAAGAGGAGAGAATTTGATGGACCTGGGACCTCATGTACAAAGACTTGCGTGGATTTCCTACTGAAAGATGACGAACGTTGAAATCAAGAAAATGCCGTAAGTAAAAAAAAAAAAAAAAATAAATAAAAAAAATCAGATGTATGAAAGAGTATGTAAGCAGGAATCCAAGCACATTTCCTTTGTACATCCCAATCTACTTGAAATTGAACGCACGTGAGGAAATACTGGACTCCTCCATTGACAGACCTCCATTTGAATATGCAATTAGATGCAAATAGAAATGCAAATAGATATATACAGGTGCTGCACATCTGATTCTCCTGTATCCACGATCAAAAATAATGGATTTAATGGAATTTCACGGACTGTGAGTTGGAGGCACTCCTGAATGAGGTAGAGGCATGTAAAAACATTTTGTTTGGCCTGCTGTCCTCCAGCATTAGCACTGGATACAGGTAATTCAATAGCCTGCTGACAGCCCTATAAGATTTGTTTATTGGTTTCCTTTATTCAGACAGGGATGAGAAGATGTTTATTTAACCTTGACATGTTTCCACTGACATCTGCAGTCATCCTTAGAAGTGTCAGCTGATCACTATGATTTCTGACCAGCCAGGTGGATAAGCTGGTTGAATTAAAGGAAAACAGTCATGGAAAAGAAGACAATATGAACCTATTTAGTGGGTAGCCACGGTCACCTGTCAGTTGAAAGCAGATCATATTTGTCAGGAACTGAGCCGGCTTGGTTTCCCCAGCTTGGTCCTGACCTCCCTGTGGGTTTAGGTGCCGCTGTTTATGTATGTTTATTATGTATTTCAGTGTGCTTCCGTATCCCTAGCCACTGCTCTCGGGCCGGCAGCTGTGAGTACTGCTGACAGCCTGGCCGGTCCGACCACGCCCCTTCACTTATTACCATCAGCTGTTCCCAGCCCCGTTAGTCATCTTTCCCAGTCCTCACCCACAGATGCAATGTTTACTTTTGGAGTGTATATAGAGAAGGTAGAAGTACTTGCATTGTGTCTTTGTGGATCTAGAGAAAGCTTATGATACAGTGAGGAACTGTAGTATTGGAAGTTAAAAATACCAAAGAAATATGTGAGGGTGGTGCGGGACAGGAAGTGTGCATGTGACAGAGTTGTGATGTCTAAATGGTTAAGCCATTGGACTTGAAATCCAATAGGGATTCCCTGTGCAGGTTCAAATCCTGGTCATAGCCTTTGTATAAACTTCGTGTCTTCACAGGCTAGGCTGTAGAAGTGAGTGAAGCCAGAGTCAACAATTTGAAATTAAAGAATCCTGTGCAAAGTTGAGACAGGCTGGAGAGTTCATTCGGTGATGCAATCTTTCAAGCAGGTTTTTGATGTATCCTCTGGACAAAGAAAATGAGAGTAAGCAAACTGACAAACAGCAGTGATGATAATGTACTAATGAGTGAAGATAGTGCGTTGAGAAGATGGAAAGAGCATCTTATGGAGTTGATCAAAGAAAAAAATGAGAGGAGGACAACAGATGGTGGAAAGATAATGAATCAAGAAGTTCAGAGATAAGGTGGTAGTGTCAAAGAGTGGACAGACAATTGGCCCAGATGACATGCCTATGGAGAGATGCCAGTAGATTTTTAATCAGATTGTTTAACATAATCTTGTAAGGGTTCCTGTTTGTCCTGCCTGCCTTCCTCTTTCTACTTACTAATTGAGCACCTCTCCCAGCAGCTGCAGTTATCACCTGCAGCCATTTAGTGGGGTAGTACAAGTAGGACGCTGTCACTCCATCCTGCCTGGTTGCGTCTGATTCTCATCCTGCCTTCATCTTGCTTTATGGTATCCTGAATTATGTTATGATGTATTCTGCCAAGTTTTTAGCCTGCCTTTTGACCCTGAGACTGTCTGTGTTTGGAATAATATGCCAGCTCTGTCCTTGCCTCTCGTGTTCTGACCTTAGCCTGCCTCTTCACCCTGAGCCTGTCTATGTTCTGGATTAATCTACCTGTTCTGTCCTAGCCTCCCGTGCTCTGACCCTAGCCTGTTTCTGGACCCAGGAGACTGCCTGGCGGATTGGACCTGAATTATCTTCACTGTGCCACTGTATCCCGGAGATGCTGGTAAGTTGGCTTACTGACTCAGCATGTAATGGAAAAAACACACAACAGAGGACACAGTCTGGACTTGATCACCTCCAAAGGTCTGAACATCTCTACGGTTATGATGATGGCCGTTGCTCTGTCCGACCATTCTTGTGTTTTCTTTGAGAGTGCTATTAATGTCAGCACCATCAAAAAAGGTACATCAGTGATAATACCAGTGACACATTAATTCAAGCTTTCTCTTCCTCACCCCCACTCTTCACCTTCAGCAAATAAGCTTGCAGAAAATTTCAGTGGTAAAATTACAAATATTATCAATGCCATTGCTCTCATCAAGGTGAAGGTGGTCACTATTAAAAAAAGAAACCTCAATGAAGAATTGCTAAACTAGTAAGAGCTGAAAAAAGTGTCAAAGTGTCAAGTTTTTTGCCACTCGCAGGTGGCGAAAAACTAAATTGCAGGTTTATTATGAAATCTAAAATGAGAGACTGAGCATTTATAATTTGGAGCTGAGAAATGCAAGGCAAGCATATTTTTCTGACATCATTGCTAAAAACAATAATGCATGCACGTTGTTCACTACTGTTGACAGGCTAACAAACCCTCCTCTATCAGTAGCTCCTGAACTTCTATCCAACCGTGCCTGCAATGGCTTTGCCTTTTTCTTTACTGACAAAAGTCAGAAAATTAGACAGTCAGTGCTCCTATGCCAGGTGCTGGACTTGTGCTTCCTCTGTGTCCACGTAGAGAAGACGTAAAGACCATGGCAAAATTCTTTCCAATCAATCATAAAATCTTGGATGACATCATATGCCACCTGAAATCCATTACCTGCTACCTTGATACCATCCCCAAAGTTTTTATTTTTTTTTTTAATGTTTCATATTGTCTGGCCTCAGATCTACTATAGATCATAAATATGTCTCTGCATTCAGGTGTCTTCCCTCAGTGCTTAAAAACGGCTGTTATCAAGCCACTTCTAAAAAAGAGCAACTTAGACACCTCACTCATGAACAGCTATAGGCCTACAGTCATGTGAAAAAACTAGGACACCCTGAAAAAGCCTGTGTATTTTCTTTTAACATATTTGGACATATGGATATTTAATATCAATATTAAAAACACTGGGAGATTAATGTATTACAACTAAACAATTAAAAATGAAATGACTGCCACAGGCGCTCCATTGTGCCATAAGCCCCTAGTGGTCAAGATTTTTTCAAGAAAATATTCAGTTCAGATGTCAGAGATTTCCAAGGCTATAACTTGAAAGTGATAAGAGATAATGGCTTACTGTCAATTAGAAATATGTAGAAAATGATCCAAAGATTGAGATAGGAGTAGATTTATGCATCTAATTTGCATAATGCGATGCAGCCATAACAAATTGCATAACTTTCGGTCAAAAATGGACTTTTGGACATACTTGCACAAAGGGTGGTTTTGTTTTCTTGTCACTGTTTTTTTTTTTTTGTCATCTTCTCTTCAAAGTATATGAACCAGAACATCAATAGAATGTCAACAAACAAAGAAATTTGTCAGACTTAGCGCTGGCCAGGTGGCTCTCGCTTCATCCATTTTAGTCCGTCCTGGTCATTATTTTGCCTTCTGTCGGTCATTTGCACTTTCTCTCCCACATCCAGAAAGTCTTATGATTATTCCACCTCAATTTCACTTTTATTCCGCCACAATTTATCTTATGGTGACATGGAACCGGCGCAATTGTCTAGTCACATGGTGCTGAGGGCGGCAGCAGGTGAACATCAACCAGCTTTGCCCACCCTCTGTTATAACAAAATGTAAACATTTACCTTCATAAGCTAAATAATCTCTTTTTAGAATCATAGTTGGCAAATTTGGGAACAAATGGCTCCTCCATCTGCGATCGAGTAAGTCTAAAAATTTCTTCTTCTCTGGTGTCCAGAAGGATGCTTCTATGTCCGCCATAAGTGCTCCAAAGCAAGAGCAGTAAGTTATACGTGTTTGCCACCTTGTGAGGTGGAATCCTTTGTACAGCTTAAATCAACTGGGGAGTTTTTGGCTACGTCATATAACATCACATAGTAGGTGCAACGCTGTGCCTGTGGCAGTGGGGGCTCTATCTGTTCCTTGAAACCTTGCAACAATAAGGGTTAAAGTGTGGCGCATATATTGAGTTCGTATTTCCCCACAAATGTATGACTGTATGTGTATTGGGGGCTTCACGTCTCGTGGGACAAAAAAGGTCTGGGCCCGCAGAGATCTACAGGAGATGACGAGTAGGTGTGAGTTTTGGCCTTTGTCTCGGAGAAGATACCCCAGGAGGATTCCTGGACCATCGAGGGATAAGAGACAATAGTGAAACATCAAAGAGTGCATTGTGACTGAGATTATGTACCATGTGATTATATGTTTGCTAAAACATCATGTGAGTTAGGTTCGTGGCTCCAGCAGAGTATAAGAGTGTGGTATTTGATTGCTCAGTCTCTTTTCTTGCCTAGAGATTGATAGAGCATGTGTTCAATTAATAAAGCTGAACCTGAGAAATAAACTCAGCCTCATCCTTGAACGCACTCTCTACAAAAGACTTTTTTTTCAAATTTTCTGTAAAATGTAATTCTAAACAAATAATGAGGACTAAATTAGGACACCCCCAATCTTTTTTTGGGACACCCCCAACATTCATTCCTACTTAAAATGGATAAAATAAATGTTAAAAATGCAAAGAAAAACAACAAAAAAAGGTTAGACAGATATGTGAATATTTATTCATAAAGAACTGACTATTTAATGGGGTGTCCTAATTTTTTCACGACTGTATAGCAAACCTCCCCTTTATTAGTAAAATAGTACAAAAAGCTGTGTTTCAACAATTATACAACTTCCTGACATTAAATAAC
This sequence comes from Pholidichthys leucotaenia, assembly GCA_020510985.1. NCBI lineage: Eukaryota > Metazoa > Chordata > Actinopteri > Cichliformes > Pholidichthyidae > Pholidichthys > Pholidichthys leucotaenia. The sequence goes on along the minus strand of CM035848.1, from coordinate 266,912,244 downwards.
TGTTTTGATGTCTTCCAGTCAAGTTTTTGGCTACACCACAGCACTGAGAGAGCTCCAGTTAAGGTCCTGAATGAAATCCACTCCAATACAGGTAATGGCAGCATTTCAATATTGGTTCTGCTGAACCTCAGTGCTGCATTCAACATGATTGACCATAACATCTTACTAGACTGGTTGAAAACCTGGGTTGGACTTTCTGGTACAGCACTTAGCTGGTTTGAATCCTATTTAAAAAAACAGGGACGATTTTGTGTTGATATGAAACTACAAATCTGAGTGAACAAAATAACCTATGGAGTTCCCCAAGGTTCCATTTTGGGACCCTTGCTTTTCAACATCTATATGCTCTCACTAGCTCAAATAATAAAAACAACAAAATATATTACCATAATTATGCAGATGATACACAAATCTACATAACCATCTCACCAGGAGACCGGGATCCAATTAAAACCCTAATCAAATGCTTTGGTCAAATTAAAAAGTGGATGTGAATTTTCTTCAGTTTAACGAAGACAAAACTGAAATAGGAGGTTTTGGAGCCAAAGAAGAGACTCAAAGTTAGTACTGAGCTTCAGTCAATTATGCTACAATCCAAGAGCCAAGCCAGAAATCTGGGTGTGGTTCTGGACTCAGACCTGTATTTTAACAGCCACATTAAGACAGTAGTGAAAAAAGATATTATATTGAGCCCCTGTCTCATGTTCAAGTTTAAGTTGAAATTCATGTTCAAAGCAATTTGATATAAATCCATTGCTGATCTGCTGGTTCAGCTATGTCAGCAAAACACGAGTACAGCCATTCTAGCGGCTACATGGACTTCCAGGACGCTTCCTGTGATGTAATTTCATTGACACCGCGATCTGGATCAGTATTGGCTGAGCCTCGAGTACCCGGATGTGGAGCGGCTTCGGGGATATTCAAATTCAAATGTTTATTTCAAACTCAGGATTCATATTAAATGCAGAACTAAAATGAGTAGAAAATAAATAAATAAATGTTTAAATTCAGCGAGCCGTCTTTTCTGATCTGAGCTCGTAAATGCCGATGATTCTAAAACTGCGATCTGAGTACCCGGATGTGGAGCGGCTTCGGGGATATTCAAATTCAAACGTTTATTTCAAACTCAGGATTCATATTAAATGCAGAACTAAAACGAGTAGAAAATAAATAAATAAATGTTTAAATTCAGCGAGCCGTCTTTTCTGATCTGAGCTCGTAAATGCCGATGATTGTAAAACTGCGATCTGAGTACCCGGATGTGCAGCGGCTTCGGGGATATTCAAATTCAAACGTTTATTTCAAACTCAGGGTTCATATTAAATGCAGAACTGAAACGAGTAGAAAATAAATAAATAAATGCTTAAATTCAGCTGCTTGTCTCATCTGATCTCGTAACTGCCGCAACACGGAAGATGATTCTACAACTATATACAGAGCAGCAGACACTCGGTGCTCTTGTAAAAACAAAAACATACAATGCAATATGGATATCGCAACATGGCGGAATGTAAAGCCTTTGGATGTCTGAATAATAAGCGAAAAAAACAAAAACACTTTTTTTGTGTACCCAAACCCAGCTCACCTTGTCAGAAGATCGGAGCGGAAACAGGGCACAGACGAATAATTTCAGACGAAATTGCGTTGTGTGTGAGGACCACTTCGTCACTTTAACCCTCAGAAGACCTTTCTGGCTCAAACCTGTAGCCATGTTGGACAAATTCTTCCTCAGAGTCCGACAATTCAGCCATAATAGAATAAAAACACTCACAACAGCACCCTAGTCTCTCATACAGGCGGAGCATTGACTGTTGAGAATCAACGAAGTGACGTCACATCCGCATGTGTCATGGCTGCGCCCACAGTTTTCATTGGCTGCCCATGGCCAAGGTCCTATTTGAATATATGTCTGGTGGTATATGGCTGGCAAGAATTATTTACCAAAATAAGAAATACTTTTTCATAATGTTTTTAAGTTAAATGCGTCTTCATGACCACCAGAGGTACGCTTTAAAGAACATACTACTGAACATATTACTGATGATCTTAAAAATTGGCTCCTCAAACCCATTTTATTGTGTTTTAATTTACCGCCCTCCAGGAGTTTATGCCTCTTTTTTATCTGAGTTTAGTGATTTTTTAACTTCTATTATTAAATTTGAGCGGATTTTATTACTTGGAGATTTTAATTTGCATATTAATGATCCCAATGACAGTTTTGCTGTGAATTTCTTGGGTATTATTGAATCTTTTAATTTTGTTTTGTGTCTATCTGGTCCTACGCATGTAAAAGGAAATACACTTGATCTTGTTTTTACACTTGGTCTTAATGTGAATAATGTTCAGACTAAGGAGCTTCATGTGTCAGACCATTTTTGTGTTCTTTTTAATTTATCAGTTAAATCAGTCTGTTACACTGGCAAGTGGGTAAAATGCTCTCGTGTCATTGACCATTTGTCAGCTGTGAAATTTTCTGCTGCCTTTGACAGCAATGTGGTTTTATCCTCTGATGACGACACTGAGAGCTTGGTCTGCTCTTTTAACTCACACTGTTCAAGCATCTTAGATGTAGTTGCTCCCTTTAAAACCAGGACTGTCCGTGCTGTTAATTCATCCCCCTGGTTAAATGATGATCTCTGTTGTTTTAGACGTAAATGTCGGAGGGTGGAAAGACTGTGGAAGTCCACTAAACTTGAGGTGCATCGATTGTACCTTAAGGAGCTGTTAATTGAATTTAACAATATGATAAAAATGGCAAGAACTTCTTATTTTTCCAACATCATCTCCTCCAATAGTAACAATTCAAAGATCCTCTTCAGTACAATAGACAATATAGTTAATCCTGTCAGTTCTGCTCCCCCTGTTTATTCATGTAATGACTGTAACAAGTTTCTTTCCTTTTTGTTGACAAGGTCTCTGCTGTTAGGGCTGGTTTTACTCATTCCTTTCCCCTAATCCTTGATTGTCCTAACAGACAGGCCTTTTTAAGTGATTTTACCCCAATTTCTTTTTGAGGATTTGTTAGTGTTGGTGAGCTCCATGAAATCCTCCTCCTGCGTTTTAGATATTTTGCCTTCCTCAATGTTAAGAGGTAATTGGCTCAGTGGGTACGTCTTCGGTTTATATCATTAATAGTTCACTTGAATCTGGTTATGTACCCTCGTATTTTAAACATGCAGTTGTGCAGCCACTTTTAAAAAAAACTAACCTTGATCCATCTGTTTTTAAAAACTTCAGGCCAATTTCTAAGCTTCTTTTTATTTCTAAGCTTTTAGAAAAAGTTGTTGCCAAGCAGCTCACTGACTTTCTGATTGAACATAATATTTTTGACAAATTTCAGTCAGGCTTTCGTCAGAAACACTCGACAGAGACCGCTCTTCTGAGGGTGTCAAATGATATTTTAATGTCATCAGACTCTGGCAAATGCTCTGTTTTAGTGTTATTAGATCTTACTGCAGCATTTGATACTATTGATCATTTTATTTTGTTACAAAGGCTTAGAGATTGGGTAGGTATTTCTGGAAAAGCTCTGGATTGGTTTTTCTCCTACCTTTCTGGTAGGAGCTTTTCCGTGGCTGTTGGCTCTTATTCATCTGACTCTGCTCCTTTAACCTGTGGGGTGCCTTAGGGTTCTATTCTGGGTCCACTTTTATTTGCCCTATATATGCTGCCACTTGGTTCTATTATCAGCAAATTTAAAGGTGTGTCTTATCACTGCTACGCTGATGATTTACAGCTAATTTTCTTTTTTAAGCCTGACCATGTTGACAATTTAAAAATTATTCATGATTGTCTGTTTGCAATCAAGGACTGGATGTCTAGTAACTTTTTGCAACTTAATGCTGATAAAACTGAAGTCCTTATTGTAGCACCTGATAATCTAATTCCTAAGTTGGTTAATGGCATTGGTTCATTAAGCTCTAACATACGGTCTAATCTAAAAAATCTTGGCGTCATTTTCGATCAGTCGATGAGTTTTGATCAGCATGTCAAATCTCTGACCCGGAGTTGTTTTTTCCACCTTAGGAATATATCCAAAATTAGATCATTGGTTTCCTACACTCAGTTAGAAATCATTATTCATGCCTTTGTTTCTTCACGTTTGGACTATTGTAATGCTCTTTTTACATGTCTTAGCAAATCCTCTTTACACCACCTACAGTTAGTCCAGAACGCTGCTGCAAGACTACTAACTAGGTCCAGTAGATTCTGTCATATCACTCCTGTTTTGGCCTCCTTGCATTGGCTTCCTGTAAATTATAGAATTGATTTTAAAGTTCCTGTTCTTACTTACAAAACCATTCATGAAGAGGCACCTTTTTATATTAGTGACCTGCTCTCTCTACACCAGCCCAGCAGGTCTCTCAGGTCTTCTCATCAGAATCTATTGGTAGTTCCTAGTACTAGGCTCAAACCCAAAGGCGATAGAGCCTTTGCTGCTGTTGCTCCCAGACTGTGGAACTCCTTGCCTTTTGAACTTAGATCTGCACCTTCCATTGGTGTTTTTAAGAAGCAACTAAAGACCCACCTTTTTAGCCTGGCTTTTAAACTATGTGCCGATTGTATTTTTATGTGCTTTTACTGTCTACTTTTTTTTTTTTTTTTTTTTTTTTTGTTACTTATTTGTACCCGTAGGTAGATTTGGTTTGCAGTCTGGTGACAAGCCACCAGCTGCTGGTCGCTGCGTGCGCGAGCGCCCTAAACCTACATGTTTTTGGTATGCGGGAGGAAACCGGAGAAATCCCGGAGTAAACCCACGCAACACGGGGAGAACATGCAAACTCCACACAGCTCACTGTTGGTTGGGGGCTGGAATCGAACCCACGATCTCATGATCCCCGCGATCCCCCGGCCAAGGGTAAAACTGTGCTGCCACAGTGCTAAACCACTGCGCCACCGTGCAGTACTTTGTTTTACTGTTTTATGTGCCTGTTTTTATTTTGTTTTTTACCATGTTAAGCACTTTGTGACTCTGTCTGTGAAAGGTGCTCTATAAATAAACTTATTATTATTATTAACATAGTGAGGATTAAAGGTGCAATGTCTCAGCCGGATCTAGAAAAAACTTCTCCATGCATTTATCTTCAATAAACTGGACTACTGTAATGCTGTCCTCACAGGTCTCCCTAAAAAGTTCATCAGACAGCTGAAGTTGGTTCAGAACGCTGCAGCTCGAGTCCTCACTAAGACCAAGAAAGTGGATCACGTAACTCCAGTTCTCAGATCTTGACACTGGCTTCCTGTCTGTCAAGGAATATATTTCAAAATATTGCTGTTGGTTTATAAAACTCTAAATGGTTTAGTGCCAAAATGCATTTCAGAGCTTCTGGTCCATTGTGAACCATCCAGAGCCCACAGATCATCAGGGTCAGGCCCAAGGTTGCCTTAATGAGCGGGCAAGGCTGGGCTGAAGCCCAGGAGCCTATGAAAATCAAGGGCCTATCATGAGCCAATGAACAAGATCACTTTGTTATTAATTGGTCAAATTCTATGTCCATCAGTTGATATTCGTGTGTGGCTGCTGATTGGTTTCATTTACAAATGCCTCCTGTGGGTACCAGTAACAATAGCCTATCAGATGAATTGTTCTGACATGTGACTATGCAAGCGCCAGTGAAAGAAGTAATTAGCTTGGTCAAAATGCCTGGAAAATAGTTTGAAAGTGGTGCTCATAAAATTGTGAGGAAAAGAGCTTAGAGAAAATGAATTGCTCAAAAAAAAACCAAGTGTAAAGGATTTTTCTAAGCTGGACCATCAAGTGGAGGAGGCTGCTAATTACTATGGAGGAGACAGGTGGGCCTTTTAAACCCTTATTTGGAGGAGAAGGGAGGAGAAAGGCCATGATTGCTTGCAGCAAACAGCTGTGCGTGGGACAGTGGACTCCAAACTTTCTTTAAAGAAGGCCAGAAGAAAGCACTTCTAAAAAAGGGAAGACATGCCATTTTCAGCTTTCCAGACACCTGTGCAGGTTTTTCATTGCTGCTATTGTGCATTGTTTGAAAGAGGAATACTTCACTAATGTAATTTTATGCTGAAGACAGTATCTGTCACACTGTAAAAATGGAAATCTTAGTAAGATAAATTATCTTGAACCAAGGCTTTATATTTGTTTTTCTCTCAAGATAATTTTGACAAGACAAGAATTTATTTTTGTTGTGCAGTTTTCTATAAGATTTTGCTTGCTTTACAAAAGTTTTTGTCACGCTGCACCGCTCATCAGCGGCGCCACCTGCTCGCACACCTGTTAATCATCAGCGGCGAGGAATATAAGCCGCCTCGCCCTGAGCTTCGGCCTGAAGCCGTCAGACTTCATTCCCGTCTACACGACGCAAACTCTCTCTTCAGCACGACGCTGTCCGGTAAGGATCACGTACCTTATCCTCTCCAGTCTGCTCCCCTGTGCACAGGTGGATTCCTCGGCGGCGGACAACTCCGTCCCTCGTCCCTCCTCGCTGCTGCACCGAGTCCTGCAGGTGGCTGTCTCCCGGGGTCCCGTCCTTGTTGTGCCAGTCATCTGTCCCAAGCAAGTAAGCTTCTCCCTCGCCTATTCTCCTCCTGTGTTGGTGTGTGCCCATCACCCTGTGTCTCTGTTCTCTCCCATAGGGTTGCCGGCTGTACGGTCTCCTGCCTCTGTGCCCGAAGCAGACGCCGCCACCAACACATTTACATTCTGCAGACACACACCCATACACCCCTGTTGTTAATAAACAGTTTGAACTACTCTGAGCCTGTGTGTGTGTGTCTCCTGAGCCGAACGTTATGTCAGTACGGCTTCAGCAGAGCGGCTCGGCAGACGGCGGGCTCGCGCACCAGCTTACCACTCTTGAGGCTCGAGTGGATCAAATTGCTTATCAGCAACAGGTGATCCTTAATCAATTAGTTAACATCATTAACCGATTGGACCGCCTGGACCCCCAGCAGCCGTTCCCCCCGGCTCGCCAGGGTGGCGCAGCTCCTGCTGTTCCAGCGGCCGTCCAGCCAGCTCCAGTGGCACCGGTTCGGCTCACACCAATCCCGACCCCCGCCCGCTTTAGCGGAAAGCTCGGCGGAGCGCAAGGGTTCATTATGCAGTGTGAGTCCGTGTTCGACCGTGTGCCCGGAGATTTTCCCTCGGATCACAGTCGAATTGGTTACATAGGGAATCTCCTGGAGGGGCGCGCGTTAACTTGGACCTACGCCATTATGGCGAAGCCCAGTTACGCCACCCTCACCTATGACCAATTCGTGAGGCGCTTCCTGGAAGTCTTCGACCATTCTCGAACCGAGACGGTCCAAGTCGATCGGCTTCTCGCTCTCCAGCAGGGAAGCCGGTCGGCAGCGGACTATGCGGTCGACTACCGGGTAGCGGCGGAGGAATTGGGCTGGGACGAGCGCTCCCTCTGTGGCCTGTTCCTCCGCAGCCTCAATGATGATCTGAGGGATGAACTGGCTGGGCGGGACATCCCTGGAACGCGAGCGGAGCTAACTTCCCTAGCCATCAGCTTGGATAACAGGCTGCGCGAGCGCTCCTCAGGACGGAAGTCGTCTACTTCTCGCCCTCGGGGAGCCTCGCTGCGCCTGCCCCAAGCTCGCCCCCTGGCGGCGCCGCCGCCATCGCGCCCCGAGGAGTCGGAGCCGATGGTGACGGGCTGGACAAAGCTCTCCCCGGCAGAGAGACAACGCCGCCGTGAGTTGAATCTCTGCATGTATTGCGGAGACAATCAACACACGGTGGAGCTTTGCCCACAAAAGCCAAACGGCGGGGTCCGCGAGTCACTGTAGGGGGCCTCGCGGACGTCAATCGGTTAAGTCCCCTTACTCAATTGAAGCTGCCCATCCGTTTCTGCCACAACCCCACTGGGCATCTCACCCACGCACTGGTGGATTCGGGCGCAGAAGGCAGCTTCATTTCACAGAGCCTGGCAACCCGTTTGGGCATCCGCTGTCAGGCACTGAAGAATCCCATCTCCCTTGTCAACCTCTCCCGTGCTTCCCTTGGGAGAGTATCACACCAGACCATCCCCGTTCCAGTCATCATCTCGGGAAACCACCGGGAGGAGATGACCTTTTATGTCCTACCCAACTCTGTGTCGCCCGTCATCCTGGGGTATCCCTGGCTACGCCTTCACAACCCTGTCCTGGATTGGAAGTCAGCTGGGGTATCGGCATGGAGCACATTCTGCATGGGCACCTGCCTTCAGTCCGCTGCCTGCTCTCCGTCTGCTCCTCCCCCTGCGACGGACGCTGCACCCCCGGATCTGTCTCTGGTGCCTCCGGAATTTCACGACCTGGGTATGGTGTTCAGTAAGACGAAAGCTATGTCTCTCCCCCCTCATCGGCCCTATGACTGTGCCATCAACCTCCGCCAGGGGGCTCCCTTACCTTCTGGTCGGCTCTATAGCCTGTCAGCGCCGAAGAAGGAGACAATGAACGCCTACCTGAAGGAATCATTGAGTGCTGGGATAATCCGCCCATCATCGTCACCCGTGGGGGCAGGGTTCTTCTTCGTGGGAAAAAAGGATGGGTCCCTCCGCCCTTGCATTGACTACCGGGCCCTCAACGATATCACTGAGAAGGACCGTTACACCCTGCCCCTCATGGACACTGCCTTCCACTCCTTCCAGGGGGCGACCTGGTTCACCAAGCTGGATCTACACAGCGCTTACCACCTCGTCCGGATCCGGGAGGGAGATGAGTGGAAGACAGCCTTCCGTACCCCGAACGGCCACTTTGAATACCTGGTAATGCTGTTCGGGTTGACCAACGCTCCTGCCGTCTTTCAGCGCCTCATAAATGACGTCCTCCGGGACTTCATCGGCCTTTTCGTGTTCGTCTACCTGGACGATATTCTCATCTTCTCCAAGTCCAGGGACGAGCACCAGGTCCACGTGAGGTGGGTCCTCCAAAGACTGCTGGAGAATCGTCTGTACGTGAAGGCTGAAAAATGTGAATTTTACGCCAGGACTACGTCCTTCCTGGGGTTCATCATCGCCCACGACAAGGTGCTCCCAGACCCAGAGAAGGTGAAGGCGGTGGTGGAATGGCCTACACCTGCATCCCGGAAGCAGGTGCAACAGTTCGTTGGTTTCGCCAATTTCTACCGCCGCTTTGTCCCCAACTTCAGCTCCATAGTCGGCCCACTGACCCACCTCACGTCCCCGAAGGTCCCGTTCCGGTGGACCGGAGAGGTCGCTGCTGCCTTTCAGGCGCTGAAGGCGGAGTTCTCCTCCTCCCGGGTCCTTCGCCAGGTCGACCCCGCGCTGCAGTGCATCGTGGAGGTAGACGCCTCGGACACGGGAGTGGGGGCAGTACTATCCCAGCGGTCGCCGGACGATGGCGCCAAACGGCCCTGTGCCTTCTTCTCCCGGCGCTTGTCCCCGGCGGAGAGGAACTACGATGTGGGGGACAGAGAGCTCTTGGCCATCAAACTCGCCCTGCAGGAGTGGCGTCACTGGCTAGAGGGGGAGAACCTGCTGTTCGTGGTCCTGACGGACCACAAAAACTTGGAATACCTACGATCTGCCAAGCACCTGAACGCCCGCCAGGCGCGTTGGTCCTTGTTTTTCGCCAGGTTCCAGTTCTCCATCACCTTCAGGCCTGGCTCTAAGAACGGCCTGCCTGACGCCCTCTCTAGGCAGTTCACCCCCGTGGAGTCGGAGGAGACACCCCACACCATCCTGCTCAGGTCGTGCGTCGTGGGAGCTATCTCGTGGGACATTGAGAGCAAGATCCGGAAGGCGCAGGAAGTGGAACCTGACCCTGGCGGCGGACCAGAGGGGAGACTGTTCGTGCCATCCGCGGTCCGAGGAGAGGTCATCCATTGGCTGCACACCTCCAAGCTCATCTGTCACCCTGGCACCTCCTGGATGATAGACCTCCTCCAACGGTCCTTTTGGTGGCCAGGCCTGCGGAGGGACGCAGCCTGCTACGCCCGGGCTTTCCCAATCTGTGCCATCAGCAAGTCAGGAAATGCCCCTCCAGCGGGTCTGCTCCAGCCCCTGCCCGTCCCTGGCAGGCCCTGGTCGCACATCGCGTTGGATTTCATCACCGGACTCCCCGTCTCCAACTCCTATGACACCATCCTGACCATCGTGGACCGTTTCTCCAAGGCTGTGCACTTCGTCCCCCTGCGAGGTCTCCCTACTGCCCTGGAGACGGCGGATCTCCTCGTCCAACACGTGGTCAGGCTGCACGGGATTCCGGTGGACGTGGTCTCGGACCGGGGCCCCCAATTTTCATCTGAGGTTTGGAGGTCGTTTTGTAACGCCATCGGAGCCAAGGTGAGCCTCTCCTCCAGCCATCACCCCCAATCCAATGGGCAGTGTGAACGGACCAACCAGGAGCTGGAGGCTGCGCTCCGCTGTGTGACCACATCCAAACCCACGTCCTGGAGTAACCATCTTGCCTGGGTTGAATATGCCCACAATACCGCTCGCTCTTCTGCTACAGGGATGTCTCCCTTCAAGGCGTCCCTGGGTTACGACCCCCCGCTGTTCCCGGAGCAGGAGGGTGAGGTAACTGTCCCCTCAGTTAGGGCACATCTCAGGCAGTTCCGCTCCATCTGGACTGCCGCGCGCAATGCGCTTTTACGCACAGCGGAGCGCAACAGGACTGTGGCGGACCGGCATAGAAGACCTGCCCCGGCGTACAGAGTTGGGCAACATGTCTACGTTTCCACCCAGGACGTCACTCTAAAAGGCGAGAGGAGAAAGCTGGCACAGCGATTCATGGGTCCCTATCCCATCACCCGGATCATCAACCCGGTGGCTGTGCGCGTGGCTATTCCCCCCTCCCTCCGCATCCATCCCACCTTCCACGTGTCAAAGGTGAAGCTGGCAGTCACCGACCCCCTTTGCCCTCCTCCTGCGGCGCAACCCGCACTCCGGATGAGTGGTGGCCATCCGGCCTGGTCCATCTCCTCCATCCTAGACTCCCGGCGCCGGGGTCGTGGGTTGCAGTACTTGGTGGACTGGGAGGGCTATGGGCCCGAGCATCGACAGTGGGTGCCCCCGTCGTTTGTGTTGGACCCATCGCTCATCGCTGACTTCCACCGAGCGCACCCAGAGAAGCCATCGCCAGGAGGCGCTGCTAGAGGGGGGAGTACTGTCACGCCGCGCCGCTCATCAGCGGCGCCACCTGCTCACACACCTGTTAATCATCAGCGGCGAGGAATATAAGCCGCCTCGCCCTGCGCTTCGGCCTGAAGCCGTCAGACTTCATTCCCGTCTACACGACGCAAACTCTCTCTTCAGCACGACGCTGTCCGGTAAGGATCACGTACCTTATCCTCTCCAGTCTGCTCCCCTGTGCACAGGTGGATTCCTCGGCGGCGGACAACTCCGTCCCTCGTCCCTCCTCGCTGCTGCACCGAGTCCTGCAGGTGGCTGTCTCCCGGGGTCCCGTCCTTGTTGTGCCAGTCATCTGTCCCAAGCAAGTAAGCTTCTCCCTCGCCTATTCTCCTCCTGTGTTGGTGTGTGCCCATCACCCTGTGTCTCTGTTCTCTCCCATAGGGTTGCCGGCTGTATAGTCTCCTGCCTCTGTGCCCGAAGCAGACGCCGCCACCAACACATTTACATTCCGCAGACACACACCCATACACCCCTGTTGTTAATAAACAGTTTGAACTACTCTGAGCCTGTGTGTGTGCGTCTCCTGAGCCGAACGTTATGTCAGTTTTTACTTGTTTTAAACGGTTTAATCTTTGTCGGCAGATGTTTTTTTTCTCTTTTGCTTATTTTAAGTAAAATTATCTGTCAACAGAGCAAGAAAATTTGACATCAGATTGCTTCAAACAAGTTAAAACTATCTGAAAGCATGTAAAATTTTCTTACACATAAACTGCGCAGCAAGAATAAATGTCTTGTCAGACAAAAAACAAGCATAAACAGCCTTAATTTATTTCATTTTACCTATATTTGACTTTTTTCAGTGCAGTTGTTTTTGAACTCATAGGTGCATTATCTCTCTAAAAGAAACAAAAATGAGGCCATCATGGCTCAGGAGGTAGAGTAGGTCGCCCAATAACTGGAGGGCTGGTGGTTCTAATCCCATTCCCCCCACCTTGCTGTTGTGTCCTTGTGCAAGACACTTTACCCACCTTGCCTCCAGTGTGTTCATGACACAGATGTATGAATGTGAATAAATGTTTGGTGGTGGTCAGAGAGGCCATTGGCATGGATTGGCACCCATGTTTTCATCAGTCTGCCCCAGGGCAGCTGTGGCTACAGAGGTAGGTTACCACTATCATCGTCTGTGGAGTGAATGAATAATGGACTCATTGTAAAGTGTCTTTAGGTATCATGAAAAGTGCTATATAAATGCAATCCATTATTAAAAACATGGCTATTACACATTATTAAACTGGGATTCTGTTGGGGGGGGGCTACAAAACCTCTCAGCCCCAGGGCCTAACGGCAAGTTAAGGTAGCCCTGGTCAGGCCTACTATCTGTGCCCTGAGATGGAACCAAACATGGTGAAGTAGCATTTAGTTTTTATGCCCCTCACATATGGAACAAACTCCCAGAAAGCATCAGGGTTGCTGAAACTCTCAGCTTGTTTAAATCGAGGTTAAAAACTCTATTTGCTGTGGCCTTTCAATAGCCTACAATGTACTGCAACTTTTATTTCAGTCATATTCTATTTTAGATTGCTTTTGTTTCTCTTTAATTTACCTTTTAGTTTGCTTTTAAATTCTTATGTATTCCATTTGCAACTTGCTGTAATGCTTTATGTAAAGCACTTTGAATTGTCTTGGACATGAAATGTGCTATACAAATAAACTTTTTTCACATTGTCATTATGGGGTATTGTGTGTAGAATTTTGAAGAAAAAATGAATTGAATCCCTTTTGAAATAAGGCTGTAACATAAAAAAAGTGAAGCGCTGTGAGTACTCTACGGATGCACTGTATATCAGAGGGAGACCAGCACATCAGAGCTGTGATAGCTGAGTGGTTAAGGCATTGGATTAGAAATTCAATAGGATTTCCCTGTGCATCTTCAAATCTTGCTCACAGTGTCACTTTATTCTTTAGGCATCAAATGTCTTGTTGCAACAAAGTAATTGTCACTGAAAAGATGAAGTTCAAAATCTAATCCTTATATCAAGAAAACCAAAGATTTCATCATTTAGTGCTCAATTAATGCAAAAAGGAGAACAGCTGCAAAAAAGACTACCTAGAGGTGACAACTTATGAGTTCACTATTTGTAAAATTATAATGTCCCAAACAGTAAAGTAGGAAAGTTTACAGAAATAAAACAGTTTACATGAAAGGGAGACAAATTAATACACTGACATGCAATAATGTTGACTCTCAGTGGTAGATCAAAAACATACATCTGCAGATGTAAATGCAGTTTTATGAATGAAAGTGAACCTCTAACCATGTGACTATGATCCTTGACACAGGAGCATTATACCAAATTAGCCACACCTGTGGATGCACACCTTATATATACCCCTTGCATCTATCCATTCTTCCTCTTTCTAATGACTGGGTGGTGCCTACCTCCACCGACAAAGGACATTGAATGGTTAGAGGCTCACTTAAGATAAGATAAGATAAGATAAGCCTTTATTAGTCCCACAATGGGGAAATTCCAGGATTGCAACAGCACAGGGATAGCAACACTCAGAGCAATAATTAAGAAGATACGAAAAATATAAATAAGAGCAGTGGATATACATACGTACACATAAATATATAAATATACACTACCGTTCAAAAGTTTGGGGTCACCCAGACAATTATTTTGTGTTTTCCAGGAAAAGTCACACTTATTTATCACCATGAGTTGTAAAATGAATAGAAAATATAGTCAAGACATTGACAAGGTTCGAAATAATGATTTGTATTTGAAATAATAATTTTTTCCTTCAAACTTTGCTTTCGTCAAAGAATCCTCCATTTGCAGCAAGTACAGCATTGCAGACCTAACATGATTGCACAAGGGTTTTCTAATCATCCATTAGTCTTCTGACGCAATGAGCAAACACATTGTACCATTAGAACACTGGAGTGATAGTTGCTGGAAATGGGCCTCTATACACCTATGTAGATATTGCACCAAAAACCAGACATTTGTAGCTAGAATAGTCATTTACCACATTAGCAATGTATAGAGTGTATTTCTGATTAGTTTAAAGTTATCTTCATTGAAAAAAGTGCTTTTCTTTCAAAAATAAGGAAATTTCTAAGTGACCCTAAACTTTTGAACGGTAGTGTATATACAAAGTGCGGAGCATTGTAGCAAGATGGAATAAACAGCATCACCGTCTACTTAGTTATCCTACATAGTATGAATATGTACCCATACATATTGTCACCCTCTGTAGCGACTGATATTGTCCTAGTTGTATACTGGAGGGGACCAACGCATCACAGGGACTCCACTTCCAGTAATAGAGGACGTCTACAGGAAAAGATGTCTGCGCCAGGCACGCAGCATTCTTAGGGACTCCAACCATCCTGCTCATGGACTGTTCCAGCTTCTCCCCTCCAGAAGGCGTTTCAGAAGCCTTCGGACTAGAACCAGCAGGTTTAGGAACAGTTTCTTTCCAACAGCTGTCACGTTATTGAACTTAGTTCCCCGCTGACTCTCTTACCATCATCTCTTACCATCCTCACCTGTACATAACTGCCCATCTAACTTATTGTACATTATTTGCACATAACAGTACTCTTAACTTTCTGCACTGCTGCATATATTTGCATATATTTGCTTAAATTGCACATACTGTTAATTACCGTATATACTGCACTGCTGTCCTTTGCACTTCTGATTGGATGCTAAACTGTGTTTCGTTACCTTGTATTCATACATGTGTAATGACAATAAAGTTGAATCTAATCTAATCTAATCTAATTTGTGTAAGTCTGTTGCGTCTTTTGCATTCAATACTATTAGGTTGTCACGTTTTTTTTGTTATCTCTGTGAGCAGCCCTGCTTAGGTTATACAGTCTGACAGCCGTAGGTAGGAAGGACCTGCGAAACCTCTCGGTTGCGCACCTAGGATGATGTAGTCTACTGCTAAATGAGCTCCTCAGTGCGTTCAATATGCCCTGCATAGGGTGGGACTTGGACTCCAGCAGAGATGACAGTTTAGCCACCATCCTTCTCTCTCCTATCTCCTCCACTGGGTCAAGACGTTGCTGAGCTACTAGAGGACTGACCCCTTCACTGTAGCTTTTGCTACTTACAGTGGCTGTGTAGCCTAAGGTCAGAGAAACGGACATAGGCACCGCCCTATACACCGTATGGTGTCCCATATGCTGTGAGGAGGAATTAACTAGCTAACTAAGTGAAGCGGAGGTCTCTGTCCGGTTTTGGACAAAGGTCAAAGGTCATTCATAAAACCACGTTTACATTTGTAAACGTACATTTTATTTCATTTCAGTGAACCTGTAACCACATGGCAACCGTATACCAAATGTGTCCTGAGGAGAATGGAGGTGGCGTCACCCACAGGCCGAAGGGGCACAATGCCCCAATCATGCCATTAAGCTCAAACACAATCCGATGAGTTTGGCTTCTTTACTGAGTGCACACAAGTTAAACCGGTTCCTACAGGTAACCGGAGCTGAAACAAAAACCTTTCGAGCAAAAGGCAGACATGCCGGCTTACATGAGGGAAAACTAAGATGCAACTTAAGAACCTGCTGCGACCCCCAGAACAGATGAGGGGACAACTGATGACGCCAGGTTGAGCCTATAGAAACAGGAACACGTTGAGGAAGAAGCCCAGCCAGCAGCTGCGCATACATTTTTCAGGGGTGCACCCCTAAACAATGCCCACGCAGTGGCCAATCCCCATGTAAAGCAAGTCACCAGCCCAACTGATGGTTCCGCTCCAACCTGCACATATGCGAAGGCAATCAGGTCGACTATCCAGTGGGACAGGCGCTGCTTAGAGGCAGGTCTTGTGGACTCTCCGTAGAACACAAAAAGCTTGCCTGAAGAGCGGACAGACCTTATACAGTCAACATAACTTAAAAGGCACTACCTGCACAATGAAGGAGCCTCTCAGCCTCTGAAGAAGTGTGTGGGGGAGGGTAGAAGACTTGAAGAACGAGTGGGTAGGGAAAAACAACCCTACTAGTAACACTTTGGGTTGAAAAGCTGGGTTGGGCCACAGGTGGGCCACCCGATCACTATCAAATCTACAGCATGCTAGGTCCACAGTGACTGCATTCAATTCACTGACCCTTTTGGCCATGGCAATTGCCAAGAGAAAGCAGACTTCTCAGAGATCAGATGAACGTCAGCAATGGAGAGTGACTTAAAAGGGGCAAGCATAGAGCTCTGAGAACTGCCTGGAGATCCCAAGTGGGCAGCAAGGACACCAGGATATGTAGCTCCGTCTCACGCCCCTCAAACATTGCTTACCCAAGGAATGTGCACCAGGTGAAAAGCCATCACATTTCTCATGGGCAGTTGACACTGCTACCAGGTAGCCCCTGATAGTTGACTCCCCCAACCCCAGCGAAGAGGTACAGGAAGAAAAAAAAAACAAGATGACAGAGATGTGACATGTCAAGGGATTCTCACCTTGAGCCCAACACCAGTTCAAAACACTCTCCACTTCACACTGCATTGCAGCTGGGTAAATGGACCCATGAAGCCTGCACGGCATCTATAACCTCCTTCTGTAAGCCAAGTTTTTTCTCGGGCGAACGACGTGATTATCACGGGGCTCCACATCAAACCCTGATCATACGCGAGAGCAGTTGCCGCAGACAGCAGTGGAAGTGAGCTGGAAGAGGAATCCGCTGAGCAACAAGTGATGGCCTTCATGCAGTCGAAAGGAATTCAGCTGGACTGCAACAACATAGAGTCCTGCCACCCTTTGCCCAGGAAAAACGGCGACAAACCGGCTGTGATCATAAGGTTTGTGAACAAAAAACACAAGTCTGCGCTACTGAAACAAGGTAGGAAGCTAAAAGGAACAAACATTTACATAAACGAACACCTCACGAAAGAAAACGCAGAAATAGCCAGGAAAGAAAGATACATGAAAAAGCAGAAAAAGATTCAAAACACCTGGACAACAAACTGTAAAATATACATCAAATTAAACGGATCGCCTGAAGAAGCCAAGGTCATTAACATCCGTAATATTATGGAACTGGACAAATATCAATGAATATTATGAACTGGAGTCACAGCAAGAATTCAGACAATTGTAGGACACTGAAGGATTTTACTCATCTGCAACAAAACATTCAACAACATGAATCAAAAAATCAACAAACAGGAACAACAGGAACTGAAAGTTTTTAAATACACAGATCACAACCCACAGGACATAGAATATGACATAGACCCTGATAATAATTTTTTTTTAACTCAATCAATAATGACTGTAATTATTACACAGATGAACAGTTTAACACAATGATCACATCTGATTTCAATATTTCTATGATCCACTACAACAGCAGGAGTCTCTATGCAAACTTTAATAACATTAAAGATTATTTACATCAGTTTAAAGAGCCATTCAATATTGTGGCAATATCAGAGACGTGGCTCAGTGAAGAGAAAGGAATGGATTTTACCATGGATGGCTATGAATTAAATTATATAAATAGAAAAGTGAAAAAAGGAGGAGGAGTTGCAATTTATGTTGACAAGAGCTTGAAATACAAGGTTGTTGAAAATCTGACAGTAACTGTGGATGATTTATTTGAATGTATTACAATAGAAATCTGTCTGGACAATGTGAAGAATGTAGTAGTGAGCTGTGTATATAGAACACATGGATCAAACATTGACTTATTTAAGGACTGGATGGAAAAAATGTACGCAAAACTAACTCATAAAGTTATGTTCATCTGTGGGGATTTCAATATAGATCTGATGAACTCAAAACAACATAGTTTGACAGAAGAATTTATCAACACAATGTACAGCATGGGCTTACATCCAACAATTACCAGAGCGAGCAGAATCACGTTACACAGTGCCACACTAATAGATAACATATTCACAAACATTATGGAAAATAACATCAGGAGTGGGCTTTTATTGAATGATATCAGTGACCGCCTGCCGATTTTTGTTGTCTATCAATGTGATTATAGGAAGAAAAAGTATACCAAAAATATTAAATATAAAAGAATAAGAACCGAAGAATCAATGTATTTACTGAAAAGGGAATTATTAATACAAGATTGGAAGATAGTTTATGATGAAAATGACATAAATAGAGCAAAAGATAAATTTTTACAAATACTTCAATCATTGTACAATGAATACTGTCCTATAAAACAATATAGTGACAGACAACAACAAAAAAAAAAATATTCCTTGGGTCACCAAGGGGTTAATAAATGCATGTAAAAAGAAGAATACATTATATAAACAATTCATTAAATGCAGAATGGTGGAAGCTGAGATCAAATATAAAAGATATAAAAATAAGCTTACTACTATAATGAGGACCTGTAAGAAAGAATATTACGACAGAATACTAGAGGATAACAAAAATAACATAAGAGGAATATGGCAAGTACTCAATGGGATTATTAGTAATCGTCCTAAGAATGCAAATTATCCAGAATATTTTATCGAAAATGGCAGTTTGATAAATAATATGGAAGATGTAGTCAGTGGATTCAATAAATTTTTTATAAACGTTGGTCCTGAATTAGCAAAATCAATTGTGACACCAGAAACAAACCACAGTGGTTCTGTGAATGAAATAGAAGATAGAAATCCAAACACAATCTTTTTGGGTGCAGTTACTGAAAAGGAAATTATCGAGACTGTGAGTAAATTTAAGAACAAAAAATCAACGGACTGGAATGAAATTGATATGACAATAGTGAAAAAAGTAATTGAGGGAATTGTTAAGCCACTCACCCACATCTGTAACCTGTCATTTCAAACTGGTACATTTCCAGACAAAATGAAAATAGCAAAAGTAATACCTCTATACAAAACAGGAGACAGTCATCGCTTCACAAATTACAGGCCAGTCTCTTTACTCTCTTAATTCTCCAAAATACTTGAAAAAATCTTCACTAAGAGACTGGATGATTTCACTGAAAAACACAGCCTCCTTACAGATAGTCAGTATGGTTTTAGAACAGATAAATCTACATCTTTGGCACTGATCGAACTTATAGAAGAAATTACTAGTTGTATAGATAAAAAAAAGGTTGCTGTAGGAGTATTTATAGATTTAAAGAAAGCTTTTGACACCATTGACCACAGAATACTACTAAGGAAACTGGAAAGGTATGGGATAAGAGGGGTAGGACTGAATTGGGTGGAAAGTTATTTAAGTAACAGACAACAATTTGTACAAATTGGAGAGCACAAATCACCCTTCATGGACATCACTTGTGGTGTGCCCCAGGGGTCAGTTTTGGGACCCAAACTCTTTATTTTGTATATAAATGACATATGCCAAGTATCAAAAATTCTGAAATTTATTTTGTTTGCGGATGACACAAATATCCTTTGCACTGGTGAGAATTTGCAGCAGGTTTTAGAGGTGGTCACAACTGAAATGGAAAAATTAACGCAGTGGTTCAACAAAAATAAATTATCTCTAAATCTAAAAAACCCCAAAGATTATGGTGTTTGGAAATTATAAAATAAATCATGAAATAATGGTAACGATAGATGATACCAGAATAGAAGCAGTACAGGAAAATAAGTTCCTGGGGGTGACGCTAGACAATAAAATCTGCTGGAAACCTCACATCAGTCACATCCGGGCCAAATTAGCAAAATGTATAGGCATACTGGGGAAGACAAGACACATCTTGGACTATAAATCATTGGTCTTATTGTACAATTCACTGTTTTTACCTTATCTTAACTACTGTGTAGAAGTCTGGGGAAACACCTACAAGACCAACCTACAGTCAATATGCACATTACAAAAAAGAGCTATAAGGATAATAAACAATGCAGGATATAGAGACCATACCAATTCGTTGTTTTTAAAGTCACATGTCATAAAGTTCATCGATTTAGTTAAATTTAAGACAGCACAAGTAATGTACAGGGCAATTAATAATCAACTCCCAACTAATATACAAATAATATTTAAAAAAAGAGACAATGATCATAATTTGAGAGGAGACTTAAACTTTACAAAACCCAAGATACGTACAACCAAGAAAAGTATGTACATATCTGTCTGTGGGGTGGATTTGTGGAACAGTCTGGAGCCGGAACTGAAACTATGTACAAACAGAAATCAATTCAAAAAGAGGTATAAGCACCATTTGCTTAAAGGATATATGTTAGAAGGGTAGTATTTATATGTACGATTCATTATGTTCACTCTGGGACATTATGGGATACTATGGAATGGTGGGTGGGACAGCACTGTGTATATCTGTGTTGTTTGAGGCTGGTTTGGATGTATGGACTTCATTGTATGTTAGAATGGATGGGTGTTAATGTTGATTTGTAAAAAATACAGTAAATTGTTTACTTGGGGTCTTAAAGGTGGTAATTTGTATAAAATTCACATGGGTGTATCTATTGAAAAGAGGAGATGGAATTAATAAGTGTTCACTTCTTCCTTCTCCCTTTCGAACAGTGTATACTGTTACTTTATTGCATTTGCCATTTGCTTGTTTTTGTTATAATTTTGTGTTCGAAATTATCTATCTATCTATCTATCTATCTATCTATCTATCTATCTATCTATCTATCTATCTATCTATCTATCTATCTATCTATCTATCTATCTATCTATCTATCTATCTATCTATCTATCTATCTATCTATCTATCTATCAAGTTTACACAATCATTCCAGTTCAAGGGCCATATATGAAGCATCAGGAGCTTGGCATTCATATGACAAATCCTGCCCTGTGCCTGTGAGAGCACATTCCATCTGATTGGGAGAAGCCAAGGATGGCCCCCCGACTTCTTGTGGATCTTCACCATCGATGGTCTTTGTGGCCAGTTTGGGGCCATCAAAATCACTTGAACAGACAGTAGCCTCGCCTTCGTGAGGAAAGCTGGCAGAAGAGGAAGAAGAGGAAATGCAACAGTTTCACTGGAGGCCAGGCAACACCTAGAGCATCTGCACCTAGTGGACCTGGCAGTCTGTGCATTGAGGCACGGAGAGCACAGTGGGAGTTCTCTGCCGTCACAAACAGGTCTGCTTCCGCCTGGCCAACCAAAGCCAGATCTGCTCGACTATCTCTGGATGCAGTTGCCTCCATCCTGAGATGATGATATGCCAAGACTGCTGAGCCGGATCCCAGTGTACCTGAACAAACCTGCCCTCCCAGACTGCACCCCAGCCTGTTAGGGAGGCGTCAGTTATAATGGTCACCCTGCAGCCCTCTTGGCCCAGGGGAACACCATCTTGGACTGCTGAGGTGTGTCTCCACCACCTGAGAACCATGAGGCCCTCTTTGGAAAGAACTAGCCTCCTCCTTTAGTCTCTGGGCAAAACCACCTTCTGAAGTGCGAACCACCGCTGAAGGGGACGAGTACGTAAAAGACCCAGTGGCACCACCTGGGCAACCACAGCAAAGAGAGTCAAGATCCTCTGGCACTGCTGCACTGACACAGTCCTCTGAGCTGCAGCTCTTGATGCATTCCCTGATAGTATGTGTCACAACTCACTCTCGCCTGTCTCCCGTCTCAGCTGTGCGCTCACCTGCGCCTCATCAAGCTCGGGCTATAAAGACCGCTTCACCCTGAGCCTCGGTCTGGAGCCATCTGCTCATCCATGCTGTTCTCTCCAGAGCTCGCCTATTCATCTACGGCCTGCACTCTTCTGATACCAATCACCCTGGCACGTAAGATAATACCACTCACCTTCTCTCCAGTCTCTCCCCTGTGCACAGGTGGATCCTCTGGCGGCGGACATCGCTCCCTCATCCCAGCCATCACTCTCCTCACCACGCCGAGCGCACAGCTGGACGCTGTCTTCCAGGCAGAGGGCCTGCAACGTCATCCAACGCCAGCCACCTCTCCCACCTGCAAGTAAGCACCAGCATTAAGATTCACTCTCCCGTGTGTTGCCTGCTGCTAACCTCTGTGTGTGCTTGCCCTTAGGGTTGCCTGGCTGTACGGCGCTCCTCTCTGCCCTCGGTGCACCCCGTTCTCCAGCACTACATCACACCTCGCCCTCACGCACTCATACACTATTCGTCGGCCTCCGTCGGTCTATGATGACCATGGAAGAGAATCCTAAACGTCTACTCTGCTGGAACAGCACCACCTGTGGCTGAACAGGCCGATGCGCACCAGTGTTCTACCTTCCAGCGTTGGGCATTGGTAGGATTCAAGCCTGGGCAGGAAGATATGGAGGACAAGATGTTACCCATGCAGCATGTCCCCCCTCTCCACGTCACTGATGAATCCAAAGGAACAGCAGGGCTGCTATAGTTTGGCACCAGCGCCATCGCAGGAGCTGCCAGAACGATGTTGAACACAACAGAGAACTGCCTTAGGGGCTCTGACTCCGGATTTTTCCTCAGGGTTGACTCCCGAAGCTTTTCCCGTGACCGGGTGTGCCGCAAGGCAGCGGAGGTTTGAAATCAGGGTTTACCTTCCCCTAG
Source organism: Pholidichthys leucotaenia (assembly GCA_020510985.1). Taxonomy (NCBI): domain Eukaryota; kingdom Metazoa; phylum Chordata; class Actinopteri; order Cichliformes; family Pholidichthyidae; genus Pholidichthys; species Pholidichthys leucotaenia. The sequence continues at coordinate 266,889,715 of CM035848.1, read as the reverse complement.
ATGGGCTACCTTCCCAGGTTGACGAGCCACCCGAAGCATCTTTTAAGCATCTTAAAACCCGAAGCATCTGGTTTTAAGGCGCCAGAGATCCGCCCTCGCCCCTTCTCCTATTAGTAAAAGCAGTTCCGCCGGGCTTAGAGACTAAACCACACGGGCAGGCTAGGAGTTGGACTTAGTTGTCAGAGACTTTTCGAGACGCACGCCGTAAGGAGCATTTTATGAGCACTGGGAGCTTAACCACAGTGCCGCTCCTGGCTATGACAACCTTGGAACCATACACACATACACTATTATTGTTCAATAAAATCACTGAAAACTTGCTTGAGCCTTGTGTGTGCGTGTTCCCTGGGTCTGGACTTATGTCAGTATGCCTTCTCTTTGGAGTCAGGGATGCCCTCATGGCAACTGAATCAAGGGTGAGCCCCAAGTACTCAACAACACTGGTTGGAACAAGACAACTTTTCTCCGCATTCAAATGCAACCCAAGTGCCGCCAAGTGAGCAATATATTCTCCATATGGCTCCTTGCTATGGCTTCCTATGGCACTCAAACCAGCCAATTGTCCAGATAATTGAAAACTCAAATGCCCTTCTGCAGCAATGGGGCGAGTGCAGCATCCATGCACTTGGTGAATGTCCAAGGTAACATGGACAGACTGAAAGGTAGGATGTTGTAAGTGAAGGTATGTCCTGAAGGAACCCTGAGGAACTTCCTGTGGGCCGGATTTATGGGAATATGGAAATCGGCATCACAAAGGTCAACCAATCATCTGGACCTATAACCTGAATAATGTTCTCAGCCTGATCACCGGACAAGGGAGCACCTTGAGATACCTATTCAACCGCCTCAAGTCCAAAACCGGACAGAGACCTCCGCTTCACTTAGTTAGCTAGTTAATTCCTCCTCACAGCATATGGGACACCATACGGTGTATAGGGCGGTGCCTATGTCCGTTTCTCTGACCTTAGGCTACACAGCCACTGTAAGTAACAAAAGCTACAGTGAAGGGGCCAGTCCTCTAGTAGCTCTGTGCATCATGCACCAGTTCACTTGGAGACAAGAAATAGGCAATGTAAAAAGCCTCGCCTCTCTTCTCCTGGAGACGGAGACCATATTACGTTCTTTCCCAGCAAGGCAGAGACCTTGCTGCCCAGAACCATGGAAAGAGTGTCCTCCTTACTTTTGCTTCCAAAACCCCTTGAAGCTGGGGAATGAGATCTGAATTGCAGGCGGTATCCACACTCCAGTGTATCGATCACTCATGGACATGAGGTGCACTGATGCCAACTCATGAGGTGCGCTGCGGAGAAGGTTGACATCAGGGGAGGCGTACTGTCAGAGATGCTGGTGGGGCTTGGCAGGACATGGCCTACATGCTCCCGAGAGGGCGGATGTGAGTGCTGCTGAACCTGCACCCGCTGCTGAGAGGCCCTCTGCATCGGGTGACCCGGGCTCTGAAAGGAACCGGGCTATGTGAAATGAAGCCATTGTGGGTTCTCCCAGCCCTCAAGAGGTCTCTGGACACTCAACCTGGATGGTCCTGGCTGAAAGACTGCATGTGCAGCCTCACCTTCTGCACCTCGTCCAACACCACCTCTGCTGCAGGCCCAATGACCTCACCAGGTGCTACCTCAACCTCCAAAACAGCAGCCTTGTCCATATCTGCCAATCCAGACTGGCTCAACCACACATGTCACCGGGCCATGGTCAGCTGGGCCAGGGAGTTCCAAGTGCTGTAGCCTGTGAGCTAGCTCCTTGTGTGCATCACCTCTACCAACTCTGCTAGAAGGTCAGTTCCACTTTTAATTCTAGGTCCCTTATCAGACATTCTAAATACACCAACAGAAGTGTATTAATGTTTGCCAGCCTAGAGGCCATAGTCACAGACTGGTAGGCGCTAGCCACTCACCCATCAGTGGAATGACACTTGCCATTAGGGTGGCTCAGAGACTTGCTGCCTGTGTGGGGGGCTCCAGCCAGCAGTGCAGAGGGAGAGCTACCTTCAACGCACCATCCAAGCCCTGCTCTGCAGCACCACTCAAAATACTGAGTTTAGAACAAGGGGCAGCAGCTTTCTTAGATGCACCCACTACCTCTGCAGATGTTCCACACAGTCAGGATAACCTGACAAGGGAACCCACCTCTGGGTTGCAGAACCTCTGTCCAAAGTCAAAGCCCTAGACGGAGGCGATGGGGGAGGAAGCCCAGCAGCTGATGCTGCCCCAGAGAGCTGTGTCATGACAGCTATATCATAGGGATGAGAAGGTCTTCTCGACTGGAGAGTCACCGTCGACTTCATCATCATCCTCAGAAAGACATCCACTCTCCCAAGAGCGCCACAGCCAAAGCTGATTGTCTTACCCAAGTTATCAGAGGCCATGAAAGACACTGCATCAGGATGCGGTCTCAGGGCACATACAGGAGCCTGGTGTGGCATACCCAAAAGGGATGGTAATTTGCAGTCATATGTTCAATGGTCTTACGCTCTTTCTCCAGTTGGCTCTGCATGAAATCCACCCGCTGGATTTCCCGGCTGTCTTCCTTCAACACACTTCTGCTTCCTGCTGGCCTTCCCAGTTCCAGATGAAGTACCTGAACCTGACGGGATGGAGCCCTGGGCTGGTGGCATACCAGTGTCCGGGCTATTTCCCCTTCTTTCACTCCCCAGAGAAGCCATTATTCCTCCAAGAGAACAATAGCAGAGAAAACAAGACTATTATTATTAACAGGCCAAAGGGCTGTTCCATGAGGTACAATTGCGCTAGTCAGATGACAACATACAGTAGCAATATCAGATTTCAGTTCCCACCTGTATGCAGTACCACTCCCCCACAAAAGGTGGCGAGAGTGCACCAAGCACAGGAGCGCTCAATACCCAGACAAAGAAGTCTCCCCCTTTTTTTTTTCAAAGACTGTCAGTCGAGAAAAAGAAAACAATATAGAATTAACAGTAAATTGTACTGTGCTGTTAAACTGTTAAGCAATTCCTGCTTGACGAAGGCAATATATATCACATATCCCAAGCAGATAAAGCATATTGCATGCTGTTAATCTTAACAGCATGCAATATGCTTTATTTAAATAGTTCTTCTGCCTGAAGAGAAGGCACAAAATGCATCACAAATCTTAAGAAGGTAAGGGTAGTACATACCTCATGCTGCGAAACTGTCAACAGTTCGGGTGAAAAGAAGAAGACAAGTGTATATTACATACCTCTAAGCAGGCACAAACAGTGCCCATCACGGTGCACAGCCGCTGCAAACCTTCTCTCATTCAGCAGAAAACACAACAATTTTATGACACAGAGATGGGGTACCCAGGGAAAGGAAGCCCAAACAGTGCAAAAAACACAATGTTAAACAGACTGATATAAGCCCTTACCGACAAGGACAGGAAGAGGAAGAATGGGTACATATAAAGTGTACATACACAGATGTGGTTAATTTGGAATAATGCTACTGTTCTGAATAATGCTACTGTTCTGAGGATCATAGTCATGTGGTTACAAGTTCACTGAACTGAAATAAAACCCAAGTTCCATCATTGTCTACTAAAATATCAACTTCCTGTTTATCTGCCAGGCTAGTAAGCAGAACAAAAGTTGAAAATGTTCAACTTTTGATGCCACATTCAACCCAGAAACAGGGTTTGCAGCTTCCCTCACCAGTGTTGTACATTGGGGTATGACTACAAGATAGTTTAATTTAGTTGAAGGTTTTTAAAGTCCAGACCTGTGATGGCTGAGTGCTTAAAGTGTCGGGCTGGAACTCCAATGGAAATTTCCTAACCACAGTGTTTAACTTTTGTCAAATTGTAGTCTGCAGTTTGGAAACCAGAAAATGAATGAAGGCAGAGTCAAGAACTTGGAGTCAAAAAAGGAAGGATGCTGTGCAGAGTTCAGGTAGGAGTTCAGACAGACTTTGAGAGGCACCTGATTATTTAAAAGTACAGAAGAATTCAAGTGGTGAGGAAATCTCTTTAGATGGTATTTGGTGTATCTTCTGTAGAAAGGAGAAAAGTTAACATGATAAACAGTAATGCTAAAATACTAATGAGAGAAACTAGTCTGATAAAATAAAGAGTTATTAAGGTTAAGGCATTGGACTTGAAATCCAATAAGGGTTCCCTGTATAGTTTCAAATCCTGCTCACAGCATTTACATAAATGTTGTGTTGTCAGATGATAGCCTGTTGGGAGAAATTGAAATGGATGAAGATGTGGTGACCTGCTCTGCGTGCCTGCTGCCCTAATTGCCTCCACAGCTGTGCGCACACCTGTTCATCTCATTAGACAGCCTTCTTAAGCCGTGCTGCCCTGTGGTGTGTGCATGGAGATGTCAACGCTCCTCTGGTCTGGAAGGACCTCCTCGACTACTCTGTCATCCTGCTCCGGAGAATCCTTTTCTTCGCCAATCCTGCTCCGTCAGGTCTTCTGAGGGCCAAAGCTCTCCAATGACAAGTAAGCCTTTGGGATTCAATCCCTTCCACCCTTCACCTTTTCTCCCCTGTGCACAGGTGAAAGCCTCCTGGCGGTGGACCTCCTCCTCCTCCTGGCTGCGGACCTGTGCTTCTTCCCGCACATTGCATTGCACCGTGTACTCACCTGCTAATCCTCACCTTGCTCCTCGGCGACAACACGGAACAGACTTCAGCTGGTTTGGAGTCTCTGGGAGATCTTCAGGGCCTCAGCCTTTCCTCCATTCAGTAAGACAGTACATTCACCAGCTTATTCACCCTGGTCTCAGTAAACTCATCCGCCTGTCTGTCCTCTCTCTTAGGGTTGCCAGTTCTTCTGTGCTGTGCTCGCCCAGCTGCCCACTTCAGCACACACGCACTCATTCACATTCACTCTCACTGCAAATAAAAGATACTGTAATTGTATTTATTCCGAGTCTGAGTCGTCTTCTGGGTTTTACCAAACATGTCAGTATGTCTCCGTCAGACTAACCCAGCAGACAGTGCTCTCACACAAAGACTTAACACCATCGAGGCTCGGGTAGATCAGTTATCTCACCAGCAGCAGGTCATACTTATACAACTCAGGCTGATTAACACTCGCCTGGATCAACTCACACCTACACAGCCCTTTCCACCTGCTCCCGGGGGAGTGGCCGGGCTAGCTAGTCCCACCCCTCCTCACTCCTAATAGTCCCGGCTGACGCCAGTCCCCACCCCTACGCGATTCAGTGGTAAGCTAGGGGAGGTACGGGATTTCTTGCTTCAGTGTGGTATTGTGTTTCAGCATGTGCCGGGGATTTCCCCACCAATCATAGCCACATTGGGTATGTGGTCAATCTCTTGGAGGGACGGGCCTTAGCCTGGGCTTACGCTGTAATGGCTCGGCCCGATTATGCTAGTTTGACCATCGATCAGTTTGTGAGCGAGTTTAATGAGGTTTTTGACCACTCTTACCAAGATAGTGTCCTCACCACTCAGCTACTTAATCTCAAGCAGGGCAGTAAATCTGTGGCTGATTATTCTGTAGATTTCCGGGTGGTGGCTGCGGAGGTAGGGTGGGAAGATTCTTCTCTCTGCAGTATTTTCACTCGCAGCCTTAGCCCTAGCCTGCGGGATGAATTGGCCTGCATAGAGAGGCCTAGCAAACTGAACGAGCTAATCTCCCTTGCCATTACCATTGATAACCGGCTGAGGGAGCGAGGGAGTGAGCCAGCGAGCGTCGACCTCCGGGTTGTACGGGCTTGCAGTCTTGCCGCTCCCTGCAGCCCCCCTGTTAGCCCTTCCCTCCCCTGACCCCATAGAGACTGAGGAGCCCATGGTGATGGGCCAATCTAAGCTGCCTCCGGCTGAAAAGCAATGCCACCGGGAACTTGGATTGTGTTTGTATTGTGCTAGTGAGGAGCACGAGCTGGCTTCTTGCCCCATTCAGCCAAAAGAGGGGGTTGGGTACGTGCGTCACAGTAGGGGGACTCACGGACTCACCTCGGGAAAATTTCCTCACAAAATTTCTGCTCCCCATTCCTTTTTTTTCCATAATCATAACGAAATATCCACCCATGCACTCATTGATTCTGGGGCCAAGCAGAGCTTCATTTCGGAGAATCTGGCAACCTGGCTGGGGCTCCCGTGCCATCAGCTGAAGACCCCACTGAAATTAATTGCTCTGTTGAAGGCTCCACTGGCTATCATCACGAAGCAATCTGCCCCGGTCTCTGTGTTGGTATCGGGCAATCACCGGGAGCAGATTAGATTCTTTGTGCTTCCTGTTTCAGCCTCCCTGGTGATTCTGGGCTACCCTTTGCTCCAACTATACAATCCTGTTATTGATTGGCGATCAGGAAGCATTGTGTCCTGGAGCTCTTTCTGCTTGAGCGCCTGTCTGCAGTCTGCTGCTTGCTTTCCCTCCGTTCCCCTCTGTTCTCCTGATGCATCTCCACCTGACCTTTTATTGGTACCCCCCAAATACAATGATCTGGGCGTCGTGTTCAGCAAGGCTCAAGCACTATCACTCCCCCCCCCCCACCGCCCCTATGATTGTGCCATTAACCTCCTTCCTTGGGCTCCTTTGCCATCCAGCTGGCTTTATAGCCTCTCTGTCCCAGAGCGGGAGGCAATGGATAAATACATTAAGGAATCCCTAAGCTCAGGTATTATCAGGCCTTCATCCTCAGCAGTGGGGGTGGGATTTTTCTTTGTGGGGAAGGACGGTTTGCTGAGGCAGTGCATTGATTTTAGGGAGCTGAACAACATCACAGTCAAGGACAAGTACACTCTCCCCCTCATTAACACCGCTTTTGATTCCCTCCAGGGGGCCTCGTGGCTCACTAAACTGGATCTTCGCAACGCCTATCACCTAGTGAGGATCAAGGAGGGGGATGAGTGGAAGACGGGGTTCCGCACTCCTAGTGGCCACTTTGAATACTTGGGTGATGCCCTTTGGTTTGATTAATGCTCACGCTGTATTTCAATGGCTGATCAATGACGTGTTGAGAGATTTTTTGGACTCTTTTGTGTTTGTTTATTGGACAACATCCTTATTTTTTCCCAGTTCCTGGATGAGCATCGGGTACACTTCAGGTGGGTCCTTCAGTGTTTATTGGAGAACAAACTGTTTGTCAAGGCTGAGAAATGTAAGTTACACACTCCACGCACCACATTTCTGGGATTCGTCATCTCCCACAATCAGATCATAGACTAGGACAAAGTAAAGGCGGTGGTAGAGGGGCCCATTCCATCTTCCTGGGAGCAGCTGCATCAGTTTCTGGGCTTTGCCAATTTCTATCGCCGCTTCATTAAAGACCATAGCACCATTGCCCTACCCCTCACTCGCCTCACCTCCACCAAGGTGCCATTCCGGTGGGTGAAGGAGGTGGAGGCGGCTTTTCTGCAGTTAAAATCATTGTCCCACTCTCCTCCTATTCTGGCCCAGGTGGATCCCGCACTACAATGTCTGGTGGAGGTGGATGCCTCTGACTCGGGCATGGGAGCGGTGTTGTCTCAACGTTCTCCTGCTGACTACAAGATCCACCCCTGTTCTCCCACCATCCCCTGAAGAAAGGAATTACGACATCGGGAACAGAGAGCTGCTGGCGGTCAAGTTGGCCCTGGAGGAGTGGCATCACTGGCTGGAGGGGGCCTCCCAGCCTTTTGTCGTTTGGATGGACCATAAGAATCTGGAGTACCTCAGGATGGCCAGACAACTCAACTCTTAGCAAGCCTGCTGGTCCCTGTTTTTTGGCAGGTTTAACTTCACCATCACCTACCACTCGGGGTCCAAGAACATCAAGCCAGACGCCCTCTCCAGGCAATTCTGCTTGGATGCTGCAGAGGTGCCACCCTCTCTCGTGGTGTCTCCTTCATGTATCGTGGGCACCCTCTTGTGGTGCATCAAGCAGAGGGTCAGGAGAGCTCAGGAGACCGAGGCTGACCTGGGCGGGGGGCCAGCGGGAAGGATGTATGTGCCCTCTGCGGTCTGGGGGGAGGTCATTAATTGGACACACTCCTCCAAACTGCTGTGCCACCCTGGGATGGCATGTACTGTGGCCCAACTCCAGAGAACATTCTGGTGGCTGTTGCTATGGAGGGACGTCGGGGAGTACATCCAAGCCTGCCCCCAGTGTGCCACTTGCAAGACATCCTCCTCTCCATCAGTGGGCCTGTTTCATCCCCTCCACATCCCCAGCAGACCCTGGTCCCATGTGGCCTTTGATTTTGTGACACCCCCCCCCCCCCCCAGGCAACACCGTTGTTCTCACCATAGTGGACAGATTCTCCAAGGTGGCCCACTTCATCCCCCTACAGGGGCTTCCTACGGCCAAGGAGACAGCAGCCCTGCTCGCCCTACATGTGGTTCAGCTCCACGGCATCCCGGTGGACATCGTGTCGGACCATGGGCCCCAGTTCATCTCGCAGGTGTGGCGAGCCTTGTGCAAAGCTATCAGGGCCACGGTAAGTCTGTCCTTGGGGTACCACCCCCAGAGTAATGGTCAGTGTAAGCGCACCAACCAGGAGCTGGAGGCGGTACTGCGGTGCGTATTGCTTCCAACCCGGCATCCTGTAGCTTCCACCTGCCTTGGGTCGAATATGCACATAATACTATGGTCTCCTCTGCTACAGGTCTTTCTCCATTCGAGGCCTCCCTGGGGTACAACCCTCCACTGTTCCCGGAGGAGGAGAAAGACATCGCTGTGCCCTTAGTGCAGGCCCACATGAAGTGCTGTCACCGGCTGTGGAAGGCTACCCGGGCTGCGCTTCGGTGCACGGCAGACTGCAACTCAGACATCGCCACCACAGCAGGACACCAGCTCCATCCTACCGGGTTGGGCAGCAGGTATGGTTGTCCACAAAGAACATTAATCTTAGGACTGAGTCCAGGAAACTATCCCAGTGCTTTATTGGTCCTTTCTCCATCACCCACATTGTGAATCCTGTTGCTGTACGCCTGGCTCTCCCCCCCTCCCTCCGCATCTGTCCCACCTTCCACGTCTCTGAGGTTAAGCTATTTGTTTCCAGCCCTCTGTGCCCCCTCCCAAGTCACCACCTCCACCGGTGATGATTGATGGTGACCTTGCTTGGAAGGTCAACTCCCGTCACATCCGACGCAGGGGTTGTGGCCTTCAGTACCTGGTAGACTGGGAGGGTTACGGTCCAGAATGGAGATCCTGGGTGAATCCCTCCTTTGTGATGGATCCTCAGCTCATCAGGGACTTCCATCGGACGCACCCAGGTAGGTTGGATCGTCTGCCGAGAGGCGTCCCGGGGCGGGGGCGGGGGGTACTGTGGTGACCCACTTTGCGTACCTGCTGCCCTAATTGCCTCCACAGCTGCGCGCACACCTGTTCATCATATTAGACAGCCTTCTTAAGCCGTGCTGCCCTGTGGTCTGCACGGAGACGTCAACACTCCTCTGGTCTGGAAGGACCTCCTCGACTACTCTGTCATCCTGCTCCGGAGAATCCTCTTCTTCGCCAGTCCTGCTCAATCAAGTCTTCTGAGCGCCATAGCTCTCCAACGACAAGTAAGGCTTTGGGATTCCATCCCTTCCACCCTTCACCTTTTCTCCCCTGTGCACAGGTGGAAGCCTCCTGGTGGTGGACCTCCTCCTCCTGGCGGCGGACCTGTGCTTCTTCCTGCACATTGCATCGCACTGTGTACTCACCTGCTAATCCTCACCTTGCTCCTCGGCGACAACACGGACACGGAACGGACTTCAGCTGGTTTGGAGTCTCTGGGAGATCTTCAGCACCTCAGCCTTTCCTCCATTCCGTAAGACTGTACATTCACCAACTTATTCACCCTGGTCTCAGTAAACTCATCAGCCTGTCTGTCCTATCTCCTAGAGTTGCCATTTCATCCATGCTCTGATGGCCCAGCTGCCCACTTCAGCACACATGCACTCATTCACATTCACTCTCACTGCAAATAAAAGATAATTGTATTTATTCCGAGTCTGAGTCTGCTTCAGGGTTTTACCAAACATGTCAGAAGACAGAATCTGCAATTTGAAATTAACTAGTACATACCCGTGCATACCTGCCCATGCCCGTAGAAACCAAGTATAAGCAAGTATTTCTGCATGCCCAGTGCTGAAGGGTCTCCTCCTGTCTCAGACGGCTGTGTTGCTCAGTCATGCCTGCGGCGTACTGTTGGAACATGAGGTGTTTCATGTTCATGGCATCTTTTCTGACGTGCAGCAGGTTCAGGTTCAGGTTACTTTATTTGTACCTGTAGGTAGATTTGTTTTGCAGTCTGGTGACATCCATATTTACAAGCCACAAATTACATTCAACATATACACAAACACAGGCACACATAAAGCTGACTATAAACATGATAAAAATACTCAAGGCTCCATCAAACAGGGTATAAAAAGACAAAGAGATGAGGGAGAAACCAGAGGTAAGAGAGAAGGGTTATATTAAAGTTAAAAGTTAAAAACTAGTCAGAGGTTAAAAAACTCAAAGGTCTAAAACCCAATAAAATATTTAGAACCCAAGTGACTTCATAGAAAATAAGTAAATATAAAATGAAGTTAATAAATAGGTACCTAAATTATGTACAATATATTTTTATAGCTTGTTCAACTCTTTGACAGCAGCAGGGACAAAGCTGTTTTTGTAGCGCTGGGTTTTACTTTTTGGGACAGCAAACCTCCGTCTGGAGGGAAGAAGCTGAAAGTTGCAGTGCAAAGGGTGGGAGTCATCATTTAAAATGGAGGTAGCCATCCTCTGTACTTGTCTGGTGTACAGGAATGTCAGGCTCAGCTGTGACTCACCAAGCAACCGACTGGACCATATAATTACCTGATCCAAGGATTTCCTCTGTTTCAGTTTTATCTGACCAAACCATGACACTAAAGAAAAGGATAAAACAGATTCAATAAAAGCCCGATAAAACATTGTCATTATGGTTCGGTCAATTTGGAAGCGTGCAAGTTTCCTCAAACAATGAAAATTTTGCTGACCCTTTTTGCACACCCTTTCACAGTTCACTTCAAAGTTTAAATTACTATCAATAATCGTCCCAAGATATTTGTACGATTGTACACATTCGGTGGTCTGGCCTTTTAGTATGGTGACTTTGTGCATGGGAGTTTTCCTCCTAAAGTCAATAATCATATCTTTCATTTTTGTTGTATTCAGCTGCAGGTAGGAATCCTCACACCAGTGAACAAAATCATCAACTACTGGGCCGTGGCCGCTCTCACCATCCTGGAGGAGACTGACAATGACTGAGCCATCAGCATACTTTATAATGTGTCTGTTGTCATGTCTGCTCCGACACATGTTTGTGTACAGGATGAAGAGTAGTGGTGACAACACACACCCCTGAGGAGAGCCAGTAGAAGAGCACTTTAGGTCAGACAATGTACCATTGACCCTTACTCTCTGCGTCCTGTTGGTTAAGAAATCCAGAATCCAACCCACCAGATTATTGCTCAAATCAAATTGTTGCAGGAGCCTTTCAGCTAAAATATGAGGTTGGATTGTATTAAAGGCGGAAGAAAAGTCCACAAATAAAAGCCTGGCATGTGTCCCATTAAAATCCAGATGTTTAAAAAGCATGTTAAACATAGTGACAGTGGCATCCTCCACTCCTCTGTGAGGCCTATAGGCAAACTGCAGAGGATCCAATGCATGTTCAGTCTGCCTTAGGACCTCACATCTGACCAGTTTTTCAAAAATTTTCATTAAAATTGAGGTCAAAGCAACTGGTCTAAAGTCGTTTAACATTTTAGGACAGCTGGATTTTGGAACGGGAACAACCACGGCTTCTTTCCAGATCTTAGGCACACGTTGTGTCTGTAAGGACTTATTGAAAATGTAATGAAATATAGGACTCAGTTCATGTGCACAGGACTTTACCAAGCGCCCACATATATTATCAGGGCCCTGACTTTTGTTCACTTTTACAGCGCAGAACTCCCTTTTAACATCCTGCACCTCAATATTAAAGTGCTGATTGCCGTTGAGATTCTGTTTCAAATCTTGGATTTCTGTGCTGAAATCAAAGGAGTCAGAACGACCATAAAAACAATTAAGAGCATTAGCCAGCTCTGTGTCTGAATTAAAACCATCTAAAAACACACGATTACTGCGCTCTGTGCTCTGAAGGCCTGCAATAGTTTTCATACTGGCCCAGGCTGAACCAAGTTTCTTTGCTGCCATATTGCTTTCCAACTCTGATTTATAATTCTGTTTCGCTCTTAAAATTTCGGCCTTCAGCTCCTTTGTGGCAACCTGTAGCTCATAAACAGACCCCTGTTTAAAGGCAAGTGCTTTCCTCTTTAAGCAGGATTTAACTGATTTAGTAACCCATGGTTTGTTGTTGGGATATATTTTGACACGTTTACGTGGAACAATCTTATTTTGACAGTAAGCCATGTATGAGCATGTGAGTTCAGCCAGAGAGTCCAAATCATCCCCGCAGGCCAGTTTGAACATCTCCCAGTCTGTACAGTCTGGCTGCACGGTGGCGCAGTGGTTTAGCACTGTGGCAGCACAGTTTTACCCTCGGCCGGGGGACCGCGGGGATCATGAGATCGTGGGTTCGATCCCAGCCCCCGACCAACAGTGAGCTGTGTGGAGTTTGCATGTTCTCCCCGTGTTGCGCGGGTTTACTCCGGGATTTCTCCGGTTTCCTCCCGCACACCAAAAACATGTAGGTTTAGGGCGCTCGCGCACGCAGCGACCAGTAGCCGGTGGCTTGTCACCAGACTGCAAACCAAGTCTACCTACGGGTACAAATAAGTAACAAAAAAAAAAAAAAAAAAAAAAAAAAATTCCTGGAGGCTGTGCTCTGAATCTTCTGTCCACACATCAATGTCTCTCGTCTCCACCTTGCCTCTTCTGAGAGCAGTTTTATATGTGGGCAGCAAATGTACACAGTTGTGATCTGAGGATCCTACAGGAGGAAGGGGGAGTGATTTATAGGCCCTCTCTATGGATCCATAGCACAGGTCCAATGTCTTTTTTCGCCTGGTTGGGCAGGAGACATACTGATAAAAGTTTTTAAGTGTCTTCTTTAAAGAAACATGGTTAAAATCTCCAAGAATGAAGTTTGGTGCCTCTGGAGAAATTGATTGCAGCTGCTGGATCACATCAGAGATTGTGCTGGAGGCGGAGTCAGCGTCTGCCCTCGGATGAATGTACATGGTTGTGATGAAAAGTTGGGGAAACTCGCGAGGCAAATAAAAGGGGCATAGTGACACAGACAGCAGCTCCACATCGGGTGTACAGATGCGCTCTCTGACCGTGACAGATGTGCAGTACTGCTTATTAATGTATAAACATACACCACCCCCCTGACGTTTCCCCGTTACCTCTTCCTGCTGATCCGAGCGCAGCGGGGTTCCAAAGCCGTCAATCCACAGGTCTGCGTCTCGGTCATGCGCAGTAAGCCAAGATTCAGTGAAAGCCATGACGCAGCAGTTCTTGAAGTCCTTCTGGTAGCGTACATTCCCTTGAATTTCATCCACCTTGTTTCTCACAGACTGTACATTCCCAAAAATTATTGAAGGAAGAGGAATGTTACCAAACTGCCGTCTCCTAAGGCGCAATTTCACACCTCCACGCCTTCCGCGCTTCCTTCTGCCGCCTCTCCCGTCTCTCTTTTCACCGCTGTGTCCGTCTCTCAAAATAAAGTCCGGCAGTTGCAGCTTAGGCTCAATCACAGCCGCTGAATCAGCCGTGTTTAAATGCAGCAACATGTCCCTGGAATATTGTATTCTGCCCGCTATTCTGCCCGCCATGGAGCCGAACGCGTTTACTTCAGAGACAAAGAGCCAGAACACAGAAAGCAGCAGTGCGAGAAAGGAGAGGAAATCCATGTTGTAGATACCAGGGAGCTCTTCGCCATATATTCCACAACCACTCCAAGGCAGAAACGACACAGAGGATTTTATAAAAACATATAAATGAACATAAAAACACACACACGCACACGCACTATTTCACCAGCTGCCGGTTGCTGCGTGCGCATGCGCCCAATGCGCCCAATGCGCAGTTCTCCTCATTCTATTGCTCTCCATCTGGTGGGTCTTCTTCTTCCTCGTTCAGACCACTGGTTGAGGGATAGGTGTGTAGTAATTCTAGTTCATGGGCAGGATCATGAAAATAGATCTGAGCAAAAAGTGGCTTTTGACCCTGTTCAGGAAGGCCAGTGCATGCCCATAGAAACCAAGAAACCGGAGCAAATCAGCGCTTTGCTTGGCATTTTACACATTTGTAGTGTAGACTGGCATTCTTCAAGGTTACACATTTTTATTGCGTCAGCACCTCATTAAAAACAACATTGCTGAGAAAGCAATGCTTTTGCTTGTTTTCTTCATCTTAAGCAACAATACAAAGACTGCTTGATCTGGCATCTCTGCTCGCGGCAACGTAGAACTGGCCATGACTGCAGAAATCTGTTGTGCAGAAAACACGAACGCGCTGTAAAGACTGGCCCTGTGACTTACTCACTATGACATCATAAAGACACAGTAGTCTAGGCATCATGAGTGATGGTCTATATGACATCATAAAGACACATTTGTCTATGTGCCATCATATACACGAATGCGCTGTAAAGACTGGCCCTGTGACGTCATATAGACATATCTTTATGACGGCATCGTGAGTCCTATGATGCCTGACTTCATAGGCCGTCCTATGAGGATGAATGATGGTCGATATGACATCGTAAAGACACAGTCCTATGATGCCTGAGTTAATTGGCCATCCTATGATGATCAGTGATGGTCTATATGACATCATAAAGACACATTTGTCTATGTGCCGTCATATACACAAACGCGCTGTAAAAACTGGTCCTGTGATGTCACATAGACATCAGAACTGTCATGGATGGCCCTCACAGGCCATTAATGAGACGTTATAGGCAACCGATGAGTTTGCATTAACAAAAGATACAAATGACAAAAGAACAGCCACGTGGGGCAAAAACATAAACTATGACTATGGCTAAGACTATAGACACAGGATACAGACTCTGAGGGACAACACTTAGTCCGATACGATGAATCAAGAGGGTGACTGGAGCCGGGATTTGGGACTCCAGCCAAACGTTGTGTGGAACCAATGTGAAGCGAGGTCGCAGCGAGGAGTAAGCCTCAGCGGTTCCCTTAAATAATGATTAAACACCAATCAACAAAGGGGAATGTAATTAGGTGAAATGGTGAACAGCTGTCACAACGTGACTCAGTTTTGACAGCCGGAAGCCCCGTTGTGACGCTGTCAGAATAAAGGCCCTGAATGGCCATATGACAAACCCGAGATGAGAACGGGGGGAAAAAAAAACTGGACAATCCGAGCATGGACAGCATCAGGGCTCAGACCATGACAGTACTCCCCATTCAAAAGGCGCATTCCAGGCGCAATGTAACATCCAAGCCCCCCCCCCCCCCCCCCCCAACCCAAAGGCCACCAGGGCCGACCCAGGGAGGGCGGATGGGGAAACAGGCCAGGAGGGAGAGATTCAGAAAAAAAACACACAATGAAGGGCAACCATGATAACCAAAATGATGAGGCATAAAGACAAAAAGAACGCAAGGCAGAACATGCTACAAATAATCCTAGAACCTAGTTGAATACAAAAAGAACATACATCACATTCCGACTGATAAGGATACAAAAATACAGGTACATACAAAAATACACAGTACCTATAAACACCAGGGGGAAAAAAAATAAAAAAAACTCAAAAAAACTACAAAGTAGAGCAGCAACACTACAAATATAGTCCAATGTTATCAACAGGCAAAGACAAAAAACAACAAGAGCATCCCTTCAAATGACAGAGGAAAAAAAAAAAACACTTACAGGGATGCCGGCAGGCAGAGCACACAGGGGAAAAAACAAAACAAAAAAAAATAAAAAACAGTTGGGGTGGTCTACCCGCATCCAGAGTCCAAATTGCTGGCAGGGGAAAAAAGAAAAACAGTTCGGGCGGCCTACCCCAGTCCCAGGCCTGGAAAAACAGTACCTCTGGCGGCCGGACCAGGTCGCTGAACAAACAAGGCAGTCCTTTGGGTGGCCAACCCAGAATGCTGAACCGGCGAAGTAGTCTCCCGGGCGGCCGACCCCCGTCATTTGGCCACCAGGACCGGAGGGGAGAACTTGGAGGTGGCCTCCCTACCGAGATGGATAGCAAGGGAAAGCCAAGCTGAATACGGGGAACCCCAGCAGCACCCGGTGGAGGAAGAAAAGGGGAAAGAAGAGGGGTCAGTCCAGCGTCAGACGGCGGAGAATCTGCAGCTCCTTCACCGACCTCGACCCAAACTGGTGCTGCGCCTTTGCTGGATCCCGATCGGGACAGCGCTGCACCCACAATGGACCCCAATTGGGTCAGAGCAGCACCCACTACGGACCCCAACTGGGCTGGCACAGCACCAGGGATGACCTCTGAGCACGCACCTGGAACCTCCATGATGACAACCGGAATCGATTCGTCACCGGTGACCCTGGGAGAAGGCTCAGAACAAAAAAGAACCGGGATCAGGATCACCGGCAGCGGCAGAGCCCGGCGAGACAAGCTCGGATGCAGCGGATGGCTGCACCCGGCTCCTTTCCCTGAGAGACAGGCAATAATGCTCCAGAACAGAGATGAGAAAGACAAAATAGAGCACTTGCCTGATCTTGGGCTCCACCGCTGTCCAGGACTCCGACGATCCAGGCTCAGTTAACTGGAGGTCCATTCCTGGTCCCAACTCGACTGCGGTGGGCTCCGCAGTTGGCATAATGGTCATCACAGTCTGGGATCTCTCTGGCGCTGAAGTCCACGCCGAAGGCCCTCACAGCGTAGTGGCAGGGGAGCCATGGCCTGCTGGGTTGGACTGCTCCTCCGTGGAGACCCGGGGACGCTTTATCGTCAGCGCAGGCTCCAAATGGCAGTCCGCCCTCCTCCTCTGCCCATGACACGGCTGCGGGACTGGTACCAGGCTCTCCAGGGCCGCAGGCTCCTTTTTCATCCGGCAGTGTATACCTGGCACTGGGGGACGCTCACCGAGAGGGAAAGGAGACACAGAGGATGCAGGTGCACTGTTAATGGCTACAGCAGGTGGAGAGAGCTTGGGGGACTGTGAACCCCGTACTCCACCCCCAGGATTCAGACAAGGCAATTCATAATATGGAGGAAGAGAATGAAATAGCACTTGCCTGATCACCTGAGGGCCAATGGGAACTGCTGCAGCGGGCTTGGTTCTCCCCTTTCCCTTATGGATTGTGACGGAGGGCCCCCCCCGGGAAGACGAAGAGGAGCCGCTCTCACAGGATCAGTGACGGGTGTAGCCGGGGCACGACTCGGGGAGCTCACAGCAGCTGGAAAGAGCATTGAGGAGGAGGGAGGAGCAGCCGAGGCAGTCTGGGGACGAGGAGCTGATGGAACAGCGGGAACAGAAGACCCGGAAGCAGAGGCTGCTGTCTTTCCCTTCCGTTGAGACGCAGGGGAAACAGCTGGCTGGGCAGCAGAGTTCTGATGGTGACCCGGAACTGGATCCAGACAGGGATCTCGCTGAGGCTTACTGCAGGCAGGGTGGCGATGTCTTCCGGCAGAGGGTGAGGCTAGGTTCTGGACAGGTAAGTGCCACTACTGCGCAGAAACGGAGGCTAGCAGCTTGGCATACTCAGGAAAATAATGAAGCTCAGGATTGATCTTCACCAGTCTTGCTGCTGCCACCACATGCTTTTGGATGTCACTGGGATGGGAGGAAGAGCGAGCTTCAGCCAAACGGCCCCTGATGAGCTCAGCTACCCACTGTGTCTCTTCACGGGGGGTCCAGGCTGTACTCGTCCTCCGCTGCGAATGGGAACCTCATGGAAGAGCGCCCCGCACCGGAGACTTCCCCCTCGTGGGGATGACCGTGTCCCGGAGAGGAAGTGGAGGCTTCTCGGCCACCCTCTTTATTTGTTCCCGTAGCGCCACTATCAAAGTCACTCTCTCCCTCCCCTCTGGAAAGGAGGTCAGATGATAGCTTAATAGCGTCCTCTGCATGAGATCCAGGTACCAATATGCAGAGTGGGTGGGCATAAGCAGACGGACGTGGGACAGGTGATCATCCACTTCCTATAACCACTCGGGGCAAAACCCACGCTCGAATGCTGACATAGTTCACCAAAAAATACTGGCACCCAGAGAAGGGAAAAACTCAAGCCAAAAACAAACTCACGGTGACTGGCGTCTCGTCTGGCTGCGACCTACTGTCAGTGATGGCCCTCGCGGGCCATTAATGAGGCACTATAGGCAGCCGATGAGTTTGCATATTTATTAACAAAAGATGCAAATGACAAAAGAAAAGCCACGTGGGGCAAAAACACAAACTATGACTATGGCTAAGACTATAGACACAGGATACAGACTCTGAGGGAAAACACTTACTCGGATATGATGAACCAAGAGGGTGACTGGAGCCGGGGTTAGGGACTCCAGCCGAACTTTGTGTGGAACCAACTTTAAGCGAGATCGCAGCAAGGAATAAGCCTCAGCTGTTCCCTTAAATAATGATTAAACACCAATCAACAAAGGGGAATGTAATTAGGTGAAATGGCGAACCGTTGTCACGTGACTCGGTTTTGACAGCCGGAAGCCCCACTGTGACGCTGTCAGAATAAAGGCCCTGAACGGCCATATGACAAACCCGAGATAAGAATGGGGGGGGAAAAAAACTGGACAATCCGAGCGCGGACAGCATCAGCGCTCAGACCATGACAATATCTTTATGACGGCATCACAAATCCTATGATGTCTGAATTCATAGGCCGTCCTATGATGATCAGGAAGAGATCATAGGCTGTCATATGATGTCCTATAAAAGTGACAGACACAAAGATGGACATTTCTTGCTTCTTTAATAGAGAGATGAAGATGAAGAAGGAAGAATGCTGTGCAAAATTGTGAAGGGCGCTGGATGGCACCTGATGATTTAAACAAACTGCAGAGCTCATTTGGTGATGCAATATGTGAAGAAGGTTTTTGGTGTGTCTTCTGGACAAAAGAAAAGAGACTAAGCAAATTGACAAACAACAGTGATGACCGTGTGTTGAGAAGATGGAAAGACTGTCTTGTGGAGTTTAACAATAAAAAAAATGAGAGAGAAGGACAAAAGATGGTGGAAAGATAATGAATCTGGGATAAGATGGTAGTTTCAAAGTTTGGAGAGACGATTAGCCTTGATGACTAGGAGAGATGGCAGTGGCCTTTTTAATCAGATAGTATAACATAAACAAGCAGAAATACCTAGGATCAACAATCCAAAATAATGGACAGTGAAGAAGAGAGTGTAGGCAGGATGGGGGGAGGGTAGGTGGAGGTGAGAATAGGGTGATTTGTGAAAGAAGAAGAACAGCTACCATGAATGGGAAGATTTACAAGGTGTTAGTAAGACCGGCTATGACGTATGGTTTGGAGATGGTGTCACTGACAAAAGACAAGGGTTGGAGCTGCTGGTGGCAGTGTTGAAGATGCTCCGGAGAGTTTGGAGGGAGGGACAGGATTTG
Source organism: Pholidichthys leucotaenia (assembly GCA_020510985.1). Taxonomy (NCBI): domain Eukaryota; kingdom Metazoa; phylum Chordata; class Actinopteri; order Cichliformes; family Pholidichthyidae; genus Pholidichthys; species Pholidichthys leucotaenia. The sequence goes on along the minus strand of CM035848.1, from coordinate 266,870,265 downwards.
AAATGAGTACTGTATATCAAAAGGTGAGGGCAACTTGCCAGAGCTGTGATGGCTGAGCGGTTAAGGCGTTGGATTTGAAATCCAATAGGGGTTCCCTACGCAGGTTCAAATCCTGCTCACAGCATCACTTGTTTCTTTAGACATGACAGATGTCATGTTACAACAAAGTAATTGTCACTGAAAAGAGGAAATTCAAAATCTCAACTATATATCAAGAAAACCAAAGATTTT